>CM014732.1:25113858-27908979 GCA_004329165.1 Spatholobus suberectus | reverse complement strand
TTAATATTTGAAAAAATTAGTTTTAACATTTTATTTAAAAGAGAAAAATGTAAATTTGTATTAATATATATTGTTAAATATCTATAATAATTTTTCTGTAAGTTCTATCCCTAACTTTTATTTCAAATAAATTATTGTGAATTGTTTTAAATTTAACTAAATATCTAGAAAAAAAAAATTATCATTATTGTTCACAAAACATATTATAAAGTAACTAAATTTAAAATAAATTAGATTTATATATAATAATTTATTTCTTAATTGCTATCCATAATTATTATTTAAAACAAATTGTTTTAAATTTAACTATGTGTGTATTAAATCTTTACTTTTAATTGTTATTAATCATAAAAACATGTTTTAAAGTAATCAATTCAAAAAAATAAAATAAATTTGAGTAATCTTCATCTATATATATATATATATATATATAGAAAAGGAAGGTTGTTGGAGCAATTGTTTTTGCCTATACCAGAGGCATATAAGCCATTTCAAAATTTTGCATTTAGTATAGTTATAGTTTTTCAAACTTTGTATTAAATTAATATTATACACAATATTTTTAGTGGATGGATTTTAAAAATTAGAGTTAAAAAATAAACAGAAAGGTCATCGTTTCTCCTTTGATGAATACTTTTTTTTGTAAAGTCCTATGTACCATTTTGTGTCTAATTAATTCTCTATTTTAGTTTCGTAAAACTGAATAAATGTTTGAATCATCTTCGTCTCTTTATTCTTTTTTATATATTATTCCACAGAGGATATATGGTCGACTAGCAAGTGTATTCTTTCATTCTTTGTCTTTTTATTTGCTTTTTTTTTTTTCTTGGCTTTGCACTTTCTTTCCCTCATTTTGCTCTTTGGTTTGATAAAAAGAAAATTTTGCTTAGTATGTCTTAATTAACATGCAACAATGACACTTTTTGTGCAAATAAGAGAAAAAGTTTTTACAGCAATGCATCATTCAATGAATTTGGCAAGAGATAGAGATGAGGATTGAGAACCAACATTAAGTATCATCTTACTCTATGTATTTTATTATTTGTTTTGTTCTTTTTACAGTTATCACCTTTGTTCTTTTTTTTTCTTCTCATCTTACCATCATGTTATTTTATGTTTTAATCATTATTGTTCAAGCTTTTCATATATGTTTTTATATATTTTTTCTTTTATTATTATATTATAAACAATGTATATATTTTTAGTCTTTCTCATTTTGAACAACAAAAAATTAATAATCTTACTTTTACTTTATATATCTTCAACTTATAATTATTTTTTTTTGTTTAACAAGACATAAAAGGACCATATTATTGTTACAATTTTACTTCTTATTCATTAATTTTCTTCTTTATTATATTTTTTATATAATTCACTTAATACAATTTAATAAATTTTATATTGTTAAATTATTTCATTAATTATTTTTATTTTTTCTACTTAATTCAATTGTCTAATTATATATTTAGAAATTTTATTTATATAATTTATTATATACTTTAATGTTTATTAATTGTTCCAAATGAATTATGATATAAAAAGTAATTAATAATTTTCATAAAACAAATTAATTATAGACCAATCTCTCTTTATCTCTATAAGGTTTACTTTTAATAAAGAATTAAATTGATTACATTAATGATAATAATAACACAATTTTGATAATTAAAAGATAATAATAATAATAATAATAATAATAATAATAATAATAATAATAACAATAATAACAATAATAACAATAACAACAATAATAACAATAACAACAAGAACAACAATTTCTTATAAATAATAATAATAATAGCAATGATAACAATAGCAACAACAATAACAATAACAACAACAATAACAATAACAACAATAACAACAATTTCTTATAAATAATAACAATAATAACAACAACAACAACAACAACAATAATAATAGTGGTAGTAATAGTAGTAATAGGTTCATTTATTTGTATTTCATAATCCCCCCCCCCCCCCCCAAAAAATTTATAACATTTTGAAAATGACAATTAAATTGATACGAAAGCCTCACATGTATTTTTTAGGTAAATTATGTTAAATAATACATTAAATTGATTAATTAAATAATACATAATTTACAACACTAATTAAATTTAATATATGATTAATATGCAAAAAAGACAATAATAATAATAATAATAATTAAATATCATAATAGAGTTTTTTCATAACGGTCAATTATGATTTTTTATTCTTATAAATTCAGACCTTAAAGAATAATAAATACTCACTATATATCATAAAATATTAAACATTTGTAGAGTATGCAATAATAGTGTAATTATTATTATTAATAACATTGTCTTTTTGAATTCACTTAGAATGAGATAAAAAATAGTAACATATCTATGCAAAATAGTATGTAATAATATTAAAAAAAATTAGTAACACACATAAATAATAATTCTTATAGATAAAAAATCCCTATAACAGTTAAATTATAAAATATATATTTTGAAACATATAATAATTCTTATATATAAATAACTTTAAAAAGTAGCAAGTAATGAAATTAAAATAAAATAACAAGAACAACACAATAATAATAATAGACAAATCTCATTGCACTTATTAGGAGTGTTCAATTTATGTCGCCTTTAGATTAACTAACTCAGCTTTAACAATATCACATAATTAAAATTAATATCTTCTAAACAATTAAAAATATCATTTTAAAATAATTAACACACACACACACACACACACACACACACACACACACACACATATATATATATATATATATATATATATATATATAATAATTCTTATAGATAAATAACTTTAAAAGGTAACAAGTAATGAAATTAAAATTAAATAACAACAACAACAACAATAATAATGGACAAATCTCATTGCACTAATCGAGAGTATTCAAATTATGTTGTGTTTAGGTTAACCAACTCAAAACTTTAACAATATCACATAATTAAAATTAATATCTTCTAAATAATTTAAATACCATTTAAAAATAATTAACAACTATATATATTTAATAAAAATCATACTATTTCAACAATTTAAAATAAATTTTAATTTTACAATCAATTTATTTAAAATTATTAATTATAAACACATAAAAATCAAGTATGTGTTAACATAATATCTACAATAATAAAATGAGCACTCAAATTTAAATACTTATATAATCATGTTTATTATACTTACACTCATTTTGAATTTATACATTTCATATAGGTATTGCAGCACTATCGTTACTTGAAGAAAAAACAAATCATAATAAACTTTAATAATTTAATATTTTTAAACGTAACATCTATTCAATAAAAAATATAATTAATCATTTTTTTCAATTTTAATGTAATTGTATTTAATTTACTAATAAATATTTTAAAAATTAATAATTTATTTATGTACATATATTTTTAAAATAATAATAAATACAAATATAAAAATATATAATTTAAACAAATCCGTGCAACTCACAGGTTTAAAGTCTAATATATATGTAAAGGAAACTTGAACGAATCTCAATCATAGATCGAAACTTGAATATAATAATAGCCGTTGGATCTAATCAAATTTAATAGACATAAATGTGTTTAATGAAAAATTTAATTGCTCCCATTAATACTTTTATTATTTTATTATACAATTTTGATAATTTTATGTTAACAATATATATTTCAAAACTAAAAGACGATAAAAAAGTTAGATACATAAATACTATAATAATAATATTTTTTCTTAAAACATAATAATAACATTAAAAATCATAATATTATAAAAAATTAGATATATTTTAAAACTAATGATTTTATAAATACGTAGTTAAATTTAAAATGATTCATAATATTTTTTAATTAATAATCAAGGATATAAATTAAAAAATAAATCATTATGTATATACATAAGTCTATTTTATTTTTAATTTAGTCACTTTAAAATATATTTTTGAAACAACAATAATTAAAGATAAAGATTTTATGGATAAAAGTTAAATATATAAACACTATAATAATAAAATTAAATATTTTATTACAAAAAAAGCCTGTATATTTTTCAAACGTAATGATTTTATAAATATGTAGTTAAATTTAAAACAAAACCAAAAGATGATAAAAAGATAGATATATAAATAGTATATTAATAACATTAAATATTATAATATTATAAAAGTTAGATATAATTCAAAACTAATAATTTTATAAATGTGTAGTTAAATTTTATAAATATGTAAATATATATTAAAATTATATATATATATATATATATATATATATATATATAATAATTTATCTCTTATTTTCTATCTTTAACTATTATTTTAAATAAATTATTATGAATTATTTTAAATTTAACTAAATATTTAAAAAATCTTTTTTTAGTTATTATTGTTCATAAAATATATTATACAATAACCAATCTATATAGCAAAATAGACTTGAACTTGAACATTAATATGATATTTAATGCTATTAAATATTATGTAATGCTTTATTTATATATTTAAAAATTAATTATTAAAATAAAAGTATTTATTCCTGTGAACACCTAATTTCGTCCGGATAATTAAAAATTATAAAAATAAAATGAGAAAAATCAAAAAAATATAATAATGAAATTAAAGACAAAAAAAAAGAGGAAAGTTAAAAAATAAAATAAACATGTTTGCAAAAACAAAAAGAGAGGGCAGAACAAATAGAGAAGAAAAAGAGAAAAATATAGGAATAAAAAAATTTAGAAGCAAAGTTGTGGCAACAATTTATTCAAAAAAAAAAATTTGAAAAAAAACACACTAATCATTTTCTTCTCTCTTTTTCACGTTTTTCTGATATTCCACTCTTTCTCACCAACATTCCACTAACAGCAGATTTAAAATCACGTAACTAACATCTCACCCATTTTCTCTCTCTCTCCCTACTAACCCACAATTCCACTCACGTCACTCACGTCACTCACGTCACTCACACACGCATCAACTTTTTCACACTAAAAACTTCTCTCTCACAGATATAAATAACAGAACCGACCCTCCAAATCAGGGAGAGGCATATCATGCTCATACGTTCACGTCGTTGGGATCTTCTCTCTTCACCATAAAAAAAGCTCACGCACAAACACTGCACCAGCACCATCCCTTCCCTTCGTCTCAAGTTCTGTTTCATTTAAAAAAATGGTGAGCATCTTTGAGCCACCATGATCCCACAAGCAGCAGCTGATACATCACTGCTAGTAGTTTCGCAACACCAAAGCATCACGGAGAGCCACATTCAAGTCCAAACCAGCAACAATACCTGCAACCCGAGCCCTTGCGTGAATTATCAGGATCTGCCACCAGCTCCGTAGTGTCGATCACGGTCTTCTCCCATTCTCTTGTTTTGTTGTTTTCCTCATTCATATTCCTGTTGATTATAGCCTGTTAATAATGCGTGATCTGTTTGTTTGATCTAGCTTAATCTCTTTTTGATAATTAGGATTCATTTTGCTTTTGTTGTGAAGAAGGATAAAAAAGAAACCTTGATGAAAAAGTGTTCTATCTATTTATTTCATTCAAAAAACATGTATTTATAGAAATACAAGTGAGCCACCCTATACATATAAGACTCAAAACAACAGACTGTACAACTCTCTATAATAGACTGTATCTAACTAACAGACGATACAAACAGATTATATCTAACTAACAGACTGAATATCAGACCAGTCATATAACAATCTCCACATTGGTCTTATATTGTTCTATTACAGACTTTTATCTAATATTTATAATGTTCAACAACTTTAAACAGTATTTGAACTTCTCAGAAGGTAATGCTTTAGTAAGCATATTAGCTGCATTCTCCTCAAATGCTATCTTCTCAACGATCACAACCCCACTCATCACTATATCTCTGATAAAATGAAACTTCACATCAACGTACTTCATTCTCTTATGATGTACTTGATTCTTTGTCAAACAAACTGCGCCTTGGTTGTCATAATGAACTGTGATAGTTTCCAATTCTTCTTCCATAAGCAATTCTGAAACTAATCCTCTTAACCATAAAGCTTCCTTTACTGCTTCACAAGTTGCCATGTACTCAGCTTCAGTGGATGACAAAGCTACCACTGCTTGCAAGTTAGCTTTCCAACTAACTGTGTTTCCAAAAACTTTGAAAACATAACCAGTTATGGACTTCCTTGTATCAATGCTTCCTGCAAAATCTGAATCAACAAATCCTTCTATCTTTGGAACTCCACCTTGACCAACATACTTTAGGCCCAAACCAGTAGTCCCACAAAGATATCTTAGCACCCATTTTATAGCCTCCCAATGTTGTTTACCCGGATTTGCCATAAACCTACTAATAACACTCATAGCATAGGCTAAATCTAGTCTACAACACACCATTGTATACATGATACTCGCAACTACGCTAGAGTAAGGCACTTTCTGCATACAAGTTTACTCTTCATCAGTTTGTGGCTCCTGCTCCTTAGATAACTTGAAATGCTGAGCTAGAGGGGTAGTAATTGACTTTGCAACTAACATTTTAAATCTGTGCAGAACCTTCTTGAGATAAACTTCTTGAGATAGGTACAACTCCTTACTGTCTCTCTTCCTTGTAATCTCCATACCAAGTATCTTCCTAGTATGTCCGAGATCCTTCATTTCAAATTCTAAATTCAATAGCTCCTTTAACCTTGCAATTTCTTCCATACTTTCACTAGCAAGCAACATATCATCAACATATAATAGCAGATAAATTGGTTTCTCAATTCCGTGACCCTTTAAATACACACAACAATCATATTTACTTCTTGAGAATCCAATCTTGATCATATATTCATCAAAACGCCTATACCACATCCTTGGTGATTGTTTAAGACCATACAATGATCTCTTCAACAAACACACTTGATTCTCTGTTCCTTCCTTGATGAAACCTTCTGGTTGCTTCATATAAATGGTTTCATCCAACTCTCCATGAAGGAAGGCCGTTTTGACATCCATTTGCTCAAGTTCCATGTTGAAATGTACCACCATTGCAAGTAACACCCTTATAGAGCTGTGCTTAACCACGAGTGAGAATATTTCTGTAAAATCTATCCCTTCCCTTTGTGTAAATCCACATGCCACCAATCTAGCCTTGAATTGTGCCTTCTCAACACCGAGAATGCCTTCTTTCCTCTTGAAAATCCATTTGCTTCCCACAATCTTTTGTCCTTTAGGCTTGTCCACCAACCTCTAGGTTTGATTCTTTTTTAGAGAAACTATTTCCTCCTTCATAGCTTCCAACCAGCTATGCTTATCTCCATTCATCATGGCTTCACCATAAGACTTGGGTTCACCAAGGTCATCAAGCTCTAATCCTATTGTTAAAGCAAATGAAATGAGGTCGGCATGTCCATACCTCTCTGGTGTTTTGTGTGTCCTTCTCTTTCTGTCCCTTGCCAAGTTGTAACTCTGGACAAACCTATCTTCAGTCTCAATAACCTACTGGACAGTCTGTGTTAGTGTTTGGTGTTGTTTCTGAGTTGTAGTTATAGGTTCAATTGTAACCCCAGACTCCACCTCAATTTGAATCATTTGATTTCCTGACTTCTCCTGAGTTTCTGACCTCGGTGGTTTAACTAAATTAGCCATTTCATGTTCATTAAACACCACATCCCTACTAATCAAACACTTTTTGTGCCCAGGCTCCAAACACCATAATCTGTAGCCTTTAACACCTTCGAGATAACCAATGAAAATGCACTTCAAAGCCCTTGGTTCTAGCTTGTCTTGCTTAATGTGAGCATAAGCAATACAGCCAAAAGCCTTTAAGTCTGAATAATCAGCCTTCTTACGACTCTAAGCCTCTTATGGTGTTTTGAACCCGATGGTTGTGGATGGGCATCTATTGATGCAATAAACAGCTGTGCTTACTACTTCTGCCCAAAAATTCTTTAGTAGTCCAACATGGTTTAGCATATACCTTACGCGTTCAACAATGGTCCTATTGAACCTTTTTGCCAAACCATTTTACTGTGGTGTGCCCCTTATTGTTTTATGCCTAGCCATTCCACTTTCTTTGCAAAATTGACTGAATTCTTCCTCACAAAACTCAAGGCCATTATTAGTCCTAAGTTTCTTTACCTTCTTCCCTGTTTGAGTCTCAACCAAAACTTTCCATTCCTTAAACTTCTTGAAAACTTCATTCTTATGCTTAAGAAAATAGACCCAAACTTTTCTAGAATAATCATCAACAATGGACAGAAAATACCTTGCTCCACCGTGAGATTCAGAACTTGAGGACCCCCACAAATCTGAATGCACATAATCAAGAACTCCTCTACTAGAATGCAGACTAGTTGAGAACTTTAACCTGCTTGCTTTGCCTATCACACAATGCTCACAAAACTCCAATGGCTCAATCTTGTCTTGTCCAAACACCCCTTGTTTTGCCAATTCTTCCATCCCCTTCTGGCTGACATGTCCCAATCTATGGTGCCAGAGTCTGGTTGCGATGCTAGACGCAACTGTTGCATTGGCAGAACCAACAACAACTGTTTGACCAACAAGAGAGTATAGCCCATTATTCTTGATCCCTTTCAAGATCACCAGGGACCCTTTATACACCTTAAGATTGCCTTGATCACACTTGTAGCCATATCCACCTTGATCCAATGTTCCAAGAGAAATTAAATTCCTCTTGAGTTTCAGAATGTATCTAACATCTTGCAGCACCTTGTCCATCCCATCAAACATCCTCAGCCTTATAGAACCAATTCCTACCACCTTACAAGCTTTGTTGTTGCTTAACAACACCATTCCTCCATCAATTTGCTTGTAAGTCTCAAACCAATCCTTATTCGGGCTCATATGGAACAAATATCCCGAGTCTAAGATCTATTCTTTATTAGAATCTTGATCTGCAATTGTCAAGGCTTTAGTACTTTCATAACCATCTTAAGCCATAGCTACATCTCCCGTGTGCTTGTTCCGCTCATTTAATCGATCTTTGTTGTCTGGACAGTCCTTCTTCAAGTGTCCTTCATTGTTACAAATGAAGCACTTCTTTTTCTTGCCTTTAGACTTCGATCTTGAGGATTTCTTGGGCTTGAAATCCCTCTTCTCCTGCCTACCTCGTTTAAGCAGCCCTTCAGCAGCTTCTTCTTTCTTTGAATCACTATTTCTTTGGATTTCCTTAGAGTTCAATGCTGCCTTAACTTCTGCCATCGTAAGAGACGCCTTCCCATACAACATTGTGTCGACAAAATGCTTAAATCTCTTCGACAAAGAACTCAGCAAGATGTTCGCCTAATCTTTGTCATTTATCTTGACATTGATACTCTTCAAATCCAAGATGATTTTATTAAAATCATCCACATGCTTCTTCAAGGATTTTTCTTTCTCCATCTGCAGCGTGTACAAATGCTTCTTAAGGTATAACCTATTTGTCAAAGACTTTTTCAAATACAAAGCCTCCAACCTTTCCCAGATTTGCATGGCAGACTTCTCCTCGGCCACCTCGCAAAGAACTTCATCTCCAAAACTGAGCAAGATCGAACTGTGGGTTTTCCTCAACACATCAGCACACCTTTTCTCATCAACCTTCGAGATCTCTTTGACTGACAGTGAAGCGTCCAAGCCTTGATGAACCAGCAACGCATTCATCTTTACTCGCCAAAGACTGAAATCATCCGATCTTGTGAACTTCTCGATTTCCATCTTCGGCATCTCCATGTTCTTCTCCCAATCTCGCAACCCGGAGCTCGTGATACCACTTGTTGTGAAGAAGGATAAAAAAGAAACCTTGATGAAAAAGTGTTCTGTCTATTTATTTCATTCAAAAAACATGTATTTATAAAAATACAAGTGAGCCGCCCTATACATATAAGACTCAAAACAACAGACTATACAACTCTCTATAACAAACTGTATCTAACTAACAGACGATACAAACAGACTATATCTAACTAACAGACTGAATATCAGACCAATCATACAACAGCTTTCCTTTAGAATACTTTGTATCCAATCTGTTTGAGATGGTTTGCATCATGTCAGGTTTTCATTTTGTCTTATAAGTCTTTGGTCATGTGTAATTAGCGTTGGTGAAGTGTGCGATGTATGCAGTCACTGTAAAGTGAGTTTTCTTTTATAAAAAAATGAAGGAGGGTAGAGATGCTTTATTTAGGGAATAGAGTGAGAGAGAAAAGTGCAGCGCGTAGGGAATGGGGGCCAATTTCTTTCCTCTTTTATTCCTTAATTCTGCTTTGAGCAGTAGCACTTTACTGTGTTGTTTTTGGATTGCTAGCTGTTCTCTTCCACTTGGGCCCCCTCTGTGAGCCATTTTTGCTGTGCATTAGAGTCCCGGTCCAGTTTATACCTCCGAATTAGTTTATGTTGTTATCTTGAGTGATGGTCCAATTGATAAAACTCTCAAAAAATAAAAATAAAAAATTAAGCACGTAAAATAAGTTTTCTGACGTTCTCGTGTTTTCTTCATAAATTTTGAAAAAAAAAATGGTTTATTCCAAAAAGAATGTTTTTGCGGTGAATGAAAATATTGAGGCAATAAAATGAAATTTGCATTCCGTATGATTTTATCTTCGCTTGCTGGCCCATTCACAATAAAATTAATCTTCAAAATGCCATTTAAGCATTAAAAAAAACGGGGGGAATTTAGTGTTTTCTTATAGTTCCTTTTAAATAAAAAATAAAAAATAAATAATCAAACTTGATAATGCCATCTTGGATGTACTTTCTATTTGGACATTATTAAAGTTTTAAAATATTTAATGATAACCATTTTAGATGCACTTCTTATTTGGTTATCATTAAAATTTTTAAAAATAAAATTTTTAAAATATTAATTAAACCATTTTTAAAAAAAGGGATTTAATAATCGTCATTTTGGATGCATTTCTTGTTTGATTATTATGAATCCTTAAAAGTCAATAATAATCATTTTGGATGCATTTTCTATTTGGTTATCATGTGAGCTTTCTTTTAAAAAAAAAAACTAAAATTAAAAAAATCAACCAACAAAGCATTTTTCTACCCAAAGAACTATGTGAGTCTGATTCCTCATTACACTAGAGGATACATAGAAGCAGGGGTCTACTCCTATCAATCTCAAAAATAAAAAAAATAAAAATTAATCTTTCTTTTAACAAAATTTTCAAGTAAATAAAATAAATATATTTTCTTAGGGACAAAATAAATATTTTTGAAGCTATCTAATTTTGCATATTTAATTAGGGGTAACCGTCTTTATGACGGACGTTGTAGGGTGCTAGCACCTTCCCTACACATAACTGACTGCCGAATCCTTTTGTTTTTGTTCGAGATTGTTCTTGGGTTTTTTCATATGTTTTTCCTTAATAAACTATGGTGACGACTCCTTTGATTTCTTTTTTTTTTTTGCCGTCCCGTCGTAATCGTGGTTGCGACAGCTCCTAAATTTAATATAGATATATATACTTTAAAATTTCTTATATATATTATTATTTAAAAAATTAGTTTATAAAGTATTATTTAAAAGAGAATAATGTAAATATATATATATATATATATATATATATATATTGATAAATATAAAAAATAATTTGACTCTTAATTTCTATCCTTAACTATTATTTTAAATAAAATATTATGAATTGTTTTAAATTTAATTAAATATCTAAAAAAATTAGATATATAAATAGTATATTAACAACATTAAATATTATAATAATATAAAAGTTAGATATATTCAAAACTAATAATTTTATTAATATGTATTTAAATTTTATAAATATGTAAATATATATTAAAATTATATATATATATATATATATATATATATAATATTATTAATAATAATAATTTATCTCTTATATTCTATCTTTAACAATTATTTTAAATAAATTATTATGAATCATTTCAAATTTTACGAAATATTTAAAAAATCCTTTTTTAATTATTATTGTTCAAATCTATATAGTAAATAGACTTGAACCTGAGCATTAATATAATATTTAATGCTATTAAATATTATTTAACACTTTATTTATATATTTAAAAAGTAATTACTAAAATAAAAGTATTTATTCCTAAATTTAATATAGATATATATGCTTTAAAATTTCTTATATATATTATTATTTAAAAAATTTGTTTATAAAGTGTTATTTAGAAGAGAATAATGTGTGTGTGTGTATATATATATATATATATATCGATAAATAAATAAAATAATTCGTCTGTTAATTTTTATCCTTAACTATTATTTTAAATAAATTATTATGAATTGTTTTAAATTTAATTAAATATCTAAAAAATATTTTTTAATTATTATTTTTCATAAAACATTATAAAGTAACCAAATTGAAAATAAAATAGACTCATATATGATAATTTATTTCTTAATTTTTATCCCTAATTATTATTTAAAATAAATTATTTTAAATTTAACTGTGTGTATTAAATCTTTAACTTTAATTATTATTATTCATAAAACATGTTTTAAAGCAATCAATTAAAAAATAAAATAAATTTGAGCATAAGTATTAATATAATCTTTCTCTTTATATATATAAAAGAAAGGTTGTTAGAGCAACTTTTCTTGCCTAAACTAGAGGTATATAAGCCATTTCAATTCTTTTCATTTATTATAGTTATATTAGTCTTCCAAACTTTGCATTAAATTAAAATTATAAAAAACTACTTTTATTGAGTGGTTTTAAAAATTAAGGTTAAAAATAAAGTGAAAGGTCATCATTTTTTTAATGGATAATTAATTTTTTTTGTAAAGTTCAATGTGCCATTTCAAGTCTAATTAATCATTTGATTCACTTTTGTAAAACTAAAATAATGTTTGAATCATTATTGTGCCTTTCTTTCTTATATATTCTTCAACTGAGGTTTATGGTCGACTAGCAGGTGTATTCTTTCGTTCTTTGTCTTTTTATTTGTTTATCTTTCTTTTATTGGCTTTGCACTTTCTTTCTCTCATTTTGCTCTTGCGGTTTGATAGAAAGAGAATTTTGCTTAATATGTCTTAATTAATTTGCAGCAATGAAATTTTTTGCGCAGACAAGAAAAAAAAAGTTCTTATAGTGCATCATTCAATGAATTTGGCGAAGGATTAGAAGTTGGAATTGAGAACCAACATTAGGTACATCATCTTACTCTGTATTTTTTATTATTTCTTTTGTTCTTTTTATAGGTATCATCTTTGTGTGTTTCTTTTTTTTTTTCTTTTCTCATTTTGTTGTTATGTTATTTATGTTTTGATTATTATTGTCCGTGCTTTTCATATATATGTTCTTATATTTTTTTCATTTACTATTATATTATAAATAATGTATATATTTTTAGTCTTTCTCATTTTGAGCAACAAAAGATTAATAATCTTATTTTCACTTTATATCTTCAACTTACAATATTTTTTTTGTTTAACATGACATAAAGGAGCATATTATTGTTACAAATTTACCGGTTATTCATTAATTTATTTTTTCTTATATTTTTTATAGAATTCATTTAACACAATTTAATGAATTTTATATAGTTAAATTATCTAATTAATTATTTTAATGTCTTCTACTTAATTCAATTACCTAATTATATGTTTATACATGTTATTTATATAGTTTATTATATACTTTGATGTTTATTAATTGTTCCAAATAAATTATGATAAATTATTTACATAAAATAAATTAATTATAGACTAATATCTATCTATCTCTACAAGATTTAATTTTAATAAAGAATAAATTGATTACATTAATAATAACAATTACACAATTTTGATAATTAAAAATTAATAATAATAATAATAATAATAATAATAATAATAATAATAATAATCATAAATAGACTCTTTCCAAATTTGTAAGGGTCAATTTTAACATTATAATTTTTTATTCTTATAAATTTAAACCTTAATAATTATAATAACAACAACAAATAGTAATAATAATAGTAGGTTTACTTAATTGTATTTCATAATTTTTCCCTCACCTATATATAATATTTTGAAAATGACTACTAAATTGATGCAAAAGCATTACATATATTGTTTAGGTAAATTATGTCAAATAGTACATTAAATTGATTAATTAAATAGTACCTAATTTACAACACTGCACTCCTGTAGAAAACACTTTTTAAATCGGTTAAAAAAAGCTTTTTAAATAGGTTTTACAACCAATTTAGATACAGACAATATAGAAAGTATTATCATTTTCAATCGGAAGTTGAACTAATTTAAAAAATATTTTTTAACTCAGTTCAGTAGGAACTGATTTAAAAAGTGTTACTTTTTACATCGGTTAACACTTTTTATATCATTTGTAGTTACAACCGATTTTAAAAGTGTAATTTTAAATAAAAATTAATAACCATGTCCATACACTTGCTCTAAGGGCAGAATCACATTGTTATGTTAAAACAAATACAATAGATACAATCCAAAACAAACCATAATGAACCAAATCAAAAATCACTAACCTACGAGTGTGTTTTGAGCTACTCATAGAGTACATGAAGTTAGCTTCCCCTTCCATGAGTGTGCGAGCTCCAACAATGACAATGACAGCCTTGTGTGAGTTATGAGCTTGGAGAGAGTTTGAGAGCTGCAAACAAGGCAAGGAATATGTATGAGGAAAGACGAGCTTCGAACAACCAATAATGAACCAAATAAAAAATCACTAAACCATGAGTGTGCTTTGAGCTGCTCACAAAGTACACGAAGTTAGCTTTTGCTTCCATGAGTATGCGAGATCCAACAACGGCAATGGCAACCTTCTTGCGCGAGTTATGAGCTTGGAGAGAGTGAGAGCTACAAACAAGGCAAAGGATATGGATGAGGAAGGACGAGCTTCGAACAGTGGAGGTTCTTTGCGTGAGGAGCTTTGAATGGAGTATAAAACAGTGGAGGTGCTTCAAAAATGGCCAAGGAATATGGGTGAAGAAGGAGGATTTCAAGTAAAAGATGTTTGGACAGACAGAAATGAAGGCGCGCATGCACGTAAAATGTATAAGAAGCCACTTTTTAAATCGGTTCAGCTGGAACTGATTTAAAAGGTCTCTTTTCAAATCGGTTCAGCTAGAACCGATTTAAAAAGTGGCCCGTATTGTCCATTTTAAATTCAAGATATTGTTTTTAAACCGGTTGAACCTAAATCAAGTTAAAAAAGTTTGATCAAATTTCAAAAAGGCCACTGCATTCTTATTCTAAACTGGTTCATTTTGAACCGAGTTAAATTCATGCTTTAAAAAGTGTCTTTTGCAGTAGTACTGGTTAATTTTAATGTATAATTAATACACAAATAATAATAATAACAATAATAATTAAATATAATAATAGACTTTTTTTATAACGGCTAATTATAAGACGTTATGATTTTTTATTCTTATAAATTCAGACCTTAAATAATAATAAATATCCATTATATATCATAAATATAAAACAGTTGTAGAGTATATAATAATAATGTAATTATTATTATGAATAGCATTGTCTTTCTAAATTTACTTAGAATGAGAAAAAAATAGTAATATATGAAAAGTAGTATGTAATAATATTAAAAAAATTAGTAACACACATAAATAATAATTTTTATGGATAAATAATTGATATAATAGTTAAATTATAAGATATAAAGTCTGAAACATATAAACAGATAAATAACTTTAAAAAGTAGTAAATAATGAAACATATAAATAGATAAACAACAACAATAGACAAATCTCATTACGCTAATCGAGAGTATTCAGTTTATGTTGCGTTTAGGTTAACCAACTCAAAATTTTAACAATATCAAATAATTTAAATTAATAACTTAAATAATTAAAAAGCCATTTTAAAATAATTAACAATTATATATATTTAATAAAAATCATACTATTTCAACAAATTTAAAATAAATTTTAATTTTTACAATAAATACATTTGAAATTATTAATTATAAACATACAAAAATCAAGTATGCGTTAACATAATATTCACAATAACAAAAATAAACACTCAAATTTAAAAACTTATATATTCATATTTTATTATGCTTACATTCATTTTGAAATTATGCAATTTATATAAGTATTGTAGCACTTTCATTACTTGAAGAAAGAATAAATCATAATAAATTTTAATAAGCTTAATATTTTGAACACAATATCTGCTCAATTAAAATATAATTAATCATCTTCCTGAATTTTAATGTAATTATATTTAATTTACTATTAAATATTTTAATTAAAAATTAATAATTTTATTTATGTACATATACATTTTTAAAATAATAATAAATACAAATATAAAAAATATATAATTTAAACAAATCTGGGCAACACATGGGTTTAAAATCTAGTCTATATAGTAAAATAGACTTGAACCTGAGCATTAATATAATATTTAATGCTATTAAATATTATTTAATGCTTTATTTATATATTTAAAAAGTAATTATTAAATTAAAAGTATTTATTCTCAAATTTAATATAGATATATATACTTTAAAATTTCTTATATATTTTATTATTTAAAAAATTAGTTTATAAAGTATTATTTAGAAGAGAATAATGTAAATATATATATATATATATATATATATATATATATATATATATATATATATATTGATAAATATATAAAATAATTTGTCTCTTCATTTCTATCCTTAACTATTATTTTAAATAAATTATTATGAATTATTTTAAATTTAATTAATATATAAAAAATTATTTTTAATTATTATTGTTTGTAAAACATTATAAAGTAACCAAATTGAAAATAAAATAGACTCATATATGATAATTTATTTCTTAATTTTTATCCATAATTATTATTTAAAATAAATTATTTTAAATTTAACTATGTGTGTATTAAATCTTTAACTTTAATTATTATTATTCATAAAACATGTTTTAAAGCAATCAATTAAAAAAATAAAATAAATTTGAGCATAAGTATTAATATAATCTTTCTCTATATATATATAAAAGAAAGGTTGTTAGAGCAATTTTTCTTGCCTAAACTAGAGTTATATAATCCATTTCAATTTTTTTCATTTATTATAGTTATATTAGTCTTCCAAACTTTGTATTAAAATAAAATTATAAAAAAACTATTTTTAGTGAGTGGGTTTTAAAAATTAAAGTTAAAAATAAATTGAAAGGTCATGGTTTCTCCTTTAATGGATAATTAATTTTTTTGTCAAATCCAATGTACCATTTCAAGTCTAATTAATCCTTTGGTACAGTTTTGTAAAATTGAAAAAATGTTTGAATCATTATCGTGCCTTTCTTTCTTATATATTCTTCCACTGAGGTTTATGGTCGACTACAGGTGTATTCTTTTGTTAATTGTCTTTTCATTTGTTTATCTTTCTTTTCTTGGCTTTGCACTTTCCTTCTCTCATTTTGCTCTTGCGGTTTTATAGAAAGAGAATTTTGATTAATATGTCTTGATTAACTTGCAGCAATAAAACTTTTTGTGCAAATAAGAGAAAAGAATTCTTATAATGTATCATTCAATGAATTTGACGAAGGATGAGAAGTGGGAATTGAGAACCAACATTAGGCACATCATCTCACTTTGTATTTTTTTTATTTCTTTTGTTCTTTTTGCAGGTATTATCTTTGTGTATTTCTTTTCTTTTCTTTTTCTTTTGTCATTTTACTATTATATTATTTATGTTTTGATTATTATTGTTTATGCTTTTCATATATGTTCTTATATTTTTTCATTTACTATTATATTATAAATAATGTATATATTTTTAGTCTTTCTCATTTTGAGCAACAAAAAATTAATAATCTTATTTTTACTTTATATCTTCAACTTACAATATTTTTTTTGTTTAACAAGACATAAAAGGAGCATATTATTGTTACAAGTTTACCGCTTATTCATTAATTTCTTTATCCTTATATTTTTTATATAATTCACTTAACAAAATTTAATGAATTTTATATAGTTAAATTATCTAAATAATTATTTTAATTTTTTCTACTAAATTCAATTCCCTAATTATATGTTTATACATGTTATTTATATAGTTTATTATATACTTTGATGTTTATTAATTGTTCCAAATAAATTATGATATAAAAACAATAAATTATTTTCATAAAATAAATTAATTATAGTCTAATATCTGTCTATCTCTACAAGGTTTACTTTTAATAAAGAATTAAATTGATTACATTAATAATAACAATCACACAATTTTGATAATTAAAAGTTAATAATAATAACAATAATCATAAATAGACTCCTGTCAAATTTGTAAGGGTCAATTTTAATATTATAATTTTCTATTCTTATAAATTTAAACCTTAATAATAATAATAATAACAACAACAACAACAAATAGTAATAGTAGTAGTAGGTTTACTTAATTGTATTTTGTAAGTTTTTCCTCACCTATATATAATATTTTGAAAATGACTATTAAATTGATGCAAAAACATTACATGTATTTTTTAGGTAAATTATGTTAAATAATACATTAAATTTATTAATTAAATAATACCTAATTTACAACACAGGTTAAATTTAACATATAATTAATATACAAATAATAATAATAATATTAATTAAATATTATAATAGAGTTTTTTTTATAATGGTCAATTATAAGACATTATGATTTTTAATTCTTATAAATTAATACCTTAAATAATAATAAATATCCATTATATATCATAAATATAAAACAGTTGTAGAGTATACAATAATAGTGTAATTATTATTATGAATAGCATTGTCTTTCTGAATTTACTTAGAATTAAAAAAATAGTAATATATGAAAAGTAGTATGTAATAATATTAAAAAATTAGTAACACATAAATAATAATTTTTACAGATAAATAATCCTTATAATAGTTAAATTATAAGATATAAAGTCTGAAACATATAATAATTATTATAGATAAATAAATTTTAAAAAAAGTAAGTAATGAAATTAAAATTAAATAACAACAATGATAATAATAATAATAATAATAACATCAACAACAACAATAACAACAACAACAACAATAATAATAATAGACAAATCTCATTACACTAATCGAGAGTGTTCAATTTATGTTGTGTTTAGGTTAACTAACACAAAATTTTAACAATATCACATAATTAAAATTAATAACTTAAATAATTAAAAAAACTATTTTAAAATAATTAACAATTATATATATTTAATAAAAATTATACTATCGAAGGACACGTGTCCGGAGCATGTTTTATCTTTGACGTTGAGGATCAAAGGAGGGTTGCCAGTGAGGGTAAGGGTAAGGGATGCTATGATTACATACGTAACATAAGCAAGTGTGCAGTAATTAAGACAAACCTCTAAGGCAAACAAAGTGTCTTTTACAACCGCATGCTTCATTTCAACCCTCAAGTTGCTTCCTCGTGTCAAGCCATCATGGGATGTCCCCTAGTGCATCACCCTTAAAGCAGCCAGCCAGCCAGCCCTACCATCATGGGATGTCCCCTAGTGCATCACCCTTAAAGCAGCAGCCAGCCAGCCCTACCCGATTGTAATATCTGTAATAGGATAGAATAGTACCATATCTGCAAATACTTGCAATTTCTGCTATTTTAATTAAGGAACAGGACTGCTATTTTTAGGAGACAAATTCTAGCGTGAACCACGAAGAAAAATGGTTCACCGTGGAGAAGCTTTTGCATAGCGTTGGATATATGATTTTGTTATTTAATGGTGACGAGTGTTTAGTAGGTACTGATTTTGTGGGTCAATTTGATTTTTAATTTTTTTAAGATCATTTATGTGTTTACAAATTTATCCTTAACGTGTTTACAGTTTTGTTCCTAATTGTCCACCTCGAACCCCTTCTCCCTCCACTTCCTCCACTCCATCTCCCACACCCTCCACAGTACCGTTTCACTCGCCCGCATGTGCCAGCCCCCCGACCTCCCCAACAGGTAGCTCAAAACTAATGAAATTGCTATAAATTTCTAGAAGATTGTAATAGTAACATATGTATATGAAAAAATAAAGATTATTTTAGAATTCTCTTGATACTTTTAGTTAAAAGTTAGAATACTATATAATGTAATAATCAGATAATTCTAAAACAATAAAGTCTAGATATTTCTAGAACCATCCTTGCAAGCCTATAAATAGGCAAATGGTCTTTGCATTGCAGAAAGCACTTCAAAATATCAAATAAAGCCTTACTATCCTTCATTGTCAACTACTTTTATATCATTCAGCACCTTTATATATATTTTTCTAAAACTAACAATAGTATCAAAGTTACGTTCGGTCATCTACTGAGCGTAGAGATATTATCCAACTACTTCCAAAAAATCCTACTATATTATCTACCAATCCTATAATTTTTCCTTAACCAATGACCAATACTATTTAACCCTCATCTATTCCTGTCCTTATTTTTGCTGAAGAAAATTATGATTTTTGGAGCATTAAAATGAAGACATTTTTTTTCTCCCAAGATTTATGGAATATTATTGAAGATGGATTTACTATTCCCACAGACATTTTTACTCTGACTGCAGCTCAAAAGAAGGAGCCAAAGGAAAACAAGCAGTAAGATTCGAACGCATTATTTATCTTGCAACAAGCAGTAGCTGATACAATTTTTCCAAGAATAATTGGTGCCACAAGTGCTAAAGAAGCATGGAGTACACTACAGGAGGAGTTTCAAGGAAGTGCCAAGGTACATGCTGTTAAATTTCAAATTTTAAGACATGAGTTTGAATTAATAAAAATGAAGGAGTCTAAGATCGTAAAGGATTACTATTCTAGGATAAAAGAAGTAGTTAGTCAAATGAAAGCATATGGGAAAAATATTCTTGACAATAGAATTGTTGAGAAAATTCTATTTTTTATTCCCCATAAGTATGATGCGATTATGACTACAATTGAGCAGACCAAAGACTGTCTACTTTATCAGTGATAGAACTAATGGGCTCTCTTGAAGCATATGAACAAAGATTGAGCAGGCATGATGTAGTTTCTGTTGAAAATGCCTTTCAATAAAAGCGCAAATTACGATCTCAAAATAAAGAATATGGAGAAAAGAAAAATAGTGGAGAAATTTCTAGAAATAAAGAAAATTCTAGAAGTTTCTCTAAGACCAATCAAGATAAATATCCTCCATGTGGCATCTGCAAGAAGACAAGTTACTTGGAGAAAGACCGTTGGCATCTAGGAAAGCCACAGTGTTAATACTACAAGAATTTTGGTTACATGGAGAAGAACTGCCTCAACAAAAGCAAATGTTAAGCAAATTTTGTTGAAGAACATGATAGTGAGCAACATCTTTTTTATGCTACCTGAGATTTCAATGATGAAATAAGTGGAAGCTGGTACTTGGATAGCGGCTGTAGCAATCACATGGCCAAAAATAGGAGCATCTTCAAGGAAATTGATAACTACTTCTAAGTAAAAGTTCGATTGGGAAATGGCACCATGGTGGAATGCAAAGGCAAAGGCACTGTCATGGTGGAGACAAAAAAAGGTACGAGACTCATCAAAGATGTCTTACTTGTTTCCAATCTTAAAGAAAATCTCTTGAGCATTGGCCAAATGATAAAGAAAGGCTATGCTCTACACTTCGAACGAGATACATGCACAATCTATGATAACTATAACAAAAGGCGGGAGATAGCCTAAGTTAAAATGGAAAAAAGAAATAGTTTCTCGATAAGCTTCAAATATACTACCAAGATTGCCATGAAAGTCCAAGTTGATGATTCATGGCTATGGCATCAAAGATTTGACCACTTCAACACCCATGCCTTGAAGCTGTTCTACCAAAAGAATATGATGAGAGACCTACCATGCCTAAAAGAAAACAATGATGCTTGTGAAGGATGTCTTATCTGAAAACAACACAGACTACCATTTTCAACTGACAAAACATAGAGAGCTAAAGACTTGTTAGAGTTGATCCACACTGATATTTGTGGACCAATGAGGACACCGTCCCAACAACAAGTACTTCATTCTCTTCATTGATGACGTTTCTAGAATGACCTGGTTATGCTTTATTAAAGAAAAATCAAAAGTTTTTGGAATATTCAAGAAGTTTAAAGCTTTCGTCGAGAAGCAAAGTGGGAAACATATAAAAGTACATAGAAGTGATTGAGGCAAAGAGTACAACTTACATGAATTTAATAAGTTTTGTGAAGATGAAGGCATTGAGCGCCAACTTACCGTTGCATATTCTCCGCAACAAAATGGAGTCTCTGAGAGGAAGAATCGCACAATCATAGAGATGGCAAGATTGATGCTAAAGGAGAAGGGTTTGCCTAATACTTTCTGGGCAAAAGCAGTTTACACTACAATATATATACTCAACATATGTCTAACTAAGGCAATTCAAGACAAGACTCCTATTGAAGCTTTTGCCCATCAGCTAAACATCTACGAGTATTTGGATCTATCTTCTACATACATGTTCCCGATGAGAAGAGACACAAACTAGAAGACAAGACTATACGAGGCATCTTCTTGGGATACAGTACACATTCAAAAGGCTACCGATTCTACAACTTACAAACAAAGAAGCTCACCATCAGTCGAGGTGTTGCAATTGATGAATATACTTCTTAGAATTAGGAAGAAGAAAAAGTTGTGAGAAGTAACATTCTTATTCCATTGCAACAACCTCAAGAAGAAGTTGAAGAAGTAGCAGGGGATTCAGGTACGTTTCCTCCACCTCCACAATAAGAAGATTCTTCACCAAAATCTACTCCAAGACGAGTAAGATTCTTGGTGGATATATATGAAACTTAAAACATGGCCATGCTTGAGCCTGAATGTTATAAAGAAGCATCAAAGCAAGAAGTATAAGTCAAGGTAATGGAAGAAGAAATTAAAATGATTGAAAAGAATAATACTTGGGAGCTCATAGATTGCCCACATGGAAAAGACATCATTGGAGTTAAATGGATCTACAAGACAAAGCTCAACCCTAATGGTACCATACAAAAGTACAAGGCTAGATTAGTCGCTAAAGGCTACTCACAAACACTTGGAGTTGACTACAACAAGACATTTGCTCCCATTGCTCGTCTTGATACGATTAGAGCTCTAATAGCTCTAGCAGCTAAAAAAGGATGGAGTATTTTCCAATTAGATGTCAAGTCTGCCTTCCTCAATGGGGTTCTACAAGAAGAGATTTATGTAGAACAACCACAAGGCTTCATTAGCAAAGGCAATGAAGGCAAAATACTAAGACTAAGAAAAGCCTTATATGGTCCTAAGCAAGCTCCCTGAGCATGGTACAACAGAATTGATCAATACTTCGTCGATCAAGGATTCAAGGGGAGCAAGAGTGAGCCAACACTATACGTTAAGACCAAAGCTCAACATGATACTCTCATCGTCTCCCTGTATGTAGATGATCTTATCTACATAGGAAATAATATGAAGATGATGAATAAATTTAAAGAAGACATGATGAAGACATTCGAGATGACCAACCTTGGCTTGATGAATTACTTCCCTGACATAGAGGTAAGAAAACAAAAAGAAGGAATATTTATCTCTCAAAAGAAACACACTGAGCACTATTGAAGAAATTCAAGATGTACAAATGCAAACCTGTCATTACTCCACTCGTGCTAAATGAGAAGCTACAAAATGATGACAAAGCACCAGAAGCTAACGCATCACACTATAGATGTTTGATCGGGAGTCTACTATATCTTACAGCCACGCGACGAGATATCATGTATGCTATAAGTCTTCTATCAAGATTCATGCAGAAGCCAAGTAAAATTCACTATGGAGCAGCAAAAAAGAATTTTAAGATATTTAGAAGGCACAAAGGAGTTTGGGATATGGTATAAAACCATAGCCAACTCAAGGCTGATCGGCTACACCGACAGTGATTGGGCAAGATCGATAAACGACATGAAAAGTACTTCAGGATATGCCTTTTCACTAGGACCAGGAGTATTCTCCTGGGCATCTAAAAAGCAAGCAACAATTGCTCAATCAACAACAGAAGCAGAGTACGTGGCCGCCGTAGAATTTACAAGTCAAGCTATATGGCTTCAAAGAATACTTGGAGAAATGGGTGAACAACAAAATGGCCCTACCATAATCTACCGTGACAACAAATCAGCTATAGCAATGGCAAAGAATCCAGTCCATCATCAAAAAACAAAACATATAGCTATCAAATATCACTTTATTAAAGAAGCAGAGGCAACTAAACAAATTCGGCTCGAGTACTACACAACAGAAGATCAAGTTGTAGATATTTTTATGAAAGCATTGTCAAGAGCAAGATTTGAGTATCTACGAACAATGCTTGGAGTCTTTGAAATTTGTATCAAGAAGGAGTAAATTGCAACAAATTTCTAAAAGATTGTAGTAGTAACATATGTATATGAAAAAATAAAGATTATTCTAGAATTCTCTTGATACTTTTAGTTAAAAGTTAGAATACTACATAATGTAATAATCAGATAACTCTAGAACAATAAAGTCTAGATATATCTAAAACTATTCTTGCAAGCCTATAAATAGGCAAATGGTCATTGCATTGTAGTTAGAAAGCACTTCCAAATATCAAATAAAGCATTACTATCATTTACTATCAACAACTTCTATATCATTCAGCACCTTTACACATATTTTTCTAAAACTAACAAAAACCCAAAGCAACCTCGACTTCCTCCTCGCCACCCTCGATTGCCACATCACCGACTGCAACATCCTCTTCTGCAGCGGCCTCCTCCTAAAAAATGCCATCGTTTCCACCTCCTCCAAACAAGAAGCTATTCGCTCCGCCTCCCGAAACCCAATCACCTGCATC
The DNA here is from genome assembly GCA_004329165.1 of Spatholobus suberectus. NCBI lineage: Eukaryota > Viridiplantae > Streptophyta > Magnoliopsida > Fabales > Fabaceae > Spatholobus > Spatholobus suberectus. The sequence continues at coordinate 27,884,201 of CM014732.1, read as the reverse complement.
CAAATTAGATCGCCTGGGCCTAAAGCCTTTGCAATGGACTCCCTATTATGCCTTCTCCACGAAGACAACAAAAACGTCACCATCGCCATGGTGCAGGGAATCGAAGCAGAGGAGAGAAAAGGCACCCAAGTCACCATTGCTGTCTTTCGCAAACGACTCTACAACCTCAAACATGCGACACTGTTTCTTTTTATTTAGGGTTTTATTTCTTTTCATTAATGGCCTCACCATCATTTCCTATTTTAAAAAAATTACTATTTACATATAAAAAAAAACTAAAACCAGAAGCAACTTGCTATTGTAGGTTAACTTAACTGATCTACTGTAAACCTTTTAAAAGCACGGTCCACCGTAGAATTAGTCTTTTTGGAAAACTCAAAGAGAAATGTTATTTGTGTAATTATATAACAAATTTACAATTAAACAATTAAAAAAAAAGAAAAAATATGATATCTAATAAATAATCTAATAAAAATATAAACATAAAAAGTATTATTAGTTATATAAATTATTAAATCAGTTGTTATATAAATAATACAACTCTTTCTAAAATATTAAATGGTTGCAAATGTAAGTAGCATGCACATAAAAAGCATTCATGGAGTAAACTCTCATCGAGTGTTGAGAAATCCAACATCAGGTAGAGGATCCTCTCCAGTTGTAAGGAAGGATGGTTTCTCCATCTTAAGACTTGAAACTTAATTGTACCAAATCAAAAATGTTTCTCAAGACTAATTAATAGTTTCCTAATCGAATCAACACCAATAAAAACTTATTTAGAAAAATGAACTAGATTGATTAAATAATTATGTGCTTTATTGATTTTAATTTTTAAAACCAATTTTAATGAATTTTTAAAGAACACAAGGCTAATTTTTCGATTTTGATGACAAACAAGGACTCCAAGGGAGCTTTTGGTATACAGAATCTTTTTTATCTCTAGGAATCATGTTTCCTAGGAATTATATTTCCTAGGAATCATGTTTTTGGAAATGTCACAAATATGTTTAGTGTGTCCAAAAAAATATTTCTAAAAATGAGAGACATAATTATAAACAAACTTTTCCCACCTAAGATTCCTGAAATGTTAGACTCTCGAAATGATTTTTAAAATCTTTATACTAAACATAAAAATTTAAACATTTTCAACCTAAGATTCTTGAGAAACTTAAAAGAATCCCCCTACCAAACACTCCCTAAGATCTACCCAAGAGATAAAATAAAATATTACAAAAAGGTTACAATTCTTGAAGTCTTCCTTAAATCTTTAAACATGTGTATTGTTTTCATCAAAACAATTTCCAATCATCATTTACAGTATTTCTATAAATATATAATAAAAATATTATTTTTACATAATATTAATTAATTAATTTATTAAATACAAATTTCTTGGTAAGTTAAATATAAAATATAATTAAATTTAATAATATTATTAAATACTATGTTATTAAATATAATATATTTAATAAATGTAACATATTTATTACGCATATGACTTTTTATATAAATCTATACACATTAAATATATTATTAAATTAAAATTAATTGTTACAAAATTTAATACTATACATACATACATACATACATACATACATACATACTATATATATATATATATATATATATATATATATATATATATATATTTAAAATTCATTATTTTTATTTTTATTTAGAAAATTGTTTATAAAACAAATATTTATAATAATTTTTCTCTGAATTTATATTCTTATTTTTATTTTAAATAAATTATTATGAATTATCTGAAAATTGACTATATATTTAGAAGATACTTCCTTTTAATTATTATTTTTATAAAAATTATTTAGAGTAACCAAATTAAAATAAATATTAAAATAATTTAATTTTTTTAATCATATTAACAATTAATTTGATCTATTAATTTTAAACTCATAGTATTTTTGTTTTATGTATATAATGAAGTAACTTGAATTTTATTCACTATAAATAATTAAATAAACAATAAAACTGTGGATGTTAATATTTTATGTATCATATAAATTAAGTCACATTAATGAATAAAATAATGGGATTGAAGTTTTTAATTTAAAAATCTTGCATTTATTATTGAAAAATATAATAAATACAAATACAAATACAATGTTATTAAAATTTCATTTTTCATTTAAGTGGAAAATATTAAATTGAATTTAAAAAGTATTTTTATGGAACATTTTTTTGCTTCTTACTTAAGATCATGTATGTGTTTTTACTTTATTTTTATTTTTCTTTTACTTACTTTTATTTACAACTATATTTATTGCATTATTGCTATTCTCAATAGGTTGAATGACTTGTAGTAGATTATAAATACTATTAGATATTTTTACAAAAACACGTGCTTAATAACTTATGTTTATTTAATTTAATTTATTTTTAAAAAAAATCACATTTTTATCGGCTTTTTTAAAAGACTTCTATCAAAAGATAATGATTACTTTCCAAAATTTAAGTTGAAATATATATGAATAAAACTTGCACATACAAAGATTGAGCCTAAAGTCCTTGATAGGTCATTTAAAGGCATTATTAGTTAAGGTGTATAGACAAAATAATAGGTAAATATTGATATGTTAATTATTCACCATCAAGTACATGGATCAATTGACACGAGATAGTTTTAGTTTAATTATTGGTCTTTAGTTCGAGCTCTGGATATACAAATGCATTAAATACTCTAAGAGAGAGTTTTACTACCTATAGTAGCCTTACGTAACTTGAGTAGGATTGTTTCTCATAGAAAATACTTGTGGTTTCTATCAAAAAAATATTGAAAGTTATTTTACATTATTGTAGGTACAACAACAACAACAATAAAGCATTATCTCACTTGGTGAGGTCAGCTACATGGATCACACATCACCAATTGGCTCGGTTAAAGACCAAAGTTTCAAAGATAATATTTACCTTGAGATCCATCTCAGTCAATTCTTCCAAAGTCCTTCTTAGTTTCCCTCTCCTCCTATTCACCAAACTAAAAATCATTCAATATACTCTTCTCACTAGGTACATGTCCATACCCTCTTAATATGCTTTTTGTCATCTTTTTCTCAATCGATGCTACACCAATCATTCTTCGTATACAGTCATTTCATACCTTGTCTTTTCTTGTATGGTCACATGTCCATCTTAACATTCTCATTTCTGCCACCTTGACCTTTTCCTCTTGTTGCCCCTTTAAAGTCCAACATTCACTACCATATAGTCAGATGTATAATAGTATATCATAAAACTTGCCCTTGAGTTTGGCAAGTACTTTGCAATCACAAATAATTCCTAATGCCTTTCTCCATTTTTGTCACCTCTCCTGTATCCTGTGTACGACATCCTCGTTAATTTCCTCATCATTTTGTAATATTGACCTTCAGATATTTAAACATAGAAATGTGTGGTATGACATCTTTCCCCATTTTTACTTCCGTGTCTAATTCTTCTTGTCTTCTGCTAAAATTACAATACATATACTCTATCTTATTCATGCTTAAGGGGAAACCCTTTGTTTCCAAAGTTTGTCTCTAAAGTTCAAGTAGAGAGTTAATTGTTTCCCTTGATTTCTCAACCAAAACTATATCATTGCCAAAAAGCATGCAATAAGGAATAGGCTTTGTATGCCCCTTGTAAACTCATCTATAATAAGATTAAACAAGTAAAGACTTAAGGTCATTACTAAAAATCAATGAATTAGTGACCAATTTTTGTGGCAAAAAATTTCATTTTCTTCGCTAATTACGGCATCACAAAATTTTTTAAAATTTTACATATAAATCATTTTGTTACTAATTTTAATTTTTCTAGTAGTTGAACCCTTACATAATACTATGCCTATAGGAAAATCTTTAGTCTCACCTCTTGATGTTCTCACACTAGTAGTTATCCCCCATACACGTCTTGTATAGCCCGAATATAAGCCATTTTCTTGTAAATTATGCCACATGAATATAAGTAAATTATTTTACATTATTGTAGGTAAAGTAAATTAGTCACATAAAATTAACAAAAAATGATTTATACAATTGGTAATAAAAAATACTAACATTATAAGAAGAAAATAATATTTTTAATTATGTAAACAAAAATACTAAACTAATATTTATTTAAGCTAATGGGTAATTTACTTAAATACATATACAAATTTTAAGAACCATATGTAAATTAAAAAATATAAGAGAGACATAGTGATCACTCATTTATAAATGACAATATTGTTAATAAGATTAATGCTTAATTATTAGCATATTTAAAGGATTAACAATATAATATTACAGTTTAAATGAAATTGACTAAAAACACTATTAACATGAACTCTGTTGTCCAATTAATTATACATACAGTATTGGGGCGTAGCTTGTGAGAATAATTTTTTATGTGAGAATGAGAATATTAAATATGGGTCATATAACCATATATGAATGGTCAAGATTTAAAGTCACATTATTACTTAAAAGAGTTATGTGACTTTAAAAAAAATTCATATGAAGTGTGTGTTTTAATTTTAACTATTCATAATAAGATTTAATTATTAATATTTATTCTTCTGATTTTCACATAAGAAAGTCATTCTTAATATATACGTACATTCCTTTTCTATTATCAAGAGTTACATACTAAAAAGTTACAGTTCTTATTACTATACAAATTGAGAAACATACAAATTATATTAAAAATCAATCTATAATGGAGTAATAAATTACTTCAATGAATTACAATTGGATATAATCTTAACAAAAAAATACACATAGTACCTTAAATACAATGAATCATTTATAATAAATTCACTAGTGGATGGGAGACACTTAACATCGATCAGTTAAAACGGGCTTTCTACATCAGTTGTAGAACCGATGTTGATCCGCTGATGTAGAATGTAACACTTTTTTACATCGGACATTGAATCGATATGAAAAAATCTTTTTACATCGATTGTATTTTTAACCGATGTAGAAAGTGTTACTTTTACATCGGTTATAAATATAACCTATGTAAAACACTACAAAAAAAATAAATTTTACATTTTTTGACAATTTTTAACCGCCAAAAAATGCTACTTTTTATATCAGTTACATTTATAACTAAGGTAAAAACACTACAAAAAAATCAATTTTGCATTTTCTGGCTATTTTCAAATTCCAGAAAATGCGTTCTTACTTTGTTTAACATTTTTTGGCGGTTAAAAACCACCAAAAAATGTATTCTTATTTTGTTTAGAAAAAAGCCTACAATTAATCTTATATCATGCATAGGAATGAAATACTGATGCAGTCAGTTTTTATACACATGCCACATGCAACAAGAAAAACATATCAATTATATTATTGTTCAAACAAAGAAGTATATAGATCAATCATATGTACGAATCCTTCAAACTTACCATATCTAGGCACCTCTTGTGGAGGTTATTTAATTGCTTCAAGTTTTTGTGAACAATCATTATGTTCAAATAAGCAGGGGATATAACTTAGAGTAATAAGTAAAAGTCATTATATTGGAAATTAGGACTGAATTATGATCAATAATTTATATGATTGATAAGCATATATTGGTCACCTGCTATGTTACTTCAATTGGATTTGACAAGCTTAAATGGCAGACTACTTCAAAAGCCAAAACCACACACAAAGATTATTAAACAAGCTGGAATATAATGAAACTAAAAAAAAAAAAAATAGATGTAGCCCAAACCCAATATAGTACTAATAAAATTTGCATGTTACTTTCATTTTTATTGTTTATACATAAACTTAATTGAACACATAATCCATCTAAATGGTAGAATAACAAAATAGGAGACCAAAATATAAAAGTAGATCAATATTCAAAGTCATAATGAGTGTTTCCATGTCTAACTTTCAAGGTCCAGTCTTTCGTGACAGTGGTATATAAGCACGAATTAAAATAATAGAAAGACAGTACAAACAGTAGGAGTCTTGAAGACCAAAAACGAATCTCATATTTTGCAAAATTTTATCGTTTAGCTAAAAAGAGAAGATACCATTCACTCATTATTAGGAGCATGAGTTTACTAACCTTTTCGAATCTAATAATATTGGGATGCTTCAATGATCTATGATTCATGATTTCCCTTTGAACATGCTCATCAATCTGCAATACATATTTCCACAGTGACCACAAACAAAATCACACACACAAAACGTTACAGAACCCGGATGAATAATTACCAACAAAAAGAAAAAAAAATGAAACTGAAATTGAAAGGGTGAATAACAACTAAAATACGTTAATTCTTTTATTTTTTTATTTCTCTTATTTTTTAGAACCAGAATGTCACTTCACTAGTTGACTTTATGACAAATAATGTAATTTCAAATAATTTGAATCCTTGTTTGAATGAAATATATAAATTTATTTCTGCGTCAAGTTTCATTAAACTTTTTTTGTTAGGAACTATATATTTCTTCGCTATGTCACAAGTAGAACTCATCATATTAATACATAATAGAAAATGGAAAGGATAATAGAAAAGTGACTTAGGGAAACAAAATCCTCTCTAGCATAAAAAAAGGTTCTTCGTTATTATATATATATATATATATATATACTTTTTTTCTCTCTTACATAATGGTCAAATGACAAGAAGATATCAATTCATTGTGAAATTATGTTTTTGAAAGTTAAATAATTGTTTAATTAAAATTTATACCACTTTTTAATGTAATCCAAAAACAAATAATCACCAAGAATAATTTAATTGGACATCTTGTAGTTCCTTAATTGGAAAGAAAATATACCTGTTTTTGCATAACCAAGAGCAAACTGGTAGGAACCAACTAGCATAAGCATTTTGTGTCTAAGGACCAAATCAGGCTTGTGCACCCAATACTCACCGGGTTGATGCAACAATAGGTCATCACATTTGAAAATATCCACCATGGGATCACATGACCCAATAAACACAACATACACAAGTTCATAAAAACTTTGGTTCCATTTCATGAGTAATATGCACCAAAATTTCCCAGAGTGAATGCATAACCATAAGACATCATATAAGAGATCAAAACACACTTGAATCATCCATTAAATCATGAAGTTTGATCATTAAACATGGTGGGGCAGATTCCACATTTTTAGTGCAGTAACATGAAAAATCATGCTTCCTAAATCTCCATTTCATATGCAATGCACACCAAAACTTTTCCCATATGGTATATACAACTATAAGACACCATAAGAGAGACCAAAATACACTTGAATCATCAATTAAATCATGTTTTTCATTTAACTATCTTTGTGCAGAGTTAGTTTAATGATATGCATTCTTTGGTTTCATTCTAAGAGTATCATGCACCAAACCCTCTCACAATGCATACATAACCATAGGGCATCATAATAGAGATCAAACCACACCTAAATCCTCATTTAAATACAATTTTTCATGTTTAAAATGAAACTAAACAGTTTCACGTTTTTATTGTTCAAATGGTGATTTCAAGCACCAAAGCAAGTCACAGTGGCTCCCTTTGATCACCAAACACTAGGGACATCATATACTATGATTGAGACAACGAATCCTCTACCTTGAACACATTTTAAACATGGCTTTTCATACAAATGTGCAGCAGAGCAACATTAGTGCAGCAAAATTGAACAATTTAGCACATTAACACCACATTAAGCATAAATAGTGCCTCATTGGCTCAAAGAAAGAGTGGAATAGATGAGGTAAGTAGCCATGTGGACCTTTCAAAAGAAAATTTAAAGGTTGTCAAATCTATAGGTGACAATATATCTTTATATTATTCCTAATCTGTATGGATCCAAAATTTGAACTATACTCTTGCCCACCATGCGAAAACATGTAGCAGTTTTTTGAGCAAATACATCACGTGAGCACAAATTTGTTTGTGGATATACTAAACAACTTACTCGATTGAAGTAATTAATGAAGACAACACTCACCAATGCAGTGCCTGCAAGTGCCACAAGTGCTGACAAAAAGTATAATTTTGCTCCGCTGTGAAAAAGAAAAACCCTTGGAGGAGAATTCTCTCTATATTTTCGTTGTCATTTAATATTCAATACAAGAAGCATTCTTTTCTCATATTCTATTATGAGTTCCCAACAGCATGTCTGGTTAGACACTGACTAAAAACCTTAGACATATTCCACACCAAAGATATATGGGTAAGTTAGTCCACATGATTATGCATATAGGCAATCTAATGAGAGAAAAAATGAATTCAAATGTAAAATAGGTGAATCTAAATGAGGCAACACCACAACAACAAATAAAAAGACATTTGGCTCTATCATTCCCATAGGATTTGAGGGCTTGATGTCGCAGTGTATGATCTTGTGCACGTGCTTTAGCACCTAGCGCACCACCTTGGTGAGTTACAGCTCCAAGAAGGTGTCATTGGTCTTGAGGATGGCAATGTCGTCGAAGGGTTTCTCAAAGAAGCCGTGGTACTAGACCATGTGTGGGGAGTTTGTTCGGCAGAGACTGTCCATCTCACAACAGACCTAACATTGAGTAGCCACGTTAGAGTGGTCGACTGGGTCCGACAAGACTTGGTGTGGTTGGTGGTGCCCGCGCCTAATGGGCGACAGCACCGTAGGAAATGTGGCCATAGTTGACTAGAACGAGGTTGTAGGCGGAGAGGTGGACATGGATGAGCTTGATGGAGGAGACAATGGGTGCATCAATGGTGAAGCTGTAGAAGCAGAGATCGAGGGTGGATGAGGTGTTGGGGTGGGAGGTGAAGAGGTTGACGTAGGTGCCATTGAAGGAGGGAGGGGGAGATTTGACATCAAAGGAAAGAGGTAGCGCGGCTTCAAATCTGAGGGTTTTGAGTGAATTTGAATTAAGGAAGTTAGGGTTGACAGGCAGGGGATTTTACATCGATTACTGTTTTAACCGATGTAAAAAAACTACTTTTTACATCAGTTATTACTTTAACCAATGTAAAAAAGGTTTACTATATTAGTTAAAATTGAACTGATCTAAAATGTTTTAAATAATTTCAAAAATGTCATCACACATTTTTTAACATAAGTTTTCACATAATTGATGTAAAACAAGCGTTGCAAAAAGTATTTTTTCTACTAGTGATTATATATTAATAAAACTTTCATTTCTTAATATATTTAACATATTATTTTATTCATATTTAAATAAACTCGTCGCACAGATATAACATCTAATTTATCACTAAATTTCACGTGAATGAATTTGAATTTACTTATAATCATTAAATGTGTTAGGAAACAATTCAAATTTTCAATTTCAAAATCTTTAGGATAATGTTCAGATTTAAAGATATTAGTTTTATTTTAGAAATTTGTTTCTTCTTTTAATATTAGGATGTAAGTTGTATAAATAGGGATTCTTGAGATGAAAAGAACCACCCAACTTGTAGAGGAGATCACCACCCTAAGTGAGAGGGGGTTATGCAAAGGGGAAATTTTTTAAGTTTGTCCAGAAAAACTTGTAAGGAAGTTGGATATTTGAGATGAAAAAATTGAAATATTTCTAGTGGACGTAAGTAAGAGATACCTAACTACATTAAATAAATTGTGTCTTCTACTGTTTCTATTTCCTAGTGTGTGTGATGTGTGTTTCCCCAACAGCAAATGCAGTATACTCTACTGATTTAACAACATCAATTATATTTGGGAACAAAAATGTTGTATTTAGTAATATATGGTGTTCCTTATATGGTTTCAAATACTCGGTTAATATGGTATTCGTTATGCATTATTTCAAGACCAACGCGGGAAATAACTGTCACTGAGTATATGGTTTTCAATTTTAGAATCGGGGTGCATTCAATTCAAAAACCCAGTTAAAAGTATTAGCTTCACATATATCTTCATATCTGTAAGAAAAACTTTTTTCCATATATTGAATGATTTGATATTTTATAAAATAAATGTAGAAGAAAATGTGAAAAAATGACATGAAATAAATATTCATTAGCATATAATCTCATAAATAATATATTATTGGTTGCTAAAAGGGTTGTTTCTTCATTTTGTTCAGGGGGATGAACTGTCAGATAGCAGTAGCACATTTGACTACTTTTAGGATGTATCACTCTTGCCAAACCTAAATTTTTTATCTTTAAAAGTTGATAGTTCATCCAGAAGTTATTGAAATATTTGTTTGGCACAAAAAAAAAAAAAAAATTAACCCGAAGGTACCAAAACAACTTATTTGGTATATTTGTTAAACCATGTGCACATCTTAAGGTATTGAGTCTATTGAACAAGTTTGATATCAATAAATATTTGTATATCTTAGTTCAAACAAAAAGACGGCATGTTATAATATTATATGTGTTCTTATATTAAAAATTCAAGTTCTCAAAAAATAGGATATAAACATAGAAATTATTATCTTTTGGACACATGGGAATCCTAGATTATACACAATATTCAATAATGAATGGAAAGCAGAACTTATTATATGGTTTGAGACCACAACATGCCCATGATCCTAGTTAATCTCTATATGATACGTAGCCAATTTTTGTTAATTCTTTGTCTTATAAATTGAAAAACTTCGCTACGTATCAAGTGGAGATTAGCCAAGATCATGGACAAGTAGTAGTCTATATAATAATTTTTTGGAAATAGAGATATAGAAAGAAAAATTAAAGCAAAAAAGAGAAAGTGTCAAATGTAATAAATAATATGATGAAAAATAAAAATAAAAGGACTTAATTAAAATTGAGATAAAATAAAAAGTAAATGTATCACTCTTCCTTTTATTGTCACTTGAGAAATGTTAGCAACATATTCTTTTGTTCTTTTCTAATCACATAAAGAAATGCTAGTAATACACTTTTCAACACTCTTTTTTAAACAAACTCTGTCATTAGTTAAAATTTATTGAAAATCACAATATATATATATATAAATCTCACTTTTCATTTAATGAGCTTTACTCATAATTTTATAATTTTTAATAAATTTTAAGTAGAGAATGTGTTAGAAGGAATATATTAGAGGGTGTGTTGTTATCATTCCTCTTGTCACTTTGTCACCAACCATGATGACCTGACCAATATGGTTTGATATGGTTAGCAAATAAACATGATAGGATTTGATCCTCATTTGTGTGTTTATTTGTTGGGAGAAAACAATCTCTTTAATAAATCTCAATACTTAAAGATTTCAGTTTTCAAAAGATTAGTTTGCGTATGAAGGAGTATATGTTAGGAGAAGAGGTTCACTTTGATGAATCTCAATAGTTAACCATCTCATATCTCGAAAGATTAATACGTGACTTTCGGCTATGGAATAGCCCATGTAGACCCATAATAACCTTGATGAACTGCTCATAACCCTAGACACCTCATCACTTCAAGAGTATCGCCACTTATCTTTCTCTGAACACACATGGAGTTCCTCTCGTTCCTCTTCCTCGCACTTCTCTTCCTCTATCTCTGCGTTCAATTCCTCGCTAGAGTAAAACCCCGCAACAGCAAAGGCTTCAAAGCCTACCCTCTAGTCGGAACCTTACCAGACTTCTTGCAAAACCGCCACCGGTTCCTGGAATGGAGCACCCAAGTCCTCCGCGACTGCCCCACCAACACCGCCGTTATCTCTCGCCCCTACAAGCGCTACGGCGTCATAACGGCCAACCCCGACAACGTGGAACACATGCTCAAGACAAGATTTGACAACTACCCCAAGGGTGAACGCTTCGTCAACCTCCTCCAAGACTTACTCGGCAAGGGAATCTTCAACTCCGACGGCGACATTTGGAAAGTTCAGCGAAAAATCGCGAGCTACGAGTTCAGCACCAAATCACTCAGAAACTTCGTCGTCGACGCCTTCACCGTCGAACTACAAACAAGGCTGCTTCCAATTTTATCCAAAGCCTCGGAGTCAAACAGGGTTCTCGATTTGCAGGACCTGTTGGAGCGGTTCGCGTTCGACACCGTGTGCAAGCTAGCGTTCAACGTGGACCCGGCGTGTCTCGGCGGCGACGGCACCGCCGGCGCCGAGTTCATGCGCGCGTTCGAGGACGCCACCGTGCTGAGTTCGGGGAGGTTCATGAGCGTGTTTCCCTTTGTGTGGAAAACAAAGAAGCTGTTCAACGTTGGATCAGAACGGAGGCTCAGAAAATCAATCGCCACCGTTCACGAGTTCGCTGACACGATCATACGGTCCAGATTGGATTCCAAGGACCGCACCGGGGACCAAGATTTACTGTCGCGGTTCATCAGAACAGAGGATAGTTCCCCAGAGTTTCTCCGCGACATTGTCACAAGTTTCATCCTCGCGGGACGTGATACGACGTCGTCCGCGCTGAGCTGGTTCTTCTGGATATTGTCTTCCAGACCGGACGTGTGGAGAAAAATTCGCGACGAAATCGAAGGGGTTCGGTCGGCCACGCGCGGTGTTAGCGAGTTTGGGTACGAGGAGCTGAAGGAGATGCATTACTTGCACGCGGCGATTTCGGAGACGATGAGGTTGTACCCGCCCGTGCCCGTTGACGCGAAGGCGTGCCTGAACGACGACGTTTTGCCAGATGGAACGAGAGTTGGGAAGGGATGGTTCGTATCGTACCATACGTACGCAATGGGGAGAATGGAGAGCGTGTGGGGGAAAGACTGTACCGAATTTAAGCCCGAAAGGTGGTTGGAGAATGGGGCTTACCGAGGGGAGAGTCCGTTTCGGTTTCCGGTGTTTCATGCAGGTCCACGAACGTGTTTGGGGAAAGAGATGGCTTATATTCAGATGAAGTCGATCGCGGCTTCGGTAATGGAGAGCTTTGAGATCAAGGCACTGGATAAGGACACGTGTCCGGAGCACGTTTTGTCTTTGACGTTGAGGATCAAAGGAGGGTTGCCAGTGAGGGTATGGGTAAGGGATGGTAGTGTACGCAACGTAAGCAAGCGCACGTGCAGTAAGACAAGGCTCTATGGCAAAGACTTTCCTCTCCACCACTGCATGGGAGGTCCCCTAGTGCATCACCCTCAAGCAGCTAGCTCCACTCACCTTTAACAGGTGTGGGGATACAAAGATGTTTTTTAGACATGCCATTATACAATTAGAGAGAGTGAAAAAAATATATAAGTATGATAAATAATTTGATGTGATAAAAAAAAAAAAGAGATAAAGATAAATGTGAAATGTTGATGGGTGTTTAAAAATATAAGATGTCTAAATATCACTACTTGTGAGGATATATATGATAGAATGGTACCATTCTACAAATACTTGTAATTTATGCTATTTTAAGGAATAAAAATGATTTGTAGACACGTAGTATGTTATTAGACACCTAGTGAGATAAAGAAAACATAGAAAAAAAATGTAAGCATGATAGATATATGATGTGATAAAAAGAGAGAAAAGATAAATAATAGGTGTTGATAAGGTATTTGTAATTCATAAGTACCTAAATATCATAAAATAATTAGAATATCACATGTTCATCGGGTTCTAATTAATTACCGTTGATGTACTTTTCTAAAATATAAAATCGTTGCAATTTGCAAATGTAAGGTGCATGTGCATGCAAAAATAAACATCTTGGACGGAGTAAACTCCCATTCGGTATTCGAGAAATCCAACACCGCACGGAGATGTAGTCTTATATTATAAATTTAAAAATTATTAACGAGAGAATTTAAAAAAAAAAATTAATAAGAGTATTTTTAAGGGTTATTACTACTTTTATTGAGTTATGTATGTGTCTTATTTTAATATCATATATTGAATATTTATTTTTATTTTTATTTTTTAAGTATACTTTTATTTTTTAAGCTACGTCCAGTAAGACTAAGACAAGTGTGGGCGGGGGGGCGGAGGTTCCCTAGTGCATCTCCTTGAAATTATTAGGTAATCAAAGACTATTAAGTGTTCATGGTCCCAATTAATATATATATATAACACATTTAAATTTTATAACTTATAAGAAAAAATTAATATAACACTTGATTACATGTCATGTAAAAATTAATAGAAATCATAATAGTTTAGGACCACCTAATAATTTCTTACTCAAAGCAGCTAGTTCTACTCACCTTTAACAAGTGTGGGGATAGTTTTTAAAATCGGTCAATCGGACTAGATTGGCTGATTTAACGAGTTAAATTGTGAACCGGCCTATCATCTAGTCATAAAAGCACTCAAAACCGTTTGAGAAAGAAACTGTTCATAAACCAGTAAAACAGGTTAAAAACCATGTAAACCGATAAAAACCGATGGTTTTACGGGTTTGAGCGGTTCAATAAAAAAAATTTAACACTAGTTACAAAGTAACACATGTTAACCACGCATCACCTCTATTTTTGCTTGGTTAAAAAATATCTGTTTTCTTTTATAGATGAGAACTATACTTCATTTTGCTTGACCACCAATGTGGGACTTCTAGTGTATAGGGTGAACAATCTAAATATGTTGAGATTCAATAATATACAACCTTTAGTGTCTGACGTGGGACTCAGCAGTTCAAGATACTAACGTTTTAAACACCACTGTGGGACTCAGTAATACTAAGGGGACTAAGTGTTGGATAGAGATTTTAAAAGAATATTTTGGCATGAAAAAGTCTTGTGAATTTTAAAAAATTACGTAGGGATGTAATGACTTATAAGATTGTTTTTAAAAGACTTTTACAATCAAGATTTTATAGTTTGGATTTTAATGGATTTGCATCAGAAGAATTTATAAGATTTGAAATGACTTTATGGATTTATAAGATTTAGAAAGACCTCATGAATTTTTAGAAATTTTTTTTTAAAAGCAAACATTCAAAGTCACAAGAGTTGTTGCACCTCTTTGTACTTTCCTTTGTTATTTTCTTGTTGTGAATCCTCATTTAATTACTAATACAACATATGTGAGAATAGTTATCACTAATCAGGAAAATCAATTTCTCAAGAATACTTATCATATTAAGCAAGTAATATGTTTGCAAATATTTGTAAATAACAATATTTTTAAATAGAATTTTGTATTTAATTTTTAAATTTTCTATAACAATGGATTGAAAAGGCATGGAAAAGGCATGCAAAAAAAAAAAGCAATGGAAATGCCAAAAAAAAAAAGGCATGAAAATTGGTCCTATAATAGAATCAATTCACAATGCACCCTCTATAAAGTAGAAGATTGTATTTATGTGTGTTGACTAAGAACAGAAAAAAGTTAGGTATCCAAAAGTCTTTATGCATTTTTGACATTGTCTTTTTGGTAATCCGCACACAATCAATTCATCCAAACAAGTTGATTAAAGGCCAAAATAAAAAGTAGAAAGGTCCTTTAACCGATTATAGAGAAGGCATGTAGGATTAGAAGAAAAAGATGACCAGGTACTGTACCAATATTTGTTGTAACACCCTCACTATTACTTATTTGAATTATTTTTCTACTTATTCTATATTTATTTTTGAAAAATCGGGAAGGAATATAAAAATTTTGTTTTCCACAATTAAATTCAGAATATCAAGAACTACTTAATCGTAATTTTGAATAATTTTTCGAAGACAGAACCTAGAAAAATCAAAAAATAACGATTTTGCCCTTATTTCACAATAGTAAGAGCTGACATGAAAAAATATTCAATTGACATTAAAATGTTAATTTGAACTTAGAACCATATCATGTGCATTAAAATATAATTTTGAAAATTTTATGGGAATTTTCTGAAATTCTGGTATAAAATTACCAAAATGCTCCTGAGTGTACCCAGTATTGGTTTGACATCCAGAAATAGTGAAAAATATTATTCTTAGTTCATTTTTAGGTAAAAATGTAATTTTAGAATTCTTGTAAAAATTTTGGTATTTATTGAATTCAAATAGATTTAATATGTATTTTCTAGCTCTAGAATACAAAATAAATCAATAAAAATAAAAAAATTAATAAATATTAAAATTAATTTTAGAAATTAATTTTTTACAAAAAATTTTATATATATATATATATATATATATATATATATATATATATATATATATATTCAGTTTTACATATAAATTCATTATTTTGATATTAAAAGTTAATTTATTTAAGTTTAAGCGATTTTATCAGTACAGGCTAATTTAACTGAAGATAAAATTAACACAGATAAAGTTGGGACAACTCATGGGACACATGTCCAGCCTTGTCCTAGATGACTCACCACTTATTTTTATATGTGTCCCTAAAATTAATTAAAAAAATAAAATAAAAAGAAAATTATGATGTAATGGATGATGTCATCAAGTGGGCACATAAGTCCACTTCCTTCTCTATAAATACCCATGCATTTGAATAAATTTTCACCATCTCTCGCCTTCCTTGGCTGGCCAAAATTCTTATGAGGAGTTTCTCTCTCTATAAAATTTTTTTACTTTGTTTTTATGCTAAAATTTTCTAGTTTTCATCAACTAGTAAATTTTTCTTTCTAGGAGCTTTGCACCAACATTGCCATCAAATTTTCTCCTCTTCATCAACCATCTTTGAGGTAATGGAGGTAATGGAGGGAATGGAATTGGTTCTAAATTATTGTCACTTTATATGTTGATAGGAAAGGTTTTCTCCTAAACCTTTCAAATGTTTAAATTTACTATGTTTCATTATAATAATGCTTAATGTTAAGTTTTAATTAAGTTGTTTTGCTGCCCAATTTTAGATAATTAAAATGCACTTATTAAGTAGTTATGCTGCTCAAATTTAGATAAGTATAGTATAATTACTAAATTGTTATGTTGCTCAAATTTAGATAATTATAGTATAATTACTAAGCTGTTATACTGCTCAAGTTTAGATAAAATTTCTAAACTATTATATTACTCAAATTTAGATCATTAAATTGTTATATTACCAAATTTTAGTAAAACTAAAATTAGTTTAGTGAAAATAGTAGGAGAAACAATAATAATCTAAATTTATAAATTCATAAAACTAAAAGATACATTAAAATCATTTTATGAGCTATTTATGAATTTATTGTTATAAAACTATTATAGATATTTCAGTTTAAGTTCTCCTCGTTTAGGTAAGATCTAGACCCATAAAGAGACCACCTGTAAAAATTTTATAATTTTTAAAGCTTATGTATTACAAAAATTCTCAAAAAATTTATGATAAAATTTCAATTATTTTTCTAAGCTTGAAAATTATTTTTATGAAAAATTTTGACCATTCTATGATTTATTTCTTAATTATCCTTCTTTGTTCTAAATTTGTGCCTTTATTTTTATTGAAATAATGATTATGTGTTTTATCATGATTCATGAATTATTTGAATAATATGTATTATACTTATGGATTCAATCTCTGCATTATAGGACAGAGATATTAGAAATAATTATACTCATACTAAATTTAAATGAGACCAAGGAAGAACCTTTACTTGAAATTTAAAAATTAGTGAGTAATGTAAAACAAGGGACATGCAGTGGCATGATACTCTACTAGGGAAGTTATAGTTTGGTACGCTGATGAATGAAAAGCAGGGACCTACTTATGAAGGTATTGGGAGTAGGCATCAAGTGGTGAAGGTCCCAATGGCCAGGGCAACACCCATAAGTTGGGATATTCTCCTAACCAAACTTGATAATCTTGACAACTGCTTAGCATTCCAGGATTAATGTAAGAGTATACCTCTATAAATGGGTGTCCTGAACTGTTATTTTATTCCTCAATGATGAAGAAAACTGTACCATGTGATGATGTTAAAAGATGTATATGTATTCTCAGTCACTTCCTAGTTCTATTAAGAATTATTACTCACTAATGGAAAGTATGAATCCATACCAAGTCAAGGGTAGTCTAGTACAATTTAGAATAAACACTAGGTTTTCCTCTCTTGTTAACTATGTTTTATTTGTATTTTATAGTAGATTTCCTAGCATACATGTAAAAGTGATTTTATAACAAATCACATCACTTCATTGTTTTCCTTCCATATATGTTTGATCGCGATTATTGAAGATGAAGGAAACACCTAGTGATGCTGAGGAAGAGTCAAAGGAGACCCTATGGACAAGGATCTGTAGACTTAATTTATAGTATTACTCTTTTTGTATGAGGGTTAAGGTAGATTGTCACTGCTCTGTATAAGATCTTTTGATGTATACATTGGGTTAGGTAGTGTCTATCTTTTGGTGTAATTTTTTCTTTTTTGTATTTAGTTGTTTTCTTTTATGACTGATATGTATTACGAAATCATGATATATATATGTGTGTGTGTGTGTGTGTGTGTGTGTGTGTGTGTGTGTGTGTGTACAGACTTTATCTTTTATCTTTTACTTCTATTTCTAAATTTCGTTAAATTTAGAATTTTTCTATTATAAAAATTGAAAAAATCTTACTTGCATTTTCATCAACTCAAACTTAATAACTAAATAAGTACGGGTTTTGTTTAATGTGAACGAGTGTCACATTTGTACCACTTTCAACAAAAAGAGAAGAAATTATGTGTAATGGGAGAAAGAAAAGTCCGACAATGACAAAAAAAGAAGGAGTGAAAGAGTAGAAAAGTCTCAAGAGTTTGGGTGGGATTGTTGGATGAGTGTGGTATTTATACATCCTATTAAAAGGTCACACAAAATCCATCAAAATCCACCTTACAAAATAATCCATAGAAATTTATATGTTTTTGAATACCAAAAGACTTTTAATAAGTTGTAAAAAGTCTCAATTGAATACCACTAGATTTTGACATCCTCTTTAAAAAAATTTGATAGTCTTGAATGAATACCACAAGACATTTTTATCACAAAAAAAGTCATTTAAAATCTCAATCCAATACACCCCCCTAAGTTTTCACCTATCATGTGGGACTCAGCAAACTAGCATCTTTTATCTGGCTTTCTTTGAAAGATGAACCGATTCTTCATCAAGTAACATCCCTAACTCATATTCGCATTTATAATCGGAGCCTCGATTTCATGGTCCAAAAACTCAGATTTGTCTCCAGCATCTTTTGCATATTTACTAACTATTTATTGCTCCATTATTTTATTAATTAACATCAAGGAATAAGGGACATCCCTTATGCATCTTTGCATGACAAGTTGCAATCTATTTGCTTTTGCTGGAAAAGGTTACACCTTCACCTTGCACTTGTAGGTAGTTTTATTCAAGGAAAAACTTCCTCCTTTCCTACTTTAGGCAAGAGAAAGAAATTATTATGTTTTTAATATAAAGATAAAAAACTATATAATAACAAACTATTAAAAAAACTATATAATAATAATAAACTACATAATAAAAAAATTAGATCAGTAACAAATATATAAACCTTTTGTGTCTTAAAGAAATAAAAAAGTTGTACTAAAATAAAAAAGAAATAAAACATAATAATTAATCTTAATAAAAAAACATATTTTAAAATATTGACTCACCTTAATAATTGATTTAACATAATATAAACATATTTAAAAATATAAACATAATATTATGTTATGAAATAAATATTATGTTAGTTTTAATATTACTTAAAATATTATTTTAAATTTTAAAAAATAATATTTAATTATTATCGATTCAACCACGATTAGACCATTGAATCTTGAATCGATGTTGTCACTTGTTCAAAGACTAGTCCAATTTTCAAAACAATGATTATAAATACACACACTCCATTCTCTTACAACTTACTTTCATATCATTTTTTCTTTCTATCTCTCTCTCTCACACACACATATCATATCTATTACTTTCTCTCTCTACTTTTTCTTTTTTCTCTCTATCTCTCTCCTCCACCCTAATCCACCCCATTTTGGAGTACATGTTTACCATTTTCCTGCAAATAAACATCTTTAAAGAAGTAAATCCCATTTGGTATTGAGAAATCTAACACTGTATCGAGATAAACACTTATATTATAAATTAAAATTTTTAAAAAATTATTTTTTAACAAGAGAATTTTTGAGAATTTTTCTTAAATAAAAGTATTTTTAAGAGTTATTTTACTACTTTTATTGAGTTATGTGTCTTATTTTAATTTCATATATTGAACATTTAATTTTACATATACTTTTTTATTCTTTTAAATATATTTTTTAATTTTAATTTCTAATTTAATTTGATTTAACAATTAGTTAAAAAAATTATTTTTTGACCATTTCAAATTACACTTTTTTATCATTATTTGTAAATTTGATTTTTTTTTTAACTACTTATTTCTTACGATCTATCCTTTTTAGCTTTATTTTTAAATTAATTTTTAATATTTTTTAAAAGAAATTATCAATAGTTGAAAAAAAAATTTATATCACAATATAAATTGTTTATTGTAAATCTAAAATATAATTTATATGTTCAAAAGCAATATAATTTATATCAATAGTTGAAAAAAACTTTACATCACAATATAATTTATATCATAAATCTAAATAATATATATATATATATATATATATATATATATTTTAAATTTTAGATTTAAAAATAATACTAATTATTATAATTTAAATTAAAATATGAATTAATTTAAATTTTAATTGTAGACAATAACATACTCATAATAAAAAAAATTAATTTTTAAAAAATTGTAAAATATTAATAAACCTATCTCACTTTCATAATTTGTGTATGGAGATCACTATGAAATGATGGAATATAAAAAATGAATTAATTGAGATGGTAAGGAGAGTGAGAGTCTTACTCTCCAAAGTTATTACTCAAATTTATAACATAGGAATATATTTATATTCAAAAATTCATATTTTTAATTATTATTGTCTTAAAACATATTCTAAAGTAACTAAATTAAAAGGTAAAATAGATTACATATTAATTACAAGTATTTAAAATATAATTAATTTTAATAATATTATACGATATTATATTAATTCAATGCAATATATTTATTAAAAGTATATCTTTTTATATGAATATATATATATATATATATATATATATATATATAAATTAAAAATCTATTATGAAATAAAAATAATTATTACAAAATTTAATACTACATTTATGCATCTATTAAAAAAATTTATTGTTTTGACTATTGTTTAAAAACTAATTTATAAAACATATTTTAAAGGCTTAATTACACTTTTTGTCGCCTAAGTTTTATAATCTCGTGAATTTTACTACCCAGAATTTTTTTTCCCAAATTTTGCCTCCCAATTTACAATTTTCGTGAATTTTATCTCCAAGTAAAAAAATTGTCACAATTAAGACATTTTGGGGCAGTTTTTCCTTTAAATCGCTACAATTAAGATAACTTTATGGTAGTTTTTCTTTAATTGTAGTGGTTTTTCTACTTAGGTGCAAATTTTGCAAAAATTGAAAATTGGGGAGCAAAATTCGCAAAAAAAATTCTATGGTGAAATTCTCGAAATTGTAAAACTTAGGGGGTAAAAAGTGCAATTAAGCCTATTTTAAAATAGAAAAACTTAAATGTATGTTAATATATATATATTGTTCGCAGGTATTTTGGTACCTCGAACGGGGTGGATGCTCCGAGCGGCTCCAGCGAGTGGCAGTACCTAGTTGTCACCTGCAAAGACACTCCGATGCTTAAGTCAATGTCTGTAAGAGATAATATATATATATTGTTCGCGGGTATTTTGGTACCTCGAACGGGGTGGATGCTCCGAGCGGCTCTAGCGAGTGGCAGTACCTGGTTGTCACTTGCAAAGACACTCCGATGCTTAAGTCAGTGTCTGTAAGAGGTGAATAATAAGGCTTCGGTTTTTACCTGAAGGCATGTAATGCTTTATATAGCAGTAAGGTGGTAAGTTAGTTACCATGGGCCTCAAGCCACGTTGGCTAGGCCCAAAGGGGGTCTGGAACAATAGCCCCCGAAGTCGGTGGCTCGTGTTTACACAAGCACCGGCTTGTTCTTTGAGTCACGTGGTTTTGGCTTTCACTGTCACATTCGCTCTCTTTCTGCAGAATGTTAGTTTAAAGCAAAAAATAAGTTTCGATGTTACCCGACTTCTCGGTTGAACTGCCGCTTTTTGCTTTGCTTTGTTTTGCTTTTATACCTGAAATGAATTTCAATATATATATTTGTTATGTATACCTTTTGCCTTTTTGTATTTGATGAGCCTTGAACATATCCGACGAGATAGATGTCTTTATGAGCCTTGTACATATTCGACGAGGTAGATATCTTCCTATCCCGACAAAAGCGATCTTACTACCCCGACTGGAGCGAATCCACATACACGGGATAGTTCGCAATGTTTGCTTTATCTTCAATTTTAGTGATCTTCCTACCCTGGCTGGAGCGGGGTAGTTCGCAATGCCTTGCTTTATCTTCAATTTTAGCGATCTTCCTACCCCAGCTAGAGCGGGGTAGTTCGCAATGCTTTGCTTTATCTTCATGTTTAGCGATCTTCCTACCCCGGCTGGAATGAATCCACGTACACAGGGTAGTTTGCAATGCTTGCTTTATCTTCAATTTTAGTGGTCTTCCTATCTCGACTGGAGCGGGGTAGTTCGCAATGCTTTGCTTTATCTTCGTTTTTAGCGATCTTATGGGACTGTGTATATAGGTCCCTCATGGTCTTCACGCATGCCGTGCGGCAACACTCGTGTTTTATGCCCTTCCTAGGAATTGAACCCGAGAGCTACATGCCGTGCGGCAACACTTAGCGTTAACGGGACGACCCCTCGTACCACCAAGCTGGTTCGCAATGCTTGCTTTATCTTTAATTTTAGCGATCTTCCTACCCTGACTGGAGCGGGGTAGTTCACAATACTTTGCTTTATCTTCGTTTTTAGCGATCTTCCTACCCTAGCTAGAGCAAATCCACGTACACGGGGTAGTTCGCAATGCTTTGCTTTATCTTCATTTTTGGCGATCTTCCTACCCTGGCTGGAGCGAATCCATATACACGAGGTGGTTCGCATGGCTTTGTCTTTGTTTTTAGCGATCTTCCTACCCCGGCTGGAGCGAATCCACATATACGGGCTGGTTCGCATGGCTTTGTCTTTGTTTTTAGCGATTTTCCTACCTCGGCTAAAGCGAATCCACATACACAAGGTAGTTCGCACAGCTTGCATTTGGTTGTCTTTTCTTTGTTTGCCTTTTTGTTTTTGACCTACAAAATAATTGTAAATGATTTTTGTCCATGCAACCTTCGAGGTTGGTCATAAGTCGGCTTTAGAAGACACTATGCCAGTCCTGCACTTTCGAGGTTGGTCATAAGTCGGCTTTAGAAGACACTATGCCGGTCCTGCACTTTCTTTCAATCAAGAGCAAGCTTTAGTAATCATAGATTTCTACAGCACATCAGATGGCTTTGAGCCGATCTTGGTGACGGCTTCAACGTCTTTATCGACATTGAAAGGTTCTCTTAGGTTCAAAGGTGTCAAGTGCTGACATAGTGCAACATTTTTGTGCCGACATAGTATTTGCTCCAAAAGTATCCAGCTTTAATGTTGGGGCAGCTTGATGGTCACTTGACCTAGTTCCATCTGAAGTCGTCCATGCTTAGAGGGATATAGTATGTCGGTCCTACAATTTCTTTTAGACAAACACAAAGCAAGCTTGCATGATGGCATAAATAATGTCAATAAAATTAAACAAGATTGAGCCTATATTTTTATTGACTTAGCCGTCATCATGCTTCCGTGCCAGGGTTCTCCTTGCAAAATTAAACCACACGGGTAATGTTCCATGCTTACACAAAGTCGTTTCATCGCTTGCCAAATATTGGTAGCTCCTGCAAAGGGCCTCTCCCCTCTTTTTAAAAGAGAAACAAAATGTACATGGTGGAGATCGATTGCATATAGTATAATAGAATGTCACTCATTTAAGTGTGGCCTGATAACCTTTGAGTAATGATTACCGTATGAAAGGAAGGAACAGAAATGGCATGCATGACAATATACTTATGCATGTGCGCACCATTATATAGGTAACGTCAGCACCATTAGCTTTACATATTAAAATGAATGGCGCGAGATTGAAAAGATTGACATGGGCAACACTTCACGCATGTGAACATTATTTTATGTCATTGTTTTATAATATTATCAAAGGCTATTTAAACTTTAATGTGAATATTTTAAGCCTTTCTAGCTTGGCGTATTATATTATTATGTCATAACGAAATAAGGCTTCAAACTTGAGTTTCCATCATGGGTGTGGATAATATATCCTTAGTCTAGATGCCTGTGTAGGGTGGCTTTTAGAGAGCATGAATAAATGAAGTCCGCGCTTTTACACGGACTTGTCATTGATCTGAATCTAACTTGGGATCGTTAATTACATAGGCTGGCTATCAAATCTATGGCGTCTCTGGCTTTTTTCTTTTTCTTTTTTTAAGCTTTCTAGCTTTTACCTTATGCAGGAGCCATCCCATCATAGTTTGGTTATGTCAGTGTGGGATCACTACATCTAAGTCGGCATGATTGTAGGAGCATGCTATCTTGGTAGTTTTATATCCTCAATACACTCTTTTGCTAATGTGAGATGCAAATCGTCTCGGGTTTGGAGCTCGCATCCAGGGACTAACACAGGAGCAAGCACATGCATGTGTTATATAATAAAATCCTCAGTGTGGATGGTTACCTCTATTGCATATCTGTAATCTGGTTCGAGTAAGTTGGCCAGGTTTACAAGCGTGTTGGAGGGAAGTTTTGTGAGAGCTGGGTGCCACGTGGTGGTTTACGTTTGAGTGAACTACACGCATTCTAGCTAGGTGCCACGTGGTGGTTTACGTTTAAGTGAACTACACGCACGTGGTGGTTTACGTTTGAGTGAACTACACGCATTCTATGCCACTGGGTGTGTTCGTCCCCGAATTCGAGGTTGAAGTGAAGTTGATTCGGGATAGCATGGAAACATGAGCCGAGGAAAACTAGCGATGTTGAAATCGGCGATGTTGAAATTGGAACGGGCGGTGCAGGGCCGACTTAGGGCCATAAGTATAAGTGACCTCCAGAACAGAAACTAACCAAGAAACAAGGAGAGAAAATGGATTACCCATTGAAGAATCTTAAAACAAGGTTCATGAGGGGGGACCAGTATGTTTATGTGAATTAGCGTCCGCTTTGGATTGGAGCGGTGAAATCGCTAGGCAAATTCATATTGCATGACCTTTCCTTTTCTCCTTCAGTTCTTTGATAATCACAGACAAAAATCGACTTGAGAGTGGGTTGGAGGAGAAACTTGTGTGGATCTGAATATGGGTCTTTAAGTTGAAGTCGTTCTTCAGAAACAGGTGTGATCTCGCGTGGTTACACCCTCGATAGAGGAGGTCCAAAACGTCCAACATAACAGAAGAAAGGAAGGAACGTCGGTTCCCACAAACGCTGCCAATGTTCGTGGGTATTTTGGTACCTCGAACGGGGTGGACGCTCCGAGCAGCTCCAGTGAGTGGCAGCACCTGGTTGTCACCTGCAAAGACACTCCAATGCTTAAGTTAGTGTCTGTAAGAGGTGAATAATAAGACTTCGATTTTTACCTAAAGGCATGTAATGCTTTATATAGCAGCAAGGTGGTAAATTAGTTACCATGGGCCTTGGGCCACGTTGGCTAGGCCCAAAGGGAGTCCAGAACATATATATGTGTGTGTGTGTGTGTGTGTGTGTGTGTGTGTGTGTGTGTGTGTAATAATAATTTATCTGTTACTTTCTATTCTTACTTATTATTTTAAATAAATTATTATGAATTATTTTGAATTTAACTATATACCTCTATATAGTTCTTTTTTTCATTTATTATTGTTAACAAAATATATTTCAAAGTAACCAAATTCAAAAAGTAAAATAAACTTAAATACAAATATTAATATAGTATTTATATAAATATATAAATAAAAAGATTTTTCCTTACGTAGTGTTAATTAATTAATTTATTAAATTTAATATGTAATTAATTTTAATGAGATTATTAAATACTATATTTATTAATTATAATATGTTTAATAAATTTAATATATATTTATTAATCGCGTGACTTTTTGTTGGGACCTAGCTAGTTGGGATTAAAGTTTAACTAGTTTTCATTTAGATCTACAAAAATCAAACCTTCTTTTATTTAATTTGGTAAAAACCCAAGGAAATTTTTTGCTTTTAAATGTAAACATGTATTATTGTTTTACAAATCATGGAACTTGTAACCGAAAACAATTTACAATACCCTTGTATAGGGAAAATATAAAATAAATTGGCCACTTAGAGTGACCACATTCGTAGGTACTTGATAGACATTTTAAATATTTTTCAAATCATAAATCAGCTTGACCAACCAGGTGAGTACAACTCTCAAAATCAAAAACATAAAATAAAATGTTTAAAGTAATTGCTCTTGTCCACAATACCTAATGGCAATTGTATACGAGGTATTGGGAGTAGAAAATCCATAAATCTTAAATACCAACTATAAAAATTCCATGCACATGATCAAATAGAAATAAATATGATATGTTTACAATTCCAAATAAAGTGTGTCATAAGTATGATTACAATAATCCAATTAAACTAGAAAACCCTAACCCAACAACTAACCATACATGTGACCTAAGGACATCGCTAGTCTAACCAACCTATCACAACTACAACCAACACTACTAGCTTCAAAAGCTAGAGTCACTATCATCAGAAGAGTCCACGTTACTCTCCTTACTATCCTAGCCAGCTTTTTATCTGAGTTGCAACCTTGGCAGTGTCTCTTAGGGCTCTCACTCTCGAGGACCCAATAGTCCAAGGTAGACATATAAGAAAGCATCCCCTTTCTTGTGCCTGCTGAAGTCCTAAGCCTTCCTAGTTGTGGACCCAACAAACCTTCACCTACTGGTGAAACAATCCTAAACACACTACTACCCATGACTTCTTGCCTGGGGATGACCCCATTGGATAAGATATCCTTGGCCACAACTCCATCTTCTTGCTCTCCTTGTTCTGCTTCCCATCTATCTCCCGAGGTAATCCACATATGCCAACTTCGATCCATATACTGCTTGCTAACAAGCAGGGCCACAACTAGGGATGTCCACAGAGCAGGTCGGGCACAAGTAATAGCTACCCGCCCCGTCGGATAGAAACCCACCCTATGCCTACCCTGTTACTCGCGTGGGAACTTGTTAAGCTTATACCAACAAATATATTTATTATCTGCAAGTATCCGCAGATATCCACAGATACTTCCTAAAAAATATAAAATTAACAAATTTATTTTGTGTATTGTGGACAACCATAAGGTGCTACAAATATCACTTTGAATTTATAAATTAAAGAGTTGTTGTTTAAAATAATCATTTTGAATATAGATTTTAATTATTCTAACAATTTTTCTTAAAAAACAAGTTTAAAGGCCTATAAATTTATGTTTCTTTCCTCCTGTAATATAATTGTATAAGATTTCTCTCGTAATGAACAATCATTTTGAAAATTTTGGACAAATTTTATGTAATTTTATCTATATTAATATATAAGGGTATTTAAGTAAATATATAACAGTGGGTAGTGGATATCCGCAGGTACAGATACCATGATACCCATGCCTGCCCCTTTAATAAACATGTAGTGGATATATTTGTTTAAACTATCTATAGGTACCTATTTAAACCACCCATTTTCTAGCGAATATCCGCAGGCGCGGATTATTTTGCCATCCCTAGCCACAACCAAGAAACAGAACCAAAGGATGACATAACAAACACAGACAATACAACAGGGGAGCACAACAGGCTCAAGGGGTGTGCCACCATCATTGACAGTGATCTACTCAAAGATACATACAAGTATAAGATAACCCGGGCAGCATTACGACTATAATAAGCTTATCAATGAGTAAGGAAGAACACATGCTAACATAATACATGGTCCTATAAATTAACCATCCATTAGATCCAATAG
The DNA here is from genome assembly GCA_004329165.1 of Spatholobus suberectus. Classification (NCBI taxonomy): domain Eukaryota; kingdom Viridiplantae; phylum Streptophyta; class Magnoliopsida; order Fabales; family Fabaceae; genus Spatholobus; species Spatholobus suberectus. The sequence goes on along the minus strand of CM014732.1, from coordinate 27,856,436 downwards.
GTACAACAATCACATCACAGTCACAGTGCATAGTATGCATAAGCCATAATCATACAACCATACAATTTCAACATCATAAGCACAATCACACCACACCCAAGTTTCATGGGTTAGTAATCAAGATGCATGCAATGCATGGTCAACTATCCGATCATTCTTTACTCTTTCATTAGTACACATGATGTATGAGGGTACCCATAATCCAACATTATGGCACCGTCAATATTATATAAGGATTATAAAAATATTGTACCCTAATTGGTACCCTGAAACTCCCAAAGGAGCCAGTCATCCTCAAAGAGCCAGTTATCTTGTAACTCACTAGGAGTCAGCAAATCTTGTAGCCCACGAAGAGCCAGTTATTCCTAAAACACGCAGAGTTAGTAATTCTTGTAATTCACAAAGAGCTAGCTATCTTATAACTCACAAAGGAGTCATCTATTCTTGTAATTCACGAAGAAGTCAACTATTCCTGTAACTCACAAAGAGTTAGCTATCCTATAACTCACAAAGGAGTCATCTATTCTTGTAATTCATGAAGGAGTCAACTATTCTTGTAACTTACAAAGAGTTAGCTATTCCTAAAACTTGCAAGGAGTCAACAATTCCAATAACTCACAAAGAGCCAACTTTCCTGTAACTCACAAAGAGTCAACTATTCTTGTAACTCACAAAGAGTCAACTATTCCTGTAGCTCACAAAAGGTCAATTTTCCTATAACTCACAAGGAGTCAGCATGTCCTAAGGCTTGCAAGGAGCCAGCAATTCTTGTAGCCCACAATAGCCAGGTATTAACCTTTAATGTCATGATACATGACGAATTATTAAGTCTTTTCCTTTATTAGAGACCAAGATGAGAGGAGCAAGGATGGATTTTTAAAGAAAAGCTCACAAATCCCTTAAAATCACTTTCCTCAAACTTGAAATCCTCCACATTTTACAAATTCATTTTCAAACTCATAAAAGTTTTAAAAGACATCAATGGATCACTTAATCGCCGTAGACAACTCAAGGAAAAGCTTTAATTCTCAAAACTTTTTCACAAGAATAGTTCATGAAACTCAAGGGCACTAGGAAACACAAGGGACATTTGAACTTTGTGCACAAGTCTAGATATCAACCTCGTCAATCCCATACTTGTGAAATGCAATTCAAAACTAATCAACTTTAAAGAAACCACTAGAAATAAGTTTTTTGAAATAGCTAGTTGGGTGAGGAAAGCATTTATACAAACCTCATCTCAGTAGTTTTGGCCAATACCAAAAAAATGACTTTCTTTACCACCTCAAGTTTAAACCATCCATCCTACAATATGTAGCCAATTTGGCATTTTGCCCCACTAGAAATCATTTTGACACAAGCCTCATAAAATAGTACCATCTCCTTCATCATCCTTGAGTGTTTTTCATTATTATCCTCTATTACGTCGTTGGATGAAACTAACTGGCCCACACACAATCCAATGTCTCTAACAGACCACTACCATAGGGAAAGATCTACAACATCCACAGTTCACTCATACTATCAAGGAATCAAAGAGTTCACATCCATATTCACATATTCAAACATGTTGTAGCATTCAATTCATCATGACTAACCTACATGCTACATATACATCAATAATGCCTCACCACATGCATACCCCATCATTAGAATGCAAACAAAATAGATCATACATTTAATATTAACATCCACACATTCCCATCATGGATCAACCACTAAACTACCACAAGGAAGACATTACCAATCATACTCAAACCACACATAAGCAATTAAGCCTTAAACACACAAGTTGCTCAGTAGAAAACCTCACAGAAACCCACATGACTCAAAAAACCACCAAAATTCCCACAAACCTCCAATCGAGGTGAGACCACTTTCATTTGAAAGCTAATGCATGAGGCTACAGGCCTACCTAAGGGTTTTGGCCAACTTCTCCCATATTAATACCAGTTTTGAAAATAAGATAAGCCTCATGCAAAGTGAGATTTCAGCAATCTCTTAATGACTTACTTTAACCTTCTAGTTTATCCTAGACTTGGACATAGATTTAAACTTGGGCAAGGTTAATTCCATTCACTTTTTAGGTGTAGGAAACTAAGGGAATTGTCCCAACACATAATTCTACCACAACACCCCACAACTAGGTGAAAACCATAACTAACTCTTAAGTTGTCTTACCCAAAAACAAATTTGACATCCCTTATGAGAAAATTCACCAAATATTCTATAAAACTCCAAAAATTATGAAACCACTAGAATTGGAAAGAAGGCACATAAGGCTACATGCCCACCAAAGGCTTTTAATTAACTCCCACCAGATGACTCACACAAGTTAAAGAAAACAATACATGTGTTGTCCACAGTTTTCCCACAACCACAACCAACATAGTTTGAAACATCTACTTCTCATAGCCTTAAGTAAGGCTTGGCACATGGCCAGAGACACATACAAACCCATTTGACATACATAAGCACAAAGAAATCACTCCCACCACAGATTTGGCTCCTTAGCCATCTGATATGGGCACAAACAACTCACAAACCTGAAATTTCCCTACATCGTAGCAAGCTAAACCTATCTCACCCAAATATTCGACAAATATTCTAGGAACCACAGAAAAATGCAAGACCACTTGGGTTTGAAAGAAGACATTCAAAACTACAACACCACTGAAAATCAAGATTTGGTTCTTCAAGAATAGATCACACGAATTTTATCAAAACAAGGTAGAATCCACAAAATTTTGCAATTAACACTAATGATCACACCACGTTTCTTAACTCTAAGTGTGGCCTGTAGAGTAACTCAAAGAGATACTCTACCTTATAGCTCTGAAGCACTTCGGGGTTTCCTTTTAAATCCCTAGGGCTCAAACTTTAGCATACAACATCATAGTCACATATGTCTACTCACAACCATCAAAACACAACACAAAACAATCAAGTGTAATAACGTAAAACTACTGACTAGGAGCTATAAGTTGTTAGGAGTGATGTGTTCCTACCTGGCTCTACTCGTCTACCACTGGAAGACCATCTCACTACCCCCTTACCTCGGATGGTGAGAAAACCCCTAATCGCTGTCCAACATGCTTATGTATCTCACTCCTTTGCACTTCTTGATCTTGCGATTAATGTTGTTTCTTCCTTAGTGGTCTAATCGATGATCAGGACCTACTAAATCGAAGCTTGTGAAGAATAGATTCTAAAAATTCATTTGCATGTGGCATTCGGAGGTCCGAAGGCCCACATGCAAAGCCCAAAAGGTGTGCCCAAAGAAGAAGAAAAGCAAGGGGTTTCGAAGTGTTGACTTACCACGAGTTCTCTACGTTACGGATGGCTTTTTCGACTTGATCTAGGCTTCATTGGCAAGTTATGAGCACTTTCCTGAGCTTATATCAGTCTTGGTTTCACAAAAGAGCAGGGAGAACCCACATACAAAGGGTCTCAATGGGAGAATCAAGGATAGTGGTCAAGGTTGGTGGTAGCTTGTAGGTCTTGTGGTGGTGGATGGTGATCTCGATGGTGGTCATGGGAGGAAGGGTGAGATTAAGATAGAGGAGAGGAGGGGGAAAAGACCTTGTGCTGGTTGGAGGTGTGGGAGGGGCACGCGTGGTGACTGACAGAGGAGGTGGTGGACTTATAGCTTAGAGGTGTTGGTTGGCACCATGGGGATGAAATGAACCTGTGGAGGAGGAGTGGTGGTTGATTCGGGTGTTTTAGGTGCGTGAAAAAGAAAGCTCTAGGAGGAGAAGGAAGAGTGAGAGAGGACCGAGAGCGTGGGGTTTATGAGATAAAAGAAAATGGATGGAGGGCTTGACTTGGTGCAGAAGGGAGGGGTTACTTCGTGTGTTTAGAAAAGGGGGCTTTACGCGAGAATAAAAGAAAGAAGGGGGTTTGCACGTGAGGAGTTAAGGTGGGAGGGGGCTGGTTTTGATGTAAATACATATATATACATATATATATACATGTGTGTGTGTGTGTGTGTGTGTGTGTGTGTGTGTGTGTGTGTGTGTGTGTGTGAAGAGGTATAGTGTATTAGGTTAACATGGGTTTAAGTTCTAATGAGATTAATAATTTAATCTCATAACAGTTATTTTGTGGCTTTGGTGATCTCCCAATATTACCTTAACCCTTAGAAGCCTTGAACCTTACGGATTTCTTTGAGGATAGTTAGGGAACAAACCCACTAACTATAGCCATAACGCATACAGGTGTTTTAAATGCATATGCATGCAATTTAATAAAACTAGTTATAATAAAACATATATTCATAAAACTCGTAATTATAATTAAAATGCTCATTTGAATAGAACTTAATTAATAAAACCTTATAGTAACTTAATATAATTTAAAGAAATCTATTTCAAAGGCTTTTATATACTTAAAATCACAAATCAATTGCTATAGCAAGATATGAAGATACTTAAGAACTTATATTTATAATTAAAACACTTGCTTCATAAAAATATAATTGTAGAAATCCTTATAGCGACTTAATATTATATAAAGGGATTTATTTTAAAGGTTCTCATACTTAAATCCATAAATCAAATCACTATAGCAATATGTATAATATATTTTTGAGAAAACACACTTCAATTTTAAGGAATACTTCTCATTTAATTATTTTAGTAAAACCTCAAAGCATCGTAATTTAACAAGGCACAATCAGGATGCTATACTTTTCATATGAATGTATGTATATTAAAAATTTAATGCCAATTGAAATTAATTTTACAAAACTTAATATATTATCTAAATTAATAAATTTATTATGTTTATTATTATTTTAAATAAATTATTTTATAACATATTTTTTAAAATAGAACAATTCAAATTTATATTAATATAATATATAGAAATTGATATATATTATTAATATAATATATATTAATTTCTATTATTAATTAATATTTTAAATAAATTATTTGGAACTATTTTAAATTTAACCATATATTTAAGTTCCTTATTTTTAATTATTATTTATAAAACATATTTTGAGTAACCAAATTAAGTTGCATATTAATGTAATGTTAAGGATATTTAAAACTTTCTAATTATATTAAAAATGAATTTAATCTTATCATTTATAACTCATTGTATTTTTATTTTATGCACATAATATAGTAATTTGAAACTTATTCATTACAAACAATTAAATGAACAATTAAAACTATGAATGTTATGAATGTTCGAACCAAAATTAATTCCTATGGTGAAAACCATCATCTTACAACCGAGGATCAATCATCTTAATCATTGGGAAAATATTCGGAAGTGTACCTGAATTCATGATGACAAGTTACCCTTCAGAGTCGTGCGGTATGGTTTCCCAAGTCTACATGCACTTTCTTGAGAAAATCCCTTAATTTTACCTCTGCCTCCTTCTAATGGGATTTCAAAAAAGAGAGAACGATGCGTGTGACTTGGGGACCATGACCTATTTATAGACAACCCTCGAGTTATCTTTTGGTGTTTCTATTTTAACCCATTGTTTACCCCTTGGCAAGTGTACCAAATCGCATTTATAGCAAGGGTGAATAAGAGTATCATTCCAATAGAGACTTGACTCAGTTCCTAGCAATTCCTAGTTTTACCACTATTTAGACGCTTAAATGGAATTTTTAATCTACCTCTAAACATGCAAAATTTAGCTTTAATATTAAAATTATAAAACTAACACTTTTTCTCTTTCTCAAAATTTTAGAAAACAGTAAAAGTAAAGAGGATTCTCGCAAATATGAAAAGTGTTGGGGGTTCAGTTACCCTAGATATCTATCTCATGCTCTAAAAAGATTATCTATTGAAATTCCAAGTTTCAATGTTAAGAAGGGTCTACACAATTACTTATGATTCAATCCCTCAAACCACAAGCCTAATTTCCACAATCAACCCCTAATCCCTTAGGTAGTTCAATTGCAAAAATTACATTAAGGACAAAAGCTCTACCTTTCTCTAATGAAGCAAATCTCATTCCTAAAGTATGTCTCATTAGGTTCTTGATTTCAGTTCAGAATTCAACTAGTATTTTTCAATCACCAATTGAATTCTTAAATCATTCAAAGGTTGATCAGGCCAAAGAAAGCATTAAGAATAGAAATCAAATACTAACATATACCATTGGAATTCAAATAGAAATAGAGTGTAACATTTACATTGAGATATCAATCTAACTAACCTACACCCAACAACTAAGAAACTAGCCACGCATAATCATCTTATGATCCCTAAATGAATTTCCTTGTAGTCTTGATCTTCAAAGCCTTTGGAAAAAGTCTCCAACCATTTAGCTCCCCTTCACTTTGTAGCAGAGTCCTCTAGAAATGATCAGTCTCCAATTCTTTGGAAAAGTAACTTTAAATAAGGAAGGCTTCTCATTAATACGCGCTTAGCGCTCTGTTTAGGGCGCTGGGCGCCCTTTAATCACTAATTCGAGGGGTCCCTCTGACTAGTAACCTTTCTGGCCATTGCGCGCTTAGCCCTTTGAAATGGGGGCTAAGCCCTCAAACTTAACTTTAATTTTTCTTGACAAACTTGGGCTAGAGCTTCAAGTCATTGGGTTCTCATCTTGGGTTATCCACAAAGTTGTTGTTGGGCTTATAATCTACACAAAATAACATAAAAAATAAGTAAAATCATATATATTCACAAAATAAATAGAACTTAATTTTCTTAATTTAATTCATTCAAAATATAACTCAAACTTAACATTTTATAAAAACTTAATCATAAAAACTTATAAATTACAAACAACTTTTATCGTCTAACACCCATCATAAAAATAGAATTACCTTTTAGTCTCTACACATTAAAGGCCCATATCCTGTTAGGTACATTAAAGCCCAAATTACCCAAACCTTATCAGATCACTTTTAATTGGGCTTAACCTTAAGCGGCAGTCCACAATACATAATTATTCACATATAAGGCCAATGTTGGATTAATGACCCAATAATCTCCCACTTGGACTATACGTGTAACCTCATAATTATGCATTGCAAAAATCAACCATATGAGCTCAATGTTACTGTCATTACCGAATGTATCTATAACCAATCTAGTCCATCAATCACACTAACATAGGATCAAAGCAGTCTTCGTTACATTTATCGTAGCTCAACCCATCAATGGTCATATATGTTAATGCAAATGAATGACATGGATCATGATATGGATGTGTAGCATGAAATTTTAATGTAATGTGATCTTAACATGCCTAATTCCAACTGGTCCTCCTTAAACCTTAGTGAGATCAAACCATAACAAAATTCAGAGTGTCAATATACCAAAACTTTATTTTTGCAAAAAATATTCTTAAACCATACATAAACCAAAATTATGACTATATCACAAAAGCATTTAAAAATACAAACTCCCACTAAAACTGAATATCACTGAATGACATAACACCTATACGAGCAGTATGCTCATGAAACATTTTGGATGGTGATCCTTTAGTAAGTGGATTCGCAACCATGGAGTTTGTTCTAATATGCTCTATAGACAATTGTCCACTCAAAACTTTTTCTTTAACAACAATGAACTTGATGTCTATGTGGTTTGACTTTGTCGAGCTCCTATTGTTATTGTAAAATAGAACTGCTGATTTATTGTCACAAAATAACTTGAGTGGTCTTTCAATACCATCCACTATGCGTAGTCCTGTGACAAAATTTCGCAGTCAAATTCCATGGTTGGACGCCTCATAACATACTATGAACTCTTCCAGGAAATGGCACCTCCAACTAGCAAGTATATATAGCCCGACGTAGATTTCATACTATCTTGGCATGCAGCAAAATCAAAGTCAGTATACCCAATGATCTCAGGCTGATCCGACCTCCGATATGTGAGCATATAGTCTTTCGTTCTTTGTAAGTACCGCATAACCCATTTAGCTGCTTTTCAATAGTCTAATCCTGGATTACTCAAGTATCTGCCTAACATCCCTATGATGTACGCGATATCTGGACGTGTACAAACTTGAGCATACATCAGATTCCCCACTACTGATGCATAAGGAATCTTTTGCATCTCCTTTTCTTCAAAGCCATTTTTAGGGCATTGATTGAGACAAAAGTTGTCTCCCTTAGCCACAGGGGTATCACCTGGTTTAGAGTCTTATATGCCATATCTCTTGAGAACCTTTTCAATATAACTTTTTTGTGACAATCCAAGAATACCCCGAGAACGATCTCAATGTATCTATATGCCCAATACAAAAGATTCATTACCAAGATCTTTCATCTCAAAGTTCTTAGCTAGAAATTTCCTGGTTTCATGCAATAAGTTTATATCGTTGCTGGCAAGCAAAATGTCATCAACATATAAAACCAGAAAAATATACTTGCTCCCACAGAACGTATGGTATATACAATCGTCGACCAAATTCACCTCAAAACCAAATGAGATGATCACTTAATAAAACTTGAAATACCATTGTTGAGATGCTTGCTTAAGTCCATAGATGGATTTCTTCAATTTGCAAACCATATTCTTTAAGTCCTCCGAAACAAAGTTTTCTAGTTGCACCATATAGATTGTCTCATCAATGTTATCATTGAGAAACAATGTCTTTACGCCCATCTGATGTAATTCAAGATTGAAATGCGCCACCAATGCCATTATTGTTGTGAAAGAGTCTTTCGAAGAAACCAGAGAGAAAGTCTCTTTATAGTCAATGCCTTCTTTTTGTGTAAATCCCTTTGCAACAAAACGAACCTTGTACCTTTCCACATCACCTTTCGAATCCCCCTCGATCTTAAATATCCATTTGCAACCAATGGGTTTCGCACCTTTTGGCAATGGGACAAGATCCCAAACGGCATTGTCTCTCATGGACTTAATCTCTTCATTCATGGCATCTATCTACTTTTAAGAGTTAGAACTTTCCAATGCTTGACGGAAGTTGATCGAATCATCTTCCATCACTCTTATGTCAACCTCATGTTCATGGAGAAATACAATTTAGTCATCTAATATTCCACTTCTCTTGTCTCTTGTGGATCTCCTTAATGGCATAGGTTCTTGAGGTGGAAGAGTTTGTTCTTCTGCAACAATTTCTTGTATGGAAGGTTCGACATTGTCTTGATCTATTATGTCTTGAACAGAGTCAGGAAGAGGATCCTGAACAATGCCAGTAACACCTTTAGGAATATCAACATATTCCTCTTCAAAGACAAAGTCCCTTACTATATCTCCCCTTACAAACTCGACATCCTTAAAGAACTGGGCTTTATGCGATCATAAAACTTGTACCCTCTAGATCTTTCAGAGTATCCAATAAAATAGCAACTCACCATCCTTGAGTCTAGTTTCTTTTCATTTGGCCTATAAGGCCTTGCTTCAGCTGGACAACCCCAAACATACAAGTGCTTTAAACTAGGCTTTTTGCCTATCAAAAGTTCGTAAAGGTTTTTGTAGTTGCTTTAGTTAGAACTCTGTTAAGGATATATGCTGCAGTTTTAAGTGTTTCTCCCCAGAGTAATTCTGGTAAGGTATAATGACTAATCATACTCCTTACCATGTCTTTAAGCGTCCTATTTTGTCTTTCAGCAACACCATTCATAGTGGGCGAGCCTAGCATAGTGTATTGTGGGACGATACTGCATTCCTCTAGGAATTTAGCAAATGGCCTTAGACGTTGTTCACTTGAACTGTCATATCTACCATAGTACTCACCACCACGATTAGACCTGACACTTTTGATTGTTTTTTGAGTTGATTCTCAACTTCAACCTTATAATTTTTGAACACGTCCAACGAATTTCCCTTTTCATTAATGAGATAAATGTAGTCATATCTAGAAAAATCATCTATGAATGTTATAAAGTATTGTTGACCATTCCAAGCAACCATAGGGAATGGCCCATAAATATCTGTATGTATAAGTTCTAAAACATCCTAAGTCCTATTGGCCTCAAATCTCCTTTTATTAGTTTGTTTCCCCTTTATGCAATTGATACAAATATCAAAATCTGTAAAGTCTAAGGGTTCTAAAATTTCATTTGACATAAGTCTCTCTATTCTCCATCTAGAGATGTAACCTAATCTCTTATGTCATAACGCAACTGAATTCTCATTGGTTAATTTTCTCTTTATGCCTCATGTACTTAATTGCAATGATTCATTAAATAAAGCAATTATGTCAATCAAATAAAGATTATCATAACCTGACAAAGAACTAGAACCAACCAATTTTGAATCATGAAACAAACTAAATTTTCCATTCCCAAATGAACAAGAAAAATCATATTTGTAGAAAGCCGAAATAGAAATCAAATTCCGTCTAAAACACAGTACAATAAAAGTTTCATTAAGATCCAAATAAAATTCAGTCTTTAACAATAATCTAAATTTTTCAATTGTCTTAACTTCAACCATCTTACCGTCACCCACATAGATGTATCTTTCACCATCACTTGGTTTTCGGCAATTTAGGAAACCCTACATAGACACACTAATGTGAGTTGTTGCACCAGAATCTATCCACCATGTGTGTTTAGGCACCGAAGTTAAATAAACCAAATTAAGAAGCATACCTTTCTTAGGATGCCATGCGTGATAGTTACTACAATGCTTCTTTACATGCCTTTCAGCTTCACAAAAAAAAACAATCGTTGCCTTCTGATTCGTTTGGTTTCTTTTGTTGTTTCTTTTAAGGCGCTGTATCTGCAGCTTCCTTATCCTTCTTCCTTTTCAGTCCCTTGTCCTTATTCTTTGAAGTGAAGGCAAAATAAACACTTTATATCTTGTCTTGCTTCAACCTTTCTTCTTCCTAAACACAATGTGAGATAAGCTCATTCAATGACCAAGTCTCTTTCTAACAATTATAGCTCACCTTAAACTAGCCAAATTGTGACGGAAGAGATATCAGAACCAAATACACTAGCAAGTCCTCAGAGAGTTCTAGCTTAAGTGCTTTCAGCTTTGAAGCAATATGAGACATCTCCATAATGTACTCCTTGTGTTGCCCTTACCCATATACTTCTTTGAAATTAGATTTTCCAATAGCGTACCTATTTCAGCCTTTTCGTTCTTGACAAACCTCTTTTCAATAGCTGCAAGGAACTCCTTAACTGTAGTTATCTTTTTAGATATTGTGCCCCTAAATGCTTCTTGAATGTCCTTCATGATCATCATACTCATGCGATTTGACCTCTCCCACCTTTCCATCTCCCTCTTATTTTCAGAGGTACTCTAATCTGTAAGAGGTGGGGGAGAGTCAACCCTTAGCACAAGGTCAAGATCCATACTCCAAGAACTATCAAGATATTTTCTTTTCAATACTTGAAGTTTGAGCCATTAAGCATGGAATAGAGTTGATGTTGGCAGTAATATTCACAGGATCATTCATAGATGAACAGAGAACAATAAATAAACAAAACATGCTCACATAAGTCTATCTCAAAATAAAAATAATACTAAATTCAAATAAAGGAAACCCCATCTCAAGATATCAGGAATCCATTAATATTTTATCTTTGAACAAAATATTAACTTTTCAGTGATACCTTGGCGTTGTAATCAAACACTGATAATAAAAACATGTCAAACAATAAATCTTCCTTTGGACCGATTCATTATTCACATGTAAAACCGAATAGTTATCACGCATCATTACCACAGGTGCACATGCAATTTTGTAAAATACTCATCTTCCTTTGGGCCGATTAGTATTCACATAAATTGCAAGCACATAACCTTTTATATTTCAAAATAAATTAATTTCCACAATAGTGACCACTTTGGTGACATGTTGCTTCAATTGATTTATTCCAAAATATATATATACATAATCTTTCCAATATTCAAATTCAGAATTACTAAAAAAGTATACCCAAAAATGACCACATAACAGCTTGTAATTTTCCAAAATAATGCTTAAAATTCACATCTTAAAAGAAAAGTTAAACCAAGATGAGCCTTTGCGATATGAATAAAGCAATAAGAAAATAAGGAACGCCATGGAAGTGTAATTCAATAAAGCAATTCCATTTAAAACAATTCTATACACATGCACATGATTTCCAGATCGAATAATGTATACAATCAGTGGCAGTGACGCAAGCAAAAGCAATCGATAACGCATGTATATATATGCACTCGATACATATAAAGCACCGAAGAAAAGCACCATAGCTTTAATAAGCATTTTTACAAAATATAAAAATGCAGTAAAGCGTATATATTTACGAAACTCAAAAACTGCCGATTTAAAGGCGTGATTTTAAATCATGTAGATCAAAACAAATCAAACCAAAATAAGAAGAAAAAAAGATAATCATACGATCATGACCGAATTCATGAAAATAAATTTTCTTTATAATCAAACATGACTGGCTCTAATATCACTTGTTGGAACCAAAATTAATTCTTATGGTAAAAACCATCACCTACAACCCAAAATCAATCATATTAATCATTAGGAAAATATGCGAAAGCGTACCTGAATTCATGATGACCAATTACTCTTTAGAACCGTGTAGGATGGTCTTCCAAGTCTATACGCACTTTCTTGAGAGAACCCCTTAATTTTTCCTGTGCCTCCTTCTGATGATGGGATGCCAAAAAAAATGAGAACGGTGCGTGTGACTTGGGGACCATGGCCTATGTATAGACAACCCTAGGGTTATCTTTTGGTGTTTCTATTTTAGCTCATCATAAAAATAGAATTACCTTTTAGTCTTTACACATTAAGTGCTCATATCCTATTAAACACATTAAAGCCCAAATTACCCAAACCTTATCAGATCACTTTTAATTGGGCTTAACCTTAAACAGTAGTCCACAATACATAATTATTCACATATAAGGCCAATATTGAATTAATGATCCAACAATGAAATTTATAAGATATTATATGTATCAAATAAAATAAGTACGTCAGATTATTTTATATAGAATGAATAAAACAACGGGATTGAAAATTTTAATTTACAGATCTTGCATTTATTATTGAAAAATATAATAAATACAAAATTTAAATGCCTTATTATTAAGAATTTATTTTTCATTTGAGAGGAACAAATATTAAACTGAATTTAAAAATTAATTTTGTGACACATTTTTTGTTATATAATTAAGGTAATGTATGTGTTTTTACTTTGTGCCTACTGTGTGTTGTCTTTTACTTATTTTTATTTTTAATTATATGTACTACATTATTATTACTCCTAATAGGTAGAACAACTTACAAAATATTCTAAATATTATTAGATATTTTTATAAAAAGCACGTGCTTAAATAAACTTGTTATTTGATTTAGTTTATTTTAAAACATATACATACTTTTTTGCTGGGGTTTTTAAAATGACTCTTTGTTGAAAGACGATGATTATTTATCAAAATTTAAGCAGAAACATATATGAGTCAAACATGTTCAATTAATAACAAGATTGAACTTGAAACTCTTGATAGGTCATTCAAAGACATTATTAACTATAAGTTTGTAAGCAAAAAAAACACATTTAGTTTGGGACAATAGTCCCTTTTATATAACAAAAAAAAAAGCTATAGGTATGTAGACGAAGTAATCGGTAAACATTAACATATTAAAACTTTATCGACATTATTATAGGTAAAGCAAATTATTTTTTATGTAACCCACTAGGGTCGACTACGTGGGCGGTTGAATAGTATGTATAAGATCCTAGGTTCTAACCTTGTTGTTGCCATTGTATACCCAAAAAAAAATTATTTGTCACATGAACTTAATAAATGATTTATACAAGTTAGGTGATAGAAAAATGCTAATATTATCTTAGAATTTGAGCTTATGACCTAACTTAACCCCACAAAACCAACTTGTAACATGAGGATTGTCATCTTTATAAGGACTAAATTGGTCATATCTCTAGTTGATATGGGATCTCACCCCATGAGAGTCAACGTCTTGACATTTGCACTCTACGATGCTTTACTCGGTCTTTCTGGTCAATCCCTTTGTAAGTAGTTATTTTCAAGACACTAGCAACCAACTTTGATATGCCACAATTAAGGTGGACTAAGGGTGTCCACAATTAAGTAGGCTTTTCAGCATTATAAGAAGAGGAAAATATTTTAAAGTAAACAATAATACTAAATTAATGTTTATTTAAGCTAATGGGTGATTTACTCAAAGTATATATCCAAATTTTAAAAAACGTATGTAAAATAAAAAAAAATATTAGAGAGAAATAGCAATGATCATTCCTTTATAAATAACAATATTATTGAGATTAATAATTAATCCTTGGCATATCTAGAGGATTAACAAAATAGTATTGAAGTTTAAATAAATTTGGCATATTTAAACCAAAAACTAATGACATTGTCTCTATATTATCATGCACAATAAATTATATATTATATTATCAAGAGTTACATCATCAAAAAAGTTTCAATTCTTATTATTGTATAAAATGAGAAATATGCAAACTATATTAAAAATGTAATCTTAACAAAATACATATTATCTTAAAAATATTATTTCAATAAATAATTTATAATAAATTATAAATTAATAAAACCTTCGTTTTTAATATTTTTTTAACATATTTAAATTATAATTTTTTTTAATATTCAAATAGATTCCTGCTACGCACCATATAACACCTAGTATATCGCTAAATTTCACTTGAATAAATTTGAGTTTACTTATAATCATTAAATGCAGTATACTCTACTGATTTAGCAATATAAATTATATTATGGAACAAAAATGTTGTAATTAGTAATATATGGCGTTCCTTATATGGTTTCAAAAACTCGGTTAATATGGTATTCGTTATGCATTATTTCAAGATCAATACAGGAAAACAACTGTCACACTGAGTATATGGTTTTCAATTTTAGAATTGGGGCGTATTCGTCTCAAAAACCCAGTTAAAAGTATTAGCTTATGAGCTCTGATTATTTCACATATCTTCACATATCTGTTAGAAAAGACTTTTCCCCCCCTCTTTTCTTCATATATATTGAATAATTTGGTATTTTATAAAAACAAATGAAGAAAATGTAAAAAAAAAAAATGACATGAAATAAATATTCATTAGCATATAATCTCATAATATATTATTGGTTGTTAAAAGAGTTGTTTCTTCATTTTGTTCACGGGGCCCGGGGGATGAACTGTCAGATAGTAGTAGCACATAGTTTGCCTGCTTTTACATTGTATAACTCTTGCCAAACCTAAATTTTTATCTTCAAGTTGCTAGTTCATCCAAAAATTATTGAAATATTTGTTTGGCACAAAAAACATAATATTTTAACCGGAAGAAGTACCAAAACAACTTAGGTATTTGTTAAATCACGTGCACATCTTGGTATTGAGTCTATTGAACAAGTTTGATATCAACAAATATTTGTATATCTTGCTTCATACAAAAACAATTCGTGTTATGTATGTTTTTATATTAAAAATTCAAGTTCTCAAAAGATAGGATATAAAAACTAAATCAAGAGAGACCAAACAACATTGTCTTCTAGTATTGGCAAAAATTTCAAAACTGACTGGTTGTGAACAAACAAGGCATTGGTTCATAATTCAAGTGAGAAAATGATGTCATTAAGGATGAAGCTTACCGTTTAAAAAAAGGTGGGGGGTTGGTTGAGGGGGAGGAGATTACACACACCTCTCTACTACCTCAGTCCCTCTAGTTTTAAGCAAGCATTTATCTCTCTTATTTGTTTAATCAAGTGACACAAATTTCTTTTTTTTTTCTTAGAAAAATGATGTGTAGACACTCATATGTTACTTGACACCTACAGCTTGTTAGGTATCATAGCAATAAAAGGAAAAAAGAGGAGAGTAAAGAAGAGGGTGAAAGTAGTAAAATGCAGGTTGTTTGGTAGAATGAAATTGCAAAAAAAATTTCAAAAAGAAAGGTGGGGCCCACTGGTAAAAATTTCCACCGATGTGCAACATAATCGATTATGTTTTGCAAAATGCTGCAAAACATAGTCAATTACATTAAAAAAAAAAAAAAAAACAACAACAACAACAACATAACAGATTATGTTGGTTTTTTTTAATTTTTTTAATTTCTTTTATTTCTTTTCTATTTCTCTTAAACTAAACACACTCTATTTATCACTTATTTCTCTTCTTTTCTTACCTACCTACTTTTTCTCCCTCTATTTCCTTCCTCTCTACCAAACACAGCCCTAGGTAGAGAAAAAGAAAAGTATAGGTATAATAAATGATATGATAACATAGGAAAAGAGAGATAGAAAGAAATGATAGGTATTGATGAAGTATTTGTAATAGTGGAGTGTCCACATATCATTACTTTTTGTTTAATCAAGTGACACACACTATAAAATAACAGATTTTACTATGTTAATAGAAGATACCTTCTCGACTTCTTTCACAACTTTGCACTCCGCAATTTTTAAGAAGGCAAAAATAGTTGTATGTTGTAGAAATAAAACTATACTGTATACTGATATTTTCAACAGTTGTGCTATGTATTTTTAGTGAAGTGTTTGTTCGTTCTTTATGATTCTCTCGTTTTTCTTTTCATTGCATGTTTTTTGTTATTTTTTGGAAAGAAATTGGTCTTCAGGTCATTTAGATGAAGAGGAATACACAAATTTTAATTGATTGTTTTTTAATGCTATATCAAGGGAGGTGAGTACAATTAAAAAAAAAAAAAAAAACACTCAAAGATTTCCTTACCTCTTTCGTGATGGAAGATTCAACCTTCCAAAACCAAGTAATTAACGTACAAGCAGTATATACAAAAAGACCAAACAAACTCGATGTGGCCCAAGAATGTTGGCGGCTAACAAAGTGGATTGTTTGAAGCAATGGAAGCTTCATTTTACAGGTCAAATACCAAAATTTAGATCCTTTCCATTTGTTGAATAACAGAATTACATCATGTTCGAATGAAAAAAAATGTAATTTTTATTAAATAAGGACTCACTATAGTTACCTATGAGACGTACTAATTAAATTATGTTTTTATCTTCTCAACAACATATACTTTTATTGAACAGGAGAAGAAGTTCTAAAAATCCTCCAATACCTGCTCTACCAAAAACAATAGCTCTCCTTGAATTGAATTGGGTTGTTACTGTAGCAAAAAATCAAATGTGCATGCTAAAAGTTCGATTAAAGATACAAAAATAAAGATATTTATTTTACAAGAAATATAAATTATTTAATATTACCTTTTTAAGTAATTAAAGTATTTAGTAGAGCGTATTGAGTACTCTTTAACTCGTTTAGAAGCACAGAAAAGTTTAACATAGACTAGAAGATGTTCTAAGACTACATATAATACAACAACCATTTCAAAATGCCGTCACGGTGTCTTTCAATTCAACATTATTCATTATCACATCATTCACATGGATTATTTAGATATGAAATGACTGTGGTATGTTATTCAGTTGTTAACCATCTATGCTTCGACTTCGATTGATATGGTGAGCTGGACTGGTGAGGGTGGAGGCTGCTCCAGACACGAGGAATTCTTTGGCTCGTCTCTTGTATACATCAAACACGGTAAATCCCTTTAGAGAGAGATAACACCACTTGCACTGCTGTGAAATTTACATCACTAAACAAGTATGAAGATTTATTATAACTATAATTGACGACTTTGACTTGGCATTAATTTACTTTTCAGAATAAAGTAGAGAGTTATAATATTAATTGAAAAATTATTTGTTGAGATTGCAATAAAATATCCATGCATATATAATTATGAAATTATTCAAATCTAAATTGTAACGGTTATAATTCTATGTTTAATTATACCTTTTAATGTATACCCTTTATTTGGAAGAGTCAAATTTATCATTACTTATTCTGCATAGAATAAAGTCCTTCAAAACCACCGTTACTCTGACATTGTTTATCAGTTTTGACGTTTACATTAGTCCAAGTTCATCAATTACAGCAATAAATAGCAGCCAATGATGAATTGATTATCAAACCCAAGCTAAAGCTAAACGTTGGCGCTCACAATTGTGGAATGTCACAATGATGCAACTGAGATTTCTTGACCCCGAAAATTTTCCTAAATGTTCGGCATCTTTTGCACTTTGAACGTAAGTTTAAATTCCAAATAAATTGAAAATCCATCGCAATTACATCCCGCAGCATGTTTAAACCATTTGGATCTGTAATACTGAAATACGAGGAAGTGATCAGACAACATATATGCAACTCCTAAATCTTCCTGAAAGATGGACCCAAATGCATACCTTACATTTCAGGCCACACCACGTTTATATTATGCTGCCACAAACTTGGCACAATAGTTTCACCTACAAGCCCTTTGCTATATCATCACATTGATTTTGCAATATAGGGATGCAGAGTGCTGAGTGCTCCAGTAAGGTCAAATATTTTTTTTTAAAAATCAAATTAAAATTTCTCGAGATAAAAATTGCATGGTGGTACAAAGTTGCTACTTGCTAGAATGTTACCACTTGTGAGAAATTCAGGTTTACCAACAGCTACAAGTGTTTTTGAACAGGTGAACAGCTTAAACAAGTCAGTTACCATTTGCTATCAAAACCAAAGGGTGTCAAATTCAGCTTCCCACTTGCCCTCCGCCAAAAGAAACTCCAAAAACAAAGTAAATAGAGGAAGGAAAAAAAGTACGACTATAATTATTTCATTGACTACACTCTGGTATCAACAGGCTTGTGCCTTTCCATACAGTAAATAAAAATCCCTAAATTAAGGCATACATTTGAAATTCACCTACCTTTTTCTAAAACTTTTCTGGAATAACCAGGTATGTTCTTGACATCTACTTTATACATAAAACTGCCAACATGAAAGACTAAGCCCCATTGCTAACAGCGTCATCGTCGGTCTTCACCCTCCGGTAAAATAGAACATAGGCAGCAGCAGTGTTAACCTCATCTTCACTTATGGGTGATATGTGGCTGTCATCAAAATTGTACCACCTGTTCTCATCTAAAAGCTGCACATTTGGAAAATATGAGCTGCAGCATCGCTAAAAGGAATAACATTCTAGGTGCTAAGCCCTAGACAAAAAATCAAAGCAACTCCAAAGGATAGAAATTTCTCACTTTACCTTAATATGTGCAGTGTAATGCCCGCTACCCATACTACCATAATGATTTGTAAGGGCATACAGTTCATACAGTTGACGCCGAGAGTTGTTTTTGTTGGCTATGTAATTTGTTAAATCAAAATCATGAATGGGAAAGTTAACAAAAGTCTCTAGTTTATGCTTCATTGACCTGCTGTATGAGAACCTCTTCAAATGAATGACCAAAACCTGTGGGAGCCTCCAGAAATCAAGCTTCTTGCTTGCTTGTCGTCTCTCTTTGCATTTAGGACAGTTCCTATATCAGATTTGGATGAATATAATATTAGCCATCGACATTCAAGTATTAATTTGATATATGCAAATGTAGAAATGTTTTAAGAACTATTTCTGCAGCAGTTACACAGTTTTGCTCATCATGTGATTTCTGTAGCAATACAAGATCAAACAAGAAAAACATGTGAATGAATGAAATACAAAGTGACAAGTACGTAAATTCCTTTATCCTAACATAGAAATTGGTATAAATAAAGACAACATTTTACAAAGTATATGTATCACATAGTCTGAAAGATATAACACTAAATACAAATAAATAATGCACACAGACAACTGACAATAGAGTCTCGATTGGGTGTTCCAAAGTAATGGTTTTATGATTTAAGATTCCTGAAGATTTTCTATAATGGTTTTTGTTGGAAAGCAACCTTAATTGAAGTCAGTGTTATCAATAGCGAATTGCGGAAAACGGTGAAAGCCCAAAAATACACTATATCATGTAGTGGATAGCGTCGCAAACAAATAGCGAAAGTCGCATAGTGATTGAAATAAATCAATTATACATGTATAAAAAATTAAGTTGTATGCAAATAAAACTAAGTTGCATAAAAAATGGCATAATATTGACTTAAAAGCTCAATTGTTCATGAAAACATTAAAAAGAAGTTAAACGTAAAAGACAAAATATCTATTCATTCTCTTGTACCTCTTCCCCAATATAATCATCATTCTCATGGCCATTGTCGGATAGTGAGGCATATCCTTCTATTTATTCTCCTTCTTAGTCCTCAAAATCAATGTTTTCTAACTCTTCTAATTCCTCCTAGATTGCAACATTTTCAACTTCAGCCACTAACTTGTCAAAGACTACTCTACTCAACAGAGATGACAAGAGGAGGTGAATAGATCCTAATGGAGGAATATCAAAGTCTTTCCTTACATGAACAATGGTTTACGTAATATGTATGGGAGAAGTTTAAGAGTTTCTATATGAAGGGAGTGGGATACTAGGACTGGGGGGGGAAAAAGTCATGTGTAGTCCCACATCTCGGTCCCAAAAGCATTGATACCCACAATGCCCATTGAAATTGCGGCACCCATCATGGCTGCAATAGATGTTTTTGCAAAAGTTGCACTACATTGGAGTCATGATAGCGGACTGTAGGATTTCTACAATGCCATAGCATTATAGCACCACTATAGTGGCTATTTAACAACACTAATTGTAGTAACCCCTAACCCTCCTTAATTGCGGCCTATCATAGTGGTTGTTAGTGTCTCGGAAGAGGCTACCTACGAAGGAACTGACTAGAAAGGCCGAGTGAAGTATCACAAAGTGTAGCCGCTAGGATGTTGGCCCTTGGGAGGGTTAAGATCCCACATCGACTAGAGATATGGCCAATGTAGTCTTTATAAAGTTTGGGCAGTCTTCACCTTACAATCCAATTTTGTGGGATTGAGTTAGGCCCTAATCCCAAATTCTAAAATGGTATCAGAGTCTATTTTAAATCCATTGTTGGACCATTTGCATTGCCACTCTCCAGGCTCTTAGGCCTGAGCATCCACAATTGTAGTTATCCCTAACCCACCTTAATTGCGGCCTATCAAAGTTGGTTGTTAGTATCTCAAAAAGGGCTACCTATGGAGGGGTGACCAAAAAGATTTAGTGAAGCATCTAGAGTACAGCCATCAGGACATCGACTCCCAAGGAGTTGAGATCCCACATTGACTAGAGATATGGCCAATGCAATCCTTACAATACTTAGGCAGTCATCACCTTACAAGTTGGTTTTTTGGTTGTGAATAAGGCCATTTATGGTCTTAAACAGGACAGGCCCCACGGGCCTGGTTTGACAAGTTAAAGTCTACTCTACTGCAGTTTCAATTCAAGGCTAGCAAGTATGATCCATCTTTATTCATTTATTCCCACCATGGTGCAGTGATCTACATTCTTGTTTATGTTGATGACATTATTATCACCGGGACTGACTCTTCATTGATGCAGTCACTTATTACCAAGCTCAACTCTGTTTTTTCTCTTAAGGATCTTGGTGACCTTGATTACTTCCTAGGCATTGAAGTCAAATTGTAGGCTGATGGCTCTTTACCCAAAGCAAATACATTCGTGACCTTTTGGTTCGTACTAAAATGGATGAAGCCAAGCCTATCTCATCACCAATGGTTGGAGGTTGCAAACTAACCAAAGAGGGTTCAGATCATGTTCTTGATCCTTCACTTTATAGGTCTGTTGTGGGTGCATTGCAGTATGCATCCATAACAAGGCCTGAAATCAGCTTTTCGGTAAACAAAGTCTGTCAGTTCATGTCTCACCCTTTGGAACAGCACTGGACCACAATTAAGTGCCTTCTTCGCTATCTTAAGGGTACCATCTCTTTGGGCCTTCACCTTCAACCTGCCCTTGCTAAAGTCCCTCTCTCTCTTTAGGCTTACTGTGATGCAGATTGGACCTCCAATCCTGATGACAGGAGGTCCACTTCTGGTGGTTCTATCTTTCTTGGACCTAATCTGGTTTCTTGGTGGTCCAAAAAGCAAACAGTTGTGGCCCACTCCAGCACTAAGGTTTAGTACAAGAGCATGGCTCTTGCCACTGCAGAAGTCACTTGGGTTCAGACTCTTTTATCTGAGTTGCACGTTCCTAACACTATTCCCCAAGTTTTATGTGACAACATGAGCATTGTTGCTCTTTGCCCACAACCCTGTTCTGCATGCTCGCACTAAACACATGGAGTTAGATCTCTTTTTTGTTCAACAGAAGGTTCTCAGCAAGATTCTTGAAGTTGTTCATGCTCCTGCTTCTGAGCAGTATCGGATATCCACACCAAGGCTCTCTCCCCAGCTCATTTTACTGCTCTCAGGTCCAAGCTCAAAGTGGGGAACTCCTCTCACCCCTCATGAACTTGCGAGATTTTCTTCTCTGTATAGCAGTAGTAATAGTTGACAGCTATCATTTCTAACTAACATAAGAGTTAGTTAGTACTGTTAGAACTTAAACTGGCCCATATAAATACCTATTGTAATTCAGTATTGAGTGGGTTGAATTCATTTACACTAATCACAAACTCTCTCTCTTGTCTCCTGATAGGAATCAAATTGGAAATATATTGTAATGAGTACGAATATTAAAGGACCTTCCCAACACTACCAAAACGTAGTCAAACACCCAGAATATTAAGTCACTATATGTATCAATTAATAAAGAACTGAATAGGAAATGGAACGGAGCTCTGCTCCTTACAATACAAAAGAAATCGCAAAATACTAATGCTGATAGATTTCTCCCCAGCACTACCAACCCCAGTAACCGCTAGACCTCCTTTGATTTTTTCCCCCTTCTCCTTTCAGTTATTTTTTCCTAAATAGTCCTTCTCTCTCTCCTCCCATGCTTCCCGCATCACCCCTGCTCCAATCCCTCCTTGCCACCTGGCAATTCTGTTATTTTCCCTCCCACTCCTTCTGTCTCTCTTTCCCCGCTTCTTTCTCCTTTCATACACCCTTAAACCCTGTTTAGACCCAATCTCTTGAGGCCCATTTTCCTCTAACCTTACCCCCTTATCCTTCTCTCTGCCTCTCCTCCTGTACACCTTCGTTATGGGTCTATCATCTCCTCTCTCTGAAATTCTCTAAATTGTAATAGATAGCAACAAAAAAATCAGACAATAAATAAATCATTATCATGGATATGTTTAAGTACAAATGTACAATGAGTTGAATTTTGGACATAGAAAATTCCATTACGACAAACATTGTAACATAGAATTTGCAAAAAGCACTTCATGAAGTTCAAAATCCAATTCCAGAATAAAATACATAAACAAAAACACAAAAGTTCAGACCTAAGCCATGAAAACTTGAAAAAATATTAAAGGTTAACCCACCCATCCTTCATGAAAAGCACCTACATCTAAATTCATCTAAAATAAATTACATTATCTGCTCCACAGGTGACCATGTAAAGGACAATGTCACCTAATGCTAGAAAATTCAATGCTGTGGATCATCAACATTTGCAATTACTCTTAATTCACAATAAATAACTCTTCAAATAAGAAGGAAGCATGTTACTAGTCATAACCACTAGTTTCACTCTCTTCTGTTAGATACTTATATTGTACAAAGTAGTGAACTTTTTCGGAAACACAATTTAAATAGGTCATTAACAGATCTAGCACACAATTATTAATGCATATTTTGTTTGAATGCTTGCTAAGCATGAGAAAGAAAGATACAAAGAGAGAATAGAGTGAGCTGCGGGATGAACTAACCACATATCTTCTTCAGGCACCAGAGGTTCTTCACACAGAAAAGCTTCCAAGCAGGTGTACAAGGAGAGAGGTTCAGTACGAGCTTTCTTGGTTACAGGCCCATATTTCAAAACTTCAGGCAAAGTCTCAAGTGGATGAGTATCATACTTTTCCAGAAGCTTCTGAGACCAATCAATATACACTAAAACTTTTGGTGACGATGGTGACAGTTTAACTACTTTCTCCTCTCCCATTGAAAGATCAATGCAAGCATTGCTATCATCTACCAAGAGAAGAGGTAATGTTGGCATTGGTGGTGCCTTTGAATTGGTAGAATCCTTACTTAATGAATTTGACACCATGTTGGCAGCACATGCATCATCATCAGAAGTAAAACTGCATTGATCAGAAGTTGCTTTTGGGATGCTTGTTTCAGAAGTAGTAGCTTGTTCTACATTGCCACCTTTCCTTAGCAGAGGAAAGAGAATACGATTAACTATTACTTGTATATCACCTCTTGTGACTGTATCATCACATGAAATCAATGAAACAATAGGTGTTCCATATGGTTTCCATCCTGATATGATGTGTGAGTCATTACTCCTAAGAGAAAATTACAACAATATATCAGAAAGCAGCTTAGCAAACAACATACAAAACTATGCCCAGTATTGAAAAAAACCCATGTCCCATGTTGACTAAAGATAGTTTCTGATAAGAGTTTTTATAAAGCTTAGGCACCCCTCACCTTACAAACTAGTTTTGTAGGGATGAGTCAGGCCTAAAAACTAATATGGTATCAAAACTTATCCTAGATCATTCTTGGGTCACCTGCCATATTATCCACGAACCAAGCCCAATAGTGTTGGGCGTGAGGGGGTATATTGGGAAAAACTCAAGTCCCACGTTAACTAGAGATAGTGCTTGATTAGAGCTTATAAAGCTTAGGCACCCCTCACCTTACAAGCCAATTTTGTAGGGATGAGTTAGGCCCAAAATCTAAGACCCAATTTGATGTTTTAAGGCCCAGATGACATGATACCACAGCCAAGTAACTGCCATTTAAATTTTAATGGATCCAGACCAAACCTACAGATCAAATCAAATCGACACTAGAAAATACTGCATTATAGTTATTAACCATAACAGACTGTTTTCCTGAATCCCCATAAAAGTAAAAGAAGAGAATGTTAAAATGACAGAAGAGTAAGCATCATTATATGTACTAATATGACAAAGTATATTCAATTCTTTGGCAAATATAACTACTGTAAGCATATCATGTAAATTAAAAATCACATACTGCTCTCTTCGACGGTGTATCAACTGGAGATACTTCGTGTTCTTGTCTATCTTTGAAATCTTGTAAGCAGCTAGATGGTCATCATCTTTGATAGTGGACAACAATAGAAGAGGATCTTCAAAATCTCTATGGATCCAATGGTTTCGTATCTGTGAATAGCACATCAATATAACACTCAATTAGAATAAAATATATGCAATAATTCCAATACATATATTTAACTTGTATTCTAGTAGGGTACACACCTCCACAAGCAAAAGCCTCTCATTGTGCTTCAATGAGCAAGCATTGCTAAGTGCCTGGATGAGATCTCTGCATCGTCCCTGCTTAGGAACAGTTACTGTACAAGGAGATGGAAGGGCAGCTCCGTCACTAGCAAAAACTGTCACTGTCATGGTCCTATTGGTGGTGGACTGGAGTGGCAGTGAAAGGTACATAAAAGGATCAAATGTGACAGAGACTTTATTGCAAACTGGACAAACCAAAGTTGACTTGAATTGTCCCTATGAAATGAAGAATTATCAGAAACATATCCAAGTTGGTGAAGTTGATCAAGAACAGGAACATATAAAATGTGAATAGATATCATACATAAACAATTATTAATGGATAATCAAGAGACCAAAGTTTAAATTATGGAAAAACAATAGCATCATTGAACATTTTCGTAATTGAAGTTTCTGTGTGTAAGAATACTAGCTAAGCCATAAGTCAAATATGTAGAGAGTATAAAAATTACACTGGTAAGAAAGCACCATTTGTCTCTTATCATATAATTGCCCCTCCCTCTGGATAAACTACAGTTCTTTTTGTGAAGTTCACTACACTCCAAAGAATACATTCATCATAATAATTCTGTAAACCTGCATTTTTATGCCCAATACATTCATCATGATCCCACATCTTTTTCCCAGTATATTTCACCCCTCCTACATTCATTTTTATCATTTCAAACAAAGTAATTCAAAAAGCTTAAACCCTATTGTTGAAAATCAGAATAAAATATTCTGAATTTATTGTAGTTTATGGGCATGTAATCATTGATTTAGAGGAAACTAAATATTCTCTATTTATGTATCATTAATGTAATAAGCCTATATAAACTCGTTTCCGTTGTGTATTCAGACACACGGTTTCAGTCAAATATGTCTCTGTTTTCTCCCTTTCAACATGGTATCAGAGCCTAACAGAGACATCTCAAGGACCGTGCCTACCCGGTGGACCCACTGTCCCCGGAGACAAAAATAAAATTTTTTTTTTTTGGCGAACCGTGTACGTCTCCAGTTCGCCCCCTGTTCCAGCGCCGTCGTCTATTTTTCCGGTGTCTTCTCCTGCCACTGCCGCCGGCCGCCGCCGCTGTTCCGACGACTTTTCCGGCCGCCGCCGCTTCTCCGGCAACTTTCCGGCAACCGACCACTGGGTCCGAATCGCCGTCCGCCGATCTACACAGATCCGTTGACGGCGCCGGCATCCGACGACCCACGCGCGCTCACGCGCCCTTCTTATTTGCGCCAAACAGCGCGTCTCGCCGGCGCGTGGCGGCTCCTTTCCGACCGCGACTCCGGCGCCGGCGTCACCAAACCCAGCCGACCTCACCCTCCGAGTTTCGTCTCCATCTGATCAGTTTTGGACAGCCCCCTGTTCTCTACCTGCAAGTCCGGGTACTGTTCATCTGTTGGCTATTTTGACGATTTTTACCCATCGCCATGGCGTCTTCTGGCTCCTCCATTCCACCTAAGGCAGACACCATTCTTTTTCCGAACTTTTCGCTCTCTACTGAGAAACTGGATGGTTCGAACTACTCCACTTGGGCCTCGGACATAACCTTATGGATTAGTGGTCTGGGCTTCAAAGCCCACCTCACTAGTACCATTGATTCTGTCGACACAAGTGAACGTACACAATGGGCAAAGATTGATGCCCAATTATGCAGTATCATTAAATCCACCCTTCACCCTTCTATCAAGCCGATTTTTCGACCCCATGTCACTTGTGAATCAGTTTGGACCGAGGCACGCGCCCTTTATACTAATGACACGCAGCGCCTATATAGTGTTTGCCATGATTTGATGACCCTCATTGCCCCTCAGCGCTTTGATGGCCCTATGTCTGCATATCTTGGGCGAGTTCATGCTGCTCTGCATGATTTTAATGAACTCTTGCCTCCTGCCACCTCGACTCCAACTGAAGCTAAGAAGGAACTGGAGAATCGGAGTGCCTTTTTCATGGTCCTTGCCCTCTACGGCTTGTCACCAGAGTATTCTGCTACTCGTGACCAAATTCTTGGGTCACCCACGGTCCCTACAATGACATCCGCCTCTTCTGCCCTCCTCCGCATTCCACCGAAGGTCCCTATGGAGATCCCTACTCCCACAACTAGTGATACCTCTGCTCTTGCATCTCAGAGCACTACTTCCGGACGTACTCGCACTGGGACATCTCACTCCAAGAATCGTCCCAAGTGTGAGCATTGCCATCGCCTTAGGCATACCATTGACCGTTGCTGGAAGTTACATGGTAAACCACCTCGTCCCACCAATGTAGCTCACACACCTCCGGCAGAAACCACTCAGCTTGCTGATCAACCCCGGGCTACCCCGGCTACTTATGAAGATTTTGTCAAGTGGTTTGAGACTCGCCAAACCCCTAGCACCACTGCTTCTGTTGCACAAACTGGTAATTCTATTGCTTGCATTTCCCAATCTCCTTCCCTGGGTCCCTGGGTGCTTGACTCTGGTGCGTCTGACCATATCTCTGGTAATCGTTCCCTTTTCTCTTCTCTGTCTACATCTGGCTATTTACCCACGATTACATCTGCCAATGGTTCTCAAACAAAATCCAGTGGTATTGGCATTACACATCCCCTACCCTCCCTCACTGTCGAGTCTGTGTTATATGTCCCTGATTATCCTTTTAACCTGCTTTCTGTTTATCGTCTTACCCAATCCCATGACTTTGTCATTACCTTTAATAAAGATTCTGTTACCTTGCAGGACCGGACTTCGGGACGGATGATTGGCATCGGATGTGAGTCTCATGGCCTCTATTATCTCTCAACACCTCCGCAAGCATACTCAACCACTGTCTCTCCGACGACCATCCACGCTCAGCTGGGACATCCTGGTTTGCCGAAGCTTCAGAAGATGGTACCCAGTCTCTCTAAAATCTCTAGTCTTCACTGTGAGTCTTGTCAGTTAGGAAAACACACTCGTACTACGTTCCATGATAGAGTCAATAAACGGGCTATGTCCCCATTTGCCTTAGTCCATTCTGATGTTTGGGGTCCTTCTCGTATTGTTACCTCTTCTGGTTTTAGGTATTTTGTAACTTTTATTGATGATTTTTCCCGTTGTACGTGGTTATGTTTGATGAAAAATAGATCCGAACTTTTTTCCCTCTTTGAGAAGTTTTATCATGAGATCAAAACCCAATTTGGTATTCCTATACGCTCTATTCGTAGTGATAATGCTCGTGAATATTTGTCTCATCAGTTTCAGCACTTTATGGCATCCAAGGGCATTCTCCATCAAACATCTTGTGCCCACACTCCTCAACAAAATGGAGTGGCTGAACGCAAAAATAGACATCTCATTGAAACTACTCGGACTCTTCTCCTCCACGGTCATGTTCCCCCACGCTTCTGGGGTGATGCTGTACTCACAGCCTGCTATCTCATCAATCGCATGCCATCCTCTGTCCTGAATGACCAGGTTCCCCATTCGATCCTTTTTCCTCACTCACCCCTTCATGAGCTTCCTCCTCGGATCTTCGGCTCTACCTGTTTTGTCCACAACCTAACTTCAGGTCTTGACAAACTCTCCGCCAAGGCCATCAAATGTGTCTTCTTGGGTTACCATCGCTTGCAGAAAGGATATCGCTGCTACTCTCCTACCCTGCAAAAGTATTTTCTTTCCGCCGATGTCTCCTTTTTTGAGTCTATCCCTTATTTTGAGTCTGCTTCCTTCCCTCCCGATCTGTGTCTGTCTGCTCCTCCTGGTACCCCTACTCGTGTCCCCCTTCCGTCTGTCTCTTTGGATGTCCCTGAGGTGAATCACGATGTTCCAACGGAGCCTTCGGCCGTGCGACCTCTTCAGACATATCACCGTCGCCAACGACCTAATGCCATTCCTCCGCCTGCACCAGCTTCCACAGATATACTAGAGGCCCTGTCAGACCCTTCCCCGGCGCCATCTTCTCTACCGAATCCGGGCTTGCCCCCTGCCACTGATTGGCCCATTGCTCTACGAAAAGGTATTCGTTCTACTCGCAACCCGTCTCCCCATTATGTTAACCTTAGTTATCACCGTCTTTCTCCTTTGCATTATACATGCCTCTCTTCTTTGTCTTCTGTGTCTATTCCTCACTCTTCAGGTGAAGCCTTATCTCACCCTGACTGGCGGCAAGCAATGATTGACGAGATGTGTGCTCTTCAAAGCAGTGGTACCTGGGATTTGGTTCCTCTTCCCACTGGCAAGTCCGCTGTTGGGTGTCGTTGGCTATACACTCTTAAGGTTGGCCCTGACGGAACCATTGATCGTTTCAAGGCCCGTCTGGTGGCTAAAGGATACACACAGGTGTATGGGCAGGACTACACTGATACTTTCTCTCCGGTCGCCAAAATGACGTCTGTCCGCCTCTTATTCTCTATGGCTGCCATTCGCCATTGGCCCCTCTTCCAACTTGATATCAAAAATGCGAAGCCAATAGACACTCCTATGGATCCTAATGCCAAACTGCTACCAAATCAGGGGGAGCCCTTATCAGATCCTGGGAGATATAGGAGATTGGTGGGAAAGCTGAACTATCTCACAGTCACTCGTCCAGATATTGCCTTTGCTGTCAGCATGGTAAGCCAGTTCTTAAACTCTCCTTGTCAGGATCATTGGGATGCAGTAATTCGAATACTCAAATACATTAAGAGTGCTCCTGGTAAAGGCCTCATTTATGAAGATAGGGGACACACTCAGATAGTTGGGTACTCAGATGCCGATTGGGCTGGTTCACCCAGTGATAGGCGATCCACCTCTGGGTATTGTGTGTTGGTTGGAGGAAACTTGATATCTTGGAAAAGTAAGAAGCAAAATGTTGTAGCAAGATCTAGTGCTGAAGCAGAATACAGGGCCATGGCTTTAGTAACTTGTGAACTCATATGGTTGAAGCAACTTCTCAGGGAACTCAAGTTTGAAGAGTCCACGAAAATGACGCTGATTTGTGACAATCAAGCGGCTTTGCATATTGCATCCAATCCTGTCTTCCACGAACGAACCAAACATATTGAGGTTGATTGCCATTTTATCAGGGAGAAGATCGAGTCGGGGGACATTACCACGAGCTTCATCAACTCTAGTGACCAGCTAGCAGATATCTTCACCAAGTCTTTAAGGGGACCAAGAGTTGACTATATATGTACCAAGCTGGGTGCATATGATTTATATGCTCCAGCTTGAGGGGGAGTGTTGAAAATCAGAATAAAATATTCTGAATTTATTGTAGTTTATGGGCATGTAATCATTGATTTAGAGGAAACTAAATATTCTCTATTTATGTATCATTAATGTAATAAGCCTATATAAACTCGTTTCCGTTGTGTATTCAGACACACGGTTTCAGTCAAATATGTCTCTGTTTTCTCCCTTTCAACACCTATAACCAACCAAATTTAGAATCATCAATTTCTGAATGGTTATCCCATCAATTTCTGTTATAATTAAGAAAGCAGAATGAAGTCTTCGCAGAAAAGTCAGTACAGGTCATGAATTAATGGCATTTTGTTAGGGAAGGAAATTATGCACGGAGGAAACAATATGGAGTGTACACTAGAAGGAACAAAAGAAATAATTAGAAGTTAGACAGTTAGAGGGCGTTAATTAGACAGTTAAAGGGGGTTACTACTTACTAGGGGAAAAGGATATATAACAGAAAATGTACATGGGGAAGAGGTTCTTTTGGGGAGGATTAGAACTGAGCAACTGCTCTGGTGTAAAAGGGGAAATCCTTTGGAGAAGGTTAACTCCTTGAATCTGCATTCAATAATAACAGAAACCTTTTCATCCTTTCTCAACTCTTTGTGTCAATTATTTGATTCTGAGCTTTAACACGTTTCTTTCGAATTTTATACCTGCCAGAGGTTCAGCACTGCAGGGGATACTGAACTTCGCAATTTGGAAAAGCTACGGCTTTTGCTATGGGTGATTTCTGACAGTAAGTGCAAGAGGCTAATAACTTTGCATTCGGTAAAACATAAAAAGAAACTATGAGTGCTTTTTCTAATGCTTTAGGGTTGTTCAAAAGCAAAATTTTGAGTTCCCAATATGTTTTTCAAGAAACAGAACACCTAAGGAATATGTATTCACTTAACAATTTCCATCTCCATTTTCTTAGGAAAAGTTTCTTATTTTTAAACTGAAAAAATTATATTTTACTATTTCAAAACCTTATTCACTTAAATTTTATGATATCTGTTTCACAATTAACAGATTTTCAACAATTTTACCAACATTTTATCAATAAATGTGCAATTTATAGCCTTCAGTTTCTATAAAAACTCATTAGGAAAAGCAACAAAGGAAGCAGATAATATATTAGCTACGTATAAGAAATCCCGTACACACAATACAACTAAAATCAAACCTTAATCCCACAGTGGGGACAGCTACATGTATTGTAATATAATATGCATTGTACTAAACCCTTCCGTCATAAAAAATGCCAATTTCCAAAGAAATAATGTAAAGATGCAAAGAACCACAGAAGAAGCCAGAAAGGTTATGATAGGCCATTGAATGTTTATGTCAGAAAATATAAATAAGTATGAGACAGTTGTGTTTTTAAATAGGGTAGTTATTTTCTACATGTGGCAGTTGTTGCTAGAATCAGCAGAAGTAGGCGGCTATTTCTACATGTGATAGTTATTGTTTTGTATCAGCAGAAATAGGCAGTTATTCTCTACAGGTGGCAGTTATTTGCGGAATATAGATACAGGAAAAGAGATCAGTTTTTGGGACGTGTGTGTATTTCATTGTTTCTGCAGTGTTGAAGGAGGAAACTCCTTGTTAGGGCAGTAGCTGTGTTAGCAATTCTGTACTACAGATTCTGGTTAATAACAGAATTGTGATCAATAAAATTCTGTTATTTGCATTGCAATTTCGCAAAACAGCAGGTAAAGAATTCTCAAAAGAATTTGGCATTATTTCCCCACCGAAGGTACCAGATAACAGAGCACACTGCACAACACCATAGGGCTTTTCCTAGTCGGGACAGACAGACCTAAATCTTAGAATTTGGATTTGAGCCTAACTCACCCACAAGAGCTAGCTCATGAAATGAGTGTTGCCCCCCACTTATATACACTATTTTGGCCACATCACTAGTCGATGTAGGATTTCCAACACTAGGATTCCCTGCATTTCACACCAATATCACTTCTTTACCAGACAAAAATTAATGACGAGGAACGCATTTTTGCTATGCTAATAATACTTTACTTGCTCTGCTATTCTGCCCAAACCTGGCTGAGGAAGAATTACTTAGCGTGAATTAAAAAAATGGGGATTAAAAGATTAGGGCATACTGGATTTATTTAATAATATCCACGATTTACAAATATATTTTTTTTGTTTTTTTTATATAACATTATTTCAGAATATCTACAACACAATAGCTTTCAAAATAGTAGATAGTAGTTCCAATTCCCAAACAGATTCTAATTATCCTACTTTAGGACCAAGGCTGTTTATCACTCATTGTAGCAACTAGTAAAGATTAGGAGCTGGACGAATCAGAAACAAAAGAATAGTGAAATGCAAAGGAAAATATTGAGTTTGTGAGAGCAGGATTACATATAATTGAAAGTTAGTTGACAGAGTATCATGAAAGAAGGTTTCCAAAATGTCAATATCTAGACACCTAAGCACAGAATTTTCAGAATATTAAGAAAGATTATCTGAAGGGAAAGAATACAAGATCTGAAATCATATCTAGAAGTAACAAAGATACAGTTACAAAAGGGTTAATGAAATATAGGATTGAGTGGCATAAGAAAATCAACATGCAGGATTTAGATTAGCTGTAAACAAATATTCAAGCAGCCAATTTTGTGATTGAGGCTTAGTTGAAACATAAAATGTAATATAAGAAAGCAATACACAATGAGGAACCTACATCAATAGAAGTGTAATGCAGTCTCAAGATACAAAAACTTTACCAATTGAATGAAAATCTAATTTAGCAACATTGTGATTGTAACAACATTTGCGTGTGCTTGCACACACACATACTGAATCATCTTCATTACAAGAAACAAAAATATCCAGTTAAAAATCATATTTAGACAGACTGAATCATTTATATTAATATTTCTTACATGACATTCTATGCAGCATTCCCAGTTCACCATGCAAGTTAAAGCTGTTTCTGACAAGCTGATATTAAGCCATTAACTATGACACATTACAAAAATTTACTAATTATTCATTTGACTCACCTGGCATACATCAACAATTATGGAATCATTGCGGGAAATATGATTTGCCCAATTTTCGTCGGCCACTTCTTCATCAGGTCGGCCATCAGCATCTCGAGACCTTATATATGGTTTGTGTTTTACACGATTCAAGTCTTCATGAAGACCATCCAGAAGAAATGCTAAAAGCTCCTGAAAAAAATAATAAAGCAAATGTTACCACAGATTACGCCATAGATATTGAAGAGGGTAAAATTTTCAGTCAAGGGGGCGAACCTGAGAATCATGTTGATTGTGCCCACTGAACTGAGGTGCAAAGCGAACAAGCTTTGATCTAAAAGGCCGAGGAGCAATTGGTGTTCGCCCAGGTGCCCATAGTTTTCGAAGCAGCTCACCAAATGCTAGGGCTAGTTCACCCTATATAGTGGAAACTTTCATTTAGAACAATACTTCATAATTATAACATAACAGTTATCATATGGTTAAGTAAAGTCATTCCCCAATGAAGCCAAGTCACTGAAGGATGGGACAGTAATGCACAAAAAGTTCAATCCTATTGAAGCAGGCTTTCAAGCAACGAGCAATATGAAGACAATGATTTTATGACCCAAGATAATAACTCTCTTCCAAATGGTATCAAAATCAATGGAGACCATTTTTTTTATAAATGCTACCATAGACTACAACTCAAATATTCTTTATTTCAAAATGAAATATAACCAAAGATCATAGCTTCAATGAATAACAGAACAATACAATAAAAAAAAAGGCATTTTCTTGTCACTTCTATGACAAGAATGAGATGTTTAAAAAGGAACATTCATGCCCACAGATTAAGACTTAGGCTGCTAGGCTTAATTGCATTAATGGACCTCCTAGTTATAGGGGGGAAAATATATTTTAACCTCTAGATTTCAATTTGAACAAATAGGAGGAGGATGCTATTCAACTTGAAACCAATTGGAAGGATCAAAAGTGAACTTAAGCCTTGTTAAGTATAAAACCTGCCTTCACCCTAAAGCTTTTGAAATAATTGGTTCATGACATAGTATTAGAACCTCTAAGACCAAGTGGTCTAGAGTTTGATCCTTACCGACCCCGTTCTTCTAAATAGATAAGTTGAAATTAAGTATAAGGTAAGTGAGCCTATACATTATTGACAATTGAAACCCAAAGGGCTTCATTGTAAGGGAGCATGTTAAATATAAAATCATTCATTTACCTTCACCCTAAAGCCTAATTTATATATATATATATATATATATATGTGTGTGTGTGTGTGTGTGTGTGTGTGTGTGTGTGTGTGTAGATCTCTAAATA
The DNA here is from genome assembly GCA_004329165.1 of Spatholobus suberectus. Taxonomy (NCBI): domain Eukaryota; kingdom Viridiplantae; phylum Streptophyta; class Magnoliopsida; order Fabales; family Fabaceae; genus Spatholobus; species Spatholobus suberectus. Next base: position 27,821,786 of record CM014732.1, on the reverse strand, counting down.
GAATTACTCCACTCAATAACTCTTGATATATTTTAAATTTTAGGTAAATTGGACTTTTGTAACTAATTAATCTTATAATCGACGTTTACTTATAATTTATAAAAGTATATTATACATTAATTTGAATTTATTTAATGAAGTATCAAATAGTTTTCAAACTTTATAAAAATTTGTAAACTTGATCTACTTAATAAAATCTTGTAATTTACTGGTTAGATTATTGAAATTTAGTATATACCAAGAGTTATTAAGTGAAGTAATTCTACATATATTTATATATATATATAAAACAAATTCTGGAAATATTCTTTTATCTCTAAACCAAATTCTTGTTCTAAAGTGTATCCATTCCCTAATAATAGTATGGAAAGAAAAGGAAACAAGTTCATGCTTACAGCTTTTTAGATGATACTTACAACCATGCCAAATGGATTTTGCCAATTTATCTCTCGATGATAGTCCTCCCTGAAGTATCTAGCAAATTCCGGTGTATGAACAAGGCACTGTATAGCACTATTCATGTAACAAGTATTGCCAAGATTCAGCAACCCAGTGAGACCACCTAATGAACCTCTTGTGGTGACACCACTGGTTCCATAAGGGTTTTCTACATCTCTAACCGTAGAATTTAGGTTCTGAGAAGAAGAAAGGTCCATGTTGTAGCCTCTAGATGCACCTTTGCTAGCAGATAGGCCACCAGCAATTGATAAGCTTGATTTTGAAGGCTCCACAAGAACAGAATTTGATTGCCTCTGTGCAGACCCATTTTCTTGAGCAAAACTTGTGTTGATTGTATTGTTGATGACCTCAACAAGAATCTGTATGAATGTGATCATTAATCAAAAGAAAAACAAGAGTGATAAAATGAAATGTGTAAGCACAGGCAAGAGGAAAATTCCTATATAAAACTTAGTGAAGACTCACATCTTGGTCCATTTGTAAATTAGCATCATCAAGAGTTTTGTCCATGTCATTCATCAAAGCATGCTTCCGACGGGCATAGTAGTCCCAAATACACACCTACAAAAGAGGTAGCTATTTTAAACTACATGCTGAATAAAAAAGAAAAAAGAAAAGCTTTCAAAAAATTAGAATTTTAAGAAGGAACCATGAAGTTTTTACTTGGTCTGGCTGAAGATCAAATATTTCACAAGATTTTTTGTGAAGCTGTCCAATGGTTTCCTGCCCAAAATATATCAACTCTAAGGTAGATATAGCATGTATAAACTGAATTATACTTGCAAAGGAATGGCAAGAGATGTTAAGGATATATTTATCATTATCATGACTCGTTCCTTTTTCTCACGTCATACCTTCTTGCTTATTCTTATTGCAAAACGATCATTTTTTGGCAACATAAGTAATTGAAGCCGTAAAGGATACACCTCTACTGCCAATTCAGTCTGGGAAAGGCCAGAACTAATAACTTTCCTTGCCAATGTAGGTCCACCACCATACCTAGTCAAGCAGGGAAAAAAAGGCAGGCAGCTCATTAAAGCCCAGTTAAAGGATTAGTCATCTATAAGTTTGTGTCAATTTGTAGATTTCTTCAAAAACCATGAAAATCAAGAAATCCAAAAGAAAATCATAAATATAATATGGCACTTATCATATTTTAGATGAACCATAGATGACCTGTGTGACAAGTAAACAATCTCACCATCTAAATAATTGGTTCCAAACTTCTTGGGGAAGTAATACATAGTCACGGCCTTCTAAAAGAGTATCATGAATCTCAATTCCCATACCAGAGTCCTCTGACACAGCATCATCTATCAAATCAGAATTATCAATACCAGCTGGCCTCTTTAAAGCAATTGAATTGACCAAATCACAATGTTCTGATAAGGAAGATCCATCATATGAAGTGTTTGTCTGGTCTTGGTTCACATATTCAATCCAATGTTGCCACCATCTGCATTAAAACTATCAGAAACAACTTCCTTCTAATCCTGTGTAATTACACGTGTGTGAAGGTATTCAAACTAGGCCAGTCCGTCTATAGCCACAAAATGAAGATTAAAGTACAAACTACATTTGGAACAGAGGCTCAACTTTAATTGCTTTTAAATAGTCAAGTAGCTCCATTCCTTTAGAATAACTTCCACTTCTAGGGGAACATTGGGAGGACAGGCTCATACAGTGAAGCAGTTTCTTATGATTTGAATTATAGGCAGTAAGCATATGAAGGCCAAAATTTTGCAGAAGTGTGCAGTATTTATCCTTTCTGTAGTAAAAGTCATACACCAACAGAACAACCCCCCCCCCTTTCCCCAGCACACCTTTGGGAAACAAAACAAGTAAGTTAAACAACTAACTGAAGTGAACAAAAACATAATCTTTGAAGTTTGAATTATAATCACAAAATGCAAGTCAAGGCAACAATGCAATCTAGGGATCTTGAAGAAGTCTGCACTGCACAATCAGCTGCAAAGAACTCCTTCTTGACCCTGTACCTCCTAATCTCACATGCGCTACATTGGAGCTAGATAACCCTCCCCCAAACAAAGTGATTTACAGTATTTACCCATAAGATATCAGATTGTGATGGAAAAAGGGTTCATACAACAGAGTAAGACTATGCCGTTTGCCTATTATGCAAAATGCAGCTTTCTAATAAAAACAACTGAACAGCAAGCTAGTTCTTTGTAACAGAATATCAGCAACAATTACACCTTAGTAAAATTATCCCAAAAAGAAAAAAAAAAAAAAAAAGGATTGAGGGTTATGTGCAGTCATAATCAAGGCATAATCATTATCTATCAGATTAAACCAGTCTAAGATTATTATTGCAACATTCAACCAAAATTCATCCACCATCTCCCAAAAATTCCACTATAATGATTATACAGAGCGAAATTAAGGGCAAAGAGAGAAAAAAATCTGAGCAAATTCTGGGCATACCCCATTTTCCCAAGAGGAGGAAACTTTGGCATAATCTAATAAAAAAACAAAAAAGGTGTGAACTTTGGGCGTGATTTGGGGTACCAAGTTGCGAAAGTGAGGGGAAAAAAAAAGAAGGAAAAACCTCTGAGTGATTAAGAAGAAGGAGTCGCCTTCTTTGCTGTTAGCTTGAGCAGCGAGAGCAATGTCTCTGATCATGATCCTCTCCTCGTCTGGACTCAGCTCGGAGCCGCTGCTGCTACACATCGACACCTCTGCCATCTTCCTCTCTCGGCTCAATCCAATTTCGTCTTTCTCTTCTTCTTTTTTTTTCTTTTTTTTCTGTTCGAGACAATCGAGTTTCAGAGGAAAAGGACAAAAACAACAACGACAACAACGAGTCTCTCTCTTTTATCTGCGTTTAACAGCGGTTAGCCGTGGGAGGTATCTCTGTCCTATGGAGTTTGAACTCGAGATAATACATTAGGGTACTTCCGTGAGTGGACTTTTTACGATCTTGATGCAATATATGGTGTGTCTGATGATGAATTTCTAGGGAGAAATTTAATTTTTAAGTTAATTTAAAATAGAGTTTAATGGATATGCAAATGTTGTATAAAAAACTTTACACAACTAGTTAATTAAATATCAATTTTAGTATGATATTTAAAGTGGTTATTATTAAAGTTAATAAATTTATTATACATGATAGTTTATGATTAAATGATAATATAAAAAAATTTATACCATCAGTACATATCATTTTTTCTCTTTAAAATGTGAGAAAATAAACTATGTACTGACAGTGTAAAATAGTTTTACATGTTATCCAATCACAATTTATTATATAGAGTAAGTTTGTTGACTTTGATAATAATCACCCTAAGAGTCACACTAAAGCTTATTTTTGATTGGTTGACAGTGTAAAAAATTTTATACTGACAGTGCATAACAATTAAACTTTTAAAATATTATCAATTAAAATGATTTGTTTAGATATTAAATTTAAAGAATTTTTAAAATGATAAAAAAATTATAAAGGATTTTTTAAAACAAAATGATGAAATTTCAAATAATATTTAAAATAACCTTGTGTTTGGACAATAAATTTTAAGAGAATAATTCATTTATTTAGGAAATTCAAAATGTTTTGTGGTAAAATACGTTCTTTGTATATGGAATTTAGTAAGAAGTTGAATTTCTAGTAATTTGTGGATGTATTTTAATTACTTAAAATTGTAAAATTTCAAATTTCACCTAAAAAAGAAGAATTTGAAATTCTTTATGTTCTTTTTCTCTCTTTTTCCTCTCATTTCTATATCTCTTTTCTCTTTCTTCTTTTTCTATTCTCTCCTCTCTCTATTTTCTCTCTTTATTGTCTTTCTCTCTCCTCTCTTTTCTCTTTCTTCTCTCACTCACTCACTTCACTCTTTTTCTGCTTTCCTCTCTCACTCTTTCCCATCTCTCTCTCCTATCTCTCTCTTCTTTCTCCTCTTTCTCTTTTTTCTCTCTATTAATATTGACATAAAAAGTATCAATATTTGTAATTTTAAATTATTAAATATTATCTAATATTAAAATTATTTTTAAATTATTAAATATTTAAAAATTAACTAATATTTATTTTCGATAAGGTTTAAAATTTTAATTTTAATTTTTAAATATATATTTAAAAATTAAATTTTGCATATGGTGAAAATTAAAATATCATATCGAAACTAAGAATTTGAAATTTAAGAAATTTGAATTTATTTATCCAAATAAAGCATTTAATAAAAGAAAAAAAAATTAAATCAAAATAATTCAAATTTCAAGCATTTCAAATTCCTTGAAAATTTAAAATTCCTCATCTAAATACAAGCTAAAGGAATTTCAAATAACACAGTGAAATTTACATATAATGAAAATTAAATTATTTTATCTTCACAAAAAAATTGAAACACAAAAATTTAAATTGTTTTATCCAAACAAAGTATTTTAAAATGAAAGGAAATTAAATTCATATTCATTTAAAATACCTTGAAATTTTAAAATCTCTTATACAAAGACTACCAAAATGAATTTAACGAAATAGAAAAACTTAAAAAAAATGGTCATGCTAACCAAATATCCATGCTCACATGAGTTATAGATATTTAAAGTCATGCATATTAATTTGTGGTTAATGAGCTGCCCTAAGTTAATTAGGTGGAACTTAATTAATTATAAGGGTAATTCTATTAATTTTCATTAAAATATATTAACTCGTTTCTTCTGTTATGCAACCTTTTTCTTGTAGTTCATTATTCTACAATCATATAAGTATAGGGGTGGAATAGGTGCAAGCAACTCATTTCAAAACATAACATTCATTACCTGTGCTTAAAAGACCTAGAGTTTGGTACTAATCACATCTTTTATGAGAACATTTGGTGCCCATTGCAGAACACTAGTAAAACTTTTTTTTTTTCGAGTAATCACCAAACTCTACCTTGCTTCATATGCTCAAAGATGAGAAAAGGAGTATGTCAATGAATTCAACATCAAATGCAATCCAGACAATACTGGTTGGCAATTTGAACTTGAAGTCGTTGGTGTAAGTCCTAGATATTAAGTTGATTCCAAATAGTAAGCATCAAGAAAAGCACCAAAATTTGCTTTCTAATGACATTTTCTCTTAGGACACCATGCTTGTGACTCAATTCAATGACCAAGTTTGAATTGAACGAGTCAAGAAATGTTTTGTTTTTCAACCAGTTGACTATATTAGCAATCTTATTTAGAACTGTAAGTCAATCTCTCCTTCTTACACCTAAAATACTGTAGTTATGATTATATATATCACATGGTGTTTAAGGATTAATCTCCATGTGGACAATAATTAAGATAATATCATTATCATTATGAATTTGATGATCAATCTTGTAACACTCCTTTAATTTTAAATATAATTCATATTCATTTAATTATTAAGTCAAGTTGATGAAAATGTGGGTAAATTTATTTTTTTTATAATAATTTTTTTTTAATTTAACAGAATTTGAAAATAAAAGTGAAATAATATATATATATATATATAACCCTACATCATGGTTTGAGTAATACATAATAGTAAAAAAAACAAAAGTACATCAAAAGACATATATTACTTAGCCCAATATATACATAAAAAAGATCTTATATAGAACAGTATTTATCTACCCTATCCCTCAAGAAAAATATTATAAACTAGGTCTACAAATCTGGAAGAGTATCCTCTTACTCATCCTCAGTATCATCAGGCATTACCGTCATCTTCAATAATTGCGATCAATCATATAAGGAAGAAAAACAATGGAGTGAGGTGATTTATTCTAAAATCACTTTCACATGTATGATAGGAATTAAAACACAATTGATGTAGGGAACTTAGGGTTTATTCTAATTTATATTACATTACCCTTGACTTGGTATGAATCCATATTTTCCATTAGTGAATAATAGTTCTCAACAGAACTTGGGAAGAGACTAGGGAGTACATATACGTTATCAATATCATCACATGGTACAGTCTTCATCATCATTAAAGGAAAAATAATAGTCAGGATATCTATTTATAAAGGTATACTTTCAAACCAATCCTAGAATGCTGAGCAGTTGTCAGTGCTATCAAGCATGGTCAGACAAATATCCCGGCTCGAGGGCGCTACCCTAGCTATTAGGACCTTCACCACTTGATGCCTACTCCCAAGACTTCTGTAAGTGGACCCCTACCTTTCATTTCTCAGTATGCCAAATTGTAACTTCCCTAGCAGAGTGTCATGCCACTGCATGTCACTTGCTTTACATTACCAACTAAACTATCAATTCCTAACTTCTCAAGCAAAAGTTTCCCTAGGCTCATTTAGTTTAAGCACTAGTACAATCAACATTTCTGCCTTATATTGCAGAAATTGCACAATACCAAAATTCTAACAGAATAACAATTTAGTAATCACATAAAATTTTAGTAGAATAATAACTTAGTAATTACTAGAATTTTAGCAGAATAACGATGTAATAATTATAATTTAATTACTAAAATTTTGGCCGAATAACAACTAAATAAATACATTTTAATTTTCTAAATTTGGGCAGAGTAATAACTTAGTAAGTATAATTAATAATTTAAATTTGAGCAGAGTAACAACTTAGTAATTATGATTTAATAATTTAAATTTGAGTAGAGTAATAACTTAGCAATTATATTTTAATAATCTAAATTTGGGCAAAGTAACAACCTAGTAAAAAATTAAAGTTTAACATCAAACAATGTAACAATAATAATAATAATAGAAGTTAAGCCTAAAGAGGGTTTAGGAGAAAACCCTTCCTACCAACATGCAAAGTGACAATAATTTAGAATCAACCTCACTCCCCCCATTACCTCTAAGGTGGTTGATGAAGAAGATGAAATTGTTGATACAAAGCTCCTAGGAAGAGAACTTTTCTAGTTGTTCGAAACTAGTAAAATTTTAACATAAAAAAGTAAAAGAAAATTTTTTTCTTGAGAGAGAAGTTCTCTAAGAATTTAGCTAGCTTGAAAGAGTGGAGGATGTGTGAAGAATGTCCAAAATACATGAGTATTTATAGGAGAAGAAGGGAGCATAGTTGTCTCCTAAGTGACAAAAGCCATTATGTCATAATATAAGGTTTTTGATTTATTTTTAATTCAATTAAGGGATAAATATGCAAAAGTAGGGACACATATCAATTTTAGGTGGTGAATCACATCCTTGTAGGTTGAAAACGTGCTAGGTGATGTCCTAAAGCTCCCCAGTATAAATTTTAACTGTAATTGATTAGTCGGTATCGATAAAATTGCCTAAACTTTGAAAAAATAGCTTTTAATATCAAAATAATTAATTTAAATTTAAATTTGAAAAAATTTATTATTTTTCATCAAAAATAAATTTCTACAAATAAATTTTAATTTTTTATTTATTATTTCAATATATATATATATATATATATTATATTTTAAGCTTAGAAAATTTATATAAAATTTATTTTAATTCAACAAATACCAAAATTTTTATAAAAATTCTAAAATTAAATATTTTATCTACAAATAAATTGGTATTACCATTTTCACTGTTTTTGGATGTCAAACCAATATTGACTGACTTATTGGACATCTAAGGGCATTTTGGTTATTTTGCACAAAAATTTTTAAAAATTCTTAGAAAATTTCTAAAATTATATTTTAATATATATGACATGATTCCAAGCTTAAATTGACATTTTAATATCAATTGATTCTTTTTTTCATGTCAACCTTTAATGTTGAGGAATAGTGACAAAATCGTCATTTTTTAATTTTTCGGAGCTTCGGCTTGAAAAAATTATTAAAAATTATGATTAAATAGCTTTTGAAATTCTGAGCATAATGGTAGGAATCAAAATTTTGAAATTTCTTTCCGATTTTTTAGAATTATATTATCAAATATTAGAAGAACAGTTGAAAAATTGAAATAGGATTGTGTGAATACCCAATTTTATTCGGGTAGTTAAAATAAATGTAAAGAAAATAATAATAAAACATAATAAAAATAAAAATAAATAATGAGAGAGCCCTGTTTGGGCCATCATGTTAACTGTGCCAATTAAAAGCATGTTTAGCCAAAGACATAAACTTATGGGCTGGGCCTATTATTAAAGGAAGATAACAAATCACATAGAATAGGAAACTTGGAGCGGAAGCAAAAAAAAAAGAAAAAACTTCTGGGAGAAGTTTTTCAAGAAGTGGCTACATATATTCTTAGAGGAACCAACGAAGAGGGAGGAGGGGTTTTTTTGGGGAGAGAAAAAAAAAACGAAAAGAGAAAGGGAGAAACAGAGAGAGAAGAGAGGAACACACATTTCTTTCACAAACAAACTCTCAATTTCTCTTGAGGAATCACAAGAAAAAGAAGGAAAAAGGGAGACACAATTATGGATTCGTTCTCGCACTAAGAGGGGACAACTGTTCTGCAAATTGGTGATTCCTTGGATTCATTACTGCATTCACGTTACTCTCGTGTCACACTGTTCATCAACTTTCTTTTCAATGGCAAAGCTCGGAGGTATATGTATATGTTTCTGATTCCGTGTGCGAATTGGTGATGACTGCTCTTTCTTTATAATTCTGCGTGCAAATTGGAATGAATGAATGTTTGGCTTGAACTTTGGTTTATATCATCATTGATTCGTTTTCGTTGAAATTGTGTTATCCGTCGGTTCCATGCAGTTTCGTTTGAAACTCATTCTCAGATTGCTTTCTTAAGCTTATTAGACTGATACGCAAGCTTGCACAGTAATACTCTATACACGCAGATCACCATTCCCTACACTTACAATCACAAATGTGCATTCAATTACACATATCAACACACCAACATACATTCGTAATCCCATTTTCATCCAAAATTTCAAAAAAAGTAAGATCTGAACATATAGATAACAAAGAATCGAAAGTTAAAAATAATAACAACAATAAAACAGCATTCAATTTGTTGTTTCCATAATGCGAACTAGAGATGATGTCCTCGTGCACTCCGTCAGTTCGCCTCGCAGCCATGTCTCGAACGCACGTAGGCATCGCGTGGGCTTTCTTCTCCCTCTCACCGCCGACATGACGCGAATCTGTGTTGACGTCTCCGCGTGACTGCCACGCGAATCAATGTTGACTCTTTTGCGCACCTCCGCCATGATACGAAGCGGCATCGGTGTTCTCCCGGATCCCCTGTCTCTCGTCCTCACTGCGGCACCGTTGCGGTGATTAACACGTCAGCATAATCCCAATACAATATTCGCATCTTCACTACGTTTTGGGACCGCAAGAAGGGAGAATCAATGGTGCTTGCGACATACAGTATATCAACAGAGGAGGATGGATTTTGAGAGACAAGTGCGTGAAGGAGACCCGCGTATCCCTTTCCCTTTTGTCCTTTACGCCGAGTTTAGTCCATATGACTTTCTTACCTCTGATTGTTGGGCTAAATCATTTGTGGTTTCTTTTCAGATCCATTTTTTTATTTTTATTTTTTTAACTCGTGGGGCTAATAAATCCTAAATCCTCAAAAGCAATAATAATAATAATAATAATAATAATCACATCCGCTCCTTTCTCCATTAGCTTAAGTTTATCTTTTATAACTTCTATCATATTAGTAATATAATAATAATAATAATAATAATAATAATAATAATAATAATAAACAAAATAATAAAGTATATTTTTATAAAAGGGTTTTTAATAATAGTCATTTTGGATGCACTTCTAATTTGACTATTATAAAAACTTTAAAAGGTATATGGATCACCACTTTGGATGCACTTCCAATTTGGTTATTAAGTATGCCTTTATGATATAAAAATGGAATAAAATTGTTAAATATTTTTACAATATTGAAGGTTTTATGATATAAAACTTTCTTTGTTTAAAAAAAAGAAGGATTTTAAATAGTCACTTTGGATGCACTTCTTATTTGACTATTTTGAAATCTTTAAAGGTATATCGATAACCACTTTGGATGCACTTCTAATTTGGTTATTGGGTATGTCTTTACCGAACCAAAAATAAAAAATATAATAATAAAAAATAAAATAGTAAAATTAAATAACATAAAAGTCAATCAACAAAACGTTTTCTACAAAGAACTACGTGAGTCTGATTCCTCATTGCACCCGAGGATACGTAAGAGCAGGGGCTCACCCTTGTCGACCTCAAAAAAAATAAAATTTTTTATTTCTTTTCAAAATAAATGTTTTCTAGAATTCTTTGGGTAAATAAAGATAATAAAAATTGTAGAAAAATCTAAGGGGTAAAATAAATATTGTGGAAGCTATCCATTTGCACATTTAATTAGGGGTAACCGTCTTTATGACGGACGTTGTAGGGTGCTAACACCTTCCCTACACGTAACCGACTCCCGAACCCATTTTTAGTTTCACAGACCACATTCTTTTAAGGGTTTTTCCAAGGTTTTCCTTAATAAACTTTGGTGGCGGCTCCTCTGATTTTTAATTCTTTTTTCGCCGTCCGGTCGTGACCCCGGTTGCGACAGATTGTTATATTTTTCATTCTTTCAAAATAAAATTTTTATAATGAAATATATTTAGTATAAAATTTTTAAAATATTTTGAGGTCAAAAAGTCTATAGTTGGTTCCCGCAGTCAACTAGGAATATTTTTGTCATTTTACAATAATTATCTCAATAAATTTCCGAAAAATTTCTCAAATTATTACTAATTATTCTAAGTATATTAATGAATTAAAAATAATTTTTAAACACTTTAACTATTTTTGTGTATTAATTATGTTATCTGGTTTTTTAGAGATGAAACAGTCATTTTACAATTTCTGAACTCCATTCCCCAAAAATCTAAACTCAGTACTATTTATTAATACAATCGTAATCGTATGAATCAAATTTTTAAGATTCTCATCCAGTCTTTCAGAATAATTAAGAAAACAGTTTAATAAACAAAAGTAGGGGTGTTACACATCTAATTTCTATAAGATTGAAATTTTAATCTAGATAAAATCTAGATGCTAATTACGTCTACATTAGTATGATTTCAGTAATAGCATGCTCTTCAATTTGTTTAGATTCTTTTCTAATTTATCTTATAGTGATTAATGTGATTGGGGAGGACAACTCGAGAGATAGGTCAGTTTATAGCTAAACCATGCATGATTTTGTAACGTTTAACAACTAAATCATGCATGATTAATGCTAGTGTTAGTCGCTAAACCATGCATGGTCTTGTACCATTTAGCAACTAAATAATGTTAATTGCTAAATCATGTAGGATTATCTTCCTTTTAGCAACTAAATCACTGTTAGTTGCTTTAGAGTGTGTTTCGTAACTTTAAAGCAATCAAATTGATGATTGACTTTATGTTTAGTAAATAGCAATTAATTCTAAACCCTAATACATAATTTGATCCCCATTCCCTATTTTCATTATGTTTTCCCTCACCTGTGATAACCCCTTGCTTTTTATCAACCACGTCACTCCTTTTCCCCCTAACAAGTACCATCACTCTCCCCTCCCCTCATTTTCTCTCTCTTGCCAGTGATCCCCTTGTGGTTACCCTCTCCCTCTTCATTATCTCTCTTTCTCGTCTTTCTTTATCTATAAAATTTATTACTTTGTCTCTATTTTACAGGTACTGTTGACACTAGGAATATGCATCACAAAGGATCTTTAGCCATTGTCACCTATACCTTACTCCAACCTTTTGTGGTTGCTTTTGCTATGTTTTATTCACCATTACAGTTTCTTTGCATTTGGTACAAATCCATGGCCATTTCAAAAATAGGTTCTCTGTACAGGTAGATGGATTGTTCATGTTGTATAGGTAATCGCATAAATGTTTGCCATTTGATTCAAATTGTTTTGGTTGAGACTATATTATTTAGTTGAGATTGTATTATCTTATGCATTTATTGTTTGACTATATTTAGATAATTTGGTTGAGAATGTGTTTCGTTATTCAAATTGCTATGTTTGATTAAGATTATATTTTCTTATGCAAAGTTGAGATTATTATGTTTTATATATGTTAGTATTTTAGATTTGGTTATTGGGAAAAGGTAATATATATATATATATATATGGTTAAATATATTTTTGGTCCTCCAAAAATTGATTCGTTTTGGTTTTAGTCCTAAAAAAAAATTCTTAAATAAAGTCCCTCAAATATTAAAATTACCTTAATTAGATCCTTGTAATAAACTTTGTTTAACTTTTTTGTTAAATGATGACCACATCAACACATAATCATCATGATTTTGCTAATGTGGTCATCCATGTCAACTGCTATGTCCAGGTCAGATTAGTAACATACTTTTTAAATAAAATTATTACATGAATAACTCTAAACTACACAATTTTTTAACCCTAAAACAAAAGTAATTATCCAATTTTTATTAAAAATTATCACTGGGCACTTCAGGTAATAAAATACTCTACTTAGAAGCTAATATGGCCATCATTTAACAAAAAAGGTTTAGCAGAGTTTAGCACAAGGATTTAATTAGGGTATTTCTAATATGTGAGGGACTTTATTTAAGGAAAATTTTTTCTAAGGACTAAAATCAAAACAAGTCTATTTTTGGAAGACTAAAAACATATTTAACCCATATATATATATATATATGTGTGTGTGTGTGTGTGTGTGTGTGTGTGTGTGTGTGTGTGTGTGTGTGTGTATGTGTGTATATATGTGTGTATATATATACACATATATACACACATATATACACATATACACACACATATATATATATGTACATATATATGTACATATATATACATATATGTACATATATATATATAAAATAAAACTTGTCAAATTGATATTAAGAAGTAAAAAATATATAAACAAGTTAAAATAATAATTACTTATACTATATCAATGTATATTTTTAATTATTTATTTGTGATAAATATAAGCATTGAAATATATTTGTTTATGATTTAATAAGAATTAACAAACTTTTAATTACTATTGGTTTACAAATTTAGAAAAAAATAACTTTTAAGAAGTAAATTTTAAAAATTTAAAAGTACAAAATTATGTATATTTTTCTATATTTAGCAGTAATATATGGAACAAAATCTATATATATTTTCTAATTTATTAAAAGAAGATATTTTTTATTGCATTTGTAAATGCATAAGGAAACAACAGAAAGAGATTAAATTGTGTTTCTTAAAATATTTTCTTAAATATTTTCAAAAAAACTCGTTAAAACACTTGGATGAAACTAGTTCATTAATCTAACAACGTTTATAAGACAAACCAAAAATATTGTCCTATGGATGAAGCACAATTTATCAAAACATATTAATCAAAAAACAAATATGTTTTCTCATAGTTCAACTTCCTTTACATTAGTCAAAACAAACAAGATAAGGGGGAAAAAAAAAGATGAAAACAAATGTTTATACTAGTTTGACTCACGATCTAAGACTATGTTTGGTCCTTAGTAATGACCAAGATTTTCACCAACATAGTTTTACAGCAACTGCATTCTACAATATTACAAATATTCTTTTATATCTTGCCTTTTTAGACAATTAACTACTCAAGTATTCTTTCACTTGTCCATCTAAATGTAATCCCAAGTATTCTTTCTATAAGCCTCTTTAGGCTCATGAAACTTTTCAAAGTTTGAATGAAAATGATAACCTTAGGCCACGTTTGGGGTGGTTTGGGGTGGTTGCGAGTTTTTGGTTTTTGGTTTTCAAATGCAATTTTCGAAACAAAACGCATTTAACTAAAATGGACCTGAAATGGTTTTTAACTCAATTTCAAAACACTTTTACATTCATTTTCAAAACCAAGAAAAAAGGATTTGTGAATTTGGTTTTTGGTTTTAAAAAAAAAAAATACAAATAATTATATTTGACAATAGCTTTTTTTGCCACCACCACCATTACTACCACAACCACCGCCATTGTCACCACCACTGTCACCGCCACCACTACTGCTACTGCCAGCTCCGCAGCCACCGTCACCACCACCATCGGCACCGCCACCACCATCACCGCTGCCACAACTACCACCTATCACTACTGCCATAACTACCATGACCACTAGCATCGCCTCCACCACCACCACAAGCTTCTCACCACTACCATCGTCACTGCCACTACCACGACCACCAGCACTGGCTCTGCCACTACCATCACCACTGGCTCTGCCACTACCATCACCACTGGCATCGCCACGATCACCATCAGTACCGCCACAACCACCACCATCGGCACCACCACAACCGTCACCGTCGGCATTACCATCGCCACCACCATCATTGTTGTCGTCACCACTACCACTGTCATCACTGCACAAACATATTCTTAAACTAATTTTAACAGAATAAGAAATTTCAAAATGAGTTTATTTTGAAACCAAAAATTAAAAAAAAAACTAAAACTAATTTTTAAAAACTAAAAACTGGTTGTAGTTTTTGAAATTTTCAAAACTCACAACTAAAAACCACTCCAAACGGGTCCTTAGACTATCATTTATTTAAGTTCACAAACAATAAATAATAGTCTAAAATCCTCACAAAATATTTTAAAGTTTTTTAGAGAATGCTCTTCGAATTATTGAAAAAAAATAAGTGTAGTAAATGTAGTTCTTCAATTTTCATAGTTTGTTGACTCTTAAGATTTTCACAGATGACGTAGAAATAGTTGTTGTGAGTTTTTTTTTTCTCTTTTTTAATTTGAATTTTGTAGTGCATTAAATGCTTGCATTAAATGTTTTTCCCATCTTGACAAGGACATTTTGATAAAATGAATAGCTTATCTTATCCTTTTGTACTTTAATTGTGTAGTAAGTAGAAGTTTTCATACTTTTGCTTTTATTAGCTAGCTGTATTCGCAACATTGTCTTGTTGACTATGCTTTTGTGCCAATCACATTCCTTGAGGTACGAAAATTGACAAACTTCCTTTATTTTCATTTAACTAAGACAAAAGCTTAGACGTGTAAGATTCATCACCTGGCTTATACTTTTCATGATGCCTTGAAGTCTTAAGGTCTTCTTATGAGACAAAAGCTTATGACAAACGAAGCTTTGAGTGTTCTGACTAATAAAGCAAGGTAGGATGCATCATGTTGCTTTTACTTAAGACAAATCGTTTAAGACGAACTGTGGTACATAAAAACCATTAGTCTTTATCAAAATATAATTAGTCTTATACCTTGTTTATTACCGTTAAAGCTAAAGGATGAATCTTTTTAAACTTAACAATCTATCCCTTTTTTATGATGACAAACAATCATAAAATGAAATATATGAAGCTTTGCAACTTAAACAAAATGTAAACAAAACTCTATGATAAGACAAAACAAGTTCAGACAAATCATAGATATGTCATATAGAGTATAAGTCTAAGTACTAACAAGCAATGTCTAAGATCATTTCAAATGCTTGGTTTTGATGAAAGATCTTTATGAAAACATAGCTTTGTTTCAAAAATAACAAAAGCTTTCAAGAAATTGAGCTTTTATATGAAATAACTCAAAGTTTTAAACACAACAAAGACATAAGTTTCATGAAAAGTAAAATCATATAACACCTTATAAAACTATTTTATAGCTAAAAACATATGAGAGCTAACAATGAAAGATTATCAAGGCTTGAATATATTAGCTTTGAAAGCATATCATAGTTATATGAATCAAAACCAAAGTTAGAAAAATATCCAAGTTGAAAACTGAACTGTGATTTTGATGAGACAAATAATATATGTAAATCAAAGCAAAGTTCTTCAAATGCTTTATAAGACAATATCAGAGCAAATAAGAACTTTTTGTAGGATGAAAAGTCTCAAAGTAATATACTATAAATTTTAGAGCAAAAGATACATCTTTTAAGCATTTATACACTCATAGGACGATGATATGCCAAAGCAAAAAATAAATTAGCAATATCAAAGCAATCATATTAGATCAACAATAATATAAACCAAAACATATCATAGTAGAAGCAATATAAGCACGATATATCAGAGCAAAACAAATAAAATATAGCAACGAACTAATCAAAGAAGAAAATTTGAGAAATTTGTAAACTCTTTACATTAAGACATGTAATTGTTCAAAGTAAGACAAAGTTAAATACCACTTTTAAAGAAAATAAATTAAACTCTTCTTTCTCATTAAGTCTCTTTTTCTTTTTCTTTTTCTTTCTTCTTTTCTTCATATTTGTTCTTTCTTTAGTCTTCTTCTCTTCATCTTATTATCCCTCTTTTATCATCATAAAAACAAATAATCTCCATCGCCTCATAACCCTTTCGAGGAGTTGAACTACAAATTAAATAGTAACCACCTGACACAATTGTATGAGTCTAACAACAAGAACATTTAGACAAATTTCCTATTGATTAAGTCTTTCTTGCAAGTACCAAAATCGATCATCAAGAATGTCTTTTGGTTCCTCCACAACATAATTGACTTCAAACTTCGCTACAAAAATTATTAGGCTTGTAAAACATGTAAAGTGCAGGAAGGTCTCAATAGACAAAGTGAACTCTAAGTCTCCAGATGATGACACAAGGTGTGTGTGAGAACATAAGTATTAGTTTCATCAAAATATTTAGACAAAATAACAAAAGGGAACATGAGATTATTTTATGCAAGATGAATACATTGTTGAGGGGTAAGAGCAAGTTTAAAAAGGAATGAATCAACAAAAAAGATTACAGTGTTGGAAAAAGAATGCAAAATTAATTTAGAAATGGAGATGCAAAGATTAAACAATTATGAAATGTAATCTAGGGACTATGATGAAATCTTTGGTAAAAGCAAACAACAGGGAACATGTAGAAACAACCTCCAAGCAAAGTCTTAGTGGCCAATTTCTATCATTAGACGATCTAGAGTTAGATGCTTATTCCATCATCATTGCTTTATGGTGAAAGATCAAGAGAGCAACTTCATTCTCTATAAGGTTCTCCATTATGAAAAGTGCCTAAAGTGCACTGCAGTCCACCTTTAATGGCTTGGGTGGGTCTAGTCTTCTTATATAAGTTTTTGCTTCTTTTCCTTTGTCTGTGAATGGCTTGATGTTTAGAATTTTATGATCTTTGTCTAGCTTAATGACGTTCTTAGGACAAACAATTGTCCTTCTTAAGGCTTCGATCAAATCATTTTACTTTCATAAGTTTTCCACATCTACTTATTCTATAATCAATATACAATATAGGTTCTTAACAAGGTTATCCCTATAAGACACGAGAATAACACAAGAAAAGGAGTTGAATTGTGTTATTAAAATTTTTCGCAAAACCTTTTCAAATAAGCATTTTGTCTGAAGGACAAAAGATAAATACTTTTAGAAAATATTTGTAAAAATGAAGAGAAGCTATAAACAAGAGAAACACAGAGTTTTGTATTGGTTCGTCTCACTCCAGAGATTACGTCCAATTCTTGGTAAACTACTAAGTCCCACTATAACTTAAACAAGTTACTAGTATTCTTTATCCAAGCCTCTTTAGGCTCAACTCAAATAGTCTTTTACTTGTCTATCCAAGCAAATACCCAAGTATTCTTTAATCTATAGCCTCTTCAGGCTTCCACCAATTTCACAGAGAAATGGTTGAGGGTAAGTTATCACAATAAGCCAGTGTCTTATGAGACAAATATATAATGAAATTAAGGAAAGTGTTAAGCAAGAAAATTGTTTAAGATTACAGATTGAGAGAAAAGAAAATATGCCAAGAATTCTGTCGTGGTGACTAAAGTCTTCTCTTCTATTTATAAAGTTCTCCCAAAGTGTTCGTTATAAGAGCTTTTACAAACATCCTTCGTTTGGTGAAGAAAGTAGCCGTTGGAGCATTAAATGCAGCATTTAATGCTTTTACCAACTGGTCACTCTGATAAGATAAAGCAATCTACTTAGATAGACTTTCTCGTACTCAATCTTGTTGCAGCAAACATATTCGCTTTCTATACTTACATATGTACACAAATTCCTTCTTTTAAATGTAAAGCCAAACCTTTTTAGAGATAGGTACGTAGACGTCTTTTTTTTCGAGATGGTGCGTGTTTTTTCAAAACTACAGATGTTCTCGTAGAACAAAGCTAAAGAAATCAATATATATATCATCTAAAAGAGTTAGTTGTTATAATATCTTTAAACTAGAACGCGTGATCAGACAACAGTGAAAGCATGCAATAATGATGAGTGTTCAAACGATTGATCATAAAATTGTTCGTTATTATCAAAACTAAGTGAGGGTCATAAATTCGTTCTTTGTCTTAACAATCCCATAAATGGCTTGGCTATTGTGCTTTGTTTTTGGCACTGATCTGTTCTAGTAGAGGATAAGTGAAAAATTTGTTCTAAGTTGTAGTCTTCTATCAAAATGTCTTTTTGCTTGTTCAAATTCCCTTATGCGCATCAAATGATTGGATAAAAAAGAATAATTATGAATTCTTCTTGGTGCATGCAAACGAATGGATGATTTGTCTAACTTTGTACAAACATCTTTTAGCTAAGGGCCTTCTTCCAAACAAATAATTCTTCCTCAATATGGCTTTGGTGGTGGTGGTAATTAATTTTCTTTTTGTTAGGATTCTTATGGTCCTTCCATCTTAGAAGTTATCAAAACAACTTTGTCACTAACTTTCTTCTTCTTTGATGGTTAAACAACAGAAGTAGTAGAATGAGAGTAAGTTATATTTTTCTATGGCGATGATGGAATGGATGATTGAGTAAGTGGAAGTGGAACTATTGGTTATGTTGATGGTGATGGAAATGGTGCTTGATTAGGTCGAATCACTAGCCACTTTATGCAAACAAACAGTTGTGTCACTTATGGAACAAATAGAATAATTTCAAAATCATTTGGGTCAACCCAATCATTTTAAGTCTCTTTAAATTAAATCAGAAGCTTTCTCTATAAGCTAATCCTCACAATCTTGCCTTTTCTTTGATATGTGTTTAGCTTTAAATTGGGCAACTTCATTAGTGACTTTGTTAAACACGTACTCAAAAGTAATAAATGTCTCTTGGAACATCTTAGTTATTTCTCTTAAGGGAATGGAGGATTTAGATGCTTGAATTTTTTGGAGTGTGGGCTTCTTGATGGTCGATTTAGGAGATAGAGGTAAAGTATTTGGTTTTCTTTTGTATTGGTGTTTGGGTATTAAGGATGGCTTGTGTCTAAGTGATAAGTGTGTTGGCTTATTTTTGGTTTTGTGGGGGCAAACAGTAAAGGTGGTGGAGGTGTAGTGGTTGTAGTAGGTGATTCAATAGGCAAGTTGAATGGTTTGGGGGTAATAAACAAAATTCTCTTTTCTTCAGCAGCTTCATCCCTCGCTATTTTTTACCCTAAGAACATTAATTCCCATCTTCCAGACTTTGGTCACTGTGAACTTGTGACCTGAAGACATGGAGGCGTAGGGTAAGAAGTTGATTCAGACAATTGTATAGGGTAGGGTTTCCCCATCACTAAACATCTTTAGTAAATATTTCAAAATGATTTTTGGAAGGCTAAGCTTCCATCATCTCAAAATATGGAACAACCAAAACTTGTCTAGCTTGATCATCATGTCCTTGGTTGATTTTCTCAGAAGGACAATATGCAATAGAATCCAATGAAGAATGTAAGCATTGTTGATCATCATAAAAGCTTAAAGGTCCTTTGGAGTAGAAGCCTTGTATAACATAATTTTGACCTTCGTTGGGCCATAGTCTTCCTCCCAATTCTTAGAATGTGTAAAGCTATCATCTTTACATCTGATGGCCCTTGCTACAACATCCTCATAGATTATTAGTGAGTTTCCAACAATAGATCCAACCAAAGTCTTATCCATAACCTGTGCAGAACTCTAGAACTTAATGTACAGGTCTTGAAACTAGTCAAAACACTAACACACAAAATCTTTCCAACTAGTAGTTCCAAACTCTTTTGTAAGATTAATACCATTATTTTTCATGTCCAATAGCTAAACATACTGTCCAGGCAAAAAGTTTGAATCTTTTGAAGGCTTCTCTTCTTCTTGGGACATTCCTTGCAACACATTTTCCAGTTCCCTTCTTGGCCATGGTTATTTGTTCAAGAACTTTGAAAGACAAAACGAAGAGAACAAAGAGAGCACAAAGAGCATGGGAGCGCAAGGATAACATGAAATAGAGCTAGAGATTTTTTTAAAGAGTGTGAAAATGTTCGAAATCCATTATATTTGCCTTAAATAGTTTCGAAAAATATAAAAGAAAAAGCGTGCATGAAATGTAATTGTTTTTTGAAAATTGACAAAATCATGATTTGCCATAAAAAGATGATTTTGAAAATTGCTACTATCTTTTTTGCAACATGAACAATGACGTGGCAATTTTAAAAATTGATAAAGTGCAAAAGGCTTAAAGGTTTTGGAAGGACGTTAAAATTTTAAACGCGTGGAGTTAAAAATGTGCAGTTAAAACTTTGTGTTTCATTAAAACCAATATTGTATAAAAACAAATAGGATGATGATGTGGAAAACACAATGACGTCATTAGACAAAAACACATAGGACCAAACAAGTAAAATGCATTGGATGATACATGTAAAACAAATGCATGCTAATGCTTCTAACACAATACATATCAGGTGAATGCATGAATGTCAAGTAGATAACACATGCTTGTTTAAATGATTCCTAATGACAATGAACCTATCTTTAGCTAGGAGTTTTTGTGAATATGTCAGCTCATTAATGTTTTGTATCAATGAACTTAATATTAAAAACTCCTTTCTGAAAACAGTCTTTAAAATGGTGTATAATATTTAGATGTTTAGCTCTAGAATGTTGAATGAGGTTTTTTGAAAGAATAATGATGCTAGTGTTATCATAAAAAACAAAAATATTTTTCTCAAAATTGGAACAATCTTCTAATTAATATTTTACCCAAATCAATTGTGAACAACAACTAACAACTGAAATATACTCTGTTTGAGCAATTGATAGAGCTATGGAGTTATGCTTTTTGCTAGCCCATGATATAAGGCTTCATTTAATGAAGTGATGTCCTCTAGTAATACTTTTTCTTTCAATTCTAGCACCAACATAATATGTGTTATAATATCTAACTAATATGAAATCTTGATTTTTTTTTCATAGAACAAACTAAGGTTAATGGAACCTGTGAACACTCAATTTTATCTGAATAATTAGAAAAAATATATAAAAAAGAAGAAGATAAAAACAAAAAAATAAAAATAGTAATAATAAAAAGATAGATAATAGTAAGATTTAAGTTTTACTTGTCAGGCTTATGGATTGAAGCCCATAACATGAAAAGAAGAAAATCAAAACTTAAAGATAAACAAATTTAGAAAGTTTTTGTTTTTGGATTTAGGAGGTTTAGAGGCCCATAAAAAAAATAAAAGAGATGAAAAGAAGGGTATTGGGCCAAGCCCATTATTAATAAAAGAAAACAAGAAAATAAAACAAGGAAAAGGAGTAGCAGAAACAGGAGGGAGGAAACTTGGAAAGGAAGCTTATTACAAGGTTTGTATAAATATTAGATAGTGAAAACGGTTTTGGAGACTTATGAGGAATTCATTATCACCAAAGTTCACTCACTTATTGCTCTCAGGTCATTTTCTGCATCCAAGGTTACTGAGTCTTCCTGTGGCAAAGCTTGGGAGGTATTCTTCACTCTTTATTATACTAGTTTTGAAATGAAATACGTTTTTCTGTGATTGGCTTCCTGGTAGTATATACTTTCTTTGGTTAAGTTTGATTCATACTCTAAAAATGTCATTGGATTCATTGTTTATAGAGACTTCTTAGATGTTTCCTTCTTCTCATTTCCGATTAAACGAACACTGTAGCTATTTTTTTTCGCTCATATCTCGCGTTACAACGATATTCAGAATCTTTTCTCACCTCACATTTACACATCCACACACAGACTTACACATATTTCAATCGCAATCAAAAAATCGCACTCATAACGAATGCTAACAGAGGATTCGATTTTATTTACAAAAATAAAATAAATAAAAAAAGAGGAGAAGAAGAAATTGTTGCACCACCACGCGAACCATCGACAACCATCGTGACAAATCGCCGTCAACCACATCGACGTCGCGACTTGAATCGTTGGCGACCGCCGTTACTCCAACTCGGTATTGAGACACGAACCGCCGTCCATCGCGTCGCTGCTTACCACTGCACAGTCACGCATCTCTGCCTCGATAATGTTGCTCTACCGCCGTTCCACTTTCCGGACATTCTTGGTCATCGTCGTTCAAGTCCCCCCACCGCCGTTCCACTTTGATTGACCATAGACCGAAACGGAGACATCGCTTCAGTTCCGCCGCAAGGGGAAGCTAGTGTGATTTGTGGTTCTTCAAGAGAACCAATTGACCCTTTTTTCTTCCTTTTGGGCGTCGGGCTACTTGTCCAAGTCCATAATGGGCCAAGCCCAAAATATATGATAGATTTTTTTTAATAATATAACGTGAATAAGCTTTCCGTGATGTTTCCTTGTATAATGATCTTGAATATGCCTAGTTGCAATAATTAATATAAAAATGGAATGATATGAGAGAATTTGTCATGACAACTAAAAAGTCGTTCACACAAACAGTGAAGTAATGTATAGCTTAAATCGGATTCGTTCTCGTTTCATCTATTTGGACTCAATTGTTATCTCAGTTTTCCAAATAAATAAATAAATAATTCTTCTTTCGTTTTTTTTAATAAAATAAAAAATATGATTTAGTGATTTAATCTAACACTATTTTTTAGTAAAAATAAAAATAAAATGTAGACTTAGTGATTCT
This sequence comes from Spatholobus suberectus, assembly GCA_004329165.1. Lineage (NCBI taxonomy): Eukaryota > Viridiplantae > Streptophyta > Magnoliopsida > Fabales > Fabaceae > Spatholobus > Spatholobus suberectus. The sequence goes on along the minus strand of CM014732.1, from coordinate 27,798,618 downwards.
TATTTCATGTTGGGTCTAGGACCTACTTGAATGTCAAAAAGTCTTATTTAAGACCTAAGATTATTCGTTAATTGGTATTTCTTTTAGTAAATAAAATAAAAATATAGATTTAGTGATTATTCATGTTGGGTCTAGGATCCATTTGAATATCACAAAAAGCTTTATCTAGGTTTAAGTTTAATTAATAATTTGTTAATTGATATTTCTTTTTGATAAAAATAAAAATTAAAAATGAGTTTTAATAATTTTTCATGTTATCACAAATAAAATTGATTAATAAATTGCTAATTTGTTAAGTCTATTTTTTAGTAGCAAAAATAAAAAATAAAAAATATGTAGACTGAGTAATTTATCATGTTGGGTCTAGGACTCACTTGTATATCACACAATCTGTCACGACTTTGTTTTGCAAGAGTATTCAACGTCTGTTAGGCCGCCTATCGTTGTGGATGATACTCTATTAAAATTTAAGATTTAATATCTTAATAATCCTTAATAATAATAATAGGATATAATTAAAAACTAAAAGACATCAACCCACAAAAGGATTTTCTACCCAAAGAATTATGTGGGTCTGATTTTCTCATTGTACCGAAGAATACGTAGGAGTAGGGGCTTATTTCTGTCGATCTCAAAAATAATAAAAATAAAATAGTAGTAATAATAATAATAATAATCCCTTAATAAAAAAAATTTACAATAAAATTCAAATGAAAATAAATAATAAAAAATAAAAAATATAGGATTAATAATTTTATAGGCAAGAGAATAAGACAATTAATATTTTCACACATTAAATTATAAGGTATCTGTTTTTATAACAAACGTCATAGGGTGCTAATACCTTCCCTATGCATAACTGACTCTCGAATCCTATCTTTGGTTCAAGATTGTTTTTTAGGGTTTTTCCATGTTTTTCCTTAATAAATTATGGTGGCAACTCCTTTGTTTTTTTAATACTATTTTTGTCATCCCATCGTGACCCTGGTTGTGATAGTACCCAATAGATATATAAAGATGCTTTTCATAACTTTTAGATATGGCCGATGACACCCGAAATCTATTTACTAGTCCTCACAAACGGCGTCAATGTTCCAAAGTTATCCTTCATGTTTAAGGCCTAATAAGTTGGCCTAACTACTCAACAACAACCCAATGCAATCTACAATGTGGTTGATGTTTGATGTCTCGAAGTGATGTTATGACTTATTAGGTTGTGACCATGGAGTATAGATGGTTTGAGGGTGCATGAATGGTACCTCAACTTTATCTCTACTATCGACAATGAAACTACTTGCATAAACTCTAATGCTTAAGTCAATAAAGGTTAGACAAGATTTTCAAGGTGAGGAAAGTGTTTCTTGGAATAAAAGTTTTCCTTTGCATTTATAGGGGTCCGAGCGAATGGTTACATGCTTCGGGTGGATATTTAGCTATAAACTAGGGTTGACATGCAGGCCAACATATTGTCAAATGATTAAAGAGTTTTCCTATGATATATGGTAGGGGAATGGCCCAAGGTTCCTTTGTCATACAGTTCCTAAGGAGATAGGATAGGTTAGGGGTGACTTCCCAAAGGAGGTTACTTTTTGGTAGTGAGGGGACATTTTTTCAAGGGTAGTTCTTGCAGACCATGCTCGCGTGACCAGGATATACCTTAGTTGAATTTGGAGGCAACGTCTCTTGTTTTACATCAAAATTCTAAGGTCAGTCCCACCTTTGGGATTAGGTTTTAAGGGCCAACAATGGTTACTTTTTAGTGATGGGATATTTTTTTCAAGGGCAGTTCTTGCAAAAGAGGTTACTTTTTAGTAGTGAAAAGACATTTTTTTCAAGGGCAGTTCTTGTAGACCTTGCCTGCGTGGCCAGTATATGCCCTAGCTAAATTTGGAGGCAATGCCTCTTGTTTTATATCTCAATTCTAAGGTCAATCCCACCTTTGGTAGTTAGGTTTTAAAGGGTAGTTTATTGGGCTCTGAGTGGTGCATCTTAGAACAGATATTATAAGATCAAGTTTTATTAACATTTTTAAATATTTAAAGAAAATAGTGCATAAATGTCAGGTGGTTATACTGATAATTTTTTTTTTATAGAAGTACAACTAAACATAAAACAGAAGACATGCTCTAGTCTGTGCTTACATATGCCATTTGATGAGGAAAAGAACATTCCTTAGAGTTCAACAATGCTTAAAACAAATATCAACCCCATCAATTCATTTATTTTTCGTAAATCCTTTCTTTTCTTCCTCCCTACCATCCCTTAAATTGACAGATGAGATATGTTCATTGGCTTGTTCCAAATCTTCTTCCTTGTTCCTTTCAATAATTTCTTCCACGGGCTTGTAAGTGTAAAACCAAGCACATATTAAATAATAAATGAGATTTATAACTTGAATCCCACTAACAAGAAAATAATAATAGTCCAATCTACCCCTATTGAGGTTCCTATCAGGCAGCCAATTCCTCTCCTTGCCAGTATATTTATGCACTAATGACACCAATAATGTTCCTATGTAGTTCCCAATGGCTGAGGTTATGCAGTACAGAGCCGTAGCACTGCTTCTCATGCTTTCAGGTGACTGCTCAAAGAGAAACTCCAAATGCCCAACAGACATGAAAGTTTCAGCCATCCCATGCAAACAATATTGAGGTACCAACCAGAACACACTAATAGGAATAGTGGCTTTTGGATCATCCAATAAGTGGTACTTGGCAGCAACTGATTTCCTTTTCATTTCCAACAGTGCAGCAACCACAGTGGCTATGATGTTAATTACAAAGCCTACTCCCATTCTTTGTAAGCAAGTGATTCCAGAAGGATTCCCTGTGAACCTACGAGCAAAGGGAACAAAAAGGCGTTCGTATATAACAACTCCTGAGATCATGGTTAACACACTGAAAATGGACATGCTAGCCGGGGAAATTTGGAATGAGTGAGAGAGGTGACGGTCCATTGTGCGAGCTTGTTGAATTACAAAGCTGTGCAGATGTGATGAAGAAGTTATGAGCAAAATTCCTGATGCCCAAATTGGAAGCATTCTAATGATAGATTTTAACTCCTCAACTCTGTGGACAGTGGCTAATTTCCATAAGTTTGGTGTTGTACATGGATCTCTGGCCTCCTCTTCTGTGACAATTGCGGCCTTGTCCAACCATCTACAGATATACCCTTGAGGAGTTCAGTAATGTAAAGTGTGCATGTGCAAATTCACACTGAATTATGTAGGTACTTGCAAATATTGGGTTAGTGAAGTTTCATGTAAATTTAGCAGCTCATGCAATCAGTGTGAAGTTGTTCATTAGCTTGTATAGCACATTCATACATATAAAACAAAAGAGTGAAGGATGGATGGTGGACCATAAGTTGATTAATTATTGAAGGCTTCAATATTTTAAGAAGTTGTTTGTAATAAATCCCATAAAAAGCAAAGCCAAGAATGACCTACCCCACACCATTATTCATGCTTCAAGTATTTATTTTGAATCAAAAGAGCCAAATATTTAACTTACTTATATTGATCAGAGTGTAAAAGCCTCCCTTCCAAAGAAATAGGAGCATCAAGTTCCCAATTTTGGTACAAAAGCTTGGGATCTTCTAGTAAAGCCTCCTTCCGTTTCTTTATAGCTGCTACGATTACTTGGGCTAAACGAACCAAAGGGCTCCCTTCTGGTTTCACAGTCTTGTAGAGTGGTGAGCCCAACACAAAGGCAATGATGGATATCAACATGGCAATGCTTGGAATTCCAAGGCCCCAACCCCAACCCATATTGTCTTGAATGTAAACCACAATAGTCAAAGCGCTTAGAGAAGCCAATCCCATGCAAAAAAAGTACCAATTGAAGAGGTTCCACTTCCTTGATGCCACACCACTTTTGCTCATATCAAATTGGTCTGCTGAAAAGGGCACAACACAAGGTCTAATGCCACCTGATCCAATAGATGTAAGGAGAAGGGAGATGTAGAGTATCCACAGTTGTGAGGATGTGGCTTCTTGGCAGTTCACTTGTGTTGGGCATGGTGGGGGGCGCATATGTGGCAGTATAGCTGATACAGTGATGCTAATCAATCCCTGTGTCAAGAAGAATAGGATTACATAAGTTAATTGGCAGGGTGTGCAATATTGGTTTATTGTACTAAAATGGAAAATGCTTGAAATTGAAATCATTTATTTCGATTTGAAACTTTATCTAGAAACAGTGTTGGAAGTTTCAAGTTTGAGAGTTTTAAAATCTTAATTGATTAAAGAAAAAATGATATTAATCTTAATAATTTTTAAATTTTTTTAGGGTAAGGTAGTAGAATTTTAATTAAAGGGTCGTTGACTCAGAGGTATCAAGTAAAATATGAGAGAAATGTGTGGAGAGGAAAAAAAAAAGGATTAACTTTATACATCTATATTTCATGTATTTTCTCAATTTGTAATCTCATATTGTTTTTAGCTTATACCTCAAAGTCAAAGGCCCTTTACTTAAATGGTTAAAGACAAATGCTTGGTATACTAGATATCTATCTGCCCTTCAAAAATATTTTATTCAGTCTACTAGCAAAGCATTATAACTAATAAAAAGCTTATTTTGATGATGAAGTGTAATACTTTTATTGAAAATATAATAATTACTCAAGGTATCAAATTTTTAATTAGGTTACAATATATAATTAGATTATACTAGTTTGATTATAAAAGTGAACTATAAATATTCAATAAAAATACTTAAAAATATAAAATATTTAAAATAAATAATATGTTAGCTACTAGTTACTACATATGAATATAAAAAAATTATTTCTGATTTTCATATATTAAATTATGCATGAATCTTTACCAACCTGATGGTTCAAGTGTTTAGTTATCGGATGTGATAGAAACATTTTATATTTAAATATTTAAAATACTTGTATAGGAAAGTTCGCGAGTGTAATCAAATCAGCAAGCTACTATTATATGCTTAGATTGTAGTGGAAAAGACAGGGTAAGAAACCAGTTCATAAATGAGAGAAGCAACGGTAATGGTCCAAAAGCGGCCAGCAAAGGAATCTGCTACAATAGCCCCAATGAGAGGGGTGAGGCTAGATGTTCCACCAAAGTTTGTCAGTGTGTTAGAGGCAGATACCAGTGGCATGTTCAGCTCTTGGGTCAAGTAACTTATCAAGTTGCCATGAAAACCAGCGCTCGCAAATCTGTCACACACTTCATTTGCTGCAATTTTATATGCACAAAGACCCAACAAGCCCAAATTAAATTCATACGGAATATGCAATGGACATTTGGACACTGCAGAATAGTTGTTTTTTGTTTTGTTTTTTTGCCCTCAAATTTGTGTTAGCTACAGAAGTTATGATATTCTCTAAGCCACTCATTTGTGGATATCGTCAAGTGGTATATATCCGACAAAGGAAATTATTAACTATTAGGCTTAATTGCACATTTTGCCACCTATCTTTAATGATTTTGTGAATTTTACTATCTAATTATTTTAATTGCATATTTTGCTATCCAACTTTTAAAGTTTGCATATTTTGCTGCCCAATTATTTTACTTGCACATTTGTCACCCCAATTTTTGATTACCAATCAACGGTCAACTAAAAGGGGAGTGGTAAAATGTGTGAATTTTGAAAATTGGATGACAAAATATGCAAGTAAAATAATTGAGAGACAAAATGTGTGAATTTTAAAAGTTAGATAACAAAATGTGCAATAAAAATAGTTGGATGGTAAAATTCATAAAATCATCAAAGATGGATAGCAAAATATTCAATTAAGCCTAACTATTATTTATGGTACGGGACACGCTCAGAATAGATTCTTTTAACGCACAATTTTCAATTTTTTTATTAATATTAGGTAAAATTAACGTTAATTTTATAAAATAATGAATTTGTTATATCCATTGCTTTTCAAATAATTAGTAAGAAATTAATAAACAGTAGGTTTTATTAAGAGTGCAAAACTTAAGTGTAATATTTTAGGTGTTTTTGATTTTATTTTTTAATCAAAATTAAACTTTCCTTTCAATAATCTACAGACTCCGCCTAATTTTGATTAAGTTTGACACTAATTACTGAACTAAAATTCTAATTTTAATTAAAAAATAACAACAATAATATTCAAAGTACTCCGCCTAACTTTTTTTCTTATTAGAAATTGCACTGGAAATATATTGTTTTTTTTTAGGAAATATATTGGTCGATTATTAACCAAAGGGTAATTAGTTAAAAAAATCAATAAAAATAACATGAGTCTTACGCTTACTTTGATAAGTCTCTCACGAAAAATTTAAGAGAATGCTTTCGATTCTGAAAGAAAAACTGAAAAGTTTTCATAAGAAAATATAATATTTGATGTTATCCATGCATTTTCATTCTAATTTTCCAATAACTTTTTTATTTATTATATCTTTTATTTTACATTATTTTTAATTTAAAATAATGTATGTATCTTAACAAATTATTAATTACATAAATTATAATGAAATGACTTTCTTTAACTAAAATACCTTTATCAAAAGAGTTGAAGTACAATTACAAAGTAATTTACTACCTCCGTTCCTTTTTAAGTATCATTTAAGGTTTTTATACACAAATCAAGAAATATAATAATTTTTTTTGTTTTTCATAAAATAGTTTTGAAGTTTTTTATTATATCTTTTTTTATTTTTACTCTACAATAATGTGTACTAGTTGTAAATATGTAAATTAATTAAAAATTATGTGAAAAGTAAGGAAATAATTGATAAAGAAGTAATTAATGTTATTTTGAAGTTTGAAAATGACAAATAAATAGAAATAAATTTTTTCTAAAAAACGGACAAATAAAAAGAAACGGAAGGAGTAGTATTTATGTGAGATATAAATAAATAAGGATTTTACTAAAAATAATAATAATATTTTCCTAGTTTTTTAAAGTAATACTCATTTGGAGACAAACTAATGAAATAGAGGACACACTTCCTTAATTGATGCCCTTAAAACACTTGTTATTAAAACTCTAAATCTTACTTAATATTACTTTTGGTCTTTTTTATAAGATATTTTTTTAAAAAATTGTCTTGTTCCTTCTTATAAGAGCTCTTCTAAATTGTTTCGGAATATTTGCACGGGAAACTGTTTCATTTCACGTGCTGTGAAAAATATAGTATTAGAAAAAAAAGGTTATAACCTCGTATTTTTCCTTAAAAAAAAAACCCTCATATTTGAGTTAATTTGTGCGTTAATTAAATGAACACTGCACTTATTAAGAAACAGCTAATTTTATTTTTTTTAGATAACAGAAAATTTAGGTGAGTTGGATGCGGAAATTTGTGCCAATTTCTCTGTATTATTATTAATAAAGGAATTGAAGCTAACATCTATTAGATAGACTCTAAAACCAAAGTTTAAAAAAACCGCCCAAACTAGAATTTGAAACATTTCACACAAAAAATTATACATAAACACCCTAAGTATATTACTCTTTTATTTTATTCCCTCGCTTAAATCTTCAATATTAATGAGATTCAAATAAAATCCTTAATGATTGAACTTGTTTTCTAAAACTATAACCATCTTTCTCTTTGTCTAATCAAGGCCAAAGAAAACCAGAAAAAATGAATGAGAAGAAGGATGATTATGAAGATTCAGAGGGAAATGAATTAAGTTTAAAAGAAGTATAATAATGATGAAGTAATGTGGGTTTCTCACCAAGGATGAAAGGTAATGTCCGGATGCCTCCTCGTCGATGCTGTTTCTTCTCTTCTTTCTTGCCCATCTCCGCACCGCCGTTAGTTGTCTTCTCTATCTCCATTTTTCTCCTCACTGGTGTTAGTGACAGTGAGTAATGTACCTTATGTGGGAGATGTGTCTCTCTCTCGATATCAATTTATGTGATATAAAGACACTGGAGTGGTGTGGTGGGGTCACATAAATAAATGAAGTAGATCAATACTCACTTTACATATTTTTTATTGTAAAAAACACTTTCTTTTGGCCCTATACGATATCAAACTGGCAACGTTTAGTAACTAAAATAAATTAAACGAGCAGCCGTTTCTTTAAACTACCGCCACTTGCATGAATTTTTCTCTTTTAGAATTTACCAACCTTGTAAAATTTTCCCTCATTATGATACTATAAAAACGGTTATTGTTATGAAATTACACTTTTAAAGAAATTAAAAGTAAAAAATATCAAATAAAAATAAAATATTTCTAATATATTAGAAATTTTACAAAATATTTTAAATATTTCTTATTTTTATATTGTTATAAGTGTATCTATTAATAACTAAAATTGGTACCGTGCAACCAATATTACGTTTGTTTGAGGAAAACTAGACTCGAATTTCTTAAACAAGCTCTCGGATTCGAGCCTTGTGGATGAAGAAGACTTACTTATGAGAAAAGACCCCACTAAATATGACTAACTAGGTCTTTTATTGAAAATCAATAATCAACAAAATTGATAGATACTTCGTACTTATAACATGATTAACAAAAAAAATAATACTATGCGATATATGGATAATTTTCTTAATATAATATAATAAGCTTCAATTATAAATATTTTGAATTGTTAAATTTTATTTATTGTACACAATATATAATGTGATATATATATATATATATAAATTGTGGATAGATTAATGAAAATATTTTTTCAAATTACGTAACATTGGTCTTTATAAATGACACAATGTTTGTACATATAACACACATAAATAACAATTATATTAACATATATATCAAAGAAAAAAAATGTAAATATATCATCTTAAAATATAAAAAAAAATAATGAATGAATTTTCCCTATTAAAGAATATTAAAAATTATAAAATTTGAATTTAATTTATTAGCTAGTTATTTCACTTATAAGTGAAATATTTTTAATGATAACACTATTTATCTTGAAATATGAGTTAAAGAATAATTCAATAAAGGAAACATGTATGTATCAATCAGAGTATCATATATGGCAAAATTGAGAATCACTTTGTGTTTTTATGTTACAAATACATAGAATCTTTTGTAAAATAATAAAAAAATAATAGCATCAGATTTCAGAATGAAATCATTGTAAAAATTAAAAAATAATTTATACTACCTTCAACTATATTATGAAAGATAACTCAGAGATAAATAAAAATGATTTCATGGTACAAATATAATTTCTTTTAAGAATGATTATAAAAAAATAATATACATTTAGAAAATAACGTTAAAAATGAAAAAAAAATTGATAAAGGTTAAGACATTAATATGGTTTCATAAAATTCTGTTACCCTATGCAATATAACATTTAACCTTTCAATTTAAATATTAACAAACCTTTATGTAAAATCTTTATTCACAAATAATGCAAATATTTGTGCGACAATTTTAATTGACCTTTAAATATTAAGTTGAAGTATTTTTTTTTTTCGAAAGTGATTAATCCTTAGTAATGTTTTTTTCCCTAAAGTATAAATTTCTCAAAAGAAATTAATATAATTTTAACTGATCCCTAGAAATTGGATGATTTGGAAAATGATGTTGCCATTATCTTATAACAAATAGACATGTGTTTTCCACCTTCATTTTTTGACATTATGTTACATTTTATTATTCATTTAGTAAGGAAGACTAGGTTGGGTGCCCTTATTTATTTATGGTAGACGTACCCAAATGAGTGATACATGAAAATCCTAAAAAGGTATATGAAGAATCCACACCAAATTAAAGCAAATATTGTTGATAGATATATTATTGAATAAGTTATTATGTTTTGTATTGACTACTTGTCAAAAGTGAAAGTTATTGTGTTTTCAAAGTCACGTCTTAACGGAAGAGGCACAGGTAAGAGTATACATGAGGTAACGGTGAAAAGCATGGGTTATGAGGAAGCACTTTAAACACATCTATATATCTTGAATAGTAATAATGAAGTTCAACTTTACTTGTTTGCTCATAAAGGTATGTTAAGAGAAAAATACCCTAGGATAAATGATAAAATATTGTTGAATGAGTATAACAGGATTTTCTTATACTAGTTTAAGTAGGATGATAAATTGTCTAATTAAATAATATGGTTAGCACATGAACCAAACTTTGAGGTCATCTGTTGGAAGGAGTATGATATTAATGAATATTCCTTCTATATAAAATCCTAGGATGACAAGAGCACTATGTAAAACAATGGAGTCATGGTAGTAGCTAAATCCATACACTTTTGGAGTTCAAAGGATAAAATCATAGTGTTGGCATTCATATCTTATTTTAGAGTTATTGAAGAGAGACTTGAGAGGTTAACTATACTTGATTTAGGGTGTTTGTTTTCAAATGTAAGCATGTTGATAGTAATAATGATGTACAAATAGATGAATTGAGATTTACATTAGTGGACCTTAATAGAATATGTTACAAGGAGGAGCCCTTTATTGCAACAATCTTAGCGAAATAAGTGTTTTATGCCACTGATCTGTCTAATAAAAGGTAGTTTGTGGTTCTCCAAGGAAAAATTAAGGAAAAATATTAGTAATGAGATTAATGAATCCAAGTTTGGTATTTGTCAAACTCTTTCTTTCTCATTAAGACTACCTAAATTACACAAATAAGATGAAAAAGATAATGTACATGCAATAACAGATGATTGTTAAGGAACATGGAAAAATATTCTTACATGAAATTTGAAACCAACGTAAATTATTTTCTTATTTTGTATTTTATATTTTAATTATATTTATTATTTGTCTTGTTTGTTTACCTTTTTGTTTTACTGTCTTAACAGGAACTTGAAGAATCTTGATGATTCTCAAACCATGTTTATTGCTAGAATATTTTCGTATTAGATAATACTCTACATTATTATTGGTATTCTCACTTGCACTATCGTTATTTGATGTATTTTCCCTAATTATTTTCATTTGATCCAATATAAATTCAATTCTTTTTTTCTAAGGTAACTCTTCTTCCATCTCTTTTGTTCCATATCTCTGTGATCATAAACCTCCCACTTGAATTATATTTATTAATCATTTAATCCGTGTCAAAGTTGTCACCATTGTTTTGTATGCTCCAGCGCCTTTTTTTTTAGTCTTTTTAGTTTTTCATTTTCATCATCTATAATTTTCTTAAATCACCATCGACTTTTCATTCAAGTAGGCTAGGCTATCCTACTTGAAAATGAAAATGACCTTGGTGGTTTATGGAAATTATAGATAATGAAGATGAAATATGAAAGGACTAAAAAAGAATATGATTGTTGGATCATACAAAACAATAGTGATAACTTTGATAGAGATTCATGGATATAATTCAATTGAAAGATTTGGATTTGGATCCTCTCCATGCTTTTTAGTTTTAACATGAGAGATCATGTTCAATAAATCTAAACCATCCATTTTATATTAAACTTCATCTATGACTGAAATTATACCTCAATAAACTCAATAGTTTCATTAATCTCCCTCCATTCTTTCACGTTTTACCTAGGGTCCTGGGGAGAGTGATTCTTTGCCAATCCAATCCAACTTCTCACCCTACACCTTCATGCCACTATTCTTATAAAAAATGTTCAGTCTGTTGGATGCAAAATTTATGGTGCGTAATCTTCACACCTCTTTACATCTGAAGTTTGCATTACAGCCATGACATTACTGTTATTTCTAATGTTGGCATCTTGCTAGAAAGATTTCAAGATTGCTAAACACAAGCAATCTTTGCCAACAAGTTACGAGTACATGCCTCGTTGCCAGAATTGACATGCGAGCAAACTAGTTTATAAATCAGTTGGAGACTAGTTTCTTCAGTATGTGTTTAGCAATCATGTATAGAATCAAGTTGGTTATAAACTCTCTAACAGTGCACGGATTGATTTGGTTATTTCTCCCCTTGCTTTTTTATACTGATTTGGTTATTTCTTCCCTTGCTTAATCATTTTCTAGTTTGATAGTAACAATGCAATGTTATGAACCTTATCGTGCTTACATATTTCTATTTTTAACTTTTGATTGACTCGATTTCTGTCTTGTTCTTTGAATTAGTGAACCAATTTCTAGCAGAGATTGAGTGTATGATATTTGTTGAAATTATAGGAGAGGATTTGATATTTGTTGATACTCTAGCTAGTCAGTGTATGATATTTGTTAAAATTATAGAGTTTAGGTAGGAAGGTGAAAAAGAAAGAACATAAAGAGGAAACTAATTATTATCGATACAAACAATGGACAAAGAAGAGAAAGAGGGATAGGAAGATGAAGGATGAAGTAGTGGTGAAAAGGAGGAGAAGGAGCCAATAGATTGAACATTTCTGATAAGAAGAGTGGTGTGAAGGTGTAGAGTGAGAAATCGGATTGGAATGATAGAGAATGACTCTCCCCAAGACCTAGGTGACATGTAAAAGGAGGGAGAAAAATCAATGAAACGTTAAGTTTTATTGAGTTATAATTTTAACCATAGATGAAATTTAATATAAAATGGATGGTTCAGATTTATTGAACATGATCTCTCCTGTTAAAACTAAAAAGGAAAGGATCCAAATCCGAAAGATTTATGATCACATATATGTAAAACAAAATAGAGTGGACGAGAGTTATCTTGGAAGAATGAATTGAATTTCTATTGGATCAAACAAAAGGTAGACTCGGTATTTTTCTTGCACTTTACTGTATTTAATAATTGTTTTCATTTAAATTTAATGACTTGTAATAAATTGCACTTTTGGTTTGATACGTTGTACTATATCATAATAAAAGACTGATCAAAAATATTATAATAAAATATTTCATTGATATTGTATAATTTAATTGTAATGTTCTGTTCTAGTTCTATCTCTGTTGCTAGAATATTTTTGTATTAAATTGTATTGTATATTAGAGAGGTTATTGTCTGTTTTAATGTTATTTAAAAAAATAAGTTTTTAAATTGACTTTGGCCAGAAGCAATATAAAAAAAAAATTATTTTCTATACTAATTGATTATATATTTATACATGAAATTAATCTAGAAAGTAAAACACAACTTATTTAGAAAACGTTTTTATTTTAGTACGATACAACACTAGCTATCAATTTTAAGAATAAAAAGATATTAATTATAGTTGAATTTTGTCTATCTTAAAAGCAATGCAATATCTCAAAAGGTTATGTTCGAAGTACAATGGCCATGTTTGATTTCGGTACTTTCAAATTCAAAACCTAAAACATATAGCAAACTTGCTTATGATGGATTGATGGTAACCTTCGGTAACAAGTTTTGCTATTGAAACAAGATAGAGAAACAGAGAATGCCAATCTCATACCACTAAATCCCATGACCCACTTTAGCTTTAAACCGTGAGTACCACATTTACATGAGTATTTCATGGAGAAAAAATTTTAAGAGAGATGTGTTGAAGCAAGCAGGGATGCGTTGCAAACAGTGAAACATATGGTAGACTGTCTAAGAAATAAAAATATGGATTTCTAAAAAGGATAAAATTGTCATTTGACAATATAATAATATGAGTATTTCTTTTAATCCATCACATACTTCTAAATTGGGTGAAACAAAAATTGAATGTTTGGATAGAATGAAAGGGAATCTATACTATTAGGAATCATTTCATTCTATTACAATTTTAATAATTCAAACAACGGAATATGATAAAATATCATTTTATTTCGCTTCATTCTCTTTTATTCCATTAATTTAAATGAGGTTTAAAATTCATTTTAAGCATTAAAAAGTGATAATTTTTTTATAAAAAAAAGAAAATTTTTATTATATTAAAAATATAAAATATAATAAATATATTTTTAAGTGCAACTTTTAAGGTAATTTACACTTTTTAATAAATTATTGATTACCCAAACTATTATAATAAAATAATAGCTTAAATATATTTTTAATCCTTATAGAACAAGTGCGTTTCGATTTTAGTCCTTATAATTTTTTTTTTATTTTCATTCTCAAAAATTAAAATCATTGTTTGTGGTCTTACTATTATGTGATACTCGTTAACTGCTTATGTGTTTAACAGAAGGTCAAGTGACCATTTTAGGTGACACTTACTAGTGTTTGTAGTACCATGTTAGTATGTGATACCTCTAAAAATTTTTCTAGATGTCTAAAATTAATGTTATTTATCTATCTTAAAATGAATATTAGGGATCAAAAATAATTATTTTAGATTTTAGAGGGATGAAAATCAAAGAAAAATATTTTACAGGAACCAAAACCAAAATTCTCTTATTTTATAGGGACAAAAAATAGTGATTTCAAATTTTTAAAGGATAAAAAACAAAGAAAATTTTTTATAGGAACCAAAATCAAAACTCACTCATTTGATAGGGATTAAAAATATATTTAAGCCTAAAACAATTATTTTGACAAAATCATAATTTTTAACAGTTGAAATCTGATTGTAAATTCATTTAAACTAGTATTTTAGTTTGTATATTGCATAAAATAAATATTTATTTACATATAATTATAATTTCAATTCATAATAAATAAGTATTTTTTAAATTTATAAATTATATTATAATTAAAATTTATAAGAAATAAATATTTTTAAATATATAAATTATATTTTAAATTTATCTATAATCTATAATTATAATAAAAAGATACCATTTTTTTATTTTCACTTTTTATTAGACTACTATATGTTTTAATTACTTTCTAAATTATCTACTACTTTATCTTTTAACTATTATCTAAACTATCTATTACACTCTCTTTATTTTATTCAAAATGAAGAGAGAGACGAATTCTCCTAGTAATAAATAATTTAAATTGTAAAATAAGATTATTTTTAAATTAAAAATCAAGTATATAGATAATTATAAAAGGAGAGTAGTTTTGAGATGATTGAAACTGATATTTTCTAACTAATTGCTATAGTATATGAAATGTATTTCTTAAGGAGAGAATAAAAAGTGGTAAAAATCTTTAATTGAGATTTAAGAACTTCACTCTTCAAATTAAAATTTCTAATTTATAGTATAGGACATGAAGTACAAAAAGTAGGAATCATATTAAAAAAGAATACTTTCTTTATTAACTAAAATGATAAATATTTTGAGATAGTTAAAAATTTTAAATTAGTATATAATACGAGAACAGTATTATTTCTAGATATTTAATGTCAATCCTAAAAGGCGATATTAACATTTTTCTAATCTTAATTTCCAATTTGAAAACCCGATCATTTTTCTATTTAGTAACCGTGATAATTGTTTCTGGCAATTAAAATAATATATGATTATAACGATCCTTAGCTTTTTATTTAATAACCGCGATAATTGTTTGTGGCAATTAAAATAATATATTTCACCAAAAACAATATAAAAACATGACTTTCAAAATTTTGTATTTAAAGATAAAAATATCCCTATTTGATTTCCAATATATAATAATATTACCAAATTAAAAATAAATATAAAAATTGATATATTTTTATTGATTTTTTCATTGCGACTGTAAAAGAAATAATAAGAGAGTAACTGACACGTAGAAGCTATATTCAAGAATTAAGTATTTTATTAACTATTCTTATTTGTTCAATTTTATTTATTCACGAATTGATATGTAAAGAAAATAAACTAAAATAAAATATTGAAAGAATTGAGAGAGTACACTTGTGCTATGCTATGGGCATTTTTGCCATCTGGATAAAGTACAATATGGTGTCAGAATAATGCTGCAACTAATAAAAAGCTCAAAAAAAAAAAAAAAAGCTTTTATTGATTTCGATGTATATTTTATTGATCCTTAACCAAACGAGCTATTTTTGACACTATTAAAAGAGTTATTTGGTTACCAAAAAAAAAGAGTTATTAAATACCCATAATTTTAGAAAAATATAATATAATTATATATGTGCTTAAATAATATTTTTCACATTACTCTCTCTGGTTTTATTTAATGAAGATATAAAAAATGACGAATTGACGATGACATTAAAATTAAATAATTAAAGTTTTAGATGACAAATATTTTTAACTAAAATAAAAGTTTCAAAATCATCGTCATTTTGAGTTAAAAAAATAAAAAAAATATGAAAAATTGAGAAAACATATAAAATGATTTAAAATTTAAAATTAAAATAATTTAAGTTGTTACATATAAGCTTATTTTATCATATTTACTTATTTTTAAATAAGATATAAGTACTTTATATTTTACAAAAGTATCTTATAAATTAGTATGAAAAATATTTTGTGAACTTTTTACATTTGTGAAACAATTTTAGAAAACAAATTGATTTTTTTTCTTTTCTAATCTTTTATTCGATAAAATGGTAGTCTTGTTCTCTGATCATTAAAATCAAATCTCTCTGTATTTGTTAAAGTAAACATTGATTCTTGTTTCGTTAAATTTGATGGTCACGAATTACTAAAATATTTTAAAATTAAGTTATTTTATAAAAAAATAATTTTAGTGTTCTTTGACTAAACAAATTATCTTATTATATTCTGATTGGTTGTTATTATAAGATTTTCTTTTGCATTCCTTTCAAATTTTGTATTGACACAACATTTTTTAATGAGTTTAATTGTGTTAACAATTATATCAATTAAAGAGTTTAATGACTATGCATTCTCAACATAAAATTTTTTACATTATCAACTAATCATAAATTATCGTTAGTATGACTTTTGATGTGGTTATTGTAAAAGTTAACAATCTTATCATACATAATGGTTTGTGATTGAATGACAATGCAAAATTGCTTTTCTATTTTCTCTAAATGAAATACCAAATTCATTATATAATATATGACAGTTTAATAGGTAAGCACTTTTAATATAAAATTACAAATTACAAATTATAAAATAGTTATTATAAAATTTATAAACTTATCGTATATAATAATTTGTGATTGAATAACAGTGTAAAAAGTCTTTACACAATCAATACATGTCCTGTTTATTGTATATAATAATTACTTCATTAAACTTAAATGCATGTAATACTTACACACACACACACACACACACACATATATATATATATGGGATAGGATCCATTGACACCAGGTGTAAATCTAAAGACTTACATCAAATCTAAACCGTTAATACATGTTAATCCTACGATTTATAATATCTTAATAAACATAGTAACTTTAACATATTTTGTAACAATAAATTAGTGCCACATTTCTGTGCTTAGAGTGCCACTATAAGGGTTCCTATGTGCTCTAAGTTATCATTATTTGTGCTTAGCTCACCTTTACGATGCTTAACGTTGATTATATTAGGGTTTTTATTATTTTCTAGATTTTCACATGGCGATTAGCTTGTATTTGTCATGCTTAGCTCGCCTTCAACAAGTTCCTTAGCAAAAACAAAAAAAATGATTTTTTTGATTTTTTTTATGGCAAAAACAACATATAAAGGCACTAAAACAGTTCAATACATCATTATAAAATTGTAGAAATGCAACGTAAACATCAAAATCACGAACAAACAAAGAATCATAGAACACTTGCATTTTTCATACAACATAGAACAATAATCAAAACTCAACCAAACTTGAAATTTGAAGCATCAACATGCTTATTTAACATGTTCTCTAACATTTTAAAGCAACATACAACAAATTTGAACAAATAACACACAGAGAGAGTAAGCTTCCTTTACTACGAGTGTTTGGAGTGGTTTTCCTAGTAAGATGGTCTAAGAAGCTTCAATAATGGAGGGCCTTTCCTTGATCCATGAAATCAATAGTATGAGGAGGTTAAGAGCTTTGATTTTTCAACTAAGTATGTTATTTATAGAGAGATTATGGGAGAGTTTAGTCCAATGGACATTAAGGGTTTTGTTGACCAAAGGATTAAGGACATAAACGACAACTTGCTTTTGACAAAAATGATAAATGATGTGGTTGATTGCTTTTTGTCATATATGGGGTGTTTATCTTTTGAATTTTCTGCCAAAAGTAGATAGGTGATTAACCATAAATGGTAGGTTATGCTTTTGCCAAAATAGTATATTAACGGGTAATTATCCTCGGTCAACATGCTAATTGTCTAGGAAAATGTATCAATGACACTTTAACAATGACTCATGGTATAACTCTGTTTGGTTACTTACCCTATCAGTGTGCACTCATACTCACACTAACACCATAGCTCAACCAACTATGGTAAGATTTCCTTACTAAAATCCTCACTGAAAACGTTCAACATCAATTAATTAAATCTTCTCAAGAAATTAAATTAAATTAATTTATAATTATCCCTAATCACTTAATTAATCACAAGGGAGAAAATCACAATGTTACACAACATATCTACCAAATTACCATTACTTATTGCTCAAGCCTATGAGCCCACCTTTGTTTACATATGTTATTGAAGGAATCGTCCCTCTGGTGAAGAATGTATGGTCAACATTTGTACAAACACTCATCTCACTCTATTATGGTTGTTCGGATTCGTGTTCTTTTCTGTATTCTTTTCCATCTTTGATCAATTATATTCTCTACAACTTCTTGCCATTTTCGTCTTCTCAGCACTTGTTCTTTGTTAAAGCTCTGATGACCCTGATACTATGTTGAAATGGAAGAAATGATTATTTTTCACACTAATATTCACTAGTCTATATACATCGTTTATTTGCAAGTAAAGCCTGAGCAAAAAAAGAAATAATAAATCCTAATTCATCCTATAATTACGATAATTAGGAAAGCCTAAATCTTTGTCGTAATTATGGTATAGGAAAGTGTAAATCATTGTCTTAATTAAAATGACTAGGAAAGCTAATGATTATGACAAAATCATGGAAACAAATCACTACCGATATGGTTGGTGATCCTAATAATAAAAGTACATTTCAGATACAATCATAATTTTCTTCATTAAGTGGTGAGAGTGGTGTGTGAAATGTACCTACAAAGGAAAGAAAAGTAAGAATATTTCATTGAAAGAGTAAGGGGAATGAGAATTTGTGTATTCTAATTTATAATATACGTGTGTGTAATGTCCTTTTGATTAAGTGTTTTTCCTAAATTCAAGATATATTAACACTTCAAGCTTCACTATCTAATATAATTCATCTTTATGAATCATAACAAAAATTGTTTTAATTTCTCTAGAGCTAGAGTTAAGTTTTGCTATGTATCCAAATTAATCATTTTTTAGTCATGCTATGTGATATTAATTACAATGAGGTATTACATTAACAATATTTTTTTTTATTTCTTAGTATATTTTTTAATAGATTATTTGATGGCTGGATCATTCGATTGAGGATGTAAGGGCCATTGATCCTTGGGTCCGATCCCCCTAATTAGTTGGGTGTAACCCCCGTTCGTCACACCAGGTCATATGTAGAAAGCTTACCAGGGTTTTTTGAGTTCTTAACTAGTGAGAGAGTGGGCCAACCAACCTCTAAAACACTAAAAGACATGCGGGAGAGAGTCAACCAAAAGACCCCTAGTTATGAGGACAAGACTTGTGAGGGAGAGTCAACCAACCAACCCCAAACATTAAAAGACTTATGAGAGAGAATTGACCAACCAGCCCCCTAAGAATCATAAAAGACTTACAAAAAAGAGTCAGCCAATCGACCCCCTAAGCATTAAAAGACCTACAAGAGAAAGTCAGCCAATCGAACCCCCTAAGCACCATAAAAGACTTGCGAGAGAAAGTCGGCCAACTAACCCCCCAAGAACCATAAAAGACTTGCGAGAGATAGTCGACTAACGGACCCCTCAAGCATTGAAAGACCTGGGAGAGAGAGTCAGCCAATCAATCTTCTCGACATGAAGATAAGAACTAGGAGAGAGAGTTGACCAATGCGCCCCTTAAGCACAAAAAAGATATAAAGTAAGTCAGTCAACCCTAAACACCAAAAAATCAATTTCAGAAATTGGTAAGCTAAAACTCAATTCACAATTCAAGTAACGCTGTAATATGCAATAAAATAATCATACTTTATTTGATTTTAAGTAACAGATTTACAATGTAACACAGCTGGAATTACAAGATTACAAGATTAGTAACATCATAATTCAAATGACATCTTATCCCTCTCATTCTTAAGTCAAATGTTATCTTAGTCCTCTCATTCTTCATTCTTTAAAAGGAAAAAGATTATATAACTTTCGATTAGATACCTAAATGTACACTTGTAAGAATCAACTAACTGTCTTGATAGATCCAAAAACTCTAACAAAAACATTACAAAGTTAAATTGGTTGCTTCAACCCAAAATCTCGAACTAAGAACAAAGATTGAAGAAAGAACCTACCACAATCGACACAAATATTCGAATCTTATAAGTCTAGCTAAAAGTGGAATGAATGAGCACAAGTGGATCGTCCAACCGAGCAAGCTCTCACGCCTTTTAGGCTTAACACTTGATAGGCTATAGACCATCTAATTATAGATCGACTGATCAAGGAAGCGCAAGAGTCATGTGGTCAAATTCCTTAAACGTCATGTTGTTAATATGCAAATCTGTAATATGAGATGATGCATATGGTGTTCTTTTGCGTTACATTTTCATTTTGAACTTTAAATAATCTTATGCATACAAGCTTACATCACGATCTAGGAACGGCTGTGAGGGGGTTATATGTTGTGGGACTAGGATTGGAAAATAGGTAATTAGTTGTAGTGTAAAACATCACTGGTCACTTCTAAAATATGTTTCGCATTGTGTACAAGTGGAAAAAGATTTAATGTAGATAAAAATACAATTCATGAACCTTATATTTTTCGTTCTAAGTTTAACTGGATGGAAAATTCTCAGCTGCCTTTGTGTAGCATGGGTGTTTTACTAGTTTGATGACAAAAAGCTAAATTAATTCAAATTGAAAAACTATAAGGGTATGCTTGGATTGATGGGAAAAGAAGGAATAGAAGGGGATGAAATGGAATGGATTTAAAATATACTGTTTGGATTGAAAAATAAAAGATGGAATTTTATCATTCCAAATAAAAGATGGAATGGAATGATAAAGGACGGAGCTCATTCCATTAAGTTCCATCATTTTCTACCTTTTTCTTACCCCCCAATTTGGGGAGTAGGGGATAGAGCCAAATGTTAAAAATTATAAAATATCTATTTTAACCCTATTAAGTTTTTTCTAAAAATAACAGGGGGCATCTTTTTCCTATATTTCTTTTCTCGTACTTGTGCGTTTTGCTTCACCATTGCCCTTTTGCGGTAGAAATAACAAAATAATAGTAATATCTAAATTTGACCTCCACCTAACTCAAGCATCAAAAGTGAAATTTCACATAACATACAATAGAGGTCTCTGGAAGGAGGATTTGGTATGTGAGAATTGGCTGGGCAGAGGTAGTGGAGACGAAAAGCAAGGAAGATCAGAAGGCTACTTGGAATAAAAGAGGAAAAGCTACCAAAAATCAGAACGGTTCCATGTTTTGGGATGTGGCAGTAGAATTGAGAAACATTATATTAATAAACATTGCAGCCAACGAAAGGAAGAACCCTCCATAAATAGATCTCATCATTTGAAGGGCAAAATCATGGTTTTTTGCTCAATGCTAACAATAGTACGTTATAACACATATATAGAGAAATATAGTAAAATGAGTAAATTCAAGATAACAATCAATAAATGTTCACAAAGTCCTTAAATCATGCTAGAAGCTGGAGAAAAAAATAATTAGAAGGTTATGAGGTCATTGAACAATGCTTTTGATAGTGTTTTTAAAGTAAGGATAATATAGGAATTAAAAAGTTATAACTCATTTTGTTTCCTTTTTTTTTCCAAACGAAAAAATAAATTTTTTGTTTCATTCCATTATAAAATATCCAAACAATGGAATAACATTTTTATTCCATTTCAATCCATTCCATCCCATACCATTATGTTCTAATTTATTCCATTCCTTTCTCTACCACTAAGCCAAACATAGCTTAAAAGACAAATGAATTTTCGCCATAAACTTATGGCAATAAAAATTAGATTAAATGCATAGTTCTTAAAACCAAACCAAATCGGCCAATTCAACCAATCAGATTGTGAATTGGCCTAGTGTCCGGTCTAATAAAGTCAAAAAACCAACTAATGATGAAACTAGTGTTAAAGTGGTGAAACCAGTTAATAACCGCACAAATTGGTGTAAACCGGTGGTTTAATGATTTTGACTGGTTGGTAAAAAAATTTTAAACTAATTATACAACAATATTTTCAGTATATCACATCTCATTGATGTCGTTAACTTTGGAAGTAACCCTTTGGCTTTATAACTTTGGAAGTAGCCCTTTGGTTTTCTAGGAAGAAAAGGGCAGATCCAGTGTTATAAGAGTCGGACTTGACCGGCCAGACCGACTAGTTTAATTGGAAACCAGACTTGTGACTGGTCCAGTCATTTTCTCAAATAAAAAATGTCATTAACCCGTGCTAATGTCAACGAACCGATTATAAATTGGAAAACCCGGTGACTTGGACCTCCGGTTAAACCTTGAAACCAATCTTGAACACGCTATCCAACATGCTATCACGCATTTGAATTTTTGCACTTGCTCGAACTTGAACCTAGACTCGTTAGGAGGCTAAAATTTTAGTAGCCACTAAACCAAGGAAATTAGTCAACAAAAGGGTGACAAATTTTATTTATATACAATATGTTACATATAATTTTTTTATTTTTAATTAAATTGGTCCATGCGTTTAATTATTGACCCATTGATCAACCACTAACCTATTAACCCAGTACCTTGATTGGTCAATGACCAGTTCTGTTCTTATAACACTGGATAGATCAACTTCAGGCACTTTCGATGTGGGACTCTATTTTACATACATGCTTTTCAGTTTTCACATATACTTCATTTTGTAGGATGAGAAGTGTATTTTCATTTGATGACTTATCGGTGTGGGGATTTTGTGTTTTCACAACAACATAGTCCCATTATTGATGTGGCATTTCACATACCACCATTGATGTAGGACTTCCAATTTCACAGCAACACACTATCATTTTCGATGTAGGACTCTATTTTATAGCAACCCTTCTTATATTTTTTCCCTTTATACCTACCTCCATAGTCACATCTTATATGTAATATGCATCCTAATGTTTCCCTTAAAAATTGATGTAGCACGTGATTCATATTATCAAATAGAGTAAACAATTTATTATTTGCTTTCATGTGTAGGGGGATCTGTATAATTTTTTAGACAAAAATCTTTATATTGGATCAAAACATAATTTATAAGCAATGTATACTTTTTTTTTTAATGTTATGAACCGGTTTAACTACAGTTGGACTATTTAACCTTGAATAGGTATTACCACTGGTTCAATGACCGATTTAGTTTTCAAAACATTGGTTAAATGTCATATATATATAAAGAGAGAGAGAGAGAGGCACACACTAACGATTTAATGTTAATTTTTTTTTGTAATGAAAAATTTAGGGAAAGAGTTGGTGTGTTGGTCCAAGGTACCAAAAATTTTGAGTTCAAAATGTCGTTACAAAAAAATTTACATCTATTTTACTCCAAAGAGACAAATGGAGACTCAAACCTATAACTTGACAGATGTAAAATCTTATCTTACTCCACTTAACTAACCTTTTGAATTATTTAATGTTAAATTAGACTCATTAGGTATAATTTAAAAAAAAAAATTAAATTTCTAGTGTAGACGTTATATATTTATATAAATTATACAATATATTATCCTAACAGATAATTCTATTAGTGTAAAAAATTGATTTATATTATTAATACATCAAATATTAATATAATATAATATAAATTTATATTGTTTATATTAGTAATTTAATTCCCTTACATATAAGCTATAATAAGAGAGATATTCTCAATGTTTGACATTTTTATACTAATAAATGATATTTTCTGTAGTACTGCTCATTTTTATTAAATTTAATTTGAATATAGTGATAATGTAAAATTTTGTATATTTATTTAATTTTTTAATTATGAATTTTTAGGTATGGCAAGATAGTTAAAATTTATAATAATTATATTAAAAATAATATTTAAAGTGATTTCAAATTGATTACGAGTGCAATTTTTTTTTGTTAATAATATATCAAAATTAAACTAATTTTTATTAATAAATTATGTTATTATAAATCTTCATCAAAATCTGTAGTTAATCCTTTACCTTAAATTCAAGTTCGGTCCTGCACCTAGGTCAGAGGTGCAACAACCTAGGGTCCAAGGTTGAGGAGGGGACCAAAAATAATTTAGACAACTTTGAAAAGAAAAACAAGTTTTTAATTAATTAATTTTGGTCATTCGTTTTTTTGACTTTACAATGGGAATAATTTGCGGTGTAATTTTTCAAAATTCAATGTTTTTAAACTCTCAATTTCGTTGTATTTTCAATTTTTCATTTTGTTAATCATTCAATTGTAGTGGTCATAATTATTTTTTGGTTTTCTTTATGAAGTAAAAAGTTTGATGTTTGTTCATTATTATTATAAGAACTTATAGATTATCCTATCATATCTCTGTATTTTAAAGAAATAAAGAATATTAAGATAAGATAAAAGAAAATATAATTTATGTATTTATTAAAATAAAGAGTATTTCCTTCTATCTTCTAATGTTGATGTTATCATTAATGATTTTTCATTTCAAAATGTTCGAAAAAATTATTTTTTATGATAATTTATGTATTTTGTTTTGAAGGCAATAAACAACAATTTTATGCATAGAAAAAAAGTATTTTGTTGATGATAATAGTATAAGAATAAATTAAATGAAAAATGTGACAAATCTTTTTGAGATTTGTTAAAACTATATTATTTACTTAATGTAATAAAATGTATCATTTTCAATAATTTTATAAAATATATATTTATATTTTAAAATATTTATATATAAGAGTCCTTATCTATTATTTTGTTTTAGATCCATAAAATGTTCGGAGTGACGCTGCTTAAATTTTTTATTACCTAAGAAAAATAATGTAAATTATGATGACGTCCCCTCTTACGCGAAGTGGATTCGAATCAATTCAATGTCAATATCCACAATACCGTGTTGCCATTGCTGTTCAAATAAGTTTGAACGCAAACCTTATCTTCAAATAAGGACAGATTTTGCAGTGGATACATCTAGAGTCTCACAGAAGAGGCTAATGTTTGTGGTGCATTCTGCATAGTGATGTCCGTGAACACTAAGTAGCTAGCTAGCTAGACAAGCTAGTCCCCACTTCTCCACCCACACAAGGAGTTATCTCACATTCTTTACGAGAGCAGGATCATGCGTCAAAGCATTTGGTCAAATTACTACTCTACCTCATTGCTTTCTTATTATTTATTCATTTATTCTTATTAGTAGGAACAAAGCTCAGATTCAACTCGTTCAAGTTTATCAAAGGGAAAAGACAAAAAAAGACATAAAAAACCGTGATGTCCTCCATATAATCAATGACAAAGAATACACAAGCCACCAACTAGATCGGCCTAAGTAGCGGAGGATTTTGATTGTTTGCATGGAATCTTATGTTTTATTCCCATTACCGTCATTATATACAAAAAATGAAAATGAAAATACACAAGCCATTCAACTCAACCGCATTCAATGTACGAGCTCGAGTTTGGAAAAGGAAAAATAAAAGGCTTATTTTTGCTTAATAAATAATGCTCGTTAAAAAAACATAATGGAATTAAATGGAACTTTGTTTTTCTAAATAAAAAGTCAACAAGAAAATGTATTGGATAAAAAATGAGAGTACTCGTTGGTTTAAGTGGTATTGTGATCGAATTCTTTAAACAAAGTTTCAAGTTTGAGTCTTGTAAATACAAAAAACATGATTGGAAGAGAAAATCTCACTAAAGGTATCCAACCAGATTTTTTGGCGGAGATTAGTCATGAACAAAACCAGTAAATACTTCGCACTTATACCATGGTTAAAAAAAAGAAGATAAAAAATGAGAGCAAAGTAAGATTAAATCAATACAGAATATGATTAAAAAAGTTTGAAGACAGCTTTTGCAAAAGAAGATAATATTCTTGATTATTTTTATTCATAATATAACTAGAAAGAAAGATAGTAAATGATACCATGTTTATGGAATCAGATTCTTATTCCTGGATAACAAAAGCTAATAACCAGGGGCGGAACTACCTTGGATGAAAGGGGGCCGCCATATCCAACCAAAATTTTTAATTTTTATTCTAAATGCAAAATTTTTTATATGTAAGAGAAATTTTTTTATCAAAACTTATGAGGGAGAATAAAAATACTTTATCAAAATTTACTCAATTTCACAATCTAATTTGATAAATTTCTCATTATATGTAGGTTATGTTTTTTATAGGTAAAAATTTACAATACAATGAGTATAAAGAAATTTATATCAAGAGGAAATTATAACTAAGTATTACATGTACAATTCATAACTTTCAAATAGTAATTTTATGATTCAAATATCTTGGCTTATGAGCTGGTAATTTTTTTTACATATACATACATTGTAGTGTGACTTGATGATATTTTCTAATTGTGTTTATATCAGTATAATCATAATTACTCTTTTAAATTAAACAAATATGCTCCAATCTATGAAACTTGTGTGAGAACATCTACAAAATTATGAAATTTGATTTACTTTTTCTTTTAACTAATGCTACCTCCTGCATGTGATCATACATATTAAACTATCATCAAAATTTTGAATTTATAAAATAATTATTGCCCAGCATGTAAAATTCTATAACAATAAAAGATAAAAGAATATCTTTTTTAATAATAATTTATGTATTTGTCACCCCCTACTAAATTGATCTAGCTTTGCCACTATTAATAACCTACGATGGTTGATAGTTATAGGAGTAAATCATAATTTTAAATATTTTTTTTTGCAGATAAACTTTGAGTGAATCATCAATTTAGTTCCTAAAATTGTAATAGTCTGTCAAATTGATTCTTAAAATTAAAAAAATGTTAAATGGTCCTTGAAATTGCATACATTGTTAGTCAATTTAGTCCCTAAAATAATAATAGATGGTCAAATTAGTCCCTAAAATAACTAAAATGGAAAAATAATATCTGAAATTGTAAATTATTAATCAATTTAGTCCCTAAAATTGTAATGATTGGTCAAATTGATCCCTAAAATTAAAGACTTATAAAACTTGTCTCCTAACTTTTAAAATTTTGCAAATTTTGCCCCTAAAGTTTTTTTTGCGCATTTTCACCCTAAACTTACATAATTTTACAAATTTTGTCCTAACATTTTCTCCCTAAAGGCTAAAGCGCAATTAAGCCTTTAAAACGGATAAAAAAGTTAGAAGTGGGATTTGAATCCGTAACCTCTTCCTTCTCCACAACCACAAAGCCACTAAGTCATTTACCTTATTTAGTTTATATATAAAAAATATTTTATATATATATATATATATATATATATATATATATATGTATGTATTTGTTAATTACACTTTTAGTTCCCTAAGTGTAAGTTTAAAAATTTATTATATAAAAAAATATTAAAACAGATGATAAATTTATTTATTAAATATTTTTATTTTAATTATTTAAATTTATAAATTATATAAAATTATTTATTAGTTAAATTATACAATAAATTATATATTTATTTATTAAATATTTTTATTTTTGAATAACTACCCTAAAAATAAAAGAATGGAAGATGTATAAATAATTTTAAAAAAATTAATTTTATATAACCAAGTAAATAAATTTGTATAATTAAAATAAAAATATTTAATAAATAAATTTATCATCATAATTTTTAAGATTTTTTTATACAAATATAAACATATAATTAGGAGATCAAAAGTGCAAGTAACAATGCAGTAATAATATATATATATATATATATATATATATATATATATATATATATATATATATAAACAAGTCAAATGACTTAGTGACTTTGGTGGTTATGGAAAAAGAGGGGTTCAAGGGTTCAAATATCACCTTTTAACATTTTTTATCATTTTCACATCAAGGATGGTCAATTAACATTGGGTAAAATTTGTGAAATTATGTAAGTTTAGGGTCAAATGTGCGAGAAAAAACTTTAGGGATATAATTTATAAAATTTTGAAAGTTAGGGGACAAAATACAATTAAACCTTTTTAATTTTAGGGACTAATTTGACTAACAATTACAATTTCAGGGACCATTTTGTCATTTAATTAAAGATTAAATTAACTATCCATTTCAATTTCAAAGACCAAATTGATTATTAGTGTACAATTTTAGAGACTATTTTGTCGTTTTATTAATTTCAAAGACTAATTTAATCTATCATTACAGTTTTAGAGACTAAATTGGTAATTCACTCGATAAACTTTATTTATAAGATTAAAAGTTTGAATTCTATAATCGTTATTTTAAACAAGACTTCACCTAATCATTACCCATTCGAGTGTTAATCTCATAATTATACTAGTAAAAATATCCAATAAAAGAAGTAATAAAAACTGACAAATGGATTGTGTTCCCTGTTGTTCTTACCTATATTATCTGTCTTGTCTTGAATTCACCAAAAAAAGAAAAAAGAAAAATCTGTCTTGTCTTGATGTATTATTCTCTAAATATGTTATTTTGAATTCTTCTGCATATAAATTATTCGTCACCTCATACCTTTCTTCAATTAACGTTTTAGGCCTTTTTTTTTTTTTGGTTTTAATATATTTATATTGTGTATGTCTTGTTTTGATCTATCATTCTCTCAATATATCATTTTGAACTTCTGCATATAAAATTTTTGTCACTTCATACCTTTTTTCAATCAACGTGTTAGGATATTTTTTCAGTTTAAGTATATTCTTAATTTTTAAAAGTATATTATGTTTTAGATGGAGATTAGGGTAGACCATCTTGATAGGTGGTCCACAGTGTATCATAATTTTGAATTGTAACATGAATCTTGTTATTGTAGGTTAATCCACACCAGATTCTTCTAACAACCCCTTTGACCATCGTTCGCCGCCACCAGAGGCAATTTTTGGTGGCAGCATTTGGATTATTTTTTTTTTCCTTTCCTTGCCATCTTCACCCTCTCCTACCTCCTCTCTAGTGATCTCTCTAGCGCCGACAACCCCATCGACCGAACTCGCAAAAAGCTCTATCAAAACCAAAAAAGTTTTCATCTTTTGCAGAAGGAACTAATGGCAGGGGTAGATCTCGGGGGATCTCGGACTTAGAGGCAGATCTTTGGAGTTTCACGTCTCTCTGACGATTTTTCCAGAGCCGACAACCCCATCAACCAAACTTGCAAAAGGGTCTCTTCCAAAACCAAAAAAAAGTTTTGATCTTTTGCAGAAGGAACTCGCGGCAGTGGCAGAGGTAGATCTCGGGAGACATTGAACTCGGATGCAAATCTCGGGAGTTTCGATCTCGACAAATAGATCTCGAGAGAACCTCGAAGCCTCTCTGGATAACTTCCATGAAGGCCCTATGCCTTCCTTGAATTCCAAAATGGAGCAAGTGAGGACGGTTACCTTGGCTTCAAATTGGACCTCTCAAATCGAGGATGGCGTCGATCGCAGCGAAGAGGCACCCAAGCAGATCCATCCACAGATCCAGTGCTGCGATTTCGGGGTCGTGGGCGGGGAGGGGAGAATGGAGGTGGTGAGGAAAAAAAAAATGAAATGCTGCTGCTAGAGCCAATTTTTGGTGGCAATGAATGGTGGTCGGAGGAGTTGCTAGAGGGAAAGGAAATGATCCAGTGTGGAGGGTGTAAAGTATGATCGTAAGGTTTAGATGAATCTAACGATAAATAAAGATGGTGCACTGTAGACCACTTATAAAGTTGGTCCACGGTAGCATTTGTCTATTTTTTAATTTATTTTTTATTTTAAACAATTATATAAAAATTATTCCATGATTTATTGAGTTATAAATATTTATTTTCACTTTTTTTAAATTCTAATATGAAAACTGGTATTTTTGTTGTTGAATCTATTATTATTTTTAATATATAAATTAAATACATTAAAATTTAAAGACGAATTTAGAGGTATGTTTTATATTTTATATTATTATTGCAAATCATTGGATATTATACATGTCAATTTATTCTCTGTCTAATTAATAAGCAGTAAAATAACAACGGCTATGCATATGCATCGGGATCAATTCTCCAAGTGATACATGCAAGAAGAATGTTAATAAACTTTTTTAACATATTTTTATTATTATATGAATTTTATATGAGTATCATTAAATAATTTAAATTTATTTTTATTCAGTAAAAGTCACATAATAATTAATCAATAAAAAGATATTAAAAAGAATACAGGTTGCTAGATTTCTTCGTGTCAACATTTTCATAGCTTGACTTAGAGCTACATTACAATATTTATATTGGAAAGTTCAAACAAAATTCGAGTTCAAATATGGATGCATTCTCACATTAATTTCACACTTTTAGGTTTATTTTTTATATATAATAGTTGATATATAGCTTATCTTTATCTCGTCAACAGTATATTAATTATTTTGCTAATACTTTCCGAAATATAATAACAATTTTAAAAAATAATAAGCTATATTTTTTTTTGGTACAAGACACCAAATATCTTTTATAAGAGATAATCCTACTTGGGTAGAACCACTATAGATGACAAAATTCTTCCTCTAAATATTTAATGCAATCACATACCTAAAACTTGAACTAGAAACTATTGATTAAGTTAGAACAACTGCGTGTTAATTGATCCACGCCGTTTGTGATAGTAATCAGATTTATTTGATATAAAATAATAGATTAAGGTCAAAATAAAATATAAATTTTACATATTATAAAAAGATACAAAAATAGGGTAAAAATAGTCATATTTGATTATTTTGGGATTTTTCAATAAAAAATAAATTTTAATTTTTTTATAAATAGTTAATATCAAAACTTCAAATTTTAATAAATGATTCACTCCCATCGTACAAACACATAAAAGTATATTTAAATTGGAGAAATAGATAAACAAAAATATCTTTAGAATTTCCTTTTGTTTTTGGTAGGTTTAATTCCACTTTTCATTCTCATGACAATTGTGAAATAGCAAGAGATGTACAAGAAGGGGGGGCGGGGGGAAGGGGGGTTGAATTGTGCATCTAAAAACTTTTTCAATATAAAAACAAGTTTGAAAACGTTTTGAAGCTAAAGGATAGAGAAGACAAGTACACACCTTTAGCTACGTCTAGTCCCTTCACCCAAAAAGTATCCACTAACCAACCTTGGCTACAAGTATTCTTCACGGCCTTTTCAGGCTTTACAATGCAATCACCCTTGATTGCTTTACCAACCCAAGTATTATTTTTCACTAAGCCTTTCTAGGCTTTTCACAACAAGTACAGTTGATAGTAAAGGTCAACTCACAACGTGAGGATAAAAAAATTTAAGCACAATACAGTAATGTATCAGAGATATATGAACTATCGTCTGGTGAACGCGTAAGAAAGCAATCAACGTTTTTTTATGTTTATGCTTGATTCGTCGTCATCTTTCTTCTTCTTCTTTGCTATATATAGTCTTTAGCAAACAAGAGCTATTGAAGATGACTTAGCTTCAGTCTTTAAGAAAGAGGTGTGTGTATCGAGCTTCCAGACAGATCAAAAATAACAGTTTTTGAACTTGCACTAAAACGGAAAGAGCAGCTCTGTGCTGGAGGTTTGTTTTTTTGAACATTTTTCATTTGTTTTGGCAACTTGAAAAGTTGACTTGCTTTTTTTACCTTGCTGCGCTTTTGCACTAGAATGATTATGTCTACCATTTAATGCTTGAAATATTTGAATGTTATATATCTTAAAAGGTAAGACATTAGTCTCGAGATATGTATGCAAGACATATAGCTTGGACGAATATTAAAAAACTTAGCCGTTTAAGAGCTTTCGTTTGGACACGTCTAGTATAAATGTCTAATACTTAAGACACATAGTCCACAAATGAGACTTTTACTCTTGGACGGTCATCATGTATACATTTTGGACGTTCGATGAGATTAGTGCGTTGGATGCCATGAGTTTGGATGCTGTAAAACTCATTAATTTAAAAATAGAGACTTAAACTTTAATAAGTTTGTTATCTTCAAAATTCAAGGGTCTAGATGCTTCAATGTCTTTAGTTTCAACAATCTCTCCCTTTTTGATGATGACAAACCTTATTACTTTTTAAGTTTTGTAAACATATAAGACAAGGAAAGCACATATATAACAAGGTTTTGATAGACTTACTATGCTTCCCATGAATCTGAAATATCATATTTTGCATACTTGAAACATACAAAATATTAATCTAGATAAATATCCAAGAATCAGAGTATAAAATGTTTATGCATGAAAGTTATGTAATGCAACAAGTATCAACACGAATGATAATTAGAGCAGTCAAATTTTAACGTATCAGAGCAATCAAAAGAGTAACTAAAGGGAAGACTTAAGAACAAAATCATACAGAAAAAACTTTATTATAGACACCTTAGGACTATACATAAAGCTTATAAAACTTATGCATTATTTTCTCCCTCTTTGTCATTATCAAAAAACAAAGGAAAAGAAAAAAGAAAGGAGACGACATCATTGTCACTTGGGCGTTGGTGGAGGAGGAGGTGGGGAAGGTTGCAGTGTGCAGAGGAGTTCTTGCTGGTTTTGGAGAATTTTTTGTAGGGGTGAGAAGATGGGTTGGAGTTGGTTTGTGACATACTATTGGACGGCGAGGTCAATAGTTGAAATAGGTGGAGGGGCAGTAATGGAGATGGGAAAGCTTGCGGATGCTTGAGATCCGGGAGTAGGCAGGGGTGGAGGTGTTGGGGAGGGTGGTTGGGAAGGGGTTGGTGGGTGAACTTCGGTGGGTGGAGGGGGTGCTTCTAAGAAGAGAAGGTTGGGGATTTGGAGTTGGTATGGATGCGGTGTTTCTTAGGGATAAGGTGGTTTGAAGGAGTTGGGATGTGTGAGTGCAACAATCAAAGTGTAGAGAATGGAGGTTTTTGTACCAATTATTGGACGCGCATCAACTGGATGAACAAAGGTGGCAGAAATGTCTGAGAAGTGAAAGACACGAACTGGACACTGTGTTTACTCATAGTTCTTTGCTGTTGGAGTGTTGGCCTTGTCGTCTTGCGAGACTCAATTATTGGACGCTTCTTATTCACAAGTGAACATATGTTGATGCTAGAAACGTTTAGTGTTATCCTTGTCCATGTCTTGTGTAAGATGATGAGCAATGTACCATTCCGGAGTAATGGTTGGATGATGTTGAAGTTCAGCTCTGGACGGTAGCGACAAAGAAGGCATCTTGGTCAGAATCTTCTCCTTCTTACTGTTAACATCCAAGGTTGGAAGCCTTGGGCAGACGCAGTCAGGTTAAATGCAAATGGTTTGATGTGTTGAGAGGGAGGGATGTAAAGTTGATACTTCAAAAGCGCAAACCTCTTTATAGAGTTGCAAAACATATGGTTGAAAGGCGAGGGGAAGAATCCAGCTTCCTCCGGGTCCAATGGCCTAAACTTCAAATCAACTGTCCTTAAATGGACTGTCCGCTCAGACGTCGATCTCTCCTTTGTTGCAAAGCCTGTTGTATTTCTTCCACTGGAAGTACTCGATGTTGAAGTACTCCAGAAGGATGGGCAGTTAAGCACCAGGCTCGCACCAGTCTTGGATACCTTTGTCAGATGAATTGCTTGAGCGACAAATGTTCAATTGCTCCAAGAGGTAGCGCTAAGTAAGCATCCGATGGTTTATGGACATAGTCGTCCATATATTTGTTGAGAGAGAGAGGCGAATAGTCAAAACCAATGTCCGGCTAAGGAAGAGGTTCTGGACACAGTATAATGGCGTTGTCGTCCACTTGGTTTTGTTGGTTGCCATCCAAAAACAATAAAGGCCATTGTTGTTTAGTTCTTGTCAAGGTTTCTTGTTGGGTGGATGATGTGGCTATGATGGAAGATGAAGAAGGTTGTTTTAGAGGCTTGATGGAAAGGTGCAGTTTAGGGAGTCCAAGTGTGGGTATAATGCAGGTATAACCTCATTACCAGGCAGTAGCATGTCTGGTTTAGGTACGACTTCTGTTTTGGTTTGTGTTTGGGCTTGTGTTTGGACGGAGGGTTGTTCATAGGGTTTAACAATCAGAGATTCAACAAACACATCATCTGATTCAACAACAGCAGGAGCAGATAACTTACTTTTCTTTTGTTGTACTATTGTTAGTTTTGATTCTGCCGGTCATTTGGTTGATTGTGAGGATTGGACGGCTAGTGGTTGTGGTTGAACAGTGACAACAACAGTCTTTTGTTTCTTAAGAAGAACTCCAATGGGCTTATTGTCCTCATTGTCTGATTCTACTATCATCTGGAGTCTTCTTTTGGCAGGTGCTAGTGCAGCAACAGCAGGTAGAGCTTGAGGCCGTTGAGACTTGGACCTCGTTACTCTAGATGTCCTAGCTTTGGATGACTTCCTTTGTCTAGCAGCTACAGGATTTACAAATAAAATTTCATCTTCAATTGACTCAGCATGTTGGACGATTTGTTCTTCTGCTGGCTGAGGTATCTACTCAACAGGTTCTTTCTTAACGTCCACCTGTTTGGACATTATCTCCAAAGGCTTCAAAACAAAACCAGCCTTCATTTGGGCAATGTTGTTGCGTCCAAATGGTAACTGTGTGAACCTGTGGTCACCACCTAGTGTCCGGATTTGCATCTGCTCACCAACTGATAGAGCAAAGAAGGCACAGTATACCTTCTGTTGCCAGAAAATCTTGTTTAGCAGAGCAGCAAAGGTTATTTGATCAAGCTCTCCTCGTCCTCTCATGGTATGAAAGATGTTGCTCAGGATGAAGTGAGACAGATTGAATTGCTAACTAGTTATCATGTGGAACAACGCAAACCTGTGCAAGAAGGTGACGTTGTCCTTTGACCCAGCCTTGTGCAGTATATTTAGAAACTATTGGTATACTTTTCCTTCTTTGGTCAGCTTGCTGTACTCAACGGGGCCTTCACCTTCTGGTCCCATAAGGCGGTGTCGACAATGTCATGGCCTTCAAAGCTTTTCTCCCAGCTGTTTTTGAAGTAGGGGCCAACCCGTTCACAGCCAATAGCTTGTGTAACTGTACCAAGATCGAGTATGACCTTCACACCCAGAACAGTGCCAACAATGTCTGTCTTTGAGAACTCTGTAGAATTCCATAATTGTCTGATGAGTTTTGGATATATGATCTCATTCAGGTGGAAATAGTTGAGGATTCCACATCTTGTCAAGTTGTCTTTAACCTTCACACCCATGTCGTCAAGAGCTTGTATATCAAAGCGGCTCTCAATCAAGACGATAGCCTTGTCCAGGCTTTCCACACGAGCCACAACCTTCATGGTGGCATCGGTTTTCTCCATCACCATTGCTGAAAGATTGAGGGTTTAGGGTTCGAAAGGTTTTAAGAGAGAGAGTGTGTGTGTGTTTCAGAGAAAGTAAGAGTTAGGTGAGTGTGTTTGGTTGTGGGTGCATGAGTGTATAGGAAGGAATTGATAGGTTTCTCTTTTTGGCAGTTTTTTGAATTTTCGAAGAGAGATAAAGTCGCATTTAATGCTGATAAGGTGCACATGTTTTACCAGGGTGGTTATACGGTGCACAAGTGACTTAGACAAGAACAAAGCATTTATTTCAAATCATTATCAGTGAAAACATGATTAAATACGGATGAAGATTTTTATGCACATAAATATGAATCGTTATGAAATACGAATAGTCATGGATGCATATATGATGGATGGTATAATGATAATGGACACTACTATGACTTTGGACGCTACTAATCATTAGACGGTTAAGACACATAAAATAAAACTATTCCTTTATAAATTCCATTCCAAGATGATCTCGAATATGGATGAGTTTATCTTTAGCAAGTGGTTGTGTAAATATATATGCTAGTTGATTTTCAGTGTTAATGAACTGAATATCAACAACCCCTTTCTGAACATAATCTCTTATAAAGTGATGTTTTATTTCAATGTGCTTTGCTCTTGAATGCAATATAGGATTTTTAGACAAGTTTATGGCAGCAGTATTATCACAGAGGATAGGAATGTTACTCTCGTAAATACTGTAGTCCTCTAGTTGATGCTTGATCCACAGAATCTATGAACAGCAGGACGCTACTGGAATGTATTATGCTTTTGTTGTGGATAGGGCAATCGTCCCTTGTCTTTTGCTCGTCCAGGAGACCAGATTTCTACCAATGAGGTGACATCCTCCACTAGTGCTTTTTCGTTCTATTCTATCTCCAGCATAATCAGCATCATAGAATCCAACTAACTTATATTCCTTCTTTGACTTAAAGCATAGACCAAGGTTAGTAGTTCTTTTCAAGTATCTAAAAATTCTTTTTCCTGCCGTGAGATGTGTTTCTCTAGGGTCAAACTGAAAACGTGCACATAAACATACACTAAACATAATATCATGTCTGAATGCTGTAAGATAAAGTAGTGATCCAATTGTACCTCGATATATAGTTTGGTCTACCTTTTTGGATATGTCGTCCAGCCCAAGTATTGAAAATGGATGCATAAGTGTGCTTATTTCTTTGGCATTGTCCATCTTGTATTTCTTGAGAAGTTCTTTTGCA
The DNA here is from genome assembly GCA_004329165.1 of Spatholobus suberectus. NCBI lineage: Eukaryota > Viridiplantae > Streptophyta > Magnoliopsida > Fabales > Fabaceae > Spatholobus > Spatholobus suberectus. Next base: position 27,762,126 of record CM014732.1, on the reverse strand, counting down.
TACTTTGTTTGATGTATGAATATGCCGTTGTTGGTCTATTTTACTTGTAATCCCAAGAAGAATTTAAGTTCTCCCATTATACTCATCTCAAACTCAGCTGTCAAAAGCTTAGAAAAATCCTTACACAGATCATCATTAGCAGCACCAAATATTATATCGTCCACATAAATTTGTGCAATAATAAAATGTGATTGGATGTTTTTGCGAAAAAGGGTGATGTCTACTTTTCCTCTTGTAAAACCATTTTCTTAAAGAAAAGAACTTAACTTTTGATACCAAGCTCTTGGAGCTTGCTTAAGTCCATATAGAGCCTTTTTGAGTTTGAAAACATGTTTAGGATGAGTATCACACTCAAAACTAGGAGGTTGTTTTACGTAAACTTCCTCATTTATTATACCATTTAGAAATGCACTTTTTACATCCATTTGATAAAGCTTCATATTACTATGAGCAGCAAATGAAAGTAACATGCGAATGGCTTTTAGTCTAGCTACTGGTGCAAAAGTTTTAGTAAAGTCTATACCTTTTCGTTGAGAGTAGCCTTGAGCCACAAGTCTGGCTTTGTTTCTTACCAGTTTGCCTGCTTCGTCTAGCTTGTTACAAAATACCCATTTTGTTCCCATGACAGATTTATCTTTAGGTGCAAGAACTAGCTGCCACACGTCGTTTTGTTCAAACTGACTCAGTTCTTCCTTCATGGCATTGATCCAACCTTTGTCCAGGAGAGCTTTGTCCACTGTCTTTGGTTTCGTCTGGGAAATCAAGGCAGTTTGAGCTTGCTCCTTGAAGGTTGATCTTGTCCTCACATGATCGCGTACATTTCCAAGAATTTGGTTATCTGGATGATATGTTTTCATTTGCCATTGTCATCTAGTTGGTTCCTTTTCTTTTATCTTTGTGTCGTCCAACTGGGTTCTAGACGCTAGTTGGTTGGTATCGTCCAACTTCATATCTGCAAATGAATCGTCTAGCTCTGATAGTTCTCTATTAAGCTTATTGTCATTGAATTTTACATGAATGACTCCTTCAACTGTTAAGGTTCTAGAATTGTAAACTCTATAGGCTTTGGACGTTTCAGAGTAGCCTAACAATATTCCATTATCACACTTACAATCAAACTTTCCAAGATTGTCCTTAGTGTTTAAAATGAAATATTGACATCCAAAAGGATGAAGATATGATATGTTAGGTTTTCTTCCTTTCCACAATTCATAAGGAATCTTTTTTAAAATAGGTCTCATATATATTCTATTTTGCAAATAACATGCTGTGTTTACAGCTTCAGCTTAGAAGTGCTTAGGAGTGGAGTTATCATTTAGCATGGTTTTAGCCATTTCTTGCAATGACCTATTCTTTCCCTCTACCACACCATTTTGTTGAGGTGTTCGTGGTACAGAGAAGTTGTGGAGAATTCCGTTTTCCTCACAGAACCCTTGAAAACTTTCATTTTCGAACTCTCCTCCATGATCACTTCTGATTGAGGCTATACGTACACCTTTTTTATTTTGAATTCTTTTGCAAAATATAGAAAATACTTTGTAAGACTCATCCTTGTGTTTTAGGAACATGACCTGTGTCCATCTAGTATAGTCGTTTACTACAACTAACCCATATCGTTTTTCACTGAGAAAGGCTGTTCTAGTAGGTCCAAACAAATCAATGTGTAATAGCTCAAGTGGTCTAGTAGTGGAAACAATATTTTTGAATCAAAAGAGCGTTTTACTTGTTTTCCTTTTTAGCATGCATCACATAGAACATCATATTTGTATACAAGATTTGGAAGTCCTCTTACGAGGTTATGCTTGCTTAGCTTTAAGATTAATCTTAAGCTTTATGTCCAAGTTTCTTGTGCCAATTCCATTGATTCTCATTGATGGATACTAGACAAGACACATTTTGATTTGTGAAATCATTTAAGTCAATCTTATAAAGATTGTTTTGCTTCTTAGCAGAAAATAATATAGATCCGTCTAAGTTTCTGACTGTACATGCATCTTTGTCAAAGGAGACAATGTCCATTGTCACATATTGACTTATGCTCGGTAAACTGTGTCTAAGTCCTTCAACATATAAAACATTTTCAATGGAAGGGAAGGAATGCTTACCTATCTTACCTATACCTGTAATCTTACCCTTCTGATTTCCTCTAAAGGTGACCCATCCACTGTTCTTTGGTTGGAGGCTTTGGAACATACACTTTTCGCCTGTCATGTGTTGTGAGCAACCACTGTCCAGGTATCATGATTGGTGTTTCCTTTCTGTTGTCAAGCAGATCTGCAACAGGAATTATCATGGACTTAGGTACCCAAATAGACTTGGGTCCTTTCTTGTTAGTTCTGAAGGCATTAGACGCCTTCTTGACTGGACGATGAAAGCATCGAGATAGTTCATGCCCACTTTTTCCACATATTTTACAAAACGTAACATTTTTATTTGTTTTACAGGCTTCTTCCTTAGTGAAACCAAGCCCAGATTTGTCATTAGGACTCCATCTATAAGTAAAAATTTTATTTAGATTTTCAGTCCCATTGACAAATTTGGATAGGCTTTCTTTTAGATGAGTAACTTCCTTTTGAAGTTCTAATGCTTCATGAGGAGATATCTCTTCTGGAGTAACCTTTGTTTTTAAAAACTCATTTTCTTTTAAAACATTTTCATAATTTTCTTTAAGCAAATTAAATTCTTTTGTCATTTTGGAAAATTTCTTTTTCAGTTCTTTATAGTCTACTTAAAGAGTTGAGGAGTTAGTAAGCAATTCATTATAAGCTTCTTGAAGAGAAATTAGATCATTAAAGATTACCTCTTCATCTTGCTAATCTTCTGAGCTTTCAGAATTGGTCTCCGCCATGAGACACAAGTTTGCTTCTTCCTCTCCTTCTTCTTTGGATGAGGATAGGTCCATGTCCTCCCAAGTGGCCACGAGTCCTTTCTTCTTCTTTTTGAAGAAGGTTTTCTTCTTGTCCTTTTGCAGACTTGGACATTCGGCTTTGAAGTGTCCAGGCTTTTTACATTCAAAGCAGACTGAAGGACTCTTCTCCTTGGGTTCCTCGTTAAACCTCTTCATGAAGTTTTTAGCTCTGGACCTTCATTTCTTCTGCCACATGGCTTGTATCTTTCTTGATATGAAAGATATCTCGTCCTTATCAGAGTCATCTTTGGATGCTTCATCAGAAGACTCTTCCACGTTAAGGGCTTTGGATGATGACCCTTTTATTGGACGCTGGACACTTAAGGTAATGGGCCTTTTCTTTTATCCTTCATCCTGCTTTAGCTCCAGCTCGTGGACTTTGAGAGTTCCAAGTAATTCTTCCATGGAGAGTGTTGTTAGGTCCTTGGATGCTCTCAGAGCCGTAACCTGTGGTCTCCATAGTCTAGGCAAACTTCTTAAGATTTTGTCAATATGATCATAATTATCATAAGTTTTGCCTGAGGATATCAGGTTATTAATTATAGTTTGAAATCTACCAAACATGAGTTCGATAGTTTTATTTTCTTCCATAGTAAAGAGTTCATATTGTCTTACAAGTAAGCTTAATTTAGATATCTTTACCTATAAGGTGCCCTGATAATTCTTAAACTATGCACTTTCATATTCAGTTTCGAATAAAATGCATATCATAGCATTTCTAGCTTTTGAGTTAAGAATGCATCTTTGTTTATGAGCTTCTGTCCACTGACCTCTAGGTAACTTAGTTCTAGCATAGTCTAGGGACAGATAGTCACCAGTTTCTACTACGTCCCACATGTCAATGGACATGCATCAAATAATGCTATCATCCTTTGTTTCCAATAGTTGTAGTTTTGACCTTTGAAGAAAGGAGGTCTATTTACAGCTTGTGCTTCATTTTCCATATATGCTCAGGATCTTTTACCCCTGCAGTGTTAGATGCTCAACCCAAGAGGCCAAGCTATGATACCAATTGAAATGGCAAGAGATGCACAAGAAAGGGGGGTTGAATTGTGTGTCTAAAAACTTTTTCAATATAAAAACAAGTTCGAAATATTTTTAAGCTAAAGGATATAGAAGACAAGCACATAGAGAATTTTATACTGGTTCACTCAACCTTGAGCTACGTTTAGTTCCTTCACCCAGAAGGTATCCACTAACCAACCTTGGTTACAAGTATTCTTTACGGCCTCTTCAGGCTTTACAATGCAATCACCCCAGATTGTTTTACCAACCCAAGTATTCTTTTTTATTAAGCCTCTCCAAGCTTTCACAACAAGTACAGTTGATAGTAAAGGTCAACTCACAATGTGAGGATAAAAAAAAATAAGCACAATACAGTAATGTATCAGAGATATATGAACTATCGTCTAGTGAACGCGTAAGAAAGCAATCAACGTTTTTTTATGTTTATGCTTGATTCGTCGTCATCTTTCTTCTTCTTCTTTGCTATATATAGTCTTTAGCAAACAAGAGCTATTAAAGATGACTTAGCTTCAGTCTTTAAGAAAGAGGTGTGTGTATCGAGCTTCCAGACAGATCAGAAATAGCAGCTTTTGAATTTGCACTAAGACGGAAAGAGCAGCTCTGTGCTGGAGGTTTGCTTTTCTGAACATTCTTCATTTATCTTGGCAGCTTGAAAAGTTGACTTGCTTTTTTTGCCTTGCTGCGCTTTTGCACTAGAATGATTATGTCTACCATTTAAGGCTTGAAATATTTGAACGTTATATATCTCAAAAGGTAAGGCATTAGTTTCAAGGTATGTATGCAAGACGTATAGCTTGAATGAATATTAAAAAACTTAGCCGTTTAAGAGCTTTTGTTTGAATGTGTCTAGTATAAGTGTCTAATACTTAAGACACATAGTCCACGAATGAGACTTTTACTCTTGGACGATCATCATGTATGCGTTTTGGACGTTCGATGAGATTAGCACGTTGGACGCCATGAGTTTGGACGCTATAAAACTCGTTAATTTAAAAACAGAGACCTAAACTTTAATAAGTTTGCTATCTTCAAAATTCGAAGGTCTAGACGCTTCAACGTCTTTGGTTCCAACAAATTGGTTCCCTTTGTCCATAATTGTTTGATGCAGACATTGATGTTACACTGATATGCTGAAATGGTACTAATGTGGCACTTGATAATGAAGTTTGAAAATTGAGAAAAGTGTTTAAAGCTAGTTTTGAACCCATTACCCACGCTTTAACACCATGCATAAAAATCACTCAGACACTTTGCTTGTTTAATATATATAGGAAAAATATATTATATATATAGAACCGGTCTTGACATTTTATGAGTTCTGGACAAATAATAGATAAGAGTCTCTTATATGCAAGTACTCTAAAATATAAATATATATTTCGTAAAAAAATAGACATTTAATTTTATTTAAAATGATAAGTTTTATCATATTGAGCAAATAACAGTTTTAACAAATCTCAAAAAGATATATCACATTTTTCATTCAATTTACTCCTATGCTATTGTCTATCATTGACGAATTTTTTCTACTCATAAAGTTGTCACTTATCTCTTGCAAAACAAAATACATAAATTATCATAAAAAATAATTTTGTTAAACACTTTGAGATTAAAATTCACTAATGATAACATTAATAGGATATGCATAAATTATATTTTCTTTTATCTTATCTTAACATTGTTTCTTCCTTTAAGATATAGAGATATGACAAGATAACCAATAAGTTCTTATAACAATATTGAACAATCATCAAACTCTTTCTACATAAGGAAAACCAAAAAATAACTATGTGATACCTCTAAAAAAATTTTAGATTCGTAAAATAAATGTTATTTATCTACTTTAAAATAAACGTTAAGGGCCAAAATAGTTTTTCAAATTTTGTCATGTAATAAGCTAACTTAGACTGTTTAAAACCATCAAGCACACAAAAAGCTAAATTGCTATACAAGAATTTCATTATTCTCTCTTCTCACCAATAATTCACTCAAGTGTTTAGGCTTGTGTTTACTCTTCACCATCAAGTCTCATCAAGAGTTTCCTTCAAAAGGTCTTTTATTAATTATAATGGGGCTAAGGATAAGATAGATGAATCAGTCATTTAGGCTACTTTGATTGAAAAATGAATTCACAAGCTAAGCCTAAACAAACAAAATTACCAATCTCCATCATTCTTATTCACCACAAAACCCAAAATTCTTGCCCCTTACATGGCAAAGTGTTTTCTTTTGACTTTTTTTTTTCTATTTTTCTTTATTTTGCTTTCGATTTTTCAATTTTTTTTTACTTTTTTTGTCGTTGGCCTTTCCTTTTACTTTTCATTTTGCACTAAACCATCTCATATTTTCCTTTTATAGCTTGCTATACCCACCCCAAACTTAAAATTCTTGCTTGTACCAAGCAAGTTTCCCAATATCACAATCCCAAACTTAAGCTTAAGCTTAATCATTTGCTTTTCAATCACAAGGGCTATCATTGGTTTTTCAGTACATGGGATATAAAATGAGAGATAATTACAAGAATGGAATGTATGGCAATCAACTCAAATCAAGTATACATACATATGATTCCTCACCATGCACATAACTTAAAATCATTTTTATAAGTAGTTAGTTGATAGAAAGCATTAGGAACAAAGTAAATTACTCAATCTCATGAATAAAACTTGCATTAGATAAAACAAAAGTTTAATTACAAAGTATACCCATGAGGTTCATCTACCTTTAACTTAGAAAAAAAAAAAACACGGAGAAAAACAAAGTAGAAGAGAAAATGATGAAGATAGAGGATGGTATCTGCATTAAAGCTCAAAAAATCATTTTCCAAGGCTTGATTCTTCAATAGAGATAGAGAAAGGTGAAGATTAAGGCTGGCTCTTTCAAAAATGAAACCTTAATGCCTTATTTCGCTCTTTTTTCATGCTTTAAATAATTGTGAGCTTCATTTCCAACGTTCCCCATCTTGTCCTAGCATCCAATGCTATTGCCTTTATTAATTTTCGTTGTTTTTCAAAAAAAATTGGAGTTCTAGCATTTGAGGCATAGAACCCAGCATTCAAGACGTTGAAAAGCTAACAACATTCAACATTTCCAACATTTTTATGTTGGAACATGTTTGAATGCCTAGACAACATTTTTGGACTTTGGAATCTTGTTTTCTTGCATGATTAAAGTTTAAAATATAATTAGAAATCCTTAATTCCAAAATAAAGACAATTATTGCTATTTTTATGCAAAAATTAAAAAACTAATTAAAATTCAATATTTACAAAGATATAGGTGCAAAACAGGATTTCTACTAATTTTTATCTAGTTTCCCAAGGTTTCAATGTTTATTTTGCCTTGTCTCTTATTTTTTTATTCAAAATCATGTACATAAATTCATCAAATATAAATTTATCAATGATCCACACCAACCCTCTAGCCTTGAGCCTGAAAGGTGGACCTTCCCAAATTATAAGCTAGGCACATAGCTTGAGTTCACAATTACCTTGAGTCGAGCTCACAATTAATAGGCACCAATCATGCCATTGATAGAGAGGAAAATATCCAAGCATGCAACCAAAATCCCCACTGCGATTGACCTTAACTTAGCTCATTGAATTAATGACTACTACTTATATAAAGACCCATCAACAATAGAAAAAGATAAAACACAATTCGAACCAACCACCATCGAACTTTAGGACTGATCTTCCTAAGGTTCAACTTTGATTGGAAAAAGTTTCGCTCCTTAATCTATTTTTTCTATTATAGAGATAGTTTTATCCACTAACACAAGATTCAAATGATCCTTTAATCTTCTCCATTAGTTAATGGGCCAGAAAGTCATTTAAATATACCTAGGGTAAGAAAACATAGACAAGTTATGTATTTTGGAGACTAAGGTTTTTCTCTTAACTCTTCTGCTTCATCTTGACATGAATACTTTGTGTTCATGTATATATTTTTTTAAAAATAAGTCATATATTAAATGTATTTTAAAATAGATAATATATAAAAGTATATGTTACAAACTTTAAAACGGTAAAATTCTAAGAAACAAATGATATTTTAATATAAATATGTAAGTTTAATTTTATAATTTAAATATTGGGATAAGCTTAAATTTGAGATGAATATCTATGTTTTTAGAGTAAATTACACTAATCTCTCTTGAAATTTTACTAAATTCTCTTTGACACCTCTTTATTTTTTACTTATACACTAACGTTCTTAATTATACAACCCCCAAAATGAAACAAGATTATAGGACTGTTTGTTTTTAGCCCACGTTAATTGGACCAAGTATGTTTAATTTACATCATTGCCATCATATCATACCATGGCCAGCATCTGGGAGGACTAGGACACTTCACATCTTAATTTGATAATTTCTATATACCAGCGTGTATGAAATCGTTCCTTGAATCGTTGTTACTATTAACCATAAAATATTCTTCGTGGCATCTACATCTAGAGACGGACAAAAATAATGAGGGACCATAAGATGAACCTCACTGACTGTGTTGTGGCACTGGATCGTCGACGACCGACGCATTCAAGCACTCTTGACTTTTGCAAGCAGTACATATGTAACTGTGCCACGTATGAACTAGATAATGAAACATGATGGCATGACGGACGTTAACAAACAAGTGGATTGATGATTGATTGTGTTATGAATTCTTTGTGATGTAACATTTTTTTAAGTTTCTTTTATTTTAAATTTAAATAAATTTTTATATTATAAATTTGAGTATTTATTTTTAGAGAGTGAAACAATTAATTCACTTTTTATGTTCTTTCTTTTTCTTCGACACATAGTGATCTCCACATATAACCTATGAGAATTAAGTCATTGGCTTGTATAAGATTTTACAATTTTTTTTTCAAAATTTAAATTATTATTATTATGATATATTATTATTTTTAAATTCAAATTTAAATTAAATTATATGAAATTTTAAATTATAACAATTATTATTTTTAAATTTAAATTATATTGATTATTGTTATATATTATGAATATGTAATTATCTTCACGTTTATATTAAACTTTATTTTATTTTAAGTTATAACTAATCTTATTGTATTTAAAAAAATTATTGTTATAATTATACTATTGTATTTAAATTAAATTAAATGATATTTTTATATTTTTATATAATTTGATTCTTTGAAAGAATATAATAAAGGGATTTTAATTTATATAATTAAATAATTGTATATAAAAATTATTTACCACATACATTTGTAGGAGCTAAAATGCTAATTCTCATAAATTTATTATGCATATATATGTTCTATCATTTTCAATATATTTTTATAAATACTTTACAAGAATTAATTATGTATATTTTATAATATTAAATTTTTAATTTATATATCTTTATTTTTTTCAAATTTAAAAAAATTCATTAATCAAACATGATACTAACTAATTACATTTTTATCATACCTGGATTTCAAATCAATCATTTTAAGAAATTAACTAAACAACTTAATCAAGCTTTTATTCAATAAACTATTATCACATGATAGTTATATGTCACAAATTTGACAATTAAACTTATTAGAATAAAGTAAAAAGAGTTTATTGTGATAAGTTATATCAAGAAACTTATTAAAAGAAGTTTTTTTTTTTTTTTTAGGTTAACTTATTAAAAGAAGTTGAAAAGAGCTTTTGAGATTCATAAATTACTTTCATAAGTTCAAATAAGTTCCTTACATGTTATTCTAAACTCCTTAAAATCATTTGAACATCAACTGAAAATTCACCAAAAAAATAAAAATCAAACCTAACAGAAAGGTTTATTAATGCATAATTGCATTTTAATTATTTTTTTTAGCATTTTTATAATTATTTTAAAGACATTTAGGAATTTTTTTTAGGAAATTAAATATTTTTACCTTTTTAATTTATTTCTCTATTTTTTATTTATCATTTTTTGTATGAAAGAAGAATCTCATGTTGGAATAAAAAAGGGAGTTGGTCGAGATTAATTAAAGGAAAGAATTAAGAAATTAAAAAGAAAGCTACAGATTGGACCACATTAATGGAGCATCAAGAAATTAATTAGGATATATTTATCTACTATTTTATTTTCTATTTAGATTTTAATTAGGACCATTTTAATTCTATTTTGTATTTTAGGCCTTGTTTAGGACTATTTTATTTTTATTACGTTTTAGGCACACTTTAGAAATCCTACTTTTAACGAGGGTTTAGAAACTCTTAGAAAACTTTTGTCACTCTAGTCTTCCATGTGACTATAGCTAGGGTTTTCTCACCTAACTTTCTTCTCTTTGTTCTTGTGCTTTCATGGCATCCAAGAAGAGTTAAACTCTTCTTCTAGTTCAAGGATAACCAAAGCTATAGTTCTTCAAGGATTGTGTGGTCTAAATGTTTTATATCCCTTTACCTTTTTAGGTATTTATATTTTCACTAATATTCACACCAAACATTATTTTATTAATTGTGCAAGTGACCAATTGTTCAATTTATAAAATTATGTAAAACCAATTAGAGCTATAGGTTCGTGATTGTCCATTAGTTCTAATATTTAGTGGTAAACAACAATCTCCTTTGTGTAGAAATATAATCTAGTTTACACAAATCAAGCTTGTGCATTTATTGATTAGAATTGGGTCTCTCTAGAACTTAATGTTGTTGATAGGCTAAATCTTAAGAACATGTTTAGGGTTGTCTATAGGTAAAGAAAATAATCAATTAGCTTTTCTTGGTTATCGAGAAAGTAAGGAAATATTAGTTATTAGAGCTAATCGATAAGTATAACTAATTTATCTAAAAGAAAAAGACAAATTTTCGAACCAATGATTGATCTTAGGAATTAGAGTTGTATTATACATTAGGCTAGAGTTTTTCTGATAATTCAATTTTAATCTTTTTATTGTTTTGCTCACCATTTTAATTATCTTTTCTTTCTTCCTTTTTTCTTTATTTATTCTTGATTCTTTTAATTTAATAGAAAGCGAATATTCACCAATTCTCATGGAATCGACCACACTCTTTACTCAAAGTTATTTTCTAAAAGAGTAGGTTTTAAAACTTGTTAATTTGACATGCCATCATTTACTCTATTAAATCAAATAGTTCGTTAGACCTATCAGGGACGATTACAAGTTTTGATTTTTTGGTTGTCAAATGTCAAATTCAAATCAAAACGTATTCAATTAAAATAGAACTAAATTGGTTGGTCTTTGATTCATATTTAAAACTCTTTTAGCTCATTTTTTAAATAGTGATTTTAATTTTTAGTTTCTAATTATACAAGCATATCGTTCAATTAATATTGTTTCTCTCACAATACTCAATACTACAAACGTCATCGTCATCGCTGTCACTTCTATCATTACTATCGTCGTCATTTTTATTGCTATCACCACCACAACCATCATCATCATTATCATTGCCACCATTACTATTGTTATCATCGCCACCCTCATCCATCATTGCCACTATTACCACCTGTTAATCATCTTTATTATTGTCATTACATTATTAAAGTTGTTGCCTCCTCTACTATGGGAACCACCACCATTGACTACTGCCACCACCATCACCATTGCAATTGTCAACGACTACTAGTGCTTCATCATTATCATCGTTGTCACTACTACCTTTAGTCATCCTTTCTCCTAGTATTAATGGTCGCATTCCGCTTTTTAATCTTCTTATCCGTAATGCTAAATAATATCTCTTCAAAAAAACAAATGCTAAATAGTATGGATAGAGGACAGTACAAATATGTATGAATTCAACGTTTCATTGTACAATTGCTTACCTAATTTGTACGGTGACCCCCTTAATTTTGTATATTGATTTGTTTTGAAACAGAATACGTGTAATATATATTTTTGTACGTGGAAAGCATTGCTGTTTTCCCACATGCAGAATATTCGAGTTACTATAACCATAGTGAGTTGAGATTCATATAGTAACTTCAAGACAATTCTATTACTTAAGAACATGAAATCCCGCATTAATGTCGATTGAATAAGCACTTTTGTAAAAAAAAAGAAAAGAAAAAAGAAAGAAAGAATGCAAATAAGCCACTGTGTACGCGAATATAAATACATTAATCTTTTCTAAACTTTATTCAGCATCTCCACCATCTTTCGAATTGACAGATGAGATCTTTGTATTGGCCTGTTCCAAATCCTTTTGCTTGCCCATTTTAGTATTTTCTTCCAAGGGCTTGTCAGTGTAACACCAAACACAAATTCCAAAATAAAAGAGATTCAAAACTTGAATCCCGCTAACAAGCAAGTAATAGTAGTCAAGCCTACCCCTATTGAGGTTCCTATCAGGCAACCAATTCCTCTCCTTGCCACTATGCTTATGGACAAGTGATACAACAAGTGTACCAACATAGCTTCCAATGGCTATTACTACACAGTACAAAGCAGTGGCACTGCTTCTCATGCTTTCAGGTGACTGATCATAGAGAAATTCAAAAAGGCCCACAGACATAAAAACATCAGCCAACCCATGCAAACAATATTGAGGTACCAACCAGAACACACTTAAAGGAATAGTGGCATTTGGATCATCCAATAAGTGGTACTTGGCAGCAACTGCTTTTCTTTTGACTTCAACAGGTGCTGAAACTACCGTGGCTATAGTGTTAATTACAAAGCCTATTCCCATTCTTTGTATGCACGTGATTCCAGAAGGGTTCTTTGTGAATCTACGGACAAAGGGAACAAAAAGGCGTTCGTATAGAATGACTCCTGTCATCATGGTTAGCACGCTGAAAATGGACATGCTAGCTGGGGAAATTTGGAATGAGCGAGAGAGGTGGCGGTCCATTGTGCGAGCTTGTTGAATTACAAAGCTAGGAAGGTGTGATGAAGCTGCTATGAGCAAAATTCCTGATGAAGAAATTGGAAGGATTCTAATGATGGATTTTAGCTCCTCAACTCTCTGAACAGTAGCCAATTTCCATAAGTTTGGTCGTGCATTTGGGTCTCTGCCCTCCTCCCCTGTGACAATTGCAGCCTTGTCTAACCATCTGTCGATATATTGGGTCATTAGAGAAGTAATATTTAGTATGCAAATCCATTAACTACTATATAATGAAGTTATTTGCAATATTGGATCAGTGAAGCCACTCAGTTCCTCTTATTTTAGCAATTCATGTAATCAATGTGAAATCCTTTTTAAGCTTGTCAAACGCACAGTCATACATCATGAAGTTTAGTAATAGATTCTCTAACACGTTTTTTTATTAGTCAAAATTCATGTGATTCTATTAATTTGAAAATGAGACTCACCAAAACACTAACAACATACCTTTTAATACAACTTTTCTAATACACTCTATTCAATTACATGAAATTCATACATATATATAAAATCAATCGGGGAAAATGAACTTTAAGTTTATTATTGGAGGCTTCTTATGTTTGAACTTAGTTTTGGCAATTTGAATAAAGGGGAATACATGACAATAATAATCAACCCACCCCATTGTTAATAGTCCAAAATTTTTATTGAATCAAAAGAACCCAGTGTTACTTACTTATATTGATCCGTGTGTAAAAGCCTTCCTTCCAAGGAAAAAGCAGCATCGAGATCCATATTTTGGTACAAAAACTTGGGATCGTCTGGTAAAGTCTCCTTCCTCTTCCTTATAGCTGCCACAATCACTTGGGCCAAGCGAACCAAAGGGCTCCCTTCTGGTTTCACAGTCTTATAGAGTGGTGAGCCCAACACAAAGGCAATGATGGATACCAGCATGACAATAGTTGGTATGCCAAAGCCCCAACCCCAGCCCGTGTTGTCTTGAATGTAAACCACAATGGTCAAAGCACTAAGAGAAGCCAATCCCAGGCTGAAAAAGTACCAATTAAAAAGGTTCCATTTCCTAGATGCCACACCATTTTTGGTCATGTCAAACTGGTCCCCTAAAAAGGGCACAACACAAGGCCTAATGCCACCTGATCCAAGAGATGTGAGGAGGAGAGAGATATAGAACAGGCTCAGCTGTGATGGTGTGGCTTCTTGGCAGTTCACTTGTGTTGGGCATGGTGGGGGGCGAAAATGGTGCAGTATAGCTGATACTGTTAAACTGACCAATCCCTGTATCCAGCAAGAGAATGACAAAACAATTAGCATTAGACTGATACCCTATACTAAAATAGAAACTTCCTAGAATTGAAAGATGTTTTAAATTTGAGAATTTTAATATCAAAATTGACGAAAATAATTGAATTTAATTCTTTTAATAATGAAGGTGTGTTTATGATATGCTTTAAAGGGAAATGTAGAAAAAAAACATGTTGTGGAAAAAAGTATAGCATTTTACAAATTGTATTTAAAATGGTTTAGGTAGTTTTGTAAACGGGCGACATATATTGTTTTTTACTCGGTGGATGGTTAAAAAAGAGGGGTTAATTTCTATGCACCAGCAGTGAAAAAAAACTAATCAAAAATTATCATTGGTATAACTTTTAAATAGTTATTATAAAAAGAGTTTAAAATCTATGTATTGATAGTATAAAAATTTTTTACACTAGTAACCAATTACAATCATGTTGTGGATGACTTTTAAGTTAATTATTATAAAAGTCAACGAAATTATCATACATGACAATCTCTGATTGGTTGATCATATGAAATTTTTTACACTGTCAATACATATACTATTTTTTCTTATAAAAATCAACAAACTTATAATATATGACTATTTGTGATTAGATAATAGAATAAAAACTCATTATGCATGCACTATTTACTCTAAAACATAAACCGCTCTCGAATACTTTTTGGTTTTGTTATTTGGATGTATGGCATATACAATGGCTATAAGTTAGATGAATAAAATAGTAGCATTCAGCCTATGTTATTTTCTGTTTTATTCTATGTTTACTGCTAACAGTGGTATCAGAGGAAGGGGTAGAGGTCGAGGTCAAGATCATGGACGAGAAAGAGGAAGTGATGGAAATAATGATGGCAGCAGGCATTTCAAAGCTGTGATAATCAGTTTTGAGACACAAGTAATAGTGGACGAGATAACAATTTTGACAAATCAAAAGGGGAGTGGTTTAGATGTCATAGATTTGGCCATTATCGTTTTGAATGTTGTACTAAATTGCCTAACAACAAAGAAAAGGGGGAGGCATCAAATATTGCAGAAAAGCAAGAAGTAGAAACCTTGTTGATGGTTGTACAAGACAATAAAGAATTTCATTTAGATGTCTGATGTGGACACATGTTGTAGCAACCACATGTAGGGAAGTTCCTTTTCTTATTTAAATGAAGATTTTCGTTCTAATATGAGTTTTGGAGATTGCTCTACTGTTGATGTAATGGGAAAGAGTGAAGGTTAAGATTATTATATATGTTACTACGTTGAAGAGTAATTCGTTGAGTGGGGGTCAATTGTTGGAAAAATATTGTGAAACAACTATGCAAAAAGGTGCTTGTGAGATTTATGATCCCTTTAGGGGAGTTCTTGGTATCTTTCAAATGAGTTCAAATAGGTTATTTCCATTAAAGATTGAGAGTGCTCAATCTTGCTTGGTGGTTGAAGTAAAAGATCCTTTTGGCACTTTCGTTATGGGCATTTGAACTTTGGTGGATTAAGACTCTTCAATAGAAAGAACATGAAGACTGGACTGCCACAAATTACCATTCCTGCCCAAGTTTGTGAATGTGTTGTCAACAAAAAACATCATTCCCAATTTCCGCAAATAAAATCATGGAGTGCCAAAAAAGCTTTGAATTAGTTCATTTTGACATTTGTGGACCGATAAATCCAGATTCTAATGGAGGCAAAGGTATTTAATTACTTCCATTGATGATTATGCTAAAAAAAACATGGGTTTATTTTTTGCAGGAGTAATCAAAAGCTTTTAGTACATTTAAAAGCTTCAAGGCACATGTTGAGAATGAAATAGGAAAGGCCAATAAAACTCTTAGTAGTGAATACTGATCATGGTATGAGATCTTAATTATTTACTAATGTAATTGAAATATTCAGAGTACTTGGAAGGTTCGTGAGTGTGATCAATTTATAGGCATTTATGACTGAATCAGATTGTATGGAGAAAAGGAGAAGGGAAGAAACCAGTTGATAGATAAGAGAAGCAACAGTAATGGTCCAAAAGCGGCCAGCAAAGGACTCAGCAATGAGAGCACCAAGAAGAGGGGTGAAGCTAGCCGTTCCACCAAAGATTGTGAGAATGTTGGAGGCAGATACCAGTGGCATGTTCAGCACTTGGGTCAGGTAACTTATCAAGTTGCCATTAAAACCAGCTACCGCAAATCTATCACAAAATTCATTTGCTGCATATATACACATCGAACTAGTCAACATTAACCTCATCCATAAAGAATATGAAACTGGAACTACAGGATACTGACTTTTTTTCCATTTAAATTAATTAGTGTTTACATCACAAATTATGACATCTCTAGGGTCGATCTAGTTATAAAGAGTTTAAGTAATTTGCACGAGATCCCAAATTCAAACCTCCTTGTCAACATGTACAGTAAAAAAAACTATGACATTCTCAAAGTCACTCCTTTTGAGAATATTCATCTTATGCGTGGCATCCAATGTAAGGTGAGAACATTATGCTTGAAAATATAGAGAAATATTAGTAATACATTATTATTTGAAATTTATTAAAATTTACGGAATCATGAGAAATTTATTAAGTAAGAAGTATGATTTACATTTTATAAATTTCAATTAATAATTAGTACTCCGGAAAGAGTCTATATATTGGTATCATTCCTTATCATAAAGTTACAAACAGCATATTTATCTTGGAAACAGTAATTCAAGTAGTGCCTCTTTAACCTAATTAATGTCATGATGTTCTCTCTCCTAAAAGAGTAATCCGCAAAAACTGCAGTTACATGTGCACTGAAGGAAGCATAGGTGTGATCTGAAGTTAATGAGTATCATGTGCAGTGAGTGAACTATATAGGTATGATGTGAAGTTAAAACTAATTTAGAATCATGTGCAGTGAGTGAAGCATAAGATAATAGGTTTTTACCCGCGAAAACTGCAGTTTCACGTGCAGTGAGAGGGAGTAAAACATATTTTTAGTGCAAGCAATTGCTCTCATAATTGTTAGTCGGAGATGATGATTAAGTAAAATTCTAAGCAAAATGAATATTACAGGTAAGATTTGCTTAGATCGCAATTCACTTTGATTATGACCGATTACTGTTAGACTGAGAAATAATAATTTAATATTACATAATATAATTGTCTTGAGAGGCATTTTGTAATGTTATTAATTACGTTAATTTTAAAAGTTTAATAGTCATGCATTGTCATTGTAAAAAGTTTTATACTGTCAATCAATCAGAAATCACTATTAATATGACTTTTAAAGTATTTATTATAAAAGTCAACAAACTTACAATAAATGGTGGTTTGTGATTAGATGATAGTGTAAAACTACTTTACACTGTCAGTACATGACTTTTTTCTCTAATTTTAAAACAAATAATAGAATAGTGAAATTACGAAAAAGTTAAAAAAGTGAATAAGGGTAAAAAAAAAAAACTAATTATACAGATAACATATAATAAAACTATTTTGAGAAGTTTAGGTTAAAATATACTTTTGATCTCTATAAAATATTACTTTTTTTGTTTTTGGTCCCCGTAAATTTTTTTTTTTTAAATGGTCCTTGTAAAATTTATTTTTTTTGGTTTTGGTCCTTTTATTTGTTCTAATCATTTTAATATATCTATTTTTTTGTTTTAATTCCTATAATATTTTGTTCATTTTGAATTAGTTTCTTTGAAAAAATTTTGATAAGGACTAAAGGAAAATTATTTACATATTACAATGACAAATATATATATATATATATATATATATATATATATATATATATATATATATATATTACAAGGACTAAAACAAAATAATAGAGACCAAAAAAAAAAAAAAGAATTTTACAAGGACCATTTTAAAAAATATTTTTATAAGAACTAAAATAAAAAAATAGTATATTACAGGGACCAAAAACATATTTAAGTCTAAATTTTATTTTTAATAAAATTAATATATTAAATAAAAAATAAATTTTTTAGTTTTTAAAAATAAAATAGGATAAATTTGAAAAAGAAGACAATATCATGTATGTTGTGAATATTAATAGAGAAAAATTAATCAAATGATAATGACGGTAAATAGTAAAATTCAATAAAAATGTATTTCCAAAAAGTGTAGAGCAGTTTTACACTGTTATCCAATCACAAACAACCATGTATGGTAAGTTTGTTGACTTGTCTAATAATTATCTTAAAAATCATACCAATGGCAATTTTTGATTGGTGGATAGTGTAAAATTTTTTATACTAACAATGCATAACCATTAAACTCAAATATTAAATATCAAATAAACATTATTCATAATTTTAAGATATAATGCCGGAAAGTAAAGTGACGGTAATAATAGACATTGAAGTTACTTTAAAGAGCTGTTTAGAAAAATATTTTAATTATTTTTAATATTTAAAAATTAAGTATATTAAAATTAATTTTATTAAAGTTTAAAATAAATGAATCATAAATAATCATGCATTTCAATAAAATAATAAATTTGAAATATAAAATATAGGCGTACAAGACGAAGGTAAGATGATTAGTCAAAAGAAAAGATTGAATTTCTTTGAGAGTTAATTAAGTGACTACTTGACTTATTAAGAAAATGGTTAAATTACTGGCACATGAAGTCTTTCTTATTAATTAATGATTAATTAAGAAAGGAAGCTAACATCTCCAGTACTGAATAGATAATCTACTATATACTAGTAATAAATACAATAATACAGATTTCAGTAAAGTTCATTTAAAAAAGAATAAATTAATCAGTAGATTCCTGAACCATTTAAAATTTTTTAATTAAGTTCCTAAACTAACAAGAATTATAATTGGGTCTTTAATCTTGTAAAATTTTTGTAATTGGATCTCTGATGTTAGTTTATAGTGGCTTGAAACAGTTAAAAAATGACAATTTATGATGGTTTTAAAGACCTAAGAGACTCAACTACAAAAATTTTATAAGATCAATGACTCAATTATAATTTTTTTTTAGTTTGGAAACTTAATTAAAATTTTCCAAATAATTTAAGTACTTACTTAATAATTTAACCTTTAAAAAAATCTTTAAAAGTAGTCCTCCGAAGATTACGATGAAACTATATTAGTTTTTAATTTTTTCTAAATTACTCTATTTTTTGGTACAGTACTAGATTCGTCTTGGACTAAAACAGTGACGTAAAAAATAAATTTAATAATTATTTTATATTTTTTTAAGAACCGATGACAAAATGCTTTTGGGAAATTATATATTTTCTAATAGCTACTATTTTTATAACTTAAAAAAATAAAATAATTTAGAGAATAAAGTATAATTATAACTATTGATTAGAAAACTAACAATTAAAATTTTAATAATTATATAATTTATTATCCATATATATATATATATATATATATTATCGCAATATTATTTTTTAATTTCTAATCAATAAACAGAATCTCACACGTAATTATAATTAGCAAATGGAGATAATATCTATAGGATAAATATTATTTAGGAGAAAATTTAATACAGTTCTTTATATACTGTTTGTATTTTTTTTTCAATTAGAATTTAAGTTTCATTTTGATAATTTGTATAATTTTTTAATGCAAAATTTATTACATAAATTACTAAAGCAAAACTCTAATTCTAATTTAAAGAAAAAAACACAAACAACACTTGAAAAATTGTATATAAATTTTGTCCCTTCCTTCTTGTTATTTTGACAAGGCAAGCGGGGGGAATCAATTACATAGTGAGGAGTCTAGGCCTTATAATTAAGCATAGCTGTCATGTTGTATATAGGAGACCTTGGCTGGAGTGATCCACGTCTTGTAATTTATTAGCTTTAGATCTGGAGGCAGTACATAAACACGGGTCGAAAAATGAATGCCATAGCAGCAGATGTAATTACTGGTGTGTGTTACACTGTGGGCACATCTTGTGCTTATAGTTGTGGCATATTTCTTCTCATAAATTTCTTTTGCTTTTCAAAATAAATAAATAGGACATAATCAATCGACTCACCAAGGATGAAAGGCAATGTTCGGATGCCTCCACGACGTTGCTGGCGTTTCCTCTTCTTACTGTCTGCCTCTTCTTTCAGCGCCACCTCGCCACCCACGCTCTTCTCTATCTCCATATCTGCTGATCCTATATGCTACTGAGTACTGATGTCTGTACTTCATCCATTCGCAGTTTTTGCACACATCTATATATAGACATTATGGCATATATAAAATATATGCGGCCATGCTGCCCATATGGGTAACAATAATAATAATAATAACAAAAGCAATATAGAGTGACGTCTTTGGCATGTGCTATTCTAGTGTGTCCCAATTTTTAAATTTGTCCTCAATTCATTTACTTGTATGGGGTTGAGTACGAGGATAAGCAAACAAAGAATAAAAATATAGGTTTAATTACACTTTTTTTGCCTTTCTAATATAGATAATGTGTGATTTTGATCCTCTCAAAACTTTTTTAAGATAATTTTGTTTCTATTTCTTAAATTAAGCAAATTTACTCCTGTAGCTATTTTTTTTCTTATAAAAAACTTTTAAATTCTCATTTTTTACTCCAAACATTCACAAATTGAATCAATAAACTGTTCTAAATCTTTTCCTATTCAAGTAAATATTTTCCTGTTTTATGCGGTTAACTTTTTTTTTTACATAGAACCTTCAAATTCTCATTCTTTACTCAAAACATTCACACATTAAATCAATTAAATTGTTCTAAATCTTTTCCTATTCAAGTAAATATTTTCCTGTTTTATGTAGTAGTTTTTTTTTACATTTAACCTTCAAATTCTCATTTTGTACTCAAAACATTCTCACATTAAATCAATTAAACTGTTCTATATCTTTTAATATTCAAATTAAATTCACCAATCCAAAAATCAAATTTCAATTAGAAAAAACTCAACTTTTTTGCTTTCCAAACCCTGATATCCATCTTATAAAATTTTCCAAATTTTATCAAATTTCTACCAAATTTCTAACTTATTAAATTTTAAACTATTTCATATCCCAAATTTAGAGCTAGCAAAATGCGTCAGGCTAGCTGGGACGACCCAAACCCACCCAATAAAATATAGGACTTGGACCTTAAATTATGAGCATGAATTAAACGTGAACCTTTTTAATCCAGTCAAATTACCAAATTATGGCTCGATACAGGCTTAGCCCACAAAACCCTGCTAAAAGCCCAAAAAAACCAGGCATTTGCCGGGCTTGGGCTTCATTTTCATATTCACTATAATTAACATGAGATGGTGTCTAACTACTAAGGAAAATCAATTGATGATCACGGTTACAACATTTCGTCTTTGACAGGATATTTTTATAGACATTGTCGTGAGACTAAATTTCGAGTTAAAGGTAATAGATAAGAAAGGTTCCTAAAATGACAACTCCAAAATTATAAAATTTATTTGAAATTACACTTATTTTCACTATGACTAACTGCTACAGCATCTTTCTAATAGAAATTAGTTCCAGCTGGCACAAAATATATGAAAAGTATAGTTAGAAATTAAACTTAATAATTAATAAAGATACTTTCAAGTAAGTAAATTACATTGATACTCCCTAAAGTTTTGTCAAATTTCTCTAAATACTTAATAATTAGTCTTCACTAATTTTTTTAATTGTTTTAAAAACATTAGACTGAGACCTCTTATACATTATATTAACTTTCATTGATTGTTTGAAAATATTATACTATGTATTCTTATAAGAAAAGTTGTTGTAAACGTTTAAAAAAAGAAAGTTTTGTACAATCTCAAAAAATCTTAGAGAGTATCCATGTAATTTACTCTTATATTTTTCTAATACAAATTTACTTATTTTTATTTGCAAATTGTAGCTCTCTTCGTTGACTGTACTGTGTACAAGATTTTAAAAACTTTGGAATCTTTTAGTCATCTTAATTAATTCGAGATGACAACTCATAGTTTAGTAATTAAATAATTCATGATTGACTCTTTTCTTTGACTTATCGATATCATCATGCGAGCGCATGCAAGTTGTTAAAAAATATAATAACGCTCTCTATATATTTTTGGTACAGATAATAATGCTGTGCGTGTGTTGAGATGGCTAAATTTTCATGTCTACTTGCTTCTATTAGATAGACACTATTTAATTGATAAGGGAGCTAAGATCTATTAGATAGACACTGTTTAATCCACTGATATAAAAGTCGTACAATTATGCAGGTTACAGAGTATATAGTCACACAGGCACTGCTATATACCAGAGTAGATTTTAATCTTGTCATGTAAAATTCTACAAATTGTTTAAGATAGATGCATTCATTCTTCACTGATAAGTTTTACTCCTCTCTTTGTCCGACCAACAAATTGATTGAACCAGATAAAGAGAAGAAAAAACAGAGGAAAAAATGATAGATTGTATGAGAAGGTAAAGGAAAATTGAGGAGGAGATTGATCAGGATGAAATGAATGTGCAAAAGTTAACAAACTTGCAAAAAGAATTTTAAAATCTGACCAGTGATTGAATTGGTAAAGACACAGGTTCAATGATATAACCATAATTGTCTAACTCCTTTCTTTTGTCTACCATGTTTGGTACTCGCGTGTTACTCTTCTCTACCTCCATACCTATTACCTGTCTAATCATATGTTAGAAATGTTGAATTATTTTGCGAGTATGTTAAAAGATTTAAAGATATTGTCTCACATTCACTAAATAGAGTAATAAAATAGTTTTATTTTAAATTAGAAATTAATCTTATCAATAATTTTTATTTGTAATAAAAGATTTTGACTTGTTTTCCATAAATTTTGTGGACTTTTTGGATTTACTAATAGTTTTGACTCACTCTTCTTATTTCACTCATTTTTTTAGTCATACATTCTATCTCTCTTATGTGTGTGTTTTTCTTCTTCTTCCTCTGCCCTCCTTCCTTCTTCTTCTCCACCATTTTATCTAGAGGTAACAAAATGGCCGAGCTCACAAGCTTGAACAAAACCTGCTTGATAAAATATCAAGCTTAGGCTTTAAATTTTGAGTCCAAATTAAATGCGGGCCTTTCTAACCTGATCCAATCCTGGCCCAATCTGCACTTAGCTTGCAAAACCCGCCAAAAGCCCAAAAAAACTATACTTTTACTAAGCTTGGGATTCATTTTTAGGCCCAAATTAAATCTGAGCTTTTTGGGCCAAGGCTAGCCTGCATCAAGCCGGGTAGCTCGTTTTGCCATCTCTAGTCCTATCACTAGGTTAACAAAATTTAATAGTTTTTGTTCTATCATTAGACTCATCCTTGAAGGAAACGGAGTATTAACATTTGTGATTGTTTCTGTAATGATACATGCACACACATATCTGAGGAATGTCATGTAATTAACCTTTATTGTATAATCATAATGAATAAGTTTTAATTTAATTCTTTTTAATTTTTACAATTTATAAAAAATTATAAAAAGTTATAATTTTGACTAAAATGTACAAAATTATTTTTTATTTATGTAGATAGTTTTTTAAATGATAAAAAATTATATAAGTAGCAAAATAATTCTAATTAAAAGATTGTCAGTAAGTAATATATAAAAAAATTGCACAATTTATTAAGTAGACATAGAGTCTATTGATAATTGTAAACAAATAAAATAACAAGTGACATCATATATAATATAAAATAAGTAATCAAAGAAAACGAGGCTATATAATAACGGGTGTAAACATAGGGTCTTAAACAAGTAGATAAGGCTATTGATATAATATAGTATATAATGATATTATGTATTATAAAACACAGGTTGTTTAGTTTTTAAGCTATTGATAATAGGCTTTTTTTGTTTTCAGGCATTAGTCTCGTTTATATAGCAAAAACAAAATTGTCACTTGCAAGAAAGGAAATTATGCCCGTTAATATTATCTCGAATGAATGAACATTATCCTGTTTTACGTCATTAGTCACGTTTATATAGTCCCGTTTTCATGGCATTAGTCCCAATAATATTGTCTCGAATACATCAACATCTACGAGGGGGGGGAGAACAATGAAGAATAAATAAAAGAAGTACGAGAGTAGTAGGAACCTGCTGAGGAGAAGACGTTGCCGAGAGAGGAGCTAATATGATTGGTGAAGAAGAAATCAGAGAAGAGATAAGACCAATGGAGATGGGGACTTCAGCAAAATGTTGATGACAAAGGGAGGGAGAGAAGCTCTGCTAGCTAGGGCGGATGAAGGAGCCTCGTTTAAATAGTCATAAGGGTGAGATGGGGAAAAAATTATCTTATCCTATCAATTTCTAACCCAGACTTCTCCAATCTCATAAAAATTACATTAATGAGTACAATAGGATAAGTCCAGAGGATAAAATTATCATATCATGTTAACCCAACAAATATTGAATTAAAATAAGATATGATAAGTTATCTTATCCGACCTATTTATTTTAGCTACTAAACAGACTCTAATTAAATGTCTTCTATCATTTAATATGATTATATATATTATTTTCTCTTTTCCAGACAACTTTCGTTTTTAATATAAATATCTCTTTGTTTTTTTTCTTTCTCTCTCGTCACCCAAAAGCCAAAGCATTAGAAACTTTATTGAAAAATCAAATATTTAATTATCAAAAATAGAGAGGAAAAACTAAGCGGAAGATACATCTTAGAACTTACAATTTTATTACTAATAGCCAAATCTCAAGTGTAATGGTGCATGTTTTATAACGTAAACGTAGTATCGTTATGTGATCAACTGCATGCCAGCAAACAAAGTATATTAATTTACATTTTAAATTACAGGAAGCAAAGTGATTTTGAATTAAACTTGTTCTGGTTACGGAACAATGGCCCAATTCACCATACATCCCTGCACCAACAAAGTCCAAAAAGGCTAATTCCAGTGTTGGGCCAATAGCTACATGAGCTCCAATCCATTAAGGGTCTGCTTTACTCAGTATTTCCTATGCCCAAACTAGAGGATCCCTGCAAATGTTCACACCACACACACAGTGGTTTCAGAATATTCATTTAATAGAGGAATCCACATTATCTAGGATTACCTCATGCTCTCGCCTATCCTTTAGTCCGGATCCTCTACGGCGGCTGCAGCCCCTGCAGCAAACTATATACCTTTTATAACTAATTGAAAAAATATTATTTTTATATGTCTAAGCTTTTATCACCATCAGATATAAATTCAATGACTATTATTTCTGCTGCAGAGGTAGCATGGCAGTAGAAGATCCAATTGCCCTATCCTAAGTGTGAGTTACCTGTAAATAGAGAAGTTATTACATACTCTAGGACTACCATGTATCTATAGTTCTCACTAATCTTTACGCAACATGTAGTTAAAATTTTTAATTTACAAAAAATAATTAATAAAACTCACAAAAAAGTTTTAATTTACCATGTATCATGTAGAGATTGATCAGGATCAGAGACCATAATAGTCCATGATCATGTAATAATTTCTTAATGAGTCTTTTAAGTAGATCACTCACAAAGATACCAGGTAGACATACAATTTATATATTGTTATTCTACTGCTTCATACATTAGAATGTCTTTACATGCACTCTCCACCTTTCACTGTCGTCTTGGACTAGCAGTTAGACTCATCCACCTTCAACTTTTAAGCAAACTAAGTGGGTCTCAGTCATCTTGGGAAACCTAGAATGATCAAACTGCATGAAAGAAGCTGTAATTTATCGATCCTAACAAAGTAGATTTTGACCCTCCTTCAGACAAGAATTAATCAATCAATATAATTGTTACTTGGCAGTTTTTATGTAGTTCCTGTTATCACTCCAATTTTAGCTTTAGTTATGTAAAACATGACATTGGAGGCAACTCCGATAATGGAGTGAATTGAGATTTATAGAGATTTAGTGACAATTCTTCAATATTTTAAGGAAATAATTAAAATCACTCGTTAATGTCAAAAGACTAAAGCACATTTTTGAAAATAGAAAGAAATGCCCTGGCATGTGCTTACAATAGATGAGGAATTGAACAATTTTCAGATTTCAATATCAACGAGAACATAAATTCATTCATTATTTGTAAATTCTCTCTCTTCTCCCTCCCTACCATCTAATAAATTGACAGATGAGATTTTTTCATTGGCCCGTTCTCAATCTTCTTGCTTGTTTATTTCACTAATTTCCTCCAAAGGCTTGTAAGTGTAAACCCAAGCACAAATTAAATAATAAATGAGATTCACAAGTTGAATCCCGCTAACAAGAAAATAATAGCACTCCAGTCTACCTCTATTGAGGTTCCTATCAGGCAACCAATTCCTTTCCTTGCCAGAATACTTATGAACTAGTGAGACCAATAGTGTGCCAACATAGTTCCCAACGGCTGTAGTTATGCAATACAGAGCTGTAGCAGTGCTTCTCATGCTCTCAGGTGACTGATCATAGAGAAATTCCAAATGCCCCACAACCATGAAAACTTCAGCCACCCCATGCAGACAATACTGAGGTACCAACCAGAACACTCTAATAGGAATAGTGGCATTTGGACTATCCAATAAGTGGTACTTGGCAGCAACCGCTTTCCTTTTGATTTCCACCAGTGCTGAAACTAGTGTGGCTAAAATGTTAACCACAAAACCTACCCCCATTCTCTGCAGGCATGTGATTCCAGAAGGGTTCCCATTGAATCTACGAGCAAAGGGAACAAAAAGGCGTTCATAGAGAACAATGCCTACCATCATGGTTAGGACATTGAAAATGGACATGCTAGCTGGGGGGATTTGGAATGAGTGAGAGAGGTGTCTATTCATTGTGCGAGCCTGTAGAATGACAAAGCTGTGCTGATTTGATGAAGCAGTTATGAGCAAAATTCCTGAGGCCCAAATTGGAAGCATTCTAATGATGGATTTTAGCTCCTCAACTCTATGGACGGTGGCTAATTTCCATAAGTTTGGTGGAGCATTTGGATCATTGCCCTCTTCATCTGTGACAATTGCAGCCTTGTCCAAACATCTGCAGATATAAATTAACTCGAGAACAGTCAAGTGATGTTAGATGTGCTAAGGCAAATTCAGCCATCAAGATACTTGTAACATACGGTCAGCAAAGCCTATATAGTTCTTGATAATTTAGTAGTACATGCAATCCGTGCGAAATCGTTTATTATAATAAAATAAACTTTGTTAAGCACGTGCATATATATCAAAATGGAAGTGGAGAAAATGGACTTTTAATATTCCATAAAGGATTGTCTAACTTATTCCAAGTAAAAATAGGGTTAAAAATAATTGGTGTAATTTTCTATATACTTAAAGATAGTTAGTACAACATGAAAAATTATATCAATCATCTTTGATGAGATTATTTAACCCCATTTTTACTTGAAGTAAGTTAAACAACCCCATTCCAAAAGGGCTAAAACATTATTCATACTTCAAAATTTGGAGCTAGAAATGGGCAAATGGTTATGAAAGCTTGACCCTTATGTAAAAATGTCTGAGCAACTGGTTACCAGAAAACATATGGATATTGACAACCAAATATTTTATAAATTTCATCGTCAATCCTAATTAATTTTAAATATATGTAAAGTGAAAAAGACATCCTATTTTTAATATAACTGATGGACGTTACAACTAATAATGGCGGGTCTTCAAGTGATAATAATAATTATGTCGGGATCATATCAAAATTTGATTTATTTTTTTTTAATTTATTTTAGATCTTTTCCTGTTTTAGAATAGCAAAATATGAAAGTAAAAATACACAATTTTGATCGTGCAAGAAATAATATGCACGATTGATCGTAGAGTTCTTAATTATATTAAAAAATCATGTGTCTTTTGTTCTTCAATGTTACCGTATATCATGTTGTTGGAGTGGAAAAGATCCAAATCCACATTTTTGACTTAGACTTACTTGAATTGATCCGAGTGTAAAAGCCTTCCTTCCAAAGAAATAGCAGAATCTAACTCCCAATTTTGGTACAAAAGCTTGGCATCCTCTGGCAAAGCCTCCTTCCTCTTCTTCACAGCTGCCACAACTACTTGTACCAAACGAACCAATGGACTACCGTGTGGTTTCACGGTCTTATAGAGTGGTGAGCCCAACACAAAGGCAATGACGGATAACAGCATGGCAATGGTTGGAATCCCAAGGCCCCATCCCCAACCCATGTTGTCTTGAATGTAAACCACAATGGTCAAAGCACTTAGAGAAGCCAGTCCCATGCAGAAAAAGTACCAATTGAAGAGGTTCCACTTCCTTGATGCCACCCCATTTTTTGTCATGTCAAATTGGTCCGCTGAAAAGGGCACAACACAAGGTCTAATGCCCCCTGTGCCAAGTGATATGAGTAAGAGAGAGATGTAGAGTATCCACAGCTGCGAGGATGAGGCTTCTTGACAGTTCACTTGAGTTGGGCATGGTGGGGGGTGCAGATGGGGCAGTATAGCTGATACAGTTATAATAACCAATCCCTGTAATAAGAAGAATAGTATGGCAAAATTATTGGCAGGGTATGGTGTAAGTAGTACTAAAATGGAAAGGCCTCACACCCAAATCATCCTACTTGGATTGCAACTGTTTCATATTGATATGATTGAGAAATGAGAATAGAGATGTCTGAAATTTGAGAATTTTAAAATCTAACTTAGAAAAAAAAAATTAGAGTTTAATTCTAGAGTAAAACATTGTTTTGGTTCTTGAAGGTGTATAACGGTGTTATATTAGTCTTTAAAACTAAAAAAAAAAAAATTCCTTAAATTTTCAATTATTGCATCTAAGTTCCTAAATTTAATTACTTACTATTATTTTAGTTTCTAACTAGATGTCAATATCATCACTCAAGTCACATTTTTTTTTTAATTTTGAACTAAAGTGATTAACGAATTGCAATTTCAAGGACTTGTATGAAATTTCTTTAGGTGTAGAGACTAATGTAACAGTATTATACACTTTCAGGTACTAAAATAGTGGTCTACTCTTAATTCTAACAAGATTTTAAAAATAAAAAAAGAGTAACATAATGAAACTACTTAAAGTTTTAAAACACTTTCAGGAACTAAAATAGTGGTCTACTCTTAATTCTAACAAGATTTAGAAAAAAAAAAAAAAAGAGTTACATAATGAAACTACTAAATTTTTAAAACAACGTTTTGAAAAGTTCTTACATTTTTAGTTACATTTCCTAATCTCATTCTTTTTAATAATTCGTGCTAGATTGAAGCATGTTACATATATTGTATGTCTTAGTAACGACATTTTACTATTTTAGACGAAAAGTCATTTTTAAGAATTTTTTATCTTTAGTCTAACATCTTAATTTTAATTAACAAAATATTTAAAATAGTTGAGGGTTATATATCCAAAGTATTATGAGTGTGATCAGTAGGAGAATATGACCGTGACTTAGATTGTAGAAAGAGAAAAAGGAGAGGGTAAGAAACCAGTTCATAGATGAGAGAAGCGACAACAATGGTCCAAAATCGGCCAGCAAAAGAGTCAGCAATGAAAGCACCAAGCAGAGGAGTGAAGTTAGAAGTTCCACTAAAGTTGGTGAGCGTGATGGAGGCAGATACCAATGGCATGTTCAGCTGTTGAGTAAGGTAGCTTATCATGTTCGCATTGAAACCAGCACTCGCAAATCTATCACACAATTCATTTGCTGCATATATAATCCACAACACCCAACAAGTCCAAATTAATCTTGTTCATACAGAATATGCAACCGGGCAGTGGACACTTCTAAACATTTTTCTTATTCTTTTAATTCAGAAATTATGAATATGACACCAATGATGTTCTTATACATACTTACTACAAGAGGATTTTGAATTTGGTGCAATTACTGTAATCGTGGACTGTTCGATTTCCATTCTACTATTATGGATCTTCATCGTTAGTCTGCAGTAACTTACCAAATCCAAATCCACATAGAAGCTATAGTTTCATGATAAGTGGATGGAAAAATATAAAAAGGGTTGTAATGTCTTTTTATGATACTTTTTATAATATATTTTTTTTTATAAATCACATCAACAATTTTATCTCACATTTTTTTCGTACAAATTGAATAAATTTATTGCACAAATATGATTTGTCAATAAAAAATGAGGAATCATGGCATTATAATCCAGTTAATTTGTGTGTTAATTAAATGAATACTTTACTCATTGAACAGTTTTATTTGTACATATAGAAATAGCTAAGATTTCCGCATCTAACCTAATACTCTTTCTCTTTTTTCTAATACAATTAATTAATTCAACTAATTAATTTATAAAAGGAGTCGTATATATTTGGTATGAAAACGATATTTGCATTTCAACAACTTATTCTATTTTTATATATACTACATTTTTAGATAATAAAATTAAAAATTGCATTTTAACATGTACACGCACATCTTTTCTTCTTTATAAAAGTAAGAGGATCGCTATTATGTCACAACAACCACAGCCAACACTAACAGACAGTGGACTCTAGCTTTCCCGAGGGCTGCATAAATGCATTATTGGTTTTTCAATATATATTTTTAATAGTTAAAATGTATTAAAAATTATAAAACCATGAGTGAAAACTATACAATTTTATAATTTTAATAAATTTTAGTTAATAATACAGAATGTGTTAAAAAGAAATTATGACCAACATTTCTCCTCTTATAATTCTTTCTCTCACTCTCGTGTCTTGAATCTTCGTATACTAATATGACTCAAAATAAAAAATTCTTTCTCTCATGCCCAACCAACAAATCAATTGAACATCAAAAGGCCGCGAAGCAATGGAGAATAAGGAGGAAAGGAATGTGCAGAAGTTAAAAAGTAGCAAGTTTGAGAAAGAATAGAGAGTTTCTGACCGAGGATGAAAGGTAATGTTCGGATGCCTCCTCGTCGATGGCGCTTGCTCTTGTTATTGTGTACCTGTTCTTCTTTCTCGACCATCTTGCCATTGCCTCTAATGCTCTTCTCTACCTCGATGTCTGACATTTGTTTAATTTAGCATATGCTAGAGACCGATGTTGTCTATGCACATATGTACACCTTGCACTCCTTACTATATAGGCGTTGTAATGTGGGTCTGTGTATTATTATATACCAGTAAATTATGAGTATATAGTTTATGCACCCACACCAAGTGCTTAAATCAACTAGCGGGGATTGTTCCAGCTTAACCAGTAGTCTCGAGTTCGAGTACGGGATATGCAACTACATTAAATACTCGAAGAGAGAGTTTTGTCGTTCATAGTAATTCTACCCAGTTTGAGCAGGATTGCCTTCAGTGAAATATACATGTAGTCTCTAAAATAAAAAAATAGTTTATGCACCCCGTTATTTAATCACAAATTATCATTTATGATAAATTTGTTGATTTTTATAATAATTATCTTAAAAATATACTTAACATGATTTATTATTAGTTATCATTGTGAAATTTTTACACTAACAATGCATAGATATTAAACTCTTAAATTATTTTATATGTCTTTATAGTAAAAGATTTTAACATGTTATTAATATTTGAAAAAAAATTAAATACACTCTTACTAATTAACATTCGTTAAAATTATTTTAATCTACACTAAATTATATAAAAAATATTTAAAATGTAAATAAATTTTAAGAATTTGTATAATTTATTTAAAATGTAAATAAATTTGTATAATTTAGTTAAAAATATATATATATTTCTATATATAATTTAAAATAGCTATCTTGAACGAAAACGTTTTTAAGAATTATTCTTTAATGAGGGTGCTTTTAAGAGTTTTTCTTAAATGGGAATGTTAGCAATAGCAACCAAATTCTAAATTAACAAAACAAAACGAATACAAACAGACAACACGATTTAACGAGGTTCAGCAAGTGTGCCTATGTCTTCGAGAGCAGGGCAAGTTGTTTCTATTATTGATTAGCAAATTGGGTTACATCAGATATATAAAGATAACAGTATAGATTTACAATAACACTCCTATACCATATCGCAGAGGGTTTCTCCACACCCGCTTATTTGTAACCCAACAAGCAGGCAGCTTAGGCCCAAAAGGGCAGATGCTACCCCACTCTCTTTGCTTCGTTGCGCTCCACTCCAACATCTGCCCACCCATAGAATATAATCCACGCACAATAGGGAACATTTTTAATAGTTGTTACCACTCTCATATATTTGAATTTTTTTAACTGCTTACATCTTTTAATTTATCCTTTTCATTTTTATTTTTAAATTAAATTTAAATATTTTTAAAAAAAATTATCAAATAGTTTAAAATAACATTATATCACAATATAAATTATTTATCATAAATATGAATTATAATTTATATGTTCAAAAAATTTATTTATTATAAATTTTAATTATTATATAATTTATTTATTCAATATAAATTTTAGTTATATTAAAATAAACATTTATCTTGTTCATTAACAAACATGAACATATTTAAAATGTTAAGAAAATAAAAATTTTGTTAAAATTATTAAGTTAAAAAATTCTAAAAATAACACACGCATAGACACACTTAAAATATTATGAAAATAAAATTTTTTGTTAAAATTGTTAGGTTGAAAAATACTAAAAACAACGCACACACACGCACACACACACACTATGACACTCCAAGACATCTCGGGACAGGATCCTCTCCCATTATCAAAAAACTGGATGCAATCTCAGCCCTTCTTTAATTTTAATATTTAATAAATTTAAATAAAAATTATGCATTAAATGGTGGAAATTAAAAACTGAACACTCTCCAGTTTTTTTTAACCGGAGAGGATCGGGTCCATCTCACGTTAAAACTACTGTGCATGCGTAGAAACACGTTATTCTTCTTTTGTTTTTATTAGCATAAAAAAAGTTGTGGGTTTTTCAGAAGTTGAAAGTTGAAACAACACTCAACCGATATAAGCTATAGGAAAGTTTAAGTCCAATAATGCATTCCACTCTATTTTTCTAATCATTTCTCACTCTATTTGTGTAACTTTAACTAAGCTTTCTTTGGGGACCATTGAAATGAAAACCTTTTAATTGAGGATGTTTATAGGAAGAAATGAGGACGAGTTTATCTTAGTTTTTATTTGACTGAAAAATTTAATAAATTTATTTGTTTCAATCTGAATTTGCACTTTCAAAAAAAAATCTGAATTTTTGATTCGATTGAAATCTAATAATATACGAGATGAAATTAAGTTGAGTTAATTTGTCCACATAATTTATATATTAATTTTAATATTATGTATAAATAAATCATAAAGTTAAATTAAAAAAGTATTAAATTTAAAAGAATATAATATATTTTATTAAGTTAGGACGATTCAAAGTATAATCTAAATTCGTGCTCAAAATGAAGTAAATTTAATTTCTAGAACTCAAATTCATCAAAATTAATTTTGAGTAAGAGTTGTTTTTCGTTTGATTATTATCGTAAAAACTATTTTTTATTTTAAAAGGTGGTTATAATAACACTTTTTAAGTTACTCAAGATAACTTCTTACAATAATTAAAAAGCCAAAAAAATTATTTACTCTACTGAAGTAAATTTAAAAAGTCAATAATCATCATATAAGGTATTTTATATCATAATTTAAATTATTTATTGTCAATTTAAAATATAATTTATATATTTAAATATATTTCTTGATTATAAATTTTAATGATTATATAATATGTATTTAAAAATATTTATTTATTATAAATTTTAATTATATAAAAATAAATATTTATTACGTGTAATTCATAGACTAAAATATTAGTCTAACATAAATTTTAACTTATTTTTTTCTATTCCATTAATATATATATATATATATATATATATATATATATATATATATAATATTTCTTACATACATCTTTCAACAAAAAAATCCTACTTAAGATTTATTCAAACATTAAATATAAGCATCTATTTTAATAAAAATTCGAATCGTGATTCTACACTTTAAGAGAAAATATATGACCTTCCAATTAACAACATTTTTGCTATTTTCTCCCATTTAAATATATCTAAACAAAAAGAAGAAAATAAAAGAATTTTATATTTGACACCCTGAAATCATAAGGTTATTTGTTGATACTTTTAGCTTTAACCTCAAGTTGAAATGTGATATTTTTTTAATAAGGAATTTTTATGTGAGGCAAATTACCTGTTTTTCTAAGTTAATAAATATTGTAATTTTTACACATTGTACTAAAAATTTTAAATATATATGAAAAATAAAATTTTAAAAATTAATTTAATTAATAAAAAATATTTTACTGATCATTTTCAAATATTTATTTAATTGATTAATGAAATTAATGATACTAAAATCTTTTTTAATGAATAACTAATTAAATAAGAAAATTCAAAAATATATATCACAAAATAAGAAAAAATGCATAATTATGAAAGAATGAGTGTTATATATATATATATATATATATGATCATCAATACCTTAATGTTCGTATGGGAACTAAACGTATAATTTTTGGGTATAAAGACTAGAAAAGAAAAGTTAGTACAGGTATAGAAACTAAAAGATTAATTAAACCTAAAATATATCATAGGTGTTATGAAAGACATTTTTGACAAAAAGTAATTTCCAGACACCACTATCAAATTCAGAACATGTTAAGGGAAAAAAAAAACCATTACGAATATGAAAAATGCAGTTTAATAAAGAATCAATGCATGTATTGTAGTTGAAAAGTTAGTCTCAAAATATAATAATAAAAGCTTTAAATTTAATATTTAAATTAGTAAATTTTATTTTTAATAAAAAATATTGAGAAAATTAATTTATTAAATTTAACCATCAAGTTACCATCAAACATAAGGAAAACTATTACAAGATATCAAATTTTATGTTTTATATAAAAAAGAAAAGAAAATGTGGACAGAGATGAGACGGTACCTGTCTTTCCACTAGTAACAACAATAATGATTTTCACAAATGTTATTTTTTCCGTCAAACAGGGCCGTAGTCATTAATTTTCAAACGACAGTATAGATATCTCTTATTAATTTTAAAACAAACAAAAATAAAAAAACTTGCAAACAATAAAAAAACAAATACTTTTTTAGTAAGTAAATAATGTTAATTATGATGACGTCCTCGCTTACGCCATACTAAAGGTTGGTCAGAATCTAGACTAAGCTGTGTTGTTATGGTTCAAAGAAGTCGGAATATATAATCAAATCTTCTCATATGAGGACAGATTATACAGTAGCTTTTTTGTTTGTTTGATTGATACAATTATGCAATAGTTATATATTAAATCCTCACAGGAGAGATCAGTTTAATAGTTTCATAGTGTTGTCCGTGACACTTTGTTGCGTATAAGTTTACTCGTGATTTTTCATCTATAAATTTCGATGAGATAAAGATTTGAGTCATTAATTTGAAGAAATAACCATCTTAGTATTCAATTTCGGAAATTAATTACGTTTTCTGGAATTTTTAAATAGTCAATGGTTTGTCATCTTTAAAATGCAAATACATGAAAAGTAATTCCTCATCTTAATACATACGAAAGAACGAGATACGAAAGAAATGTGCTAAATGTTAATTCAAGTGAAATAAATAAAATAAGCTTAAATATGTTTTTCGTCTACAAAATTTAATATTTTTTTTTTCATTTTTCGTTTATGTAAATTTTTCTTTTTTTTTATCATTCCAATAAGTTCAAATCTTTTATTTTTAGTTATTGTCATCAAACTCTGTTACAAAAATATTAACGTTAATGTATGATGTTATCACATGTCACGTCATCAAAAGATGACATCATCATGTATCATATTAGTAAAAATTATGTCATCATGTATCACGTCAACAAAAAAGTGTCACATCATCATTTTAAATATTAAAATAAAATAAAACATTGGAGAGGCTAAAAAAATTACAGGAATTAAAAAAAAAATTACAAAGACTAAAAACAAAAGTAACATATTTGTAGTAATGAAAAAAAGATATGTCAAGATAGTTTTATTTAGATAACCTTTGTGTGAATCTTATTGTGAATGTTATTTTTAATGTGTATGAGTCATTCTATTCTCATTTTGATGCACCCCTCCCTCACCCATCCGATGGCACACCTTAGTTTTTAACACCATGTCTTGTCTCACCAATTTCATGTTCAAATATAACACCACACACTAAGTTTCAGAACCCTCGAGCCACACATGCATCAACCACAATATTATTGCATACATAAAGACCTTCACTTCACTCTTTCCCTTGTTACTCACTATTATACACAACACATACCCCACATTATAATTTCTATCGCATTCCCATTACGTCTGGAAACTTCATGAAACCAAATCCTCAACTTAGCTTTGTTAATTAAAAGTTCTACAACTCCAACCTTTACCTACCATTGACATCCAATCCTTCACTGTCTTTCGTCAAATCACTCTATCTTGTCTCACTATGAGCTTTGACGTGCACCCAAATTTGAACACTAAGACAGTAACAAAGTCATTGTTACTGCTCACCATCACAAACCATTCATTGCTCCACCAATGAAGCTCCATCATGAGACATTCATGTAGAATCCCATTCTCTTTGTAAAGCAGTCAATCACAATTGACACCATAAACCAGCCTTTAATCATTCAACAACCATTATAAGTCACACATCACCATGTAGTCCCTGGACCACTATGCCGCCATATGAAACCAGAATCATCATCACCAAACCTTATGCTCTCCAACTTGAGCCATGAAAAAGCAAAACCCGTATTAGTTAACACTTAAGCTCACAACCCACTAAACTGACATCACCATAAGTGGACCAACACTAAGCCCAACTCCCAACTTTGAGTCCCAACAACTCCTTACTCCACCATGAAAAGCCAACATCGACCAACCGCACCCACTCCACTACACTAAAGCACATACACATAATGTTAACAAACCAGCCATTCACCACCATGCAGGAATGGCCTTATAATACCCCAAATGATTTAAATATAATAATAATAATAATTTTATAAACTTTTCCTATTCTTGAAAATACGAAGTGATTTTTTTCTCACTATTACATCACGAATACTAGATACAAATACAATGTTTAAAATACAATACTACAATTTCCTAAAGTTGGTCATACTAAAAATAAATTTTACTCATGCAAAACTAAAGTGGCAAAGAATTGCCACCAGAGAACGCTGAGAAGATCCTACTAATCTCCTACTGCACTATACTGATGTTGATTGTTGCCATCTATGGGGCGGGGGAAGCATACAACAAATAACAAGCAAAGAAAAAAGAAACAACACACAAACAAACGAAGAGGGAGTGAGGTTCTAACTTAAAGCATCGATATGGCAATAAGCATTCACAAGGCCTAATCTAACATACAATCACAATGAAACATAAAGTCAGAGAATTTGTATTATATCACACAAAATGATCAATCAAATGCAATGCATGAATGTATAGATGTTGACTCATGATCGGGCACAATGGATGGGTATATAGATATTAACTCATCTCCATGGAAGACTATCCAACAATAGAGTAACATGATCAGGAGCTCATACTCCACCGACCAAAGCATGCCAAATTAATATCAATATTCACCTAATCTAGAATGGGAATAGCATTAAGTGATTTACCAACCAAAGCTAGAATGCGAATAGCCTTTGGTGGTAACAGGTATGCGGCAGTACTCTCCACTTGATCGTGGATAAATTGTAGTGACTTGTTAGGAATAATAGTGCACAAATCGCCTTAACCACGACACAGAGTCGCTACCCTCCGGCCCCTTGTGGGATGACGTGCACCAAACATCCTCGAGGTCTCCTTGCCTTCCACTACAAAATTCACACCCCATTACAGGGTGTAACTACTCTGAGACCTTGGGTTTAACAACAATGCTATAATTATAATCTGTCTTATTAGAGTTGATATAAATTAAGTATTTTAGTAGAGGATCTCAACTTCCCTCAATACAAAATTTCAATTTGCCAACAGTAGGCTTCAAAACAAATCCTCTTAATCAGAGGTTAATATTCAATAATTTCACTCGATATCAACTCTAATATAAAAGACTAATCACTGTGCACATGACAGTATATTCAATATTCATTCAGTAAAATCAATCACACTTTGAATCGATCATAGAAATAATAAGGAATTAAACATAATGGTAACTATCCTCTTTTCCTCCTTACTTTTACCCACTCTCTTAAAATTTAGAGTTTATACTTTATCCTCACTTTTATTAAATTTTATGGCAAGACTATCATCACTAACGGATTTTAAAACTTTAGTCTCTTTTAAATTTTATGGAGCATCTCACTTTACACTTTATTCCACTTATTTGTCTTATTAACATTATCAATAATTATTATCATTAACATTATTATTATTGTTATTGTTATTACTAGTATTACCATATTATATTATCATTATTATTAAGGCTATTATTATTACTTTTTTTTATTACAGTTTATGACAATATTCGAATAACTTATTGATTCTCACTTTTTTTTTATTTAGTATTTACTATTATTATTATTATCTTCCTCATTAAAAAAAACCATCCGTTCACAACAATAAATATTATTATTACTGAACTGGTTTACATTATTTCATCTATTATTAGTATTTTCAAAAAGAATACCTTTATTTAGAACTATAGTTGTACATCTTCATTTCTCCTTTATAATTTATGTACGTAATAGAACTCTCATAATATGACGTTCTTCACTCAGTACTTAACTTTTTCTTATTATAAGATTTTTATTAAAATAATTAGAATTATATTAATTGTTGAAATTATTACTATTCTTATTAATATTATGATACTTTTGTTTATGATTCGGTGGTAGGTATACAAGTATACGTATTTGTATAAGAACCCATATTTTGTTTTGTTATTATTGTACTTTAACAGAGTTTTTAATGAGTTATAATTATGATCCCTTATTTTATTTGTGTTTAAATCTTATTGGAATATTTCGTGAGCTCAAGCATAGGTTGCCAGCAAGGAAAATGGTTTCACACTTTGGGTCCACAAAGCAAGTCCAGGACTGCATTTGGTCTGTTATAATTTCATGTTTTATGCGTCAGCCCAATGTTATATTTCTCTTTTTAGGCCCAATCCTCAACTCCCGGTAAGTTTCCAATCTTTTGTCTCCCCATTTCACTCTCTCCATGTAAATGACGAGATGGAATTGCTGCAACCGTGTTCTTCAGTATCAACCAGCAAGGGAGATCAAAGAAAAGAAGTTTTTCTTTTTTAAACCCATGATCCATAATTTTATACATGTTCGCTTGATACTTTGACGTGACAGAACTAGTTGCTAAGAAAATTTCTCCTCTCTCACTCGGTCCAAAGCCAACATAACAGGAAAAAAAATTCCCGAAGCTCAGTTTATGGCTCAACTCCACACAAGCAACACGTCTCAATAGCAATGATAAATTGACAAATTTATAGCAACAAACTATCATCATACTTAAACAATTTCAGCAGCATAACAACACCTTAAACAAGAACATAGAGTACTGAAATCAAACCAGTAAAAAGAAATAAGCTTTCCAAAATTCATAAATTTTAAGCAAGTATTTAAACAACTAAAATTACCGATTGAGGCCTAAACCTCCTCCCCCACCTTAGATTTTCCAGAAATCTTCGAATGTCTGTTCTTCCGCACGCCTCTGTTCAGACGAACAAAGGAAGTCGCAACGGACCAAGAGCAATCGAAGATGTTTGGGTTGAGTTGATTGAAAGGGATGTAAGTGAAAGTGGAAGAGAAAAAGAGGAAGATTTTGGGTGAGAAACTTACGGAACTGAGAGTAGAAG
This sequence comes from Spatholobus suberectus, assembly GCA_004329165.1. Taxonomy (NCBI): domain Eukaryota; kingdom Viridiplantae; phylum Streptophyta; class Magnoliopsida; order Fabales; family Fabaceae; genus Spatholobus; species Spatholobus suberectus. Next base: position 27,722,358 of record CM014732.1, on the reverse strand, counting down.
TCGGTGCTTCCCGCTTCTCTATTTTTTTTTTCACGGTTGTAACAGATAGAGATAATGGGGATTTTATCTTAATTTTAATCTATGGGTGGAGATTCCCCTACTATCCCCAATTTGTTGGATCCCCCTTTAGTTAGACCTGAGATGTCATCAGTTATCACTTCAAAACCCACCTGGGCCAGCTACTACACAGGCTAAGAGAAAAAAAAAAATGGATGTGCTATACTGCTGGTGGTGCTACTCGGTTTTGGGCTCAATAAATGAGAGAAAAAGAACTTAAACCTTGTATACTTCAGTAAGCCTATGGACCTGCAGTTTTGCAAGTCCAGGAGTGGAAAAATTTACCATACTAATTTCTTATTAACCCAAATTCTAACTTATCTAATAACACATCCTTTTAATTAATTTAATCTATTGTTTACCTAATCAATTAATTAAATTTTCATACTCATTTAATTATACAATTTGACCTTCTGCTAATTATCTATTTAATTAATTTACTCTTACACTCTCCTAATTAATTTAATTTTTTTAAAATCTATAAAACTTTTCTAAAACTAATTAATATGATTTCTTTTAATTGTATCAACTTAATTCAAATATAATTTCAAATACAATTATCAAAACTAATAATTAAAATAGTAACGAGTAAAAAAATAAAATAAACTACTAATTTATTTATTTATTTTTCAAATAAAAGAAATTAGGAAAAAGAGGATGTTACAGGGCCCACCTTGTTATTTTATTATATTTGTTTGCATTAACATGATTGATGTCTATAATATTGGTCATGATGAAGTTGTATGTTTTTTGACTTGTCACAAAGCAAATTCTATTTGGTTAAGGCATTTTTTTTTTTTTGTAGAAATCACAAGTATTCTCCAATAGAGACAATCACGTTCAAGCCAAGTAAGACCACTATGGGTGGCAAAATGTCTTCCTTTGAGTATTAAATGTAGTTGCATACCCAAGACTCTTTGATTAAGGCATTTGATATCATGCAAAGGATTTAGTGCTTTGAAATTAAAATAAAATTCTATTTGGTATTCAGTATGATTAGGATTTATTCAATAATACTTATATTTTTTGCTTTGTAATAAGTAATAATTCTCTTTATTAAAATCATTCTTTTTGGTGTCTTTTTATTATTTATTTACTTATTTACTTTTATTTTTATTGAATTTAATTTAAGCATTTGTTTTATATTAATATTTGACTTGATTAAAGGTTATGACATCTTTTTCGTCACTACAAATATGTCACTTTTGTTTTTAGTCCTTGTAATTTAGTTTTTTTTTTAATCCCTATAAATTTTCTTAATTTTAGTCTCTCTAATATTTTATTTTATTTTCATATTTAAAATGATGATGTAGCACTTTTTGTTGACGTGACAAGAATGACATGACACTTTATTGACGTGGCACTAATGACATGTTGCTTTTACTAACATGGCACATGATGATATCATCTTTTGATGACATTGCACATGATGACATCATCATGCATTGGCAATATTAACTTTTTTGTAACGGAGTTTAACAATAGGGACTAAAAATAAAAGGTTTCGAACTTATAAGGATGATAAACCCAAAAAAAACCTTGCAGGACGAAAAATAAAAAGGCGCTAAATTACATGGACGAAAAACATATTTAAGCCAAAAGAATAATAAAGAATAGTATGGGGAGAATCAAATAAATCCTATTGCGGACCGAGTCTAGGCTATTAAGAATCCAAAAAGACTTGAAATTAGTAATTACTAAATGTACTCTTTAATTATTAAACATATTTTTCTTTCTTTTTTTGTATTTTTTTTATTATCCAAAATGTCCTTTTTTATATAAATTTTTCTTTTGGATACCTTCTCCTAACCTTAGATCAACAATTCTTCTAATGGGGTTCTTTAACCCATGGGCGATTATAAAGAAACCTAGCAAGGAGAGTGAGAGCAGCACCCCCTCAAGGGGCCTTCTGCCTCCATCAGAGGACTTCCTTCCCATTTTAAGTGAGTTTTTTCTTCTTTGTGATGAGAATTTTTTTTACCTTCCACTTCCTTTTTTTCCTTTCTCACCACCGCCACCTTTCCTCCTCTTCTGACCAACACCTTCACCTCCACCTTTCTTTCCTCTTTTTCTAGCCACCAACTTCATTACCTTCCATTTTCTAAATTTTCAACTTCTTTGTTAAATGTTTTTGGTTCCTTCCTCTGCTTCTCTACTCCTTTTCCATCACATTTATCCTTTCAACCAAACTTATTAAAGCCATCATTTGTAATTGTACTTGAATCACTAGAATTACTTTAGATAATATTGCTTTACTCATCTTTGTTGCCCTTATATGAGCTTTATTAAATAGCACTGGTTTACTCAAATTTGTTATGGATTGTTTTAGGTTATCTCGGTTTAAGATGCTTTTGGACAAGTGCCAATCAAAAAGGAAAACAAAGAAAAGACAAAAAGTGTAGAAAAGTCTAGGGCTTTATCTAGGTCTATTTGTAACAAGAGAATATTTCATTATGTTTGTTTTTCAGGATTGCTAATGTTTAGTTGTTTAGCATTGAGCGTGCATGCCTGATTTCCTATTATTTATTTGTTGTGCATTGTTGTAATGCTCTTCCTTTAGCATCCTGTGCTTTTTTAAGTGTTATTGGACATTTTCAATTAATGATCATTTGACCTAAAAAAATCTCTAAGAATTAGCTTTGCCTAAAGGGGATAACCTAGTAAACTATTTTATATGAAATGTAAAACTCCAAATGGAAAATTTGAACTTAAGGAGAATAATATAGGAGTGTTAAGGTGACAGGTGGGTCACTAATAAATGAGTCCACTCTGATTTCTATTTAAAAAGATAGAAAGAAAAAAAAGGAACGAATCGTCTTGATGGCCAAAAATTAAAAGCTCGTTATATTACAATACTAAACAACATATTTAGTGCCTTTTGGTGAGAATTCCACCGAGAGAGAGAAAGACCATTTTAAAAAAAAAAAAAAAGGTCAAGAAATAATGTAACAACGCATAGAAGAAAGGGTGCTATTTTATCAAATGTTTGGGGGTGCAATTGTATTCCATTTCTCCTAAAATTTTGATGTGTTGATCCTGGTAGTGTGAGCTTTATTTTGGCACCAATATCTCTGTGTTTTGGTTCTCTTTGTTGCTTGGCTAGATACCCATTTGTGAGTTTATTGTGTTGTTATCTACCTTATTGGTGAAGATTGAATTTTCTATTGATTTCTGGTGATTCCAAGAGAACAACTTGTGGTGTACCCATTAATATTTATTAGTGGAGGATTTTTCCTATATTAGGTTCCCTGGGTTTTTTCTTCTCATCGGGTGGTTTTCCATATTAAAAATTTGGTGCCTTTGATTTTACTTATGCTTTGTGTGTCCAATTGTTTTCATTAAATTATTACTAATTTGTAGAGCTAATTTTAATTGCATAGAGTTAAAAAAAAATCTAGTTTGCTTTTACCCTATCATAATTATTATTTGTTATCTTTCTCCAACACAAGATATAAATCTAACCCAAGATACAAGGTTCTCTTGTCTAGTTGGATGTGACATATCCATTGGTTTCCTTCTTGTTAACAGTTCCAGCATGACAACCCCATAGTTATAATCGTTACTTTTAACAAGTTGGTGTTTGATCATAACATACTCAGGAGCTACATGCCTACACAATAGTTTTGTTTCTTCTTAAATATAAATTAAATAGAAATAACAAGTATAAGAAAGAATAGAATGATACTGACCCAAATGTTGTCATAGGTTGTAATAATGGAGAAAAGTAAGAGAGTCATACTCGTTGCCTTACTGGAAATAGCGTCATAAAGGAAGAGCATCGTTAAAAAAGGTAAAGTTAAACAATCAAAGAAAGAGATAAGGAAAATAAAGAGCACTGTCAGAGAATAGTAAAGGAAAGAAAAGGTAACAATGGGGAGAAATGAAAGGAAGAGAAAAGAGAGTGGTATTTGTGCAAAGTTATGAACAAAAAAAGTGAAAAGAAGGTACATTTAACAATGAGGGGGTACGTTTAACAATTGCCCTTAAAGTTGTATGTAGCTTAGCAAGGCCCAATGAAGCTCAACATGTTCAACCTGGAAACTTGATTTCAATTTATCTTGGATGGGGCTGAGGTTCAAATCGTCTCCCCTAACCCTAAACTCGCTTATAAGCCCTATTGCCAATATAACATTCTCCCCACACTCAAAAGTCACCAATCCATGGCATGAGCATCCAATCCTACAACTGGCGATGGGGTATAGTTTAACACCCTTATTTTTGCATATCATATTATTTTCTTAATTATTCTGTATTTATTTTTGGAGAACTAGATGAAATTCTCAAAAATTTGATAGTTATGTAGTACTTAGTTTAGATTTTTAATCAAATTTGGGGGAACTGAGCTCAAAATGGGTAAATTTAGAGTTGTCACAAGTATCAGGCCATTGTTTGCTAACAGGGTGGCCCGGCTCGGCTTGTGTTCGAGCCTATGTTTTTTTGGCCCAGCCTAGCCCTATGCGAGCCATCAGGCTAATTTAGCCTGAATTTTTTTACACATCGATTAACATTGTTATCTATTTTAATTATTAATTTTTTGGCCAAAAATTATATAAAATTAAATTATTTAAATCATATTAAATATTTAAAATTAAATTCTACATACTTTCTAGTATAAACGAATATTTTTATTCATATATAATTGACTTATTTACTCAATAGTCTCATTAAAAATATATCTTTAAGCAAATTTTATTTACAAAATAAAATATTCATGTTAGTATTTCTTTTTTACAAATGTGTAGACCCTTTTTTTAAAAAAAATTTAAGTACATTAATATTTTTTATTATATATATATATATATAAATACCGGGCCAACCCAGCCCGGGCCTAGTTGGCCCGCCAGGCCAAACGGCCGGGCCAAAATGGCCTGGTTTTAGTTAGGCTATAGTTTTTTAAGCCCAACCTATCCCTTTTTGCAGGCCAAACAGGCTGGCCATCGAGCCGGGTCCATTTTGACAGCTCTAGGTAAAATGACTGTTTTACCCTTAAAAAGTCAGATAACAGAAAAAAAAAAATTAGTTAGAAGTGTTTACAAATTATTTTTAAGTTATCAATATACTTAGAATAATTAATAATAATTTTAGAAATTTATTACGACAGTTTTTGTGAAATGACCAAAATACTCCTTGTTGACTTCGGGAGCAACCCAAAGACTTTTTGACTTCAAAATATTTTAAAAATTTTATACTAAGTATCTTTCGTTATAAAAATTTTATTTTGAAATAAAAATAGTGAAAAACATAATAATCCAATTTTAATTTTTTCAACCGTTTTTCTAATATTTGACAATGTAATTCTGAAAAATCAAGAAGGAATTTCAAATTTTTAATTCTCACCATTAAGCTCAAAATTTGAAGAGCTATTTAATAGTAATTTTTAATTATTTTTCTCAGTCGGAGCCCAGAGAAATTAGAAAATGACAATTTTGTCCATATTTTTCAACATTAAAGGCTGACATGAGAAAAAGATTCAATCGACATTAAAATGTCAATTTGAGCTTGGAATCATGTCATATATATTAAAATATAATTTTGGAAATTTTCTGGAATTCCTGTGTAAAATGACCAAAATACCCCTAGGTATCCGATAAGCCGGCCAGTATTGGTTTGACATCCAAAACTAGGTGAAAATGGTAATTTTATTTTATTTATAGGTGAAATATTTAATTTTATAATTTTTCGTAAAAAATTTGTTATTTATTGAATTAAAATTGATTTTTTATGAATTTTCTAGCTTAAAAATATAAAATAAATACATATAATTCGAAATAAATTAATAAACATTAAAATTTATTATTATAAATTTATTTTTGATGAAAAATAATGTATTTTTCCAGTTTAGCATTAAAATGCATTATTTTGATATTAAAAGCTAATTTTTAAGTTTAGGCATTTTTATTAGTACCGATTAATTTACTTACAGATAAAATTTACACTGAGAGCTTGAGGACAGCTCATATAGCATGTCCCCAAGCCTAGTAGGTGATTCACCACCCTTAATGGTGTATGTGTCCCTAATTAGATTAAAAATAAATAAAAATTGGATTTGTGGCATAATGCTTACATAATGGATGATGTAATTTTGTGGACACCTAACCCCTTCTCCTCCTCTATAAATAGCCATGGTTTTGGACCATTTTTCAGCACCTCTCCCTCTTTCAAGCTACCAAATTCTTATAGAGCTTCTCTCTCTAGAAAAAATTTTCTTTTACTTTGTTTTTATACTAAAATTTTACTAGTTTTCCAACAACTAGTAAAGTTATCTTCCTAGGAGCTTTGCATCAACAATTTCATTCTCTTCATCAACCACTTTAGAGGTAATGGGGGGAGTGGGGTTGATTCTAAATTATTGTCACTTTGCATGTCGGTAGGAAGGATTTTGCCCTAAACCTGTTTAGGCTTAAGTTTTATTATTGTTATTATTGTTTGATGTTAAACTTTAATTTTTGTTAAGTTGATACTCTGCTTAAATTTAAATTATCAAATTATAATTGCTAAGTTGTTACTCTGCTCAAATTTAGATTATTAAGTTATAATTGTTAAACTGTTACTCTGCTCAATTTTAGAAAATTAAAATGCACTTGGTAAGCTGTTACTTTGCTCAATTTTAGAAAAATAAAATATATTTATTTAGTTGTTATTCTGCTAGAATTTTAGTAATTAAATTATAATTACTATGTCATTATTCTACTAAAATTTTATATGATTATTAAATTGTTATTTTGTTAAATTTTTGGTATTGTGCAATTTCTACAAAATAGGCAAAAATGTTGATTCTACTAGTGCTCAAATTGAATGAGACTAGAGAAACCTTTGTTTGAGAAGTTAGGAAGTAATAAATTAGTGAGTAATGTAAAGCAAATGACATATAGTGGCATGGTGCCTGCTAGGAAAGCTACAGTTTGGTACATTGCAGAATGAAAGGTAGGGACCCATTGTTAGGTCTAGAGGGTATAGGTATCGAGTGGTGAGCGTCCTAATGGCTAAGGTAGCGTTCTTGAGTCGAGACAATCACTTAACCAACTTGATAACCCTAACAACTGCTCAGCATCACTACGATTGGTGAGAGTATACCTCTATAAATGGATATCCTAAATTGTTATTTTGTTCCTCAATGATGACGAGGATTGTATCATGTGATGATGTTGAGAGAGGTATATGTACTCCCAGTTACTTCCCAGGTTTTGTTAAGAACTGTTATCCATTAATGGAAGTATAGATCCATACCGAGTCAAGGATAGTATAACATAGAATAAACTTTAGGTTCTCCTTTTATTATCAACTGTGTTTTATTTGTATTGTGTGGTAGAATTCCTACCATACATGTAAAAGTGATATTAGAACAAATCACCTCACTCCATGATTTTTCATTTTATACATGATTGATCGTGGTTAATGAAGACCTAGCTGTTGATGAGAACCTATAGGGCTAGTCTGATAATTTGTTATTTTATGGAATAGGGGTAGACGGACACTACTCTGACTAAGATCTTTTTGATGTATTGGGAATAAGTAGTAACAATTTTGATGTATATTTTGATCTCCTTGTATTTCAGTAATTTTTCTGATTATGAAATTATGATGTATAATTTTACAATGAATACATATAGATTTTATTTTTTTTACTATCGTTTTCAAATTTTATTAAATTTACAAATTTTCTATTATTAAAAGTGGAGAAAAATTTTACGCGTATTTTAAATAAGTAAATAAGTATGAGTTATGTTCAATGTGAATATGTGTCACATATAGGACCCTTTTAATAGCAAATGTATAAATTGCACTACTTAAACTCATCTAAACACTCCACTTCAAGCCTATAAATATTAAAGGTCCACCCTTCTCCCATGTACTTACACACTCACTTTAAATTGTTCTTTTGTCGACTTGTTACTTACTTAAGTGTTAGAGTGTTTGCATACAGAAACTACCATTGCTCAACCAAGAAAGACCAACAAGGAAGAAGGACCACAATACTAACATCCATTGCACCTCAATTCTAACTAACATTGACATTGTATGTGGAAACGTAATTTCCCCTACAATTATTTAACCCGCTCAAGATGGCTAACACTCAAGGGTACATCTCATCAACAAAGAGTCAACCACAATACCACCAAAGGAGAACAATAGTCAACCAAGGACCAAGGACCTACAACTGTTGGAGGAAATTGCAACTACAACACCCAACCTGTGTGTGGCTTAGGCCACCACAGGTCACTAGTTAGGAAACAATTTTTGGCTTAGACCGCTACAACTCGATCGACCCTTAATGAGCGATAGCAACAAGCAGGCCAACCTTTATTTGATGTAGTGCATAAATAGAATACTTTGAAAGTGCATTATTTACATTAAAAAGTCCACAATCTTATCTTATGTCTTTAAATAGAATAAAGTTAGACGTAAAATGCAAGATAAATTGTGCATCATTAATTGAATAAGTTTAAAATATAATTTTGATGTATTGCATAAATATTTTACACTTGCATATATTTATGTATTCTTATATTATTTAATAATATGACATTTTATATAATTATTAACATAATTACATTTTGAAAATAAAAATATTACCACGAAAATGAATAATAGAGTAAAATATTGCTTTACACGCACATCAAAGTATCATTTTATCCTCAGAATATAACATCGTTCATTACAACATAATTTATCATTATCTTCGGTTTTTTCCACCTTGTAATCATCTTGTTTGTTTCAAGTAAATTTTTAAATTAGTCGTCCAAGATTTTGTGGGTTAAACATTTTTAATATTTGAGATTTTAAAAATCTTTTATTGATTTTTTATGAAACAATATTTTATTTTAAGAATTGAATCGGAATACAATAACAATAGTTACAAAAGTTGACATAATGAAAGGGATTAGTTCCCCACAATATGGAGAATCAAGGTTTGGCATAATTTGTTAGGAGAGATGTCCACATTTAATGTTTAACTGTACCTTTAATAGAATTGCTTCTAAAAGATGATACTTATGGGAAACAAAAAAAATACATTGACAATATTAAATAAATTTATATTGTTATTTAATTATAAATATACTCCTATACTATAAATTAAAGTCTCTAATTTGGAAAAAAAAATGTGGTTGGGAGGGGAGACTCCACTAAAAGTGACCAACCAAGTTCTTCGACCAAGATTAGTTATTGACGAAGCCAGTGAATACTTCGCACCGATAACATGATTACCCAAAAGTCTCTAATTTGGAGAACAAAACTCTCACTCTCCTCACTCTGTGAATGACACACTCTCTCTTTTCTCTTTGAGAGGTGCATTTGATACATTGTTTCTACAACTAGGGAAAAAATATTTCTCTCAATCACTTCAAACTATCATCCTTTTATCTTTATCTGTATATTTGATTTTTTTTAACCTCTTATTGATATCATTTTAAAAATAACTTTATATCACAATTTAAATTATTTATTATAACTTCAAAATATAAATTTATATATTTAAAATTACTTTTTAATTAATATTTATTTTAAAAGTTGATGTTAAGCCACATTTACACTTTGTGCAAATAGTTTTCATACGAATAGCAATACCGTATGTAAAATTATTTCCAATTGGAATGATGACATACAGACACTTCTTCAACATTTATTATTATTTTTTTCCATCTTTCTTTTTTTGGTCATATCATAATACCTTTTATATCTTTAATTTTTTCTTTTCTCTTTTTTTTCTCTCTCTCTAGATATTGAATAAAATTTGGTGTTCATCAAACTTTTTCCTTCTAATTAATTGATAGTGTAAAATACAATGCAAAATTAATTTCTTATTTCATTCATTTTTAACGTTAAATAATAGTAAAAATAAAATAAAAAAGACTAAAATAAATACATGAATCAAAATTAAAAAAAAGTTTTTAAAATTTCAAAAATGAAAATTATTAAACCCCTATAATCTTGGAGGAACAACTTGGAACTTTACCGTTGTTGTACCCCGAAGAGGGGGAGTATGGAGTGTCAGAAGTGTGGTCCTCGTGTATCCACAATGGATAAGAGGCAGAGTGACTCAGATTCTAGCATCAACCTTAAACATTGCCCCTTCATACATACAATTCACTAACATTAAGCCCCCCAAGTCTGAAATGGCAACCTTTCCATTCACTTCCCTACTCCCACTCTCGGTCTCATCTTCGTCTCACTCCTCTTCAAGACTCTCAACCTTGCATGCTTTTAGAGCCTCAGCTTCTGAGTCAGTTCCCTGCCAACACACCCCCAGAAGGGAATTCTTGAAGGGTATTGCTTTGCAGGCTCTTCCACTTGTTGTGCTGAGAGAGGCAACCCCCTCACAAGCTAGAGAAGTTGAGGTTGGCGCCTTCCTCCCGCCCTCACCCTCTGACCCTTCTTTCGTTCTCTTCAAGGCCTCTCCCAGGGACACTCCCGCCCTTCGAGCAGGTATGTGGATCTGAAACTGGAGAATTGAGTTCAAATATATGGGTGGGAGAGAGTGGTTAGTGATTGCATGGTTATGTGTTTGGGCATCACATTGTCTGGCTTCATGTGCAAGGACAAGTGATGATTACGATATTCTAAGAACTTGAATAATTTGATAGTGTTGGAGAAAGATAACAAAAATAACAACCACAAGCGGAGTAAAATTAGATCTCCTTTTTTTATTTGTGTAAATAATAATAGACTCTGAAAATATCTCTGGGTAACAATTAATAATTTTAGGTGAATAAAAAAATACACAGAATAAAAATAGAAAAATAACAATCACCAAATTTTAACGTGAAAAAAACCCGTAATGTGAGGTAAAATTTCGGGGGACATAATTCAGTAAAAAATCTCCCCTAATAATAATTAATGGCTACACGACAAGTTTTGCTGGTACTATTAGGGATCAACAAAAAATTACTTTTCACCAACATAACAACTCAATAGAATCCCAAATAGGTACCTAACCAAGGAATGGAGGAAACCAAAATACAAGAAATATGGTACCAAAATAATCCTCACACTATCAGGATCAATACAACAAAATTCCAGCAAGAACAGAACACACTTGCTCTCCTAAAAGTCTGATAATGGAGCACGGTTTTTCTTCTCCCTGTGCTACTGCTGCTTCACGTCTTTTTCAGGTTTTTCAATTTCTCTCTATCGGTGGTGTTTCTCACGCAACCCCTGCACCTTTTAAACCCCTGAATAGGGTATGAACCAAATAATGGGCTTTTGGCCCTCGAAGCAAAAACATACGACCTTTTTCTTTTTTTTAAGTTTAAGTCAACATGGGCCCAATTAATTGGTGACCCATCTGACAGATAGTCCTCAGGATACTATGATTTTGATGCCTCTCCTGCAAACAATTTGGCACGTTAATTGATGACTGGGGTCTCCGAAGTGATGATTTTGCACCACCGGCTATCTTATTTGATCTAATGGATGCCTCTCAATTGCATGTTTAGAAATCATAGCTGTGAATTTTGGAGGTTTATGACTCTAGAAGGTCTCAGTATTGTTATTAGCATCTAGGCAGAATTCAATTTTGTAAATTTAACTCCGGGTTAGTGTACAATTTCGTTCCTAAAAGTGTAGGTCTATACAAATTGGTCCTCAAAAGTATTTACTTGCTAACAAGTTTACCCTTCATCCCTCAAAGTACTAATTTGTATGGACGGAAACTTTCAAGATCAAAGCAGTACAAGTTGCCACTTTTAAGGACCAAATTGTGCGTATACTCTCAACTAGATCACTTTCACTGATTCATGTATTATAGTCACTTGTGGCTATCAGGTTATCCTCATGCATCTACAGTTCTACATTGCACCCTTTTTAGCAAATGTTCAATGAAGTCATTGGCTTTTGATGAATTTTACCATTGACATATTTATACGCTTTTTATATGTATCCAAACTTGCTTATATTTAAGAGATCAAACCATATATCAGGCATTTGATCTTGTCTAGTATTGTTCTTTGCAATTGATACTCTAGATTTAGTTCTTTGCAGGAAATGTAAAGCCATACAAGTTTATCCTGCCCCCAACTTGGAAAAAGACTCGTGTACCAAACATGTTGTCTGGAAATTACTGCCAGCCAAAATGTGATGAGCCCTGGGTGGAGGTTTTGTTTGAAGATAAAAAACAGGGAAAAATTCAGGTAGTGGCTTCGCCTTTGATACGTCTTACCAACATACCAAATGCATCAATTGAGGACCTTGGGAGCCCAGAAAAAGTGATTGCTTCTCTTGGGCAATTTGTCACTGGAGGCGCATTTGATCCAGATGAGGTCCTTGAGACTTCAGTTCAAAAGCTTGGTGATCAGACGGTACATTTTCTTTCCATAGCCTATGTTATCTGAACATTCATGTTTTTCTCTTTTGTTTTTTTACTTATTAGAAATGAAGAAACTGAAAAAGTACTCAAGTAATAAATTTAATAGTCTTTTTACTTTTTTTCAACATTGTCACAAAATCAATAATATTAAATTGAGTTCCTATCCTCCTAGCATAAATTATGCAGAGGGAACAAGAATGTTCCAGTTGAAGCATTTCACCGAAGTGAGCAATTTTGAAGAGGTTTATACACGCATGTATTACACAAGTTGTAAAGTATTTGAAATCTCTGGAGGATGGGGCATTGTTAGCTTTCTGGAGTGTCTTTTTACCTGTAGCATTTGTCAGTTATTCTTTTCAGTTGCAATATGGTGCTTATGACAGTTTTATCGATTTGTCTATTCTTAAATAAGAAACCCCCTGTGCAACCCCTATTGAAAAAGGTAAATAGAACACAAAACCAAGTTTTTTATCTACTGAAAGTCACACCATTATAGATTGTATTGCATACCCTTCTTTTTAAATATTTTCTGTTCATGCTGCGGGCTAAATATTGTTGTGCAGAACCATACTTTCCTCATACTGTTTGGGCCTAGCTGCTTCTTGAAAGCTAAATGTTCTGTTGTTGGCAATTATTAGTGACTTACATTTGTGAAATGGTGTCTGCAGTACTACACATATGTGCTTGAAACTCCGTATGCTCTCACAGGCACACACAATCTTGCAAAAGCAACAGCAAAGGGAAACACTGTTGTTTTGTTTGTGATTAGTGCCAATGACGAGCAGTGGCAAACTTACGAGGAGACTCTAAAGGCCATGCTTGATTCCTTTGAAGTTTAGTTTTCTGTCAAAGGTAAATAACAGAAGTTTACCGTCAGTTTATTTCCTTCTAGTTATTGTTTATACAAAATTACTCAGCAAGAGCTACATTGGCCCCCATTTCAAGTTGTGTTCCGAGGTTAAAATCATATTTAAATGCTTTAACTTTTAACAGACTGGCCTTTTTCTTCTTGGTATATACCCAATTGAGTAAATGACATATGTTTTGATTGTCTTAATTTATTTTATCTTTGTAACGAAAAACTAAAATTAAAAAAAAAAAAGTTAAATAAGTACTAGAAGAAGAAAATAAAGATGTTCAGTACAGTAGCTGATTCATTAACTTCATTTGCATTTGTCCAATATTTAATTTTATTAGTATTTTTTATATATCTCCTTCCAGTGTGTAGAAACAATCACTTTGGCTGCATACTTTTATTTTTCTGAAACCAATGTCAATTGTCTGAATGTCTTTTTGCATATTATCCTCACAATTATTCTGAATATTTTCACTTTCCAGTGTTAATGATATATGCCGGCCCTCTTTTTTCTTCACATTTGGGGAGGACAAATATGAAATACCTTTGCACATAATTGTACAAAATTGAAAATTTCAATGGCCTCTATGTACGTGTTCCCTTTATCTTGATCATTGAAACGTATCATTTTTAATGCAGTTTTTTTTTTTTCCAAAATATACTGACTGTTAGACTGTTGGATCTGAAATACATTATTTTTAGAATAATTCTAAATCTTCCTACAAAATCTTCCTATTAGTCCTCCTACATAAAAGATACAAAAAGTATTGAATGCTTTTTAAGTTTCCAAGACATTAAATGTATTTACATTTTCATTTAATACATTCTTCCTAAAGTATTAAGGACTTCCTAAAGCCAAAGCACTTGAAATACTCCTTTTGTAAGGCCAATGTATCTTTGTACAGAAAACACACTGCTATATTTTTAGCGGTGTGGCCATACTTTCAAATTGAGTATATTGCTTCATTCTTCCCTTTCAACCTTATGTTTTGCATTTCTCTTTTCTCTTTCCTAAACATATACTATCCTCCCTTAAAAAAGAGAAATTTGTCAAAGGAAATTTTTGTTGGGAAGAGTTGACATTTTTACTGTTATTTGAACGGTCCCAACTATTTTGACTTATCCAACAATGACCCGTGAGTTTTGTCAAATTCTGGCTGAATTCTGTCATTTTTTTATTTCTGCCTGTGTATCATTATTTCTCTTTCAAGTGACATTTTGTAAAACATGAAGGTAGTATTGGTAAATATAGTAAAATTAACAGCAAGTTTGAATTTTCGCTCCATTTATGTAGACCCACATAAATTTATTATCTCATGGTTGACGTTGAAACCATGGGATAGCCTTTCAGAAATGTTGAACATTGGAATGCAAGGAAAAAAATTTTAGCCTTTGGAAATGTTGCCTCTGCAGTATCAGCCATGGTATAAGTTTTACTATGTAGATGTGTTGTAGTGTATATATATTTATATATATGTATGATCTGACGCTTGGGCTTCAATGAGACGAGTTCCATTTGTAGTAATATGCAAGCTTTCATTGAGCATGTAAATGCAACCGAACAAGATAGGTTGCCATTGATGATATATATTCAAGTCACACAATTTGTGCCTAACAAGGTTGTGCAAAGTATGGTGAAACGGAGATGGATTCTCTAATGTCTGTTGTGGCAATTTCATGTAAAGTTAGAAATAGACACAGCATTTTTTAATTTTTTTTTTGTAGCAAATTACACTAACTGTCTAATTCTTCTTGAGATTTTGTCAAATTTCTTTTGATACCCCTCTCTTTTTTGTCCTTACATTAACTCTTCTTAATTGTTTGAATACACTGATATTCCTTGTACATTACGCTAACTTTTTTACTTGTTTAAAAAATATTATACTGTGTACTCCTACAAAAGGATTGTTGTAAACATTAAAAAGCACGAAATCATGTGCAATCTCATGAAACTTTAGGAAAAGTTAGTGTAGTTTGCTCTCATTTTTTGAGAAAAAGACATGGAGATCTTTAATAGGAGAAACCTTATAATTTGTTGGACTCAATAAAATGTAAACTGTTTTTTCTGTTTCTTCACATTACGTGTCAAAGATTCCTTGTCATGATGCAACTTTATGTGGGTTGAGGCTGGGCCTATTTTTGTGAGGGTGAGTGATTTGTGTAGTCATGTTGCATATGTAGCCTAGGGATGTTTGCGATTAGGTTTGATTTAGCTTTCATACAAAAAAGTCATTTGAATTAAATATAAAAATAAGGATAAAATGTGTTTTAGTTTTCTTAATTTTTGGTCAAAATTAGTTTTAGTTCCTATATTTTAAAAATGACTATGTCTTCATATTTTTAAGAATTGGTGAATTTCTTTCTTCATTCTAGTATTCCAAGTTCCATGAAGAGGAACAAAAGTCACCAATAATAAAAAAATACAAGTACCAAAATTGTCATTTTAAAGTATAAGGGTTAAAATTAATTTTGATCGAAAATTAGAGGACCTAAGACACATTTTATCCTAAAAATAATATACAGTTTAGTTTGATTTATGCAATGTTAAATTCGAAATAAAGTAGCAAACTCAATTAGATTTTTGTGGTTTACTTTGGATTGGTTATTTAGTTATTAAAATTTTTAATTTATTTTTATATGACTTTTAAAGTTGTTTTTAATTTGACAACTATTAAAATAAATTAACATAATGTAGAATCTAATAAGTACTTGTGTTCTAATTAGCTTTTGAAAATTACTCTTACAAAAGGTGCCATTTTGGATAAGCAAATAATTGAATTTTACACGAGGATATAATACGAAAAGTAATATCCACCCTATATATTAAATGAGATTCTCTGTCTATCACTTGAAGAGCTCACTCTCCCTAGTCCCCCTTATATTTATTTTCGTTTGTATACTCTTCTGTGGTGAAGTGGTGTAATTCACTCTCCCATGGTGCAATACTTCTATTTTTATTTTTTCTTCCTCCTCCTAACCGCTCTCCTTCCCTCCCTTAACAAAATCAGCAATAGAAAATCTCATATCACATTCTCTAATCTTTTTTCACATTCTGGACTTACCTTCTTTTATCTATTACTCTATTTTTTTATTTTAAATCATTGCCTACAAAATCATCTTTGTAATCCGTCATCTACCCCTATTCATCTATTCCTATCCTTCTTATTTATCAACCATCCTCCCAAGATCAAAACAAATCCTCAATTTTTATCTTTCTCAATCTTTATATCTCAAACTTTTCAAATTTTAACTGGCAGATAGTAATTTTAGGAACATGATTGGCTATAAAACAGGGTACTAAAAGACTTGCCTCACATCTTTTACTTCCTAAAATTGCTCTTCTTGCATCTATTGTCACTTTGGTATAGATTTTGAATTTTTTTTTTATTTCTTTAATTTTTTTATTATCTTTACTTTGGTATGGTTTTTTTTTTTAATGATTTTGTTTGTTTTTTAAATAATGAGATTGCAATTTGAATGCTCAAGTAGTATTTAAAGTGAAAATTATTAGAATATCTAATACTTTGTCCTCTTTATTTATAAATTATAATAGTTATCTAGCTTGTGAGAGTTTTATTTTCCAACCTCTTATATTCGATTTCGTTTAAATTTTCTCCTCCCAAGCAAAGGTGAACTATCCTTTGGTTACTCTTTCCTTATGCAAATATTATTCGTGTTCAAAAATTCCTCTCCTAAGATTTTTCTTCTATTTCCTTATTTAAATTTCTTTATCTCTTTTCTTATTCTTTCATCTCTTTTTCCCTCATTCATTCGTCTCTTTCCTAATTTAAACTAATTTGTCCGTCTCATCTCTAATTTCATGGAAATAAATTATCCTAAACTCTTCTAACTTGAATATTGATTTAAATTCTTTTATCTTTTACTTGAATTAAATTCTTTTATGTCTTGCATCATTTTAACTATCTTGCCTATTTTTCAAAAATATATATATATATCTTGCCTCTCTCATCTCCAATTTTGTGGGGATAATTTTTTTTTGGTTTCTTAGGAATAATAATTTATCATTATTCTTTCTCACATTATGAAAATAACAAGCTGTTGTATCTCTATTTTAATTTCTCTCACTTTACTGTTATCATTAAATAGAATTGCAAAATTTGAGATTTTTTATTGAATTTTAATTATTTTAATTTATTACGTTGACAATTATTATATTTATATATATTTAATATTTTTCTGTAAACAAACTTATTAAATGGTATGAATAATTTTTTACTTTTCTATGATAAAACTTATAATCATAAAATTTACATATTGAATTTGACATGTGCAATGCACATGCTAGAATACTAGTTAAAGGTGTAATTTGGTTTGATTTGATTTTAATGATAAAAATTGAAAAGTGAACTAAACTAAAATAAAAATACCATTTTTGTAATTTTTTATTTTTTTAGTTATTGGTTTGATTGATTTCTAATTTTTTTTATTAGCTTGATGGTATAAACAGTTTGATTTGGTTTGGGTTTAAACATTTCTAATGGAACCCATATAAATTTTGAAGTTGGAAAAAGGAAAACAAATATATTCTAAACTTGGAAATGTTAAATTGTTAAATGTAACATATGAATAGTGTGTTTGAATTCTCACTCCCTTCGATTGTTGAATGTGAATCTTTTGTGAGAGTAAGATTTTCATTCAACATGTATTGAGAAGTAGAAAACACTTAAACCAAACACGTCCAAGTTAACAACTTGGGAATTGGGATCTTACACATGAAAAATTCCTTTTTAGGTAAATAAAATGTTTAGGAAAAAGTGAAAATTGGAAAACAATAATTGGAGAGACCATAGTTAATAAGTATTGGAATATACCATAAGTTTCAAAAAGATTTTGCAATGGTACTTTTAAATGAAACATTCTCAACTTAATTCGATGTTTCAACAAAGTCATTGAGCTAAGCCCAATATGATTCTAACAAACTTTAATCACTTGTCATGGTCAATCATTGAATGATGCACTCACAACTCTTAAAAGGTGCTTGAAGGATAAAGGGGACATTTAATTAAAGCATCTCCAATGGGAGATGCCTAATCTGTTCTTATGATTTATGGATACATTCGTACTAAGTTTGTGAGTGGAGAAAATGCATGTGGTTGTCACATATAAGAATTGTCCTTATAGAAGGAACAGTTGCTTAACATTTAAAAATAATTTTCCAACATAAATGAGTCAATCATTAGAATAGAGAGGAAATAATAAATCGAAATGAAAAAGAAAATCCAAAACAAACCCAAACATGTTGGAGAAACGAGTGAGATTCGAGAGAGAATGAAAAAGGATCAAAGAGTATTCCAATATGCAACTCCAAATGAAGGCTCTAGAACAAATAGAAGTCAAGAAAGACGAATAATATGGTTATGCACCTCCAAACAAAAGAGGAACCAGAGAAAGAGATAATGAAAAAGAGGAGTCAAGAGAAATGAATAGAAGGCTCTAGAACGAGAAAGTTAATGCACGCATCATATCTTTTTTATCGTTTAACAATGCCATTTTTTACTTTTGTAATAAAAAAAATTGAAATATTTTATTAATATACTTTATCTTTTAAATATAATTTTTTACATATTTATTGTTTTAAAACGAAAATATTCACATGTTAATATTTTAACTGAAACAAAAATAAATAAAAATAAAATATGTGGGGTAACTTATTGGACCCATTTCAAGTTCTTAAAGAGCTACATCATTGGAGTGAACATTTGTTAAAGTTCTTAATGTTGATGTTGAATAATAAGACCCATTAAATTGGAGTTAAGCAACTCCAATTTAGTTACACCATTAAAGTTGCTCTTACCTCTTAAAAAGTCACTGTAAAAATATGTAAAGGAAGAAATTTATTATGTTCTACCTAAATAGTGTTCTAATTGGCCCAAATAATGTTTTGTCCCTTGTCCAATTTTATAAAGTATTCTTATAGAATGGTTATCATTACACTTAGAGAGAAATATGGGCAAGACACTGGCAACCATAGTTGGTCAACCTTTTCTTTGGAGTGAAGATCATACCTTGATCTTATTCTTCTTTGCTTACCTAGGTCTTAACTTGTCGACCACATCTTTGAATAAGGACCATGCTTAGGTCTTTGTCTTCTTGGTTGCCTAAGTCTTAGATGGTTGACCTCTTGTTAGAGTGAGGCCCACACCTAGGTCTTTTGTTCTTTATTGCTTGCCTAGGTCTTAGTTAGTGACCTCCGCTTCAGAGTGAGGATCATGCCCAAGCCTTTTGTTTATCATTGCTTGATTAGGTCTTAGTTGGTTGAATGCCTCTTCAAAGTAAGGATGACACTAAAGTCTTTTTTCTTAGTTGGTTGCCTAGATCTTAGCTGGCCAACCACTTATTAGAGTGAAGACCACACCTAGGTCTTTGTCTTTTTAGTTACCTAGGTCTTAGTTGGCCGACCTCTTGTTCGAGTAAGGATCATGCCTAAGTCTTTGTTTTCTTAGTTGCTTGCCTAGATCTTAGTGGCCAACCTTCCTTGTATAGTGAGAATCACGCATAAGTCTTTTGTTCTTTGTTGCTTGCTTAGGTCTTAGCTAGCCAACCTCTTATTTGAGTAAGGATCACACTTAAGTCTTTGTCTTCTTAGTTGCCTAGGTCTTAATTGGCTCAACTCATGTTGGAATAAGGACCAAGTGTTGGTCTTTTTCTTTTTGGTTACTTGTTTGGCTCTTAGCTGTCTGGCCTCCTTTTTTAAAGTGAGGACCACACCTAGGTCTTTTGTTGTCTAGTTGCTTGCCTAAGTATTACCTAACCACCCTTTTGTTGGAATAAGGATTGTTGAGGTTAAGCCCTTCATGTGATGAAGTTTTAATGATAACAAATTGTCAAGAAACAAATTCTAAGTATTCTGAACTTAAGATACTAATGGTTTGCTTTAAGACTGTGATTAAAAGTACAGAACTTGTCATCATACAATGGAACACACTATTAAGAGCATGAATTAAACTTTAAAAGCATCACTCCACAGTATGCAACTATCTAAAAGCTCTAATGATAAAGTCTGCACATTAAAAGCAGCATTATCAAAAGGACAAACTTCCAAACGCATACCAAATTAAGCATGCCTTTAGAGGATTAAAGTGCAAAATAGTAAAAGTTGTATATGACCAAAAGCATAGTCAAAAGATGAACTATGAGCAGGAGATGGTCAAAGGGTACCAAGACCAAAAGTTACATACGATCAGAAGTTGTGTCAGAAGATACAAACTAAACAAGAATCTTAAAGAACACACATGTACTATTCCAAAAAGTAGCATATCTATTGCATTAAAAGAAGCATGCTCAAAATTACCCTTGAACTTGTTCTAGAAGCATAAAACCAACCTAAATGACTAAGTATTGATGCAAACAAAGCAAACATATTGTAAGAAGACTAATACATGCACTGTAGACATTTAAAAGCATAATGTGAGCATTCTACAAAATTTTAGTTTTTTGTAAGCTAGAATTCTAAAGATTTCAAAAGCTATAAGAGAATATTCTAATTGAAGAAATTCAGCTCAAAACATTTGTCTATTTTCAAAAGAAGTATTTCAAATTAAAGAAAACAATTTTCTAAAAAAAAGATTTTAAAAGTAACAAAAACAGACAAAATGAATAGTTAAAGGCGATTATAATGAAAGTGACCTGTCATATAGCTTTTGAACAACTTTAACTTAGTTTCAAATAACTAAGATGAGGCCAGACATCCTATGTAAAGGCCACTACTCTAATGGATTTGATGTAAAAAAGGAAAATAACAAGTCTAGACATCAAAAGGTAGAATTTGCGATTCTAAAGAAGGGTATTTAGCTTTTTAGAGAAACACTCCACTTTTATTCTCTATCATTTGTAATATCCAAAGGAGTGTAGTTAGGCTCTATGTAATACTAGATGTTGACCTACACAATGTGCGAGTGGATTCAATATATTAGCCTAAGGTGAAATTATGTTTCAAAATTATAAATAATATATTTTATGTTATTGGTGATAAGTGTGGAAAGAATTTATAAACTATAGTTGTTGAACATGCAACAAAATTATTATAATCAAATTTTGTCGTAATATAATGACAAGGAAGTTAAATTAACATGATTCACTCTCTAGAAAACATGCTGTAAAGTTGTTTTAATTTACAATCTATTGCAGCACAAGTCTTTAATTAAATGTATTATATTAATCGAGGGCTAAATATAAAGACATGCTATTCTATAACTTTTAACTATATTTCTACGTGCTATTGATGATAGAAGAGAACTTACATTCATAAATACCAACCTGGAATTAAGAAGAGATTTAACATCCAAAATGATTGGTAGTTTGAAAGCTTTGGAACCTCAAATATGTGGAAATTTCTCCACCAACTACAAATGCGTAATTAGGAGTAATAAGTAATAATACTTATTACACTATACTTGAAAGCTACCACATTGATAAAAATTATTGAACCATGAAACAATACTTAATGTTTAGAAATAAGTTTAAGATGTTACAGACTAAAAGGGTAGATTTCATTTGCAAGAAGGCCAACCCTATCCTCTTCAACCTTTATTTTCAAATACTTACATGTCAATTAGAAATAGAATGACTCAATGTTAACTTGTAATCAATCTTATACATGAAAAATAAAATTTATATTTTTTTCACATGCTTGAATAACCACAAGTCCAGAACAGAGTAGAGATTTTGTTAGAAAAATAAGCATTGAATTTTACAATTTGTAATGATCAAAGAAGCACCTTTGGTGACAAGTTGGTTGGAAAACTCATTTCCAACATCCATGTTCCAAGCTGAATGAGCTTGTCAAATTGTATAAGACAAATTGTGGAAGATACAAAGTAGATTGAACATTGAAAACATCTGTAATTGCTATATGGTCGTGACAGAGAAAGAATAAGGCAAAAAATTAAAAACAACATAAGCCATATTGTGGTTCAATTGAAAATGGGATGCTCAATTAAGAGGTATATCTCTAGAGAAGTGTATTTAACAACACTAAACACTATAGTAGGGATGGTGGAGCCTTAGGCAAAGACACAAGTTTCCTGTACTAGTCTAATCTAAGCCCTTTCAGATACAAAAGGTTTGTATAGTGAGAGGAAAATTGAAACAAAAAAAAAATATCTATTAATGAAACAATCCTTAACTCATCACAGTATTATTGTGCACTTGCCAACAGTTTATCACCAGCTTAGCTCAAATTAACTATAAGAAATGTCTCCCAATGACAAAACAACATAATCATCATTAAGAAACCATTTAACATACATCAGTAATAGTTCCAAACCAATAACAAGATTGAACAGTAGCATATACATTATAATAATCACATACATAGCATACGCATGTAACATTTTCTCATTGTGATGAAAAACTGGTGCTTGCCGGAGGAGTCAAGAAAGACATTTGCCTTAACAACATTAAGGCATAAGTTTTTTTAATGCATTCATTTGCAATCTTTTGAGAGATAATTTTTTTTATCTTTTTAATAATGTTATCAAATAGGTTTCAATGACTAAAATAATAATAATAATAATAAATGTACAATGAGAGATTGCTTACCCCACAAATTATGTATTAGAATATAAAAAATATCCACCCCTCCCCCCAAAAAGTAATAGATAATCAAGCATAAGCATAGATTTGCTTACCATGTCTACAAGAGCCCCAAGCCAAGCGCCAAGAGTTATCTCCACCACAATTTCAATTTTTTTTTATTTGAAAAAAGTTTAGATTAAGAGAAGAAAATATGAAAATCAAGTCCAAATCACACCTAGGACTGGATATGTCAACCCTGTTGACTACCATAATTGCATTTGAATTGGTTGGAATGATATTCGTTTCATCTTGATTTCCATCATGTTCTCCATTGAAAAAGAAATAAAAAGCAAATATTTTACTGACCAATGAGCACAATCTACATGCATTATAAAAATTAAGTGTTGACATTAGTCATTCAAATACAAATAGTAATATCACATAAGTTGATGATGCTAAGTACCTCCACATCAGTAATAAATGCCTGTAGAGGGTGTGTTATTGTAGTTGAGTGGTCAATTAGATCACTGCGAGTTCGTGTGAGACTGCTCTGATAAGCCTCCATCACGCCAATTGAAGACTGGGACTTCAGACGTGTGTGTTGGCAAGGGGAAAACTTTTTGTTCTTAGTGAGATGAAAATTGAAAATAAACAATTTAAAAATAGAAAAATACAATCCCATCATTTCCCTTTTATAGCCACGACAATGAAGGATGTCCCTGCCTTTTGTCCATTAATAGGGTGTGGGGGTTTGGTGTGATAAATGGGTAATGCCACCATTTTACTTACAGATACAAAGGACTAATAAGCCTTTTGTCCAGTAATAGGGTGTGGAATTGGGTCCAAAAAACTACCATGTTGTCATCATGTTCCTAATGAGCCTAAAAAGGGTATAGCAAGTGGTAACGATAGTTTAATAATTGGCAAAATAGGAAAACATAATTTGTTTATAGATTTTCAGTTGAAGTTTCATATGTTATGAAATGGTAATAAGATTTTTGTAACCTATGAAATGGGAGAAACATTTCATTTATTTAGACTTTACGTTGAAGTTATGCATGTTATGAAATGGTGAAGTAAAAGGAGTATGCCATATAAGCAAGAATATTGATGTGAAAGAATTTGTGCTTTCTAAAATCTAAGGTGGCAACGTCATAGTTTGCTTCTCAAGTTTAATATATTGCTAGGTTGTATATTCGCTCTTTGAGTGTTAGAAAGAGCAAAAGTTAAAGCCTATCCTTTTTTAAAAGCTAAAGGTAATTTAGAGACTAATCAGGAGAATTAGTGTTGCTAGAAGGTTTGTATTAAAACAAATGGGTTAGTTGGTGTTAAGGATACAGTTATTGAGTTGTGATTAAAGCTTGCAAAGACTTGGTTAAAGAATATTTGTTGTTGGAAAGCCTATGGAGGCTTGAGAAAAAATACCCTATGTAATCTAGTAAGATTACTACAATAATATCCTACCATGGTAGAGACTAAATGTAGTCCAAGTGATTTATGGGTAAACTGGTATAAAAACTATATGTGCAGTATCCTTTCTCCTTACTCTTTTAGATTTCAACACTTGTTTCACTAGTTTTAGCTTTTGAGTTGTCCTTTGCTTTGAAATCCAATCACTTTTCAACAAAACTAAGTCTTGATCATTGAAACACATTTTATTTAAGTTATTTGTTCAAACTAGGAAGATTCAAGTTAAATTGAATTGTTTTAGTCCTTCAGAAGCAGCTTTACAAGTTTTTGCATTTCTGATAGCTTCCAGAATCACCTTTTCAACAAACATATTTTGAAAATATAGCTTCTAAATATTTATACTATATCTGTCCTGGTTTTTAAGATTATTCAAGTGAGTAATAGGCATTTCATTACTCCCAATGTCCTTTTAATAGCCGAGAAGCATTTTGAGCAATTCATATTAGATGTTTAAATTATGCAGGACATGTCAAAGTAGTCAAGGGTTACAATTCAACAACTCCCTTTCTTGTGACTCTCTTATCCACTTTAAGGATCACGGCTAGATTTTTGTCTTTTTATTTACATAGGTCTTAGTTGGCTAACCTCCTGTTGAAGTAAGGACCACATCTAGGTAATTTGTCTTCTTGGTTGCCTCGATCTTAATCAGTTGACCTCCCATTGAAGTGAGGACCATAGCTAGGTCTTTGTCATCCTAGTTGCCTTGGTCTTAGCTGACCAACCTCTTGTTGGAGTAAGAACCATGCCAAAAAATGAAATTTCCATGCTCAACAAATAGTTCCATTTGTATTACTCTAATAATAACTTATTTTCTCATTATCGATACTGGTCTTGGATAATTTATTGTACTAGGAGAAGATCTATCCATGCTATAAATTTGAATACCAATTAAAAGCATACAATAATTATTATAAAAATTCAAGCTTAATTAATTAAAGAAAA
The DNA here is from genome assembly GCA_004329165.1 of Spatholobus suberectus. Taxonomy (NCBI): domain Eukaryota; kingdom Viridiplantae; phylum Streptophyta; class Magnoliopsida; order Fabales; family Fabaceae; genus Spatholobus; species Spatholobus suberectus. The sequence continues at coordinate 27,697,192 of CM014732.1, read as the reverse complement.
AAATCACAACAATAATAATGCTAAAGAATAGGAATTAAAATGTATAATTCTTTATATATATATACACACACACACACATTCTCGTATCTATTATTGGTCATCATCTCTTTCTTTTTTTCTACGCATTAAATTTTGTATGCCTTAATTTTACATCAATTTTTGTAAAAATTATTAGAACATATCTAATTTGACTATGATTTATTTTATCAACAATTATATTTTTCTATTGATTCTTCCTTTTTAAAAAAAAAAACCTAATTAAGGTCTATAACACATTGTATGTCTTCTAAAAATTATTTATGTATTTATGGTACTAATAATTTGTCTAAATAAAGTGTTTATTTATGAATTATTATTTTATTATTACACATTATAGACTGCCAATTTATGATGAGGAAAGGAAAAGACATTTATAATACTATTGCCATCAATTTTTTCCTCTTTAATTGCCTAAAGTTATTTAATCTCCCTATTTTTTTCTTTAATCTCTTATAAAATTTGGGAAAATCATGGTTTGACTTTTATATTATATATGTTTTATTGTATTTATTTAGTTTCTAATTTTCCTATTCAAATTTATGCTAATTATTAAGCATTTGAAGAATTGTCAAATCTAATAATTAAGGTCAAAACTAATAATTAAGGTCAAATTACAAATATTGGTCAAGGATGAAAAAGGTAAAGAGATAAGATATAATAAAAATAACATTTTTATTCCAAAAGGATAAGTATAAAAGCAAGATAATGTAGCACACATATACGTGTACATAAAGGAAGAGGACATAGCACACGCGCATATACATACATGCACACACACGCGCATACACACTTGCACACATACATAAAGAAAGATAAATAAATATATATATATATTCATTTCAATCTAGATTAGCAATTAAGGGTGTCATTTTGGCCCTAAGCCCTAGGTTGGCCTACTCAGTCAAGGAATATTTGACTTGGCCTTGGCCAAGGCATCTTTAGCTCGACCTTGACCAACGCATGTTCGACTCGATTTTGGCCAACGCATCTTCGGCTTGACCTCGGTTAGCATATCTTTGGCTCGACCTTGGCAAGCACATCTCCGGCTCAGCCTTGGCCAGGACATCTTCAACTTAGCCTTGGCCAAGGCATCATCGTCTCAACCTGATCCAGGGCATCTTCGGCTTAACCTCAATTAAGGCATCTTTAGCTCAACTCGTCCAAGGCTTCTTCGATTTAGCTCGTCTAGGGAATCTTTGACTCAACCAGGGCTTTTTCAACTTGACTTTGATTACGGCCTCTATGGCTTAGCTTTAGCTAAAGCATCTTTATTTGGCTCGACCTTGACCAGCACATCTTCAACTAAACCCCAGCGAAGGCATCTTTGGCTCTACCTTCTCTAGAGCATCTTCAACGCGGCCTCAGTCAAAGCATCTTTAACTCAGCATTGGGCATAACATTTTTAGCACGCCTATAACACCCTCACTTTTACTTAATTAATTATTTTTCTATTTATTCTATATTTAATTCTGAAAAATCGAAAAGGAATCTAAAAATTCTGATCCCCACGGTTAAATTTAGAATATCAAAAACTATCTAATCATAACTTTTAATAATTTTTTCGAGTCGAAACTGGAAAAATTAGAAAATGACGATTTTGTCCTTATTTTTCAATATTAAGGTTTAACATGAGAAAAAAATTCAATTGACATTAAAATGTCAATTTGAGTTTAAAATCGTGTTATATGTATTAAAATATAATTTATTAAATTTTCTAGAAATTTTCTGAAATTCCTGTGCAAAGTAATCAAAATACCCTTAACTGTCAAATAAATCAAACCAATATTGGTTTGACATCTAGAAATGATGAAAATAATTTTTTTAGTACATTTCTAGGTAAAATATGTAATTTTAGAATTTTCATAAAAATTTGAGCATTTATTGAATTAAAATGGATTTAATATGAATTTTCTAAGCTTAAAATATACAAAATATACATATATAATTTGAAAAAAATAATAAAAAAATAAAATTTATTTTTGATGAAAAATAATACATTTGTTTAGATTTATATTTAAATTAATTATTTTGATATTAAAAGTTAATTTTTTTCAAGTTTAGGCGATTTTATCGGTACTAACTAATCCAATAACAGATAAATTTGCACTGGAAATTTTGGGACAGCTAAGCCTAAGGGATTGCTTCACTACTCTAATTTTGTGCATGTGTCTCTAAATGGATTAAAAAGAAAAACAAAATTTGAATTATTACATAATAGATTATGTAATCAATAAGGACACATAAGCTTTTTTTTTTAGCTATAAATAGCCATGAACTTGAATTGAATTTCTCATTCCCCTTCTCCTAAAACTTCCATGAGTCTCCATAGAGAATTTCTCTCTCTCTAGAAAAAATTTCTTTAACTTTGTTTTTATGCTAAAATTCTACTAGTTTTCCAATAACTAGTAAAAATCTTCTTCCTAAGAGCTTTGTACCAACAACTTCACCAACTCTTTGAGGTAATGGAAGGAGTGGGGTTGGTTCTAAATTTCAATTACTTTGCATGTTGGTAGGAAAGGTTTTTCCCTAAACCTTTCAATGTTTGAGTTTATTAGGTTTTATAAATGTTATAATGTTTAGTATTAAATTTAAACTTTTACTAAGTTGTTATGCTGGTTAATTTTAAATAATTAAAATACATTTATTAAGTAGTTATGCTGTTCAAATTTAGACAACTATAGTATAATTATTAAGTTGTTATACTGCTCAAATTCAAACAATTATAGTATAATTATTAAGTTGTTATACCATCCAAATTTAGATAAAATATTTTTAGCTATTACAATAGATAATTAAATTATTATATTGCCAAATTTTAGTAATACTCAATTAGTTTAGTAAAAATAATAGAAGAAATAAGCTATAAATCTCATAATATGAAACTAAGCACAAAAATGATTTTATGAGTTATTTATGAATTTATTTTTAGAAAACTACTGTAGAAATTTTAGTTTAAGTTCTTATCGTTTAGGTAAGGTCTAGACACACTAATAAATCATTTGTAAAAAATTCATAAACTTTAAAACTTATTTAGTACTTCTAATTGTGCTCCATAAGTGCCCGTGGACACATTTTACTTAAAAATACTAAATTTTAAAAAATTTCAAAAACTTCATAATAAAATTCTAATAATATTTCTAAGCTTAAAAATTATTTTTATGAAATTTTTTGACTATTCTATGATTTATTTCTTAATTATTAGTCTTTATTTTAATTTTTATGTCTTTATTTTTATTGACTTATTGGTTATGTTTTAATTTGAATTATGAATTATGTGAATGATATGTATGGATCAAATCTCTGTAATAAAAGGTAGATATATTAGTAGAAATTGTATTAGTACTCAAATTTTTGAGACCAGAATGAACCTTTAGAAATTAGTAAATTAGTAAGTAATGTAAAGCAATGAACATGCTGTGGCATAACACCCTGTTAGGGAAGTTACAGTTTGGTACGCTGAGGAATGAAAGGCAAAGACCCATTTAAGGAGGTCTTGGAGGTAGGCATCGAGTAGTGAAAGTCCCAATGACCAAGGTAGCGCTTGTGAGCTGGGATATTCACCTGACCAAGCTCGATAACCTCGACAACTACTCAGCATTTCAGAATTGGTTTGAGAGTATACATCTATAAATGGACGTCCTGATTGATATTTGTTCCTCATTGATGATGAGAACTGTACCACGTGATGATGTTGAGAGAGGTATATGTACTCCCAGTCATTTCCCTGGTTCTGTTAAGAATTATTACTCACTAATGGGAAGTATGGATCTATACCAAGTCAAGGATAGTATAGTATAACTTAGAATAAATCCTAGGTTTCCTTCGTAAATTGTGTTTTAATTCCTACCATACATGTGAAAGTAATTTTAGAACAAATCACCTCACTCCATTATTTTTTTTGTTGTGCATGTTCAATCGTGATCTTTAAAGATGGCTAGGTCGGTTCTGTTTAATCTACATATATCATATCCAGATGGAGGAGTATAGGATTATGATCAGAACATAAACATCTTAACCTATACTAGTATGATGTCTGTGACTTTTCTATCCCCTATTCCTGGGGCTGAAATGTTTCCACTAACATATATGATACCTATTTCCTATACGACTGCTCCCCCACCAAATTTTATTTACGCTCCTCACGTTCCACCACTGCCACCTTCACCAATAGATTCAGATATCCCTGTGATAGCTCCTTATTTGGATGCCCCTCCACTTCCTCCGGGTTACCTATTATGGACGCTCCAGCTATAGACAAGCCAGCACCCATACCTGCCGATGATGGATCTCCTATGCAGGTAGTACTCGCTAAGTCACCTATGGCCTCCCCTAACATTAAGTACCAAGTGGGGATGGCTAATGGGTGGCATACGTCTTCATCCTTTTCTTCTGGACTTGGGGTACCACAAGAGGTACCAATGGACAGGCATACCATGCGGCAAAGGACGCATCAAAGGAGATCCTTTCAGATGAAGACCATTAGAGACTTTAGTATTTTGTAAAGGATAGGGCAGATGGTACTGCTCTATATAGGAACTTTTTGGATGTATATATAGGACTAGGTAGTATATATCTTTCGATGTACTTTTGTTTTGATTGTTATGTATTACTCAAATCATGATATACAGTTTGATATATATACATAAGTAGTTTTTATCATTTTAGAATTTTTCTATTATAAAATCGAAAAAAAAATTACTCACATTTTCAACAATTTGATTTAATAATTAAAGTAACATGAATTATATTAAAAAATAAAGGAATGTTACACGGCCTGGGCCAGAACATCTCAACTTAGTCTTAGGTAAAATTTTTAAATTTAAGGCCCATGGACTGGCCCTAGCTCGTAGGGACTTATTGGCTTTTTTATGTGGGTCTTTTGGGCCTATGAGCTTTTTGGCCCTAGCCCACGTGGGCTAGGATCAAGTGCAGGTGGGGTGGCTCTTTTTTACAACTCAATAACCATACATTTTTCCTTTTCAGGTTCCTACTTTTTAATGGAATGTAATTTTACAGTGGAATATATTTTTTATGAAACAATATTTAAGCCAACAGTGTAAATAGGAGGAATTCGGGTAAAGTATACACACACACACACACACACACACACACACATATATATATGGGTCAGAATCCGTTGACACCAGGTGTCAAAGTTAGTCAGTACACCTTTAATAACTTTTCGTAGAATGTAAATTTAATCGTTGGATTTGATGTTTTTATTAAATGTGTAATTTGACTAACTTTGATACATAGTATCAATGGATCCTGATCCTATATATATATATATATATATGGAGAGGAATCAAATGACACTAGTGTAACTTACACCAACTAGTATACCATCAATAACTTTATATAGAATGTGATTTTTATCAATCCAATCGTTGAATTGTAACTATATATTACCTTGATTATTTGTGTCAAATTTTGTGAAAATTGAACAACAATAAGAAGGCAATCAAATAGTTCATATTTTTGTATATTTTTAAAGTATATATTACATCAATTTTGATGTATATGAATTATGTACTACATAATTTTAGATTAATATAATACTTTGTAGATATGATCTACATGAAAAGAACTTTGAGTCTAATGGTGAGTTTTGAGATAAAATCATTCAATTAAAAGTTATTGAATAGTATAATAGTTAGTGTAAGTTTACCTAGTGTCATTTTATATATATATATATATATATATATATATATATATATATATATATATATATATATATAATATGGTTAAGATCCGTTGATATCAGATGTCAAAATTAGTCACATTACGCAAACATTAAATTTTCGTAAATGCAAATTTAATCAATCTAACTGTTTGGTTTTTTTTTGGAGGTTCAACAAATCAATTTAGTAACCACGTTAATTGTGTTTAGATGAACGTTTACCAAATTAATTTTGAATGGCTAAAATTAATTATAAAATAAAATAATTTATGTTTAAATATTTTTATTTAAAAAATTAATAATAAAATTTATTATATCATTTTTTATCTAATACAAAAATTACCTAAAATTACTTTAACTAAAAAGTGATTTTAATTTGAAATCAATTCCTCAATATGAGACGAAACATATGATCATCTACCTAAAATCACATTAACTAATATGTCAACATAATTTTAGATTATGCCCAAAAACATTTTTAAATTATCGGCGGAAGCCTTCAAACATGGGATATGAAGGAAGGAAATATAATCTACAAAAGAAATAACGTTGGTACACAAAACCAAAAATACTTTTCACAGCTTCACTCGGGCATAAGTGAAAAAAAGTAATAAAAGCGACTAAAGCACATCAGCAGATTTTTAATCTAAAATCAATTTTAGAAAATCACAATCATCATAAATTCAAGCTTGTGCTTTAATCAAAAATCAATTTTATAAAATCATAATTATCCAAAATCAAGTTTACAAGCTTTGTCTCGCACACATTTCGACTAAAAGTTCAATAACGCATGACAAGAGATTTGTCTTTAAATTCTAAGGTGGGCATATATTATTAAGTTTCTAAGAAAGGTCTCCCCTCAGTACACGACAGTTGGTCAACCTGATTCAAGTCCAGCTTCTAAATTCTCAGGTACATGTTTAAGCCTGCTACTTTAAATATGTTATTATGTACAAAACTGGAGCCGAGTTTCTTTCCTTCCCAGTCCCCATATCCTTTGTTACAGAAACTAGAACTCAGGTTAGATGGTTCAGCTGGATCAAAACATTTTTACCGGAGGGGAAGGAAGGATTGTCATACATAAGCAGTCACCAATTGGGGTGAAGCACGAGGCAGACCACACGAGTAAGTGACATACTTGACACTATCAATTAGCACAACCACAAAAATCCTAGAGAGTGACTTTGGTCTCATCATGCCATCAACATCACCATCACCGGCCTCTTTGGGATCAACAAGTACTGAAACCACCATAGAAGATTTATTACCATGGAGGTGGTCTTTCTGCAAATTTTTTACTTTTTCTTCAGTTATGTTCAGACTAGATCCAGTAAGCGGATCTGGAAGCCCATGAAGCGTTCTTCTATTCCTGGTCTTTTTGACAGTGGTAGCATTCTGACGGTTTTCAGTAGAAACGTTGGCTACTGGTGTTGCAGGAACTATAGCTCCAGGACTTGGAGAAACATCAAACTGGAAAACTTCAGTGCACATGCCAGAACTTAACATTGGCCCTGCATCAGGAAACCAGAAAACTCAGTATATTTTCAATGTTATGCGGGTATCAAAATCAGCCAGCAGGTCCTTTATTTTGGCATAGCTTAGACAACCAGGAAACAGCTTTGCTCAAGCATGATTGAGAGGTGGACATCTCGAAGACATTGTTTTCAACTCTTATATTCAGCAGAGACACCGTCGATGATCAGGGTATATCATGGCCTAAGAAAAAGCTATTCTACAGATACAACAACGAAGAAATGAACCAAAAAGCAAAAATTACTGGAAAGGTATTTTTAAATTAAGCACTATCGAAACCAAGCTCATCAAACTAGTTTGAGACTCCGAAGGAGTCAAAGTAGTCCATCTAACCAATTTGGAAGACCTCTTAAAGAACTAAGGAAACTTATTGCAGTAATATCTACGTCACACAAATTTTCAATGACCAAAGAGCATGATGATTTTTCATCAAGGGAAACCAAGGAACAGCCAGAGCAAACACAAAACATTTTAGCATAGATAGCATCTTCAAGACTTGATCATCATCAAAATTAAAGTCCTTAAACCTATAATATGAGCTAGAATATGCACAAATTAAGATTAGACAGTAACCAAGAAGGCATAACATAAGTCAGTAGAAGAGTAATATATCATCCTCATTCCTATCAAACACAGTAAAACTCAGAAGGAAAGCCAGAATATACAGATAATCACCTGCGAGGCCTTCACGGAACCACTGTTGCATTCTACCATCAGTTGCAGAGGACTTCATATGGTCCTTCAAAGCTTTGGTTGAACCAGAGCCAAGAGCCTTCCTCTGTTCAGCAGGAACCCTATACACATGTGGATGTTGACCTCTGTTTCTTCCAACTTCAGGAATAGCCAGCGCAGAATCCCAATCCTTAGGAATGGCCAAACCAGTTTCCCTCTTGTCCTTCTTTGCCTCAGCAGTTTGAGAAGCCATGGCTTTCTCACTGGCCATAATAGAATGGATAATCAAGTTCCCATCAATCTTCACCATCTTATCATTCCTAGGAACATACAAAGAAGCAACAAGAGGCTCACTGGCATTGCCCTGACGGCCAAAATCATCCGGCACCTGCCGTTCACCCCTTTCCTCTCGTAAATGCCGGCCTCTCTCACAATTCATTCTGTCAGAAACACTAAACCTCCCATTAGAAAACCCCACTTCCTCATCCCTTTCAGACCCATTCCTATGACCATTATTCAAAGGCCAAACCTTCCTCCACCATGATCACACACCCCATCACTAACATAGCCAGACCTACCAGTACCAGGAACACTGTCCACTAAACCCCCAAACTTAAAATCCACCAGAGGAACAAGCCCACCAAAAAGCACAATAAAGAAAAACAAACCCAACAAACTAATACTAGCAACCTTCTTAGTCTTCCCCTCACTCTTCTTACTCTCAGACTTCTTACCCTTGGAAGCTGCAGCAGCAGCAGGTTGCTGAGGCTTCAACCTAGGAATGGGCACCAAGGGAACCTGAGACCCTTGAGGCTTAACAACATAGGGAGCACATGGCATCCAAGGATAAGGCATGGGTGCCATTGGAGGATGAGGGTACATCCCAGGAGCAGGTGGAGGCGGAGCACACATCACACCAGCACCCATTTGCTGTCTAAGTGTAGCATTCTCAGCCACCACATATGAAATCTTACTACTCAAATCAGCAATGATGGAATTCATTGATCTCACTTTCTCCTCAAGTTCCTCCACATAATGCTTCTTCCTCTGCCTAGAAAGCTGTGCACTCTCCCTGTTCCTCATCAACCTAGCCTGCCTTTTCTCCTCATCATCATCAATTGCATCCACATCGGACTGAGACTGTTTCTCACTCTTGTTCTCCACAGAGGAAGAGAACCTTCTGTACTTGGTAGCACTTCCTTCACAACACTCTTTCTTCCTCTTCAGATCAATACCTGGAATCTCCTCCAATTTCACACCATTATCTGTAACTACATGTGCATGCGACGATGTTATGTCCCTCTCGTAAGGGCCAGAATCAGGTGAGGGCGAGTTCATGGCCTCGTACACACCCGATCCACCGTTGCCCGAACCCTGCGACGAAACCGGGCCGTTAGAAGACTCCTCCCGTTCGCAAAACTCGTACTCCGGCGACGAAACCTTAAGATCAACCGCGTCGTGCGAACCCTGTTTGCCCGACTCCGACGCTTGCGAATTGAAAAACCTAGAAACGCTAGGGCTTTGGTCGCCGGAGACCGCGGATGCGTCGGAATGCGGCGAATCGGAATTCTTCGCGGGAGAATCACCGGTTGTGGCGTTAGGGTTACAAATGTTGTCGGGGAGGAGGAAATCCTCGGCGTCGGAGGGGATGCAGATGTTGTCCAGGTCGTCGAAGGTGATCTCGAATTCGCCGGCGTCGTCGAAGCACGAGCCGAATTCCAGATCGGAGGCGAAGGGAAGCGCGTCGCTGGTGAAGAACGAGTCCATGGACGGGATGGGGAGGCTGTCGAACTCGGCGGAGAAGTCGTCGAAAACGAGCTCGGATGCCGGAATCTCCGCCACCGGCGACGGTTCCGCGGCGTGCATTGACTCGGTCATTGACGAGGGTTTCGGAGAATGGGGAGGGAAGGTTTCGAGTTTCTACGACCTTACTAAGCACTCTGGGTTTTGGTTTTTGGGAATTTTGGGGGGTTTCGTTCGTTATTTGAGGGAGTGCGCGTGGGGTCACGCGCTTGAAACCGTGTGATGGGCAGTTCCTAGTTACTGTTTACTCGCGTTCGAATGAGTCGTGTGTGCCACGTGTTGCGAGAAGCCGCCGTTGCTTATTAACTCCGTTTTTAGATATATATCCTTGGAGTATGTATAGATAGAAAGCAGAGAAGAACAGAGAGAAAAAATAAAATTAAAAGGAATATGGAGAAATTAATAAATGTAATAAATGTGATATATTTTAAGAAAAATACAAATAATGTGATGGAAAATAAAGAAAAAAATTAAAAAAATAAAGTCAAAATGATATTAAAAAAAAAAGTTGACTATATGTTTAATACTTTCCATATCCTTATGGCTTGCAGCGACCCGGCACAAAAAAAAAATTAATGAACATTTAATTATTTATTTACTGTTATGATGAAAAAAAAAAAAAAGTGTGTCCGGAAACTTCTTTGTGAGTGTGCGAAGGGATAATAGGGGAAAGTGGCAAACTAAATCCAGGGACCAGGAGTTGCGTTTCCGCTACGTTCGGTTGCTTTCAACTGCCGGGACGTACGGTGTCACTTTGCAAATGACTTTCTTTTTAAATGTTGAAGCTAAAAATAAAATATGATATTTTTTATCCTCTTCAAAATAAAGTTAATCTAATTATTTTAGATAATAATAAAATAGTTTAATTATACTTTTTATCCTTAAAATTTTATAATCTTATAAATTTTTCCCTTAAAATTTTTTTTTCATAAAATTTGTACCTCAATTTATAAAATACTGAGAATTTTGCCTCTAAATAGAAAAACTATCACAATTAAAAAAAATGTCACAAAATATTTTAATTGTAGTGATTTTTTTATGTTAGGACAAAATTCGCAATATTTTGTAAACTAAAAGACAAAATTTGTGAGATTGTAAAACTTTAGAGAGAAAAAGTGCTATTAAGTCTAATAAGATTTGAATCTTAGACCAACAAACTATCCAAAATTTTCACCACTAAACTTGAATTTAAGACTTATAAATTATTCAAATCTTCTACCACTAAACGGACACTAATGAATTACTAATTTAATTCAAACCATAAAATATTGGATTGAATTAGTTTAAATGTGATTTGCTAGAAAAAAAATCATGTTTTGATTTAAAAATTTATTCTAATCTCAATCAATAAAAAGAAATTATTTGTTGATGACAAGTGAAGAATTATGTCTTTAAAAAATTAAAAAGAATAAAATCTAAAATAATTAATCTAATCTAAATAATGAAAGATTTGATCAAATTAATTTATCTTTAATATTACTTTTAAATCGGTCAAAATTGAACCCTATTATATGATTTGATTGGATATTTTTTTTACTTAAAACAAACTACTAACACATTTGGTACAGAACGTATGGGAACCAATTACATATTTTAATTTATTTATTTATATTTATATTTATGAATAATAGACTCGGTTAGAGGTCCAGTCCAAAAGATAATTGGACTTGCGAGGCCCGCTTAATTGTCTGTAGACTGTGGGTCAAACGCCTAGCGCGTCCTATGTTGGTTTGTCCAAAATTAGTTGAAGACCTCAACGACTTCTTAATGTAGAAGCTATCATATCACGGGGTGGAAATAGGATTCGAGGGATCTGTAGATGCATGCACTGAAGTACACTCCTCAAAGTACTTTCCTGTCGCATGGCATTCAAAATTGGAAAAATATGAACGTCCATCCATTGGGGTGCTGAGAAAAAAAAAGATAGAAAAAAATAAAAATAAAAAAAAGTAATATTTATAATAAATAATATAATGAAAAAAGAAGAAAAAATAAAAAATGAGATAAAAGAAAGAATGAAAGAATAAATAGAATCATTCATCAAAATTGTAAACTAGATTAAGAGTATGTTAGCGTAGTTTTTTTGTAAACTTCTTTTTTTTTTTTTAAGAAAAAAGTTGAGTTAAACACATTTTATGAAAAGTTCTTAAAAAAATAAATTATTTATTTTCATATAGCAATTTTTTTTGTAAAGAAAAAAAGCAACTTATAATTAAGTTGGTAGGAAAAAAAATTTCCAACTTGTACAGAGTTTCTTTATGTAGTCCCTTCTTCGAATCCCAACACAACTAAAAATGCCATTTTTTTTTAATTTTCACTGTTTTTCTAATTTTAGTGATCAATTCAAATCTTGGATTTTCAAATTGAGAGATATATTGAGAGAAATTAAGAATTATCACTGTTTCTTAGATTCATGGATCCAATTCAATTCAGCAGAATATTTCATTCATATTTTTGTTTCCATCAAGAGAGTTTTATCAAACTCTTGGACTCCCAAATTTGGAGTATCCTAGTTTCAAACAATTCACAGGGTTCAACAAGTAATATTTCACTATTAAGTATGTAGTACTCTTTGTAGTAGCGGTTCTTATATATCGTATTAACAATTGAAAAATGGTCGAAAGAAAAAATCTCTATTTGATAGGGCATCTTCCTATACCTATGAATTCTATTAGACCCAAAAATAATACATTGGAATAATCATCACTGACTTCTCCGTTAAATAATACCAAATATATTAGCTTATTTTAAATTATGTTTATTTATTGTAAGATTTTACTTTATTTTTAAATTATTTATTTTAGAAAATAAAAAAATATTTTTATTTTTAACTTTTTAAATATTTTTTACATAACATAAAAGAACATTAATAAAATGAGTAAATAAGATAGTTAAATAAATTTTATATTTTAAAATATTTATAATCTTTAATCTTTAAATTTAATTTAGAAGGCCTATTTTTTTAAAAGTTTTAATTTATAGTTAAGTTTTTGAATTCTTAATTACAGCAATATATTTATCAAATACTTTTTTCAATTATTTATTAAATAATTTTTAATATATATTGACATTATTGAATTTAGTTTAAATAAATTACATTTTATCTTCTAAAAATATTATTGAACAATAATATAAAAGTTTTAAATATTTTAAATTTTGTAATTAATATTTAAATTTATTTAATTAATATTATAGATAATAAAATATTTTTAAATCATCTTTAAAAATAATCTTGTTAATTAAATTATTTTTTTACATTTTTAAAATTAGAATTTCAAAGTATTTATTACATGAAATAAAAAAGTTACTAAAACGAGTAAATAATATAGTTTAAAACTTTATATTTAAAAATATTTAAAATATTTATTTTTTAAATTTAATTTAGATTTCAGATTTTTTTTAATTTTATTTTATAGTTATGTTTTTTTCTTTTTAAACTATAACAATATATTTATTAAATAAATTATTTTTAATCTTCTAAAAATATTATTGAATAATAATATAAATATTTTAAATATTTTATCTTTTGTAATTATTATTATATATAATAAAATATTTATAAATCATATTTAAAATTAACTTTTATTAATTAAAATAGTTTTTGACATTTTAAATTTAAGAATTTTAAATTTATATATTTTAATACTTTTATGTACTTTTGTTATCGTTAAAATAATTTTATGTTGATTAAATTAATTTTACATAATTATAACTTAAAAAATTAATTTTACATAATTTTTTTATCAATATATATACATTATTCTATTGAATGTGGCAATTATTTTTAAGTAATTTTAAAATTTTTGTCAAACAACTTTTAACTTAAAAAGAGCTTTAAAACTAAAAAAAAATAAAAAATTATTAAACAACTTCTACTTTATTTTTAAAGCTCTTATTTTGAGCTTTAACTTTAAAGTGGTTTTTAAGCCAAACAAAACATGTGTATCTAGTTTTTGTTTTCAAAGCGCACATACACATAATTCAATCTCCCTTCTTGTGTGTATCTTGCTTATTTTAAAATTCATAAGTTTTGTGACACCACTGCTTCGATCATTATTATGGGTTTGACACGATCACAACGACAAAATTGACCTTTCCATACCATCAAATAATTTTTCTATTCCCAGTGTATTCAATTAATGTTACCTAACATACCTAGACATGCCTACCCTATTTGCAGTAGGACTTCAATGTCATTGTTGTTAGGCTTTCTTAAGCATTCAATCCCAAATATTTCATTCACGCCCTTTACAAACTTATATAAGCATTCCACTATAGTGCTTTTACACATAATCATCCACATTGTTAACAGGTGATCTATATGTCAACTCTCATTTGAAAGGCTTATTCTTCCAAATACATCAACTCTCATTTGAAAATACTCACCATGATTGTTAAGGGCTTCTATGATGTAAAGAAATACATGCCTTTACATTTAGAACCTTCGCTAATATTGTTTATTTGTGTATCCTAGATTGCTAGAGAAGTAATCATTGAATAATTGATTGTGTCATCCTTCATGACTTTGTTCTACATGATTTTTTTATGTCTACACACAATGAAGTCATTGGATTGTCGTTGCACTTGGGACTCCATTATCAACCTTATCCATTATTCTTCATAGTCGTCATTTATGAAATCTTCAATGAGTTCACACTCAAGCATTTCTTCATAATCTGGACATTGTAGTCCATTTGAAAGATAAATGGAAAGTTAAAGTTGTTGATAGAATTTGATAAAAACATAAGACAAGATTACACAATTGATAGGTGCAAAAATCCACTTTGAATTGTTAGAAAATATATAGAGAAGCAACATAACGACTAGTTTGAATAACAGTTTGTTTGAACAACTAATTTGAATAATGACTACTTCGACTAAAATGGCTATGTTATATAATTTCATGTTTTCATTAATTAAGTTGCATAACATGTCATGATCTTGTAGTTGTCTCTCCATCATCCCAAATGTATCCTTGAAAAGGATTTGAAACTCAAACTCTTTCTCCTTCAACTTGTTTTGTTCATCCTTGGCACATGGAATTTTTTGCCATAATAAGAACCTTTTCTTTTTGTGTCTCTTGTATTACAATTAGATCAACATTTGCAAAAGACGTTTCATTTTACCTTTAATTTTCCCTTTCTTTTTGGTGCTTGTGTCCCCATTAGATGAACCACAATATATGAATTTGGGTTGCATTCATAACATGATGGGGTGTCAAGATTAGAAGAGGATGAGTATGCTCCAGAGGAAGAAATCTTTGTTCTCTTACTAGCTTCTTCAAATGATACATTTGATCATTTATGCTTTGTCTAGGTAAAAACAAAGTAGAGAAGAGAGAAGAGAGAATGAGTAGATTTTTAAGGTGTTTGAATTGAAAGAAGTATGAGAGAAATAGAAGAGAAAGAAACGTTGTGTTTTCTCTTCACTTGTTTGGTTGGATAGAAAAAGTGGAGAGAAAGAGAATGAATTTTTCTTGTAAAGACATATCTACCCTTAATATACATAGATTTTGTGAGATAGAAAGAAGCAATAAGGTTAGAATTGTAATTTTGAGTAGATCTCACAATTGTTTATCTCTCATTTTTCTCTTTTCTTTTCAACAAAGGAGATATTTCTTTTTTAGTGGGTCCCACACAAATATTTTCTCTCTTCTCTACTCCTCTCCTTAAACAAACAACACAAAACTACTTTTTCTTACCCATTTCTCTATTGCCAATTTCTATTTAACTAAACAAAGGGTTAGGTTCATCTTTCAACTATCGTCATTCATACTCTAACTTGAATTGTTCACCTATAACTTGACTCTTGAAAATAAATTTTATATGCATCTCTCATGATGTCGTTCTCGAAGAAATCGTTTTTCTTTCTTTCGTAGGCTTTGTTTGTAACACTATAAATTTTGGAACTATGCTATTCAACTTTGCCATTGACATTTTAGTCTCTTGAAAATAAATTTTATATGCATCTCTCATGATGTCGTTCTCGAAGAAATCGTTTTTCTTTCTTTCGTAGGCTTTGTTTGTAACTATAAATTTTGGAACTATGCTATTCAACTTTGCCATTGACATTTTAGTTGTGTCATTGTTCTTGCTTGTAAATGGCCACAATACTCAATGTAATTATCTTTTATTCTTAGCCAAAAGGAATTTGCCTTTTGGTTTACCCCCCACAATTGCATCCTTGAAAACATTTAGTCATGCTTAGATGAGAAGTTTACCTTCATCTAAGTTGAGCCTTTTTTTTTCTGAATTGGATGTTCTTCTTCTTCATCATTGAGCATAATATTATCCAACTCAACTTGGGTGGAAAATATAGAGGTTGAGATTTTGACTCAAGCTAGGATGTTGTTTCATGTTCCTCTTCACTAGATTACCCATCATTAGTATCCATTGAAACTCATATGATCCACAGTAGGGTTAGTTGGTGGTGATTGAAACATAGGAAATTGATATGGAAATGGGAGCGTAAGAAATTGAAAAAAATTTCATATTTGGGTTATTTCGTGGGTTTGGTAAATGTTGAGGATTTTGAAAATTTAAATTAGTGGGATGTTGATAATTTTGCATGAAACTTAAAAAGGAATTCATATTGAATTGGCTTGAATCCATTGGATGAAAACAAATAGAAAAGGTACTTGGGATTTTAGAGAATATGAGTAAAAAAATTGGTTGAGAGGGAACTTTGAGAGACTATATGAGTGAAAAAGAGGAGAAAATTTTTCGAATAGTTATGCGAGTAAAAATGAGAGAAATTTGAAAGGTTTTGTTATATAAAAAAAATTAAGGTTGGTCACATTTATATAGATCACCAATGACTCTTTTCTAACAGCTATTTTCCCTAATAAGCTATTTTTCCCAACATTTATTTTCCAATGGCTCTTTCCCAATAGTTTTTTTTATCATTGTATAAACCTTTTTTATTTTTACTTTGTGCCTTCTTGGCCTAGCACAGTGATCAGCACTTGGTGCTTCATAAGATTTGCATCTAACGGTAGGGGTATAAGTAAGCACGGATGACCCACGAACCCAATCAACCCAACCCATTCCAATTATATTTCAACGAGTTGGGTTGAGTCATTGGTTTGGTTTGGATTCATTTTGACTAACCTAATTGCAATTGGGTTGGGTATTGTAACACCCATCCATATTAAATACAATTAATATTAATTTAGTTATTAAGTTTAAGTAAATAAAAATGCATGTAAAATTTTTCTACTTTTATACTAGAAAATTTCCAAAATTAACAGAACTTGAAAATGGTAGTAAAAGATGAAAGTTAAGACTGTATATACATATATATCGTAAAACTGTATATCATAGTTTGATAATACATGATAATCGAAAAACTAAAAAAAATACATCAAAAGATAAACACTATATTACCCAATATGTACATTAAAAGGGTTGTATACAGAGCAGTGTCAATCTACCCTATTTCCTTACAAAAAAAAATACTATAGGTTGTCAGATCCTTGCTGTTGGAATGCCCTTTAACTCGTACTTAGCATCACAAGACGTTAATGTCGTCTTTAATAATCATGATCAATCATACATAGAAGAAAATAATGGAGTGAGGTGTTTTGTTCTAAAATTACTTTTACATATATGGTAGGAAATCTACCATAAAATAAAGATAAAACACAACTGACAACAAAAGGGATCCTAAGGTTCATTCTAAGTTGTATTAGATTACCCTTGACTAGGTATGTATCCATATTTCCCATTAATGGGTAATAGTTCTTAACAGAACTTAGGAAGTGACTGGGAGCACATATACCTCTCTCAACATCATTACGTTAGTCCTCATTATCATTAAGGAAAATAATAGTCAAGATATCTATTTATAGATGTACTCTCTCAAACCAATCCTGGAATGTTGAGCAATTTCGGGGTTATCGAGCTTGGTTGGCGATATTTTGGCTCAAGGGGTGCTACCCTGGCTAATAATGCGGACTTTTACCACTCGATATGTCTACCTGCGGCCCTCTACAATTGGGTCCTGTCTTTCATTCCTCAGTGTACCAAACTATAATTTTCCTAGCAGGGTGTCATGCCACCTCAAATTTCATTGTATAGTTACATGGTATAAAGTAGCTTCTAACTGTTAAGCAGAGGTTTAGGGTCTCATTTATTATTTGATACTATACTCCATTTTTGTTGTTATTTAACATTGTTATATTTTATTGTTGTGTGTTTTTTATAATTATTTATAATACCTTAATTAAATTGTGGCATATAACACAAAAGAATCTATAATGGGTAAGCCCTAGCCCATACGTTTGAAATAGAGAATGAGGATTAGGTTAGCCGTCACAAATAGAAGAAGAAAGAAGTTAGAGAGAATGAGGAAAAGAAGGGAAGAAGAAGAGGAAGAGAAGGAGGAAAAATAGAAACCGAAGAATCCAAACCCTAGAACTCAACTTTGCATGTCCACAAAGGTGAGTGCTCTCTCCCATGTCCTTCCTTGTTCTTGTTCATCTATTTATCTTTTCCCTCCTTATACCTAAATTTAGGGATTTGATGGGTTTTGAGGGGATGTGAAGGAGTAAGGAAATTATAGATTAGATTGACCAATTATCAATGTAGAAGAGTGATTAAGAATCTAATTATTTATCTTGAAGCATTTAGAACCCAAAGACAATAGGAAAAATAAATTAAAATTAGTACCTCGGATCCACCCGGCGGGATTAGATAGCCGCTGGGCGACTTTTCTTCAAAAACTAGATTCTGCGTTTATGCTAGGCACGCGGAGCCGCTGGGCGGGGTGAAATACCCGCTGGGCGGGTTGGGTTCCGACGCGGACCTGCTGGGCGGGACTTCCGTCCTGCTGGGCGGATACGACTTTTGTTATTCCGTTCTTTGTGTTTATGAGCTCTTCTTTGCAGTTTTTAACTCATTATTGTTTGTTTTCTTATGCCTTGTTGAGGTTATATTGTATGATTATTATTTACCTTGAAAGAAACTGAGTGTGATATGAAATTGTATCAATGTTTCATGATAAAAGTCTATAAAAAGTTGTAAGCATTATTTGTGACCATGCATTATAACATTTGAGTTATGTGATGAGGAAAGTATGTAGGAATCTGGTTGGTGGAGGCCGTGATGGGTTGTCTAACCTTAGCCTTGGGGGTTATCCGGTTGGAAAAACTCCAATGGTCCATGCTGATCTCATGGAGCCGGGGCGTACTGGCAAAACTGGGTAACCTTGACTAGTCACCGGGGGATATCATGCTAGTTGAGGGTGCGAAAGCCGAAGGCATCGGTACCGACCGATGACACTTCTTATGGCCTGCATTTACTCCTAGTCTACTTTCCGAAAAGTTTAGGTTGGTACCACATGTGCATGAGTAGTGGTTTAGGAACATAGCACGCATATGTATCTTGTTATAGTGTGATATGTTAGAGTGTGCTATGTTGTAATTATGTGAATTCTATGTTACTCTATCTATGTGAATTCTATGTAAGAATGTAATTGTGCCTTGTGATGAAATGTTAAAGTTGTGAATAAGATAGAGAAAGGGTGAATTCCCTCATGGTGTAATAGAAAGGTATAAGACAAGTAAGAGAGAATGAAATAAGAGTATTTTAGGATGTCTGTAACCTTAGACTTGACCCTAGGGGACAGCTTTGAATATTAAAAGGAAGAAGAGTAAATTCTAAAGAGGGTTTTGGGTAAGAAAGTATAAATAATGAGGATGAGTTCTTAAGTTAAGATTGAGATAGTAAACCAATATAATAGTTGTGAGAATGAGAGAGCAATTAACAGGGAGTATTGACTGTTGAAAGGTGTAGACTCAACCATAGGTATGGATAATTATGAGAAACCCAATGAGGCTAAAGCCATGAGAGATAAGTAATGAAGGTTGTCCGAATAGAAGAGTCTAACCCAGCCGTAGAGTCCTTAGAGCACTCACTGAGACATTATGTCTCATTCCTTTAAGTTTTCCCTTTTTCAGGATACAGGTGAAGACACGCGTAGATGGAGCTTGGAGTCACGTGCAAAAAAACGTAGTCTAGTTTATATTATGTTTTTGTATTCTTCCTTATATTTTGTACGATACCTTCAGGTGATAGATGAGTTATATTTGGCATGTATGTTTTTTTTTTATTGTATTGTTCGTATATAATATTTAATTATATTTATGAGTAGTATTTGTATGTTGTTTCTACCTTTTTCAGTTTGTCTTTTAAAATCTAGACCTAGTTACGGTAATGTCCCTTAGGGTGTTACACCATGCCACTGCATGTCACTTGCTTTACATTAGTCACTAAATTATCAATTCCTAACTTCTCAAGCAGAGGTTTCCTTGGTCTCATTTAATTTGAGTACTAGTATAATCAACATTTCTGCCTTATTTTGCAGACATTGCACAATACTAAAATTTTAACAGAATAACAATTTAGTAATCATATAAAATTTTAGCAGAATAACGACATAGTAATTATAATTTAATTACTAAAATTTTGGCAAAATAACAACTAAATAAATATATTTTAATTTTCTAAATTTGAGCAAAGTAACAACTTAGCAAATGCATTTTAATTTTCTAAACTTGAACAGAGTAATAATTTAGTAATTGTGATTTAATAATCCAAACTTGGGCAAAGTAACAACTTAGCAAAGATTAAAGTTTAACATTAAACAATAATAACAATAATAAAACTTAAGCCTAAACGGGTTTAGGGAAAAACCCTTCCTACCAACATGCAAAGTGACAATAATTTAGAACCAACCCCACTCTCCTCATTACCTCTAAGATGGTTGATGAAGAGGATGGAATTATTGGTGCAAAGCTTCTAGGAGGAGAAATTCTACTAATTGAAAACTAGCAAAATTTTAACATAAAAACTAGATAAATTTTTATTTTTAGAAAGATAAAATTTTAGAAGGAGAAGCTCTCTAGCTGGAAGAGGAAGAGGAGATGCTAAAAATTTGAAGGAGGAAGGGGTCTTACGTGTCTACCAATGACCTAAGCAATGATGCAACAAATCAAGTTTTAAATTTGTTTTTAATATAAATTTAGGGACAAATATGCAAACTTAGGGACACATACACCATTTACAGTGTTGAATCACCCCTCCTAGGCTTGGATACATGCAATATGAGCTGTCCTCAAGCTCCTCAGTATAAATTTTATCTGTAGGTTCATTAACCGGTACTGATAAAATCGCTTAAATTTGAAAAATTAGCTTTTAATATCAAAATAATTCATTTTAATGAAAAACCAGACAAATACATTATTTTTCATCAAAAATAAATTTCTAATAATAAATTTTATTTTTTATTAATTTATTTCAACTTATATATATTTATTTTGTATTTTTAAGCTAGAAAATTCATAAAAAATCCATTTTAATTCAATAAATACCAAAATTTTTACTGAAATTTTAAAATTAAATATTTTACCCATAAATAAATTAAAATGACCATTTTTACCCTTTTTTGATATCAAATCAATACTGACTGACTTATTAGACACTTAGAAGTAATTTGATCATTTTACACAAGAATTCCATAAAATTCCCAAAAAAATTTTAAAATTATATTTTAATATATATGACATGATTCCAAGCTCAAATTGACATTTTGATATCAATTGAATCTTTTTCTCAGGTCAACCCTTAATATTGAGAAATACTGAACAAAATCGTCATTTTCTAATTTTCCTAGCTCCAACTTGGAAAAATTATTAAAAATCATGATTAAACAACTCTTGAAATTCTAAGCATAATGGTGGTGATCATAATTTTGAAATTTGTAAAGCACAAAGATAACACAAGAAGGGGGGTTGAATTGTATTATAGCAAATTTTCGCAAAACCTTTTTCGAAATGTATTGTCTGAAGGGTATGATCAAAGAAGTTTTCAAAAACAGTTTTTTTTAAAACAAATGAATATTAAAACTAAGCAAAACAAACTGAAAGGTGCACAAGATTTATATTTATTCGTCTCACCCCAGAAACTACGTCCAGTTCTTGACAAATACCAAGTTCCACTAACTTTTTCAAGTTACAAGTATTCTTTTACCAAGCCTCTTTAGGCTCAACGCATGTAGTCTTTTACTTGCCTCTCCAAGCAAAAACCCATTCAGGCTTCCACTAATCTCGTTAAGAAAAAGGTTTACGTGTAAGTTACCTCACTGATTTAACATTTTAACAAACAAATATACAATGAAGTACAAAACGAATTTTACAATCAGAATATACAAAAGCTTTTTTTTTTTTGCTTAAAGAAGATATGATTTTTCAGAATCAGCAACCACTATGACGACAACAACTTCTTTTCGAAAGAGGTCTCCTCTTCTATTTATAGGCTTCTCAAAAGTATCCGTTGAGTGCTTTTCAGCAGATGGACTTCGTCTGATGAAAAGAGTTGTTAGAGCATTAAATGCAGTATTTAATGCCTTTCATCAACTTGTCATATGATAAGATAAAACAATCTGCTTATCTTTGTTATTCTTGTACTTAATCTTGTAGCAGTTGTCATGTCTACTTTCCTGTTCTGAATTGCACACATATTCTTTCTTTTTCACTAACTTTCCTTAAGAGTAGGTATATAGGCTTTATGAGTTTCAAGGTAGTTTATGATCTGATTGATATGCAGATCATTTTTAGAATGATGTCATTGTCTGTAAGATCTGTTACTAATATAGTCAAAGGTTAAAAACGATATATATTTTTTAAAGATATTAGACGGTTGCTAATAAACCTTTATGGATGACTAGACGATTACGTAAAAACATATATTTTAACTGTTTGTTATTATCAAAATATTTGAGGGTTATAAATTCGTCCTTTGTCCTAACAAAACTTGATCATGATTTTTCAAAATTGCATTGTCAAATATTAAAAAAATAGTTGAAAAATTGAAATAGGATTGTTATATTTTTCACTATTTTTCTTTCAAAATAAAGTTTTTATAATGAAAGATACTTAGTATAAAATTTTTAAAATATTTTGAGGTCAAAAAGTCTCTGGGTGGTTCTTGTAGTCAACCAGGAGTATTTTTGTCATTTTACAAAAATTATCTCAATAAATCCCAGAAAAATTTCTAAAATTATTGTTAATTATTCTAAATACATTGATGACGTAAAAACAATTTTTAAATATACAGAATAATTTAATATATAGAAGTAGGGGTGTTACAAGTATCGGGTTGATGAGTTCCAAACCCAATTAACTTGACTAACCCATGGTACGTATAATATTAATAATAAATTAACAATTATAATGAATATCGTGTTTGTATGAGGTACCTCTTGGATTCTAAATACAAGTTGAGGTTACTATAATCAATATAGTGATAGTCTCATTTTTACAAGTGGGATTCTAATTTTCCTTTTTTTTTTTTAGTTTTTTTTTGGTAACCACTGTAATTAGGGCTATTGGCTCCCCTGTAGGACTCCGAGGTATACCTATGAGCTTTGTTCATTTAGATTGACTATGAGAGTAATTCTCAATTATCTTTAGTTTTAGTTATGAAATGTCATATTTTATTTAGTCTTTCGAATTGTATTTGTTTGGATATTTTTTTATTTTTTAAAAATTTCCAGAATATATTAATATTATCATAAGTACATAAAAAAATTAAAATTTGTAAGTATTAAATTTAAATATATTTTTATTTATAAAATTATAAATGTGCTTATATTAATTTATTTTAAACATAAAATCATTTTTAAGTATTTAAGTTACTAATTGAAATGTATACTAAATATTTGTTTATTAATTAAAATTTGTTATCATGAGTATTAAATATTAAATTTTAAAATATAATTGAGTTTATACAATATTCTCTATTATGAAATAATCGACATAATTCTTGTTCAATAATTGTAAAATTGAATTACTTAATAATTGTATAATTATGTTTTTTATGTTTGAGTGATAAATTTGTTATTATGAATATTAATTTTTTTTTTGCTAGATTTTAGGATTGTTATTCATTTTCATAATTTTTTGTGCAGTAGATTAATGTGACATTTAATATCTGCACCAAAAACATGTGACATTTACTATACGAAATATTTCATTTTTCACTTTTTTTAGAAAATTTTGTAAAACATGCTTAATTATTATTTAACTTTTCGAAAATAATGTGTTTACAAACTTATTAGAAAGTATGTTGCTAGTATTTCTTGAGGAATGTTAACAATACATTCTCTAGCACTTCTTCTCACACACCTCTCCTATTGGTTAAAATATATTGAAAATTACAAATCATGATGGAGGTTCATTAAATAGGATGTGAGACCCACATAATTTTGTAATTTCTAATAAATTTTAACTAATATAAAGAAATGTGTTCAAAAGAGTGTATTAAAGAGTGTTGCTAGCATTTCTCATCAGAGGAGTGCTAGCAACACACTCTTTAATACATTTTTCTAACATGCCCTCTTCTATTGGTTAAAACTTATTGAAAACTATACAATTATGAGAGATGTTCATTAAATAAGATGCGAGACCCACATAATTTTGTGATTTCAAAAAAATTTTAACTAATAAAAAAGAGTATGGTCAAAGAGTGTGCTGCTAGCATTTATCTTACAAGAGGATTAATTATCATGAAAAGATTAATAACTTATACTCTCTCTATTCAAAACTTTGCTTGTTTTTTTAACTTTTTATTTTTGTTTCTAAACTTCAATTGTTTTAGAATTTCAATATTTATTTGTGCATTTTTTTTTCAATTATATCCTTGGGAATGCTAATAACACTTTTTTTTTGTGACTAAAAATTTATGGGAAGGGTGGTGCCCCAATCCAAGGCATGAAAAAGTCTTTAGGCTCAAAAAGCACTTACAGATGTACTTATAATTACCTCACTCCAAGGAGATGAGTAAGTGCTCGAACCTGTGACCTGTATGTAAAACTTTGTCTTGTCCTACTCAACCAACTCCTTGGAATTACTAGCAACTCTCTCTTATAACACTCTCTCTATTATTAGTTGAAATTTATTAAAAATTACAAATTTTGATGAGTTTCACTTCTAAATCAAGAAAGAGACTCATTAAAAAAATAGAATAAATAGTTTATGAATCAATAGTATACAAATTTTTACACTATCATTTAATTATAAATTATCATATATAATAAGTTTATTAACTTTTATAATAATTATCTTAAAATCATATTAACAATATTTTTTAATTAATTAACAGTAGTGTATAAAAATTAAACTAAAAAATTATGTCTTAACCCAATGTTTTAAAACTCATACTGGACTGGACCGACCGGTAACCAGACTCATAGCCAATTCGGTCACTTTGTCTGCAGCCTAACTTTGACTGTGACACACGCATGCTGTGCCGCGCGTGAGAGAAAATAAGAAGGGAGCAGAAAATTTTGCTCCACATAGGTGTAGAACCTATGTCCTTTGGGTGCTTAAAATGTAAGTAACCTATTACACCAATGTACCTAATTGTAACAAGGTTGATAAAAATAATTTTTATACTATATCTATATTGTAAAACTATACTATTTAATAATATACCAGTTCATACGGTTTAACCAGCGACTCATCCAGTGACCTACTGACGCTAGTATCTTGACCGAGTCGATCACCGGTCCAAATTTAAAACACTGCCTTAACCAGTTAAATTCATAAAAAATAATAATTTAATGAGATATTTTTAAAGAAAAAGCAAAAAGATAAGAGGAGTGGAATTAATGATTTGCGATGGTGGAATTGTAGAAACCGAACCGTACAAAGTAAGATAATGCGGTGACCCTTTTTGTCTGTTCACACATTAAACCGGGAAAGGAGGATGAAAGAAGATTTGGGGAAGGAAATATTTATTGTCACCAAATTCTGTTCCCTGCAAGAGAAGAGAGAGAAGTTGTTGGGTCGGGTTGGATTAGATTTCTAATCTACCTTTTTCCCATGCTTTTAAGGCACAAATCCTTCTTCCTTCTCTCTTCTTCCTTCTTCTCCTGACCCTTTATTATTCCTTTCCTTCGAACAGGGAAAGAAGGAGGAACAACAATATTATTATTGTAATTATTAATATTAATATTATAATTATAATTATAATTATTATTATTTCTGTGGTATTTCTTCATCAATGGATTCGTCGTGTGTCTCCACCGATTTAGTTTCTGGATTCAAAGACAAGGAGTCAATGGTTGACCCCTTTTTGGTCGAGGCGCTCCAGAACCCTCGTCACCGCCTCACCAGTTAGTCTCTTCTGAATAATCTTCTTCTCTCTCTGTTTATTCTTATTTTTTTTGAATTTTTGTTTCTGGGGTGGGGTTGTTTTCGTTATTTCGATGTTTCCGCGTTGTGGGTATGCTTCAAAATTGTTGCTTGAGCTCGATTTCGCTTTGACCCGGACCCCTTCGTTTTTTATTATTGAATTATTTCGTTGTATGGGTTTTGCGTGTAGGTTTTGGATAAGAATATTTGTGTTTTTTTGGTTATGTATAGTTTAATTGAGGTCAGATCTGGAATGGTTGTGGTTGTTCCCTGCTTAATTGTGATAATTTGAGATCGAGACTCTGATTTTGATGTGTGGCGTTGAGGTTGTTCTTTGGGAATGAAATAAATAAATTGGATGGTGATTGGGGTGGGGTGGGGGGTTTATCCAAAATTATGTTCATTAAAATTGATGTGATCGTGCGCTCGCTTAAGATAACATCATCCTTCAAAGGATTAAACATAGGCTATGTAATTATGTATGTTTCAGCCAAATAAAGTTTCAAAGGATTAACCTGAAATGAAAAGGGGAAGCACCTTAATTTCCAGAGTTCATAAATTGTATGAAAGTGTAGCATTTTTATGCTTTGAATTTTGAAAAACATGGCATCCACTGTGGACTATTGATATTCATTAACCCCCCCTCCCCTTTCATGGGTTATAAATTAGGGTTGCCATCTCTTTGTAGATCCGATATGCAAAACCTTGTCCGGAACTAGGATTTAAGCTACGGTGTGCTGGAGTAGGTCATAAACTTATTGGTGGTAATTTTGAACTATCAAGGCTCCATCTTATTGTAAGAATTAAATTAAGTCATGTACAGAAGCCTGAGCCCCAGAAAATTGTTACACAAAACCTGAAGGTTGGAAACTACACTCCAAAATAAATGTTGCTTGAAATTGAGTTGTTTCCCAGTAATATATACCTTTGGATTGGCAAGTTCTGATTTGGAAGGCTGCAACTTCTTAACTGCTGCAGTCTCTACTCTTGCTAACTTATTTTTATGCGTCTGGCTAAGATACTCCGTGAGTCTGTGTGTATCTTGCTGTTATTGCGTTTCTTAGTTCTTACCATTTAGATGGAGTTGTTGAAGTATTGCTTGGATCAAAATTTTATGTCATTTGCATAAAGTAGTAGTCCTTGAGTGGTGGCTGGCAGTCGTATTAGGAGTTTTGTGGCAAATGAATTGGCTATTCTTTGATGATTATGTTCTGCCTGTAATTTCCCTTTGCTAGTGTCAATTCTGACTGCATTTTGGTTATTTTCTTTCAATTTTTCTGTCATTGTAATCATGACATTTGTTTGATTATTTTCTACTTTGTTTTTATCTTTTAGTTTTGCGGATGGAGCTGGACATCCAGTGGTTTATGAATAATGCTGATCAACAGCATTTTGAGTTTCAACATTTCCCTTCTTCCTATCTCCGGCTGGCCGCGCATCGTGTTGCTCAACACTACAATATGCAGACAATGGTTCAAGATAATGGCTTAGATGGATTGGGAAGTAAAATTCTGGTGAGGAAATTACCAGAAAGCAAGTATCCTGTGGTTCGATTATCTGAAATACCTGTGAAGCAGTTGGAATATGATAAATCTGAGCAGAAAAAAATTGTTATTAGACCTAGGCCTAATAAAACTAGTTTGAATGAAGCCAACGGAGTTGGGATAAAAGGAAATCCTGTAAGAAGTGTGGAAGAGAGGAAGGAGGAATATGATCGGGCACGAGCACGTATCTTTAGTAGCTCTAGAAGCTCTGACTCAGGTGATACCTCATCCATAGTTCCAATGGATGGGAGAAATTCTTCTACTAGCAAGGATGAGATTGAAACTAGCAAGAACCCCATGGCTGATTCAGAAAGATGTATCAGTGTCAGGGATAGTTGTTCGACTCGAGTTGCCATATTTAGAGATAGGGAAAAGGATCGTAGTGATCCAGATTATGACCGTAGTTATGGAAGGTGAGTCATATCACTGTACCCTGTAATTTAATCTAGAGCTTTCCAGAAATTGAATGCCTTAATTGCAAATTCATGTTTATTTAGTCATTTTTCTGCACTACACTTAGAAATTTTAGTTGTGTTTGTATCTGAAAATAAAAGATTAAAAGCTGTCTGTTTGTGAGATAGAGAGAGACAGTGTGGGAGGGGTCAACTGAATAATGACATTTTTGTTATTTGGCTGGCACATTTGATGGCACTCTGGATTCAAGAATTTATATAACTTGAGATGTGATGTTCTTCAAAATTTGATATTATTTGTCAGTTGATGCGATCAGTACTGATCTAACTTTTAGTATACATTTGTAGATTGACTTACATTATTGGTGCAGGTATACTAGGAGTATTCCAGCATCTGCTGTTAACTTGGTGCCATTTAATTTGCAAAAAGCTCAACCTTCATTTGCTCAATATGATGCTACATTTAATCAGTTGGGTCAGATGTCACAAACTCCAGCTCCACTTGGTTATGGACCTCCTTCAACCCCGATAATGAGTCCTTTTTGCACCACAGGATTGAATCAGACATCTAGGGATGGTACTTACCTACAGTGGCCTAGTGCTGCTATGATGTATGCACATTCATATGACCAATTTAGACATGCTGTTTTCCAGGTAAACAACATTGAATTTACTTAATTTTATTACCCTGCCAAATTGAATGAGTGATTTCTATACTAGCTTAGTTAATGATGTAGGATTCATGGGTTAATGCTCTCAACTGCTTTAAAATGGTTTTTGGTATGACTGTTTTTGTATGTTCTGTAAACTTTAAATTAAATATCTCATTTTCTTGCGTCCATCTACAATTTACCTGTGTGTGTTGGCTTGCTTTTGCAATCTTGCAATTTGTAACATAATGCATATAGATCTGGATTGTTAGGCCATTTTTATTTTCCAACATGTATATTCAATTTGTTTGGGGAGGTAGTTCTGTATATCTGTACGTCATCACAGTTGTAGTATTTTATTTTATTCAAGTCTTATTTGCTTTAGAATGTTCTGATATGTGATATCATGATTCATGATTGTAGCGTAGGTTAATGAATTTGCCTGACTATTCGTTGTTTGAATTCTGTTCTCTGACAAGGATTCAAGATTTTTTTTTCCTTTTTTCGCTATATCTGATTTTACTGTCTACAATTATGCATCTCATATACTTTTTTGCTGCTTTGCAGGCTCCATTTGGTCAACAGCCGTTGAGCTTTGACTATTCACAGAACTATTAGATGACATTTAGGGGAGAATATTTGATTTGGATGCAAAAGTTATGTTAGCATTTTAGAATTTCATGTTAGGTTCATTTTTCAGTGCTGTCATAGACCCTTATTGATTGTAGTAGTGTGTCTTTGGTTCTTAGTTTTGATATTTATAGTGAATCGTTGGGTACTTCTAATGTGACATTATAAAATAGTGAATTGTAGTGCATTACTGGATTTACAATATATGATAAGGTTTCTGTGGTGGTTTAAAAAAGTACTTTGTCTAATTTTGGTTAAGTACACAGATAGTTTTTTGTTTCATGGGTATGCTTGTTTTACAGATAGGTAAAATTGATTTCGATACAATCAATTTTAAAATTGATAGTTATTGGGATGAATTTTTAAATTAATCTTGCTCACAGATTTTATATTAAAACGTGTTATGGGAGTATGTTTGTTTTAAAGATGGGTAAAATTGATTTCGAAACAATTAATTTAAAACCGTTGAAAGTTATTGGGATGAATATTTAAATTAATCTTGCTCATAAATTTTATATTAAAGCTTGTGTTATGGGAGGAGAAATTTATTGTGAAGGTTTGTCAAATGGACTGCGTGTTTGACAATCTTGTTTGATCAGTTGGAAATTTATATTCCAAGCTGAAAACGTGTTTGGTAAAATAACTTATTTTAGTGGCTTATATTGATTTTTGAAATATTTTAAGTGGCATTTTAGTTTTAGTTTCTATTTGAAAGTGGTTTTCTATTTTTTCCCCCTATTTTATAATAATTATTTGCTTCTCCATTTATTTTAGGTAATGAACACATTCTCATTACTATCTCTCGATCTCAATGGTGTTCTATCTAGTTATGCCATCATTTGTTGTCGCTGAATTAACCTTTTGAATTGTTTTAATATTACGTTATTTATCTTAATTAATAAACCGCTTGTTTTAAGTTTTTAAAAAATTATTTAATCTTTATTGATGAAAGTTCGAAACTGTAAAAAAGTTACTTTTCAAGGAAATATATTTTTGAATTTTTTTTATACAAAAGCAAAATCTAAATAATTTTTTTTAAAAGAAATAAAATTTATTTAATTAAATTTAATATTTTGTGAAATGAAAGAAATATTTTATAAAAATAAAAAATGTTACAGTATTCACTATTTCTAAAAGTAATAAATCGTTAATCAGAGAAATAATTAATATAATCATAAATTTTTTTATAATATAAAATAATTAATATTATTTTACATTTATTAATTATTTTAATAATCAATTAGTTTTATTAAATATTTTTAATTCAATTAATTAATTTTAAACATTTTCACTAATTTACTGGCTAAAATTGATGAGCAAACACACCCTTTGTGGATGTAAAGGAGCGCTGCAATTCCATTTCATATTTGGTTGATCGGTATCCTACTCTGTAAGGATAAGCACACCAGCTGGATGAAGACAATTAAAAAATTTACAGATAAATCATTTGATCGACCAAACGAACCTGCTGGATGGAGGCGATTAAAAAACTTCATCAAATCCGACTTAATTTTTTGATTTTGTTTAATTTTCAAAATAATCATTTTTTAAAGAGCTGTTTTAAAAAGTGAAAAAATTATTTCTTTTAAACATAACTAATATTTTAACCTGTACATCATATAAAACTAGTATTTTAACCTGTGCATTGTACATAATAAATATTTATTTTATATAACCTAAAATTTATAATAAATAAATATTTCTGAATATATAAATTATATTATGATTAAAATTTGTAATAAATAAATATTTCTGAACATGTAGATTATATTTTAAATTTATAATAAACAATAATTGTAATACAATATTAATTTTCAATTATTGATAATTTTTAAAAAAAATATTGAAATTCAATTTAGAACTAGATATTGAAAATGATAGATTGAAAGAGATAAGAGATTAAAAAATTTCCAAAAATACTCATTGAAAAATGATGGCTGAAAACATTCTCATTGAAGAAAAATAGTTAAAAACACTCTTGTTCAAGATAGCAGTTCTCATTTAATATATTGGATGAAAAAAATGTTTATTTTAAATAATTAAAATTAATAATAAATAAATATTTTTAAATATATAAATTATATAGTAATTAAGATTCATAATAAATAAATATAATTGAATATATAAGTTATATTTTAAATTTACAATGAATAATTTAAATTGTAACATAATTTTATTTTTAACTATTGACAATTTTAAAAAATCAATTTAGAGATGTAGACAAAAAAGAATAGATTGAAAGAGATGGACAATTAAAAAAAATTAAGTATACAAATAAAGATAAAAATAATGTAATTTGCGATAAAGAGAAATTTTTTTGAATAATTACAAGAATAGTATGTGAAATATACACCTAAAAGAGAGAAGAAATAAAATATTAAGAGTGTCTAATTAAAAGAATGAAAATCTTACTTTTTGAATTGCTTATTTTAATTTATAATATAAAGGTGAGTTGGAAAAAAAATAATGAGCTGATAAAATATATTTGTAATACTAATGATGATTTTCACGTCACCATTAATCTAATAAGTCAGTTTGTTTTAAACTTAGACAGAATTGATTTTAATAAAATTAATTTTGAATTTTTAAATATAATTCGGACGTATATTCAAATTAATCTCAAATACAGATTTTATATTAAAAACAACTGTTTTAGTTATGGATGTATATATAATATTAAACTGTGGATTTTCTTAAGAACTAAAATTACTTATTTTGTTTTATAAAAATGAATTGTTCTTTTAGAGGAGTCAGATTCCAGTTAAAAGCCTCATACATTTCCTTTTCCAGTCCGTAAGTAAAACAATAATAACAAATGACAAAGATATGGTTTACGTGATTTTTTTATAAAGTTTAGTAATTTTACTATTTACAAATAAAATTTATTTTAACAAAAAATTTCAAAATTATATATGCTTTTTCTGTTGATGTTATGAATTATTTTTATTTTTATTTTTAATAAATTTTACCTTTTTTTAAAATTAAGTCTTTAACTGGCAATAAGAAAATCATGGATATGTTAAAATATTAATTGTTGATTTTTCATTAATGATTGAGATTACTTACTTTATTCTTATTTGCTTTAGAAAAGTCAAAACCTCTTGATTGATTATAACAATATATTAAAGAATTTATTTTTGAAAAAAAGTGATTTTAAGATTTTTATTTTTGTTAGTTATTATTTTTAACTTTTAAAAAAAAAGCATCAAAAGAACTTCTTTTGAAGTTCTTTTTGTTCTTTTTAAAAAATTAACACAATTATTATAAGTATTTAAACATATTTTAATAAAAAAACAATTTCTTAGAAAAACTCAAACAAATGAGTTCTAAGTTTTAAAGAAAGTCGTTTATATTAATAAAACTAATGTTCATGACAAAACTCTTTTTGGTTTCCATGTAATATATCTAAGTTTAAATTATTTTTTAGCTTCTCTTTTTATTTCAATTATTCAATTTGGTCTTTCTATTTTTAAAATGTTTAATTTAGTTCTCTAATTTTTAAAAAATATTCTATGTTACCCTTTTGTCCAAATTGATACTAACAACATTAAGAGAGGTTGACGTGACAAGTAATGTGTCAAAGTGTGAAAATGGACACATGTCCAACCACACTAACATTATTGTCAAATAGACGGAAGAACAACATTGAACATTTTTAAAAAAATAGAGGGTCAAATTAAATATTTTAGAAAGAAAAGGACCAAATTAAATAATTTAAATAAAAAAGAAAAAAAAAACAATTTACCCTATATCTAACCAAAGATGCCAATTGATACAGACTGGTTATACAAAAAGCAATCACCAATGCTACAATTCACAGTTTTTTTTTTTTGGTCTCATTATTATTCCCAGTTCCCAAGAAAAATTTACTCAAACTTACATAATCTCTATGGTTGGCTCAACTAATGAAATTGAACAACATTAACGAAAAGGTTCCGCGTTGACATTTTTTTTTTAAATTATTAGATCGTGCTTATAAATAGTTTATTAAAGTATATTTTTCATTTGAGCAAAGGACGCAGAGGATGATCTGGATTTTATTCTATTCGTTTGACGAGTTACAATTTGATTTGTAAATGACATGATTGATACCCAGGGTGTCTTCCACCCTGTTTCCAGTCCATTGTGCTGGAATTCAGCACATCATGTTCATGCCAGCGAGCCCAAATCTGTGACCCAGTAATTGAATAACAAGAAAATGGGCTCTGTTATTCTCACACCCCTTTTCACTATTATCACACTTGTGTTTTTCTTTTACAAAAATTTTCTTGACAGAAACATGTTTTTGTTGTGAATAATACACAATAAAAACTTGTTTTCGTCATGTAATAATGGGTTATTGGGGGTGTGATTTTGAAATACACAACGGAAACGTATTTATATTGTGTATTATATACAGATACACAATGAAAACGTGTTTCTATTATGTAGTTGGGTCTATATACACAGCCGAAACATATTTTCATTGTGTACTTAAGTTATTTTTTATTTGATTAAAAAAATTAATAAAATTTTAATTAGTTCATTAATTTAAAATAAATAATTTAGTTGATTTTGGCACTTAATTTTATTTGTTTTAAATAAGTCAAAAGAAAGACAACATAAGTGAACATAGTTGTATGAAATAAGTGAACATAGTATGAAACAACACAAAATAGTGAAGATGAAATATTACAAAATAAGTGAAGATATTCATATGAAATAAGTCAACATAACATGAAACAATACAAAATAGTCAATGTGTCCTGCGTATAAGTATAAATGTCAGTGCCCTCAGTAACCATCCTCAGATATGTGCTAAAGATTCTAAGTTATCCTGTCAAATAATGTCTATAAAAAATAATATAAATAAGTAATATGAAGATTTGATTGTCATTCAATACATACAAGAGGGAGATATGGATAATCACCCAACAATCATGAAAACTGCTTGAAGAAGACTCTTCTTGGTTGCCTCCAGGATGTTGCACAAGTACTGGCAGATGGCCTCTCGGAGGATCTCCTTCTCCTGGCGAATGATGTATGGATTTAAAACGTGGTGAAACCACTCCAAGTAGTCGTCCATGCATGCCCATAGATAACCTTGAGGCACAAGTGCTCCTCTACCATCGATGTTGACAATGTGGGTTGCCCACCTAGTAGTTGTCGATCACATGCCTCAATGGTGGGATAATGGTCAAGCGGTGGGTAAGGGATCCCAACACGTGCCTAAACCACTGTAGCACCCTCTCAAGTAGATGGGTGCGTAACTGAGGGCCAGATTTGAGGAAGCCGAAGAAATAAGAGATGTCATGGAAGGCCCGCTTTTGTCTTTACTCATATGGTGTCTAAATGACATCCTATAGTCTTAGTTGATCTAGCGCTAACTTGGTTGCTAATGCCTACTCTCTAAATATTCATTGGTCGACTTGCGAGGCCAATGGTCAGAAATAGAAAATGCTCATATATCTATGCCTATAAAACCATAAACAAAATTAATTTTCGTAAAACAAAATACCCAAAAGCCAAAACAAATTTGGTACCTGTAGTATAGTAATATATCCTTTGCTCTACTTCATATGATGCAGGTTGACCACACTAAGATGATTGTACAAGAAAGCTAATGTAGAGGCACCCCAAGCATACGCATTGCATGAACGAAGATCATGGAAAAGCTCTAAGTAACAGATGAGAGCACGTGCATGGAACTCTTGTCGGTGAGGATCGTGCAACCAAACCAATGTAGGAGATAAGCTCTTGCTACAAAGACGACCTTATCAGTCTCTACGCATGAATGATATATGGCCTCCAGCCACTCAAGTGTCACTTATGCTCCTTTGTTGGCCTAAACAAATGCCTCCTCTCGCGTGTTCCTAAGCTTGCGCATCAAGATACAAATCACCTTTTCACGAGACAACTTATAGCAGTGACATGGGTGTAGGAAAGATGAAACACCATCCAGAGTGATGGTCATCTCCCTTACAGGAAGGTGGAAGGAGTTGATCTCCTTGTGCCCCCACTCAATAAAAGCACACATCATGGCCTTATTTGTTGTGCAATAGTGTGCCTCTACGAGAAAGGCCAACCTTAAATTGTCCACCAATCTCCTCACTTGTGGGTGCTAAGGCACGGGTAAGATCTTACTCTTATGATTAGCCACCTTGAGCTCCTTGTAGGTTAATCCTTGCCACAAGCATGTGGCAATATGGTTTGTATAGGACCTCAACACAAATTCTCCACAGGTAGTTATGGCTCAACAGGTAGCTAAGGTTCAACAGGCTCAAGAGAAACACCTAGCTCCCGTGGTGTGTCACCAAGTATTGTCGCCTTTGCTTGTAGCTCCTGTTGCGCTTCTGCCTCTTTTCTCTTCTCTTTCTTTATGAGCTAAAATAGTGGGTGATGCTTGCCTAGATGTAGCTAGTGTGTCAGTGTCTCTTCTACGAGAGTCTTTCCAAGAACTCCCAAAACATCTATGTTCGCCTAACAACATACGTGGCGATATATTGTAACTAAAAGTTAAATAATAATTAATAAAACTTTAATCAAAATAATAAGAATTTAGAAAATAAATACATGATGGAAACAAGTTTATGTTGTGTATGTATACATAATGGTGCATCTACCAATACAAAAAAAGACCTAAACAGACATGCAAAGAAGGAAGCTCACTTGCGACAAAGATCAACAAGGGAGAAGGAGAGAGGTGCAATGGAGTGTGAAATGTAAGTAGTGGAGAAAAAGGGAGGGAGGTGTGGGGGTGCGAGGGAGATGGGTGCAAAGATGTTGGTGGGAGGTTTGGAGCATGGGGGGTGGGAGAAGGGGGTGAGAAGAGATTTTAAGAGGGAGGGGTTGGGGAAAAGGTGGGGGGTAAGATATATATATTTTTTAAATTAAAAAAAAAATGGGGGTGTGAACTTAGATACAAAGGAGGTGGATATAACACGACCCATATGGCAAGACTTGGTTGGCCCACCTACATGTAAATTATGCTCAATGAATATGAAATTTGTGTTGGATCAAAAAAAGAATTGAATATTTTGTATCAAGAAAAATGTAATAACACTTTTTTTTTATAATTATGTTATGATACGAAGTATTTATCGGCTTTATCGATAACTAATCTTCACCTGAGAACTTGACTGGCTATCTTTAGTGGGGTCTCCTCTCTCAACCACATTTTTTTTTTCCATTTACAAGACTTGAATCCGAGACCTTACTTAAGAGTTCCGAATCCAATACCACTCGGACCAACGACATGTTAGTTAATAATATATTTTTTAACACACTCTTTTTAGCATACTATTATTAAAAAAAATTATGTAAACTCTACTAAAGGATATAGGCTTAACCCTCTATTTAATGAGTTATGAGCTTAGTTTCCAATTTAACAAGACCTATGTGAATTTTATCAACAATAAAAATATGTCAAAATATGTGTTAAGAAAATATATTACTACCATTTCTTATCCGTATCAATCGTAGGGGAGGTCCTGGAGGAAGCAAGACTCATCGGGATTTTTGTTTCTGCCTCCCTAATCCATTATTTGTAGATTGCACTTGCAAAGAACCTGTTATATGGTACTGAACTCTGAAAGTTGAAGCAGAACTGACATTAAGTTAAAAAAAATATGAAAAAAACAGAGAACTGACACTTACTTACATCCACTATTTCTTTGAGGCTGTACTTTTCTCATTGACACGCAGAAGAGGATAAATCTGTCTTTCCCTTCGAGGTTAGTATTTTATCTCCCTGATGTAATTATCATGATTTACTGATTTATCATGGGAACATTATATAATGTATATATAAAAAAGAAATATGTACTTTATCAAAAAAAAATAAAAAATAAAATATGTACTTTATCTTGAGTCTTATCACAGCATTAGAGATTTGACTGGTACCTAATGCACCATCGAGACAATTGATTAGTCGTAAGTGGACAAATTTCAATATGGATTTTGACAAATGCTCAGCGCACGAAGTTAGTGACTAGATCATATGTGTACGTGGCTACGTGCTCAAGTTTCCTGGAGGAACAAAACTTTGAACAGAGTTAAACTTTCCTCTTTGAGAGTAAAAAAAAAAATCGAATAGGTTGCACAAAATGTCAAATAAGTGAAATTTTCTGTCAGAATCACAAGCCATGAGATCGTAGTGCTTTTTTTTTTTGGGCATCACATGAGATCCTAGTGTGGCTGTCGTAGCTGCTAAGAAAACAAGAGACAATAATGTGACCACTAAGAAGACCAGAGATAATAATATACATATGATAAAAGCAGATATTAACTAGTTCAGTACCATATCAATTCTTATGGTATTTTTATATTAAGTTAATTTTTAACTTAACTTTTCCTTTTACTTTTAGCTTCTTTTTAATAGTAAAATCTCCTCCAACTAATTTTGGTAAAAACTATTTCTTTCCGTCATTAAAAAAGAAACTACTTTTAAGTTTTAAAACAATTAGAAAAAAGTTCAATTTTTTTACACTAAAGTAAAATATTTTACCTTTAATTAGTTATATAATTTTTAAAGTAATTATTAGAAAAATTAATGATTTTTAATTATATGACAATCTATGATTAAATAACAGTATAAAAAAACCTTTACACTGCTAATATATTCTAACTAAATTTTTTTAAAAATGTGTTTAACTTTACTTTTCTTTTTAAGATGACCTCCTCCCACACAAAAAATTGTAAAATAAAATCAAATAAAAAGCTGGGCCAATTGTTTACCTAACTTGCGAGGCAAAAATAACCCATTAATAAGGTAGTGCCTTCGAGCAAAAAAAATTCTATTTCCAACCCGGAACAGAGCAAGAAAAAAATGATTTAGACAACGGAAGAAAAAAATTGATATTGAAAGATTTATAGCACACAGACAAGTTCGCTGTCAATGACATCTTTCTCCATGACAGATGTGCTAGTGTGGTCCAAGAGAATGACCCAAATCTCAACAAGTTGGTTAACAAAGCGAGGAAAACCAAAAAATAGTTAGAGATGGCAACAATATTTCTCACATGGAAGATAGAAAGAAATTCTTAAGGTTGCCACCTGAGATGGCTAAAAAGACTCCAAAGTTGGAATAATATCCATGCTGGTTGCTGCATTGTTTACGAAGAAAGCATTACAACTCTTGTTCATCATAATGAATACGTACGGGGTAATTTGTTCATCAAAACTAATATATTTACCACCAACAACAACGAATCAAAGTTCAGGCGAGAAGCTTTTGCGAAAATAATCCTGTCATTCTGAAGCCGAATCCATGTTTCTTTTAAAACATAAAAACATTCAACAAAAAACGAAACAGCTTAAGATTGAACTCAAGGAATCTCGCAAAAAATGGGCACGTTATTTGAGTAACTTAAAAGTGATGCTGACCCTACCTAATTATGGAGTTAAGTTACCATTTTAATTTGAAATTGAACCACTGCAAGATAAGAAATAATTCCAAATACACAATTAAAAAAAAGTTATTCGTAGAGACTGAGGAAAATTCCAGAATGAAGATGATGATCTTTAAAATACATTAGACAGATGACTGGTTGTCAAAATTTCCAGACTCTATCAAATGAGAGCATGCTCTCATAAGAGTAACTAATATTGTCCTTACTACCATTACTACTATAAATAGATGGTCAACATTTGATTTAAGTTAAACAAATCTTAATCATCTATGTCTGGTTATATAATCAAGATTAGTTTCTCTTACACTCTAAATCAATACGGCCCCTGTTTATGTGTTTCTTTTTTGGGGGTTGGGGGAGGGTATCTAGTAAGAGCATGAGAAAAATAATTTTGGTCAAACAACCATACATAAATGGTTAAGATTGCTTTAACTAGTTTTAATCTCAATCATATATTTGAATTATAAGGTTAATATTTACTCCTCTCATTCTCGTTTCTCACTTGATACACTTCCTATGTTTGAAGTGCAAGCACATGATGTTTATCTTAGATAATGGCATATTATATTGGGTAATGAATTCCAACCGAGTCTCAATTTCAGTAACATCAATATCCACCAATCATTTGTACTTTTACCATGCCATTCAAAACTAGAAAAATAATGCCAATATGAATAGTTGGAACATTATCCGTTATGCCTCTAAACCATAGTATAGTTAAGATACTGGTCATGAGCAAATTGATAATCAAATAATAAGACTCACGGGAGTCCCAGTACACAAGGGAATCAGAAATTCTAGTCAAAGAAGAAATACACAATTAAGTAAACACTAACTTATTGTTTTCGTAAGCATGGTAAACCCAGAAATTATGGAAACTAGTTTACTTGAGTTCATCTAGCATATAGACCCCACACAGGAGTAAGATTAGAATTTTAAACGATTGCCTTACATCAGGCATTCAAGTCTTCTATAGAATCAAACAATGTACAACTCACCTCTACAGGATACAAAAAACTCGACACCACCAAGGAGACAAGTCTTTCGCAATAGAGGTTCCCGGATTTAGTCGAAGAATTCACAACCAAACATGCCAATCAGATACGCTCCCATTAGTTTCTAACAACTGTAATCCACGTTTATTACCACCTGCAGACACAGGCACCAAATTGGCAGCTTTCGCCACTCCCACCACGATGAACACCAACACATAAACCTCCCAATCAGTGACCCTCCAGATTCCATCCAGCCGTGCAACCAATCCCAGACAACCAGAGGAAGCCCCAAGGCCACGAAACCACCAATTCCCACCCAGAATTACAGACATTACATAAATATTGCCGCCCAAAAGTGACATCATGATGAATGTCAGTCACCAGAAGCTGACAGAGAAGTTTATCCAATCAAGATCTCAAACCACTACCACAAGGTAGTAATTAATTAACTAATTACACCACACCAGAAGCATCATCATGACTGCTGGAGCTCTTGAATCTGCAGACTTAAAATCTAGACTCCAATACCACCAATTAGCAACACCAGATTAATTACCAATAACCCTAACACAAAATTACCAACTAGGACCCTTACCAAACATTAACTTCACAAGACAACAAGGAGACACCAGACCACACTATACTATTATCATCATCACATAGCCCAAATTCAATCAATCAATCATCCCCAGTTGGGAACAGAGTAAGAACCTTTCTACCTGCAGAGGCAGCATTAGCAGATTCCATGTCCTCCACATATCCAGACACAGGGTGGTGGTTGTGCACAGGACCACCACCACCACCACCCCCCATCCTCTGAAGACCCGGCCTGGACATGAACGGATTCTCGAAGTGCCCGTTCGGCGGCGACCCGAAATGCCCCACCTGCCGGTGAAACTGCGCCGCCGCCATCTGCTGCTGGTGGTGGTGGTGGTGGAGCGCCGGCACCGGCACGAACGGCAGGAAGTGGTCCGAATTCGACCTCGCGGCCGGGTGCAGGAAGTGCGCCGGGACCGGCGAGCTGGCGAACAAGTGGTCCGTGGCGGGGTCCGCCACGGCGCCCGAGGCTCCGCCGCCGGGGCCGCCGGCCCCGGCGGTGGAAATCCCCTGCATGCGTTTGAGGTAGAGGCGGTACTTCTGCAAGTGACTGGCGACGTTCTCGCGGGTCAAACCGTCGACGCTCATGAGCTGCATTATGGTCTTGGGGACGGCGTTTTTGATGCCGAGGTGCGCGACGGCGTCGACGAAGCGCTTGTGGAGCTGCGGGGTCCACACGAGGCGGGGCCGCTTGAGGGTCCGCGCGGGCTCCTCGCCGGCGGTGCCGGAGCCGAGTTCGCCGGAGTCGGCGAACTCGGCGGAGGTGGGCTGCGGGTTGGGGAGGGAGGAAGGGTTCGAGGGTTGCGGTTGCGGTTGTTGTTGTTGTTGCTGCTGCTGCTGCTGTTGTTGTTGTGCGGTGTTGGGGTTGGTGGGGTGCGTGTTTCGGATGTCGAAGGCCATGGCTAGATCGGGCGTGATTAGGGTTTGCGATAGGGGCATGAGTTCGTCTGGCGGTGGGAGCTCCTCTTCCCATCGCGAAAACCAATTCGAATCCTCTTCCCTCATTTGTTGAATTGAACGAACGGTTTTGTTGTCAATTTAACGGTTGGAGAGGGCGCGGTGGAGACACGGATTTGATTCTTTGAGAGGGGAATTAGAATTTGATATAGGGAGAGAGAGAGAGAGAGAGAGGGTGAGTTGGGGATGGGGGACAAGAGGGAGGGTGTGAGAGTGGTAGGGGGAAGAGGGTGGAGGGTGGAGTGTGGAGAGAGGTTCGAGGTGGATCTTGTTTTTCTATTTCTTCTCAGCTTTTTATTGTGGGTACTGTTGCTGATGCTTTTTCTTATGATTTTTATTTTTCCGGGATTTGGGGGTCTTCTTACTTGAGAGTGAGTGTTGCGAGATCTCCAGGGTTTTTAAATTTTTTTTTCCCATGGTGGTGCGTTTGTTTTACGCGCCTCCGTGATCCACTCTGGAATTTTCAATGGCTATATTTTGATTTTAAAAAAATTAATATTTTAAATAATATAGTGATTCGTTTTTTTTTTTTGTCTTTTCTTTTGTATAGTTAAAATTTAAAAATATTGTCTGAATTGGAGCGGTTTTTGTTTTTAGCTTTTTAAGTTTATTTAATGGTTTAGAATTTTATATGATTTATTGGGCTGGGGAGTGTAGCTAGCCCCCAAATGAATGACAACAAAGACAAATCCATATTTTGTTGGTTGGGCCGGCAGAGGCATTGGCGCGTGCAATGCATGGTGGGTGGAGGAAGGTGAGGAAGATTTGGGATGAGGGCAATAAGGATGAATTGTACGGGAATGGGAAAGATTTAAGATCAGGAAGGAATGTGGAGAGAGATGCAAAGATTCTTCGCTTTGTGGAATTTCTTTCTTGTTTTGTAGATAGGGAATAAGTTGAGCTGGTGTAATTTGTTTGCCTTTCATGATGTCTCCGGTTTCAAAGTTAAAATTCGATTTGACTGAACGTGAATTCGGGAATAGGGATATATGCACAAGGTTAGGGAAATTGACGGGTGAGGTTAATTACTTAATTAACTAGATGGAGTTAAAGAATTGCACAGGAGAGTGTATGCAAAAAATTTAAAAAGTAGAGGTTTATAAATTAATGAAGGTTACTTACTAGACCCCAAAGCAAATTAATAATAAAGAAATGAAACGAAAGTGAGGAAGTATCTTTTTGGAGTAGGAACAGGAACCATGAAATGCCCAGAAGGGAACTGTTACAAGTGGGATATCTGTTGGCTGCAGGAATCGATTTATACCCCAATCACAGATTGCACTAAACAAACTTAGGTCGAAACACTAGACGCATGAAGGGTTGCGGGTTTGTCTACCTATTATTGGCAAAAGGAGATGGCGCAATTATTGTCCCTAGAAAGGCATGTTTCCTCGTGCAGCATTGCCAACAGTACTGACGGACCAATTGAATCAAAGTAATATGATAAGGGTACCCCCATGTGATACCCACGTTTGATGTTTGAACAAAATACCAATATCATGACAGGTGTACCTCTTGTATGTACCTCTTGTATGATTAATGTTTTGGCATTCATGACATAGAATACCATTGTATTGTATTGTATTGTATTCTAGTAGACTTGTTTTCCTCCCTTTTCTCCACCAGGAATATTCATGAAAAATACCCTCCACTTGAAAACTATATATATCTATACCTAGAATTAGAAATATCGAACACCCTGTCTTCATACATTGTGTTCGACTTCCCTCAATATAAAATTAGGCACTTCAATAATTTCATGTTAACAATAGCTAAATTTCTCAATGTTTAAAAATTAAATAAGAAATAAGCACTCTACTTTATTGGAGCAATAAAATCCTTTGACTTCGAAGATCAAACCCAACAAATAGAAATATGAACATTTTGACATAACAGTTTTTTTTTTCTTTTTCAAAAAGATTTATAGGTTTGTATAAAATAAATATAAATATTCAATTGACGCAAAATGAAAAGAAAAAGAATTATTTTATTGGGCAAATTTCTTTTGTACTAATAAGTGACAAATTAACGTAAATCTATTTTATTATGTCAAAAAAAATTAAATCTATTTTATCAGTTAAATAATAATTTAAGCGCCGACAGAAAAGTAAAGAGCTGACAAAAAATTAGGTCCCGTTATTGCTAAAAAGTTAAATATTCATATGAAAAATGAGTCTAAGAAACCAACTACCAAATGGTAAACAATCTTAAATCCATGATGTTTTATCCAATCATAGACATATTATCAAGATCTAACTCAGTTGGCGACCTGAATTTTATATAGACAAACTTTGCTTGCAATTTAGGAATTCAAATCTCACTGAAAACAAGTGGCAAAGGGTAAATCATCGAACACCCAAGAAAAATGATTAATCTCGTCCTAAAAGTCCCATTGACCAAAAAAATTCTCGTGCTCAAAAGGAGGCATCATTCATGACTACGGATAACGGGTAGACATAGTTTTACGAGCGGAGAAATAGATTTTCGTGAAAAAAAAAAAAAAGTAGAAAAAATTACTTGTACATTTCAATGAGTAGATTCAGTGAGCCCAGTGCAATCATCCAACAAAGGTACACTAATAATAATAATCATAATCTAATGATAAGTCAATAATGCAGTAAGACAAAAGCTAACAAAATCAACTTTTCAGAGAAGAAACTTTTGAACAATTCGCAAAAAAGATATTAGAACTAAAATCATGTTACCATCTTCTAGTCAATAAATTTCCTCTACAACTTCTGTAACATTACAAGTTGGGTGTGTTCAAAATAATCAAGGAGTACAACATATCGCATTTAACAAAACAAGAGTAATCTGTACATGCATTGCTCTCAGATAATATACTGTACATATTCCTCAAGTGATCTAAGTATAATCAACAAACTTGTGTGGCCGAGTCCTACATAAAATTGGCATGTTGAAAATGACGCACAGATATGGATGGCCGAGTTCCTCAGACAACATTGCTACCTCACCTTCAAAAGTAACAATCATTGAAGCAAGCAAAACTTCCAAGTGAGACCACGTTAGT
Source organism: Spatholobus suberectus (assembly GCA_004329165.1). Classification (NCBI taxonomy): domain Eukaryota; kingdom Viridiplantae; phylum Streptophyta; class Magnoliopsida; order Fabales; family Fabaceae; genus Spatholobus; species Spatholobus suberectus. The sequence continues at coordinate 27,653,064 of CM014732.1, read as the reverse complement.
AATCATTCTCAAAATATGTTCATCTTCCAACGGAAAGGCTGACTGTGATTCAGTCAAGGGGGTTTTCAGCACAAATTTGGGCAATTACTCCTTTTCTTTTACCTGATTCCTCTGTTGGTGCAGACATTGATCCCCATGATTGTGCTTCATACTTTAAAATTTAAATAAAGGCTCAATCTAGCCAGTTTGCAGTGCAGATGATCCTCATGTAATGCACACGAACTCAATCACTGGAATATGACAAACATAATAGTTCTGAGGTGAGGACTGTGGTTAACTACTTCGAGCAGTTCTAAAATTGAAGATGGCAGCTGGAATCTGATAGAGTAACAATGCGCAAGATTTTATGAACTTCCTGTTTGTTCAGAGAAATTAAAAAAAAAAAAAAAAAAGATAATTTAGTCACAACTGAAGGTGTAAATAAAATCAGTTTTCAGCTGAGATCAACAAACCCATTTCAAATTTCTAATTCCACCTTGCCGACCCAAAGACATTCTAAATATTACAAGCAGGAATAAGAAATGTTTACCAAATGTTAAATGGAGTAGATCTACGGTCGCACTGCATATGATTGAATTCATCCTTTATATCACAGCAGTGGACGGCCCTTTGAAATTTTGTTGACAGCTTTTGGTAGGACTGGACTTCTGATGGCTGGATCTGTTTGATTGACATCTTTAAATGCTTCATTGTTATAACTGAAGCATCAAGGCTCTCCTGGTAACATAACGTCACATCAAATTTTGCTCATTAATATACTTTGTGACAAGTGACAACACATCCATCAGAAATCATGTTGACAGACAAACCTCAATTGCTGCAACAGCTGCCTCCCGACATATCAATGATATGTCAGCCCCAGTACAACCATCTGTGAGTTTAGCTAGTGCTTTAAGGCTAACATCAGAACTACATGGAATTTTACGCAGATGAATGCGAAATATCTCTTCCCTGTCCACCTCATTTGGAGGTCCAACATATAGCAGACGGTCAAAGCGACCTGCAAATGTCTTGCATCAGTCATTTGAAACTTGAGCTATTTATACAACGCATCCACCTTCATGTATCTGCGTGGGCATGAGTACGAGACATAGACAATAACAAGAAGAGAGAGAATACCTGGTCTTAAAAGGGCAGGGTCAATCTTGTCTGGCCTATTTGTAGCAGCTATGATAGTGACGTTAACTCTTTGATGCAGACCTGACACAAAAAAAGTTTTTGTCAAAAGAAAAATATGATCTCTGTCCAAAGTTAAAACAATAACTGACTTCACAAAATTTCATTTTCTGGCCAACAGATATCGAATCAACATGTTGGAGCCATACACAAGTTTCATGAGCCACAATCAGTTTATCAGTTATCTTACATCTTAAGCAATATATATATATAAAGTAATCATTCACATTTCCACCGCTCAAGATTAATCACTAACCATCCAACTCAACAAGAAGTTGACTCATGACCCTATCTGACACTGAAACACCATCACTTTCCTTCCCACGAGTTACAGCAAGACTATCTATTTCATCAAAAAATACTATTGATGGGGCATTGGCCCTAGCTTTTGCAAATAATGATCTGACAGCCTTCTCAGATTCACCAACCCATTTGCTGAAGAGTTCAGGACCCTTGACTGCTAGAAAGTTCAGACCTGCTTCAGAAGCAACTGCACGTGCCATGAGGGTTTTACTACAACCTGGAGGTCCAAACATCAATACACCCGTAGGAGGGCGAGTCCCAATCCGGTTGAATGCATCATGGTGTTTCTGTGGCCATTCAACTGCTTCCATCAATTGAGCTTTAACCTCCTTTTGACCACCAACATCTTCCCAATTAACCTTTGGAACCTCAAGAATTACCTAAGTTGAGAAAAATTTGACAACCACAGTATTATGATTCATCATCCATTTTCATAAAAAATTTGATCTAGAAAATCCTGATCTGTATATATCTAATCATGTTACAAACAACAACCTTACTTGAACAGAATATTCGTCAGATCTCACTATAGTGCAATGCCTTGTGATCACAAGTTCCTCAACTTTAGTAGTTTGTAACTTTGTATCAAATAAAGTGTAGATAAAAGAAAAAACAGAGATTTAGCAATTTGTTGACAGATATTCCTTAGACGTGAGCCTATACTTCAACCTTGTAAACTGACTATCCTGATTACAACCAATAAAAAATCACAGTTGAATGAAGGCATTGACTAGAGATGATGCTCCTTGTACAAGTAATTTTAATGAGCCAGGTTATGCATTTAAGAAACTAAGGTAAGTCGTTACACGAAACTAGAAAGGGATTTATGAAAAATTTGGGAACACCAAAATAAGCCCAATTCAATAAGACAGATCTTGGATCACATTCACAGATACATATTTTATTAAAAACTGATTCCCAAAATGATACTCATGGCATTAACCATACCTCTCTCATGGCACTAGGTCTTATTTTCATCCTAGCCTTCCGAAAATCTTCGAAACTTATTTTCAAAATCTCCTCATCTTCACCACTATTAGATATTATTTCCATAGTTTCAGAAGTCGTTCCCATCATGCAGGAAGGTAATACAAGACTGGAGGCAACTGACATATCTGAAACAGATGAAGTTGCAACACCTGAATGATCTATTGAGTTTGTTGCACCATTCATCAGAGCGGGTTGCTCTGTTCCATTATCAGAATAAGAATCATGAGTCTTCTTAAAATTAGCATAATGTCGTAGACAAATTAAGGCTGCCTCATTGCAAAGGGCAGCTAAATCAGCACCCACAAAACCATGAGTGACTGTGGCAAGGTGTTCAATTTGTAACTCAGAGAGTGAGTGATCCATTTCACTAAGAAGAGTTAGCAAAATATCTGAACGCTGTTTGGGGGATGGCACACCTGCATATGGATTTGAGGTGAAGTTGTATAGTAAACGAGTTCTTCTGTGAATCCATTGAAGTGCTTAAAACAGATCTACTGCCTAAAATGCAAGTTACAGACTAACATTATTTTACAGGTAAATGTTTCATGAACATGCAAATCAACAACTACACACAAGCGCATTAACTTTTGTCTTCTGTGAATTGTGAAAGAGAAAATTAGAATGCCAATTTGATCCTTAAGAAAAGCACATACTGCATTTATCTCTTTCACCAAATAAAAAGACAATAATATGCAACATAATAGATTTCTATTAGGTCACTTCATACAATAAAGCAGAGTCAATTTAGATTATATAAATACCTATGGCAGATATTGCTAAAAAGCCTAAATTTATATCAACACATCTGTTAAAAAATGTTTTTAACCCCAAGAAAGATCATGATAATGTATCTGATGTGCTCTTTTTATACAACACTGCTAAAAAATGAATAGTTATGACAGACTTGATACTGTTAAGAATATTGGGCTTTTTTATTCAATGTTGTACTTCAAGAAAACTCAAATACCATGTTGACAAAGGGATAGAAAAATTTGAGAGGAAACACTAGCTCAACCGTTAGGCTCCTGCAAGTGTATGCATATACACATTGAAGTAGGGTTATATGTAATACAAGCTTATAAACCCAAAACCCAACAATATATAAAGCATGATTTTATTACCAAGTCATTAGCAAATAGGAAGTTTAGAAATCTCCCCATTGCAAAATGGCAGTCTTATATCAGAATATAATCAACTAACCAGCCTATTATTAGTAGTAAAATAATAGAAGTTTAAATATTGCAATGAAAAGAAGCAGCAGTACATTTTGTACCAATTTTTTTTTCTATTTTGATAAAATATTTTATTTCCAGGTTAATCCTTTAAATCTCAAGATATCTGGTTGGCATGCATCCCAGATGCATGATGTAAAAATTGCACTCTGTTCACATATCAAGCTAGATAATGCTTACAAAGTAGTAACATGTGGAGGCAGAAGTTAGGGGTACAATTTATACAGTTAAATAAATAGATAGGTGTTTTAAGATAATAACATACTATTCACACGGAGATACTAGCTTAGTTCATACCAATTTCAATTTCCTTGTCAAATCTTCCTGGTTTAAGATAATAACATACTATTCACATGGAGATACTAGCTTAGTTCATACCAATTTCAATTTCCTTGTCAAATCTTCCTGGTCTTCTGAGAGCTGGCTCAATATGGTCAGGCCGGTTAGTGGCAGCAATTACAAGTAATCCTTCAGTTCTACTAATTCCATCCATCAGATTCAATAAAGTTGCAACCAATCTTTGAGATAGCTCTTCCCCTCTGTCTTTCCTTGCAGGGGCAATTGCATCTAATTCATCAATGAATACCTGTACATAACCGAATCACATCATTCCGCCATTCAGGAGAACTTTGAACATAAAATATCAGATTTAAAATAAGTGGAACTAGGCTCAGTGAACCAAGTGCAAAACCTTGAAAATAATTAACCACTTGAGGAAAAATTTCTAGATTGTCTAAACATTGAACATAAGCAGGCTTCCATAGGTCACAATATGTATGGAAAGTTCCAGCAATTCCAAGAATATTGAAGAGAAAGTGTCATTTATTTGAATTATATCTGATTTAACAGTGTAAGTCTCACTCAATGTTTTGTGTAGGGGACTGCTCACACCAGAGAAATTATAGATACAAGAATAATTTCCAATATAAGACTGTCTTTATACATCACTCAATGACACAATTGGAGGGCTACTACCCATTACCCATAAAAAGAACTGTTCATGAATTTAAGGATAATTTAGGCAACTTCAAGGATTTTTAAATCATAGAAGAGAATTAAACAAAAATATGAATTATCCACAATTTTTGCACCAAAATTCAACCACAATTAGAAATAAAAACCAGGGCACTAAATGACAAAATAATGCTTAAATTTTAATTTTATACAATACTATTGCCTTCAAATCTCACCAATTTCCACAATTAACAATATTTTGTAATTGAATGTCTCAGAAACTTCAGCTTTCTCCTTTATGATTTCCCTTGATTTATTAAGACCAGCATGCCAGCAGCAAAATTCTTATATATTTCATGAAGCCTCATAATGTTAGGTGTTTCACTGACTCCACAAATCAACCACATGCACCATATTAAAGATATTATGACAGAATGCTTTAAGAAAAGAGTCTTTTTGTAAGCATTAGTTGTACCACAGATGTGAAAACGGGGTATAAAAGAGATAGAATTGAAATCAAAACTAGAAAATTATCAGTACCTACATGCATAATTGCAGTATCACACTTAATTTGGGATTTTTTTTGAAGAGCTTATTTACAGCTTATTTGGACATATATCTTATGACATAAACACTTGTGTAAGTATTTGGGAGAGCTTATGAAAATAGCTTATGATGTGTCCATAAGCTGTTTTCAACTTATTTCAATAAGCTCTCCATGATAACTTACGAAAAAACTTACAACTTATATGAAAACAAGTTAACCCTATTTGCCCTTTAATTATAAAAACAACTTATATATAAGTGCTTACATGATAAGTACCTATAAGCCCTTAATTACGCTGTTTAACCAAATATGGATTAATTATTTAAACATAGAATATTCTTGTGATATGTAGCTCGTATAAACATAGATTATTCCATTTAAACACAATGGAAATAACTGAAACACAATATTTTGACAAAAAAAAAATCTAACCACAGCCGGTGTAGCTTGAATGGCTGAATCAAAAACTTCATGCAATGCTTGCTCACTTTCACCATAATATTGGGTAACAATTTCAGGTCCATTTATGGGGAAAAAATTGATTCCAACATCATGGGCACATAATCGAGCCAGGGAAGTCTTTCCTGTACCAGGAGGGCCATGAAGAAGGACACCTCTTGTAATTCTTAAACCAAAACTACAATTTGGAAAAAAAGAAGCATAAGCATGCAGAGTCGCATGTACACATGTATATAAATATGCGAGGACACATAACTATGAGCATGGAGGTAAGTACTTCAAACTATAAATTCAATCATTGACAGGCATGAACTGATATAAATGCTTGCAGCAAAAATGTGTCAACATCCATGCCTCTAATAAACCGACTAGATTAAAAGTTAAAACCTACCATGCAGTGGTACTCATTTTGACAATAAAACAAAAAATTAACTGAATTATATAATGCTTAAAAAAAAGGATTATATATGCAAATTAAATCTAATAAGAACAAGAGATAACCACTTGAACTTTATCTTTTCACAAACTAATAAGTATCACCAAAAAATTATATTTGGAGAGGAGCTGTCAGTTGCTGATTTTTATGAAGGGCATGCCTTTCTCTTATGAGTAAAATTCCAACAGTTATCCGTTAATATAAAAGAAGAAATGATAATAACAAAAGAAAGTTCTTCACACACAGTTAAAGTGTAAGAGTAAGATTAATTAAATGATAATAAACAATTACAAGAACAAGTTAGAAGGGAAATACTGAATATATTGCTTTAAACTTAATGTTAGAACACTCGAAACTCTCAAATATTTAATCTGAAGGTGTAAAATATCTCAATGCACAAGCATATATTCAAAGACCCTTTAAGTTCCCAGTAGACTTTTTTTCCCCTATAAAAAGAAGAAATTCATTAGAAAAGAGAAACAAAGTACAAGAGCAAAGGATGCTCCAAATCTGCTTCTGAAGCAAAAGGGCTAAACGCCCTCTTCCACTGGAATATGAAATGAGTGGTATAAAACCAGTGTCGCCAAAGAAGCCAAAAGGTGCAGCTAAGATGCTCTGAGTCTGAGGTAATAAGCTAAATGGGTAAAATAATCAGATTGTAAATAAATAGCTAGTAGTCTTTTGGACTCTGCACAATTTAATCTTTTATTCTACCATGAACATTATGCAAAATAATCAAATATTTAACTGGTTCTTCAATAGCTAATGTTATAATCTTTCTTCACCAAGGCATCCACTGTTTTGCACCTCTCGCCCCATGTAAAACCCACAAGCGCCTTCCACCTTGGACTACCTTGATATAAACTATGTTTAAGACCATGGACAACACAATTCTGGCTCTGTTTAGAGTCCTATGATAGCACTGTGTCCATTACATTAAAAATTCGCAAAGAGTAATGAAAAATCAGAGAGCAAGCAACCCATGTTTTAGGGAACTTCAAATGACAAGACACAAAGAAGAAAAGAAGGGGATATGAACATGGTAAAAAAGATTTAGTATACTGAGAGTACTAAGACTTAAGAGGTATACAAGCTATCCATGACCAAAAAAAAAAAAAACTTAAGAATCTCTTTGCATGATATGCCTTATCAGAATTGAATACAGGCATGAATGTATGATACAGATGATCCTCCCATTTTCTAATATCAGTATTTCATATAGTTAGTATGTTCTGTTGGACGTTTGAGTTACCACCCAATACACATGAATAAAGAGCATATATTCTGTGTGCATTGGCAGTGGCACTATAAGTACGGACTCTGCTACCACTAGAGAAGAATTAAGATCAAACCCTAAATTCTAAACCATTTTCCATTTCCTTATGAAACTATAAGGGATATATCTTAATGAGACATATAACATAAATTTCAAATATAGAAAATACCAAGCCTTCATCTCAAATATAATATGAATCCACTAAATACTACGAATTTGTGGCAGGAACCTTAATTCACAGTCAGCACTACTTGAATCCACCAAACATCATATGATGCATAGAACAACACACAATCTATGGCAAGGAAATAAACAAATAAAAGTCTTCAACATTAAATGCCATACCCACAGGAGAAAATATGCATCAGACAAGACCTACCTTGATAAAGCATTGTTCACTGAGGAAGAAATTATGTCCTTTAAAAGTGTATATTCTTTGGATAGACCACCCAATTTAGAGATATTATCATGTAAACTAGCATTAGCAACTTTGTGTTCTAGTTTCACACAAGGTATATCCCTTTGAATTGGCTCTTCAGATGCTTCATTTGATGGCAGAGATAAAAATACCTTTGTTTCATAATTAACAGTGAAAGCCTGATTTACACTATCTGCAATATCAGGATATAAATCACTGCTTCCATTTGATGGATAATGATCAGATCTGGTAACTGGCTCCTTCTTAGCTCCTATCACTTGGAAAAAGCACAACTCTGAAAACATTGGGACATTGACAAGATTCCCTAGCAGTAAAGATCGAGAATATAACCATGAAGTTGCACACGTCTGTAGTAATTTTTTAGAACTTTCATCCCCTAATGCTAAGCTAACATCAAATGAAATCAGTGGTTGACTTTTTTGATTGGGTACACTAGACACTGAATCTTCAAATAACGAAGAAGACAGCCCACTAGCATTAGTAAACTTTGATCCATAAGAAGGTGTTGCAGGAGATGCAACAATATCATTCTCAGATTGTACACAGGATTTCCCCTTAGACACATTCAATGAGGGAAAGTTATTAAACTTCAATGGTTGCCCATTCTTAGAAGGAACCAACTGAAGATACAATTCCTTGCAATTATATATAGACAGACAATTATTTTCTGTAGAAAGCTGTTCATTGCTCCCATTCGCAAGACTAGACAAGAATTGTTTCTGTATTGGATGAACAAACACACTTGCGCCCAAAGGAGGACATCCCATGGTATAATAAAGGTTTGAAGACAGACGTACTCCATTCTTCAAAACCTATGTAATAAAAAATAAGATTTTGGTAAAGATAGATCCACTGTTATACATTCATACATATATACACACACAAATATATAAAGAAGGATCTCCTTCAAATACAGCTTATAAAAAATTAAAAAAAAAAATAGTAACAAGACAAACCTTACTAGAAGGAAACACCGTTGCAAGAACAAAGTAGTTTCCCGCATCATCATCACATGCCTTGCCAATTTCCAATCCATAGAATTTGACGCATTCATTAGCTAACGACGCGAGGGGAAAGCTATGCAATTGCGAACTTTTCTCCCCCGAAGATGGAATAGACACCTGCAAATCAATCAAAATGGTGAAAGAAGCATAACAGCATCAGAAACACTACGAGTGCCAAAACAAACACAAAAAAAAAACTGATATCGGCATTAATTTTTAAAAATAAAAAAGTAATTGAGCTATATAAAGCGTAGGTGCAAGCAATTGTGATGAGTAAGTACACCTAAAATTGATACATAATAAGTAAAAATTGTAAGAAAGAACGGAAGATTATTGTGGTGATTACCGAGACAATGGAACCGGGGGAAAGAGAGGAGGAAAGCATGGAAGTTTCGGAGAGCCAAATTCTGAAGCCCTTAGAAACGGGAACAGTGTCGTCGACATGGGTGATTTCGCCGACGAACGGGGATTTTGCGATGAGAGAAGGGAACTTTCGAGAAGCTTCCTCGCATAGAGAGGTCAGGTGCTGTGGTTGGTGCGTTTTGGAAGGCGTGGTGGCACTGTACGACAATGATGAGTGCTGCTGCGCCTTGGATTGCTTCTTTTTCTGCTTTGAATTCGAACTCGAAGGCATTTTAGAGCCTGCGCTGGGAACTCTACTCAAGGAGTTGTGTTGTTAGAGAAATCCTAACGCAAAACCCATGTTCGTGAGTTCGTTGTGTTGCAAGCGGGGAGGGTTTTAGTGAAAGCTCGCGCTCCTATTTTTTGGGCCAATGTCCGGGTGGGTGGGTTTGCGTCAAATTCAATACTGGTCCAATTCTCGTTGCATGTTTTAATTGGGCTGATTCCAGCAGGGGACTAAGCCGAACTCAAGTGAAATTTAGATAAATTATAAGTGAGTTATGATTTTAGTTTTTAATTTTTTAACTTTTTATTCTTCTAAAGTTTAAAATTACCATTTTTGGTCCTTATAAAATGAGTAAATTTTGATTTTAGTTCCTGTAAAACATTTTTTTTTATTTTTATATCTCCAAAATCTGAAATTACTATTTTTTTATCCTTAATATATATTTTAAAATAGATAAATAACATTTATTTTAGGCATCTAAAACTTTTTTTAAAGGTGTCACATGCTGAAATAATAAGGACTAAAAAAACAATGATTTCAAAATTTTAAGGATGAAAATAAAATAAAAAATTGCAAATGGTGCTTATTTTACAGGGACTAAAAATATATTTTAGTCTAAATTATATATAGTTTTTTTGGTGAAAGAAAAAATTTATAATCTATATTTTTAAAATCAAATTACGAATTTAAACAACTGAATTAAAATCAAATTCTGTTTTATTTTTAAAAATATTTTTAAAATCAAATTTATATAAAGCGTTAATTGGAGTTCAAAAACATCTTATAATTTTATCATTTATAATTCTTGCTTAACTTCTTTTAAAATACTACAAGTCCATTGAAGTGTAATCCTTATTAAACTAAAACACTTATGCCAAGCCAAATAAGTATTTAGCTCGCCTCCATATTTATATGCACATCATGCATTCATTTTGTTTTGTAGTAGACTCCTAATCATAATTACATACCACAAAAGATTCCTATGGAGAATTTTTAAATCAAATAGAAATTAGTAGCAAATGAAATAAATTACTTAACATTTTTAAATCATTTTGAAGGGTCCTTAAAATGTTCTTATTGTTGTTGAAATATGCAACCACCTATATTGCACTTTATGTCAAGTATGTCCAATACTTGAAACATTTTAATGAAATTGTTTTTGAAAGTGTAGCCCAAGCCTCAACACTACTATATGGGAGACTTCTTCGGTCTAGGTTGATGAAATTTCTAAACCATTTCCAGAAGGGTATAACTCTCAGGGCTGTGTAACTAAACGCTTTAGCAATATGTTGTTAAAAACACACAATGCAATTTAAAAAAATATCGCTTCAAGATGTTACATTATGTTGGCAGGAACATGTGTTAGCATCAAGTTTTGACAATATGATATATGTTTTTCAACAATGAACCTGTAAATTTGCAAGTGGAAAACTTGCAACTTGTATAAATCAATTTAGTAAACCAGTACAAATGGCTTATGAAAAAATTAAGGGAAAAAAAAAATACAAATGGTTACTCCGCATGAAACCCTATCAGTGCTTCTCCCTTTGCTTCTTTAACTCTATTGGGAGGCAGAACCTTCTTGCAGAAGATATTTAGCTGGTGGGAGTACAGCAACAGCTCCTTTCTGAGGATCAGAATACCTCCTGTACACAACCTTAAGCTTTCCATTCCCAACCGTGGAGTGGAAGCTCACCAACAGTCTAGCACAATCCCTGGTTTGCAACCAACAAAGCCAAATAGAATTAAAATTTACACAACAATTGAATGACAATAATGAATAGTAAAGTCCAAATAATATTAGCAAGACCAATTCATATTTTTAACATACATAAGTTGTTCCTGTGAGTAACCCGTGTGCAGCTTAAGTGTGTCATTCCAAAGGGGAGACTTATTCAGAGTGCACCTAGCTGCAAAGACTGCTGAGGCAGCAACCATTGATGGGCAATACATTAAGGTGGCATAATTCATCATTCCCAACTCAGACAGAAAATGGGCCATGTTTTCCAACTGGAAATGCAGAAATTAATAAAAAAATTCAGACAAGACATCAAATGAAAATAAAGCAAGAATCATATTTTAAAAAGATTTGGAAAAAAAAAAAAAAAAGGTCACACACTCACCTCCTGATCTGGGACTGATGCCTTGATAAAACGAACTAGGAAAACAAAAGGTGTAGGCACAGTCAAAGTCCACTCCAGCTTGCCCAGAATGATTTTCTCCATGACCAGTATCTGTTCATGAGTGTAAGCCCTATCTGAGAGGCAGACAAAGTCATTAACCTGCCCAGTGCAAGACAAGTGTTACTCCCCAGGTTTATTATCTCTAGACATCCATTGAAAAGGCCAATACAACAATGAATACATCAAGGTAGCAACAACAAATATATACCTCAGGGGCCAGATTTCTTCATACTTGGATGCCATCAGCATGGCACTGATGCCAACCAATTGCAGTTCCCTCCTTGGAACAGTCTTGACAGCCAGGAACCGATCAATGATATTGATGGTCAAGTAAAGGGTCTCAAGAGAAAGGTCAAATTTGGTGTGGACATCTATCAGCCAATCAACCAGAATAGCTCTCATCCTCTCATTTATCTCAGGTTGCGAGTCTATATAGTCATGAGGACGGCTCTCGTTCTTCATGCATCAAATGCACATTCACATATTAGAACGCCATCACATCAAACACAACACACTAAAACAGGTCAAGGGAACCACGTTTTGTTACCTCAACAAGCTTGTAAAACTTGTAAATCTCATCAATATACTCTACAGCAGCAAGCTCATTGTCAACATCACCAGCATCAATGTCAATAATCTGCTCCTTCGGTTTGTTAGTTATGCCGCATGCTGCCTGCAATAGAACATCACAAGAACTTAGCATAGTGGCATACAACATAGCTTGTGGTTCAGACAGACGCAGAAATTTCTTTTTATTTTATTTTATTTTTATTATCTCAACCTACCTTGCTTCGAGCTGTGAGCACTGATGTAAGAGTGTGTGATTTCTTCTTGGAGTTGGCATCTCCTTCCTTTTTCTTGTCTTTCTGGACCTCCTTCTCTGGGCTAGTTTCAATGTCAATGACCTCCTCAGGCTTTGGTTTTACAGTGACTTTCTTCTGACCCGGTTTGGGGGCCACTCTTTTGGCCACTGCAACTGCATTAGGAGCAACAGGTGGAGGTCCCGCTACATTGGCACAAGCCTGTTTCTGCAATTCCAAAACAAAATAACCATCATGACCTGATAAGTAAAATGAAACAAGTAATATGAGAGTTAGTTCACCTTGTTGTTTTCAGCAGCTGCTGCTGCTTGCGCATTGGCAAGTAGTTGGGCACCAAAACTCCTAAAAGAATCATAAAAAAATCATGTCAATATTATTGACCATTGAGTGAGTGAGTGTCTGAGTGAGAGTGAGAGAGAAAAACAAAAAAACCTTGTGATGGGGCGATGGGGTAACTGGGGTTTGACCTCAAGTCCTCTTGCATTGGCCAAATTCCCAATATCTCCTAATGCCTTGCGGTTCCTTCCATCCGCTACACCATTCTTCTTCTGCTGTTTCCCTCCCCCTACTACTGCTTCACCTATGAAATTGCAGAATAAATAAATCACCCACCCATTCAAAAAGGTGATAGATTGCTTCTGATCTAAACACACACCAAGATAATTCCAACAAAAGAGAGAGAGAGAGAGAGAGAGACCCTTTTGCTGAAAAGATCGGTGAGTGTCCAAACCCGGGGAAATTGAAACTTGTGTGTTATTCAAACAGATTTGAATGTCCCAAACAAGATTTTTCATGTTTTCATCCAATACAAAAGAAGCCAACTCAAACCCCAAGATCCAAGTTAAGAAAATTTGAACCAACACCCCAAATGATCAGACAAGAAAGATTCAGGCATTCAAACAAGAAACAGATATTCAAACAAAATACAATGATTCAAAAAGACAATACCTCTGGCCTGTTGTTGAACAATTGCTCTTGATGCCATTTGGGAAATTCTTCTTTGGTCTTGAATTGAAATCAAAGTTTGACGAACAAATCTGGATAGAACCTCTTTCCCTCTATCTCTCTCTCTCACACTCTCTCGCTCTCTGCGTAGGATACGTGAATGAGAATGAGATGAGACGGGACAGTGAAATAGCCTTCTCTTTTGAAGCTGAAGGACGCGACGCTTCACCTTTCAACGGTCAATTTTTTTAGCCGTTTCTGGACCGTTGGATTTTACGTTCAGCTGACGGCGGAGATTGGAGAATAATATAGCCGTTGCAGATTCAAAAACAAGGGCGTGCGTGCGGAGAACCAAAAATACTCCAATGGTAATGGAAAATGGGCAAAAATAAAATAAAAGAAAAATAATAAATAAATAAATGAAATTGTCACGGGCAATAAAATGTCTTTTAATGTTAAATAATATCCGGTAAATTTATTTTTATTTATAATTTTAGTTAACATTTTAGTATAAATTTATGATGCTGTGGACTTTCTAGTTCCTTTTTTTACAATTTACGATATAAAATATTTAATATTAAAATATTTTATTTATTTTAACATTTTTTATATTTTGTATATAAATTCTTGGTTAATATGTACGCGGAGGATAGGAATTAGGTTCAAAGCCAGAAAAGAAAAGTAGCCTCGTTATTTAAAAAAAAAAACGCTAAAAATTATTTAAAAAATAATATTCAATTAAAAGAAGAAAAAATCAATTACAATTAGAAAAAATCATATAATTTTATTTCATAGTCAAAATTATATTTATTGTTGATGGCTATTACTCATATTTATTTAGTAAATAAAATAATGGTTTTTTTTTTGTGAGTTATATAATTGGTTAATAATAGTTATTTGGAAGGGTAAAACGAGTTCGAGCCACTGCACTAGCCCTCCAAATTTATCTTCTTCTTCTTTTTTTTTGTCAATTAAATTGCATGTGCTTATTAATATGTGACTTGTAATTGGTTAAAATTAATTTTCCTATTTAATTTATATTTTTTATTATTTGAGACAATTAACCTACCAACATGCCATAAAAAAAGTTATTAAATAATGTTAAGGTGAATTCTCTCAACCTATTTTCAAAAAGCATGTCAACCTAATTCATCCCTATTATTGACAAGTTGACAAAGAGTAAGGTAAGGCTGATTTTTTTTTTTAATCTTTTCTTTCATATGGCTGGCCAAGTCAAAATTTTAAAATAATGTTTGGATGAGAAGTGCTAGCAACACTCTTTTAACACTTTCTTTCTAACAGTCTTTACTATTAGTTAAAATTTATTAAAAATTATAAAATCGGGAAAAAGATTCATTAAATGAGAAGTGAGTGTTAGAGAGAGTGTTACTAGCATTTCTCATGTTTGGGTTTAAGTGGTTTTTAACTTTTTAAATTTATTTAAAGGTTTATATGAATTATTGGGCTAAGTATTGTACCTCCCAAATGAATACAACCAAATATAATATGAGTTCGGGGTAGGAACCTTAATTAATAGACAACACTACTTGAATCCACCAAACATAATATGATGCATAGGACAACACACAATCTATGGCAAGGAAATAAACAAACAAAAGTCTTTAAAATTAAATGCCATATCCATAGGTGAATATACATCAAACAAGACCTACCTTGATAAAGCATCGTTCACTAATGAAGAAATTATGTCCTTTAAAAGTGCATATTCTTTGGATAAACCACCCAATTTAGAGATATTATCATGTAAGTTGGCATTAACAACTTTGTGTTCTAGTTTCACATAAGGTATATCCCTTTGAATTAGCTCTTTAGATGTTGCACTTGATGGCAGAGATAAAAAAAGTGCCTTTGTTTCACAACTAACAGAGAAAACCTAATTTACACTATTTGCTATATCATAATCCTTAGGATATAAATTACTACTTTCATTTGATGGATATTGATTAGATCCTATCACTTGGGAAAACCACAACTTTAAAAACATTAGGACATTAACAAGATTCCCTACCAATAAAGAGTGAGAATATAACCATGAAGTTGCACACGTCTATAGTAATGTTTTAGAACTTTCATCCCCTAATACTAAGCTAACATCAAATGAAATTAGTGATTAACTATTCCGATTGGGCACACTAGACACTGAATCTTCAAATAAAGGAAAAGACAATCCACTAGAATTAGAAAACTTTGATCCATGAGGTGTTGCAGGCGATGCATCAATATCATTCTCAGGTTGGACATGGGATTTCACCTTTGAAACGTCCAATGAGGGGGAATTATTAAATTTGAATGGTAGCCTATTCTTAAAAGGAAACAACTAAAGATAGAATTATTTGTAATTGTATATAAATAAACAATTATTTTCTATTAAATGTTGTGCATTGCTCCCATTTGCAAGACAAGACAAGAATTGTGTCCATAATGGATGAACAAACACACTTGTACCTGAAGGAGGACATCCCATGGCACTATTCATTGGATCGGATTGACCTAATGAACCTGACAATCCAAACCAAATCAATTCAATGTTGGTTCAATTAATTGGTTTTTTTCACTCCAAATTCGAACTAAAGCAATTATGTAGGTTTGGTTCTCAAATTCATCTTTCTTCAATCCGAACCAACCTAATGACTCGATCAATTATTTTTTAACTTTAGATTAATACATTTTAGAGTTTGGTATCAATTTTTTCTTCTATTTTTTGTCTTTTTTTTTTTTCCTTCATTCAATTTCATCTTCTTATACTTTTATCTAGTGTTACCAAATGTCTTAATTTAGTCATATTTATTATGTAATTTTTTTAACATATTTTGAGTAAAATAATTAATGAGATATATAAAATGATAACTATAGAAAAATTAAATATTAAATAAAATAAATATTTAATCAATCAAGAATAAAAAACATTTTTTACTTCACATTAATATGAAATTAAAAATAAGTTTAATTGATATACTCTGTCAGTGTAAAAAGTTTTACATTATTAACTAATCAAAAATTACTATTGGTATGACTTTTAAGGTAGTTATTATAAAAGTTAATAAACTTATCATACATGGTAGTTTGTGATTGGATGACCGTATAAAATAACTTTACACTATCTCATTAAAAATTTATATAAATAGACAATAATTAGATAAAAATTTGAAAAATATAATAATTTATTTATTTTATCATAACTCGGTGATCCGAATCAAACCAACTTGATTTTAATCAACTTGATTTGGTTCAGATTTGTCAAAAAAATAATTAAAAACTCGAATCAAACCAATCTAGTTAAATTTGATCATTTTGGATTTGATTCTATGTTAACCATGAACTAATTCAACATGTGAACACACCTAAGGGTATAAGAAAGGTCTGAAGATAGGTGGTCTCCATTCTTCAAAACATATGTACATGTAATAAAATATAAGATTTTGGTAAAGATAGATCCATTGTTATACATATATACATACATTTATACACACGTACTTATGTATAAAGATGGATCTCCTTCAAATACAGCTTGTAAGAAATAAAGAAAGATTAAAAAAAACATAGTAACAAACCTTACTAGAAGCAAACACCGTTGCAAGGACAAAGTAGTTTCCCGCATCGTCATTGAATGGCTTGCCAATTTCTAAATTCCAATCCATATTGACACATTCATTAGCTAACGACGCGAGGGGGAAGTTATGCAATTGCGAACTTTTCTCCCCTGAAGATGGAATAGACACTTGCAATGCAAATTAATCAAAATGGTGAAAGAGGCGTAACAGATGCAAATCAATCAAAATGGTGAAAGAAACATAAGAACATCCAAAGAATCCAATTTTAAACTGTTACAGCAACATGAAACTATGAGCGCCAAAACAAAAACAAAAGAAACTGATATTGGCATTAATTTTTAAAAAACATAATTGAACAATATAAAACATACGCGCAAGCAATTGTGATTAGTAAGTAAACCTAAAATTGAGGGGAAAAACATATTTGACTAGATTAGAAGTGTAAAATAATAATATAAATTATGTGAAATAATAATTTATTATTAAGTTTAATGGTCTAAGTTAACGAAGGGACTAAAATCAGTCAAATATATTTTTGAGAGACTAAAAGCGTAAATCATTATAAAATGATGGACTATTTTTACATTTTATTTTTTCTACCAGTTTCACATGCCAAAAAAATTATATCAATTTTTAAAATACAACATTTTGTCATGTGCTTAATTACCATGTCAGACTAATAGCCCATGTGACTACCAATGTGTTTGTTACATCATTAATTAACAATCCAAGTTAACTAGAAGAGCTAAAAATGCAAACAAAAAATTTATGAGGAGTTATGACTAGTCAATGTTTTTTTGAGGGACTATAAGTATAAACAAATCTAAAATGAGGGATTAAAAACATAATTAACCTAATTTTTATGGAAAAAAACTTACCTTACAGTTAATTCCACTTACTTTGTTTTATTAAAATAATTAGAATTACATTTGTCATTCTTAATTGTTAAAATTATTATTATTATTATTTTGATAGTTATTATTGTTATAGTTTTCGATTATTCTTTCATTTATATAAGTTCAAGAATTATTAAAGATCACATTTATTAGAAATTTCATCACTCTTAGTACTCCTCATAACGGTTTATCCATTATAACTATTTTCTTAATCCTTATTCCATCTATTTAAGTGCCCTCGATTGCCTTCATACTAAATCTTAAACCACCTCTCTCAACAATTATTTTATTTATTAATCTTATTATCATTATTAGCACTAGCATTATTATTGTTGTTATTATCATTATTATCTAGTTTAATTAAATTTTATGAGAGTGCACCTATAGCCCAACGTACTGCCCGTCTAATCTAGAGAGAAAAAAACAATTTAATTTTAAGTTAGGTGTTTTATGGTGCTGCCCGAGAGTAACACACGGTTTGGGCTTAATAATCTTTCAGATTATTGTTGATTTTCTTAGTCTAGATATAATTGGTAAAGCTTATTATATTGGGCTTGTCATAGGTGGATCAATTATATTTCACTCATGGGAGTTCGCACCCCCGCCAGCTTTTTTTTTTTTTTTTACAAAAATTCATATTCCAAAAACTAGTTTTCAGACGTATATTTAAAAAGTTTGACCCATTATTACTAACAACACTATAAAAACTAGTTTTCATAACTATATGAAAACTAGTTTTTGTAATGTAATTGAGTCGAAATATACTACAAAAACTAGTTTCTGTAAACCAATGGGGTTGAGTCTAGCAAAAAGGATTAGTCTCTACAATGTGATGAACTAAGGTTCAAATCTCAGTTGGGAGAGAGGTACCCAAATTTAGTGTTCGTCCGCGCCTTGAACAAGATAGCATCTGAAAAGGATACCTATTAAAAAAAAAATCTATAATGTATATATGTTGGAATCATTATAAAAACTAGTTTCTGTAATATATTCTGGCACAACTACATTATGAAAATTAGTTTCAGTAATGCAATTAATTTAGTAATTATTTGTGTTTTTTTTTTATCAAATTGTTAAAAACTTTTATGAGTTGACTTGATAAATAAAATATCTACATTAATGTATTTAATTTAGTTAATTTTGACTTATAATTTTTATTTGTTTTCAATAACTTTATAAGTTGAATATTTAGAAAAATAAAATATAAGGAGAAAATATTAGACAAATTAAAATAAGTCAACATAGTAAGATATAATGCATGTGTCAGATACAAAATAATACAACTAAATGAAATACAATGAAAAAACAGAAAAATCATGTGCGGGGCCCAATTCGTATTGCTTGATGTTCCAAGTGTCAATCCCTTCAATAACCATCCTCCAATCAAGCATGAACTGAAGTAGCTCAAAAATTATCTTAAACTGTTCATATAAAAAGGAATTTACATAATTAAGTACCATGAAAGTGTGATTGTTGTTCAATACATAACAGATATGAGTGTATGTGTGTGTGTGTATTCTTAAATTGCCTCTCGGAGGATCTCCTTCTCGTGGGGCATAATGTATGAATGGAAAATGTAGTGGAACCAATGAATGTATCCATCCATGTACTGTGCTAGATGAGTCATACGTGATCCTCTAGTGGTATCATCAAGAATGTGATTGTGGTGGTGAACAAACATTTGATCACATTCCTCAATAGCAAACACATGACTAGTAATCATGCGCAGTGAGCGAGGAATCCTTTGTACATGCCCAAACTATCGTAACACCCTCTCTGGTAGATGGGCACGCAACAGTAGGTCTTATATAATAGAGCTTAAGAAGTATGAGATCTAGATGACCTGCTCCATCTACAGCATATCCAACATAGTTCGAGTGGTGAACATGTCACTAGAACCTATCACAACCTCCCGTCAACAAGCACAAGAAGATTGCTCAATATATTCATTGACTAGTTGGTGAAAGTAAATGACCGAAAAGTGCTCAAATATTGAAGCCAATAAAACCATTAACATAATTATTTGTCGTAAAACAAGAAAACGCAAAAGCCAAAGAAAATAAAAAACAAATTTGATACCTATAGGAAAGTCATATACCCTTTGAACTACTTTATATGATGCATGTTGGCTTGACTAAGTTGATTGCAAAGATATGCTTAGGTGGAGATGCCTCATGCATACTCGTTGCATCTATCAAGGTCGAGAAGAAGCTCAATGAATGCAATAAGACAACGTTTTTGCCTCGGATGTGTGCATTGTATAAGCCCCGTAGCCAGCTAAATCACACATGCGCTCCTCGAGTCTCCTCTGTCTTAGCATATGCCATGTTGAAGGTGACCCTAAAAAGGTTAATATTAATCTCAGTCCTTTATTTAATCCACCACCGTCATTACCACCACTGCCATCATCATTGTCGTTGCTGCTGCCGACACCACCATCGCCAGTATAGGCAATGGTAGCAATAGTGATGACGGTGGTGTCGGTGACGATAGCAGAGGTGGTGGTGACATCAAAGTTGGTGACAATGGGAGTGGCGACGATGAAAACAATGATGGCAATAGATTAAATAAAGGGTTGTGATTGATATTAACTTTTAGATTAAATAACAATAGATTGAAAAGTGTATGTGTGTGTGTGCGCGCACACTCCTTATCAAGAAATAAAAGGAGAATATATTTTAGATAATACTTCTACTAACTAACGAAATAGATAACATGAAATTAATTTTTTTTGGCTTAGTTGTACTTTGTGCCACCCAAGTTTCATCATTTTGCGAATTTTCCATAGCATTTTTTTTCTTACATTTTGTCACCTTTTTTTGTAATCTTGCGAATTTTGTCCAATCATCAACTATTTGTTAAATGACAAATGAAGTGATGGTGTGTTAGTGGTGAGTTGGCATTAAACATCCATGTCAAATTGTGTTTTTTAGGCTTAATTGCATTTTGTATCACCTAATTTTCATCATTTTATGGATTTTGCCACATCATTTTGCATATTTTTTCACAATTCATCACTGACACCTCATCACTTTATTTGTCATTTAATGGACAGTTGACAATTGGACAAAATTTGCAAGATTACAAAAATAAAGTGGCAAAATGCGAGAGAAAAAAAAACATTGTGATAAAATTTTCAAAATGATGAAACTTGGGTGACAGAAAATACAATTAAGCCTATTTTTTTTTTAAACACCTAATTCATATTCATTAATATACAATAAACAATAAAATCTAGAAAAAGAATAGTGTAAGACCATTCCAAATAGAATAAAATGGAATCAAATATTTGTAAAGGTTTTATACTTTAAATTGCTATACTAATTTAACTGCTTAAAATCCAAAATCTTAAATTTCGAAGAAGTGAAAAAAAAATTTGAAATTTGAAACCGTTCTAAATATCTAAGCCTAATAATATGAATCTTCTTAAAAAACCTAAATTCTTATAATTTAAATTACTAAAGATTTTCTAAAGCCCAAAGAAAGTTCCAGAAATCAAAATTTTAGGAAGATAAGTTCTTTTAACAAAATTCTAAAATTCTTAGGAAAATTTTGGACGTTACAAGACCTCTTTCAATTTCTTATTTTATATAAAAAAAACACAATTTCAGAAACAATTTCAAGACAAATAATTATATAGTTATTAAAATAGGACAAAACTTATATACAGTACCTTAAGCAGTTAAGCTGCATAATTTCTTAATGCATATTCTATTATGCGGGTTACCGAGAAACTCAAATTCTAATCGAAGAACAACACTAACAATACCTAAGATATTGCATCTAAGTTTTGTCCATTAAAATAACAATCTTATGTTTTTCATATTAGAAAAATTAGAAAGTTTTTCTAGCTTTTAATAATTAATAATATTAATAATTATTAGAAAAAGTGAGGATACCACAAAACCAAATTTAACTAAGTTTAGTATTATATGCACATGGTGACATGCACTCATTTTGTATACACCTAAAGTAATCTATTAAATTAAAAAAAATATACAAACAATTATAATTATAATTACATACCGCAAAAAAATATAAACATAAATATAAATAATTACATAGCTCAAAAAATATAGTAAAAGGTGTATATTTTGTAGACTCCTATGGAGAATTTTTAAATAAAAAAGATAACTGGAAATGAAATATAAATTACTTAAAATGCTTTCGAAGGGCCATTAAAATGTTCTTATTGTTGAAATATGCAACCACCTAATAGTGCTTTTTGCTTCAAGTATCTTCAAGGATGTTAAACTACATACTTGAAACATTTTAATGAGATTATTGTTTTGAAACTGTTGCCTAGGCCTTAATGGACCATCTCGGGCTCAGCACTACTACTATATGGGACTTATTCGGTCTAGGTTGATGAAATTTCTATTCCATTTTTAGAAAGGGTAGTAGCTGAACACGTTATAGCAATTTCAAAAAATGTTTCAAGATGTTTTAACATTGTATTGGCAGCAACATATGTTAGCAATAAGTTTTAACAGTATATGTTTTTTAACAATGAACTTGTAAAATTGCACCTGGTTGCACTACTTAGTGAACGAAGAAAACACACTACGCAGTTTCAAAAAATGTTGTTTCAAGATGTTTTAACATTATGTTGGCAGAAACATGTTAGCAATAAGTTTTGGCAGTACGATAAGTTTTTTATAACAATGAACACCTGGTTGCACTTAGTAAACGTAGAACCCCTTGATAAAAGGTAGGAGTAGCAAACGAATGGATCGGATAAATTCTTAATCGGATTATAATGAATTGGATAAAAATAATCTATTAATCCATTAAAAATTCATTTAAAAAATTCAATTCATTCATGATCCATCTAATAAAATCCAATCAAATCCATCCATTAACAATTTTTTGATGGATGGATATTCAATCCATTTACAAAAATAATATATTTTAAAAATTAAATAATTTTTATTTTTAAAATATTCTCTCCCCCTCTTTCTCCTTTCTCTCCATTCTCTCTCTTCTCTTTCTCTAACCTCTCTCCCACTCTCTCTAATTCTACTGTGTTAAAATAATATTCTTTCAAATTACCACATAAATTACATTTAAGGAAAAATGAAAAACAACTGCTAAGAAATCTTCAAAATGTAGAAACTTGAATTTTTTGTTAACCATACATAGTTCGAAATAAAAACATATTTTAATAACTCTAATTTTGTGTAAGGAGAATTGACAAAATTTAAATGTAATTTCTTAGCAATTTCATATAATAGCTAGGATGTAGATTTGAATCACCAACAAGCTATATCATAAACATTTAGGTTTAAGAAATTATTTTTTAAAGCTAATTAGAAATTTTTTACTTTTTTAATGGCTACTCTATTTTTTTTAATGGAAATCTGATTATAAGACCAAAAAGCAAATTATTTTTGAAAAAAAAAAAAACTAATTAGACTTGTCTTTTTATTTTTTTTATCCAATGGATTTTATTTTTTTTATTTAATATAATCCAATGAATTTTGAAAAAATAGTGGATGGATCACTAACCATCCATAAAATTAAATAGATAGATTAGATCTAATCCATTATTATTTTTTTGTATAATTGATGGATTGGATGGATTTTCTTGTGAATGAATTGGATGGATGATGGATACATGGATTATTTTGTCACACCTAATAAAAGGTGATGAAGGAATTGGCCAGTGGAAAACTTGCAACTTGTATAAATCCATTTTGTAAATTAGTACACATGGCTTATGAAAAAATTAAGGAAAAAAAAACACTAGCTACTACAAATAGTTTATTGCCGAATCCCGCATAATACTCTATCCCTGCTTCTCCCTTTGCTTTTTTAACTCTATTGGGAGGTAGAACCTTCAGGCAGAAGATATTTAGCTGGTGGGAGCACAGCAACTGCTCCTTTCTGTGGATCAGAATACTTTTTGTACACAGCCTCAAGCTTTTCATTCCCAACTGTAGAGTGGAAGCTCACCAATAATCTAGCACAATCCCTGTTTGCAACCAACAAAGCCAAATAGAATTAAAATTTAAACAACAATTGAATGATACTAATGAATAGTAAAATCCAAATAATATTACAAGACCAATTTATATTCACATACATAAGTTGTTCTTGTGAATAACCCGTGTGCAGCTGAAGTGTCTCATTCCAAAAGGGAGACTTATTCAGAGTGCATCTAGCTGCAAAGACTGCTGAGGCAGCAACCATTGATGGGCAATACATTAAGGTGGCATAGTGCATCATTCCCAACTCAGACAGAAAATGGGCCATGTTTTCCAACTGGAAATGCAGAAATTAATTAAGAAAGAAACTCAGATAAAGACATCTCAATAAATCAAGAATCATAACTTAAAAGATTTGGAAAAAAAAAAAGAAAAAGGTCACACACATTCACCTCCTGATCTGGGACTGATGCCTTGATAAAGCGAACAAGGAAAACCAAAGGTGTTGGCACAGTCAAAGTCCATTCCAGCTTCTCCAATATGATTTTCTCCATAACCAGTATCTGTTCACGAATGTAAATATCTGAGATGCAGACAAAGTCATTTACCTGCAATGCAAGACAAGTGTTATATTCCCTTTGACATTAGGCCCATACACCAATGAATACATCAAGGTAGCAATAAATGTATATACCTCAGGGGGCCAGATTTCTTCATACTTGGATGCCATCAGCATGGCACTGATTCCTACCAATTGCAGTTCTCTTCCTGGAACAGTCTTAACTGCTAGGAACCGATCCATTATATTGATGGTCAAGTAAAGGGTCTCAAGAGAAAGCTTAAATGTGGCGTGGACACTCATCAGCCAATCAACCACTATAGCTCTCACCCTCTCATTTATCTCAGGTTGTGAGTCTATGTAGTCATGGGGGCGGCTCTCGTTCTTCATGCATCAAATGCACATTCACATATTAGAATGCCATCACATCAAACACAACACACTAAAACAGGTCAAGGGTGGAACCACGTTTGATACCTCAACAAGCTTATAGAATTTGTAAATGTCATCAATATACTCCACAGCAGCAAGCTCATTGTCAACATCACCAGCATCGATGTCAATAATCAGCTCCTTGAGTTTTTTAGTTATGCCGCACGCTGCCTGCAATAGAACATCACAAGAACTTCTTGTAAAAAAAAAAAAAAAGAGGCACCGTGGCATACATGTACATAGCATGGTTCAGACAGACACAGAAGGTTATTTTTTCATTGTATTTTTATTATCTTAACCTACCTTGCTTCGAGCTGTGAGCACTGATGTATATGATTTGTTCTTGGAGTTGGCATCTCCTTCCTTTTCCTTGTCTTTCTGGATCTCCTTATCTGGGCTAGCTTCAGTGTAAATGGGTTCTTCGGGCTTTGGTTTTACATTGACTTTCTTCTGACCCGGTTTGGGTGCCACTATTTTGGCCACTGCAACTGCATTAGCAACAGGAGGAGGTCCAGCCACATTAGCACAAGCTTTTCCCTGCAATTCCAAAACCAAAAAACAGTCATAATTACAGGAGCGCATTCAACACCTTGAGTCGGTGGGAACAATTTATTTATAAAAATTAAAAATTAATAATAATTATTATCATGGAAAAGAATGAAATATTTGAAGAAATAAAATATTCAGCTGAATAAAACACAAAATAGAGATGAAAATGAAACAAACTGTAAAAAAGAAGCTAATTAGTAAAAGATAAAATTTGACAACCAAATGAAAAATTAGAAATGATGGATTCAAATATATAAAATTAGGAGGGTAAAATACAAAAACTCTAAATATATACATATAATTTTCTCAAAGTGAGGGGATACATTTGCACACCCTCAATTGAATATAGGTCTGCCCCTGCATAATCGGATAGCATAATTAAATTACATTGAACAATTAACCAAAATAAAATGAAAAAAGTAGTATAGAGAGTAGTTGACCTTGTTATTTTCAGCAGCTGCTGCTGCTTGCGCGTTGGCAAGTAGTTGGGTACGAAAACTCCTAAAAGAATCATAAAAATATCACGTTAATACTGAGTAAGTGAGTAAATGAATGAATGAGAGAGATCGTGGGAACCTTGTGATGGGGCGATTGGCTTTGACCTCAACTCCTCTTACATTGGCCAAATTCCCAATATCACCAAGTGCTCTGCGGTTCCTTCCCTCCGCTACACCCTTCTTCTTCTGCTGTTTCCCTCTCTCCACTACTGCTTCACCTATGAAATTGGGAAAAAGCCACCCATTAAAAAGGGTGATAGATAGCTTTTAATCTAAACACACAGATTCACATGCAAGATCTAAGATAATTCTAACAACAACAAAAAGAGATCAGAGACCCTTTTGCGCTGAAAAGATTGGTGAGTAACCAAACCTAAGGGAAGTTGAAACTCGACCGTTATTCAAACTGATTTGAATGTCCCAAACAAGATTTTTCATGTTTTCATCCAATACAAAGGAAACCAACTCAGAAACCCCAAGATCCAACTTAAAAAAAAAATTGAACCAACACCCCAAAGGATCAGACAAGAAAGATTTATTCAGTCTTATTTTGAGAAAAACAAGAAACAACACTCAAAGAAACTAGCATCGTCGCATCACACAGGCTATATATATTATATATATACAATGATTCATAAAAGACAATACAATAATACCTCTGGCCTGTTGTTGAACGGTGGGTCTTGATGCCATTTAGAAAACTCTTCTTTGGTCTTGATGGTAGAACCTCTTTCCCTCTCTCTCTCTCTCTCTCTGTGTGTAGGATGAGTTGAATGAGAATGAGATGAGAGGGGACAGTTAAATAGGTTTCGCTTCAACGGTCAATTTTTTTTATCTGACGATGGAGAATAATATAGCCGTTGGGGATTCAAAAACAACCAATAGTAATTAATGGGAAATGGGGAAAAAAGGGGTAATGTAACGTAACTTAAAAGGAAAGAAAATATGAGGAAATAACTAAAAGCAGAAAGGGGGAGAAATTCCGACTTAGTTGGAAACAAAACAACATATGAGATACTGTGGAGAATGTGGTGGCGTCGCTCAAGGAATGAGGAACGCACACATGTAGACGTGACTGATGCATGCACACGTGTTTGCATGGGAAAGAAGCGGAAAATGACAAAAATTTTAGTCCTGCAACAAAGGGCCAAAAAAGTGGAAACCAATCAAATTAACCATGCACACGTGTTTGCAAGCAACTTTTTGATGTCTGGAACAGAAGACCGAACCAACCTGCAGGGAATCATTGGAGACTGTACGTACCTGTATCAATCCTGTAGTTGGTAAGTTGGAAAAGTTAGCTTTTACTTGGTTTTTTTATTTTATAGGGGTAATTTTATTTTAAAATTATTAAAATGGGTAGATTTTGAAAAATGAGAATTACTATGGTACCCTCATAAATAGAGTAGTTTTGGAATAGTTAATTTTTAGACCAATAAAAATTTAAGTTGTTGCCATATCATCTATTTTATTATTTAGTTAAAAAAACTTTATTTATTTCAATTTAGTCTTTAACTAATTAAAACTGTTTTTCTTTTAAATATAAAATTATAATTATTTCAATTTAAAAAATCTGAGTATTGTTTTAAATATATTTTAATCCTTCTAAATCCTATTTTCCTCCTTAATGCAAAACCAAACAATAAAAGGAATGCAAAGAAGAAAAAAAAAAGTGTCAAACATATCGTGTGTGTACATATCACCAGAAATAAAATGAAGGTAGGTCTACGTAAAGAGCAGAGACAACGAAGACAATAGTACTACTACCTTTGGCTTTGCACAGAAACGATTGTGATAAGTTACAGAAAGAAATACACAGAAACAAAAAAGTTTCTGGCTGTTGGAGTGTGAATGACAATTAAAATTAGAGTGTAGTCTAAAAATTAACTATGCCAAAATCCCTAAAATTTGTAGGCGTATGATAGAATTCTGTTGAAAATTATCTAATTAGGATAAGTTATGATTCAGAAACATGACTTTGAGATGAAAGTTGTGTAGCTTTTTACAATTTCTGAATTTATTATTTTTTGGAAAATTTTTAATAGAAATTGTAAAACTAAACACGATTTTACTATTTTCATTTAAAGTCGTGAAATGATGTACGACTTTAATTGTTGTTTATTTTTTAAAATTAAATACAAATTAAATTTTAAATATTCAATTTATTTATAAAAGTTGTAACAGTGTGCACGGCTTTTTTTTATTTTAAATATATTTACAGAAGTCGTAAAATCAAACACAAGTTCACTTTTTTCTTTTTAATTGTATTTTCCTAAGCATGAAGTCCTCCCACATTTGCAGCTAATGTGGGCCTGCGGGGAAGATGGTGTGATAATGATTATTGCATGATGGGTGAAGGTGGCCTAAAGGAGGAGCATGCCACGTGTGTGGGAGCTGTCTGGTCAGAAAACCGAGAGAGAGTGTTGATGCTTAGTGATAGGGTCTCTTTTAATGTGCTGTGTTGACAAAGGAGATAAGAGTGCAGTGAATCCGAAAAACGTGAGGGAGAGGGGCTAATATCCGTTGAGGGGGTGCTATTGTTGGCACTTGGCAGTGAGGAGTGCGTGGCTCGATCGGTGTTAGCTTGTGGAAGAGGTATCGTGGTTCAAGGTAGCTAAGGCCAGAGTCTGCCACTACTGTTTGGTGTGTGTAAACCGAATAAGAGAGACTGAGGGAGAGAAGATACTTTGCTGTGGGTGTAATGTGCTGTGCGTGAGAGTGTCCAGTTCGAAAAATAAAAAAGATACATTTGTAAGTCGTACATGATATTACGACTTTTAGTTTCACGACTTCACTAATTATAATTTAATATTATGATTTTCATAAAAAAATGAATGTTTAAAATTTAATTCATTTTTAATTTTAAAAAATAAAAAATAATTGAAGTTGTATTTTAATCTATGACTTTGAAAAGAAAAAAAATTAGTGAAGTTGTATTTATTTTTACGCCTTCTACTAGAAATTTTTAAAAATAATAAATCCAAAAATCGTCAAGTCATGTTTTAGAAAAACAACTTACCACAATTTGAGTAATTTTTTAGAAAATAATAATTTGAATGGGTTGGATTCTTGGGTTCACGGGTTCAATAATAAATTTAAAAAATGTCATGTCAACAGGTTGGGTTCATGGATTCACGGGTTCAAAAATTGTTGTAGGGTGAACACAAGAATGTGTCTCCGGTGAGCTTCCACGGTGGTTATTGACGTCTCCGGTGGTGATACCTACAAGGACTCTGATGCTTAAGTCAGTAAGGATACAAGTGTGAGTGAGTATGAGAGAGAACGTGCGTACCTAATGGTATAAAGTCCTTTATATAGTGTGTTTTGGAGAAAAATTCTATTAGAGCTAGGTGCCACGTGGCAGCGTGCGTTTGGGTGCCTTATTACATGCTTTTCTGGCCGTTAGGCGCTTCTTATGCTGTGTCGGGATAGAATTGGGTCAATCCGAGATAGTAAGGATTTACCAGCCGGGGTAGGTGAAATGCAAGCCGACTTAGAGTTGTATATTCGAGTAACCTCCAAAACAATTGCCTCCAAGCCGGTGATGCTTAGAGAAACATCGTCGGCTTAAGAGTTTAAGTCGGCCCTATAAAAAAAATCAAAACTCGTTATCCAACCCGTATATGAACGAGTTTGAACGAGTTAGATTGGGTGTTACTCGAACATCCAAAAAATTCAAACCGAAGTAATTAGATTGGTTTGGGTTCATAGGTACCTATACCCGTGAACACCCCTATACCCCACAGGGCAACATACAACATTCACATAATACATATACTAATTCTGTTTCTATTTCTGTGTGGTTCCTGTTATCTTTAATATTAAATTTCACTTATTTTCCTTTTTCTTCTTCGACTGTGCTCTAACCGTCAAGAGGTGTCCCTCTTGCTATAACTTCTTACCACCAGTCAAAAGTGGCTGGACTACTTTCTGTTATCGAAGAAATTCCCTTTATGTTCTTCTCCCTTTTGAAGAACCTATTCTTCTCCCTATTGAAAAACTCGTTCATCCATTATGGAAGAACGTTGTTTTTTCCTGCATCAAGAGGATAACGGTCCCTCCCCATTTGGCTCAAGGGGCCTCCTAGCATTTTTCTCTTACAACTCATCTAGAGTTGTATAAAAACCTTGTCTCTCCTTGGTAACTTCAGAATCTTTGTTGTAGTTAGTACACTATAGTAAGCTGAGCATGCGACTTGGACATGGCCATTACCGAGGAGGTCCTAACATTACTAAGGAGGTACTTTTCTTTCAAAGCATAACTTTCGTTTTAAATAAGCTTTCTTTGAAAACATATACTTTTTTTTAAAAAAAAAACTTTCTTAAAACCTTTCTTTTAGGCTGTGTTTGGTAGAGGTGAAATTGGGGAGGGGAGAAGAGAAAAGAAGAGAAGATAGTAGAATATAAAAACTTCTCTTTGTTTGTTTGAGTGGAAATGAGCAATTTTTGTACAAAAAAATTGTGGGTCCCACTAGAAAAATAATCGTTGCTAGATTAAGAAGATTTTAGGGGAAATTTGACAAAAAAAGTCTTGTGGGTCCAAAATAACCTTGCAAAAAATGTTGGTGGAGCCAACACCTTTCAACAAAAATTGTGCGGGTCACTTGCATGCAACCAGCTGAGGGTTTTCTTTGCAATAACTTCTTCACCTTCCACTACCAGCAGGAGTAGTTTTCATTACCAGGTGTGTTAGCAGGTGTGGCCTTTTTAAAAAAAAAAAAATAGTTTTCATTATTATGATTTGGTGTTAAATGTGAGTAGATCTGGTTGATTTTTCACTTGAATGAGTTGTGTTTGCATGTATTTGCCCCAAATCGTGCTCATTAGCGGCTTCCATGGGGGATTGTCGTCACTGTCGGCACCCTTTGCAGTAGTTAAAATTGATTTTCTCCACCTCAAAAATCGATTTCAACATGGTTAGCTAGTGGAAATCGATTTCACATGGGCTAAAATCGATTTTCTCCCGTTGTCATGTGAAACCGATTTGTCCTAGGGGCAAAATTGGTTTCATCAATTGTGTGAGGTGTAGAAACATATTTTGAGAGAAGGATAATTCGGCTTGATGAAATGGAAAAGCAATTTTGCATTTGGATAAATCCATTTTGTCTATGTTTTGTATATAAAATTTTTCCTATTACAGTTTTGCATGCTATTTAAGTAAATTGATCTATGTACAAATTTGATGTTGATGTAAATTGTGTAATTTGGCATGTGGTAACATGTATTATTGAATCATCACTCTGTAATATGTCATATTATGGAGTGATGAAAAATTGTTTGATGTTAAAAGTTGAGTATGAGAGTTGGTATGGCGAGAATTTTTTTAGCCAAAATTAATATATATGGGTAATAGAAGTTGTTGGATGACATGAATTTGATAGATGATCATTGCATGCAGTGTTATGATTTTCTGTGTAACGATGAAAGACAAAGGCGTAAATTGTTTGATGTACCCCCCATTTGAGACTTTCAACATTAATTAAAATGATGACTGGTGGTGGCTTCCAGTAAGATTGCTGTGAACTGTGGTTAGTAGAATGACATGACTGATGGTGTGGACCTATATTAGCACTTTGGTTGTTGTATATTTTGCCATCCTCGGAGAAGGATTTTTTTGTAATTTTTTGAGAAACTTTATCCTTGTTGAGTGATAGTGTAATGTGCACAATTAACCATTTTGGTTAAACAATGTAACTACTTTTATTGAATGATGTGTGTTTCACAAGATTTCATATTATTCTGGTATTTGGTTTATTTGTTCTTATGATGTTATGTATTAGACTCAATTGCATATTATATTGAACAGTAATCATATGTATTTGCTTACTAATTTTATAGTTGATACTATTGTTATGAATGTTATGCTTGGTGCATGATGATTGGAAAGGGTGGTTCTTCCAAAGAAAAAAAAAATAGAGATGGTAATGAAAAGAAAAAACAAAAGGCAACTAAATAGGGAAGTGGTGTGAAAGATAATCTTGTGGATCAAATGTTGGATTATAGTCTCTATTTCAGCAAACGTGATCAAGTGCGTATATATCTTGATGAATTTCAGGGTAGAGAGGTTATACATGCTTAGATAATGGATTTTGATTATTTTCAAAGTAGTGGACTTCAATTTGCTAAACTACTCTCGGTCCAAGGCCTCCAAGATTTTGTGTCATTAGGTGGTACGATTCACCTAGATTTGACAAAGGTATTCTATGCCAACTTGAGTGTTTTGGATAATGGTGACCTGTGTTCAGAGGTTATGAAAATAAAAATCCGAGTTAGGCCACGTGATTGGTTAGGTTTGGTTAACATGAAGCACCAAGGTCATAAGTTTTGTAACGACCCAACTGTCGCTACTAAACAACCCTACTAAACATACACCTTATCCACATATTAGGTGAATAAAAGCAATCATATCTGTATATAAGTCATACACATCAAATGAGAGATCCATTTATCTCTCTGTCATCATCATGCATACACAACTATGGGATAACACCAGCCCATATCAATATATCCAAATATACAACATTAGGGATGTGGGATACAAAACTCACTCCCTATAGCTGATCAATCTATACAATCTCATCAAAAGAATATAATGGAATTGAACCATAACTAAAGCAACGAAACTTGGCTTTCCCAAGCCAAACATCTCCAGCTCTCGGCTCCATCCTCAGCGGTGAGTTGCCGAGCCTATGAAAGCCTTGTCATCTGCTCCCACGCCATAAGACATGATCATTACAGGCACATCAACACAACAGCAACAACAAGACAACCAACAACAACAAAACATGACAAGGGTAAGCTTACTACAACAATAGCATAGCATATGATTAGGGAAATCATCAACAATTCACAATATTCCATCACAAGTATATGACACACCATCATATATCCAAAGTTCTCAACATCTACATACAGATGTACATATATAAAGCATTAATTTACATGGCAAAGAGTTCTCAATCCAGAACTCTATATCACCACCAATCTGTCACAACTATGTCAATGCATGATGACACAACTCTTAAGAGATTTACAACATATCGGACGATCAGCTAGGTCTCACCCCCTACTGTGGCCTATCTAAGCACCATTCAGGGATTGCCAAACTCTGATCTGCGGATAAGCTTGTTGGTTTGTTAGGATAAGTGTATGTGGGTGGTGGTTTACCGCGACACAAGGCTTGCATCACCTTGGCCTCTTGCAGAGTCGCTCATCCACTCATCCCCGAAGGCCCATCGTTAGCTGCCCTATATCTCATCCAGCATTAAGTTGGAGGCCTATCTGAGTTCCAACTCTGGTCACCATCCAACTTACGTGCCTACCCGCACCACGGCATGAGGTCTATCGTCAGCTACCTCAGCCGCCAACTATGCATGAATGCATGTACTACACACCATCAACTACTCAACCACAACCAATAAATATACGACATGTATATATGTATATCAATACAACTAGTGGCAAAGAGGTCCATCGTCAGCTACCTCACATGACCACTCAACATCCATCAACACCATATCGGCCCCAAACCGACCTCAATCATAATCAACAGGTAAGGCCCTATCCAAGTAGCCCACCCCGTGAGAAACCTCATGCAATAATATCATACACAACAAGTGGAGATCCTATCTAAGCAACCTTCCACTTCAAAGACATATCTAACAATCAATTTATAATTTAAAACCAAGACCTTCTTTGAAAACCATTTGGAAGATAAGTAAATCTGGAAATTTACAAAAACCTTTAAAATAATTTGCCTCTTTAAATTAAAGAAATTCATAGCCCAACTAGACAACTCTCCATTTTTCTCAAACAAAGCTTTTGAAAATGTATAATACTCTTTTTATATGCGTATATACAAAATACTTCGCGTTTTGGAGTGAAAACTATGAAATCTTAAATGGTAAATTCAGTTATGAAATAACAGATTATGTACTGTAGTAAGAGATTATATCCGTTTAGTAAAAATGCATCATATATCATTTTTCAGCAGGGATAATCGATTATGGGTCTCCATAATCGATTATTGCAAAACCAAAATCGATAGAAATTTTTTTAAACCTAGATAATCGATTGTCAGATGCCTATAATCGATTATTGTCGAGCCAATTTCATGAAAACTGATCTTGAAGCTCCAGATAATCGATTATCAACTTCCATAATCGATTATCTGCGATAGGATTGTTGAAAAACACGATTTTCTGCAGCAAAAACTCAAACTTCCATCATCCAAACTCAAATTTTTGAATCAATGAGTTTCCAATATCATCAATCCACCTCAACCAAGCTGATATGCAACAGATTTCACCACAAATTCAACATTTCATCACACAAATCATGGTTTCTCCTCAAAATTCAGATTTCTCCCTTAAACCCTTTTCATTCAAAATCTTACCACAACCAACATATAATCCAAATTTGGACCAACCCAAAGTGATATTTACACACAAACATGTTTATACATCACAAATCTAGCAAGAATAAGTTTCCCTTACCTCTTAGAGCTTCCGAATTCAAGCTTGAGGAAGGAAAACGTGAGAAACATAGAACCTTGAGCCAAACTCCGTGAAAGCAAAGCAATAACAGCTCTCCAACGCCTAGAACGGGATTCCTCACTGAGTTTGGGTCTCACACTTCAAGAATCTCGGTGAGGATTAGAGGAAAATTGAGAAAATGAGAGAAGAGAGTGAGAGATAAACGAGAGAATGAGAGAAATGAGAAGGGAAGGGGGTTTTAAAACTCTTCTTGGGCCCCGCGGAGGCTTCGTGCCCACTAAAGCTCAGGGTCTGTCTATTCACTCTCCAAAACTCACAACGAGTCTAACTTAATTGTTTTTCTCTCAACAACCCAAACCAAAACCAACAACACTCTTAATTTTGCTTAAGCACATTTGTCTCAGTTTCCTAAACTCAGATAGGAATTCCAAGTCAACAACATAAAACTAACACCACACAATAACAATCAACAACAATCTATTTATTTATTTGTTTTAAACACCATAATGACATATTAATTTTCACTTCTAGTTATTAAACCACTAAATCATGCATTAAGAAAAACACGATGTTACAAGTTTCATTTGTCAAAAATAAAAGATTGGGCCAATTATGATCGTTCAGAGGCATTGGCTATAATGATTAGACCTAGATTGCAACCAAGGAACTTTAAAAATGTTGGTTGTTTGGCCGTTGAGGATAGATTGCTTCATTGTGTGTACACACATACATTAATCCCACATGGGAGCAACTATGCATCCATTCACCAAGAAGACATTTTCATTCTTTAGG
The DNA here is from genome assembly GCA_004329165.1 of Spatholobus suberectus. Classification (NCBI taxonomy): domain Eukaryota; kingdom Viridiplantae; phylum Streptophyta; class Magnoliopsida; order Fabales; family Fabaceae; genus Spatholobus; species Spatholobus suberectus. Next base: position 27,617,953 of record CM014732.1, on the reverse strand, counting down.
TCATGAAACAACGTATCCAGATTAATTAGCCATACTACATTTGTCAACATATGATGAAGGGTAAAGACAACAACATGCCTCTTCCGTATAGATTACTAATTACAAAAATATTACAACATCACAATGTGTGGCTAGTGTTACAGAAACTGTGTGTGTTTAACCCACACACTAGTAGGTTTATTTATAATTACAGAATTACAGAAAAATAAGGAAATGGGTTCAAGATCCCTAAGAATCAGCTATGGGATAATTACCCTATTTACAGTGAATAAAAACAGACCTATATAGTTTCCTAGTTACTCTATTAACAATGAATCAGATCTTTAACACTCCCCCTCAAGCTAGAGCATATATGGCATATGTGCCAAGCTTGTTACAAATATAATCAACGCGAGTCCCCTTGAGAAATTTAGTAAAAATATCTGCTAGTTGGTCACTGGAGTTGACAAAATTAGTGGTAATTTTTCCTGAAAGTACTTTCTCTTTCACAAAGTGACAATCTATCTCGATGTGTTTAGTCCGTTCATGGAAGACCGGATTAGATGCAATGTGGAGAGTGACTTGATTGTCGCAGATAAGCTTAGTGTCCTAAGTATCTCCAAACTGTAACTGTTGGAGAAGTTGCCTAAGCCATGTAATTTCGCATGCAGCTACTGCCATGGCTCGGTATTCAGCTTTGGCACTGGATTTAGCAACAGTATTTTGCTTCTTGCTTCTCCATGAAATTAAATTCCCTCCAATGAGAACACAATAGCTAGAGGTGGACCTCTTGTCTGATGGATATCCTGCCCAATCAGCATTAGAGTAACAGACAATTTTTGTGCTGCCTTTATCTTCATATAAGAGTCCGCGACCTGGTGCATTCTTGATATATCTAAGGATGCGCATAACAGCATCCCAATGACCATCACAAGCGGCGTTAAGGAACTGATTTACCACACTCACTGCAAATATGATGTCTAGCCTAGTGACAGTGAGGTAGTTAAGTCTACCAACAAGTCTATGATATCTTCCCGGGTCTTCAAGTGGCTCCCCCTGACCCGGAAGAAGCTTGGCGTTGGGTTCCATAGGAGTGTCATTAGGACGACAGTGAAGCATACCCGTCTCGATGAGAATATCTAGAGCATATTTTCTCTAGGAAATGGCAATGCCGAAAGTGGATTGAGCAACCTCGATGCCCAAAAAATATTTGAGCGGACCCAGATCCTTAGTTTGAAATTGAAGCTGAAGGTGAGATTTGAGCCAGCGGATACCGTTAGAGTCATCACCCGTGATGACAATGTCATCAACATAGACCACCAAATAAATGCACAAGCCAGACGAAGAGTGAAGGGTAAAAACAGAGTGGTCTACCTTGCAACGAGTCATGCCAAACTCAAGTAAGGCAAAGCTAAATTGGCCAAACCAAGCACGAGGAGACTGTTTCAGGCCATAGAGAGAACGGCAAAGGCAACAAACAAGGCGAGCTCTACCAGAAACAGTAAAACTAGGGGGTTGGTCCATGTAAACCTCTTCTTGCAACTCACCATGCAAGAAGGCATTTTTAATATCCAACTGGTGAAGCGGCCAATGGCGGATGACAGCCATAGCAATGAACAGTTGAACAGAAGTGATCTTGGCCACATGGGAAAAGGTGTCCCTATAATCGAGGCCAAAGATCTAAGTATAGCCCTTAGCTACCAAGCGAGCTTTGAATCGATCAATAGTGCCATTCGGTCCAACCTTCACTTTATAAACCCAGCGACAACCAACAGTAGTCTTGTCAGAGGCAAGGGAACAAACTCCCATGTTCCACTTGCTTCCAAAGCAGCCATTTCATCCAACATTGCCTGCTGCCAACGGGGATCAGTCATGGCTTCTCTGTAGAGTTAAGAATAGACACAAAATCCAAAGAGGAGATAAAAGAGAAATAGGAAGGAGATAAACGGTTATAATGAAGAGTACAAGCATATAATGGATGAGAATTGCGAGAGGACCGAATACATTTACTCAGGGCAATGGGAAGCTCATGTGCAAGGAGACGTTGGTGGAGGGGCGGTTAGAGCAGGAGATGATGCTGGCGGATCAGTAGGTGGGGCGCTGCGGGAAGTCGTGGGCGACGCTGATAGGTAATCAGTGGTGGTGGAGTAGAGATAACGGCTGGCGTTGGAACAGGTAGAGTATCTAGAGGAGCGACGCTTGTGGTGGGTATCGAGAAGAATGGAGTAGACTCAAAGAAAGTGACATTAGCAGAAACAAGATACCATTGAAGTTGAGGGCAGAAGCAATGATATCCTTTCTGGAGGCGAGAGTAACCCAGAAAAACACATTTAAGGGACTTAGCAGAGAATTTATGTTTACCTGGAGTGAGATCATGGACAAAACAGGTGCAGGCGAAGACACGAGGAGGAACAAGGTAGAGGTCCTGTTTAGGGTACAAAATGGAGAACGAAGTCTGATTGTTGAGTACAGACGAAGGCATGCGGTTAATCAAATAACAGGCGGTAAGAAGTGCATCACCCCAAAAGCGGAAAGGAAAATGGTAGTAAAGGAGGAGGGTATGAGCGGTGTCAACGAGGTGACGATTTTTCCATTCAGTAACACCATTTTGTTGTGGTGTGTGAGCATAGGACGTTTGATGAATAAGTCCCTGCGAGGTTAGAAAGGATTGAAACTGGGAAGACAAGTATTCTCTGGCATTATCAGTGCGTAAAATTTTAATGGAAGTCCCAAATTGATTTTGAATTTCATGCGAGAATCCTTGAAATATAGGGAAAACATCAGAACGATTTTTAATTAAGAAAACCCAAGTACAACGGGAAAAATCATTAATAAACGTAACAAAGTAATAATATCCTAAAGTTGAACATACACAACTAGGACCCCAAATATTAGAATGAACCAAAGTAAAAGGTGACGTAGCACTTTTATTGACACGAGGACTGTAGGAATGACGACCTTGTTTTCCTAACTGACATGACTCACACTCTAAGGACTTAAGAGAAGAGAGGGTAGGAACTAAAAGGCGTAATTTGTCCAAACTAGGATCACCGAGGCGCTGATGAGTAAGTTCTGGTGAGGGCATGGAGACACAAGCAACTGGTGGTGAGAGCTGATACAATCCCCCAGACTCATGTCCTACTCCAATCGTTCGTCCGATACGTCAATCCTGAACAAAGACAGAATTATTAACAAACAGGACAGAGAAATCAAGTGTACGGGTGAGCTTGCTAATTGAAATTAAATTGAAGGGACAACCAGGAACAAACAAAACAAAATTTAAAGAAAGATTAGGAAGGGGTGGGTTTGACCAATACCACGAACTGGAATGTGAGAGCCGTCTGTAAGAGTTACAGACGGCAAGGTGTCGAAAAAAGACAACTGAGAGAAAAGAGATTGGTTACCAGTCATGTGATTTGAGGCACCGGAGTCAAGGATCCATGGGCCAAGGGAGGAGGATTGAGAGACAAAGGCAACAAGATTACCAGACTGAGCCACGACAGTAACAGGCGAGGCAGGTTGCTGGGCCGCTCGGAATTGGAGGAAATCATGATACTTAGCGGCAGAAATAATAACATCTGTTGGTGGAGCAGGTTCGACAACTTGAGCCACATTTTCTGATTTCGATTGTTCTCGGACTTTGGTGTGACAGTCTGCTTCAATGTGGCCAAAGCGGTGACAATAAGTGCAACGATGACGACTTTTGCCACCACGTCCCTCGCCACGACCACCACGGTGAGAGGAGTGGGAGACAAAGGCGGAGGAATCAGCAAAGGCAGCAGATGGATGTCCAAAAGCATACAGAGTGGAGAGACGTAATAGCTGTTCACTAATCATGTCATAGGTAGGAACAGTAGGGCCAGAGAGGATTTGGTTACGCATTGAGTCAAGGTCAGGTGGGAGACCAGCGACAGCGAGAACCATGATGAACTAATTACGATGCCGTAAAAAGGTCTCTACATCACTAGTGAAGGGCATTAGATTATTAAAATCAGCAATCAAACGATCGAGCTTACCAAGATATGTCTACATGTCCATATTCTCAAGTTTGGTGGATATCATGGCGGTCACCACACTGTAGAGACGATGGACATCATTGGAGTAGACTTTCTTGGCTTTGGTCCAAACCTCATAACAGGTGGGGAATGCCTGGTATTGAGGTTGAAGGTTGGGAGCAATAGAGAACCACAAGACACTGCATAGAGAGGCATCAATCTGTTGCTAATGAGCGCGATCTTTGTCAGGAATATCCGTGGTGTTAGTGGTCAAGTGGTCGGCACGACCTTGACCATGGAACCACAGCTGGACAACAATAGCCCAAGTGTTGTAATTAGCTGTTCCAGTTAATTTTTCGCAAGGAATTAACGGAACAGTGGTAAAAGTCACTGTAGAGGCGGAAACAGAAGAGGAACCAAGAGAGGCCATGAAGAAGAGAGCCAAACAAGATCGGAAATGGGTGCTGGGGGCAGGGGCAGGGGAAGGTGGTAGGGGGGCGTCGACGAGTGGGTGTCGCTGGAAAAAGTGTCACGCGTCGATCTGGGCAGATCGCGTGAAATGCACGCGCTGGCGCGTGGGGGCGCGTGAGGCGGCGAGTGGCGGTGTGTTTGGGCGCGCGATGGTCGCCGAAGGGTGGCGACTTCGGTGGAGGGGTCGCGCCGGAGAAAGGCAGGTGCGGCAGTGGCCAACGAAGCTTTACAGCTGTGCGCGGTACTGTTCACACGTACCAAACAATGGGGAGACACTACGGCGAAGAAAGGAATCGAATCGGAACTCTTGATACCATGTTACAAAAACTGTGTGTTTAACCCACACACTAGTGGGTTTATTTATAATCACAGAATTACAGAAAAATAAGGAAACGGGTTCAAGATCCCTAAGAATCAACTATGGGATAATTACCCTATTTATAGTGAATAAAAACAAACCTATATAGTTTCCTAGTTACTCTATTTACAATGAATCATATCTTTAACAGCTAGGATTGGAAGTTGAGATTGTGCCTGGTTGGCTAAATAAATTCAATGAACGTAGCCTGAAGAAATTAAAAGTGATACATGTCAATGGAGTGTGGCAACATGCTGATATTGGATTCAACCAGCCCTAACCAGAAGGAGAAAATGGAGCTGAATCTAAAGATGACCAGGAACTTGAGGCAATGGCTTCTCATGCACCTCATGCTGCCCATGATAATGAAATGTTACATCAAATTTTTAATGGCATTCAAGGTTTACAAGGTAGCTTAGAAATTTTATAAATTACCGTACGTGAAGGCTTTGAAAGAGTGGACAATAGATTTGATGAATTTGACAAATGGTTTGAAGATCTTGAGCGCCTTCACCATCGTGGTCACTCGGAGTAGGAGCAATTTTATGTTATTTGTTACTTTTCTATATATAGTATGTACTTTGATAATGCTGATGTGGTTTTATGTTTTCGTGGAACACTTATGTCTTTCTTCATATGCACTGAACTTGGATGTATTTTTATTTTTATAAACCGTATTGAATGTTTTTATTATTTCATAACTGACTTCGTTACCCAACACCAAAGCTAAAATCAAATTTTTGAATAAGCACTAGCAATAAAATCGATTTTCAGGCCCTTAAAATCGATTTTATTACAAGTTTCCAACATACAGACACCTCTGTTTGCCCTTGAAATCGATTTTGCCCCTAGCCAAAATCGATTTTGCAACATTGTGTGTCTTCAAAATCGATTTCATCCTTAGTGAAATCGATTTAGGCAAGCTCCAGAGGCATTTCGAGCTCTCTGTCATCCATCTGATTCAATAAGAAATCGGTTTTGATAAAAAGAAATCGATTTCAATGTCAAAATAATTAAAAAATTTGAAAATAATTGTGATATACGTGAAGGGTATAAATGTAATAAGCCAATTTCACTTCTTTTGTTTTCTTTCTACCAAACAACTTTACACATCTATTTTCTTTTTACTTCTCACATATTTCTCTTCAACCAAACAACCTTAATTTTCACTCTATTTCTCAGCTATTTCTCTTCTCTTCTCTTCCCTTCCTTTCCCTCTATTTCTTTCCTCTCTACCAAACACGCCCTTAATAAAATATTTCTTAAACTTAGGGAAAAATCCCCACCTTTACTAAGGAGGCATATGACGGTGTTATAATTATCTTAAGTGTCTTATTACATAGGGTTTATTGTCACATACAAACTATCCTAAGCAAATGCAATAGTAACATAAATGCAATTTACTACAACTACACAATCATCAATAGCGTATTTATAGAACCGATCATATAGAAGTTACATATAAAAGTTACATGTGAAATGCATAATAATGTATGTGTATTAAAAAATTTGGTTCGGTTTAGATCAATTCGATTTTGCAAACACCAACCAAAAACTAATTCGAACCGGTCTATTATGAAAAAAAATGGTCCAAAAAAATTCAAAGAAATTTGATTTTAATCAATTTTTTGATTTTTTGGATTAGTTTGCAGTTTTTTTTTATTGGATTGGATATGAATACCCCTACCTCGGAATACTATAACTAAAATAGGAGAATGTCTCATTGGTATACACTTTATGTGATACCTCTTACAAAATAGTGTAGATAGAATATTGTCATTAACCTTATTATAGTGTATTATTTTTGGGGGATTGTTCCATGATTTTCCTTATATTATTTAAGGGTTTAAAGCTTAAATTAGATGCATACTTTCTTGATTATTAGTGTAAACAATGACAAGCAATTATTGCTGGGAAGGTATTATTTATGTTCTCTAATTTTCTATTCTTTTTCACAAGTTTTGAATACTCTTTCACTCACATTTATAAAGGTGCTGAATGATGTATTTAACTTTGATATCCTAACAATGTCAATCCATTAACTCGTGTAGCTTTTTTTCTTTTTTTTTTTGTATACAATGGCAGCAATGAAGTTTGAATCTAGGACTGCATACAAATTATCCAAATATCCCACCATTAAGCTGACCCTAGTGGGTTAACTCACATAAATTATCCCATGTGATATTGGTCGAGTTTTTTTTTTTCTTATTTTTTGTTTTTTAAAATTTTGATATAAATTTAATTCTTATTATTTTTCAATTCCTACTCTCATTACACCCCACCTTTGATCCCATTCTTTTTGTTTAAAAAATAATTTTTTTTATTTAAATAAATTGACCCACCAACATGTCATGAAAAGTTAAAAATAGGGTTGGGGTGAATTCTCAACCCATTTTCAAAAAACATGGATTCCATATTTATTAACAAGTTGGTGAAGAGTAAGATAGCTTTACCCGTTTCCCACTTTATAGTCAATAAATGGTGATTAAATGAATAGTTATTGCTCATTCTTTTGAGTGATGAACAATCTCACATTTATTGTCAATTACTCATATTTGATTGGTTAACAAACAATTAGTGTTTTTGGAATAAGCGTGATAATACATCGAATAAAAAATATTGGCTGTAATCTGCTATCTTCGGTCAACAAACAATTAGTGAGTAATTAATTATCAAGAAAATAGTTCTTATTATCTTTTGAGTGGTCAATAATCTAATATTTTCAACTTTTTTTATTCATTTCTCATTAATCGATAACTTCCATCAAGTAATTGTCACAAGAATGGATATCACTCTCTATGAGTGGTTAAGGTAGTGTTTGGTAGACATATTGGAACAAGATAGAGCATAATACATAATTTCTATTATATGTTTGATACATTTTAAAAATAAAATACGTGGATTAAAAATTGTATGATACATTTTAATTTTACCCGATATGGTAAAATTAAGGAGAACAAAATAGAATGGGATGTTTCATTCTATCGTATCCATGTGCCAAACACCACCTGTTAAGAGTTTTATAATTATTATCAATAACGCATATCTATTTTTTTTTTTTTTGAAAAGGAAGAACGCATATCTAATACATAAACTAAAATTACATAGTAGCTATTGTATGTTTCATTTTGTAATGTAGTTATGTTTTAATATTATGGAAACTAGTTTCCATAATGTGTTAAAGCATAACTACATCAAAAACTAGTTTCTATAATATCTACAACTTGTAGGAAAAAAAAAAGGTAAAATTCATCAGAGAAGATGAATTGAGTGAAAGAAATGGTGGTGAAGGAGAATGTTGCAAGGGAGGGAGAAGAAATGTTGAGAAAAGGGTAAGGGAGAGGGAGAGGCAATGGGGTCGCGGTGAGAGGAAAAGAGGGAGGGAAGGGGAAAGAGGAAGAATATTGTGTATTTAAAAATTTACAAATAATAAAAAAAAAGGAATGTGAGGAGAAAAAAGTATAGTGCAAAAAGAAAGGGCCCAAAGTTGTCATATCCAATATTTTGATTTGAAAAGAGATGGTTTCATTGTAGACAAGTGTCTCTTTTGTGTTTTATGACTGTGTAAAAAGTGCATGTGTGAATTACAAGTTTTTTTTTATGTTTTTCTTTAATTTGAATGATTTGAAATCTTTTGTTTTTTTCTTTCCAAAATTGTATGCAGACAATATGGATGATATAAAAAAGTTGTAGATAGTTGAAGCCTAGCCAAATTTTTTTGCATATGTATGGTGCATGATAGATGCTAAGGTACAAAAGAATTGAGATTGTGATTATCTTATACTCTTTCCACTCCTTCAACTTAGTCTTCTCTATTGTTGTGATAAAATTAATTGGCACATGCAGAAATTGAGAGGGGTAATTGGTTGATGTTAGATTGACCAGATAATGCCTTGGTATGATCATTAAGTTCTATATGAGGTTTCTATTATGACTTTCTTTCATATAAATTGAATACTATGGGTCATTTTCTATTAATGTTGGATTGCCAGGTGGAACAAATTTGTGATAAGTGGTGGAATGAATTCAGCTATTTTGATTACTTACTTTGGTTTATTGTAACAACTATTTGTTTTGAAGCCATTCCAGTATTTACTTTCATTTATTGTATATACAATCTTAACTATCCACTTAAATGATTATTCTTAAAGTTAGATTATTGTGATACAAAAGACTCTTGCTTAAAAAAAGCAAAAAGTTCCATTGCTTTTTTCCCAAGTGTCATATTCTACATTTGTGTTTTACTGTGATAGCCATATACATTTGATTGCTTGACTCTATAGTCCCCACACATCAATATCCACTGCTAGGTACTTTTTTTTTTCATCGTCTTTTTCTCAATTGCCAAAGATTTCATTCACCAAACGTTTGATTTTACTTTGTTTTATTAGCTACCTAATATGTAATATAATTAGTGGAAACATACCAAAATCAATCATGAAACATGAGTTTCTTGCATTTTTTTCTTTTGCTCCCAATAAGAAAATGTCATCAAAATATTTTCTAAGCAATATTGTTTGCACAATTAAAATTTGGTTCATTGTACATGGTATATTTGATTCCTATGTTATAATTTGAAAATTTTAACTGTTGATAGCTACTTAAAATTCCTATGAATCAATAATTTGAAAAAATTAATTGTTGATAGCTACTTAAAATTATTTAATTTGTTGGAATTTATTTGATACTATTGCTTAAGTGAAATCAAATATCTATTGGTGTAAATACATACAAATACCACTTGCGAATATGCATACAAACAAATAAGACCCGTGCCTTCACATGGGTAACTTACTAGTTTTGATTGAAAAGAGATGGTTTCATTGTAGACAAGTGTCTCTTTTATGTATAAGGACTTATTTAATTTTTTTATATGTAAAAACTAAAAAAAATGTGCGATCTATGTGCGCGAGTATATATATATATATAGGGTCAGGATCTGTTGACATCAAGTGTCAAAATTAGTCAAATTACACCTTCAATAACTTTTTGTTAAATGCAAATTTAACTAATTCAATTGTTGAATTATATAATATTATCTTCATGAACATGTATATCAAATTTTACATCATTTGGACTTTGTTAAATATGCTATCTAACATTGAATATTTATATATATTTTAATATCATATTATATATTAAAATAAAGTGATGTGATAAACTATTAAATAATTTTAAAACTGTATGAAATTTTGTATACCTAATCTAATTAATAAGAACATCAAATTCAATGGCTGAATTGGTTAAATTTACATTCTACAAAAAGTTATTAAAGGTGTAATTTGACTAACTTTGACACTTGGTGTCAACGGATCCTGACCCATACATACATACATATATATATATATATATATATATATATATATCACACAATAAAAATGCTAGTCATATCAGACTTCTCTTATCACATTATAACATGAGATATCGCAAAGACCATTCCAAAGATATTTTTGTCATCAAGAGACTTGTTTACTAACCTTTTTTTACGTAGGACAAAATCAAAAACTTTTTACTAACATTATTTACGTAGGACTAAATTAAAAAAAAAAAAAAAAAAAACAGGTTTCTTACACATTATGCAGAATTCCAATTTTGGTGTGTTGTATTCGAACACAATCATGTATTTGCATAAAAGGTAATGAAAATTTAATGCTTCATTTTCAACCTTATTTATTTGCTTTTTGTATACTTATGCATTCATCTCAATTCATTCTTTTTCGGAATAAAACTGGTGTGAAGTTTATTGTTGTTATCAATCCATTCACCCCCAAAGGAAAATAACTTCAAGAAAAAAAGAAAAAAAAGTCAAGATTTAGGAAAAGTTTTAAAAACTCTATTCACCTTCTCAAGTTTTGAAGCCATTAGTTTAAAAACTCTATTCACCCTCTCAAGTTTTGAAGAAATTGGGTACCAGTGTACAGCACTAGCAATTAGCCATGTATGCCTTCTTTGAAGTGCAATCAATTACTTCAACATAAATGTGCGGAGAGGAGACCAGATCTCGTGACATGTATGCGTTTTAGCAACAATGGAATCCATTAATTCAATAGATTTTAGTAATAAGAAAAGAATAAAGCTAAGATATTGCTTCTTCTTTTTTTTTAATCTTTAAGCAATATTCACTTGTGTCTTAATCAGTACTTCCTTCCCAACTTAAGGCTGCATGGCAAATTTACGAGCGCATAATCATTAAGAAATTTCTGTATATACCATGTTTCGGATGTGCTTTACATTACAAAACAACTAGCACATGCAAATTAGCCACAATGAACAAATGAACTAACAATTATAAAAAGTTGAGTTTGGTACAACATGATTAGGCAAATAAAAAAACATGCCTAAAACAATGCAACTCAATTAGTGGAAACCCAATCACAAAGATGAAATCATATCTTTCTTTAACAAAACAAGCACACATGTATACTCACACGAAGAATCTGATAAAACTCACGTTTGTTGGAAAAACTCAGTCAGTTAATTTTGCTTCTACACTAGATCATCTGGCCCAGCAAGCACGACCTGTCATTTAAAAACCAAATACTCCTTTTTAATTTGCATGAAAGTCCAAAATGAAAGAACAAGGATACTAGGGATCTATTAAGCAAGGAAAAGCATGCTGAGCTCTTAAAGCAAGAAAGCCAACGTATGAATCAGTAAATAATTAGGTAAGAGAAAGAGGCATACATTGCAATCAAGAGCATATTTCCTGGCAACCATAATGGCTACATTTCTTTCTCTCTCTGACTCAAAGGTTAACACAAATGAGAGGCCCTTTCTAGCTTGCCAAAACAATGCCTTCGCTGCATTACCGACATCACCTCTAACTCCACATAGCTATAGTTAAATAAAATGTTAGCTTAAGGGATATAGCCAAATAAAAAACTTAAAAGAAGATAACCAAAAAAAGAAAGAAAAAAACAGTACACCGATAAAATAGTGCGCTTTGATAAAAACGTGTTATTCTTTATCTAGGTTGTCCATGTTAAATAAAGAAGTATTTCTGTGTGAGTAATTCTGTACATGGAAGACATTGACACTAAGTGTTAATTCCCATGTGTTTGGGGGCAGGGCAGGGGGGTGAAGAGCCTTTAACTTTCATGTTTAACATGTTCCGACACAAGAATAATGACCAATTGCCAAAATAGTACCTGCATTGATGGGGAGTAAATCTCTCTAGCTTTTGTAATCCAACCTCTACATAGCTTTATCCTCATTCTCCCCACATTAAATGAATGAGTAGAATGTGATGAGTGATCTTTTCCATTCATCTGAGAAATAACTACCTGCATAAAATCCAAATATAAACTTTGTAAGAATTATTGTGCCAAAAAATGTCCATTACCCAAAGCAAAACTTCCTCCTTTAGATAAGCAGATAAAAAGGAGAATGTGAAAAGGTGAAAGTAGATAGTTAGATACACCAAAAAAAATGAAACATCAAACGAGTTATAACACATGTAGGAAACCCACTCCCCTTTTGACTGGAAAAGTTCAAGGAATGTAAGGCTCTCTTTTATGTGACAAAAGTCAAAAACAACTAAAAAATATAGCATCCACCTTTATCCAAACATTGGAATGAGCAAATCAATAAAACATTTGTCTTTAACTTTAAGATGTGATATTTTCTTTTGATACTAATTTGTGGTTGTGTTTATCACCCACAGGAAGAAGGGGGAAAAGGTCAAACAATACTGAAAACTTGGTTGCAAGTTTGCAACAGTAATAATACAGGATAGATGTTAACTAACACAAGGATTATTTATTTATTTATTTATTTTTGGGGTACTAAACCTATCAGAACTTAAGGAAGGCCCCACCAAAAGGTTGATGCCAAAGGGATCTTGCTAGGGGGGGTAGGGGGCAATGAGGAGGGGATGGGAATGAAAATAGGAAAGGGAAGTTCCATCTGAGAGTCCTGAACCCCCCCTATCAAGAACTTACAAGCAAATTTCTCAACCAAGTTAGCAAGGCTTATAGGACCACACGGAATTTAACTCCTAAGCTTTTAAAGACCATCTTCAGAAACAACTGTGAGAAGACAAACAGATGTTTTATTATGTTTGTTGAATTAAATGACACGTTTTCTACATTTTCTTTATTGAATGCTGGAAGTTGATAATTTGAATAACCTTTTCTGCCAGGAATAGTTAAAATTACTGAATCTAAAAAGACTGTAGATAACATACATTAAAATCAGTATTAGATTTTCGTAGCAGTGTCTCCACATGGCTTCCAAGTCCTGAAACTGTTACACACAGATAGGTAGCTGTTAGCCTTTCTTTTCTACTTCTAGATGCATTAACTGGTATTGTCAGGTACAAGATAACCCCAACCATGCATGGTAAAACCAGAAATAATTTGTTAGGAAAAACAAAAGGTAAGCCCATAACAAAACTAACCAGTTTGAATGGGATTAGTTGTTAGTGTGAGTTTTTTCCCATTGGAGACAATATCTACTTGTAAGATTCTCCCAACATCAGAGGGATCAGGAGCATATATTGATTTGTTCGCACCTGAGAAATAAAGGCAAACCAACTTCAAACAGTATAAAAAAATAATCAAGATAAATTAGCTGTAGGAGCCCAGTCAAGCAAACAGCAGCATAAATAAAGTCAAATAAGATACATAAAACAATATTCATTATGCCGGTTACAAATAAAGATGGATTCCTTCACCAGATTGGAGCCATACATCTTGTAAAGTCAATGAACCAATAGGAGCTAAATTTGCAGAAAAGCATGACAGGGGCATATTTGAAAAGTTATATTTGCTGGATTGTAAATATTTAAGTAATATTGCATTTCCACTTTTATGGATTTATCCAAATTCCCATAAAACTGATTGACGTTATTGTATGCAGATTTCCACTTGTATTGAGAAGTGAGAACTTTGCAAGGGAAGCATCCTTAGATGCCAGTAAAGTGATATTACATCACCAGAAGAACAAAATTAAACAAAAAAGAAACATAGTATCATTTATCATATGTCCAGCTTCTATATAACAGACTGTAATGAAACAAAGCCTCCTTGATCATAATAGTCGGTTCAGCCGCGAAGCGCTGCTGCTTAAAAATTCAGTCATATCAATAGCAAGTGCAAGTTTAATACCTATACTCCTGTACCTCTGGAATCTGGATAGTACCACGCATATACCAATTTTTATTTTTATTTTTTTTACTTTTTCATATATGTTTAGTTTCTGCATGCACTTCCCTTCTTTGAAGTTTAGCGTGGGAGAAGAATCAGAAATGAGTTTTACAGCGCACGTTAGTAATTTATATTTTAAGATACCGAGTTTACTCTGATAGCTAAAAGCAAGCCCTTGCTATTCATAATACGGAGAAAGATGAGTTGCATACTTTTTCTAGGTCAAGAAATATTATATTTTGAAAGGCCTAAAAAGATTGAATCATGTATGCTTCTGTGCAATATGAATTCAGGTATTCAAATATCTTTTATTTTAGCCACATTCCGAGGTTAAATGTTTTTGAGAAATAGTCACATCCCCATATCAGCATCTCAGCACTATCTAAATTTGAAGTTATTTAGTAAAATAGCCTTACAATTGGTATGAACTTGTTTACCTGTATATGTTCTGAGATCCTGCATTTTCTAATTAAACACATTATCCAACTCTCCTAAAAACTTAAGCTATTAGGTGGAGATTCAAGAAAAATATTCCTAGCCACTTGACTGAAGAGGATTTGATAACATGTCAAAACCCAAATCAACCCAAAAGCGTAAGCCAATCTGTGGAGGTCAAGAAATTATTCATATCTCTTGCACACTCATGCAAAAGCACTTTAGGCTTGAAGTGTGGACAATGCACAAGTCCACTTTACCTTGTCCTTAAATTTAATTTAATAAATTTAGAATGGAGTTGGCATAAATTGAATCCTTACTATTTGACTTAAAGGCAAGGACCAACTATCCTAAAAGCTAAAGCTGTTAGGCACAGGCACATGAATGGTTCTACATCTAAGTATAGACCTACAATGGAAACCAAAATGGCTGATTTGTATATACACAGATGATAGAGTCATTGAAAAACTTCCAGAAGGATATCAAATTATCAGAATCAAGTATAAATGTTACTAAAATAAATCAATACAATACAAATACAAAGATCTGAGTATTCTGAAACACGATTGAAAATCAACTAAAAGAGAGATACCTGAAATAACTTCCCTCCAGCTGCCTTCAGATGACAAGCGATACCACTGAACTGAACATTTCAAAACCTGTGGCACTTCATCTGAGCAAGGCTGAACTCGCAGAAATGAACCCAAAGTTTCAGAACCATCTAACATATATAAACGAGATTTATTTTCCTCATCCCTCTTGCTCATGGTAAGCTGGCATGGCATGGATAAAATGAAGTTATTGCAAGAAAAGTATATTTTAGTGTATTAAATCTTAATATTTATAGCATCTCCAATTATAGTTTGCAAACCATAGTTCTACTTTTCCCCAATAGATAAGTAACTTTTAATCATTTCTACTCAAAACATGGTTTGAGAACCAAAATCATGTTCAAACATAAGCAAATCAAGGTTTTGCCAAACATGTTATTTGTGAGTTGAACTTAGGTTATTATAATCCAAACAAGCAATTAATGGTTAATTCATATTGGAAAAAAGAGGGAGACAAGACAATAGAGGAAAAATGTGTCAGATTTTAAATCAAATATATGTCTATATTGACAGAAATGTCATGGAAAAGTAATTCTATTATTCACTTAAATAGAAATAACAGATGGACTTTACAGCCACTGGATACAAGAGCTGGGAACAGTCAAAGATCAGTATGTTAAAATTTTGATCGTTAAAATTTGTAATAATTTCCTACTAATCAGCATTCATCATATTCAAGAATTATATTATTTTGTAGGCACAGTGATTATTATTTCTCTTTAGTCAGTTTCCCATGATTTTTTCCCTTCCCGTTCAATTTGGGTGCAACCATCCTTAAAAATCAAAAGAAACCAACTGAACTCAAGTCCAATGGCTAACAGATTACAAAAGCTAATTCATAATTTACTAAGAAGTATGAAAAAGTTAATTTGATACACATAAAAAAGGTTTAGGGAGAGAGGGTCATTCCATTGTTAGGGCATGCCACAAGCCTTAGTTGGAAAAAAAATATACTTTTGTGGCAACCCACAATGGCATATTTAGAAATATACTTTTGTGCAGTTGGAATAAAGGTATATGAATAAAATACTGTTGTCCTGCCACAAAAGTAAAATATAAAACTGCCCAGTCAAATCTAGTCAACTTGATAGATTTGATAGTTAATTTGAGCAGGTAAAAGTAAAACTAGATATCAACAAACCTCTTTCTGAAGCTTAATTGAAAATATACATTTCTCTCGAATTTGATCCCTAAGAGCACGTAGTTCATATTCCATGGCCAGCACCTGAAATCATACAATTCTCATATTTTACCATTATGAAGAATATTCAAATTATAATACACTCTAGTTAATGGGTCCTTAAATTATGATGTGCCTAATTGCACAGGTATTGGTGTGAGTTATCCAAAATGATATGATGTATAGACATGGAAATTTTAATAGATTTAGGATACAAGTATAGCAGAATATATTAATTAACGCTAGTAATATATTTATATTCACATAAAGATTAATTTTAACATATAATATATTTTCAGATATGTTATGGTCAATTTTACACAATCCAAACCAAATTTCAGCATTTAGTTACGTGTCCACGCATTTCAAATGTTTCAAAATCAAAATTTCCCATTTTATAAGGTTTTTGGGGAAAATATGGTATCTAAGCATGGTGTATGATATGAATAAGTACAAAATTATGGAAAAATTGGAGTGTTAATGCTTCTTGTCAACATTTGGAATATTATTATTATTATTATCATCATCATTATTATATAATGGAGTATAGTGAAATTAAGCAAAAACTATCAGCTACAACATTATTGAGGAAGCAAAAAGTAATTCACCTTGCTTGGCTGATGCATCAATTTGATTCTTCTAGCCTCTTGAACCTCTTCTATTAGTCCATCCACATCCTGACAGTGAGGGACAACAGATAGTGTATACTTTACGTACTAAACACAATAATAACTACATAATATCAATTAAGCATCTTTAGAAATTTTCCACATTCATATACATTACAAACTGAAAGATGATATAACATGATATGAAGATATTATGTAAATGACTAGCAAAGAACTATAGACATAGTCAGAGAACCCAAGCTTGCACATTTATGCATTAGATTTTCCACATGTATGAAACTTTGAAATTTTCTAGGTCAAGTTTGTATAGGTGATGAGGAAATTAAGTTCATAAGAAATTTTTAACATCTATAATTATATTAAAAGCCTTTTTAGGAAATGTTGTCTCATAGCAGTGTCTATCACACAGAAAATAAACCCCTCTTTTCTATCCTAAAATTGTATTATTTAGTAATTCTTTGCTTATATGATTCTCTTGTGTCCACTGAAGATTATTGTAGTGTAAGGTAGTGCTTGATTACAAATTCATCGATGTAAAATTATACACACATACACATACAATTGTGTAATTAAACAGCATTTTAGTACCTGTGGTTTAGAAGCTTGGGAAGCTTTTTCTTGTTCCTCAAGTGCCTCCCCAATTCTCAGCACCACTGCCCTGGCACTTTCAATTTCGGCACAAGCAAAAGACTTCTCTTGATTAACTAACTTT
The DNA here is from genome assembly GCA_004329165.1 of Spatholobus suberectus. Lineage (NCBI taxonomy): Eukaryota > Viridiplantae > Streptophyta > Magnoliopsida > Fabales > Fabaceae > Spatholobus > Spatholobus suberectus. The sequence goes on along the minus strand of CM014732.1, from coordinate 27,600,437 downwards.
TTAGCATCTTCAGAAGCCTATAGAACAAAGATGGATTCAGATTGTTTTTGTCAAAAAAATATATATATTTAAACGGAAGAACTAGAAAATAAAAACAATTTCAGAAAACCCTGGAGAAAGAAAAATAATTGCAGTGCTTATCAGTGTCTAAATGAAATACAATGAATAATTACCATCATTGTTTCAATATTCAATACATCTTAGAAGAGAATACAATCACAGAAAATAATTTTCAGAGTGACCAATTTCATTCCATTATATAAAATGTCAAGGGACCAATGGTGATCTTGTCAAAGGTGACAGGAAAAGGAAGGAGACAAAGGCGCCCTTTTATGACATTGGAATGCCTCAACAAATTTATGCAATACAGTTTGAAACAGTTTATTTGCAAACAACACACAAACACATGTCAAACTATGAATCGTTGAATTATTGTTTTACAATCTGTAAAAAAAATATCCAAATGAAATATTGGAATTTGACCAAAGCATTGTTAGTGAAAATTCAGAAATTGTTCAAGTAAATCATAACTATGAGCTGAAAGATGTAAAGAGATTCTGTAACAAATTACAAAAAGTTTAGATGTCAAAGAAGACCTGTTTGAGAAAGTTTACAAGCTTCTTCACTTCAAACTTCTCTTGAATCAATTCTCCTTCATTTTGAGTCAACTTAACTGCTAAAGCTTCCACCTGTGAGGAATATATTGTTAAGTGTGAATACTTATCATTAGTAACATGAATTGAAGAGGAAAAAGAAATTTCCTCATGCATTCTGAAATAGCTTCCCAGAAATATGTGGGGTTAAAAAAAGAAATGGAGACACGCTCCACAAAAGTAAGCCAGAAAACTCAAAAGTCAGGTAGACTCAATTTTGTCCAGTCATCAGACAGAATGAAATACCATTTCAAACTTTGAACAATGTAACGTACTCAACCATGGAATAATATAAAATGACGAACCATGGAGATAGCTTTCTCCACATCCTCTTTGTTTCTTCCCGCAAAACGGCCTCTTAAGGATTCTAATGCATCTCTTAGCTTTTTCAAAAGAACATGTCCCTCCAGAGATGCCACCTCTCTTAGCTTTGCCTGAATTCCACACAAAAGAGGGGGGAAAATCATCAGAGGTTAAGAAAAGAAAGATTTATATGACTCAAATGAAGTGCCAAAACAGAAACAGATGAACTGTGATTCAAAGTCAGTAACAAACTGTATTTCAACAAAGGTAGTCCTGATTAACTAAAAACTAAAAGAGATCTAACTTGAACCTGATATTTATTTTATTTTTGCTTTTTACCAGACTAATGTGTAAATCAGAACAGGGGAGTGTTGAATATAAATCGGCCTTTTCTATTAAGGAAAGGAAAATAATCAATAGACCATAAGCAAATAATAAAGACAGAAACCTCATTAGACAACTTAGCAGCTGCAGCCAAGTTCTTGTCGAATTTACTGGCAAGGTCACGAACTGAGATACGCTTGTGTTGGTCTGACAAATTAGAAGCTTCTTGTTCAATAACATCCTTCAAAGAAGGACCCTGGTTATCCTCAACTGGCTCTTCCAGAATTTGATTATCAGCTCCCAATTTGTACTTTGGAAAACTATTAGAAATAAAGCTCACATCAGCTGAAACTGGCGGAAATGCCTCCATTGGCATCCTGATTTCAACTTCAGGACTTATCTTTGTCATGGTGAAAATGGGTGTGGTCTGGTAAAAAAAAATAAAAATTGCAATATAGTATGAGACCTTCAACTAAGAATATATCAGTGATGAGTCAAAAGTAAAACAAAATTTAAGTATAGAAGACTCCATTTCTTCATCAACAAACAACTAAAATTAAACCCAGCTTAGTGAAGTTTGAGGACACATGACATGTAATTTAGAGAAGGTGAAGCCATGAAAGAATCCTAAAAGCTAGAAAACATGATATTGATGGAATAGGGACGGCTGATACTTCTAGGATCTGTCTACTACTCGATGCTCCTTTACCAGGAGAGAAAAATTAATACTAAATAAATGTGTCTTCATCTTAGCTGAACCAGATTGGACAATTAAAACTCTAAACTTTCACTCTTCTTCGTTATGCATATGTATGAACTTCAAGATGCACCAAATACATTTGATCCTGTGCCAAGCGTAACAGGGAAAGGACAATCCAAATTCATGCCCATGCAAGTAGGTGGGATTAAACAATGATCAAAACCTAAGCAACATAAGTTCATCAACTGTTGCCAATGATCTGCCAATCAATCATGAATGACATTGCAAATCAAACCATCCTAGTTCTGTATAAAAGGATGAAAAACTTGAAGAGTTGTTACCGAAGATTAGTCATTGAAGGAGGATAAAAATCTTGAAGTGTTATTCGCCAAAGATTAGAGTTTGAGAAGAATATAATTGGTTTGATATAATCATATAAGATGCAAGATGGGTTTAGACTAACACAGCCATTTCATTTAACTTCATTTAGTTTGAGTAGAAAAAAGTGGTCGAACACATCAATTGTCAATCAATTCATACATATCTGAAAACAGGAAAAGAACAAGATGGAAGTATTAATCCGGCATCTAATTTGAAGAAAAATGATGTAGTAATAGCAGCTAGCATGAGCAGTAATGGTCAAAGGAAAAGATTGGAAGCAATAACATAAACTAACAGCTATGTTGTGATTGATGTTTAATCTCAAAACATTAAAGTCATTTATTTCCTAATTTTCGTGAGAAAGAGAGATCAAGTGCAGTCACCATGCCAACAAGCCTTCATATTACCAAACTACATTATCAAATGAATTTTCAAGTTAGTGCAGCAGTCTCCTAGTATATAGAGATAAAAATAACAATCATATAAAAAAAAAAGGCACGGTTCCTCCTGCCCCAACAAACACGCAAAACCATGAAACCACATAGATCTACACAACAAAAACGAAAAATTCCAGACAATGACGAAGGCGCCTAATACACAATAAATCAATAATAAAAATAAAAAATAATGAGAGAAACAAAGTAAAAACATTGATAATTTGAGATCAAACAAGAGAATTGTCCGTTCATTACACCAACATCTCAAATTGCATTTCTGAATATCATCAAATCAACCCACATTCCACAATTCTCATTCTGCTTCAATTACCAATGCAAAAAAAAAAAAAAGGCAAAATCTTATTCTCACTCAGCAACAATTGCACTTGAGTCCACAGAAGCAAAGAATACAAAAAAAAAATGAAAGTAAAGTGAGAGTGAACGAGAGAGCAAAGAGTTGCATGCAACCAAAATGGGAATGCAAGAGAGAGAGTACAAAGAACTCGCATAAAAATAAGAGTAACCGAAAACAAAGCAGTGACTAAAACAGAGAGTTACCACTGCTTATGCCGGTTGCAGGTAAGCAAAAAGGGGAAGAGACAAGACAGGATTGAAGTTGAAGGATAACAAGAAGAACAGAGAAGAAGATGAAGAGAGGAACAAGGAGAAGGAGAAGGGGAAGAAGAATAAGAATCTATAGAGTAGCCATTAGCGTTGCTTTTTGAAAAGGTTAAAAAAATAAAGAAAAAAAGAAGAGAGAAAGGAAAAGCTTGTAAACCTGACTCATCTGTCTCCCCTCCCAACGACTTGAAATCAATTTGTTTTTTCCCTAACTGCATCATTGTTACCCCCTCCCTCCAGGTGGGGGCCACACTCCGTCGCCTACGCGCCGTCCCCACCCCCTCCGTGCCAGGGCCACGCCTATCTACGGCTATTCCTACAGGGGTAAGCGTGCACACGCGCGCGTGCGCTTGGCCGAATCATCGCACCGTACCGTGGTTTTTAATTTTTTTATCGTTCTTTTCCAGCAGGGACTGGTGTTTGGCGGGGTGTCGTTCTTTTGACTCCTTTTGCGCCAGAATGTCCCTCCGTTTTTCTCGTATTTACGCAAATGCCACCTCCTGAAACAATGGATTATATATAAAAATTTTTAAAAAAAATTCTTCAAAATTTAATATATTTTTAAATTAAAGAAAGTGTAGTTTTATTCCATTAATTTCTTTTACGACAGAGGATAAGATATAGTCCAATCCATATACAAAAGTATTTACAAAGCCAATATAGAGAGATAAAAAAAGACAGGTTACAATATTAGAGTACCAATAAAATAAAATAAAAAGTTAATTATACTTTTTGTCCTCCATATTTTATAATTTTGTGAATTTGGTTACTCCGAAAAAAAGTTTGTGAATTTTGCCACCCAATTTTTAATTTTCAAGAATTTTGGCTCCAAGTAGAAAAATCACCACAATTAAAAAAAATTGTCACAAAATTATTTTAATCGTGGCAATTTAAAGGAAAAATTGTCATAAAATGCCTTAATTGTGACAATTTTTCTACTTAGGAGAAAAATTCGCAAAATTGAAAATTGAGAGCAAAATTTACAAAAAAAATTCTGAAATGGCAAAATTTACGAAATTATAAAACTTGAAAGACAAAAAGTACAATTAATTCAAAAAAAAATTGAATACTACCAATCTTTATCTAACACACCAATAATGTTAATAAAATTTTTCCTCCGTTAATATATGTATACAAGGACAAAAACTTATTTTTAGATTGAGTTACTCAGTTTTGTGATTTTTAAGTGTAGAAGATAATCACTTTACTCAATTTGAGTAAGATTATCCGATATTGTGTATTTACTTTTAGTTAGTTTAAAGTTTATTGTGATTTTAATTTATTAAAATTTAAAATGATATCCATGATAGAATTAATTTTAAAATTTTAATTTATATTTAACAATAAATTTTAAAAATGAATATAAAATAATATATTTTATTTAAATAGAAAAGTAAAATTATTTTTAAAATATGAATAAAAGTATATTTTTTAAAAATAAACTTAAACAATTTTGTTTATCTTAAAAAAATTTACTCACGTAAAATTAATTTTAAAATATAGAAAAAAGAACAAAAGCAATTCATTACTATACTCGATTTCATTCACGCCACAGCGTGGTGTTTTTTGGGTCAAAATAAAGTTCGAACTGGCCTTTGAAAAATAACCATGTGATGGCTAGATGCGTATAAAGATACTGTAGACGATGGACGTTGCATTGATGTTGGGGGAAAAAAATACACAAAAGGAACAAAGACAAAGTGTTCGTTTGGTTTTTTAGTTAGCCAACTATCAAATTGAAATGGCTTAAGACTATCCGTGTGTGACTTTTTCCTTATATATTAATTCATAAGAGAAATATTCGAAAGTATGAACATAATTTTTTTATTGTAACATTTATAGTTGAACCGCGCCACCTCGGATGGGGGGCCATTTCTGGTAAACAAGCACCCGTTAGTATTAGGAATGACAAATGAATGGATCAGATAAATTTTTAGTTGAATTATAATAAATTGGATAAAAATAATTTATTAATTTATTTTGATTCATTAAAAATTTTAAAATACATGAAAAATATATAAACTAAAACTCCTTTTCATACTAACTAGGAGTGGCAAACATAGTTGGCTCAAAGGTAAGACTACTAAAGCTCAACCTTGAAGCTCACCAGTAAAAAAATATTTGCTATTAATTTTTTTAAAGTAAAAAAGTCACATATGTTAACAAAAAAGCCTAACGTATAGTTCTCTTATTTAAAGTATTTAAAATTTACTTTAGATCTCACTTAATGTTAAGTCGGCCTTATGGCAAAATAATTCATTTATCCATCATCTATCCAATCCATCCATTTAGTTTATGTATTTTTCATGTATTTCATGTAGTCCTAGACGTAGTTTTATTTCCTTTTCTTGTCCTTTATTTTCTGACAGATCAAAAAATATATAAAAACAATTCGTTATTTTAAAACTTTTATTTAATATTTGGTTTTTAAATTTGTTTTCAATTATGAGAGGACATTAATATATTTGGATTTTTTGTCAATTTTTTGTTTAAGTATAATGTGTGAAAGGAAATAGATATGAAAATCCTGCACAAAATAAGATTTAATAAAATTGTTGTAGATTCACGTGCAACATCTTTGATTTTTTTTTTTTTTAACGAAACAATATATTTGATTATGGCTCTTTACATTAAAAAAGGAGAGAGAGAATATAAATCATTATTAAAAAAATTAAAGTGCACCAACATTATCCCAGTAATGCGAAGGTGCGAGTACTATGCATGGAAATCAAAACTCAAAAGCAGCAAGTGAGAGATGAAGGAACTATGCGGTCACTATCACGACTGGGAAGTGCGCTTGGTTGATTTGTCAATTTTTCAACATTTTGCAACTTTTGTTAGATGCCCTTAAATTTTGGGATTAGTAGTCATAATTGATTCTATAATACATGAAATTATAAAAGCAAAGTTTCTTTTCTTTGTGACTTGTCTTGATAGTGAAAGAGCACCAACTGTGTGTAAAGGCTGTAGTTATAGGTGTGATTTTAATGAAAGATGCAATGACTAATACGTAATACGAAGTTATGAGAAACAGGGATCGTGTTTATTGAATAATCTAATTATCCAAATGGAGATTGATCAAACTAATTTTTTTACAAAGCTATTTTTATATTTAAGACTATATCTAGATTTAAGACTATTTTTATAGTGTAAGGTTAATATAATAAGTTAATTTAATAACTTTTAGCTAAAAAATCATTTTTTTCAGCTTTCAGTTAATCAGCTATTTTTGTCAAATAAGACTTTTATGTAAATAAGTATTTATCTTTTCTAGCTATTTTAGTATCAATAAAAAATGAAATTTAATGTAAAAGTTAAAATAAAATATGTATTAAGTACAGGACTAGTTTATTTTTTATTTAAAAAAAAAGGTGAAAGAATTCCAACAAAATACTTTTTATTTTTTCATAAGTTAAAAATAGAAATTTACAAATAATATTGATAAAAGTTATAAGGCAAAATTACTTTTTTAAGCATAAATAAATAAACTAATATGTTTTTTTCCAACTTAATTTTCAAGGAATAATTATTTTAAGAAATTATTAAGAAGCTATAAAAAATATATAAATTGATTTAATTTAAACATGCAAGTTTCAAATAATTATTAATACATAAAATTTTGTGCTACAATTGAATAAGAGCATATAATATAAGATATTCAAGATAAAAAGACAAAAAAGAAATTAAGCATTGAACTTATTTTAGCAAAATCTCTAGTAATAATATTTACTAATAATCATAACTAAAATTAAAGTTAATAAAAAGTACTTATTCTTTGTCCATCATTATTTTTATGCATAGTCCTTGGGCAAATTTGCCATTATTAAATTATAGAGTAAATTATATCGACATTTCCTGATTTTTTTTTTCAAATTGCACACTCATATCTCTTTTTTTTTTATCCTGACATTAATCCCTTTAATTTTTTGAAAAATATTATACTTGTATCTCTTATACATTATACTAACCCTCCTTAATTGTTTAAAAAACATTATATTGTGTATACTTATAAAAGAAGTTATTGTAAACATTAAAAAAGTAAAAGAATTATATATAATCCAAAAAAATCTCAAGAAATGTCAGTCTAATTTACTCTAAATTATACTGCAAGAGTTCCTTAACTAAAAAGCTTAAATACTTCTCGTACAGTCCCTTCTGCTTACATCGTGTTTGGATGCAATGTAATTACATTGCTCTTCTTTAGTAGACAAACTAAAACTAATAATAATCATATCATAATTTAGAGGAGTAAGCATCAAAATGGCTTAGGGTTCAATATTCGTTCATCTGGCATACCCCACATGCCCTTTTGGCATCAAAGTCACTTGCACCCTCGGAATTGATGACGATCGATATGGTTCGACCAAAATCTCTCATTAAATCCAAGTGCTCCTCACTTGTTTATAGTATATTTGCACTTCCTAACTGTCCATTATATCTATATATCTTTAATCATAATTTATTGGCGCGTCAAGAGGAAGGAATCATCGAAATGATGGCAGTGTTAGATATATAATACGTTGGTTATCATAACAGTCATTTTGGACTTACGCTTTTGCTTAATGCCATCTTTTCCATTTATGCTTGCTGGTTTTCTGACCCACATTCTCTCATTTGCTATTAGTTGTGGTGGGGGAGGATTTGGTAGGCAACAATTAACTTACTTATTGTCATTAATTATTGTTAGAGCTTTTAGCAACCCGCAACTGATAGCACCAAGGCACTTACCTTGTACTTTTATTTAGAGCTCCCCCAGCAAAGATCAATTTATATAGTTGTTGTGCTTCCAATAAGCGATCAGTTGATGAATAAGAAATAATATTAGTATGATTTATTAAAAAAAAAGTTAAATTAATCAGTAGGTTCCTAAATTATTTGAAAATTTTTAATTAGGTCCTTAAACTAAAAAAAATTATAATTAAGTCCTTTATTTTGTAAAATTTTTGTAATTGGGTCTCTGATGTTAGTTTATAACGACTTGAAATTATCATAAAATAACAATTTGTGGACAGTTTTAAAGACCTTAAAAACTCAATTATAAAAATTTTACAAAATCAAGAATCTAATTACAAATTTTTTTAGTTTGAAGACCTAATTAAAAATTTTTAAATAATTCAGAGACCTAGTATTAATTTAAACAAAAAAATATTATTCATTTAAGAGATATGAGATAAAATGATTCAGCCAACTAGAATGAAAAAGCAGAAGTGTATGGTTCATATTTATAATAAATCATATATAAACATATGAACTCACGAGTGATTAGTGAATACAATGTGGAGTCTTATAATATATGCGAATATATCAATCTTTGAAGAGAAAATGATATGTAGGAATTGTTGAGACGTCCGACGAGCTTAAACACTAAAAAAGAACTTTATCAATGGAGCAAATTTTTGGTATTCTTGTGATTATTTAGTAATTTTAGGAAAAAATAATTATACATACTAGATATCTTATTTTAAAGGAAAAAGAACACATGCTCGGCGAAAAAATTTCCTCGTCAATGAATTAAGAGTAAATTACACAAGTAAATTAGATATCATATTTAATCCAAAACTTTGAAGCATTATGTGAGTTATTTTCACTTCTGTGTTACTCGTCTTGACCGTTGTCACCTAACCTAAAACTTTCTTTACTTAGCACTGGTTCATATGACCTGTGATTAATTTCTGCGAATTAAGACCAGTAAAAAAATAGACTCGTTTAATTGTGAGTTTTTTTGACTTAATTCGTACAGCATGTGAGTTAAGTGAATTTGGACTGCAAGTAGTTAGTTAGCCTGAGAACCAGTTTTATTTTATTTTATTATTCTAAATAGAATAAATATTATTTAGGTTTAAATGGTTCCTACGAAATGAGCAAGTTTTAATTTTATCCCTGTAAAAAAATTTCTTTATTTTTCATCCCTCTAAAATTTGAAATTACTATTTTTAATCCTTATAAAATAAATAAATTTTTGTTTTATTTCTTGTAAAATATTTTTCTTTTATTTTAATCCCTTCAAAATATGAAATTACTAATTTGGTCCCTAACATTCATTATAAGGTACATAAATAATATTTATTTTAAGGAATTAGAAAAGTTTAGAAGTATCACATGCTGACATAAGAGCATCTCCAACGTAGTTGCTTAAAGGAGTTGCTAAACATGTAAGAATGTTGCTTAACCGAAGCTGGTGTTGGAGCATATGACGTAGCGTGCTATAAGCACGTTGCTTGTATAAGCACACTGCTAAACCGTTTTTTGGCAAAAAAAAAAAGGACACTTTTTAGGCCAAAAATCAACAAAAAAGAGGGAAACATAACGATCCCAATACACAAAATCATACAGAATACAACTATGAAAACAAAAACATGAAACAAATTAAAAAAAAAAAAGAGCCAAACTCTGCTCGAATCTTGTCGGGAAGTAGGATCTGCATCGGGAACGGCCGGATCTGCATCGAGAACGGCTGGATTTGCACCGCCCTGGCCCGATCGACGCTGAGACGATATTCGTCTTCGCAAACGGCGGCATCATCTCGCTGTCGGAGGCTGGGTTTGGGAGAAGACATAGAGACATTGTTCGTCTTCGCAAACGGTAGTGGCGTCATCTCGCCGTCAAAGGCTAGGTTTGGGAGAAGATGCGTGGGGGGCTTAGGAGAAAACGTGAGAAGGGGAGGAGAAAAGGTGGAGGAATGGGGAGACAAGGCAGCCAACATGAAAGTGGAGTGGGGATGAGAATAAATGTCAAAGTGGAAATAAAGGTGAAAGGGAGATGAGAATAAAGTGAGGAGACGAAGGCAACGGAAAAAAAAATTGAATAAATTTAATGTAAATTGTGCAAATATAACTGTTGGATGCTTCCAACGTTGCAAAGGAGAGCTGAAGTTCGTGAAAAACAACGTCACCAACAACTTCAGGTAGATTTAGTGGAGCATATTTGGGAGCGTTTCGAACACAAAGATAACGAAAATTAAATTTTTTAATTATTATAATCTTATGTACTTGTCATTTATGTGTTTTTTATCTTATTGTTATAAATAAAATAAATTAGTATTATTCTATTTTTCTTTAATCTTTTACATATTTGTTATTTTAAAATTATAATACAAATAATATTTTAATCTAAAATAAAATTATATAAATATAAGTATTAATATGTGGGGTTAATTGTAGGACCCACTTAAATAAGTTAAGAACCCACTTTAAGCAACTTTAGCATTTGGGCAAATTTTTAGGTAGAGTTCTTAAGCTTAGGTGGCATTATAGGACCCACAAATTTGATGTAAGCAACTTTATATAAGCAACCATGGTTAGAGATGCTCTAATACCATAGATACAATGGGTGGCGTATGAGATAGTCACTTGACCTTTTGTTAAATATATAAGTAGTTAACGAGTGATACATACAGTAGATACCAAAAACAATGATTTCAACTTTTTTAGGGATAAAAACCAAAGAAAAAAATATATGGACTAAAACCAAAACTCATTCATTTTGCAGTGACTAAAATTACATTTAAGTCTATTATTTAAATAATGTAAATAAAGTTTTTTATTTATTATTTGAATAATCAATTCCTATTTGTTATAATTTTAATTATTTTATTAATCTTTATATATTTTTATGGATTTTTGGATTTTATATTTTTTTATTATCGAACTCACACACAAGGTTTAACAAACAAAACACGGGCCATCTAAATTCTTGGCTCGTTAACTTTGGATAGGGGTGGAAATAGGCCAAACCGCCGGCCAAAGACTTATGGCCTAGCCTACATAAGACCTAGCCTGGCCTAACTCGTTTATTAAAAAGACTATACTTAGGCTTTTTTAAAAGCCTATTAAGTAAAAAGGTCAGGCCATAGGCCTTAAAAAAAGTTTATTAAGCCTAATAGGTTGGCCTATATATATATATATATATAATAAAATATTATTATATTATATATTATGTTATATTATATACATAATTATATATAATACATATATTACATATAATAATATAAAAAAATGTATAATTCTTAACAAGTTTTTTAATTTAATAGGCCTTTTTAGACCAACAGACCTATTTAGGCTAATAGGCCTATTAGCTTTTTTATAAGCTTTATAAGAAAACAGGTTTACAAGCCAAGACAGGCTTTTATACAGGCCAGGCCTAGGTCTTTAAAAAATGCCTATGACTAGGTAAATAGATCAGGTCCATGCTTTATCTTTTTAATGAAGGTCAAGCTCAAGCTTACCAAAGCCTGACCTATTTCCACCCCTAACTTTGGAAGTCAACCTAGTCTAACCCATTTAGTTACAAGCTAATGTAGACCACAGTTAAAACAACTAGATTGACTCATATATCTACTTCTATTAATACTCTAACGAAAATTTGAATTAAAAAATATGTAAAAATATATATTCCTTAATTAGATTGGCTGGTATACTTTTCTTTATGACTTACATAATTGACTAATGAAACTTTATTTTTCAAAAAACAAAACATAAAACTTGCTAATATCTCTATGCGTATATTTAAAATATAATCATATATTACAAATACGAAATGACACTCCTTGTTCTATATTTTTATACAAACAAATGGAGTTAATGTGTTTATTTTATTTGCCAACTTGAGGTAAAATTTACTTCTTATGATGATGATAAAACCACTTCAAACACGCGGTGGGTCATGAATCTTTATCCTAACTAGTAACTACACTAAGATTCCGCCCAAATTAGGTGATAATTGATAAACCAATCCGTAAATAATATATATATATATATATATATATATATATATATATATTGATATTATCTCAAAGACTATGCATACCAAATTTTAAATAAATCAGATATTTATATTTTTATAATTTTATAGTCAACATTTCCTTATATTTTAAAAAATATATTATACACTAAATTGAACTTATTTAATGAAATATCAAATAGTTTTAAAATTTTATAAAAATTTATAAACTTAATATACTCAAAAAGAACTTTTAATTTAACAATAAAATTATTAATATATACAAAGAGTTATTGAATAGAAGAATTCTACTAAGAATTATTTTTGAAGTAATGTGATCCCTACTCCCTGTCTTTCTCTTTCTGTTTGTGTGTGTATAGAGAGAGAGATAATTAAACGAGCTTTTGGGTAAGTTGCCAAATACTAGTTAATAATTTTTTTTAGAATATGAATTTGATAAATTTATTTGATGAATTAAGTGATATTTTTTAATGATCATGCATATAAGATTTTATAACCTCCTAAAACAACTGTGATGATGAAGGAGTGGGAAAGAAGTGTATATGTAAAGACACTCAAGTCAATCAAGATACAAAAGAGGATTAAAAATTAGCGTGAATTGTGGGTATGTGGATTGCCTCTTTTACATAACACTATCATAATTTTATTATAGGATTTCTTTGGATTACATTTAAAATATATTATTATATCAAACTTTGACATTTGAGATTCAACATTTATGTTGAGATTATGCATTTATAACTAAGATAATTGATTGATGCGAATATGGATTTTTGGCACTGAATGAGTACATAAGTTCTTAGGATTAGATTTTAGTTGCAAATTATAACAACTAGCCTTAACTCTTTGCTTTGTCATGCTGGAAAGCATTGAGGTGCTACTTATATTAGCCAACAAGAGTGTCATTTACTTTTAGATATATAAAAGGTTTGGTAAGGTACATCTTGAGTAGAAAAATCTAGTTAATTGATATGTTGGCATGTGGATCACGATGTCCCAAGGCAAAGAAGAGTTTGTCATCTTGTGATATGGGGGCAAAATGAGTTAACTTGGATTTGAATATAAGGATTATGATGTCCTTTGGCAATTCACGATGGCATCTAATTTTTGTCATGTTATGATGTAAGGCAAAGTAAAAAGTGAACCTAGACTAGTTGACGAAAGGCTTAAGATCCAAGATAATGGTTAAAAAAGGTTGAGGTGGAATTGGGAACCAAGTTTGACAACCTTAATAAGAATTTGGAAAAAAAAATAAAAATAAAAAGGTCAAGAATTCTTTTCAAAATTGTTGAACAAAATTGACTGTTGAATATGAGGATCCTTCTTATTGATAAAACATATTAAGGTGCATTTAACGGTTTATTCTTAAGATATGTACTATTGAGGTCAACATTACTAGGTTATAATTGAATCCCTAGTCCTATATAACCAAAATTAGCACCTTTTGCTTTCTGTTGAATCTTAAAAACCATTTAGCTTACAAAGCATAGATAATCAAGTGTTAATATTAGGACTTTGGTTTGAGCAACCCAAATGCTCCCAATAAGGTCCCAATCTTGAAGGGTTTGTTAAGTTCAAATCCTTTCTAATATCTAGTTTTGATGACAATAAAACTTTAGAATTAAATATTAAGTTTTTTGTATGGATGCTACTAATGGATATTTCTAAGAATGTTGATAAGAACAGTATTTAAGAAGATTACAAAGACTGTATACATCAAAGTATGATAGTCATAACAAAACCTGGTAAAAAGTTATTAGAATTGGTTAAAAAGCTATTATTATTGATCAAAAAGCTATTACAATTGATTAGAAAGTTACTAAAGTTGATCAAAAAGATAATACACTTAATAAGAAAGTTAAGATTGAGTTTTTCATATAAAAGAATATTTAGAAGTATTCTATGAAGATGAAATCTTGAGAATATAAATGATAATGAAGTATAACAAATGATTATGAGGTATAATAATCACTAAGAATTTGAAGATTACTTAAGTAATGAGAATCTTGCACATGCATAACTTTAGAAAAATTCATTATGAGCATTTAACTGCATTTGAATAAATTTGCCCATTATAGATCACATCATATCATGCCTATTTTGTAATGAGAATGAGCATGTGATATGTGAAGGAAAATAACCTTTGTAGAAACTTGATTCACCATTCCAAAAGTCAACTTCAAAGATTGTCTATGTAATAATTAGAAAGTTGTTTATGGTAAATCAGAAAACTATTAAACCTTAATCAAAAAGCAACTTGGATGCAACCAAAAAGCTACAAGGCATGATATTCAAGGCATCTTAAGAAATAAATTCTCTCATCATTAAATTCCACTAATGTGTACTCATGTGTTCTCACACAATCCAAAGTTATGTCTTTTAAGTTTCTTGAATCTTGGAACACAGATTGAGTTCAAAAAGTTATCTCCAAAGTTATAATCAAAAGCTTAATATTAAAATCCTATTTAGAAGAGCTTCTTAAAAAAAGTCTATAATCAATTTTCTAAAGCACAATAACCTCATATGAACAGACTTGCACCACTATGAGACCAAGATCATATCTTGAAAAGTTTATTTCTTCAAAAGAAGGAATGTGAGAAAAAATAAATAAACTTTTAAAATACTAGGTATTCATTCAAAAAGTTTTTTTGCACAAGAGTCAAAATGGTGCTTAACCTACATTAAATGTTATTGGTCATGGATTAGAAAGCTCATATCAACACTTAAAAAGTTGTTTGACGCTAACTTTTTAAAGATATTAAAATTCAATATTCTACTTTCTAGTAAATGAACAAGCGTTTTTACACTAACAAGGCTACACACTAAAAAATTAAGGCTTATAACACTCAAGGAAGGACATTAAAAATTTGAAGATGAATATTATAAAGTTGGTTAACAAAACCATTAGAAAGCTCAAGCTTTCTGAATGAAAAGTAATAGCAATGACATCTTATTCAATAAGTGCATATGACAACTATATATGACTTAGCATAGTTCGAAATCACATGGAAACAAATCTTACCAGCCATAAACCACTAGTGTGAGGAAAAGGCTATATAAACATAAAGGTAAGCTGGAAAACTTGAAGGAGAAAGATTACATTACGTTGAAATGATCCAAATTTGAGTTTTGTCTCTGCCTTCCACTCTACAAGCTTTTGAACATTAGAGACATAACAGAAGTTACTCTATAATAGATATAAATTCTTCTTTTCTTCACCACCTTTCATCTTATTTGATATTTTTCATAACATTCACACTTAGATTCTTTGTTCCTTACATTACATCATATCCTAGTGGGTGTTTTAGTTATTGTACCAAAAGTTTATTCTTTATTATGAGTGTTGGTGAGTTCTATTTGTGTTATCTAAAAAAAAAACACTCATTGTGATTGTTGTTTTGTTCCATTTTCTCCTAGCTAATAAGGGATGTTAGTGTTGGTTAAAGAGCCTGTGTTGTTAGAAGCCTGCAAATGCTATAGCAAAATAATATTGGTGTTGTGTGAAGTGTGTGTGGTTATTACTATTGTGAGAAACATATAGAGATTGTGATGAAATAATACTAGTGATTGTAAGAAGCAAGTGAGTGGTTATTGTTAAGATAAACTTGTAAAGGTTGTGGGAAAATAATATTGGTGTCGTAAAAGGCCCGTAGAGGTTGTGGTCAAAGAATACAGGTTGTTTAAGCTTAAAGAGGTTGCTATAAAAGAATACTCATTGATATTGCAAAGGATGTAGGAAAAGACTATTGGTTTAAGTCAAGAAAAGCTGTGAAAAAAGAATACTCAATTGATCTGAAAAGGTTGTGTGAAGAATACTTGTATTGATACTAGAAATAATGGAAAAAACCTCACCTAATTTGGGGACTTGATGTAGCCTAAAGTTTTTTGGGTGAATTAGGATAAAGTCCTTGTGTCTTACATTAATTCTTTTCTCTTTTGGTATTCATAATCATATTTGTGCATAAAACATGTTTTTGCATGTCATTGTTTTATTCACTTTTGGAGATACCTCAAGTTTTCTACATAACTAACATTCATCAAGTCTTTTTAGAAAACCATTATAGAATCTTATTGTTAATGTATTTTTGCATTAGGCACTTTAACAAAAAAAATCATTTACCTTGCTTCTGTTTCACTTAGCTGATTGAAGTTGCTTATAGTTGATTCAATTAGAAACTAACTCAAAAATCCCAATAAGTAGATTTTTGAAATTCATTGCTTGTTTGAAAATCTCATAAAATTAACTTTTTGATCAATAATGATTTTCTATGTTAAACTAGATTTTAGTCATCTTTTATATATATATATATATATTTAACTCTATATAAATTTACTTTATTCAAAAGATTAATTTTTGCATTTAAGGTAAAATGTAAATTTATTTTTGAATGTTATGTCAATCTCCAAAATGACCATTGAGTTAAGTTTGTGCATTCTATTATACTTTCTACATAGTACTTTTTCTAAACATTAGTTTACTAGACTCTTTTTGCATAACTATATTTTCTAAAGTTGAGAATGTTGATTTAAAAATGATCATTAAATATTCATATACATATATGTTACATATACTAGAAGATCCTAACCTTTTGATCATGAGTCAACTTTTCAAAACTACTTTTCTATTATATTTTCATCTATGCATCACAAAGCTTACTTTTTGAATTATTTTTTGATAACCAAATGTTATATTTAAGTAATACACGAATAAGATACAAGAGTTGTCATAAGTTGAAAAGTTTTCTCAAAGTCATGATTCAATCCCCCTTTTTATGATATTGAATATCATTTTAAGATTTCTCATTATAACCTATATTACACATGCGAGACAATATTCCCCACTAGGACGTATCCCTTAAATCTCATTAAGCAGGTGGGACAACAACCTTATAAGTAATGCATTATTAAGATGCAATCAAGGTCATGGTCATATAAAGAAGTATATGTCCCTCATACTTGGCCAAATCAATAGGTAGATTAACTGTGGGTTGCATAGAAAGCAAAGTAATAGTTTTGTAAAGGGAAAGTCAAGAAGTTGGTATTTTATTATAATAATCAAAATTAAATAGTATATTAGATTATTCACCAAAAAAGTAGTATATTAAGTGAGGGCCATAAGCAATATCTTAGTGGAGCTCACTTGGCTAGGTGTAACCAACATCCTTAGTTGGAAATTACTACCTGTAAAGGGTGGCAAGCAATTGTGAGGACTTTTTAGGATCATGGAGGCATCATTCTCATTCGTTTGCTTGTCCTAGTTAGGAGCAACTAGTTATTTCTAAATATATGGGTCTTTCTTCAATTATATGATCATCCTTAAATAATGGTAATGACAACAAAGTAAAGGTAATGTATCTATAAAAACACTTTAACGCTCAAGGCAATTATGACATAAGAAGGATTAACATATTGGATAAAGTAAATTATGTATATTTAATAGATGAATGTTACCTTCTTTAAATATTATACGATTATGTTAAAAAATCATTAACTTTTAAATGATGTTATAATTGTTGTTTTTACAACATGCAAAACATTGTTTTTGCCACTAGATTCCTACCATTTTCTTTATTTAGTTAAAAGCAAGTTGTATCAATTTCTTAACCAAGTAAAGTTCATTATTTTTATGTTTTTTTCTTATAAAATGTCAAGATTTTCTACATGAAAAAATTTAGAAACATAAAGAGACAAACATATTAAGAAAATTATCCTTTCCTTCTTCCTTTTATTCTTAATAATTGGTATTAGAGCCTGTAATCAAAGTTTCATTTGCTTAAGTTAGTACTTAATTCAAGTGTTTATAGTTGGCAAAGAGCTTAATAACAACAAACCTACCATTACACAATTTAGGATTGATAGTTATTGGTTTAAGACCAAGGTTGGATGGTTGGATGTTAAGCGCTAACCAACTACTATCATTGATTTTGTATCCTTAGCTAGCTCAATAAAAAAGCTCCACAATGAAAACTATGATAGCGAAAGTGTTTTGTATAGTATTATCTGCTTAGGCAAGACTTGTGGGCAATGTTTTAAAACCCAGCTTGGCCTAGTCGGTTGAACTGGTTGGACCAGGAACTAAGCTCATAGACTGGGTCGGTTACATTATGCGATCAGTTATGCTATTAACTCAAAAATGGCGTCATCAAACCGAATTAAACCGATAAACCTGTTTTGATCAGACCGCTTCAATTGCTCACTTTCCTTACCTGCTAAATTTTGTGTTGATTGGCTACTTTGTACTGTTGACCATGTTGATTAACTGCTCTGTGATGCCCACTTCTTTTGCTACAGGTGCTCACTTCTTTTGTTGCAAGTTTGCACATATTAACAGGCAATCATAGTTGTTTTGCGCATTCAAATTTGAAATTCCCTCCTTCATATAATATTACATTTTTTCAAATTTTGAATGACATGGGTTTCAAACCTAGGTTCCATGGTCTATCAAAAGAGAATTTTCCATTTCTCTAAAGCCTCTATTTAATAAATTTATGACAAATAAACTATATATATTATATATGTAATTTAAATTTTATAAATTTAATATATACCGGTTCATGCGGTTCAACCATTGACTCACTGGTTCGACCAGTAACCCATCAACCTAATGCCTTGATTGAGTCGATGACCGGTCTGATTCTGAAAACACTGCTTGTGGGACATTATTAGTGGTGCCGAAATAACCTCACTAAATGAGGAAGAGGAGGAGAAAAAGAAATGGAAGATTAAAATAGAGAAGACTATGTATGTGTTGTTCATCATTGAGGAGGATAGGGGTTTTGTAGTGAATAAAGGACTTAAACACATTCAGTGAGGCTTGGGATACCTTTGCAATGTTGTTGACAAAAAAGAGTGATGTAAAATTATAATTATTAGATAATAAACTAATTATATTTGATCAATGAGAGAACATGATAATAAGTCAATACTTCACTAAAGTAAAATTCACTTAGAACAAAATTGCAAGATTGGATTCAAAGAATGCAATTAATAAGGTAAGGAAAAGAAGAATTATTATTCATGGATTAAATTTCAAAAATCATGGGAAAGTTACAACCACCCAAGAATGGACCTAGGAACCAACATTTGATGACGTCACAAATTATTTTTCCAATCAAGAAGCTTTAGATAAGCACATGTTTAAAGATTAAATGAACGAACAAGATAAAGCCTTTTCCACTAAGAAGAAAGTGTATAGAAAATTCAAAATATTTGTGAAGTTCAATAATAAAGATGCAAGTTAAAATAAAAAATAACGTTGGTAGAGAAGGTAACATAGAAAAGGTCCATAATGAACAAAAATTAGACAACCTTCATACAAAGATAATAAAGAAAAAAATATATCGTTACTAACACTATGTTTGATAGCATAAAAATACATCAAAAATTGAGTGGTGAGAGTGGAAATAGAGATGATGATTAAAAAAATGGTATTGTTTGGTATAAGTGAAATAGAGAGGAGAGAAGTTTAAATTTAGTGTGTCCCACTGTATTTTATTTCCTCACTGAAGTGAGGAGAAATAGGTTAAAAATTGACACACGGAATACTTTTCTAATCTAACCCTTCTCTCTTGTTCTCAAGCTTCATAACTTCACACACAATTAGTTATCCCTCCTTCTCAATCGATTAGTTCTATTTTTTTGGGAGCTTCAAACAATTGATTGTCCCTTTTCTTGACACTCAAAAGAACCCCTAAACCTTTTGAGCTCATAATCAATTATGGACAAATGATAATCGATTATGTTGTAGCTGATAATCCATTACGTGCATGTCTTAATAGATTAAATAAGATGATAATCGTTTGTAATTTTATAATCAATTAAATGTGTTTATATAATTGATTGTGCATGTTGTGGTTTCAATTTTATAAGCAATTTTTTTAAATTAGTTTAAAAGCAAGTTTATAAGAATTTTATAATAGATTATGTGCTTGCACAATCAATTTTAAAAGCAAGTCTATAAATAATTTTATAATTTATTGTGTGCTTATACAATAAACAATTTTTAAAAAAAATATATAAACTAGTTTTAAAAGCAAGCTACCATTATTATAAAAAAAAAAATGGTCTGTGTTAGATGTTGTATATTAAGGGCAAAATAGTATTTTTATTTTAATCTAATTTCTCTTTTTTCCTTTCATCCAAACCAAATAATCTCATAATATTATTTCTTCTCAATTTCTCTCAAACCAAACAACCAAAAATTTCATCTTATTTCTTATATCTATTTCTCTCTTCTTTATTTCTTTCTTTTCTATTTTCATTTACCTTATTTCTTTCCTCCCTACTAAACAAAGTGTAAGAGAATCAATGTTATAAGTGTGGTAAGAAAGGCTACTTTGCACAAGATTAGTAAATTCAAAAGGTAGAAAGTAATGTTACTACACTCAAGAATAGTGGAAAAAAATGGGACTTTCATACATTATTTAATATAGAAGAGTCTAGTTTTAGATGAGCACTATATAATGGAGAACAATCCCAATAGAATAATGGTGAAGAGATTGCTACATCATTCTTGGAAGATCAACTAAGGAGATGGCATTAGTCACAATGATGATAACTTAATTAATTATAATAGTGATTGGATTGTTGAATATGGTTACTCTAACCATATGATCAAGGACAAAGAGAAACTATTAAATATGTCTACGTACAAAAGAACAAATTGTGGTGACAACAAACAACTCCAAGTTATTAATTGCTCATATTAGCAAGATGATTATTGTCCTCACTTCAATTTACATTAAATATAGGTGGACCAGGTCTACCATGTACTAGGGATGATAAAAAAAAACTATTGTCAATCTTGCAACTAGCTTATTCAAGTAATTATGTGTTGTTTAGGTCTACAAAACATGAGAAATTAAATTAAAATTTGAATCCTCCAAGTTCACCACTTATGGAGGGAAGACAACTCTATTTACGAAATGTTAGCACAAGAGACATACACAACCACAAGTAAAAATGAGATAATAAATATGTGGCGTGCAATGTTTGGACATGTGATTTATAATCGATTAAAGGTAATGATGAATAAATTCATGTTAAGAGGACTAACAAACATGGACACGCAAGATAACATTGTTTGTGCATGATGTCAAAATGGTAGAGCCCACAAGTTACCATATGAGAATTCAAGATATTGGGCAAAGGCGCCATTAGAGTTTGTACATTTACATGTTTTTGGACTAGTAAAATAGCTTTTAATCACTAAAAGTCAATACATTATCACATTTGTTAATGATTTCTCAAGGTTTGCATGGATAGACATTATGAAGGAGAAATTAAAAACTAAGAAAGTTCAAAGACTTTAGGGGAAAATTGAAAAGGAAATTGGGTGCAAACTTCAAGGTTTGCATACCAATAATAGGGGAGAATATACATTGAAAAAATTCACTCAATGTTTACAGAAGTACGACAAAAGATGAGAATTAACTTTTTTTGAAAACTTCGCAATAGAATGAAGTTGCAGAAAGAAAAAAAAAATTAGTAGAAACACGCAAGAGCATGCTTACGCTAAAATGTCCTACAACGATTATAGGCAGAGTGAATAAAAATAACAATTTATGTCACCAACAAGCTACCTCATGCTAGGCTTAGGCTTATTTCACCATATGAGAAATTATGGGAAACAAAGTCATCATTAAGTTAGTTTTGAGTATTTAGATGTATTTTCTAAGTGTTTGTACCAAGTTAAGAACATAACAAATTTAATAAGTAGGCAATCTGTTGTATATTTGTTGTTCATGACAATCAAGAAAAGGGACGAAGATGTTGTTATATAACAAAAGGACTATTTATAAACATCTTCCTCCATTGGCTCATCGAAGTGTCTTTTAAAGAACAAAATTGTGAAGGCCCCATGAGAGACAAAGTGGGCAGTACCTTAAATGCGATGAGTCTAATAATGCAATAGACTTAGGTGAAACATTGGTGTTAGATGGAGGACCTAGGCCACATGTGGACCTGTCAAGTCCTTTAGCCTCTTAGCCTTGATTGGTGACTACTGTTCTGTCTCACTACAAGTCACACATTGAATAGGAATCAAGACCAATGACAGTTTATAAACACTTTCTTCTCATAACCTACAAAGACACCTTTTAAAAGACAAAATCAGTGAAGATCCACAAGAGTCAAAGTGAGCAATACCTTAAATATGATGAGCCTATCAATGTAGCAAACTTAAGCCAAATAATACCTTAAATTAAATGAAGATTAATCTCACATCTAATGTATTATATGTACATGTGGGAAAATCTTGTAATTTTTTTTTTAAAAGGAGAGAAATTATAAAGAGCAATTGTCCTGAAGAACAAGTAATTATATATAATTCAATTTTATATTTTGAATGAAATTATCACGCTAAATTATTAATTGCCATGTATATGTTCATATGAATATATTATTGACCAAGTAGCCTTAACTGCGAAGGAAATGGAGTATGCAGTGCTTTGTAGCTGAGAACGATACGCGGGTCAACTCCTTTTATTGAAATGGGGTAGCATTGGCTATCAAAATACATTGTTATGTTGTGTATATTTTTTTATAATTTACTTCATTTTTAATAAAATATTATTACTTAATTTACAATACCTTTTAAAGTTTAATTACTTACTTTTATATTTTTCTTTATTTTGACTCCTCAAAAAAATTAATTTTTAAATTTGGTCCTTTTGAAAATAAAAATAAAAAGCTTCGCCGCCTCTGATGATTTGGCTCTAGCATGATCCATTAATTTCTTGTAAATTCCATTCAGTTTTATAACTTCGATAAATAGAATTATGTGAAAAATGCTTAAAATCAATTAACGAATATGAAAAGTACTAAATTGTATGTTTATTTTTTATAAGAATATTGCACTTTATAAATAAAAATAAAATAATACAATTAATAATTATATATGTGTATATTCCCTCGGCGCGCGTGTGTTGTATTAATTTATATAAATGTGTCCAATTGCAAATCCATGTAATTTCTTATCTTCTTCCTCCACCTTTTTCTCCCTTTTACGTCTTTATTTAATGCATGCGATTATGACACGAGGTCCTTTTATTTTATCTTCACGAAAAGCTATCGTGTATATGGATCGAGCCTCGGTCATATTCTCGTAGCAACGTTGAAGGCAGTGCACATGGTAGGGTCCAATATATGTTTGGATGCGTTCCTTAAGTATATCATATCGATGAAGGCTAGCGTGGGTAAGGCGGATAGGTCTCCCATTGTGGGAGAGCTTTTTACAGACTGTTAAATTTAATTAGTGACAATTGGATGACTAAAATTTTTTCTTTTTCTTTCCCTCTCTTTCCCCCATTTACCCCTACCTCCTGTCTTCTCCAAGTTGTAGTTGCACCGACCTCTACTTCCCCAACCCCAATGTCCTCGCCATCACCGTCTCCATCTTTGCCGTGATCCCCTCGTACCACCTCACGAAGCTTATCGTTGATTGCAACAAGGAGATCTTCAAGTACTTCGACTCCCTAGCGACAACCTTCTCTTCTTCGTCATCGAAACCCTCGGTTGCATCCTCGCTCGTCACGCTTTGTGAGAATGACACCCTCCTCAATCGCTTGTCCACCTAGTGGGCTAGCATCGGCGCCAACAAGCTCGACCGTGCCGTCGCCAAAGTTGCCTTCGAATTTGTTGTTTGCCGCTTCCAGGAGTTCGCCACTTCGAGAGTTTTGGTGAAGACATGAAGAAGGATGAGGAAGAAG
Source organism: Spatholobus suberectus (assembly GCA_004329165.1). Taxonomy (NCBI): domain Eukaryota; kingdom Viridiplantae; phylum Streptophyta; class Magnoliopsida; order Fabales; family Fabaceae; genus Spatholobus; species Spatholobus suberectus. Next base: position 27,576,571 of record CM014732.1, on the reverse strand, counting down.
CTACAGAGAGAGGGAATGAGGCGGAGGAGTGGGAAGAGGAGGAGAGAGAAAAAGAAGAAAGAGAGGAAATAAGAAGAAGGGGTAAATTGGGAAAGGGGGAAAAAAAGAAAAAGAAAAAAATATGAACCATTTGACTAAAAATTATTTTATCTAATGGTTGTAAAAAGCTCTCTCATGGTGGGAGATCTATCTACCTTACCCACGCCACCCTTTGTTATATCATATATATCAATCTGCTTCACAAAACACAACCCATTTTTCCATTTGTGGTAGGGCAAAGTTGATCCGTGCATATAATTCGTGCAACACAGTTAATCTTCCCTACCAATTTTTAACTTTATACCATCTCTTCTTCATATTCATTATTCCACTTGCAGAATCATAGTGAATGCATGTTATGTCTGAAACAAAAACAAAAATGCCATATATAATGTTTTATCAACTATCATATGGCATTTGATTTCTTGGTAGGGAACAAATGAACTGCAAGCACATATTTAACTATAATTATTTTATGAAAAACAAGTTGATAACTACACGGCATGTGTAGGAGAAGATTATAAAGTATGACCATGTATAATATGACAACATCTGTAATGATAGGATCACGTACGTCATTAACTACACTGTTGATTTAATTGAACAACTGGGATTTTAATTCGAAAACTATATAGTCGTCTTAATATATATAAAAATATTAGATATTCTCAATTTTTTATTATCCACTTGTTTTATTATATTGATTAAGTAATTAGTAAAGGACAAAAACAATATTATTTCTCCTAGTCAAGATAATACAAATTGTTTAGGAAAACCTTTTTTAGAAGCAAATCATTTCAATGTTAAACAATTGTAAAAAAAATGTATATGTTAAAAAATGGAAAATGATTCATAAAAACGCTTCTAATAAAATTAATTATATCAGACATAGTAAACTATTTTGATTAATCACAAAAGTAATGTTCATTTGCATATCATCATTATTTTTATATACTAGGCAGCAATCTCTTAAAATATAGATATCACTAATTTTGTCTCTCCCAACGAAACCTTATTCATATTATACGGGCATGAATTAAACTCTGATTAACGTATTTAAAGGATTCAATTATCTATTAACAAAAGTATTTGTATTTGAGGGTAGCTATTCATTCGCCCTAGTTACATTATTACATTACTAACGTTTAAAAATATTTACATATTTTCAATATAAAAATAATTACCCAATCATTAAATATTAGTCAGATTACATACGAACATATCATCTCATACTAAACTCCCTCAGTATGTCTTAGGATAAAGAATTTCACTGAGGGGAAGTAAATTTTAAGAACATTTAAAGTTTTTTAATTACTACCAAATGTCGTATTTACATGATATATAGATGAATTGAATTAACTGTAAAAACTACTTTTATGATTTTTTTTTATTTCTTTTATTTCTATCTTATTATGCACGCAAAATATAATGTTTTTATAACTCTTTTTTTGGGCAATTTCTTGCGTTTAAACTCTAACTTTACAAATAATTATCCAAACCAATAATTTTACTAATTTTAATATAATTCAAAATTCTTGTATTTAAATTTCCCTGAAATTTTGAAATGCATCATCCACACAAAGTTGAGATTTGTCTTGGCATAGACGAGTTCATTCAGATGATATGTTGGAATATTCATTAGCAATTAAAACCTAAAATAAAAAAGAATAAATTACTGTGTATGAATTGCAATTGGCAAAGCAAGAATATAAACAGCAAAGCAAGTTAGAACAGGAACGTTGAATGTCAAAGCAAGTAAAGGAATATATATATAGGTAGCAACTGGTAAGACAACGACACTAGGGAATAAGGTTGCTGGTAATAATCCATGAATCATCGCCAGTTTCAAAGAATGTCGCAGCCAATGGTATTCCAACGGCCACGCCATTTCGAAGAGAAAGTAAGACGTAGAACAAACCATTTAGAAAACAAAAATTACACGTTACTTAATGTTTTGAATATGCTGTGAAATATCTATATATAGAAGTTTAAATACATATATTCAAATAAAATTATGCCTAGACTATGTCTGATTAATAATTCTTTAATTAATTTCATACTATATTTTTTTATTTTCATGACATTTTACAAATGTTCACTAAATTAAATATTAGAAAGCATTTCTATATATACAAGTTAAAGAAAATCTTGTACCCAAAAAAAAAATTTAATCATATACGATTGAGTCGTCTGTGGGTATATGTGGTGAAAAGATATATTAGAAGAAGATTCTTCTATTTCTAAAAGCAAAATTATTTCTAATCCAATAATTATAAGAAGCCATATATAGCCACTTATTTAGCAGTATTTCTTTTTTTACTTTCTTTGATGGTTGAAACAACGTAGCTTGCTTGTTTCGATCGTTGATTTTTTATTTTTCGAAAAACAAGCGGTAGAAGAGATAGGTATCTCTATACTATTGGATAGAGTTAATGATATGCCGAAATTGTCAATTGTATTGTAGGGACGTAAAATGGGTTAACTCAACCCATTTTTAGCCCGCTAAAAAATGGGTTGGGTTTGGTTGAATTCATTTTAAAATTAGGTTGAAAAACACAATTAAACCCAACTTATGGTGAGTTATAAATTAGGTTGGATTGACTTATTATTTTTCTTTAAAAATTATAAAAAATGAATGACTCATAAGTTGACTTATTAAATAAATAAATAAATAAATAAAAGTAATTTAAATATGATGGTACAATCCTAAGAATATTATCTTATTAAATTGTCTTAGTACAATTTTTTTAGAAATTATTATCATGAGTTAAATAAACGTAAAGTTTCTTTTTGATGAATTAAATAAAAATAGAGTAAAAAAAATAATATGAAATCCATAATACTTCATAAAATATTATGTCCAATAAATAATATTTAACAAATAATTCATCAAAAATAAAAAAAAAATCAATCCGGTGGGTCAACCCAACCCGTCCCTTATTCTATTGGGTTAGCAGATTATGCAGGTTGAATTATGTGGGTTAAAGGGTTAAATTATCCAACTCAATCAACCCATTTAGGTGGGTTAAGTGGGTTGAACGGGTTCAACTTACTTTGACATCCTTAATCATTGAGATTTACTCAGAAAAAAATTGTCTATCAAATAAGATTTTAGTGACATCAAGAAAAATCAAACCTCATTCATAAAAAATATGAGAGCTAACTCCAAATTCTCCACCCATTATGTGAATCCAGCGGGTCTAATCACATTTCTCTCTTTATTTATTTTTTTCTTAATTGGCTTTTAGCTTTTCCATCCTTTCCTCTGCCCATACGGTGGAATTATAATGGGGAATTATTGCCCTTGTACACGTGAAAGTACAAAAGTTTAAAATTTAGTGTCAATTAGTTTTGTTCCTAATAAAATGTACTTAAACATTATTTTATAATATTATTATAATATTTTTCATAATATATTTATGATACTATTACATTTATTATTTTTAAAAATCAGAAGTAAAATCATATTATTAAAATAAAAAATAATGTGTAATAAAATAGTATTATGAATTTTACAAATAATTATAAAAACAATATTTGCAACATAATATTATAAACGCAAACAAAAATGCAAAAAGAAAAACAGTCAACTGATATTATGGTTATAGAAAATTTTCACTAATACTAAAATTATATTACAAAATTAAAATTCATAAATGGGTAGAAAAAACTAAAAACTAATAAAATAACATTTTAATAGTATTAAAACTGATAAAATAATTTTATAAAAATATATAATAAAAATATATATTAATATTATCAATAATAGTTAAATAATTATATTAGCATAAAACTACCAGGAATGATAATATTTAAATATTATAAACATTATAAATATTTTATATTAAATTAAATTTTTACTTTATTTAGTTAATTAATAATTAATACTCAATTTTTTAATCAACATTGATTATAATGAAATATTTTCAAATCTAGTAAATTTTAGAACCTGTATTTTTAACATTTCAGTTGATTTTTTTATCCATAATAAAATATTTTATCAATGATTAAATATTTTTTCTTGTACCAAAAAGTTAATCTTTTTAAAATTCATTTAATTTATACATCTTTATTTTATATATTTATAAATATTTGTACATTGAACCGAAATTCAAATTTGATGCTAAATTTAATTATATGTCGAGCTCTTTCTCCTTCACTGATGTTTATTTGTTTGACCAATTAAAAATGTTTTTTATTCGTTTTTTTTTTTCAATTTTTGGTGCGTGGACAAAATATAATAAAACTTTCTTGTTCTATTTAATTATACCTATTTGATAGAATCAAAATTTATCAATTTTAAATTCATTATTTTATTTTTAAAATACATTTAACATGATATAAAACTCATATATTCCATCAGGTCTCATTTTATCATGTCTCTCAACTCGTATAATGCAATTGAAACGACTTTACCATTATTTTTTTTCTTTGGGTTCAAGACCTTCACCATTGTAATGCATTAGTAGAAAACCCAAATTGGCCCAAGAAGTTAAGTCTGTTAACATTTGTGCGATCCAGCCCACGGAGAGTAGAGGGCTAATTACAAGGTATTGTAATTTTTTTCCTTTTTTTTTTTAATCTTATTTAGTTGGGGTGTAGTGAATAAAGTTCAGCATTGAAATTGAAACAAATACTTCAAATTACTTGTTCAATTGATTATGCAATGTTATATTAAACAATTTTTAATAAAATTAATTAACCATATATTAAATTTGAATTTAATACAGAAAATATAACGATTTTTTTTTATCTTAACAAAAATTTTCCCCATTACACCAATTTTTTTCCCCCATTCTTCAAATCTGAAATTAATCATCGTTCAAACTATATAACACATGTTCGCTATGATACTTACAAAGTCCTAAAACTAAGAATTATGTAACTGTGCCAGGTCTAATTTTATATTGAACATTGTGTAAGAAATTACTCGAGTATCAACATAAAAATTGAATAAAAATATATTGTAAGTAATTAAAGGAAAAAAATTAGTATATACATTGCTACTTCATTTTCTCGAGCCAACACTTCTTTGCCCACCTTCCTCTCTTCCTTGTCCTATAATCATTTACATCTCATTCTATTATCTACCTATTTAGTTTCTCAGTTTGTCTATGTCAGTTTTCTGTTTAACTTTGTCCATTTCCATCACATTTCTCCTTTCTAATGGAGCTTGTTAGAGCTCCTTTTGCATCTATTCCCTAACCGTTAGAGGTTAGTTTTCGGTCTCGTCTTGAGTTGTAGCTGAGCACGAGTCGGTCTAGAAGGAATTACAAAAGGAAAAAAAAAGTGAAGAAAAGTACATAGCTCTATATGGGCTTCTTTGCAATAGGAGGATGTGCATTCTACATTTTTTTTAAGTTCAGGATTGCTAATTTGTTAGCTTTGAGGATATGTGCTTGATTTGTCACTATTGATATATTGTGCACTATTGTGAAGCTCTTGTTAGCATCTTAAGTATTTGTGTAAGTGACGTTGACCATTTTTTATGAATTATCTATTGACAAAAAATAAACTATTAGGTGTGTTTGATAGGAAGAAAGGAACATAGATAAGAAATAAGATGAATGGAAATAGAAAAGAAACAAATAGGTGAAAAATAGAGATGTTTGGTTTGAGAAAAATAAAAAAGAAATAGGGATCAAAGAAATAAGAAAAAGAATAATTTTTTTTTATAAAAATTGATTGTATACCGAAATAATCAATTATCTTATCAAGTGCTGAAAATCATTTTTTTTATGTTTTTGGCCATTAAAAATCGCCAAAACAACAAAAAAAAGGGCACAAAATAACACTTTTAGTGGTTTTTAATTGCCAGAAAAAAAAAAAAACTGGCACAAAATATAAACATAACTCCACTCTCCATCTCATTTCCGTGCATTCTAACAACGAAATTAAACTAGGTGGGTCCCACCACCTTTTTATTTCTTTCCTCACAAACTTATATCACAAAACAACTAAACTTATTTCACTCTCTTATTTCCATCTTCCCATCTTCATTTCCACACGACTTTATCTATGTCAAACACACTCTTAAAGAAAATTTTCATTTTGTTTTATTATTATTATTATTATTCAAATGGCGCTTTTCCTAAAGGACAATGTTACATAAATATCACTTAATAAAAAAAAATGTTACATAAACATCACACCTCAAGCAAATTCATTTGGACCATTATGTATACTTTTGCTTCTAGATGTGTGCAATGTGAATGGGATTTTTCTCTTTAACAAAATGGCTTAAATATACTTTTGATCTTTTATCTTTTACTAAAATTTGTTTTGGTCCTTTATCTTTTAAAAGATTCATTTTGATCATTTAACTGTCAAATTTGAGTCAATGTTGTCCTTTCGTTAACAATGATTGTTTTCAATTTTGGGACATGATTTTGAACAATTTTTTAATCGATTCAAGACCTAAAACTTATCCCATTAGATTCACTTACATGAAAATTATGAGACTCGACTAATTTTCGAACCAAGAAGGGCCATAAACATGGTGAAAAACGTGTGAAAAGTGAGTCCCACAAGCAATTGAAAAAGAATCTAATATTAGATTTTTTAATTTTTCAGTTGCTTGTGGAACTCACTTTTCACACATTTTTCACCATAGTTTATAGTCTTTTTGGTTCAAACATTAGTTGCAGTTTCATAGTTTTCATGTAGGTGAATCTAATGGGACAAGTTTTAAGTGTTGAATCGATCAAAAAAGGGTTCAAAATTATGTCCCAAAATCGAAAATGATCACTGTTAACGAAATGACAATATTGACTCAAATTTGAGAGTTAAAGACCAAAATGAATCTTTTAAAAAATAAAAGACCAGAACAAATTTTAGTAAAGATAAGGACCAAAAATATATTTAAGCCTAACAAAATTTATATGCAATTATCTTTAAGGCATAAAGTTAGACATAGACTTTTTTATTACAATTAATAAAAATTATCAAAAAAGTTTTTTTTTTTTTTTAACTTTATAAGATACAAAGTTTTTTATTCATTTCTTCAAATACTTATTTCTCAATGTAACTTTGACATTAAGAGGGGGGAAATGCTAAAAAAAAGATACAGATCAAATGAGGAAGGGAAAATTTTTAAGTGGATGTTATAAATTTAAAAATAATTGGTCTTATATATAGTGAAAAAAATAATATTGGTGTAAATGGGTTGAAATAAAAAAAAGGACAGGAAATTAATAGTATTATAGGAATTGAAAATAAATAAAAAGAAATAAACTTGGCTCAATTTGTAAATAAACCGAATAATGTCATTTATTAGTTATTTGATTTTTATATTGGTTAAATACACAATTTAGTCCCTATACAGTCTTGCAGATTCTTAATTTAGTCCTATATGTAAAAGATTATTAAATTGGTCTCTATACCAAGCAAATGTTACCGATTTAGTCTCTATCGTCATGACGTTGTTTACACATTCTTAATTTGATCCCTATATATATAATGCATTCTTAATTCTTATAGGGACCAAATTAAGAATGCGCTACATGTATAAGGACCAAATTAAGAATGTACTACATATATGGGGACTAAATTAAAAATGCGCTAGATGTATAGGGATCAAATTAAGAATACGTAAATGACGTCATGATGGTGGAGACCAAATCAGCAACATTTGCAAGTATGAGGACCAATTTAGTAATTTTTTACGTATAAGAACCAAATTAAGAATTCGCGACACATACAAGGACTAAATTATGTGTTTAACCTTTTATATATTAGGAATGAAAAATCAAACAATCTACTCTTACACTATAAATTAAAATCTTTAACTTAGAGAGTGAAGGTCTCACTTTCCTTACTCTCTCAATTAAGCATTCTCAACATTCTCTCTTTTATCTTTTAGGAAGTACATTTTATACATTATCTCTTCAACGAACAAAAAAAATATTTCCTTTAACCATCTTAAAATATCATCCTTTTATTTTTATCTATCTATTTAGTTTTCTTGATTGTCTATATGTTTCAATTTAATAACATCCTTATATTACTATTTAGATTATTCATTATAAATCTAAAATATAATTTATATATTCAAAAAATTATTTATTATAATTTTTAATTATAATATTGATATATTTAAAAATATTTATTTATAATGAATTTTAATTATATAAAATTATATAATGAATTTCAATTATATAAAATTGTTTATTCAATTTGGTATTGACATGATAAGAGAAAAATGAATTTATATTACGGTTACTTGTTTGAAACTAATTTCCTAAAGCAAAAACATGAGGTCGATTAGAGAGAGAAACAAGTAATACTAATTCTACTACCACTAAAATTAGTCTTAGGTTATATTGGATAAATAAGTTAGTTTAAAGTTGAAAAATTAATTAATAGTTAAAAGCTATTAATCTAATTTATCAAATTAAAAGTATTTGATAAAATTAATATAAATATAAAATTATATAAAATGACTTATATGATTTTTATTTATTTTTATGTTTTGTATACAAAAAGGTATTTTTAGGGATAATTGCTAATTTTTAAATCACACTTGACAAATTTCACCCCCATTTGACAAAACAGTATAAACGGAGATCGGGCAATTCATGGAAGTCGTATAAAAGTTAGTAAATTTAATTATTTTATTTTATATTTTTTAAATAGATCCTACTATGACATTTAATTTCTTTTTATATTACTATGAATTTTTTTATATAAAATTACATACAAAAATTATATTTGTTAGGACCAACAGACTATGCTTATAATTTTGAAGAACAACAAACAAAGATAATTAGATGAATAAGATAAGTATTAACAAGTTCAATTTGAGTACACTTAAAAAAATTATTGATTCAAAAAACAATATGTTGTATTTTCATTCATAAAGTCTATTTATTAGGTTTATCAATATTATAAAAATATTTTTAACTTTAAAATTATTTTTATATGAATAAAATATTTTTATATTTAAATTATTTAATTATTACATGTTAAACAAAATTTCAATGTAAAATTATAATTAATTATATATTAAAATTCTATATCTTAATGTACACCCAAAAAAATTGTAAATCTCAAGTTCAAATGATATAATTAAAATTTAATTTAAAATTTTAATTTTATATTCTAATATTTTCGTATAACCTAAAGGATTTTTTTTTTATAAATTTGAATCAATTTTAATTATGACAACATTGAAATTTAAAACTCAAATTATGAAAGAATTTAGGAACCGCTGGTTCTACGAAGTGAGAAGAAATGCACGACCTGACTTTCGATGGGGCCTTGGCTAACTCCAAACAAAGGTAAGTCCAATTTTCCTTGTTTTAAGACAATGTCATTCTGGGCTTTCTTGTAAGGGATAGTTTAGATATATATAAATCCGTGAGTAAAATAAGTTATAGACCATTAGCTAACCAACTAAGCATTTTATTAAAAAAGAAAAACAATCTTTTTCAGTTAGTTCTCTTGCTCAATAATCTTTTTAAAAAATTCTAGAGTTCAAATAATTACAGTGGCTCCAATACTTAAATAGAATCCAAAACTCTAATTAAAAATAATGACGAAATTAATTGAAATCTATTGATAATTTGAAGATTTTTTATATTGTCATTTAATTATGAATTGTCGTATATATGAAAATTATTAATTTTTATAATAATTATTTTAAAAATCATATATATAACAATTTCTAATTAATTAATAATATAAAATTTTTTACATTAACAATGTATCAAAATTTAACTCATATTAAAAAATTAAAAAATAATAAATAAACTCAGGCTAATGCAAACCAAGTCTAACTTTACATTTTAGATTTCATTTATAACATTGACAAACTCAGTCCCATCTATTTATTAAAAAAGTAAGCACGTAATGGGCTAAACTTGTTTGAGTTGAGTTAGTCCATTTACTCACATTTAAGGTTAAGTCTATTTTAAGCCGAGTCAAGTCTAACATGTGCTAGGTTGGTATTTGATAAATTGCTAACTTAGTTTGTGTTCGGGGAGTAGGCGGGCTGGCTCGACCTGACCTATTTTGTGTTCGGGCCTCTTTTCTTTTGGCCCAGCCCAGCCCTACCCAATGCGAGCCATCAGGCCAATTGGCCTAAAATTTTTTCAGACTTATTATCTATTTTAATTATTATTTTTTTTCCAAAAATTATATAAAATTAAATTATTTAAATCATATTAAATGTTTAAATTAAATTCTACATACTTTCTAGCATAAATGAACATTTTATTCATATATAATTGACTTAATTATTCAATAGTCTCATCAAAAAAATATTTTCAAGCGAATTTTATTTACAAAATGAAGTATTCATGTTAATCTTTCTTTTTACAAATGTGTACGACCCTTTTTTTTTAATTTTTTATTTAATATATATATATATATATATATATATATATATATATATATATATATATCGAGCTAGCCTGGCCCGGGCCCAGTTGGCCCACCGGGCTAGACGGGTTAGGCCAAAATGGCCCAGTTTTTTTGGGCTATATTTTTTTGAGCCCAACCAAGCCTTTTGGAGGGCTAAGCAGGGTCGGGCCATCGCGTTGGGCCCATTTTAACAACTCTAAGGGTGAGTAACAAAAATATTCAATACAACAAATTTAGGATATTCTAGTAGCCCAAGTCTCTTCTGGGGTCAATGGGCCAATCCGAGCTCCGATATGTTATTAAAGGTCTGTATCACATTGTGTTTCTTATGCCTCAAGGCAAATAATCTCTATCACCTGTTCATACCTCTCACGCCAAGAGTTTTAGGATATTCAATGGTTAAAGGGTCCACTCTCTGTTATACTTATCTTATGGTTGAACTCAAATAACATAATGGTAACTCATTTGCATCCAAGGGCTATAAATAAAGTATATCCAACATCACTAGGTAAACCATTTATCCCAAATACTATTACTTTGTTGGCACACATATTAACTTAGGCATTAGAATGCCTTTGCACATATCACTTGCCCTCGTCTCCTTAGTGGATCATCATTTTCATCATTACCCTCATCACCTTGAAGCAAATATTGTCACCCTTTAGATCAAAAAGGTTCAATTAGATCAATTTGATTATATGTTGATTGCAGGTTTTATTTCTTCTTTTTTAGATTTTGTCTTAAATTTTTAATGTTTTAAAACATTATTATTATTATTATTATTATTATGTTTTAGTATTTTATTTTTCTTTTGCATTATTCAAATCCTAATAAATATTAAATAATATATTGTGTCATAAATTATACATATGTGTCAATGTGCGATATATAAATTATTGGATAACATTTTAATAAAAGATAAGTAGAGACCGAATTAACATACTAATTTGTGTCATTCAACGGAAGTTAGGTCTATTGAAAAGTGCTAGTCTCTCAAAATATAGTAAGCTAAGCTTTGAATTCCTGTTAAGAAATGTACTCACATTTAGTACCCAACAATACCTTAAATATAATTGTACTGGAGGGAGGATACATCTGAAAAAAAATTCTAATCTCTATCGGATTAGACAAATCAAATGAAGTTAATGTCAAGTTGAAATTTATCTGGACTTCATTTTTTTTTCTACATATATATTTTTTGAACCGTTCACTTTGACCTTTTAATCCAGTTCATTTTGAAATCATAATTAAAATTGGAGTCAATTATATTTTTCTTCTTTGCAAATTTATTTAAATTAGGCCACTTATTTTATTTTGAAATTTTCATTTTTTCCTTGAAAAATTAATATTGTGTTTAGTTTATTTTATTGTAAACAAAATTTTTATGGTTAATTTTTCTTTTTGTAATTCTCAATATTATTGACAAATTGTTTTTGAATTCCTACTATCGATTTTGTATCTTCTTCGGAAGATCAAATAAAGATTTTGAGTGATATTCTATATATAATAGTATGAGCATTTAAAAAAATTATTTAATTTACTAAAATCTGAAAATTAATAATATAGTATTTAAAATTATTTAATTGCTAATGATCTTAAAAGTTGAAAAAAAAAAATTTAAGATGTTCGTTCATGATTGTTCTCACCTTCAGATTAAATAAAAATAAATAAAATTTAACATATATTAAGTTCTCAAATGAAAAGTGTAATTTTTAAAATGAGCTTAATAAGCACATATTGTTAGTGTAAACAAATTTATAATATTAACTAATCAGAAATTTTTTTGAGTTTAATAGCTAATGTAAAAAGTTTTGAGTTTAATGGTTATGCACTGACAGTGTAAAGTAGTTTTATACTATCATCCAATCACAAATTACCATTTATTGTAAGTTTGTTAACTTTTATAATAAATACTTTAAAAGTCATATTAATGGTAATTTGTGATTAGATGACAGTGTAAAACTTTTACACTGATAATGTATGACTATTAAACTCAAAAGTTTTATACTGTTAATTAATTAGAAATCACTGTTAGTATGACTTTTAAGATAATTATTGTAAAAGTTAACAAACTTACAATAAATGATGGTTTGTGATTGGATAACAGTGTAAATTGTTTTACACTATCAATACATAGTCTATTTTCTCAATTTTTTTATATGACTTCTACGATTAAATGTCTATGTAAATATTATTTACTTCACCGTTACATATGATTATTTTTCTTTTAAAATATAAAGCATAATAATGTAATTTAAGCATGTTTTAACTTTAAGGATTGAAACATTTTACTCATAAAATTATCAAAATGAAGCTTAAGATATATATTATGTAACACAACACACAAAGAACGAAGATTAAAAATAAAAATAAAAATTAAGGAACACTGTTATCTTATTCCGAACGAAATGAAAGCTTTGGATCCTGGATCATGCTGAGAAATCTTCTGGTTCTTAATTTGGAAATCTGCATCCCACCACTCCCTACTTCATTTTCCTCTACCCATTGCCACAAATGCACGTCACTGGTGGCGGAGTCTGCGACATAAACAGTAAACATTATGTTATATCATTTCAATGTGAGAAGTAAAAGAGAAGAAACGAATTAGTAACACATTTATATTAGTTACTCTAAAAGCCTATACGTAAGCAAATTTAGATTAAGCTACAAATGATACGATACAAATCTAGCATAATGTCATAGTTACGGTGAATTTATCAATAGTCAGTAGTTAGGACTTATAGACAGATCTGGATGCTTAAACCCCAACTGAAGCAAGCATCACAACATGAGGGACATGATAGCAGCCAAAGCCTAAAGCTGGATTAACCATGTATAGATACCGCAGTCAAAGTCCTAACCATGGTTGATGGCTAACACTTAACATAGAGTTTCTAATTTTGTTTTGTTTTTTTGAGTATAAATAAAAATTTATCTATTTATCTCCTAGGTATTGGCTGGCAGTGTGGCAGGTCAGTGAGGTCACATGTAACTGCACCTTATCTCATGTGGGTTGTCCAGTCTCCAGATTCTTACACTACTTTTGTCTCCTTCGTTCAGTTCGTTGCCCTCCCAAACACCAACGCCACGCGCCTTATCACTATTGTCGTTCTCTTCTTCCAATGATGTTTATGATTCGTTTTGTTCCACCAACCCGTTTTGATTTGAAGAGATTTTTGACAAATTTAAGTTTAAAAAATTAGATCTGTAGGATGAATCTAAGTAATATTTCACGTCGTTTCAATCCGATCTAATATTATATATTTTTTAAAAAAGTATATTTTTTAAAATATTATATATTAATAACATATTTTCTTAACTTAATAAATAATGTTTGGCTAATATATTATTATATTTATATTAATATTATTTATCTTAAAATATATATAAAATATATCTTAATTGTAATTATATATATTTTTATTTTATAATTTAATTACATATAATATTAAGATTAATATATTAAACTCACAATCGAGTTAACCTAATCTTATTCTAAATATTGTAGAGTCTTCGTCAGGTCAAATTCAAATTCACAAATTGATTCGATTAAAATTTTCGGGTAAACCGGTCTCACGAACAACCCCATCTTCTTCCGAAAATTCAGGGAGAGTGTGCACTCCACGCGCGACTGCTAGAATGGTTTATCTGTGCTTCATTTATAATTTATAATTCTCGAAATTAAAATTCAATCATAAATGCGATACGTTTTATGTGCAGATTCCAACTAGGGGGACTAGAATAATATCCCCACTGTTCCGAGTTTACGACATTGCCCTCTTCCTGTTTCCCCTCCTGCCCTCTTGTACGTTCGCTATACGAGGTGCATATTACTCCGAAGTTACCTTATAGCCATTCCTCAGTGGCTCTGCGTTTCTCGCCATATTCCACTGCAAAGTTGTAATTGTAATTTAAATATTGACTTTAATTTCTATATAGTCACTGTAAACTATTTTTATATGAGTAATCAATTAGAAATTAGGATAGGAATGAATTTTAAATTAGTATTATGAAAATTAACAATTTATCACGTACGATAATAATTTATCATTGAATGATAATATAAAATAGTTTTCTACTATTAATGTATAAACTATTTACTCTTAAACATTTACATATAAAATATCTGAAAAAAAGTATTTTAAGAAACTTTATAAAATAAAAATGTTTTTCAACATCTTTTAACATTACACAAAGAGAGCACGAAAATATAATAAATTCTCAAAAGTGTCTCGTCTCTCTCTTCCCTCTCGTCTCCCTCTCCACAACACACACACACATTTAGTGAAAAACAAGAGAATTACAACCTAAAAAACCATGAGTAAAACTCCTAGATGAAGCATCCACTAATAAGGAGAGCACTATAAAGTTAGGTATAAAGTCAAAAGACCTGTTGGAAAATCAAAACAAATACTATATTTAGTTAAAGTATCAGCAACTTGATGAGAAAACTTCGCATTTCTAATCTGTCTCATCATTGTTTGATTGATTCACCAAAGGAAACGAAGATGAGTAGATGGACAACCATCATTAATGAGCTTAATGGCAGTAGATGAATTTGATTCTAGTAAAATATTTGGAATCCTCTTCCTAAGCTAAATTTAGTCCATGAGATAGGCCCACAATTATGCATTAGTTGTTGTGTACTCTCCTAATTTGTTACATAAGCAACCATATATTTGCCCAAGTGATCTCTTAGAACACCACCACATCCAATTGTACTAATATTTGCATAAATACTTGGATCACAATTAACTTTAATACAACCAAAACTCAGGGGCTTCCAACCTATATGATTCAAATCAATATGTGTTATGGATAGTATGTAGGGGTTCATACATAGAAACGCCAGGTTGTAATCATTGCACCCTTTTTGCACTATACCTAAAACAACATGCAAGTTCATGTATTTATTAGAGAAAACACACTGATTCCTTGCATTCCAAATAGCATCTAAAGTCAAGCCAATATGTATGTATGTATGTACGTTTGTACATACGTATGTATATATGTATGTATATTTTGGGATTTAAGTTGACCTCTAGTGATATGATCCTGATTAGATTCATATTGTTTTTACGAATCGTCCTTAAGTTGGTTATCATGTAACAAAAATTATAGGAACAAGAGAAAATGAAGAAAGGTAGAAGATAAGACTTATGCAAATAGATAAGAGAATTAAGGTAAATTGCGCACAAAAAAAATAATAGCAAGAGAATTAACAAGACGAAATAGAAAGAACAAGAAAATTGGAATGATAGATAAAATAAAGAATGCAGAGTTGAAAAGAAGGTGGAAGAAGGCGCCACACTCTATGGAAAGTGATAAGCCAAGCGAAGATTCGCCACAAAGGTATGGAAACCTTTGATAAAAATCAAAAGGTTCTAATCCAAGAACCAAAAAGAGGAGCCAATGCTCTACTCACACTCACAAATGAGTAAACCTCAATATTATTCAACTCTGTCAAATGAGAGGAATTACATCTTTATTTATAGAGTTTGTTCTAAAGAGTCTAACCCTAATTCTAGAAAACATAAGCAAAGGCCAAAAAAGCTTAAGGCCCAAATTACAATTTATTTTTTAAACTTAAAAGAAACCTAAACTAGGAATGGAAAATGGGCTTCTAATTAGAATCAAATCAGCTCATTTATTACAATTAAAATAGGTCCAAAAACATTTAAATAAAATGCAATAAAATTCAGATTGCAAGCCCATGGTTGGTGCATTATTAAATCCCTTAGGTTGGGCCTTCTACTTGATTCAAGTACACCATCTTGGGCTATCTTCTTCCACTTTGGGCTTGATCTTGTAGTATGTTGATCATCTCTAAATGCTCCGTAGGTCTCTTTACTTTTCCTCTTGTAGGCATTCCTAGTCCAATCATATGATCTTTCCCTTTAGCTTTTTCCTTTTTGGGTCTTTTTTGCCCAATTGAGGAGCTTTTCCCCTCAGGTTTTTCTTTCTCTTCTTGGAGGCCTTCCTTGATCCTCATCATCTAGGGCCCAACTATTATTGATCTCCTTGGCTGACCTTTTTCCTTAACTCAATTCTCAAGCTTGGTTTAGGTATGAGAGGTTTAAAAGTTGTTGGACACGCAAACGGGGGAATCTAGTAGAGGCCATAATCATGTCAATGCTCCTCCATGATGTGAATAACTGCCAGCCAGTATGCAAGTTAACTCCCCCCAACATCCAAAGGAATGGACAAAACACAATTGAATGAATTGGCCATAGAGGATCTTCAGACTAATCTTTAGAGGTTTTTGTGACTGAAACATTTTCATGCCCCACTATGGGGTCTAGTGAAACTATTCCTAATGTCCTTGTTTTCCTATTGGATTAGTTGAGTTTTGGATGATGATAATGACTTAAAACAATGCTACAAGTTTCGAGGACCATTCTAGTGAAAACCCATTGTTGTTGCACCTTTTGGAGGCAGTAATTGAGTTGGAGCACTAGAATGAGGAGATGAAGAGGAGGACTGTAAAGGTGCAACAACTAAGCAAGGAGGTAGATGAATGAAATGCCAAACTTCAAAGCCAAATAAGGGTTAAGAAGCAAAGTAAGGAGGGTGGTGAAGTTCCTGGTGAGTCCTGGTGGAGTTCCAAGGAGTTTTTAGTCAGTTTTTGAGGTGATTTAGGCTGAGATGATATTGAATAATTTTTGAGTTCCCATGATAAATCTGTATGACGGTTCAAAGTATCCTCATAGGCATTTGGTAGCCTTCTAAAGTCAAATGTTGATTAGTGAAGATAGTGATGTTATGTGCTATAAGATGTTTGTAGGTACTTTGAAGGACACAACTTTGATATAGTTTACTAGGTTGCCTTACCGATCTATTACAAGTTTTTGAGGATTTCTCAAAGAAGTTCATGGCACAATTTACGACAAATAAGAGCAAATTGATTATGCTAGTCAATTTGTTTGATCTAAGAAAACAACCAAGGGAAGCATTGAAGGCATACTTTGCATGTTGTAACAATGCCACCACGCAGGCCAGTGATCAGATGAAAATGTTTGTGGTTGCTTTACAAAAGACTTTGAGCGAGTTAGTCAGCGAGTCACTAGTCCATAGACGAGCATAGACCATGGTGAAGTTCAATCAAAGGAAACCTGACATATTAAAGTTGATTTTATGACAAAGAATAGGGAATTAAAGAGAAGAGGGTTACTCGGATCCAAGGTCGGTCAAGGACGACCATATTGTCAAAAGGAAAGAGAGATATAGAGGTCTGACATTTAGTAAGAAAGACAGAGGAAAAAGAGAGGATGAATATGTTACCAAAAGGAGGGAGCCTGAGCCTTTTGAGAACTTAACCCCACTAATACACCTTGAAGGCAAATCTTAAAGGAAAATTTCCACACCAAGCTTTTGGATTTTCCTCCTTAGGATAAGGCGATTATGGGCGAGGTAAAGAGAAATGGTGTGAATTTCATAAAGTGTATGACCATAATACTGAGAAATGCTATTCTTTGATGAAACAAATTGAATAGCTAATAAAAGAAGGGTATTGGGGTAGATACGTGAAGAAGAGGTCAGACACAAGAAACACTCAAAACTCTTAGCACAAAGAGGGTTTATACTTAAGGACAAATTTAATTATATAATTTTATTAAATATAATTTAGAATGAAATTTTTTTAATTTAAGTTAATTTATAAATTTATAAATTTTTTAATTAAATTTGTAATTTTGTATCATTTAATAAATTTATATAATTTAATATTAAATATTTTATTTAATATTAAATATTTATTATTTTAGTATTAATTTTTATTATTTTAATTTAAAAAATAATGTAATTACTATAATATTTATTAAATAATATATTATGAGTAGGGTGATAGAAAAAGAATAGAAATGTAAGAAGAAAATTGAGTGAAAAAGGAAATGGAAGAAAAAGTGAGTATATGTTTATATTATGCAATAAAATGTTATAATTATAATACTTACATCACTTTTTAAATTAAATAATAAATATTTAATATTAAATAAAAATTAAATTCGCACATTAATCATACTTTGAGGACAAAAGTATAATTATCTCATGTAGTAATTAATATTATATATAATATAGGTTCTACACTTTAAACCAAATAAGATAAGTAGTTTAGTGGTTAAGGTTCTCCTATATATTGTGTAAGAGATCATGGGTTTTATTCCCATTATCTACAATTTTATTATTTTTTAAATCATATATTTTATTGTCATGTCATTGTCACATAAGCGGTCCAAGTCAGTGCTGTGTCATCACACGGTTACCACATCAATGTCAGCATTCACATGTATTGTCTCATCAGTATCTAAATGCCATGTTAGCAATCCACATCATCACCTCATTGTCACGATAATAGTCAATGTTTAACCATGAATAGTCAACTGACAACAGGACTAAAATTGTGTAATTTTAAAAATTGTGGGACTACATGTGCACAATGACTAAATGTGCACAATTAAAAAAAAAGGATCAATATTGTGGATTGAGAATTATAAGAAAACTAAAAGTACAATTTAACTTTAAATTAATTAATAGTCACCGGCACAGGGATTTTTTTTTTTTTTTCAATTTTCTGGTTTTGATGACTGACGCGTCTTGATTTGTCTCGGTGCTTTTCCGGATTCCCCCCCCACGCTCTTTTGTTAATTATATATATTCTATATATATGTTATATATGGATGTTATTGGTCCATAGCATGACCGATTATTACCGTTTAAACCGTTTGCAAGGTACATGATGATGGGGGTGATGACCCTTCGGGACATTAGAATCTAGTTTCGGTGAGTCGTCCGTTAGGACTCCAATTTAATAAGTTTTGGTCCAATTATTTGGACAGACTTTTTGGGAAAATTATAGAAACATG
The DNA here is from genome assembly GCA_004329165.1 of Spatholobus suberectus. Lineage (NCBI taxonomy): Eukaryota > Viridiplantae > Streptophyta > Magnoliopsida > Fabales > Fabaceae > Spatholobus > Spatholobus suberectus. The sequence goes on along the minus strand of CM014732.1, from coordinate 27,557,309 downwards.
AAATCCATAATGTTTCTACCGGGCAAAGAAAGAAGAATATTCGTACATACATGTTACTTAGTGTTAGTTCTAATTTTCAAACCCGAGCCAGCTGGCTGCAGATATCCTTACCTTCCGATTTGATATAATCCATATAATTGCCATAAAATATAGTAATGAAGACAACATTTTAACATAATTATATGACATGATTCATGTTTACGGTCAAATCTGCATCTAATTGTAATCATTTTTGTTTTCGAATGACGACAGAGACTTGCAAGAACATACATAATCCCTACCACGAGAGAGAAATGAAAGAAAAAGGACATCCATTATAATTTTCGGCCATCATATGATTGAACATAAGACCTAAAAAACCATTTTGGCTATAGCCAGTTTTTATATAATCGCAGAAACATTTGTTTCGCCAACTGAAAGATCACTCCAGAATGAGCATGATCGGGAACAAACATTAGCAGCTGGATTTGCAAGCTTTGTTAGGTACCACCATAAAAAATAAAATAAAATTGAGGAGATATAGATAGATGTAACTGTTACTGTTTAATGAAGAAAAGCTACGCTGCAACTGTCACCTTATGTAGCTGATGCGGGTGACGGTGATGGTTGTCTAATGGTTTTTGGTTCATTCCTCGCTACGTAAACAAAGACAGACTACTTTAATTCCATGTATCTAATTTGTTGCACATTTCTTTCTTTTTCTTAATATAAATACAATATTTTGGTTATCTTGAATCATTGTGTAACTAAACATGATCACTTACATTATAATTGTTTGTTAGTATTATTTCATAAGTACTCGACCATGTGAGTACAATTGGTGCATGATATATTTTAGGGTCTTACCTCAAATAATTAATATAATTTAAATTTAAATTTGTGACTACATATTTATCTACACATTATATGCTTCTCTGCTGCTGACCAACAACCCCTTGAGATTGAGATTAGTAAGAATTTTAAATACTTTATTCTTTTTAAGAATCCCTTTTATACCAACAAAATATTTTGTTTATAAATAAAGTTTAAATGATTAAAATTAAGATCAGAACATATGAATATTACATGTATTAATAAATCCGAAATAAGAATAAACATATTTTTTAGGTCACTTGTCCTTTATCTTTAGAATCTATCCTTATCCTTATTATTTTGTTTGTTATGCTATAATTTATTTTAATTTTTCTAACTCTGGAAAAGAAAGGCTTGACTCTCAAAAAGGCAACGCTTGAACTATCAGAAAAAATAAATAAATTAAATAACAATTTGCTCGAACTGGATTAATCCAGCAACTTAAAACAAAGATTATTGTTGAGGATATGGACAAGACAACCTCTTCATTCCAATGATTTTCTCAAAGCAACATAGAAATGACTAAAGATAGGAATCCAATTTTCTACTAAATCATAAAAACTTGCAATTAACATCAGTGAAAAGTTGACAAGTGAGTCTACCCCTAGTAGTATGAATTCCTTCATTTGACAAGTTACAGTGCACTGACATTTCTCAGGGAATAAATTTTTTATTTTTGTATATTTTTTATTTAAAATATTTATGTTATTTTATATACATGTTTTATTTTTTTATTAAATAATCTATAAAAAAAAATTACTTTCATTTTTTTCTTTTCCTTTCCTTTTTTCCCTTTTCACATTTTTCTTTAAACTAAACATTTTGTATACTTGAAAAAATGTTGGGAGTAATAGAATAGAAGCTAGGTGTAGAAATAAGTTAGGCCGGATTTTGATAGATCCGAGCTTGAGTCTGACATTCATTAAAAATATAAAGTTTGAACTTGATCTATTTATTTGTTATAGGCCTTTTTTTAAAGATTTAGTCTAACTTAACCTGTAAGTCTATTTAAAAACCTATTTTCTTATAAGGCCAACAAAAAGGCTGGTAGGCCTATTGGTCTAAGTAGATTTGTTAACTTAAAAAAGCCTATTAGTAATTACACTTTTTTTTAATATTATTATATGTAATATGAGTATTATATCTAAGAGTAAATTACATTGACGCCCTATGAGATTTTTAAGATTGCACATAACTCCTTATTTTTTTAATGTTTACAATAACATCTATTATAGGAGTATATCGTGTAATATTTTTCAAACAATCAAGGAGAGTCAATGTAATTTATAAGAGATATCAATGTAATGTTTATCAAACAATTAAGGAAGTTGGTATATGAGTAAAAAAAAGGCAGGATATCAGACGAAATTTGACAAAATCTTAGGGATGTCAGTATAATTTACTTTATATATATATATATATATATATATATAGGGGCATAATTTGTTGACACCAGGTGTAAGAGTTAGTTAAATTATACCTTCAACAACTTTTTGTATAATACAAATTTAACCAATCCAACTGTTGAATTTGATGATATTATCTTTATGATTATGTATATCAAATTTCACATCATTTGGACTTTTCTAAATATGTTATCTAATATTGAATATTTACATATAATTTAATATCATATTGTACGTTAAAATAAAGTGATTTAATGAACTATTAAATAATTTTAGAATTGTATGAAATTTTGCATACTTAATCTAATTAATAAGAACATCAAATTCAACGGTTGGATTGGTTAAATTTGCATTATACAAAAAGTTATTGAAGGTGTAATTTGACTAACTTTTACACCTTGTGTCAATAGATCTTGTCCCATATATATTAATAATATAATATAATATCACATAATACTATATAATATAATATAATTATATTATATATGCATATAAATAGGCTGATCTGTTAGGTTTAATAGTTTTTTTTAAGGCTTAAGGCTTAACCTTTTTTTTTTTTTTAATCTAAATATGCTTTTTAGAAAGTTTAAGTTAAACTTTTTTAATAAACGAATCAGGCTAGACTAGGCCTTATACAGGTTAGGTTGTAGGCCTTTGACATGCTTGCTTAACCTATTTCCACCATTAATAGAAGCCTGTGCAGCTCATGCAAGTGTGTCCTTTTCATTCCGTCAACATGTATGCTAAAATAGGATTGTCTAGTTTAGTCCAAGTAAAAATGATGTTACACAATACTATTCAAAATGATTGGTGCAATTAATACCTACAATCAACCATCTTAAAGTATATCAAAAAATTGCACCAATCATTTTGGATGAGATTGTTTAACTCTATTTTCACTTGGGGTAAGTTAGACAACCTCATGCTAAAATTGCACATAATCAATTTTGCATTCAATTTCATGATTTTGATACAAACATTTTGCTGTTTTAGGGTGAAAAAAAATCCCAATTGTACTGTATTAATAAAATATTCCTATAGTTTAATATTGTAATATTGCACGTAACCTAGTTGATAATTGCACGTTTAAAAGTAATTTTCATCAACATGTTCAAATGATATAATTTATATTGACATTACATTGATTCAAGTAAAATTGAGCTCATATTATTTAAGTAAGGTCTCGAATCTCGTAAACCCACTAAAGGTGGGTAAGGCACATTTTTCAGCAAATATTAATTAACAACAAAGACAATAATACTTCACACCATATCATGGTACGTAACAAAAAAAATGATATAATTTATATAAAAACTGCTTCACCTTAAACTTAATTTTAACTATAAAAAAAATGATATAATTTATATAAAAATTGTTTTACCTTAAACTTAATTTTAATTAACACTAATGCAAAATCATTTTTAAAAAATAAATTCAAATACCCACTAATGGTCTATGGTCACTAAATCACATTGATGTAACAAAAACAAAATTGCATGGCATTAGATCACGTCTAAGTAATATTGTAAAACTATTTTATACTATCAATGCATAGTTTATTTTTTCATATTTTAAATTTTCAAAATTAATTTTGTAACAAGTAAAATTAATTTTAGGAGCAATAAAAGTTTTTAATTTTTACAGTGTTTAAAATTAATTAAGCGTGCGATCCATAAAATGTTAATTTTCTATATAAAATTGTTTAAAATTAATTATTTTTATAGTATTTTTAAAAATCAGTAGTATCAAAATTTAAACACACTTACTTTTATGGATAATACTTCTTCAACATCCCTAATTTTTACTTACCATAGAAACATAAGGATAGCATAGAATAGCCAAACAAGTGAAAATAATCAAACAATATTATTTAAAAATAGTTTTTTTTTTTAACATAAATTCTTTAGATAAGTTTTGCAGAAAATAAAAAAGAAAATGAGGATAAAGAAGTGTAGTGTAGGTGTCTGATTTCGTGGGTGAAGTCACGTCAGTGATTCGTCGATGCCGACACAGACTTTACAGCAGAGGTAGTTACAACGTCCAAACATTGCCCTTCCATGCTCCTTCTCCTCTACAACTCAAAAAAAAAATAAAAAATGAAATATATTTTTAGTACACTAAAAATATAATGGAATTGGATTTAATTTTTAGAAATATTTTTCTTTGAATAAAACTTTTTAAATATTAAAAATACTCTAATTAGATCTTTGTGCAAAATTCTGCTTAACTTTTTTATTAAATGATTGTCAACATTATAGTTGCTATTAATTTGCTAATGTGATCATCTATGTTAACTATTATGTCCAAGTCAAATTAGTAATATATATTTTAAATAAAATCATTATATGTTTAATCCTAAATCATAGATTTTTTTAAACCTTAAAACAAAAGTAATTACACGATTTTTTATTAAAAATTGTTACTGGACACTTCTGCTCTGTTTGTTTTGAAAATTTCTTTTGTTTGATATAGATGAAATAGAGAAGAAATTTTAAAATGTTTTAGTGGGTCTCACTACTTATTTTTACTCTATTTCTCACCTACCATTATTCACTTATCTATCTCTCTATTATTTCTCTCCTATCAAATAACTTAAAATTTCAAATTATTTTCTATTTATTTCTCACCCCCTAACTTATTTTTTATCTATTTCTCTCCTCTTTATCAAGCAAAAGCTTCAGGTAATAAAATACTTTACTTGAAAACTTTGTGACCTCATTTAATAGAAAAATTAAACAGACTTTAGCACAAGAATCTAATTATGATATTTTTAATATTTGAGAAATCTTACTTAAAGAAATTCTTTTGTAGGAATTAAAACTAATTTTGTCATATTTTTAAAAGATAAAAAATATATTTAACCTTTCAAAAAATTAATAATTCTCCGAACAAGGACCATTCCGTCATTTACCACCAAGGGCATATCCGTCCCAAAATAACATCATAAAAAATCGAAATTCAAATTACAGACGATCTCCATCTCCACCGTCGAAACATTCCATCGAACGGCCCAGCTACTTCCCAGCACAAAGCGAGGGAAAAAACGTGAACCGTCGATGCTACATCATCCCCACTCACTCTCACTATAAAAATCTCGCTCACTCACCCCTCCTCTTCCAAACTATATCTCTCTGTTTTTTTTTCCGCAATCGCAAATATCAATCAGTATCACCACCAGCACCACAACGCAGGTACTTCTTCTTCTCTATCTAGATCTGCAATAAGAGGTTACTTAATTGGTTGATTAGGGTAGTAATTAGTGACTAGTAAGTGGCGTCTGAATTGCAGGGGAAAATGAGAGAGATCCTTCACGTTCAGGGAGGGCAATGCGGGAACCAGATCGGTTCCAAGTTCTGGGAAGTGGTGTGCGACGAGCACGGGATAGATCCAACGGGGAAGTACGTGGGAAACTCAGATCTGCAACTCGAGCGCGTGAACGTGTATTACAACGAAGCCTCGTGCGGGCGCTTCGTCCCACGCGCGGTGCTCATGGACCTGGAACCGGGCACCATGGACAGCGTGCGGACCGGGCCGTACGGGCAGATCTTCCGCCCGGACAACTTCGTGTTCGGGCAGTCCGGCGCGGGCAACAACTGGGCCAAGGGCCACTACACCGAGGGCGCGGAACTCATCGACTCGGTCCTCGATGTGGTGCGCAAGGAGGCGGAGAATTGTGATTGCCTTCAGGGGTTTCAGGTGTGCCACTCACTCGGTGGCGGAACGGGATCGGGGATGGGAACGCTGTTGATTTCGAAAATCAGAGAGGAGTACCCCGATAGGATGATGCTCACTTTCTCGGTCTTCCCTTCGCCTAAGGTCTCCGACACTGTTGTGGAGCCTTACAACGCTACTCTTTCTGTTCATCAGTTGGTGGAGAATGCTGACGAGTGCATGGTGCTTGATAATGAGGCGCTCTACGATATTTGCTTCAGGACTCTCAAGTTGACCACTCCCAGCTGTGAGTTAATGAGAAACCCTAATTGCTGATCTGATTGTTATTTAGAGTGTTTAGCATGCAAAATTGATTTTGAATAGAATTGATTTTATTTTTTTGAAATGATTTGGTTTAAAATTGATTTTAGAGTGACGTGATTTAGTGTATTTGGATGAAAGTTTGTAAAATTGATTTTAGCTAAAATTGATTTTGATGTGCCGTGATTTATATTTTGATTTTTTATTCTAAAAGCAAGTTATTGATAAAAGGCTTAATTGCATTTGTGATATTCAAGTCTTATCATGTAATGGATTTTGTCATTGTGTTTTTTTTTTTTTGCATTTTGTATCCTATTTTGAAATTTTGCAAAATTTGTCCAATTATCAATTCTTCATTAAATAAAAATTCGAAAGTTTGGACAAAATTTGCAAGATTTTAAAATATGGTAACAAAATCTGCAAAATGATGAAAAAAAATCAAACTTTGAATCCAGAAACAGTTCTTCAACATTAAACCAAATATGTGAAAATTTAATTAAAATTATGCTAGTAGTATTTCAATGATTTTGGATATTCAAATGTGAATTCAAACATGCAATTATATTTTGATATTTTTATTCTAGAAGCAAGTTAGTAGGTAAAACTAGTATAAAATTTTTGATCTAATATAAAAGTTACTTAAATTGTTTCAACACAAAATTAATTTTGGATTCAGGGTCAATTCTGAGGATCAATTCTTCAATGTGAAATCAAACAAGTGAATATTTATCTAAAATGACGTTAACTATATTTCTACGTGATTCTGGGTCATCTGTCTATCTTGAATCCGAACATGCTATGACAATGTGTGAATTGTGATTGTTTGTGTTTCGTTGCAGTTGGTGACTTGAACCACTTGATCTCTGCGACGATGAGTGGGGTTACATGCTGTCTTCGTTTCCCGGGTCAACTCAACTCTGACTTGAGGAAATTGGCTGTGAATCTCATCCCTTTCCCTCGTCTGCACTTCTTCATGGTTGGGTTTGCGCCTCTCACCTCTCGCGGCTCTCAGCAGTACCGCGCGTTGACGGTGCCGGAGCTGACTCAGCAAATGTGGGACGCGAAGAACATGATGTGTGCGGCGGATCCCCGGCACGGGCGTTACCTCACGGCTTCTGCAATGTTCCGGGGGAAGATGAGCACCAAGGAGGTGGATGAGCAGATGATAAACGTGCAGAACAAGAATTCCTCGTATTTTGTTGAGTGGATCCCTAACAATGTTAAATCGAGCGTGTGTGACATTGCTCCCAGAGGGCTCTCCATGGCGTCCACCTTCATTGGGAACTCGACCTCGATTCAGGAGATGTTCAGGAGGGTGAGCGAGCAGTTCACGGCCATGTTTAGGAGGAAGGCTTTCTTGCACTGGTACACTGGGGAAGGCATGGATGAGATGGAGTTCACGGAGGCGGAGAGCAACATGAACGACCTTGTTTCTGAGTACCAGCAGTACCAGGACGCCACTGCTGAGGAGGAAGGAGAATATGAAGATGAGGAGGAGGAGGAGGAAGGGGACGTGGACCATATGTGAAGGGGCTGAATTGAATGTGAAGATGCGCCTGTCTTTTACTTATGCTATGTGATGCGTAAGTGTGTTTGCTCCGCTCAACAACGTGAAGATTGTAATTAGTGTATGTATGGTTTGCGGGATGATACTGTGATGAGCCTGGTTAGTGGTATAGTGGGAGTGGAGTTTGGGTACATGTCATGCGGCACCTATATGTTTGTTCTTATATTGGCTTGCTTTTATTTTTTTGTCCATCTGGTATACTGGATCATGTTTCCGTAATATTTGTTATTATGCATGGCTTTATTCATATGCTTGGAATGTCTTTGGGAAAGCCTTGCCTCATCTTTTTAGGCTCAACAGCCTTGTGCTGCCCATGTTAATTGACAATGTCTAGTGTCTTACGGTCACGATGTGATTCAGGGTACCGATCGAATCTAATTATGCTCTGAGAATGATTATTTTGGGGATAATTCAGGGGAGACAGCTGACCCAAAATAAGAGACTCGAGGATTAAACCCTATGCTCTACAAGTCTACATGCAATCATGTATACACATTGTTGTTAAAACCGGACTGGACCTACCAATGAACCAGCCTAGTGACCGGTCCAATGTACCCACATAAGCGGAGCTTATGAAAACCACTTAAAAATTGGCCAAACCGGTTGAAAACCTGTAAGAACCAGTGGTCCTATGGGCTGGACTGGTTTCAGGAAACTAATAAAAATAATAATACAAAAAAGCAAAACGAGTCAAGTGAAGAGTGAAGCTCAAAGACGATTGAGAGAAAGCAGTTTAGGAGGCATGCGGAGTAGCGTGCAACCATGGTGAGAATCGTGTGGTGGCTGCGAATGCACCTCTTGGTGGCATTTGCAGGTCAGAGAAGATTGAAATGGTGGAGCTCAGGCTACAGCCGTGAGGAAGAACGAGAGACTTGGAGTGTTCTTGCAGTGAATGTATTTTGAATTTTTGATAAAATTGGAGCATTTAAGTTTCTAACTTCTAACGCCATATATATATATATATATATATATATATATATATATATATATAATTTTTTACAGTTTACGTAATGAAGAAAAGACAGGAGAAAGGCTCGATATTAGCAACTTACCAAGGCACTTGTTGCCTGTCAATTGCCTGTTATCTATTTACTTTTTATTATTAAATTTCACACCATATAATTTATTTTTATAAATAATTGTATTAATTTTAAATTATACTATACTAATTCTAAATATATAGTTCTCACTTAAAACTAGCAATGACCAAATTGATAAGTAATTAATTACCGTAACTTTTTTTTAAAAAATTAATGTTAAGGATTGTCTAGGAAAAAATGTATAAATAACAATTTCATGCATATTTTTTAGTATTACTTAGTATATTTATTACTTAATATATTTTATTAAAAATTTAAAAAATATTTTTTAATTATTATCGGTTTAACTACGGATTGAACTATTAAATCTTGAATCGGTACCTTAACTGGTTCAATGACGGGTCCAGTTTTAAAAACATAAACAGAGCAACAAACAGTCCAATCAAATAATTTTAAATGCAAATAATTAAAACAAATAATTTTAAGATCAAAACTTCAGTGCAACTCCTTGGATGCTTTTAGTGTTGTTCTTCAATCAAAATTGGAGTTTTATCTCAGTAATTTGCATGCATTAAAGATCAATGCAAAATACCGAGGTGAAACTCCAATTTTGATTAGGAAATAACACCAAAAACACCCAAAGAATTGTAACCTAAGTTTTGTTTTGATTAGGAAATAATATGCCCTTGATTTGCATTGTAGTATTAGTTGTTGGAGTAAAAATTCATTGTGAAGTGTGGTCGTCTAATAGTGTGTTTGGAATAGATTCATGGTGAGAAAAAATCAATTAATTTTTCATGGTGAAGTTGAAGCAACAAATAGTTGTTTCTACTTTTTCATGGTATCACCATGATTTTGTGGGGTAGAATTTTGTGATATTATCCAAACACACTATAAGTTGGTGGGTCGTTGGGTAATTTTGTGGAATTTCATGCTATTTACAAAATGATTGACTAATCAATCGTGAAAACTAAAAAGGAGTAAATTTAACTACAAGAAAAGAAGTGCAATGAAACCTTAAAAGCAAATGAATTCGAATGCAAGAAAAGAAAATACAGAAAAATAGCATTACAAGAACTACAAATAAAACATAAAAGGCAAATAAAACACGTAGCTAAAATTAAATACAAATCTTATAGTTAAATGCAAAAGTCACAGTGTTGGCTAAGGTTATAACTCGAATTAGCTGATCAAGTGTAAGCTATCGCATCAATTAAACATGATCATCACTTGGAGGAACCAGGACACTTGTTAGCTGAATATATGCTCAATTAGGTTAAGTTCATACATTGACCAAGCAATGGAAATATAAGCCTATGGTTGAAGGATAACTGACTTGTCCATTAGGTCAATAATTGCAAGGAATGTGGAAAGATAACATATAAAGATCATAACTACGTACACCTCCAAAAAGAGGGGGGGGGGGGGGGGACATGATCACATTATCCAGAGAAAATTTCAAATGGTTTATCCGAAATAAGTTACACATATGATATATAAAAGTAGTATATTACTCAAGTAGGGCAATTCCATTCCTACTCTTAAACACATATTCCACTCATTAACTTGAGTGTTGGAGTGTTTTTGTAAGTACCACCACCTGTTGTTCCAAGGAGGTTTGATCACCAAAGAAGGAGGGACCATCGCACACACCATTGCACTTAATGGAAGGGTATCTTAGATTTTTGCAAGCACATTTGGCATCCACCATGGGGCCAAAATACACTTTCCTCCAACCACCACAGACAATAGTAAAGACTAAGAGCACAGTAAGGGGAGATAAGAGGAACCCAATGGGAGATTGAAGATAGGATCAAGATGCAGTTAATCAGGAGAACAACATGGAACCCCATCTAGAGGATAGTCCCTTTATTCGAGAGATAAGGGAACAAATAAAGGCCACGAGAAGGGATAATGAAGAAAATATAGATGCTTTGAGAAAGGAAAATGAAGAAATTCAATGGCAAGATAGTTGTCTAAAGGCATATCATTATAGAGAGAGGATTGCACCTAGACATCATAAGGAAGAATGTGACAATGCTAGGGCTAAAACACCATAATCACATCTGGTGACAAGCAGATAAGTAGGGATGAGCAGACATAATGAAACGCATTCTAGAACTGACGTAGAAGATCCACTAGTAAGGAGAGCCAAAGTATGAAGGCACCTTATTGTGGATGTGATTATGGAAACACCACTTTTAGTAGGTTGGAAAAACCTCAAAATTCAAAGGTACAATGGCACACAGATCCCTAGAAGCACATTGATGCATATATCACCCAGGTAAACTTATTTACAAATGATGACGCCATATTATGTAGAGTTTTTCCTACATCTTTGAAAGGTGCAACTAAGGGTGGAAATAAGCCAAACTTTGGTAGGCTTGAGCCTGACCTTTGCAAAAAAGACAAAGTCTAAGTTTGACCTAGTTACCTGTTGTAGGCTTTTTTTAAAGGTCTAGCTTGACCTACACAAAATCTTGGTATGGTTTGTAAGCTTGATTAAAAACCTATTTTGTTATAAAGCCTATAAAAAGGCTAATAGGCCTATTGGCCTAAGTAGGCTAACAAGCCTAAATAAGCCTATAAGTAATTCTACATTTTTATATTATTATACGTAATATATGTATTATATATAATTATATATGCATAATATAACATAATAAATAATATAACATTATATGTGTATATAATAATAGGTTGACCTATTAGGCTTAATAGGCTTTTTAAAAAGTCTAAGCTTGGCTTTTTTAATAACTGAGCCAGGCTAGCCTTGTGTAGGCTAGGCCACAGGCCCTAATAGGTCACTTGGCCTATTTTCACCCTTAAGTACTTGGTTACCATTAAAGTCTATTACTTGCTTTAAAGATTTGGTTACAAAGTTCAGTGCCCAGTACACCACCAATCGAATTCATCATATGATCTCAACTGCATTGGTCAACTTGAGACCTCATTAAGAATGTTAGGCCTCATTAAGAAAGATCAGCCTAACATTTTCAACTTTAAACTAGCTTATTCACTAACTTTGTCAAACACATAAGCACTTTTGCGTGTACCTAAATCCAATGCTTTGAACTTCACTTTTTAATACTTTCACACATTCCTAATACTTTAATTTAGTGGGGATAACTGACCCAAATTATGAGAAATCACTTATACTTAATATTTTGAATTGCATGGTTGCCGTACAAGGTAGTAGTTAATTTTATAAGGGCATTAAAATAAAAGTTTTTCCTATGTAAAATAATTTAGTGATTATTTTTTAGAAATAAAAAATAAATTACTTTATATTTGTTTACAATTATAAAGATATTAACTTTTTTAAAAAAATAGTTGATTTTATGAGAAGTTATTCAAAATAGCTTATCATTTTAATAAGATTTTATATTTTTTTTAGCTTCTGATTATTTTAAAAGTTAAAACAAATGCATGAAAAAATTTTAAAAGTGATTTTTTTTTTAAAAAAAGGGTCTTAAATCTTCACTGTCAAAATTTTAGAGCATATATAAAATTGAAGTATCTATTAAGAAATTAAAATTAAATAAAATATACAAGTAAGTTTTAATTTTTAATATATTCAATATATAGTTTTTAAATAAGTGTCTATCAAACATTCGTTACTCAAACCCAAATTTCAATACGATGCCACGGTATTAAAATTCTTGAAGTATCAGCATGTTAAGAGATCGAGTGCCAATTTGGGTTTCGAAAGCTTCTAAACTTACGGATAGTTTGTTCTAAAACAAATACAAATATTCATTCAAATTTAGACACTTATTAAAAAGAAATAATAAAAAATAAAAAATATGAGTATTTAATGAAAATTATTTATTGTATATTTCAACTTTCCGCAACAAAGACTTGGGAAAGTTTAGTAACAAGCATATCACATACATGTAGATTTAGTCCCCTAAATATATTTGGCTATGATCCTTCAGCTTCTTTTTTTTTTTTCTTCCTCTCTTTTGGTGAAAGAAACTTTATCATTAGAAATACATGAGTGATCACTGGTCAACCACTAATTCAACCAATAGTTCTTTTTTCCCTCTATGAAAAATATAGTTTTTTACTAGTCAGAAGATCCACCTAGAAAATTGGTCCTTTGGGTTGTATAACTTTTTTGTTTTGCTCCAAAGGGAGTAGAACTTAGCACATGCTACATTGTATAGGGCAAATTGGGCCATATGTCTCGAAGATGGACAACCATCTTCTTCATATTGAACTTGCCATTTGGATAGAAATAATAGAAGAACTTGACATATGCCATTTGTTCTTTATTTCTGTAGTGTATATGTAGTTTTCGTATTTTGGAGTCGGTAAAGTGGATAGTAATGCTATTTCCTTTGTCCAAATATAACTTTTTTTTAATTTTTTTATAATCATTGGAGAACCTTAACAAACCTTTTTTCTTTTTCTTTCTGTTTTTTTTTCGGGGTGGGGGGGAGGTGTTCCGTATAGTTATACTGGTTTTACTAATATGGATAATTGTTTTAGATCCTGAATTTAGAAAATTGTAACGAATTTATTTTCAAAATTTACTTGTGAATCAAAACCATGTGTAGGTGTCCTCCATGCACTTTCGGTAGGTAACCGGTTAGGGTCTTACGGAATTTGAGGGATATATTTGAAAAGAAATATCAATGAAAAGATTTGCATTTGCTGTAATTATCTTTTAGAGTTTTAGTAGCTTTGTTTTAGGACTTAATTACCCTTTAGCCCTTGTTTTTTATTTCAATAAAATTTTATATCGGGATGTTAGATTTTGATATTGATACCATATTTCAAAACATCCCGATTCAGAAGTGATTAATTGGAACAATTTTTGCTTGATATCTTTATACTTCCATTCGTAGGAGGGACACATTTTAAACATTGAGAATGATTTTGTAACGCGGAATGCATAAAATACATAGCCTTTTATTGCCTTTCATTAACCAACTACCATTATGTCATTATTGATGGCTACCATTGATCAATACGGCCACCATCCATCGTGGTTAGTTGTCATATTCTAGTCACCTTTTTCTGTCATCAGTCTCTTCTACCCTTTTCAGAATTAGAGCTCAGTTTATGAGTTTGGGCTCATATAGATGTTTTTATAACTAGTTGACTAAATAGGTTATGACCAGATCATATGTTAGTCCACGACGTATAAAAACAATAGATTAAATGGGTTCATAAGTGTCGTGCCTATGGATTATGCTATTGATTATGCAGGCTTATTTAGTTTAGTCAAATTTAGTAGTATGTAAATTAAGTGTGTTGAATGTGAACAACACAAAAAAAAACCCGGTTCAATTCAGAAAGTTAGTTCAATTCAAATGAGTGCTATTGTGGACTAAGCTAAATGGATTGGGTTGACTCGTATAGCTACTTATAAGTAGAACACTTATCATCAAAATTTAATCATTAGTTGTTAGAACAACTTTTATGCTTGAAATTACTTATTTAACATGACAACATAAAATATTTTTACACAAATATCTAATAAAAATTTATCTTATTCTCACATATATTAATAAATGAATGACATAATAAAATTATAAAATTTATTAATTATTTTTGTAAATTTATTTTATACTTACAATACATATAAATTAAACTCATTTAACATTACGATAGCGTGAGAAGAGAGAGAAGATATTATATGATTCAATTGCTTCCACAAACTACTTCACTTATCTAACTTTAAGCTTAAAAGGTGGGGCCAACATGAGACAAAAATAAGCAACAATATCCATGATAAAGTTGCTCTTAATAGTTTGTGGTTGATGACTCTAGACATGTTCTCTCTTCGAGGATTTCAAAATCATTCTTTGAAAAATAATATTGTACTTCAGGTTTAAAATATTTATGATTCTAAAACGATTATTTCTGAATATTATTATTATTTTTAAAAATGATATTTTTATATTTGTTTATTTTTTTATTCTATTGATGAAAAGTAGAATATACATTACTTTTCTACGACATATAATAAAAGTTATCTTATATAACTTAGTAATTTATTTTGGTTTCCAATTTTATTTTGTATCGCATTATTTATCTTACTATCTAATTTTTAAAAAATATATTTTAAAAAATAATGTTTAGATACAATTTGAGTTCCCATAGTGTATCTTAATTTCGATTTTAATGCATATATTTTAAAATCTTGGTTTTGAATCTTTAGACTTTAAATTTGTTTAAAAATTAGTCCTTGCCATCAGCCTCACGAAATAATCGTGTTACATTCGTTTAAGTTGGTTAGTAGTGCATACGTGACGACTTAGTTAAGGTTATACAATATTATCATGCTCATTTCCTACGCAACCATAGTGTAGTTGTTATTGATGAATATGTTCATTTGTCTAAAATGATAATGGAGGAAGAAAGATATGTGCTAGATAGATAGGTTGACAGAGATGAGAAGAAGGACCAAAACCAAAACACAACAAAACTACAATAAAGGACCAATAACAAAATGTAGAAAATGTGTAGGGACTAATTTAATGGTCGCAAACTTGTGTTTTGACATACTTGCGTTGTATAATGAAAAGGTTAGGAAGAACTAAGTCTTGTAGGGACCAATTTGATGATTAGGGCGTGTTGTGAATGTTTTGAATGTATCAAATGGTGAATGAATGAAAAAAATGGTTTTATCGATAGTGCATATTAGAGTTTGAAAATTACTTATGAAAACTAATCCAACATAATAACAAGAATAGCATCAATATAAAAAATAATTAATAAAATATTGAGGGTTAATTGATATATATATATAAAGAAAACAAGAAAATGAAAACCTTTTTTGTGGCTAGGATTGACTACAGCTATACTGCATTCCAAAGACATATATGTATAGCCCACAATACATGGAAAGAGTTTATTCTTAGTATCCCACCCAGCCAGCTATGTATAGCGAGATAACCCAAAATACACAAAATACGCCAATATCTCCTTGTAGATGACAGGGATGATTGTGATGACTAGGATAGCTTTAGGTTTCTAGTTATTGTAGAACTTGGAGACAGTGGCCCTTCAATGAATGTTTCTACAAAAAAGCTTTGTTATAGTAGTTGCACCACATCCTGTCCAGCTTTGGATCTGCATAATCAATATCAATCCACCTAGGCATAACACTTATAGCAAATTTTACAACAACAATAGCATCAAAAATTATTTTTAATTTTATATGATTTCATCAATGAGATTTATACCAGATTTGTATATTTGTAGTAGTATATCTCTGCTTTGCGCTTATATTTAAGACTCTCCCCGATAAATTTCATCAATGAGATTTATTATTGATTCAATCTTGATTCAACTACACAGTACTTTTACCGATTTAATGACCGATCTAATTTTAAAAACATTGATATTAATAATTATTTTTGAGTTTAATGGTCATGTACTGTCAGTGTAAAAAGTTTTACATTGTTATCCAATCAGAAATTAGCATTAATATGACTTTTAAAGTATTTATTATAAAAATCAACAAACTTACAATAAATGGTAGTTTGTGACTGAATGATAGTGTAAAACTACTTTACATTATGAGTGCATGACCATTAAACTCATTATTTTACCATTGATGTATACCTTTTTCTTAGAAAAGAAATAATAACATTAATTACCATTTGTCCTATTAATAAAAAGAGATAATTATGAGGATAATAGAAAAATAAATCCAGGACATACTAAAAAATTAAAAATTTATATTAATTATTTTTCTTAATATGTGTATAAAAAATAAATAAAACAATGAAAGGAGTAATTAACTTTGTAAAACTTTATCCAAAGACTTGTCAAAAAGGTTGGGGGTCCAGCCAAGATGATCTAAAAAGTAAAGTAATACAGTTTAATTTGGTGAGATAGCTTCATTTTTCCTCTCATGTCTATGAGTAACAGAGTAACGCGTGAAGTTAGACTGCCTAGACAATGGAATTATATATATATATATATATATAGGTCCATGCTTTGGCATACAAATACATAAAAGAAATTTACCCTATAAAATTCATAAAAGGCCATTCTACCATGTGAAGATATATAAACTTTTTCGATGAAGTGTTTATAATTGTTTGAACAACAATACTTTATTTTTGGTTTGGAAATGAAAATAGAAAAAGAAAAAAAAATCTATCTGAAAAGAAAGTGATGAGAAAATAAGTGATTTTTTTTAATTGTTTAGTCAAACAGAAGTATTAAAAAAAGTAAAGAATTTTTTTTTATTTGTTTGCTTGTTTAGTTTGATATAGAAAGTGAAACAAAAATTATTTTCTTTTTAAATAGACACTTATACCCCTATTAAAAGTAAAGACTAATTAGTGTCATAGGAAATACTTAAGAAATTAAAAATAACACATTTTATGAAAAATTTAATGTTTAATATTACTATTATATTTCCATCAATATATTTTTTATTTATTGATTTTTTAATTAATATTTTGAAAACATTCGCTAGTAGGACCTTAAAAGTACTACTAAATTTTAGTTTATATTTGAGTGTTTAGAGATAAGGATGTTGATGAAATAGTCAAAAAAGAATTGTCACTCCCATTACCTTTTTTTTTTTTTTTCCCGAAAGTGAAAACTTAAAATATTGAGACACACATTTCTTTTTTCTTCTCCTCATTTTTTTCTTCCAACATTTTTCCTTTTTTAACATATGCCAAACACAATACAAAGGTTGTGAGATATGTCTAACTTAATTAATAATTTTATCATTATAATAATGTGATATATAAATCAATTGTAACTAAATTAATTAATTAGATTTTCTGTCTAATCAATCTTTTATATTGAAGGTAAGAGATTAATAAAAAATTTCTTGCTTATCATATTAATTGTGTGGAGCGAGGTCATATAAAGTAGTTATTATAAACTAAAATAAATCTAAAATAGCATACAAGATTAAAGAGATATTGGAAGAGTTTATAAGAAATTTAAATTTATAAAATAATTTATAATTTCTATACATTCTTTTTAATTTCTTTTAATAAAATTAATTAAAATACTTTTTAATTTATATTTAGAAATTTTATGATTAAATTTACGATATGATTTTTTTGTGTAATAAAAAATATTAAATAAATAAATAATTAAATTATTTATTCAAAACGCTTAAAGTGAAACCCTTAATAAGGAGCCAGAAGTAATACTCCGTCTCCTAGACACAATGATGTGCTTTGTCCCTTAAGCCCCCACTGATGTTAGTGTCTCTAATTGGCCTGTCTTCAGTAAACTTGGAGGAGTTAGTGCTTCCATGCTTCGGCCCACATGCAACCTACGAAGTCAAGATGTTGGATTTGTTTGCCTCATTAATACTTTTTTCAGTTTGGTTTAGTTCTTTTTCTCCAGTTTCAATTTTTTTATATATAAGTATAAATTTTATTTTTTTGTCCATTAGCCTAAGCGTGGATAAGATAATATTAATTATATGGGGGCTATCATATATTTTTCTAATTTTTTTCATTAGCCTAAGCTTGGATAAGATAAACATTAGGTATATATGTGGCCAATCCGGTGAATATTCATTTTAATTATTGAATTGGAAGAGGTGATTTTAAAGACACTAAATGCTCCTTTAAAGTAAGAAAATGATGGAAATAGCCTATTTCTTCGGAAATAATTTCAGTATCATAGAAATTTTTAGGAGCTTTTAAATTTAGGACAAAGAAGAGAGTAGCAGAAAGTTGCTTTTTTTTTTTTCCTTTGCCGATGGGTAAAGATTGAAGAACAAGATTTTTTTTTTCCCTTCTGATATTCAACTTTCAGTTTCATTAAATAAATAAATGATTTGAAAATGCCTTAGTTATTTCAATGAAAAATGATTTTTCTACACTTTAAATAACAATTCAATATCTAAAAAACAAAAAATACTACTTTTTTAATGAATTTTTAAAAATTAAATAATTAATAAATACATCGTTAACTTATCATAAAAAAAAGCTGGAAGTATTTGACTCCGGTTTCTTATATTAGTATTTTCTAATTTGATTAAGGCTTGCTTTTAAAATCATGTTTGGCCAGGGAAAAAAGATAGCTGGTTAGTAGATATACAGACGTTGCACCAATATGTAGACACACACACGTCTTTCTCTATTGATTTCTCTACCTACCCATTATCTCTTTCTTTTTTCTTTTTATTGAATTCCTAGTGGAATTCTCGAAAGGAAATTCAACAATGACAGCATAAAATGCAGCCGTTAAGTTATTATTATTATTGTTGTTGTTGTTATTATTATTATTGTTGTTGTTGTTAGATGCTCTTAGCAAGTTGTCGAGCCTATAATCCGACTTCATGAGTTCAATTCAATCTAAGAGTTTAATTATGAAGGGTCAAAAATGATCTCTATGATACCTCCTATAAATTGGCAAGGTTAGCATTGTTGTCTACAATCCCTTCGTCTTCAACTTGGGACTAGAGGGACATTAGACCCTTTTGGATTCTAGACCGAATACTTAGCTCGAGTCCACTATTACCATATGTTAAACTCACAGGCACAAACTATGCTATAAATTGAGGAATACTTGACCATGAGGTCAAAATTCCTATTGATGAACCCCTAACATACCTCATTGAGATACTAATACCCTTTTATATATAAACATACTCTGGCTACCCATAATAAGAAAAGATAGAACACAACCATGGACCATACAGTTTCGAGCTTTGGGACTATACTGAGCCAATCATATAGACCAAACTATCTATAGAGGTATGATTGACTCACCTCTCTATTTAACTGCTAGTAGACCACACATCATGCATAGCGTCTATCTATGCGCCAGATTTCAATCTAACCCTAGAGAGTCTCATTTAAAAGCTGTTAAGAGGATCTTTAGATATCTTGTTGGTACACCTAACCTCAGTTTATTCTGTGAGAGAAACAAAGATTTCAGGTTAGTAGGATACTGTGATGCAGACTATGCGGGTGATAGACTTGAACGAAAGAGCACAAGTGGTGGATGTCATTTCATCGAACCATGTCTTATATCCTGGACCAGCAAGAAGCAGAACTCAATTGCATTATTAACTGCTGAAGCTGCATATGTATCTGTTGCTAGTTGCTGCTCACAACTCCTATGGGTAAAGTATCAACTTGAAGATTACTCTAGCTTTGAGCATAACATTCCTGTGTTATGTGATAATACTAGTGCAATCAATTTATCTAAAAACCCTATTCAGCATTCTAAAGCTAAGCATATAGAGATAAGACATCATTTTATTCATGACTATGTTCAAAAAGGTGTTTTTGATATTAAGTTCATCGATACAGACCATCAATGGGTTGATATCTTTATAAAAGCTTTATCTGTAGAACGTTTTAACTTCATCTTAGAAAATTTGCACATGAAAGTTTTGCAAGAATAAAACGTCTTACATGCATCGTCTTATTTGATTATTTAAGTTTCGTCTTATTCTATATCGTCTTACATCTCATTATATTTCGTCTTACTGACATAATCGTCTTTGAATATGAAAAGTTTAAATTCATTAGTGTGATATTTCCCCTAATGATTACTCTCGATAACCACCTAAGAAACGTGTGCCGTCTCTCCTGTCACATCAAGACGTCATAAATGCACGTCTCTTTAGTACTTTTGACCTTCTCTTTTATTCAAAATAACCGCTCTTTTCATCACTCCCACGTTGAAAACTTCTCAAACTCTTTGAACTCAAACCCTATTCTTCACCTTTTCTCTTAAAACTTAATCTCTCAAGCCAAAACTCATGGCCACCCAAAAATAGCTTGTGTCTATGGTGAGATTTGCAGAAAGTGACTTTGTCGCCAGAAAATGGGTCGACTTACAAAAACTTGAAGAAGAAGGATTCCCTCTACAAATGTATATCAAAAATGTCAGATGGGAAGCCTTCGTGCAGAAGAGAACCTCCTGGTACCATGCACCATACGCCTACTTTTGGGCCTCTACGTCTGAGGTCAACGGAACCATCACTAGAACAATCGACAATCAAGCCATCATCATCACGGCATTGTAGCAGCGTCTAGCTGTAAAAAGGAGGGTGACCTCTTTACTGAAGACTGGGAAAAGGTCATAACCTAAGAAACTGTCGACAGGGCATTGTATGGAATGCCTAGGCCTCAAACTGAGAACAAGGATGTTCTGAAGAGGTTTCTAGTATGCTTCAAACATGAAGCCTATCTGCAGATTAATTAACAACGTCTTGCTGCACATTATTCTGCCAAGAAAAGGCTCAAAGGATAATGTTACCTCCAAGGATAGATTTTGCATATACAAGATGTTGACTGGTCAGAAGGTCAATCTACTTGCATTAATCCTGGACAACTGAAGATCCTGTCTCTCCAAGTCGAAGGAAGGAGCCTAGAACAAGTAGAAGCATCCTATTCCCTACGCTATGCTCTTCACCGAAATCATCCGTTTGGCAAGAATAAAAGAATCTGGGTTGGAGAAGATGAAATAAGGTTCCGAGATCAATGTATCCATCATCAGGAAGATGAGGATTGCACATCTCTTCTCTAGATACGTTGCTAAACATCCAGAGTTGGCATTGATCAAGGAAGAACCACCAGAAGAAGTTGTTGGAATTGTGTTTAGAGTGGGATAGTCTGTTGACCCCTCTGTTGGTACTGTGTCTACTCAACCTCCACCATAGATGAAACCCCAATCATCTCAACCACAACCCAAACAGACCAAACCACAAAAACCTAAGTTACCCATCAAAAGACCTTCACAGCCAAACCCTCAACCACAACAGACCAAACCCCAAACCCCATCGTCTCCACTTCACAAGAAACAAAAACCTTTAACCATTCGTCTGAGATCCAAACCATCTCCCCAACTTGACTCAGACGATGACCTTCCCATTAACACCCTTCTTCCTACTCGAAGCACAACCATTCTTGCCCTTCCATTAGAACAACCACCTCCACCACCTACATCTACTGAATCCACTCCATCTGCCCAACCATCTAAAAAGCCCTTAGAATCCAAAAAAATTCCTGTACTAAAAACAAAAGCTCAAGAAGAAAAGCAGCTCAGGAGAGCCTAAGTTGAATCAAAATGGGCTGAGAAAAAGAAGAAAGAAGAAGAAGAGAAACTAGCTGAGGCTGAACAAGAACAGATTAAGGAAGTAGTGCTTCAATCTGTGATTGAGCACTCGCTACAAACAGCCCCTGTAGAGCATGAAGAGCAAGAACTGTTGACTCTAAAGGACATTGCTGCTACCTCAAGAGGTAGATTACCTAAATCCTTTTTTTGGGAAGTTCCACAATCTGTTTCTTTATCTCAAGTCTTCAACTGTCTTTCTGTAGACTTAACAGCGACACCTAGTTTTGATAAGCCTGCAAGGGCTGTTTCACTCTCTATTTCCTTCGCGAAACCTGAAATAGAAGGAACTTTGCCTGGAGGAGTTGCACCTATGATAGATGAAACAGCATTAGAAGATTATCGCTCTGAAATGCCTCCGTCTGAACATCTCCAAAGGCGCACAATGATCTACTTTGAGCAGCCTGAGTCGCATTTGACTGCAAAAGCAAGAGAATATCAATTACCAGAGCCCTTCAACCCAGAGGAACTTCAGTCTACAATCAATTATGAACTGGGCGAAGTAAATAATCCAAGGATGTGGACGACTCTCATCAATGAAGAATGGCCACTTCTGGTACGCCATGGGTACACTTAGAAATTTCTTGATATTGAAGAAGTACGTACCCCAGCCATGTCTTGTGAGCCGCACATCACCCCATACGTCTAGGAGGAAGGATATAACACTCTGTCAGACGCTCCAATCTTTGTTTATCCACCTTCAACTAGAACGACATTTCCAGCTAGATATGAAATTTGGAGACAACGTGGGATTCTATGTCACACCTCTCCTTTCATACTAAAATGCAACTACTCAGAGTATCTGATCATGTGCAGAATGTATCATTACAAGCCCAAAATCATATATTTGTTCTGTCATGGGATGATCAAGACTTACCCCCTCGCCATTCGTTCAGAAGACAATTCAGATTTTGAAAAATGGCGAATTAGTGATGATGACTGGGAATTAGGAAGGGTGATGAATAATTTCCTGCAGGAGAAGATGCATATTTCCTTGCAACATGCAATCTGTGAGCGAAGGTGTCCAGACCTTGAACTAGGCTCGCCTAGATTCATGGCTACTTGGATGTGGCTCCTCATGAAGCCATGGACTACCTTTCACATCTACTGTCAAGAGAACTATCTATGCCAAAATCTATCTATGGGAAAAGGAAAAGAACCAAAGTTTAGACATAACTCCCAAAGGCACTTGATGATCAAACAGAGAGCTCTATTGTCTGCACAGCTAGCTAAACTTAAAGGAAAAGCAACTCTCCGATGCACAGATCACAAAAGGTTGCAAGACCATGTTGAAGCACTAAAACACTTCTCTGGTCTGTCTATTGAAGAGAAGAGTCTGCTAAGTCATGAAGCTGCACTCCGTTTGACGGGTCACTGGACACATGTCTCTTTGTCTCCCTCCAACTGTACATCCAACCCCCAAAACCAACTATCCATAAACCTACCCCAAACCTATATCTTCTTCTCCTCTAAAACCTTCGAAATCTCTCTACCTTGCGGCCACTTTTGGTTCTGTGGTCCTCCTGTACCCTATGTTTTCAACTTATGTTTTGTAGAGGAACCCAGTGATGAAGCAGCTACCAGCTCTGCACCTGCACCTTTAGACGACAGGCAAGCTTTTAATGAATTGAAGCAGACTGTGCAGCGTCTTGAAGCTGATCTTAAGAAAGAACGCAGGAAACGCAAACGAGCAGAAGTTTTGTTAGCCTAAACTGGCTAAGCCCTTCAAAAGTGACTTCGACTCATCATCTACACCTTTAAACTCTGAATCTCCTTATTGATGATGCCAAAAGGGGGAGATATATAGAAGACAAAAGGGAGTATAAAGATATCAATCTCAGGGGGAGTATTTTTTTTATACAATGATGAATTACATATTGAATGATATCGTCTAGTTTCCTTTAGTTGCCTCTTTATATATATTGCATCTGCTTAACTGAAGTACACCTAAAGCGTTTTTATAGAAAAATATTTTACAAGAACTATATTTGTTTGTCATCACCAAAAAAGGGGCGATTGTTAAGACAAAGGACGAATTTATAACCCTCAAATATTTTGATAATAACAAACAGTTAAAATTATATATGTCCTTACATAATCGTCTGATTATATGTTCGTATACAATCGTCTATTGTTTTTAAAATGAATATTGTCTTATCTTTTGATTAGATAAACTTCGTAACTAACAAATACGATAACAACGTTCTAAAATGATCTACACATCAATTAGAGCGTAAGCTATCTCCAAACGTATAAAGTCTACATACCTGCTTTCGAAGATAGTCAACGAAAAGAAGGAATATATGTGCGTATGTCAGAACGGGAAAGCGGACATGACAACTGCTACAAGACTGAGTACAAGAAGAGAAAAGATAAGTAGATTGCTTTATCTTATCATATGACAAGTTGGTGAAAGGCATTAATGCTATGTTTAATGCTCCAACGACTCTCTTCATCAGATGAAGGCCGTCTTCTGCAAAGCACTCAACGAAATTTTTTTGAAGCCTATATATAGAAGAAGAGACCTATTTCGAAAGTTGTTATTGCTGCTGATCATAAATTACTTTAAGAAAAGAAAAAGCTTGCGTAAACTCTATTTGTAAAAACCTTTTCATACTTCATTGTATATTCGTCTGTTAAGACGTTAAATCCAGTGAGGTAACTCACGAGTAAAACTTTTTTTTCAACGAGATTGGTGGAAGCCTGAAGAGGCTTTGATTCAAAGAATACTTGGGTGTTTGCTTGAAGAGGCAAGTGAAAGACTACTTGGGTTGAGCCTGAAGAGGATTGTGGAAAGAATACTTGTAACTTGAAAAAGTTAGTAGAACTTGGTTGTTGCCAAGAACTGGACGTAGTCTCTAGGGTGAGACGAACTAGTATAAATTCTATGTGCTTTCAAGTTTGTCCTTCAGCTTTTGTCTGTCTTACAAAAATGTTTTTGAAAATCCTTTTGATCTTATTTCATACGATACGTAGTTAACGAAAGTTTTTAGAAAATTTGCTATAACACAATTTAACCCCCCCTTCTTGTGTTATCTTTGTGCTCTACAGTATGGAAAGAAAGGGAAAAGACAAAGACAAAGAACAAGCTAACTAGCCCTACGAAAATTGGAAACCCTTGTAGAACTATCAAATGGGCTGACTTGGCCCAGCGGGCCAAGCATATGAAGTGGGTCAACCCTGTAAACTCAATTTTCTTGTGAGCCTTACTTTTATTGACCGAGCTTAGCCCGTCAAGTCCATCTGGCAGGGATGAATTGGCCCATTTATACATTTTTTCCTAAAATAATATAAATTTTAAAAGAAAAAACTAAAAAAGAATAATAACATTGAGCCAAAAAGGTCTAATACTTTTGGGCCAACAATTCACTGACCCGGCCTAGCTCGTCTGGCCCATCGGGCCAAGCCAAGTAGTTGTTAGACTTTATGAATTTTGGTTAATTTCTTTCATAAAATCAATGTCTAAAATTTTTATAATAAACCTAATTAGATCTCGTCAAGTTATAAAACAAATGATGGAAATTAAAATCGGCTTGCATAATGTTTAACTGAGAAGGAATCATTATAATTGTAGTAAATCAATGTAAACCATTTTAGATACTTTTTATATTTTAATACTCTTTGTTCGTTGGGTTCGTAATGTTATTCTGAATTAATAGTTTATATAAATTACCAGTTGGAATAAATTAATTTTATCAAGTTATTTCAAATATTTTTCTATTTTTCTATCAAAAAAATATTTTCCATTTTAACATATCATTTACTAAATTATAGAAAAAATAGTCACCAAAAAAAAAATTACAAAAAAGATTAACATATTTCAATTTGAGAAAATTATTATCTTAATCTATTATTTTTTATTTTATTTTATTTTCCACTTATTGAGAATACCAAATATCAAAAATAATACTTTATTAATTTTTTGAGATAAAATAGAATGTTAAAAAATTAATATTCACTACCAAGCATGTGGATCAACTAGTGCAGAATTGTTGCAACTTAACCAATGGTCTCAAATTCAAATATAACTGTTTTTTATAGAGGATACATGTGATTTATACAAAAAAAAAAAAAAATATTTTGAAAAGAAAGGAATAAAAAATGTAACAGATATCATAAGGAATCTTTACCATTTGTTAAAAAATATATTAAAGAATTATTATTTCCCAAATTTAGAATTTCTTTTAATTTCACTAATTAAGAGTACCTCAACTAGAAAAAATTGTGACAAAGAAGAGTACCTCAACACTCAGGAACTTAGGTTCCTTGGGAACAATTAGAAAATAATTGAGATGAAGTGGTGTACCTCAACGACTTGTGATCAATAGTAAGCTCAACTCAACCACTTGACCTCCCTTGGAAGTGCACTTAAGAGGAGGACCTCAACTATTGAAAATCAAAAAATATAAATTTGGTACAACCACCTAGTTTCCTTGGCACTAAAAAAATGCACCTAGGAGGACATTGATTATTGAAAGTTAAAAAATATAAATTTGCTCCAACCATTTGGTCTCCTTGAACACATAAAAGTAAACCCAAGAAGAGGACCTCAACTATAGAAAATTAGAAAATATAAATTCACTACAACCACCATTTAGTCTCATTGGGCACAAAAAAGTGCACCTAGGTGGAGGATCTTGACTACTAAAAATAAAATAAAAAATCGCTACAACCACTTAATCTCCCCAAGTACAAAAAGGTGCACCTAGGAAAAGGACCTTAACTACTTAAAATTGAAAAATATGAATTCTTTGTGACCACTCAATCTCCCTCGTTACAAAATGCCACACCTAGAAGAACCTTAACTAACGAAAATCGAAAAGTATAAATTCGCTATAACCATTCAGTCTCCTTGACCACAAAAGATGCACTTAAGGAGGACCTCAACTATTAAAATTTAGAATATATATTTGAACCTCATTATGACCACTCGATCTCCCTAGGTCACAACAAAATGTACCCAAGATGAGGATCTTGACTATTGAAGTTCAAAAAAATGTATGACTATTAACCCACGAATATAACAAAGTGCATCAACATACTTAAGAGCATCTTGACGGTCAATTGGTCATAGGATTTTAATTAACACCACTCTACGTAAAACTTACTTGGGTCATTTTTACAATATTCTAATGTCTCAATTTGACCAACAATGATTTTTACAATAATGTGCATTTTGTTGAAACCAAAAACATATGAAACGTCTAGTCCCTTAAATTTTGAAGATAACAAACTTATAAAGTTTTAGGTATCTATTGTGAAAAATGTCTTTCTACAGCGTCCAATGCGTGTCCTATATCAAGACGTCTAACGCGTCAATTTTAACGAGCGTCCAATAGACTCGTATATGAACTTCGTCTAAGCGTAAGTCTATCTCCAAATGACCAAGTGTTTAAAGCTTGCCTATGCGTTTCTCACATGTATATCTCGAAACTAATGCTTTACCTATTAAAGTGATCTAACGTTCAAATATCTAAGCATTAATTGAAGGACAGATACATTGTAGTGCATAAGCGCCGTATTGCAGAAAAAGAAAGTCAACTTATCAAGCTGCCAAGCTGGATAAAGAATGATCAGAAAAGCATCCCTCCAACGTAGTTCTGCACCTTCCATTTTAGTGCAAGAACAAAAGCCACTTTTTTTGACACTACTGAAAGCTCAATATACACGCATTGGACTATGTCGAAATATTTCTTTCAAACTCTTTGTGAAAAATTTTGTATCGCACTTAAACTTTCATATTCCCACATTGTGAGTAGACTTGTTGTCTTACAACTATTTATGTTGTGAAAGCCTGAAGACGCTTAGTGAGAAAGAATACTTGGGTCGTTAAGCAATCTGAGTGGATTGCATTGTAAAGCCTGAAAAGGCTGTGAAGAATACTTGTGTAATCTAAGGTTGGTTAGTAAATACCTTCAGGTTGAAGAAGGGACTGGACATAGCTCTAGTTTGAGTGAACCAGTATAAAATCACTGTGTTCTTGTTCTTCCCTTATCTTTTTGATGAAACTGCTTTTTGAACTCATTTTGATTTAGTTAAAAAGTATTTAAATCGCACAATTCAACCCCTCTTCTTATGCGATCTTTGTTCTTTCACATTTAACATCATTATTTAGTTAAACAACATGTGAAAACCTTTTACAATAATATGCACTTTGAAAATCTTCTACAATAATTTAAAATCATTATTTAGTTGAACAACAATTAGAAACCTTTTTAATGTTTATGTGCATTCGACATCGTTTTTAATTATAATGCATTTCTCATAACTTGATGACTCAATTTAACTAATCATTATATTTAGAAAGACACAATATGCATTTGGTATACCCTAATTACGCAGTTTAACTTAATTATCGTACATTTATACTTGTCAATAAACAACAACTTTAATGATATCTAAAACATTGTTCAAAAATCATAGCATAACGAAATATCAAAATCATTGTTCAAATCCTACATTAAAAAGTCAACCTTCTCATATGGCTGAACATGTCTAGTATAAAAAAGTTAATAGGGGCATTCCTTGGCCTTTCATAAACAAATCACTCATAGCTCCACCACATTCCCATCTCTAATCACCTAAAAAGGTCCTAATCTAATCAAGTCAAGATCATATCGAGATAAAGAGTTGAAAGCTAAGAAATTGCCTTCTTAAAGCCATTTACATATTGCAAAGCTAAGTCCGTCTTATACCATTCAACCTCGTTTGTTTTCTTGCTCAAATCGGCCTCCAAAGAAGAGCATTTCTCATGTAAGGAGGAGATTTCTTTCATCGTCATTTTACGATTTTTGTCAATCTTTTATCGCTCTATTGCAAACTCAACCTCTTTTTCTGACAACATCTTCGAATCTTTTTCTTTTTCTTCTTTTACCTTCGAATCTTTATGGTCAAGATCAACCATCCTCTTGCGAAGCCTTACAACTTCTTTTTCTTTCACCTCCCTATCTTTTTTCAAATAAAGCTCGTCCACTATATTTTGGGCCAACAAAGAGCCCCTAACATAAAAGACTTGCTAGGCACGAGAAGTTAAACGAGGACTCACCTTCTATAACTGCTTATAACCGTATCCCTTAAAATATTCCCGAATCAGCTTGTAGTATGGGAAATTAGAATCCCACAATGACAACGTTCTCCTATGGCCTTTCTAGGTAATTACCCAACTCAACACTTGATTGTTTACCTTTAGTCACTTCGCCTACGACTTAGGACTGCAAAGGTTGTGGACCCTCCTAAGTAACTGTCAAGTTTATAATCCAACTTCATAAACTTGGCCCAATTCCACAATGGGCAAACTAGAATTCCACAATGACAGCGTGCTCCCGTGGCCTTCCTAGGTAATTACCTAGCTCAACACATAATCGTTCGCCCGCAGCCCCATCACCCACGACTTAAGACTAGAAGGGTTGTTGACCTTCTTAGGTAATTGTTGAGTCCATTACCCAACTTCATGAGCTTAGCCTAATCCAAGAATTCAACTCTGAAAAGTTAAAGACAATCCTTCTAACATCTAACCTATAGCTTGGTAAGATCAACATTGCTATCCACAATCCCTTTTGCCTTTGGCTTCCGATTGGATGGGTTATGGACCTTGTCAAATTCTAGGCTAAGTACTTAGCTTAAGTCCACAATTATCGTGTGCCAAATTTACAAGCACCAATCAAGCCACAAATGAAGGATTAATCTATCACATGCGGCTAAAATTCTTGTTAATTAACCCCAATATATATACCTCACTAAGATATTCTCTTAAATATAGACCCACACACAATGAGAAAAGACAAAGCACAATTATAGACCAAATGTCGTGTTTAAGGGCACTAATTAAGAAATTCAAAATAAACTTTTTTTTTTTATTGAAAATCACGTTGAAAATGTATTGAAAATCACAATAAATGTGCATTAATCACATTTTTTATTCCTTAAACAATGTTTTAAGGGTACTGGTTAGCATTTGTCTTATTATTATACCAACACCTAAAGAGAAAATTTCGCCATCCATAAAGTGTGCCTTACAATATTCATACCAATAGAATTCTGAGAGTCAAAAAAATAGGTTCTTATTAATTTGTTATGATTTGTCAAACTATCGATTTGAAAAATCAAATTATTTACAATCTACTTTTGCTTTTCTAAATGCAATAAAGGAGTGTATCACAATCTCCAACCTTTTAAAAATCACTCAAACACATTTTAAACTAACTAAACCCTACTCGTCTTGACTTAATTAATGACATAGTGTTAATTAGTAATACTTTATCTTGTTTCTTACATCTACCATAGGAAACTGGCTTCCATATTGCAAGCATGGACAAATTGCTGATAACAAATGTTTGTTACAACAATTGAAACCTTAAAAAGGATTAAGAAACATCCATATATAGAGACAACATAACTAATCCTCCTGTGAATAAGTTTCCAGTGGTAAAAATTTTCTTAAACCTAATTGTAGAGAGAATGAAAAATATATTTTCTATATGCAAGCAATATACAAAAAGATGTCATAATTAGAAGAAAAAAAATGAAAGAAAGGGAAGGGGAAGCAATAGAACACATCTAATCAAAGAAAACAAAATTACAAAATCACAATATCCATCATGAGTTTTGGTGGAGTTGTTAGACTTTTTCTTCAATACAACACCCCATGTGATTACTTCCAAGAATAAGCCAACTACAGCCAGTACAATAAGCAGTATACTATAAGTTGATTTCCATTTCTTATTAGGATTGAAGATGCTAAAGCCCCCAACTCATAGTATTTAGAACTCCCTGAATCTGCCATTCAAGAAAGTCACAAATTTAAAGTAAAATTTAAAACAACTCAAGATGAATAGAATAAACTTGCTAATTCAATATTTCTACACATATTGACCTTGAAAAAGAAGTGAAGAATACAATTTTCACCAATCTCTCCCTTTCTCTCTATCTCATTTGCAATCTTTCCCTCTATCTGTTTTGTGTTGCTTACCTTCACAAAATTATAAACTTCACAATAAGGGGAAGAAAACAAAATAAGAAAATATCATATCAAAAGACATATATATTACTAATATTAATGGGTAAATATATCAAATTAGTGAATTAACCATTTGAAAGGAAATGAATCACAATATCTAAGCAAGTATTATGTATGTAAATAAGCAAAATATAATAAAATAAGAACATAAAGTGTGTAGTTGTGTTGTTGCTACTTGTCTTAACAACATGAACATTTGCATAAACATAATATTCCTTAATATAACAATTGCTTTCAGCATCTAATATTTGATACAAAAAGAGAAAAAAAAATTAAGCTTTAGAAAAGGACTAATATTTTAAGTAATCCTTGACTGAGCTCACTTTTGTGACCAGATTCTCCAAGTCCAATTAAATCAAATATGTCAAGCAAGCTATCAATCGAATTACTTATTTGAATGGCTAATCATGTTATGGAGTGATTAAAACTCGATCACTATATCACATGATTGAACATGACAATGGTTAATTGATGCTTTTCTATGAAAATTCATGCACAGTTTGATCCCCAAGATCTTAACTACAATGCACATAATAAACAGAATTGTATGACTTCCAAATCCAATCAGTATAGAATAAAAACTCATAATAAACAACACAAATCTCAAGATTCACGTAATTAAGCTTAATATGAAAAAATAACTAATTAAAAATTGACAGATATTGTGTAACTAAATAAGGACTCAATTGAATCATAGTCAAGAAACTCACAAAATGTAATTACTTTTCATGAATAAAAGATATTGTGTCTCAAAAAAGATGTGTAACTCTTGCAAACAACAAAATAGTGAAATAGATATCTTAGTAATGTATATAAGCACAATATCAATTTTTATATAGTGTAAGTGAACTTTGTGTAACAGAAAGTGTTGTTGTGAAATTCCTAATGACTAAAGAAACTAAATTGTAACAACTGAACACCAAAGACTTCAATTTAGATAGCTAACATTATGTTACTATATCTAATTATATCCATTTATTTTCCTACTATAATGAATTCTACTCACTAAGTAAATGAATGCAAACACATACTTAAAAGAACATTTTCTTTATCGATGTAGTTGAATTTTACACACTGATGGCTTCAAAGGGATAAAGACTTACATGTTAAAGGCTTTGGAAAACCTCCTTGAAGACTACATTTGTTGTTGTATTTAAGGGTCTTCTATCATTATCATGTAATAAGATCTTCAATCCTTCTTTGGTTTGAACTCTAGAGAATGTGACATATAATTGGCCATGGCTAAAAATAGGTTTAGGCAAATATAATCCAACACTTGCAAGAGACTGACCCTGAGACTTATTAATGGTCATAGCATATGACACAATAATTGGAAATTGCCTTCTGATAAGCTTGAAAGGCCATGGTGATTGAGATGAAGACATAGACATGCGAGGAATGTAAACCAAATTGCCAATGTTCTTTCCATACATGATCTTTGACTCAATAACATGATTTGCTAGTCTTGTGATAATTAATCTAGTGCCATTGCAAAGACCTTCTGACTGATCTAGATTTCTCAATAACATTATTGGTGTGCCAACTTTGAGTTTTATGTTGTGATTAGGAAGGCCAGATGTCTTCAAAGTGTTTAGAAATTCAGGAGTAATTGCCTTTAGTGTTGGATTTTCAAGTGTTTCAGACTTGTCAATTGAATCTGAGCTTAGGTATTCTCTTTTTTCCCCTGGTATTAATGAAAGAACATAATCATTGATTTGATCTACAATCTCAATGGTTGATGCTACAATGGCTCTAGATTGTAGGAACTCTTCATTTTTGTATTGGTGGATTAAATTAAGATATGTGCTTTGCACAATAGCATCAATGGGGTCATCAAAATCTTTGATTAGAAATGATTCAAGAATTTCTATTGATGCATAACCATCATTAGGCTCAGCTATTTTTCCATCTCCCACATCTAATATCCACTGTGAAAATTGAACGAGTTCTTGATCACTGGTGTGGTTGGGATCATGTTGTAGACGCATATTTTTTGTCAAAGTTAAGACTTGGCAATGTTGCCAAAGGTATGAAGCATTGATTGTAGCATTGACTATATCAGAACGACTTCCCTTTGGAATAACAGGTAGAATTTGTCTAAAGTCTCCACTAAAAACAATTACTTTTCCTCCAAAAGCAGAATCTACATTGTTAGTAAAACCTATAATGTCTCTCAAACTTTTGTCAAATGCTTCAAAACAAAACTTGTGCGTCATAGGTGCTTCATCCCATATAATGAGCTTTGTCACTTTCAGCAGTTCTGCAAGTTCACTTCCTTGATTGATATTACATGTTGAGTTTTCAAATGTTGGAACAGGGATTGCAAACTTTTAGTGTGTTGTTCTCCCTCTAGGCAACAACAAAGATGCTATCCCACTTGATGCTACGGTAAGCACAATGTCACCCTGTGAACGCAATGTAGAAGCCAAAGTTCTCCACATAAAAGTTTTACCAGTACCACCATAGCCATAGAGGAAAAACATGCCACCTTGTTGATTATTGACAGCTTTCATGATTTTTTGAAATATACCCATTTGCTCATCTGTAGCAATATTTAGAAAAAATAAGTTATGATTAAGCATATCAAATCAAATTTAGAATAAATGATAATTAATTTGAGAATTATGAAGTATATCTTGATTAATAGATAAGATCACCTGTAAGAGAGTGAAAGTAATTTTGAAATTGAGCATCCAAATCAGCTCTATCATAATCAAGTTCAACATATATGAATTTATTTCCTAACTGACTTCTAACTTCTCCTTGGGGATAAGGCATTGATGGGTAATCTTTAAGACTTTTTCTATTAGATTGTAGCAGCTCCTCAACATGTAAAAGTACTACATGTTTAAACTCCACATCACTTAGTTGTAAGTCTAAAAAAGAAGTGAAATTTTATTTGATTAGTTATAATACTCAACTTCCAATATAACAGATAATCAGAAAATAATATGCATATGGCAAAATAAGTAACACAAATATTTACCTTTATTATTGAGCATTTTTTGTTGCTCATAAAGAACATCATCTGCCAACCATTGCCATGTTTGTTCCCATACATGTCCAGGTCTATTCATGCTATTGGAGATAAGCATTGTTACAAATAATTTTCTAAATAATAACCCGATCCCCAATCTTTAACCTCTCTAATAGCCTCAATATATTCTCTATCGTCATTGAGAAAACCCATTATGAAGCATGCTTCTCTAAAAGTTGCATATTGAATGTGGCCAACAGTTCTAATCTCTTCATAGTTGCATGGACCTTTAACAACAGATAGCATCATCCGCAAGTAAAACAATTCACCAGTGCTTGGAGGAACCCAAATCAGTCTTCCAATGATGTAACCTTGCTTTCTTGGTTTCCAACATCTTTGTCGAGCAACATAGAAAAATTTGGAAACAAATTGTGCATAAGTAAGATTTTTAGCTTCACTGTATGTCTAGTTAGCTTGCATCCAAGACGTAAACATAGATTCCTTAACACTTGGTTTAGAAAGCAAGGAGTCAATATCTTCATTATCATTAAAGATAACAGACTGTTCGTTTGGAAGATGGAAGAATAATCTTTCAACAGCTGGTGATCTACCATGAATGGGAAATGAAAAAAATCCTCCAACATTCTTCACAATGTAAGACATATCTGCAGTTAAGGTACTGTTTGATCTCATCAATAACTTGAACTTGAGATCCATCATCATTTTGTCTTGGAACAATTGCAGCTGTAATTTGATCATAGCCTTTGTTAACGTACTTAAATAAGTACTTGATTGAAGTTCTTTGGTTGCACCACTCAATGTTAAGGTGCGCTTGGTACTTCAACAATAGATTTGCATTATATGGCACAACACTACGATTGTCCAAAAATATACCGTTCTTGTCAATAACTCTTCCATTGTCCCTTCTTTTGTAAATAGGAAAACCATCTTGATCTACAACAGTTGAGCTTTGAAATTTCTTAGGATAGTACCTAGAACACTTGCCATTTTTCATGCACGGTGATGTTTTATTAGCTATGCCACAGGGACCATGTATCATGTGAGTTTTCACTAACTCGTATAAATCTCTATCCCTATGTTGATCTAGTATTTCAGCAGAAATTATTTTGTCAATATTTTCAGGGGTTTGATATTTTGAAGATGGATGCAAGGATATAAGTATGTGTGCATGAGGTAACCCCCTCTTTTGGAATTCAATGGTGCATATATCTGCATGGGAAAGGAAAGTGCTGAAATATATAGGGAATTATAAATAATTGTCAACTTTAGACAAAGGTCAATGAACATTAGATTTATATTTAAAAGAGAAATAGAGAGAGAGACGTACATGCAAGCACTTTGCCAAAGACCTGGTTCTTTTTCAAATCAACTATCAGCTGATCAAACTTGATTTTGAAGATCCTTGAGACAATGTTTGGACGATCTTGTGCCTTTAAGTGCATTGGCCTGAGCACTCTTTGTATTTCTGGCCAGTTTGGATTACATGTAAAAGTTAAAAACAAATCAGGAAATCCAACAAAGCCACATATTGCCATTCCATCGAAGTATAACTAATCCATGTATCTTTGACCTCCTACAAAAATGGATGGTAACACAATTCTTTTCCCTCTGTTTGATCCTTGAGTTTGACTCTCTTCATGAGGCTGGTGCAAATTGCTGTATTTATCAACTCTTAGTTGTTTTTGGTGAGTTCTAATATACTTTAGTCTTTCAGATTCCATCATGGTGTAGCCATCAATTATAAACTGTTGAAAAAGTCTTCTAAATCTCAATAGAGTTTGTGCCTCATTTCTTCTGGTTTGGAGTCTAAAGCAAAAGAACTCCTTAATAGTAAGTCTGTTCCTTTTTGCTTGATTATAATTGTCTCTATCTCTGTGCTTTACATCATGCCTGTACCCATCTTCACCATAAGGAAACAAAAGTGGATATTGATAACCCAAATAACTTGTATGTCGCTCATTGATTCTTTGAAGTTCCTCACTTTGTGTCTCAAGAATGATGTCTCTTTTTGATGCAGTGTCAACATCACCAACAATTAGGGTAGCAACTTCAGAAATAGTGGGCAAATTATAAATTCTTCCATTAGTAGATTTATCACATATGAGCTTTAACTTTAGATCATGTACCGGTGTATTTTCATATCGTTGTTTAGCCATTCTAAAAGACTTAGCATGTACGTTATAGCTGTCAAGCATCTCTTTTAACTTGCGAACTATTTTTGGATCTAATTTGTCATGATATCTATTATTCAATGCAAAGTGAAATATTAGAAACATATTAAATTGGGAGATCTATACTCAAATATATGGTATTTAAAATGTAAAAAACTTGTCAATGTGAAATATGGTGTTATAACGAATATGATATTTTTACCTTAATCCTTCAATCCTATCTTGTATCTCATTTTTAGTGTCATAAATGTAGAGTTGTGAAAACTTTGGAATATCACCAGGCATAGGTAACAGACTGCCAATGAGATGACATGATTGACCTTGTATTCTCAAGCATGGTGGTCCTTTGCCATTATTAAGAGATCTATCAATTTTTGCTCCTGGCGAAGTGAATGCAAACATCATGTTGTATGGTTTGATATGCTGCTGAAAGTTCTTACTATCAGCTGAGTCATGACCAAATAGAAGGTGTTGAAGAATCATTGGAGGTGGGTTCAAGTGTGGTAGCTGAACCTTTCCCTCACTACAACAAAGGTGGAATTTTGGATTTGAGGTCTTTTTGTGTTTTTTTGTTCTTTCTTGTTGCCACATAAAAGCTCCACAATGTTGACATTCAAATACAGGATCTCCAATATCAACATATCCTAAATAAAGATTAACAAATTGATTAGAATATAAAGGTTGTCAATATGTACACTTTATTTATTTTTATATAGAGTACCTGTATTATTGTTTCTGATAGGTATGCAAATGTCATTTTCCCATAGATCTTCTTCATCAGAAGTTGATTGATTCTCTAAGTTAGACATAGTAAATCACATTAGAAACACATTCGCTTTGAATCATTAGTGTCTACAAAAATATCTAACATTATCTGATTTGAATATAAAGGCTGCCAATATGTACACTTTGTCTATTTCTGTATACAGCACCTATGTTGTTGTTTTTGATAGATCTGCAAATGTCATTTTCTGATAGATCTTCTTCATTAGAAGTTGATTGATTCCTTGGGATAGACTAAAGTTCAGGTTCCTTGTGTGAAACACAAATGCTCCCTATAATCATATGCCTTCCTGATGTCAAAGGATGCCTAATTGTACTTATGACTCAATTGTGAATATCCCTCCTGTTGATTACTATTTGCTGCTTATGCTCCACTAATTCTATGATTGTTTAACTCTGAAAATCTGTTCATGAGATTGAGACCTAAAGAGTTAAGATCTATAGCTTTTCTCCTTCTATCCGCAAGATGGAGACTGCTACTTGGCTGAGTATAGGCATCATAGTTTGAAATGAATATCTCTTTTGATACAACATTGCCTTCACCTTTATCATTGAGAATGATTGAAGAAATATTTGAAAGAGGTGTGTTACATATAATTTTTCTCTTGAATGTTGGTGTAGATATATCCATAGTTCCAGCAGATGAGGACATATGATTTTCTGTATCATGAGGCATGTGGGATTAGAATCATGAGGTATATATGTATCAAAATCAAGATTGTTGGAACTAAAAAAGCTAATGTTAGTGTGAAAAATACCATCATTAGATAAATGAGATAGATCTTCATCTTTACTGGAGTTACTAAATTTGTTCAGTCTTTTCTGTTGCAAAAGTAATTTTCTCTTCAAACGCGCACTTACAGAAGTGTACTTGCAATTTTGTTGATTTTCCATCCCAATGTACAATAATAAGTACAGTTATTACATAAGTAAATCAAGGAAAGTATGAAATATAAGCTATTAAATAATGGGAAGTACGTCATACCACGTTCAAAAGCAGTATATAATAAATAAGTAAAAGCCAATGAAGTACACACTCATCCGGGAAACCTAGTTAACTCTTTGTAGTTCTGATATAGAAAAGTGCCTGCAAAATGATGCTGGTAAAATGTAGTTCTAATATAATATTATAAGATATGGTAAGCAGAAGAAGAAGAAATTTAAAATATTGGAAAGTCGTTCCCTTTTAAAGGTCTAGTTTGAGCTAATGACTCGAAATAATCTATAAAATATGAGTTGGATTTGACCATCAAGTTAATATTAGTGTAACTATAACTAATTTTAAAAAATAGTTCTCTTGATATATACATAAATCTTAAAAAGGCAAATCAAAAAACAATTTTAAATGATAAACGCAGTTCTCTTCAACATTATGAAAATTAGATCAAATCTAAATCAGACATTGGTATTAATTATATCAAGCAAATAAATTTGTTGCATGTGTTTTTGATGTCACAAGACTCAAAAACTTGATAGGCTATTGGCCTTTTTAGTTCAATATGCTCAACTGTATTTACACCTTTGGCATTCCAAATAGCTCATTAATTCTTTTTCCCCCAATACTCTTGAACATGGGTCCACATTAATATCATTATATTTAATTATATTATATAATTCTAAAATCTAATTTGCTGACTTGTATCAGCTCACAACCTGCAATAATTATATTCCTAATAAAATTTTTTAAAAGCAATATTCCTAATAACTAAAAGTAGCTGGGCAAGTATCAAATGCTATGCTATATATGCAGTTAAAAAAAATCATTCTACTAATATCAATATTTGATAGATATAGAGGAGCATTAGAATATGACAGAGGAAGATGCAAAGCTTGTTCTCCATTTTAAGCCACCCTTCTATATTAAGAATCAATTTACATATAATAGAAGACCTTGTCAATGTTACATGTAGAAAGATTCAAAGACCTAAAATAAATCTTTCTCTACATTTCAAAATATATTTAAAGATTCATTTTAACTCATCTTAACATGAGAAGCTCGTGAAATTTCTTTAGATTGCGCACGACCTTGAACTTCAGAAAACGGTTAGCCTTTGAATGAATAATAGGTATCAGATTGTGAAGAAAAGATTGTGAAATAGGACATCCTAATTACCACTGCTTAGTGTCTCTGTTTTCCATATCAGAGAAATGTTAGTGGATAATTTTTTCCCCAGCGCCTCTATCCTGCTTCTTTTGGTTTGAGCTTCACTTGTCTTCTCCTTCGCAACTATGGTTAAGGACTAAATTTTATTGTTGCCGCCAAAAGCTGAGGGAGATGAAAATGATGTTGTCTCATTTTACCTTGGGTTACACGCGACATCAACTTCTCGCCTGCAATATTACTAAACCATTTTAGTTATTGATAAATATTTGGTACAACTCCATTTATATTTTGTTCTTATGTATTTTATTATATTTACCGTCTATAAAATGCTATAACTAATTGGCACCATATTATAATTATATATATATATATATATATTAGTATATTTTAATTTCAGTTATATGCTTATATTATTTTCTAAATTTAAAAATTTATAATAATAAAAAAAAGGAAAACTACCACATTTTGCAAGGTAATTATATATATATATATATATATATATATATATATATATATATATATATATATATATGTATGTATGTATGTATATTTATTCATTTATTTTCAATTATATGTTCATATTATTTTATAAATAATAAATAATTAATATACATGTAACAAAGGGTTCACATACCATTGATTTGTATAAATTAATAAAAAATTATAAGAAATATTTAAATACCAAATGTCTATGTTAAAATTACCTCAGTGTAATCGTCCTTACTCACCAAGCCAATTAATTAACATGAGGGTTACTTACTTTTGCATGGCATGGACTCCAATTCTTGCGATTGAAAATATATATATATCAGAAGTGTATATCATCACCCATCTAGACTATATCAGAAATGTGTCTTTTAATTTATGTCATTTTTCTTTACACGAGACTTTGCCATTTACTTTGTCATTTAATTTGTGTCAAATAAAATTCTCTAGAATTTGCACTTTGCTTGATGGCGAGCATTCATTGCCTTTTCTTTTGTGTTAGGGTCCAATCTTGAGTCTTGAGCTATATTTTCCTTCTAACTGAGTAAAAGGAAAAGTTTGCAGTCCTTAATTTTAAAAGAAAGAAAAAACATTGGAAATAGCTAGATTGTTATGTGACAGCATTATTGATAGGATTAGGTTGAGGTTGAAATAATCATCATTCACATTCCTACATAGGGCTAGTAATGTTGAGAACCATAAATTAAATGCCACACTTTTGATATAGATGTAGATGAGAGATAATGCTGATATATATATATATATATATATATATATATATATATATGAAAATTGTGACCCCTTTTTTAAATAAAAAACAAAATTGAAATATATTGCAAGATATAAAGAACTGCTAGCATAAGATATGCCAGAGTCCAGCAAAAAAGTCTGATATAAAACGTTAAAGAGCAAAGGAAAATGACAACCTAAGTTTTACAATACAGCTAATCATAACATGTCTAGTCCAAGTTGCCAGCCTCATAAGCTCATTACCAACATGTGAATCATCCAGTTTTCATGGCAGATTTGACCCAACGCAGTCATGCCATTCAAATGTAAAACTACTCTATTATCCCTTTGTCACCTATATTCAACACACCTTCCTGCAACATGCATTCCATCCTCAAAAGAATTTCCAAAACCTTGTGATACCTTTTTAACCGAAATAAAATTGTGACCACTAAACATGACAATTTTGAGTTATCCCCAACATTATTTAAATACCAAATTAATATATCATTAAATAGTTCCTAACATTCACACTATCACACAAAAATTTACAAATTTTTAAATTTCTAATATATATATATATATATATATATATATATATATATATATGTATGTATGTATCTTAGTTTTCCTTATATTTATTATTATAACTTATTATTCTAAGAAAAATATAACGATTAAATACTAATATGAAAGAATGATTGTATATATTAGTTCCTCTAGCGAGTAT
Source organism: Spatholobus suberectus (assembly GCA_004329165.1). Lineage (NCBI taxonomy): Eukaryota > Viridiplantae > Streptophyta > Magnoliopsida > Fabales > Fabaceae > Spatholobus > Spatholobus suberectus. The sequence goes on along the minus strand of CM014732.1, from coordinate 27,516,381 downwards.
GATAATTGGTATAATACCAATTGGTGGTGATAATGGAATTACATGAACGTGTATCACTATTTTTGCATGTCCAAGAACTTTTTCACAAAATTATTACACTAATTTGACATTTTAGTCTCCACTCATAAGGCAAATCGGTGAGGAATCAAAACAGGTGATATAACTTTTCTCTTGGAGTTATGATTATGATGTGACATTTTTTCTTGCTGATAGCGTTATAACTGGGTCTGTATTAGTTCTAGTACTTATTAGGTGTGTTTCTTCTTTTCTATTATGTAGGAACAATCAATGGCTGAAGCTAGCTTTTATGAAAAAATCTACTATTCTATGGCATCTCTATGAAAATTCCATCAAAATTTTAATAATTTAGTTCTTTTTAAGAAAGTGAATGCAGATGGTATTGAAATATTTAAAATCTCAACTAAACATACTATTACTTCTCTAAATAATATCATTCCATTTTTCATTCTCAAATTGTTGTCATTTACCCAAGAAAACCATGTTATAAACTATAACAACAGAGTTGTTTTTTTGAGATTGCTATCATGTATTTACATGCCAACTTTTAGCATTCCAAAAGTTTTAAAAAATAGTAAAAAGCATGTTATTGACAAAGACATGCTATTTTGGCAAAGAAGCTTAGTTCCTCATCAAATAAATCTAGTTTACCTAAGAAATCGATGTTATAAAATATAACAATAGATTTTTATTTTTATTTTGAGATTGTTGTCATTTATTTACATGCCAACTTTTAGCATTTCAAAAAGTTAATAAAATAGTAAAAAAAATGTTATTGACAAAGGTATACTATTTTGGCAGAACTTAGTTCCCCATCAAATAAATGTATATGGAATGATTTAACTATCAATAAAAATACATTTTAGTAAACAACTATGGTGAAGGCAAAAGTAATAATTTGTCTTAACTAAATAACCATTGTCAAATTACACTAACATGTTTATATGTCCATAAGATCAACTAAATAGTAATCCAGCATCTCAAAAGGTTAGTAGGGCTTGATGATGTAGCAAGGCACTTACATGGAAAAGCCCATATAACAAAATATGGATTGTGGTATAACAGCAAATCAAAGGGTGGTCACACTCCATCCCATGGCCAAAACATACTTTTGATATTGTGGATCAATGAAAATTCAAGTGATGAATTTTCACTTTGTCTTGATGTGTTTTGTTGATTTTGTGGAGGAGGATTGAACAGATGCTAAATCTTGTGAAGCAAGAATATCACACTGCACTTCAGATGACAATCTTTTAGCAGGAGTGATCAATCCCATCAAATTCGAATTATATTCTGCTATTGTAGATAAAGATTGTTGTATGTTCAAAAGACAAAAATTAAAATTAGTCCAACCACATCTATAGATGAAATAATTAGTTGTAGTATATTTGATTAAAGTTCAAGCACATTCAAGAAATATTTAATTTTTGCTTACAATATCATATAACTCATCTTCATTTAGCTCTGAACACACAAACTTCCCCTTATCAATTGTACATGTCCCCTAATAACAAAAACATTATTTAAATTAACATCATGCAAGACTATAATGCCGGTTCTGAGGAAGATCAAAACAACAAAATAGTTCAATCTCATTTAGTAATATACTTTTTATCTAATTGAAAATTTTCCACTTTTTCATGTGTTTGTAAAACTATTCTTAGAATTGATATACCTCAATAGCCAACAATTTTTGGACTATTTCTTCAATTAATTTCTCATCCTCAGACAATTGAACCACTGAAGAGCGCTTGTAAGTCGGTTGCACCTTAATCTTGAATGCTAGAGTCATACCCAAAATATTATCGATAGCTTCTGGAACAGCCATTGGATTTGTTTCACCTTCCTGATGATGCAAAAATAAATAGTGTTAATATAATTAGCAAAAATAGCAATATGGTTTTAGATATAGTTAAAAAAAAAAAGTGCTGCCAACAATGCATACTTCTATCAATTGTGCTTTTAGTTCGAGGGTTGTTTGCTTTATCAATTTCTTGCATTCTCGATCCTATATAATAAACTTGGTACTCTCATTTTTGTAACTAACCTTCACCTCTAATCTATACCTGCATAACAGAGTTATTGGATTTGTTACAACTTATTATTGTCATAAGAATTCAACTAATTTTATGTAGTTTGAAAAATTACCTTGGAACAGTTTGGAAATTGTGTTTCCCGCAAGCAGAGCATATGTATGGTGACTTCAAAGCATCTCCTTTCTTATTACATTTAGAGCATCCTTCGTATCTCCATCCATTTTCGAGATACATCATCTCAATTTTACCAACAATTACACAAAAGCACTCCTAACTCATAAGCATAAAAAAGAATGCAATTGAGCAATTTGGAATAATTGCATGGCAACCAATTAACACAGAAGGACTCAGAATGCAAAAGGACTCCTAACTCACAATTGTATAGTTACCTGCATAAGTTCATTAATTTCTGATATGCTCATGACTTGAGCATTTTGAAAAAGCTTGTCTTTTTGAGAAAAACTCTGAAAGCATGCAAATAATTGAGTCATTTGTTCACTGTATGACTCATAACCCTTGAAAGAATCTAGATTGCTACATGTCACCAAACTATCTTTAAATTGTTGTATCTCTACAACATTTTCATTTATCATCAGCTTTGAATTATACAATGAGTTTTGAATAGTCATGGGATAAGTTCCTGATATCACAGTTGAATAAAACACATAAAAAAGGCTTTTCAATTTCAGTGCACATAAATTAGATGAGTATAAACAAAACATGGCAAAAAGTTATAACCTCTAGCTTCCTTTATCTTTGCAAGGTTCAACAGAATGACAATGGGACCAGAATCATGTTTTTGTAAATAACTCATCAATTTTGTTGCATATTCCTCCCAAAGAGTACAACTAAGACTATTGCCACTACAATGTCATTAAAAGAAAAGAATAAATCAAGAATTGAATCTCAGTGTTAAACATAATATTTTACATGTAATTACCTCAAGTCTTTGATACTAAGGACAATCTTCGGTTTGGTGTCAGATTGATATTGAACTACCTCTTTAAACTCACCAATCAAATCTGGGTTAATAGTTAAAAAAATGTAAAATAACAACTATCAATAAATTTACAGTGAGTTAAAGCACAGAGTTTATAGTTGTGGAAAAATAATTACCTATTAAAACATTAGCACAAGCTTTTCCGCTCAGAATGTTCTCAAACTTTGTAAAATGATAGATATTCTGAGGAATATCTGGAAGATCTTGTTCTTTCAAGATAGTTCCTCTCATGAAGAGGAGATTGAAGGCATGGCTAGAATACCTGTATTGTCCATTGTTAGGTTCGACCTCAAAATTTTGGACAACATCGATATTGTTTTCCTTAAGCTTACCCTTCCATTTCTGAGTATTTGGATTCTTTACTATGGCATGAATTTTATCTCCCTAGCACGTAAAAAAAATTAAATTTATTAGATAGTTGTATGCAAAATGGTGATCTAAACTTGAAATAACTGATTACCTTAGCATCCATGAAAATCATCTCAACAGACATTGATCTCGGAGGCTTTTGGACAAACCAAAGATTGGTTATTCTAATCACCAACTTCCAGGTTTCCTTTTTGTCATTAATCTCACTAATGAAATTGACTTTACGCGCCATGCTAAGCAAAATATATATAGAAAATGATTAAAAAGAGAAACAAACATTAACATATATTGAATTAAATTTGCAGTAAAGAATAGCAACCCCCCTTAACAGCAAACACAAAAAGGAATTTCTGTATATCTTTAATCAAATAAAAACATTAGTAAGTTGGCAAGAGACTAAACTCATTGGCTTATCATTTACAAACATCATTCATTATCCTTGGTGTGTTCCATTTGTGATCGTTTTCATCCCACGATGCATATATACATTCAATCTCTCAAAATATGTAGCATTTAAATTATAGTTATTTTTAAAAAAATTTAATACCTACACTGCTATTCTTTTTGCAGATTTCTATCAGCCATTTAAGCAAGATGAACTTGTACAGAGTATTAAAACAGCAAAGGAAAAAGATTAAGGCATAATAAAGGAGACATCTTACAGCAAATGCATAAAAGTAAGGCAGAGTCACTGTTAAAATGAAAACCAAGTAATTATTTGGAGAAAAGTTACAACCATTGCATTAAAGGACACCTTTACGCTATATGAATATTTGCTCTTCACATTTCATAAGAATAAGTATGTTTTCCATATAGTGTAAGTAATTTGTATAGGTTCCTAATTCTCATTCACGTATTAATACTACTCCTATAATGGATATCTAGATAAAAGGAACTGTTTAGATAAATGTAGAAATAAGATATTTGTTTTAGTACCAGATAAATAGGTTGCAAAGTAGAAATTGGTATATATTTATATTGTCAAATTACATTGTAAAATTGATATAGAACTATATATATTTTTTCAACCATCAATCAAAAAAGTTAAATACTAATAGATGGTTGTAAACTTAGAACCTGTGAGTACTCTATTCAATGCATTTCAACCATCAACCAAAAAATCACCCTTGCACTTTCCCTCTTCTCTGAAAGCTAGGAAATTTTAATGTCATGTCATATTTTTCAATGGGGTTGGGGGAGCATTTAAAAAAATTCCAAGAAAGCTAGATTAAGATAAATAGCCATATTTTTTTTACTTTCTCCTACTTATCCCTATGACCAACAACAAAAATTAAACAATGGCTCACACAAAATACAAAGAGCAAAGGATAATAATACTCACCTTAGCAAAGAAAAAAAAACCCAGGCGTGAACTCAACAAAGAACATGGCACTGAAAATAAACCCTAAACCAAAAATGAACCAACAAAAAATGAGAAGAAGGAGGAAATAAATATCCCACTGAAAATGGAGAAGAGATAGCAAAGTCAAAAAATCGAACAGAGAAATGGACATAATAGGTGAAGAGAACCCACCTCAAGGAGAAGCAAAGAGTCGTTCTCCAGCAGACACCATAGTACCCAAAGAAGAAAGAGTTGAAAATGGAGAAGGGAGGTGGGTGGGGGAGTGATGTGTTTGAATGGAAGTAAAGTAGTTCTAGGGTGGCAAACGGATGGATCGGATAAATTCTTAGTCGGATTATAATGGATTGGATGAAAATAATTCATTTTGATCCATTAAAAATTCATTTAAAAAATCCAATCCATCCATGATCCATTTAATAAAATTCAATCCAATCCATCCATTAATAATTTTTTGATGGATGGATATCCAATTCATCCACAAAAATAATATATTTTAAAAATTAAGTAATTTTTATTTTTTAAAATATTCTCTCCCCCTCTGTCTCCTTTCTCTCTTCTCTTTTTCTAACCTCTCTCTCTCTCCTCTCTCCCACTCTCTCTCTCTTCCCTCTCTCTCCAATTATGTTGTGTTAAAATAATATTCTTTCAAGTTACGATAGAAACTATGTTAAAGGAAAAATGGAATACAACTACCAAGAAATCTTCAAAATGTAGATACTTGAAATTTTTTACCATAATTCAAAATAAAAACATATTTCAATAACTCTAATTTTGTGTAGGGAGAATTGACGAAATTTAAATATAATTTTGTAACAATTCACATAATAGCTAGGATGCAGATTTAAATCACCAACTAGTTATATCATAACCGTTTAGTATAACACCTGATCGCTTTCAGGATAGAAGACTATCTCCACAAACCAACACAAGACTTTTCAGCGTGCTTTATCCTCACTCACACGCTTCCTAGGAAACTTCCCAGGAGTTCACCCATCTCAAAATTATTCCAAGTCAAGCACGTTTAACTGTAGAGTTCTTAAGTAATAGGCTACCAAAAAATAGATGCATCTTGTTAGTATAAGTAGCACTTATTAATTCCTTTAAGCTATCCTCAATTGTACAGTCTCATACCTGCATAGCCTCTGCATCCCTCTTATTTTGGTGTGTATTCGATTCATTCATGTGTTCCTCCCGCTAAAAGCCTGCCAAGAACCGCTCCTTATCCATGCCTCATCTCTTTTGCACCGGCGATCACTCCCTGCCCTCATCAATGCCCGAGATGTTACATTTAGGTTTAAGAAATTGTTTTTTAAACCTAATTAGAAATTTTTTATTTTTTAATGGCTACTCTATTTTTTTTAATGGAAATCTAATTATAAGACCAAAAAACAAATTATTTTGAAAAAAAAATTGATTAGACATGTCTTTTTATTTTTTTTCATCCAATGGATGTTATTTTTTTATTTAATGTAATCCAATGGATTTTAAAAAAATAGTTGATGGATCACTAACCATCCATAAAATTAAATGGATGGATTGGTTCCAATCTATTATTATTTTTTTGTGTAATGAATGGATTGGATGGATGATGGATAAATGGATTGTTTTACCACCTCTAAAGTAAACAGAATACTAAGAAGCCTCTCTCAAAAGTTTCATAAAAAAATTAAAAAAGAAAAATAAAGTAGGAAAAAGAAATAAGACAAAAAAACTGGAAAGGGCGAATTCTGAGCGGGAAAAAAATTACCCAAATGATGACACGTATCCCAAAAGAACCAAGTTTTCTTATAGATATAATAGATATACCACAACTGCACTTCCTATTCTGAATGACCACGTACGCTGATCGCATCCATTAGACTTCTTTTTATGATCAGGTATGGGTTGGAATATGGTATCTTGTCCACTTTCATTTTTCTAGAAAAAAAAAATTAAATCATCATTTGTATATACTAAAATTACACAAATGTATATTCTTAGGAAAATATAAAAGAAATAATTTTTCAAACGAAAGAAAGATACTTTATATACAAAGTTATTAAATAATTATTTGAAAAATGTTTAAATTTTTTGAAAAATAATATCCTTTATTCGTTTATATATATATATATATATATATATATATATATATATATATATTTAGTTTTTAGTCAAGGAAAAAGAAATGAGAGTAGGAAAATAAATAAAAGGCCTTGAGAGAAAATGCTTTTACGAGACATTGCATTATAATACTAATTAAGATGGGTACCCCTCGTGTTGGTTGTTCGTTTACTTAATTTGGTGAAAGTATGCGTGTCAATTATTCAACTAAGTACCTATTTTCAATAGCTCCACCAACTAATAATAATAATCAAGGGGTACCTGGCAAGCTTAGGAGGTCAACACCTAAAAAAAAATCATAAGTTTATACGACAATGCAAGAAAAAAGAATGCCCTATGTAATGTGGATTGATTCGTGACCCTCAAATTGGTTATGATGCCTAATAAGGTGGTATCCATCTTTCTTACGTTGTCAATCTTGATCTTGCTTGGAGTCTCAGCATAACGTGTAAAGGAAAAAATTTAGGTACAATTTTTTAGGTATTTTTGGTGCTATTTTTCAATTTAAATTCGAAATTTATTTCAGTAATCTCTACCGATTTTTAATGTAAATTTTTATTATGCAGATTATTAAGATAAAATTCAAATTTTGATTAAAAAAACATTAAAAATACCTATAAAACTGCGTCTAAGTTTTCTCTATGTGTAAAGTGTATATCTACTTTCGGAAAACGCGTATATCAGATAAATTACTAGAAATAACCTGTGTGGACTTTGCTAATCTGTTGTGAAGAAGGCCTTAATTCTTTTGTTAAATTTGTTAGTGGTTTGGGCCCCTTATCCTAGTGCTACCATCCTTTATCTTCGGTCACCTAGATGCCAAGTGTCAAATGGATCAGAGTTATAATAGAAAGTGACTTTTTGTTGGTCCATTTCATTAATGCCAGTTCATACCTTGGGAACTGAGAAGACAAAAGAAAGTACTTTTTAATGTGAGTAGGTGTGAGATAAGACTTAGGAGGATGAAAGACAGAAAGAGGACTCTTTTTATCAACCAAAAAAAAAATAGACCAGAAAGAGGAATAGCACTTCACCCAAAAAAGGCAATCAATAAAAACATGAAATGTGTGTCATAAATATAAATGATTATTTATACTACATTTTAAAGTTAAATAAAATTTATATAAAAAAAAAGTTAAATAAAATTAATTTTAAGTTATTAAATTTAGTTACAATATTTAAATTACTAAACGAAAATGAAGGGTTATAGCTTAAATCATTAGTCAATAGATGTGTTTTTTTGGTACAATGTTAAGAGAAGATTTAAATAACAACTATGAATTTAAGTTGTGATAATAACTTTATAGAAAATGAATTCATTCTCAACATCTTAAAGTTAACTTTCTATTCAACATTATTATAATGAAATGCTGCGACATAATAATTTATATAAAGTCTTGTTAATTATTATTCTTAAGACACTAATTATAGTGATAAAAGTATAATAATAATATTTTTATACATTTTTTATTTTAATTAATACTTTAAAATCACTTGTTAACCCTTTTCGTTTATATATTTTTTTGATAAGCAAACTAAACTTATTTATATATTTTTTTATAAGCAAAAAAAATTATTAAAAAGCACAAGAAGTATTCAGAACCAGTTCTATAAAACAAATTAAAGCAACTCCAACCCAAATTTTATAAATAACTATCCAAACTTTAAACACCTATTTGGGTTGTCATACCGACAAGATAAATGATAACTAGTAGTAAATGATTATTCCTTTGCTAACCTTTTTCTGTTTATATAAAATTGAATTATCGACGGTGAAACCAATCAATGATAAGCAAGAAAAAGCAAACTAATTTTTAGATAGTGTCAACACGACACTGAACTATATATGTGATATGGCAGATATGCCAATTGATGTAGGGAAAGTAGGGTAGCACTATTATATTCGATTTAAATGTAATAATTTCTTACGTTATCATAAGATAAAAAGGGTCACATTTCTTGTTTTGATAAGTTAGTTTTAAATAAGCAACGACACGTAATTAACTCATAATTTACACTTTTTTGTGTTTTTAAAAATAAAATTCCCTTTTGTACGTTTTTTTAACATTAAAAACCAAATCCTTTTTGGACTTAGGTATAGTAAAAAAAGCTAGTATCCGGTTATATCTCGAGTACAAGATCACCTTCGAAAGAGGATTTCCATGAAAAAAAGAAGAAGAGCTTTTATATTATTATGAGAAGCCACTCATGTGTGTGTGTGTTTCATGCAAAACAGCAACTCAATTTTCAGAATTGTTAAGCTTTCGGAATTATTTTTTACTTGTGGTTCAATTTACGAATTCATTCGTTTATGTTTGATGTGGAATTTAGATACCTCATATATGCTTCTTTCTAGAAATTAATAGTTATAGCTTTAATTTACATTTTTTAGAAGCTAAATGTTGTTTTATATGTTTTAAACACGTGTCTAAATTAACCTACTTTTATCTGTATGAGCTAATTTTGAATTTATAAAACTCAAATTATTTTAACTTTTTGTATTTCATTTAATTTTATTATGAAGAGCTAAAGGCCATAATACGGGTTTTATAAAGACTAATTTATAAACATAAACAAATTTGACTAAGAATCCCCCCGAGGTGGGGAGTTGGAATATTTTGTATAAGGTCGTCAGTTTAAACTTTGTAGCGACTATTGTACACACACAAAAATAAAAATAAAAATTAAGAACTAAATGAGAATGAATAATAGTTTCAAGAACTTAGCCAAGTTGCTTATTTACACTAAATATTTTATGATTTCCGTTAACGGATGTTTTAAAAATAGTTTTAAAAAATTGAAAAATACAATTATTTAATAATTTAAAAAATTATTTTTGCTTAATTTTTTTAAAATATTTAATAAGTATCTTAAGGATATATACTAGTTATAATTATCTTATTTTATTAAAATATTAAAGTCCACATCATTAATTGTTCTTCAAGTGTTTACGCGTATGTAAGAATTAAATATTAATTTTAGGCAATTAATTTTAGGTTTCCAACTCATCGTTTTGTTATTACTTTTTTTTGTGGGGGGGGTTGTGGTAAGAATCAAAATTGATAACAAAAAGTATGTTTATGTTTGGGTGGCTTAAGAATACAACATTAAGTTTATTAATCAATACGTTGCAAAATTGATTTGAATTAAATAAATGTTATTAAAATTGATAAGTACCAATATGGTGTTGTATAATTGATAGATAATCATGTCCTTAAACATGTGGTCAGTAGTTCAATTTTCAGGTTCGTGTGCATAGAATAACATTTATTGAGAAATGTCAACTCTTTAAATAGATTTTCATACTTTGAGGGATTCATTTTGACTTTCGACTAAGGAATACTTTGAGCAACCAAAAATAGTGCTATAGTAACTTTTAAGTAGATTCAAATTTAAGCTTATATCTTCAATGTTGTTCATGACCTAAGATAAAAGCAATGGATAATAATATAATATCGTGAATGAAACTTGAATGTCATTAATGATCGTTAAGTACACTAAAAACTAACCTAATTGTAAGTAGCATTTGATTTGATTTTTTCAATATTAAAATTACTACTTTAAAGTTAAAATTAAAAATATCAGTTTAAAAATAAAGTTAAACCAATTTATAATTTTTTTTTATTTAAACATTCATAACTAATATTCTCCAACTGAAGTTATTGTAAACCCACCACCATCACAGAAATTCCGCACAATTCCATGTACAAACCAAGACTCACCACCATGTTCAGTTTCATAAATATTGTATGTCGTTGTTGTTGAAGAAGACCAACAAGAATAACTCCATCATTGAAGCACTCGTGACTATCATAGACAGTTACCTTCTTTGATTTGTCAAGCCTTACCAATTCTGGTGATCAGTGGTGGATCCAGGACCCTGGACAAGTGGGGGAAATTTATTTAAAAAATAAAAAGTAATAATAATTGTTATCATACATATAGATAAAGACATAAAATTAAAATTATAAATTATATAGAGAATGAAATGTAAGAAATAAGTTAGTCAATAAAAGACAAATTTGACAAAGGCTGAGAAATTAGAAGTAGTGGGTTCAAATTATGAAAATAAGCAAGGTAAAATGCAAAAACACTAGATATATATTTATATTTTTCTCAAAGTTAGGGGGTGCATTTGCAAGCTCTCAACTCTACACAAATCTGCCACTGCTGGTGATGTTGCTTGCCAAGGTCGAGCCTTGCAAATTTATTGTTTGATTTAGAAGTTGTGTTTGAAGGAGATTAGGAGACTAAGGTAGCACATGATCGACCTAATATTCTTGGGCACCTTTTTTTTTTTCTCTTTAAAAGGAGAAATTAAGTTAAACATACTTTTTGAAAAACTTTTAAAAGATTAAACAATTTGTAGTTTATAAAGAAATGGAAAAAAAAAAGTAATTTAAAAAAAAGGATGAAAAAACTTTAAAAAAATTGATTTTTCTTCACTCTCTCTCTCAACTTCCCCCGCTCTCTCTGTCCTCTGTCTTCTCTCACTCTCTTTCATAGCACCTCTTTTAAGTTAAAAGAAATAAAAATTATCAAACAACTTATATATTTAAAGTTTTTAATTTTAAAATAACTTCTACATAAATAATTGAGTCAATACACCGAAAATAATGAGGCGTTTGTTTTAAGGTATCATATTATATTCTTAGGAATCACATACTCAGGAATATTATAAGTAAGAATGTTATTCCTGGACATATTTAAAATTTGTTTGGTTACATTTTAATATTCTTAGGAATGCTTTTTAAAATTCAAAATAATTTAAGTGAAAAATAAATAAAAATAGAAGTTATGTTAGAAAATAGCTACTCATATTTTTATGAGAATATCACTTTTTCACTCTTTCTCATGAGACTAAAAATGTAGAAAAACATTGTAAAATGGAAATTACAACTTTTTAAGAATCAATAACACCAAGGAATAATTTTTCAAAACTTGTAACAAACATATATATGTTACATTTCCATGTTTACATTCTTGGGAATGAACTTTTAATATGTGTAACAAACACACTCTAAGAAAAAAGGCTAATGTGTTTCTAAAATATTTTATGCATTTCTTTAAAATTATATTTGATTCTAATACTTTTAAAGAGAACAAAAATTTAAAAAAAAGGCAATTTTTACCTAAGTAAGCTATCATTTCCATAACATACTTTTTCTACTTTTAGGAAAAAACACAATATTAACTCGATTGAAATTAAATTACGATAAAACCGTGCATTGTACAGGAATGATAAATAACTAGTATCTACTTAAATATCACTGCCCTTAATAAATCCAAGAGACAGAATAATTTTTCTCACTGTGATTAATGGTGTTAAAATATTACAAAAAATGGAAGACGGTCAATTAGGAAACATTTTTATGCATGCAGTGGATGAGGCGGCGTAGCGTAAACAATGCAGAGAATATTCGCCAAAAAAAAAAACAGAAGAAGTAAAAATAAATAAGGGAAGATGGTGAGAAAGGGAAGGGGTCAAAATGGACAGCTAGCTATTGTTGTGTGGCATGAGCATAGCGGTGCTGAGTTTTGCGATACACGCAAATCACAGAGCATGAATAAGATTGGTTAGTACTTAGCACTAAAAACAAAAGAACAAAGAAAGTCAAGCCGACAACCAGAAAAATCATCCAACTTTTGCACGTTCTCTCTCTCTCGGGGTCATGGTCATAATCACATTCATACCATCCATTTTCCGATTTTTTAAATGGTGCAGACCGTGGAATATTTAACCATGGCAAAGCAAATTGTTCAATGTCCAATGCCATCCATCAAAGGTCACTCTTCATCCTTATTCTTATATGCTATTCTATTCTACTATCTAACCAAACCCAAAGAAGAACAAAAGATTTTATTTGACTTGGACCAACTTTAAGTAGCTAGGATGGATGAAAATAGGGTTAGAACTTAGAAATTATAAACTAAAATTGTATTAATAATAAAATTCAGAATAAAAAATAATAATAAAACATGTCATAAAATAGAATGCATCCAAAATACGAATCTAAAGTCGGATATTTCATATTCTCTTTAGATGGAACCACATTTTGTTGGCCTTGTATTTACAAATAAATTCGTTCTCTAAATTTGATAGTCAACAAATAAGGGTACAGTAAAAATAATCCTATACAAATCACTTCCAGTGATTACTCGCTTCCGTGTTCTTTAACATATACACTTGATCATATGCTAAAGTTCATGCCAATAAATATTGAAAATATTGTATTCTAAAAGTAATAATTCAAATTATTCAATGTTATTGCAGATTAAAATTCTTGTACACCTGCTTACATAATCACATCTAGGAGCTTAGAGAAGACCATTGAGGTTGTGACAAAGCACTTTCAAAGGTGGTATATATACTAACATATACGAGACCCTAATGTAAGTCATATGTGACAAAAGAAGAATGTCCAGAAACAATCGAGATTTCTATAGACAATCATTATGGAAGCAAGTCAAAAATTGAGTGCCAAGTTAGGATCCTCTTCTAAATCCAATCTTGGATAAACAAAATTCCTATATACTCAACTCCTATAACTTGGGAAATAAACAGTGTGTCAAGGTTTACTTCCCTCTCAATCAGAATAACTCTCTGCAATTCCAAATGGTGAATGGATTTGTTATTTTCTACAGTCAATGGGATCAATCTTCAATCCATAGAACAGCTTGGAAATGCTGCAGGTCCATCATAGAATAGCTTTATCTTCGTGAATTAGCCCAGTGCCTATTGTGATATCCAGGTTTGAAATGTGGATTTCGGTGGACAACTTGCTTGGGGAGATCATTTATTTCCATAACTTGTATTGTTCTTTGTCTCTTAGCTGCATGTAAAAATTAAATGTCAGTTTCATCAATTAGATAGCAACTGAGGAATGTGCACAAAAAAATCATAATGTGTTATAATTTAGTGTCCCTAGCTCTAATTTCCAAAAGTTGATAAACCAAATCCAACATTTAAGGTAAGGAATTTAATACTGTAGTAAAAGATTATCTCAACAGAATGTAGAAACTACTGGACACTAGACATGTATAACGATGGATTTTGGCAAAGGAATAACAAACCATTTTCAGCTTGTTGATAGCTCTCCTGAAGTTTCCTCTTAGTGGCTTCAAGCTTCACTTGGACTGCCGCATCATCTGAACGCATGGATTTCTGATAGAGAAGAAATTAAGGTCAGAGAGAACTCGAACCTACAAATTTGATTGAGATGCATAGAGAGATTTTTCCTTACATCTAGCTGACCAATTGGAGGCCTCTTTGTGATTGAACTGTTCTCTATTTTTTGCTGTATCATTGGCTCCATATTACTTTTTCTCTGCATATTTGATTTTGGAGGTCTGCCAGGGCCAGAATCAGCGGTTACTGGTTTATTTGGCCTCACAGCAGCCTCATTTTTCTTTGGTTGCTGACTCTTAACCTCCCTGGTAGTGATTGCTGGCTCATGGGAAGCCTGCAATTTCCTCCTGTCTATAACTTGACTGTCTGAAGCTGGCTTTCTGCCATTTTCACGGTTCTTGTTGAATTGCCCACTTGGTCGAGGATCTGAAAAATAATTCCCCATTCATAATCATCAATCTAAGACCTGGGGATTCAACTACAGAACCGTACAGCGAAAGCTAGCAAGACTACGGATAAGAGATTGTAAATTCAACTTACTTCCATCATCATCCATGCCATCAAAGAACTTTACATCATCGAGAGATGTGACGATCAACAGAGAGAACCAGAAGTCAGTCTCTAAATATCAAAGCCTGCTACAAGTAAAGAGAAAGGAGGAAAAGGACAAGCAAATACCTGTGAGAGTTCTATTGAACCAGTTTGAGTTACAAAGAAAGCCCCTTCATCCATAGGAGGCGATGGAAGTCCTTCTTCTTCTTCTTCTTCTTCTTCATCATCGTCAACAACTGATGGATTTACTGAATCTGGTGTGCCTTCTGAACCTACAAAACATTTAATAAAGCCATTTTCAAACAAGAAATAATTTTAAAAACGGACAAAAAGCAGCAGGATGATTCTGCTTGTAACCACATTAAGGCAGACAAAAATTTCTACCTGCAATAGCTGTCGTAGTAGTGGCCTTGACCCATTCATCTACCATTTCTTTCCAGCCACTACAAAGTCAGGGGGAAAAGTTTAGAATTCAAGTTGTTCAGCACACAAGTGAACAAACGAAACAGCTTCCCTATCTCAACCAGTACACTGATATGAACCAAAACAATAATAGCTAACTTTAGGTAGATGAGATATGCTAGCATAAGTATGATTTGCATGGAACCTTAATTGGATATAACTCATTCACCTATCTAAAGATCATTGAAGTTAAAAATGCCTCACATGTGAGATTAA
The DNA here is from genome assembly GCA_004329165.1 of Spatholobus suberectus. Lineage (NCBI taxonomy): Eukaryota > Viridiplantae > Streptophyta > Magnoliopsida > Fabales > Fabaceae > Spatholobus > Spatholobus suberectus. The sequence goes on along the minus strand of CM014732.1, from coordinate 27,501,136 downwards.
CTAAGAAACAAGACAAACTAAATCTAACAACTGATGACCCTAATAATGGAATCTATACATCATTTACTTAGTTAATTGTATTGAGCTTCACTCTCTCTCTCTCTCTCACACACACACACACAGAAACACTACTAGAATAGCAAAACACAAATTGGAATCAAAGAAACCAATTAGAAGCCATTTCTTTTATCTATGGAGCGGAAGATAAACAGGCTCATCAACCTTCTATAAAACAAATCAATTATCCAAATGATTCATAGATGACAAACAAGCATGAAGGAAAAACTAATTCATACTCGATGAGAGTCCGTGCAAGTTGACGAATATCCTTTGATCCATGCTTTCGGAGAGGGTTGACAGCCTTGCCAATCTCAGTTGCCTGGCAAAGTTAAATTCTGAGAATCAGAGAGCTTGCTAACAAAGCAGCATGATAAAACTGGAAAAGGCAAGAACAAGTTGCCCAAAAGCATGATAAAAATGCTAGACTCCTCGAATGAGTAACAGCTAACAAGGAAAGATTCAATTCAAACCTTTAGACAATCCACAGTGAGTTCCATCAGCTGAAGCCTCCTCAGTGAATCAAACAACACAGACTCAGACTGTTGCAACACGAAACAAAGCAGCATCAGCATGACCAAGCAAGCACCACAGCACACAAAACAGGTCAAATCTTCAAAGAACAACCAAAATGCCATCCAACAAAAACCACATGCTTTGTACCTCAAAGTCATCCCTCCAAAACTCTCATTAAGCATTCAAGTAAATAGCAACACAAAGAAGAAAGAAGAAAAAGTCAAGAGAGAGAAGGAAAGCGATGACAGACACACCTCATCTTGACGGTTATGCAGAACCTCCCTGATCCTCAAAATCTCCCCAACATACTGAGACTCCTCTTCAATCTCATCAGTCAATGCCTCAGCTTCCCCAAAGCTATAGTTGCTAACACGGTTCACATCTCCATCCCCATCTCCACAACCATTGACCTTACTCTCTTTGCTCGCCCCTGCCTCTTCTCTCTCAAACCCACTCTTGCAACCCCCATCATCATCATCATCATCACCATCATGATGTTGCTCTTTACCATCCCCAGCCACAGCCAACTCCACACGGTCACACCCCAAACACCGAGTTAACCTGCAAGAGAACAACCTCTCCGCAATCCCGTCCCTCCTCACTCTAAACTCCTTCGGACAATCCGAAGCCGCCACAATTATGGCATGCTCAATTATCTCAAATATATCCGAATTCGCTGACCCAAAGTAATTCCTCCACTCATCTAGTGACCTCGACTTCATCCTCATTCCCTCAAAACCACACCCCCCCAGATCCCAAAAAAGAACTCAACACGAAACCAATCAATCACCCTCCACTCAAATTTGGATTCTCATTCATGTGATCGCCACTAGGACGCTCTTCCCTTGGTCCTTGAACACAGCAATGACCAACGGTGAAAGATTATCCACAATCGATCATTAAAGTTTGTAAATTTACCAAGTTCTTTTTAATGGGTGTCCCGGTTTGGCGAAATTCGATTGGATTAATGCTCGGCGGGGAAGTGGATATGTTAGAAACCAAAAACCAACGCAAGCACAAACACACACGTATATAAATGACAACAAACAACGTCGCGTGTTTGTGTTGTTGTTGTTGTGTTGTTGTTTAAGATTCTAGCGTTACAGACCAAAACCTCAGGGAAAGAAAGACCCCTTTCTCCCTCCCTCTTTTTTTTTTCCTCTAAAAGAAAAATTGGCCACCCGAAAACGAATCAAAAAAAGTGGTGAAAAAAATCTGAATATTTCTTTCTCTCTACCTATGCGGTGTGCAGCAGTGTGTGTCTCCACGTAATGTCGCACGGTGGAGACAAATACAAATACCGCGTGCTTAAGAAACTGGTTCTTGTGCAAACCAAAAACCACTCTGTCGAAAAGGAAGGAGGAGATAAAGGGGGGGTGTTTGTTAATCGTGGTCTTTTTGGGTGTGTTTTGACTTTGATCAGACAGACGCGATGGTTGAGGGAAAGTTTAGATGAAACGTAGAAAAAGAGAAGCGAGTGTCTGCGTCTGTGCGCTCGCTATTTTACTTTCCTATATTATATTATTATTTTTATTTGTTTATTGGTATTTTGGTATTTATTTAAGGAAATGATAAAGATGAATGAAAGAGTGGAGCATGAAATAATAAAAAGTAAGTAGGTAGTGAATGGGGCACGATATAGATAGGACCGAGGAAGCGGTTCTGAGGGAGCGAGTTTTGTGGGGCCCTCCACTCAAAACTAGTAAGTAGGGTATGAATTGAGTTCTGTGGCTGACTCTCTTGTTTAATTCTTTTTTTTTTTTTCCTGAAAAAGAAAATATTAACGTTAGTCAATAAAATTAAATTTTACTAACAATTAATTTTTTTTCCTATTAGAAAACATTAATTATATTTTGACTTCTTCTTGTAATAATTTTTTTAATTTAATTTCTTACTCCCAATTATAAATGCTGGTTTTGACAAAATAAAAAACAAAACTTAAGTACAATATTACTAGCTTTTTTAATTTTTTTTAATTAAAATTAAAATTTCATTCTGATGATGTGATTTAATTTTTTCTGCCAATTTTTATTATAAAAATTATTGAAACAAAATTATAATTTTACTCTGGGAAAAATTCTAAAAATACTTATAATATAACTCTAAGTTTTACTTGATAGTAGTATTACTCTTTCGAATTCTTATCATTAGTCATGTTTTAATATATTTTGTTATTTATTTAGATAAATCATTATTTTATAAAATCTGTGAAACATTAAATATTTTTCATCTTTAATTCATTAATTACTCTAAACTTTTTCAATAGAGTGGGATACCCCTGTTTATTACTATCTCTTTCTTATTAGTTGATGTTTAATATTAATTAGCACTGATTAAGAATTAATTAATATATATTTAGACAAAACTAAACAATTTAATCCTCTCCACCAATTAAATATCCTATCATAAATTACATTACATATTTTTGTGCCTTTTCTCATTTACTTTAATACTCTCCTCCAGTACACTAATATGGTAAAAGTCAAATATTCTTAATATGATATTAATTATCTTTTTTAAAAATAATGATATAACTGAAAAAATATTAATTAAGTGTTAGATTTTTAAAACATCAATAACTTCAAACTAAAATAAAAGGTTAAAGCATAAAAAATGAAATTTTCAGACTTTTGTATTTGAACAGAATTTGAGATTGAAAGTTTTAATTTGAAAACAATTTTTTAATTAAAAAAGTATTGAGAGAAAAATATTTTTAGAAAAGAAAAATTATTATTTAAATAGAAATATGAAAAATATAATTATGATAGAAAAAATAATATAATATTAAAAAGATAATTATGAGGAAGAGAGAAGTTAATAGAGTTGATAGATCTTAAAATACAGATAACTAATATTTTATTATGTGTATTTATTTTATGTAACTATAATTTATAATAAATAAATACTTTTAAATATATAAATTATATTACAATTAAAATTTGTAATAAATAAATATTTTTTGAATATATAAATTGTATTTTAAATTTATGATAAACAATTATATTATGATACATGGTTATTTTTAACTATTGATATTTTCTTTTAAAAAAATATTGAAATTCAATTTAGAATTAATGACAAAATAGATAAATTGAAAGAGATAAGAGATTAAAATTTCCATAAACACTCTCGTTGAAGAAAAACGTATGAAAACACTCTCATTGAAGAATAATTGCTAAAAATGCTCTCATTTAATACAACTATTCTAACTTATATTTATAGAGGATTTTAAAGTGTTTAGATTATTTTTTATAAATTCAAGATTTGTAATTAATTTTTTATATTAATTAAAATTAGTTAAAAATTAACATTTTTTAATTTGTAGAAATTAATTAACATAGTGTTTGGTTGGGGGGAAATGAAAGCGAGGGGAGGGGAGGAATTTTTATAAACTTTAGTTGTTTGGTTCAATTTTTAGGAAGCGAGGGGAGAGGAGGGGAATGGAAAGGAGCAAAATCTCTTCTCATCTAAATTTTGCTTCTCTCCAATATTGGGAGATTTGGAGAAAAGGGAAGGGGATTTAAAACATTTCAAGTATAATTACTAAAATATCTCTTATATTTTGAAATTCAAAATTATAAAGGTACAAAGGTAAATTAATTTTTAAAATCCCTCCCCTCCCCTTGTGAACCAAATAAGAAAAGGGTTTCCTCCCCTCCCTTCCATTAAAATCCTTCCCTTCCTTCCTTTAAGCAAACAAAATGTCCAATCATAATCTCCCCCCTTCCGTCCTCCCCCCCCCCCCCCCCCCGCGGCCTTCATTAAAATTCCTCCCTTTCCCTCTCCTCCTTTGAACCAAATAGACCCTAAAATTACTTGTAATAAAAATTGAAGAAAATATACTCTCCATATACAAATCTATAATCTATTCTATAATTATAATAAAGAAATACTCTTTTTTGATTTTCACTTTTTATTAGACTACTGTATCCTTTAATTACTCTGTAACTTATTCACTATTTTAGCCCTTAACTACTTTCTAAATTACTTATTACACTATCTCTTTTGTTTTATTTTTTTTTAAATGAAGAAAAACACAAAGTGCTTCTCTTTCCCCTAGTTAAAATAGCTATTTTGAATAAGAACGTTATTTTAAAAAAATTCTTCATTTGGTTTAAGAAAATTAAAGGATAAGAAGATCCACGTTTTCTAACTCTTAGCCGTCTATACACAAAGGTTTGGGGCTTTGCCCTTGACAATTGTTGATGCTTAATTGAACTATCTTGTGTTTTTTTTAGTTTTCCTCTTGATTCTCTTTTCTATTAATTTTATCCATGCGAAGTGGCTAACCATCTATTTGCATAATCTTAGGTGATTAGAAAGAAATTGAAAGGTGAACCTAAACATTAAAACTATAGGAAAAGAACTTAAGCTTTAAATCATGAAACTAGGTTTAATTCTTCGATGATTCAATGAATTAATAGGGAACTTAACGGGTTTAATTGAATATAACTACCATGAAAGTAGGGGTAAATTCAATTGGATACATCTTTGTATCTTGGAAGGGAATGTGAGTTACTCTAGGTTAATTCACCTTCAAAGAGAAACAATAAGAATGTTAAGATAAGAAAATTAGATCAACAGGAAGTCAAGGTGTGAACCCCTCAATTCTGAAAATCTTATTATCATTAACTTTATCCAATTAAAATCATTGCTTTAGCTTTATTTCTATTCATTATTTTTATCTTTAATTTAATCTTGTTCTTAATAAAAATCAAACTCTAAAAATCTGCACAAAATCTTTCAAATCTTTTCCAATTTAATTCTAATTAAATAGGAATAAGTACTAAATCAAACACATACTCCTTGAAGAGAGAATGATATTTTATTACTCGATGATACTATACATTTACAGTAACGTATCAAGTTTTTGCCATCAAGAGCATTTTTAGGGATTCTTTTTAATCTCTTATTTTTTTAATCTATCATTTTCATCTTTATTTCTAAATTGAATTTTAATATTTTTTTAAAAGAAATTATCAATAATTAAAAACAATTTTGTATCACAATATAAATTATTAAGTTTAATGGATATGCACTATCAGTATAAAAGATTTTACGTCGTCAACCAATTGGAAATCAACTTTGGCGTGATTTTTAAGATAGATATTATCAAACATTGGCTGACCTACATTGAAGTGAAGGTGTGCAAATGCACCCCCTTACTTTGAAAAATTACAAGTATACATGTTGAATTTTTGGATTTTGTCTCCTTGTTTTTATATATTTGAACTCATTGTCCCTAGTTTCTCACTTTATTGTCAAATTTTGTTTTTTATTGGCTAGTTTCTTTTTTACGTTTTGTTTCGTTTTTAGCTCTCATATACTTTACACTTTATTTAATTGGACATTTCATTCTATTCCATAATAATAATAATAATAATAAGGCTTAATTGCACTTTGTGCCACCCAAGTTTTATCATTTTGTGAATTTTATCACTATGTTTTTTCTCTCGTATTTTGCCACTCTATTTTTGAAATCTTGCGAATTTTTTCCAATTTTACAAATTTTTATTTAATGAACAGTTGATAATTGGGAAAAATTTGCAAGATTTAAAAAATAAGGTGACAAAATATGAGAGAAAAAAATGTGATGGCAAAATTTGCAAAATTATAAAATTTGAGTGACACAAAATGCAATTAAGTCCAATAATAATAACAACAACAACAACAACAACAACAATAATAATAATAATTTGTTTAAAATAAATTGCCCGTACTAACCTAGGATCCTGGATCTGCCACTATTATCAAAGTCAATAAACTTATCATACATGGTAATTTGTAATTAGATGAAAATGTAAAAAAAATTACACTTTTAATACATATATTTTTTTCTCTAAATTATTTATCATAAATTTAAAATATAATTTATATATTAAAAAATATTTATATATTATAAATTTTAGTTATATAAAATAAATATTTAACGTGCACTGTAGATACTATAATACTAACAATTAGGGATGGAAATAGGTCAGGCCAGGCTTTGGTAGGCTTGAACCTGACCTTTATTAAAAATATAAAAGCCGAGTCTAACCTATTTACCTATTATAGGTCTTTTTTAAAGGTTTGGGCTTGGCTTGCATAAAAGCCTAGCCTAACTTGTAAACCTGCTTAAAAGCCTATTTCTTATAAGGCCTCTAAAAAGGTTGATAAGACCATTGGCCTAAGTAGGTCTATTGGTCTAAAAGTATCTATTGAATTAAAAAAGCATATTAGAAATTACATATTCTTTTATATTATTATAAGCAATATATGTATTACATATAATATAATATAATGTATACTATAATCATATATATATATATATATATATATATATATATATAGGCTTTCTGTAAAGCCTAAACCTGATCTTTTTAATAAATGAGTCAAGTCATGCTAGATCTTATGTAGGCTAGGTCCTAGGCCCCTGACAGGCAACCTAGCCTATTTCTACCCCAACTAACAATCTTTCATGTAAAAAGTATAATAATTAAATAAATTCTCATTTAAAAAGATATTTCACGATCCAAACTTTTAATATTTAATATTACGTTGAATAGCGCGGGGTTCAATTCAATTTGACGTGTCAGTTCCTCTTCCCAGCCCGCGTTTTTTATTTTCTAAAAAACATATAATAAGCATTACAACAGAAAGAAAAAGGCGCTAAGGAAATTAATATACATACATATATATATATATACATATATATATATATATATATTAAAAAAATCAAAATTTATACACTCATAATTTATATTTTATAAATTAATTAATTAAACTGATTTAAGGAGATTATTTTTCTCTTTTTTCAATAAAATTGTTATATTTTGGATGAGAATAAAAATTATTCCAATTCTATATTTTAAATTAAAAAACTATTATCATTCTGATGGTCTCATTTAATTTTTATGTCAATTTTTATTATAAAAAAATTATTGAAACAGAATTCTAATTTTAATCCCGGAATAATTCTGAAAATACATATATTATACCTCTAAGCTTTATTTAACACTAATATTTTAGTTTGTTTAATGTACAAGATAAATGTTTATTTTATATAACTAAAAATTATAATAAATAAATACTTTTGTATATATAAATTATGTTATAATTAAAATATAGTATGATAAAAAAAATATTTTGATACAAGATTATTTTTAGCTATTGATATTTAAAAAAATATTGAAATTTATTTAAAAATAAAGATGAAAATGATAGATTAAAAAAGATAGGAGTTAAAAAATTCTTAAAAACATTCTCATTGAAGAAAAATCTCTAAAAACATTCATATTTGAGAATAACTCCTAAAAATATTTTCGTTCAAGATCACTATTCTAATTTGGTTAAATTAATCTGAAGATCCCTATAGTTTTGTAGAGTTTTAATTAAGTCTTTATAGTTGCAAACACATTAAATAAGTCTTTATAGTTTAAAAAGTTTGTAATTAAATCCTTACATACTAATGGTGTTATAACTTTGTTAATTTATATTTAACTTAATTGCACTATTAGTCTGCCAACTTTTTTCTTATTTACAATCAAGTCCAAGTGTAAGTAGTATGCAAAAATGGAAAAGGAATTAATAAATGTATTGAAGGTGGAAATCAAAACCCTAACCTTAAAGTTTACCAACAGCACTAAAATTATTAAGCTAATGACTTTATTTGATATATAAATAAAAATTATATTATATATAATTTAAATGAGAGACTAAAATTGCACATATATTTACAACTACTAAATTAAATAATATTAACATTATATAAACTAATAATATTAAAATTAATATTAATAAATTTATAAATATAAATTAGTATATATTTATAGGATATTAATAATATTAAAATTAATATTAGTAAATATAAATTAATAATATATACTTGTTAGCATGGGTGGAGTTTGAATCCTCACTCTCTGAGTTAGAGGTGTCAAACGGGCTTGCCTGGCTCGGGCCGACCCGAATTTGTAACGAGCTATGTTTTTTCTGGCTCTGCTTGGCCCAGCGGGCCTATCAAGGCTGGCCAAAATGACCTATGACTCTCTTTTTTTCTTACATTTTTATATATTTTACACAAAAATATATAGCATCGGGCCAAATAGGCCTAGTACCTATGTGGGCCAATTTTTGCTAGGCCAAACCATTTTGGCCCAGTTTTTTTTAGGCCGAAGTTTTTATGGCCCAGCCCAACCTAGCCCGTCGAGCCAAACCAATTTTGCCAACTTTACTCTAAGTTCACTAATATATATAAATTAGTATATATTAATAAACTTCTAGAAAATTTTAAATAAATTAGATATGATAAAAATATATCAAAAGAAGGTTAATTGGAAATATATGATATAAATATACTTTTTAGTGAAATATATATAAAGAATTATTTCATTGATAATAATATTTTATTTCAATCACTAAAAAATGCAAAGAAAAAATAAAAAATCAAAACAACATAATTTTATAGAAAATAAAATTATTTAAAATAGAGTAATTAAGTTATAATTAAGATATATAATATTAAGATATATAATATTAAAAAATATAAGTTATTATCTGTTTTGTTTTATAATATTATATATTATATTATTTATTTACTAATAGTAAATATATGTGTAATTTGGTCCTTAGTATATATTATTAATTTATATTTATTAATATTAATTTTAATATTATTAGTATTTATTAATTTTAATATTATAAATATATATTTAGTATATATTTATCATTATTAATATCATATAAATATATACTAATTTATATTTATTATATTTAATAATATTAATTTTGATATCATTAGTTTATATAATGTTAATATTATTTAATTTAGTAATAATAAATATATGTGCAATTTTAGTCTCTTGTTAAGTTATATATAATATAATTTTTATTTATATATCAATAAAATTATTATCATACTTGTTTTAATGTTGTTAGGGAACTTTAAGGTTGGGGGGAGGGGGGTCAATTCCCACCTTCAATACTTTTATTAATTATTTTTTCATTTTTGCACACCACCTACACTTGGATTTGATTGTAAAAAAGAGGAAAGTTGGAAACCTAAAAGTGCAATTAAGTAAATATAAATTAACAAAGTTATAACACCGTTAGCGTGTAGAAATTTAATTACAAACTTTTTAAATTACAAGGACTTTTTTAAAGTGTTTTTAACTATAGAGACTTAATTAAAAACACTATAAAACTATAGGGACCTACAGATTAATTTAACATTCTAATTTATATAGAGAAATGATTACTTTCTCGATTTCTTATTATCAGTCACGTTTTAAAAAAATGTTATTTATTTATATAAATTATTTTATAAAATTTGTGAAACATTAGGCATTTTTCAAATTCTATTAATTCATAAATTGCTTACATCATTAATTACTCTAAACATTTTTATAAATTTTTCACTTTTTCAATGGCAATGGCCAATGTGTTACCAATATTTATAACTCTCCACTTTATATCAATTGATATTTAAGATTAACGCATATTGATTAAAAAATATTTATTTAATATATATTTAAACTAAAATATCTTGTTTTATCCTCCCATCTAACTTAAAAGTCAAAACCATAAATTATATTATAGAATTTTATGTTTTTTTCAACTACTTTAATTCTTTCCTCCAATACACTAATTTAGTAAAAATCAAATATTATTAATCAACATTAATTCTATTTATTTTAAATAAGGATATAGTTGAAAAAAATATTAATTAGGTCTTTGATTTCTAAATTATCAATAGTTTGAAATAAAAAAGCAACAAAAGTTAGACTTAGGTCTAGCAAATTGGGCTAATTCCATATAATGTGACGAACCAAGGTTTTCCATCGAAAGAGGTACCCACATTTAGTATTTGACAGTGCTTTGAATAGGATTGCTTTTGAAAAAAGATACCTATAAGGACAAAAAAAAGTTTGAAATACAATTAAATGGTTTAAATATCAATTGATGAGAAACAAAATTTTCACCATTGAGCTTGTAAATCAACTTCCGCAAGATTCTTTGCTTATCTCATATGGCATAAAATCCAACATGTTGGCTTAGACTGTTCTGCCTTGTTGGCAAAACTAAATGCAGAATCTTCAATTTTTTTCAAAGCTAGTTCTAGTTGTGATTGCAGAACACAATGAAATATCACTTGGTGAGTTAATGTTAACATTATGGACCAATACCTTAGTCCAACAATGGCCTAATAAGTCACTACATTAGGACTTAAAATGAAAGTTGACAATTTGTTAGTTTAAATTAGCCAATGACCTACAAATAGTATTGTGATTATTGTAGGAATGATTCAAGGAGTTATAGCTACATTTATAATTATACTTTTGCTAAACGATATAGTATCTAGGCTATATAAATCGCGAGTTCAACATTTTAAGGAATGCATTTATTATGAGTCTCATTCTTTTTTTAAAGGCACACACTGATTTAAGTGCCAAAGAATTTGTTAGATCAAAAGACAATCCCTAACTTTCATGTTTTAATGACAACAAACAAAAATAATAAATATGTTTAAATAGAAAAGACTAATTTTATGTACTATTCATCATAAGCAGGTTGACATCAAATTAAGTACACTAGGATCGTTTGTCTAATTGTTCGTCTATCCTAACATTTAAATTGCTTCGTCCTACAGCAAGGAAAGTCTATGAAGAAGGATAACTTATTAGTATAAGCTTAGAAGTGTATCTAGGAAGATTCAAGAAGCTTCATCCTTCAATAGATACTCCTACAGCAAATGGCATGTAGAAGCAAAAGTCAACAAACAAGACTGTGCGAACAAAGGTTATAGAGTTCTTGAGGTCTGAAAATAAAGAATGATTACCTACTCTACAACCAGTACTAGTAAAGGAAGATAAACAGTATGCTTTATCAATTCCTAAGTGACTAGTTGGTGAAAAACATTAAATGTAGTAATTAATGCACAAACATTCAAATTTATAAAGAACAGAATATGGGAGTTTCAACAGGATATAATATATACTTTTTAGCTCTTTATAAATGCTTAGAAGAACATAGTGCAACAGAGAACTCTTGCATGAATTGAAGTGATAATTCTCTAAGTGATTTCATTATACATTCTTTATTACTTAGCAAACACTTTGAGTACTAAGGTTATAAAAAGATTCCATCTGTCATGTCAGACGATATCCTTGTACTTTTACCTTTAAGCATTTCTTAGTGAAATTGTGTGGAGCCTAAAAATATTTAAATAAAAGAATACTTGTTGTAATTACCTAAAGAGGCAAAGTAGAAAATAATACTTATGTATAAGCTTGAAAAGGCTTTAAGGAAAAAAAAAAACTATAATAGTATGGAACAATGGTTCCAGTAATTACATTGGTAGTAAAATTCTTAGTGGGTAGCCAAGGATTGGACTAGTCTTTGGGTGAGACAAATCAATATAAATCTTTTGTGTGTTTCTCTTTTATCCCTTATATTGTTTTATTTATCTAAACCAAGGGAGTTGCTTGTCAAACATTTGTCTTTCTATTTTAGCTTAAAAAAGAGTTTTCACTAACATATTTTTGCCATTCAAACGAAGCATCTGTCTATTTGCTAGTAAGGTTGTTTTCAAGAAAATGATTTGCAAAAAAATTTCTATAAACATAATTCAACCTCCCTTCTTTTGTTTACTCCCTTCTTTTGTTTACTCTTGTCTTATTGTTTTTTTGCAAGTGATCACCATTGATGTTTCATCCACCATAATCAACTATCAACTACTGTAAATCTGCCAATGTTGAGGAAATTCCAATGTGTCCCTTCTGACTTGAATTTTTATGCTTGAAGTATTCCAGTATGTTGCACCAATTGTCGTGTTTGTTAAGAATTACAACAATTTCTTTCTACTTTTCATCTTTCTGGCAAGATAATGAACATATAAAAAATCACTTTCAAGCAATCAAGGGTCAACCTTATCCCCTTTGTAACGCTTGGCCGCTTTTTAGGTTCAATGATTGTTCCCACAAACTAACACAAGACTTTTCAGTGTGCTTTGACCTCACTCACATGCTTCCCAATAAACTTTCTAGGAGGTCACACATCTCAAAATTGCTCCAAGTGAAGCACGCTTAACTGTGGAGTTCTTAAGTGATAAGCTACTGAAAGGTAAATGCATCTTGTTGGTATAGGTAGCACTTATTAATTCCTTTAAGTTATCCTCAATTGTATAGTCCCATACCTGCATAGCCTCTGGATCCCTCTCATTCCGGTGCATATTCGATTCATTCATGCACCCTTCTCGCTGGAAGCCTACCAAGAGTGCTCCTTATTTGTGCCTTATCTCTTTTGCACTAGCAATCACTCCCTGCCCTCGTCAATGTCCGGGATGTTACACCCTTCACACAACAACATTAGTTGGTAATGGGCAATATCCCATTTTCGTGTTGAAAACTCATTCCTGGCATTCTCGATCGATACTTGGTCCTTAGCAATCAAAAGTACAAGAACCAAATTATAAGAGAAATATACTTGCTTAATTTAAATAAGTAAATAAAATAAGTAACTTAGTTTAAGAGGGATAGAATTTTTGTAAAAAAAAAAAAAAAAATTAATATTTTAGTTTATAAGGATCTCATAAGATGAGTGTGCAATTTAAGAAAACTATATGTTTGATTGACATATGAAAAATATGGGAAACATGTGTAATGTTCTAAAGAAAGTATCAAACTATAAAAATAATATGAATAATAAAAGAAATATACACTACGACAAAAAAGAAATATTTTTTACATTAACAATTTATATCGATTTTTAGATAACCAATTAAGTACATGAGACGATGGTATTTTTGTAATACTAGGATGAAGATTTTAAATGGATTTTTTTGACTTTGATCTAGTATGTCTTGTTGTATTTTTTTTTTTTTTGAAATCTTTGGGTAGATTTTTTAGCTTTTGTTCTTGCACTGTTTGTATGTCTTAGTTCCTGCCATTCAAGTGTTTGTTCTTGCTATTCCTCAAGCCTTTGACACCATCATTATTGTTGTTATCTATTATGTTCTATCTTTCTCTCACATACAAGTGTGTTCTCTATGTTTGCATTGCTAATGTTTTCTATCTATGTTTACATTGTTTTCATTGTATGCTTATGTTAGCATTGTTCTTGTTGTTCATGTTTACATTGATCATGTTTGCTATCTTTGTAGGTCACCATTTTTTGTTGTCTTGCTTGTTTGGAATAAGTTTTTTAAGCATCCACAAAGGTAAGAGTTGCACACTATATTAGTCACATAAGATATCCATCAAGTGAGGTCTGTTTGTCAAACTATATAATATCTATTTTATATTGGCTTGGTTCCCCAATGTGCATTGCCTGGGTTGAGGTTTATTTGTAGCTCAACAATGCTAATGTATTTGCACTAATAATGCTCTATTAACTATATATATATTTAACCTTTGTTTGACGTGTTTTACTTAACCACATAGGCATTAACCTTATAGGAAGAACTTTAGAACAATATAGTAAATATAAAGTATGTTGTACAAGCTTGTGCATATGTTCTACAAAGTTTCCATTTTTTGGTTTACACTATTGTGCGGTGTGATTACCTTTCCATATTTTTACTTTTTTTAATGTTTATGTGAATTGGAATTGAAAGCATGTACTAGAACATTGAATGCATTGTTTATTTGACCATTATTGGTTCATAATTGGTTGCTTTACTTGATAGTACATGGAGAATCTTGATCATTTTAATTCCAAGTTAGCCAGCCAATCTACCCACAAGAAAGGTAGATGTGGCACACGTTTGAAGGAGTTGATCCCCAGTTATGGTAGTGGTGAAGCTAGACTATCTTTAGAATTTGATCAATTTGGAAAACCATTAGGGTCAAATTGAAAAAAGTTTAAGAATTTTGTTGCTTTTTTGGGATGAAGTAAGCCAAATATCTTGAAGAGTGAGTGAGATGATGTAAAGGAACACATGAAGGAGAAGATTTGGTAAAATATCATAGATGTCACTATATATTGTGTTCTATATTTGTAATTTGTAATTATTATATTTATTGGTTTCATTGTATGTGAATATTGTAACTCACTTGTGACATACTAAATTCTAAAATATTGAGAAGGAAGTTGATCCAATATGTGGGGGAGCACTAGAAGGCCTTCAAGGCCAATCTCACCTATAGGTACATCCTTAATGACTTGAAGGTATGAATACTTGGGAGGAGTATCGTTTTCTTGAATAGGATACTTGACATTGATATTTTGTCTAGAGATGAGAGGACCCTACATTTTTTGTTAGTTATTTTACTCTTTATTTATTTTATTGATAAATGAATTGATTTAATATATATATTTTGATTTATTTTTAATAAAAAAGAAGGAAACAAATGAAATTCAAGCAAAGAAATTATATCCCCACAAATTGTCTAATGTGGTTATGAATTACTTGAAGAAAAAATATTTAAGGAAAAATGGAACCAATGATGGGAAACAACCCCATCTAACCCTCTGTTGTTATTTACATAACTGAGGAGACTTGTTCTATTACTGAGAGAATTATAAGTAAATGCTAATCATTATTATTTGCCTTTTGTAATGTCAATATTAATTATGATTGTTACTTGTATGTTAATAGGATTATCTTGAAGAGCAATGCTTTTAAGGAAGCTTCACACTATCTAGCCAGAATGATTTGTTGTCCATTATTACAGGGAGATTGCAGCACCGTGGTTGTGTCTGAATAATTGGACAGGGTGTTTGCATCTAACAATACTTTAGTGCTCCTACATGCCACATTAGCCTAATAATGGTTACAAGAGAGAAAATGGAGGAAAATGTAGGTGTAGATGGAAGAGCAAATGGTTGCCATAAGGGAGGAGATCATGTTCATGTTCTCTTTCCAAAGCACAGGAAAGAACACCAGACCTAAACATTTGCCCTTTACTCTTCCTGTCTAAGAATCTTCGGTATGGAAAATCTTATCTTCTTTTTGTTTTATTAAAATATTTGATACTCTAGAAATATTTATTAATACTTGCTTAATTATTTAGGAAATTGTTGTTGCTAATGATTTTGGTCCAAGGCTAATCTTACAACCCCTAATGGGTCCACTTACATATCTATGTGTAGAAGTATTAAACATGAAGGAATATGCAATGATTCAGATGAAGATCAATGTTATTTGCAAGGAGATGGAGTTCTTCATGTACCAGAAGGAGGTATTGAAGTTCTTGGTGAGACTAAAGTGCTTTGCATTTTCATTATTCCATTATTTGTAATGTAAGACAATTTTAAGTTTTAAATGAATAACTAAGTATTTAACTCTTACCTAAACATTTTTTTTTCTAATGTCATAGGTATGCCCATGGTCTTTGTTCCTCAAAAAGTCTAGTGGATACATATGAATTTATTTGCCCACACTACTACATTTTTGACATGTCAGAACATATAACAATTGTCACATTATTGTCATGTCAGTCACCACGTCACCTATCATTGTCACATCATTTGTCATGTCATCTGTTAGTGCCATGTTAGCAAAATCTATTCAATATTTGACGAAAAGCTGATAAAGGGACAAAAATCGCACAACTGTAATACTTAGGAGACTTAATTTGCATAATTAGAACTTAAGAGGCCAAAATTGCATAATTACCATACTTAGAGGACCAAAAGTGTAATTAAGTCAAATATTTTTAATCCCAAATTTTGAAAGAAAACATGAAAAATGGTTAGAGTTGCATGGTTGGAGTAAAAAATGATTAGAGTTCTTAAATATTCAGTGGCATTTTGAGAACCACTAAATTTCAACTAAAAATTCTAAACTTAATTCTTGATTGGAGATGTTCTTATATTCTCATTAGCAGTACCTTATCTTAATTTGAAGTAGGTACTTATGAACATTCCCTAGTAGGGAATACTCATGTCAAGCACATTATATTTTTTATTAATAATTATAAAACACTATTTTATTTATTATTTTTAAATATTTATAAAAAATGACAAAAACAATTTTTTCACTAGTTCTTTGTAAACATTTATAAAAATAAAAAATAAAGTAATATTTTATAATTATTAATAAAGCTAAAAAATATTTTCACAAACCAAAGCACGAATAAACAAGCTCTTTCCGTTTTTGGTTAGAATTTTGAGATGAGGAAGCATAGGGAATACATATACTTGTGCTCTGAAAAGACGCGTGAAGCCGTGAACTTGTGCTTTGTTTCAATACTCCTTTGAAGCTAACTTCCTCTAATTTTTCCAGGGATTTTCCTTTTTTTTTTTTTTTATTTGTTTGAAATATTTGTCTCAATAGAAGAATAACGTTAACTCTACTAGTTTCGTGCAGAAGGTTTAGCTAGCGACGAAAGACATTAGGAGCGTTAGTTGATACAAACATAATTTAAAAGGGTAAAGTTATTTTTACTTTAAAATTTCATATTATGTATTTTTTTATTTTTTTTGAAAAGGAATAATTAAAACTTAAAATGATAAGTTTTTTTAATATTAAAGAAATACAAATCGTAAAGAAGTATTAAGCGGAGGCTAAAACGAGGAGCAGTGCTCAAAAGAAAAAAGAAACGCTGCTTAAATGTTTATTTTATATAATTAAATTTTATGATAAATAAATATTTTTAATATATAAATTGTATTATAATTAAAATTTATAATAAATAAATATATTTAATTATATAAATTATATTTTATATTTATAATGATTTAAATTATAATATAACAATATTTTTATTTATTAACAGTTTAAAAAAATTTAAAATTCAATTTGAAAATGAAAATAAAAGGTTGATAGTTCCAAATGGTTGAAGAAGATTTTTTTTTCTTCCTATTTATAGGGTAATGTGTGAAATATATATCTAAATGAGATAGGAAATAAAATATTAAGAACATCTAATAAAGAGAATAGACAAAATGAGTGTCTTATCCTTCAAATTGTGTATTCTTATTTATAATGTAAAAATAGATTATTAAAATTCAATTTAGAAATAGAAATAAAAGGTTGAATCTTTCATACGGTTGAGACTTGAGAGAGAATTTTTTTTGCTTATTTATGGGGGTAGTTTACATATATAAACGAGAGAATAAATAAAATATTTAGAATGCACAATAGAGATAGTACATAGAGTGAGAGTTTCACTTTTAATTTGTGTATTCAAATTTATAATATAAGAATAGATGATATATTTTTTATTTAGTTGCAGAAAATAAGAGAAAAAAATTAATATTAAAGATAAAAATTCATTTTTCCCTTTTATTTTTTCTTTAATTCAAAATTTATTTATTTTAAATTTTTATTTTCGTGTTTGCTCATAACAACCAAGAACAATATTGGTCTAGCTAAGGTTTCAGATTTGTAAGAAAGCCACGTGGCATGACGTTTTCCATTTATTATTAGCGATATTATCATCTGCCATCCAACTAGCATCCAACAACACGAGGATCATGCAATGCAATGTCATTCATTATTCTAAAAAAAAATAGAAATTGTAATGGCATCCATCAAGTAAAAGGGTAGTCTCTAAGTGGAAGCATATTCCAAAAATCACACCAAAGTTTTTTATTTATAAACAGTTAGATACTAGACCATCTAGTTGAAGAGGCCGACTTTTACAAGTGCTCACTCTCTTATGCTTTGTTTGAGTAAAGAGAGAAGTAGAAGTAGAGAAGAGAGAAATAGGAGAGAAAAGAAAATGAGTAGAGAATGAATAGATTTTTAAGGTGTTTGGATTGAAAAAAAGTATGAAGGAAATAGAAGAGAAAGAAAATTGAGTTTTTTCTCTACTTGTTTGATTGGATAAAAAAGTAGAGAGAAAGGAAATGAATTTTTTTTGTAAAGACACATTTATCCTTAATATATATAAATCTTGTAAGATAGAAAGAAGTAATAAGGTTAGAATTGTAATTTTGAGTGGGTTCCATAATTTTTTATCTCTCGTTTTTCTCTTCTCTTTCCAATAAAGGAAAGGTTTTTTTTAGTGGGTCTCACACAAATATTTTCTCTCTTCTCTACTTTTCTCCTTAAACAAATAACATAATTACTTTTTCTCACACACTTCTCTCTTCTTCACTTCCCTCTTCTCCATTTCTATTTAACCAAACAAAATTTAGGCTCGACGCTTAGGGAGTTGTGGATCGTCCTGATTGAGGAGGACAACTGTCCCAACCAAGGAGGCTATCTCTCGATCAAGGAGGCCAAACCTCCCAAGAGGTTGACCCATATCATTTGACACACCCTCTTCCCAAATTTGTTACCCAGGGAGAGTGGGCATAACTAGATAGGCTAGTCATAAGACGACCGAGATAGAAAGGACCAGTTGTCTCTTGCACAAATCCATTGGATTTGGCCCACCAATAAGATTCTAGAAGCCCCTAAAGATCTCTTGACACCTGACAAGGACAAAACAAGGACGTGCATTACAGTTGCGTCAGACATTAAATCACACCCCGACATGTCAGGGTAAGCAATGCCAAGGTGGCAAAAGGTGCATTCCATCCTAATGTGTCAGAGACACATATTGGCATTGCCATGCAAGGACATGCGAACACGATGTGCATATTGCTGCTCGACATGTGGCACCTACATCTGAGAAACTGTTCGAGAACACCTAGTATAAATGAGGGGTAGGTTATTTACCTTGACCCCAAGTTCATGATGTTGTAAGGCTTGTGAGGGTGGATTCTTAAGTTTATCTCTGCCTTGAGGGTTATCTAGCAGGTCGCATTCTCTAGAATAAATGCTTAGCATACAATTAGTTTAAAAATAATATTAAAATATCACATGATTATAAATTTATAGTATTTCTATCAATAATTTAATTTTGTTAAATAAGATCTATATTTTAAAAAATAATCTAACACGAAATTGTTAATACATTAGATTTTAGTATACTTTACGTACATAAACTGAAAATATTAATTATTATTATTATTATTATTATTAGGAAATGAAAGTAGTGACTGATGACGGGGTATACGTATTTAGTGGAGTATATTTTAAATGAAAAAACTTCTTCTAAATTAAATACAAGTTTGGACCATTTTTTTTAAAAAACTACAAAAAGAACTTAAACAGAAACAATAAAAACGTGAATCGCAAGGAAAAATAACCGGGTGTTCACGTTGCTTGGGACACAACACAACAGAAGCGAGAGGTGGCACGGTCAGATGCAGCGATCTACAGGATGTCAGAAAGTGGGCCCCACACGGGGTCAGAAGAAGACTGGACCAGAAATGTGATGATTTTTTGGCCAGTTTTTTCGTTGTCAAATGTCAACTCAGGAAATCCTACGGCGGAGCTGTATACATGGGACCCATGTCTAGAAAAAACTTGTGATGTATCAGGTAAGGGTTAGCCTTAAAAAAAAAATCGATTTTATCAGGGAGCATCTTAGGAATGTAGATTAAAGTTAATAATTTTATAAAAAAAAATACACTGCAAATCATATTGAAAATGTATTAAAAATTATGATAGAAATATATTAATAACATTTTTTTAATTTTTTTTGCCTTAATTACATCTTTTTGTCAAGATTTTATAACCATGGTGGATTTCTCATAATATCTTGATAACTAAAAGATACAGATGGAGAGACAATGTCCATAGTAAATGCTAGTCTTATTTATTTATTTATTTAACTGTAAATATATATTTTCAATTCCTTCTATCTCTTTCAGACGTCTAATATTTGAAATTATTAAATTTAGTTGACGATCGGGGCAATTTAAGCACGTGTTTTCGTGTATACCAACCTAGGTAGGATAGGATAGTCGTGCAAGAAACTGTTTAGGCTAATAAATGATTTTATTAACATTAGTGTTTAAAATTAGTTTTAAACATTTAAAGTCATGAAATTTTATTAAAATATTTATTAAATTAAAATTAAAAAAATATAATAAATATTTTTTAATAATTTTGTTTCACTTTTAAATGGTTGAAAACCACTCAACAATGGACAATCACATGCCAAATTACGGGGGCAGGGATGATTTAGTCTTCACATTTTTATTTTTTTGACAAGTTAGTCTTCATTTTAAACAATGATAATTATGATTAACTCACGTCTCCTTAACGTTACTAAGTCTGGTAGTAATGATAAGTTTATTTGTTGTGCGTAACAGCCCTTAAAGAAAGATGTGGCCACCAATTAGACGTACTTATCTAGTTATCTTCATTTGTTAGTTAGTAATAAGGAAGGATTCCATGATTGATTAGGGTACAAGAGAGTAACTCCCGAAGATTATTAAAGAAAGCAAAGTCTATGTTAGAGATAAAATCAGCTAGATTTCTATTTATTATTCTTTTTTACTTTGTTTCTACAGTAAAAATAATAATACATAATTTATAATCTATATAATTTATGTTTGACTTAATTGCACTTTTGGTCCCTCAAGTATCATAATTGTGCAATTTTGGTTTTTCAATTTCAATTGTGCAAATTGAGTCACCCAAGTATTGCAATTGTGCGATTTTGGTCTCTTAATTTCAAGTGTGCAAATTGAGTCCTCAAGTATTACAATTGTGCAATTTTGGCCCCTTTGTTAGTTTTTCATTAAATATTTAACAAATTTTGTATGATGCATTAGAGCCACATCATTTGCCATGTCATCCATCATCATGTCAATCGCCACATCATCTATCAATGTCACATTATTTGTCATGTTAAATATTTAACAAGATTGACAGAGGGACCAAAATCATACAATTGCAATACTTGAGGAACCCAATTTGCATAATTGAAATTTGAGAGACCAAAATCGCACTATTCTGATATTTGAGGGAACCAATTCATACAATTAGAACTTAGAAGACCAAAATTGTGCAATTACAACACTTGAGGGACCAAAAGTGTAATTAAGCTTTTATGTTTTATCTAGTTATACTATGCTTCTGTTTGGATAAACTTTTCTATAAGTACTTATAAAAAAATAAAAATAATTTAGCTTCTTCCATAATGAAAAATTTACTTATGCACTTTAATTTTTGGAAAAGTTAAATGAAAGAACTTTTATAAAAATTAAGTGCATAAGTTAATTTTAGCTTATGAGAGAAGTTCAATTCATTTTACCTTCTTATTTTATTCACCTATAAGTACTTATAAAGAAATTTATTCAAATAAGACCTATATACATTTGAGAAGTTATTTATTGAAATGTCATAAATTTTTATTAACTAAATTAACTCGAAAAGTGAATAGTAAATTGATTCACGAAAAACATTGCACTAATAGTAAATAAAATACATGTATTTTTTTCTTTTAAAATGGAAAGTATTGTGGATAATGTTAGACATTTAAAACGGATGAAATTATCTAAACACAATAATATTTCTCTGAATACAAAACCATATTCGCATAGGTAAAATAGTAATGCTCTTGAAGGCATTACTACATTATCAAATGTGATAATCAATTACAAACATAATCAACATAAGTCAAATCACAGTAATTGTTTCCTGGAATAAGAAAGTAATAACAAGTAGCCAAAAAGTTAGATATGTAAGCCAAATATAATAACCAAAATGTACACCCAGAGTCACAACAAAAAAGAAATCTAAACTCTTCTAAAGTTGGCCAACAACTACCCCAAAGCTAATACTCAAGTTCCTTGAAAGGATCCTCTTCGGGCTTAGACAAATAGGACACTGCTCGTGGTCATGGCCCTCGAGCTAAAGAAGTAACTAATCACTTTTTAGGTATATAAAACGGGGCTCACCATATGCGCTTCAAAGGCAAACAAGAAATCAAACTCAACTGCATAGTAAAAGAGAATACAGGACAATTAGTAGGGTAGGGGTGTTCATAGAATGGATTGGATTGATTTTAAAGAGAAAAATTATTCAATCCAACCACTTCGGTTTTTCATCACCTAATCGATTTGGTTTAAAATTTAAATTCGAACCATTTTAAAACCATTTGATTGGATTAGTTTTCGGCTGTAGTCTTACTTTTTTTTTTGGAAAAAAGTATTAAATAAATGGTAAGATATATAATAAACGTGATAAAAAAAATTAAAGTGTCAAATATCTCATCTGTTAAGTCAAAGGACAATTCATAACCCTTATATTTTAATGACAAAAAACAAAATATAACAGTATATATAGCTGAGAAAAACTAATCTTATGTACCATTCGTCCTAACAAGCATAACTTGATTCATGTATAAAGGATCATTGGTCTCAATGTTTGTCTATTTAGGTGTCTCACTATCTTTGTCCTAAAGAGAAAATAGTTTAGAAGAAAGTATACCTTATCCACATAAGCACGTAAATGTATTTGAGACGTTTAGTGCTTCAACCTTCAAAAGTGAAAATCAAATGTCAAATATTTATGAACTTTGCATCAAAAAACATGTAATAGTAGACAAGATAATGTGTTCATAGGATACAAAGTACTTGAGCCAAGTAAACTAGAAATGATTCTCTACTATGCAACATCAATACTAAGAATGAGAGATAAGCAACATGCTTTATCTCCTACAATATTAGTTGGTTAAAGCATTAAATGCAACAACTAATGCACTAACATTCAAATTCATGAAGAACAAAAGAGAGCCCTTCAATGAATACTTTCAAAGCTCTCTATAAATACTCAAAAGACCAAGTGCAAAGAAGAATTTTTTGACGAATAAGAAATCACATGAATTGAATATTTCCTAAGTGTTTCCTTGTATATTTTTTGTAGCATAGTGAATACTCTCTAAGTACATGGGCTATTATATTTCCATCTGTCCATTAGGATAGTAGCCTTGTAGTTTATCCTTAAGCATTTCGTTGTAAGATTGTGATAGCATGAAGATTACCCTTAACTGAGGACAGGATGTAGTCTATGGGTAAGACAAACTAATACAAATTTATTGTGAAATCTCTTCTTTCTCTTCACTTATTTACCGCTTTCTAGCCAAGGGAATTGAATTGCATATATCATCTTTTGTTTACAAATTTACATTGATTTAGGAAAACCCTTTTTAACACTAAAACAATCCAGTCATTTGTCTGCCTATACATGTTCTTAGAAAAAAGAATTGCGAAAACACAATTTAACCCTTTTTCCTGTATTTACATGTGTTTTGCACAATCTATAAATCATTATATAGCTAATAATAGTATATATATACATATATATACATTTACTTAAATAGTTGCTAAAAATTATCTTTAATTAAATATATTTTTTATAAATAAGTATAAGTTATGTGATAATTTTACAAATATATAAGAAATAAAAATATAAACATGATTGGTATCATAAATTTATAAATAAAAATATATTTGTATGTATAAGTTCAGTTTGAATTGTATTGGATTAGTTTTCAAAATTAAATTCGAAATCCAATCCAATTTAATAAAAAAAATTCTAGTTTTTCAATTTTTAGTTTATTTGATTTTTTTTGTTTTTTAGATCGATTTTTTCAATTTTTATTGAATCGGATTAGTTTATGAACACCCTTAGTGCAGGGCTATAAGTGAAAGTACCATCAACTTCATATGTGACATGCTAACCTTCAAAGTCAATGCACCATGCACTCCAACCATTGTTATCAGGATCATGGAACTCAATTCTCAAATTCCCAAGATGCATGTTGTTTCGCGCCATCTATTTGTCAAATGTAGAACATAGCCAAACAAAATATGGTTTGTAGAAAGGGTGAGAATATAGGCACAAGTAATATAAGAGAACATAACTAATGATACACAAACACATATAAATACACACATCACACTAAGCAACAATATTGAAAGACATATTCATAGCATCAAAATGCAAATGCACACACATATTCAAGTCAATCAAATGCTTATGCGTGAGGTTAAGACTATACTCCATGGAGTTAACCCATAACATTGAGTGATATTGAGTTTTGTCCCTAACTTAACAAATATTATAACCAGTATCAATATCTTCTATGCAAATGTCGAGGATGATAACCACCAAGGAGATGGCGATGGTCCTTAAATTTGAGTATACAAGGAGATAATACACATATATGAAACATGTGTATATCAAGTTCTATTCCATGTGCTTCTCACTATAACCTTCCCCTTCTTTTATCATTATTGTGAGGGGTGTTAACTTATTAATACCATATTGCATAGATACAATGTAATACACGCACACATGTATATAATGCCAAACTATTTAGAAAAATAAGTTAAATAATTTTTTTATGATCTTCACCAAGATTTTATTAGAAATAAGCATGAAGGTCATATTTGAAAGTATAATAATTTTTTAACTTGTGTTCTATTTTTTAAAACATATAAATAAAAAATGGATGTAATACTTTCTTACAACAATTTTTTATGCTTGACATTTTTTTGCTAACTTAGGGAGCCAAGGCCTTAAGGAAAAGAAAAGAAACCATTTTAGAAACATAGTAGCTGCTAAATTAGCATGCAAGGCTAAAGAAAGAAAAGTTGGTGAAGTATAATTAGAAGCAAGGATGGTTGTTTGGGCATCAATCATTAATTAACTAACTATGACTCAGGAGTCTAATTCAGCCAAAATATTTCTGAATCATACTGATAAAGCTAACTTTAACCCATTAAGGATAATGTAAAGTTCCACTTGGACAATAGAGCAAATGCCTAACACATAAGCAATTCCAACTATCAAAGCACCAAAATGGTCATAAAGGACTCATCCATAAGTTGCTTTACGACCATGACATAGGAGGAATATAAAAAACAATCTTTTTACTCCATTCTCTAGGTTGATTCTCAAAAGTATATATTGTATCAAGTTGAGTCAGGGCATCAATTATCTCTTTTGCTTCTTCCATCTAAATGTCTTTTAAAGGCATTTCAACAAGCATTTTCTCTCCACAAGCTTCTTTAGAAATATCAATGTTCATCTTGTCATCTATCAAAGCCTTCTCAAGAGAATGGACTTCTTTTGCAACTGTATCATCATTGAACTCAAATTCCTTTTCTTTTTCTTCTCCTTCAATGTGCAAGGATTTAGGAAGCCAATTGTTTAATGCATAAGTGTCATTATCGTTGTGCTTTTGGCTCAAGCCAATGCTTTGATCCCAATTTTCGTGGTTTGGGTAGCACCCTGTTTACGTAGGGTACCATGTTAGGGATTTTTGGCCTTATTAGGATTGTGGACACATGTCCTATGCTTGGGTTATTTCTAATTCGACAGCGTAGTTTGCACCTTACTTTTTGTAATAAGGATTGTGTTTTTTTTTTTTGCCTCTTTTGCAATAACCTGAAATTGAAATCCCAATTTGGTGGGATTTAGATTCCTATTCATGCCTACACCATTCATGCTTTGATGATAAGGATTTTCATTCATGTGTTGTTGTGCTTTTTTCTCCATCTACCTTGACGCTTGACCAACATCTAAGGGGCATATATATTGGTTGCCATAGTTGTAACTTGTTTGATTATTTTTAGTCCCAAAATCTTTCATATTTCATGTTAGGATTTCTGTTTCTTTTGGGGCCTCTGGTTCATCTTTGTTGAGTTAAGACCCAAAGGTTTCTTCATGGCCGGGTTTTGACTATTTCTATATTTCACTAGACCCATGCTTCTTCTCAATGTTTTAATCAAGACTTTTTTAACAATAATCGATCTTGTGGACATAAGGATCACATTTAAAGCATGTTGAATGGAGGCCTTCATACTTGAGATATAATTGGTATCTTCTTATCATGATGTGGTACACTAGTTGTTTATCAAGATCCAGTTCAACACATATACATGCAAATTCCCCTAGAATGGATAAAGGTCAACTTATCTAATTTTAGCATTGTGCCTAGCTTTGATTTAATATGCCATAAGAATCTATCATTGTAAAGCTCGACAGGTAGGTGATGTGTTCATATCTACACAACAAATCTTTGAACCTTCTTAACTTTTTTTAAAAAAAGAAAGGCCTCCACCTTTGGACAATTAGACAATGATTTGTACCCATCCACAATCTTCTTTTGTTGTGAAGTGTACTAGGTAAAAATCATCTGGCATATTTATAATCTTAATAGATCCCATTTTGGTCCAACTACTTTGTAACTTGGTTTCTAGGACATAAAAGTTTACCCTTTTTCCTAAAACCTTCACTACTAGTGGTTATTTCAATGACTTCAACCAACTTTCCCATTCCTTACCTAAGAAAGGGATTTGTTAGCCTAGAGCTTAAGGTTAATTAGAAGAATTAGACTATTCTTCTTTATACCATTTGTTTTTGAACAAGCCTTTATCTGGCTTTTTTTCCTCTCTACCATTGATTGTGACAATATAAAGATCTTGATTCAAGAGTGAGTCTTTGTAGGTCGTTGGGGACTTGTCATGTTTTTTTCATTTCTTTCGTTCTTGGCTTAGTATGTGGCTTTCCATATATCGTTCTTTGTTTTAATCTTCTTCCTAGTTCTTTGGAATAGTTTCTCTTCTTTGTGTGAATGTGTGCATAGGCTATTTGTGGTTCTCGAAACCCTAATGGAGCTCATGCTTGCTTAGGTAGGAAAAACTTTGCTACCCTTAATAGTGCTTGATATTATGTGCTCATAAACACACAATAAACTATCATAATTGAAAACATGAAAAATAAAAAAGCTTTGTTTGAATTGGACTGAGACGATTTGTCTGAGGTGGAGTGAGTTGATATTTTTGAAATAGATTAAGTTGATCCCCTAGCCCAAATGGACTAAGCTGATGTCTTGGCCAAAATGATTTGTCCAAAATAGAATAAGTTGAAGTCCTAATTGAAAATTGAGGTCTCTTGGTTGAAATCCTAGGTCTCCTAACAATAGTGAGCTCTCCAATAAGGTTAAAACTCTGTGAAAAAATGGGTGGATACCTGCAAAAGGAAATTCGACACTCAAGTCAGTAGATATTCCACTAAAGTAACATTGTGAAATAAATGCATAACTTATACAATGATGTTGGTGTATTTATAGGAGTTTAGACTGAATTGGATTCCTTAGTATGGGACGCAAGGCCTCTCAAAGGCAACATTCCCCTATAATAATCACATCTTGAAAATCTTACTCTTGTGTGTTGGTTTAATTTGATTCAATGTTTGAGTCAAAGTGACCCTTTATATGAATTAAGACTTGAGCCCAATCTAAAACAAAGATTTTTATAAAAAAAAATATAAGATTCAATATTTATTAATATACTTTCTAATAAACACTTTATTTTTACGGATTCTTTAATTAATATTCTTAAAATTGTAAATGACACCCTTAGAAACTACTCCTATAATATATAGGAGTACTTAATTACTTATTAGTTTAAATAAACGATATCAAACAGGTTAATAACTGAATAAAAGGCATTTATTTAAAATTGGAATAACAAAAGCAAAACTGTTGTATAAAGACGTGGGAGAATTGCTGGAAAGCAGTGGAGAATCAAACAATGAATTGCGTAACAATTAACATAATAATGCTTTACAAAGCATGTGGATTCCGGTTGCGAGTCTTGGTGATTGCTGGGCTGAACCGTAAAAGAATGGAACCTGGCAACAAGCTGTGAGTGAGAGAGCGCTGTTGGCGCGCCACGTGTATGCCATATGGTGATATTCTTACTTAGACAATTCCACAGTCCATATCTATAATCCATCTATACCAGCATGATTGCCCTTCTCGTGGTCTTTTAATTGATTGGATAAGTACCCTAAAAGGACACGTGTTCTAAAGGGTGGAACGAGAGCGATATGGTTATTATTTATTAGCCCCATACTTTTCCGAATGATTCAGATAACGTGTGAGTATATAAATATTCTACTTTCATTTCAGAACAATACTTTCCACCCTATATATTAAAAAAAAAAAACTATTTCGAATAAGAATATTTTCAACTATTATTTTTTAATAAGAACACTTTTAAGGATTTTTTTAAAGTCTTATCTCTTTTAATCTATTATTTTTAATATTTTAATTCTAAATTGAATTTTAATATTTTTTTAAAAAATTATCAATAATTAAAAATTAATATTGTATTATAATAATTATTTATTATAAATTTAAAATATAATTTATATGTTCAAAAATATATATTTATTATAAATTTTAATTATTATATAATTTATATATTCAAAAATATTTATTTATTATAAATTTAAGTTATATAAAATAAATATTTATTCTATACAATGCCGAAATCAAAATACTAGTATCTCAACAAATCTAATTAGCATCACCACCCACTCCCCCAACGATTTTAATATTTTTCTAATCACAACAATCCTGGCTATCATTTTTTTTACTGCTTTAAATTTCCAGCTAATATCAAATATTTTTAAACACAATACATAATTAAGACTTTATATTTTATTCAAGGGTTAAATCTTATTGTGAAATTCTTAGAAGCATAGCTGTTTTGAGCATTTCTTTGATTGTGCTATTTTTTTCAATGTTAAGGTGATTTTAAATTAGTTTCTGCGTTTATATATCAATTAATTTACATTATTATTTACTTAAAGATAAATTATACTCATGTCAAGAGAATTTGCAAAGATGTTTCTTACTGTTTGATAATTGAAAATTTTAGAATTTTAATCTGCAATTTTGTAATTGTAATTTGTATATTTTTTTTTCGTTTTCAAAGATGTCATTATAATCTTTAAGTCTGAAATTAATCCCTTGAACGTAAAGTTATACGATTAATTGCTAACCGTTGAATTTTCTTAAGGGTTTGTTTGGTAGTCAGAATACGATAAGATTTGATAGAATATGACAATAGGATAAGAGTAGGATAAGATAAGAGCAAGATAAGCTATAATCTTATTTAATATTTGATGTGCACCAAATAACAAACCAGATAATGATAAAATAAAATATAAAACATATTCAATTGACAAAATTATTATTTTGTTAAAATTACATATAATTTTCTAAAAAATAACTTTTAATTTAATTTTTACCTAAAAATATAATTTTAATTAAAATATACAATATTATTTTTTATTTATGTAGTTACTTTTCTTAAAATTATAAAAAATATATATATAAGATTTTTAAAATTATAATTATTATTTAAATACTTTTCTTTAAAAAATACTTAAAAAATAATTATTTAATTTTTAATATTTTCATTAATAATATACTTAAATTTACATGTCAAAATTATTATAAACACACACACACACACATATATGATAAAAATATATATAATAAATATAATATATAGTAAAATATATTAATTTATATAATATTGCTATATATATATATGTGTGTGTGTGTGTATTATAATATATATCATCATAAAATCTATATAAATGTTATATATATTTTTTTCATAATAATATATTAATCTATCTATTTATCTATCTATATATATATATATATATATAATATTCAACATAATACATATATATAGAGAGAGGAGAGCTTATCCTATTTTGTTATTTCCTAATCCAACTCTCCCAATTAGGATAAGAAATACACTAGAACAACATGATAGGATATTAAGGAGTATGATAATGTTATCATATTCTATTGGTGCAATGGATTACAACAGGATATGATAGTTATCCTATTACATCCTGACTACCAAATGGGTCCTTAAGGGATCCCCCATTTGATTCATATCCCGATCAAAAACTTTATTTCTTAAAGGCAATCCTTTATACCTCTCAACAAATGATTTGAGGTATAATATACATTATTGTAACTTGTATACAAGAAGAATGAATTCTAAATAGACAAATTAAGTTATAAAATTATGAAACATAAGTTTTTGGAATTAGATCAATAATCCAAATTTTTTGAGTATGAGTAAAGGATCTATGGAAAAAGATATAGAAAGTTTATTTCTAATTGTAACTAAATCTTCCATTTTTAGTCCGTTTGGTTAATCTGAAAAATGTTCAGATTTATATAAATTCTCAATTCTCGCCCACAGAGGTATAACATATGTACAAATTTCAATACATGAGTCAATAGATACATTTAGATATCCTAGTCCTAGAGGCGATTTCTATTCTTCAATTCCTTTTTTTTTTTTCACGCAGCAATGAAATTTAAATCTAGGATTTCATCTACCATTAAACCAAATCTAGTGGGTTTCGTCAATTAATATATGTTTTTTCTGAAATTCGTATCTGTATATATAATATATAATAAACAATATAACAAATGCTGTATAATAATAATAAGATTACGAAGACAGATTTAATTTTATGTTGCGTAAACATTTAAAATTTAAATCTTACTTCCTAGTCTATTTCATGATGTAAAAATGTCACACCTCTAAATATATGGATCCTAGCGAATAAATCTTACGTAAGCTTCAGTGTGAAGAGAGACGAATATAAACATTCGTAGATATTTGATTAAATTTATTAGTATTATGTCAAAAAATAAAGTTATTAATATTTATATATTATTCATCAATAATCATCATTAAAAAACTATTAATAAATCAAACTTAACTTTTTTTAGTCAATATTAGATCATACTATTTTTTATGTTTAACTGACAAAATTAATCTGTCAAAAAAACTGAAAAAAAATTAAAATTCATTTAAATAATAAAACGACTCTTATTGATCTGGAATAACTATAGTTACGAAAGAAGAGAGGAATGGAGGGGGGGATACAACCTTCATAAAATATTAATCCATCATAACATAATTTATTCTTGATAAATTTGAAGATTATTAATAAAAAAATGAAGATTATTAACGACAATAGGTACACATTTCATTAAAAAAAAATTTGGTATACATACTTGTCTACTTTTTTGTTGGTATACTTTCATTAAAGAAGTTGAATGTTAAAGTTTTGCATTATTAAAAAAGTTATGTAACTCAACCCACCAACTTGGTGGATTGAAGGCAGGTTGGCCAATCGGATTGACCCACCGAATTGACCTATTTAATCCACCCCTAACCTACTAATATTTGAAAATATATAAATAAATTTATATTTTATATAATTAAAAAAGAAATAACATGTATATGTATATAAAATAAAAGAGTGATCGTTAAAAGAAATGAATTAGTATTATTTTAATATATATTTTTTCTTTTCTTTTGATTTTTTTTGGCAAATTTTGGCGTGTCAACTCGCCATTTTATAACCTGCCAACCCGTCCTCTATCTTTTAACAGGTTAATCCACCAACCCACCTTTAAACGAGATGAGTTGTATTTTTCAATCCACTTTCTTTTGGCAGGTTAACCCACCTCGCTCCACTTTAGGCAGGTTGATGGCGAGCTGGCCCAGCGTGAATTGATAAAGTTAGGTTGAGATTTTTAACCCACTCTTAAAATAGATTTAATCAACATAATTTTTTTTTTGGCGAGAGGATTAGTTAAATCAACTTGTTCGGTTGTTTTATTTTTATTTTTCTTATATTTATTGTAATCCACTATGACTTATTTGTGGTTGTGCATTTATTTGTGTTAATAAACAAAAATATTAATGTTTTAATTTAGTCTTAGCCTTTTAAGGTCATTGGTGAATGTATTTGATGTTTTAAGTATTTGATTGCTTTGATGGATGACTAGGGTTGTTCATGTGTTAGATTAATTCAGGTTTAGGATAAAATAAAATTTGAACTAATTATATTTGATTGGATTGGTTTGGTTCAGATTTTGAAAGTTTTTTTGGCCAATTCAAACCAAACCAATTCAATAAAGATCGGTTGGTTTGATTTGGGTCAGGTTGGGATAAAAAAATATTATACTTTTTCAACTTTTTTTTTTCACCTATTGTTTATTTTGTATACATATATTTAATTTTATATTAATGTAAGGTAAAAATATTTCATATTTTTTAAAAAATAATTATTTATTTTATTCAAAGTATTTAATTTTTCTTTATTTATTACTTTACATATATCATTAATTCTCTACTCAAAATATAATAAAAAATTACATACTAAACATGATGAAAGTAAGACATTTGGTAACACTAGATAAGATAAGAAGGTAAAAAATAAAAATAAAAAGAAAATACAAAAGTTGAAGAAAAAATTAAGCTCTAAAGTCTAAAATATATTAATCTAAAAGTTAAAAAAATGTAGTTGATCAAGTCATTGGGTTGGTTTGGGTTAAAAAAAGATAAATTAACTGAACCAATTATGATTAGCTTGGTTTGAATGTGAAATAAAAGAACCAATTAACCGAGCTAATTTGAATTAATTTAATTGGTTTGTTTGAATTGTTGACTTTATTGGGTGAATCCAGTTCAATGAACACCCCTATGATGGACTAATTAATTATTATTATAATTATGTTTGAATGATTTATATTTAAAAAAAAATTATTTATTTGGTGGATTAGCGTATAAGTCACCCTTTTATAACTTTTTTTAAAAAAATGATATGATTGATCAACTCAACCTAAGTCGTAACTCACTTAGGGTTGGGTTGGATTAAAATTCCAACTCAATTTTAAAACGGATTAAATCAAACCTATTTCTTTGTGGATTGAGAACGGGTTGGGTTAGATTAAATTGTTTTGTCACCTCAAATTTATATAAATATATATACTATGAATTTTTCTCTTTTTTATTTTGTGAAAATTTATTTTGATCTTTGTATAATGATATTTTAAAAAAAGTAAATATTTAGATGCTTACAATCAAATGACCTAGCTCAAGTTTGATTGGATTAAATTTTGGTCAGATCTGACGTAATTTAATCCATACTCAGTTAATAAGTTTAATTATTATTTTAAAATCTGACCCAACTTTGTTGTATTTTTCTTCTTCTTCTGCTCCACTCTATACATGTCTCCAACTTTACTATACCTTCACTGTAAATGTATAGATGAAAAGATTAGACAAGACTAGCTGATTTAATCCAAAAACAAGTGAAACCCGTTAATTAGTCCAAACAATCAGAGATGGGGAAAAAATGAAGTTTGAATTAGTCTTTTGGATAAAATTATTTTTGCTTTTAAATTTTTTTTAAAATAAGTATTTTTTACATATAAAATCTACACCCTTATAAAAAAGCATTTTACTATAAAAAAGCTTTCAAAAAGAGTCACATGGCTACGTGCGCATGAATTAGCTGTTAGTAACTGAAGACCGTCCAGGATCTTCGAGGCAAATTATGCCTACAGTCTACAGAACCGAGTCTCCGATTACGCGTTTTCTTCCTGCTGTCAAGATGTCAAAATACCCTTCGTTTGATATATATGAAAAACGTTTGCTGCTGGTCAAAGTCTGGCATGTGTTTAATTTAAATGAGGGCAGAGAAAAGTCTAATAAGAGTTAAGGAATATATTAATTTGAGTTGGGACCTAACATTCAAGAGAAAGAAATCGTATGTTGTCATAAAGAAGGAAAAAAATAAAAAATAAAAAATCGTGACCGGGTCTGAAGAAGATTTTAGGACAACCTAAGTCTAAAAGGTCCCCCCATCCACAAACAGAAGTTAATGGCAGAATTAACAGCGTGAAAATTTTGTTTCCTTTGCTCACATTTTATTTTATAT
Source organism: Spatholobus suberectus (assembly GCA_004329165.1). Taxonomy (NCBI): domain Eukaryota; kingdom Viridiplantae; phylum Streptophyta; class Magnoliopsida; order Fabales; family Fabaceae; genus Spatholobus; species Spatholobus suberectus. The sequence continues at coordinate 27,467,220 of CM014732.1, read as the reverse complement.
AAATTTAGTTTTTTAATTACAATATCAATAAATTGCAAGATCGATATTACTTATTTAAAAATTTAATACTTGATATAATGATTATAATAACATGATATTTATAGTTATAATAATAAATTTAAGGTTAAAAATGATTTTCGTCCATGTACTTTAGCGCTTTTTTATTTTTCGTCCCTATTATTTTTTTTTCAAAATCATTTCTGAACTTTAGCGTTTTTTCATTTTTAGTCCTTGTCGTCCAACTTAGTTACAAAAAAGGTTAAATTGCTTATGTCAGCACGTGACATGTTAGCAAATGACGTCATTGTGTGACATGTCAGCACAAGTGACACGTCATCACTGTCATGTCAGCAAAAAGTGCCACATCGGCAATATTGCCACATCAACAATAGTGTCAACAATAGTGTCACCCATCGTTACTGTAGAGAGACTAAAAATAAAAAAAGAAATTACAGGGACGAAAAAATGAAAAAAAATTACATTGACTAAAGAAGAAAAAAAGACATATTTACAGGTACGAAAAAAATTAACCAATTCTTTACTATATCTTCGAATATTTTTGACTATTTCCACAATCCTTTACTATAAATTAACCAATCATATGGCTCCATTTATTTTCTATTTTCGTTTACTCCAGCAACCTTCACATCATACCAGAAGTTGCTAAAAAAAACATTTATAGTTCATAGTAGCCACAACCTATATTTTATTTAAAAAAAAAAAAACATAAGCACTAGCACAACAATTATTTATGGCATTCAAACTTCAAAGAAATCCAAACAAGCTAAACAAAATCAAAAGTTTAAGCAAAAAGGGAAGCAGAGAAGACTAAAAAAAACATATGCATGAATGGTAATTTCCATTGCATGTAAGACTAAAAAGAACACATGCAATAATGGTAATGAGACATCTTTGTATGATAAATCATAAAACTAAGACAAAACTTGAATTAACCAAAATTGATTCAAAAAAAGAAAGACAACTCAATTAATATGTACTAATAGCATGTATATAGAAGTCATGGATCAAATAAAACAATTAAGAGTAACCTAGATTGATTAAGAGAAGTAGAAAATGTTAAGACAAAGAACGTTTACAAGACCTTCATTTTATTTTGATTATAACAAATAGATTAACGTTTGATCGTCTGATTGCACGCTTTTGATATATGTTTAACCCTCATAGATGTTTTACAGCGAGTATTGTTGGACCATGTACGGTTTTCGAAGTCCTTACACAATAAATGATTCTCGTCTTAAAGTTTATACCTACTTTCTCTAAAAAGAAGACATCAATGTACATTTCTCTGAAAAGATATAGCTTTCTATAGAAAAGAAGGAACTATAGTACACTTGTCAGTATTGAAAAGCAAATATGTCTACTACAACAAGATTTAGTACGAGAAAGACAAGATAAGCAAACTGCTTTATTTTATCAGTGTGACTGGTGGGTGAATAAGCATTAAATGTAGCATCTAATGCTCCAATGTATACTTTCTTCTTTACACAACAATAGACGCAGGATGTTCTAAAGGCACTCACAACAGACACTTTGGAAGAGCACTATAAATAGAAGAGAATACCTATGTCAAAAAGAAGAAGTCTTGTCGAATCTTCTACTCTCATTCTCTTTAATGCTTAAGCTCTCTCTCTCGTGTTCTCAAAAAGAATTCCTTTAGAAAAAGAGTACTTTAGACAAATCATTGTACAATTCTTGAGCTTTAGCATATATTCGTCTAATAAGACGCAAGCTTAGTGTGATACTTCTCTGTGAAATTGGATGGAAGCCTGAAAAGGCTTTGTATCAAAGAATACTTGAGTTTTTGCTTGGAGAGACAAGTGAAATACTACTTGGGTTGAGCTTGAAAATGCTTGGATAAAAGAAAACTTGTAATTACGTTTTAAGTTATAGTAGGACTTGGTGGTGTACTAATAACTGGACGTAGTTTTTGGAGTGAGACGAACTAGTATAAATTTTTGTGTTCTTCTACTTTACATTTTCTATTTGTTTCCATAAATCTCTCTTAAAAATATATGTCTTTTGTCTATCAAACGATACATATCCTCAAAAAGGTTTAGCAATTTTTTTCATAACACAATTCAACCCCCTTCTTGTGTTGTTCCTGTTGTTTACAGAAAACTTGAAAGAGATAAACAAATTGTCAAATCAAATTTGGCCATCTGTGTTAGGCTAATGCAAAAACAACAACATCCTTAGCCTACAAATAGAAAAATTATAAAAATAATGATAAGAACTAAAATTTACTATTGAAGAGTGTGTAGAAGAGACAAAATCCTTAAAATCAAAGGTAGCCTCTATACAAAACACAAGTAGTAACACACAAAAATGAAAAATTACACCTAATACACTTTAATCATTCTTTGCTATCGAGCTATTTAGATAATTATGTCAATCATAACAACGACTCCAGCTAGTCACATTTCATATATATATATATATATATATATATATATATATATATATATATATATATATATATATATATATATATATATATATATATATATATATATATATATATATATGTATGTATCATTTTCCTATTCAATTGGATATTGGATTAATGATGATGAGTCATCAGTTGGTGCCGCAATTATGTTTTTGTTATATCATTGAATCAGGTTAGCACATGACCATGGGATGGTCAAACAATTTTAATTATATGGTAGTGTTTTTATCTTGAAATACCTAACTCTTTGGTTGTAGTGTTTTTATCATTAAGATTTTTATTTCATATTAAATATAAATTAAATTTATACATTATATTTAAGACTTAATTTTTTTCGTGCCTACAAATATGTCTTTTTTTTTTTCTTTAGTCAATGTATTTTTTTTCATTTTTTGTCATTGTACATTTTTTTTTGTCCCTTTGCAGCAACGATGACATGACACACTATTGCTGATGTGGCACTATTGCTGACATAGCACCTTTTGCTAATGTGGCAGTGATGACATGTCACTTGTGTTGACGTGTCACATGATGATGTCATTTGTTGACGTGTCACATGCTAGCGCTAGCAATTTAATGTTTTTTATAATGGAATTGGACGGAAGAGACTAAAAATGAAAAAGTGCTAAAGTATAGGGACAATTAATTTTTTTTTTTACAAGGACAAAAAATAAAAAAAGTGTTAAAGTATAGGGACGAAAATGACATTTAAACCTAAGTATAAATAAATACATTATTGACATTTTTAGTTATGATAAATCAAACATTTTTTAAGGAAGGACTCCAAAGATTTAAGGAAATTAGGATACTCCAGACGAGGGGATTTGAACCCACGCTTATTCTTATTAGATGTTTCATAACTCTTATAACAATATCTCAGGGTAAATTTTTTATTATACAATCTAATCATTGTAATTTTTATGCAAACTTAAACCTAAATTTCTATAAATAGTTGTATCTTTTTACTGCTTGCACTTCTTTAATGACTATCCAATTAAAAACTCAGAAAATAATTATATCTGAGACTTTAACCGATATAATGATAACCAAAATCGGAATACCTTAAAATGAATAAGATACCATGCACGAGAGCTAATGTCATGATGATCATAAGAAAGTGAAAAACCAAACTATAATCACAGAAGGCTTGATTCTTGAACTTGACACAACTATGCATACATATGAGCATGATAGTTTTAGTATGCTGATTTATTAACCATTTCAACCTGGAGATCCCCAACTATTAAACATTTTAACGATTTCATAGAAACAATTTCAAATTGTAGTACTAGCTAGCTAAACCTAGCTAGAATGGATACACATAAAATATGTTGCCAGTTAATATAAAAAGATGGAGCTGGTTGATTATGATGTTACTTACGTGCTTCAGAACATCATTCCTATTACCAGTTTCCAAACACCTGAAATTCAGGTTTGGATAAATCCTTCATGCGTAGCTGCATATATAATAAAAATTTAACGGGGGAAAAAAAACCTTAATCAGGTAAGTAATGCAATCAAGAATGCATACTTGAACTTTGAGACCTTTAATTTCGAAACAGATCAGACAAAATTCATGTTTAACTTGTGCTCCTGTGTTAATTACACTAGTACGTGAATTGGGTACGATACAAATACGTTGTAGTTTTAAGATCGTTGTAAATGTTTTATAAAATGATATGATTTTCTTAAATTCTTTAAGTATCTAGGTCGGAAACAATACGGGTACGTTATCAATTTTGAAGTACCTGTCTATCAATCAAATCCCATTGATTCAATAGTCTAAAGACTTATTATATATGTGCTCAATAAAAATTTCTGGAAATTATCCAACAAACAAATTCAATGGTGTCTTGAGCATGTGCCTTTCTAGCCAGTATTTAAAACAGAAATATAAAGGGTGACCATATCAGTATCAACAGAAACACAACTAAGCCTCCTGATTCATTTTTATCTAAATGATATCAAAGACTTAATTATATGATCAAACCCAAGTCTGTAACAAATAGATCAGCTGTATCTCCAACTTCGGTTGCTGCACCTCGGGCGTGAGCTTCTGCGGGTATACTCGTCTTTAGGAGTCTCATATTCATATCCCTCAAAGTACCTTGTGCCCCTTCTTTCTGTTCAAATAGAAATTAAGTTGCATTAGTTATCAAAAGCAAGAGTTTGAAATTGAAGCCAACCATTGTTGGCACAGAAAGTAGAATTAATGGTTTAAGAAAGAAATTATTGATACATAGAACTTTATAGAATGGAAGAAAACATTACAGAAACAAAAGTGAAGCTGAGGCACAAACCCCTTTCATGTGTTTGGTATCCCTGCTGGAGTTTTCTCTTTGAGGTTTCAAGTTTCTCCTCCATTTTTGCAACATCATCTGATGTCCCTCGTGACTATGGAAAGAAATGGAATAAGCTAAGATGAAATAATTAAGAAAACAAGTAGACAGCATATTACATGTTTATTTCAGCTTGAATTTTGGGAAATGACCTCTTCATTTAAAATCTCTTTCAGGAAACTAATAAATAAAAAGTGACTATTTCTCCAAAACTTTCTTCCTAAAAGAATCATTTCTTTTTTAAAAAATAATCACTTTTTTTTTTCATGTATCTGTTTCATTTTTTCAAAATAATCAAAAACTAAACAAAATCTAAAATCTTATTAAAATTAAAAGCTCTTTTGAATAACTTCTTATTAAATCAGCTGTTCCTTTTTTAAAAAAATATTTTTATGATAATAAAAAACATAAATTAGTTTCTGCTTTTTTAAGATCTCTAAAAAAACAATTGCTAGATTAATTTACATCAAAATCGCATTTTTTTTTTAATCTTCAACAAACTGGCGCATAAACTGAATCAAACAAGCATACAATTCTTGCACTTACATGTCTTGGACCAACATTTGACCTTTGATGAACTTTGTGCTCATCCTTCTTCACAGTCTTCCTATCATTGTTAGAATCTTTCTGCTGCATGTGGTTTGCAAACCTTTGTAAGGATAATGCAGTATCTGATGGTCTATAACTCATTTTGTTATTCCATTTCTCACTGGATTCCCTCCTTTCAGGTTTTTGGCGCTTTTTGGTTGGGGTGGGTTTTGAGTCTTGTTTAAGTAGCAACTCCAGTTTTCTTTTTGTTATTGGGGGATATATCTGGCCCTCATTAATCATTTCAATTCCACGGTTCTTGTGTGGAGCTGTATGATTTTTTGGACTAATCAATTTGTCAATGAATTCTTGCTTTTCTTTTTGGATGGTGTTGCTGATGGATGCTGAACCACTAACTTCTGTATTGTTTTCTGTTGAAGGATTTATCTGGCTTTCATGGAACTCTTTACTTCCGTAGTTATGAGTAATAAGATCTGCTTTGCATAAAGAATATAAAATTTTAGTGAGTTTCAATTCAACTAGCAGGAAGGAAATTCACCAAGAATATAAATCCTCGGAAAGTAAGAGACTCACTTCCATCATCGTCTATATCCTCAAAGAACTTCACCCGGACAAGAAATTAAGTAGATCACCATACATCAGCAAAAAAGAAAAAGTAATTAATAAAAAGAAGGCATTCCATTAATTATCAATCATGAGATACAAGAAAAAACCAAGCTTATGTACAAGTAAATATTTATTTACCGTTGTAAAGTCCAGTTTAGGTATGTAATCAATGTGAACTCCTTCATCCATTGGAGGATTAAACAATAAATGTTCATCTAAAGTGGTGGGAGGGTCTTGGCCTTTAGTCCTTGCTGTATAAATTGTTAGTGACTCATTGTTGGCTTCTAGTTGAAACGTGACAAATTGAGTGCTTGAATGTAATTCATGTAAATTACTGCTACTCTCACTTACCTGAAAGGTCAGCATTTTCATCAATTCGCTCCTCTATGATTGTCTTAAATTTCCTGCAGTAAATAGATAAAATATTATAGTTTGTCAGCTATACATTTCATTTTAAAACTAATATTTTGTTTATACCAGCATAAACATTGAGAACTTTATATAGGTCCTAAATTAATTAAATAGTTATCTGCTCCACTCAGAAACACAGCTACAATATTAATTAGATACTGTGGATCCTAGGTATTTGTTACTCAATTAGGAATGTAAATCAAGATGTATTTAATACAACGTACATAAAAACGGGAGATTTTTGTTGTTGTTGTTAATGTATTGTTCCATTTGTCAAGCGATAATATCTCTTGTTAATTACTAAATCCAGCATAATTAATTGAACTTGTTTCTGCATTTTCAATCAAATTTATTAGCTTATTATACAGAAACTCCACTCAGCATCATGCATATCTTTATGTGGATTAAAATTTCAAATGCTTCATAATGCCATCATGACTGTAGGCTAGAAAAAACAGCTCCTAGCTAGTTGGTAAACTCTTGCGTTCATTGACATGGATATGTTCCTTAGTTTAAGGCATTTGAACCCTTCTAATTATCCTTTTGAAATGAAAGGGGAAACACATAAATATGATTAGATTTTGAATCATACATTTCTCATTTTGTGAGATAAACATAATGGAGCAAGCAAACACAGAAAGCTCTCCTTCATGCAAAGGAACATATGGTTCGTCAATACATGTCGCCCAGCGTGTAGGTTGGTATATACGAATCTAGTATAATGTCGTTGATGTAGAAAGAAGCACTTAGAAACTATCTAAGACTTGGGTTATCCAATATAGTAAAGTTTAGTTTTTATAAAAAAATGCAATACTGATATCAATTTCAGAAGGAAAAAAAAAGAAGAACTAACAGCACAATGCAATTATTCTTGCTGCGGGATTTTTAAACGTAAAAAAGTGTTTTTCTTCCCAATCTTTTATCTCTAAAATCTCCACTACAGGAGCAAGAAAGAAAAACCAAACTCAAAAAATGATGACATGATGGTGAAGGCATTTCATGTGTAACCCCGTCGATCCTTGCCCCATAAGACGAAACAGAAAGAGAGAGAAAATAAACCAAAAAAAGGAAAAGTAAATTAAGGATTAGGCAAGATCCTCCTATTAATTTGGAGCTCATATTCTTTTCTATGCATGCTTTTTTCAAACTCAAGTTCCACAATAGATTTCAAGAAGAATATACTTCTATTATAAATTCAGTGACGGACTCAAAAAATTTAGATAGTGGGAGAATGATAATATCTCTCATTTCGTTCGTATAAGAACAAAATTAAAGAAAATAAGGCTTAAATGACAACTTAATACTATTATATATATATATATATATATAGGGTCAGGATTCGTTGACACTAGATATCAAAGTTAGTTAAATTACACATTCAATAACTTTTTGCAAAATACAAATTTAATCAATCTAACCGTTGAATTTAATATTCTTATTAATTAGATTAAGTATACAAAATTTTATACAATTCTAAAATTATTTAGTAATTCATCGCATCACTTTATTTTAACGTATAATAGGATACTAAAATATATGTAAATACTCAATGTTAGATAAGATATCTAGAAAAGTCCAAATAATGTGAAATTTGATATACATGTTCATGAAGATAATATCACACAATTCAACGGTTGGATTAGTTAAATTTGCATTCAACAAAAAGTTATTGAAAGTGTAATTTAACTAATTTTGACACTTGGTGTCAACGGATCCTGACTTTTATATATATATATTTATTTATTTATTTTTGAATTTGAGTGAGAGTATGAACCCCAAATTACCTAACGTATAAGAGCAATGCTATTTAGTGTATACTATCTTTGCTTGTTTTAAACCACATCATTTCATGAACCTACTGTCTTGAATCACTTATCCAATATATTAAGGATTTATTTGATTCTCTTTTTCACTGTTTTTGTTTTATTTTTTTTGGAAAATAATTTCACACTACCCAATCATTAATTTCTCATTTAAATCTATTAGGTTTAAAAATTATTTTCAAAATAAGTATTTTAATTAAAATAAAAAATAAAAATAACTGAGAGATGTTTTCATATCCGTTTCTTTTGTTTTCTTTAAATATTTTGTTTAAGTGTTCATGGGACAAACTTTTGAAATACAGATCGAGATATGTTTAGGAGACAAATAAATTTTAAAAAATAGAAAATTATTTTTAAAAACAATAAACAAACAAGCCCTAAATCTTTAACATATTCTTTCTTACAAGAGCTCTTTAGTCTTAAAAGTGTGGATAACATAGAGGTCCACCTATCCCATATTACAAACTAATTATCTTGAAAGTTAATGTTTTCGAATAAAAATACAAATAATTTTATATTACATCACCAACATTTAGTAAGCAACATATTACGGCTAGTAGCAAGTCAATTTTTTAATAGTTTGGTAACGTAACTTACAAATCAAATACAGTACACAAGTACGTAATTTATCAAATGATCTCCAACATGTAGACATGATATATATGGGGTCTTCCATTAAATTGATGTGCTATTAATGTTGCAAAAAGGGTACGCTATGTAACTTAATGCCAAAAGATTAAGATTTGAATAAAAATGCTGACTAAACTGATTGATATAAATGCAAAACATTCTGGTCATTAATAATATGCACCCATATACTACTCTTGAAAAATGACATTGAGGCGTTCAAACTACCTAAACTTAAAGCAAACATTGACTAGCAAAGGCACAGGACTCTTACTCAACAACCCTCTTTGCTTCTCGAATAACCTTCTTCGACCAGTGCAGTTGAAGACCACTTACTGTCGTTCCTATATTTGTAACCTGAAAGAGACAAAGTTCCATGGAGAATTGAAGAGATGGGAGATTCAACATAAACAAATGCTTGATACAATATATGTATATATGACAAAATATAAAGTTGTTAAATTTGAACAGGTCAATTTTCTAATTAACGATAATAATTATGCTTCATTTTAAGGGGTCAAATCTTGAAAATAAAATGATGAATTTTGAGTTTCGCTAATTTGATGATTGATATAAGAAAAAAATATTTTTATACAACAAAACTATACAATTTATTTTACAACCATGAAAAAGATAGAAGGAAAGATAGAGAAGCACGAGAAAAGTTCAGCGATATAGTGATATAAGAGGGGGGGGGGGGGGGGGGGGGGGGTGGTGAATAATAACGTTATAAAATATAATATTAAAAATTACATGTGAACAATATAACTCTTTAGTGATCAATTCAACTTATTCTAGCTTTAGTTGATGCATAGTCAACTTGACTTGAACCGGAAACAGGACAAAATGGTGCCTTTTGGGATCATATGTAGGGCGTGCAAGTGTTTGACGCCTCAAGTGTGAGTGAAACCGTGAAATTCCTTTCCTAAGATATTACGAAAGAAAATTACAATACATGAAAAATAGTATTGAATTGAATTTGCTTGTTAAAATTCTACAGAAGAAAACAGTGTTAATTGAATTCAAATACGATGAAATTAAAGAAACTAACAGAAAACTGATCGTAGCATAATAGTATTTGAATTTTGTTCGTAAGGGGGATTCAACATTCATAAAACCAAATCCATCCATTCTTACCATTAGATCCTCTAAAGAGACTACAATCAATGTCAGCATCTGCAGCGAAACTGTTATTTCTTTCTCCGTCTATGAAAATAAATCCAAGCACAAACTAGTCAATGTCAAAGTCAAAAGGAAATGTTGCAAGAAAGGTAAGCATAAAAGTAGAAAAGCTAATAGACTACCTCAAATGTGTGATTATATATATACTTCTTTTTTTCTCTCTTGGGCACACCCTTATATACTTTACATACACATATATTAAAAGGTCAATTGACGTTAATTTGGTGTAGCCGGTTACTATGCACTACACAATTAATCAATAATCATTTTTCTTCTCATAAAAATGTAGAACCACAACAAAATTGAATTCCATTAATTAATTAATTAAGTGAGACTGACCTCATTTTCACTGTTGACAAGTAGCTCTTTAATCTCCAAAATGTGATTAATATTCCGGCGTTCTTCCTCAATCATACCATACACTTCCTCGATTTCCTCCATGCTGTAATTGCTTGTTTGATCAAAAGTAACTATGTGTTGGTCTAAACTACTTATCTGTCCATCGTCATTGTGTTCAAGTTCCTCATTCTCAACCTTATTTGTTCTTTTTTCACCGTGAAACTCTAAATCATCAGCACCGCCAACAATGAACTTGGTGTTTTCAACATTTGACTGATGGCGATCCATTCAATCACAGTAGTAACGCCCCCTCAATTGGCACGAGTAAAGTTTGGCACAAAACTTTTCTCTCCGGGTGGTGTATATATAAACCTTGATAAGCATGAAAAAAAAATTGTATTTTTTTGAAAGAAAAAACAACAATCTTTGGTAACACTACTTGTGGGCATTGGAGATTCACACATATAACAATGACAATAATCAAAATTTTCTTTGTTTTTTCCAAAAAAAAAAAAAAAGGATCTAAGCTGTTTAAGCCAAGACATCAACCTAGACACTATAGGAAAAGTCAAGCATACGATATATTGATGAAAAGCGAAAAACGAGTTACCTCAAAAGTTGAAATGGGAGAAGAGTGTGGGAAAATGAGAGTAAAAGCTGCTCATGTGGGTTTATGGGGCTGTTTCAAGTACGAGAGTGATATCGTTTGGACAGAAATGGTACATGAAAAAAATGACCAACAAAATATGCATAATCCACTGTTTAGTAGTGTTTGGGTGTGGTCCAAATTGTTCATTTCATAGGCGTAGGCGCGTAGCTACCTGTTTATGGAAATATACTAGGCGAATGTGTTACATGAGCTGTCTTAAAAATTTTTAAATGGTTACAAGCAAATATTGAATGCATTTTCTATTGAGGGACCTTCCATTAAAATCATTCTAATCGTTATGATTCTTTCACTCTACACCTTTCCCACCTGGTCGGTGACAGTTTTGAGTGTTCCCTGTATCCTAAGCCCAATTTAATCTATATGGCTAAAATTTACATGTATTATGCCTTTATATATACTAAAAATTTTAGAAGAGGAAATGATGTCTCAGCGTAAGTTCAAAAAGTAAATATAAAAGCTTACATTTATATATGTACGTTTTTTGTTACCTTGGGGAAAAAATTTCTGGCTCGATGAAATTTGAATTTTATATATTTTCATTTTTCTTAACAATGTGCGCAATGAACTTTTACCGTATATAAGTGGACAGATTGAGCAAATATTCAAAAAGAACCATAAGTGCTACTTTTATTTTAAGTGGATCACTATGATACGTACACATTAGTGCGGTGCAGTATTTGACATAATGTTTTTCATATTAGGAAACAAATATTTCAGTTACGACTCATTTATTATTTATTTATTTTTTTAAAATGACTGTATGGGCGTGAGCACTTCCAATGCCAAATAATTCACACTCTACCCTACATTAATTGTCTTATTTAAAAGTAAATTCCAAGAAGAAATACGAGTACATGTTCACATTCATAAAAAAAAAAAAGCGTACATGTACACACAACCTCTATGATTTCAGAATAAATTTCAATTTCAATCCCTAATCTATGTTTCCTGAACTAAAATTGAGTTTGAATTTGGTATCTTTTTAAGGTAAAAATTTTAATCTTAAAAAGTGAAAAGCTATAGTAAGTAAAATGATAATTCTTATACTTTTTCTTTAAATAAATAATTAAATAGATCACTCACAATCAGATAAGAAAGTAGTTAATGTAGTTAATTATAGTTTTCTAATCAAAATAAATAATTCATATAATTTAATAGCAAGATTTTGTTTTGTTCATGGAAATTTTATTTAAAAGGTAAGAAATTATAATTAGCAAATTAATTATTTTATGACTTAGAAAAATTATTATTATTATTTTTTATTTACCAACGTGTCATTGATCCGAGTAGTACTGGGCTCAGATATCTTAAGAAAGGTCTCAAGTTCAGATCTTGTGGATAGAAAAAACATGGTTGGGAGGGGAGACCTCACTAAAGGTGACTAACTAGGTTCTCCGAGAAAAATTAGTCATCAACAAAGCTGATCGATACTTTGTACATATAATATGGTTATCCAAAAAAGTTATTTTTTATTTCTTTTAAAAATTATAATTTAAAAATATACTTATTTTATACTACTATTACTACCACCATGACTCATGGCTTTCGATCTCCTATAGTGAGATTTTCACTTCATGAGATCTTAGCAATTAAAATTATTTAATTTATTTTATAAAAAATATTAGGCTTAAATATGTTTTCAATTCCTATACTGTACATGTTTTATGTTTTTAGTTCTTATAATTTTTTTTATGGTTTTGGTCCCTATGAAATTTTGTTTTACGATTTTAGTCTTTAATGGTATTTTGTTTAATCCTTATAAAATTACAAACTTTTGATATTGGTCCCTCTTATATTAGAAGATATTCATTTTAGTCTTTATTATATAAGAAATATTAAGTCTGTTATCCAATAGATGGTTAACACATCATCAGTGAATAATGACAAGGACTAAAATCGTAAAATAAAATCTTATGAGGGCTAAAACCATAAGAAAAATTTTATAAGGACTAAAAGCATAAAAGAGGTATATTATATGGAGTAGAAACATATGTAAGCCAAAATACTATAAACTCACGTGTTTAGAAATTATGGATGGATGAAATGAATTCAATTGACCCTCTCAAGTTAAATTTGAATAGAGAGGATCCTTCTTCATGAATTGTTATTGTTGTTGTTCTATTTTTTAAGAGAAATGCTAGCAACACTCTCTCATACACTCTTTTTCTAACACTCTCTTTATTATTGGTTAAAATTTATTATAAATCACAAATTTTGATAGGTCTTACTTTTTATTTAATGAGTCACTCTCCTGATTTAGAAGTTAGACCCACCAAAATTTGTGATTTTTAATAAATTCTAACTAATAGTATAGAGAGTGTTTGAGAGAGTATTGTTAGTATTCCTCTTTTTTTAATAATATCTTCTTATAATTATACTATCAATTTTATTTATATAGAAATTATAAATAAAATATTAAATACATTAATATTTTTAAAATATAGAAACTATTTAATATTTTTATTTAATAATTGAAAATATTGTTAACAGAAAGTTGTAAGAAAATTTAAAGTTATTCCTCACATCTCTGCCTCAAAATTTTATGACATTAATCGAGATGGAAAAAATTCCCAGGTTGTTGGATATTTGTTGTAGTTACCCAGAATGAAGTGGTGGATTAATATTCATTTAATGAACGAAGGTAGAGAATTGGAAAAATATATATTTTTATTTAGAAATGCTAGCGAGATATTTTCTAACATATTCTTTTGAATACATTTTTTATTATTGTTTGAAAATTATTAGAAATCACAAGTTTTTTGTGAATCTCACTTCTTATTCAATAAATCTCTCTTTTAATTTTGTAGTTTTTAATAAATTTCAACTAATAGTAAAGTGTATGTTAGATAAAATATGTTAAAATGTGTATTTCTAGTACTCCTCTTACTTCATATTTATGCATTTCAAGATTTATCTTAATATAACTGCGAGTGTGCTATATATGATTGGTGTTATAGACTAAACGTGTAGCGTTAATAACATATATATTTTTTTAACATATGCACTTTTTAATTATTAATTAAAATGTATCAAAAATACAAAATCATATAGATTCCATACTAAAGAATATTCTTATGATTTATGATTTCTAATAAATTTTAACTAATAATAAAGGGTATGTTAGAATTATCAAATCACATAATTTTATATCATCTTTGATAAATTTAAATCAACAATATATATATATATATATATATATATATATATATATATATATATATATATATATATATATATATATATATATATATATATATGCTAGCATTTCTCTGTACCAAATACATATATCAAAATAGAGAAATTGTACAACCAAGAGAGTGAAAGAAAGAAAAGAGAAAAAAGTTTGAAATGTAACATATCCCAAGTCAACATTCCTTCCACCCTTTGATTATTTCCGAGCTGTTTTCTTCCCTTTAATTAAAATTAAAATTATAGACTTCTACTTATCAATCTTACCCTTAGATTTTGCCCAATTTCTTCAAACTCGAGTTGTGGTAATTTTTTTAACACAATTATATTTTCAAAACTTGAATTTGATACCATCAATTAAATTAGAAAAATCCGTGTTTGATTGTTAACTTTATCCTTTCAAATAATAATGATGGCATATTGTTTTTCAATTTATTATTTATTAATTTTTATTTTTATTCTTTATGTATTTGACAATTGTAAAATTTTAATTTTATATTTAAGTGATACTTATGTTAAAGGATTTTAATTTTAACTCAAGTTGTGATTTATTTTATTTATGTAAGTTAAAAAATTATGACTTAAAATAGTTAAGAAGAGTTTGAATAAACGATTAAATACATTTTCCAATAGCATTAATTGCTCATGTGAAATATTTAAGTGGTTTAAATTTATTAATTCCCGACCATATGAATCATAACACCGTGATTTCCTTCTCAATGATTAATTAAGTGATTGAGAATAATTTAAAAAAAAATAACTTTAATTTCCTAAAAAGATTTAATTAATTGATGCTGTACGTTTTTTCAGTGAGAATTTTAGCGAGAAAATCCTATCAGAGTTAGTTGAGTTGTGTTATGTCAGTGTGAGTGCACCCTGATAGAGTAAGTGACTAAACAAAGATGTATCATCATTCAATGTGAGTGTTATTGACACATCACTAGACAATTAGTATGTCTACCGAGAATAATTACCTGTTGACTTAACTTTTTTTTGATAAAAAACTTATCCTACCATTTATAGTGAATCACCTTACTACTTTTGACAAGAAATTCAAAAAATAAACACTCCATATATAGCAAAAAAACAATCAGCCACATCATTTACCATTTTTTTCAAAAGCAAATTGCTATTTATGTCCTTAATCCTTTGATTCACAGAACCCTTAATGTCCATTGGTCTAATTCCTCTCATAACCCCTTTATGAATGGTATACTTGGCTGAAATCTGAAGCTCTTTACACCCATTGTTACTGCATTGGATAAAACAACTGTACACGCTATTTACTTTTGTATATATAAAAAAGAACAGGATCCTCTATTGTTTGAGTCAAACAAAATTGTAAGGCCAAAGCAAAAGTTTAAGAAAACAAAACCGACGAAGATTTACATTCAATAACCATCTCTAATAATCTAAAAGGGAATGTATATCTTGCATGCCCATGCCCTTTAATTGCGTTCCAGATGGTTATGTGGATAGTTGTTACTTATTCTCCCGCAACATCAATATTTTCTCTTCAATGTTGTTTTGAGCTATTAATGGAACAACCTTCATAGCTCTTTTTGTCCAATGCAGTGGACAATATCCATTGTCTGTTCCTCAACTACAGGGGTCTACCATGGCTCCACAAAGTACACTCTAGAGGCAGCTGAGATTTATATCTGCACTTGAAGGCCTGAGGCTTGCAAGCAGAACTTTTTGGCCATATCTTCCTTGGACTTGAAACTGCTCATTCATTGTCCCATTGAAAGTCCTGAAACCAGTTGCATTCAGAGGCTCTACTAGTAACAACAGCAGATTTTGAAAGTGTGAAACTACAATTGACTTTGCAATTGGATTTTGGTCCCCTGACTTTATAAGAAGTTTTATCCGAGTAGACACTTTGAAAGATAACCCTGTTTCTGAGAACAAGTCATATTCTGAGAGGGAGCGACAACAAAGAGGACAATAAGGTGGTCTTTGTTAAGGTGATATTATCAAGAACATTATAATCAGAAATTTTTTAATAAATTTAAAAATATGTTTGGTTAATTTGTTCTTTTGACAATTGTTTGGTTAAATTTTAATTAGGAATGTTTTTCAAAATTAAGAAACAGTAAAAGAAATAAAACAATACCATAAGTCCAAAAATAATAAAATTAAAATTATAGTTAAATATAATTTTCATTTATATTATCATATTATTTTAAAATCAAATAAATACGTTAACATAAAGTGTTTATAAATTGGAACTTAGTGCAAAACTCTTCATATCAATTGAAATTTCAAGTAAGAACATGTATGATTAACAAAAATATGAATCATAAGAAGTTCTAATAGCACATCCTCATTCTCATTTGAAAAAAAAATTAAAACAATACCATATAAAGAATTCTTTTTTAATAAAAGTTCTAACCTTTTTTTTTTTTGTAACTTTTATATTTCTATTTTTCACTCGATTTTGAGGCTCATGCATTCTTGATTGACACTCTTAGGTTATGTTTGGCAAGCACCTTCAATTACTTTTCAGATTTTTTTACTAATTGAAAAGCTTGTTTGACCTTATTAATAATATTTGGTAAATGAGCTTCTTTTAGTAACTTATAGGATTTTTTTAGACACTACTTCAAGTAGTGTTTTTTTAAAACTCTTCTTTGTAGCTTCTAGCTTCTTATATTTTGTTCTCTTTTTATCCTTAAAATATTTGTTAAATTTCTTTTTTATCATTTTTTACGTAAGATAGAGTTTTATTACTTTTTTTTTTTTGTCTTTTCTTCCTCTTATTAACTATAGATTTTATTTTATTTTTGTTATTATTTGGATATTTTTATACTTTATAGTTTATTTTAACCATTACAAGATTTAAAATATTTATTTTATTACTTTAATATTATAATTCAAGATATTGATAATAATAGATGATATGTTTATTTTATTTTTGTATATTTTTTTATATTACATTGTTTATTTAACTATTATACTATTTACATTATTTATTCTATTATTTTAATAGTATACTTTAAGATATTTAAAGCATTACACTAATCAACATAATGATAGTAATCCATCTAATTAGTGTTTGTGTTTTTTATTTTATTTTAAACTTAATTAGAAATATTTTAAAATATAAAACAATATTAATAGTATAATACACAATATAAAAAATATAATAATTGAAACTAAAAAATGTAATTAAAATAAATTTATAAATAAAAAATTACAACAGTTTAAAATCAATTAAACCCTATTTGGGGTGGTTGCTAGTTTTTGGTTTTTGGTTTTCAAATGCAATTTTCAAAACAAAATGCGTTAGGCATAAATGGAGCTCAAATGGTTTTTAATTCAATTTCAAAACACTTCTACATTCATTTTCAAAACCAAGAAAAAATGATTTTTGAATTTAGTTTTTAATTTGTAAAAAAATACGAATCATTACATTTGACAATGGTCTTTCCCTACCACCACAACTACCACCACTAGCACTGCCACCACCACATCATCGCCACCCCACCACCGCCACCACCATCACCACCATAACTACTTCCATCGCCGCCGCCGCCACCACCACCACCACCAACATTGACACCACCTCCATACTATCCCCACCACGACTATCGCCATTATCACCATTGGCATCGGTACCACCACCATCGACATTGACCAGACCACCACTATTGCTGCCGCCACCACCACAACTGTCGTCGCTGTCACCACCATCATTGTTGCCATCACCACCACTATTACCACCACACTAACATATCCTTAAACTAATTTTAACAAGATAAGAAATTTCAAAGTAAGTTTATTTTGAAACCAAAAATTAGAAAGAAAAAAAACTAAAACTAATTTTTAAAAACTAAAAACTGGTTACATTTTTAAAATTTTTTGAAACTTACAACTAAAAACCACCCCAAACAGGCCCTAAAATTATAAATACCCTAAAATATATTTTTATCAATGAAATAAATTTAAAAATTTATATAAAAATATCATATAAATATGTCCATTTCTATCATTTTACATTTAGTAGCTACTACAATAGATAATTTTACCAAACACTTAGGCTATGTTTGACAAAAGCTAGCTAAAAATTGTAAAGCTAGTTAGAAGCTGGAAAACTAGTTGGTAGCTGAAAACTATTAACCTAGCTTATTGAATTATAAGTGTTTGGTAAAATTATCTGTTAAAATAGATGATAAATGTAAAATGACAGAAATAGACATGCTTATATGATATTTTTACACAAATTTTAATTTTATTTTATTGATAAAATATATTTTTGGATAATTATAATTTTAGTTTTTAAATTAATTTTAAACTATTGTAATTTTTATTTATAGATTAATTATTTTAATTATAATTTTTAGTTTCAATTATGATATTTTTTCGTATTATGCATTCTACTATTAATTTTATATTATATCTTAAAATATTCTCAACTAAGTTTAAAATAAAATAAATTAACATACACTTAAATAGATGTAACACTTTCATTATGTTGATTAGTGTAATAGTAAAATATCTTGAAGTATAATGTTAAAATAATATAATAAATAATGCAAATAGTGTAAGGGTTAAAATAAACAATGTTAGAATAGAAACAAAAAAAAGGCCTAATTGCACTTTTTGCCCCATAGTTTTATGATTTTATGAATTTTACCCCTATTTTTTGGTGCATTTTGCTCCCATATTTTCAAATTTTTGCAAATTTTGCCTTTCTGTTAGTTGAACATCCAATCCGTGTACTGATCGTTGATATGGTGACGTTAATTGCTAATGTGGCACTTTGATGATGATGTGGTAGTACACATGGCGCTAACATTGATTGATGACGGGGCAATAATGTGACATTGACATGATGACGTGTGAATAGAGGGCAAAATATGCACTATTTTGAAAGTATAAGAACAAAATGTGCAATATTTTGAAAATATGAGAGCAAAATGTGCAATATTTTGAAAGTATGGGGAGAAAATGCGAGAAAAATAATAAATGATAAAAAAAAATGTTAGTATTTGTTGTCTTTAAACCTTTTTAAACCATTATAACCTATAAATATTACCTTCTTACAGACCAAATCATGTCATAGTTAATCACAAACCATCATTTAACCCTTTTTAACCCAACCTTACCACCTAAAACCAAAACCTTACTGAAATTTGTAGAAGTGATAAAACAATTTTTGTAGGTTCTTTAGCAGCTTTTTCGTTGTATTACAAACTTTGCATCTATTATAGCTTTTGACCATATAAGATTGTACCTTTCCCTTAATCTTCTATTATTATTTATAAATTAGGTCTAAAAGTTTTTTCTATTTAAACTTCCTAATTTTCTCCCAATGACTAACAAATCTTGTAAAATAGAATTCCTTAAACCCCAACAAATCCTGGTGTCTTATTAATGATCAATCACAAATTCATTGGGTGTAAAATGGATTAGTTTGAAGAAAGTATTCCATTTTTATTCTTTTCAAAGAGGAAACCATGATGGTTACATTTCAAGTTCATTTCTTTGAAGATGAACTTGTATGATGGTATTGAAAATTTTAGCAAGAAACCTTTCAAGAATTATATAGTACCATTTCATGGCTTTGGGCGGTAAAGTTGGGTTAAAAGAGGTCAAATAGTGGTTTGTGATTGACAATGACATAGTTTAGTATGTGAGAAGGCAATGTTTGTAGGTTAAAATGGCTTAGGGAGGTTCAAAGACAACAAATACCAATATCTTTATCATTTTTACCATTTATTATTTTTTCATATTTTATCTCCATACTTTCAAAATATTGTACATTTTGTCCCCATACTTTCAAAATATTGCATATTTTGCCTCCTAATCACTTATCATCATGTCAATGCCACATCATTGCCACATTTTCAATCCATGTCAAGGCCACGTGTAATGCCATGTCATCATCAAAGTGCCACATCAGCGGTCAACTTTACCACGTTAGTAGTCAACTAATGTAATGTATGTTCAACTAATGGAAGGGCAAAGTTCACGAAAATTTGAAAATATAGGGCAAAATGCACAAAAAAAATGATTTGGGAGCAAAGTTTGCAAAATCATGAAACTATAAGGGCAAAAAGTACAATTAAGCCAAAATAATAAAACCTTACCTTATATAAAGAAGGGTAATAGGAAATTTAATACATATTTTAAGGATAAAAAGAGGGAAAATATAAAAATTAAAGCTAGAGTTTTAAAAAACGCTACTTGAAGTAGTGTCTCAAAAAAGGCTACAAGCTATTAAAAAATGCTTCTTTACCAAACATTATTAATAAGGTGAAACAAACTTTTTAACTAATAACAAAGAGCTAGAAACTAATTGAAATGGCTTGCCAAATATAGTAATCCAATAAGCTAGCTTAATAGTTTTCAACTGCTAACTATCTTTTTAGCTTCCAACTAGTTTTTCAGTTACTTTTGCTAAACATAACCTAAGGTATATTACAGTTCTTGGCTCCGTCCCTTCCTACAATATTGCCAACCCAACATGCACTCAAACAATATTGTAGTTTTTCTTTTCTTATCTTCGATCGTAATAATGATTAGGCAAAGCTATTTGTAGAGTGATGATTTTAAAATTTGAACTGCTCCTCTTACACATTAAGTTATCCTAAAATCACAATTTTAACTTTCATTGCAACCACTATTGGGTAAGAGATGTGATATGTGTACAATAATTCTCACAATAATTTATACAACATCATTTTTTGTGTCTATCTTTTTCTATCACATCATTTATTACATTTCAAACTTCTCTCTCTTTTCTCTTTTTTTCTCTCCTAGTTGTAAAATTTGTTATACAATTTGTTGTACAAGTATCATTTTTCATTGGGTAAATATTGCAGGGTTTAAAATCAAAATATTGGTAAATATATTTAAAATTAATTATATCCAACTTTAAACTTGTTTTCATTATTATATTTGCATATTATTAAGGCCATATGTAGAACTTCTAAAAATGTTTCAAAACAAATAACACTACATCAAAGCAAGCTACGATTATGATATCAAAATTTTAAAAAAATTGTGTGAAAGAATTTAATAACACTGGTTGTATACTTTAAAGAAGTATCTAGGTTGTGTTAGATTTTATACTTTTCAAATCCTAAATATCATCCATAATTTTGATGATATTAAATAAGAGTAAACTTAAAGAATGCCTCAAAATTATTTTGAACTAGAATTTAGAAATATATTTGGTTATCATAGAGTAATATTATACAAACAACACGTACAAAACAAATATACTTGTTATGCATAATTAGATTAACCTCCTAATTTATACAAGATTTTATTATTAATTTTTGGCTTAAATATGTTTTTAGCATATGAAAACCAGACCAGACCGACCGGTTCAACTGGAAAACCGATGAACCAGTCCTGTGTCTGGTCCAATTAAACTAGAAAACCAGTCAGGCAAAAAACCGGTCTATGAACCGGTGAACCGATCAAAAACCGGTTCGCAACGGTGTAATAAAAAATGTCTAATAAAATATTATTTTGATATTTTTTTTTAAAAAAATGAAAATCAACCTAAAATATTTGTCATTTTCTTTTTTATTCTAAATTTAAACTTGTTTTTATTAATAAATATTGATGTGTATTATTAAAACTTAGACTTAAGTATTATGACAAATTTAATTTGAACTTTTTTAGGTATTGTATATGTTAAGAACCTATAAAATTATATTTTAGTTTTAGTTTTTAATATTATAAAGTTATGATATTATATTTTTTAATTTTTTTATGTATTATTTAATTATTATTATTATTATTTTATTAATACCGGTTCGACTATGGTTCAACCCCGATTGAACCATTGAACCTTGAATCAGTGCCTTGACCAGTTCAATGACTGGTCCGTTTTTTAAAACATTGGTTTTTAGTTCCTATAAAATGAGTGAGTTTTGATTTTGGTTCTTATAAAAAAATTTCTTTGGTTTTTGTCCCTCAAAAATTTAAATTCATTGTTTTTGGTCCCTATTCTCATATGATACTCATTACCCGCTTATGTATTTAACAGGTCAAGTTACTATCTCAACTGACACCCACTAGTGCCTGCAGTACCATGTTAATATGTGACACTTCTAAATTTTTTTGCTAGATACCTAAAATAAATGTTAAGGACTAAAAATAGTAATTTTAAATTTTGGAGGAATAAAAATTGAAGAGAAATGTTTTATAGGAATCAAGATCAAAATTCATTCATTTTACAAGGACCAAAAACAGTAATTTCAAATTTTAGAGAAATTAAAAATAATATTTTTTTATGAGAACTAAAATCAAAACTTACTCATTTTATAAAAACAAAACATATTTAAACCTTAATTTTTGAAATAGTACTATGGAACTAGAAAAATTCGATTTATGGCAGCAATCACGATTCAAATAGTTATTACATACGATAAAACTAATGAGTATGACCAGGAATGCATCATTCGTAAAGTTGCAACATAAGCAAACTACAATGCACGGATTCAAACCTTACAGTATCCTTTGTTCTCTTTCTTCCTTCCCCTCCTCGTGGACTCCAACGAGTTTGTTCCAAAACTGATTTTAGTGTAAATTCTCCTTTAAACCAAAAAAATAAAAATTCCTACAGAAATTTATAGCTGTTTCCAATCATTTCCAAAAATATATATATAAACTCATTCGATCCAACGACTTTATACGTTACTTACTTTTTTACTTTTGTATATATAAAAACAGTCATCCTCCTTTGTTGTTTTAGTCAAACAAAATTGTAGGGGCACAGATAAAATTTGAGGAAATCAAACAGACAAAAATTCACATACACTGTTAACCCACTACCCTACCCATGTAACTAATAACATCTCTAGTAATCTAAAAGGAAACATATATCTTTCATGTTCATGCCCTTTAATTCTGTCCCCGATGGTTCCTTGGATAGTTGTTTCTTCTTCTCCTGCAACATCAATATTTTCTCTTCAATGCTGTTTTGAGCTATCAATCGAACAACCTTCACGGTCTCTTTCTGTCCAATGCGGTGGACACGATCCATTGCTTGTTCCTCAACAGCATGATTCCACCATGGTTCCATAAAATACACTCTAGAGGCAGATGTAAGATTTATACCTGCACTTGAAGCCCTGAGGCTAGCAAGCAGAACCACTGGGCCATCTCTTCCTTCGACTTGAAATTGCTCAATAACTTTGGCCCTGTGTTTAGCATTCATTGTCCCGTCAAGACACAAAGTCTTGAATCCAGCTGCATTCAGAGGCTCTTCAAGTAACAGCAGCAGCTTTCGAAATTGTGAAAATACAACTGACTTTGCAGCTGGATGTTGGTCCCTTGATTCTGTTAGAAGTTTTATCAGAGTAGACACCTTGGAAGATAACCCTGTTTCTGATGATGAGCACAGTTCAGTGCTATCTGCCTTGGAAGACTCAGGAGGGGCTGAGAACAAGTCAGACTCTGAGAGGGGGTGCCGGCAAAGAGGACAACAAGGATTGCTGTTTTGTAGTGTTTTCAGAATACAGTCTCGGCAGAAAATGTGTGCACAACATGTGATCACAATATCCATCGGAGGAGATAAACAAATTGGACAATCAAAATCTTCCCCATCTTGCAGCAACCCAAGTAATGTTTGTAGCAATTCAGGGTTATTGGAAACATCTGCGTAGAAACAAACTATGTACTGTTAGTAAAATAAAACCTTATGTCATACATGATTCATAACTCTCAATACTAATTTAAATGTAAATTTCATTGAGTCAAACACACAGACGTCAAGTTAGTTTGTCAATCGTCAAATATGTTATTTCCTTACCTATCAGTTTTACTCCCTTCGCTCGGGACACCTTTCAGAGCATAATGCTAATTTCCTAACAATTCACATATACATTTGGATAAATGATCATATAGATGCTATTTGTGAAAATCTAAATGTGAAGATGAATTTCCATTTCTCACTCCATGTAACCTTGGCCTCATTGCCTAAAATAAAAAAAAACTGCCAACATGCAAGTACCGCAATTGGCACTGGTACAAAGTTTTCAGACATGGAAGTGATGATAGAATTGGAGTTTTGATCCTCCACCAGGGTCCACATCCTTCTCCCCTACCCAAGAACTTGCATCTTAATAGTATGTATGCACCATAAAAAAGGATTCCAGTTCAACAGCTACATAATTGAACTTGAGGAAGGTACTTTTCCACACCCCAGTAAGACAATAACAATTCTTTATAAGACAAGTACATGAATTATTCCACCACACAGATCTTCCTCAGTTTTATCTTAGTTCATTCATATAATGGCATGCAAACAATGCTTCAGAATTTCGTAAAGTTGAAATATTCCATTTCGGTGAACAGCAATTCTTACATTCATCCAGAGATATGTTGTCATGGCCATGAGACACTCTCAACCTCCCAAACCTCCCTCATCAGCTGATGACATAATAGCTCGCTTCAACTGGTAAACAGCTTATCAACTAAATCTACGACTTTAATCTCTCAATGGCCTCTGAGAACAATCCAGAGACAAACAGGTTCTAAAGTCATGATGCTACTCCTCTCTTCTACCTTTCACAACTTGACAAAACAAAAGTAGTGATCTGACCTCTAAGGATGGTGATACATACATGAAATCATTAATATGGTACCTTTTTGTTATCTGTCATTGCCGGTAAAAGTTTCTGAGATTGAATGAGAAAAATATCTTATACATATAATGCTTTTAAACTAAATTCAGCCTGAAGCAATTATGGTACTGTAAAAGAAAGCAAGTTGAGGAAACAATCAAGTAAACATCTACGTGATTGGTGATTCTGATACAAAAAAGCAAAATTATACCTTCAATATTTGTAAGGAGTAGCGACTGATCTTTACACAATTTCAAATCAGTACAGATTTGGCGAAGTCTTAGAATCCTACTTAATACAGCAGAGTAATGGGGCACTAGACTGTCCTCATGGCCAAAGCTACTCAACAATGTCTTTGTTTGCTCTTTCATCCGATCATACAGTTCACGCTCTTCCAAAGAAAGCTCAACATAACAAATCTCGGTGGTTTTTGGTGGCAGCCCCACCAATGCCACATCTTTTGTTCTTCGCAAAGCAATTGCATCCATCAAAACCTACGAAATAAACAAAGAAAACCGTAACCTTACACAAAAGATATAAGACAGAAAAACACATTGAGAGCGATTAGAAAGCAACATTAAAATGAAGCACCAGAATTCAAATTCAATTGCATTTCAGCATAACAGCCAGCCATATATACAAACTAAGCAAAGCCCTGAAACATGCCCAAACCAATGTTACACTACAGTTTATGCACACTTGCAATGGGAACCTCGGATCATATTTGTGAAGAAAAATAACTAACCATACATCACGTTACCTGCAAACGTAAGAGCCCTTTGTCCGTGCCCTGATCAAGAGAGCGTTGCACCAAGTCTCTCCAATAGCTTCTCACCGAAAATGGTTCAAACCGCAAAAAGACCATGATAGAGAACAAATCAATACAACCGCTTTGAATCGGTGTCCCTGTGACGGCCCACCTGCACTGACCATTCAACTTGCAAACTGCCGCAGTCTGTTGAGCATTGAAATTCTTGATGGTGTGCGCCTCATCCAAAACAATTCTCCGCCATTCCATTTTCTTCGCCGGCATCTCCGGCACACGCTGTTCACTAGACAAAGTAGAGTAAGTAGTCAACACCAAATCATACATCTTAAGCTCCTCAGCACTCTTGGTCCTTCTTTCCCCATAATACATGTAAGTCTTCAACGCACCCGGCACAGTGTGTTCCTCCAATTGCGTTATCCACGTGGACATAACAGAAGGGGGACACACCACCAAAGTTGCATCTGTTCTCGTTCCCACATCAAGGGTCCTTTCACTGTCAATTTTGCGTTGTTTCTCAGAAGCAACCACCTTTTTGCCTGTTCTCAACTTCCTAGAGGTGCCCATTAGGCTCTTCTTGTCAAAAGCGATCAAAGAAAGCAAAGTTAAGGTCTTTCCTAGGCCCATCTCGTCTGCGAGAATGCCACCTCGCAGAGGGTCGGGCCTTTTATAGGTTTGATAATCGGTTAAGATATTTACGAACTTGTCATTCTTTTCGTCCCAAAACGGTGGCAGGTCCTCGGATTTCTCGCGGTGAACGAGCCACGCGAGACCCTCCTTCTGGTGATGGAGAAGCTCCGACTTGACGATGCTCCCCGGAGGCTCCAGGGTTCCGACGACGCGGTTCTTGCTGGCGAGGCTGCGGTCGACTAGTTTGAAAACCGCGTCGACGGACGTCGACTTCTTCTGCGCTTTGGTCTCTTTAACGGCGACGGAGTCGGAGAGAGTGAAGGCGGCGTCGGATTCGGTGATGACTTTGAGGCCCGCGCTGGAGACGGCGTGCTTGACGGCGTCAAAGTCGTGGAGGCGAGCGAAGAGGTGGATTTGGCAGGGGACTCGGTGGGTTTTGCGGGCGTTGGGGACGATGGCTTCGGCGGTGATGAGGCGGGCGTCGATGAGGGGGGACAAGACGGCGGCAACGGGGCGTTCGATGTAGCCGACGGGGAGGGAGAGGGTGTTGAGGACTTGGATGGCGTGTGGGTCGTGCGGGTTGTGGGGCTCGCGGACCAGGCCCACCAGTGCGCGGCCGCGGATGCTGCCGGAGTGGTGCTGCAGGCCCACGATGTTGGCCATCGTGAAGCCCAGAAGGTATTTTTCCGACGGTGACGAGTCTGAACTTCGCTCACCTTCTTCCCAATCCATGTCGATTGTTTTTCGCTCTGGCTGTGCTGCGGAGTGTGGAGAGGGTTTGGGCTTTGGCTTTGGCCGCTTCAGTTTTGGCTTTATTTTGAATTGAAATTGAAATTGACACAAACAGTCAAGGCGGGTACTTAAAGATTCAGAAACTTCCTCGTGTGTGCACGTGTGTTTGTTTTCATTTTTAGGTTTATTTTATTTCACTGAAAATGGCACAGACATACATAACATAAGATATGGATGTAACTGGGTCGGTTAGAGTTTTGGAGTGTTTTGAAGTCCAAATCAATCAAATGTCAAGGGGGTAAGATGGATTGGTATCATTGTTTTTGGGTAGACAACTCAATTAAATTGGCCCAATATCTATTGGGTTGGTTCAGCTTTTGTAATCGAGTTTTGAAAAAAAAAAAAAAGTTTTAATTGTATTTTTTATCTTTTAAGTTCTAATTGTATAAATTGAGTCTTTCAAGTATAAAAATTGTGCGATTTTGGTTTCTTCACCAACTTTCAGTTAAATATTTAATAGATTTTGCTGACATGGCACTAACAAGTGATGTGGCAGATGATGTCGCTATGATGGATGACATGACAGCTAACATGATGATGATGTGGCAATTGACGTAGGTTTTGACCTGTCGATGACATGGTATGATAGTATGACATGTAAAAATCAAAGACAAAATTATTAAATTGACCTTAGTAGAATTTGAACCCCCCACCTTAAATTCCAATAAAGACCTTTAACCACTACACTAATAAGTTTCTTATGTATATTAATGAAAAAATATAATATATGTAACTTAAATAGAGACCAAAGTTGCACCGATATTGCTAAATAAACAAATTTATACTTCTTATATATATTATTATTAATATTATTAATAAATTAATACTAATATTTTTATTAATAATATTTTTATATATTATTAGTATATTAATAGATTAGAAGCGTTTAAACTCTCAATGTTTTGAAGATAACAAAGCTTATTAATGTTTATATTTGTGTGTATAAACTAACCCTATCACAGCGAAAGACGAAGACTTGCCAAGAAGGACCGTCCAGCTGATGCAACAATGACTGTCCAGTGGACGCTTTGAAGACTGTCCAGTAAGACGTGATCAAAGACCATTCAGATGAACAGACCGAAGGCGATCGTCTAAATCTCCAGTATTCATATATTCAAACGACTGAGTTTTTCATTATGAACATCAATCATGTCTATCTGCCTTGAAACCTACACAATACCACTCCAATGAGCTAACGTTCAAAACGGTTTGAAACATCAACATCAAGTCAATACAATAGCACAGCAGAATGGGTAAAGCAAGTCAACTTATCAAGCCGACAAGACAAATGAAGAAAGTTCAGAAGAACAGACTGTCAGCACAGCCCTGAAACTTCTATTGTAGTGCAAGTTTTCAACTGCCACGCCTGACTTTTCTGAAAAGATAGTCTGCACACGCCTCATCACGTGAAGAGACAAGATATCTGTAATGGATCTCTTTCCTGAAAATCGTATATATACGCGCATCAACAAAAAGCAAAATAGAGAACTGAGATAGGTGGTTTTTGTTTAAAACAACAACATATACTTTCTTCTGTGATATTCTGTCAAGAGCGTCCAGTGGACGATAGTCATTTTGTTTGTAATAATTCTCAAAGTGATCCTGAGTCTAAGTTTTAAAATCCTCACTACGTGAGTCGATCTTTCCTCAAAAATATTTTTGAGCGTTGTGAAAGCCTGGAGAGGCTTAGTGTAAAAAGAATACTTGGGTTAAGCAATCTAGGTAGATTGCGTTGTAAAGCTTGAAGAGGCCACGAACAATACTTGTAACCAAAGATTGGTTAGTAGAAACCTTCTGGGCGAAGGGACTGGACGTAGCTCAGATTGAGTGAACCAGGATAAAATCTTTTGTGTTTTTCTTCTCTCTAATCCTTCATTCAAAAAATAAATAAAAAAAAAGTAAAAAAAAACATTCCTGTTGATTTTTTTTAAAAAAAACGCACAATTCAACCCCCCCCTTCTTGTGCGCCTTTTTTTTTTCACCTTCAATTAATAAATATTATTGGTATTAATGGAGATGATTAAGATCCATGATGATGTTGAGCATCTAATTTGCATATTTTAATCATTAAAAGTTATATTTATATCATATATTTTAAATTAATCTAATAATTTATATCAAATATTCATATATTTATAACATATTTAAAAAAATTATATTTATTAAATTATTAATTTATCTTTTAATATACTAATAATATTACTAATAATAACATTTGTATTAATTTATTAATAATACTATTAATACAAATAATATATATAATAAATATAAATTAATTTATTTGTAGTAAATATATGGGTAATTTTGGTTTCCATTTAAGTTATATATATTATATTTTACATTCATATATCGAAAAAACTCATTAATTTAGTGGTTAAAGGTTGTTATTGAAAACTAAGGTCAAGACTTCAAATCCTATTAGGATCATTTTGATAATTTTGTCTTTCATTTTTTCACATGCCACATCATCAACACTTCACAACCTACGACAACTACCATGTCATCCACTAGGGTCATATCATTCGTCAATGCCATATCAGTAAAATCCATTAAATATTTAACGGGAAACTAATGGAGGGACCAAAATTGCACAACTTTTGACACTTGGGGACTCAATTTGCGTAATTGGAACTTAGGAGACCAAAATCACACAATTGTAATACTAAGGAGACCAACAGTGCAATTAAGTCAAAATAATATTTCTAAAATAGCAACATGCTCAAGTAGTCATAAAAAAAGATCAGTAGTCGTATGATAGGTACCTGCCTTTTCCTCTCAAACACACTCAAGCTGGCATCAATCGACCCCGTCAATGAGAACCACCACCAATAATAGTATGTACTGGCTTCTTCAATGGTTTTAGAGTATAGACATAGGTAGATCTATGTGAGCAATGTCGTCACAAAATTGGATTCACAAGATGGCAGAAGTTTCTCATGCTCTTCTTTTGTTTCGATGAGATCGATGACATTAGGGCTTTACAAGGCCAGGGGAAATTGAAGGAGCCTTGTTTGTTTATTTACAAAAGTGTCGACAATATGAAGAAAGTTTTGGGTTAATTGGGTTGAAAATGCCAAAACTCAATACCCAAACCAAACAAGGATAGGTTAAGCATCTTAAAATCGAACCAAACCACAAGTTCAAAGGAACCCATGCAAACAACTTTGGGCTAGGTCAACCCACGAACCTACTTACACCCTTAATATAAATGAAGAAGATAAATAAGTAGTGCAACTTTTTTCACTGAAATGGGTAATTTTATTTCAAAATTACTCAAATGATATAAAATTTGAATAAATTTCTAAAGTATGGTAAGTCATCATAACTACTTCCAAAGTAAAATCACAAGTGTGAGTAATATATTATTTTTAATATAAATAATATGATGATGAGAAAAAAATAAAATAAATAAAGTTGTTAATAGAAATTAACTACTTCACTTTTATATTTTATTTTCTAAATAATAAAATAAAAAATTGGTAATCCTCATCAATACTTTTACTTTTTTAAAAAAATACTTTTTTAAAAGTCGTAACTATCATATATGACTTATACTAATTTTTTTATTTATTCATTACCAAAGTCATAAATTCATAGATGACTTCTAATTTAATCAATAATCTTTTATATTGATTCTATGACTTTACAACTTTGCCTGTAAGGATATAGAGTTCCATCTGGTATTAGACAACATTCACAGATACCATGAAAGGAAAGAAGAGGATCTCAGAGCTTTTTCAAACAAAATTTTTGAACAAAATGAAGGCTCGGGACAAAAGAAGAAGAGCTTGATGCAATGTAGAGATTAATTAATGGACAAGGTAATGAAATGGAATTAAAAAAGAAGAACTTAATGTTGGATTGAGCGCTTACCACTAGGCCAAAAGCTATAGCTGATAGTCAGGGCGCAACTCTTTCTACTTAACCGTAGCAGCCCAAGCGCCATGAGTCGATTATGACTTGACCCACTTGGGCCTCCGCCATGAGACAATTGATGCCATACACCGGACAACACTTAATCAAGTCAATGCGGGTAAGGATCAATTAACTTGTTCAAGAGCTTGGATCAAACAGGAAAGAAGTTGATTCTCTTAAATTTTTGATGAAGGAAAAAAGCGTGGAGTTTGAAAAGAAAGAAAAGGACCTTGAGTCAATGAAGAAGCACTTTAAAGGGCGAGGCAAGGAGTTGGAGACAAAAGAGAAGCATTTTGAATCAAAATTGAAGCAAATTGAAGGCCAAATGTAGTATAGGGGCCATGTGGATTGAAGGAGCTCAAGTCAAAAGAGAAACAATTTGAAGTGCAGGCAAAGGAGCATCAGTCAAAAGAGAAGCATACTGAAGGGCACATGAAGGACCTTGAATCCAAAAAGAATCAATATGAAGAACAAGTGTAGAAGTTTAAATCAATACATGACTTTACGATTTTTGGTAGTGTATAAATAAATAAAAATGATTATAAGTTCTACATGATAGTTATGACTTCTAAAAGTTTTTTAAAAAAAATAAAAACTAAAGTCCTAAACAAAAATTAAGACTATGTATTTTATAATTAAAAAATAAAGCATAAAAGTGAAGATATTAATCTTATCAACGACTTTATTTATTGTATTATTTCTCTTTCTGTCACGCTTATTTTATATTTAAAATAATAAGTTGTTACTCACACTTACGACTCCATGTTAGAAGTTGTAGGGGTGAGTAATGACTTACCCTACTTTAGGACTTCATTTAAATTCTATACAATTTGATAATTTTGAAATAAAATTACCCTTCTATGGAAAAAAAAAAAACCTTTTCATTTGCACTTATATGTTTTAAATCTTTAACTTCGTTTTCTTTTCTCAAATATACTTTTATATTATACATTAGAATACATAATTTGAAGTGTGAAACTCTTACTCTCCTCACTTTTCAATTAAATATTCTCCCTTATCTCTTTTTGAAGTGCATTTCACACATCATTACTGCAACTAACCAAAAAAGTTTGCCCTCAACAATCTCAAACTATCTTCATTTTATCTTTATTTGTATATCTGATCCTTCTTAATTGATTATCATTTTCAATTTACTCTCTTTTATCTATATATCTAAATTGAATTTCATTATTTTTTTTAAAGAATTGTCATTAGTTGAAAATAACATTACATCACAATTTAAATTGCTCATTATAAATTCAAAGTGTGTGTGTATGTATAAAGATTATAAATTTTAATTATAATATAATTTATAAATTCAAAATATTTATTTATTATGAAATTTAATTATATAAAAATAAACATTTATCTTGTGTAATGTACAAACTAAAATACTAGTTAGATACAATTTTAAATCTATTTTTAAAATGACAATAACTTATAAAATGTTGCGAAAGTCTTTAGAGGAAGGAGACGAGTGGAGAAGAAAGAGGAGAATATTCATTTTTTTTCTTAAGAAATCACTTGATTTTATAGTTAGCTTTTGACTTGTTTATAAGTGTATTATTAGAATATCTATAAAGGCATAAGGTACTTTCTCAAAGTTAAACTAACATAAATTCAAAATAACACACCTCTTAGAAAGTATAATTTATTAAATATAAAATACATGCATAAAAAGAAAAAATTTAATAAACCTTAATGCTTTGTTTGGTATAACAAAAACTAGAAGGAAGGATCAAGGAATAAATAAAAAAAGAAAAAAAATCAATTTTATTGTTTGAAGCATTTGTAAAAGGTAGAGGAATGAAAGGAAATAGTAGGATCTACACTAAAATTTGTATTTTGGTAGGAAAAAAAAAGTACTAATTATTAACGGTGGAAATTTAGGTCACTCAACAGAGACTTATAACCTAGTCTACATCAGGCCCAGGTTAAACCAGACTTTTTTAGAAAATAAACTAGGACAAGACTTTCTTTAAAGCCTATTTAGTTAAATATGTTAAGCACTACGCTGTTCAAAAAGCCTTTTAGACCTAATTGGCCAACTTATTTAAATAAACATAAATAAATATGTATTCTTAGTATTATTATTATTATGTTAAATTTGTTATAATGTATTAAAATCATACATTTATTTATCTCTTTAAATGTTAAGCATGTTGACCTATATAAAGAGTTAATGGGATGGGTTAGATCTTGTTTACCCCTAAATACAAAAAAGAATGATAATATAAAAAAGACATCAACCAACATTTTCCTGTAGGTATACTCTATATTATAAACTCCTATGTTAAATTTCACATTATTAGAGTATCTTTTGTATGTATTCACTCCTTCCTTACCATTGGAGATTAAGCTCATTCACACTAGGAAAAAGGAGAAGAGTGAATTATCTATACATCTTTGAAGCATATACAACGCAAAGATAACATAGACTTTTGTACTAATTCACCTTATATGGAATATAAACAAGTAAACCCCCTTGAATTAGGGGTGTTCATGACCTGTTCGATCCCACCAACCCAGTTCGGCACAAAGAGACTTTTGATGGATTCGAATTTAAGAAATTAAACCCAGTGTATTTTAAGGACAGGGTTTGGGTTATATCTCAGGTCATCCTAACTCGATTTAATGTTATATATATATATTTTTAAAAGTATAATTTTTTTAATAGTTATGTATTAATAATACAATTTTTTTGACTTAATAAATAATGTTTTGTCTAATATGATATTATATTTGTGTTGATATCATTTATCTTAATATATATCATAAAATATACCTTAAATATAGTTATATACTTCTTTAATTCTATGATTAACTATATATAATGTTAAGATTAATATATTATGTCAACAAATAAGGTTGACTTGATCCTGTCCCAAATGTTATTGGATCTTGATTATGTCAAATTCAAGTTCACAAAATTGACCCTATCAAAATTTTGGGCTAAGTAAGGACATACGTAAACCTATCCCCCGAACACCCCTACTTTTGAATCATTAAGAATAATGGTGATTGAATAAGCAACTTCAAATTGAGAAATTATCTCATTAATATATATATATATATATATATATATATATATATATATATTATTCTTGCAAAATTTGGTCCTTTTCCTTCGCCATCTCCTTTCTGGCTGGATCCTTCTTCTTCTTCCTCCTTGTCCCAATGGTGTGCCGGTGATAAGGGGTACCTGCAAAGACACTCCGATGCTTAAGTCAGATTAGGGTATTTGTTAGGGTTAGAAAGAGTGCACCTAGATCACATATATGGATGTGTGGATATTGCCAAGTTACCTTATTTAAGCACCATAAATATTAGGATCATAGTTGCCATTATGGGGATTTTGGGTGATAGACATTGTTTCTATATTTACTCTTACTCGAGGGGTCCCCAATATATCTCCTCAGTCGGTCACTGATGTGGAGGTTCGGCTCCACGCTGGGGTGTTGCGTCGAGTATGCTTGGTGAAGGTGTTGATCGGCCATACCAATAACCGTGCCAAATTCGGGCGGGGCACAAGCTCCCCAAGCTCTAAGCTAGAGAAAGCAAAAAAGACTAGCATCAAACTTTTTAAGTTATCCATTCAGACTTTGTGAACATTAGTTTAACCGAACTCTAATCGTGTAGTGATATATTTGAAGTCCTAGTCCTGTCTTGGCATTGTCATTGTCACGCTGAGCTTAAAATTGGCTTTAATAATCTTACTACGGCTGAGGTGGAAGTACTTTCACCGAGACCAAGGTAAAAATATTCTAGCCAAGATTGAGTCAAGCAAACTTTAGGCCGAGTTGGTCGTGCTAAAGATATTTAGCCAAGTGAAACGTAATCAAGGCTTAGCTGATAATGCTTAAGGTGTGAGGTTGAGCTGATGGCGTTCAAGGCGCGAGGACGCTTAAGGCGCAAGGTCGAGCTAATGATGCTCAAGGCTCAAAGGCGAGCTGATGGCGCTCAAGGCGCGAGGCCAAGCATGCTTACCATCAGAATAGAAGGCAACTATGCTTGACAGAGATGAATTTCGCAGTGCATGCTCAAGACATTTTTCTAGTGTAGAGAATGTGTTGCTTAGTTTGCCCACTCAGAGCAAGGTTTGTTTAGACTTGTTGCCTCCTTTTGGACAACTGAGTGCGTCGTTTTTTTATCTAAATGAAGAAAGGTTTATTTGGACTTTAATTGCTTCCTTGAGGACAACTTAACTCGGTCCTCAAGTGCCTACTTGAGGAGGGCTTGTTGGTTCCTGGTAGTGCAGGGCTTTTGTTTTGTGCTTCTTAGTCATCCACTATTACAATGTTTAGCTGAGTATGTTAGTAGCTTTAATGTCTCCCACCTTCCTAGCAAAAGAATCAATCACCCTCTTTTAAGTAGCAAGCACCCTTTTGTGCTTCAATTTAGAGTTTGAAGTTAGAAGAGGACCAATAAGGAATCATTAACTTGTGCATGAAATGAACAACACCATATCTTTGGTAGCAAATAAAAGGAGATTGTTGTAAGAATCGGACTTCTTAGTCTAGTATGGGTTCAACGTATTGGCCTTTGTAAAATCCTTGAACTTCTTAGTTTGGTATGGGTTCGGTGTATCATCCCATGGAGAATTGTGTTTACTTCAGAATGAGCTTTGTAGGGTGCAGTGTATTGACCTTTTCGATTTAGTTCGGCACGAGCTCAATAAGTCGACTCGGCTAAGTTTCTGTGTATCGAAACCATTAAGATTCGATGCACTCAATGGGTTGGCTTGGCTAGGTTTTAGTGTATCGAAACTGTTAAGATTCGGCAAGCTCGATGGGTAAGCTCTACCAGGTTTCAGTGTATCAAAATTGTTAAGATTCGACGAGCTCGATAGGTCGACTCGTAGGGTGTGATGCATCGAACCTTTGGATTCATTTCAAGTGACCTCGGTGTGTTGGCTCGCAGGATATGGTGTAACAAAATCGTTAAGATTCTATGACCTTGGTAAGTTGGCTCGACTAGGTTTCAGTGCATCAAAATCGTTTAAGATTCAGCAAGTTCAATGGGTCGGCTCGGCTAGGTTTTAGTGTATCAAAAAGTTAAGATTTGGCAAGCTCGGTGGGTCAGCTCGGCCAGGTTTTAATATATTGAAACAGGTAAGATTCAGCGAGCTCGGTGGGTTGGCTCGGCCAGGTTTTGATGTATCAAAACTGTTAAGATTCGATGAGCTCAGTGGGTCGACTCAACCAAGTTTTAGTATAGCAAAATCGTTAAGATTCAACGAGCTCGGTGGGTTGGCTCGACCAAGTTTCAGTGTATTGAAACCGTTGAGATTTGGCAAGCTCGATGCATCGGCTCGACTAGGTTTCAATGTATAGAAACTATTAAGATTCGGCGAGTTTAGTAGGTCAGCTTGGCTAGGTTTCGGTGTATAGAAACCATTAAGATTCGGCGAGCTTAATGGGTTGGCTTGGCCAATTTTTAGTGCATCGAAACCATTGAGATTCAGCAAGCTCAGTGGGTCGACTTGGCTAGGTTTTAGTGTATTGAAACCGTTGAGATTCAACGAGCTCGGTAGGTCGACTCGGTCAGGTTTCAGTGTATCAAAATTGTTAACATTCAGTGAGCTTAATGGGTTGGTTCGACTAGGCTTCAGTGTGTCAAAATCATTAAGATTCTGAGAGCTCAGTGGCAAGGGGGTGCAGTGTATCGACCCTTTGAATTCAATTCGAAGCAAGCTTGATGTGTCTACTTGTAGGGTGTAATGTATCGATCTTTTGGATTCTCAGCTTTTTTGGGCTCCTCTTTTGGTTTCACGAAAGGAAACTCGGATTTGCATAATTATTATCTTAAACAAAAGATAATTTCAAAACCTATCCATCACACCCCCAACCAACATGCATGCTTGGCATCGAGTGTTGATCTTTTTCAAATAGTATGCACTGTTCCTATAATTCCCCTTGGACACCAGGTCAAAGCAATGTAATTTTGCAATAAGATATAAATTAATTAGTTATAGTATTTGTCACTTAGCTATTTTCCACATCTAAGCTGTCCTTGAAGGTGTTTTTTTGAAAAATAATTTCCAGTGTTAACAACCTCGTTTTGCTAGGAACCAAAGACACTTCATCATTTTCAACAATTATTTTGTATTGGATACTTCAGGACCTCACAAAAATCGAAAGATGAAGAACTAAATTGGCACTCTGTCACCCTCGAATGCCTTCTTCTTGTCATTTATGTCAAGCTTAATGACTATTCCGTCATGCCTCAATATTATCTTCAATTAGAGTTTAATCAGCCACTGCCTCACATTGCTTTTCCAAAGTTGGTGCTTCAATTGCTTTAATTCTCAGTTGCCCTCTGAAGTCGTTTTCTTTACAGGCTTTGGAAAAGGAATCAACCCTTCGAGTTCTCAAGATTGATCAATATGGATCAACCGTCGTTGATCTAATGAATGAGAATTAATCTTATGTATTCGAACTAAAGTGGAAATGTCAATTTTCTTGAATCGAGTAGAAGGAAGGATATAATTGGATCCCTGTGCTTTACAATCCTGCCACTTTTAGAAAGGTGAAAGACTTTTAACAATAGTAAGATCACATGTAAAACTACAGAGTATTATGCACCAATCAATTCCTTTCATTGGAATTCAAAAGCCGTTGTGTTGCATCGACGAGTTGGTTAACTCACATAATTCAAACCGATCCCAAATGATGTTGAGATCCACACCAAATGCATACACCCATTAAATTGGTGTCCTCTCCTGTTGTCACAATTTTACCAATAGTGAGGTCACATGCAACCCAATTACAATGGATGTGTCTGAGGCACGTGAATCCACATATAACGATCACCACGAGCATTTGATGTATCTACTATTGAATCCTTCAAGGGAGAGACCTTTCCATCTCAAATTGAAACTACTCCAAGCACCAGGAATCCATTTAATGTCCTTGCTACTAATGGCTATGCTTCCCAGGCTAGCTATATGCCGAGCACTTGTTGTGCACTAAATAGTAGTTGTGCCTCCTTTGGCATTTAAAACCGAGGTGACACCTTTTTGTGGTGTTAGAGATGTATGAGCCTTTGGCTGTTAAGAGTTTAAGAAAGCTCCGATGAGTCCATATATTCTCCTTTAAAAGCTTCCATTGATAAGTAAAATAGAAGACTCCATCATCAACTTAACGAGAGACATGGGTAAGAGGAATAAAGACCTTTGCATTCCAAACATGTGTGATTTAAACACCTTGTCGTACATACAGTGTTACTTGTCCATAAAGTTCTCTCTCTCTCTCCCTCTTTTTTGTGTGTGTTGTTTCATTGTTTTGGCAGGGATACCGGAGATAGCACATTCATATACGACAGGGATGCCAACTTCATAAGCCTTGGGTGAGCTTAACTACCACAAGCTATTGACATTGCATTGTCCATTTTCTTAGGTTCAGCTTCACATTTCGATGTTACCCCCTTTAACATTTGCCTCCCGCTCTTTCCCTGGCCTTTATTGCGTCGTTGGCGACAATAATAGCAATGATCAAATCATCCTAGCGGGGCACATTATGCTCGTTCCCTCCAAACCTGACAAAAAACTTGGTTCCTCCACCATTATCGACCTCCCCATTTCCTACACAGCTCGCTTCATCACACTCGGCGAGACTAAACCCTCGTCATCGCTATCTCCAATCTTCGGCTACAGTGCCCCTACAAGCTTATGACTTCAGCAGGAGTTCCTGTAGAACATTGCCAATGA
Source organism: Spatholobus suberectus (assembly GCA_004329165.1). Taxonomy (NCBI): domain Eukaryota; kingdom Viridiplantae; phylum Streptophyta; class Magnoliopsida; order Fabales; family Fabaceae; genus Spatholobus; species Spatholobus suberectus. Next base: position 27,428,615 of record CM014732.1, on the reverse strand, counting down.
GTGTTAAGGTTACTTTTGTGTTTCAAAACTGAACTGGATCTCTGCTTCAACAAGAATTCGAGTACCACACTATATGATTGGAATGGCAATGTTGGTCGTAGTAGCTGGTTACAATGCCAGCAAGGATTCATTTTTGACAATAATTTCAATAACCGTCTCGTCTCCTAACAATTGTCCCTCTTGATTCTCGCCACCATGCCGCCATGTTTCATACTATTGCCATGTCATTATCACCATACCATCCATTAGCATAATGATAAATAATTTGAGATAAATGGCATATTGCTAATCAGAGATAAAGCCGACACAACACATGAATGTCATGGTGATATTATATAATTAACAAATATAACTATTATACATGGGGTACAGGTTTTTGAATGACAAGCTTCATGGTCAGGCATTCTCGTAAATGCTCGAGTTGTCTTATACGATTATTATTCATTATGATGCATATGGAATTGACTTTGATAAACAAAGCATCTATTATAAGTTTATAATAGATTTAGCATGCCAGGGGAGGATTTTGGATTTGTGATACTTATCATGCCATTGGAGGATAACTTATGGCAATATATCAATGCCCATCAACATAACGTTGATAGATGTTTTGTTTCCATTCACCACTGTTAACATTAGTGTACAATAATATTAATATATATACATTGATGTTGTGCATTAGTATAATTCATTGAAATGCAGGCCATATGTACATTAATATAACACGGTGAAAAAAGCTTCCTTTAAAGCATAATAGTCATACTCGTAAGTAAAAAGCATATTTATGTCGATCACCAAATGTACCAATCATGATCTATTGTGTAAATGTGAATTAAATAAAAAGAACCTTGAGTGGGCGAAAGCATATGAGCCTATAATTGATTGAATGGTTTTGAGAGTGTAGACTCTTGATTGGTGTGGCTAGGAAAAGTTTTATTGGGCCTCACGGTGGGCACCAAAATGTTCCTGCAAAATTTGGTCTATCCTTCGCCATCTCCTTTTTGGCTAGATCCTCCTCTTTCTTCTTCCTTGTCCCAATAGCGTGCCAACGGTAGGGGGTACTTGCAAAGACACTCCAATGCTTAAGTCAGATTAAGGTGTCCGTTAGGGTTTCGGATTGAGATTAGGATTAGAAAGAGTGCACTGAGATCACATATATGGATGTGTGGATCTTGCTAAGTTACTTGATTTAAGCACTATAAATATTGGGATCATAATTGCAATTATGGGGATTTTGGGCGATAGGCACTATTTCGATATTTACTCTCACCCAAGGGGTCCCTAGTATATCTCCTCGGTCGGTCACCGATGTGGCGGTTTGGCTTCGTGTCGAGGTTAGGGATGGCAAACAAACCCTGACTCGCGGGTACCCGCCTGACCCCCACCCCAACTTTGACAAGAAAAACCTGTTTTGACCTGGGTCGAGGATAGGGGCGGGTTTTTCCCGAATGCCAAAGTCGAGGACAAGGGCGGGGCGAGGATGAAGATGCTGATACCCGCCCTACCCCCAAACCCGCCCCATACTAATGAAAGTACAAAATTAGCCTTATATATAAATAAAACATTCTTAAATAATGGACTGCATGAAATGCAACATCGGTTTCTTTTTATTATATAACATACTTTATGTTTTGTTTTCTTAATTATTTGTATGTGTAATTCTTGTGGAATATGTTTTCAAAATCTTATTTAAATTTTACAAGTCATTCGAGTATAAAATATGTAATTAGTATCATTTGTCTTAATTTATTACTTTTTTATTTAAATTTTAGGATATGTTAAACTGAAGGTAGGGTAACGAGAAATGATTTTTTTAAGAATCACAACATTTACATACTAAATATTTATCTATTAGCATCATGTTATTCATGTTTTTTTTTAAAAAAATATATGACAAAAAAATATTGGAGAGGGGGGGGGGGGGGGGGAAACCTGATCCCCAATGGAGGCGGGTAAACCCAATCCCCAGTGGGGGCGGGGATGTGTACCCATTTTCTAGCCCCAGCGGAGATCAGAGGTGGGGGCAAGGATGATTTAGGGAGTCGGGGACAGGGGCGGGGATGACAAAACTCGCCCTGAAATAAGAAAAAGCGCACAAGAAGAGGGGGGGTTGAATTGTGTGTTTAAAAACTTTTCAAAACAAGTAAATCAGTATGAAAAACGTTTGCAAGCGTAGGGATAGAGAGAAGAAGAACACAGAAAGTTTTATACTGGTTCACTCAACCTGAGCTATGTCCAGTCCTTTCACCCAGAAGGTATTCACTAATCAACCTTAGGTTACAAGTATTGTTCGCAGCCTCTTCAGGCTTTACAACACAATCACCCTAGATTGCTTAACCCAAGTATTCTTTTACACTAAGCCTCTCCAAGCCTTCATAACACAACAAGTGTTATACAAAAGATATCAACTCACGTAGTAAGGATTTGAAAGATTAAGCTCAAGAATGCTTTAAAAATCTTTACAAGATTTTTGCTATTGTCCATTGGGCGCTTAAATCAGAATGTTGCTAATGTCTTTTTGTTCTTGTTCTTTTCTATGTCTTCTCTTTCTTGTCTTTTGCTTCTTCGTTGGTGCATGTATATATAGTCTTTAGGGAAAAGATAAGTTGTAGAAGACTTTGACTTTGTCATGAAATGAGAAGCGTGCAAACTATTCTTTTAGAGAGGTTAGGTGCGGCAGCTTTTAGACTTGCACTAAAATGGAAAGTGCAGGACTGCGCTGGCGATCTGCTTTTCTGAACATTCTTCATTTGTCTTGGCAGCTTGATAAGTTGACTTGCTTTATCTATTCTACTGCGCTTTTGCACTGGAAAGATGTTGATGCTATTTAATGCTTCAAACAAATTGAACGTTAGATCACAGAAGTAGTAATATGTTAGTTTCGAGGAAGACTAGCATAAATCAAATTGACGTTCAAAATAAAAACTTAGTCATTTGAATATATGATCTTAGAGGCTTGTATGAGTTTGTTCATCGAACAGTCGCCTTTAGTTTCTTCAACTGGATGGTCCTCTTTAGCGAGTCTTCTGGACGGTCTTCTAGATGTCTTAACACGTCTTTGGACGTCTTTAACACGTCTACTGGACGGTCTTTAACGCGTCTACTAGACGATCTTCTTTAACACGTCTATTAGACAGTCTTCTTAGTTGTGACAGGGTTAGTCTTTAAGTACAAACTTGAACATTAATAAGCTTGTTATTTTCAAAACATTGAGGGTTTAGACACTTTTACGTCTTTGGTTCCAACAGCCCCCGCCCTGCCCCATTGCCAAGCCTAGCCGGGGTGCTGCATTAAGTATGGTTGGTGAAGGCGTTGATTAGCCATACGACCGTTCCAAATTTGGGCAATATATATATATATATATATATATATATATATATATATAATGTACACTCATATGATTTTTAGTTGGAGTACGTTAGCAAGTTATAACTAAGGATTATCTTAAAATAAATCAATGGTGTAGTTTGCTAACGCACTCCAACTAAAAAATAAGTGGGTGTATGTTAGCAAATGGCTATGGGGTTCGCTAACGTACACTAACTTATTTTTTTAGTTAGAGTATGTTAGCAATTTATAACTAAAAATTATCTTAAAATACACCAATAGTATAACTTGCTAACGTACTTTAATTAAAAAACAAGCAAGTGTACGTTAGCAAATCTCATATATATATATATATATATATATATAGGGAGGGATCAAATGACACCGGTGTAACTTACACCAACTATTACACCATTTAATAACTTTAAATTATATAATTTTATCTCAAAACCCACCGTTGGATTGAAAGTTCTTTTAAGATAGATCATATGTACAAAATTTTTTATTAATCCAAAATTATTTGATACCTTATTCATATAGATAAAAATGGACGTAATATATACTTTTCCAAATATAGTAAAACATGAGTCATTTGATTACCTTCTTATTGTCATTCAATTTTGACAAAATTTGACATAAACAATCTTGGTAATATGAAATTATAATTCAACAGTTGGATCGATAAAAATCACATTCCATATCAAGTTATTGAATGGTATAATAGTTGGTGTAAGTTACACACATACATATATATATATGGTTCGGATTCGTTGACACCAGGTGTCAAAGTTAGTCAAATTACACCTTCAATAACTTTTTGTAGAATGTAAATTTAATTAATTCAACTGTTGAATTATATGATATTATCTTCATGATCATGTATATCAAAATTCACATAATTTGGACTTTTCTACATGTGTCATCTAACAATGAATATATATATATATATATATATATATATATATATATATATTTAATATCATATTATATGTTAAAATAAAGTGATGTGATGAATTACTAAATAATTTTGAAATTGTATGAAATTTTGTGTACTTAATATAATTAATAAGAATATTAAATTTAACGGTTGGATTAGTTAAATTTGCATTTTACAAAAAAGTTATTGAAGGTATAATTTGACTAAGGTGTCAAAGTTAGTCAAATTATACCTTCAATAACTTTTTGTAAAATGCAAATTTAACTAATCCAATCGTTGAATTGTGTGATATTATCTTCATGAACATGTAGATCAAATTTCACATCATTTGGACTTTGTTAGATATGCTATCTAACATTGAATATTTATATATATTTTAATATCATATTGTATGTTACAATAAAGTGGTGTGATGAACTATTAAATAATTTTGGGATTGTATGAAATTTTGTATACTTAATCTAATTAATAAGAACATTAAATTTAATAGTTGTTAGGGGCAGGATCCGTTGACTCCAGGTGTCAAAGTTAGTCAAATTACACCTTCAATAATTTTTTGTATAATATAAATTTAACCAATCTAACCGTTGAATTTGATGATATTATCTTTATGATTATGTATATCAAATTTCACATCATTTGGACTTTTCTAAATATGTTATCTAATATTGAATATTTACATATATTTTAATATCATATTGTATGTTAAAATAAAGTAATTTAATGAATTATTAAATAATTTTAGAATTGTATGAAATTTTGTATACTTAATCTAATTAACAAGAACATCAAATTCAACGGTTGGATTGGTTAAATTTGCATTATACAAAAAGTTATTGAATGTGTAATTTGACTAACTCTTACACTTGGTATCAACGGATCCTGCCCCATATATATATATATATATATTACTCTTCAAAGCATAACATAAAACAAAACCAAAATGGGTGCGAAACAACATTATTAACTTGCCTTCCTCAAGTTTCTCGAGCTCCTCAATGTTCTCAATTGAAAACGACAAGGAAAATGTTTCATTTCACAATACTGTGTAGGTACAGTTGCTACCACCATTTTTAGTTAGGGAACTTCAATTTGATACGCACAAGCACCGTTTTTGCTATATACTAAATGCACACTTTGAGACTAGAGTAAGACATGTACGTTCAACAGGGATGGAATGGAAATAGGTCAAATTGCTCGACAGAAACCTATGACCTAGTCTACATCAAGTCCAGGTTAGGTAAAGTTTTTTTAGAAAATAAATCAAGTTAAGACTTTAATTAAAGTATATTTAATTAAAAAAGTTAGGCTTAGGCCATTCAAAAAGTTTTTTAGGTTTAACAGGCCAGCCTATTTAAATAAACATAAATAAATATTTATTGTTAATATTATTATTATTGTTTTTAAATTTGTTATAATGTATTAATATTATACATTTATTTATCTTTTTAAATGATAAGCATGTTGACCTACATAAGTTTATTGAAAAATAAATTATATCCTATTTAGAGGCCTTATTACAAAATATGTTTTTAAATAAATTATTATACATTTATCATAGTGTTAAATTATCACACAATATGTCCTTAAACAGACTTTTAGGCAAGGCCAAACTTTTATGTAAGCCAGGTTAGACCTTTAAAAAAAGCCTATGACAAGTAAACAAGTCAGACTTAATTTATAGATTTTTAACTAAGATCAGACTCAGGCCCAACAAAGCCTAGTCTGACCTAACCTATTTTTACCCCTAAAATAGATCCTGAGTTATACTTGCAAAGATAGGAAAATCAACTTGAATAAACTTCATCAAATTAAAACAGCCAATTTTGTATGCCTTAACTTGAATACACTGATCCACTGTAGGGCTCACAACCTTCCTTTAAATCATTATCAAGCTAATTGGATTTTCCATATAATTTACTCAAAGGTTCATTACAGATAAAAACCCACGATATAAAAATTATCATCCACATCTAACCAACTCTCTTATTAATTACTTCGAGACCACTCAAAATATATATTGATATGGGCAAAGTGACCTAAAACAAAATGACAACTTTAATTCATTTACCTTGTCGGAGTCTAGCTAGCTAAGAAAAATTAAAGAAGCCAGCTAACATACGTCTAGGATCAAGTAAAATATCAATCAATAACATGCTCATATCATTGATTTTTCCTATTCATGTCATATTTATTTTTCATCCTCCTAGTCATTAATCTTATAAACATCATTATTCTCATGATATAATAAAATGAAGCTTGATACTTCATTTACATACCACATTGCCCCACAAGAATAAAGGATGAATTCTATTTTCCGTTGGGCATCCGTTCCCGTTCCCGTTCCCCATCCCCCTACCCCTATCCTCCTCTCCCTGACAAAAAACAAAACAAATGTCAGTTTTGTGCAATTGCGATAACAATAGAAAAGAAAATAATTGTTCCCTGCTTAGGCGACCATTAACAAATATAGAGTGCCAAGGCAGAGGTTGTTGAACTAACCGACCTATGGCTACGTTCATCTTAATGGAGTTCGATTTTCTTAATTCGCTTTAACTTGTCCGGATTATCCTCTCTCTAATCACTATATATAATTACAACTGTTATGGTTCTTTCCACTTATATATGCGTAAACCTTAATCTACGGAACAAAAAATGTTTTATATTACTGTAAAAAAGTGAAATGTTTTGTGAACATAGCAGTATAATCACGTGAATGATTTTTATAATATCTATGAGCAGTGAAATACATCATAGAGGGTACACGGCGCTGGAGCGTACAACTATAATACTGTTCCAAGAATAAATTATTAAGAGGCTAATTATAATCTCAGTGCACAACCACTTCTCCAAGACAACTTCTATTCTACCAAAAACGGGAGGGAAAAGGCCATTTTCATTCTTTATTGGTAAATTTGATGCCATGCAATAACGGATTTTTATGTTTAGATGACCCGATAAAATTTAAACACAAGGGTTTAAAATGTATAGGAATATGACGTCTCTTCAATTTTAGTCATTATCATAAATTTTTATTTGAACATTTTATTATTATTTATTAGATACGAAAATCTTTGAATTTTTCTAACTGAATTAATCAAGATGTATTATAGTTTTTGAAAATATTAGCATGAAACCTCGTTCTTCTTCTTCTGAAAAAAACAATCTTTTTTTTTTTAAATAATAAATAATTTTATGTCAATTAAAAAATAATGTATAAGTTTAATTTTTGTTGAGTTAAATTTAATTTCTTAATTAATATAATTTTTATATCATATTATTTATTTATTTATTTGTAGATTTTTTTACTTATGTAAATAAGCATAGAGAAATTTCTCCACTTCTTTTTTCCTATTTTCTATGTATCCAAAATTCCAAATAACATATACCTTTTTTTTACTTTATTTGTCTTTTTTAATTTTTAATCCACTATAAAGCATTGTAGAAAGCTCAGTCAAGTAATGATTGCGTCTACAAGGCGAACAAACTTTCTGCGGCAATTACTATAAAACCATTGTCTTAAAAAAACAAGAATTCATGTTACTGCAGTTCTTACAATTAAACCGCTGTCTAAAAAGAATGACAAACTCTCGTTACTAATCATGTTTTTATTGACGGAGTTTAAACTGAGTCTAAATTCTTTCAAGCTTAAACCTTCAAAGCAAATTTGCCCGCTTCTTTTCATTTTGGGTTATAATGGCAAAAGTTTCGTAGAGTTCATGTATGAGTAATTCCAGTTCTATAATGTTCCTATTATGGAAGAATCAAGATCAGCACAGTGATTTATAAATGGCCCGCTAGTAAAAAGTTTAACGTGTCTCTTTTTCTTGATAACTATTTTACCAGCCAGTTATTTTTTCTTCATCACTGGGATTAGATTCCTCTAGGGAACTAATTGCTCTGTGTTATTCAAGAATACGGTAACTGATATACATTATGACTTATGATTATTAAGCATATTATAAAATTATAAATTTATTTAGGACGAGGAACTGTCGTTGACTCTTCTAGTCAGCTTCAACGACAAGAAAGTACATGATGGAATCACGGGACATATGATTCTTATGACTAATATAGCCTAAAATGCTATTGCACTAGCAATTATGCGTGACATAACACCACGTAGTACTACCAGGATGCTGGAAATTAAAGTAGTTGGTTGATGAAAATTAGAAAATCAATTTGTTGTTGTTGATGGCAGTTGGGGGTCACTGGAGGTTCAGATTCCTCATCCTGCAAAAAGGAAAATAAAATATTAGACTCAGGAAGATCAAATAAAATTGTTGGCTGCAGAGTTAGTAGGTATAATTTTAACTATTGCATAAACTTCTGCTTTCTTGTTGAAAGATTATTATCTGCACACTTTGACAGCAGCATTGTTTGATAAGCAACATGTGGGAATATGAAGCTACTAGTCTATATTAATGAATAAAGGGAGTAATACCTTTTCTCCTCCTCAGACCCTCCGGTTTTCTTGTAATTTGGGAATGGCACTCGTCCTGACTCAATATGCTTAACATCCTGGACAAGGAGTTCATAGTGCCTCTTCACTTCCTCTGGAGTTTTCCCACCAACAGCATGGGCAACATTGTACCAACGGTCAGGGGTTTCCTTGTCATAAACAGCTAGAGCCTTTTCAAAGGCCTTATTGTCCTTAACACTCCATGAGCCTGAGGCTGACATTGAACTGGATGCCATTTCTTTCAAGAAGGAACAGAAAGTTGTGGTTTGAGAATCACTATAGAGAATGGCCTGAGGTTTCAAATTAAGGAAGAGCAAAGAAACTGAGTTGGTAGCAAAGGCTGTTATGAAGGTGAAGAGTGTCTAATGATCAGACTCAAGGAAGAGCTGATGTGTTGAGAGGTAGCAATGCCTGCTCCTTTTATAGGCAAAATTGGAACGTATGAGGTGGGGTAGCGCCAGTTGGCATCAAAATCTTGCCAAAATGAAATAGAATTATTATGATTTGTCTCCTTAGGAACCATGGAATTGAACAGGCCCAAAAATTTGGGCAGCAGCGATGTGGGAGAATCAGTATCTTCATACAGTAAAAACGAGTGCATGTATTGATAGGACTTGCCAAGAGCTTTTTCAAACTTTTAATTTTTTCTGTTTTCCTCTTACCCTTCCCCTACTTTTATTTTATACACATCATATGAGTGAACATTTTATTTTCTTTTAAGTTTGAAGCTTGTAAATTTAGGGCCCATTTGGATAAACAACTTAATTAAAGTTTTACAGAATTAAGTACTTATTATGCGAGCACTCATGTATAAATTTCTATAATTGAAAGGGAAATAAGGTTAAACTATTTTTCTATAAGTTATAGGCTGTTTTTATAAGATATCCCAGAGAGCTTATTGAAATAAGCCGAAAACAACTTATGGACATATTATAAGTTATTTTCATAAATTCTCTCAAATGCTTAAACAAGTACTCATTAGTCCAAATAAATTGTAAATAAGCTCTTCCAAATGGGGCCTTATAACCTGATGAAAACTCATTACTTGTTGATAAACTGTTGAACAATGTGAAATCTGTAAGCTACTTTGGTAGATTGTAATTAGTTTTAGATAAGCAGATATCAAGTAGTTTCACAAATGGATACAATCAACCTCTTCGTTTTAGACAGCAAAATTGGGTTGTGGTTCAAAACATAAGAACGTATGCAGAACAACACTCTCTATCTGCTAGGTCAGCTAATGCCTATCTTTATTTTATTCTCTTACTTGCAGGGTCTTCAGTGGGTCCAAGCTCAAATCCACTGAATCCAAATCCAAAGCAGGTACAAAAGGGAAACAAACTATGTGAGATATGTGCGTAATTTGGACCACTTGAAAAAAGTTAAAGTGGGACCAAGTCTTATCCGACGGCTTGCATGTGAGTATGTGAGGACTATGTAAGTCTGTGCATGTATAATTAATCGGTGTAAAAACTTCCACGCATGCAACAAAACAAACAACCACAATATCTAGTTCAAAACAGTTCGATTGCATATGAAAGCTCTTGTGTTTTCATGTTGCTTGGTGGTGATCTTGTATCTGTACCTTGTCCTGAACAACATTCCAACACTCCTGCTAGGCCAGTTGTGTTCGTACAATTATTGTTGTTTTTTCTTTTTTAACTCCGAGGAAAGGTTATTATTCATTAAATAGGTTACTGACTCTTTATAGCTGTTGGGGCCCCTCTTCCCCTTTACTTGATTCATGGTTTTTGAAAAAGTTTTTGCTTGATTTTAGTTAGATGGCCAAGATAAAAATGTTGGTTATGATGTACTAAAAAATTTTAAAGATGGTTACTTAAGCATTGTGTCTTTTGATTTCGTAAGAGCCATAGCCTTGGAGCATGGCCATGTAGGAAACAGAGACCATTATAAGTAGTCTGAAAATCATGTAACGTGCAAGTGGTCAAATAATTCAAATTATTACAACATTTATAGGAACCTGCATGTGAGGAAGAAAATTGGAAGTCATTTGATAAGGGAACAAATAATAATATTTTATTATTATTCTACTGTTCTTATGTCGAAAATAGTTTTAGGAAGTGCATCACTACATCAAATACCAACAAATACAGTACTGCTATATATATAAAAAATATCTTCCATGATATTTTGCTTTGTTTTTACTTTTACCTTAGGCCATTGCCATGAAGCAGAACTATGGGCTTCAGGCATTGTCCACTTAGCATTAAGAGCCAGTTGTAGTATAGGGATAATTTTCTTTAGCTTCTAAGTTCTGTCAAGCCTCATCAATTGGCACGTGGGTTGAGTCTAGCTGGCCTTTTCATTTGTTTGGTTTTTATACTTGTAAGTAAAAGAACTTCCACAACCATATCTTTTTAACCCATATATGGTTGATCTTGGGCAAGAGAAAGACAATAAGGCGACAGAAACCATCATTAGTCTTATGTCTAAAAATGGTTATACCTCTGCATGTCAAGATGACCAAACCAGAACCTTGTTCTTGAAAAAAGGCAATTTTGTATGCCATGATACAAGAAGATAATCGTAAGTTTTTTGACCATTTATTTGTATAGTGGGGGAAAACATAAAAAATGTAGCTTTTTCACAATAGAGATTCAAAAAAAATAAAATAAAAAAATGATGATGCAGGAGCAAACACTCATTTTAGTACATGATATTGTAAGTTTACTCTAATCCTTATCTTTACAAAATCCCTACTTTAGTTCATGACTCTGTAAAATCATTTGTTTTAGTCTTTTTCTGCTTCATTTTAAAAAAAAGAAAAAAGTGAATGTTATTTTGTAAAGTCAGAGAGTAAATTAAAAATTACACAAGGTATGAACTAAAGTAACTGGCACTTAAAAGTTTAAGGACTAGATTGAGCCAAAGCATTATGTTATACTAAATTTAATTAATTACAGCTAATCCTTCTCCCAAATTTTACAAATTAATTGTTGCGTTACTTTATTTTTAGAACCAGGTTTTGCAATTTCTTTTACCAGCCTTATGGCCTATACTCATCATATTTTCTCTGTTTCTTTTAAGCAATTACATGATACCATTACTTTTTCCTGTTGTATAGTAATTGCTGGTTTTCAATTTCTTGTATTGGACTCTTTTTACTTTTATTTATAGTCATCACTTCTTCATTTGTTAATTTTCAAGTACAGACAGACAGACTTGGTGCAAACATGTAGAAAATTGTAAAATCACAATCATTCTACACCACAAACTGTTGAGTGTGATGCGTGCAATGAATGTGATTAGTAACGTTCTACGCCACAATCTTGAGCATACTTCATTTAGGTTTATTATTGTTTAAATAAAAAATGTATAAATACGTTGATTCCAATCAAGAATTAAAATGATTGAATTCTAGTGTAATTTTGAATTTTGGAATTTGGAATAACGCTAAAAGCATAGAAAAGCACCAGAGGTCGGTGTAGCGATGCCATGGCTACAGGTATCAATTTGGTTTAGACTGCCCCCGCCCTATGGAATTGTTTTGTTTCCAACATCTTGCAAGTAGGCTTAGGCTTCGGTGTAGTATATTCGCCAGAAGAACCCAAAACCGATGCTCTATATTTAGGAATTGCCTGGAATAATGGTTTTATATAAGAAATTTGTACTTAACATTATATAGCTCATAATTTCTTGAAGATCATTTCGATGCTGTAATGATAAGGATTGTTACCCGTTGAAAAGGATAAGGCATTTCTGTGCCCAAATCTTTTAAGTGCAATTTTGGAAATTTTTTTGATATTTTGTACAACTAAATGTAATTGACGTATATTTCTCATTTCCCAAGAGACACAATTTTGGTGTAGGTTTAGGAGTGAACTATTGATATATTTTTAGAGAAACATTAACAACATGTCTCTTAATATATTTTTTAGACATACTGTTTAATTATCATTCATTACTGAAATTTATTAAAAATCACAAAATTATATAAGTCTACTTCTTTACTGGTTAAGTCTTCATTCATAATTTTATATTTTTCAACAATTTTTTTAGTGAATTATTATACCCAATATTTTTTGTGTGTATAATGACGGCAATAAAATATAAGCTTAAAAACTAGTACAAACTATCAAAACTCCTACTACTAAATCGACTCTAATGGATCTATACACAACATTTTGATAATATCAACCTTGTCCTTGCAGAAAAGGAATTCTATTGAATTTCAAAATTTATAACGAAATTCGTTAATTTACTAACCGTAGTTTATCATAATTATGAGCTTCCTAGCAGGTTTAAAACTTTTTTAGGTGAATGTAGTCTCACTGTCAAGTTGCATCAATCGTGGTCACTCTGGATCCGAACCACAAAGATTGGCAATGAGGTTAGCCGTGATCATTGGCTTAAAATTACTCCATTCAAAGAATCTTAGAGAAAAAGAGATGGTTGAAGATCTGCCTTATCATCAGTATATAGAATCCTTATCACCCATTATATCTTTGGTACACTGTAACATAAGGACACTTCTACCATTACTGGACGATTCCTTGCTCAGTGGTCCTTTATTATCATGAAGTTGTCCGGTCGAACCTATTTGTTCGGCTTGTTGCTAATAAACTTTTGGAGTGGATTAGATCTGATAAATTAAGTAATGAAATAGCTAGAAATTTTTAATTCAGTTCAATATGTTAAACGCCTCATGGGACCACGGCAAGTGTACTAAGTGTCATTGTAGGTAACAATAAAACACTAACAATTGAGTATTCTTTTCTGGGATTGAAGCTAATTCGCAATTTATAAAGACAATTTCTAACAAGAACTACGTACAAAGATTTGAATGATTTTCGAATTGTCGAGAAAAAAAGTAAAAATTACTTTTGGAAAATTTCTATATCCATAACGCAAAGAATATAAAGGAAATAACTTTGATGTAATTAATTAAAGCGTTGGCTGAGTTTCATTCTATGTCACCTATGAATACAAGAAAAATTAAAATCAGTGACGAAATAATTTATAAGTAATTTTAAAAAATTCATCAATAAAATTTTTGCAACTCTAAAATTAGTGATGAAAAAGTAATTTTGTCACTAAATTTAGTCACTAATTCATTGATTTTGAATCGGGATAATTTAATTTGGTTTTTTAATTTGTCTCTTGGATTCACTAATTTATTTAGATCTTAATTTATTATGTAAATAAATCTTGTATTCCTAATTAAAGCACTAATTCCTAGGTGAAATTAGATAGGAACAAGCGTGAAGACCAAGAATCCTTGAGGGGATAGCGAGTGTTCAATGAGTATTCCTAGCCCAAAGAAGCACAAGGTTTAATTTCCAGAACACATTTGTACATCAAATTTTCATTCAACATACAAATAAAAAAAATTCTAAAAGTGACCAATTTCTAGAAGCCAATAAAAATAGGAAATATGAAAATACAAAGAAACCAAATTATGTTATTGCTTAAATAGATTCTTGAAAAGATGTGTGATTCCACCATTTTTGTCCTTTTCATACCCATGAAACTCTTAGAGAAATTTACCCAAAAAGAAGTATGACGATTGTAAAATGGCAAAAGGTTTTCACTAAAATTTTCTTATTACTCAAAATATATAGGTACAATGTTTACTCTTAAACGTCATCAACATACAACACTCTATCATAAGCTTGATAAGATTCTAAGAGAGTCCTACTAATACAAATGAAACACACATTCAAAGGTCTTTATTTACAAGTTGTAATGAGACTTAGGTAGGGGGTAGTTGAAAAGTCATTTAAGTTAAATTTCCCTAAGGCCAAGGGATATACAACCAACTCAAAATTATCCTAAACATCTTCTTAATTATGATAACCTAATATCCCAAAATTGTCTATTTATTATCTTTTTCATTTTTTTCACTACTATTCTTTTTTTTTTAATTTCTTCTCTCTCTCTCTCTCTCTCTCTCTCTCTCTCTCTCTCTCTCTCTCTCTATATATATATATATATATATTAGGTCTTTTTTTGAAAATTTTCTTCTTCCTGGTTTTGCCAGGAGAAAGCTAAACAAATAAGTAGGCACCAAATAGCACAAGAGTTACATATTAGTAGGCTAACATTGACTTAACTTCCACCCTAAACTTAAGAGTAGTAATGGTTCCCCAAGCATTCAAGAAAGATAGTATAACTCTAAATTTAGCTTTTGATCCTATCCCTAATTAGATGTACATCAAATGACCCCGTGGAAAAAGGACAATATGATTTTTTGTTTTTAGACTTGTAATGAGTTAATTAAATAAAATGATGAGAAATATTAGGCTTAAAGTGATAAATAAAGGATAATGTAGGAATTGATTATTTGGCTCTAACCAATGGAAGAAGAATATTGCCTTTATTATGTGCATTTTATAGGAAAAATAGAAATTTGTTAATGTAGGAGTGGATTATTTGGCTCTAACCAATGAATCTGATAATGATTATTCTTAGGGGTGTACATGAGTTGGGTTGGGTTAGGTTTGGCTAAATCTGTTACTCAACCCGATCAAAATAATATGGGTTGGATTTAGATGGGTTTATTATTATTTTTTTTGTCAAACCTGAACCAAACCAACTTGATCGTTAATGAGTTGGTTTTAGTTAGGTAAACTGGGTTTGTATATTTAAAATTTTGTTAAATTTTTAAAAATTGTATTTTTTTTAACAAATTTTGACACATTATATAATCTTTCTTGCAGTAATTTAAAACCTATGCAGGAAATATAATATAACTTGGCTAAAAAAGATACAAGACAACTTTAGAAATAATAAAGGACAAGATAAAAGGAACATTATCAACATATGTCAAATATCATATTAGACCACCACAGCCCACAGGAGTCTATTAATCATACAAGATAAAAGGAACACATTGCAAGAGTTATAAGGACCACACATTGCTAATATTAATCAGACCAATTTCACAAAAAACACATTATACCACAGCCCAAAGGAGCCTATTAGACAAGATACAAGACAAGAACAAAAGTCTAGAAAATAATAAAATCAACATTGAAGCACTGTTGCCATTTCAACAGAGGTACTCAAGCACAACTCTACACTTTGCCAGCATCTTCATCTTCATGTGAAAACAACCACTAATGCCATTTCCATATAGCTACTCAAGCACTGAAGCACTGCAAGCAAATGAACAATTAAAAAAGGTTCCAAGCATGGAAGAAAAGAAGAAAAATCAAACAACAATATGCAAAAAAAGTTAAACAAAAATCAGATCACAAACTAATTTGAAAAGATTACCTTAAGAAATACTAGCAGTCGTAATACCACCACTGGCTGATCCAATAGTAGCATTCCCAACACTAGTAGTTCCAAGACTACTAGTCCCAACATCAGTTAACACCAAACTAGACAACTCTAGAAATTTAAACATAACCTTATTAGCACACAATATTAATTGAAATTATAAACAAATGCTAAAAAAAAGGAAGTAGTCTTCATACCTAATTCCATCCTTTTCGTTTCATCAATGTTAGCCCACAAATCTTATGAGATTTGAGCCAATTTTAGGTACAAATTAAAGCTTCAACAGTAGTGGGATGCAAGGAACTACGAAATGAATCAAGGACTCGATCTCCTGTATAAATGTTGACTCAGATGATATAATAATAGACATAGGAATAGTTAATATACCTCAAGCTATGCAAGAAAGAACATAATATTTGTTTCTTTTCACTTTCCACCAATTCAAAATGTGAAATGCAAGGCTATCATCTTCAACATCATCCTTCGTATACCTTTCCAACTCACTTCTTTACACCTCATCCTGTTTTTTATTGATTTTCAATCTAATTTGACCATCCCAATCCTCATCCTTATCACTCTTCTCAACATTAGATTGTAAGTTAATGTTTGAAGCCAAAGTACTAAAATTATCACTATCAAGAGAAATTGGATATTCTAATACATAATGCTCAAAAAAATTATCGATGAGATCTTTTAATTTTTTTAACATCTCATTACTCTTCTCAACAACATACATCCTATTAAAACAAAATTCAATATACTCAAGTTTATATTGGCGATCAAGAAAAATAGCCACAAACAAAAGATAGTTAATTCCACCACTTTCCCAATATTTGTTAAACTTGAGTTGCATATTTGCTATCATTCTTTGTATCACTACATCATTATCATGCCTCCACGTATCTAGTGATTTTTGAATACCAACTAGCTACTTAAAGAAAGTGTTAGCTGTAACATGTAATGACCCAGAAAAAGAAAAAGTTGCATCATAGAAAATTTTCAAAAACTTCTCAAAAACACGAGCAAGTTTCATCAACCTCTGTAGGACATCCTCTTCCTTCACTAATAAGAAAAGTTAACATATATGCAGCCTCAACATACTCAAAGTGATAAAATGCTAGTTCATATTTTTCAGCAACATCTAACATCAAATAAGTGGAGTTCCACCTAGTTGGTACATCAAGTGTTAACATTGCTTGAGTAGGTATAAATACTTCTTCAGCACACCTCTTAAAACTTGCAAATCTACTAGGAGAAGACCTTACAAACTTACATGCAGCTCTTATTTTACAAATTGAGGCATCAATTTCCTTTAATCCATCACTAACAATCAAATTCAAAATGTGAGCAGAACATTGCATATGCATGAACTCTCCATTTAATAAAGTATGACCATTCCAAACACTCAGGCCTCTAATTAAATAGGAAATGGCTATAAGTTGTTAGCGCTTGCATTATCCAATGTTACACAACAAATTTGCAATCCCCTATTCTTTTAAGCAATTCTCTAGGGTTATCCCTATTGTTTCACCTTTATGGTCAGTAATCAAACCAAATTTCAATATTTTTCTTCTTTAATTCCCACCCCTTATCAATATAATGAGTTGTCACACACATGTAGTTCATATTTTGGATTGATGTCCATGTATCAGTAGTCAGTGAAACCATTTGTTTAATTGCAGACAACACATGTTTCAACTTCTCCTTTTCATCATTATACACTTGCATGCAATATCTAGTAATAGTAACACAAGAAGGAATTTTGAATCTAGGTTGACCCTTTTCCATTAACTTCCTAAACCTCTTCATTTTCAACAAATTTAAAAGGAAGTTCATCTATAATTATCGTCTTTGCAAGTGCTATTCGAGTATGCTCTTGATTGAATTCAGAAAGTTTCATACTAATAGTATTAGGCTCATTCTCACCTTCCTTTCTAAGAACAATAATCCTCAGTTTCTTATCAGTCTCCCTATGTGGGTTTTTTGAACATGCAATCAAATGTCTTCTCAAGTTAGTGGTTCCATGGCTAGAATTATTTGCTGCATATGAATGTCTACAATATTTGCAGAAAGCCCTATTTTTTTCCATAGTAAAATGTGCCCAAACATTAGAAGGGGATCCAGCAAGTTTTCTTTTCTTTACTTGTGCTTCTTGAGATGGAGGTTCTTGCCCTTGTTATTGTGATAGAGCTTTTTGCCCTTATTGTTGTTGTGATTGTGATGGAACTTCAGTTGGAGAAGGTTATGTAGGACGTTGAGAATGTAACGATCCAACTGTCTCTACTAAGCAACACTACTAATCTCACTCTCTCCATATGAACATAAATAAAATCATCTCATGCGTATAAA
The DNA here is from genome assembly GCA_004329165.1 of Spatholobus suberectus. Lineage (NCBI taxonomy): Eukaryota > Viridiplantae > Streptophyta > Magnoliopsida > Fabales > Fabaceae > Spatholobus > Spatholobus suberectus. The sequence goes on along the minus strand of CM014732.1, from coordinate 27,410,295 downwards.
TGAAATACATATACATCTTGACAGACTCATCCATCTCTCCTATAACCCCTGTACATATCTTTACAACTTTCTCAAAAACAACAGATCGAAGGGGGGGGGGTGATACCAAGGCTAAATAACAAAAAGAAATATACAAATACATCAACAGGGGAGGGGGGGTACAAAACACACTCTCCATGGCTGGTCACACTATACACCCCTAAAGAAGATACAAAAAAAACTATAGATGCATATATATATATATATATATATATATATATAAACAAGACAAAAGAATGACTCCTCGAGCCACACCATCTTTAACACGTAGCTCCACCTTTAGCTTTGTAAAGCCGGGTCCACTGAGGCATAGCCAACTACTCCCACACCATAGGACGTGATCATTGCAGTCACAACAACACAAACAACAACAGGACATTCACAACAAACAACAAGGCAAGGCAAGCTTACTAAAACAACGATAAAGCATATGATTAAAGAAAATCACCAATAGTTCTCAACATTAACACACATCAATATATATAGAATTCTCAACTCAGAGCCCTACGATACAACCAATCAATCACAACTATGTCAATGCATAATGACACGACTCTCGAGAGATTTACCACATCTCAAGTGATCAGCCAGGTCTTATCCCCTACCATGGCTTATCCAAGCACCATTCAGGAATTGACAAACTCTAATCTAAGGACAAACTTAGTGGTTTGTTGGGATAAGTGTATGTGGGTGGTGGCTTATTGCGACTTAAAGCCTGCACCACCTTGGCCTCCTGCAAAATCGCCCATCCACTCATCCCTGAAGGCCTATCGTTAGCTGCCTCACATCTTATCCAGCACTAGGTTGGAGGCTCGTTTAAGCCGCAGCTCCGATCAACCATCCAACTTACATGCCTACTCATACCACGACATGAGGTCCATCGTCAGCTACCTCAGCCATCAACTTATGCATGAATGCATGTATCACCACACAACATCTACTCAACCACAACTAGTCAACATAAAAATATATACATATATCAATACAACCCATGGCATGAGGTCCATTACCAGTTATCCCACGCAACCCAACAATAACTACCAACACCATGCAGGTCCAATCTGGCCCTAAACATAGTCAATAGGTAAGACCCTATCCAAGCAGCACTTACCTTGTGAGAAGTCTCACGTAACATAGGTGAAGGTCCTATTTAAGCAACCGACACCCCCCTGTGAAATGTCTCACCACAACAACATAATACAATTAGTGGAGGTCCAATCCAAGCAACCTTCCATTCGACTCATATTTTCCAAATTTGATCAACAGTAGACACTTCATTCGCTCAGCTGACTCATATACTCACTTAGCGAAGGCCTTCCTTATAGGGAACCAATTTTTCCCTGCTAAGGTTCTTGCTTAGCGACCATGAGCTTCGCTCAACAAATTAGAGTTACTTACTCACGACAATCGTGGTTACTCTGCGAATTTGTTCCAGGGACTTCTTCCAAGTATTTATCGACAGTAATTTGCTCAGCGAGTCATCTACTCGCTTAGCGACTAGCCACTCTAGAGAGCAGCCATAACTAAACTCTCTCCTTGCTGAGCGATACACTTACAACAGAGAGCAACAACTCTTTAGGGCCCCAATTCACTTAGCGAGCTCAGTACTTGCTCAGCAGATTGCTCCCAGACATTCTAGACGCTCACCACTCACTTAGCAAACATAGGATTCGCTCAATGAACCACTTTCTAGAAAATTTTCATGATCACTCGCTTAGCGAATCGACCATCACTCAACGAGTCTCCTTGTTCGTTTAGTCACTCTCTACGACTTAAGAACACTCACTCAGCGACACAAACAGTCGCTCAACGATTTCCAAGCCAAAAGCTTCACTCCACTCCTAGGGGCATTCTCGCTCAACGAGAGCCATAGTCGCTCAGGAACTATCAGATGACAGTAGCAGAAATTCTCTTTGAAAACCCTAAAAAACCCAAACTTTTCCCTCTTTCACACACCAAATCGACCCCACGAAGGTCGAATAATAGCATATGATTAACCACATCCACATACCCAACGGGTTTCACGTCATTTCAACGTATCAACAACGAATCATCAAGAATTCAAAGGAAACTCATTTTCCACACAACATCTCAACATAATTCATTCAAATTCAGTTTTTAGTACAAATCACAGCCACATTTGCATACAAGTATGTTTATACAACAACTATTTAACACTTATAAGCTTCCCTTACCTCTTGGAGCTCCAGAAATCCAAATTTAGGGAAGGAGAGAAAATGAGAATGGTGAACCCTTGAGCCAAATCTCTAGAGAAACCAATGCTCCTCATCGAAAGGGAACGAAATGCTCCGAATCTTGCCTCTCGCTTGATGGATTTGAGAGACTGTGAGAGGGATGAGAGAATAAGGGAATGGGAGGGTAGAATGGGAAATGACCTCCCTTCCATTTTGTGTCATAAAACTCTCCAGGGTGCTCACACTGACTTTGGACCTACTAAGTCCCATGGTTCAGTCTAACCATTCCCCAACACTCAAACCGGTTCAACTCAACTAGTTTCCCTCAATAACTCAGATAAACACCAACAACATATCACTTTGACTTAAGTACATTTTCTCAAGCTTCTTAAATTCAAACAGGAACTCCTAGACAACAACACAAAACCATAATCACACCACAACAATGATCATCAACAATTACTTATTTTATTTGTCTTGAACACTAAGATCACATATTAATTCCCACTTTTTAATTATTAAAACATTAAACCATATATTAGGAAAAACACGACATTACAGAGAAGGAGTATCAATTGGTGGAATTGTAGTTGCAGCACTAAAACTCCCGACACCACTTCTCTTTTCCATTTGTCTCATTTCTAAACTATAAAGAACCTATACAACAATTAAAAAAAATAAGATTAATGGAAACTAAATAATATAACTTGTGCAGTAAATATATAACCTATGCATGCCCATAAAAAATTAGATATCGTCAGATCAAATTCAATTTAAGTATTAAAGAATAACAAACACACAACAATAAATTGCTTCAAAAGAAATAAGAGGATCTGTTGGTAGGTACAAGAATAATTTTTGCCAATAAATAAATATGATTGTGTTTAAATTCCAAAATAGAAAAAAAGGGGGGGGGGGGGGCATAATTTAGGGGAAAAAAAGGCCACGGCAAAGAACTAGGAACAAAAATTAGAATTTAGAAACTAATAAGTTCTTCATTCCCCTTTTCATATTGAACCCAATGCAAGCAATCAAGCATCGAAAACAATGTCGATTAACTAATATCCAAAGGTCGACCTGCAAGCATAACCTTTTCATATTGAACAAAAATCATAACCTGCAAGTAGTCAAGCACCAAAAGGACAAACCACAATGTATGGAAAATCCCAAAGAGCTAGATGTGTGAAGGAATAGTGACCAACTGAAAGAAGGTTTACCAGAAAGCATTTAAAAATATTGGATGTAAGACGAACTTGGATGTTGAAAGTTGAAATGTAACGACGAATGTCACTTGACCTACGCGACAAACTTAGATGCGTGCAAGGATGCCAGACGAATGTGACTTGACCAACAATGGCAGATGAACCTCGATGTGTCGTGGCTTGACAGGTTTGTTCAACGGACGACCAACGATGATAGTGGAAGGCAGCATCGCGGCAAGTCAAAAAGGAAGGGGTTAAATGAAGAGCCTTAAAAAGAAAGAAAGAAAGATCTGGGGTGAGTCAGGCGCGAGGCGCGACTGGGCGAAGGGAATTGGGAAAGGAAATGGAAATTGGAAACCACTAATCTCTTAATCAGATCAAGGCTGGCTTGTTGGGGTTTTAGAATTTGGGCTTACTTCACCGATGTGGGTCGGGCTCGTTTGTGGTGTTTTTTTGTTACATGTTAAATTAAAAATGATTAATATATAAATTATAAAAAATATAAAAAATAATAAATTAAATAAAATGCTATGTCAGTGGTCGGGTAATGGGTCATGGGTCGGTAATGGGTTCATGGGTCGGGTAACAGGTTCATAGGTCTGTAAATCAAAATCCATTACCCAACCCATACTTGAACGGGTTTAAATTGGTTGGGTTGGGTATGATCCAAACACTTAAAAGAACTGAATCAAACTAATTGGGTCGGTTTGGGCTGGTTCAGGTTAACAGGTTACCCGTACCCGTGAACACCCTTAATTATTCTACTCATGATGACTTATAAGAAGAACATTTCAACATGTTGATGAGAGTAAAGGAAGAAGAATGAAAAAGAAGAAAAGAAAAAGGGGAAAAGACAACAAGTCAAGCAAAGCATATCTTGTGATGATAATGATGTAAGATCCTCAAGTGAAGATGAAAATAGTGAAGAAGCAAATTTATCTCCTTAAGTGAAGAAGAGTATGTTTGAAATAGATGACATCATTAGATTTTAGCTATTTTTTTTAGAAAAAAAAATTGTTTAAAAATAATCATTGTTTGGAGCATCAGTTGAAATTTGTAAAATCTTGCATTTGAAAATTTGAAGCTTATGATTATTTCTTAACAACTTTTTTCCCTAAAAGATGTTATTCCTAAATTACTCCCAATTTTTTCAACAACTTTTTTCTCTTTAAGTTTTTTTCCCAATAGCTTCACACCCTTTTTCATAATTTACTATGTAAACGTTGATTTTTTTTTGTTGTATCCAAACAAAATTAATTGTCTTAAAATTTCTTTTTATCAAACTTACCTAAACAAAAATTAATTTTGATTATAATCAATTATACATATAATTGATTATTGAAATAATCTAATTTTTGCAGTTGTCCTAAACACACTCTTAATGTCAAGCTATCAAAGCAAGGATGATGACATAAGTGATGATAGATCTACTCTTCAATTTCATATAATTATGATGAACTATATCAAACATTTAAGGAATTGCATGAAGCGTTTATGTCTCTAGCTAGAATGGTTACTAAGCAAAAAAACTAGATGTCTGGTTTAAAGGAAGATAAGTTAAAATTGGCTAAGCAATTTGACCTACTTAAAAAGGAAATAGATAGGTTAAAGTTTGAAAATGAAATCATCTATGACTTTATCAATGACTCACCTTTCAACTCTAATTATGAGGGATGTTGTGAAATATGTAGGAAACTTGAGTATGATCATGCATCTCACAACATACCTCCTTTATCCACTTGTGATAATTATAAAAATCTTGAGATTGAAAATCATGATTTGAAATATTCTCCTACAAGACTCACAAATGGTAGAAATAATTTGAATGCATTGCTAGGTAGACACAATGTAACCTTGTTAAATCTAGATTAGGATACAACCCCAATGTAAAGAGGATAAATGGAGGTACTTTTGTGAAGTGAATTAAACAAGTGAAGTGTAATTTTTATTGTAAAATAAGTCATATGACTTCGCTTTGCTTGATCAAGAAGAAAGGTATAGAGTACTTTAACTTGATTTGGGTACCTAAATAATCAATTTTGTGTTATAGGTGTGCTTGTAGACCCAATGTAAGGAATGATATTTGGATAGCAAGTGTTCAAAGCACATAAGCCATAAGACCTCTCCAAGTTCTCTCATCTCTCTCCTATGAAAAATGGGCATTTTACTTATGGAGATTATAACAAAGGCAAGTTTCTTGGAATTAGGAAAGTTGGTAAAACCTATACCACCTTTATTGATAATGTTTTGTATGTGAAAAGTCTTAAACATAACTTGCTTAACATTATTAGTCAATTGTATGACAAGACCTATAAAGTCATATTTGATGATAAATGTTGCATGGTTGAACATGTTGTTGATAAGTAAACTAAAATCATTGGTAAAAGAGTTAACAACATATACATCTTTGATATTTATGACATACCTAATGCTAGCATATAATATTTGTTGACCAAGGAAAATGATGCATGACTTTTGCATAGGAGGATAACACACATTCATTTTGATCACTTGAATATATTGATTGCTAAAGACTTAGTTGTTGTTTTTCTTCAAATTAAATTTGAATAAGATGACTTGTATGATGTTTGTTTGAAGTATAAACAAACTACGTCTAGTTTTAAACCTAAAAATGTTGCGCCTTTTGCTAGGTCATTATATTGATAACATACTTAATGCCAGCATATAATGTTTGTTGACTAAGGAAAGTGATGCATGACTTTGGCATAGAAGGATAACACATATTCATTTGGATCACTTGAATAGTTTGATAGCTAAAGACTTAGTTGTTGGTTTTCCTAAAATTAAATTTGAACAAGATGACTTGTGTAATACTTGTTCAAAGGGTAAACAAACTAAGACTAATTTTAAACCTAAAAATGTTATGTCCTTTGCTAGACCATTACAATTGTTGCATATGAATCTATTTGAACCTTCAAGGGTTATGAGCTTTGGTGGAAACTTTTATGCCTTGATAGTGGTAGATGACTATTCTAGATATACATGACCATTGTTTTTTGCACACAAACATGACATTTATCATGCATTTAAGAGGCTAACTAAACAAATACAAAATGAGAAAAACCTCAAAATAGTATGCATTATGAGTGATCATGGAGATGAACTTAAGAGTATGCATTTGAGTCATTTTGTAATGAGCATGACATTAAGCATAATTTTTCACCCCCTAGGACACCTCAACAAAGTGGGGTAGTTAAAAGAAAGAATAGTTTCCTAGAAGAACTTGCTAGCTTGCCTATGTTGTTTTGGATCAATACCATGAATATATATGACTTGTTGTATGATCAATAATGTTCTCATTAGACCTATATTTAAGAAATCCCATACAATTTCTATAATGACAAGAAGTTATCTTATTTGCATGATTTTGAGGGTAAGTGTCTCACATTAAACAATGACAAGGATAACATAGAAAAGTTTGATGCAAAATTTGATGATGGTATCTTCCTTGGTTATTCTAACTCTAGTAAGATATATAGGTTATATAATAAAAGAACCATGACAATTGAAAAGTCTATTCATATGCTATTTGATTAAACTAACCCCTAAAAGGTTGCGAAAAATGTTATTGATGATTTTGTAGATGTTCCGATCCATACCAATGAAGAAGGATCAAAGGACATGGAAGATGTTCCAACATATGAGCCACTGCACAAAGAATCAACAATTGAGTTGCCTAAGGAATAGAGAACTATAATCATTAGAGATATATCAAAGGGAGTTTCTACTCAATCATCTCTTATAAAAGCCAGTCATTATATGAGTTTTGTTTCTCAAATTAAACCTAAGTCTATATATGAAGCTTGATAAGTGCTATTCATACCTATCTTTTTGGTACATATTTTAATACTTATATCAATTTTTGTTGACTCAATGTTCAGATTTACCCACCTTTTATACACAAAGTACATACTTTTGAATATAGGTTTAGCACTTCAAGTTCTTTTAGAATTTATTATTTTTTTGGATATCTATGCAGGTTAAAGCAAAGAAGGAAAGATCGAGGAAAGAGAGAGAGAGAGCTCCATGGCATGCCCCACCTTAGAAGAGTATGAAAGGGAGCATCAGAAGATCCACATGTTGGCGTTGAACATTTACATGTAGGCGCTTAGCGCCAACCTACCAGATAGAAATCCCCTATTTTTGCTGTTGTTAGTGCCTAGTGACGACATAATGGCACTCAGTGCCAAATTTGATTATGTGACATTTAATTAAGAAAAGACAAAATTCATTAGGGGAGAGCAACAAAAAGGCTGAGGGAATAAAAGGATATTTATATTTTAGGGTTGGAGAACAGATAAAAAAGCTCTCTTGGTTCTGGAATGGCAACTCTTCATCTCTTTAACTCTTTCATCAAAGTTTTCTTCTGTTGCTTAGCTATGTGTAGCTAGATTCACCCTTTGTTGGGGTTTAATGTAATTAAGATGACCTTCATGTACTTATTTTAAGATATTTATTTAGTTTAGTTCCATGTTAATGTCTTTCTTCTACTCATAATGTTTGTTTTGGCTTGATCAACCTTAACTTGTTCTTATTAAGCATTGAATCTTGTTGAAAAATATTGTTTAAAGCTTAGATATAAGAAACGACATCTAATACATTTCAGATCTAGGAATAGACTAATGTGTGTTAGACATCTTTTATCCTCTATTCTTAATATGAGTTATTTGGCTAAGCTATGCAAGGAATTGGTAATTGAGTCAAATAACTTAGATTTTTAACTTGCAAAGAATTAAGGTTAAAATGATTTTAGTAGGATGATGATAACTTGGCAACTAAATACTGAATGCATAACTCATATAGTGCATGGTAGAAAGGCTTAATGAAGTTAAACCCCCAACTATTTTCATATATTTGATTTAAATCAGTTCATGCATACTAAGTGTTCAATGAAATGTCACAAAGAGTTTATGTTACATTGGCCTTCCTTGTTGATCTTTTAAGTTATCGTCTTTATTTTTTTGCAATCGTTATTATTCTCTGGTTACAATAGTTCAGGATAGAAAAATTTAGTAGATTGCCACATATTACACAAGTCCCTTGGGAGAACGATACTTATTCATCACTGTATTACTTGTTTAATTGGTACGCTTGCTAATCCAACAACTAAGCTATTATTGATGATTATTGGGTGATAGTTATGCAAGAGGAACTTAATAGTTTGATAGGAATGATGTATGAGAGTTAGTTCCTAGGCCTTTTAATAAACAAATAATTGGTACTGAATGGGTGTTTGGGAGCAAACTAAATGAGAATAAAATAATTTTGAGAAATAAGGTTAGATTAGTAGTTAAAAACTATAATCAATAAGAGATGATAGATTATGAAGAGACATATGCTCATGTTGCTAGGTTAGAGGCTATAAGATTGATCCTTATATGGATTTCATACTCTATCAAATGGATGTGAAAAGTGTCTTTCTCAAGGGATTGATACAAAAGGAAATATATGTTGACCAACTCCATAGTTTTGAAAATTGTGAAAACCCAATTCATGTTTTCGAACTTAAGAAGGATCTTTATGGTTTGAAACAAACTTCTAAAGCATGGTATGAAAGACTTAGTTTTGTTTAAAGGTTTTGAATGGAGAAGGGTTGACATAACTATCTTTATCATGAAAAAGAGAAAAGACATTTTGATTGTGCAAATATATGTTGATGATAGTATCTTTGGTGCTACAAACAAATCTCTTTGTAAGGATTTCTTTAAGCTTATGAAGAGTGAATTTGAAATGTCCATAATAGGAGAGTTGACATCCTTCTTGGATTGCAAATAAAGCAAACACAAAGTGACATCTTCATCAACCAATCCAATTATTGCAAAGAGCTACTAAAGAGATTTGGCATGGATAAAGTTAAAGAAGCCCTACACCCATGAGCACATTATCATATTTGGATAAAGAGATAAAATTGGAAAATTAGTTGAAGTAACCAAATGTAGAGGTATTATTGGATCTTTGTTCTCACTACTAGTAAACTTGACATTATATTTAGTATCTACATATGTGCTAGGTATCAAGCTTGTCCTAAGGAGTATCATTTAATTGTTGTCAAAAGAATCATGAAATATCTTGTTAGGATTGTTAATGTAGGACTTTGGTATCCTAAGAGTTCTAGTTATTGCTTAGTAGGATATTTTAATTTTGACTTTGCTAGATGTAAACTAGACAGGAAAAGTACTAGTGAGTGTTGCATTTTCCACTGTTGAAGCTGAGTATGTAGTTGGAGGTAGCTTTATTTGTAAAATTTTGATATTTTATTAAATAGATAATAGAAAATAAGCATATTGATAAGAAATTGATTAAGCGATTTATGAATACTTTGCATAGGTTTTATTTGTAATGAATTAGTAAATATTTTATATATTGCATGAGTGTTTTTAACTTTAAATAAAATATAAAAATATAAAAAAGAAAATTGAAAATTATAAGATAAATATTTGTAGTTAATTTGAATAAATAAAATAAAAACATAATCAATTTAAATTTAGGAGAAAAATAAATTTAAAAATTGAAAATAATTAATTTAAGAGTATAAATAATTGAGACTTGATAAAAAAAGGAAATTTAAATATAAAAAATTTAAAATTAAATAACATTGAGAATTGAGATAAAAAATTTAATGTAAAAGAAAATTTTACATATAATTAATAATTTTAATTTTTTAAATAAATACTAAATAGTGTTGAAACTAATTGTCAGAAAAAAATATATAATAAAATTTATACTTACTTTCAAGAATAAGAGTAAACCTTCATTTTAGTCGCTAAATTTGTGAGACACTATCATAATAGTCCCTAAAATTAAAAAAATGTCAAATAAATTCTTGAAATTAAAATTACTGTCATTTTGGTTCCTAAAATATACAACTTAATATCATTATAGCCCTTAAATTTTATAACTTATTATCATTATATAATCCCTAACGAAGCTAACAGTAGGGACTAACATGACTAACAAATTTGAATTTTAGGGATTTATTTGATATTTTTCTAATTTTAGGGATTATTATGACAGCACTTCACAAATTTTGGGACTAAAATAGGAGTTTATTTTATAAAAACTACACTTGACTGGCCTGTTGAAGCGGTTTGACTAAAAACTAGTACTATGATTGGTTCGGTTAATTATTTAGATCGTTTCTACAATTAAGTGGTCAGAATCAGTTAATTCAGCTTTGAACTGGCAAAAGCTGGTGTTAATTGGTTTTGTGATTGCTAGCAAGTTTTGAACTGATTACTTAAGACTTTTTAAAAGAAAATGTGCTACTAAGGTAAAGTAATATTTATGATATAATAGTACATAATACGTTATTTAATCAAATATTTTTATTATAAAATTTATAAATTTAATTTATACCAGGTCATGTGGTTCAACTTGTGACTTAGTGCTTCCACTATTGATCCATTGACTCAATACCTCAATTGAGTTGAGGACCTATCTAAATCTTATAACACTTACTTTACAGTGTAGGGGTTGACAAAAAAAATAAAGAAATCAAAAATGAATTAGGAGTATTAAACTTTACAGAAAAATAAAGAATACACAAAAGAAGACGTGATTTTTATTGAAGAAACTAGTGGTCTCATTCTTAAAATTGAGATTCTATATTGGTACACAAGGGTAGATTGTCCTCGTGGATAATTTATTGCTTTTACTGGAGTTATTAGTAGAGAAGTGTATTAAGCAAGGAATTGTCCCAAAATTAGGCCTTTGACATTATTGCAGTGCAAGGAACCAGGAATATTGAGACTTTAAGAGAGGTGGAAAATTCCTAGCATCTAGTCTGGTCCTAAAATGACCACAAAAGCATAAAGAGAAAGCTCTATTTAGATGGAATAATTGGTCAATGGAGAAGGTTCTGCAATTAAAGTGGTACGTAGGTTTTTTTTTTCTATTTTTAATGCTAACCTTGTATGGGAATATGCAGAAAATATGTTGCTTGTAACTAAAAAGCTATTTGTTTTAACTTAAAGTTTGAGTTGAGAATTAAATTATGAAATTGTTGGAAGCCATATAGCAGTAGCATGGCCTTCCCAATATTGTTGTATTCAATTTGCATGTGTTACTGCACTCATAGCAGATAGGGATGCAAATTACGTTGAACCCTACATAGAAACAGTTGAATTTTTGGATAATCTAATTTCTATATAAACAAGATTTGCAGTTCATGTTGGATTTCATAGGGACAAAACCAAGACAATGGACAGAAATACCTTAATTTCTTTCTATAGCATAGGATGATGGCAAGTTTTTCCTTGCTGGACCCTTTCCATTCTCTTATGCTTGCACTTTTGTCGTTCTTACAAAAGTTGAAGCTAACACTTAGATCCTGTCTCCTTGCGATTCCCTATAATGAGTTGTGTTCTCCAAAATGATTGGTCTACTTCATTTGTCCTCGTGGATTATATTTCTGGATTATAACCATTTTTGGTTAGTCAGAAGTTGAAATTATACTTAATTACTTCATCAATCGTGAGGTTAGGGTAAGTTTTGGATGTTCTTGCAGTCCTCTCACTTATTCAACTGCGAGTAGTCTTTAGTGCTTTGCGCTTCACACAATAATGCAACGTGTTTTGAAATTCTCTTACAGGTTGGACTCTTGAACAAATGATGATGTTACTTTTTCTGTGGCATTGTGCGGTGGAGTGTGAGAGTAGGTACATGTAAAAATATTGACACTCAAGTCAATATGTTTTCCAGGGAATTACAATACTAGGAAGAATAACATACCTGAGTCAATTATGAGTAAGTATTGAATAAGTAGCAATGGGAACAGTAACCAAATTTTATCAATATAGACGTGTTAGTTGTTTTCCAACTATATAAGCAATATGTGTTAGAAGATTGTTTTTCCATGTAAACACGTGAGGTTATCAAAGCAATTTTTAGGTGTTCTCTATAAACTCTTTTTGGCTTAATAAGCAATCTCAAAAGCAACTTGCTGAGCATAAACAAACCTTACAATATTCATAGGTATAGATGCTAATAGGAATTTAGACTGATTATAATTATGTTCCATCTAAGATTTTGTTTTTCTTATTTGTTATATAGGATTGTTGTTGCCCACGAATCTTATTAAAGCTACCACAAAGGAGAACAACTTTAGTTGAGTTATTATCCTCCCCCTTCTCCCTTCTTTGAACATAATAATTTACCTAAGGCACAAATGGCACATTTATATGCTTCCCCTATAGATGTGTAGTCTACCTATTGATGCAAATATCTTGCTACTTGTTATGCTCCATGGGCTACTTCTTGTGCTTCATGCTAATGTCTCTAAATGATCCTGAAATGATTTTTCTTTTGAACTATTTTAGCTAACACACTTGAGATATCTATTAATTAGGATGTGGGAAATCTTTATTGTGTATACGTGTGATACTTCAGAATCTTCTTTTAGCCAATGTTAGAATTTCTTCAGTTCTTCATTCACTACTGACTTGTTTGCATAAGAGAAATTATTTCAACTGGATCCAGACAAATAGTCATCTCTTAGTTGTGATGCAATGGATCAACTTCAATAGTTTGTGAACTGTTTGCTCAATCACCATAAAGTAGTCTTCCCCTAGACCATAACAACTTTGTATTGCACAATCATGAACTGATGAAGTGGGACCTTATAATCTAACGATTTAGGTACAACAAAATATTCTCGCTTTGAAACTCACTAGCATTTCACAAGAGGTGTCTATATTGTCCAAAAATAAGAACATTACATTAGTCACTTAATTTTGTGGGTCTAACTGATTTTGTGAGTCTACATCTGTGAGACCAAATGCATCACATGTAGTAACCCTCCAAAAGTAAACCATAATTTTCCCCACTAAAAATATAATGCTATGATTACACTAGTCGTTTGGACAACTTTGATTCAGCTAATCAAAGAGAGATCCTAATCCCATTGTAAATCTCACTAAATTTTGTCGATATATCCTTATCCAAATTTCTATATCATCAGCCAAAGATTGTGTATATGAAGCAGATAAGTTTTATATGATCTACATTCTGCGGGACAAAATTACCATAATGACTTCTTTCTCTTAAGGCATATGCCATTTGAAAATTCAGGGCATTTGGATGATTTTAGGATTGGTTATTAAAATAAAATGGTACCTTTAGGATCAGGTTGGATAAAAAGAATCTTTAGGATGCATGAAAGTTGGTTTGTGCTTCTCCAAAGTAAGGCACCTTGTCATTGGACTCAATGCCTTTCACTATCCTTAATAGCCAAAAATAAATAAAGAAAACAAAGCCTTTCACTATCCCAAAGGAGATGCAAAGTTGTCCCGGGAATCGGCACCTCGTTTTTGTTTGCCACAAGCCATGAATTATAATTTTCAACGTACGACATTACAAATTTTTAACTCATAATGTGAATTGCTGAATTTCTTGGAGTCTCAGTAAACAAGGGAGAAAACAAAAGGTAAAAAAGAAATTCATATTAAAAATATCTGCCATTAAGAAAAAACATATGATATATTCACATGCTTCGGGTCTTGAATTACAAACTGAATTAATTAATCACTCTAAATAATTATCACTGCATTGAAAAAAAAAAAACTTATCTGGGGTTCTTAAAGATACTCATTAATAAATTGTAAAGGTCTTGGCCATTTGGGCCAAGGTTGGTTCAAAATGGTAAGTTTGAGCGTTACTTCAGATAATGGAGTAAATTATACTGATATCTCCTGAGGTTTCGTCAAATTACACTCAATACTCCTCTTTTTTTTTTACCCCTACACTAACCTCCTTAATTGTTTAAAAAACATTGCACTAACACTCCTTATATATTATACTAACACCCTTTAATTGTTCGAAAAAGTATAGCCCTATAAGGGATGTTGTTGTAATGGTTAAACAAATATGGAGTTTTGTGCAATTTCAAAAAGTCTCAAGGAGTGTTAGTGTAAATTACTCAAGATAATATCGTAACAAATACATTTGATCCGACTATAATAAGCTTCCGGCTGCTTCTTTCCACATCTTCAAGTTGGACTTACGGTCTTCTCCGCTCCACCATAAAGAGAATGGCCCCAGTTACAATCATTTTGTCTCATGACAAAATGTTTGTGACTTTGTGCAGTGTGGAATTTGTTAAAAGATCAATAAATGAAGTTTATGCATAGGGCTCTACTCATGTACCTAGGTTAAAATTTCAAAGATAACTCCACCAAACTGCCACTAGATCTTCATCAAATAGATATTCTAAAATCTAGCCATAGTTTTTAACTTTTGTATGTTCATAATCTGTTATGGATCACCAACACGTCTTTCTTTAACTAACATTCAATCACAACAAAATTAAAACAAAAAAAATACAACTTTAGAGTTCATATGTACTTGGAAAATGGTACCTTAAATATGTGTCCAAATATTAGTGTTCCAATCCACTAGGTTCGGGGCCTAATAGTGGGAGGTTTGAGTAGTTTGCACAAGTCCTAAATTCAAACCTTATTGTACACCAAGGGAAAGATATCAGTGTTCCAATACACACATTAATTTTGGGCTAAGGTAATGTTGCAATATCTTGTGGAACAATACAAAGGAACTAGCGAAGGTAAAAAGAAATGAAAAAAACCAAATTAAGAAACAAACAAAAGGGCTAACAAAATCTTAAGCATGAATTGATAAAACAATTCAAGACAGAGGATGGGCTGTATGTAGTAAGAATGATGATGAGAATTCCTCTTCCTTAACAATAGCATAAAGTGTCTCAGTATTAACACCTAAGTTGTAAAGGGCAATATGAACATGTCAAATATATTTGACATGTGGAATGTCAGGTCTGGAGATTCTCTTATATAGATCTTGAAGTTTTTAGATCTATACTTAAAACTGAGCAGGGTACATTCAATGCACCAATTTCATAAAACTGGAACCCAAAACTTAGCAACAGAAGCCCCAGATTCAAATACAACAAACCAGTTACTAATAACAAAAATAAAAGTTGGAATTATTTGACTTCAATTCTCGTGAAGTAACTCCTAAATGTAATGTGGTTCAACCCAGCATGTCATAACGACATTGTGTCTTGGATTTATAATTTTAATTTTCAAATGACTTCCATATGTCATAATGACAATTTCAAAGTCAAATTCCAATTTCAAAAATATTAAAAGTGATGTAAATGAATGTATTAATTATTCAAAATAAAGGTAAAGCTAATAAGAAAAAGAATGAGCAAATGTTAAAAATATCATAAAAGAATTGATTTCTTACGAAAAAAGTGATATTTTAAAAAGAATACTAGAGATTATCTAATTATGTACTTGTGTGTGCGTAGAAGAAATAATATATAGAATATATAAAGGAATGAAAGGGAGATAAGTTTTACTACAAGAAAATTGCGAATTAGAGAGGGAATATTTCCTAGCCAAAACCCTTGCAAATCTCTCGCAAATGCTATTTGCGAGGGAAAAGCGATGAATTTGTGAGGGACCAGTCCCTCGCTATATATAAGTCGCTAATTGGCGACAAAAATATTCCCTCACTCTTCAGTCACAAGATCCGCAACTATTTCCTCGCAAATAAGATGAACAAGTAATAGACAATCCCCTTGCTAATTAGTGACAACAGTCCCTCACTAATCGCCTCGCCCGTCCTTCACAAACTTTCCTTTGCTAATCCCTCACCCTTCCTTCGCAAAAGAATCCCTAGCTAATCCTTCGCTATTCCTTCGCAATTCTCTTGCAAATAGTCCTTCGTTAAATCCTCGCAATTCTCTCCTCATTTGTTATATAATGTCCTCTTACTATCCCTTGCATTTCTTGTTAATCCCTTGTAATTTATTAGTAATGTCTCTCATAAATTCTTTATTAATTTTTGTAATTAAATCATATTTGCTTATAAAACTTAACATTAGGTAACCTAGAAACAATAGTAATTAATGAAGGTTGCAATCATTTATGGGGAGAAACAAGTACTCATTGATAATTGAAATAGTTTGATTTCTCAATCACAAAAGCTATGGCAAATATTAAAATATAAGTAGCTAAAAAATCCACATAGAAACAAAACATTCCAACATTGCGAAAACATAAAAGTTGCAAATCCTACTTCTCAACCTCCTAGAATAGATGCATTTCCTTGCCCTTCTTGTTGCCACCAATCTCAAAGTGCTGGCACCTCTGCACAACAAAGATAAGAGCTAACCATTTTAGTTGCACGCCCCATGCCAAACAACCATACTAAACCAAAAAAGATGCATTGTTTTCGAAACAATATAAAATCTTTATGAATAAAATAAATAGCCTATAAAGAGAATATAGAATAACACAAGTGAAAATAAAAAAAGATTCTTGAAAGGATTAAGATTTCTAAAAATTAGGTAACATGATTATTTTTAAAATAACACAAGTTATCCTAATCTAGAATCCATGATTCTTTTCCTCAAATGATTTAATCTACCAAACAAGAAAAATCAATTGACATAACTTACCTATTTTGGTTACCCATGTTATTCTTCCTCTCTCAATCACAACACTTGACCTTGAGTCTTCCTCCTCAATCTTGCGTTGGCATGTAATACCAGTTCCTCATCCATTTGAGATAGCATATTCCTTATGTTCCATGTCAAGTTCAACACCACTTGGTTCTAGTGATTTTGAGCATTATGTACAAATGCTGAGAAGACAAGAGGTAGAAACACTTGTTGGTTGTGTGATAAGATTGAGGATGTGCTCATTGTTCCATAGCAAATGAGTTCATTCAGCCACCTAAATAAAGACAAGAACATAAGCAAAAAACTAGAAACCTAATTACAAGAACATAACACTTAGAAAACATAGTGATAAGAGATAACAATCAAAGCTAATACACAGACTCTGCCCTCCTTGGTCAGAGCCACCAATTCACTCGAATTCTTTTATGCATCTCCACTCCCCCTCTCCTTATTCATGTTTCCTTTTCTCTTTCCAATCACTATACAATTCTCTCTAATACATCATTGCTATGTTTATATTTTGTTATACTTTCCCACCACTATTTCCTCTTTACTCCTAGCAGCATTCCTATTTTTACTTTAATAAACAATCTTTAGTCCACCCCTTCTAATAAATATATATTTTAAGTAAATTTATAAGACAAATTCACATGATTTTTGTATTAACTCATAGGAAATTTGTAAAAAAATAGATCATCAATAAAAGATTTGTTGAATTTTGCGAAAGATAGTTAAGTGGGTAAAGAAAAGATATATAGTCCACAAGCACAGAAGAGTATTATACTAGTTAAAGAGGTTTTAAAAGAAACAAGAACTAAAGATCAGGACAAAATATAAGTCCACAAGCACAAGTACGGCCAAAACAGAGGCTAGAAGAGAAAAACGGAGTGTACAAAATTACATCCGCCCGGCGGGCTTGGTAGGCCGCCCAGCAGTGCCTTACTTTAATAACAACGTATCCCGCTCGGCGCAAAGCGGAACGAATTTCTTACGAAAAACCGCCAGCGGGTTTCCAACCCCGCTGGGCGGATCCGAAGTCTAATATCTTTTAAGATAATTGTTAAGATTAGTAACTGTTCAGAAACAACCGACACAAATTCTTCTAATATCCTTTAAAATAAAAAATAAATTCATTTAATATCATATAATATTAAATATCTTCAAAAGCTTTGTAGCTAATGAAAGTAAGGAAAACAACTTATGGCTTTTTTCTGACCTATTAACATTGTTATATATTTTGATTATTATTTTTTTTACCAAAAATTATATAAAATTAAATTATTTAAATCATATTTTAATTTATATAATTTATATATTATAATTTAAATAATGTATAATTTATATATAACCTTTAAACCTCCAGTTTTTAGCTAGTATGCACACCTATTTATCTACTATTCTGTTGCTTGGATTAATTACCGAACAACTAAAATAGGTTCTCTTATGTTACATGATAATATTAATAATTTAATATCTTGCAAAGATGTAGTCTTTTTCTTAATAAATATATTAAAAATAGATAAAATTTTATCAAAATTTATTAAGAATAAGTCAAATATACAATTTTCCCCTAGCCTGGGGGTGTGTATACACTAGGTCAATCCAGCCCAGGCTCATTTTGAAAGCTCTAGTGACCATGTTAATGACTCTATGAGTAGCGTGATCGTGGTGGCTCTACGATGGATTCACAGAGTGTGTGGTCCATATTTTTTTTTTTTTTTGAATTTTCTATGATTTTATTGTAAGAACCAATCACCTGACTCAAACAAACTCAATAAAGATCGAGTTGGTTGAGGTTGGCTACCCAAAAATCAGAGAACCCAAAGGAACCCAACATGACGTGGTTTAATTGGTTTAGACTTCTAAACAACCCAACCGAACCCAATTACACTCCTATACTTTTTGATCAAACGTGGTCAAAGTCCCAATAATTTCATATCATTGAATTTGGTTCTCAAACTTTAAAAAACATGTGAATTTAGTCCTTCCCTCTAAAAATTCAACATTTTTTTAAAGTTAAGAGAGATTAAATCCATATGTTTTTTAAAGTTT
This sequence comes from Spatholobus suberectus, assembly GCA_004329165.1. Taxonomy (NCBI): domain Eukaryota; kingdom Viridiplantae; phylum Streptophyta; class Magnoliopsida; order Fabales; family Fabaceae; genus Spatholobus; species Spatholobus suberectus. The sequence continues at coordinate 27,391,345 of CM014732.1, read as the reverse complement.
GAAAACCAAATTTAGCAATATAAAAGTACATAGATCTTAACCAAGTTCGGTCAAAAGTAAGGGACTAAAAACATAATTTTTGTTATTTTAAATTAATTTGTGAGGGATTTGTGAAGAACTAAGTCTCTTGCTAAGTTAAGATTCTATTTTACTAAATTCATGACGTTTTTGCAAGGAATTGGACGAAGGAATTATTCATTGAAAAATCAGTGGTGAATTTGTAAGGCATTAGCGAGAAATTTGGGAGGGAATGTTTGCTCGCAAATTTGCGAGAGATTTGCCTGGGATATTTCCCTTGCCAAATTATAATTTTTTTTAAAAAATTATAAAAATTTTGAGAGGGATTGGCAAAGGAATATTCCCTCGCTAAATAATTGACAACTTTTGCCAGAGACTTGTGTGAGAATATATATCAATTGATAATCCCTCGCTAATTTGCGAGGGATCAGCAAGGAAAAAAGTCCCTCTATAATTTCCCTCACTAATTTGCTATTTTCTTGTAGTGAATTTTCTTGAAAATATTATTAAAATAAATTACACTAACACCCCACTTAATTTCATCAAATTTTGCTCGATATCTCTTCTTTTTTACTTCTACACTAATTTCTTAATTGTTTAATGAACATTACATTGACACCCTTATACATTACATTACTTCCTTAATTATTTAAAAAAACATTACACCGTATACCCTTATAAGGAAGATTAGTATAAATGTTAAAAAAAAGGAAAGTTAGATGCAATTTCAAAAAATCTCACGATGTGTCAATATAATTTACTCTAATTATTAAATAGTGTGTTTTGGATGAATGGTCTCACACACACAACCCCTTTCCTTGAAGTTGCAAAGTGAAACACTTGATATAGACTTTGGATGAATTGGAGTAAACCTCTAGCAAAGGTGGTTAAGTATGACGTGGATGCAGCATTCTTCAACCAGCTTAATAAAATAGGGTTAGGCATGTGTCTTAGAAATGGTCAAGGTCACTTCATGATGGCTAAAATTACTCAATTACTTGGTCATCGTCCATGATGCTGGTTCAGGAAGGGAAAGCTACAGGAGTATTGCGTGCAATCTGCTGGGCCAACAAGCTTGGCATGGAGAAGGTTGTATTTGAGTTGGATTTTAAAATGGTGGTTTGACAACATTTGGTATTCAAAGGAGGACTACTCCAAGTTTGGAGCTATCATCAAAGAGTGCAAGGAGATCCTTTATATTAATCCAAATTTTTGTAACCAATTTTTTTTCCAAATTTTACTATTGAGTTTGTAAGGAAACAGGCTAATGTAGTTGTATAGATTCTGCAAGGTGGGTACACATGTGACTAGCTAGTTCCCATATCTTTAATTATGTTACAACATGTATTGCGTTGTAGATTATATTGATATTGGAATGAAATAAGTTTATTCCAGTTAAAAAAATTAATGAAAAATTTTCTTGGATACTCCTTTGGGTGTCTACACCTAGAGAGACATAGGGAGAGAGAAAAATAAGTAATTGATATGATTGATGATATAACGTAACAAGAGAGATAGAGAAAAATGAGAAATGTTGATGGAAAGTTTGTAATTTGTAGGTGCATAAAAATCGGCACCTAAGAATTATTAAGTGGTGTTCATAATGTAATATTTATCAAGTTTTTTGGAGCGGTGGTTATCCTAATGAGTGTGTTTTCCATGATTTTTATTTTTCAGTTCAATATCCAAATATGTATTTTTTGTGTCGTGTACAATAGCAATACTAAGGTTAAAACCTATGACTTCATGTATACTACTTAAGAGAAATGCTAGCAATACACTCTCTGACACATTCTTTTGAACACACCCTCTTTTATTTGTTGAAATTTCTTAAAAATTACAAAAGAGTGTGTTGTTAACACTCCTCTACTACCTAAATTTCCACCACTAAGCTAACCTTAATAAATTATCCAAATATGTATTTAAAAACAATTACTAATAATTAGTGATAATTGACTAATAAAAATAAGAGAAAGAAGCGTTAGGTTATTATTTTTTATTTATTTTTAAAAATTATTTAGTAAAAATAATAATTTGCGAAAAGTGTAATGAATTTAAAGAGACTAATTTATGATGATAATATAATTAAATTATTTACACATAAATTGATGGACTTTTTTTTCATCAAACATCTTTCTTGGGGTCGCTCCTAACATTTTATTTGTCCTAGACAAAATTATATATAAAGTCTCTTATATACCAGTATTATAAAATATAAATATATATTGTATAAAGAAAAACTAAACATGTGATTTTATTAAAAATGATATATTTTATGACATTAAGTAAATAATATAATTTTAACAAATTTAAAAAAGTTGTATTATATTTTTTATTCAATTTATTCTTATGTTATTGTTTATTATCAACAAAATATCATCGTATCATATTAAAACTTACATATTTTTTTTTCTTTATTGCCCAATTATTTTTGAGCTCCTCTGTTCCTTAAAGAGAGAAACTGAACCAAAATACACTTTATAAAAAAAAATCTTAAAAAATAAGTAACTTATTTCATAGAATAAAACTTGAAAAAAAATGAGCTTTTAACTACGGTAGTGGCAAAAACTTTTTCACAACTTATAAGAAGCATATTCACGTATTCTCTCCTTTGAAACCTAACTCACCTCAAAATATCATTTTTTTAAAAAAATTTCATTGACTTCCCAAACTGAGTGCTTTACTAGCTTCCCCATCAAATAATTCTCCCATATTTTAGTTTATTTATTGTGAGGTTTTAATTTGTTTTTAAATTATTTATTTTATAAAATTAAAAATATTAATTATTTTTGAAAATTTTAAATTTTCATTACAAAAATAAAAGGATGTTACTGAAATAAGTAAATGAAATTTTAAATAAATTTTTTATATTTAAAAATATTTAAAGTTTTATTCTTTAAATTTAATTTAGATATCATATTTTTTAATCTTTTAATTTGTAGTTAAGTTTTAAAATTTTAATTATAACAATATATTTATTAAATAATTTTTGAATTATTTAATAAATACTTTTTAATATAGTTTGAAAATTTTGAATTATGTTTAAATAAATTATTTTTTATCTTACAAAAATATTATTGAATAATAATATAGAAGTTTTTAAGAATTTTATCTTTTATAATTAATACTTAAATTTATTTAATTAATATTATATATAGTAAATTGTTTTTAAATCATCTTTAAAAATAATTTTTGACATTTTCAATTAAAATTTTTAAATGTATATTTTTTAATAATTTTATTTTTTGTTGTTATCATTAAAATAAATTTATGTTGATTAAATTAATTTTATATAATATTTTTATTTTTATAAATATATTCTTTTGTTGAGTGAGGCAATTTGTCATAAATAAATTTAAATTTTTAATTTTTAATTTTTTTACCAAACAATTTGTAGCTTAAAAAGAGCTTTAAAACTCAATGAAATGAAAATTATCAAATAACTTCTACTTTTATTTTGAAAGCTTTTATTTTGAGCTTTGTAACTTTTAAGCCAAAAAAAAAAGTTGGGTCAAACATAACCTAACTTTTAGTTTTAAGTCCTACATAATTTAAGTTTTGGTTTATGTTTATTATCTTGTTAAAAAAGTAAACACTTCAAGTTACGCATTATCATAGGTCCATTACATGTTGATATGTCATAGAAAGATAGAAATTCATTTAATTAACATGGATTTATGAATGTAATATATAAGAGGAAAAAAAACCTAACAACCAGGAAGTGATAACATTTCAATTTGGATATAAAAAATGAGACCTAAAACGAGATAGAGATTTCGATTCATTTATGAAAACAACATACAAGAATATACAAAAGAAGCTTACCACACAGTTGTCTATAGATTTTTTAAATTTTTTGGATCCCTTCTAACTCTGGGCTCTATGTCATCACCCCTCCAAATTAAGCCTAGCACCAACCCTACTTTTTTACATTTTTATCTCACCAATTTAAATTTCAGATTAAATTTTTAATTTTAAATTATGATATATCATATGAAATTAATAGTTTTGGAGATTATATATTTTTATTCAAATAATTTATTTTTACAAGTTTTGTTTAATTTCACAAGTCTAATCTTTTTAAAATTTATTCTTATGTAATAAAATAAAATCTTCTTTATTAATGATGAAGATATTTTATATTATACTTTTTCTTTCTTAAAATACATAACTTTACAATATATTATTTAATAGCAATGATATTTTTAATACTTAAAAAATTAGGGGTAATACATCTGTAGGTTCTTGAACTTTTAGACAATTTTTAATTAGGTTTCTATATTATAAAAAATTGTAATTGAGTCTTTAATTTTTTAACTTTTTTAATTGGGTCCCTATGATTAAATTGTTGTGAATATGCTATTAACTTGGATGGAATATTTCCTAGTAAGAACTCAATTAAAAAAATAAGTATAAAGACCTAATTAAAAATTATCTAAAAGTTTAGGGACTTACTCAATAGTTTAACCTTATTAAAAAAAAGGAAAACTATAGAAAGGGGCAGAAAGCATATTTCAATATTCAAATGCTGTCTCATTATTATTATATGACTAAATTACATTTTTGGTTCTCTTATAATTCTTAATTTGCGATTTTAGTCTCCCTATTTTAATTTTGCAATTTTTGTCCTACAATTTTTAAAAATCCTGAATTCTAGATCCCCTATATTCAATTATGCAAATTTAGTCCCCCAAATTTTAAAAATATGCAATTTTGGTCCAACCGTCAAATGTTCATCTGTTAATTGTTAATGCCTTAAGATTGACTATGACATTGCATATTTTTAAAATTTGGGAAACTAAATTTGCATAATTAAAAATAAATACGAAGTATTTACTGGTTTTGTCGATGACTAATCTCTACTAGAGAATTTGGCTAACCACTTTTAATGAAGTATCTTTTTCTAACCGCGTTTTTTTCATTCACAAGACTCAAACTCTAGACCTTACTGAACTAACATAATGTTTGTAAATTAGATGTTAAACTATTGAGTAAGTCCTTGAACTTTTAGGCAATTTTTAATTAGATCCATGTACTATTTTCTTTAATTGAGTCTTTAATCTTTTGAATTTTTTTTAATTTTTGTCCCTTGGACAAACGATAATCAAACAAAAGTTAAACCCATTGACCCAATTAAAAAAAATTAAAAACTTAAGGACTCAGTTAGAAATTTTTATAGTGTAGAAATCTAGTTAAAAATTACCTAAAAGTTCAGGAATCTACTGATGTATTATCCCAAAAATTGTTCATATTTTTTAAAATTTTATTCAATTAAAAAATCTCATATAATGTATGAGAATCTTGATTATCTTTAACGTGTGGATTATAGATTTTGACATCTTTAACGCGGTTACAATGGCAGCATTCAACGCGGTTACAAGCATAGCATTACATGATTTGCTATTTGTTCAATCCCTTTCATTAAGTTGGTTTCATTATTTAGTTTTTATATTCACTTTTTTCTCTTTCAATTTTTTCCCAATAGGACCAACCAATCAATAGGCTTAGCCGATGCCCGAGGCTGTACTATACTAGGTCTCTTCGGCCTCTTTCTGTGAGTAACCACGGGCCTGTAGGTTCAATACCATCTTAAAGGGCTTTCCCGTGAAAGAAAAGAAATTTCACCTTTGGCTATTCTTCATTTAGCTTTTGTCACCCATCGGTTCGATACCCCTCACCTGTCTCCCAGCGTCATGTATTCCTTTTCTCAATTGGTCACAATCACTTGCAATTAGATGTTCTCCTTTCCTCACCAAGTGCAAACCAGTCTCATTTAGTTTTTTTTTTTTAATAGGTATCTTTCTTTAAAGGCAATTGTTTTTGAGACATTATTAGATATTAAATGTGGACATCTCTCTTAATTGGGGACTCGAATCTTAGTTTACCTGAAAGACTAATCCTTTCTGCTAAACTTAACCTCGGTTAATTGTTTGGTTTAGATTTAATCATGGCGTCCATGCCATTTGTTTTCTCTTGGGAAGTGATTTGTGCCCCGTTAGATGAAGTCGAATTGGAAAATTATCATGCCCTTGAAGAAGAATGTGTTGGGGATTATTTTAACGTGAAGGTCAATGTTAGACATCAACTATGCTTTACTCAGCCACAACCACAACAACCCCTTCAACAATACCTTTTAATAATGGGTTTTGCTTTCAGAATTCCATGTTCTTGCCTGGCCAAGAATTCTTGGAAAATGGTTCATCACATACGCAAATGTACTTTCCTCACCCAGTCATTCCTAATGAGTTGATTCACGCAATGATGCCTGACGTGGTAACTTATGCCAAAGCTGTGGTTCAAAATCGTTGTCCTGATTTTCATTATGAAAGTCCCACTTTTTGTTTGTTCACTTTGATTTTGGATATTTTTGTTCAAAAGTTATATGATGAGCGCGATGATGACATAACCAACATGATTTTGATGGAGTCCATGCGACTAGTCCAAGCAGTTCCTGCATCAAACATGGCTATCGAATCCCTCAAGAAGGTGAAGTTAGACGATGGTGCTGTGATGGAAAGGTGTAGTATTTGTCTAACCGAGTTCAATAAAGACATGGGGGTCTCATGAATGCCATGTAAGCACGTGTATCACCAAGAATGCCTCATCACGTGACTAAAAATAAGTCATATGTGTCCTATGTGTCGCTACCCCATACCCACTTCAATGGTTGATTAAAGATTGTTATTTGTTCTATGTCTTTATTAAAATCCAATTATCTGACTTTTAAGATTCTGCTTTAATTTCTTTATTAACTTATCAAATCAAAACAAGTTAGTGGATCAAGAAAATATATAAATTTTCAAATAATTATTTACTCATACTTTTGCAAGAAGTTCTAACATATATATATATATATACACACACACACACATATATGTACTATTTAATAATGATACAATATAATATATTTATTTGATTTTGACTAGATTATTTATCAATAGAATATTTTCCTTTCGATTAAAAATTATATAGAATTCTTTCATTGGAGAGGAGACCAATAGTTGGCCTCTATCTTGTGTTAACACACGAACGAAAAAATCATTTAATACGAAGTTATTAAGTTATAATTAAGATATATAGTATTAAAAAGTGTAAGTTATTGTTTATTTGATTTTATGTGCATTTTTGGTTCCCACATATTTAAGTCATATATAATATATTTTTCATACATATAGCAAATAAGTTAGGTGTCTTGGTGATTTTTATGCTTGGTGCTAAAACATAATGTAGTGACTTCAAACCTTACCTTGAATAATTTTTTCAATTTTCAAACCCATTAGCATTACGTCATCAAATCAGTTAGGAATTTGACAATAAATTAAATGCTAGACTAGATTTAATTAATTTTAAAAATACGGAGATTTGATAAGTTATATGAACAATAAAATTATATAATTTTTAATGATTCTTGTTTTGTTCCTTTGAAGGCTTCTACCTATCGAACAAAAACACAATTAACTGACTAAGCTTCAATTATTGCAGTAAATATTAATTGATTGATTTGAAACAAATACATTGCAGTAGATATTAATTGATTGAATCATAATTATTATTGCAGTAGTAATTTAATTTTTACTGAATATTGATATTAGGATGATTAATAATTTAAACAATATATGTATTGTTTAAACATTTTTTATAAATTATAATTTTAAAACTATTATTAGTTAGTCAAAAGAAATATTAAAATCAATCGATTAATATCAATTGAAATAACTTGAATTAATTAATTAATATTTATTAATTATATTAGGATAATTAACTTTTATGAAGGAAAAAATAACACAATCAATCAATTTCAATATCATTATAAATTAATCAGAACAAATATTTGAATCAATTAATTAATATATATTGTAATAATTTCAACCAATCAAATATTGTAATGATTTTAAAATATTTTCTAATTTAAATATATAAAAGACTCAATATATATAATTTCTTTCATGTCATATTTGTTCCTTCACATTGGGTTGTTAGTTTCACATTTTAGTTTTTATTTCTTTTTTGTTTAATTTATTTTATTTTTTTTAACATTTTGTGTTCTCTTTATTTTCTCTTTTTAGAAGTATCACTTTCGTTGTTATTGATTACCCCTTGTACGTATTTCTTTTTTAGAAGTATCACTTTTGTTCCTTATAGCACGATAGCATGTGGTTCTCGTTTGTATGCATTTCTTTGTGATTTGCATAGAACTTGAAGAAGATTGATTAAGAAAAGATACTTACTATAGATTTTTAAAGAGACAAGGACAAAAGAAAACTTGTATGAGCCTAAAGAGGCTTAGTGAAAGAATACTTGTAACAGTCTAAAAATTTATTTCCTGTAATTTTGTTTATAGTAAAATTCTTGGTGGTGTGTTAAGGACTCAATGTAATCTCTGGGTGACACTATAAGAAAATCATCATTTAGCGTTAGCCAAAAGCCAACACTAAACAACGAAAACCGATGCTAATTACGACTTAACGTCCCTCTTCGTGGCCAACACTTAAAATGCTTGAAGCTAATCTTTAGCATTGTCGTTTGTGGTTGAGCTAATGTTAGCATCCACTTGGTCAATGCTAAATTGGAAGCTAAATCAAATTAAAAGTGATCAATGCTAACATTGGTGTTCACTTAACTGATGCTAACTTAAATAAAAAACCGACGCAAATAGCATCCAACAGTAAAGGTCGATGCTAAGTAGAGTTGGCTTGACCAATGCTAAGAGGAGAAAACAAAACAAAATAACTACTGTTGATACTGACAATATGTTTCCACCATCTTTGTGGCGCCGCTATTGTGACAGTTTGGTAGTTTCTTTCCTCTTATTTTCTCTTCTCCTTTTCTTTTTATCTCCACCACTATGCTCTACGTCGTCTGCACTCTTTTTCTTCTTTGTTCATTGGCTGGAGGTGGTGGTGTCATCACTAGCTTGTCGCTGCACTCTTCTTCTCATCCACCACCACAATCACTACAAAAAAAAGTGTATTTTCTAGCAGTTAAAATTGCAATTTCTAATAGCTAAAATCGTTGCAAAAATCATTTTTTGCAGTTAAAATAACCGCCAGTTCCACATGTGTCAAAAAGGGGTTTTGGTTGAATTTATTTGACTGCTAGTATTTTTGCGAGAAAATAATAAACATTTACTGGTGGTTGAAAATTGCCAAAAATTGCATTCTAAATCTATTTTAATTTAGAATATATGTCTGCCCAAATATCACCGATACCAATAAAATAGGTTTAATTACCTTTTTGATCCCTATAATTACACAGATTTTTCCTTTTGATTTCTATAGTTAGAAATAATCCGTTTTAGTATCTATATATGCACTTTCGATATCTAGCTTATTGTTGAAGAAGCCTCCATCACCTAGCCTCCAACATTCTTATGTGTGCCTGCATGCATGAAACCATTTATATTGTCTTCTCACCGGCAATTGCAATGCATCCTATTTTTAAGTTGTTGAATCCACGAATGAGGTACGCATTGGATATCAATGCTTTAGCTCATCAGAAACTGATTCTCCAATGCATGTAAAAAGGTTTCCTCCTCTGTATGTGTCTTTGGCAGCAAATGAAATTATGGATTTAAAAAGCCTTAAAAAATAAAAAATGATTACCACATTATGAATATCATGTCATCATAATAAAAAAGTTTATTGTCATGTCAAATACCCGATTACCATAAATTAACATGTTAGTGTATAGCAATTTAATTACAAGATTTTTAAATTATAAGAATTTTTTTAATGTGTTTTTAATTATAGAAACTTAATTAAAACTGAATAAAACTATAACAACCTGCATATTAATTTAACCTATAAAAAAAATATACAAGAAACCAAACATAAAAAAAGAATCCAAACATACTACAATAATAAATTACACATTATAGCATCTTTTGCAGTAAAATCAAAGTTTTATGACAATGAAAAATTAGCTAGATGATATAATTATACCTTATCAAATAAAACTGTAATAATTGTAGATAAACCGTTCAAGTCAAACACTTTATCCAATTTACACTTTGCAATGAGCACTGAACTGACATTTAAAATATTTTAGGCAAATTACATCAAATTAATTTAAAGCCTTGAATTTTATCTAGGCTTTCTTGTTTTAGAAAGCTTCACTTCCATTTTGAGCACAAATCTATAAGAAAGTTTTTTTTGGCTAATATCTTAGGGGTACATATTGTTAGAATTCATGGTTTAGTGTTAATGGAGAAGAGAGAATTGATAGAAAGTGTATAAAACTGAAAATATGATTGTATTGATAATGAGAAAAGTTGAATACAATGGGTTTACACAAGACCTTTATATAGGCAACAAAAATAACTCTCTACTAACAATTTTCTAACCAATCTTATCTTTAATAGCCCTCTGCAAGCTGGAATGTGTTCATAACACTTCCAACGTAGGATGAGTAGTACAAGTATCAAATGAAAGCGAAATACAATGAAACATGGCGGAAATACATCAACTAAAAAAGTCATGAACAAAGCTTAACCACCATACAAGGCAGAAGTTGAAATCATCAAAGCCATAAGGCAAAAGCTTAACCACCAAGTAGAAACTATGCCACAAAGTTTAACCACTTGGCAGAAGCACAAATCAATGAGAATGCTTAACCACTATAAGGCAGAAGCAAAACATCTCAATGCTTAACCATCCATGGCAGAAGCTCACAATAATGCTTAACCACCATGGGCAAAAGTTGACATCAAGCCAAAAAGGCTGAACAACAGTGAAATCATCAAAGAAGCAAATCATCGAACAATTGGTGTGCATGAGAAACAGCAACCAAGCATAGAACCATCAAACGGTGAGGAAACCTTTGAACAAAATCTTCGTCCACCAAGAACAATCGCCATAAACAAGTCAAAGAGTGAAGAGAAAAAACCATTAACAAACTTGATGAAGAATCCATAACCAAGAACAAGATTCCAGAAAAAGAACCAACAAGCTAATGCTGATTCAACTCACACAAATCCAAAGTATCAACTATAGCACCATGATTCCAAACCAAATGCACAAAACTTGAACAACAAACAATTAACAGAAACACAAACCAGAAGATTCTTGACTATGCAATGAAAGTGTATGGCTTCAAGAAAAGTTCACAACGCGCCTAAGAAGATGTTTGTCAATATCGTGAACTCATTGGATCTGGTGGATCTGCCACAGTCCATGCTACTCGAGAGTGTTTTGACGTTTGCAGCAGTGATTCTAGTGGACATAGTGATGGACACCTTCACAGGAAAATCACTCGATTTTGCTGGAGGAGGATCATGCGAGAACAAAAAACAGAGTGTGCAAATGTCTAGGGTTTGGAGAAAAGGGAAACTAGAGAAAGTGAGAAATTAAATCAAAAGCAGGAAGACAAAGAAGAGGAAATGATGATGATCAATTTTTGAATCGAAATTTGATCAAAGAAAAGGAAAGATAATGGACAAATGGAAAGAAAAAAAAAATTGAAAGCACTGGAAAATGTTCTTCAAGGTGGATGGTATCGCTCTGATACCATGTTAGAATTCATGGTTTAGTGTTAATGGAGAAAAGAGAATTGATAGAAAGTGTATAAAACTGAAAATATGATTGTATTTATAATGAAAAAAGTTGAATACAATAATAGATTTACACAAGGCCTTTATATAGGCAACAAAAGTAACTCTCTACTAATAACTTTCTAACCAATCTTATAACTTTCTAGCCAATTTAGGCTTTCTTGTTTTAGAAATCTTCACTTCCATTTTGAGCACAAATCTATAAGAAAAACTTTTTTGGCTAATATCTCGGGTAGATATGAAATTTTAGTGCTCTGTTTTCTATTGTACATTACATGAACGTAATATAATAACAAAGATAAAATACAAAAAAAAAAAAAAGGTAAAGAAACATAGCCGAAGCGTTTCACTTTCGATAAGTTCTCTTTTATATTTTTGAAATAATCTAGATCAATTTTAATGTGTGTCATTGATTAATCTTCAAGATTAGAACACCATATTTTCAATCCAGTATAGCCAAAGATTAAAATTCTTTTGAATAGAAAAAGAAAAAGGTAATAAAAGGACCTACTTGTTAAACTTTTAAAAGTTAAAAATAAGAAAGCAACAATATATTAAGTTAAAAATGAAATAACTTAACACTGTCATTAATAGAATCATTTTTTTTTCTTTTACAATACTCAAACTTGTGACCTTATTTAAGGAATTTGGGCTCAATATCACTCAAACCAACATAATGTTGGTATTTTACTTTGTATTTAACATGGTATATGATTGTTTTTATTTTTCTCTTAATATTATTTTTTGACGCTAGTAACATGTTTTTTTAAACATATTTTTTATTATTAATTAAAATTTATTAAAAATCACAATTTAAAAGTTTTACTTCACTCATAATTTTGTAATTTTTTTTAAAAATTAACAAACAATAGAAATAATGTTAGAAAATGTGTTTCTAAGGCTGATTGACCAATCTGGTGTAATTTTAAAAACAAAATACCAAAATGGGGCTCTTTCGAAACATATTACCGGCATAGGTCTGTTTTGATCGTTGACTGGTCAAACTCGTCAGTTTGACTAGCAGAAATGGATCCACGTCAGCATTTTTTATTTATTTATTTTTTAAATTACACGTAAGAGTCCGACATGGCCAAAAAAATGCTAGTGGGAGTAGCAAAAATCACAGGATGACGCCACGTGGCATCATCTTGCCATTTTTGCTAATAGGAGTAGCAGAAATAACATGATGATGCCACGTGGCGTCATCTTGTGATTTCTGCTACTCCCACTAGTTGAAATCACAGTATGATGCCACGTGGCGTCTTCTTGTGATTTTCGTGTATGAGCGGGGGAAAAATATAACATAATGCAAAACTTCGAAAGGGCATAACTTTTTGCTCGGATGTCGGATTAAGGTGCTTTTTTTTTAATTCCATGTAACTTTTTGAGATCTATGCGTCGGCAAATATCCAAAGGGGATTTAGGCCTACATTTTTCCCAAAAGACCTTTCTTTTTAGGTTAATAGAGACTTGGAAGGAATTTATATGTATGCAAAAATCACAGGGAGACGCCACGTGCATCATCCTGCCATTTCTGCTAATGGGAGTAGCAGAAATGACGAGATGATGCCACGTGGCATCATCCTGTTATTTCCGCTACTCCCATTAGCGGAAATGGTAGGATGATGCCACGTGGCGTCATCCTGTGATTTCCGCAACTCCCACTAGCGTTTTTTTGGCCATGTTAGACTCTTACGTGTAATTTAAAAAAATAAAAAAAATGCTAACGTGGACCCATTTTCGCTAGTCAAACTGACGAGTTTGACCGGTCAACGGGCAAAACAAATCCATACCGGTAATATGTTTCAAAAGAGCCCCATTTTGGTAGTTTATTTTTAAAATTGCACCAGATTGGTCAATCAGCTGTGTTTCTAACCCTCCTCACTTTTTATATCCATTCATCGCACACGGATCCTCTCTAGCTGATTTCTGTCCTGCCACCGTCTAGCCAAAATCTCAACCGTTGAACACAGTAAATAAAGAGGAAAGAGAATGTGATGGATAGTTGAAATTTGGGATGGAGAGAAACTTTGCTGGAGAGGCTACAGAGGATCCGGATTCCCATTCATCTCAAAAATACTTCACAATAATAAAGACAAACAAAATTTTTGTAAAGAAAACAATTACTCGTAACAACCTATGGTATAGGTACAAATTGACTTAAGAGTTAAGACGACATGCTTAGACTTGTATTTTTAGGTATGATGACAAAAGAGCAAACTTAATCAAACAACGTTCTACGATGGTTGGGATGCCGACACCAGTGGCAAATGAAATGGGAAGTGCGTTTATGTAGGACCTCCATGATCGACAAGACAACAAGAACCTGCTAGAGCTACTGAGCTAGTATAAGAAAAGGCACTCCCTAGTCCCTACCCTCTACGTTTTTCGCACCACATTTCACTACACTTTCTCACCCACTACACCATGTTTCCCCAGCCATGGATCTTGATAGCCACAACCATTGCAACTTCACTGCTCATATGCTCACTGGTTAGGTCGTTTCCAGAAGCTGATAAGGTGAAAAGCTTGCCTGACCAGTCACCTGTTTCTTTCCAACAATTTGCTGGCTATGTAGCCGTTGATGACAAGAATCAGAGAGCTCTTTTTTACTACTTTGTTGAAGCAGAAACCAACCCTGCTTCAAAGCCTCTAGTTCTCTGGCTAAATGGAGGTAAATCCATATCTCTTTTTACTCTTCTTTCTTTGTACTTTTTTCTATGCTTTCAATTTATTATAATCTACACTAGGTTAGTAATGAGCCTCTTTTGTTTTGTCTCCTCTCTCTTAGGATTTGACACTTCATAAAAAGTGTAAAAACAGAAATAATGTAAGGCAAACATTTATCTTTTATGAGGTAGAGTAAAAGTCCTATATATGTTAGAGATGTGAAAAAAAATAAAAAAATTATTCATGTGTCTTTGCTTATGTTTCAACTTTTGGACTAATTTGTTCATGATAACCTATTAAAGTCTTTATGACCATGTGATTTAAACCATCACTAGCTTAAGCTCAGTTTTTTCACTTGAGTTTCGGTTGAAGCTTTCAACTGCCTTGTTGCTTTTGCAGGGCCTGGCTGCACATCCGTTGGAGTTGGAGCCTTCACGGAACATGGTCCTTTTGTTACAAATCAAGGAGAGGCTATTGTGAAAAATCAGTATAGTTGGAACAAAGGTGCTGAAAAATTCAGAAACCTGATCTCTTTACCCACAAACTAAACTAAGCTCACCCCGTGAACTTCTTTGTGTCCTCTCTTTTGCAGGGGCAAACATTTTGTACCTAGAGTCACCAGCAGGTGTTGGATTCTCTTACTCCCTCAATTTGTCTTTTTATAAAACACTGAACGATGAGGTTACAGGTTGGTTCACTTTCTTATCCCTATGCAACACATCTAATCAATTTCTTCTTTTCTTTATTTTTGTTTTGGAGTACCTGTCTCTGCCTTGGTTGGTGACTTGGTGCTCCTTCTGATTTTGTTGGATTCCATTCAGAAGTTGAATGTAAAATTAACATTTTCTCCATTAATATCAATTGTTTCTTTAGCCCAAGACAGTCTGGTTTTCCTACAGCGCTGGTTTGCCAAGTTCCCGGAATACAAAAATAGAGATTTTTATATAATGGGAGAGAGTTATGGAGGTAAAGACACAATAATTTATGAATAAATAATATATGTACGGACAATGTAAAAGATTTTTATACTGTTATTTAATCATAAACTGTTATGTACGTATGATAAATTTATCAATTTTTTATAATAATTACCTTAAAAATTATATTTAGAATGACTTTTAATTAGTTTATAATGTAAAAAATTTTTACACTAAGAATACATAACTATTAAACTCATAATTTGTTTATCTTGAATTTTGAATGCGAAATCTATAGCTTGGTAACACTGACAATGTTGGTTTTGGTGGCAGGTCACTATGTACCTCAACTTGCTGAACTCATTATTAAGAGTAAAGTGAATTTCAACCTAAAGGGCATAGCAGTGAGTAAAATATGGGCCCTTGAGCCTTTACCTTTTTTTTTGTTTTTTCTGTTGGTTACTTTCATGCTGTGGCATTTTATCTTGCATTTGCATTGCAGATAGGAAACCCTCTTCTGGATTTTGACACTGATATGAATGCAGTTGATGAATATTACTGGTCTCATGGAATTATTACTGATTATGCTTACAAAATCAGGACCTCTCTATGTAACTCGTCAAGAGTATTAAGAGAATACTTTAGTGGCCAACTTTCCAACGATTGTCTTGTGGCAGCTCGCAAAGTCTCAGAAGAATATTCTTTTACACCTTTCATTGACCAATACTATGTTATTGGTGACAAATGTCTCTCTTACGATGTTTCTCAGGCAGGTTTTCTTAAGGAGATGCTAAATTCAGGAATGTTTCAGTTTAGGAAGTCCCATCATGTGCAGCAAACTGAAGAACCTGACCAGGTGAGATTTCTCTAAAAATATAAACTACATTTGCTTTAAAAACAAAACTTAGATACAGTTTTTAGATATTATTTGATATATTGTGTTGTTCTTCAATCAGAATTGAAATTTCACTTCACTAATCTGTGTAAAGGTTTGTATTAAAGAATTATATAGATTATTGAAGTAAAACTTTAATTTTGTTTGGAGAACAACATAAACAGCACCTAAAAACTATATCTCAGTTTTCTCCTTATTTTAATGTTGACAAGGCTCAAATGCCCATTGAACTCAACAACACAATATTTATAGATTGGAGTGAACATGCATTGATGTGTGTTGTCTGCAAACAAACACGCACATTGTATTTTGATTCATTTTTTATTTAATTTATTTTCATTCTCTGTTCCTGCATTTAAATAAAATGGTATCTTTTTAGTCCGTCTACAATCCCATTAATAGGGAGCAAAAGTACTGGATTTTTATTTTTATAATTTTAAAGGACTAAAAACAAAAATTAAAAAATTAAATGGGGACAAACCAAAAGACTACAAATTTTCATGTACTAAAAATATATTTAAGCCACGTATATATCAAATATGCTTTTAGTTTTAAAATGTTTATGTTTTATTCTGATTGAAACTGGGTAGTGTTAATCGGAATTTTGCTTTTCAATTTGGATGGTGCAGCAAATTGATGAGTGTAATATGAAATATTCAGAGATGTACTTGAACAGGAAAGATGTGCAGAAGGCTCTCCATGCCCGGCTGGTGGGAACTACCAATTATCGTCTGTGCAGCAAGTAAAACTACTGTTTAAGTTTCTCACGATTCCATTATGTTTCAGTATGTTTTAAATTATTTTACGGTTTTCATTCTGCTATTTTACAGTGAGTTTAGTTTTCATGCACCATTAGTGTTCAACCAATTAAAAATCACCTTAAGTATAACTTTTAAAATAATTATGACAAAAATGAAGAATTTTATACAATTTATGATTAGATAACAATATAAAAAACCTTTAGTATTCTAATTAAATTATTTTACTGGAGGCAGACACACGGTGGGATAATGGACATTTAGAAGAATCATATATGATACACTTCTCCTATTTTCAGGTTTGTACGAACAAATTATGACCCATTGAACAGAGAGATGCCAACAATTAATGTTGTAGGCTTCCTTGTAAAATCAGGTCTTCGAGTCATCGTTTACAGGTGATATATGGTTGACCAACTAATTGATTAAGCAAGTTTCTACTTTATTGATTAATCCTTGTTTCACATGTATAATGAGGTTAATCACAAAAGGTGTTGCCTGTGATAATTTGAATGAAATCTATAGTGGGGATCAAGACTCTGTCATTCCATTCATGGGCACGAGAAGATTGGTTGATAGACTAGCAAAGAAACTTGGACTTAAAACAACCGTGCCTTACAGTGCCTGGTTTGTGGACAAGCAGGTCAATATATTCATTCTCTTACTTGAACATTGTTTACTGGGTTTGATACAGCGATTAATCATTTTGCAAACTCGTCTTCTTTGTATATTTACGCTGTTTTTACATGCAGGTTGGAGGATGGACACAAGTTTATGGCAATCACCTCACGTATGCCACAGTAAGAGGAGCTTCACATGGCACTCCAGCTACTCAACCAACGAGATCTTTGTTTTGTTTAATGCGTTTCTTCAAGGGAAACCACTCCCTCAAGCATGAAAAATCCAATGCTTAGTGAATAAATGTCATATGAGAAGAAGTGTCGTATTGATCTATTATTTGAGGAGAAATGCTAACGCACTCTCTTAACACGATAAATTATTAAATGGTTGAGGATCACGTGGTCTTGCTAATCCTAAGGTGAAACGTAACTACATTTTTTAATTTACGAAAAAAAAATTGTTGCATGGAAATTGGTTATGATTATATGGTCCCGAACTAGAATAATTTTTTCTCTAATACACTCTTTTGAAGAGATACTTTATTATTAATTAAAATTTATTGAAAATTACAAAAAATTATGGGTCTCGTTTTTTATTTAATGAGTCTTATTCTTAATTTTGTTGTTTCTAATAAATTTTAACAATAATAAAAAAGTGTATTAGAATGAATGCATTAGAGAATACTAGAGTTGTCAAAATAGGCCTATCTCGCTTAGCCCTGCAAAAAAGGCTGGGCTGAGTTAAAAAAAAAGTGGCCCAAAAGAAACCGGGCTACTTTGACTTGGCCCGGCGAGCCAATTGAGCCCGAGACAGGCTGGCCCGATTTTATATATATAAAATAAAAATATTAATATACTTAAAAAGATTAAAAAAGAAAAGGTCACACACATTGTAAAAAAATAAAAAAGAAACTAACAGGGGTATTTTATTTTATAAATAAAATTTGCTTAAAGATATATTTTTAATGAGATTATTGAGTAATTAAGTTAATTATATATGAATAAAAATGTTTGTTTATACTAGAAAGTATGTAAAATTTAATTTTAAATATTTAATATGATTTAAATAATTTAATTTTACATGATTTTTGATAGAAAAAATAATAATTAAAATAGACAACAATGTTAATAGGTCTGAAAAAAATTCAAGCCAAATTGGCCTAGTAGCTCGTATAGGACTAGGCTCAAAAAATAGAGGCCCAAACCCAAACTGGGCTGGGTCGCCTAGCCCACTAATGAGCAATGGTCCGGGTTGGCCCGACTATTTTGACAGCTCTAGAGAATACTCCCTTTGTTTTTTTTTAACTGTCAGTATTTTAAAAAAATCTTGTTTTTATTTATTTGTTATTTTCAAAATTTAAGATGACATTAATTACTTTTTGTCAATTATATCCTTATTTTCTACCTAATTTGTAATTAATTTACACATTTACAATTAGTATATATTTATTGTAGAGTAGAAATAAAAAAGAGTATGATAAAAACTTCAAAATTATTTTATAAAAAACAAGAAAATTTATTACATTTTTTAATTTGTGTATAAAATTTTTAAAAATTCTTAAAAAGGAATGGAGGTAATACAATGTTAGCACTCCTTCCCCTACAAAATCTATTTAGCAAAAGAATTTTAATTAGGCTTGGCAATAATGCTACAATATGTGGGAGGTTTAATTAACTTCAAAAATAACACTAATCATGACTCGTCTTGTTCAACTAACTCAACCTTGCTCAAAGGAACTTTTGACGAGTTCAACTTTAAGAAATTAGACCCCGGTACTGTTGAGGATGAGTTCAGACTATATTTTAGATTGTCCCAACATGATATAATTACGATATTTATTAAATATTTTTATTTTTATTTTTATTATTTATTAGTTAAATTATACAATATCTTATAAATCTATCTTATTTTTATTTTAATTAGATAAATTTAATAAACTTTTAATGGAGTGTAATATTTAAGATGATAAATTATTTATATAATATCATCTTAATTTAACTAATAAATAATTTTATATAATTTAATAAATAAACTTGTATAATTAAAATAAAAATATTTAATGAATAAATTTATCATCTTAACTTTTAATATTTTTTCATATAATAAATATAAACATACCTTAAGCGACTAAAAATACAATTAACAAATACATTAATGATATATAATATATGCTTTATATAAAAACCAAATTTTGAAAGAGTAAACAGTCACTTTAGTCCCGAAATTAGAAAGCATTGTCACATTAGTCTCTGAATTGAAGAAAATTAAAAAAAAAAAAGAGTCCTTGAAAGTGCAAATTTGTTGTTTAAGTTTTAATCGTTTTTGCTTCTAAAAAAAAAAGTAGTTGTTTAAGTTTTGGTTTCACTCATGATTACACCTATTTAATATAATAAAATCATGTGTTTCACACATGATTTTTTTTAATAAAATTTAATTAATAAAAAAGTATGTTAAAAAATGTGATTTGAAAGTGTGTTGTTAACACTTATGTTTTTAAGTATTAATTGTAACGACCCTCAGTCGCTACTGGGCTACACTACCACCTTACTCATATAATCATGGAGTTCAATAAAACTACCTCATGCATATAAAACTAATAATATCTCGTCGAGTTATGTACGTTTATAGAAATACATCATACGAGAGGTCATCCACTCCACCAAATCCGCATAAACATATACATGTATTAAGAATCAATGAAACGAGTGTGCCCACGACACCACAAATGAAAATATACATCTGTAAGGGGAAGGGGTTACAAAAACACACTCCCTAAAGTTAGTCAGACTATACATCGTATGAAGAGGAAACCAAAAGAAAACTATCCAAAACGAGAAATCCTAAAAGGTTGACCATTTGTCGCCTCTCACTAAAAGCTTCACCTTCAACTCTGAGCAGTTGGATCCACTAAGGGCTCACCGTCTACTCCCACGTCCAACGACATGATCATCACAGTCACACCAACACCATAAATGCAACAACAACAAACACAACACAACAGCAAGGCAAGGATAAGCTCACTTTTACAAAACATCATAATATGCCATCAATAATTCATAGAATCACCCGCATGCAATATGAATTATAAATCACAACAATATGGGTTTCATGACATCAATACACATCACACAACAATTTCACCACTACCATGTCAATGCATGAAGACACGACTCTTGAGAGATTTACAACCAGTTGAGCGATCAGCCAGGTCTCACCCCCTAACATGGCGTCAACAGCACCCAATCATGTGCCTCTCACCATTTAAGGATTGCCAAACTCTGATCCACAGATAAGATTATGTGAACTTTCAGGATAAGTGTATATGGTGGTGGCTTACCACAACTCAAGGTTTGCATTACCTTAGCCCCCTACCGAATCGCCCATACACTTATCACTGAAGGCCTATGACAGCGAATCCACGTCTCATCCAGCACTAGGTTGGAGGCCCTGTCTGAGTCGTCTGCTTTATTCAGCCAACCAACTTATGTGCCTACTTGCACCACGACATGAAGTCCATCGTCAATTACCTCAGCCAACAACATATGCATGAAATGCATGTATTACACTACAACATCACCTCAACATCAACAAGTCAATATTTTTAAAGCAACACACCATGTGGGCTCAATTCAACACCACACATGGCCAGACAACCACTACCCACCCTGTGCAAGCTCAATTCAGCACCTTGCATGGTTAGCAGGTAAGGCCCTATCCAAACAGCTCATACCCCATGAGGAAAGCTCAAAGCAACAATATTTACAACAAGTGGAGGTCTTATCCAAGCAACCTTCCACTCCTCCTACATTCTCAATAATTCTCACATTAGACTTGCACTAGGAGTCCTTCTTAACCATGTTAGATACAATTAAACTTTTATTTAAGACAACATCACATTAACTAGCTCGCTCAGCAGTCCATATACTTACTCAGCGAAGGTCTCTCTTACAGAGGGCCTACTTTCCCCCACGAAGGTTCTCGCTCAGCGACCATAAGTCTCGCTCAACGAACATCCACTCCAGAGAGTAGCCAAATACCAGACCACGCTTCTCACCCCAGCGAAGGACTTACAATAGAGAGCATCAACTCTTCGGGCCTTAAATTGCTTAACGAGCCCAGTCCTGGCTCAGCGAACGATCTTTTGGAAATTTCTAGATTTTCATGAACACTTGCTCAGCAAATTGAACATTGCTTAGTGAATTTCCTCTTTCCCTTCAACCACCACTACAACTTAAGAACACTTCACTCCCAAAGTCATTCTTGCTCAGCGAAAGCCGTAGTCGCTTAGCGACTACCAGATGACAAAATCAGAGACTCTTATTAAAAAACCCAAAAATCTAAATTTTACACTCACCCACGCCCCAAATCAACCCCACAAAGGGAGAACAGCAGCATACAACATTCCACAACATCATACTCAACGTATTTCACAACTAACGCAGTGTTTTAACAATAAATCATCACGAATTCAACAAAACCCATTTTCAACAAAATTCCAACAAAACTCATTCAAATTCGTTTATCAACACCAACCAAGGTAATATTCACACCCAATTACAATTATGCAACAAGTATTCAACGAATGTAAGCTTCCCTTACCTCTTAGAGTTTCTAAAACCTAGATTTGAGGAAGAGGAAGATGTGATAGATGTGAACCCTTGAGTCAAATCTTCAAGGAAAGTAGTTCTTCTCACTAAAGGGAATGAGATAGGTCTAGGAAACCTTGCTTTTCCTCTTGGTGGGCTTAAGATAGATTGAGAGAATGAGAAAGAGAGATTGGGGAAGTGTATGGGTGGTCTAACAAAATGATAAGGAAGGGGGTCTTTAATGTCTCCCAGGGTCTCAAAGGGATTTGGGCTCACTAAGGCCCACGGTCCATCCAACCACTCCCCCAAGACCTTAAACTGGCCCAACACTATTGTTCACTCAATAACTTAGACCACCAACATCTTAATTTGGCTCAAGTACATTTTCCTCAAGTTCCATAAATTCAGATCCAAATTTCAAGAAAAAAACAACACATAACAACAATCATACAACAACTTATTTATTCGTCTTAATTATTTGGATTACATATTTAATTACACTTTTAGGTTATTAAATCACTAAATCACACATTAAGAAAACATGACATTACATTAATAAGATGAGGAATGTCACCCCTACTATGCACGAGTATAAATAAGATCAAAATACTCCAATTGAAAATTTAATTAATAATATTTAATTTTCAAATGAACAAAATATTATTTGTATGAGTCACTTTAATTGTTTGGTTTATTTCTTTTTCCTGTTAGAAGTTCCACTATACATGACTAATACTCAATTTTGAAAAAGATGTGATACACATATAACAATTTATACAACACGATTTTTTGTGCCTATATTTCTTCATCATTATGAGATATAATAAAGGCTTAAATATGTTCTTGGTCCCTTAAATTTAGGCCAAGTTTTATTATGGTCCCCCAAATTTAAAATTGCTCCTTTTAGTCCCCTTAATTTAGAAAAAGCCTATTTTGGTCCTCAAAGCTAACACCGTTAAAAAGTTAGTTGGTGTGGCTAATGGTGTTTTTTTTGGCAATTTGTGGCAGTTTTGAAGCCCCAAAAACTAGATTTGTAACATAGTATTAAAATACGATTTGTGGTAGTTTTAAATTTCCAAAATCAAATAAATCCAAATTAAAAACACCTTCTTCCTCCCACACCCTACCCCCTCGATTTGTCCCCTCCTCTCACTAACCTCTCCAAGATCAATGCTCACCGTAACTCATCCTCTTCAAAATTCACCCTTTAGCTAATTTCACAAAATGCATAACAAATTAGAACAATAAAACAAAAGAAAATCACCAACTATTCGTTCTTATGAATTCCATCAATTGCCACCATAATTGTACCAACATCCAAACACCACTAGAACCACTAAACAAACACCCAAGTCCTATTCATTGTTCTGAATTGCAGCAACTACTTGCAAAAGTGAAACCACCCCCACCCCAAAACCAAGCGTCAAACCCACTCCATACGTCAGACCAACCTATAGCTCCAACACCACACTCAACTTGCAACATAGAAAGGGAAATCAAGAAAAATAAAGCAGAAAGAAGAAAAGCACTCAACCTCCAAAGCGACAATCAAGTCAACCCATAGCTCCCTCCCATTCCTTTTTTGTCTTCCCTTATTGTGTTCGTTTCCCTTCTTTGAGACTTTTGCCATTGCCTTAACAATGGAGGACACAAAGTTGCAACATCTTTAGAGGCTTTGTTGCTTCGTCAAGAATTCGAGGTTGCCAGACTTCACCCATTCAATTCTCTGTCCCAATTCCACAAAAAAACCCTTAAGCGAAGCTTTAGATAGGTACCTACGATTCAGGCCATTCATTTTTGGCCTCCAGTCACACTTAAGGCTTGGATTTTTGAGAACCTTTATGTGCTTTGTGACAAGGTTCTTCACAAATGGGGTTCTAATTTCCCTTTCTTATTCAAGGTGTGTCATCGATCCCCCTCCTCTTTTGTTTTGGTTTGTGTCAGCGATTTCCATTTAATTTTAATATATCCGTAGCAAATCGTAATTTAATATCATGTTACAAATCTAATTTTGGGGGTTTCAAAACTACCAGAATTATTTTTTTTTAAATCACCAAAAAAAAACACTATTAGCCACGTCTACTAAATTTTTAATGGTGTTAATTTTAAGGACTAAAATAAGCTTTCTCTAAATTAGAGAAACTAAAAAGAGCAATTTTAAATTTGAGAGACAAAAATAAAACTTGACCTAAATTTGAGAAACCAAAAATATATTTAAACTTATAATAAATATTGTACAAGAGAAATAAATACAAAAATATGTTGTTATATAAACTGATATACAAATAACATTTCATGTTTTGAAATCTTGAAAGTAGTCAGTACAGGACTAATAAAAAATATTTTCACTTGTTCCTTTTCCTCTTTCAACCAAAATAAAGCATTGTCCGCAACATTAATACCTAATTTTTATTTTACAGTCAGAAATCGAAATCCCTTTCTCACTTTCTTTCCTAGCCATCCATCCCCGATTGTCATCGATCTACTCTAGGTATACTCTCGATTTTGTTGACTTCTATGCTGCGATGTTAAATCTTATATTTTCATTTTTGACATTTGATTTTTCCATTCAAGGGGCTTTTGGTTCCAAACTTACTGAAATTGTTTCACCTTACTCGATTTCTATCTTTGCTCTCTCAAGTTTGAGATTTTTGTCATTCGATCGTTGTAGTGGACTTTCCTAAGAGAGAGAACAAGAGGAAACTATACAAGGTAACTTCTCCCCTACTCTTCTTCTTCTTCTTTTATTGTTTTCTCACTTTTCAACCCTAAAATGTATTGAATTTCAAATTTACCTTAGACGCGTTTTTTTCTTTTTTCCTATGCTAATAGTTTTAGCTAATAAGCATATATTACCTTATGTAAGAATGACAAATGTTAGGTTTAAGTGGTGTTTGGTGGTTGATTTCACAATACAAGAAGCAGTATATTGAGATTGTGTGGGGATTTGAAGATGGTTGGGGACATTGTATTATAATAGTAACTAAATCATTTGGATACTATAATCTGCCACTTTTGATTCTATTGAGCACAGTGATGTGTTCTATTGAGCGCATCAGATTAAGTACTGTAAAATTAGAGAATGGAGATGGGAATAAATTAATGAGAAATTATCTAGCCTTGAAATTAAACAAACTATTTCTCTGAGCCCAAGTACCCTTATGTTATGTCAGAATTCAAAATTGGTTTTTGTGACATTTGGCCTGTGGCCCTTACAAATGTGTTTCTATTACTAAAATTCATCAAGATTGGAGAACATCTCAAAATTGAGTTTTCTCCCCACTCCTTTTTCTTGTTATATCTATTAGGGTGTTTGGATGCATGTTTGGCACCAGCACACATGCATTGACTTTGAAGCAATAGAGAGTTGCTTATGCGTCTTTTACATAATTTGATGTGAAAACATGGATTGAGGACACAAATCCAAACACACTATGTGTCTTAGAGGACTACTTATCTTCTCATATGTAACCCTTTTACCACGTAGGTAAAAGAACCTTTGCTTATAATGAAAAACAATAACCTAGGCAATTATTTTCCCATGTAGTGGCGAAAGAACCTTTCAAGAATGATGATTCTCATGTACCATTCGAGATAGTCATGCTTCAATGATATTTCTTTAGGGCCAATGATGCCAATACTTCCTTTATTTTATTTTTTAGCCCCTATTATGTTGTTCGGGATTCAAACAAGGAAGCACATTCATGTGGCCAAGACTAATGTTAGAAAAAGTCGCACATCGATTGGTTTTAAAAATAGGCTTCCACACCAAGCCTATATATAGGAACCTTGGTGGACCCATTACATGCATCCCAAAATTTCTTCTTCCTTTTATGTTTGTTTTGTTTACTTAGAGAAAAAGTCATAGAGAAAAAATAGGTTCTCTTGTAAGGTTCTCTTAGTAATGGTATCCTCCTATTTTCTAGAGAGAGTGTTAATGTTCTCTCCTAGTATTTAGAGAGAAGTATTGTAATTTCTTCCACATTGTGAAATTCTTTTTCTTGCCCATTTGCTAGTTTTTTTCTCGTCTCTTATTTTAGCTGCATGATATTATTTTGTCACTTTGTTACTCAACAGTGGTATCAGAGTTAATAGGTTGCTAATATTATTTTGTTGCAACATGCTGGTATGGTGCCGGACTTATAAGAAAATTCTTAGTTTGCTTTGTGGTTGTAGCTTAGTTTGATCTTCCACATCAGAAAAGAATTTTTCTTGCTACTGGTAATATAGTGTGGTAGTGTGGAAGTACATGTCTAGGAAAGTTTTGGCTAGGAAAGACTTGGTATTTAAGTGTGTTCGTTGGTGACCCACCTCTCTTTCTTGGGAACTTACCTGGTGTACTAATTCACAAACTACAATCACTATTCCTGTATATGATAATATTCAAGGTGAAAATTGTGCAAGCCAGTTCAACTGAAAAATTATTTGGTGTAAAACCATGGTAGCAAAATACGAGATATAAAAATTCAAATGAAGTAATTTCTTCTTGTGGAAATTGAAGATAAGGGTAATTTTGAGGAAAGACAACTATCTAGATGCAATTGAAAGTAGACCTACAGATATCACTGATGAAAAATGGAAAGAAATGCATGACAATGTTGTTGCCAATTTGCATTTAGCAATGGCAAATTCAGTTTTGTCAAATGTTGCATAAAAGAAGATTGCAAAGGAGATTTAGGATGCTCTCATCAAATTATACGAGGTCAAGTCATTCCATACCAGAATATTCTTAAAGAGGAAACTCTACACTCTTCAAATAATGAGTCCACATTGGTGACAGATCACATTAACAATCTGAATACACTTTTTGCTCAGCTTATAGCGTCAGATTTCAACATCGCAGAAAATGAACGTACAGAGCTTTTACTTCAAAATTTACCAAATTCATATGATCAATTCATCGTCAACATAACAAATAATAATGTTGTCGGTTGTTTATCCTTTGATGATGTTGTTGGAGCTATTCTTGAAGAAAAATTCAGGCGAAAGAATAAGGAAGATAGGTTGGAGAATCTAAGTAAGTAGAGGCTTTAACGATAACGAGAGGCAGATCAACGGAACGTGGCTCTAATGGAAGTCAAAATCATGGTAGATCAAAATCTCGAAGAAGGAAGAATCTCAAATGCTACAATTATGCCATGAGAGGACACTTAAAGAAAGATTGTTGGTACAACAAGAAGAATGGAGGAAAAAACTCTAAAGCATTAACCCCTCAAGGTTGTGGTGCAAGTACCTCAAATGATGGAGAAGTCGTGTATAGCGAAGCAACAATTAGTTCTAAAGTTGAATAACAACTACATGATGTTTGGATAGTGGATTCAGGTACAACTTGACACATGACTCCACGCCGAGATTGGTTTTGCACTATTGAGTCTATCTAGAAGGATCCATGTTCATGGAAAATGATCATGCCTTAGAAATTGCTCGAGTTGACACTATCAAATTGAAAATGTATGATGGTACTGTTCACACAATTCAAGGGGTATGACATGTGAAGGGCTTGAAGAAGAACTTATTGTCCATTGGGCAATTGGATGACCTTGGGTGCAAGATCCATATTGAAGGTGGGACCTTAAAAGTAGTGAAAGGCAATCTTGTAATGATGAAAGTAGAGAAGATCACAATCAATCTATACATGCTTTTGGGATATACGTTGCAAGAAGCAGATGCATCAGTTGTAGCAGCAAGCTAAGAAGAAGTAACGATGATGTGGTATCGTAGACTCGGTCATATGTCACAGAAAAAGCTAAAAGTCCTTGCGGAACGTAATCTCTTACCCAAGCTCAAAGCGGTAAATTTACCTTTTTGTGAGCACTATGTGATAAGTAAGCAACATAGATTGAAGTTTCCTAAAGTAACTACTAGAAGCAAACACACACTCGACTTGATTTATTCTAATGTCTGGGAATCACCAGAAATATCCATGGGAGGAGCAAAGTATTTTGTATTATTCATTGATGATTACTCTAGGAGATTGTGGGTGTACCCAATCAGGAAGAAGTCAGATGTGTTTCCAATATTCAAGGAATTCAAAGCACAAGTGGAGCTTGAAACTGGAAAAAGAATTAAGTGCTTGAGGACAGATAATGGAGGAGAATATGTAGATGGTGACTTTCTGACATTTTGCAAGTAAGAGGATATTTCAAGACAATTCTCAATTCCACGTACACCTCAGCAAAATGGTGTAGGAGAGTGGATGAATAGAATTCTCCTAGAAAGAATAAGAGTTATGCTGAGAACAGCGAGAGTGGCCAAATCTTTCTGGGTAGAAGCAATCAAAATTGCCTGTTACGTGATAAATCGATCACCATCAACAACAATTGGTTTAAAGACACTGATGGAAATATAAAAAGGCAAACCAGCTAATTATTCTCCCTTACATATGTTTGGAAGTCCTATGTATATGATGTACAACTCCCAAGAAAGAACAAAGCCGGATCCAAAATCCAAAAAATGTATATTCTTGGGTTATGCTAACAATGTTAAGGGGTATCGTCTATGAGATCCCACTGCCCACAAGGTTGTTATTAGCAGGGATGTAGTCTTTGTAGAAAATGAATTGCAAAGTGAGCAGAGAAATGACAACACTATCAAAGACATTACTATAGTGCAGATAGAGAAGAAGTCTAAAGAAGATGACTCTTCTAAAGCAAAACAAGAGCACGAAGTTCAAGAGCCAAATGAGGGCAATGATGAAGAAGCTCAACGAATAAAACATCAGATAAGGAAACTATCTTGGCACTCAGATTAAGTCACGGCAAGCCATGATGCGTACTGTCTCCTAACTGAAGAAGGAGAACCATCAACCTTTCAAGAGGCTTTGAGGAGTTCAAATGCTTCTCAATAGATGACAACAATGTGTGAAGAAATGGAAACCTTACATAGAAATAAAACATGGGAGCTTGTTGAACTTCGAAAGGGTCGAAAAGTCATTGGAAACAAATGGGTATACAAGATCAAACGAGACAGCAATGATCAGGTGGAGCAATATCGTGCAAGATTGGTGGCCAAAGGATATGCTTAGAAAGAAGGTATTGACTTTAACAAGATATTCTCGTTGGTTGTCAAACTAACCACTATCAGAGTTATGTTGGTTATGTGTGCTGCATTTGATTTACATCTTGAGCAACTAGATGTAAAGACTGCTTTTCTCCATGAAGAACTTGAAGAGGAAATATATATGCTCCAACCAGAAGGCTTTAAAGAACAAGGAAAAGAAAACTTGGTTTGTGGGTTGACCAAATCTCTGTACGGTCTAAAGCAGGAGCCAAGGTGTTGGTATAAGAGATTTGATTCCTTCAATATTAGCCTTGGTTACAATAGATTTGATGATAATGATTTTATCATTTTACTATTGTATGTGGATGACATATTGGTGGTAGGCCCCAACAAAGATCAAATCTAAGAATTGAAGGCACAGTTGGCTAGGGAGTTTGATATGAAGGACTTGGGACCAACAAACAAGATTTTAGGAATGTAAATTCACCGAGACAGAAAAGATAGGATGATTTGGCTTTCTCAAAAGAATTATTTACAGAAGGTCTTATAACTTTAACATGCAAGATTGTAAGCCAATTTCAACCCCACTTCCAGTCAATTACAAATTATCCTCAAGTATGAGTCCTAGCAATGAAGCGGAGAGGATGAAAATGTCTCGAGTACCATATGCATCAGCAGTGGGAAGCCTTATCTATGCTATGTTTTGTACAAGACTAAACATTGCAGAAGTAATGGGAGCGGTTAGTAAATTTATGGCAGATCCTAGTAAAGAGCATTAGAATGCTATTAAGAGGATCCTTAGATACATCAAAGGAACCTCAAGTGTTGCATTATGTTTTGAAGGATTGGAATGTATTGTCAGGGGCTATGTTGATTCAAATTTTACAGGTGATCTTGATAAAAGAAAATCTACTACTGGCTATGTGTTTACACTTGCAAGAGGGGTGGTAAGCTAGTATCCAAGTGTCAGACTGTTGTAGCTTTATCTACTGTAGAAACTAAGTACATGACAGCTACCCAGGCATGCAAGGAACCTATTTGGATTCAAAGGTTAATGGAAGAGCTTGGGTACAAGCAATAGGAGACTACTGTGTATTGTCACAGTCAAAGTGCCTTGCACCTTACAAGAAATCCAGCCTTTCATTCCAGGACAAAGCACATAGGTATACAGTACCACTTTGTTCGAGAAGTAGTAGAGGAAGGAAGTGTGAATATGCAGAAGATTCATACTAAAGACAACCTAGCAAATGTTATGACAAAGCCAATCAACACTGACAAATTTATATAGTGTCGATCCTCTTATGGCCTATTGGAAACGTAAGCAAAAAGGAATGGCAAGGAAGAAAGAAATGGTGTGAAGATATGATTGACTCAATCAAATCTTCAAGTGGGAGAATTGTTAGAAAAAGTCCCACATCAGTTGGTTTTACAAATAGGCTTCCACACCAAGCCTATATATAGGAACCTTGGTGGACCCATTACATGCATCCCAAAATTTCTTCTTCCTCTAGTGTTTGTTTTGTTTACTCAGAGAAAAAATAGGTTCTCTTGTAAGGTTCTCTTAATAGTGATATTCTCTTATTTTCTAAAGAGAGTGTTAATGTTCTCTCCTAGTATTTAGAGAGAAGTATTGTAATTTCTTCCACATTGTAAAATTCTTTTTCTTGCCCATTTGTCAGTCCTTTTCTCGTCTCTTATTTTAGCTGCATGATATTATTCTATCACTTTGTTACCCAACAATTAAGACACATCACCTTTACTCTATTGTCAAAACAAGAAAAAAAATGAAAAAGCAATTGTATGAGGAATAAATTGGTTGTGTCACTCCATAAAAAGTTTCAGAAGTTACTTTTTCCAATCTCTAATTCAAGTGTTTAAATTTCATTAAAAATACATTGCAAGAAAATGGCAAGGGAAGAAGTAAATAGTCAATTGAAATTTAACGAAATGGTTCTAGTTTTGTTTCTTATTAATGGTATTTTAAAAAATTATGATTTTCCTCAAAGAGACTTGTACTTGAGTTTTAATGGTATTATAGATAAGTAATTTGAAACTTGAAAATTTAGAAGTGTTCTGGCAGACACTCTATAGGAACTTTAACATAGTGTGAAAGTTTATAGATTACAACTAATGTTGTCAACCTGCAAATTGCAGAAAATCGTGAAAGGTTGAAAATCTGATATACCATATAGTGGATAGCGTCGCAGGCAAATAACGGAAGTCGCATGGCGGTTGAAATATAATATATATAACAATTACATATGAAAAATATGCACATAAAACTAAACTGTAAAATATTGACATAATATTAACTCAAAAGTTAAATTGTTCAGGTCATAATGAGAAAACTTTAAAAAAAAGCTAGAATAGTGAGATATATAATAAAAAAAAGCTAGAATGGAACGAATAAATCTTTAAAATATAGGGAGAATGAGAAAGAAAAAAGAAAAGGCAAAACTTAAAATTTGGAAAGAAAGAAAAAAAAGAGGAAAAAAAAAGATTAAAAAAAAAAGAACAAATTTTTATAGCACAAGAGAATGAGAAGAGGAAAAAAGAGGAGAAAACTTAAATTTTAGAAGAAACAGAAGTGAAAAAGAAAAAGAAGAAAAAAAAGAAAGAAAAAAGAAAAAAGAAGAGTCAAGAAAGAGAAAGATT
This sequence comes from Spatholobus suberectus, assembly GCA_004329165.1. Classification (NCBI taxonomy): domain Eukaryota; kingdom Viridiplantae; phylum Streptophyta; class Magnoliopsida; order Fabales; family Fabaceae; genus Spatholobus; species Spatholobus suberectus. The sequence continues at coordinate 27,359,678 of CM014732.1, read as the reverse complement.
AAAGAGAAGAAAGAAAAAAAATAAAAAGTATTGTTACCTTGAAAGAATAAGTTGATTTAATGAAAAGGAACACACTTAGCTAATGAAGAACAACACACTAGTTGATGAATAGAGGAGTTAGCATGTATGTTACTTGATTTCTAAACTTCTTCAGCGGCAAGAAAATTAATAAATAAATATTAAATTGTTGGGCTTTTTTTAAAAAAACTAAAAAGACATTTGTTGGCATTTTTGAGCTTTTATTTTAAAGTTTAAATGCATCCCAATTGATAAAGAAGAATAAAAAAAAATAACAATAAACAAATAGATAGTTATGAGGGTCACTTAAGTTTTAAAAAACTCAAGTGGCATTCCTTTAACAATCAACACATGAGTTTTAAGGGGGCTGCTATATCTCACCTTTTTTTTTTTGCTCTTTTCACCTCTTACTTTTACAGAAAAAAGTGTAAAATATCTATTGTGTTCCCACTCTCTTTTATTTTTTTCTCTCTCTTCTTCACACCCCTATTTTATTAACAAAAACGTGTTTCCGTCATGTATCAAATACATCATGAAAACCCGTTTTTGTTATGTATCAAAACTTCGATACACAACAGAAATGTGTTTCTGTTATGTATTAAATACACAACAGAAACTTGTTTCTGTTGTGTTTATTTTTTCAAAAAACTTAATTAAAATATTAATTATGATATAATTTATCCTTTTTAATATTAATCAAATCAATTATAATATAAATTGCCTTTTTAATTAATAATATAATTACCTTTTTAATTAAAATTAAATTAATTATGATACAATTTACCATTTTTAATAGAAATCAAAAATAATTTTGATGCAAATTTCCTTTTTCAATAGTAATCAAATTAATTATGATACAAATTTAAAAAATATACAATACAAGTTATCATTTTTTATAAGAATTGAATTAATTATGATATAATTTACCCTTTTAATAGTAATCAAATAAATTATGATGCAAATTACTATTTTAATAGTATCATAATTAATTTAATTACTATTAAAAAGGGTAATTTACATCATAATTAATTTGATTCTTATTAAAAATGGTAACTTGTATCGTATATTTTTAAAATTGTATCATAATTAATTTGATTGCTATTAAAAAGGAAAATTTGCATTATAATTATTTTGATTACTCTTAAAAATGGCAACCTAGCATAATTAATTAATAATTCAATTTTTTTTATAAAAATTAACACAATAGAAATGTGTTTTCATTGTGTACGAATTCGATACACAATGGAAATAAATAGGCCCTGAGTTTTAACTTTTATGTAAGAAAGCATGTAATTTTGAAGGGAACCCACAAGGGACCCACTATTTCCACCCCAATTTTTGCTCTTTTCACCCCAACATTTATTTGTTAATTTTTTTTTAAATTACCCCTTGACGGAAGCTCATTTCCGTTGTGTACATTACACAACGGAAACACGTTTCTATTATATTAGGGGGTGTGCCTTTCATACACAATGGAAATGCATTTTTGGTATCCACAATACACCGCGAAAACATGTTTCCGTCATGTATCGAATTCGTACACAATGAAAATGTTTTTCCGTTATGTTAGTTTTTGTTTTAAAATTGAAATATTAATTAATTATGCTAAGTTACCATTTTTTAGAGTAATCAAGATAATTATGATTCAAATTTTATTTTTTAAAAGCAATCGAATTAATTATGATACAATTTTACAATATATACAATCCAAGTTACCATTTTTAATAAGAATCGGATTAATTATGATGTAAATTAATCTTTTTAATAGTAATTGAATTAATTATGATATAATTTATGATACTATTAAAACAATAATTTTCATCATAATTTATTTGATTACTATTGAAAAGGTAAATTGCATCATAATTAATTCGATTTTTATTAAAAATGTTAACTTGTTTCATATATTTTTTAAAATTGTATCATAATTAATTTGATTACTATTAAAAAAGAAAATTTGCATCCAAATTACTTTGATTACTATTAAAAATGGTAAATTGTATCATAATTAATTTAATTTCAATTAAAAAAGGTAATTTATATTATAATTGATTCGATTAATATTAAAAGAATAAATTATATCATAATTAATATTTTAATTAATTTTTTGAAAAAATTAACACAATAAAAATATATTTCTGTTGTGTATTTAATACACAACGAAAACGCGTTTCCGTTGTGTATTGAAGTTTTGATACATGTTTTCGTTATGTATTTGATATACAAGGGAAACGTACTTTTGTTAATAAAATAGGAATGTGAAGAAGAGATAGAGAAAAAAAAAAAAAGTAGGAGCAAAACAAATATTTTATGCTTTTTCGTAAAAGTAAGAGGTGAAAAGAGCAAAAAATGGGGTTGGAATGGCAGCCCCCAACCCACAAGACCAAAATGGACCTGAAGCCCACCTCTGAGTCTGACCCGACTCTGTCTTCTTCCTGATTATGAAAACCCTCAAGTGCCGTGACGGAGAAACTATGGTTGTGAGCTGTGCCCGGAAAACCTCGCTGTTGTGAGCTGCGCCCGACCGCCGACGCAACACCCGCGACGCCAAACGCTGCCGCGACGCCTAATGCGGCCGCTATAGCCCTTGTCGTGGACTCCGCAACCCGACTCCATCGCGATTTCGTTTCTGCTGAAACGCGCAACGCTATGGTGTTATAGCTCCGTTATGCCCACGATCTGATAACACTGATTACAACACGGAAGAAAACCAACCACGAGACTGGTCTAAACTCTAAAGTGACAGATTCTGTTTCTCTAGGTTGAGGAAATCTTAAATAATCGTACTAGGTATGGGTTTTTTTCTGTGATCATATCTATTTGAAGTGATTTAACACACTTTAGCTTTGCTTAGATTTTGCTACTGTTACTTTGATGTCAAGTCTTTTTACCTGCCCTGTGGAGTTAACGAATTGCCTTAGCTCAGAATTAAGGCAACAATGGAGTGTACTTTTGTTCAAAAGCCATTGACATATTATGTCTATCTTGATGATCATTACTATTTCAAGATTGGTTTCCTCTTGTGCTTCTCCATGCATTTCACAGGGTTTTAGTGTGTGTGTGTGTGTGTGTGTGTGTGTATTTGCATTTTTAAGGTTTGAATTATTTGAGCTCTAATTTCTCTCCCTATTTTCATGGTTATTGTCAAATTTTATCATCTAAGTAGAGAATTTTATAAAAGAAGGAAATTATTACTTTGCCCGTACAAGAAATTTTGTAAAAGAAAGAAACCTAATTATTTCATCCAAGCAAAAGAAATTACAAATGTAGGTAATTCAATTTTCAAATGCCTGATCCAAACACACTGTTGATTTGTTATATCTGAATCTGTGACCTGTGCTCAGGTGTTCTCATTTTTGTGATATTAGTGAATTGAGCATACTCTGCCCAGTTCTCAGCTTAAAGCATGGATCCGGAGGCTGCACGAACTGCACGAGAATCTCTGGACCTGGCATTCCATATGTCCAATATACTTGATACAGGTCTAGACCGTCACACACTTTCTGTTCTTATTGCACTTTGTGATCTTGGAGTCAATCCCGAAGCACTTGCTGCTGTTGTCAAGGAACTAAGAAAAGAGAAACCCTTATTATCATCGTCACTTTCCTGCGGCTCCTTCTTCTTTGCCATAAATAAATGGATTTTTTATTAGAATAAACTATCAATTTAGTCCTTAAAGTATCATCTCTCTCCTATATAGTCATTGAATTAATGAAATTACATGAGTAATCCGAAAGGATTGAATATCCATCAATTTAGTCTTTGATAAGAGACTAATTTGATGAATTTTTTAATACTTTAAGGACTATGTAGCATGATTTCTAATACTTCAAGAAATACTTATATAATTTTATTAGTTCAAGGACTATTTAGGAGAGAAGATGATACTTTAAAAATCAAATTGATGGTTTACTCATTTTTTATTAGATGCCATTCTGTCTATGCTTGCTCAAGTCTTAATCATCCTGTTTGTCTGTTCTTGATCTGGTTCATTGAATTTCTATGTATGCTTTGCTTGTTCTTTTGAATGAACTTCATTTGATGTATAGTGTCGTTGTTCTAGTACAAAATTGATGTGTTGCAATTAAGAACTCATATTTGAAGGCTTATCTTTGAGAGTAAATTTTCAGTTGGCTAAAAGAGCTGAGTTCCATTCTTGCACAGAGCTCTTAACACATTCCATTTTGTGCAGCAACCTTGATCTTTTCACAATCCAATTTTTTCATAGACTTTACTCCTCTTTTTATGTCTGTCTTCATTTTCCCATTACATGGCTCATCTCATTATCACTCTCTTCCCCTTTCTATATCTTAAAGTATATACACCCCAAGGGGTGTGAAAAAAAAATCATTTTTTGTGTGAAGTGAAAAACACGGCGCATTGAGCTAGAAAAGTTTGTAAACATTTTTTTTTAATAAAGGAACGTTGTAAAATCTGGTCAAAATAATATTGAACCTATTAAAATATGATTACGCTTGTATTTTGATCCTTTATAAATTTTAATGGATACGATTTTACATTTTTTTTTAAAAAAAATTGTAGTGCCAGCTTCGACGATAAGGGAGTTTAATGTATATGATATTATCTCGAGTTTTAGTCATTAAGCTCTTCTAACATTCAATAACCAAAAAAACAAAAAACAAAAGCGCTCTTCTAATATTGTGTCTCAACATATGCTTGATTTTGTTTTTGTTTAATTTTTTTCTTTTTGATAAATAAAAAGTCTAGGTGAGCGGTGAGCAGTGAGCTGTGTTTTGAGAACTTATTATAGGCAGCCTATATATATATATTTTTTTGTACAAAATGTTTGGGAGAGTTAGATTTTAGGGAGTTTACCGGGTCAAGATGGATTGCACGACTTAAAGTGTGCTTATTGGGATACTTACAAATTGCCTACTAATGAAGTTTTCGTATCGACAGTGAAATTCAAACTTATATTTTCGTGAGATATGAGTTGTATTTTTTTCCAATTAGATCAATCTTCATTGTCTCAGGACATGCTTTAAGGCTAAAAGAAACATTTATAAAAATATTTACTAATTTTTTTATCAGCGACATTTTCACATTAGTAATGGGAAATGGGAGATTTTGCTTAAATTTTACACATACATTTTTTAGCCAAAAAGTCCGATATGTAATATATTAGGTATAGTTATTTTTAAACGTAAAGTAAGCCAATAGAAATATATATTACAAAATTTGAAACCTTTTTAAGTTGGGTGAAAGAAAGACTATTAAACAAAACCTAAGAATCCTTAACAAATATTAAAACTAGATTACCAGGTTTAACAAGTTTAATGTTGTTCAAGGTTTGTGAATAGAATAAATATTGACTATTATGGTGTATCAGAAATTTGCAAAATCATGTGATTTTTATATACTTGTAATCTTGACTATTTATTGTTTTTCACGATATATATATATATATATATATATAATTTACTCAATAATACCTATATGGTTATATATATATAGTGGTTAAAATACAAGGATCCCTCCAACTATCGGTTAATTTAAGAAAAATCCTTGTGCATTCAAATTTATGAATACATCTCCATTGTCCCATTATGCTGGTACCTCCCTTACAAAATTTAAAAGACATAATGGTGGGGCTTTGTAAGTATTATATCCTTCTAAATTAATGTTTTAAAAATTAGGCCTTTTTTCCAAAAAAAAAAATTGACATGCAAAAGTCATAGAAAAGAGACATAATGGTGGATTTGTAAGCTCCTTCTCACTTAAACTATTAGACACTAATTAGGCTGGTTTCATAACTACTGAAAGGAAATGTTCAAACTTAAAGATTAAATTAGAATGTTATATTTACATTTATAACAAAGTTTAATTTACATATATATTGTTAATATAAAATATTTTAATACAGTATCTAATAAGATTTTATTATTTTACTACTTCATATTCAGTTATATGATGTGAGGATAAAAAATATTGTATTGAATATCTTTACTAAGGATGACAATTTTACTCAGACCCTATGGGTACTCACAAAAAATATCTACAATGAATAGAATAAATACCCATTGGGCGGGGCCGAAAATTTACCTACAAAATTTAATAGGGATGGGTGTAGGTATGGATACTATAGTAACCCGCCCCATACCCTAAGCATGCACGCACACAAACACACACACACACACACACACACACACACACACACACACACATATATATATATATATATATATATATCTCATATAATATATTAAAAAAATAAGTTCTAGTGAGTATTACTATATTAAAAATCTTGATTCATTTAAAAAAAAAGATATTACAAGAAATATAAACAAAAATAAGAGTTTAATTTATATGCACTGTTAGAGTAAAACCTTTTTTTTTTACATATATGCAAGGTAGAAATTCACTATACTGCGGCATCATATTAATGAATGGGATAATATGATGAAATAATTAAATTTTATTAGACATTTGTGTAAAAGTTTTACACTACCATTGTACATAAATCAAATTTTAAAAATAATTTATAAATAAATTATATCAAAAGATTATATTATTTTTCAAATGTACACATTGCTTCTAAAATATTATTGAAATACTTGTAATTGTTCTTATTTTTAAATGTAGGTTTTTTAAAAGTAAAATTATTCAAATTTTATTTGTTATTAACTAAGTTAAAGGATAGATTAAATGAAATTTCTTTTGTATATTGAAAGTGAAATATTAAAAAACTTAATTATAAAAATTTGATCAATACTTTCATAATTGATACAAAAACAAAATGAGATTTGTCAACCTATATTAAATTCAATTTTGAATATAAATTTCGTCTAAGGCCTTAATTTTTTCTATGACTCTATACTTAAGTAAAGTAAATTATAGTATGCGCGAGTATGAATATATACGTACCCAACGGATATGAGGATAGAGATTAAAGTTGCTACCCATGTGGGTGTGGGTGTAGGTACGGGAATTTTTTTCAAACGCAGTATGGGATGGATACTATAGTACCCTACCCAAATCTTACCTATTGTCACCCCTAATATTTACCTAACAATATATGTAAATTAAACTTAGTAATGTATAAATGTACAACGATGTATAACAAAACCTAGTGACATATCTACTCCTATATTATAAATCTAAATTTTCACTCTTAAATGAGAGTATTTTTAAGAGTTATTCTTGAATTAGAATGCTTTTAGAATTATTCTTGAATAAGAGCATTTTTGGGAGTTATTTTCACTCTCATCGAGTTACATGTCTTATCCTAATACTATAAATTGAGCGTTTAGTTTTATTTTTTATTTTTATTCCTTTCAAATATATTTCTTAATTTTAATTTGATTTAACAACTAACTTAAAAAATTTCTTTCCTAGTCATTTCAAATTACTCTCCTTTTATCTTTATTCATATACTTAATTTTCTTAACTGCTTATCTCTTTCAATCTAGAGAAAACAAGCGATGCACAGATAGTGTAAAGTAGTTTTACACTTGTTATCCAATCACAAGTCATCATTTATTGTAAGTTTATTGACTTTTATAATAAATACTTTAAAAGTCATATCAATAGTGATTTCTGATTAGTTGACGGTGTAGAACTTTTTACACTGACAATGCATGACTAGTAAACTCTTCAATATATCACTTTCATCTTTATCTTTAAATTGAATTTCAATATTTTTAAAAAAATTGTCAATAATTAAAAATAACTTTACGCCACAATATAATTGTTTATTATAAATGCAAAATATAATTTATATGTTCAAAAATATTTATTTATTACAAATTATAATTATAATATAATTTATATATTAAAAAATATTTATTTATTATAAATTTTTTTTATATGAAAATAAACATTTATTATGTACATTGCACAAACTAAAATACTTGTTAAATATATAAGTTACTACAACAAAATCAGTTGTCAGAGTGTCTCAAGGGTCCCCTTTATTGCAAAATAAATAAGGCTGACTTTTTTTTTTAATGAACTCAGGGTATTTATATTCCATATAATCTATATTATTATCCCTCTCAATATATAAATTAGAATAATTATCTTAAAGGAGAGCGTTTTTAGCTGTCATTTTTCAACAAGAGCATTTTTAGAGATTTTTCTATATCTCTTATCTCTTTCAATCTATTATTTTCAATATCTTTAGTTTTAACTTGAATTTAAATAATTTTAAAAAAAATTATCAATGATTAAAAATAATATTGTATCACAATATAAAGTATTTATCATAAATCTAAAATATAATTTATATGTTTTAAAATATTTATTTATTACAAATTTTAATTATAATATGATTTATATATTTAGAAGTATTTATTTATTATAAATTTCAGTTATATAAAATAAACATTTATTCTATGCAATGCACATAATAAAATACGATATAGACTAGGGTGAATCATGTACTAAATGGTCCATGATGAACCACCTAAAATGACTTATTATAATAAGTTATATTGACCTAGTAGATATAATTTTGTATTTATTATTTGTCCCTATAACTTTTATTTTTAATATTTTATTATTATTATTTAGTGCATTGGTAAGGAAAATGCTATTGGTAAGGACACATTAGGGAACAAAATATTAAGGAACAATGCTAGACTTGTTTAGAATGTTCAGTGTTTCGTATTTCATGCCTTTATTATTTTTTTTGTTCAGGATTTTTGTTCAATTTCATGCAGTGGTAAGAAAACATTAGGGAACAAAATATTAAGGAACAATATGAAATCTCATATCATTCAGGGGGCGGGGAGGAGAGTACTCGAGGAGCGAGGGATTAAGGAGACAGTGGGTGATAAGGCGATGAAGGAAAGTGTCGGTGAGAAGAGAAGGCAACCGATGGAGACTGCATCTTTGCATCCGCCATTTGTCCATGCTTTTTCTGCTCTCACACGCTGCCTTTATGCAAAGTCCAATCAATTCACTTTCGTTCGTCATCTTCTGTTCGTTCTCTCTCTCTTTATATGACTTTTGAAATCGAAGGCAAAGACAAAAATTAAATTACGCAAGTCTAACTTTGATTTCGTATCATTCGAGATATTTTCAGGATTTTTGTTTTGGGTTTTTATTCGGTTTTTCTCTCTCATTTTTTATTCTTCTTGTGGGTAATTATTATTGCAATTGGACCCTCCAATAATTTGTTTCTAGGTTGAAGAAACAACAATTTCTAAATTTTTTTAGGTGGAAGAATGTTGATGATCCGACCTCAACAGTAGGGTCTGGGTAGGTTAACATACTACCCCTCTCAATGTCTGTGTCTTTAAAAAAATACTCGTATCCACCTCTGTACTTGTATGAGTAGCAACTTTAATCTTTATTTTCATGCCTGCTGAGTATTTTTATACTCATATGTGTACCCACTACCTGCACTTTACTTACATATAAAATTAATAAATCAATAAAAAATAATTAAAAAATTACTACAACGAAATTGAAAATTTACTTTTAAATAATATAATACACAACATTAAATCAACTAAACATAATATTAAAACCATCCATTATAATTAGATTATAGTTTGTACCAAGTGATTTAATATGATAAAGAAGGATGTGCGGATTCTCTTTCTAATGCTTGAAATTATAGACATTTAGTGTTTTAATTCTTAACTTTTATAAAATGTGATTTAATTTTTTAATGTAAAATTATAGTAGATAAAAAGTAAGATAGATAAAATTATATGGTTTTTATATAATTAGAGGAGAAAATGTCAAATTAAAATTCAAGTGATTGAGCTTTATAACTTTATTAATTAAATTAATAATTTATAATATGTATAATTATATGCAAATAAAATATTTTATTTAAATAATTATATATAGAGAGATGCAGGTATGAGACAGGGTAAGTACTATAATATCCGTACCCTACACCCATCTTCATTGAATTTTGCAGATAAATTCTTGGTCTCACCCCATCCCCATTATGCGAGTTTTTAACCTCTCTATTGAGAGTATTTTTTACATGTACCCGTAGGGTCTGGATGCAATTACCATCCCTACTCAGCAACAAAAAAGATGAATTTGTAAATTTTTATAAAAAAATATTTGCAATTAAATCTAATTCATCTAGTAGGTAGCTGGTCAAAGATTCCAACTGTTGATTAGAAAAATATTATATCTGATGGTATATGTTGGTGGTTCATCATAGACCACTTGTTAGATGGTTCAATCTAAAATTCTTCTACAATACTAGTTATTATTAAATCTGTCAAGAACATGTGTACGTGTCACTTATTGGTACATTATAAGTTCCATTCTTTTTCTTCCTTGTGTGCTTTTCTTTTGACATTTTCTTAATTTTACCATTTTATTACGTGAATTACTTTTTTTTTTTAAATTATTGTTCCGAGATGTTAATTGTTTATGTCAATCTTACATTTTCATCAATTTTTATAATTGCTTCTTCTTTTGTTTAATTTTGTTACTTTCTTTATTTTTAATTTCTTCTATTTTTAATTCACTTTTATTTTAAAATTTTGGTACATAATAAATTAAATGGTTGATAATTTTTTTTTAATTTCAAACTAGATATAAATCAAAAAGTATTGTGAGAGAAAAAAAAATTATTTCAAAGATGTTATTAATTCCGTAAGAAAATAAAATTCTTTTTAAATTTAAACCTAGACAATTTCTTACCTATATTTGTTTCATTTGTAATGATAATAAATAAAAGTCAATGTTAGTCTCTTAAATATGTTGAAATTTATCTTTTTGAGCCTATTTTTTCCTTATGCCTAATTGTATGTTACAATTTTGAGGATTACTTTATGTAGTGGTTTGAGAATTCTCATGTGTGATAGTAAAAGAAATTTTTTCACCACAATTTCAAATATTATTTATAAAAAAGTTTTTTACAATTTAATCTAAGTAAGTTTTTTACACACACATCTTGTTTTGCCCATATATTTTTTTTTTCAAGGATATGACGCAGTCTATTTTTTGTGAAATCAATATTTTTATTTCATTTCGTTATGATTGAAATTATATGATTTCTAAATTTTATATAAAACACAACTTTTCAGAAAACAACTTTTTTTTTTCTAATTTTCATATTTGAGTAATTATGTAATTATTTCATTCTCATTTTATGAATTTTATTGTACTATTTTTTTTTCGAATAATTCTCGTAACAATACTCTCCCGTGTTTTGCACGACTTTTCATCTAGTTATTAATTAAAACAAGTCTGACTATGGGCTCTTGTATTATGCACGAAAGTACTTGTCCAAGTGGTAACTAGTCTTTGTCTTCTTCATTACTTTTGTGGGATGTTCACAATTAGTGATTCTCAACATGCTGGGTTTGGACTGGAGTGGTTGATAGACCAGGTCATAATTGGTTTAGTCCGATCAGCCAATCCAATCATGTGCGTTATTCATGCTTGATTAAAAAATTTACAAAAGATATTTTTACACAACCTAATTTTAAATAACCCGTCTATTTATGTTTATCGTTTAACCCACTTACATAGTTTATTTTAATGGAAGTTGCTAATGTATATTTATTTATTTATGTTTGAAAGAAAATTGTTAACAAATTATATCTTCAAAAGTATTTTGATAAATTTAATTTTTTAAGATAATTTTTTTAAATTAGAGTATATTAGAAAATATTAATACTAACATGCATGTTGAATGCATGTATTTAAAAAAAAAAAATCTAAATTTATAATGTTTTAATATGTTTCTTCTAGTGATAAGTAAGTGTATCAATAAACCTCCTTTCTCTAATGTATGGTAATAAATTATGATTTTGCTATTATATTAAATAAAAAACAATATGATTACATATGCGAATATCATTAAAATTTAATTAGAATATACATAACTTTTACAATTATAAATTGTTATATATGTTAAGTTTATTTATTTTTATAATAATTATTTTAAAAGATATCTGAAATAATTTTTGATTGGTTAAGTATAAAATTATTACATTAATTAAACTCTATTAATTAATTATTAATTTTGGATGTAACGTCTTTGATGACATTATTCTGAAGTCACGATTTGGATTATGGACACTTGCAAACTGCTGCTCTTTCTTGGATTTTGTGGTGGAAGAAGCTCTTTGTCTACAATTTTAGATCCAATCTAATAATAATAATAAAACAAAAAACACAAATCGATTAAAAAAATAAAAAATTGATTAAAACTGAATTATTTTAATTTGTTTAATCATTTTTTGTATAAATCTATCAGTCCAAACCGAAACGATATTTTATTAAACATCCGGGAGTTGCCATTCGTACATCCTTCTCTCCTTGCATCATTCTCCATTAACGTTTCAACTCTCTCTTCTTTTATATTTTTCTTTTTAAAATAACAAAACGTTGTTGCGTTGGTAAATATAAATGCTAATAGTAACGTTGTAGGATTTGTGTACCATGTTGCTCAACATTGAATTAATGGCCTTCGGATTAGGATGGTAAAATCTTTGTTCTTGGAAAGTAACAACCGTAGAACCTCGCATCATAACAATGTGCTTGCATCCGGTAATATTATTATTATTACTATATGGAATTGTGTTATTATTATTATTATTATATAGAATTGTGTTATTATTATTATTATTATTTATTAATGCCAATTCAGTGCCCCAACAAGTCGGTCAGTGAGTGGTGTGCTGCTGCGTATATATTCTGGACTAGACATCTGCATATGACATTTTTGTTAGTAATTGACATTTCTTTGGAATAGTAATTAAAAATATTAGATTATAAAATATTTTTAGACATAACATAATTAAATAAAGATATATTGATAAAAATCGAATCATTTAATTTAATTTAAATCACATTTTATTATATCAGATTGATTGGTTTTTTTAAGAAAAAAACAATATAAACCAAATCAAACCGTGAGTTGTTTTAATTTTTGGATTGGTTAATTTTTTAACTCAAAACAAATTCAAATCAATCTTTTAACACCCTTACAATTTTGGCATCATCTTCAACTTCGAATCACATCATGATCCATCATTACCCAAAAGCCGACAAAAACATGATCGAGTTCAAAACCTAAAATCGGATTCCAACCTTATCAAGCGAATACGTAGGTAAAATGGCAGTAGTCAACATCGCATAAGGGTGCTTTTGCAATGGGAACGGCTACTTCGAAATTGTGCATTCATTATTGCCTTCCTCATCACATCCGGTTTAATGCGATCGTTTTCTAACGCTAGCTATCATTCTGGTTCGGTTCCGTCAAATTTGGCAAAGCGTGGATGTTCCTTTTCAAGGGCAAGGTTGTTCTTAACAAATCAAACAATAGAAGAATTTTGAAATAGGTATAATATTCTATAGAGATAACACTTTTTAGAGATTTTTTTCTTTTTAACTTTTTAAACCATTGCTATTTTTTTTATAATAACCACCTAACTAGAACCTTTAAACAATCATTATTTTTTTTTAATGAAAACGTTTTTAGTTTGACCTACCTGCAATATAAATGGCTAATGATATCTACAATTATGCACCATGTATATTGTATATTGATTAGAGTTTCGAAAATAATTTTTATATAATTAAAATTTATAATAAATATTTTTTAATACGTAAAGTATATTATAATTAAAATTCGTAATAAAAAATATTTTTAAACATATAAATTATTAATATTTTAGCTTGTACATTATATTGGATAAATGTTTGTTTTTTTTTATAATTAAAATTCAAAATAAAAAATATTTTTGAATATATATAAACTATATTATAATTAAATATCATAATAAATAAATATTTAAATATATAAATTATATTTTGAATTAAAATCAATAATTTAAAGGTTGATATCTATTCCTACCCCAATCAATAAAGTATCATACATAGACGAGAAATGTTGTTGATTAGATCCTCGAGAACAAATTCGACCATTAGGGCTAGGTAACTCAAAGGTCTAGTAGACAATATCTTTAGGAGCATTAGCCACCTCAATATGGGTGGAAAGACAAGCCAAGTCTGTTTCATATACCCAACAAGAGGGAATAGACACAATGTCGAGACAAATCCACCAAAATTGTCCCAATTCACCCTAAACAATTGAAGAAACCCCACATTCACCCATGATCCTAGAAAGAACTACCCTTGAATAGGAAAATAGTGCGAGCCAACACAACTAGACACAACCAAGATAAAGATGAAATATAGAATCATTCCACTCTAGGGAAAGCTACGAAAGCCACTTGTGCACATGAAAGAAGAGTAGACTTCAACTTGCCCTAAAAGGAAGGTTCAAGAAAATGATCCATAAAGTATAAATAAGCACAATACTTGACTCAGAAGGGAAAAAGAAGAATGTGAAACATTGAAAAATTTTGAATTATGAAAGAAACAACTGTCAAAAGAAGGAATTGTCAAGACGTGTTGCTAATTTTAGAAGGATGAAAGGGTTTTTAAGCCCAAATCCGAAAAGGGATAAAGAGTTAAACCTAGAGTAACAATTAATCCCAATGAAAATAGAACAGACAAAAAGATGAATCAAACCAATACGTCAAAATAATCACCAAAAGACATAGCCAATCCATTAATTAGGGGGCAACTGTTCTAGATTCCTCTTTAGAAGATTCAAGTCCAGTATAACAAATAAAACCAATGTGTTTGCCCAATAACCGTCACCCGATAAGTAGACTCCAAAAGCCTATATTGAGAACCTTCCAATAGAGGATGAACCTCATTACAACCATGTAACACCGAATCTTAACCCAAAATTTGTTAGAAGCTCGATATTCTTACAAGATTTTCCTTGAGAGCCATTTCCCATGCCTCTTCATGTAAGAAACACCAGTGGAAATTCCATCTAAATATTTCATCCATGTGGAAAGGTGTTGAATAAAGTTTAAAACTTTAGTAATATGAATTTAAAATAACAAAATTTATCCTTTTTTATTTGAACTCAAATTTTAAGAAAATTTAGTGAAACAAAAAAATTAAAAATTAAGTTAAAAGTTATTAAAATTCAGGGGGATAAAGTATAATTTACCAAAAAAAAATCAAACACATCCTAATTTTTTTATGACTCTTTCTTTCTCTCTCTCTCTCTCTCTCTCTCTCTCTATATATATATATATATATCGCATACCCGTCCAAATTAAATAAATATTCCAAGGCTGATTTTGTCTCTTGCTTTTATTCAAATCATACTTTTTGCATTGTAATGCATTTCAACTCACGATCGTGAAATATCAAATATGGTCCAATTAGATCATTATTATTCGGGTAGAAATTATTAAAATTTATTATAACATGAAAGAAGTGAGAAAAACATGGGATGATGTAGAATGAGAACCACGCGATCAATGTTAGTCACACATCATGACAAAGAAATTAAGAAAACAACAAAAGCCGGCACCATTTAGAACCGGAAGTATCCGGGCAAGTTAACCAATCCTCAAAAGTCAAAATTCAAACACAGCTTATGAGACGCCACCTTTTGTTTCCACACATAGGACACACAAGTAAAACTTTTGCACATATAATAATTGAATTTAACTCCTCTAAAATAGAGGAAGTATAAGATAAAATACAATAATAATTAATAATTAAAAAATTCATAAATGAGATTATAATTAATTTTAAATTTTGTTATTATATATATATATATATATTTTTTTTTAATTTTATCATAATTCTCAATAGTTAATTTTTCTAATCAACAATTGTAAGTGTATTTATTTTTAAAATGTATTTCTTCACTTTAGTGGAGTCAAATCCAGAACAATGAGATATAACCATGTGTTATATGGATGCTGTAAAATTAAAAAGACATACAATTTTTAAATATATAAAAATCATTTATTAATGTGTCTTATTAAAACAGTAAATGACAAGTAAATGAAATATAAACAAAAAATCATAACTAATACTACTAATGTATCATTATCACATTTGTCCAAATAATATTATGGTTTTACTTAACTAAGAGCAATATGAATTTTTTCTATAATATTTGTTGTTATGCTTGAGTATCATGTGACATTATAAGCATAAAAAAAAATCATGTTAAAGGTGTTGGATTAAAAAAAAAAGGGTGCAAAATAACACTTAATTAATAAAAGTAATATATATATATTATTTTTTTTTCGTCAACTCACGGAAGATTATTTAGTTCTGTAAATATAATAACCTTGTAGCTAGTTGTAAAAAATAAATTTTACATATATTAATATGCTGTCACTAAGAAGAGTAATTAGCAAAAAGAAATACAAAACTCTAAAAAAAAGCAAAAAAAAAAATAGAAGGATAAGATGAAGGATCAACTAAGTAAACGAAAAAACATTTGTAACATTAAATTTAGAATGAGAGATGAAAATAAGAGTGTTGAATAAATATTTAAGTGTATCAAGTAACTATAGTGAAAGGGATTAGAACAAGGAACAAAGAAGAAATTAAAATAGGTAGATTTTGTTGAAGTAGTTTAAAACGTGATGGTGAGATAACCTGCATTTTAAGTTTTATATATACTGATACAGAGCCTAATAAGACCATTGTGCTTGAATCATAATCCTTTGCGCACAAACACTTGTGCAAAGGATTTATCATCCCAATTAAACCGACAACTTCGCTCACACATGAACATGCTGCCTCTGTCGTTTGCTATGATTGCAACAATAGTTATTGTCCTTGCACAAACACTTGCGGGGGTGAGTTCACTTCCTGAAGCTGATAAAATAAGCAATTTACCGGGACAGCCACAGGTCAAATTTCAGCAATATTCAGGTTACATTACCGTGGATGACCAACATCAGAGAGCTTTGTTTTACTACTTTGTTGAAGCAGAGGAAGACCCTGCTTCCAAGCCATTAGTCCTCTGGTTGAATGGAGGTATATATCTTGTTGTGTATCATATACGTGATTTTGTTCATTCATTTGTTTTGGAATCTGGCTTAAACCTTTGAGACTGATCAAAATAATTAAGATGCTTTCTTGGTTTTGATTTTTGAAGGGCCTGGTTGCTCATCGATTGGAGTTGGAGCTTTTGCTGAGCATGGCCCTTTCAGAGCAAGTGACAACAATATTCTGGAGAAAAATGATTATAGTTGGAACAAAGGTGAACCTTAAAGCCAACAACTCCGCACATCCAATGCTTTTATTTTTTTTCTTGGGGATCAAAATATCAAATATGGTCTTTTAAAAAAAAAAAACAAAACAAATTTGCTTACTTATTTCATCCTTATCACAGAGGCTAATGTGCTATACTTGGAGTCACCAGCTGGTGTTGGATTCTCTTACTCCAGCAATAGATCTTTCTATGACATAGTGACCGATGAAATTACAGGTTCTTTTTCACTTTGTTTTGTGCACGATGGAATTTAAATAGCAACAGAAGAATCATAGCGTCATAAATGCTTAAGATTTTATCAACTTCTTGTCTTTCAGACATTTCTCAAGAAGCTGACAATGGTCTTGTTCTTGTACAGCTAGGGATAATCTTGTTTTCCTACAGCGCTGGTTCATTAAATTCCCTGAATACTCTAATAACGACTTCTTCATTACCGGGGAGAGCTATGGAGGTAAGAATCAGATATAAATGGATAATATATTCACTTTGAAACTGCATAAGGTAATGCACACTTGTTTGCAGGTCACTATGTTCCACAACTCGCACAACTTATTGTTCAAACCAAGACCAAGTTCAATCTCAAGGGGATAGCAGTGAGTGCAGAAGGGAAATTTTGAATAATTATAATATAAAAGACCATTTGGTTTATTTGAAAAATATAACATATTCATATTTATGTTGGTATTTTGCAGATAGGGAATCCTCTTCTGGAGTTTAATACTGATTTCAACTCCAGATCTGAGTTCTTTTGGTCCCACGGACTGATATCAGATGCCACCTACGAAGACTTAACTAGAGTCTGCAACTATTCCTCAATTAGGAGACTAATTAATAATGGGAATCTTAGAGGCGTTTGTGAAACAGTAAATAACAGATTGTCTACTGAGGTTAGCAACTATATAGATGTATATGATGTCACTCTCGATGTTTGTTTGTCATCAGTGAATCAACAGGCTTATGTGCTGAATCAACTGGTGAGCTTCATCTACTTTCTACATAGCCATCTTAATTCTTTTTTTTTTTTTTTCCTCACAGTTGTTATTCTCTTGATTTCTTTTGCTTAATTGCTTTCGTCTCTGGTTCAGCAAGACACACAGAAGATAGATGTTTGTGTTGGTGATAAAACAACCACATACTTGAACAGGAAAGAAGTCCAAGAATCTCTGCATGCTAATCTTGTTGGAGTCACCAAATGGTCAACTTGCAGCGAGTAAGTTTTATTCTCCAAAGATGACAGTATGACACATTCTTGAGTGCTTTAGAGATGCAGATATTTATGTTCACAATTAAAGGGAAAAAACTTAGATGTAGTTTTTTTAGTGTTTTTGCATTTTTGGTACTGTTCTCTTATATAAGAATTAGAGTTTCATTTTGGGAACTTATCCTGACATTTAATGTAAACATTTATTATGCAAATTATTAAAACTTTAATTCTAATTGGAGAACAGTACACCTAAAGAACTATATTTAAGTTTTGTGCAAAAAGAAAAGTAATTAAGGTGTGAGATTAACCCCTGAACTAATAATAACTGTTAAACCTCACACACACACAAAATTAACTGTTAAAGAGTCCGTTAATTTTGTTACTTAAAAGCCTAAAACATTTCCGTTACATTTATTTTCTTCAAATTTTCCTAGATATGGTAAAAAATTTACATGAGCATTAAGCAACACAAGAAAGTTAATTTTAACAAAAGATATAAAACTTATATATGTATTTCCATCTAATTTTAGGGTCCTTTGCCCACCAATCTTCAATCTAATTTCCCTGTTCTGCATTCTCAAGCACAATTGGTCACCTTACCTTTTTTTTCCTGAGACTTACATCTACTACTAACAATATCTTCCTTATGTCACAGAGTTCTGCATTATGACTATCAGAATCTAGAAATACCAACAATTCCTATTCTAGGGTCACTTGTTAAGTCTGGCATCAGGGTTCTAGTATACAGGTAATTGAATTTGTTTAATCATTGACATTTAGCTAACTCCACACATCAGGGAATAGCATTTTTGAAGTAAGCAAAGTCATTTCTCTATGCAGCGGAGATCAAGATTCAGTGATTCCATTAATGAGTTCGCGATCTCTAGTTAACGGATTAGCCAAGGAAATTAGACTGAATACAACAGTGACCTATAGAGCCTGGTTTGAGGAAAAGCAGGTTAATACTTGGAGTGCAATATATCCTTGAAATATTCATTACCTCTTTGCACTGCCATTTCAATCATCCTTGATTTGATGTATATATTTCAGGTAGCAGGATGGACACAAGTATATGGGGACGTCTTAGCATATGCCACTATAAGAGGAGCATCTCATGAAGCTCCCTTTTCTCAACCACAGAGATCACTAGTGCTATTTAAAGCATTTCTGGAAGGAAAGCCATTACCTAGTGTAAAATAAAATATGAACAGATTTAATTAACACTAGGCGTTCTCATTTACCACAATAAATCCTTCCAAAATCCACACAGAAACTGTTTATTGCTATTGAATTACCTTTTGATTGTTATCTTCGTTCTTTCCACATGTCACTTTCTTTCCAAACAATGTGCTAAAGGTGCACAGGTAGAAAGAAAGTACAAGGATTAGCAGTTTACAATCAACAGAAATGAACTGAATTTGACTAATTGTACCATCTCTGCTGAAAGTAACAGATTTAATCGAATAAAATATAAAAAAAGTATTGAAAAACCCAAATTGGATCTTTGTGCATTTTGCAACTTACGTGATGTTCTTTGGATTTTGGCTAGTGGTATATACATTATGGCAGGTATTCGTTGTTTTAGGAATGCGGAATTTTTATAGGAGACTTTGTCAAAATTTCTATAAATTTGAAAGTATATAACTTGTTTGGAAAATGATTTCGCAAAGTATGTTTGTGTTAGTAAGGTTTGTTGGGCTAAAAGAGTGTTTCAAATTCCAATCAGCTTATTATCTGTGCGCCGGTCACGGTTTAGGTTTTGGGTCGTGTGTATGACACAAGGGTTGTCTTCCCTTAGGTAGTTTCACAGATCATATTTTGATTCTCATGTAAAGAGGTTATTTCCTTTTCATGGCTTTAGTCCATTCGTTTATCTCTTTCATCTTCATAGATTCTGTAAAACTTTGAACACATCATCTGTCAGAGTTTTATACTATTTTGAAGAGTATATGATGGATGGACGTGAGGATCATCTGAACTCAGGTTGTACCTGTTGCTCCAATATCGTCTCATCATCTAATCACGGGGTATGGTCTGATTCTTTGTCTAATGAGGTATCATTTGGGTCTCTATATAATTTAGAGAATCTTGCCTTTGCATATTCCCCCCCTCCCCCCCCCCCCTAAATCAAAGCGTACCATAAGGATTAGACTATTTTATGACTTCTGTCTTTTTTACCCAAAATTGCTAATCATATGATCCTCAAAGAACACATCTCTACTTCAAACAATCTTCTTATTCATAGGATCCCACAAAAATAGCCAAACTCATCCTTTGGAGAATCAAGTATACACACTCCTTTGTTTTGTCATCTAGTTTCATTCGTACATCCTCGAAAATGTGCACAAAGAAGCCTTACATGACTACATCTAAAGACTTTGAGGTGACTGTAAGACGCTTTATTATTAGATCATACTTCCTCTATAATTTATCCGTTCAAGGGTCTTAATAATGATAGATTTATCAGATCAGTTGCTATCTTCAAAGCTTCACCGTAAAAATGTTTGAGTAGATTTTGACATGACTCAACGTGCATTTGACCTTTCCTTCAACCTTTTAATTCATTTTCTCAACCACTTCATTCAATTGAGGAGTTATTGGTGGGGTACTTTTCAAGTCTGATACCATGTGTCCTATAATAAGTTTCAACGAGATCATGGTATTCTCCACCATTGTGTTCTCTCATACACTTCAACTTGAAAATTTTAAAGGATTTAGAAATTTATTTAAAGCCCTATTAAAATTAAATCATATGAGATATCAAATATATAAAATTAAATTCTAAAGCAAAATAAAATTCAATTTTTTTTTTTTTTGTAAAGACACAAATATCTTTCATGAGAGACAATCTTATTCGAATCGGATAGAAATATTGTACGAGCACAAACCTTATTTTTGTACCATAATATTACATTTATTTTTTCTTTTGTGAAACCCCTTTTAAATCTTTTATGTCATTTTAGTAGTTGAAACAATAAAAAAAAAAGATATTATGCAAATGTCAAATATGAGAAAATTTTAAAAATATATTTAAGGAGAATGAAAAAGTTTGAAGATTATCTTAGGCTATGTGTAGATTGATGGTAAGAGATGGAATGCGAGGAAAGGGAAAGGGAAGGTAAGTGATGCCATTGTTTTTTTTTTTTTTTTTTAAATTAGGATGGAATGGGATCCATTCCATTCCATTATTTACAAGCATTTTTCTTCCCCTCTAATTTGGGAGGAATTAATGTGACGAAAGTCATGAAACACAAACATTTTATTATATATTGACTTTTTTAATCTTATCATTTTGTTCTATATATTAGTTCTTGCTTCTCATCTCACTCTCCCTTATTTGCTCTGACTTCTTCGTGCCTCAGCCTCTTCTCACATGTCTCACCTTTTTCTCACGTGCCTCACTCTTTTCTTTGCCTTTAACGTAAATATTTGATAAGAATGACAATAACTAACTAGATTATGACAAAAAAAAATAGTCTAATGTATTATGACATATTAAAAAAACTAGTATTTGTATGTGTATTGCATCAGGTAAATATTTGTTTCTATATAATTATAATTATAATTTATAATATATAAGTATTTTCAAATTTATAAATTATATTATAATTAAAATTCATAATAAATAAATATTTTTAAATATATAAATTATATTTTGAATTTATGATAAATAATTTAAATTGTAATATAAAGTTACCTTTAAATTGAAATGGTTTAGTGAATAAGAAAACTAAGTATGCAAATAAAGATAAAAGGAATGTAGTTTAAGATGATTAAGAGAGATATTTTGGCTAGTTGTACGGATAGTATGTGAAATGCACCCCAAAAGAGAAGAAAGTATTGAGAATTTCTAATTAAAAGAGTAGAGAGGGTGGGAGCTTTATTCTCCAAGTTAAGGATTCTGATTTAATAAACAAGTATATTACTTTTAAAAATATCAAAATTTAAAACATAACACGTGACCTTTATTATGTCATTTTTTATCATATCTTTGTACTCAATTTTATGGTTCTAATAAAATAATGCATAAGAACATAAAGTAAATAAAATATAAAATGTTTTTAAAGTAAGGACAATGTGGGAATAAAAAAGTTATAACTCATTTCTTTTTGTCCTTTTTCCAAATGATGGAATTGAATCTTTATTCCGTTCCATTATAAAATATCTAAACAATGGAATAATATTTATAATTCATTCCATTCCATACCATCCCGCTCTATTATATTCCGATCCATTCAGTTTCATTATCTACTACCAACCCAAACATAGCCTTAAAGAAAGAAGATACAAAAATAAAAGATGAAACTATAAAACAAAAAAATAAAATAAACGAATTGAATAATAATGAAAGAGATATATAACAAAATGATTAACTAAGTAAAATGAAAAAAAAAGTATTAGAATTCATAATTTTCAGAACTTTTGATTATGAATTATGGACATTGGTGTCTGCACTGAAGTCAAAATTGAACGACATGACGCACCAAAGAAAGAAATTGTTACAAGCCTTGCTATTCACTTAATAAATTATTTATACTTCTTATTAAACTTTTTTGAAAAGGAAAGTTTGAATGTTCAAATCACAAGCATTGGTAATTATGAAAAATATTTTATAAAATTTAATAAATTAATTATTGTATTCTATAAAATCAAAATCCATCTAAGATTTAATGATTTAATTGATTATTTTAATTAGAATATATACTTGTTGTAATAATCTTTGTTACCATAATTATGGATTTTTATAAATTAAAAAATATACAAAAAAATTCACTGACATTTTGGCAGGAAAAAGAATTAATTTGGTGCTACCACATGATATTTACTTAGGTGACAAGACTTTCTTCTATAATAATATATAATTGATTATAAAAAAAATTCATAAAATTTAATTAAACTGAGTATCGTATTATATCAAATCAAAACCCATATAAGATTAAATGATTTAATTGATTATTTTTAATCAGAATATATACTTGTTGTAATAATTTTTATTACTATAATTATTATTTTTATGAATTCAAAAATAAAATGAAAATTTTCACTAGCATTTCAGTGAGAAAAAAATTAATGTAATGTTGTCACATGGCATTGTCTTATCTCCGCACTCAACACTCCCCTTCCCTCTCTAGCATCGGATTGGATTGACTCGATGAACCCTTATTATAATTGATTTGATTCTTGAATTTATCTTTTCTCAACTAGAACCAATCCAACAACCCGATCAATTATTTTTTGATTTTAAATTAATATAATTTAAACACCATTTTTTTTGTAGAGACCACATGTATCTTCTACTAAAAGTAATTATACTCGAGCTAGGTAGGATCACTATAGATGACAAAACTCTCTCTCTGAATATTTAACGTAGTTGCATTCAAGCACCACTTTTAAATAGGATAAAACTTAGGTGCAATTCCTTTGGTACTTTTGATATTATTCTCTAATCAAAATTGGAGTTTCATCTTGGTAATTTGCAAGGTGAAACTCCAATTTTGATTGGAGAATAATACTAAAAATACTCAAAAAACTGCACTTAAGTTTAATTTATTTCTTTATTCTTGCTAGCTGACCATTTAACCATTGTTTAAATGAGAATATGATATAAATGTTTCGGGCTTCAAGCCTCGTACATACAAAAAAAAAAAAAAAAAAAACTGACGACATTACTGCAACAATATCTTCCACAAGGCAAGAGAGCGCCTCTGGCTGTTACAATTCTCCCTATCTCACTGCCTTAATTTTAACATTAATCTTTTCAAGTTTGAATGACTTTAGCTCCTCTCAATTAGATCTTTCAAATTGTGTCATTTTTCTCTCTTTTCTTTCTTTCTTTCTCATCTTGGCCTATTTGCGCAGAGTAGTTTTTTTTTTATATGAAATATAAAAAAAAAAAACTGTTCTGCACTAATAGGCCGAGATAAAAAAAGAAAAAAGAAAAAAAGAGAGAAATGTCACTAGGGATAAAAGGACAAAGAACTGAAAGAATGGAAGAAATTAACATTAAAAAAATTGAAACTACTAATGACAGAACAAGTTATAAATTGTAATTTTGACCAAAATCAAAGAATTATCCTTAACTCTTTTTATACACAGTGCACTACACATATTGACCCAAGTATCAAATTTAGTAAAATAACATATTGGTTTAATTACCTTTTTAGTCCTTATAGTTTCGTCAACTTTACCTTTTAGTCTCTATAGTTGAAAATAATCCATTTTAGTCCCTATACATACACTTTTGATACAAATTTGGTCCCTGTCATTTTAAACCGCCACAAATTGAAAAGAAAACGCCAAACAATATCAATTTGTGGTGATTTTTCACCGCCAATTTTTATTTTGTGGTTGTTTTCTCTCACGGAATTAAGATGCAAGGACCAAACTGGTATCAAAAGTGCATGTATAGGGACTAAAATGAATTATTTTCAACTATAGAGACTAAAAGGTAAAATTGGCGAAATTATAGGGACCAAAAAAGTAATTAAACCTAACATATTTAATAACTTTTCACAAAAGTTAACTTCTATCAATTCAACCAATGTGTTAAAAGTTCTTTCGAAATAGATTAAGTGTTCCAAATTTCATATGCATTTTAAGAAATTAATTAATAATTTACTGTACTATTTTATTTTAGCATATAATATAATATTTAAAATATAAATAAATTTCTACAATTAGATTGTATATTTATAAATTTCTGGATTATATAAAATTTGAGATACATAATTATCAAAATAATATAATATAATTCAATAGTTAGATGAATAAAGTTTAACTTTTATAAAAATTTTTTATTAAAAGTATTACTTTACTAAATTTAATATTTAGATTTGATCCGGTTATATATATATTATATCATTTAAACATAACACTAAATTATCCAAACATAACATTAAAAGCATCTAAACATAACCTTAAATTATCCAAACATAATCTTAAACCATTCAAACATAAATCATAACGAAACAATATTAGAAACATAACCATTTAACATTATCATTCTTAAAAGTAATGTTTTAATTATTTTACATAATCATTAGAAACTAAGACATCATGTGTTGGTACATTCCAAGACCTGCCAAAAAATGATTAAAACACAACCTCTATGATACATTGACACTAATTATCTTATAATTATATTGCCTATAATGAATAGTTATAGATTATGGACAATTAGTTGCATAGAGGTTAGTTTCATATATGGACAATTAATAGAACCATATTTAGACTACCACGTCCATAAGGAGCATTCGAAGAGGTTTGATATATTTTTTTCAATTAAACGTTGTTAAGATGCAATTGCAAGCATTCATTAATTTCTCGCATGGTCCATTTTCTTTTGTTAATATGTCTCTTAAAAAGGAAAAAAAAAAAAAAGGTGAAAGTGTCCAACTATAGTTTTACAAATAGCAATTGGGTTTATTGAATAATATATTTATTCGAGAAAAATAAATAGCAATGATGTGCACACGCACTCTCATAGTTGAAACTTGAATATACTACAAATATAGCAAATAATATAATGGCTTCAAATAATTTATTAAATACAAATAATTAACTTATTAAGCACGTAATTAATTCATGTCTTTCATAATCAATTCTATGTTTTAGAAATTAAATTAATAATATATATATATATATATATATATATATAATATTTTAATTAAATTATTATATATATAATAAGTGCAAGTATGAAGCGGGGTGGGTATAGGGACGGCAAGTTTGGCAACGGGGCAGGCACAGATAGTAGCCCTTCACTACCCACCCCGCCAAATAAATGTATGCCCCATGCCCGCCCTCATACCCTCACAAGTGTCCGTTAAGTAGATACCTGCATATTTTTTCAACATTCGCGGGTATCCACGCGTGGATATTTATTAAAAAATAAAAAATAGTTTTAAAATATTTAAAAAAATACTTTAACCATAATTTTTAATTGTTTTGACAATTTTTTTTTTAAAAATAGTTTAATGGTTAGAAAACTAAAATTATTCAAATATTCTAAACAAATGTTGTGTGGTATTATATATTTAAACAAAGGTACTTAAGTAATTTTACTATAACGGGTAATAAAGGGTACCCGTCCCTGCCCTCGTTTATTAATGGATACGGATATATACATTTAAATTATCTGCGGATACCTATTTAACTATCCATCTTTTATTTTTATTCGCAAATATTTGCAGGTAGGGATATTTTTGTCATCTTTACGTGGGTACTATAGTACCATCGCACCCATCCCTATTAAAATTTGTAGGTTAATACCCATCCCCGAACCCATCTCCAATAAGTAAATATTTACCCTACTCATTTACGAATATTTTTCGAGTATCCATAGATAGGTTTGAGTACATTTTATCATCCCTATCTGTTATTGGTTATTTTATCACCTTAGTAGCTTTAGAACAAGACAAATTGGTCCAATTACCCAATCCAATCTCCTAGCTCAATCCATGCAACACCCATTTTCACCTTGGAGCCCAATTCTATTGGTACAATCCACCCCACTCCTAGGAACATCCACGCGTGGCACCAATAAAATTAGGTTCTCTTAAGGCCTTTTTTTTTTTTGCCTAGCCCAACCTTGGGTGGGCCATTGGACCAATTTAGCTAACTTTTTTTTTATTGATTAATTTTATTTTTCTATTGTATTTATTATTTTTTCTTCAAAAATTATTTAAAATATTTAAAATTAAATTGTTTCTTTTATGTTACCAAGTAATTATCACCTAACCATAAAGATAGAAGTAAAAGACTTAAAGTAAAGCATATTTTATGTCACGTAAAAACTTTTGCTTTTATCTTAATATTTAATTAGTTTTACTCTATTTAGTAAACAAATAAGAATTTTATCTGCATATTTTATTTGAATAAAGTATTTCCATAACTTTATTCTAATTTAGGTTTATTTAAATCCTTTTGACAATTTTAACATTTTGAAAGTTTTTTTTTATTTTTTTGTGCTCTGCATAAGTCTCACTAATTTGAAATAAATTGGACTTCCATGAGGACCATGGGATGTCTTAAAGGAATGATTTAAAACTTTCCTGCAAAAGAATGAGGATAACGTCAAAATGGGTTAAAAGAACGTAAACTTTTTCTAAAAATATATACAAATCATTTTCATTTTCATTCTAAAAAGAGTGTTGATAGAAATGATTTGCATTAGATAAGTAATATAGATACTGGGCCAACCTAGCTTGGGTCTAGTTGGCCTACCGAGTCAAATGGGCCAGGTCAAAATGGCCTAGTTCCTTTTGCGTTAGCATTTTTCGAGCCTAACTTAACCCTTTTTACGGGTTGATTGGGCCAAATCTATTTTGTTGACTCTAGTTGTGAGCTACGAAAGTTAGACAAAAGTATAAATTAATTGAAAATTCATGTTCATCCATTGTATCCATCATAATAATCATGACATTGTTCTCATACTTCATAACTAGATGTAAAATAATAATAATAATAAATAAATAAAAGGAAATATTCAAAAAACAAAAAGCACAAAAAACATACTTTAGCAATGCATGTTTTAGAAACAAAAGAAAAAAAAAATCTACAAATTCTTTCAGCTTAAAGTTTTAAACCACAGGTAGACAATGAAAAACCCATATTAATATGTTTGCTAATCGTTTTTTTTTTTAATGAATATTCATTCTTTCTATAGTTACTATTAGAGATATCACATCGATTAGTGATGAGGCCAAAAAAGAGTATATAAGTGGGGGACAATCTCCACCTTATAAGTCAGTTTTGGACCACCTACAAACGTTCAGTCCTGCAAATTTCACACTCAAGATGTCCAGTCCTCGGCGTGAGAGGGATATGTTGGAGATCTCACATCCACTAGTGATGAGACCAAAATAAAGTATATAAATAGAGAGATAATTCTCACTTTACAAGCCGATTTTGTAAAATTGAGTTTTGCCAATTCCTAAATTATAAGAGTTACCATACTTGCACAAAAGTATTTGTATTTGAAGGCCTTTAATATGATTATGTGTTTGTTGGAGACACACACGTGTATGTATTGACTTCTTTACGTCCGTCACAAGTTTCATTTATTGTGAGGGATATTAGAAGGCAAGAGTCTACGCGAAAACAACTTAAGTCTCACTCATGCAGTTTTTGCCAATTTTGAAAATCTCAAACTTTTTTCTTGGGTGAATTAAAATAAAATCCTTTAAAATTATTCTAATATATATAAAATGAACCATGGGTTTGCTTAATAACAACCTGCAAAGGATGGACTATTCTAACAAATTGTCAACGTGCAAGTGAATTGGGCCTAAATAAACAATCCAAAAATGTATTAGCTCACAAAGACAACCTTACACATACTAATCGTATCTATCAAACAAAATGAATAAATCGACGACCAGTTTTACAATTGACTTTAATTTTCATAGTGTAAAGATTTTTATACTATTAACAAATTAAAAATCACTAGATATTTTTAAAGTAGTTATGACAAAAGTTATTAATCCTACCATATATATTATGATTGGATGACACCATAAAAATATTTTACACCATTGATGTACTTAAATTAAATTCTATTTTTTTAATTTAAATTGCACTGATTTGCCTGACGCATTTTAATTTATTCATCTTTTAAAGCCAAACAGAGAGTGCATCCACACATGAAAAAACAACAGAAGTGGGGCGAACCACCTATAACCCAAATTCTCAAGGCAGGCAGGTTAACTAATATAAACATAGGTGTAACCGCCACCATTTGTTTCAGGCGTGAACTACAAACATAAATGTTATATTAATAGGACAACTACTTATTCCTGATTTGTTATAATCCTTTGCATTGCACCTTGATCCCCCCATTAAACCAACAACATCTGCATATGACCATGTCACCTCGTTCATTTACTATGGTTGCAACAATAATAGTTGTGCTTGCACAAACAACTGTGTGGGTGAGTTCACTTCCTGAAGCTGATAAGATAAGCAATTTGCCGGGGCAGCCAAAGGTCAAATTTCAGCAATATTCAGGTTACATTACCGTGGATGACCAACATCAGAGAGCTTTGTTTTATTACTTTGTTGAAGCTGAAAAACACCCTACATCCAAGCCATTAGTCCTCTGGTTGAATGGAGGTACATATATCTTGCTATATATAATATACATGATTTTGTTCATTTATTTATTTTGGCATAGGCTTAAACCTTTTAGACTACTCAAAGAAATTAAGGTCCTTTCTTGGATTTGACATATGAAGGTCCCGGTTGTTCATCTATTGGAGTTGGAGCTTTAGTTGAGCATGGCCCTTTCAAACCGGGTGACAATAATGTTCTTGTGAAAAATCATTATAGTTGGAACAAAGGTGAACCAACAACCCAACAACTATGTAAATTCAATGCTTTGTTTTTATAGGGGTCAAAATATCAAATGTTCTCTTTTCCTGAAACCAAAATTGCTTATTGATTTTTCATTTTTTTCAGTGGCAAATGTGCTATACTTGGAATCACCGGCTGGTGTCGGATTTTCCTACTCCAGCAATACATCTTTCTATACCATAGTGACAGATGAAATTACAGCTAGGGATAATCTTGTTTTCCTGCAGCGCTGGTTCACTGAATTCCCTGAGTACTCAAAGAACGACTTCTTCATCACAGGGGAGAGCTATGCAGGTAGAAAAAAATAATTGAAATAAAATTAATACATTCATTTTGAAACTGCAATAAGGTAATACAAGCTTGTTTTGCAGGTCACTATGTTCCACAACTTGCACAACTTATTGTTCAAACCAAGGCCAACTTCAATCTCAAGGGGATAGCAGTGAGTACAGAAGGGAAATTTTGAATAATTATAACATAAGAAAAAAAATCATTTGGTTCATTTGATCAGTGTGACGTGTTCATATATATGTTGATATTTGCAGATAGGGAATCCTCTTATGGAATTTGATACTGATTTGAACTCCAAAGGTGAATTCCTTTGGTCCCACGGATTGATCTCAGATTCAACTTACGATCTCTTCACCAGAGTCTGCAACTACTCCACAATTAGGAGACAAAGTATACATAAGAATCTTAGTAAGGTTTGTGCAACAATAAATAAACTGGTGTTCACTGAGGTTAGCGACTATATAGACCAATATGACGTCACTCTTGATGTGTGTTTGTCATCAGCAAATCAACAGGCTTATGTGCTGAATCAACTGGTAAGCTTCATAGGTTATCTGCATAGCCATATTAATTATTTGGTTTTTTTTTTTTGCTCTCAGTTGTAGTTCTTTTAATTTTCTTGTACTTGCCTTTGTCTATGATGTAGCAAGAGACACAGAAGATAGATGTTTGTGTGGATGATAAAGCTGTCACGTACTTAAACAGGAAAGATGTGCAGGAGGCTCTCCATGCTAAGCTTGTTGGAGTCTCCAAATGGTCAACTTGCAGCCGGTAAGTTTTATTTATTGCATCAAAGATGAGACATAAATGAGTGCATTTATACTTAGAGATACAGATATATAAAACTTCTATATATGTTTTTCCATCTTATTTTAGGGTCCTTTCTTCATCAATCTTCAAATTAATTTCCTAGTTTAGCACTCTTAGCAACTCTGTTTTTTTTTTTTACACCTTTTTAGACTTTATGCCTTTTGTTAACACTATCTATCTACCTTGTGTTACAGTGTTCTCCATTATGACCGTCGCAATCTAGAGATACCAACAATATCTATTCTAGGGTCACTTGTTAATTCCAGCATCAGGGTTCTGGTATACAGGTAAGCGAATTTATTGAAACATCTACATTTACTTACCTAACTCCATACATTACCTACCCAACTACCATGATTAATCAAGGCTTAACATTTTTTAAGCAAGCAAAGTCATTTCTCTCTGTGCAGTGGTGATCAAGATTCAGTTATCCCATTAATGGGATCGCGATCTTTGGTGAATGGATTAGCCAAGGAACTTGGACTTAATACAACAGTGGCCTATAGAGTCTGGTTTGAGGGAAAGCAGGTTAACACTTAGAATGCAATATATAAAGATATAACACCTTGAATAACATTTTATATCAATCTAATCATTGGTTGAAAACTCTTATAATATAGAATAACTCAACAAAATTTTACATAATTTAAAAATTAATTGATATTTCATTGCATTACAATATGTTATTCAAAATTTAATTAAATTTCAACTATTTAGATTATGTATCTAGAAAATTTTGAATTATCTAAAATTTAATATACATAATCGTAAAGATAATATAATATGATTTAATGGATGGATTAATAAAATTTTACTTCAGTAAAAAGTTATTAAAGCTATTATTTTATCAAAAGTTTGACAACTAATATTATTAAAGGTATCATTATATGTTGCAAAAATTCAATACATCTAAGCACCGCCATTTCACTCAACCTTGATTTGGTATATTTCAGGTAGCAGGATGGACACAAGTATACGGGGACATCTTATCATATGCCACCATAAGAGGAGCATCTCATGAAGCTCCCCTTACTCAACCACAGAGATCACTCGTGCTATTTAAAGCATTTCTGAAAGGAAAGCCACTACCAAGTATTGTGTAAAATATGAACAGCTTTAATTACACAAGTGTTCTTAATTCCTTTTTACTTTACCACAATAAGTATAAATCCTTCTAAAATCCTCACGGAAACTGATTACTGGTATTGGATCGCCTTTTAATTGTTTTCTTAGTGCTTTTTATCTTTCTATATTTTGCTGTCTTTCGAACAACGAGTTAAAGGAGCACGGGTTGAAAGTAAGCATTAGGATTAGCCACGAATAATTGTAATCTATAAACAGAATTTATTTTTTTAGTACAAATAGTGACAATTTATGCAATTTATCCATTTCCCTCACCTCTAACTCAATGTCGATGGCTTATCTTACCCTGATTTAATCTAAATTGAATTGAACATACACACACACATACGTAAGTTTATTTATAAATTTCTTATACACATATACTTATATATTTACTTTCCTATATATTGATGAACTGACCACATAATATATATTTATTTTTAGACCATAATTTTTCATTAATGAGTTGAGTAAAAAGAATTGTGGCTCTGCATAAGTTCATTTTTAGCAGTTTGAATATCAACAACGTTATAATATATATGATGGAATATTTTATACTTTAAATTAGTTTATATTATATTTATTTTATATTTTAAGGCTTCCTTTTACTTCTTACTTTAAAATGATAGAAACAAAAATTAGAAACATATCTATTAAACTGGTTTAGATTAAATTGAATTGAATGGAAATTAAATTCAAAACTAAGATTGGATGGTAAATAAATAAAATAAATAAAATGACGGGATTGACAATCATTAGACCCCCCGTAACAGAATCACAGAAAGCAAAGAAACAGAAAAAAGAGTTCTGTATTGGAGGGAAAATTCAATCTTATTAATTGAGAAGTACAATCAATATATAAATATAAATCAAATTATATATATAGTAGTGTTTGCAGTTTAGTTTTACCCAGTTTAGAAAAAAAAATAACTCAAACCAAATATAAAAATAAAAAAAATATACAATTTAATTTAATTCATTTAAATATAACATTAAATTCAAACTATACTAAACCGATCTTTTGCGATTCAATTTAGTTTAGATTCATATTTTTAAATTTAATATTTTGTTATTCAAAATTATTTTTAATCTAACAACTAATAAAATAAAATAGAATCTAATAATCAATTGAATTATAATCCACCTTTAAAAATGACATAATCAAAATCATAAACAATAAAGTAATGAATTAACATCGTAGAGGTAGAAAAAAAGTAATTGCATTAACAAAATATAATCAACCAACACGAAATTAATACAACCAATGAAACAAATGTAAAAACTATTTTATTGTTCAATATTTGCTAACACGAATGCAGTTTTAATTTCTCAACATTATCCAACACGAAAGTAGCAACTAACAATTTAATTTTACGAGCATTGATGAGTTGTTTAAATTCTGGATATTGTCAAATAAGAATGTAGAAACTTATTTCTTGATTGTTCTCGAACTTGCAAGGTCCCAGTAAGAAAAAACAATGCCCGAAAGGGATTTAGAAAAAAAGACATTGTCATTTTTACAAAACAAATATTGGAATCCTCATTCACGAGTATGCAACATAAAACGTGACAACAATAAATACTTATAAGCAAGCCACAAAACAGAACTATAAAATGTAAGGTGATAAATTTTAAGACAAAATATGTTTTCGGTTCCTTTAAAATTTTTTAAATTCGGTTTTAATCCTTTAAAAAAATTTCGTCCTATTTTGATTCTTTTAATTTAAAAATGTACAATTTTTTATTCTCAAAGTAGTTTAGATAACGTTTTATAACCATTATTAAATGTTATTGAAGACTAAAAATGATGCATTATCAAATTAGAGAAACCAAAATATGACGAAAAATTTGAGACTAAAACTGAATTTGGAGAATTTTAAAGGCATCAAAAACACATTTTACCCCAAATTTTATAAGCAACAAAATAGTTTCCCCAATTGTTGCAGAAAATAACATTCTTGATTCATTGTCAGCCAAAAAAAGTAAAGTGTTTTGTTCCACAACAAAATGTAGATTTAGACATCGTACATTAAATTAAAATCAGAACAGAAAGAAACAGCTCAAACATCACAGAACACGCCTAGCATATAAATTGCTTCAGCAACATCCGCCAGTGATTTTGACATCAATCATGCAGTGTCCCCAGTATATCATCGTCTCTATACAGATGATACCTACACAAAAAGCATTATGATCTAATTAGCTAAGACTAGAGACATAGCAACTATTGCAACTAGGATGAACAACCGACTAATCAATCTGCCCCATATAATTCATTCACATAGCCAACCATATAGTTCTATGTGTGTATAGCGTATACTGTATACTAGCTGTTGATATGAAGGATAGCACAAGGGGGAAAATGACCGTGACAAGTGCAGTCAAAACCTTCAGCTTAATGTCAATGACATATTTCCAGAACATGCAAATTCCGCAGACCTTGATCTTGATATTTTGTCAGTTAACTTAACACTCAAATCCAAGCACTCGAGAGGGTCTGAAAATGGCAAGTTAACAGATAAAATATCAAGACACTCCCTATCTTCTTCCCTTAAAACTAATTTTGGATTGTGACGGACAATGGGCTTTAGTTTAAAAGAAAATAAAGATGCATCAACAGAAAATCATGCCTCCTAAATAAAATAATGTTTTCTGTGTTTTTCCCGTTCATTTTAGGGGTAGCAACATCATTTGCCTATTATCCTAAATCCTAACATTGAGTAAAATATATAATTTTCAACATCTGTCTGATTCAAATTTAACATTCTTAAACCACATATGGAGCTACAAATTAAGTTAAACCCTGAACATTAGGTAAGTGAGAATCAGATAACAAAAAACAACAAAATCTATTGAATGAAATGCTTAAATTTATGATACCAATGCTTTACTTCATTAGAACTAAGAAACTAGTGATAAACTAAAATAACAGCCTCAGTCTTGAAGCTCTATATCTAGGCAGACAAAAGAAACACCAGATTAAAATGAATAACATAAATGAAAAAAAATAAAAAATATGTGAATCATCAAACAAAGCAATTCTAAATAACAGACACACAATATCAAGCATAGCATTTCTTTCTTCAATAAGGGCCAGCCTTGTTTTAATGATTTACAAAGAAGACAGTCTTCAACAGCATTTAGTCATGAAGATGAAGGGATCAACTTTGTAACAAGAAAATAAATCTTCTAGGCATCATGTAGGCAAAAATATCAAAGTTCAAGTGCTGCCATCAAAAGAAACAATTTCTCTACAAAAAATATAGGACCGCAAGAATAATTCTAGTCCGCTTAAACATTTATATCTACCATATTAAACTATAGGATCAAGTTGAAGAATTGTATGAGGGTAAAAAAAAAAAAAAAAAAAACTAATAAATAAAACATATAAAAAAATATATACATACTCTTTGTTATCAAGCTTCACCTCAGTTCCCCCATATTCAGGCAAAAGAACAGTGTCACCTTCCTTTACAGCCACAGGAATTAGCTTCCCATCCTTACTGTGAATGCCAGGGCCAACAGCAATAACTTTTCCGGAATTCAGCTAAAGCAAAACATGTAAAAATACATCAACTCGGTAAATGTAACACAAAATGTATGATTTGCAGTGATAAATTGTCACTTATCAGTCTAAAGAAACTTAAACAATAACTTGGGAAAGACTTTGAACCAAGAAAACTCAAAATCTTCAAAATTAATAGCTATTGGGAATACACTCTCTACAATACAAAGAACCACAATATCACAATCCAAGGACAGTCCCAAAAACAAAATGGCAGTTGCTAGGTGGCTACACATTTCATCACAAGCGAGACATGATAGGAGAACATTTCCATTTTCCAATGCCATGGCCAACACTAAACTGAATTATGATACATATAGAACAGAACCTAAAGGGGTTATGAACATATAACCAAGTACTCAATACATTCCTTTATATTTGTGGCATATAGAAGCCATCAATCACAAATCTGATTGCTAAGCAGGTTAGACTAAAATTGAGAATTCAAGAACTGTTGCATCCAATCAACTTTACAGCATGCATCAGCTTAAATATTACCCAGCCGAGTATGATATCACAGTATCACACACAGAAAATTGGACAACTTAAATACGCCTAAAGTAAAAAATAAAAATTAAAAAAATGGGAAGAGTTAAAATGAAATGTGGAAAATATGGAAAATTCAAGGCAAGATGAAATTTTGAGAAGAAAAGCGAAGACCCAAAAGGAGGAAATGAAATGGGTATGAATGAATTGGATTGGGAGAATAAACCTTGGTGGATTTCTCGGGTAACAAAATGCCAGCGTTGGTCTTCGACGGAGGCAGGATTTTCTCCACCAAAACCCGATTGAACAGTGGAATCAAACGCTTCGCCATTTGGAACACACGACAGGAAAGGTAAGGGAGAGAACACAGGGAGCTTCTTGTTGAGAAATCTGAGGTCACTTGCTAGGGTTTTACAAAGGTTTATGTTCTACTTTAATTTTGATTTTATATTATTTTTGTTTATTCAAGGGGGTTCTAGAATCTTCGCTCCGCGTCCTTTTGTTTTCAGTTTGGTTTAAAAAATCATAGTTCCTGAAATTTTTTGATAATTTTTAATTAAGTTGTTAAATTTTAAAAAAATTATAATTAGATTTTTAACATTTTACAATTTTTGTAATTGAATTTTAGAGTTAGTTTATAACAGTTTGAAATTATCAGAAAATTTATATTTTGTAGCAGTTTTACTAACTCCAAGGATTTAATTACAAAAAAGAAAAAACTTAGGTGTAGTTCTTTTGGTATTTTGGTGTTATTCTCCAATTAA
This sequence comes from Spatholobus suberectus, assembly GCA_004329165.1. Lineage (NCBI taxonomy): Eukaryota > Viridiplantae > Streptophyta > Magnoliopsida > Fabales > Fabaceae > Spatholobus > Spatholobus suberectus. The sequence continues at coordinate 27,323,007 of CM014732.1, read as the reverse complement.
ATTGGAGTTTTATTTTGGTAATCTGCATGTATTAAAGATCAATACAGATTATTAAGGTAAAACTCTAATTTTGATTAGAGAACAACACTAAAAGTATTCAAGAAACTACACATAAGTTTTGTCCTTACAAAAATTGTAAAAAATAAAGAGCTCAGTTACAATTTTTTTTAGAGAAAATAGGTAATGCACTGGCAGTGTCATCTAATTACAAATTACTATATATGGTAAGTTTGTTAACTTTTACAATAATTACCTTAAAATTTACACCAATAATAATTTTTAATTGATTGACAATATAAAATTTTTTACACTGATAATGTATAACCATTAAACTCTAAGAACTTAATTTAAAATTACCAAAAAATTCAGGATATATTATACCTTTCCATTTTTATCCACTCCATGGTGCATGGTGTGCTGTCCGAATGAATCACTTGTTCGAAGGTCAAACGAAAACTTCCATCTAAGAAAATTAAACGAAATGAGTTTAAGAAAAAATATTTCGTGATAATTGTGTTTTGGAGTCTATGGTTTAATAGACATTGTTATTAATGTAAAGGTTTTTATATTATTAATTAATTAAAATTATTTTATATAACTTTTAAAGTAATTATTATAAAAGTCAATAAATTTATTATTACGACAATTTGTGATTAGTATTTCGTGATAATTGTTTTTTGGAGTCTATGGTTTAATAGACATTGTTATTAATGCAAAGGTTTTTATATTATTAATTAATTAAAATTATTTTTGATATGACTTTTAAAGTAATTATTATAAAAGTCAATACATTTATTATTACGACAATTTGTGATTAAATAATAATGTAAAAAAAAATTACATTATCAGTAGCTTAGTGCATAAATTATTTATTCAACTTTTTATAATATGTTTTTAGATGTTACTTTTTCAACTTTATACAAAATATTATATTTCCTTTTTTAGTTTAATTTTAATACACTAGAAGTGTAAATATTTTATATTATTAACTATTTAAAAATTAACTTAGATATAACTTTTAAAGTAATTATTACAAAAGTTAAGTATTTTATTACATATAGCGTGTGTTTGGAATCGTGAATAAGACATGTGCAAATTTATAAAACTACATCATATTCAAAGACGGACCTATATAGCAATGAGGATGTGTAAATGTACCTTCTCACTTTAAAAAAATTGCATGTAAATATTTTAAAATTTTATGTTTTGACCCCCCTAATTTTATATATTTAAACGTACTACTTCTAATTTGGAAAAATTATATGTAAATATCTCAAATTTTTATATTTTCCCATCTTAATTTTATATATTTGAACCCATTGTTCTTATTTTTTCACTCATCTTCATATATATGATAATAATAATAATTTATTTATTTTTAAATAGATTGTCCCACTGACATTGGGTCCTAAATCCGTCACCGATCATATTAAGAAAGAAAAAAAAAACACAAAAGCTCCCTGTAGTAGCTTCTACTTTAATGCATATCAAGCTCAGGTAAATGCAAATCCAAACTCGCTGATAGTAATTCATAATTGGATGCTAGTATAAAAAATTACGTTGTTAATAGATTCTTATTTAATTCTTTTGTTATTATATTTAATCAAACAATGCCTAAATTAAAGATCGACTTCAGACTTCTTCTTTTTTATAAGAATTAGTGTAATTTTTATTTTTATTTTTTTTGGAATTTGTCTTAGTTATTAAGGTACTATTAATTTATATGTAAGTCTCCATAAGATAATAATAACTATTACCACAAAAATGTAATACAAATGTGGTGGAATAATTGTCAAGTCCACGTTAAATGAGGAATTTATAATAGAATAAATGTTAAGTTCACTTATTACAAATAAGTCTTATTAATGATCCGACCTTATAGAATAAAGTTAAGGAAATAGTCCTCAAAAGGAGATTTGATAATTTTTTATTTTTAAATAAAGACTCAAAGTAACAAAAAATGAAATGCAATCATGCAATTCTGTTTTGTTTTTCTCTGTAGTTATAAAATAGTTTTATGACCTAATAAAAGATATTGATACTTGCATTACTTTTGTTTTACATTTACCCAATGTCAATGAGTGTTGAGTGAAAGGAGAAAGATCTCCTATTTTTAAACTTGGTTGAATGCAAAAGACTATTTGTGGTGATTAAAAACTAAAACATACAAGCTATTGATAAGGTAAAGTATACGCTAAAGAACTAAATTGAAAATTGACTCCACGATCAACCAATTTCCAACAAATTATGGATACAATAGTTATCATTTATGTAATTAATTTATATCACAGAGAAAAGTTCCTCCACAAGTTCAAAGTTTCTTAATTTTATTATCTATTATCAAAATGTCAAGCATCCTACCTTGAACACCCCCCCCCCCCCCAAACCCGGTCCAAAAAAAAAGTGACTTAATAGCTAATAACGATAGATGAGAACTTAAATATATAAGGCTTTTTTAAAAGAAAATTTATCGTTAAAGTATACAAATAAGGATATAGTCATTGTTTAGTTTTATTATAATATACTGTAAATGAAATGGAGGTGAAATATAGTTTAGAAATAATCTCAATTCAAAGAGATTTTTTTATATATTTTAGAGTTAAGGTTTTTTTTACGAGTATTATCAATTTCAAGTTGGCAAGACCGGACAAAAGATTTGACTTAAACTCTAAACCAACACAATATTCGTTTGGGCTCCTCTTCCTTGAATATGACAAAAAAATATGTTCAATCCTCGAGAAACATAACAAGGCCAACATGACCATTGGGAAGCCCATATTTGTTGGCAGTTCTCTAACTGGAAGGAAGATCATTATAGTGAAAGAAGAGTTTTTTTTTTTTTTTTTTAGCTCACCATGTTATTAATGTAAAGTATTTATCACTTTTGTTGATGATTAATTTTTGTCAGAGAACTTGACTTACCACCTTAGTAAGGTCTCCTCTCCCAATCACGTTTTTCTATTCACAAGGCTTGAATTCGAAATCTTGCTTAACAAATTCAAATCTAATTACATTTGGACCAACGACATGTGGGTAAAAAAAAGAATAATGTTAATAAAATGAAATATACGGATCTAAAATATAAATTAACAATTTATATTTTTTAATTTGAATTTTTCATTTTAATTTCATTCCTACCAAAGAAACCTTTATTTAATCCTGCGTGGAATGGCATACATGATTTCTTGATGAGGCTAATAACCCTCAAGTTCCTTTGCCTTTGAATCTGAATTAAGGATCGAGGGTTTGGAAATTGAAATTTTCTTCTGTTTTTCTGTGTTTAGCATCACTCCTGATTAAGATTCAATAATTTGTATCAACTATACCATTTGATGAGCTTTTGCCTTCAAGAGAATCCAACTTTTAATTTGTAAAGTAATAGTTGGTATAACTTTTTTTTTTTTAAAGCTATTTTTAAGTTAAAACTTAAAAAAATATGAGTTTTAAAAATAAGTAGAAGATGATTGTCAATTTATATATATATATAGTTTAAGAGAGATAACCTAAGAGAAAGCAGAGAGATTATAATTGGGTATATGGTTATTTTAGTTCGCATAACCCACAAATAAATAAAACTATAATGGTTATTCTGCATTTATCCTACACTGGCCCACAAGTTAGTGGCTAGCATGTAGGCCTAAATAAAAATATAAAAAAATATGAAGAAAAGTTTAAAAAGTTCTAAAAAAAGTAAAAAATCATAAAAATGTCAAAAAAATAATACTAACTAACAAACATCAAATAATCTCAAGTTCTAACTAAATAACTATCAAATATTAAATATAAGTCATACAAGTTAAAGGTTTTAATTTTCATAAACATTTAATTTGTTTATTTAAGAATATATATATATATATATATATATATATATATATATATATATATATATATGTATGTATGTATGTATGTATGCATATATATTATGTAGGTTAAACAAGTTGGTCTGTAAACCTGTAGGCTAAACGGGTCAACCGTATAGGCCGCCTATATTTATATGAACTAATTCTCACAAGACTCAAATTATTGTGGATTGCAAGCTAAATGAGTTAGTCCACAAACTACAACCTATATACCTAGCTCTAAGGGAGAGAATGAGGAGAGAAAGAGAAGAAGAGAAAAGAGAGGAGGGAGAATAGAAAGAAGAGAAGTCAACTTTTTTCTAAAAACCCATTTATCCAACTTTTTTTTGAAAGCTACTTTTTTTCTCTTTTTCTTTTTCTTTTTTTTTATAAAAATTAAGGTACTTAATTTTTTAAGAGTTTGACAGAAATATATTTAGCCTAGTTTCTCTTAACCTATTACAGTTGACCTAATAGTGGAGAGTTAGAGTAATATGCATAAAATCATAAGTTCTAACTTCAATACGATCATTGTATAACAAAAAAATAAAAATAAAAAAGCCTAGTTTCTTTTTTTATGAAAATGAGAATTCTAAAAAAATTATACCAAACATTACCAAGTTAACTTCAAAAAAAAAAAAAGTGAAAAATACAAGAAAAGTATATTAATAACAAATGAAAGAACGACACTGACTTTTCCAAAGCCATTCTACATAAGCATATATAAAATCCAACGCACATAATATTTACACTAATTTCCTGTCAGTAAAAATGTCTGCTATATAACATGTATAAGTTAAACCTAATTGATTAGAGCAAACCATGTTTAAAAATCTTAATAATGATTCAGAAAGACAAATCAAAGGACCAAAAAGAAACCCGGAGAAAAGTGGAAGTGGAATAAATCAGAGACAGGTTGGCTATAATCATAGTTGATTTGACCACCTTAAACCTAACTAGTTTTCATTAATATAAGTTTTATGACGATTCTCATCGATCATAACATCTTGGCCTCAATCATGTTGTTTCATATGTTAGTGGTTGCTGCGTTATGCAGGAAGAGTAAACAGTAAAATGATTACGTGTATAATCTTGTTAGAAATTTTATTGTCATTAAACAGAACCAGGTTCTCTACTTTATAATTGGGAAAATGAATTCGTTGGGGGGTAAAAGGAGGGGAAAAAAGGGTTCCCTGGCTTATCTGCACAAATACAATGCAACCTAATCCTATACCAATAATATTCTTCCAAGATTTGTTAGAGAAACTGCATTAATCAAAATACAATTGGTCCCAGTTCATAAAAGGTTTACAGAATATATACATAAGCACGTTTCCATTTTAACCTTTAATTAGCAATCTTATATGGTTGTAAATTTGAACTCAATCAATTATGTAATGCCAAGCAAGCAATAAATCTAAACTTGGCACACAGTGAATATTTTAGGCATGAATTTCCATTATTTGAGTAAGATAACAAATTAATGTGGTAACTTGTCAAAGTTACATTTTAATTTGTAAAAATTTAATTTGTAAAAAGGCAGGCAGGCAATATGGGCTCTTTAAGCATGATTACTGATTAACAAAGAACAATGTTGGCCAATTTTTTAGTGCATAATGAGAAGTTTCATGTAGCAGTTATGTCCCAATGATGGTATGAGGGCCAAAGGGCCATGGCTTTGACTGAAGAGCTAGGTGCAACAGAGCTAAAAAGTAAAACGTAACACCAAAAAGTGGGAAATTCTAGTTGCTTGCGGAGCAAAGAATTCTTTTCTCTAATCATGTCGCTTGTACTCATAACGACATTCCCCATCTATGTATTTCATCTTTGCTTCTTTCAATCCAAAGCAGATGCCACTCAATAACCTTTCCCAATCCCCATCTTTTTGCTCATCAAACCCCCTCTTAGCTAGCACCCAAAACGAGATGTTGGTGGGTCTTAACCATTAGTAAAACAAACACAAAAAGATACCAACTCCAACCCAAGATTAAACATCAACACTGAAAAACTATGTTGCTTAATCACATGATGTTTCTTCAATTTGGGTAAACGAGAATGTACATCTTCAACCTTTATGTACACACAAAATTAGTGGTCTCTGAAATATCAATGCTTGTTTTGAATATTTTAGAGAGCAAAAATAGAATGCAAATCACACAGTAGAGCATATAATTGAAGTCAGGAACATAATTAATTAGACTTTGACAAATAAAAACTAGCAGCATGCACCTTCATATTTTTTTTTTTTTTTGTCCTTATCCATGCATTATGATTCCGCTCTTCTATAGAATGTAGTGAGCATATCATAACATTCCCCCTTTGATTTTCACACACGAAGTCTCAAAACCTCATTCTACTACCTTTTTCTAGTTCCTCTTCTCCACTTCCTACACACGAAATCACTGATATATTTTTGTGTTTCTCTTTATCTGATCTTTTCCACGTACACACGCACACGCATAATTAACATGATGGGATCTCACATCAGCTTCTAATGGAAGCTTGTACAAGGTGATGATGAAAGGGGAGAAAGAAACATACAGTCTTCTATACTTTAGGGGGAAAAAATCTACAAATTCTTTGGATACATTAAATGCCACTATCGGAAAAAGTAAAAATATTCATCTAAATATATTTAAATTTTCTTGAAATTCAATTGGCAGATGTTACAAAATTTTAAAAAAATATATGGAAAAGCCAGGCTTCATTGAGTAGGAAATTGAAGCTTTTAGGAAGTCAAATGGTTCTTTTCGTGTCAATTTTGTGAGAAATTTATGTTTCACATTATTCCATTTATATTATCTTTTATATATCTCCTTTACAGTGTTCCAGTGCATATGATGATGGACCCTCTGTGTAAGAATTAAACACCTTGTGCACGGGTGAATGGTGTATTTTTTTCCACCACAGAAATTGTGTACAACTTATATTTTTGGAAAAGATAATTTCTGAAAATAATATTTTTAAATTATTTTAGAAATATTATTAAATAAGTGATTATATTTTAATAAAAATAGAAACATTTTTTTTTTTAGAATTTTTTTATTGCTTAATTTTTACACATGTTCTTGTGTGAGGTGAGAAGTGAAAATAGATTATTAATATTGATCTTATTCATATTTAATTTTTTATAACCTATTTATCTATTTATAATATACCCCTCAGGTCCTTTTATAAGAAAATATTAAGTGTGTTTTCTTGTCTTAATTATAAAAAAACATGGATCTATTTTCAAATGTAATAATTACTAAATTCCTTTTATACTTGTATTTATATATTTATACAAATAGATGTATTCAACCTTAAATGACTTGGTTTTTTTTTTTTTCTTTTTGATCAGCAACCTTATTAAATGACTTGTTATAAGAGCAATTTTTTGCATGAAAGACAATTATTGATGTGAAAAAATCATGGCTTGGAATTATGAGTGATTAAGTTAGTGTCGTTAAATGTATAAGTCACCACTTAAATCATTTAAGTCTATCCACATACCTAAAATAAAATTTAAATTTATGAAATTATTAATTAAAATTCACTGATTTAACTATTCTTCATCAGTCTTAATTATTTATTTCTTATAAAAATAGATTAGAGGAAGTATTAAATTTGAATGCAGGTTATAGTTTTGACTACTTAACCATTTCATTAGTGTCTTTTTTCTCACAAAAGCAAATTAGCTTAGGTGTCAAATCTAATTTTCATTCTCTTTTTTATCTTCCTAATTTAATATTTTTCTTTATACATGAAACACAGTAGTAAAATTTGCTAACCATTTACATTCTTATCAGTTTAGAGGAGGCTATTCAATATCCCTTCAAAAAGAAAAGACTATGTTATTCAATTACCTGTTTCCTTCTTATTCAATTGGTTATTCAAGTTAAATGAATCTATTTAAAAAGGTAAAACCCTTCCAACTCCTATTTTTCCTGGATAGAACCATAAAAATACGTTATTATTTGTTATTATACTTCACTCTTTTTATTAATAAATTAAGGGTAACAAAAAATTATATATTAAAGCATCGATGGATGTTAAAGTAAAATTGTTTTTATACAATATATAATTAAATTTGGCTTAAATATGTTTTTAGTCTCACAAATTTACGATAAGTTTTTTTTTTGTCTCTCAATTTTAAAATTAATCTTTTTAGTTCTTGTAATTTGAAAAAAATCTTATGTTAGTCCCTCAAAACCATCTGTAGCATTATTGAGAGCGGTAGATTGAGTCAATTGTACAGCATTAGGCCATTAGCTGAGTTTGGTATGATGTTTTCACTAACAAGACACTAGCAGGTGGGTTTTGTGTGCCATATTCAGTAGTAGGTGACTTTTGTATGATAGATTTACTAACGACATTTTGGCAGAGAAACTAAAACATGTTTTTTTTCAAATTATAGGGGCTAAAAATATTAATTTTAAATATAGGTGACCAAAAACAAACTTACTTTAAATTTGAGAGACTAAAAATATATTTAAGTCATTAAATTCTAAGTAAAATGGAAAATGTTTGTCGAAGTTTGATAAATATTAAACTAGCAAACTTTCATAAGGTAAATTTTAAAGACATTAGAAAATCATAAATTAAAAAAAAGTCCTTTACAAAAAATAAAATTTTTAATTAAGCATTTCATAAGTGGTTTTTCTATTTTAACTTTATGGCTTATTGAATTTAAGCAATAATAAAATAAACAATTCTTTTCTTCTGTATTTTGAAAATATCATAAATAATATTTAACATGTATTTATTTAATTCTTTTACAAGTGAACTATTTTTCACAACTATTTTATTAATTGTTAGTCGTAGCTTATATAATATTTTGGTTTAAATAAATTATCGTTTAAAATCAATTCTTAAATACTTTTATTTTTCATAAAGACTACAGGTATCTTCTATTAGTGACAATCTTGCTCAAGTTGAGCTGAAACAACCCTATGTTGATTCACACTACACTTGAGTTTATATCTATAATTAATATATAATTATATAGTTAAAATTAATTCTCATTTCTCATATCCTCACAAAATATGTTCCATATATGTATGTGAGTATTTTTACAGAAAAAGGTTACCGTACTTTTTCTTCATTGTTAACAATAACCTTGTTTATGGTTAAAAGAATGGTTCCATGTAGGGTGCTCATTAAATGATTTAAGATGAATTTAACTTGGTTTTTACTTAATTCAAAATTTTGAGAAAATTTCCATTCAATTATGACGTGATAATATATAAGTTAAAATTAAGTCAGTTCGATTTATTGACATTACATATAAATTTTAATATTATATATAATTAAATTATAGAACTAAAAATTATAAATGAAATTAAAGTATATTTTATTATATATTTTAAAATAAATAATATAAATATAAATACAATAATATGCTTTACATAATATTATATATTGAGCACATCAAGATGTTTTATTATTAATAAATAATTGTTGAAAAATATGAATTTTAAAAAATATATTAAGTGACAGTCTGGGTTAAAACAACTTGAAATATAATCAAATTCTTCAAAATTAACTAATATGTTGTTGGTCCGAATAAAACAGGGATCGAATCTTTTACACAAGGTTTCAAGTTCGAACCTTATAAATAAAAAAAAGTACTTATACTTTGCACTAATATCATAGTGAAACAGAAAAAACTCTTCAAAATTAAGTTCGAGAATTAAATTAGTACAGGAAGACAAGTCTTAAATTTTCATAGCTCCATGCGTAAAATCTAGCATATATAACGTGAGTTTTATTTGGATAAATTAAATCAATTACTTTTTTATGGTTGTTGAAAAAAAGATGAAGGACAAAAGACTTTTTTTTCTTAATTATTTAATTTCAAAATTAAAACATATCACGCAAAACTCAATTTTATATAATAAATAAATAAATGAAACAGAAATCAAACCTGTAACGTTTGAGTACGTAACACAATTCAATTTTATCAATTGAGTCCACCCATATTATTTACCAACAAATCAATTTCAACGTGAGAATTAAAACAAGACGAGATAATACATACGTATATACCTCTGATTTTACTGATAAAAAAATACTTCTATTTTTATTTTATTTTTTGTCAAATGTTGCACACTTTCAGTCTTTATCATTTGTTTATCCTTCCATCTCTATTTTTCTACTTTTAGTCTCAAGCTATCCAATGACGGCCATCACCTCTGTACCTCCATATGTTACATAACTTTATACTACAAAATTGTTGTGAGAATAAGATAACAACACTCTTTTTCATTTCTGTATCTTTAACCATAGAAGAATGTTAGGCTTTCATTTTATATATATTTAATTTAAAGAATATAAAGGTTGTAGTCCGATTAGCATCATATGTTTCCTTTCTCTCCGCAATGCGATCAGGATGCTCCAGAATTGGAGAAACTAACTGCACACTACACTTTTATGCACAATTATCAATCAATGGTTTCTATTTTTTTTTTTTTATGTTGAAATTTTATTTTGTTACATAAAAAAATAAGGGTCCATTGTGGTCGTAAGTTTTTCAGTTTTTAAATTTTAAACTTAAATTTGAAAACAAAATCTGTTTGGATACACAGGATTGAAATAGTTTTTAAATTAATTTTTAAATTATTTTAACTCACTTTTGAAAATTGAAAAAAAAATAAGTTTTACAATTTTAGTCTTAAGTTTTTAGAAGTTGTTTTGTCTTTTTCAATATTTTCCTCTACCTTTCTTTGTCCTTCTAGACCTTCTCCACTTCACTCCCAAGCTTCTCTGCCTCTCATTCAATTTTCATTGCCAGATTAGCCACTTAATTGGTCTCCGTTGTCAACTTCCACATTGGCATGGCAAAGGGGTGGATGGGGAGGAGTTTGGCTACCCCCTTCCCCGTCCCCTCAAAAAGTGGGCGAGTGTTTGGGTTTATAAAAGGCAGGAATAAAAAAATAACCCAACTTCCATGTCTCCATTCCTGGCAGATTTTATGTTCGAGGAACCCGCCTTATATTTTTTAAAATTTTAATTTACTTATATATTTTCAAATAAACCATATATTAATTTATCAATTATGTTTTAATTTAAACAATATATAAAAATAATAAATAACAAAAAACTTAAATTAAATATTTAAGAATGAAATTATATTTTTGGTGAAATTTATAATTTTAAAATTTTTATTTAATTATTATTATAATTATTATATTTATAATTATTTAACTATTAACATAATTAATTTATATTTTTAATAATCATAAAAACTAAAATCCTAAATTACACACACACACACACACACACACACACACATATATGAGAGATTTGCTATCCTACACCTACTTAATTTTTAATTAGAATACATCTTAAAATACACCTACAATGTAGCTTGGTAACATATTTCAACTAAAAAATAAATGAGTGTATGTTAGCAAATGCTTATGAGATTTGCTACATACACCTACTAGTTTTTTTAGTTAGAGAATATTAGTAAGTTATAACTAAAATTATTTTAAAATACACTAATGGTATAGTTTGTTAAAAATAAGCGGGTATACGTTAGCAACAATAGAAACAGGTTTCAGTTTCTAGTTTTGTATAATAAAAAAATTCTATTAAAAAGTTAATTTCATTATATTGTAAATAATTTAAACTCAAATAAAATTATCTCTCACAAAAGATTTTATGCCTATGATCTTAGGCAGAAAAACTCCTTTAAACTGCTCAGATTTCCTACAATTTAGGATACTGTAGATGACCCAAATTCATGGGCCAAATAAAATCCAAAGGCCTATAATTATAGGTTGGCTTTGCAATTATAGGATCTATATATTGGAGATCATATGACGAATAAATTGGGTGAATTAGACTTATACATGTGTCGTATCCGGTGGAAACAGACAGAAGAAAACATGTATGGTTCGTTTATTTTATTCAAGGAAAGGGATATCAATTCCTCTGAATTTTATTTCTTTTATAAATAAATAGTTTAAATTTAAATTTTATCTTAATTAATTTTTAACTTTTTATAACTTTCATAATTGACTCTTTTTGTTAAATTGAGGTATCTCAAATGTTTATTTACTTCAAATTTCACTTATTTATTAGTTTTTTTATAATTCATTTTTTCTAAACATTGAATCGTATTAAAAAGTCTCAATTTATTATGCAAGTTCTTTGATTTTCTTCTTTTGGGCTTTATTTTGTATGAATTTAGAATTTTTATTAAAATTTAATTAGAATATAATCATCCAATCAAAGAATAATGCTTTGTATGGTAAGAATGTAAATTTTTGTAACAATTACTTTAAAAATTATATCTACAACAATTTCTAATTATTTAATAACGTAAAAATATTTGCACTAATTGTGCATCAAAATTAAACCTTTTCAATTATGATGTAATGTTTGAAAAAAATGAATGATAATAATAATAATATCAATAAACTAATAAATGTTGAGATTTAATATAAATAACCGATTGCAAACTAACTTTAAGTGAAAGGATTAATCCTCTCCCTATATAAATTAAAATAATTATCTTGAAAGAGAGCGTTTTTTGGAGTAATTTTTCATTAAAGAGTTTTTCTTAAATAAGAGCATTTAATTGTTGGATAAAGTATAGCCTATTTTCTCTTTTTCTTAGAGTTTAATTGTTATATACTGTTAGTGTAAAAACTTTTACACTATTAATCAATCTTAAATCAGCTTTAGTGTGACTTTTAGGATGGTTATTACCAAAGTCAACCAATTTATCATACATGATGGGTTATGATTAGATAATAGTGTAAAACTGCTTTACACTATTAGTGCATAATCTATTTTCTCTTTTTCTTAACTTCTTATCATTTTTAATATATCATGCATTTTCATTTTTATTTTTAAATTAAAGTTTAATGTTTTTTTAAAGAAATTATCAATAGTTAAAAATAACCTTATATTAGAGTATAAATTGTTTATCATAAATTTAAAATATAATTTATATGTTTAAAAATATTTATTTATTTTAAATTTTAATTATAATATAATTTATATATTCAAAAATATTTATTTATTATAAATTTTAGTTATACAAAATATGTACATTATACAGGCTAAAATACTAGCTGTAAAAATGTCACATGTAAAGATTAATTAAGATAAAATTAAAGTTTAATGTGGTTATTTATAAAAGAGTATGATATATTTTTCAACTAATTCTTTTAATACTTTAATTTTTTAATTTTTTAAAATGAATATATTTAATTTTTAAAAAATGAATATATTTAATTTTTTAAAAACCGAAATATGTTTGTTTTATTTTTCATTTAATAAGGAAGAAAATTTAGGGGATTAAAAGTATTCTTTTTTTTTTTGGACACGTAGATTTGTATTTTTCTTCCTCTAAATACATGCTTTTGGGTTCCTCAGCGGTGAAGTTTTATTGGTGACTTTTTTTATATTTTCGCCGAGGTGCAAAAATTATCAACAAACTGTTCCATGACTTTCATGTCTGATCTTCTAAAATTAAAGTGACCAAGAACATAATCATATCCAGTGAGAAAGTATCCACTACATGCATTCTGAAATTCACCCACCTCTTTAATACGTGCCCCACATCAAGCTCCTGCCCTTTTGTTCATCTTATATTCAATTATCAGTTTTGGCATCCTCTTCCTCTTTCCTTTTTCGTCTGTTCCACCGTTAATATTTAATTTATTAAGACTCTGGCATGGGTCACTAAACTTCTACCATACAAGGTTAAAACTTCTTTTTTTGAATCTTGTTCCTCTTCCCTGTGAAATTAATAAATTAGGAAGCTGTATAATAAATTTATAATTGGGGTGATATATAATTTAATCTCAAACCTATATTGCAGTGTACATTTTTTTTATATCATACGTACTGTATCCGATAATTAGGTTTGGGGCTACTTGATCATGTCCATACCACGTCTGCACTTATGTAACAGACATCAATTAATTAATTGTGCCACTCTGATTAACTTTTCTTTACGTAGGAGTGATTATGTTATTGACTAATGTATCCAATACACAAGTTTATTCCTCCTTTTTGACTCAATCATACGTGTTCTGGATTTTTATTTTTATTTTTTCGTTTTTTTCTTCCTTAAAATAATGGGGAAGAAAAATCGCCAATATTCAACATGCAGTAGTCAATTGAGTTACATAAGTACATATTATTATATGAAGTATATTAAAATCAATAATTAAACTGCAATCAAGTCTTTGACTTTGTAGGATTAATTTTGCTCAGTAACTCCTTAATTAAACACGGCCAAAACCATCTTTCTACTTTCTCTATCCCCTAGGCTGTTGTGGACCCCTTCATATTTACCTTAAAAACATTCATTTTTAAGCATAAGAAATGAATAAAATTAATTTTAAGTTCTTTCAGAAAAAAAAATGCTAAAAATAAAATTATTCAGAAATTTTAGGGAAAAAGTGATAATTCAATGATATTTATAGTTATAGCTAGTGACCAATCTTTTTCTTTTTGGTAGACGACTAGTCTTTAATTTTGTAAAAAAAAAATCCAAACCATTGCTGACACTAGCTTATACATGAATTAAAGGCATTACTAACCCGCTAAAGGTATAATCATGGTGAATCCAGTGTAAAGGAAGTCAAAGAAATTAACTTTCCTACCATTGCTGTCACACGTTTGTCTGCTGAAATTTCTACCGAGATTAAGATTAGTTTGAATTGAACATGAAAAAGCTTCTCCCAGATATAATCAAAGACGTAACTTAATTCAATTTTTCCAAGTGGATGAAGTACATGTTTTCCGCCTTTTCTATTAGCAAGAACACGCCGAAATTGGAAAACCCCAAAACAAAGAAAAATTAACATCCTTCCTAAGATTGGAAGGACCCAAAGAAGCTTGAGTCATGCCATCGTAAGATTTACGTGTAATTTTAATATGCGTCATAAATAACATAGAAAAGAAAAGTTCTCTCAAAAAAAAAAAGAAGAAGAAAAAGAGGAAAAGTTACTTTTAAAATAACATAGAAAAGAAAAGTTACTTTTGAATACTTTTGAATCATTACAAACATTTACTCTATTTATTTCATTTTATTTCTCATAAGAACATTTTTGTTTTTATTTATAATCATTTGAAAATTTTAAATTAACATTAAATATTACTTCTTCAATTCATATTAAATGAGAAAACCACCAAACGTATGGATCAACTAGTACAGAATTATTCCAGCTTAATAAGAGATTTCAAGTTTGAGTTTTGAATATATATCTGTACTAAATACTAGGAAGAAAAACTTTACCACCCATGATCTATACCAAAAAAAGAAAGAAAAAGAAATAATGATATTTGAATTATATTAGAGTAATAAATGAGAGAAATAAAAGACGTATTACCATTAGAAAATTACAAATATAATTTGACTTAAGAGAATATATTACTTACATTTCTAATAAATCTGTGCATTATAACCTTAAACAATAAATAAAAAACAGAAAGAGTATATAATCAATTAAAAAGTTAAAAATGCATGCTCACATTCAACTAACCAGTCACAAAGTCGTAATTTAAGCTGAAGTTAGAAAGATAACAACTCCAAATTACAAAAGACATTTTCAATATATTAAAATGGAGAAGAATTTTTAGAAACAAATTAAGTCTCAAATCTCTTGCATCTAGTTCACTTTAGAAGAATTTTAATATACTTCTTTATAAATTTGGAGTTTTCTCTTCAATTCCCAAATGTTTTAAAATTTACTCTATAGTAGAATTAAGTGGTATGAAACAATTTCTTCATTAATCATTCCACTTTAGAGATACTTTTGAAAATATTTTCCTATTTTAAGTAATTAAAAATTTTCAATCTTTAAGTCTTCAAGTTTTTAATATCAACATGTGCAAATCACACACTTGATCAAGAAGTGAAAATATCATCTGTCATGTTTGTAGATTTGAGTCTTCACTTATTTCCTTAAGGCAAGATAACCATAAGTTTGTTATAAGTGTTGTTAATTTGAAGTTGAAAGTTTTTCCTAATTTAGGCCAGAATATCATCCCTTCTCCTTAATTTTTTCTTTTAAAAAAAATAGTCATATTAAAATCAAATTACTACATTGAATTGTATTTGAAATCCAATGCATTCTATATTTCTTTTGGGAAAGCTGTTAAATGGTACAAGTTAGCCAAATGATCAAAAAGTGTATTATTAATGTAACCCCAACATAGAAATTCATCTTTAGCCTTTTTCTTGCATTTTCCTTCGATTTCTCCTTCACTACATTAGTGTTAATATTTTAGTGTTAGAAATAGATGAGTTAGTGTTAGAAAATAGATGAGTAATAAGTTATGTCATGGATAACATCATAATTGCCTTGAAATTCACTACAAGGAAACTATAAATCAACGTCAGCCAATTAGTGTCGACCTTGACACCGACGCTAAATAGCACCGGCCAATTGATACTAAACCGACACTAACATGTTTTCTATTATTTTATTTTATTTACTTTTTATAACTTTTTTTAGTTTGCGTTGGCCGTGACCGAAATTACTAATATTTTTTAAAAAACAAAATTTTTTAGCATCGACTAGACCGACACTAATTAATAATTTTCAAAAAATTATTATATTTTACTATTAGAGTCGACTAGGTCGAGCATATTAGCGTCGACTTGGCCGACACTAGTTTTTCATGTGAGCTCGAAAACGAATCGCCTCTCCCACTTCTCCTTCAACAATTTGAAAATTCTAAAGTTTCCAACTTCTTCTCCCCCATTCTTGTCCTCTTCCCTCAATTTCTTCCTCTCCCTCTCTCTCATTTTCTTTCTTGCTCTCTCTAAAGACCCCAAAGTCTCAACATACATTTTTTCCAATAATGGCATGGTGGCCTGGCTTGGCCGACCCAAACCTCCAACATGATGAAGCCCTCCTTCATGTCAACATTGAGGTTGTAGAGCTCTGTGCGAACAACCATCAAGATAGATGTCTTTAGGGCACAGTTTGCGAATAAGTGGTCTTCAGTGTGGTTAGCAAAGGCCACGAGAAGGGGGAGAGGTCACGAAACATGAAGAGGTGTGTGGTGTAGTGGGAGTCTAGTTTTGCTACTTCTCTATTAGGACTTGGAGGAAGGACTCTTCATTGAGGAAGAAGAAGCCCATATGGGAAGTGTGCGATGTTGCCTCCACGAAGACGGAGGAGACCATAATCGACGCGTGCCTAGTGGCTAAGGGCTAGGATAACACATATAGCGACAAGGTGACTGAGGAGTGGAAGGGAGAAAAAAGAGAAAGGAAGAAAAAAACGGCGAAAGGAAGAATGGGATTGAAGCTGCCACAACAACAGTGGAGTTTTTTTTTTTGTGTTGTCTTTTTTTTTTTTAGTGTCAATTTAGCCAACTCTAATAAGCGACGACTTCTTATGGTCGACACAAACACATTTGTGTCAACCTTTTTTTACGATTGCTTCGAGGCCCTCGTTTGGTCAACACAAAAGTAATGATTAGTGTCGGCTTTTGGTTGACACTAATTTATGTTTTTCTTGTAGTAAGTAAAATTCTAACAAGTATGTGGCACAAATGTGAACATCAAACTTGTTCTCCATATATTGTTAACACAACAAAGCCCATAACTTTTGTAGTCATGGAAATATAGGAGACTTAGGACCTTGCTAATTGTGTCTGAAACATAAAAAAAGATAATAAATGGGAAGAAAAGGGTTAAAAGAATGCATCATAAGGAATAAACAAAAGGATTTTTTTTCACCATCCAAAAATGACTAGAATAAAATTGATTTAATGGCAATAAATTGGTATAATGTTTAGAACATTGGGAGCATTCCAACAACTAGAAAAATGAAGACTAATGTGTTTAAGACTAGTTATTTGTCTTAAAACTCTATTTTTCAAGGACTAAAAATGCTAAGAACTCTTCTATAAAAAAAATTATTTAAAAAGAATTTTGTTAGGTGTCAAAGACAATTCAACCTTATGTTTTAATGATAATAAACAAACATAAGAGAATATTGATTGTTTTGAAGTTAATATTTGTGTAAGTATGTAGATATTAGTTGTTTGACTACTTTCTTAGAGTAAAAGACATAACTGATGTGTCTTACTACACAATCATTTGATTAAAAGTCATAGAGTAAATTACATCGACAGTCCCTGATATTTTTTGAGATTGCACATAACCCTTGTTTTTTTAACATTTACCATAACATCACTTATAGGAGTACACAATATAATATTTTTCAAACAATTAAACGAGATTAATGTAATGTATAAATGGTGTTAGTGTAATGTTTATCAAATAATTAAAGAGGTTAGTGTAAGTAAAAAAGAGAGGATATCGAGTGAAATTTGACGAAAGCTCAAAAGGTGTCAGTGTAATTTACTCAAAATCTTAAGGTTGGTTGGTCACATGCTTTATTTGACAAACAACCCTACATATTTCAAGAAAACGCTTAATAGACTACGTATTAAGACCTTTACAACATGCACTATAACTTAAAAATTATGAAGATTGCACAATAAACTTGATCTATAACAATTAATCAGTAAAACATTCATTCTAGCTGAGTCTTCTCAGTTTGAGGCCCATTGGATTTGCTCTAAATAAAAGAGAATGACAGTGATGATATTGGTGTAGCAAGGAGGCAGAGGTTTGAGTACCTGCAAAACTACTTTAATGCCAAACTCAATATATGTACTAGTAGAGCAACAATATATAAGATAAAACTTCTACCCCCTAATATTATGAGCATTTTACTTATAGTGATTGAATGTGAGTGAGTCACAACCATGTCATTTGAATGTAGCCATAAGGTAATCGTAATAAGGAGTGGACTCCTTCTAACTACTAAATATTTTGGAATCCTAAACGTAGAGTTGTGACCAAGTGATAGAGATTCTCTGTCTTTAGGCATAGGAAACACCATGTGGTGCAAGCTTCTAGTTGTGCATTGAGCCTTTGATTGACTCCTTGACCCTAAAGAGATTGATCTACAACCGTACATAGGTCAAATAACAATAAAAAAAAACTGCAGTACAAGGGAAACAACCTTGGTCGTCTCTCAAGGATCTTTAGTTATTATAGACCAATTTAGAACGTTTAGAAAAATTTGGGGGGGGGGGGGGGGGGGGTTGAAGAATGAAAACTTATTGCAAATTGAGAAGAGAAATCAAATTAATAAAAATGACCATTCTATAGGTTAAGTTTTCTCATCGAATCTATCATTGGTTTTTAATGATCTAATCCCAATTCTTGATTCAATTCTTATTTGAGCCCCAAAT
Source organism: Spatholobus suberectus (assembly GCA_004329165.1). NCBI lineage: Eukaryota > Viridiplantae > Streptophyta > Magnoliopsida > Fabales > Fabaceae > Spatholobus > Spatholobus suberectus. Next base: position 27,303,940 of record CM014732.1, on the reverse strand, counting down.
TAACCAATCATACATCAATTAATTTCAAGAGAATACCTACTGAATTAGGCATCCATAATTTAATTAATTTGGGTTAGATGGTCATGCACCTTCTAAGTCACCAAATCAATTTCTAAACTGATTCTTTATAAAACCAATGATTAAACATGAAATACCCCATTAACCCCAATTAGATTATGCCAAAACATGTATTTAACACAAAGTCAAGTTTCCTTTCTTTAACAAGTTAGTGCAAAAAAAAAATATGCATGTAAAGAGGAGAATGAGGTGCAAAACAACAATATAATAAATGTTGATAAGTTACGAAGAAGGTTTTTTTCCTAGATGATTAGAAGTAAATGTGCACATTAACTTATCAACTTCGTATCATTGTGAACTCTGAAGCTTATATAAGTGTTGCACCAAATAGTCGATAAAGAAGTTCTTCTTGAATAAGAGTGTTGAATTTAATTTAATGTTGCATTTAATGTATTTTTGATTCTGTAAAGAATATCAATTTAGAAGTATGATTTTATCTTTCCTTTTTGTATGGTGATTGTGTGACAAGTAAAGGTTTCCATTCTAGTGTAATGATGTACTAACTTATTCTGAACAAATGTCATGTTTGCTTGTGCTTTTATGCAAATCATGTTTCTTAAGACAGAATTTGATTATCATTATAGATTTTTGTCATTTCTAAGTTGAACAAAAGAATTCTTCAATCTTACAAAGTGCACTAGTTGACTTAACTTATTTTTTTATTTGAGATGCTTGAAGTTCTTCATCCAACAAAGTATGTTATTGACGAAGATAAGTATTTGGTCAAACGAAATTATAACAAAGCGCATAAGTTGTTCCTTCTAGTCTAATAAAGCAATTAATTAGTCTAACATATGCATATTTGCACAAAAGTTAGCTTTAGTGCAACAATAATTTTTTATGTCTTGTTTGTTATCATTAAAACATAGGATTGGATCATATTAAACCTAATAACTCCATACTAATGAAGATAAGCATTTGGTCAAACGAAAGTATAGCAAAATGCATAAGTTATTCCTCAAAGCAATTAATTAGTCTAACAAAGCAATTAATTAGTTTAACATATGTATACTTGTGCAAAAGTTAGCTTCAATGCAACAATATTTTTTTATGTCTTGTTTGTTATCATTTAAAGATAGGATTGGATCATATTAAACCTAATAACTTCATATTATATTATTTCTCTCTTCCCTTATTTTTTGCGTAGTATTTTGATATTATGCATATATGCGTCCTTAAGAAATGCAACTAAATGGTGCATAACTCATGTGAATGTGTTCTTTATATATTCCCATCACATGATCCTAGGAGGTTATATTCTTTACATAACTTAGCCACATTTTGTTTATGGTCCTAAAATATTGTACTTTTCACATAACATGCATTCTTTGCACAATTTTTTAGAAGGTTATGTTCTCATAAGCCACTGTATTCTTCAAACTTGTTCCAGTTATGTTTTTTACATAACCCTTGTCTAAGTCTTAGGAGGTCATGCTCTTCACAACACTTGCCATGTTTTTCATGTGGTCCTAAATGATTACATTTTTCACTTAACCTTTTGTTGAGTCTTAGAAAGTTATGTTCTTCACATAACTTGCCATGTTCTTCACATGGTCCTAGGTAGTTATGTTCTTCACAAGACCATTGCATTCTTCACGTATTCTTGTTTGAATGAGATTGTTGAATGATACTCTATTAGAAAAACTTTTTTTCCATTGATAAATTGTTTATTACAATGAAAGTTAAAACTTAACTATAATATATTCGAAGATTCCATCCATTATTCTTAACTATAATATTTCCAAAGGGCCTGTGTATTTTATTACCTCAAAACTTCTTTCCTTTGGAGGGTTTCTTGGTAATAAGCACTTTTCCTAGCCTTTCTTAACACTCGATAAGTGCCTTACCTGTTAAGAGCCATCTTTCTTATTCTACATACCTAATCCAACCCTTTATAGGACAAGGCCATTACTTTAAAAAAAATTCCAAACAAATCCCTTTATTGTACCATAGGGTAATCATTTGTCTTACATCCTAGACTCAGAGGTGGGCAACAATTCTTCTTTCATTAATCAAGTTTAACTCTACTAGGAAGAACTTACTATTATTTTTTTGGTTCGATTTTTTTACCCTCCAAGATGGCTCCCTAATCTCTATAAGGATAATTGCTTCAACACCATAAGTTATCCAAAAAGGTGACTCCCTTATAGCTAAATAAGGTGTTGTGTGATAGGCTTATAATACATGGTCTAGCCACATGGTTCATGTTCATCTTGTCTCCCCTCTTCCTTGTAGTGTTCTTAAGATCACATGTTAGATGCATCAACTTAATCATTAGTTAATGGGTGTTTGATGAATGTAAAATATTTTTTGATATTTAGCCCCTAGAGTAAAGTTAGGAATCCTTCACCCGTGAATTGAGTTTTGCTATCAATGACAATAACCTTTCTCAGTTGTGGATAGGGCACAAGTAATAAGCTACTTGACCTTTGAATTCATCTACATCTTGTTGATATTTTCCTAACTCAATTGTGATTCTAGAACAAGAACTTCGTCTTTAACATGAGGTGCAATATCTCCTTTGGTGATGATCTTTTAGAGATTATATTGAGTTGATCTGATGAACATCTCCATGTGATCTCGCTAATAAGGGTAGTCTTCTCTAAAGAATGCTAGAGACCTTGTGATGGAGGCTCCTTCATTAATAAGTTGGTTTTCAAGATTTACCATAGAGTGTTGTGGATCTTTTCCTTTGACTCTGCAAGGTGATCAACCTTAGATGTTGAGCTCTCATACCAAACTACAAATTATAAGGAAACATAAGAAAGGGGGTTAAATGGTTTTTCAAAAACTTTTCATAAATCTTTTTAAAAACAAATTGTTATCAATAAACAAATGATTCATTTGAACTAAAAATGATTTGCTTAAAAAGTCTTTTAAGTTAAAAACAAAAGATGACACACACACACACTTATACATAACAATATCAACACCCTTGGTTCATGAATAAAAGAGATAAAGGACAGAGAGAATGCACACACTATATTTATATCGGTTTGTCTTACCTAGAGACTATGTTTAGTCCTTGACAACCCACCAATAATTTCATTGTAAATAGAATTACTAGAAATAGGGTTCTAAACTATCAGAAGTATTCTTTACCATGCCTTTTCAAGCTCACTCACAAGTATTCTTTGGTCCTTGTCTTTTCAGGCAATCACAATAAATATATTTTTTTTCATCAAGCTTCCTCACCCTACACAAATCATTAAGAAATGCTTACAAAGGTAATTATAAAGCTATCATCCTAGATGACAAATAGGAAATATAATAGTCTACAACTCAAGAATAAACAATTAAGTTACAAAGAATATTCACAAAAACTTTAAAGCACTTTAGTCTCTTGTCTTTTGTTTTCGTATCTCTCTTTACACTTGGTCTCTTGAGCTTTTATAGGGAGCTTAAAATGTATCTACTACTGTTCATTGAAGCTCTCGCTTGTTCTTTTTGAAAAATGTGAATGTTGGTGTACTAAATGTTGTATTTAATGTCTTTCACCAACTAGTAATGTAGGATTTGATAAAACATTCTTATCTTCCATTCCTAGTACTAGCATCATAAAGCATGTAATGATATCTTTTTTTTTTTACCTAAGTATTTTGTCTCCATTGTTTGCCCTGTCTTGTTTATTGTTTCTTCTTTTTTCATGCATTTTGATGTAGAAATTGGTAGTATTCTACTTTTGTCATGTCTATTGATAAATAAAGCACTGAATCTTCTCATATAAACTTTAATCTTATATATGATAAATCAACCTTCTTCGTAGACTTTTCCTTGTGTAGGATGAAGCAATAAAGCATATAGAACTCTTAACAAACGAATTACGTGTACTAGAATATATAAACCTTTTAAAGACGAGTAGTCCAACAAATTTAGTCTTTTCCGATCAAAGCATATTTTTATATTTTATTTATTGTTGTTAAAACATATAAGAGCTTTAGATCATCATTGACCTAATAAAGGATATGAAAAACACAATTCAACTCTCTTTTTATGTATTTCTATTTCCCTTTCTTTATAGTTACCTAGCACAATAAAGTCCAATTTAACTTTCTTCAAAGTCTTATTCGTGCTTTATTTTTAGTTTGATCTTTGATTTCATTCATTTTCTCTTCAATTCTCTTATCTAATATCCTTTATTCCTCTATATGTGATCTCTGATTAAAAGCATTCCAAATAATCTTTATTCCTTCCTAATCTCTTTTAGATTTTTAAGCAATACCTTATATTTGATCGAATTCCCTTATGAAGTCTTATCATTTTTTTTTTCATTAGCCCTTTAAAATTTTAACCTTTGTAATCACTAATCCTTCCTTCATTTTTGTTTCCTGCCTTTTTTTTTTTTTTTTGCCTAAATGGAGTGTTGATAGTGTCTAACAGAAAAAGAATAGTAAAAAAGATTAAAAAAGGATGTTCTATCATCTTATATATAAGCAACTCTATTTATATTAAAATTATTGAATTAATATAAATATTAATAAATAATCATTTTAACTATCAGATCAACATATGTATTGAGTGGCTTGGCACGCAATAAAAAAGTCAGTCACGCCACTACACTATCATTGCCTAAACAATGAACACACATTTTTTAAGTCGATAATGAGTCTAGATCAATAGTCTCTCTAGACTCCAACATCTAAGTAATGACAATCTATCGCTTAACACAGCCTAATCACAATTTTAGTAGTGGGTTTAAAAAACTTTTTCTTCACAAATTATGCTAACAAAAAGTATACAAAGTTTCTTATACAAATACACAATATCAAATATAATTCAAAAGTTGCTCCATGATTATATATATATATATATGGGGATTTGTTAATGTACACACACTTGTTTTTTAGTTAGAGTACGTTAGCACATTATAACTACAATGTATCTTAAAATACACTCACGGTGTAACTTGCTAACATATGCCAACTAAAAAAAAAAGTGTGTGTAGGTTAGCAAATACTTATGGTGTTTGATAGCGTACGCGCACTTGTTTTTAATTGGAGTACATTAACAAACTATAACTACAATATATCTTAAAATACCATACGATGTAGCTTGTTAATGTACTCCAACAAAAAAACAAGTGTGTGTACATTAACAAATCTCATATATATATATATATGTGTGTGTGTGTGTGTGTGTGTGTGTCTGTATGTATGTATACATATATATATATATATATATACATATATGTATGTATGTATGTATATATGTATATATAAATACATATATACATACATATATATAAGTACATATACATATATTCATACATACATACATACATACATATATATATACATACATATATATATATATATAGGGTCAAGATCAGTTGACACCAAGTGTCAAAGTTAGTCAAATTACACCTTCAATAACTTTTATAAAATGCAAATTTAAGCAATCCAACCATTGAATTTGATGTTCTTATTAATTAGATTAAGCATACAAAATTTCATACAATTCCAAAATTATTTAGTAGCTCATCGCATGACTTTATTTCAACGTATAATATGATATAAAAATATATGTAAATATTCAATGTTAAATAACATATTTAGAAATTTTCAAATTATGTGAAATTTGACATACATGATCATAGAAATAATATCATATAATTTAACGATTGGATTGATTAAATTTACATTGTACAAAAAGTTATTGAAGGTGTAATTTGATTAACTTTGACACTTGGTGTCAACGGATCCTGACCCATATATATATATATATATATATCACACAATGAAGTACCACATGAGTGGGTATATAGGAATCCAAATCTATGAATAACTCATGTTATGATCTTCTACATCCTAGGGCTTCCTGTTCCTTCATTTAGCTTATGTTTTTCATGTAGCATTCAGATTGAATGACTCTATGAAATTACATCACTACTTACATATGGTACGGGTAACGTAGGAGACATCTCTATTTTTCCTTGGGGAATCCTTAGAGTTACCACAACTTAGCTTTCAGTTCGCCTCTTTATCAAAATGTGATTTTTTTTGTAAGTTTTTTCATGTTGGCTTAAGGATGAAAAACAATTTTGGATTCATCCATGAAGGGGTTCGTTGAAGAAATGATTATATATTTTAGTTAAGTATTTTGTTTTATTTTCATATGGTAAAAGGACGCATTCCATTTTTGTTTTTGTCCATTAGTTATCAATTCTTCTCTTTATCACGGAGTAGAGCAACTTGGTAGCTCACAGGACTCATAACCTTGAGGTCACATGTTCAAATCCAATCCTGTCTCTACAACATTTTGACTTTGATAAAAAAGGGGGGGGGGGGGGGGTTCACGAAGAAAAAAAGGAGGGGTAATTATACTATGAAAGTCAATTATATTCCATTTTTCGTACTATGACTATTAAATACATAACTAAGTAGGGGCGGATAGTGGGAATTGAACTTGCGTCTACTCCTTGGCAAGGAGAAATTTTACCATTCGTCTATAATCGCATATACACACACACACACACACATATGTACACTCACACACACACACATGTATGTGTACATGTATACATGTACATGTACATGTATGTGTACATATATATACATAGGGAACATTTCAAATGAGAAACTTTTATAATGAGAAAATGAAAACTTTCAATGATGGTCCTTGGATCATAATTAAAACAAATTTATGACTGAGATTAAAACCCAATTAATTACCTTTTATGAGACCATCATCGTCATTGCCTCCACCACCACTGCCACTACCATCGCCACCACTGCCACCGCCATTGCTGGCGGTGGCGACGATAGTGGTGGTGGAGGCAATGACGGTGATGATGGTGGTAGTGGCAGCAGCAACAACGGTGACGACAGTGGTGATGGTGGCAGTTGTGGGGGCGGTGACAACAGCGGTGATGGTGGCAGCCGCGGGGGCGATAACGACAACGGTGGTAGTGGCAATTGTGGGGGCGGTGAAGACATCGGTGGTGGTGGCAATGGCGGTGGTGACGGTAGTGACGATAATGGTGGTGGTAGTGGCAGCGGTTGTGGAGGCGGTGACAATGGTGGTCTCATAAGAGGTGTTTAATTAAGTTTTAATCTCATTTGTTCATTGTTTTAATTGTAATCCAATGGCTACTATTAATTGTTATTATTTCTCATTTTAAGATGTTTCTCATTTGAAACGCCCCCTATATACATATATATATATATATATATATATATATATATATGTGTGTGTGTGTGTGTGTGTGTGTGTGTGTGTGTGTGTGTGTGTGTGTGTGTGTGTGTGTGTGTGTGTGTGTGTGTGTGTGTGTGTGTGTGTGTGTGTGTGTGTGTGTGTGTGTGTGTGTGCGTGTCTGTGTGTGTACATATATACATGTATATATTTATAGGTGACAAAGTTCACCCTTCAAGTATTTAACACAGTTATATGTTTAAGAATCGAACTTAAGAGTTATGGTTAAGGTGGAACAACTCGACATTGGTTGATTAACGCACTCAATGGTATTTAAGTTTTGTCTAGGAGGAAAAATCTTTAAAGATTTTTTATACCAAAAATATTTATGATAATTTTAAAGATTTTTGCTATAACAAATATTTTTTGATAAAAATTTATAGAAATTAAATAAGTTAATTTAATGCACACTGAATGTGTTTTAGCACATTTATTTAATTATCTCCAAAGGATTATACATGAGAGAAAAAAAAAAAGTCTACATTATTGTCGTACATTAACTTTGCTAAGTCTTCATAGATTTTGCTTTATAAATCCTTCAATCATATCTATGTCCAAAGCAGAAAAACATAATGGTCCAAGTACGCATAGAGACTCAAAATGGTCAAATTAGTGAAATTACCAAACTACAATTAATGCCACAAAGAATATAGTAAAAGAATATAGTATAACATAAGATTTCTATGTTTAGCATTATGCCTTATAATTAATATTATTTTTTAAGAAAATTAAAGAGGAATGTGGTCTTGGAAAATTAGTTAAATGCCCGTGATCAGCACGTTTCTATAATCATAGGCTGCATCTCGGTGAAACGAATTAAGTCATTGAATCTGTAAGCTCTCCATCATCAGTGACAGCTAATAGATTAGTTAATGATTCATTTGGTATAAAATGTTTTAAATTGGATTTGCAGTTTTATATATATATTTTTCTTTTATATTTTGTGAGACATAACGTGTTTTGTAACAAAAAAAAAAAAAGACATAACGTGCTTAATTAAATACTTCAAAATAAGTAGAGACTTATCACATTCAGATATATATATATATATATATATATATATATATATATAAACAGTGCGTGAGCATAACATCAATTTTCAATCAGGATATCGCATGCTATTGAGTAAAGGCTCATATCTTTTCCTTTTTGGGCATATCTTGTTTCAGGGGTGTGAGAATAGAGGCTAAAATACATTCTCAATAGAGAGAGCACCAACATAAGTGCATATAACAATGGGGAAAAAGTAAGAAAAATGTGAGTAACATTCTATAACACATTTTTTTTAATACACCTTTTATTCTTAACTGAAATTTATTAAAAATTACAAATTTTTATAAGTCTCATTTTTTATTTAACAAATCTCATTCATAATTTTGTAATGATAATAAAAAATTTGTTTGAAAAAATGTGTTAAAAGAATGTATATAGTGCTGTGAAAAAAGTAAATTAACAAAATGATTCATCTCACATGACCCTCAGTTTAAGAAACTCAAAACCCCATCTCTCTCCGTCTTTCTTCTCTTACTCATTCAACACCAAGCCAACTCTTTCTCTCTCTCTTGCTAGTTTTAGTTTCTCTCACTGAGCTGTGCTGGTGTTTGTCTTTGCCTAGAGACTAGAGCTTAGTGTTTCTTTCTCAGCAAAAACAAAAAACCTTGGCTCTGAAATCTGTACCAAACATTTTCTATATACTAAGGAGACTGGCAGCAAGTTCTATGCATGTTGGCTCTCTCCTTGCATTGACTTTCCTACTCTTCAAACTCCTAGGCTCCTACACAAAAGAAACCCCAACCAAAAGGCTTCTTTTCTTGATAACATAACCTCAACCAAAAGGTTTCATCTCTCAACCCCACAGCACCACCAAGCAGCCACACTCACATAAAATAGATAAGCAAAACAAGAAGAGTGTAGTTCCATATATCCCATGCGATGATTTGTGTAAAGAGCAAGAACCAAAACATGAGTTTTGTTATCCTCTTTCTGCTCCTCCTTCTTGTGCTCTTACTATTGAGCACCACCCCATGTCATGCAGCAGCAAGGAAAGCCAGATTTGAGAGATTCAGAGGTGGTTCTTCTGCTTCTGAATTCAAACCCTCTAACTTCCGTGGTGCTGTTCTTCAAGGAAACAGTGCACATAAAGAGGGAGACCAAGTTTTTGGTGCAGACAAAAGGAAAGTCTACACAGGTCCTAATCCTCTACACAACAGATAAGTTACCTGAAGAGACATCCACAATCTTTCGTGTCCTCAATCCTAGTTTTCTTAATTTTCCCTTACTTTTCTTTTTTTTTTCTTTTCTTTCCTTATATTATTACATTTTGAAAGCATTTTTTGTGCTTTATAAGTCTTTTCCGGTAAGTTCACAGATGTATATGAAAATTCTTAGGTTTGAAATTATATTGGTGATGATGAGAGAATATAGTTAAAAACTATTTTTGAAGATAATATCGTATATATGATGATGATGACGAGTTTTCAGATATATGACTTTGTGCTTCTTGGTGCGAGAGAATATTGATCTGCTTTTGGTTAGGTAAGGTAAGGTAATGCCATGATGATGGGTGTGTTTGTTTGCATGCTTTCAGGATTCTCACAGACATCATCAGGTTTTCTATATTTAGCTAAGGTTTTGCTGGCTTACAGAAGAAAGTGTGTATGGCTAGCCCGCATGTAAATGAAAATAATAATACATTATTTAGTAATGAATATTGTGATATAACTTTATGTACGTACATTTATTACATTGTAATGAAAACTTTTTTTATTAAATTTTCTGGAACGAAAATAATTTCTTCCAAAAGGAAAAGGAAAAAAAAAACATTTTCATTTTACGATTATTCATAAGTTTATGTTTATCTTGGTTTTACTTTGCTTTTTCTATATGTGGAATAATGCTACCTTATTTTAACAATTATTTGTAAGTTCATTTTAAAGGTTTAATTACCTTTTTGGTCTTATAGTTGCGCGAACTTTATTTTTTAGTCCTTATAGTTGAAAATAATTTTTTTAGTCTTTATACATGTATTTTCGGTACCGGTTTGGTATTTGTTATCAAGTGTGTCTTAATTCCATAAAAAAAAATAGTTACAAAATAAAAATTTGCGGTAAAAAACTGTCACAAATTGACATTTTTTGACTTTTTTTATTCAATTTGTAGTGGTTTAAAACGGTAGAAACTAAACCAGTATTGAAAGTGCATGTATAGGAATTAAAAGAGATTATTTTTAACTATAGGAACTTAAAAGTAAAGTTTACACTAGGGATCAAAAAGGTAATTAAACCTATTTTAAATTTTACCCTCTTTACTAAAATGCCCAATTCCTTGGTGATAAAATTTGATCCTATTTTTTTGTCTTCACTAAGAAAAATTTACTGCTTGAGCCACTACATTTATCTTAATTCTACAATGATCTACGTAACCAGAATATATGTATAGTTCTAGCTCGTTTGGTACGTGCCACCTTACGCTTACCTATTTTAGTGTGAAAGTTTACCTGCGGCTCAAAATTAAACCTTCATTTCATATGGTACTCCGGTTTGTGGCAATGTAGCTATGTATTATTGGGGCCCAAATTTTAGTCAACATATAATTTCATCGATAAAGTTAAAAAATTAAAGGTGTCCTATATACAGTGATTCTTGTGAAATCGACCGTGTGATGAGATGAATTCTGAGCCATGGATCTGCATAAATTTTTTCAACCTTCAATAACACTTTTAATCATGAAGCTGAGCAAGAATCAAATGTCCATAGCCGTCCAGTCATCTTAATTTCTCTATCGTGATTATGAGCCAGGCCCCACGTAAGTTTCATTTTATTTTTATTCTGCCTATGCCAGCCACATATCCACTTACCGGAAAGGGGAAAAAAATCATGTTTATACAATTAATTATTTAATTAATGCGTACATATGTGAATATTTACGGCTTTAATAGTCCTTAATTTTTATTTGGCTATATATACATTAAGCATGTTCATTTTAATTAAATTTCATTATTAATTTCATTAGCTGTCCATAATCTAACAAATTTCGTTTGTAATGTTTAAAACGTTTTAATTTGAATTTAGCCTTAAATCAATCATCAAAGGAGATAATAAATAACAAGGAGGTGCAAGAATTGCAGTTTATACTGTTTGCAAGGAAATATAGTGATAGGGTTTTCATTAAGGACATCCTTCTTGCCATCTTGCAGAAGATACAATAATTTTTTTGGGTACAGAGCATACAATTATTTTGAGAGCAGATATTTTGTCCTTCATCATTCAAACTGTTTTTGTGCAGTGTGAACAATTTCTGTTTGGCTGTAAATGCATCAGAATTATGGAGACTCCACAAACAGCCAAATTTGACATTTAATGCACATTTAAAATAAATCAGCTGTCAATTTCGAGCAACAAATTGTTGAGAGCCGTAATTATTTTAATCTATGGTACGCCATAATCACCTCACATTAGTCCTTTCCTAATCTTCCAGTGCTTAAACAAAAATATCGAATATTTTTTATTATTTTCAAAATGTTAAATATATTTATCTTTATTAATATCTTTTTTTATAAAATATTAAAAAATTAATAAAAAGATATAACATAACATTGTTCATTAGAAAATTAATGACTGAAATTATGACAAAATACATGTACACATATTTTAAAATCTAGAGCCTTGAATACTGACGATAAAACCTATATGCTTCAAGTTGTTAAAATTGATATTATTGATTTTTCGCTCAACTATTGTTACGTTGTATAAATTCACATCATCCTTTTAAAGGTACCCTAGTTAACAAAAATAAAAAATAAAAATCTAGAATTATATACGTTGCATAACATTGGCATAGCCACGTAGGACCTGGATCCTAAAATGAATGCATGGGACAAGAGCAAGATTTGAAATGTTCAAAAAATTGACAAATGTGTTAACCGTTGCTAATGAGTACTGTGATTGAAAAAAGAAAAAGAAAAACACAACTCTCACGAAGGCAATATTATAAGATCACCTCACGAGCATGTCAAGTCATTTTCTGGGCAACAGAATGTCACAGTAAGCATAAATGTACACGACAAGGGTGGCATTTAAAGTAAGGTTCCATGTTCAGAGAGACTCATTTGAGTATCTTTAATGAAATGAAGGGGCAAGCATTAATGGTGCATATGGAGAGGACAAGAGTTTTACCATTTCATTTGAATCTAGAACTGAATTTCACTCTCATTTTTATAGGGCCATTTGGGTAAAATGAGTCACATTTCAGGGACATGCAAAGATTTGCAATGCTAGTAGAACTAGGATGGAGAAGGACTAGCCATTTTACCCAATGCACTGGCAGAGAGGAAAGGAAAGGGGGGTCCATGTCTATATCACAAATATAGTAATGATATCTTTAATTTCTCCATATGGCATTTGCATGCTGGATTTGTTTCTGGGAGCAGGAAAGTACTTGGCCACATAATATGCAGAAGAAATGTATTCCTTACAAGCTTCATGTAATAAAATATGAAAAAAAAAAAAAAAAAAGAGGGGGAAGGGGTATTAGGTACAGGTCCTTAATTTGTTATATCAAGGTTTGGTGAAATGAATGGCATCCAATATATATCGATAATGATGGTGAAGTAAAACGAATTTCATTAAGATAAATGCATGTGTCCTCAGATAGGATCCCTGACCCCTGACCATTTAAAAAGACCTACAAACAGTTTGACACTGTCCTTTATTACAATAACATAATATTATTTTGACCAAAAATACAATAATTTATTTGTGAGTGTTGTATATGAGTTTGGGCCTTTTTTTTTTAAAGAAAAATTCACTTGTGGATTGGAATTGCAATCTAGGAGTGAGTCTTTTGTTTTTTGATAAAAAAATTATTTATGATGAATCTAAACCACCATTGCGGCGTTTGAAAACTCGTTCCCAGCTAAAAGCCTGTGATCACACTAGAAATTGGTGATCCAAGTTTTACCTTAGAGGGATGTAACATAAAATAATTCACGTGTCATTATCTAACAGTTGAGATTATTGATTCATGATATGCTATTAGAGTTTATTTGACCAAATTATCTAGAATTTATCTTTGATGCCCCCATTCTTTTAGAAGACATGTTAGAGATGTAATATAAACTAAAACAGCTTTTAAGTCGTTGTACTTATAGTTTTTGGGATTGTTTAGAGAATGAAATACAAAGGCATGACAGCAAAAGTAACTTTAATTATGTCTTTCACCAGAAATTTTTTCACTATGTACGTTTGTGAGGGTGATGTATTAACCAAGGAGACAAACTCCTCAGTGCATTTAAAGGCGGTCTTAATGAGACAGCATAGATTGAAGTTAATGTTTTTTTTTTTTATGACATTGAAGTTAATGTTGAAGTGCAATAACTCCTGACTTATGCCATCAACAACTCTCAACTACTATAATTTTTCAGTTGTCACAGTACACAGATTCTTTGTTTGGGAGAAAATCAAGGGAGGAAGCAGACAACACAGAACGTCTCTCTTAAATGGATATTACTGTGTCAGTTGTAAAAGGATTGCTTAAAAGCAGGGTGATGGCTAAGATTTTTTCAGACAGACATGGGATATGGGATATTCAGCTTTCTAGTTTGTTACTTACTAATTTAGTACTTTGCTTGTGAGTAGCTACTCGTGTAAATGAGATTCTTTATGTGCTCGAGAAGTAAGGTGTACAGATGACATCAATATATATATATATATATATATATAACACAATATACACACTAGTAAAAAGCAGAAGCACAGAAAGGAAGAAACAAATTACCGAATACCACAGTAACACAGGATAATGACAATTCTCTGGTGTCACATGCCATAACCAACTGCCAAAATTAGGAACATATATACACTTATGATATGGTCTCATATAGTAAACTGGATAATATGAAGTTCACTTCAGTTCATTGTAACGAAGTGCCACCTAAGCTTCATTAGAGCCTCCCAAATCTTGGATAAAAGAAAAATAAAATTGGAAGACAGCCCCTCGAACCTATAACCCAAAAACCTTGCAAGAAAAAGTCCAACCAGAAGGGAAAAAATAACTATTTCTTCGACTACTTTATTATAAAACATGAGTCAAAGATGACAATTGTTGAAATTGGACATTACATGCATTTTATTATTCGTTCCCGAGTAACATGTGATGTCTCTCAATAATCAAAGCGACTCAATTGACACACAACACAATCAGAACTGAACAGCATTACATTTGTGTTTGCTAGCTCTCTTTCTATAGGCAGGGCCCACGGGACAGGGAACACCAACATAAATATATACTCAACAGTGGGCAAACAATCTACCAATGATGCATATGCATGACTAGCTTTAGTAACTCATAGTTTGGAGGCATGAGTTGTAACTTTGCTCAAAGCAGTTGCTGCTTTTGAACCTGATACACGTCCTAAATGCTTGCAGATGAAATCCCCAGCCAGCATAAGCTTTCCAAGGTCCACATTTGTTTTCACTCCAAGTCCATTAAGCATGTAAACGACATCCTCAGTGGCAACATTCCCAGTTGCACCCTTGGCATATGGACAACCTCCAAGACCAGATACGGATGAATCCACTGTGCTGATCCCCGTCTATAAAATAGATGACCAGATTTAACCAAATAGGAATTGTTTTGAAACATACACAGCAGTTGTGAACTTTCAGTTCTTTCTACCAGGCTGTAACAAGATAGTTGTACATCATTTCCATGTTTAAGCATGAAGTATAAAAAAGTTATCTTTTAGACTGCAAAGACAATATTATCTTGCTTGGCAAAAGTGAACAATCAGAGCAATGTCATGGATGTTAATCCAATTTCTTCAACTCTGAGAGTGAACACGACATATAAACTTATAACAAGAGACAAGAGCACAATCCAGGTTAACCATTTTGATAGAAGGGCTAAACCAAAAACTGTCCAAGTAGTTAATTTTGTGGTGGTGATGTCAGGGGATCAAATATTAAAACAAAAAAAAAATGCCTATGCATACATGCTGCCCCAATAAAATATCAGCATCCCAAAATGTTATTTACCTGAATTGAAATTAAAATATTTGAAAGTGCCTGACCGTAAGTATCGTGAAAGTGGACAGCAAGCATGTCAGTTGGAACAACATGAAGAACAGCTTCAAGCATCGGAATGACAGTACCTGTAAAGATGAGTAGGATTAAGTCAAATTCAGAAAATATGATAAACCAAAACTGTCAAGATAAGTGAAGTGAAGTATATTAGATAATATGCAAAAATTCATTAGACACTGGTTTACTGTATATATTTTGACAACAGACAATCAGCTAATCTTCTATGCTGTGTTGTTTATAACAAAAGCTGATAGGAAACTGCCCTACACCATTAACTTCCATTAAGGTAACAAGAATTAACAAAGATAATGGCTTTTCTAGAGAGAAAGATGTCCTTTTTCTCACTTCACAGATCTCAATCTCCTTAGATATCTCACTATATCATTTAGAAAAAACCATATCTCAATAAATTCCTTCTAAAGACAAATAAGAAAAAAGGAAACTATCTCTAGAAAACATCTACAACGACCTCATGGAATTATAGAATTCTTTTAATGATCAGGATCCTCTATATGCAATTCATCATCTACACAGTTGAGACAACATAACAATATAATTAACAAGTCAGTCAGATCAAAAAGATCCATGGCCTTTTAACAATTCAGATAGATACACCAGCACTGCAACCAAAGCCAAAATTGCTTGCTAAACATAAGAGACAGCAAATGAAAGAAACATCACCAGGTGTGCCAACACCAATTGTATCCCCCAGTGAAATCTCTGAGCAACCCATCTCATAAAGTGATTTTGCCACATATGCTACTTTCGCTGGAGCAATATTTCCTTCCAGAGGACATCCTACAACACATGATATATATCTGAAGTATGCAATCAGTCACATGACTGATCATAAACTTTACTATGATGAATTTGAAATTTAAAGTGAAGATTAACAGAATACTGCTTGAAGATTATTCAAATAATTTCAAGGAAAAATTAGTAGATACTAGGAAGGACAACTAGGAGTCTGGGACACATTTTACTATCCGCAAAACCATTTCTATAATCTAAATCATCTTTCAAGCTATGCCCTCATCCAACTAAATGTAAGTTCAATATGGAGATTTTATGGTTGACCTGTTGATTAGAATACCATCAAATATTGTCATTAACAAAACAAATCAGCATCTATTTCAATTTCAAATTAAATAGAAATCAATACCTATCGTTTGGCCAGATGCCACTAAAACAATATAAATCCTACAGCTAAATGAATCTGTCAAATGGCAATAGCGTTTCAGCACAAGAGTTATTTTCCCCTAATAGATCTAAAATATCAAACCTTTAGGCAGTCATATAAATCCAGGTCGAAGTGGAAACATTTGATAGCCAACAACTGATGCTTCAAGATTATTATTAAAATATTAAGTCCCTTCTTGTCTTCAAATCAGGATGTGTCCAATAAAAGAAATTGACCATATATATCAACAACCCTTTCTGTTTAAACTTGAAGAGAGTATATGCACATAAAATTTCAGAAAATGCAAAAATTTATCCCTTATTTACAGTAGAGATTGAAAAGTATCAATTGAAAATTATACCCGCGAACTGGGATCGAGAGGCTTCCAGCAGCTGAAGCAAGATCTCGGCATCGAGCAAGATTATCCTCAATGCCACAATTGAGATTTGCTTTTGAGAATGATTCAGAAGCTGCAGGAAAAACAGCCACTTCTTTGGCTCCAGCAGCAACAGCTGCCTCAAAACCCTGGAAGAAAAGGGGTCAGATAACCATGTTCATCCACAAATTCTTAAAAAATTATATTTTTACCATTTAATATGATTCTTACTTTAAGGTTTGGAGTCAAGACAGGAAACCTAGTACCTTCAACATTTTGAATTGCTGCCAATACATCCTTTGCATCTTGCAACTGAATTCAGTTAAAAATATGAGAAATTAGTTGGTCAGCGGATTCTATTATTCAGTTGAAATACAATTTTGAAACTTGAAAGCACAACAGAAATCATGACTAACACTTCAACCTTAGACCATAGACCAAGTGAAGAATTGAAGTGGGGAAAACATCAAGTAGGTTATCAAATTGCGATTCAAATCATGAATCACCAAACTAATTTTTGAATTGTGAATCATAAACTTTATAGAACCATAAGATTCAGAAACACAATGAAAAATAGCTTAAAATGAATTATATAAATGATGGATTATATAAAAATGGCTTATTCAGGAACACAATGAATTGTGAATCATAAATCTTAGAGCTCCATGTAATCATTTTAAACTAGGAATTAGAAATCAACTTAACCATAAATCTCACAAAACAAACCATAAGTCACAACTGAGTCTTGATAACACATAAATAACCAAGTGAACTCGTTAGTCACAATTCATTGCATCTTTCTAGTGAGGTGTGCATAGAGTAAGTGAGTGACTGTGTGAAGCCTCTTTTTCAAAAGAATGAAAAAAAAAGCAATGGAACAATCAAATGGGTTGCATAGAGTCATAAGAGTGAGAGAGTGACTATGTAAATCCCTATTTCAGAAGAATGAAAAACAGAGCAATGAATTAATCAAATAGGGTGGTTCAGTGCTCTTTCAATTCCTTTTCATTTTAACCATTTAAACTTATCTGACTTTTCAATTTCTTATATGAGAATTGGTGATAGAAAAGCAAAAAGAAAAAAAAAATGCTAAATCATGCAATTCATATTGGTGATATCTGATATGGAATTGCACCAATTCATGCATGTCCCACACAACTCAAAGCCATCTGCTATTCATCAAATGATACTGATACGAAATGCTAGCTTGTCAAATTGTATTGAATTGTGCAATATGAACGGTGAATCGTGCAATTCAAACAATTTAATAAAATATGTGACTTTGTAAGATATTTCCTCCTTATATTTTTTTGGTGTGCAATGGTCACACTGAAGTTAAAACCTATGACCTCATGCATACCAGCCCAACCCCCCACCACTACACTGACCTTAGTGGGTTATATTTCCTCCCTCCTTATATGAATGCAAAAAGTTTGAAGTCTCAACATTTTTCCTTGTCATACAATTAGTCAATTATGTAGATGAATTAATCATTGTTTGAATGAATGTGCAGTTGGTCAATCTTTTTTGAAGAAAAATTGACAATTTCTCCAAGCTTTCCAAAAAAAAAAAGTCAGCAATTACTAAAAGTTCAAACATGCACATACATGATTATATTTGAGTATAAAATTGACACAAATACCCAGTAATGCTTCTTTTGCAAATATGAGGCAAGCCATATAATCCATCATGTCTCACTATCTACAAGTGTACATTTTCCTTATCCATTAACCAGCTAATCATAGCTCACTGTAACTAAAAGGTGAATTTTATTAACATTCTTAGGGATGTTGAAGAACCAATGCTCAAAAATGAAATTAAATGGACAGAAACTCACAAAAAACATATTTTCTTGGCAATATCACTCGTTAACAAATATCCAGTAGATGGACACCACTCATTGACAAAAGAGAGACACATATTTCCTTACTTTGTATTCATAAATTTATTCAAAAATGGATTACTGCCCTCCTTAATCTGAAAGAAGCTACTAACTCATGCCATGGACCTTCATGATCACTCATTTTCCAACAACCTTACTCGGAAAAATTCTAGAATGATTTCAGAACAATTATAAAAATGAGGTACAGTAATACAGATAATAATAAATGTACAAGACACCATACCAGATCATATATCAAGCAAAGAAAAGGCAGAATCATTATTCTTGATCCCCCCCAACCTCCCTCTCTCAAAAAACAAAAATACCAAAGAAATGTAGGAAGATTAATCAATATCTCTGGATACATTAAATTGACAAATAACATGTAATAAAAAAATGTACCAAAAACAAAAATAATGATAAAGAATATTAGAAGATTATATGACAATATTAAGGGGAAAATCACAAATGATTGATTGTTTCTACAAAGAATAAATATACTCTTACCTGGGGTACCCATTTTGGTGAGACAAAACTTGTCGCCTCAACAACAGACAACCCAGAAGAAACTAGTAGTTTTATTAACTCAACTTTTACATCAGTAGGAATAATAGCCTTCTCATTTTGCAATCCATCCCTTGGACCAACCTCCACTATCTTTACATAGTCTGGAATACTTTTAAGAAGCTGAAGCATTGTATGTATTATTAGTCATAAATTCTCCAACAATGAGACAATCAGAATAAAAAATGTTAAAGAAGAAAGGAAATGCTCAACTAGACATAACTAATTAACTACCAAAACATCATATTACTTACATCAGTGTTGAATGTGTGAAATTGAAACATAAAATAATAGACTTGCATTTTTCATGAAAAGAAAATTATAGGTTCAACATGACAGCTACAATTATGTATCAAGTTAAGCATGTGTTATCTTCCTTGCTTAACAATATATTCAAGTAAAATACATAACAAACAGGGGGAAAATAGTATACTTAAGATGAACTGCACCTTACTTGAGAACTCCTTTGTGCATATATCATTGTGATCAGATGCAAAATGACGATTTACCACATAGCAGGAAGCATAACCACTGTCATTTGGCCTTGAGGTCCAGTTCAGGCATCGAGATAAACCTTTTATATGGTATTTGTCAAATTCATTCCTAACTTCTCTTGTGTTTGTAATTTCCCTGGTCCATTCAAGATTGGGAAAGTAAAGAACATTGTTTAAAGTAATGGCCATCATTAGAGTAAATCCAGACAATATAAAATTATATTAGAGTCTTTCTGCAGTGCACACACACACACTTGTACCAAAAATTAATTTATCAACATTAACATTTCCTTCTGCAGTATATATTTCATTGGACCTTTATCACCCCCAAACATTATTTATGTATAAAGCCACAACTTGCTCCCATTTACCCATTAATTTGTATGTTACCCACTAACCAAATACCTCACATATATCAACATTCATAACACTCACAAACATGCAGAAGAAGACGATCATACACAAAGTTTATCTGAGCAGATTTACTCCAAACCTAGCGAAGAATCACAAAATAACCAACCCATGCCGCTTCTACCAAGAAATATCTTCAAATTACAATATAACTGACTATAGTCTATAGTATAGACTAAATATAAGCTAAAATTTCCTGTGTGCAGCACCATCCATCCTCACTATCCCTGTTCTTTCAGCCCCTAAATAAACCATTAATTAAACTTGTGGAATGAACAATGCATGCATTCACCATCCATACAATATTCAAGTCTAGCTCAATAAGAATTCAATTAAACAGAAAACAATAATCAATCAATTGGTTTCACTTTCAAGACTAAACACAATAAACCCAGAAAGAGCAAACTGGTTCCAATTCAAGAGAACTCATGACCCCAAAATTGATCTTCCAATCAGAAAATCATTCGTGAAACACAACGGGTTACCGGCAGAATTACCGAATATGAAGAGATTCAGCCCCACGAGAGGAAAATGTGTGAGAAGCAGCAGAACCTGAGAAAGCAGTAATAAGTTGCGGAGGACAATTCAAGAATCGACCCCTTTGCACAATCTTGTGCATAGCCATCGAAAAACAAAAAGACTTGAAGTTGGCGAGGAGAATGGATGTTAAGAGGAAGGAACCTCAATCGATGACAATTGTTTAGTTTAGTGAATAGTGTTGTTGGATTAGGGAGGGAAACAAAACATTGAACAAAGACGAGGGTGACTTGGACTTGGATAAGGACAAACATTACAAGCAATCACGTTCAAATCTTTCCCTGCACTCGGTATGTCTTTTAGACCAAACTTTGATACAGTTTTATATATATTTTTGGTATTATTCTTTAATCATAATTGAAGTTTTACTACCTTTGTAATCTGCATAGTAAAGAATTTTATTAAATGTCAATATAGATTACCGAAATAAAATTTCAATTCTGATTAGAGAGTACCAATAGCACTATGGAATTGCATCTAAATTTTGTCCTACTAACTTACATATCATTTCATAATTTTTTTTAATTTTAAACTTTTCAAGTATAATTAAAAAGATTACAATAATACTTTGTTATATTTATAATCTTTTTAAGTATAATTAAAATGATTATTGGAATTGTACAAATCATTGAGAACAATACTTCAAAGTTCAAACTCGAGGAAGGAATGAAATGAGATGTTGCCCCAGATCTCGAAGTTCATTAGTTGGTCTACTCATTTACTCTTTCACTGAGTTCAATCTATATACATTGAATCATTCTTGTTTCAAAAATCTTAATTTCTACTTTGTTTCAAACGCATTCGTCATGATTCACCTTTGTAAGTTTGTCTTTGCTTCATATATTAAAAGTCTTCTTTGTGATCAATTTGGATGCTCTAGGCCTTTCTCTTATGAAGATGTACCTATGCCATGTTTTGGGAGGCTTTCCGAAATCCTCGATGTCTCTACGAGAAAAAGTCGGTGCATAGAACATTTGGAATCTGGTTATAGGTACATTTGGAACAAGCATAGGAACATTTTGATTTTGATATCTCTGGACTCGGTTCACTTTCACACGTAGTTCAGAAATTGTTCAATCATAATTTGGAAATTGTTCAATCTCATTGATCCCACAAGAAAATTCTTCCAACCGCAAAGAATGCAAAGCTAGCCACCTCAAGGACGAACTTTAGTAACAATAACTGTCGGCTTCTAAATAGTGGTTTAGCCTAATTTTGAGAAATTATTTGATGGATTTTGGACGTATGAAGTTGAAGTTGAGTTTTAATTGAAATTTCTTTGTCCAACGAAGTGTCTCTTTGGTTGGGCGTTCATTGTTATGAACGTGCGTCAACTTTGAAGCAAAAAATACTTTAAATTTTGACACGAATATGTTAGAAAACGCAGATCCTGGACTTAGATTTAAACATTGCTAGAAATGCAAGCAGATTTAGCATCATGAACAAAAGACGAAGCAATCAAACAGGTTAGAACAGGATAGAAAATTCACACTAAGCTTCAAATAGACTCGGACAAAAACCCAACGTAAATTAAATATAAGGGAAAGCACAGTCTAGTTATAATATGAACAGCCTAGTACTTGTTCAAAGCAATTTCACATACTATTCTTAATTTCGCCCAATGGGAAAAACCCACCATGTCATTTAAAATTCTAGAAGCATTTCAAACATTCTCCATCCAAGTGTGGTGTCTCCAACAATAAATTTCTGCGTAGAGCATCAGTCTCTCCTTAGGTCCATGTATTCACGACGAATACCACTGGCAATTTGGATGACAATTTCAAGCTTATCTCCCTGTAAAAACATCCACAGTAAGTTACAAGTTTATCCTACAGTCAAATGGCAATTATGTATGTAACACAAACTTACGGTGTATATATCTCTCTCCGTTGCAGATGCAAAAACAGTTTTTACCAAATCAACTGCTTCTGTTTCAGACAGTGGAGTAACAGGATCCTGAAAGAAATCATATTTTTAATGTAGGAGTTAGTCAAATAAAATTTGAAGAATCAAATATTTCAAGCAAAGCACCAATTTCAGAACTTCACCTTGGCAGGTAACAAGAGTGGGCTAGGAGACTTCAGCTGGTTATCAAGAAATGGCATAATAAGTGTGGATCCAGAACCCTGAGAGCTATATCCAACCCTCTCATATGAACCAACAGCATCATATGTGAAGACACATCCCTTTCCTATTTAAGGTTAAAGTAGCAATTAGGAAATACAAAATGAGACATGAACAAGCATAGAAAGCTAAAAAAAACATACCTTCATTGTCAAGGCCACCCAAAACATTGAAAGCATAATAAGGAAAGAAGCGTTTGTAGTAAAGAGTGTTTGAAAGCAACTGAGCCATTGCAGGACAGCTCATTTGCTTGTTGTGTTGATGCTGATAAATCTGCATTCAGAGTCAAAAGATGATACATATTAGTTCCTCTAAAGGTTTCCATTGCTTGTCATGGCAAACTTAAGACAAGAGAGAAACAGAAGGTACATAACAAATTAACAATTTATGAGTCTAATACTACAGTTTCCCCAGTTTTACAACTAACATAAAAGGGAAGCACAGAGCACAAGGTTCCCACATAGTGAGGTCTAAGAGGGTGGATACACGTGCAATATGCAAAGGTAGAAAACTTAGGCAAAGCCAACACCCATTCTTTATGGTACAGGTCAATATCCACTACTTAATTTTGTTACTACTTGGACAGAGACTCGTAATGTATGTATTCCCTCTGAGTCACATCAGGCAAGCATGTGTACATTGTACTTTCCCCTTTCCCTCTGACTTGTAATGTTTGTCGCTGACGGCTAACAGTCTGGCTTTTGGTTGTCGGCAATTATTACAGGTACTAGACGGTGGCTGAGTTCTGCATTCATGGTGGCATTTAGGGGTGGGTTTTGTATAGAGGCTTTATCGATGTTTAGGGCTTACAACTAACATCTAAAACAAAAAATAATTAAACAAGTGAAGTGATATATATTGATAAAAGACTAGAGGCTTTATGGTTGATGCAATTAGTGCTTGTCTGGGATGACTTAAATTTTAATAAATAATCACATATTTTTCAAAATCCCGCTTAGAAAGCTGGTAAAATAACCAATTATTTTTTCAAAATAAGCTAAATCAAACACTCACTACGTATCATCAAATCAATCCAGCATGTCATTGAAAATATCAATGTATACAACTATACATTCAACGCCTTTTTTGTATAAATAACAACATTGAGATTTTTGTTTCCTCAGACAACATCTCAGACCCAAGTAAGAGGAGTATTTGCCCTATAATACAACATCAGTTATTAAGCACAGGGAGGTCAAAAACAAATTAGATCAAAACCAATCAAAGTTCTTTTTCCAACTCAACTATAACATAACCATCCAACATCAACATATGGATAAACTTCCAGACAGAACATATACCAAGAGATTAAACATAGAATACAGCTGCTAACATATGCTAAGCAACCCCGAAAAAATTCACAAGTGTTAATAAACAGCAATATTTAGTTGTTTCAAGTGTTGAGACTTCTTGTCTCACCAAATGCCTCGCAGACAAAACCTTCTGCAAAGCTTTCACATCAGCTTGAAAACCAGAAGAAGCCATCACACACTTATCGGCTCTGTCGCGAAAAAAAAAATTAAAAAAAAAAACAGTTTACATCCTTAAACAGCACAAACAAACATGTAAAAAAAAAAAAAAAACAGCGTCCCTTGTCCAGCACTATGAGCAAGTAAATCAAACCAACGGCTCCCAGATCCCCCAAATTGGCAATAATAGTCAAACCCAATCTAGTTTCAGCCAAATTTTAAAAAATAGAAAATTAATTGATTAGGGCGAGGATAAATTAGAGGGGGAAAACATACAGTTGGGAGATTTTGGAGTAGTCACGAGTGAGGATGTTGTAACCGGTGGACATCCTCGTATCGGCAGCGATAACACAGTAATCCGCTCCGGCAATTGCAACACACGATCTGCGCAAAATAACAAATAAATAAATAAAATTGCAGAAAACGAGAGAAAGAGAGAGAGAGAGAGAGAGGGTACCCTCCGTTGTTATCGTATGGAGACCAATTTGCTTGCTGCTTCGTCATGGTGAATGAGTGTAGTGCAGAGAACAGAGAGAACGGAGAACTAGGGCGTGAAAAGGATTGGGTTTTGTTTGATGTTTGCCTTCGTTTGAGGCTTTTACTCTACACTCTTCAGATTCTTTTTTTTTGAATATGCACTTCAGATTCTTTGCCAACACCAAATAGTTTTCTCAAAAAAAAGCGTATAATGCATTAAAATAATAATACTAAAAAAAAGATTTCTCAAAAAAAATAATAATAAAATAATAAAACTCATACCAAAGTTATTTAGAAAAAAAAAAAGATTTTTACACTGGTATTTAATTACAAATTATTATATATAAAAAGTTTATTAACTTTAATAATAATCACTCTAAAAATTATAATAAAACTGATTTTTAATTGATTAATAGTATAAAATCTTTTATACTGACAATATATATCTATTAAACTCATATAAATAAATAATTTATACACATAAAGAATTTTTATTCTATCATTTAATAGGAATTTATCTTGTCACTACATTATCTTGTTTACTAATATCATGTGTGGACATGGTGAATGGTGAATTCTTATTGGATGTCTGCATTAAAAAAATACTAACAGTATGCATAAATTAAATTCTTCTAATATTATCTTAAATTTTTAATTAGTGATATTTGTAGGTATCATAGAATAAAAAAATAACTCAATTTTTGTGAAATTTAAACGTACCGATTTTGCATTGTATCATTTTTGTTTATTAAATTAAAATTTACTTTTGTGAGAATAGGTAAATATCTTAAATATATTCTAATATAAAATAATATATGTCACTATTTAAAAAAAAATTAAAATATAAATACTTCTAAATTATTTATATATTTTTATAATTTTAAATATTTTCTTTTAATGTTTACTTTTTAAATTTTATTTCAATTGATTATTCATATCTCTTTCCTACATTAAATTTTAAATATTTTAAGGCAGCAAAAGAGATTTTACATATTTTTTTTTTATATAAGAGATTTTAAATATTTTTATAATTTAACTTAATAGACTCATATATACATGAGATATTTGTTGGTTACGACTTTGATAAAAGACCTGTTAAATAAATTTGTTAGCCAATATATATATATATATATATATATATATATATATATATATATTTCTTTTCTCTCTTTTTTCTAAAATTTCATTTATTTATTTTTTACATTCTAAAATTTCAATTCTAAACATACTCTTTAAGGACAGGCAATGATTAACAGGAAAATCTTCCGTGCAAAATGCAAGTTTCTAGCATATCAGTTGGAAGGTGAACAACGCATACAAAGAAGTTATCCTTTTCTACACATCTGCTAATTAAATTATAGGTAATTTTAAATCACAAGTGGAGAAATTACGTTCATCAATTGACTATGTTTTTGTAAACAATATAACTTCTTCGTTCCTTTGCATAAACAATTTTGTAAAGGATAATGTTACTCTTATGTCAACTTTATACAATAAATTTTACAATTTAAGAGAGAAGCTAGAAGAGAAGAGAAAGAAATGTTAAATACGATGAGAGATATAATAATGTATCATTATTCCTTTGCAAATAACTTTAATCCCCTCCCCCGTTCCCTCTGAAAATGGCAATTAATGTATACAACACTTAAACTACATTCCTAGTTTCCTTCCGTTGTGAATCAAAAACCAATACTTTACTCTCGTTCATCTTTCAAAAACTCAATAAAAAGAAAATAAAAACATGCAAGAATTTTTGTAGTACTCACAAGTTGGCAAATTGATTAGTTCATTTGAGGTTTCATAAATTTGTATAGATCAATTTAATGTTCGGATTATAGCAAACCTCATCTTAGTGCAAATAAGTTTAACAAAATATGAGTTATATTTAAATGTAAGTTTTAGATTGCAAATCAAGACATTTTAACCATTTTAATATTAAAAAAAACATATTACCAAAAAAAATATAGAAAAAATAAATTATTAAAATGTGATAGATTTTGTCCATGAAAATAACACGTCAAGTAAGGTTTTAAGTGAATTAGTCATTTCCCTTCAAAAAAAAAAGTGAATTAGTCATTAAAGGCAGTAATCTGCTTAAAACATTTTAAGTTTATTAAGTTTGACACAAGCGTCTATTGATCTTGTTTCATATGTGTATGTCAACCATTAAATTATAGAGTTTAATGGTCATGCACTATCAGTGTAAAAAGTTTTACACTGTCATTCAATTAGAAATCATTATTAATATGACTTTTAAAGTATTTATTATAAAAGTCAACAAACTTACAATAAATGGTGATTTGTAATTAGATGACAGTATAAAATTACTTTACACTGCCAGTGTATGACCATTAAACTCTAAATTATTTATTTAAGTTCTTATTCTTAAACATATACACATTCTTTTTGACTCTCTTTCTCCGTGTATTATGTAACATATGGTTTCATCATCATGTGGCACTTTTAAATGCTCAAATTATAAATTAATTTCAACTTTTTATATGTATTATGATTTTTTTTATCAAATCATAACTCTAATTATTTTAATTTTTTCCTTTTATATTAAAATTTTCTTTTTGTCTCAAATTAATTTTTTTATTGTTTTTGAAATTTGATCTTTTTCACCTAAATCTAAATTACTTACATTATTTATTTATCTAAATTAGTTACGTATGTTTCTTTTATAATTCTAAGTTTTTTTTTTAATTTTGCTTAAATTTAAGAATAACCATACAATACATGCATACATTAAATTTCGGTAGTAATATTTAAATAAAAGTATTTGTAGATTAATTTAAGTAACGTCTCCCATGTCAAGTATCTCACATTTTATTTTTATATCTTTTATTCTTGCATACCATTATTTAAATTTATTTAATCCGAATTTAAACTTGACACCCCTTATATGTGTCTTGATTCAAATGATTAGTTTCTACGATTTTTTTCATTTAGAAGTCCTATACGTTTAATTTATTATTATATACTAAAATAAAATTTTCATTATTAAAAGGGAAGACAACTCCTACAATATTTTCTTTAAAAATATGTGATTTTATTATTTTTTAAATTTAATGATATTTTTTTAAAATTTTACTTAAATCTAAAACTATTCATATGATTCATAAGAACTTGCTTATATATATGCCTACCTGTTTTCTAAAATAAGCATGTTAGCAAGTTATATTTTTTAGAGTATTTCAACAAATTGAAGTTGTAATTTTTTAAAATATTTATTCTAACAAAAAAGTAGGAGTATATTAAAAAATTATACCTTTAAATGTATTTTAATAAATTTAAAATCATAATTTATTAACATTATATATCTTTCTAAAAAATAAATGAAAATATATGAATAAATTTTGTGCGTGTGTCTCTCTCACTCTATATTTATAGTGACGTCTCTCTGGGGAGACAAAATCTTCAACACATAGAAACATCTAACAAGGAATGCCATGGGGCTTCTTGTAGTGGTATTATCACCATGCCTTGCTGTGGTGCATTTGTCAGTTTTTGCATGATAAAATTGGGCTTGATAAAGACCCAACAGAAAAAATTGCGCGGAGAGTGTTGCATTTTCACTTCTTCTGCACGAAAAGAAGAACAAAAACGGCTCTCTATGCGCAGCATCTTGCTTTTATATTCCGCAATGGACCAACGTTTCAGAACTGAGAAGGAGCGAGTGAATTCAGTGGGGTTACCCAATGCCTTAAATTTTGGCTTTAATCGCATTTCCAAATATATTGATCTGAAGTGTCCAATACGTATAGAAAAATATTATTTATACAATTCATACAACAATTTATATAATAATACTTTTTTGTGTTTTTTTTTTTTTTGCATATCATTTATTATATCTTATAATAATAAAGAAAGATAAATACAAAAAATGATATTATATACATTATTATACGATTTGTTATACATATATTATATTTCTTATCTATATTACTAGTATCAATATCAATCAATGCATCATTGCTTGTGCCCATAACACTAAGAGTCATACTCATATTACTTTATTTTATTTTATTTGATATTGCAAAATGGTGGCAAAGTGGGCAATCATTCTGAGCCAGAAAAGGACCGCATAGAATGACAAAGTTCTTCTAACAAATATAGCTGTATTTCTAAGCCTCTAATTAAAGACCTTGGTTAAGCTGGAACAGTCTCTTACGCATTTGTTGGTGTCATACTCATATTATTGATATTCGCATTCTGCCATTCAATTCCATTAAACGTTACTCCAAGTTCTTGGGGCCGTAATCAACATTTATTCCATTTCAAAGCAACCAATCATTTTCTTAGCTTTTTGTTACTGCTATTGGAGTTTACTATTTTATGACTATTATTATTCCTATTCACAATTTTGGGTCGTGTATTTTTATTTTTTATTTTTTGATAAAGTGGGTCGTGTAATCTTTGAATCCTCTTTGCAATATTTTCTACGATGCCCTTTGAAATATCTGTCACTGGAATTTCTTTGTTTAGAAAAGAAAAGGAAAGAGAGTGTAACGTGTGAGGAGCAGAATTGTCAGGGAGCGAGAGCGTGTCTAGAGAGTGGGAGACAATGAAAAGGACAGGGCTGCGAGTTAAGGCCATTTTGCGTGTGTTGAAACGAAAACGAGACAGTAACACAGTCGTTTTGGACCCCAAAATGTAGAGGACCCATGCAGTGCCGCCTGTCGTTAATCATTATAGTCTCTATTGCACTGCCTAAATAGCACACCATTGGCCACTTTCATTACTGTCTATTTTACCAAAATTGTGCATTGATCATTTTCTCAAAACGACAAAATTTAAATGAATTTTTAGGTATTTTTAATACTATTATTTTTTCGTAGAATCTTAGAATTCAAGAGGCAAATGAAGAGTGAGTTTAAGATGACAGATTTGGGAATACTCTTTCATTCTTTTTGAGATTAAAATTTCCCTCATACCAGTAAATTAAAGGGGTGTTTTTACATCAGAAAAATATGTTTATGATGTGTTGAAGAGGTTTAATATGTTGAGTTTGTAATGTTGTCCAAACTCCAATAAATAGACTATGGAATTGAACTAGTGAAAGGGGTGAATGAAGATGCTGTAAATCCTAAATTGTTTAAGCATATTGTAGTTTGAGTTGCCTAAGCAACGGTAGACTAGATATCTCTAACGTTGTGGGGCTAGCGAGGAGCAGGTTTATGGAAATCTAAAAGCCTCTCATCTCATATGCTTGTTGCAAAGAGGATTTTTGAGATAATTGAAAGGAACTCTTGATTGTTATTCACTAATAACAAAAACAAATTAATTAATTAAAGGGGGAAATTTCTAGTTTCACATACTCATATTGGTGTGGAGAAAAAGAAAATAGGAAGAACACAAGTGGTTATATTTTTCAGCTATGTAACACTGCCTTCTCATGGAGTTGAAAGAAGCAAACAACTGTGGCTCTATCATAATGTGATGCTAACTAAATTGCTGCATCAACTTGTGCATGTCAAGTTGCGTGGCTTCAAACATTACTACAGCAAATGCATTTGCAGGTGAAGCAACCTTTGGTGTTGGCTATTACACATGGAAGGAGCATATATATAGAGACTAAATTTCATTATTTGAGAGATCAAGTGAATAAAAGAATGATTGAGCTAGTCTACTATAAGATAGAAGAACAAGTAACTGATATCCTAACCAAACCATTGAAAGGTACGTGATAAGTTTACGTCGCTTAGAGGAAAAATATTAGGTGTTGTGTCATCTAAAAATTTGAATTAAGAGGGTGTGTCGAGTATAATTTAAATTAAAGGAGTAATTATAAATTGTAACTTTTATAACCACCTATTTATTAGGCTATCAGTCTACCATGTGAAGGTAATAAACCATATATATACAATAGTGTCTTTCAAATGATTCTCAATCAGTGAATAAAAGAGTTCTCAATCTTTTTTTTTTCTTTTTCTCTCAATTTTATGAAACTCTCTTTGTATGGGCACGCGAGTGCTGTGTGGTAGTGGTCCAACATTCCTACTATGAATCAAATGGCGCATATAATGACCATGACACAGGATCTCATTTGCATTAACAGAATCTGCAATTAATGCTGTATGCAAGGATAGCTTCATGTGATATGATAGATTATGATTAAAAGTTAATCAATTATGCTGTAGATGTAACATGCAAATTACATAGTTTAATATCTATTGTAGCTCAAACTAATCGATTAATTATGATTAGATTTAATTGATTATGATTAATTTGTTTCAGTATTCAAGTCATAATCAATTGATTTGTCAAGAAAATTTATCATCGCAATCCAACAAATTATGGGTAATCAATTATCTTTTTAACATCGATTAATATATTAACCGTGTTTCAATTGATAAAAAAAAATGTCTTATATATTTATATTTTTCATTTCTTTCTATTTATTCTTCCACTTATCATAACAAGTGAAAAGTTTTTTCATTTCTTTCCTTTTCATTTTTATCCATTTAAACATACATTTTTACATTCAAAATTTCTTTTATTTTTATCTATGATTTCTTATTTCTTTACTGAACCAAAAGAAAACATTATAATCGTTGTTCCTACTGGGTATGTATCAAATAATATTACTTATTGGGTACACGTACGTGATTCAATACATAATAAGCACTTTTAGAGTGAAATTTTGGAGGTAAAACTAACAGGACAAGTTTTTTATTTTTAAATTAAGAGAAATAAATAATATTTATAAGAATAAATGCAACATTAGAATATTAATAAATTTATGCTAATCTATCATTTTGTTTTTTTTCAATTGATAAATTTATCAAACTAAAAATATTTATTAAAAATAAAAGTTTACCCACCCCCTTCCTTTTTTTTCTTTTAAAACCCAACTTCTAAACATATATACCCTTAGGGCCTGTTTGGTGGACAGGATAGGATAAGATAAGTATCCTATTCTATTGTAATCTATCACTTGCTGTGCTAGATGTGATTACACTATCCTATCTCTTACCTTATCTAGTTGTTCTAATGTATTAATTTCTTGTCTTGAGGGGGGAGTTGGGTTAGGAAACAACAAGTAGGATAAGCTCTCTCTTTTTTTTTTTCTCTTTATATATTATGTAATATGTTAAATATTACAACAAATATTGTATATGATTATATATATAATAATATCTTTGTATATATATAATATTTTTTATTGTATAATATTTGTATATATATAATTACAAATAATTATATATACATATAGATAGATAGTTATATTATAATAAATATTATATATAATTATATATAAATAGATATAATATAATTGTGAAAAATATATATAAGATTTATATATAATATATGATGATATATATTATAATATATATATGTATATATATATATATACACACACAGAGACACAGTAATACTATATAAATTAATATATATAACTATATATTATATTTATTATATATATTTTTTATTATATACATACTTATAATACATTTATATACAAATTTAAAGTATATTATTACTTAAAATATATACAAATTAAATAATTAATATTTAAATATTTTAAAGAAAATATTTGAATAATTATTATTATAATTTTAAAAATTATATATATATTTTTTATAATTTTAAGAAAAATAACTACATAAATAAAAAAAATTGTATACTTTAGTTAAAATTATATTTTTCATAAAATAAAAAATTGAATTAAAGTTACTTTCTAGAAAACTATATGTAATTTTAACAAAATAGTAATTTTTTAATTTGAGCATGTTTTATATTTTATCCTATCATTAACTAGTTTGTTATCTGGTGTGCACCAAACATTAGATAAGATTATAGCTTATCCTACTCTTATTTTATCATATTCTTATCTTGTTGTCATATCTTATCTTGCCCTATCTTATCCTCACCACCAAACGGGCCCTTAATATATAGGAAGGTATGCATTATTACTCAAATACGTATTATTGTTACACGCAAAACATCAATTTTGTTTGTTATTGTTTGCATTGCTACTAAATGACACGAAATGTTACTTTATTACATGACTTAAATATGTTTTTGGTCCCTATAATATACTATTTTTTATATGGTCCTTATAAAAATATTTTTTTAAAATGGTCCTTGTAAATTTTTTTATTTATTTTGGTCCCTATTATTTTGTTTTAGTTCTTGTAATATATTTATTTTTTCCTTTTTGTCCTTGTAATATAATTTGCTCTTAGTCCCTATCAATTTTTTTCAAAGGGACTAATTCAAAATGAACAAAATATTATAGAGACTAAAATGAAAAAATAGATATATTAACGGATTAGAAAAAATAAAAGGACCAAAACCAAAAAAAAATTTAACAAGGACCATTGTAAAAAAATAATTTTAGAGGGACCAAAACCAAAAAAGTAATATTTTATAGGGACCAAAAACATTTTTAAATCTTATTCCATTCAAGTAATAGGCCGATTTAAAATAATTTTACTAACTTAATATCCATTTTATACGACTTTGTCAAAACATTAGAATTAAAATATTTTAATTGTTTAATTATAGATTTTGAATTTAGATGAATTTCTTTCCGATCTGCTTATTTAAATAAGTGCAAGAAAGAGTAAAAAGAAATAAACAAATTATATAAAAAATTATACTAATTAAAAAACATAAATTAAACCAAAAAATTAAACTTTTTACTCAATTGTTTGTTTTTCTTAACATATTTTTTTTCTTTTTAAATTTTTATGTTATAAAAATTTATTTAATTTCTTGAAAATAAAACAAAAAAATCGAAAAATTGAAGCTCTTTCCCGCACTTTTACTCTTATTTGGAGGGGGTAGAAGGAGTTTTTTTTTTTTTTTTAATTGTGGATCCTACATAAAAAAACATTCCTTTTCCATATTTCTCCTTTCGAATAAACTTTAAAATTTTAGAATGAGTTTGGTCGTGTTCTGTTTTTTAGTTTTTAAAAACTATTTTTAAAACAAATTTTAAGAACTTATTTTTGGAGAATAACTGAGGAAAGAATAAGTGAAATTGTAATAAAAAGAGTAATAGAAAGTTACAAACTGAAAATAGAAAAACCAAAACAACTTAAGGACCCGTTTATTCTGAGAAAATATTTTCTATTTTTATTTTACAAAATTAACATCTTGTTTTCAATTTGTTTCTTATTTTTAAAGATTTATATAGGAAACAGTAAAAATAGCCTCTTTTTTGTTTTCTTTATTTCTTGTACAAACCTTTAAAAACATAAAATAGAATGAAAACAAGGTGACGGCTCTGTAATTAAAAATAAAAACAAAAAATGAAATTAGGAAATAAAATCAAAAGTAAATGACCCTTAGAGATATTTTAGTTTTCTACTTTTAAAAATAAAAAAGGATTAATTTTGACAACAATTTTCAAAAGAGGGGTGCTAGCAACTCACTCTCTAATAAACTCTTTCTATCACACACTCTACTATCGATTAAACCTTATAGAAAACTACAAAATTGGATAAAAACTTGTCAAAGTAGTAAGATCCATAAAAAGTTGTGATTTTCAGTAAATTTCAATCAATAAGAGGAAGAGTGTTTAAAAGAGTATGTTAAAGAATGTGTTGTTAGTATTTCTCTTTTCAAAATTTGCTTTTATCAAACAAGGTTTTTTTTTCTATTTTTAAAATCAAGAAACAGACATACTTTATGGTATTCTTGGTTTGGAGGACAGAAAGAAGAAGAAAAACACGACTAATAATATATATTTTTATCTTTGGTTGGAGAGAAAGTAGAAATAAAATAAAGAGAAAAGTTAACTTCTAAAAACTAAAATTCAAAATTTTCTTTCATTTTTTTTTTTCAATTCAAATTTTAAATGTTTGTCTCATATCTTATTTTTCTTCTGTTGTACCAAACAGACCTTTAGTATTGCATCCGGCCTGTTTTTCATTCCTCTGTTTCCATCCATCCAAGTGGAGTGTTAGTCATCTAACTTTATTTTTAAGTTTCATTGTAATTCACTATTTGCTCAAAAAAAAAAAAAAAACAGTTTGAGATATTTAGTTATTGATTAAGATTTAGTTAATAATGTCAATGTCACGTAATTCACTTTTGTTAAATGGTAAAATATGAAACTAACAGAGAAAACTTTGAAATTAAAAATAAATTAAAAGAGTCAACTGAGAAAAAAAAAAACTAAACTAAAATTTAAGAAAAATATATATAAAATACTAAAATTACAATTTTTCCTTAATTTTACCTTTATATATATATATTAAGTGACACCAGTGTAACTTACACCAACTATTACACCATTTAATAACTTGATATAGAATGTAACTTTTATCGATCCAACCCTTGAATTATAATTTCATATAACTAAGATTATTGTGTCAATTTGTCAAAATTGAATAATAATAAGAAGTAACAAAATGACTCATGTTTTATTATATTTTGAATAGTATATATTACGTCCATTTTGATCTACATAAATAAGGTATCAAATAATTTTGGATTAATATAAAAATTTATGCATATGATCTATGTTAAAGAAACTTTCAATCCAACGATGAGTTTTAAGATAAAATTATCTAATTCAAAATTATTAAATGGTATAATAATTAGTATAAGTTACACCGATATTATTTGATCATTCTCCTATATATATATATATATATATATAAGATAAGATTTCTTGTCTGCACCTATATACTCAGATTTTAAAAAATTGTCATACTCATACACATGCCCATACATAGTTATATACCAATACCAACAGCCCGATACAGATACTCGTGCCATACCCATTAACATGCAACTTAGATATTGGTGGCGATCGAGTACCAAAGGAGAAGAGAGGAAGGTGTGACTCAAATTCTTTGGGATGCCGCATGCATTTCATAATTCATTCCACAATTTGAGGGCATGGTGCTAGCTGCGTACATGCTGTTGTTGCTGTGCTATTTGGCAATATGTTGTTTGCTAGCGATTTGTGCTTTGTAATGGTCCTTCCTTATTCTTTCCACTTGCTGTGAAATACAGTTAATTACCTATCTATAGCTAGCGCAGAGACACATAGAATTGTCTTTATCATTGGATTCTTCCCACTCACTCGTTCCACTGTCTCCTATGCTTACTAATATTCTTCTTCTTTGTTTCTTTCCGTATCTCTCTTCTCAATCTCATATTCCTTTAACACATTTTAATGTTTGTTTATTATTTTCACGCACTTGTCTACATATGTTACCAACCTCAACCTAGCTAGCTCCTCCGGTTATCTATACTAAAATCTTTTATATTTTGGACAGTGTATGATTGTGGATAACGCAACAAAAATTCATATAGTGCACAACTTCAGCTTCTGACTGTTTTGTTTTATTTTTCAATAATAATCTAAAAAATGGATGTTACTGAGTGGGAATTTATTCTCTTATTTTTGTAGAAATTCCCAGCTGAACAGAGCCATCCAGAGACTCTTCTTTTTCTACACTTCATGCCCGACATATATAGGTCTTGCTTGAAATAGCTTGTATGTCATGCGTTTTTATGTCTTCTACTTTTGATTTGGTTTTTCTCACTTTTGTATCACGCTTCGCTAAATGACAACAGTGTGTGAAAAATTAGTCCTGCATCAATATTTGTAGGGATATATTGATTAATAACAAAAAAAATTAATTTTACTAGTTAATCATCATTACTCATTGCCAATAATCGAAGGAAAATGCTTCATCCTCGGAAATTCGTTGCCAATATATATATATATATATATATAACACATCTCATATATGAAAATACAAATGCAATTTTCAATTACAAGTGCAATTTGACTAGTTACATGGGTCAAATGTGAAAAAATTGACTACTCTTTCTTCTTCTTTGTTTATCCAATAAGAATTCAATTCATTTTTTCAAGGTAGTTTTTCTTCCTTCTTTGTTCCATAGTTATGTTATTATAAATCGTTGCTCGAATTACATTCATTCATGTTCAATAAACCTACCACCACTACTTTGTACACTACAACACCTATTTTCTAGTGGTTTTTAGGTTAGATCAAGTAGAAAATGGGAGTTGGAGTGTATAAAGTAGTGGTGATAGCTTTAGAGATAAATGAGCATAACCCAAGTGGAGGGTTTATAATAAAAAAAAATGTGGAACAAAAAAAGGAAATAGGACCTACCTTAGAGAAACGAATTGAATTCCTATTAGATCAAAGAAAAAGGAAAAAAAAAAAAAAAAAGAGTAGCTAATACCCTCACATTTGGCTCACATTACCATAAAAGAGAATGTTCAAAATCTCTTTGGTGTCGTTTGTGAGAACAATTCCATAAGTGGGTTGACAATAATGTTTGAAGCCTTTGAGCACACTATTTTAAGCCTTCAAACACATAGTTTAGAGTCTTCAAACAACTCACACAAATACGATCAATAAGATAGAGAGATAAAAATGTTAAGGTTTGAAACAAAGAAGGAATATAGAATTTGAAAATGAATTAATAATTAGAGAGAGAAAGAGAAGACTACCTCATGAAGGAGCTAATGAGGCATATAAAGAACACCTCTTGAGGCTAGAGTTTTAAAAGAAAAACATCCAGAGAATAAAGAATTTTCAAAAATAAAATGAAGAGATGTATGAAAAGAAAACAAAAATTAAAGTCATATTTATATAAGAGGAAGATCAATATGGTCGAGGTATAATCTTCAATGTAAACTTGGAAGTACTTTCTTCGAGGCATTTTAGACTCATTGAACCAGATGATGAGAGTTTGAAAATTTGAGCAAAAACGAAAATATAAATGCATTACTAAAATAAAAAACTTATTCCAAATTTTCTAGATTGATTGTACTAAAAAACATTCTAGAAATTTCTTTATAGATCAATTTTTAGTACAATCAATCTTGAAAGTCTTGTTAGAAATTTCAAAAATTGTAATAGGCGTCAATATTCTAAATTGATTACACTAAGAATTAATTTAGAAAATATTTTTTAGACCGGTTCTCAATAAACCGATTTAGAAAATTTTGTTTTTTTTGGGGTGAATTTTAGAAAGTTTTGTTTAGAATATCAAAAATTGCAAATAGTGTTCACATTCTAAATCGATTATTAAAGAACCGATATACTCGATAACACTTTCAACAACAATTCTTAGTACAATGATCTAGAAAATGTTTTCTAGATCAATTGTATAGCAACCAACATATAATGTCTATCACAGTACTATAAAAATGTCATCGCCTTACATTCTTCATTGATTTTTTAGGAACCAATGAATTTTTTTTCATGTAAAAAACATTTTTTTTACTAATGACATCATGACATGCAAGC
Organism: Spatholobus suberectus; assembly: GCA_004329165.1. Lineage (NCBI taxonomy): Eukaryota > Viridiplantae > Streptophyta > Magnoliopsida > Fabales > Fabaceae > Spatholobus > Spatholobus suberectus. Next base: position 27,265,817 of record CM014732.1, on the reverse strand, counting down.
ATTAAACATAATTTTCCCCAATCTATTATTAAATAAATTACGTTATTTTTTTAAATTTATTTAATTAAAAATGTCACGTTTAAGCTATGAAAAATGAACTAGAATACTAATAAGTTTGATTTGTTTTTAGAAATGACTTACGGATATTTTATTTATAAAAAAATTATACTGTTAACTAGTTAAAAATTATTTTAAGTATGACTTTTAAATTAATTATAACGAAAGTTAACAATCTTATTAGACATGACGATCTATGATTATATGACAACATAAAAAAGTCTTTGCACGGTTAACTTATTTTAATTATTTTTTATTTAAAATTAAATATGAGAAAATTGCTAATCTCTCCATTGACAAAGGTATAGAGGTTATATATATGAATTTAATTTAAATATTTTGATAGTATAAAACTTTCTTAGACTATCATCAAATCATAAACTACCACGTATTATATGATTGTTCGCTTTTATAATAAATACTTTAAAATTTATACTTGTGATTTCTAAATGGGTTAACGGTATAAATTTTTTTACATTAACAATACATGAAAATTAAACTACATATATAAGGCATACTAACGACACACTTATAGTATACTTGTAGTTAAAACACACACAATAAAACACATGCACACATGCTCACACACAAAAGACACACTAATGGTACTTATGGTACATTTGCTTTAAGAAAGAAAGTGAAAGGGGAGAAAAAGAGTAGAATGTGAGATATTTTTTAGGTTGTTTGGTAAGAAGAAAGTAAAAGAAAAAAAAAGATAAATTTTTTTCTTCCTCTTACTTGTTTGTATAGAAAGTGTGAAGAAAAAAAAAAGATATGCATGTAAAAATGACATAAGTATCATAAATGAATAATAAAATGTAATATAAATAAAGATATTGTTGTCTTTGTATATAAAAAAGGCATTATCCTTTCTTTTTTCATCCACTTTTGGAGGGAAGATAAAAATAACATAGAACTGACTTACAAGAATCATTTCTTCCTTTGTCTCCTTCAATCAAACAAAAAAAGGATTAAAAATTTGAAGTTTTTCCAATCTCCTTCGATCTATCCCCCTACTTTTCTACGTACAAAAGGAAGTCTTATAGTTACAACCAAAAAACACACTAATGGTACTTGCAAAGAACTTAATAATTTGCAGTGAAGTTAGTAAGGAATTAGTAAATTGCAATTAGAAAATCTTTAGTATGAAGTAAATATACAATTTTATCTTTAAAAGTAGTAATATATATTAATTTGATCAATAAAACTTTATGTGTATGTAATTTAATCTTTGAATTTATTAATTTTATGACAAATTTAATTGTTAGATTTAATCAATTTAACGGTGAAAGGAATCATTTATTTAATTTATCATGAAATTAACAGTTTTAAAAATTAAATTATATGCATACAAATTTTAAGAAATTAAATTAACGCAAATTAACACTTTCAAAAAGAAATTATATATTTACCCAATCTTGGGCTAGGGAGAGCATTTGCAAGTTGCAACTGGCAACAAATAGTATGCGTGCATTGATATATCTAATGCCATCATGCTGCACGAGACTTTTCCTGACTATATTTATTGATTTATTGTGTTTAGCGTGTGAAAGTAACCGAACGGTATTTTACCCCTTTCAAATTCTTTGTCTGCACTGAAAGGAAAATTTAATCACACGTGTTATAAACAGATTCATTGATTGACTGCTGCTTATCTTTACTACATACGTAAATGGCAACTATCATGGTGTATATATATATATAATTTATTTTATTTTTGAATTTTTTGTCGGCTGATATTTTTAGTAAGGTTTTCTCTTTTATTACATTTTTTTGAGTTTAATAATCATGTATTATTAGTATAAATTTTTTACACTATTAACAAATTAAAATTTATCGTTAGTATGATTTTTAAAGTATTTATTATAAAAGTTAATAAACTTATAATAAATGATAGTTTGTGATTAGATGACAATATAAAATTACTTTACACTGTTAGCACATAACCTATTTTTTCTTTTTAATTTACAATATTTAAATCTAAGATTTTTTTGAAAAGATTTGTATCTAATTTCACTCAGACTAACATGTTAAGTAATATGATATAATATTATATTAGAAGAGAAAAACTTTTGTCAATACGTTTAAAGGACAGAATTCGTTACTAACTGTATCAAATTTTACTGTCTTTTTTTATTAGTAACTTTGTTGGTCTTTACACAAATAATTACGAGTTCTATTATAATGAGTTTGTATCTTTCTCTCTCACAACTTGACATTGTCACTAATTTGTCATGTTAGTGACACAAATAATAAAACATAGTTCTTCCTAAAAAAATTATTATTTTCATTTTTAGAAAAATTGTTTAACTAATATGTTATTTTACAAAATTAAAATTGCACTAAACTAATCTTATATAAAAAAAATTGAGTCTTCATTTTTAAATAATAATGTTTTTTAAATTATTCTATTTTTATTAAGTTACATAACTTCTCCTATATTAAACATCTTAGTTTATTTTCTTTATCCCAAACAAATATTATTATTTAAATTTATTTAATCTTAATTAAATAAAAATTTAATATTAAATTTAATATTGACAAATTAAATTAAATTAAAGACATAAAATTTTTAAATAATAAAAATAATTTAAATATTAACTGATCCAAATTTAAATTTAACTTTAATACATTATATCAAATTAATAAATATGGAAATTATGTTTTAATTCGAATAATTTAGTCACATAATTTTTCTTTAATTTCAAAAATATTGTCTATTTAGTTTTATTTTACTAATATATAATATAATAAAATATTTTTTCAATGATAATATTTTTCTTATATATTTATTTATATTTTTTGAAAAAAAAGTTTAAATTTTAAAAATACTGTTGTAATGAAAAGAATTATAGTTATATATACTAAGCAGAATAAACAAGAATATTAATAAAGTGACATGATAGTTTAGTCAAATATAATTATATTTTTTTAATTTAAAATTTAATAATTTAAAAAATTTATATGAAATTTTAAAGAATGAAACTTCAAAGCATCGTTAACCCAACATAAAAGGCTTTACAAATAGATGGAGCTATTTGAAATTAAGTGACTTTATATAAGTTATTCTTAAGAAGACATATTTCTTTAAGAGGAGTGCTAGCAACACATTCCTCTTAATACACACTTTATTATTGGTTAAAATTTATTAAAAACTACAAATCCATGAGAGAGAATTATTAAATAAGATATGGAACTCACAAATTTTTTGTAATTTCTAATAAATTTTAATCAATAAAAAAATATGTATTGAAAAAAGTGTTAAAAAATGTGTTACTAGCATTTTTCCTTTTGTAATTATTTATTTCATCCCATTAAAAAAGTAAACAACTTGTGGCATGTTAAAGTCACACTTTTTTGCTTTGTTTGGTTGGTGTACACGAGTTTAAGTCTAAAAGCACCACCTAAATTTTGACTAGCATGCAAAAGTGATAAATGCGAATTTCCCTCTTCAAAATTATAGGTGGAAAACAAAAGAAGTTACTATTATGAATTAAAAGGACAAATAATGGAAGTCAAACGAAAGAATGGTCCTCTAAAATGGGGACAAATAAATTTTAACCATCTATTTACAAACAATGGTTTAATAATAAATGAAGAATTTAATTAAAATGCATTGATTGTGTAATGATAATTTTTTATATGAGTTTAATGATCATGCACCGACAGTGTAAAATAGTTTTATACTATCATCCAATCATAAACCATCATTTATTGTAAGTTTGTTGACTTTTATAATAAATACTTTAAAAGTTATATTAATGGTGATTTCTAATTAGATGACAATATAAAACTTTTTACACTGACAGTATATAACCATGAACTCTTTTATATTATTATTTAATGACAAATGTTTATGTATAATAAATTTATTGATTTTTAAAATAATTATTTTAAAATTTATATATTTAAAATGTTTTTGATTGGTTAATATAATTTTTTGGTTTAATTATTAATTTGGCTTTTAATTAATTAATTTTATTCAATTAGGTCCCTCTATTATTAAAAAGTTTAATTAGGTCCCATAATTTTCAAAAACATTTCAATGTTGCTCTTTCAGTCTAAAACAACGTTGTTTTTATCTAATTTTATAATAAATGGCGTGAAAAATGTCATCCAAAATGACGTCGTTTTAGATGGAAAGGACAACACTATAGCATTTTAAAAAATAATGAAATCCAATTAAACCTTTTAATAAAAAAGGAACCTAATTGAATAAAATAAATAAATCAAGAGACCGAATTAGTAATTAAATCTAAATTTTTTTACCATAACAATATACGAAAATTAAACAAATAACTAAACTTAAATTTATCACTTAAAAATTATACTTGTAAAATGGATTTTCAAAAGGGATGAGGGTTAACGCTTAAACAAAAATTAATTTCACACAACAAAAAAATAGAGTGTGGGATACTTCTTTTAGAAAATCTTAACAATTTGACCTTTCTTTTATGATTAAAATTATTTAAAGGTTAAACAACGGACTCTATTAGGTTTTGTTAATAGGTGTTTTAAAAAAATTAATTAAAGAATTAATAAATTAAAAATTACAATAAATGTATTGATAATATTAAATATTATATTTTACTATAAAGTTTTATACTTTTATCTAGTTTTATAACTATACATACATAATTTTATAGATGGGAATTCCTCATTTTATTTTCCCAACAAGACCCCTCATCTTCACTTGATGTGTTTCTTTTTCGGGGGTTTGACTCATTTTATTTGGGCCTAATATCACCAAAGTGACACAGCTTTCTCTAGCGAGTTTTAAAACTTGAGATTTAAGCGCTCTGTGATACATGATGCTTCCTTAATATCTAACATCAAAGTTTTGTAATTGATAAACAGATAAAATTAAGACATAATATCTTAAATATATTTAATTAAAATTATAAATTTACCTCAACAACTTATATAATAAAAAGTTAACATTAAAAATTAACATCGATTATCAAAATGAGAACTTATTTTTAATTATAAAATAGAAAATATTAAAATCACTGTACCTAAACTTTTTCTTTGAGAAAAAAGGGTCCAATCCCATTTCCCAGTGAAACTTTTTTGTTTCCCTCCCGACAGAAAAAATAAAATGGATCCATGAAAGGACAGAAGAATTTTCTTTTGTTTCGCGGTTCTCTTTTTCTCCTCCCCTGCTGGCTGGTTTTATATTTATATTTTGCATTTCATGTGCCATAAGAAGACAGCATATAAACTGCAAAAAGTTAAGAGAATCTTTAGAAGCCCCTCTGGGTCTTCCCTTTTTCCTCCTTTATCTGCGATGCCCCCCGGGTCCTTTCCCTCTCATAAAAATCGCTTTTCATTCGCCCAAACCCAAAACCATAAAAGAAGTTATTATAATTAAAAAAGAAAAAGAAATAAGTAAATTAGTAAAAGCAGATACTTTACTCCAAGTGATACTAGACTTAAATTTCTTAAATAAGAAAACATAATTAAGATATGAGATTTTACTAAAAATGATCAATTAAGTTTTTTGTAAAGATTAGCTATCAACAAAAGTGATGATACTGATTATAAAAAAAAAAAGAAATAAAAAGCAGGAGGAGGTTTTTTCTGTCTTTACAGTAGCAGAAAAGACTTATAAAAGCTTCGCAAAAGCCCCCAGCTTTTACTCCCTTGTCCCCCGTCATAATACCGTAAACCATTACCCCAACCCAACCCTTCACTTCTCTCCTCTTAGTTCTATACTTATATTCCCTCACCAACGTTCTCAAACTCCGGCCACCGCTAGCCTTAAAGCATATCATTAAGAAAGACAGAAAAACAGAAGACAATGATAACTGCGTTGGACTTGTACCACGTGCTGACGGCCGTGGTGCCTCTGTACGTGGCGATGATCCTGGCGTACGGCTCCGTGAAGTGGTGGAAGATCTTCACGCCGGACCAATGCTCGGGCATCAACCGGTTCGTGGCGCTCTTCGCGGTGCCGCTTCTCTCCTTCCACTTCATCTCCACCAACAACCCGTACGCGATGAACTACAGGTTCATAGCCGCGGACTCGCTCCAGAAGGCCATGGTCCTCGCGGTGCTGTTCGTGTGGTCCAGGACGAGCGCGAGAGGGTCCCTGGAATGGTCCATAACGCTCTTCTCCCTCTCGACCCTCCCCAACACGCTCGTCATGGGGATCCCGCTGCTGAAGGGCATGTACGGGGACGCGTCGGGGACCCTCATGGTTCAGATAGTGGTCCTCCAGTGCATCATTTGGTACACCTTGATGCTGTTCTTGTTCGAGTACAGGGGCGCGAGGCTCCTCATCGTCGAGCAGTTCCCCGACACCGCGGGCTCTATTATATCGTTCAAGGTTGACTCCGACATTATATCTTTGGATGGGAAGGAGGCTCTGCAGACCGAGGCTGAGGTCGGCGAAGACGGGAAGCTTCACGTGACGGTCAGGAAGTCGGCGAGTTCGCGTTCCGAGGTATTCTCGCGGCGCTCGCATGGCCCCAACTCGGTTTCGCTGACGCCGCGGCCGTCCAACCTGACCAATGCGGAGATTTACTCGCTGCAGTCGTCGAGGAACCCCACTCCCAGAGGGTCGAGTTTTAACCACACGGATTTTTACTCCATGGTGAATGGGAGGAACGTGAGCGTGAGCGTGAGTCCGAGGGGGAGTAATTTTGGGTTTGACGAGGAGAGTGGAGGGAGAGTTAACGGGGGCGGGGGAGGGTACCCTGCTCCTCCCAATGCCGGGATTTTCTCTCCGGCGGCGAAGAAGAAAGGCAACGGCGAGCCTGGCGGCAAGGATCTTCACATGTTTGTGTGGAGTTCGAGTGCCTCTCCGGTGTCCGAAGGTGGAATCCATGTATTCAGAGGTGGGGATTATGGGAATGACCAGCTTGCTGTTGCTGGGGTGCCTCACCAGAAAGGTTTGCTTTGCTTTCCCTCCCTTTTTGACTTTTTTTATGTTGGACAAGTTGGTTGTTTGTTTGGTATTTATTCAAAGTGTTTGTATACGTAGTTGTTCTAGTTTAACTAGTGATTTGAATATGTCACCTATTGTTATCTTATATTGTTGGAGATCTTACATCGACTAGTAATATGTCTAAAATATATTATATAAGTAAGGAGACAACTCTTATCTTATAAGTCGATTTTATAGGATTGAGTTAGGTTATAACTCGAATTGTAAGATATACAGCTCGTGTAAGATTGGCTTATGTGAAAGATAGTTGTGGTTTCATAAAGTAAAAGTGTGTGGACTTGTGATCTTTTGTTCAAATGTGACTTTCCTAGTTTTGTTGCGAGTGTGCATCTGTTTTTTTGTCTCTTCTAGATTGTTAAAGTTGGAGTGGGGTCTGTTGGTTGGATTTGGACTTTCCTTGTGTTGTCTTTTCTCGATCACAATAGTTTTGGTTGTTGATCCTGCTGTATCTGCTATTTGGTTTTTTCTGGATGCAATAATGGTGATGGTTTGTTTGGGACGTGTCATTTTCTCGCGTTTTGATTGGGTGTGTTTTGTTTTTTTTTTCCACGTCGTTGGTCAGATTATGATGAGTTTGGTCACGATGAGTTTAGCTTCGGGAACAGAACCGTTGCCAATGGGGTGGACAAGGAAGGGCCCGTACTTTCCAAGCTTGGTTCGAGTTCCACGGCTGAGCTTCACCCCAAAGCTCAAGGTGAATCCAAAGCTACGTCCATGCCACCCGCTAGTGTTATGACAAGACTCATTTTGATTATGGTTTGGAGAAAGCTGATTAGGAACCCCAACACATATTCCAGCCTCTTCGGTCTCACTTGGTCTTTGATCTCGTTCAAGTATGCAATCAATATTTCCTTGTTTATTTAGTTTAATATTTTCAATGATTTTAGGTATACAAGGTGTTAAATGTTTTGTGTTGTGTTGTGTTGCAGGTGGAATGTTGTTATGCCTGCGATTGTTGCTAAATCAATATCAATTTTATCTGATGCTGGCCTTGGGATGGCGATGTTTAGCCTTGGTATATTTTAATTTGGGTTTGTTGTCTTGTTTGGTTATAGTGTTGTTGTATTAAGATTTGAATTCCTTGGGGGGTTTTGTAGGGTTATTCATGGCTTTGCAGCCAAAGCTTATTGCATGTGGAAACTCGGTTGCTTCTTTCACTATGGCGGTTCGTTTCCTTACTGGGCCTGCAGTCATGGCCGTTGCTTCAATCGTTGTTGGCCTCAGGGGGGTTCTGTTGCACATTGCTATTGTACAGGTAATAGGGGGTCTCAAACATTATTTTTTTTAATATAATTATTGCTCTCTAGTTCGTTTGTGGTTTTTTATCACTTGATAGTTCTCTTGTTCAATGTGAGTATTGTGTTTTTTCAGGCTGCTCTGCCTCAAGGGATCGTCCCTTTTGTGTTTGCTAAGGAATATAACGTTCATCCGGACATACTGAGCACTGGGTTTGAACTCTTTTTCCCTGTATTCTTCATTATTCATCATAGAACATGAACTGGTTATAATGAATTATCGTGTTCCCACTAACGTTTTTTGGTTGTTTATTTTGTTGCAGGGTTATATTTGGGATGCTAATTGCTCTTCCTATTACGCTAGTTTACTACATTTTGCTTGGGCTTTGAAGCGATGTTGAGGACGTGAAAGGAGCCAAGTCGTGAAAAAGAAAAGACTAATTGCAGTGGATTACACTACCACTACTTACCCTTTTGTTATATTATAGGTTAATTTTTTGCCATCCTCTAACGATGTAGAATTTCGGAAGTTAGTGAGAGGGGGGGAGTGACGTTGTAATCTCTAAACACAATGGTGAGAGTTGGATATTTTAGGGCTATAGCTACTAGGAAACTTTTGTTTTGGCGGTTTTAGCCTTTTTACTGTGAACCCCACTCTCTTATATTTTGCTTCGTTCAATGAAAAAGAAAGTGAAGCTTGTTTGTAGTTGTCGACACCTTTCTCTTTCTTTTCACAAGTACTGCTACTTTTCTAGGCCAAAAGGAGCATGAAGCCGATCGGGAATCCCAATCGCTATCCTATTATGCAAGTATAAGAATATGTCAACCAACAAGTGGTTCTCCTAGGGCAAAAAAAGTGGCAAACCAAACTGGAGCTTTTGCTGGGTTGTCTCTTCGGTGCTGCTTTTTAGCATTTACATCTTTTGAATGCCACAAGTTGTCCTCCACATATTTTACTCCTTTAATTTATTGAGTAATGTTGGAAATTGAAGCTAGAGCAGGGCTATGGCTAAGGTTGCTATTATGGTGCTGCTGTTGGCAAGCCTAGCCGCTAATTACAGCTTGGGTGCTACTGCTACCAGCTAAAGGTTGGTTTGCATAGCAGCACATCACATGCTGCCACACCCTGATTGGGTCTTCTTTACTTGGAAAAATGGATGCCTTGATCAATTTGCCGAACCATTCGGTATTTTTTGATTGGGAGGAACGGGTGAGAGGACAAGAGCACTTATTGCACTCTGGTTTAGTGATCCTTCATAAATACTTCCTCGCTCCTTTTAATCCAATCATAGTTGATGCATCGGTTTAAAAAACTTTACATTTCAAATTTACCTTTTTCTTAAGTTAAAATCTAGTCTCAAAGGAATTAGAAAAGTTCAACAATTGTTCGTGCATGATAAATAAAAAAAAGAGTACTTGTGTTAAGGATCATAAGTTTTTAGAAAGGAAATTATAGTAAGCCAAGAGGGAGTACTGAAAGATGGATTGTTTTTGCCGTTTTGGAGACGCTATGGAACTATTTCCAGAGGGTACAAAGCTGTGTCCAATGATTAATGTGATAATAGACATTTACTCTCGTCGCGGGTTTAACTATTTTTAGTGCGTTTTTAAATTTTTACTACAAATAGATAAATCAAGATATAAATAGTTAGACCTAGACTGAATTGTTACACCAAAAAAAGACTGAATTGTGCAGTATTTGCTACGGTTGATTTAATGTTTATTAATTCAAATATTAATTAAACAATTAATGGTGCGAGAAATAGTAGTAATACATTTTAATATTTTTCCAATATTTTTTTTATTGGGTGAAATGTCCCATTTCTTATTTAATACATGTTTAGATTTTAGGTTGGATCGTATATTGAAATATAGATAATGTGATTTTAAGGAAATGTTCATATATTTAGTCTCATTGAAGAATTGACTCTTTATTCAAAATTGATTTTAAGGTTAAAGCAACTTAAATAGTTTGTGTTAGATAAAAACTTTATACTGAAGTTTACTACTAAATTATTTTTAAAATAAAAACATTCAAACAAAATATTTTACTTCAAAATCAATGTTGCAAACCATCCTCCAAACACAGTTTCTATTCCAACAGAGTGAATTTAAGGTCTGTAAAAGTGTCTTGGCAAAAAAAGTGTTATTGGTACTTCTTTTAAGAGTATTGTAACTCGTGAGTAGTTATATGTTTTATAGTTCCAAAATGTTAATAAGGTTTAAATATGTTTTTAGTCATTGTAGATTGAGTGAGTTTTAATTTTAGTTCTTATAAAAAAATTTCTTTGTTTTTTTATCCCTTAAAATTGGATATCACTGTTTTTGGTTTATGTAAAATGAGTAAATTTTGATTTTGATCCTTCTAACATTTTTTTTTATTTTCATTCTTCCAAAATTTAAAATTACTAATTTTGGTCTCCCAATGTTCATTTTAAGACATATAAATAATATTTATTTTAGGCATCTTGAAAAAATTAGAAATATTACATGTTAACATGGTATCATAGACACTAATGAGTGTCACTTGGGATGGTCACTTGACCTTCTGTTTAATATATAAGCAGTTAACAAGTGTCACATAATAGTAGGGACCAAAAAAGTGATTTTCAATTTTAGAGCGATGAAAAAAAAAGAAATTTTTTAACAGGAATTAAAATCAAAACTCGTTTATTTTACGGGGACTAAAAACTTATTTAAGCGTATATTTTATTTTTTTAATAACCTCAATTTACGATCAGTAGTTTCTAAAATAATAGCACTTTTGAATGCGCAATTGAAAGCAGTTTGTCTATAAAATAATCAAGGTTATTGCCGAGTGGCTGGTTAAGAAATTAATAATTTTTTTTATTAAAAATCACAATAAGGAAATATTAATAATATTTTTAATAAAAAATTACTTTATATTCTTTGTCTAAGGATATTAATTAGTATTTGTCAATAATTAAATAGTACTTTATGAGTTTAAACTTTATAAAGTTGAATTACTATTATTATTGTTATTATTTATTAGGTGATTTTATACTTTTAAGTGAGAAAATACCTCATGTATTTGTTAGATTTATACATTGTGAATTTGTGATGTCTTTTTTAAAATAAAAAATAAAAAATCTAACTCTTGACTATCTTCCATAGATTTATAATTTCAGACAATGTTCGAATATGAAACCTTTTAAGATTAAGTATGTATTACTTAAATTAACCATATGTTAGTACTAATGCCTACTTTAACATGACAAAGTCACTTTACTTTTCTTTTTTTTGGGTTGGGCGAGGGGGGTGGGGGTGGTTGCTTTACGCGTTATATATCGAGATCAAAATTATTTTAAACTCATTGTTAAACAAGTTATTTATGGATGGCCTTAAATTGGAGTTTGGGCGGTGGGAATTATAGTTCTAATTCAAAATACTAGTTATTCTTTCACAAGTATGTTTGTACATGTTTAAGAGAATGCTTAGTCTAAAATATTTTCATTGTAGCACAATTTCTAATCATAATCAAACGGCTTACATTTTATGATGTACACATTTCGATATCATTAAATGGAAAGAAAAAAAATTCTTTCTTCTTTTCTTTTTTCCCTGGAAAATTCCTTTTAAGAAATGAAAGTTAGCTGTTGGTGTAAACATATCCTATATGTTTTGAAATCACAGCGGTTTTATAATCATTTGTACTTATCGCTTAAGTTATCATTAGTTTAAATTTGTTTGCAACTTGAGTAAGTAAATTTGTGAAATTATTTGATTGGGTATGTAGTTTATATAAATTTTGATTTTGATACATTTATTATTATATTATAAATTTGACTTCTCATTTTTAAATGAGAGTATTTTTAAGAGTTATCTTTTTCTTGTTAAGTTACATGACTTTCAAAAAAAAAAAAAAAGTTCCGTGACTTTTCGTGCATTGAATATTTCATTTTATTTATAATTTTTAATCACTATCGCTTAATTTTATTTTGATTTCCAATTTATATTTGATTTAAATTTTTAATTTTAAATCATGATATACCATATCAAATTGAGTATATCTTTATTTTTTTTTAGATAAATTAAATTTGAATATTATTTTAATCTTTGTCAATTTGAATTTGAAAATAATTTTTAAATTTTTTTATCTATCATATCAATAAAGATGATATGCCTTAATTCAAATATTAATTTCTAAACTTTAGTCCTCAATTTTAAAAGTCTTATCTCTTTAACCTAATATTTTTTAATAAAATAAAACATTTATTAATGATAATAAATATATTTACTATCTCTTTAGTCTTTAATATGATTTTGTTTATAAATCTAAGACCTAGATTGACCCTTTTTTGGTGTTCTTTGGGTTTTATAGTCCAAGTCTTGAGATTGAGATAACTTTTTTGAAAGTTCTTTAGGTCTTGTTCCCTTAAGATTGAAATTGACTATTTTCAAGGGTTTTTTCAAGTCTTATTCCCTTAAACCGTAAATTAAGCACGCAAAGTCAAGTGGGTTGAAGGGGTTCATTTGGTCCAGGGTGTTGGATTCTTCCTCACTGCTAGATGCATCGTTGGGGCATGCCACACTTGTATGCAATGGTAGGTTCATTGATTCTTTTTGAAAGGACCTTCTCGGGACTTTGGCCAGCTTATGTTTATCCCCTGGACAATCTTGGAGTTGATGTTGGCTTCACTTTTTTAGTGAGGTCTTCCACATCTAATGGGGTCAACAACAATCTCTTTTAGTGCTTGTCAAGTTGACACCTTAGAGTTCTTTAGTGTCGTAGTGACATTGTGGAGGATGGGGGTTGAAGGGAGGAAAAAAGGTAGGTAATGATGTTCTCAGTCAATGAGCCTAAAGAGTGCCAATAAGGGTCCTTAGAGACCGTGTCCACTAGTTGTCTAGCACTCCAACGACGATTCCCCTATTGAGCAGCTAATTGCTTTACAACATCTAGTTTGTTTACCATTATTGTTACCATGTGGCAATGAGGGTTAGAAAAGGATAGCCATCGCTCCTTTGATCGTCGGCTTCCCTTCCATGCTTAAGGTAATACTTTGCTTGATTCCACCTATTCATATGGTGTTACTAATGAAGGCATACGTCCCTAAAGAGCGTCACTCACTTTTGGGGTTAAAGGGACGATTTTTGTTGGTTGTGGTGGATGGAATCCATTTATTAGTTCTCATAAATGATGTCAATATACTAAATTGGTCTTTTGTGGTTAAGATAGGTTAGTCCAAATGTTCAGTGGTGGCCCAATATGACTAATGTTTATATCGATGCTTCAGATTGGTGCTATAAGCTATAGGTGGAGACTTAAAGTCTAAAGGTTACATGGACGTATGAATGGAGATCGAGTCTTTATTACCCTTATTGTTGGAAGGGGAACCACCTACATAAACACTAATGCACTCTAATGCTTCAGTTGATAAAGATTAGGCAAGGTTTTAGGGTGAAGTGAGTATTACTTGAAATGAGGGATCTCCTCGTATTTATTCGAGTCAAAGCATATGGTTGTCCATTTCGGGTAGATAAGAGATAACATATGGTCATTTGATGGTATAATTAGTAGAGGGATGTGATAGACTGAGGGAGACCTTGCCAAGGAAGATTGCTTTTGAGTTATGATGGGACGTCTTTTAAGGAGTGAGCCATGCTTGTCAATTCTTGAGAAGTGTCTTGAATCTTGATTAAGTTTAGGATTGATGCTTTTATCATCTTTTCTTGATTTCGTGGTTAGCCCTCTTTCTGAGAGTTGATGGTATTAGGGGATTGCTTATTGGGCCTTAGATGGCCATCTTAGAACACTTACTATATTATAAATATTCCTAACTTAAATAAGAGTGAGTTTAATATTGATACACACAATTAGTGTAAAGATTTTAACATTGTGAACTAATAAGAAATCACCATGGATGACTTTTGAAGTAATATACTCCTATATTATAAATTAAAATACACAATTTGGAGATTGAGACTCAGACTCTCCCCACTTTTGTAGTTAGATATCCTTTATGTTTTTTTCACTTGTGCATTTCATACACTACAATTAGCCAAAATTTTACGTCTAGCTATCTCAAATTGCCTTAATTTATCTTTATTTGTATACTTAATCTTCTTAACTGTCTGCCCCTTTTAATGTATCTTTTTTTTATCTCTCTCTAAATTGAAATAAAGTTGATTGATGAAATATTAAGTGATTTTTAAATTATATAAATTTTTTTATACTTAATCTACATAATGTAAACTCTCAAACCAACAATTGGATTAAAGAAATTCAATATCCATAAAAAGTTATTTAGTGAAGTAAGTTAAGCATTACTTGCTCTTAGAGTAAATTGACCCCTCCTCTTAAAAATATAGTATGTATATATGTGTGTATTATTATAATATTATTTTATGTATTTCTTATTTGTGACTGTTATTTATGAGTATAAACTATTATTATGCCACTCGTCTTTTTACGGTGAGGTAAATGTAAGTATTTCTATAAATGTTCTTTGAGCTCGAAGACTTCACCTTAGATTGGGGCGCCATTCTTTCCCCTAAAATTTATGAATAAAAAAAAACTATTACTATAATTTCCATTCTTTGAATATTTTAATATAACCTACCCTTAGTTTAATCTTATTATTCATAGTAGCTATTTTTAATCTTTTTGTAGGTTACTGTACGTGCATTACTTGCACATAAAATAAAAATATTCCGTTTATCACTTCTACTCACACAAAATATTTTGTTTGGCTCGGCAGCCTTAGTTTAAGTTTTGGTGATGGCTAGATTCACGATTCAAATTCTTATTCCACCGACTTGAGACTTTCTTCCTTATATATATCCATACACATCCAGACTCTGAAAATGAGTAGTCACTTGCATGTATTTATTATTCCATAATGTTGTTTTCCATAAACATATTAAACAAACCTCATGCAAGTGATGAGGTTGAGGCCCAATACCAGCAATATGGTCGCATTAGGAAAATTAAGATTAAAAGAAAAAGGAAAAAATAGTCATACTTGATGTTTTAAATATTAGTTCAATAGATTAAATTAACTAATTGAATCGTAATTTTTTTGATTTTGACTCATCCTGTTCAAACTTGAGGCCATAAAGTTTTCTTATGTTCAGATTAGTATCACTCGAATTAAGATTACTAGTTAAAATTGAACTATTCTTACTAGCTGATTTATGTACTGGATGCAAATTGAATTATGAATTGGTTATATTTTTCATTTTAACAGCATATAATTTAGCTATGATTCAACCACTGTTAAATTATAGTTGAATATGTTAAATGAATTAAACTATATATTAAACATCTTATCCGTTTCCCATTTAATTTTTTAAAAAAATTATCTGAAAAGTCTTTGAATTTGTGATCAACTTTTTCTGTGTAATATCAGTGCAGTTTAATATCAACCTACTACATCCCCACATTCTTTATGGTTTTCTGCTACTGCCTCACCTTGTTCTTCAGTAATAATACCTACATCTCACTAAAGCCACTTTCATGATGTTGAATCATTTCAGTCATTCTGAAAGGTCGCATTTTCTGTTAAAGCAAAGCTGAATTCATGAAACAACAAACAGGGATCATAACACACAAATGTTAATGAGATAGTGTGAGAAGAGCAATATTCAAATGTGTAATTCCACTCCACGCTCGCAAATTTAGTCAATGATAGCTGAAAGTGATAAACTAAAAAGTACTTTTGTGTGTGTATGACACCAAACTCAATCAAAGCAGGTATTGTCTGTCGTGCAGGTATATAAAAGGTCCATAAACTTTTTTGCCCTCTCTTTTGATTAGCTCAAGTGAGAAAAGCTCAATAAACTATTATAAGCTGGTGAATATAATGATGAAACCAGTTTCATTTCCCACATATTTTAGTCATGTTTCAAAGAATGTGCAGCACATGCGTGTGCCACTTAAATCAGTACTCAGGCTTAGGCACTGCTACTTTGGCTTTTTTTTCCCTGTTCATAATGTTTTGTTAATAATGAGGTTACTTTGTTGAATAACAGGTGGAACCGATTGATTGGCATGTTGGATGAAGCACAACCAGCCAATGCTCTTCTAGTCATTAGAAAATGCTTAGAAGGAGCTGTAAAGTCAAAGGGGAAACTAGTATAATATAGAGACCATGAAGAAACACATAAGAAAAAAGGTACCAAAGAGAAATTTTATGAATCCCATTATAAATTCATATAACATTTTTATAACATTATTTTTTCGTCATATCAATCATTTTAATTCATATTTTCTCTTCTCTTCTTATCTCTTTATTTATTGTATAATTTTTTATGCAAAATTCCTATGTTTATACAATTTCCCAAATAAGAAAAGAAGAAAGAAAAATATAAAATAAATGATGTATAGAGAGAATATAAAAAACTGAGTTATAAAAAGATAATATAAAATGCGTGTGAAAAAATAATATAGCTTTTTATAAAATAAATTATACAGTCCATACATATTTATCGGTGGAAAGAAGATCCATGTTTCGGTTTTAAAATAATTAAGAATGAAAGTAAACGATAATGAGGCAGGCACTAATGTAAATGTTGCCTTCAAAGTGTAAATAATTGGTTTAAAGTGGGGTAGATATCAAGTTCAGAATGTTGACAAAAGAGAGATGGATTATGATTTATGAACAATAATGAAATGCATTGATGATTGGTCAGGACCGAAAAATTTTAGGTTCTTGTAAATTTAAGAGTAACTTTAATTTGATCGTACGAACAGTGGATAAAGGAACAAAATTTGGGTACTGTCATATTATTTCTCTGCAGCAAGTGGAAAAGTTAAAAACCACAGACGCACCGTCGAATCTCGGGGATTTGACCGACGAATGTACCTAAGTCTATCCTCAAGATTCTATATTGGCCCCAAATTAATTAGACCTACACCACTCAGTCACATTTTGAATTAATTCAACTTTGGATGATTTTTTTTTTTTTTCTAAACTTCACTTTACTTCATATCATATAATATTTTAAAATTTGTTTTTAATTAATAGTAAATTATAAGAATTTTCATTTAAATTATTACAGTTTATGTAACATGATAATATTTTTGTATTAACATAACTTGTTTAGATAACATATGTCATAAAATATTTCTTAATTTTTCATCATTTTTTTTTAATTTTGGTTTCTTATTTTTAAAATTGAGTTTAATGGCTATGTATTGTTAGTATAAAAGTTTTTAACCAATCAAAAATTAATTTTGGTATGACTTTTAAAATGGTTATTATCAAAGTCAAACTTACCATATATGATAAGTTGTGATTGAATAATAATGTAAAACTATTTTACATTATCGGTGCATAACTTATTTTCTCCTTAAAATTTATGATGTAGTTACAGAAAGTAATTAAACCTACACATTTTATGGACATGTGTTAGCGTTTGAACTCTGGGTTTGATTTCAAGATTGATGTGTATGGAAAAAATGTTACGAAAGATCTTTATTTTAGCAACAGATTGTATTTCAAGAGATAATTCACTTGCGGAATTATCGAACAAGAGAATATTTAGTTTTAAAAAAAACTATACGTATAATATATAAAATTAGCTAATTTTATTGTAACCAAAAAACTAGCTAAATTTATATAATTATTGTATTAATTCAAATTTACAAAAATGTTTTGAAAATTTATTTCCTCAAAAATATGAATAAAAAAAACAGCATGATTGTTTGTCTAGTGAGTTGTATCCCCTCTTACTTCCAGACACAAATGGAATGTTTGATTGAAAGAGAAAAAAAAAGAAAAGAATGAAAATACAAATAATGATGTATTTTTTTTTATTTGGTTAAAAAAAAAATAAAAGAAAAGAAAACTGACATCTAAAAACAAAATTTGTTTTCTTTTAAATTTTTTTCTGTTCAAATTTCAAAATTTTGTCTTTCTCCTTTTCCTACTACCATACAAAACATACCCAATGAGTGTGATATGTGAGGCCCTTTTTTTTTTTAATTTGGTCCGAGAGCAAGGGGATGGAGTGGGATTTTGGGATGACAAGTTTGAACACTTGCCCTGTTGCAACATGCTTTGCTAACGTTCCGTTGTGCTATTTAGTGTACGTTTGGTTTAGTGGTGAAACTATGATGGACCATGTGAGTTAAGTCAAACTTGGTTTAATTCAAAATTGGAATCTTTGGTTACTAAACTAAAATCAATTTTAATTGGAAAAAATCATGATAGGGTTGAAGCAATAGGGAGTTGCTTTTGCTTCATCCAAAATCAATTTTAAACTTTTAGTTGTTGTATTTTATCTCGTTTACCCTCACACTTATATCTCATATGCAATGTTGTATTATATTTCTTATTTGTACTTTTTAATTTACATACGTTTGTGTTCAATGCTTATGCTAATTTAATACTTTTATTATTTATTTTTTAATTTAATAATTAACATAAAGTGAAAAAATTACTACATGCCTATTTATTTTTATTTGTTAATATATATATTGTATATATATATATATATATATATATATATATATATATATATATATATATTTAAAGCTAATTATAATAGAAAAAGTATTCATAGACATTAAAACCCATTTTGGTTATTACACACTCAAAATCAATTTTAAAGTGAAGTATCAAACATTTTCTTAAAAAATCACTTTTCTAATACTTATTATCCAAACAAAAATCACATTACTTCAAAATCAATTTTAACCATAATCAATTCTATAAAATCATGTTCATCTAAAATCAATTCTATCAACGTACATCCAAACACACACTTAGCAAGGGTTTTGAAGCCTTGACCTTGTGTATGGATGAGAAATTTTATGAGAATAATTTATTTTTTTAGGAAATTTAAAATGCTTTGTAGTGAAATATATTGTTTGGATAAGAGATTTAATAAGAAATTAAAATTCTAATATTTATGAAGGTATTTTGATTATTTAAAATTGTAGAATTTAAAATTTTAACAAAAAAGTAAGAATTCAAAATTCTTTATGCTCACTTTCTCTCTCCTCTCTATTTATTCTCTCCCCCTTCTCTCTCTCTCTTATGTCTCTCTTTACTCTTTCTCTCTCCTCTCTCTTTATTCTCTCTTTCTTTATGGCCTCTCTCTCCTATCCCTCTCTAGTCTTCACTTTCTTTCTTCTCTCCTTTCTCCCTTCTCTCTTCCCTCTCTCGTCTCCCTTTTCTCTCCTCTTTCTCTCATTTGTCCCACTTTTTTCTCTCTCTTCTCTTTATTAATATTGACGTAAAAAATATTAATATTTGTATTTTTAAATTATTAAATATTTAAAAATTTGCTAATGTTTATTTTCAGTAAAGTTTAATATTAAAATTTTAATTTTTAAGTATATACTTAAAATTAAATTTTGCATATGATGAAAATTAAAATATCATATCCAAACTAAGAATTTGAAATTTAAAAAATTTGAATTCGTTTATCCAAACAAAAGCATTTGATAAATAAAGAAAATTTAAATTAAAGCAATTCAAATTTCAAACATTTCAAATTTCTTAAAATTTTAAAATTTCTCATCTAAATGCAACGTGTGACTTTAGCTATGTGGCATTGTGGCTGGTTTGTTGTTTAGTTTGTTTGCTCGTGTCTTGTCTCTCTAACAAAAGAATGATCAAAGTTTGTCTTTGTTTGAAAAAAGAGTTTCACTCTTAGAAAGGCAAAGTTAATTTTGTAATCCATATTGTTTAACTAATTTGTTTCTTCCATTTATGGTTATATCAAATTTCGGTAAAAAATAAAAATTCTCTTTACTTAATGGGATATAAGTGTCTCATTTTCATTTTGTAATCAGTTATTTATATGGAACAGATTACTCAAATTAAAAAGCATAACCTCTGCAGCATCTTTTTCCCCCTCCTCGTTTGATCTATGTAACGAAAATGAAGTGATTTACTTGGACTAAAATAACGGTTAATGTAGTTAAAATTTGACTCAACAAATCAGATTATAGTTTCAAGTTGTAAATTAGTAATATAAACTTTTAGGCTAATGATAATGTTTTTTTACTGTATTTTAAGGTCTTTGACATATACCTGTTTCCAAAATATGAAGCACGAGCACAGAGTCGTCAATGGATTACAAGCCCACTAGCCAATATGAAATATGGACCTAGAACGACATGTTAATCATCCATTGTCAGTGGAGGGTCTCTTTTTACCAAAAAATTATATGGAGGGTCTCCAAAAATATCCTATTTCAGTTGGGATTTTGCTTTAAATATTCTGTGCATCCAATTCAAAAAGAAAAAGCCCTAATTATGAGAAAATACATTATCTTTTAAGGTGTTTTTTCCCCTCCTTTGAACATACGCTACCTGTGTATACACTATTATTTGGTTTGAATTAAAAGTTTTTTAAAAAATTATATTTTCTTGCCTTTATCTCCTAAACATTATCGATATAGTGACATATCATGACTCATGAGTGGATTCAAGCAAATTGATGACGATTAACTATAGAAAAAAAAAAATTATAGGCTTTGAAAACACCCTATAATAATGAGAGAAAGCAGCATTTAAAATTGACTGTAAAAAGTTAATTTATTGATAGAAGGATTTAATTTATCTCCGAAGTAAAAAAAATTGTAAAGTAAAAAACTAAAGGTTTATTTACCGTTAATTTAAAGTGATTGAGTTTACAAAATATTTTGATTCAAATTAGATATACTTTTATTTTTCACTTTAAAAGAGTTAAATTTATGGTAAAAAAAATACGAGATTACTTTAATTTGAGCAAAAAGAAAAAGAGCTAACTAGCATGTCAAAATTTTCATAATTCAAACAAACTCCCACATATGTACGTAACACCTGTTTAACTTCAATTATTAATGAAGGTTAACTCTAGATAAAATACTGGTTAAAAATATCCTATATGATATATTACAGAATTTTAAAATTGAATCCGGAAAGTTAAGCTAATGGTAGAACTGCAGGGTTATATATACGACCGTACTTTACATTAAAAAAGAAGAAGTCAAATATGTCATTTTTGCATAATGTAAACAAATCCTTGAATATCTAACTTTGTGTTTGAAAAATCAAACCCCGGAGACCTTCAGAGTGCAAAACGTTATGATCAATGGAGATGTGGGCATACCTCACGCATGTTAAGCGAGTGCTCTATCATCTGACTCTGAGATATTTAAATATAAGAGTAGATTACATTAACATTCTTTGAGTTTTTTTTTTTCAAATTGCATATGATATTCCTCCCTTTTTTTTTCCTACATTAACTTCTTTAATTGTTTGAAAAATATTATACTGACATTCTTTATACATTATACTAATCTTCTTAATTATTTGAAAAATATTAGATTGTGTATCCTATAAGAGAGAGTGTTGTAAATATTAACAAAATAAAAAAATTATGTATAATCTGAAAAAACTTCAAGATATGTCAATGTAATTTACTCTAAATATAATAGTCATAGTCGAAGAATCGTCCTAAAAGCTTTGGTTTTGGCCACTGTAAACATGAAGTGGATGCATGGGAGTCTAATTTGAATTATTGAAAAAGCAAATGAAATCTATTTTATAAACTAATTATTTGAATTGAATTTTAAAATCAAACCACTTTAATTTTTTCAAAAGTAATTTGATTTTAATCAAATCAATTTTAAACTGGTTTTTGAAATTGATTTTAGAAAAATTAGTGTTAATTAACAATCAATTTTAAATCGATTCAAAATTAATTTTTAAACCAAAACCAGATTTAAATCCAAAAATTTTTCAAAGCCCAATTCTAAGACCATTTTTAGAGCTGTTGAAAATCAGGTTTAAAACTTTTTTTCATATGAGAAATTGTTCCTAGTTATTTCATGATGTTGAGAAACCTTTGATGCTTCTATGTCATTGGCATTCTTTGATGGAGATGGTCCTAGAGATAAAAGTTGATCATCATAGATGACATGGGAATATGCACAATTTAAAAATATTAGTATTATCCTCTTTAATATTTTCTTTCAAACATACTTTTTACCATTGGCTTGTATTCATTAGGACTCATGAAATGATGTAGGTTTCATTAACTATTTCATAAGTCCCATAATTTTGTGTTTTTCAATAATTGTAACTAATAAGAAGTGTGTCACTCCTCTACACAATTTATCCCACACTCTCGAAACACACCATGACTTTATTCATTTAAAAATGACTTTAGGATAGGTCAAGAGCGGGTTTAACTCCTTTTGTCTTTGCCTTCACCAAGGATGGAGTGGGTTCAACATTGAATTTAGGAGAGACATAAATGAAAGTTTTAAGTGATTAAATGAATCTCAATATTTTGAGGGATTAATTCTTGACTTTAAACTACGAGATACTTTGGGTTCAAAAAAAATAAAAAAATAAAATTAAGCCTTGTCTTATTGCTGTTGAGGTCATGGAAACTTGTAGAAACCTACTCACCTTTTTAAAAAAATAATAATAATTTACTTATATATATATATATATATATATATTAAAATAATTATATATTAACTATACTTTAATTCAAATAATATATAAGAAATAAGAAATTTAAGAAGTAAATTATATTTTTAGTAAAATGTATAATTTTAACATTATTATTTAATCATTATTATAATTTAAATTATTTAACTATTATAATAATTAATCTATATATTTACAATAATTATAAGAAATGATAAAATAAAATCCTAGTCTAATATATATGTGCTGGCTCATTCTTGATTATGGAACGAGTTCAGAGAGGGGGCCGTCACATTCTTCCTTTTGCAAATAAGGGAAAACCTGAATTCAAAATTAGTCAAAGTGAGTTTCCATTGTCAAAGTCAGGCAGGATCAAATGAGATCTTACAAATTCATATTTAACCGTTATACCCTGTATACATCATTACTTTTATTTTCTTGAGCTAGCTAGTTGCAGTACTATTTAAATGCATGCATCTTAAATTATATTCATTGTTTAGAAACAGATAAACAATTGATGAGTTGTTTAAATGTGAGGATCTGATTTTATACATTGAATTTATGCAATAAACAATGTTGAAAAATAAAAGAAAATATTATAAAATATATACAGAGAAAGGAAAGCATATTTTCTAAGAGTATTTTTGGTGTTTAACTCACTTGATTTGAGCTAGAATTGAATAGGATAACGGAGAGCGATAACACTCTCTTTATTATATTTTAGCACAATTATATTAAGTGGCAACATGAAAACATGAAAAGAATAAATTTTAATTATTTATATATAAATAATCAATATTAAATTTAACTAAATTAATTTTGATTGCTAATGCATAATTGTACGGCCATATCTTTTACCTTTCACTTTATCAAGATTCAAACATTAAGGTTACGTGATTATTTATAAGTTCTCGACCGTGACTTTTAAAATATCTTTTAAATTTTTACATAAATATGTATCATATAAGATTTGTAACTCTATTTTTTTTTTTTGATAACCAGCGTAATTAGGACCTTTGGCTCTCTGATGAGATTTTGAGATATTCCACACACTTCGATTTTTTAAGTTGGCTATAAGATTAATACTCGATCTGGAGTACACGTTAAGTAAATTCTATGCAGAAATAGGTATAAAATTTAAATATAATTTTTTTATATTAAAATTTAATACGAGAATATTTATTTTCATGTGTGCATCCAAAATGTGGATTATTTAAAGTGGGTCCGACAGACACGTGTAAACCGAAGAAGGAGGTGGGACGGGAGTCAGAGAAGTAAATTGATTACCATATCAATATAATCAAGGACAGATTTTATCTACAAATTAATTAGGGGTTATTTAACTTAGTCTAAGTAAAATTAAGTTAAACAATTTTATTAAAGATGATTGGTAATATTTTTTATGCACTTAAAAATAATTAGTATGACATAAAAAATTATACTAATTATCTTTAATAAAATTATTTAACTTATTTTTATTCGAAGTGAATTAGACAACCCTAAACAGATAAGATTAAAATGTATTCTAATTTTCCGGAACTATAGTTTACTTAAAAAAGAAAAGAAAAGAAATGGGCACCGAAAGGCAATAGGAATGCGAAGGGGATTTGATTTGAATTTCCGCAGGGGCACAGTGGGAACTGGGAATGGTTTGGGGTCAGTCAAAAAGCGCAATCATAAGCATCACTTCACGTTCACGACCGCAAAAACTGAAACTGTACCACACTCAGTCCCTCCCTCCTTTCTTCTTATTAGCCCCCCCACCCCCACTCCCACCCACCCTATCATAATGCACCACTTTGCCATGGACAGCTCTCACCTCCTCCAATTCCTTAACAACAACAACAACAACCACAACAACACCTCCTTCTTCCACGCTGCACCACACACCATGCATCACACTTTCTCTACTGATTCCTCCAATAATTACTACCCCTTCCATGTCTCCCAAATTACCGAAACACCCTCCCACCATGATAGAGCCCTCGCTGCCATGAAGAACCACAAGGAAGCCGAGAAGAGAAGGAGGGAGAGAATCAACTCCCACCTCGACGAGCTTCGCACTCTTCTCCCTTGTAATTCCAAGGTATACGCACACATACATGTACAACATTTATTTCATTGTTAATTCTTACTTTGGTTTTGAGTTGTTAATTGTCACCTTTTCTCACTGGCTAGCTGTTGTTGAAAGATAAAGAGCGATTCCTTCTTTCGTTCTCAAAGGTTGCACACTTTTTGACCAACAAACCTATATGTGTGTGTTCTAGTTGACTAGACTTTAATTGCAATGGAACATGTATGTATATATCATGAGGTTAATTTCCAGGAAATAATCCAATGTTTTAAATGAGATAAATCTTATTCATGTCATGTTTCCAAAAAGAAACCCCAGCTTGATTCGTGAGGACGTTCACACATAATTGAGTTTGGGAAAGTGAGTTTGCTTTTACATGTTAATGTCATATAATAATTAATATATTTTATTTATTTTTGGTTCAGACAGACAAGGCTTCGCTTCTGGCGAAGGTTGTCCAGCGAGTGAAGGAGCTGAAGCAGCAAACGTCGGAGATTACGGAGCTCGAGACGGTTCCGTCGGAGACGGACGAGATCACGGTGCTCTCGACCGGCGGGGACCACGGCGGCGACGGGAGGCTGATATTCAAGGCCTCGCTGTGCTGCGAGGACCGCTCCGACCTCATCCCCGACCTCATAGAAATCCTCAACTCTCTTCACCTCAAAACCCTCAAAGCGGAAATGGCCACGCTCGGAGGAAGGACGCGGAACGTTCTCGTGGTGGCTGCTGATAAAGAACACAGCATTGAGTCCATCCATTTCCTTCAGAACTCGCTCAAGTCCTTGCTGGACCGGTCCAGTTCCAGCGACAGGTCAAAACGACGCCGTGGCTTAGACCGAAGACTTATGTCTTAACCAAACGGATACCAATCTTCAACACGAGAATTGAAGATCTATATTATATTTCCGTAACCGCACATGCAAATGCATGCCTCGCAAACATCACTATTAATGCGTTTGGTTAATTCGAATAGGATGTGTTTGCGGGTTTTGGTTATGCAAAGGGAAATTAAGAGGGATTATATATATTATTTAGGTTGCTAGTATGGGAGTTAGTTGGTTAGCTAGCTAGCTAGGGTTTGTGTGATGTTTGGAATCTTTGCATGTGAAGTTAGTGTTGCATGTTAGTAGGAGACACAGGAGGGTAAGAATCTTACTCGCGGGTAATTTTGTTTTGTTTAATTACGTGCTGTGCAAGTTGTGGCTTGTGGCAGCGAGGGAAAGGGGTCTGTCTGTTCTGTAAAAGCAATGCTTTCTGTGAGTTTCCAAGCTGTAGAAAATGGCATATTCGATTCTCTTTCATGCGCTTTCTTTCGTTCTTTCTTTCTCTGATATGTGGTTTATATATGTGTTTGTTTCGGTTTTTCCTTTGACTGAGCTTACACTGATTCTAAAGAAGGAACTGGGTGGGAAAAGATCATGGAGTGGTTGTTGGGAAGTGGGTTTTGGGTTGGATGCTAGCTCAGGTTTGTTGCTGTAATGGGATGCTGAGGTTTTAGTTACAGTATGTGTGTGTGTGTGTGACAGTGAAGTGACAAGGGGGTTGTAAATGGGCACGGGTTTCGGTCCCCGGAACTGGAAGAATGTGTTGTGTTCCCAAATCTTGCTTTTGGAGGAGAAAAAGGTGTTGTGACCGGTCGGAGAAACAAAGCTAGCTCATTACAAGAATCAGAAGGTATCTCTGCATAAATATTGTTAAAAGGCTTTTTAATTATAGTAGTGATTTTTTAACATTCAAATTTTCAAACACTTAATTAATACTCTTTATTTTTTTTTTTCACTAAGTGTCAAATAACATTTTGAGTGTCTAAAAATCATTTTTGTTTTAATTAATCTTATCTGAGTCCATATATAATTTCTCTGGTCATTCAAAGGGGGAATATATTTATGCTGACTACAAGAAAACAAAAAACTGGCGAGGAAGAAGTATTGCCCGGGGCTTCAGATGTTAGTGCAGAGTAATCTACTATATATAGCCATAGGTGTATACTTCATGCCATTGCCAACATACATGGTTAGGAAACTTCATCCATTTTTTGAATAATGCATGAGTGAAATTAATCTGAAAGGTTTTTTCTTTCAATATTCGAGATTCTCACTATCTGAAATTTCAGACATATATATCTAAATCTAATTGGATGGGTCCATTTAAGAAGGGCAAAGTTCTTTCGGCTCAAAACCTTATTTAAAGAAAACAATTACTTTACCACTGATATGTTAATCCTAAAGTATTTAAATTCTTTTTTTTTTCTGACATAAAAAGTATTTTAATTCATAACTACAAATGTTGCAATTTAAAATTCACTAGGGTCGGCCTAGTGGTGGTAGAGTTGGGTAACTTGTATGAGGTCATAAGTTTGAAATTTAGTATTGTCATTGTACACAAAAAAAAAAAATGTTGCAATTTAAATTATTGAGACGGTTTTAGGGAGTTAATCACCTGCAGTGATTCTCCCCCACTGATCACCACAACAACAATGACAATAATAATTTGATTTAGATATGAGTTTGACTCATTCCAAAGATTTTACAACTCTACTACACACTTTTTTTTATATATTTTTAAAAGAATAATTATACTTATACTAATATATTATATGATTTATTTTACAATAAAGAGAAAGATAGGAAGAGAAGAAAGAAAATAATGAAATAAGATTTTTTTTTTGATAGATGATGGAATGTGAAAAGTATTATAAAAAGAAATAAAATATATTGTGAAAAGTATTATAAAAAGGTGTTGGATGAATAATATACCTATTTTTCAAATGGATGGTGTTATTTATGGATTATTAAGTGACAAGATAAGAGAAAAGCATTTTTAGTATGTACGTTTTTAAAACAAGTAAATAAAACAAAAATTATAGAAAATGTATAATTAAAAATGATCGATTCCCTTTCCGAAAACTTACATTCTCTTGCACGGCCATTGAATCTTTAGTAATGTATCAAATCAATGTCTTGTGCCCGTGAAAAAGTAGTGTGAGTGACCCAGTGACTAGCGGTGTGCTGCAATGCTCGCTGCATGTACTTAGAAATCTGCAGATACGTAAAGCTTGTTCGTTGCATTATTAGTTTTTCTTTTCTCGGGGCACAGACAAGTAGAGGAATGATTTAAAGCTTTTAAAATAGACAGTAATATCATATATGATTGGGATTTACATTGATTGAGGATCAACTTAAAAAGAAAAAAAAAAATTGGTAAATTTCATAATTAGCTACTAAGCAAAATGTCCTGCATTTTTCCACTTTCTATTCTCGTTTTCTTTTTTTATTATTCTGAATAAGGAGTAAAATGAGATAGGTTACTGCTCAAGAACTTATAATTATGTCATACATTTTTTATTATATAACTTAAGATTGTTTAGAAATTTATTTTAATTAAAAATATTAAGTTTTAAGCCATTAAAACTTAAACTCATTTTATCAAATAAGTTAGTCTATTTAAGTAAATATTATATTTAATATTTATTATAATATTTTAAGTTTATATACTTATTAATCTACTTAAAAACCAAAGCCATTAACCTACATAAAGATTTAAACCTATCAACCTATTTAACGATAAGTTTGTTAACATATTTATAAAGTCTTATTAGGTTCCAATTTAAACCAAAGTTCTAAAGAGAAATATTAATAATAAAAATATTTTTATTGTTGGATGAAATTTATTGAAATTAAAAATTTGTATTGGTCTCCTTCCTTAACTATTTAATGAGTCTTCATTATGAATTTATAGTTTTTAATAAATTTTAACTAATAATAAAGATTATGTTAGAAAAGTGTCTTAGAAAATATATTGTTAGTACTCATCATTTTTTAAAATATTCAAATCACACCAAACTTTAAAATATCTATATCACATAAATAACTTGGGGTCAAATTTTAAATTTAAAAATAAACTGGACCAAGCTTTACAAAACTTAATCAACTTTATTTCTACCTTTAATTATGAAAGTACAATGAAGCTTTTGTGTACTTACAACAATATATCCATAAGAAGAAAATAAGTTGCCAATAAGGGAAAAAATATAATATCTATTTTTCGATTGAGAAATTATACTTAAACATAAATTTTATATATAAAAAAAACAAATAAAAAATAGGAAAATAAAAAAATGTAATAAATAAGTAATATAATAAAAATATAAAAATAATATTACATAAAATATTATATAAGTTTATTTTATCTGTATTTGATATATCAGTCAATATTCAAATCATATGGGTTGTCCTGTAAATTTCTTCGTTGTGGGTACGAGAAGCTACTTCGATAGACAGCCACTTGTGGATTGCAATCATTAACTAATTAATCATACCTAAGAAGGTAATTTAAAATTGAGAAACCACACAAGTTTGGTAATTTATATTTATTAGAATTTTTATGTAGTAAAATGATATTATATTTTTAAATCTATATTTGTACAATATTTTTACTTTTTAAAAAAAATTCTTCTTATTAAATCAAATTATTTATCACATTTGTTTTTTATTTTTTATTTTTTGATCTCTCCCTTCTTTTTATCTCATACATCCTAAAAGTGAAATGCAGACTTATCATTTTGTTTATTAATTTTAGATAGTTTGTAAACTAATTCTATGATGATTTGTATTACACATAATTTTTTTTATTCAAGTTTACTTAGTCAGTTCATAGACATCCCTAGCTCGATCCACACATTAGGTAATAACCTTTGCATCATCTGTAACGCCCGGCCGCTTGCAGGATCTGTGACTGTCCCCACAACCAACACAAGACTTTTCAGCGTGCTTTGTCCTCACTCACACACTTCCTGGAAAACTTCCCAGTAGGTCACCCATCCCTAAATTGCTCCAAGTCAAGCATGCTTAACTATGGAGTTCTTAAGTGATGGGCTACCGAAAAGTAGATGCATCTTGATGGTATAGGTAACACTTATTAATTCCTTTAAGCTATCCTCAACTGTACAGTCCCATACCTGCACAGCCTCTGGATCCCTCTCGTTCAGGTGTGTATTCGATTCATTCATGTACCCCTCCCGCTGGAAGCCTGCCAGGAGCCGCTCATTGTTCGTGCCTCATCTCTTTTGCATCGGCGATCACTCCCCGCCCTCGTCAGCGCCCGGGATGTTACATCATCTATTACGTCTAAGATACCTTATCCCATGCTCTTTATTTCTCTATTGATTCTCCCATAGTTTTGCAAAGTATTTAGGTTGGGATTGACATGGAGACCCCATTGATTGTTGTTCTACAATTAAATGTTGTATTTTTCTTGGGGACGATCTTTGTCTTGATGCAATAAAAAATAGACTTTTATTACTCGCTTTAGCACTAAAGTTATATTGTGCATTAGCTTATACTACTGCCAACATCCTTTGGATTTGTTGGGTTCTTGAAGACTTGGTAATAGTCCTTCACTAATCTATATTGTCACAACAAAAGTGCTATCTAGATTGCACATAATGATATCTTTCACGAACGAACAAAGCATATAGAAATTGATTATCATTTCATTCATCAACACATTATTGGTGAACTTCTTAATCTCATTTTCATTGTTACTCTTAACTAACTAGCATACCTCTTTACTAAGGAACACCATCCAACAAGGTTTGCTCCTTAGTTTCCAAACTTAAGTTAGTTGCTTTTACTCCTAAGTTTGAGGGGGATGTTAGTATAAAATTAGTGATTGACATAAATTTAGCTTGATCATCTCAATCAAAATAATTTCCCTCATTATTAGTCTTGATTATTAGTAGATTTATTGTAATCTTTTTCCTATGATTAGTTTTCCTAGTTATTGCAATTAGGACATTCATTTGATTTCAAAATTATAGGATCAATTAGAATTATTATTTCCATTTTTATCTTGACTTTACTTGTATGTAATCATGCACATATAATAGTGAAATATATTCACATTTCATCTTCTCTTTTCACATTTCTTACATTGATCATAGTCATCCTAAAATATGATTATCTCAGCCTTATTAGCCATAAGCAAAGTTAAATCCAAGTATGAGATGGAAAGGGGAGTTGGGAAAATAGGGGTAGGAGATTTTCTAATTCATGGATGGATATCAATTCCTTAGAGGCAACAAACACTAGTTTACCTTCATAATGATTCTCACACACAATTCGAAGGAAGGTGGGTGGGGAGTAATACATATTTTTGGCACAACCCATGGGTGGAAAAGGGTTGTTTAAATGTGAAATATACATGATTATATAAAATAAAAGAAGATAAAAATACAAAAGTGGCGAATTTAGGGGAATTGTTGGATCGAGACATAGGACAACGCAGTGGAACTAAAATTGTTTGTCCCCTTATTATTCAAACAAATGGCACGAATCAAGGCTACTAAAATATAAAATAAAATAAGAGTTACCTCTTGATCCACTGAATGATGCAAGCGAGCAATATCTCTACAAGTGTGCACACAGACAAGCGTGCGTCTCCATGCTCGCACTAGGGTTCCTTT
The DNA here is from genome assembly GCA_004329165.1 of Spatholobus suberectus. Lineage (NCBI taxonomy): Eukaryota > Viridiplantae > Streptophyta > Magnoliopsida > Fabales > Fabaceae > Spatholobus > Spatholobus suberectus. The sequence goes on along the minus strand of CM014732.1, from coordinate 27,234,638 downwards.
CTGTTTGTTGAGCTGCAATTAGAAGGAAGTGACAGCTAACCCTAATATCTGTCTTAGTGTATATCATATGGCCACACCTCCTACAACGTTTATTAATATAAGGTAATTAGGGTTAAAGGGTGTCACTCATAATGGGCTTAATTCTAATGAATTGGCCCATTAAAAAAGTTCTGGTCTAACCAGTTTTTATTCCTAGTGGGCTTGTCTTAAGTGTGCGACCCTATAGGTTCTCTTAATAATGGACCTCAATATTAAATATCAAATGCATATACCAACAAATGGCAGAAGGGAAATTAGGTATGAAGGAAGAAATGGAGAAAGCCTTTACTTTAGTGTGGGAGAAAGAGTTGTTGGGAGAGTTGGAGTATGTGTTGAGAGGCATAAATTGGTAGTAGAAGATGAGGATGAATGGGTGTGGAAGGTGGATCCAACTAGCCAATACTCAGTCAAATAAGCTTATAAGGTACTCATATTTAGGCCACAAAGGGATATAGGAGATTTCTTCAAAAATATATAGGTGAACTGTACTCCCCCAAATGTACAAGCTTTTGTATGGAAGGTAGCATTGGATCAAATACCCTTTCGTTAAAAGTTAGTCCAAGGAACATAATAGGCAAAAATAAAGAGTTGTGCAAAGGATGTGATATTATCCTTAAAAGTACAAAACATTTGTTTTTTGAATGCAACTTTTTCTCTAGAATATAGTGTGAATGTTTCAAGTGGTGGGGTGTTGATTCAACAATACAAAATAATGTCTAATCTAATTTCTCACGTTTTATGGGATTGTTACATTGTGATATTCACTGTAGAGTAAGATGGAAATCAGTTTGATTTAAAGTGATTTGGTCAATTTGGGTGGCTCATAACTCCTTTGTATTCTCAGCAACAAGAATGGATATTGCCTACATAGTTGAAATGGCTAGGATATATTCTTAGCAATGGAATACTGTTAGGTGTGTCTTTAATTATCTTCTTTCATGTTGGGTTTTAACTCCTAAAGCATGTTTGGGTATAAAGTAAAATAAGTTAATGAATAGTGTGGGGAAAAAAAAAAGAAATGGGTATAAGGCATTCAAATGTCTTAACATAAGGAGACGATGGAGCTATAGAACTGTAATTCTCCAGAGGACAAAGTATGGAGGACTTCACAATTCCTTGAATTTTTGTCATGGCATGGAGAGTTGTGTTGAAGTAAAGAGGGAACTTTTGTGCGTTTTACATTGCAACTTTTAGACCATGTGTGTTTTTGCCCCTTTATGCTATACTTATATGCTAACGAAAGCCATAGGTAGAAGTGTTAAATTGCTTTTCTCGTGTTGATTCACATGCCACTATTAATTGCCACAAAGTTGTCATCAAAAGTAATGTCTTCAAGGAACCAACATTTGTCATTTAATTAGGCAATACAGTGGACCCATTCTTATAGACTCAATGGCTAATTGTTTATGAAAGTAGTTTACCCTTTGGATGGAGGCTTAACTTCAATTCAATGTGTACTCTTTTAATTTTGTGGACTAATGGTGCTTTTAGATGTATATTTCACATCTAATCTTCAAGGACATAGCCTATTTGATTTTTGTTGATTTTGGATGTATTTAATTTTGACTTATGTTGAAATTACACCATACTTAGGTGTAAGTGGGTGGGTTAAAGTAGTAGGTGTATTTGGTAGCTTTTTTTTTTTGTAAGGGGGGAGAGGGGTGACACCATGCCTTGTCCTTCTTTACTGTTATAGTAGGACAAAGTGTTTTTCTTCTCTTGTAATTTGGATGTTCCTTTTTACCCATGTAGGAACGTCTCACACTGAATTTGGTAGCAAGAACATATTTTTTTTCCTATAAAAAAAATACAATAATCACATAAGACATAATTAATAACCTTAATAGCATGATCACAACCATGAGTGTATATCAAAAAAATGTTTTATATGAACCATCACTTCTAGAAAAGAAGTCAACATCTTTCATATGAAAGACCAATTTTTTCATAGAAAACATTACCAATCTCGCATAAGGAGATTACAAAACACATTTCTTAAAAAAATTCCATTCCTTAACAAGAAATTAATCCTCTTTTTATTAAAATACTTGTCTTAATTTTTCCAAGAAAACACTTACACCTTAATGATATTATTACAACCTAACAACAAATTATCATGTGCATAAAGTAAAATACAATCATATACATGTATTTGGATTCATGATATGCGTGAGAGTCCTAATCGCACGAAACTTGTACAACCCCCCCTTTTTTTGTCAACTTTGAATCGATCTCATCAAAAGACAAACTAACCAATTTTTAAGCAAATGATTAAGTAACAATGTAAATGAGTTTTTATATCTTCATTGTTAACGTTATATATACGATTTTAACTGTCAAGGGTGCTAAAGACATATATATAACTTATAAACATCAATCAATTACCAAAACAATTGTATAATTGTTCTAAATAGGATTGTGTTCATCAATAGAATAAATATCTAATCAAATTTCAATCACATCAATTAATTTATTAATAAAATTAGATTTTAATAAGGATGATTATTCCTAAAAGAAATTTTTTTATCCAAAACAAAATTAAATTATTTTGATGAGTGTGACATATACATCTTCTTATCTCTTTTGAGACAAAAAAATAATAATATAGGTTCATACCTATATAGTTTCATAAGGAATATTCATATTTTTGTCCATCCATCGTTCCCTAATTACTCATTTGAAATATGTTCAATGATTCAAAACTTGTCTAAGTATCTGACTATTAAGCTAGCTTTTAACTCATTTGATTAACTTAAAAACTTATTTGACCAAATTAAACCTATTGAGTAAAGGAGCCTTTTTTAGTAGTTAATTGTAGTATTTTAGCAGTATTTTTGAAATGTTACTTCATAGAATGTTTTAGCGTATAAGTTCCTAAATTATTTTTTTATCCTTACTATCTTATAGTAATTTCTTCTTTTATATCCGTTTATATTATCAACTAACGTAACCTAATTTTATCAAACACTTTAATTTAATTCAATTAATTAACTTATCAATCTTTAGCTTCTAACAAATGGTGGCATATGTGCTACACAAATTAATTTTTTGTATACTAGTACAACAGTGAAAAAAAAAAGAAATAACATTAAAAAACAAACCTTAAAACAAAATCTACCCTTACCATCTACCATCTTTCCCACTTCTCCCTGATTTATTTGTTTTGTTTAGAAGTAGAGCATTAATGGTGATTGATGCAAGGTGGTGGGGCAATGTGAGGTGATGGTGGTGTTGGTGTATGAAGCTTTTGGTTTGCAAAGTGGTACAAATGAAGGCGTAATGGCTACAATGTGTGATTTTCCAGTAAGGGATGGATTCGATGGGTGGAGTTTGGTCATGATGGTGGCATAAGGCTTTCACATGGTGATGGCATTGTGGAGGTTGATGCTTGGATTCCCTTCTTGGTGCCTCTAATGTACTATGTTGTTGGCTTGTTGTAATGCTTTGTGTTCTCACCATGCTATGACTTTGAATTGAATTTCAATAGTTTTGTTTGAAAGAAATTACCAATAATTAAAAATAAACTTATAAAGTAATTTAAACTGTTAATTATAAATCTAAAATATAATTCACATATTTAAAGATATTTATTTATTGTGGATTTTAATCATACTACAATTCATATATTTAAAAATATTTAATTATATAAAAATAAACATTTATCTTACGCAATACACATACTAAAATACTAGTTGTATTTTAAAACCAACCCATATTTTTCAAAATCATTTTGGTTTTGGCCTAACCAGTTTTTAACCAAAAATAGTTTTTAAATCTGGTTAATTGAATTGATTATTAAAAAGTAAATAGTTTGCTTTAAAAATTAATTTCATTATTTAAGATTTGTTGATATGATTGTAAGTTTTCAATTTTTAGTTTTCAAATGTCAATTTCAAAACAAAATGTGTTTAACTAATTTGGAATTGAAAACTAAATCTTAAAACAATTTTAGCTCAATTCCTAAAACAAAAAATAGCTTAATTTTGTTTTAGTTGTAAAAATAAATCACTGCCCTTCCATCCTCTTCTCAGAAAAATCCTATATACTACCACCATTGTTGCCATGAATACTACCATCATTGTTGGTTGTTATGTCTTCACTAACACTATTGTCATCATCATATTTGTGCTACTTGACCAACTATGCAACCTCTAATCATGGTTGGTGATTTGTATATCTAATCTTTAGCACAACTTATGCTTAAGATTAGCTATTTATATCAATAATATTGTTAGCTTATAAAAAAAATTATCAACATCACCATTGCTGCTGTTGTCATTCATCATTGTCACTAGTGCACCATTGCCTAATTTGTTGCGCCCACTTCCACTCTACCATTGTCGTATTGTTATTTCGACTACCTCCATTTAATCGTTGTCACCCTTAAACTAGACTAAATGAGGAAATGGCAAATGATTTATGTTGTTAAGGTTTAAATTTCATATTAAAATTAAAAGCTAAAAGTCATTACTAAACTAAAAATTAGATTTAAATTTTAAAATTTCAAAACATAAAATTGACAACCATTCTAATCAAACTCTTTAATTTTCTTTAAAAATATGATTTGGTTTAGGTTATAATTTAATTTAGTTTAATTAATTATTTTGCACAACCCAGTTATAAGAACCTTAAAAGTTGCTTGATTAAGGTAATACGTATATAAAATAGTGGCCTTAATTTAAAATAGTTAATATGCATATTTAGGTTTTGCATGCTCTCATTAATGGTTAGGTTATTGCTTTTATAGTATTTACAGATATTTGGATTTATTATTTCAACTTGTTTTCCTTTTTTAGTTTATTATTTTTAAATTTTCATCTTATGTGATTAATTATTGAAGGAACTTTTAGAATTTAGATAGTTGAAATCTCTTCTCACATGTTTTTTTTATTTGAATGTCTTTTTGGCACATTTGATTTGAATGTCTTTGATACCAGAAATAGTTGATTGGCTTTGCATAATTATGACATAGTTTTAATTAAACCTTAATAAGGAGATCTTTTATTATAATGGTCAAATGATGCTAATCTAAGGCCATATAAAAAAAAAAATAACTATAAGCAATGGCCAAATAAGGGACTAAGAGTAATAAATTAAGCAACTATATAAAATGTGCATGATTTTTAAAAATTTGAAAAGAGAATTTAGATTTTAGACTACAATTATTCTTTTCAATTAACTTTTCTTTTTTGTTTCTATATATGATTAAAAAAATTATACTTTAGTGAAAAAAAAAATTCTCTATTTAAAATGTTAACTAGTACGATATTCATGCGACTACACTGATCTTAGTTTCTTCTACACAAAACACCAGCAATTGCCATTCAGGGTTCATCCATGGGACTCCACTAATCTCAACATTGTCATTAACATCTTTTTTAATGCTTGTAAGTCCTTTTCTTTCTCCCTTATAAATCGTTACTTCACCTTTTACCGTAACAATTTTAAGGCTTTTTTTTATTCAATTTCTTCTGTTTATAGCAATTCAGTAAAGAAATAAATGAAAAAAATAAAACAAACAAAAAGAACATTTTTTTTATTAATAAGGAAGAAAGCTTATAAAAAAACAAAAACAAGGACAAATGTTTTGAGTTAAAAAACATAAGGACAACGTGACACATGTCCCTCCATATCATTAATTATTTTAATATATAGTGAATAGGAAGTATATTTGTCTTTTAGTTGTTAATTTGTTTGGTTGATGTGCATTTTTTAATGGACAAGATGTAACGACCCTCTATTGCCACAATACTACATACAACCCAAAATCATACTTAGATATTCAATAATAAATAATAAGCATGCTATAACAAATATATGTATAGGATACAATATAATATAATATACAGGCCCTTTTACATAACCAAGGGAGAGATACAAAAACAAAACTCTTTACAGTTGGTCAACTATACAACGTATATATCAACTATAAATCAAAAGGAAAGAGCTTTTAGAAGAGCTCCACCAAAATAGGGTCTCCAAAAGTCTCCATCTGAGACCTTCCTCATCCATTCCGAGAAGCTAGATCTGCAGACGCCTCGCCTTCTACTCCCACACCAAATGACGTGATCATCACAGTCACAACATCATGTAACCACTACCAACAACAACAGAAACATAACAAAACAAAACAGCAAGGTAAGGGTAAGCTTACAAACAAAAACCAACATACAATATACAATTCATACCATCAATCATCAACCATCAACATGCCAATGTGGAATCCAAATCATCAATGAAATGGGTTTACATACATCACAACACCACACACCATGCTTTCAACCCCTACATGTCAATGCATAAATGACACGAATCTCGAGAGATTTTCTACATTTTGGGCGATTAACCAGGTCTCACCCTCTATCATGGCCTTCTAAGCACTATTCAAGGATTGCCAAAACTCTGATCCAAGGATAAGTTTAATGATTTATTAGGATAAGTGAATGTGGGTGATGGCTTACCATGACATAAGGCCTGCACCACCTTGGCTCCCTACAAAATTACCCATTCACTCATCCCCAAGCCCCATCTTTCCGACCCCACGTCTTATCCAGACACTAGGTTGGAGGCCCATCTAAGCCGCAACTCCTGTCAACCATCCAACTTCCATGCCTACCCGCACACAACATGAGGCCTAAACAGCCTTAGTCAACAACATATGCATGTAAATGCATGAGTCACCACAACAACAACTCAAACACAATCATCATGACACCATGTAGCCTACTCAGCACTACCTGTGGTCCCATAATCACTACCAACTCCATGTAGGCCCAATTCAGCCTCTTGCATGGTCAACAGGTAAGGCTCTATCTAAGCAACACATACCTCAAGAAACATCTTACACGTCTTAGGTGAGGTCCTATCTAAGCAACCAACACCCTTTGTAAGATATCTCACCATCACAACATACAACAAGTAGTGGAGGTTCTACTTGAGCAACCTTCCACTTAACTACCAATCTCTTACAATTTCTCACAAAACACATAGAAACACATGTTCACTCAGCGACCCATACGCTCGCTCAGCGAGTACCTTCTATATAGAGAGCACACTTCCCTCTCGAAGACTCTCACTCAGCGAACTCAATTCCAGAGATGACCCTCTTCTTTGTACCAGAGTTCTCGCTGAGCGACAATAAGGGTCGCTTAGCGAATCCAAGCATTTCCCTTACCCTTCGCCTAGCGAACATGAATGTCGCTTAGCGAGTAGCCACTCCAGAGAGCAGCCAAATCTCAGGCATAATTCTCACTCAGCGAACATATTTTTTGCTCAACGAGATACTCACAACAGAGAGCCACGAATCTCTAAGGCTCTAATTCGCTCTATGAGGACAAGTCTTGCTCAGCAAACCACTTCAGCACACTCTGTAACATTCATCCTTCGCTTAGCAAGTATTAGACTCGCTTAGCTAACCACATTCTAGAAAATTTTTAGAATTCTGATTATCACTCGCTTAGCAAAGTGATTTTCGCTCAGCAAATCTCCATTTTTCTTCAATCATTCATCCTATCTCAAGAACACTCGCTTAGCGACAATGGTGGTCGCTCAGTGAACCTTCAACCTAACACTTTTCCCTAGCTTCAGGGCATTCTTGCTCAGTGAGGCCCTAGTCGCTCAGCGACTCTCTTCGAACAAAAACCTAAAATCCACCTTTTCACTCATTCTTATTTTAATCCAATTCAAACAGGGTTCAACAGATGCACACAACATTCAAAGTAATATATTCAGCAAAAACTTGGAAATAAAACAACATACACCAACAAATCCTTCAAACCCAAGCAAAACCCCTTTTGAACACGAAATTCCACATAAAACTAATCCAACCAATTTTCAATCTAAACCAATACAAGAATCACACTTAACAACAATCAATCATCCAACTTACAATCAAAGTAAGCTTCCCTTACCTAAAAGTTCTTGAATTTGAATTTAGGTTCCTTAAGAATTCGGTGTCTTGAGCCAAAACCTTCCATAGATTGATCTCCCTCTCACCACAATACTGAATTGGGCTTGAGAATCCTCTTAACACCCTTAGAACTTGAGAGATTTTTAGAGAGATGTTGAGAGAGAAATGAAGAGAGAGAAAGAAAATGGAAAATTAAAGAACTCTCCTCCCCCTCTCCTTTTATACCTCGACCTCCTAGAGCTCTCACATGGACTTTTAGCTAATTTAGGCCCATAACTCATCAAATCACTCCCCATAACCCATAACTGGTCTAACTCAACTGTTTTCCCTCAAAAGCCCAAAATCACACTCGCAACATATCCCATTTGGCTCAAGCACATATCTCAAACTTTTTAAATTCAAATCAGTATTTCCAAACAACCAACACACAACCATCACCACATACAACAAATCATACATAACAACAATTCATTTATTTCTTTTAATTACCTAGATTACATATCTAATTTCCACTTTTTAATTATCACAACACTGAATCATGCATTAGAAAAACAAGGTGTTACAATCTTCCCCAACAAGAAAAATTTTCGTTCTCGAAAATTCTCTTACTTTGGAAGAGATTCGGATATTGTTCCTTTATCTTCTCCTCCAATTCCCACGTAGATTCTCCAGTTACGTCATTCCACACTACTCTAACTAACTGGATATCCTTGTCTCTAATTATTTCATCCTCTTATCCATAATCCTTACTGGTAGCGTCACATAGGTTAAGTCTTCTCGAACTTGCACTGAATCCGGTTACCTATGATTGTTTTAGCAAAATAGTTAGAGCATATTTCTTTAATTGATTTAGCATGTAGTTATTATATTTAATCCGAAACTCTCAACATTTGGGAGTCATATAAGAATCTTATAAAGTATGATATAAGATCATGTTTGGATAAACTTCTTTATAAGCATTTATTGGAGAAGAAAATAATATGATTTAAACTTTTTTCATAGGTTAAAATTAATTTGTACATTTCAACTTCTATAAAAAAACTTCAGCTAACGTTTCTACAAGTTAATATGCATAAATTGATTTTAATTTATGAAAGAATTTTGATTTATTTTACTTTTTATTTTTTTTCTAAATATTTATGGAAAAATTTATCCAAACAACATAAATTATGTTTCAAACAATTTATTCTTTCCTCCTTTTCTATTCTATAATAAGGAGGGAACAATTTGCGGGCAAAAAATTTAGACCCATACAAATGCATAGGTATAATAAGATGTATTTATGAATAAGTTAAAAACATCAACAATGTAATTTAATATTGTCTCTCTTAACTCAAAAGTTTTGAAATGTTATATGTGCTTCTTGTGAAGATAGAGTCTAATATCATGCTTATACGATATGCACATTCTTTATTTGAACTTCTAAGATAGTGCCTCTTTCTTCAACTTCTCATTTTTTATACCCTTTCCAAGACTATTTTGGCCACTAAGAGTACTTTTTTACAAGGGAAGAATACTTGTAAAAGACATTTTAATGTTAAAGTTAATGGACCTCTAACTTATGGGAATGTGTATAAAATGTGGCATATATGTCCATATCAAGAAAAAAAAAATTACTTCTAATATTGACTATTTGGGTTTATTGTTACAAATGGCTCATTTGTAGCCTCCCCAATCATGGAATTTACCTATAATGGTAATGGAAATAATGACCAAATTATGTGGTATGTAGAGACTATTGGGCTTGTCTGAAAAACTTGTGACTATGTTTAGGAAAAATAGTTAATACAGTAATTGAAAGTTGATTATTTAGATAGTTTATTGAATGAATAGTTTTTGATAAAATTAATTAGTTATTCAAATGAAAAAGACTTAAAAAGATATATTTTTATCTAATTTATTATTTTGTAGAAAAAATATATTTTTAAATGATTATAATTTTAAGAATTTTAGTTAAGTTTGAGCTCTTATCATTTATTGTTCAAAGAAAAAAAATTATATTAGAAATTTAAAATAAATGATATAAATAATGTAATAATTTAAAAAATATTATAATATTAAAGAAGATAGTAACTGAAGAATTTTATTATGGAATTGGTAGTAAAAACGAAATAAACAATAAGTTATAAGTTCAATATTATTTCAAGTAATATTTAAGAAAAATGTTATAAATTAATGAGATAAATTTGTTTACCAAACACTTCTAGTTTGGTTAAATATACTTATAAGATAGTCAAATAAGTCAATTGAAATGATTTGTTAAATACAGTGTATAATATATATATATATATCTGCAACTACTGTAATTAGGTTTTTTAACTTTTCGGTGAGATCCCAAGGTATCTTTACAAGTTTTAATTTTTTGAACAAGTTATGAGACTAATCTTTAATTCAGGACTAAGTCACATTTAAAGTTCTCGTATCTCCCTAAAGATGTATTCTGCGCAAATTAAACCTAAAATCTTTTCTCTATGTTGTCAATTGAGCTACATTTATTGAGTAACTCAATGTATTATTAACTAAGCAATAACATTAAAGTTGATGTCCCCCAACCACATAACAAATTATGATACATAAAGTATACCCTTCAAGGCTGCAAAAATCAATACCTTATTCTCAATTTGAAAAAGCAAGTAACGGTACATAGTTAAATTAAGACTTAACAATTCTCTTTAAAGGGTGGAATTCTTTCTTTTTTTTAAAAAAAAAAGTTGTATTCGTCAATAAAAAATTAAGAAAATATGTTTAAATAACTTCATATTTTATCTTATATTTGCATATCTTTTAAGTCTAAACTATTGATTTTCAAATTAATATTTATAATTTTTCATTTTTATCTCTATTTAATTTTCATTTCAATTTAAATGAGTCAAATCCTGAAAGTCAATATAAAATATTCCAAGAAATATTGGAGATCGTTGACGTAGTCAGCCTAGCAATTGTGATCTTTCTTACACTTTTACTGCCTCATTTTTTCCATAGCTATGCTTCTCATTAATTATTAATTATAGGTTTAAATATGTTTTTATTCTCTCAAATTTAAGGTAAGTTTATTTTTGCTCTCCAAATTTAAAATCAATTTTTTTAGTTTTGTAATTTGAAAAAAGCTTATTTTAATCCATTGGGACCATTTGTAACATTATTGAGAGGGATAGATTGAGTCAATTGTACAACATCAGCTGAATTTGGTATAATGTTCCCACTAATAGGACACTAGTATGTAGATTTTGTGTGTCAGATTCAGTAGTAGGCAAATTTTGTGTGAAATTCACTAACGACATTTAAATAGAGGAACTAAAACATGTTTTTTTTTTTCAAATTATAAGGACTAAAAATATTAATTTTAAATTTTGGGGACTAAAAATAAACTTATCCCAAATTTGAGAGACTAAAAATATATTTAAGCCTTAATTATATAATTATGTTAACTCGACGTTGACGTGATGTTACACTAATTATGAATAAATTTATATATAAAATGACAACTGTGTGTGTGTTACAAAATTATCTTCATAGCTAAAAATTACTTATGTACACCACTTATATATGATGCAATTTACGCATTAAACAAATTAAAATTCAGAATTGTTTTAATGTTTTTTATTTTAACTATAGACTTGTCATATAATACTTATTTAATTGACATAACCTTATTGATATTGATTTAGCTTCTTTTTTTTATAAACTAAGTGCATATGTTTGGTTTCACATTTGATTCTGTAGAATCACGTTGAAGTACTAGTTAACGTGATTTTAGATAAATATTTATAAGTTTGGTTTCACATTGAAAAATTGATTTTGGCTCCAAAATTGATTTTAGGTTGAAGCAACTTTAGGTAGTTTTTGTGTTGAATCAAGAAATTTATACTGAATTTGACTATTAACTTATTTTTAGAATAAAAACATCCAAACTTAAATCACATCACTTCAAAATCAATTTTAAGAGAAATTAATTTTATAAAATCAATTTCATTCAAATCAATTTCATCAACGTTCATCCAAACACACTAAATTTTAGTTAGAACCGACTCGACAGTAAAAGCTAGAAGGCAAAACAGAAACAGAAAGACAAGCCTGTATCATCTATTATAAAGAATGAAGACTTTTATAATACTGTCATAAACTTAGCAGCTAGCAATCTCCGAAATGAATGATTATAATATGGCTGATGGGAAATGAATGCAAGGCAATCACTAAACAGAAAAGGTAAATTTGTTAGAAAAATCAATCCAATTTCCAAATAATAATTTAAGTAAGTGAAAAATTAATATGTTTATTCTGAGAGATAGTAATGACTCTTGGAGAACCACAGGCCATAATGAGGAGTAAGTGGAAAAATAGGACAATTAAAGTTCATTTTATGGCATTCATGAATTGAATCATGAGCCACCACTATAAAAGGAGGTCTTTGTAGTGATAGAAGTCACCACCCTGGAGAGAAGTGAGAGGGGGGACTTGTAATGAGAGAGTTTCTCAAATTTATCCAAAAAATTTGTAATTGGAGGGTTCTCAAGTTTGTTCAGAAAACTTATAATCTTATTTGAGATAGTGAAATTTGTTGAGATGACCGTAGACATAGGCAAAAAGTGTCGAACCACGTCAAATTCGTGTCATCTGCTATTTTTATTTGTGATGTTGTGTTGTATGCTTCATCCTTTGATTCTCATTGTGTGTGATGGGGACAAAATTGACCAGTGTATAGGTGCTTGAATAGCCAGCTCCATCGTCCATGTACGCCAACAGATATATGTGTTTCGGGAGTAAGAAAAATCTGTCACTATATCAAGCGTGCGACATATATCAGCTTTGTAAATCATTATTGTTGTCTCACTTTTATATATTTAATACTATAAGTTATGTGAAATAAATTGATTCAATGATACAAAAAACCAATAACTTTCTCCTGCTCTTATTGTCCCCAAGAATCAAGTATCCTCTCTCTCTGTGCTATATATATATATAAACACGAAAGAACACGCGAGGGAGAGGCGTGCATAAAGGAGGCTGACAAAAGGCAGAAGTAGTGGGGACTAAAACACAGCAAATAATAGAAAGAAAAATATATATATAGCTATAGTATGTAGGAGGAGTTTGAAGTAATGAACCTTAATTTAATTTATGTTTCAAGTGGGGTCCATGAGAAAAGGATTTTGATCACTTCTCATAACAATAATCATAATATACAGTGGATTAAACTTTAAATAACATGAACAAGTTTCACCCAAAGTGCAGACAAAATGCATTGTGAACCGGGTGATTTGTCGGAGACGTGCTTGATTTGCATATACTTTCTCGATTGTTCCAGACTGTGATCCCTTTTTAATTTCCTCTATTGTCATCGTTGCTGTGCCTTACTCCTCTGCACTTATATATACCTATCTTTTTATCTCACACACACAAAGGCTATGCTAATCATTGCTGTCACTTTATGTTTTAACTCTTCCACCCTTCTAAATACAGTTGAATATGCAGATAAAAGTCTCGCCATTCTAAATCAGCATCTGAAGCCTCTCCATTGTTTGTTACCTTAGTTCATTTGGCTGTAAATGATTTAGAATTCATACTTGAAACGTCTCGTACGTGTCTCTACAATTCTCTATTTCTCTAACAATGAATGTTAGGGTCCTTGATCAACTCATTACTATTTGAGGGAAACAGTGGTCTCTGGTGCCATTTGTTAACTTGGTTTTTAATGTTATAAAATTTAAATTTAATTTCTTAACATTAACAATTATAAGTCAATTTATTCTTTAATATTTTGTTGTGCTTCAGTTAATTTAGATCCTTGCGTCCAGATTAAATCATGTGAATCTTATTTTAATGAGTTACGTAAGTGCAAACTCAGTAATGCTTGCAATGTTGGAAAGGTAAGAGAAAAAGTTACTACTTTCTTCCTAAACACATGGCTTGTTGTTAGGTTTACATGGTTTTGTAACTGCAACGTATCCAAAAATTAATTGGCCAACAGATACACAATCTTGCCATATAGGTTCAAATGGTCATTTAGGCTAGACGAAAAAAGAATACATATATTTTTTTTGGTATTACTTTTTAGTTCTACTATGATGATGCACAATTCTCAAATAATTGCTTTTTACTTCAATTTAACTGTAAATTAAAAGTAAAAAATGAACCAAACAATCATGTTCACCATTTGTTTTACAAAACTTTAAAAACGGTGAACAGTAAGAAACAAAAACCAAACACAATTTAAATAATCCATGGCCCAATTATGAAAAGTGAGACGTAACTACATGGATATGACGGATGGTGTGAGAGGAGTTTTATCTCGTATCACATTGAAACTATTTTAATTTTAAGGTAAAAATTGACATATAACATAGAGGACCCTGTGAAATCTTATTTTGTCGTTGATTTATTTTTATGATAATATCGTCTTTTGATCTTAAAGATTCCACTAAAGTAATCACTGAGCTGGTCGTTAGGTTTTTTCCCCCTAGAGTTCTTATTTACGGACGAAGGGGATTGGAAATTTTGCACTCTGTTTTAAGAATTGAAGGTTTTTAACAAAAACCAAAAAAGGAAAAAATTACTATTTGTTTTAAATTTAGTTTTTAAAACTAGACCAGCCAGTTAGACCTAATTAGAAATCGGTTTGTTAACTCTAAAAAACCAAACAATTTCAGAGCCAATAAGAACAGGTGAAGAACCTATCAAACTAGTCCAGATGAAAAAAATGAATACAAAAAACCAGTTTTAAGCGATATTTTTCATTTTTTTATATTTTCTTTCAATTTTTTAAATTTAATCTATAACATTCTAAAATAAATACAAATACATATTTAATAAGGATCACACATAAGTATAAATTATTTTACTAATTATTATTATTTTTTATGTTATAAAACATATAATTTAGTCATTTATATTAATTTACAATTTTTTTCATATCTTGATTTCTTATAATTTTGTATTATATTAATTTTTTATTTTCTTTTTTATTCTAGATGTAAACTTGTTATTGTTAATAGATATTATTGTATTTTGTTAAACCTTAAACCTAAGTATTATGATATATTTAATTTGAAATTTTATGTGTACTTTGAATGTTAAGAACCTATAAAATGATGTTTTATTTTAGTTTTTAGCGTTATAAAGATATAATAATATATTTATTTAACATTATTTTATGCATATTTAATTATTATTATTTTATTAATTCGAGTTCAACCACGGTTTAATCATGGTTGGGTCATTAAATCTTGAATCAGTAACTTAATTGGTTTAGTGACTAATCGGATTTTAAAAACATAGGTTTTAATTAAGTTATCTAAAACATGAGTCGGAAGTTATGGGATAATAGGTTCAACTAAAAATTGACACCTACTAGATTTGGTGACGGCTAAAGTATGTTATTCTTGCATAAATAAAAAAACAAATGTTAACTAGGCAAGGGTCCAGTTATAATTACATGGAAGCTATTCTTTAAAAACTCCTTAAGCAAACCATACTCTTAGTGGATGCTTTTTCTGCTTCTTAGTATATATATTTTTGGTGAATCCAAAGTATCTCAGCCAAAAGTCAATGACTAATTCTTCAAAGTACTAAAATTTATTTAATAAGTTGACATCTCTCAATATATATTTTTTCATACACATGGATCCAAGGATTGAACCCCTAATTACATGCTTAAGAGACAAGATTATTTGTCAACTATTACACCATATTGGTACTCTTCTTAGTATTGACATCAGCATTTTTTTCTTTTTCTTTTTCTTTTTTTCTTTTTTCTTTACAGGTACTTTGAACCTTAGCAATTGAACTAAATCCAATTAAAGTAAATTCACTTTTTTTTTTTTTTATACCGCAGCATATGATGCAAAATTAGAATGCTGAAATATGTTCTTCAGTACTACCTGGGAACTAAAGTGCTCATGGATTGGGTGACCATTGGGAGGTAATTAAATGCCTTGATGGCAATGAATGCCAAATTGATCCCATTATGCTAATGAATGTCTATATCTCAGCACTAAACACCCAACGCATTAGGTTTACAGTCCAATTTTGCTGCCCTATATATGGGCTATCCTTTTCTAAATAAATCCTCAATATTAGAATAGTTATATTGAAAGAGCATGTTTTTAAAAACCATTTTTCAACGGAAGTGTTTCTAATTGATTTTTTTCGACGAGAGCTTTTTTTTTTTTAATTCTCAACCTCTTATCTTTTTCAATCTACTTTTTTTTTTTTTTTTAGTTCAAAATTAAATTTTAATATTTTGAAAAAAAATTTATCAATAGTTAAAAATAATTTTGTATCACAATATAAATTGTTTAAAATAAATCTAAAATACAATTTATATGTTCAAAAATATTTATTTATTACAAATTTTAATTATAATATAATTTATATATTCAAAAATATTTATTTATTATATACTATAGTTACATAAAATAAACATTTATCCTGTGCAAACACAAACTAAAAGCAAAACACACGTAAATATCTCATACAAAGCTAGCAATGATAATTTAATTATCAAAATTTATCTGCCAGCATGAATGGTGGTGTCAGCCCTCTGATTAAAAAAAAAACGCAATGGAGACATTTTACATGTGCCTTAATTTCCAGCCAAAAAAACAAAAGAAGGAAAGATCAGAAGTTGTTGGGTTAATCACACCCTTGTATAAATAATATCACTTCTGTTGTCTTGCCAGCAAAGCATTTACTGATCAAGGGCAGGCATCAAGGGCCAAACCATTGTGATCAATGAGCAGAGCAGATGATAATGTTGGTCAGTAAGTTAGCACCGGAACTTATTCATGGGTCCAGTAGGTGGATGCAGTATAGCAATTTGAGGGAGACAATGTAGAACGCCATTTAGATGGCAATTTTAAGTCGCAGGCAGAAAGATTGGCAATCATTGCAAAGCCTTGGAATGCCTGGAACTCTCACAGCCTGGGCAGTTATGTAAGCTCTCATGAATGTAGATGTCACAATCAAGGCAAAATTGTTGTTTGCATTTTGGGCAAACGACAGAAAGTCCAGGCTTGTTTCCTGTGTCACAACGAGTCAATGTTGGGGGGGAGGGGGGTGTCAGGAAAACTGAGCCAGAACATATTCCATATGCAATACTATTTGGAAGAAAAAAGAAATGGCAAGGAATTTTACACCATTAATTGTACAATTGAAGATTTTAAGCAGTGGGCCTACCGCCTATGTAAGTAAACCAATCAATATCACACAAAGCTTAAATACCCTTAACCAAAAGAAGTTGAACAGTTTCTGTCATATATTCACGAAATATGACCACAACCACTTAAAATCACGTTCCTTCAAAAATTTCAAATTCTTTGGTGGTTGTAATTAGCATGCCAAAAGCATACACATTGTTATTAGAATTCAACATTGTCCACATGTTTCTTAAGCAGCCAAAGTTCTTTTTAAAATTTGGGGTCTATTAAATAACTTTATCATCAACTCTAGCTTGAAACCATAGATGCATCATCGTGATGACAATAAATCTAAGGCTTTTATGTCTGTTTAAAATTATTCCCTATTATCATGCACATGATATCATAGTTGATACAATTATACTAGCATTAAGACACATTGTATCAGGAGCATATTGCAGAATAAATAGTTGGACTGCCATTTAAAAAACTGAAGCCATCACAGTCAGAACTCTTCAGGTCAAAATATGCTACAACTTTCAATGCTCTAGGCGGTTAACAGGGATGTTTATCACAGATAAGATATTTTCTTTTTGTCTGCATAGGCTACACAATGGAAGTAGTATTGAATTTTCAAGCTTGGATGTGTATTATAGAATTGAGAGCCAACTTCATCTCTCAAAAAGACTATTGCTAATCTCTTCTATTATGGTTAGATCCTTTTAATATAAGATATAAGATATAATACACAAACAAACCAGGTTAGACAGAACGAGACCTGAAACAACTACCATTACCAATTTATGAACTCTTATAAAATCTGGAAGATAAAATCTCAGTGAATAACTTATGAAATTACAGATCTATTTGCTATCTTTACCATTATTTCACCTTTAAAGTGGTATGATATGAGTCTATATTTGACATCATAATATGTTGGCCAACATGATCAAATTGTACAATGCCAAAATTGGAAATGTAGGAAGAAACTTACCCTGACTAAGAAGACTTTGTTGACAACCAAAACAAGTATTGGGGAAATTGCGGTTTGAATCATTTTGAGATGACGGAGAGACCTCATCAAACATCACTATAGGAAATAGATGATGATACGACCTTGCCAAATGGGGTGAAGAAATAAGGGTCAATCCACAGATACGACATTCAGTGGGAAGCTCACAGACACGAACTTTGCATCTTGGACAAGTGTATCCCCCTCCAGTCTTAGCCTCTTCATGACATGTGCATATTGCGACAGAACCCTCCGCTGATCGTTGTGGGAAACCCATCTTAATTAAATTAGCAGTTGCATACTCTGCTATTGCTGGAGGTGGTGGTGCATGCTCTAGGATCAACTCTTTAAAGTGGGACTGCATGAGATGCATATAAATAAATGAATGCATACATTCATGAATTTACAAACATTTGAAAAATGCAAACAAATTCTAAGGTGATCAGCAATACTCTAAGTACTTGTTTAAACTAAAAACTCAAATCACTTTTATAGAGGAGGATTATTTGTATTTGTACTACACCTACATGAGTTCCATCAAAATCAACAAACTAACCTCATCTAGCGCAACAGAATAAGTCCCTCCAGTTTCCTGACAGAGATGTTTGCATACAAACATTTCAGCAGCAAGACCAATGACTGAGCACCTTATTTTACTTTTTTTGCATTTCAGGATGGTTTCCATGAGATCACCAGGATCACATGTACTGAGAGCCGAATATAAGATCAGAACTTCTCGATGACCATATGATGGGATTACATTTAGATATCCAAGAACAAGCTCTAGTGCATTTTGTAAGGAGGCATCACCTGAGCATTCCAGTTTACCCATCAAAGCTTTAATGTGAGACTCAGGACTGCCACCGAGTTCTGTTATGCAATGAGCAATCCCATCTTTTATAGTCACCAGACCAACATGACTAAGTGGATTCTGATCAAAGAATTCCCTGATAAATGCCTCAACCTGTTTCCCAATCACAGCCATCCTACTTGGTCGAAAGTCTGTCTCTGAAGCTGCCTTCACATGATAACAGAAACTAAGTTATATACAAGGAGAAGAGATTAACAGGATATAGTTCACAAGTATTACCTCAATTACAAGTTGAATAAGATGCTTGTGGGGCCATAAGTAGTTTCCTAATGTCTTTTCAGGCATAAAAACAGCTCAGATGGAAACACTAGTGTGACTATGATATGCTTATGAACAATCTAGTTCAGTTTTATTCAATGCTTGTTTATAAAGGAAAAAGCTAATAATTTAAAAAATAAAGGTATTTCAAGCCTATGTCAATGGCATTACAGATATTGGAAGAAATGCCACCCAAAAAAACCAAGTAAATTCAACTTTCACAATTTTATTCACAAAGTGTTTCTACCATGAGCACCACATCCTCCAATTGAAATCCAATTTTCAAGTAATCAAACCATTGCTCCATGCCATGCAGCTCAGAAGCTATAATCAAATACCTTGGACAGGTCAACAACAATGTATAGGTATCGTATAAGCCCCTTCTGAATTCGTGCAGTAGCCGCTGAGGAAGCAAGGGTACGGAGGCGCCTGCGATACTGAGCATGGTAAATGGCTGTATTATCTATGGGGCGAAGAAGTCCAGATTCATCCTCTTGCAAAGCCTCCCACGATCTATCTTCTGCATAAGCTCTCTCCCAGGCTTCAAGGCCTCCACCATCATCTTCATCGTCATCTTCTACGTCCCCATTAAGTGGTCTTTCAGCAACATTGTTCATAATTTCTAAACCAAAAGATGCAACAGTTAACAAACCAGGGGCAGCAGCAGTAGCAATCAAACAAATTCTGTATCTTATTTCATTAAATACACTTCAATCTTTGAACGCAAGAGTAAATATACTGAAACACCAGCACTTAACAGAGATCTTTCGGTGCAATCACACGCAAAAATAAATCTTTCACACACACAATTACACAATAAAGAGGCTAGGAAAGAAACAACGTAACTAAATCATGGTGTTACCTGGATATATATATATATATATATTAAGAGTAGGTTAGGTTACAGTCCGAATAAGACCGATATATCCAACTCCGTGTTCTGTTTCAAATATATAAGGAATAAGATGAATTAAAAAAATTATATAAAAAACAACAAAATTGAAGATAGAAACGTCTTGTTTTGATCGTAAACAATGATAAGTAATTGCAAGGAGATTTATACGATCTAGGTGGCATTGAAGTTGTTATTATTGAAGTCGGAACCTACGTACGGCATTTACAATCATTGAGAAGGAAATGAATCTGAAGAATATAAGTAATGGAAGGGGAGTGCAGAAATTACCTCAAATAAACGGAATCAAAAATCGAAGCGAAGAAAAACCCAACTACTGAGACGGCTACGGTAACTCCACTCTCGAAATTCTCTTACTGCTTGCATTCGCAGTGTAACTTGTCGAAGCTCTATTCTGCTTTTAGTTTTCTGTTCTTTTTTTTTTGGTCAACAATACACTGGAGCAAAGCCCGCAAGAGGCCCAACAAAAGGAGCAAAGTCTGGAAAGAGAGGCCCAATAGTACACTCAACCTATCCAACTAGATCAAGTACGCCCCCTCAAAGACAGCGCCTCAACCCTGCACGCGTAGACAGCCGCACAAAGAGCCCTCACATCCGCAATCGCCTGACTCCGGAGAAAGGGGCCATTCGTTGACAAGGATCGTCGATGCTCGTTCGGATTGTGTCAAGCCTTGACTCCGAAAGTAACTGTGAAACTGAGTGGGAGTACTTGCTGGGCCACTCTAGTGGAGTCTTGGCTTGTTCTGGGCCTTCGGGCCTTTTATTATGTTTTGTTGACCAAAAATAAAGTACGGCCCCTCAAAATCTAACGAAGACAAAAGCTACTGACACCACAATCCTACAAATAGGGGCAAGTACACACCCTGAATAAAACCAAAATGTATTTGGATTGGTGCTAGAAATAGAAAGGAATGGAGTGAGAGGAGAAATTATTCTATTGTTTGATTTGTAAAAATAAGAATAAAACATAATAAAAGAAAATAGAATATGATATATTTTATTCCATTACTTAATTCTAATTTTATTCTTCCCAAATTTGATGGAACAAAGTTTTTAAATTATAAAATGATTTTTTTATTTTTACAAATTTTATCTTAATTATTAGTCTTTTAAGAATAATATATTTAAAATAAAAATAATATAAGAATTGAAATTTTATAACTCATTCTATTTTATACCTTTTTCAAGCAATGGAATAAAATCTTTATTCCATTCTATTATAAAATATTCAAACAATAGATTAACATTCTTATTCTATTACATTCCAATCAATCTCATTTTATTATATTTCAATCTATTTCATTTTATTTTCTACCACCAATCCAAACATAGTCTAACAGATGAGAAAAAAGATAGTAACCCTAGGTTGTCGGCGCATGGATAGTAGCGAAGGGGCAACAGAGCGCGAATGATGAAAGGGCGACGATGGGGATAACCAGCAAACACTGAAGACTGAACATGGGCTACTCCTGCTGCGGGGAGATCCTAAGTTGCAACCAGGCCCATAAGAGGACTGAGTATCCAGTTCTGAAACTCATGAGTTGGGCTTGTTTTGGACTTTTTATTAGGAACACAACATCTCCTAAATTTTTGGTGGCTTCTTTATCTCTCTTTCTGAATTTTCTTTTCTTTTCTTTTTCTTTTTATAATCACTGTCAAATTAAAATATTAATAATACAATAACTGCAAAATAAATATAAAAATTCTTACTTGAATTTTAGTGGTACTATTATGTGAATTAGTTAATTATATTGTCATACTTTTACCTTAAAACATATTTTTATATTTTAGTAGAATTTTACAAATTGAGTTAGGATCAAATGATTTACGATTTTCAAATCCCTTTTCAACTAAGATCTTGACTATCATTTACTTTTTGTAAATAAAATCAATTTTTAAAACTCACTTTAAAATATCATTTACTTTTTCCAAACACAAATCAATTTTTTAACTCTGTTTCTTTTTAAATCATTTTTTTAATATGAATTATACTAAATGTAAAACAAATGGACTTATATCATGTGTGATGTCTTTGTGAAAAAGCATAAAATGTATAGATACAAGATTAAGTAGACACATCAATTTGACTAGCTTGAATCTTAAATACTAAGTTGGGTAGGGTATTCCTAGAAAAGGGTATAGAGGCAGTTTAGTCTATATAGGTCTAGTTCGCTTTGATCTATAAATAAATAGGTCGAATTGAGTTGGTCCACATAATAAACGAATATATAAAGTAAGTTATCTTTGCCTCACAATGGTGGAGAAGTTGGTGAGGTAGCCCACAAACCTAAATAAAAATATTTTAAAACTAAAGAGTTCAAAGAAAAATAAAAAATTAAAGAAATTTAAAAAAATAATAAAAAAACAAACTAAAAACATGATATTTTTGCATCTATTAAGTATTGGCAAACTCTAAAAATGAAAAAAGACTTTCTCATCATCTGAACATCTAATAAAGTATCGAAGATTCAATATCTTCTACATCAATCAACAATAAATATTCAAACACTTTATTTATCTAAACACTAAATATCTAACATTCAAATACCTCAAGCACATTAACTCGTCATTTTTTTAATCTTCACAATTAGTTTGTTCTTTTACCAAAAAATATTTATGTGTGTTAAATGAGTTGGTTTGCAAACTTGCTTACCTATGGGGTTAAACAGACTAACCCACATAAGTTTACATTTAAATGAACTAGACATTAAAAAATTTAGCCCCACGTAGGCCGAAGATTAAACAGACTAGGCCACGAACCACAACCCATAAATCCAAATCAAGGTATCAATTGATTTGAATTGAGTCATAGGTTTAAAAACTTTTCAACCCATCTAACTATGCTAGACCAAACTCTTTTCTTATTTTCTATGGACTTTTAATTTTTAAATATTAGAAAAAAAAAAGTTACAAATTACGCAACCTAATAATCCAACCCAAAATAATCCGAAGTTGGTAATTTTTTGTTCGAATCATGCTAAACATAAAAATTGAACTAACTTGGAATCAATTTAATTTGTCTAAATAATTTTTTCTGGATCCAACTTATTCTACCCCATTGTTCTCATTTCTTATTTATCATTACTCACTTCTCAGCCACTCACTATTATTTTAAAATATCTTTTTCATATATGTCTATTTTTTTGTTCATATTTTCTTTTGAAAGTGAATCAATTTTGAAAAAAGAGAAACGAAAAATACATGAAAATTTTGAAACGTGTTTTTCTTCCCCTTTTGAAACATGTTAACAAAACTTTGTCAAGACAAAAAATAAGTTTTAAATACATTGTTGAACAAGCATTTGAGCTAATCAAGTAACACATATCCAAAAACCTCTTTTTTTAAAAAATAAAATAAAAAGAAACTTTTCACAAATGATCTTCTTTCAAAGACAAAAATCTCAAATTAATATTCACACAACATTAGAAATATATGAAAGATAAAGAAGATGATCACATGAGATTTATACTAATTCACGCCACAAATTTAAGGTTACGTCTAGTCCTTGACCAACAAGCTAAGAGTTTCATTGGAGTTTTCTTTACAACAGTAAGAGTGCCTTATTACCTAAGTATTTTTTTACAAGTCTCTTCAAATTCACAACCCAAGTATTCTTATTCAACTTCTTCGAGTTTCACTATCCAACTTTTCACGAAAAACAAATTTAATGTTATTTCAAGACTTACAAGGTAGGCCCAACGATAGCTAATAAATAAAGAGAATATTCTTAAACTATACAAAAGATGGAGAGTTTTTAAATACTATAGCATTTTTGTATAAGGTTGTTGAAGGATGGCGTTTAACATATACGAGTGAAAAATGTTGTATCAGTACCTAATATAACAAACCGTTAGATATAATATATTTTTTTTAATTGAACAATTGAGATTGAAAGGACAAAATTGGAAAATAAAAAGCCCCCTCCCATTCCCTTCCCCGTCATCCTCTCACCCCTTGTCAACGAAAATAGATTCAGTGACTTTGTGGAGGGAAAGTCACCACGACTTTCCTTTATTTTAAGCCATTACATCAATCTCAAAGTTTAGATTTTGCCACCTATTTTAGAAGATTTTTTTTAGTTTAATTATTAATTTGGCCTTTATACTTTAAAATCACCATAAATTTTCTGGCATTGTTAAATCACCAAAAATTTCTTCCACAATAGAGAATTTTTTGGCAATTTAATAATAAATTAGTTTTTTTTATATTTTAAAATTCATCATATTTTTATTAAGTGAGTGCTTTAGTTTGGTGGTTAAACTTATTTTAAGTATTTAAGAAGCTTGGGTTTGAATCCCCCCTACACAAAATCGATTCTATTTCAATTTCAATTTTTAGCATAAAAAATTTAGACTTTTGCCTCCTATTCAAAAATGGAATGTGATTAGAGGACAACTTGGGAAGTGTGCGTGATTGGACAAATTGGCATCCGTGCATAAAAGGTTACATAACTGGACACATTGGGCAGTGCAAAAAAGGTTTTGGGTAGCGGGAAAAAGGTCTAAATAATCATCGAAGAAAGTGAGTATGAGATTATTAGTGACTCCAAATTGGCCCGAGTCACTAGTTTTGACCGATTTAAAGTCAGGTTACGTGAGCTTATACGAGTCACATGCATTTTTTATCTGATTAACTAATTGGATCGATCACTAGTTCAACCGGTTGTACTAAGAGGTCCAGTTCAAGTTTTAAAACACTGCTTTAATGTCTTTCAAAGACAATTTTTAATCAAACCAAAACAATACATGGAAACCATAATGTGGATAACAAGTAAAATAGATAGAAACATAATGTTAATTGAGTTCATAAATGTCACAATAATATGAGCAAGAAAAATCATACTACCATGCTAACAAGTACTTGTCTATAGCGTCCATCAATTTAACATTACTAGAAAATGTTTTGAGCAACAATCATTTAGTTGAAGGATCTGTTATCATTAAATCAATACCAATATGTTCAATTTGCACTTTTTGTTTATGTACTTCTTTGATAGACAAGTACTTAAGGTCCATGTGTTTTGTACCTTTTGACTACTTATCATTCTTAAAGTAGAATATTGTTGTGAAATTATTATAATAAATACTTAACAATCTAGTTATAATGTTAATAATATCAAGTCCTAAGACAAAACTTCTCAACCACAGTACATGAACATTGGCTTCAAAATACACCATGAATTTAGTCTACATAGTGGAAGAAGCAATGATAGATTGTTTTCCACTTTTCCATGAAATTGCTCTTCCAGCTAATAGGAAGATGTAACCAAATGTGAATTTCCTTGAGTCTACATATCCAACATAGTCTGAATATAAGTAGTCAATCATTTCAAAGTGATATAATCTTAAATCTTCTATACATGAGCATGTAATACTTGAAGCCTTGTAAATATTTAAGGACTTTTTTTTGTACCTTTCCAATGATCTATTCTAGGATTAATTGGATGTTAGCCTAACATTTCAACAACAAAACTTATATTCGACTAAGTGTGTGTTTGAGTATACATCTAACTCCAAACCATTGATGCATAAGAATTAGATTCCATTGCCTTTTCTTCCAAATCATTTTTGAGACATTGCATGTCACTAAACCTGCCTCCTATTTGAATTAGAACTATTCTTGAAGAGCATTTTCCATCCTAAATTTCTTTAACACCTTATTAATATATCCCTTTTGAGACAATTAATCTAACACTCCTTGTGACCTATTACAGAATATTTCTATTCCTAATCACATAGGATGCCTCACCCATATATTTTATTTCAAATTTCTTAGAGATAAACTTGTTTACATCACAGAACAAGCCAACATTATTAGCAAAAAGAAAGATATTGTCAACATATAGGACTAAAATAATATTCTTATTCCCACTAACCTCTATGTAGATGCACCAATCAATGGTATTCTTTGCAAAATCATAAACATAATAGTATTATTGAACTTGAGATATCATTGCCTAGATAAACTTGTTTCAATTCATAAATCAACTTCTTTAACTTACACACCAAGTTTTCTTTTCCTGTGTTTGAGTTCATATAAACCTTTTTTTCTAAGTCACCATTTAGAAAAGTGATATTTAAATCCATTTGGTGAAGCGAAGCTCTAGGTCATAATGAGTCACTAAAGTCGTAACAATCCCTAAAGAATCCTTCTTTGACACTAGAGAAATGTATCTTTATAGTCAATACATCCTTCTGAGTGTAATCTTTGGTGACAAGTCTATCTTCGTACCTTTCAATGTCATCTTTTGCGTGTTCTTTAGTCTTAAAGACCTATTTACGGCCCCCTAATTTTGAGTCTTCGGGCAACTTGACTAGCGCTCACACATTGTTGTCATCCATTAATCTCAACTCTTCTTTCATCACAATTTTTTTATGTTCACGTGAGTAAACCACATGCATAGTCATATAAAATAGCTAGTCTTTTCTTCCTTACAAGCCTTCTTAATGTCATTTCTTGTTCTTCATCTACTAGTTGCTCATTTGTGACTTATACATTGTTTGTTGGCTCAACACCAATATGTTCATTTTGTTAGTTTATGATATTAATTTGTTGTCTAGGCATGTTGTGTGACTATGATACAAGAATAAGGACAATGAGTAGAGGAGAATTACTAGGTGTAAAAGTTTTAATATGAGTTTCTTAAATATCAACCTTTTGTGATTCCTCACTCTTGCTTAATTGACAATTCTCAATGAACTAAGCATTAATAGATTCAATTATTTTTGTATTATGGTTAGGACAACAAAATTTGTACCCATTCAACTTTTTTAGAATAGCCGATGAAATAACCACTAATAATAGTTCCTACGTCAAGTTTCTTTTCATGTGGATTATATGCCTTTACCTCTATTTGGCAAGCCCAAACATAAAGATGCCTCAAATTGGGTTTCTTTCCTCTACACGATTTATAAATAGTCTTAGTGTTGGGGAAACAAACCCTTTTTTTTACACACAGCTATGAGGAACGGGACATAACACCATAAATATAAAAATAGCAAAAGACACAAATTTAACATGGTTTGGCATCTCTTGCCTACATCCATGAAAACATCTTAATATTTATTCATTCACCCAAACACTTATCCTATTACAAGTTTTCTGGACAAACTTGTGAAACCCTCTCTTCACATAACCCCCCTTCACTTAGGGTGGTGACCCCCTTTACAGATCCGAGTGGTTCTTCTCTTCTCAAGAACCTCTATTTATACAACTTGCATCCTAATGTTAAAAGAGAAACTAAATCTCTAAATTAAAAATAATATCTTTAAATCTAAACAATATCTTAAAGATTTGAAATTTGAAAATTTGAATTGTCTCCCAACAATTCTCCCTCAATTAAAATTTTTAAACTTTCTCTTCAACTTTCGCCGTCATGGATACTCATTGCAATCAACTCCAACCATGCTTCCACTTTGCAAACTTTGGTGTGTTCCCTGCCTTCGCTTCATAAGTATTGGATGGTGACACTTCTTACACTTGCATTGTCATTAGCTACCAAGACACATCGCTTGACTTTCCCATTGTCAAGAAGACTTTTGACACAAGAATTTACACAGTCGTTAGCTATCAAGACACACCGCTTGACTTCCCATTGCCAAGAAAACTTTGACGCAAGAATCTCACATGGATCCACCATAGCTTCAATACTCCTCCTTTAGCAAGTCATTAGGCTGCACAACTATTAGCTTTGATACTACTGTTGGGGAAACAAACCGCTATTCACATAGAATAATGAGGAACGAGACATAACACACAACACCATAAATATAAAAATAGTGAAATACACAAATTTAACGTAGTTTGACACCTCTTGCTTACGTCCATGAAAACATCTTAATATTTATTCATTCACTCAAACATTCATCCCATTACAAGTCTTTTAGACAAATTTGTGAAACCCTCTATTCACATAATCCCCTCTCTCTCTTAGGATAGTGACCCCCTCTACAAGTCGGAGTGGTTCTTCTTATCTCAAGAACTCTTATTTATACAACTTGCATTCTAATATTAAAAGAGAAAACAAATCTCTAAAATGAAATTAATATCTTTAAATCTAAACAATTTCTTAAAGATTTGAAATTTGAAAATTTGAATTATCTTTCAACACTTAAGAACTACCTTATTAAGAACCTTATTAACCAATTATGCAACAATCTTTAATGCATGTATCCACAATGATAAAAGTACAACACTATAACTTAACATACTCCTAACTATGTTTATAAGAGTACGATTCCGTCTTTTAGCTACAAATTTTGTTGCAGTGTATGAACCTTGTATATTGTGTAAATATGCCCTAATTTTCAGGAAACTTTATAGATGTACCTATATATTGTCCTCTTTCATCAAATTTATCATAATATTTGCCAATTCTATCATATCTCGCCGCTTTTACTTTTCTATCTAATTGTCTTTCCACCTCATTAATAATTACCTCAAGACTGTCTATAGATTAAGACTTTTCATGTAGAAGATACGTGTAACAATATCATAAAAAATCATCAAGATGCAATTTTCATCCAATTTCATAATTATAAAAATTACTAGAATTTTAGATGATCTTCAATTCTATGATTCTCACGCAATAACAGTGTTAATAAAGACCCACTTAGATTCATGCTTATGAATTTCATATTAGAAAGTTTGGTAAAAAAAGAAGTTAATTTCTTTTCTTTTTTTTTCCTTTGATCTCTTCCTCTTACTTTCCTCTGTTTCCTTTGATTGTGAAGAAAACGAATGTAGTTTTGCTGGATTTTCATATTTTTAGTTTATTGTAACTAACGAATAATTCCCACCGACTCTATTATTTGTTAAGGCTAATAATCATCACACTAAAGTGACTAAACCCACTTTTATTAAAGCAGGTCAATAAGTTACATAAACAATACTACACTAGTACACTACAAATTATTTTAATTAAAATAATCCACAGGGAAAAGAAAAGTGAAAGGAGGAGTCCAGGTGTTCCAAGCAAAATCAAGCTTGCTCCCTATTCCTACGAACAATGCAATATACCACGGAGGTCGTGCCTTAGCTCACACCTGTTTCCTATACCGTATCAGCATAATTAGTATATAGAAATTTATTAGTACGTATACGTTTTTTCTTTTCATCAAGCAATTGGACTAATACAATCAGGCTATTCCTTGCACTAACTGATCTTGACAACTGCATAAAGTGGCAGATTTTGATTCGTATGACAGTTGTTAATCAAAATTCATTGCCCTGCATATAAGACTACATGAATGATATGTGTGCATGTGATGTGTTAGTTTATGCGTAACATTTTGCAGTTGCAGTTTGCGAATGGCCACCTGTTTAATTAGTGCTCTCTTAACTAGGTTTCTAATCTTCCACGCACTGATATCCACGTGGCAAGACACGCTAGGTGCCACATAATGTCACACCTGAATGCTGTTGATATATATTAATTTGAGACAGGACTAGATGTTGGAACTGGCTGGCACCACCAATTTTAAAGGAAACGGAAAAAAAGAAGAAAAAAAAAGAATTAAAGTTGTTTATTGCCAACAGTTGTTCCACCATTGTTTGACTGCGCGTATGCAAGTGGAACCCACGTTTCCATGTGTATGCGCTTTCTATTACTTTCAACCAGCATCTGTGCCATACTTCTTGTCTAGAATCAAATTCCCAAGCATCTCTTTTATGAAAACTTTGACTGGTTTGACTTGAAACTGTTCTTATTCCTTTCAACTTTTCAAATCTACTGTTTTGTAATTGACACAAGCCTGTTTATGAAAAAACTTTGACATAGAATCATTAAAAAAAGATTCCTTAATTTGGTCGCAATAAAATTTTCAAGAATATTTATACAGGAAAAAACCTTAAAGACAGATGACTCATTCATATTTGAATCAACTTATATTTAAATTAAAAAGCAATATTTTTTTATAACTTTAAAAAAAAAATAAAGAAATAAAACAATTATTTCACATAATTTAATGGTTTCTACTTAAACATGAATTTTCATATCGAGGGGTGTTCGCCCGATTCAGATATCGGATGTAAAGTGCTGCTATAAATTAAAAACTAAAAAGCTGTGTGTCGAACTTCAGCCCCTTCAAGTTGGCCACGGGGCAACAACCTCTGACTCCCCACACCATTGCGGCAGGAGGAGGCTTGCCCATCAGCCTACGTTTTTTCAGTTTCACTCTCCTTTACCAATATTTTCTCTTTTCAAAAATATCCCAGCCTTACTAAAAACTTTCTTAGCAGCAGCATAAAGGATTTTAGTACAATTCTTTTTTTTAATCTTCACACAATGTGGAGTGTGTACATTCAGAATTGCTTGCTACTTCAAGCAATCGAATAAAACATCCCTATATAATCAAATAATTCTCACTATAAAGAGTGAAATAATTTTTTTTATATATCTTTCCATTTAATATATATATATATAGGGTGGGGATCAAGTTATTCCAAGAGTAACTCTTATTCTACTTAATAACTTTTAATATATGTTAAATTTCAATGATCCAACCGTTGAATTAAAAGATTATATTAAGTACATCAAGTTTACAAATTTTATAAAGTTTGAAAATTATTTGATACTTCATTTAATAGATTCAAATTGACATATAATATTTTTTTAAAATTATAAGTAAATGTTAACTATAAGATTAACTAGCTACAAATGTCCGATTTACTTAAAATTTGGTGTGCATGATCATTGATATAATATCAAAATATTCAATTGTTTGAGTGTTGAAATTTAATACATATCAAGAATTATTAAGTGGAGTAATTCTACCAAGAATTACTCTTAAAGTAACTTGATCCTCACCCTATATATATATATATATATATATATATATATATATATATATATATATATATGCAAGCTCTACAAAGATTTCTATCATCTTCCAAACTTAAGATTACATTTAATTCCTGACCAAAAGTTAAGATTTTTACTAACAACTTCCTTTCTTATAAGGACAGATTTCTCATTATTTCTAAAGTATTTTTGTACAAATCTCTTCAAACTTTTAACTTAGGTATTCTTGTACAAGCCGTTGAAGAATTCTCACTCCTAACAACTTTGAAGGTAAAATTATTGCTATTTGGAAAGAAACAATAAAGATCCGATAATAGTTGATAAATACAAAGAATTTTCTGTATCAAAAAATGAAGAAATAAAGCTTTGAAGGAATTAAAGTTCGAGGTACTTGAAATTCTAAAATTCTTCAAGCTTTGGTATTTATAGTGCAAGATATTCTTTTAACTATTGGAGATGAAGATTTACTTCTTCAGAGATATATAGAAGGTTAACGTTAAGGTGGCATCTTGGGTGAAGTACCCAACTTGATGGTACATCGGTGGAGCATTAAAATACACCAATAGATTTACTAATAAAAAATATTAATGGTTGAAATTCAGGACTGGATACCGACAAGTGTTTTTTTATCAGATTTTGCACTTTGGTCCTTGTATAAAAGCAACATTTGAATGTATTTGCAAAATGTTATTCGACACACTTGGCCAATTGGAAAACCCTAGCAGAGCAGCGAGGATGGTGTCGCAGTAGAGGTGGAGGCAAACGTAGAAGCAACAAAGACAGATGGTGTGTGGTTTCCATTGCTATAGAGAAGGCACAAAACAAAGCGAAAGTGAGATGGAAACTCTTCAAACAAGCATATGAGAGGTGTCGCTTTGCTTCCACAAAGGCATTTCCTTCACCCTCCAACAATTCACTGACGCTCTTGACAAGTATGACTTCGACGCTAAAGTTGGAATCAAGGCACATTCCCTCCCTTTTTATTTGTTTTTTGCAGGTTGACTTGTTTTTTCTTCTTAACTTGTGATATATTTCTCTTTTTCTTTCAATTTAATCAACTGTCATTCTTTATTTTAAAATTTTGTTTAGGTATAGCCTTACACATGGTTAAAACTGTTGCAGGTGTTGACATGGTGGAAGAGGATGAAAAATTGGGTTTGGTGGGCAAAAGGCTTGATAAGGAAATATCTTTCGGTGCCTCTGTGGTTTAGAATGCTACCATTCGTATGAAGCGGTTGGAGCATTTGGCTTGAAAGGACCAAATTTGCAGTGGGTCATGCTCTCATGGAACTCAACTTAATCAGCAAGGTCGATGGTTGTGCAGGATAAGGTGAGGTGGAGAAGCGGTTTGACAAACTTATTGCTACCACTTATGGCTATCCTCCTCATGCACTTTCTGCATAATGTATAAAATATAGAATAGATTTTGAGTATATCATTGAATTTGATTGTAGGATTGAACAAGGAGTCTGAGGCTTATGCAGAGAAAGAACCATATTTTTTTACCAAAGCTTTGATACTAGGCTCAAAACATTCTTTGACATGTAATTTGATGGTTAAGTTTGAAACTTAGTACATGGGATCTACATTAATGCAATGAAATTAAAAACAGAAGCAGAAATATGGTTTAGTTAATGGTAACTTGGTATCAAGTCCAGTAATTTCTGCTTCAAACTTCAATAGCTATTAGAATTTAGAAAAATGGATTTAAGCTTGCCTCTCCAAGTTTTAGAATCAATGAAGAAGATGCCAGCAACACACTCTTTTAAATCATTTTTTTAATACTTTATATGTGTAAAATTTCATTTCTGTCCTAATCTTATTATTATTGTTGTTGCTGATCTATGTATACTTTTCCTTATCAGACATTTGGTGGAATTGTATTTTGAATTGAGCTCCCTTTATGATATTAGAACTTGATTACAGCCAAAAAAAATATTAAAATGTATTTGAGTTTGTTTTGAGGTTTTTGAGTTTATATTTACAAAATGAACTTGCCTTACATTCTTGTTCAGAAATCTATTAGGCTTTCTTTGTTTTTGTTGCTGTTGAACTGCCATGTTAGTCTTTTTTTTTATCTTAGAGCACTATGATTTTGAATTCCTGTTTATGATCTAAATGATTGTTTCCTAATTGGTTTGATTGCTTGGATGATGGCACTTGTGTATTAGCTCTATCTAATCATTCTCCTCAGCAAGTTGAAATAGTTATGGTTGGTTTATTTTCATGTAATCAATATCATGCTATTTGAAAAAAAAAAATGGTGCTTCACCATAGGCATACACTTGTGAGTGGTTGTTACTTAAATACGTTGTGTTAGCTTTTCATTTTGGGTATTCACTTCCTTTGTTCTATTTGATGTTAGATTCTTGATGTTAGATTTGGATTGTGTTGTTCAGTGATTTTGTATGCAAACCTTACCTACTTCAACCTTGTAACTGTGGCTTATGTTTGAGCAGGATGGAATCTCAGGTGAAGCATGCTATTGTTGTCAAAGTTATTGATCGGTTCCTAGCAATTTGGTAATGGGAATTTTAGTCCATTTACTGAGGCACCCTCTTCTTCAGCTCGTGGTTGTGTTCCAATGAAATTTGGCCACACCAGTTGCTATAAGGATCAAAGGTTTTGACTATCTTAACAGAGATAGGAGAAGTTGCAGCATCTCTGCTGTAGCATAGTCCATTTTTGAACAAAAAATTAAAAGAGAGAGAGAACTAATACAGAAAGTAGAGAAAAGAAGGCAGAGGACTAAAAGTCAAGTGAAGTTCGAATAACGGGAGATTTGTTTTTTGTTTGGAAAGAGGAGCTAATCATGTTGTTAGAATACTATGTGTATACAAGTGGTCTCTGCAAGTTTGTTTTTCCGAGCGTGGTGTCGTGTAAAATTTAAGATGGGGAGGATTTTTTTGTGTTTGGCTTTTCCTTTTGATCAATAAAAGAGGACAAGGAAGGGAAAAAAAAGGGGCAAATGTCTTGTTAGGTTCATAGAGTCAGATAATTGTTATGTGTTTGTCACTCAAGTCTTCCCTTTGTAGTTGTAATTTGGAAGAAATTGAGGGAAAAACTTTGAAATTTTGTACATTATTTTTATTTATTAATTTTTGTGGGTGTCCTTTTTGGTGCTATTGCCTATTAATCTTGAAGAGAGAGTTCTCTATTCCCATTAAAATATAATTGTGATCTTTTAAATAAATGTAATAATATTATTTTATTATTATTTCTTACTTGTAACTGTAATATTAATACTCGTATAAAAGTTATTTATAATTTTTTTAATATTTTAATGTCAATTATCATTCATGTAGCATTATTTATAATAATTATTTTTATATTTTTATAGTAATTGTAGGTATAATACTTATTAGCAATATTTAGAATTTCATACCTTTATGCACAAAATACCTGGAGGACTATTTTACAAATTAAAAAAATTATATATTTATTCTAAAATAATGATTTCTGGTTGAATACTGTCTATACCCAGTAAATTTAATGCCTCACGGGTATACCATCAAATTGGGTACTTCACCCTAGACACCACCTAACGTTGAACCATATATTTAACGCAAATACCTCACTTCATATCCTCATAAAGAAAAGTTGTTTTCTTTTTATCAAAAAAAAGAAGAAGTTGTTTTCTTCCTATATGCAGCAGCCTTTTAGGTAAACATTCCATTCTAAGCTTGACTATTAGTCACTCTTCTTGAAAGCCTAACTTATCACATTTTCTTTAAAGGTTAAAAAATAGTTTTCAATCATTTCTTATAAAATTTGTCTTTCTTTTTATAATGTATCATGACGATTCTTGAATAATCTTGAATGTTATTAGATGCATACAGTAGCAAACTTTTCATCACTAAGATGTGTAGACGCTATATTTATAATCTACTAGATGTTTCATTTTAGATTTTAATTTAACTTTTCATTACAAGAAAAATAATATTTTAATCATTAAATTGATTTTCTTCTTAAATATTTTTTTAGATTATAATTATATTTTTATTTTACTTATATTTAAAAGTAATTGAGCAATATAGAGTATATACTTATTAATTAAATTTATATAAGCTTGTAACATCGTCCTGTATACATAATATATTTGACTGATTCTACTGTGATCCCAATCCAGTTTGGTGTATTCATGCACCTCAATTTATATTAATACTTTAATTTAGTGTGCTTGTATTCAGAATTTGATTAAAACGTACATATTGATAGTGTAAAAAAAATAAAAAAATCTTAAACTGTTACTTAATCATAAATTGTTATGTAGGATACCACCAAACACTTGGATCAACTAGTGTAAGATTATTCTAGCTTAACCAGCAATCTTGAATTTGAGTCATGAATATGTAACAATGTTAAATACTCAAAGTAAGAGTTATGCTGTTCATAGTGGTCCTACCTAGTTCAAGTAGAATTGCCTCCAATAAATAATACCTGTGTTCTGCATCAATTTTTCTTTTTTATGTTTTTGACAATTTTTACCAAAAATTGTTATGTAGAATAAGATTATTAATTTTTATAATAATTATTTTAAAGGTCATACTTAGAGTAATTTATAATTGATTAACAATATAAAAATCTTTACTTTAATCACACATCAAAATTAAACTATTGTATTTAAACCTAAAAACAATCAGCAAAGGGCTGGTGGACACTGTGCCACTCAGAATTTTACGTAGAGGAGCTTTAAAAGGGAAGGTGGCGTAGATGGATTCCCAATCCCAAGCCTCCTGAGGGCTGAAAGGTCGTGTGTGAAACGAATTTTGGATCCTTTCTCCATGATGACTGGGGAAATAACATCAGTTTTGGGACCCCAGATGGGTACGTAGTATAAGGTTTATCCCTTCATCACTTGTGGGAAAAAGATGGGTGCACGAATCACACATTCATATACCATACCAAGTATCTTGACATTTTCATTGCATCCAACTCCTCTGTCCTACCATTGTTGGCGAAAAGAGCTATGCAGTTTGGCTGCTTGACGTGGACACCCCGCGTGTCATGCGGGCAATGGGATATAGGACATGTAATATATTTTTGTGTCTCCCCAAATATATGAACTGTCATAGAAGGTGACATGGGATGCTCTGATCGTAAACAACAACGTCCACTCTCTTCACATGGACTTCTAATTTCGGTTGCATTGCTAGCTCAAAGTTAAAACAAATGATCCTTGGTCTTGTTCCTTATATATTAGTGATATGTTGGAGGAGACGAAAATGACCATCTTCCACAGAAAATTCTCCACATATATTGCATTATAGAGTATATAGCTAAAAAATGTGTCTCATGGTCTTTGGTTTAAATTATTGGTGAATTCCTAGCATCACTCGGATCCAACTTCCAAAGTAGTCACAACCCAAGGCAAAGTTTTCTTTTCTATCTTTATCCCCCCAATATTTATGAATTTGTACTGAAAGAACAAGACGTGAAAAAGGGATTAAGATACATACATGAAAATTTTGTTATCATATTTTCATGTATGTATCTTATCTGTATCTCGTGTTGAATTTGTGTTTTTTAGGTCAAATTTTATTTATTTTTTATCCCTCTTAGATATTTTCTAGAGTTGCCTTATGCTTAGCAAATTGAAAATTGAAAACGAAGTATTCTCCTAAATTTCGACCCAATGTATTTATTGATGTTATATTTATTGACATTATAGTCACTATAACAAAATGCATATTAGTATTGACTAAAAACCAATGTTAATTAATCATGAAAAGTCAATATTAATAGCTATTTTAACATTGGCTAAGCGACAACTATGTGGTTGTTGTTAACAAAGTCAACACTAATGTATTTGTGTCGGCTAAAAGAGACTGATATTTAATAATGTTGGTCAAGTCAACGCTAGGATGATAGGACAAAAAAAATTGACACCTCCACTAACAGCAATCAAAACTAGTCCTAAAAACCTAGTCTCTAAGCTCAAAACCACACTCAAAAAACCATCAAAACCGCTTCTCAACACCTCCTCACAAATCCAAACCACGACCCCTGACAACCACAACCCACCACAAATCCAAACCATCAAAACCCAGCCACCATTGAAACACCTCAAGCCATCACACCGCAAAATCCAACCCCCAAAAACAACTTGCAACCAAGAGAACCTGCAACGAAAAATATCAGAAAAAAGAAAGAAGAAAAAGAATGGTGACCTTTGTTTGTCAATGACAGTGCTCTTCCTTCTCCCTCCTTCTTGGCCTTATCCTTGCTCTTTCTTCTCCGTAATGGCTCTAAAGGAAAAGAAGAAAATGTAGGCAACTTAAATTTTGGTGGAGAGAGTTTCATTTTGAGCAAAAAAAATGAAAATTACTAGCGTCGGGTTGATGTTAATTTTTTTTTCCTTTGTTCAAAAATTAGTAATTAGCATTGGCTACGACTAACGCTAATTTTGTTGAAAAAGATACAAAAAATAAAATAAAAAGAAAAAACAATTAGTGTTGGCATAGCGTTGATCTCATGGACACTATGTATCTACAACTATTTTACGCTTTTTTTTTTAGCAAGTAAGACTTTATTTAGATATGGAGATGAACAATAGAAAAAAGGAAATAGGCAAGAAAGAAATAAAAAGGTGAAATAAAAAATTTTATAATAATGATAAAAAATTAATTTATTAAAAATTAAACTTTTTTGCTATAATATAATTTTAATAAAAAATATTTTTATATTTTATATTTTGTAAAGATATTTGGCATTAAAAATCATTGAAACTTCCTCAATTCTTCCACTTTTGAGAGAAAAATATTTTAAGTGGGTCTCACCTAAAATTATTTCCTCTCTCATTTTGATCCAAACACACAACTTATCTTTCATCCCTTCTTTTTTAATTTCTTCCCCGAAACAAACACACCCTAATGTAATCTAGTGTGTTTTTAGACAAGTGTTTGCAAAATTAGTTTTATAAAATTGATTTTGGTTAAAATTAAATTTACAATAAAGTGATATGTGTTTAGATGTTTCTATTCTAAAAGTAAATTAATAATAAAATTTAGTATAATTTTTTATCTAACACAAAAGTAAGTTGCTTCAACTCAAAATTAACTTAGACCTAGAATCAATTCTTAAATGTGAAATCAAATATATAAATATTTATCTAAAATTAGAATAAACCACCAATTTGGCACCTTAAGTATTACCCTCTCTTACAAGTAGTTCCTAAACTAATAAAAACTATCTAAGTAAACTCTCAAGTACTGAATATTCATCAATTTAATTCATAAGTTGATATATTTTGCTAATGTTCAAGGACTAATTTGAAAGGTTTTTAATATTTGGAGGCCCACTTAGCATGATTTTTAATACTTGAGGATTACTTATATAATTTTATTTTATTTTTACTTTGGAGACTATTCCTAAAATTATATTAACTAATATTTTAATGTAACTTTAAATGATCTAATATCAATCTTTTTTTTTACTATGTTATAGGTGTGAAGTATCTACCAGCTTTATTAATGACTAATTTCTACTAGAAAATTTGGCTGACTACCTTTAGTGAGGTCTTATCTTCCAACTACCATTTTTTTCATCCACGACACAAGGCTTGAACATAAGACTTTACTTAAAAAATTCAAGTTCGATTTCACTCTGATCAACGTAATGTTAGTATTCTAATATGAATCTAAACTAGAGATGGCAATAAGTAGAGTCTAGGTAGGGTAGTATAGTACTCGTTTCCAAACCCGCGTTTGAAAAAAAAACCCATACCCACCCCTATATTCACGTAGATAGCAACTTTAATCTTCATCTCTGTACCTACTGGGTACTTATATACTCATACCCGCACCTGTTAGCCACACTTTACTTAAGTACAAAATCAATAAAAAAAATATTAATTAAAAAAATTGTTATAACTAAATTAAAAAATCATTCTTAAATCATCTAAATATAACCATACAACATTATTAATAGTATAATCATTATTGAATGTAATATTTTAATTCTCAAAGTTGATTAAAATAAATAAATTGATAAAAAAAATATTAATTAAAAAATTACTATATCTAAATTGAAAAATCATTCTTAAATTATTCAAACATAACCATATAACATTAGTAATATAATCACTTAGCATAATCATTATTAAATATAATGTTTTAATTCTTAAAGTTGATGAAAATCAATAAATCAATAAAAAATATTGATTTAAAAAATTACTATAACTAAATTGAAAAATCATTCTTAAATTATCTAAACATAACTATGTACTATTAGTAATATAATCATTATTACATGTAATATTTTAATTCTTAAAATTGATTAATAATATATATGTGTATAGGTGCCGGTATAAGGTGGGGTGGGTATATATCCTCACCCATCTCTATTAAATTTTACAGGTAAATTTTGGCGTCTGACTCATCTTTATTAAACAGGTATTTATCTTACTCATTAAAGATATTTTTTTGTAAATACCCATAAGGTATGAATAAAATTGTCATCCTTGATCTAAACATGCACTTTGTGTGTGTGTGTGTGTATGCAAAAGGCGACGTAGACCGTTCGATTTCGCATCCAATATTGGATGGCTAAGATGCTCGTTCGACAAACCAGTTAGGGTAGGTCACTTAACTGACGTTGGCTTTTTAAATACCTTTTAAATAATTTACACGTGATTTTTGGACAACTGTTATTGATTATTTTTAAAAAATTTAATCCAAGTGGATTGGTTAAGAGTTAAGGTTTGTCAAACAACTTTCCCTTTTATCACTCTCTGTTGAGATATAGTGCGGCCTCCGTTCCCTTCTTTTTGTCTTCGTTTTTATCAAACGGTGCTGCGACAGGTGTTTGGAGGTTTTACCCAAGCACCATCCCCGTATTTATATCTCCGAAGCTGTTTGGTACGTCAGTAAATAAGTCCTTCCCATCTTTAAAGTTTTGCTATGACCTTATACAGATGGGGCCTTTGTTTTATGCATATCAAACATTGATGTACCTCGCTATTTCGAATTTTTAGTGAAACAGTTGCACTTGACCGTAGTCATTTTTGCTTAGTTGTTACAGTAAGTTGTTGAAGTGAATGAGTTGATCACGGCGGTGGTTTTAGTCGACGAATCACCGTACACCGGGGGGAGCTAGAGTTCGAGACGACAAGGCAGTGAATGTCCAATCGTGTAAATGATTTAAAAGATATTTAAAAAGCCAGTATCACTTAAGTGACCTACCTCAGCCGGCTTGTCGAAGAAGCATCTTAGCCATCCAATAATGGATGGGAAATCGAACGGTCTATGTTGCCTTTCGCACCGTGCGGGATATGTTGCACTTACGCATGCTAGCCAGCGTCGTGCAACGTATTGGACTCAAACTCTATCATTGAATGTCATAAATGAGCAACGATGTTGAGCTTGCAAATGTGGAGCTTCCAAGTTATTATTAGCACAGACCGGAGATAACCGGCCCACATACCGAGGCAAAAAGAAGATTGCGCTTTTGGCCTCAATCCTCCCTTCCCCGCTAGATGAGATTTTCAATACGATTAGATATTTATGGATGAGTAATAAATATAATAAAATAGAATAAATTGAAGGATAAAATTAAGGTGTAATATGTTACGTAGTTTTGGTGTTATTTTTTAATTGATATCAAAAATTTATTTTGATAATTAAGGCTAAAGGTTTATTTCCATCATCAATATTATTTTTCAATGTTGATTTATATTGTATGAATTACTCAAACAAAATTTTAATTTTAATTAAAGAATAATACTAAATGTGAATTTAAATTGATTTTTTAAAAAATATTATTTCAATATATATGATTAATTATTATTATAATTGACTTTATAAAACAAGCTTTATGTTTAAATATGTTAGATGAAAAATAATTTTAAACTAATGAGTAAATTATATTGAAACCCCCTGAGAATTTTTTAAATTACACAAAATTTTTCTTTTTTTTAACGTTTACAATAACCTCCCTTATAAGGTTGCACGATATAATATTTTTCAAACAATTAAAGGAATTAGTGTAATGTATAAGGGATATCAATGTAATATTTTTCAAATAATTAAGGGAGTTAGTATATGGATAAAAAGAGAAGGGAATTATATGCAATCTAAAAAAAATTAAGGGGATATTAGTGTAATTTACTCTAAATTAATTTATTTCGTTTAGACTATTTAAAAGAATCATTTGTTTTATAATATATTTACAAAAAAGAATATAAAATTATTTTGACAATTAGTTTTACATTTAAAACAATCAATTATTTTGAATAAAATGAATAGACAAAAGTTAGAGCTAGAAAATAACCTCTCAAATCTTGATTATTTGACAAAAAATGTATGTGCAATAAAAATAATTTAGGACTATAATTTGATTTTCACTAATGTTACGAAATAAGAAATACAAGATTATAAAATTTTTTTATGGAAAGAAATTATAATACCAGCAAATAAATCATCTAAATATATACTAAAAGTACCTAAAATATTGTATCGAAATTTTGTTGTATTATAAGATGACAAAAATCAAATAACATTATTATTTTATTATTAGTACAACATATAAATAATTTTATAATTGAAGGAAAAATTGCATTGTGAAATTAATTAATTGAAAGGATATTGCAATCAGGTTAGGCCCTATCTTAGCAGCCTATACCTCTTTAGGATTTCACCAACAAATCCTTTCAACAACAAGTGGAGGTCCTATCTAAGCAACTTCCACTTCACAACATATCCAACAATCAACCACAATTTGAAAACCAAGACCTTATTTGAAAATCATTTGAAACACTCAACTTATCTTGAATCGTACATTTAACATCTTTAAGGACCAAAATTCATATATCTATAACGATTTAGGAGATTGGTAAATCTTGAGATTCACAAAACCCTTTGGAATAATTCAATTTCTTTAATTTAAAGAAATCA
Organism: Spatholobus suberectus; assembly: GCA_004329165.1. NCBI lineage: Eukaryota > Viridiplantae > Streptophyta > Magnoliopsida > Fabales > Fabaceae > Spatholobus > Spatholobus suberectus. Next base: position 27,192,809 of record CM014732.1, on the reverse strand, counting down.
TATTTAATTTGGACAACTTTCCATCATTCCCAAATAGAACTTTTAAAAATGTATAATACCCTTTTTATATATGTATATACATAAATAGTTCACATTATGAAGTGGAAACTTTAAAATCTGAAATAGCACATTAAATTCTGAAATAACAAATTAAGTATTGGATTAACAGATTATCTCCTGTATAACAGATTATATCAGTTTAGGGAAAATGCACTCGAATTCATTTTCTGATAGAGAGAATCGATTATGGATTTCCATAATCGATTATTTCAAAACCAGTATCAGGATAAATTTTCCTGAAGCCTAGATAATCAATTATAGGTTTCCATAATCGATTATTCCAAAGCCAAAATCACAAAAACAGCTTCTAGAACTCCAGATAATCGATTATGAGATCTCATAATCGATTATCTACGACAGAGTTGTGAAAAAACACGATTTTCTGCAAAAAAACTCAAACTTCCCAACCACATAAACCCAGATTTCGAATCAATGGGAGTTCCAACATCATCAATCCACCTCAACCAAGCTCATACACAGCATTGTACAACTAATTCAACATTTCATCGCCAAAATGACAAATCCCCCCAAAAACCCATTTTCAACCAAAATCTCACCACAACTCACACACAATCCAAATTTGGACCAACCTAAGGTAATATTCATACACAATCATGTTCATACATCACAAATCTAACAAGTGTAATCTGAATCTAGATTTGGGGAAAAGAAAATGCGAGAGATGTGAAACCCTTAAGCCAAACCTTTAAGGAATCTACTCTTCTCAACACACAGAAACGGAATTGAAGCTTGAAATCTTGCTACACTCTTGGTGAATTTGAGAGAGATTGAGAGAATGAAAGATTTTGAGAGAGATACAAAGATGGGAGAATGAGAAAATGAAAAATGAGAGAATGGGAGCTTCCCCCCCCCCCCCCCCCCCCCCCCCCCCCCATTTTTTAGCTCTCTTTGGGCCTTGTTGGGCCTTAGGCATACTGAAGCCCATGGTTCGTCCACTCACTTCCCAAGACTCACAACTGATCCAACTCAATTGTTTTTCCTCAACAATCCAGATAAACACCAACAACACTCTTATTTGGCTCAGGCACACTTTTCTCAAGTTCCTTGAATTCAAATTGGAAATTCCAAGACAACAGTAACAAAACCATAACCACACAACAACAACGATCAACAACAATAATTTATTTATTTGTTTTAAACACCATGATCACATATTAATTTCCACTTTTTGGTTATTAAACCACTAAATCACACATTATGAAAACACTGGTGTTACAATCCTCCCCAACAAGAAAAATTTTCGTCTTTGAAAATTCTCTTACCTGGGAAAAGATTCGAATACTGTTCCTTCATTCTCTTTTCCAACTCCCACCTAGATTCTCTAGTCACGCCATTCCATACCACTCTAATCAATTGGATATCCTTGCCTCTAAGCTGTTTCGTCCTCCTATCCACGATTCTCACTGGTAGCACCATATAGGTCAAATCCTCTTGAACCTGCACTGAATCGGGCTCTATGACATGCGTGGGGTCATGAACATACTTCCTTAACTAAGACACATGGAAAACATTATGGATGTTTGACAAGAAAGGAGGTAAAGCTATTTAGTAAGTAACTGGACCGACTCACCGAAGGATCTGGTAAGGTCCAAGAAACTTTGGAGTGAGCTTTTTGGATTTGGTAGCCCTTCCTACTCCAGTCATAGGTGTGACTCTCAAGAAGACATAATCACCCGTCTCAAACTCAAGCTGCCTCCTTCGCTTATTGACATACGACTTTTGGCAGCTTTGGGCAATCCTCATATTCTTTTGTATCTTCTTCACCTTCTCCGTCGTCTGTTGTATCAACTTTGGTCCCACAAGCATACTTTCTTCACCTTGATACCAACACAACGGTGTTCTACACCTCTGGCCATACAAAGCTTCAAACAGTGTCATTCCAATGCTCGCTTGGAAACTGTTGTTGTACGTGAATTCCACCAAAGGTGGAATCTCATCCCAACTTCCAAAGTGATCCAACACACATGCTCGCAAAAGGTCCTCCAAGGACTAAATCTTCCTCTTAAACTGGCCATCCGTTTGTGGATGATAAGTGGAACTGAGTCGCAACTTTGTACCCAACGCTTGATGCAAACTCTGCCAAAACCTCGACGTAAACCTTGGATCCCTATCAGAAATGATGCTGGAAGGCACTCCATGCAACCTTACTATCTCTTTGATGTACAACTGTGTCAACCTCTCCAAGGAACACTTGATGTTAATAGGCAAGAAGTGAGTACACTTTGTTAACCTATCAACGATGACCCAAATAGCATCAAGGCTTTTCATCGTTTTAGGCAAGCTTACTATGAAGTCCATAGTGATGCTATCCCACTTCCACTCGGGTACCCCCTTTGTTTGTAGTAAACCACCAAGTCTCTGGTGTTCTACCTTGGCCTTCTGACAGGTCAAACATGATGCAATATACTCTACTATATCCCTTTTCATACCAAACCACCAAAACATCTTCTTCAAGTCCTGTTACATCTTGGTGGTACCTGGATGTAAACTCAACTTACTCTTATGACCTTCGTCTAGGACGAGCTTTCTCGACCCAAGGTCTTGTGGTATGCACACTCTACCCTTAAACCTTAAAATACCGTTTACACCCAAACTAAAATCCATCGCCTTCTCAGTGCCCAACAACTCCTTGGTCCTACAAAGACTAAGATCTATTATCTGCTTCTCTTTGACCATCTCCAAAAGACCACTAGCTACCATAATCATACCACAACGGATATGATTAGGCGACATCTCTACATATAAATTCAGGTCTCTGAACTTCTCTACCAGTTCTAGCTCATTCACCATCAAGGCCGACATATGCACTGTCTTCCGACTCAAAGCATCAGCCATAACATATGCCTTACCAGGATGGTACATCAACTAAAAATCATAGTCTTTTAGGAATTTCATCCACCATCTTTGCCTCATTTTCAGCTCTTTCTGATCAAACAGGTACTTCAAACTCTTATGATCATTGAACACATCGAACCTTGCTCCATATAGATAATGTCTCCATATCTTCAAGGCAAACACTACAGCTGCCAACTCTAGATCATGGGTAGGGTAGTTCCTCTCATGATTCTTCAACTGCCTTGACGCATAAGCCACGACCTTTCTATGCTACATCAACACACATCTCAATCCTTGATGAGATACATCACAGTAAACCTCAAAAGGTTCATTAGGATCAGGCAACACCAAGACTGGCAAGATTGTCAACCTCTATTTCAATTCTTGGAAACTTTCTTCAAAAGCTTCGATCCACGCAAATGGTTGATCTTTACGGGTAAGTTGGGTCAACAGCGCAACAATCCTTGAAAAACCTTCTATGAACCTCCGATAATACCCAGCTAACCCAACAAAACTCCTAATCTCCGTAGCCATCTTCGGACGTTCTCATTGCAACACAGTCTTCACTTTCTCAAGGTCCACAGCAATTCCACCGGCTGATATTACATGCCCCAAGAATCTCACTTCATCCGGCCAGAACTCACACTTGGACAATTTGGCATAAAGCTGCTTTTCCTTCAAAACTCCCAGCACTGTCCTCAAGTGCTCTTTATGCTCTTCATACGAATGGGAATAGATTAGAATGTCGTCGATGAACACAACAACAAACTTATCCAAGAAAGGACAGAAGATCCTGTTCATATAATCCATAAATATGGCAAGGTCATTTGTCACTCCAAATTGCATCACCACATATTCATAATGCCCGTACCGAGTCTGAAAAGTAGTCTTTGATATGTCTTCATCCTTTACTTGTATTTAGTGATATCCATACCTCAAGTCGATCTTCGAAAACACTGTTGCTCCCCTCAACTGATCCATTAGATCGTCAATCCTTGGCATCGGATACTTGTTCTTGATAGTGATCTTGTTCAACTGCCGATAGTCTACACACAGCCTTGAACTACCATCCTTTTTCTTCACCAACAACACTGGCGCTCCCCAAGGAGAAACGCTTGGCCTTATCATCTTCTTCTCTAACAACTCTTCAACTTATTTCTTCAACTCAACCAACTCCCCTGGTGTCATTCTATATGGAGCCATCGACACCGGTCCGACTCTCAGAACTAAGTCTATAGCAAACTCCACTTCTTGCTGTGATGGTACACTAGGTATGTCTTCAGGAAAAACCTCAGGAAATTCCCTGACTACTGCAACTAAGTTCAAGTCCAAGCTACTCCTGACTTCTAGGAATGGCAAGATCATGTACCCTTGGACTCCTTGTAGAGAAGTCTAGGCTTGGTTAGCAGAAATAAATCCAAAATCTTCAAAACTAGGAAAGATCAAGGTCTTTTTGACACAATCGATCAGGATATGGTTGGAAGATAACCAACCCATCCCCAAGATCACATCCAACTCGGACAAGGGAAGACAAATCAAATTGACTTTGTAATTGCGCCCACTAACAATAACTAGGCAGTTAGTACAAACAACCGACGTTGCCACAGGAGTAGCAGTCGACGTGGAAACAAGCAAATCAAACGACAAAGGACAGGTAGGCAATTTCAACCTCTCCACACACTCATAAAAGATAAAAGAATGCGTGGCACTAGAATCAAACAACACGGATAAGGAATTATCGACTATCTCACACTCGTCCTATATCATATCATCAGAACGAGTGGCTTCATCTCCACTCGTAGCAAAAATAGAGCTAGCTGTCATGGGTTTTGTAGCTCTCACAGCGTTCATGGCAAACTCCGCCTTCACTGAGGCCATACAATCTCTGGCTATGTGTCCGAGCTGCTAACACTTGAAGCATACACTGCTCCTCAAGGAGCACTGACTAGCATAGTGTGGCCCTCCACATTTAAAGCATCGGATCTCTTGCGGTCTAGTTTGAGGCGTGACCGACGAACAAGTCTGAGAAGCTAAAACTCCAAACTGTTGGGGTATAAAGGACTGTTGAAGGCCTTGTGGTCTACTATAGGGCTTCCTCTGCTGCCCTCCTCTCTTGGATCCAAATGATCCATTACCATGAGTCCTCACCACTCAGGTGCTTGACTCCAACCTCTTAACCGTCTTCGCTTTCTCCACTAGCGTAGGGAACTCTTGGATAATCATGGGGACTATCATTCTCTTCAACTCATGCCTCAAGCCCTCTTCGAACTTGCGGCATCTCCACTCCTTGGTGGTAGCCTGTGAGTAAAACCGAGCCAAGTACTCAAACTTGCTCGTGTATTCACTCACTATCATGTTCCCTTGTTATAACATTAGGAACTTCATCTCCTTTGCATGCCTCACGCTTGCTAGAAAGTACTTCTCCAAAAAGTGTTCCCAAAAACTACCCCAGGTGACAACCTCACCCTAGGCCTCCATTAACTGTCGGGCTCCTTGTCGCCAATACTTTGCCTCACCAACTAGCATGTACGTGGCATAGGTGACTTTCCGATCATCCAGAAAAGCCAAAGCCCGAAAGATCTTCTCCATCTCCCGCATCCAAATATTAGCTGCATCCGGATTTGACTCACCCTTGAACTGGGGAGGGTCACTCTTTCAGAATTTAGCCAACCCCTAAACCTCGAGAGGCACAGCTGTATGAGCAGCTTTAGCAGCAACTCAGAATAACTCTAGTTGTGCCATAGCAGCCTGATGCTGCTGAGCCATGGCAGCCTACTGTTGGACCACAGTATTCTGCTGTTGAGCCATAGTAACAATCATCACCTCCATAGCTTTGACAATCTAAGAAAAGTCAACTAGAGGTGGTAGTGGGTTAGATCCCCTCATCGAGATCCTACAAAACTAACCACAACAACAACAACACCTCAAAAACCATTCAAACATGATCACTTATATCATGGAAGGATACACACCACAGCAAAAAAACAAAAGCAAGCAACACATATCATCATATCAAAAACACACAACAAAAGCACATTGGACCTATTTCCCATAGGTTAACCCAAAAAGACACAACCAGCTCTAATACCACAAATGTAATGACCCAACTATCGTTATTAAACAACATTACTAAACTCCTTTATAGCCATGCAAGAAAATAAATAAAATAAAAACATGTATATATATGAAAAACATGCATCTTGAGAGATCATTCCATCTCTCTTGGAGCCAACATACCTGTTCATGCAACATATAAAAAGCAAAAGAACCAGGGGATAACACCAAAGCCAACATAAATGAATATACATCAAAAGGAGAGAGGGATACAAAACGCACTCCCTAAGCTAGTCACATTATACATCTCCATCAATAAAGAAATGTAATACAAAGCAACACTCTAAAAAGCTCTCCCGCAAGCAGCTCCACCATCATCTCTGAGTAGCTCCACCATTATCTCTGAGCAGCCGAACCCACTGAGAGCTCGTCGTCTACTCCCACACCATAGGACGTGATCATCACAGTCACACTAACACAATAGCAGCGACAGATACAACCACAACAAAAGCACAAGGCAAAGGTAAGCTTACTAAAACAACAATATATCATGTGATTAAGAAATCCATCAACAATTCTCAACATTCAAACTCATATATATATATATATATATATATATTAGGCAAAGAGTTCTCAACTCAGAACTCCCGTATTACAACCAATCCACTACAACTATGTCAATGCATGATGACACGACTCTCGAGAGATTTACAACATATCAGGCGATCAACCAAGTCTCACCCCCTACCATGCCCTATCCAAGCACCATTTAGGAATTGTCAAACTCTGATCTGCGGATAAACTTGGTGGTTTGCTGAGATAAGAGTATGTGGGTGGTAGCTTACCACGACACAAGGCCTACACCCCCTTAGCCTTCTACAGAATTGCCCATCCACTCATCCCCGAGGGCCCATCATTAACTGCCCCACATCTCATCCAGCACTAGGTTGGAGGCCCGTCTAAGCCGTAACTCTAGTCAACCATTCAACTTACGTGCCTACCCGCACCACGACATGAGGTCCATCATCAGCTATCTCAGCCGCCAAAATATGCATGAAATGAATGTATCACAACACAACCCAATTTCACCATCCATTATCAATCCAATTATCAACGGTTTAATAAATTCAACAACAAAAATTTAACAACAACACCATGTGGGCTTAATTTGGCGCCTCACATGGTCCACAACCACCAATAAACCCATGTAGGCTCAATTCAACACCTAACATGACAATCAAGTTAGGCCCTTGAGAATTTCACCAACAAATCCTCTCAACAACAAGTGGAGATCCTATCTAAGAAACTTCCAATTCACAACATATTCAACAATCAACCCCAATTTGAAAACCATTTGAAACACTTAACTTATCTTGAATCGTACATTTAACATCTTTAAGGACCAAAATTCATATATCTATAACGATTTAGAAGCTTGGTAAATCTTGAGATTCATAAAACCCTTGGGAATAATTCAATTTCTTTAATTTAAAGAAATCATATTTAATTTGGACAACTTTCCATCATTCCCAAATAGAACTTTTAAAAATGTATAATACCCTTTTTATATATGTATATACATAAATAGATCACATTATGAAGTAAAAACTTTAAAATCTGAAATAGCACATTAAATTATAAAATAACAGATTAAGTACTGTACTAACAGATAATCTCCTGTATAACAGATTATATCAGTTTAGGAAAAATGCACTCGAATTAATTTTCTGGCAGAGATAATCGATTATGGATTTCCATAATCAATTATTTCAGAACCAGTATCAGGAAAAATTTTCTTGAAACCCAGATAATCGATTATATGTTTCCATAATCGATTATTCCAAAGCTAGAATCACAAAAACAGCTTCTAGAACTCCAAATAATCGATTATGAGATCTCTTAATCAATTATCTACGACAGAGTTGTGAAAAAACATGATTTTCTAAGGAAAAACTCAAACTTCCCAACCACATAAACCCAGATTTCAAATCAATGGGAGTTCCAACATCATCAATCCACCTCAACCAAGCTCATACACAGCAAATTGTACAACTAATTCAACATTTCATCGCCAAAATCATAAATCCCCCCAAAACCCCATTTTCAACCAAAATCTCACCACAACTCACACACAATCCAGATTTGGACCCACCCAAGGTAATATTCACACACAATCATGTTCATACATCACAAATCTAACAAGTGTAACCTTTCCTTACCTCTTGGAACTTCTGAATCTAGATTTGGGGAAGAGAAAATACGAGAGATGTGAAACCCTTAAGCCAAACCTTCAAGGAATCTACTCTTCTCAACACACAGAAACAGAATCGAAGCTTGAAATCTTGCTACACTCTTGGTGGATTTGAGAGAGATTGAGAGAATGATAGAGTTTGAGAGAGACAGAAAGATGGGAGAATGAGAAAATGAAAAATAAGAGAATAGGGGCTTCCCCCCCCCCCCCCCCTTTTTAGCTCTCTTTGGGCCTCTCTAGACCTTGGGCATACTGAAGCCCATGGTTCATCCACTCACTTCCCAAGACTCACAACTGATCCAACTCAACTGTTTTTCCTCAACAATCCAGATAAACACCAACAACACTCTTATTTGGCTTAAGCACACTTTTCTTAAGTTCCTTGAATTTAAATCAGAAATTCCAAGACAACAGTAACAAAACCATAACCACACAACAACAACGATCAACAACAATAATTTATTTATTTGTTTTAAACACCATGATCACATATTAATTTCCACTTTTTAGTTATTAAACCACTAAATCACACATTAGGAAAACACTGGTGTTACATGCATCATGAATGTATATGAATGGACTTTTATATTAATTTTTTACTGAATTTATTATATATTTTTTTACTTTTTATAAATATTAAATGGGTAAAATTTTATTAGAAATTATAAATGCCCCCCAAAAAGACATCTAGACACAAAATTTTTATTCCTATTCCAGATTTCTAGTGTCTTCAAAATCTACCTCATCTTTACCAATTTAACCTAACTTGAAATTAATTTTGATAAATTCATATTTTAAAATTTTGACCTCCTCGAGTTTTGAAAGACAAATTTGAATTTTACTTCAAATTATTCAAATCTAGCTCGGCGTTTCATATTTTTTTTTTAAAATTTTAATAATTATATATTAATAATAAAATTTCTTAACCTAATTAATAATATTTTAGATAAAATAATAATATTTTATATTTATATTATTTATTTTAAAATATATATTATAAAATTTACTTTAATTTTAAATTTACAATTTAAGTATACATAATATTTAAATATATATTTATCAATATATTTAAATTAGAATACACAACTGATGTTCTTTTTCTTCTCACTCCCTTAGCTAAACACTCTCAATATTATTTCTCTTTTCTCTTTTAAAGGTATATTTCACAGTTCACACACTACTTTCTTAAAACCCATTTGGGGTGGTTATGAGTTTTTGATTTTCAATACAAAACCTGTTTGGCTAAAATTGAGTTGAAATGGTTTTTAATTCAATTTTAAAACACTTTTCAAAACCAAGAAAAAAGGATTTGTGAATTTGGTTTTTAGTTTTTGAAAAAATACACATCACTACATTTGACAATGACCCTTCCTGCCACCATTACAACCACCACCACCACTGCTACCACCATCACCACTTCCACCATTACTGCCACTATCACAATCATGACCATCGGCACCACTACCACCACCACAGGCACCACTATCGGTACTGCCACCACTACCACTAACACTGCCACAACCGCTGCTGTTGGCACCACCGCCACTATCGCCTCACCACCACCACTATCGCCACCACTGCTACCACCACCACTATCGCCACCACTACTACCACCACACAAACACATCTTTAAACAAATTTTAACAAGATAACAAATTTCAAAATGAGTTTATTTTGAAACCAAAAATTAGAAAAAAAAAACTAGTTTTAGTTTTTGAAAATTTTGAAATCCCAAATTACCCTATTTTTATTTTTATCTATATATTTGATTTTCTTAACTGTTTCTATCCTTCAATATATCTTTTATCTTTATTTTTAAATTAAATTTTAATAATTTTTAAAAATTTATCAATAATTAAAAATAATCTTATATCACAATTTAAATTACTTATTATAAATTTAAAATATAAATTATATATTTAAAAATATTTATTTATTATAAATTTTAATTATATAAAAATAAACATTTATCTTATTTAACTCACAAACTAAAATACTAATTATATTAACAAAAATTGACCACTCATCATATATTAACAAATAAACATTTATTTTATCACCAATCATGTGAATCAACTGTCATGGTATTGTTCCAATTTAATTAGTGATTTCGAGTTCGAATTCTAATATATAGTTACATTAAATGCTTGGAAAGAGAACTTTGTTGTCTATAGTTATCTTACCCAACTCGAAGAAGATTACTTCCTATAAAAAATATGTGTGATCTCTTTTAAAAAATAAGCATTGATCTTCTTTTTTTGTTCTCTACAGATATCTTACTTCAAAAGCAATTATATTCGAAGTATTGTCAGACACTAAATATGTGAACACCTCTCTTAATGAGAAATCAAATATTAGTTTGTCACGTTATGAGGGACTAGCTCTTCCATTATACCCATCCTCGTTGGTATTTATCCCTATAAAACTCAAGAACTCTTGAGCACTTTATATTCACCAAATTCGTTATCAAAAAAGAAAAAAAAAATTCGCCAAATTCTATCAAAATTTTGGACTACAAGCCAATATCAACAAACTCGTCCTAAGCACGATTCTCCTCCCGTAAATTGCTAATTTGTTAATAAAGACACCTGGGGCCCAACACACAGTCACTATTTATTTATTCCCAGCCAACCCTTCTCGTCTTCGTTCGATTCCTTAGTTTCCGACTTCTCTTTCGTTTCTCATCATCACAGACTCAGTCCAATTTCCAAACCGAACTGAATTTAAATTCAAATTTCAGTGCCCCCTCTGATGCCTTACGTGGTCCGAGAGAACCTCTCGATCGGCAACATCGGCGATGCGGCGGAGATTCTCCAAAACGGCGCCGCTCACAGCGTCACGCACATCCTCTCCGTCCTCAGCTCCGTCTCCGTCTCCTTCTTCTCGGAGTGGCGCCCGGGCCTCTCCATCCCCGCCAAGGACATCACCAAGGTCCACGTCGCCGACGCCGGCCCCGCCAAATCGGCGCTCCCGCCGGAGAAGCTCCTCTACTCGCTCGAGTACGCCGGCCACGACCTCAAGCTCGTGAGGATGGCCGTGCCTCTGAGAGACACCGAGAACGAGGACCTTCTGGATTACTTGGAAGTCTGCATCGATTTCATTGATCGCAGTCGGAAGGAAGGCGCCGTTCTCGTCCACTGTTTCGCCGGAGTTTCCAGAAGGTTCTGACCGATTTTAATTTAATTTCATCGCACCTAATGAAATTGCTTTGGATATTTTTCTTAATTGTTTTTCTTTTTTGTCTGAGTGTTGAAGGTTTTGTGTGTGTGTGTGTGTGTTTGTTGCAGTGCGGCGGTTATTACGGCGTATTTGATGAGGACCGAACGTCTATCTGTAGAAGGTGTGAAAATGAAATTGAAACCGTTACTTTGTTTAAAGTGCTCTGGGACTCTGCATTTGGTGTGTGATTGGATAAATCAGCTTTACCTTGAAGCTGAGTTAAATAAGCTTGAAAAAATGTTTATTCTGATAAGCTGAAAAAGAGATTGTAGAAAGATTATTGTACAAATTGTTGTAGGTGTATCACATCTCATTTTTATAAGGCGAAATAAATTCCACATAATCTCTTGCAAATACTTCTACAGCAGTTTTATATTAGCAAACTGGGATGTATTACCCAGATAGCTTCAATAGAGCCTAGCATATTAACATCGTCATCATCAGTTCAGTATCGTTGCTAAATGTTAATAGGAGTGTCTTTTTTAAAATTGCCTGAGTAGTGAGTACCTTTTGTTTTATTTTTAAAAATGAAGTAAATTGAAAGATCTGTGTCTGTCTTGAACTTATATTCCTATTCTTTTTCTTTTCTTTTTTTTTTTTGTTTATTCCTGTACTGCAGATGCCCTTGAATTGTTAAGGCAGAGCTGTAAATTTGTTTGCCCCAATGATGGTTTTCTAGAGCAGGTGTGTGCTATGAAAGGTCTCTTTGTATGGTGGCGCAGATATTTTTTATTTTTTAACTTATTGTACATACCAATCAGAATTATGACATTTCTTTTTTTTTTTCTTCCTATCTTAGTTGAAAATGTTTGAGGGGATGGGTTTCAAGGTTGATCACTCTAGCCCTATATACAAGCGCTTTCGTCTAAAGGTACTAGGTATGGCTTCACCTCCCTGACCTTTGTTTTGTTGCAGACTAGTGGGACCTTATATCTTTCTTTTATGTTTTATGGTGGTATGGCAGAGAATAAAAGAGACAGAAATTATTTGCTATAACACTATTGATGTGAGAAAATATAGGCAGTTCTATGCTACACCCTGTATTATTTTAGGGTGTATGATACCCCTCTTACTTTATTGTCAAGTATCATTCTCTGGAATGATACAACTCACATTGTTTTCTTTATTTTTTTAGTGTTAATTTTATGTCTCTTTTTGAGGCTTATATGGAATAGTGAAGACAAGTTCAAATATTATGGTTGTTTACATGGCATACTTGTGTTGTGAGTGAGTGCTGCTGGAGACAATATTTAACCAATCAATTCGTTTTCTTGGGCCATGGCTGGCGTTATGTTATTTTTCCAAGTTAGCTTTTGTCTGTAAAACAATTGCCATTCTTCAAAAACTAGTTTCTGCTTAAATTTGTTGGTTACCATTTGACGGAATTAATCACTTTGAAGAGAGGTGAATATTTTTGGTTATCATTTCTCAGCACACAATGTAATTAATTTGTATTTTATATACCAAGCTTCTTACCTAGGTAGTTGTATCCAATTTTCAAGTTAACTTATTCCTACTAGCTACTGTTCTAGTATTATGCATATTTTGTGCTCGTGTCAATCTTTTTGTCTATTATGAGCATTGAAAATGAGGTAATTTATGTCATCTGAGGAAAGAAATGTCTCTGTTCTTTTTTCAGGTGAGAATCATTTCTCAGGGTTGAGGATAGATAGTTCTAAACTTGGTGCAGATCCTGGCATGCCTGTAGAAATTTCGTCAGAGGTGGAAGGAGCTGCTAAAGTAGAAAATAATCGAAGTCCTACATATCGCTGTAAGAAGTGCCGACGGCTTGTTGCATTGCAAGAACATGTCATAGATCATGTTCCGGGTGAGGGTGAGACAGCCTTTGAGTGGCACAAACGGAAAAGTGGCAACCCTTTCAACAAGTCTAATGAATCTGAGTGTTCATCCATATTTATTGAGCCTCTACGGTGGATGAAAGCTGGTAAGAAAACATTCAATCAACTACAATACTACAATGTCTCTATTTTTCCAACAAGCTGTGAATTTATGCTGCACTTTTTGTGCAGAATGTTCCCATAATTTTGTATAAGAGATTAAGAATAGTCTTCTATAATATTTTGAAGTGTGTGTTACCTCTTTTTTCTTGCCTCTCAGAACATCTACCAAATTGTTTTTCTTGACTGCTCCCTACATTTCAAATTATCTGTTGTTTAAAGTAATGTACACATTTTATGAAAATTATCAATTGCATAAATTATGAGAAAATAATATTCTTTGACTAAAATACTTTTATTAAATGAGCTAGAATGTAGTTATATGTTAATTAACTATTTAGGCTATATATTAATAAAGATATTTTTTTTTTAAAATAATTTTTTTATTTTGTAAAGTAGTAAATATTTTGAAACAAACCAAGATTCCTAGAGTGGCAGATAATTTGGAATGGAGAGAGTACATTTGGGTGGAATGTTATATGGAGACACACATGTAAGGTTGTTTGGTGATATACTAAGCTATACACATAAATATGCATAAAATGACAGTTTTTTTTACTGATATCTCTTGTCACTCAGTTGAGGAAGGCGCATTGGAGGGAAAGCTGTCCTGTGCTCATTGTGATGCCCGTTTGGGATACTTCACTTGGGCAGGCATACAATGCAGCTGCGGAAGCTGGATAACCCCAGCTTTTCAACTCCACAAAAGCCGGATAGACATAAGCCCTATGTAACCCTTGTTGGGTCACTTTATGCATATTCTCATTCCGCAATAAGGGATGCCACCTATATTTTTGTCATTGTTCTTGGACTTGTGTTCTGCTCAAGTTTTCCAAGCTGGTCCACTGCCAATGAAGTTATGGAAGGAAGGATTGAAGTCTTGTTCTTTGGACATGCTCAAGTTTTCCAGGCTGAACCAATGCAGTTATATATGGAAGGGAGGATTGTAGTTTTACACTTTTGTGATTCTTCCAGAATGACTTTTAGGAACTATGATTGGAGATTAAGGATTATGCGTTTCTTGTAAATGGCAAGGCATGAGTTGGGTTTCCAATATTAGGGCTTGTTCCCCATATGATTTTACCGTAAGCAAGCATGAAGTTTTTTTCTACAAAAGAAAAATGAGTGTTATCCATTGTACCTGGTTTTCTTTTATTCTTATTATGCTAGTTTTTTTCTTCGGTGTGAAGCAATTGGCTACAGGTTGAAACAGACACAAGGCTATGAATCTAATGGATTATTACATCTGCATGAGCTGAATTCAGATATGTTTCTTGCCTAGCATTTCCACGCCCCTTCTCTTCCGTTCATATTTTTTTGGGTCATTTGCCATAAGGCAAATGGATCAGAACTTGATTGCTCAGGTCACAATTAATTGTTGAACGTGTCATCAGACGTTATCAGGTCTCTGCTGTGCTGGAAGTACTTACTGAAATCAAAATAGTTTCCTTCTAATTAAAAGGTAATCAAGAAATCGAACCAAACAGCGTGGCCTCGCGGGGAACCCTTGGAATTTCGTGTGCGTAGGACTGCACAATCTACTAAAAGCTTAATACAAAAATATAATGCACTGCACAGCATAACTATACACGTCATAGGATTATGTTAACAAATATAATATAATAGAATAGAATTCTTGTCAAATTTTAATTTAGGTCAGGGTTTAAAATATATTAATAAACTTAGTAGTTCTACTAACTAAGCTTAACAATATTGGCAGGTGGCTGGTTCTTATGAGTGTTTGGATTCACATCGGACAATCTAAAATTACGGTGAAATATCAATTAACGTTATTTTAAGTAAATATTTACATGTTTAGTCCTACATTGAGAAATTGATTGTGGATCCAAAATTGAGTTAAAACAACTTTCAATAGTTTTTGTATTAAATTAAAAATAAATAAATAATATATGTATTGAAAGTTTAAAGACTTTTTATACTATTATTCAATTACAAATTATTATATATAGTAAGTTTGTTGACTTTTGCAATAACTTACTTAAAAGTCATACTTATCGTGGTTTCTAATTAACAGTATAAAACTTTTAAATATTAAACTACTAAAAATTTTATACTAAAATTTACTACTTTTAGAATAAAAAATTCAACTATAAATTAATTTTAATCAAAATTAATTTTACAATCGCCCAACGCGTACAAAAATACTTTGATAGAATAGATTATACTATTTTAGTGATTTTTGCACCTCAGAATCTAGTCTTTTAATTGTTGACCGAGTGATGCCTTTTTTCACATAAAAAACAAACAAAAAAAAACGGAGCAGCTCTACCTCTTCCTCTCAACTCTTAATTGTTGTTTTATTCACATAAGGAAGAGAGAGAGTAGCTCTACCTCTCCCTCTCAACTCTTAGTTGTTGTTTAGAACAACATTTTGATTATATAGCCATAACAATCTCAATTACAAGGCACACTTTGGGCATCGAATGTTTACGGTCAATATCGCATCTCAGTGTGAATTACATTTTCCAATTCGACATCAGCGTATAAATTCCTAGGTGTTAACAAAAGATTACATATAGAACTTCTTCGATGCATTCAAACCCGTTGTTAATAAAATCCAGTGAATAAAACTTTGCTCATGTGAGAGCCAGCATGCACGCAGTAACCTCTCCTTAAATGATGAGGAAATAAAACTAAGATCACATTAAAGGGGTTAACTTACAGCCACAATTAATTTCACCTTCCCTAAAATGAGAGGTCAAAAATTTCCACATAAAAGCTTAATTTTTCACCCAATTTTCTGGGACACCAAATTAACCTCAACAAATGGTAAGTTTGGAGGCCAACACCTCCACAATTTGCAATATGATTTTCTTTCAGACTTATTTAGTGTTGGGTGGGTGGGGGGTTTACAAAAAAATTCATTGTAGACAATAAGCAGATCTCATCAGAGTGACATTGTCAACAGCTTTCACAGACCAGCATGGAACTGGGCTCCATGTGCTTTAAACAAACTGCATAGAAGAACCTGCAGCTACAAATATCTGATTCACATTTCATAAAAATATGCATACTTTCAATATGTTGCAAGTAATTTGTACAGGATCCTAACTCATTCGTCTGTCAATGCCAGTACTGAAATGGATATCTAAAGATTCAAGTTAAGGTGGGAAAAATGATCCTGCGAAGGAGGAATATCCTTGAGGATGATACTATGAATGCCTGAAGTTCACAAACATCCTCACATCATGATTAGTGAATTTCCAATCCTTCATGATTGGAATTCCATCTATCAATTCGGAACAAGCCGGCTCTCATTTACGCAGAACATTTATGGAATTAGTGAGACTGTGCCTCCAGTAGGATGTTGGTGGCCACATTGACATCATTTCTGGCCTGCACCAGGGCTTGTCTGGCAGAATTCCTGTCAAAGCCCATAGAGACGAGGGTACTGATTGAGTCCTCCGATGGTTCTGCTGCAGATTGCATTGGAGCAGGGTAGTTTCTCTGCAGTCAACAGATGATATTAATTGTCAAAAACTATATAATCCTATATATTCCTTCTAGGAATGTTGACACAGTGAATGTAAAGCCATAACTCACATCATCAAATTGCACGACAAACTTCTCAGCTAAATCATAGCTTAAAACCTCCTTGCTTTGATTAATTATATTTCAAACAACCAAGTAAAGCTCAGACATGGATCACGGACAGCATAAATACAATGGCAAAACGACTAAAAGAACAACAACCAATACCTTTCCTACTAGGCAGGGTCAGCTAAATGGATAAAGAAACACAATAATGTTCTATTGTGAACCATGTCTATATATAAACCATTTTCCCACAATACGTGCTACCCCAACCTTTTTTTCTAATGCATTCATAGAGCTGCAGAGATCAAACCTGGATCCCATGCTTGCTGGATGAACAGCAAGTCCACCAAGCCACAGCATGCTTGGTTTACACACTACCTCTAGGGGTGGAAGTGAGCCAAGCTAAGTTGAGCCATGCCTAACTTAGACTAGGCTTGACAAGAATAAGCTTAACTTAGGCTATGCTCAGTTTGTTAAGAAAATGAACCAGATTTTTTGGCTCAAGCTCAGCACACTTCTAGCTCACAAGCTACTTGAATTTGATATGCCAAACTAAAAATCCTATAATCAATACTTTTTATTTAATTTTTATCCTTTTTAATTGAAAAAAGTATTTAATAATACAAAATATAACATCAAACACACACAAAGCTATGAGCCAGACATAAGAACGCTCAAGCTCAACTTATTTATCAAATGGGCCATTATTTTCAACTCGAGCATAGTTCATCAACTCATGAACATTGCATGTCGAGATGTTAATGAATCAAGCCATGAGTATCTAGTGAGCTAGCTTGACTCACTTCCAGACCTAACAAACTGTAACAAGTTCAGTTTGCATTGAAGATACTGGAGGAAAAGCAGCAAATGATTTGACAGAAGCTGCAAGCTAATATGCATATAAATATTAATGTTTGTGTTCAAAAGGTGCTGGGAAACAATTCAAATTTCAATTCCAAATTTCTAGGATATTATTTAGATTTAAAAAATAGTATTTGTATTTTAGGAATCTGTTTCTTTTTTTAATATTAGGATGTAAGTTGTATAAATAGGAGTTTTTGAAATGAGAAAAACCACCCAGCCGGTAGAAGGGGTCACCACCCTAAGAGAGGGTGGTCATGTGAAAGGAAGGTTGCAGAAGTTCGTCTAAAAAACTTGTAATGAAATGTATTTTATTGAGAGAATAAATGAGATGTTTTCGTGGACATAAGCAAGGGGTGCCGAACCACGTTAAATAAATTGGTGTTTTTCCATTGTTTCTATTTGTGATTGTGTGTGAAGGGGTGTTGTTGCCCCAACAGTGGTATCAAAGCTAATGGTTGTGCAGCCTGGTGACCTGTGAGGAAGAGTATTGAAGCTTGATGAAACTGATGGTGGATTTATGTGGGGTCCTTATGTTGAAAGTCTTATTGGTAATGGGAAGTCAAGCAACATGTCTTGGCAGTTAATGGCGATGCAAATTTTTGTGTCAAAAGTCTTCTTGGCAATGGAAAAGTCAAGCGATGTGTCCTGGTAGCTAACAGCGGTGCAAGTATAAGAAGTATCACTATCTAATACTCGCGGAGCAAAGGCAGGGAATACCCTAAAGTTTGTGAAACAAAAGCGTGATTAGAAAAGATTGCGACAAGCATCCATGACGATGAGGGTAAAAGAGGAAACTTGAAAATTTTAATTGAGGAAGGAATTGTTAGGAAACAATTTGAATTTCAATTTCAAATCTCTAGGATATTGTTTAAATTTAAAAATAGTTTTGTATTTTAGGAATTTGTTTCTTTTCTTAATATTAGGATACAAGTTGTATAAATAGGGTTTTTGAGATGAGAAGAACTACTTAACCTGTACAGAGGATTACCACCCCAAGAGAGAGGGTGGTTATGTAAAAGAGGGTTTCACAAGTTTGTCCAGAAAACTTGTAATAGGATGTATTTTATTGAGAGAGAATAAATGAGATGTATTCGTAGACGTAGGCAAGAGGTGTCGAATCATGTTAAATAAATTAGTGTTCTTCCGTTGTTTCTGTTTGTGGTTGTGTGTGAAGGGGTGTTGTTTCCCCCACAAATGGGAATAGGCTTCATTTGTGAGATTACTACATGTACACCCAACTTCAAATATCAAGGCTGCATAGAAAGCTTATAGGGTCATCAAAATCATAAAAGCATAGCTGCCTAAGTTATGCAAATCAAACCATAAAAGAATTACAGGCACAAAGTAAAACTTGCCTCCATTTGGCGAGCTGGATAGGAAGGTACATTCCCGACAACATTCCTTGTTGATGATGCAGCCCGTGGACTCCCCATAGATGGCAACGAAATTCGTGAAAAAAATGATGAGATCAACTCTGGGAACTGTAGTGGAGGATCACATAAGCACAAATAAATAACAACTTCCCAGTAATCACTTGAGGTATAATAATATATACTGCATAGTTTTTGAAAGTAATACATTCAAATTATGGGGAAAAAGAGTACAAGTGGAAAAACAACATAGTCTAAACATAAAAAAATACTTTTTCATGGAAGTTACATTTCATAATATTAGATGAATGAAGGCAATATAATGGAGAATAACAAGACAAATATGGCAGTCTTCATTACATCATATAGCAGATTTGCATGTAGAGACCAGACAAATCTATATACCTAGAGAATGTAGGAAGCACTTTGTGGAGTCATATTGACAATTAGACAAAATCTTAATTTATTATCACCATCCACCTCAAACAAGAACAAGATCGCCAGCTAGCATTTGGTTTACAGATAAAAGGGCAGGCAGCATCTAATCTGTAAGTTCTATATAATGCCCATGAAGATTCAAGATCAATTTGTAAAGTTGTGTAATGCATTGCAAGAATGAAAAGTTCCACTTTACTATCCTGAAACTGTCTCTGGATCTTAATAAAGACAGTCACCTAATGCCACTCATAAGCAAGGAATTTAAGCTCTGTTAGGTTTATTTGGTGAAAGAACTTCACACTTTTCAAAGCAAAAACACACATTCCAAGATAAACAGATTCCCTTATTAAAATCATAGTTATCAATCCTGGATAGTGGTGCATAGCAGCCAGCCCTAAAAACACTATGTTGGATAGTGAGTTGCAGGATAACTGCTATTCTAAAATTTTGAGATGCAAATTAAATAATTTATACCACATATATAAACGCTTATATATATATATATATATATATATATATATATATATATATATATATCAAGACATGTTGGTAATTAATGAGAACATAGAACACAGCATTGCAATGGGGACAGAGCAGAGCACAGTCACAGGGTTGGCCAGAAACCCCACATCAATGCCAGAAATGTCACCAGAAGATAGAACAAAAGTGACAAGTAGAGAGAACAAAACAAAGCAAAGCCATAGAATGAAGGTTGGGACTTGGGTGTCACCAGAAAACCACGACCTGAGTGTCACCAGAAAACCACTGGAAATGGGTGGCTTTGCCGCTCTGGTCGCACACAGAACAGAGAGGAGAGAAGCATGAGAAAAATAAACTAGAGTTAGGGTTTTTTGCCCTAACCCCCTCCCCTTCAAAATGACATGTTTAAGGGTAAAATTGGGTTTCCAGGCAGGTCTTGCTGAAGCAGCAATATAGCACTGCAAAATGCCACATTTTGGGTTGCGAAAATGGCCACAACACCCACGAATGAAAAACACACCACTATTGAAGTTCTGTGACAGCCAATGGCCACTCCGCCATGCACCACTGCAAAAGCACACTATTGATAATTGCGATTAAAACACACTTTGAAAACCTTGCTATCACTAACTTCGTTTTGTTAGCAATACAAACAGGCATTTAATGTTTACATTAATAGTCTAATACTAGAAAGATTTTAAATTTGGTTTTATGTCTAAAAAGCAAAGTTCAAAACATGCATGACATTGAAAGAATCTGACCATTGAATCATGATTTATGAGTAATTAATATGTTGACTTTTTCATGCCAAATATGAAAATTTAAAACTACAATTATGTGATTATATACGTATGCATGTAAGTACATGTATATATATAACTCAATAAAGAAGGTGCTTAAATAAAACTAGGCACCAATTATATTCATAATATCAATATTGCATGCCAAATTTTAGAAACATAAACAGCCACAAGTCTGTGGTGTGTATGAATATATGGATATAACTCCGTATAGAAAGCAACTTAAATCAATCTAGTCATTTAATTATAAGTAATTGATATGTTGATTTTGCACACCACATTTTTTAAATTTAAATAACCTTGTGGGATCAAATAGTTGGTATGAACTTTTGCTTGAAAAGTATAACTTTTGTTAATCTTAAGATACATCAAATATCAATGGATGAATGGAATACAAAGTAAATCTTCAATTAATAAGAAACTTTCAAAACATGATGTGAATGATGGAACTATTTCCAATCCAACAGTAAAACTAATGAAACATTCGTCCTATAAAATGGTATTAATTTGAGTAAGAATAATTTTGATTAACAATATCAATGAAACCTGCCACAATATACACATATCTTCCTTAGAGAAAGCTTGAATTCATATTAAAAGGTAAACATATTACAGGCCATCTGAATGCGCTGACACATAATTGCTGAAATCTAAAATAACAAAAACCTCAAATTTCAGACTTAAATTTACCTTTGCTTTGCGGATGTAAAAGACATTCAAACGGTACAACGAACCAGCAAGGATGCCACACACCCCTGGTAAGATAGACCTTTTCCATGATGACAAAAGAAGCTACAATAATATAAATTAGTTTTCAGACACTGAATGATTCTAGAAATGCACAAGTTATGTAAGCACCCATAATTCAGTTCAACAATACCTGAAGACCACCTAGATATATGAATGACTTGTCTGAGAAGAGGAAACTAAAGACACGAAATCGTGTTGAAACCGGAATGTCAAAGAAAAAGGGTACAAATGAAGCAAATATAAGGCCATAAGGTCCAGGAGTGACTAGGTATGCTGTAGGATCTGCAAAGAGCAGACATAAAACTGTCAAAGTAAGAATAAACACAAGTTACTTAAAAGAAAAGGCCAGTACTTTGAACATCAAAGTGCATAAAGCCAAACATAACTGACCAGAGAATAACATATTAAACACTGAATTGCTATATCAAATTAAAGAATCAGTATCCACAATTTGCACACAGTAAACTGCTCTATCAAATTCTTACATAATATGTATGTGCCATTCGGCACTATAAAAAAAAAGGCAGGACATTCATATATCATTCAACATGCCTACAAGTAGGAGTACAAATGAGAAAGCTATTCGTGAATTATTTGAGCTCAACTTGTTGAATGCTTAATCAAACTTGTTTATTTTACAAAACTAGTAACAAGCTCAATCTTGACTATAGATTCAATTATATAAATGAGTCAAGCTCAAGTGTTATAAGTTTGACACTAAAAGCCAGTGAATAGCTAGTGTGAGTGTGTTCCTATAATGATAAAAAATATTTACATAAGAAAATTGGTGTACTTAGTAAATTGTAATTTTATATAAGAAAATTATCATTACGGCATTACCTAACTTCCCCGTCTAAAGATTCTTTAACTATTTTTATTTAAATTTTTATTTCATCTTCTAGCATGAAAATGTCTATTAAATACTAAATTAATAAACTTTAAAATATTTCAAGATTTTATAAAGGGAAAAAAATAATTAAGTTATAAATGAGTGAAACCATTCGAGCTCAAGCTTCACATTATTAAAGAAGCAATGCCCAAGCTTTAAATTGACTCCTTTAAATAAAAGAGTCAACCCTAAGCATCATATTGTTTTTGCAAGCCAAGCTTGAGCTTCTAGTGTTCAGCTTGGCTTGACTCATTTACACCCCTACTTAAAAGTATGCTATTGCCAAGAAGCAGAAGAGCAGATCGTCTATATAAACAAATAAAATGTTTTCTTAGTTTTCAAACCTCCTGATGGAAGATTTCGTAATCATGGGTTGTTGTGAGGATTTCAATACAAAACCAGCTCACAGCATGAAGATTGAAAGTACAGTTCGAGGAGTTGCGATTTTATGCTTATGCCTATAATGGTTGAAGTATCCCTAAAGAAGAAACCTTTCGAGCCTTCCAAAGGATGACTTCTCAAATGAAGATGATTTGGTATTTATGAGATTGTCAATCATCACGATACTTCTGATATTAGAGCAAGTCAGTTGCTATGATGGTATATTGGTATGTTAGTTAGGAGTATGCCAAAGAATTGTTTCATCTCTAAAACACCCCATCATGTGAATGCCCTTTGGGCTTGAACAGTTGAATAAAGCATGAACCCACTGCATAATGTGCTGGAAATCAATTCAAAAAAGAATTGAAGCATATAAAAAAAAATCCTGACTGTTGATCAAACAGGCTGCTGTCCCATGTCAAGGAACTGTAAGAATATCAACAAAACACCTCATTATATCAATATTGTATCCTAAAATATTTAGTGTATTTTAGATGAATTTGGCTCCTCTAAAGTAAGATGTATAAAGTGAGAAAGTAAGGGCTTATCTGTCGTTGATTTAAAATGGATTGTTTATAAAATGCTTTAATTTCAAATTAATGGTGAATAGTTTCACTTTCTAACTTTACACATCTCCTTGCTTAGAGGAGCTAAATCCATTTTAGATGATCTCTTAGGAGTTGTTTCCATATTTCATTATATTGCATGATTTGTTTCTTATTTAATTAGGATTAGGAATTTAATATTAGTATAAATATGGGTTAATGCATTGTATTTTGTAATACATCCATCACACCAAATATCAACATAATTTTATTATTACAAGCATTGCTTTCCTCTCTTATTCCTTCCCTGCTTAAAATGATCAGTAGGAACAACTATCTCAAAACCTAAAGCGGTTACGAGTAAGGCCAAGAGCGCTCTTCAACTAATAACTATTTAATAAAAATTAATGGACATCTGTCGGGTTGGGTGGCTAGCACACAATTATAACAGCAGCTCAGAAAATAACAGATAAATCAACCATGATGATAATAAATACAACATAGTCAGTGGGGTTTTCTGTGCTAGAGCCACATCAATGCCCGAAAATTTTAGAACAAGGGAAATTACTTCATTCTTCATGCTCAGAAGCAAGACATGTTTTTAACTGATTGGTGTGCTGTGTTGCATGTTACTTAGGTTTTTTTTTTTTCCTTCTACTCTTGGTTTAGTTCTTGAGGATTTCTTATCCTCTTGCTTTTGTGTGTCTCTTTTCAATCTTAATAAATTCTCTTTTTATAAAAAAAAGGTTTGAAAATGTCTTCTAACAACCTTTACCCCACAGAATTTAACAGGCTTACAGACTTGGTGAAAATTACACATGAATTATACTTACTCTTTAATTAGACATTGATGATGAAATGATATTGATTACAGGAAATAAGGAATCAAGTTATAAATATGGATAAGTCAGTTTGCCTCATTTAGCAAATGAACACATGATAAACAATTCAAAGAGTATCTACTTGGACACTATAGTGGAAGCTCTTGTGTCATTAGAAAAATAAACAATTCAATTCAGAGGTTTGATCAAAATAAAATACATTATATTACTAAGGTTCAAAAGAATGTAAGAGTATATACTCGAACACTACAGTGGAAGTGTGTTGAATCAAGAGTAGGCAGTATAAGTGTCTTCATTATGGATGCATTATTCTGCCTCCACTAATGAAATGTCAAGCCAACTTGTTGAGTTCTTGCAATTGTTTGGCTCATTAAAACCACTAGTCACTAGCTTACCCTTGTCTTCCCAATAGAAACATAGAATTCATTAAGGAAGAACCCTAATCATTAGCTTCACAAACACACTTTAGATGCATTTAATTTCCGCTCAATGTAGTATACACAAATGAATAACTATTGTGATGCTGTTAAAATCAGACGCAAAAAAACTTATCAGCCTTGTGTTCCAGGAATAAGCAGCCATACGCTCAGAGCAATCTCATATATCTACCCTTTTTTCAGTTACATGCTACTTACCTTATTATTCCGGGTGAGAAGTTAAAGGAAAACAAAATCATAACTTTGTGATTGTGAACATAAACACATTAGTACCTCATTATAAAAAGCACCAACTGACACTCCTCAAAATTTGGTAATTAAAATCAAACCTTAGCTTTAACATAGAGTTTTGACTCTTGTACTTGGCTATTCTCCCGTTCAACCTTTCATTGTTACACCATTAACATCAAGCATAGAAGTGTACAGGCACCCCAAATATCTTGGTATTCTCGGTACTTATTTCATAACAAAACAGGTCACTATTCTTCTGTCAGAACATCTTGTCATCTGAACTGGCGTAAACCATCTTTTTGGCCAGAATTAGATTTAATGGAATGGCTAAAGAAGCTACCTTAATGTAACTCATTCATGTATATGAATTCATGTCATTGGACTTGATAAGATATAGGACCATTTGCAAACAAAAGAAAAAATATCAACTTGAACTTATAGAACTGAAGCATTAACAACACATTTAAGATACTATTTACAGGAAGAAAAACAGTGTCATCAGTAAACTTTGAACCCACTTACTCATTAGAACAGAAAATGATAACAAGTTGATGATAGGCATTTTGAAGTAAAACAATCACATGATTAAGGCACATTTTTTGTAGAAATAGTATAATGCCAAATGTCCTGAAATTCATTCACTTAATGATACAAGCTACTGACACAAACAATGACCCTTGATCCTTTAAATCAAAATAAATCAAATGGTTGTGAACATTATAATAATAACTTGAAGAATTAAATTTTTAATCACCTAATGTGGGATAAAACTTCAAATGCAAAACTCAACTTCTTTATGGTCAAACTCAAACAGAAAAACTCGTTTATCACTTTATGTACTACAAAATGTGCACTGTCAAGCAGTTTGTTTAGCCTTGCCTAAATAGCATTGAGACATTTTGTTATTGATACTGAGAAACGAAGGCACCAAAGTGGTTTAAATTAAGTATGAAGTTATATCAGCATTAACATCTCATATGAAGGGAAGTTCCTCATTAAAGGTCAACCATATATCCTGCCATATGTGTTCCTCATTAAATCGGTATTTGAAAAAGGTCACCAAATGCCAAAAAAAAGGTCAAAAGATGAGACAAAAACAGTCAAGAAGGAAAATTCAGCACATGAACACATGACATGCACAACCAAAAACATTAAGCAAAATGTATCACAAGAAAAATCATACACAGATATTGATCAAAGTTAAAGTGGTGAAACAAAGCCATACAAAGACAACTATTGAGAATAATACCTTTTAAAAGTGCTACAGCAAGGACCTCAAACAGTAGCGAAGTTAATATGGAGAACACGATAAAGACCTGCATATGGGGTGCACAGAGATATTTCAAAACCACATAAAAGATAAAAGGTACAGCAAAACAAACAACCCCCTCCCCCCGCCCGGGTGTGCATACGCATTTGTGAGGTTGTTGTGCAGATGGAGAACCAAAGATGAAGGTGGGTATGGTATTGAACATAATAGCATTGACAATGCATCAAGGCACATGATGATGATGGATAGGTAGCTATTTTGAACAGGAGACAATGGAAAAGGCAATGAAAACATGAAATTTGTTCCACAATTGTATGAGGCAATGGTACAAATCAACCTAACAAATTGAATACTTTACTTTTTTTTATTAAAAATATATCTAGAGATGGCACATAAACTCCTGGATATAAACTTACAAAACACAAATTACCTACCGAGTATTTATTGGAACCTATCTGTCTCTCAAAGACCCTGAAATAATATAGCAGATACAGTCCAAACATCAACTCTGGTGTTGATGAGAAGGAAAATACGGACATGATCAACTTCCAAAGGCGAAACTTTCCAAAAATATCCTGCCAGAAAGAGAAAAGAACGGGTTAAGACTACATAGTTGATGCACAATAAGTTCAGGTCTGCGCAAGACATAAATGTTTTTAGTGTTTAAACACTCTAGAGAGCAAGGCCAATAAAGAACAAGTAGTGCAGTATTTATTCTCCCACCAGATTTGTTCATTAATACCATTATCCCTAACTACAATTCCAAGAGAAATAACAAAATGAATCTGAAGCTCAATTTTAAATCAAAGGAGATTTTACCCCATGGATCAATCCTATATACACTTACCATCACAAATTGACATATCATACCAAGCAATTTTAAATAAACCCAAATCATTACCTTAAAAAAAAGGCATTCAAACTAATTTAGGATCAAAATCAAAATTTCAAAACCAAATGACCGACCCAATTCACTCCCAAGTCCTAAAACACGTGAATATCACACACAAAACCCAGTTACACATTCTTAAAATAACACATTGGACCTAATTACAAGTCATTACATAAAACAAAAAAGAGACAAAAATTAGAAGGAAAAGGTAAAAGGGGCACCTGATAAGACAACCCCAGAGTGTTGTAACGGCCCTGGATCCCGAAGAAGATTGTGAAAAGCGCCGAAGCAATGATGAAAGCCCTTGTGACAGGAGCATTTGCTGCGAACACACACACACGTAGCAAAGCATTTGAACATCATAAGCACGAATCAAAAAGGGAAAAACTTTGTGACGAAAAAGGTAAAGGGGGTGTGAAAAATGAACACCCCAGATGATTATTCGGTTCGGGAAAGAGAATTGACGCACTGAAACCAGATGGGCCTCCGTTCATCTTCGCAGTGAAGCAGAAAGCAACGACCTTTTCTTCAGAGTTTTTCTGGGTTTTTTTTTTTCCCCCCTTCTCTTCGTTGTTGTGTTTGCTTCTTTGAAAGTTTTTCCTCAGTTTGCTTTATATTGAATCAATTAATTATTAATTATTTAATTGAATTTGAATATGTTAATGGAAAAGAAAATAAAAAGTGATTGAATGACTTCTTTGGAGTCTTCTCCTCCCTCTAACAGCCTCTTTCATGGAAGGAGTTAGGCGGCTTACTTTTTCTTTTTTTTTAAATTGTGACAAATCCAAATGAATAATGAGTGCAGTAAGTAAACACACGTCGTTTTATATTTTAAGAATTTAAATATTTAATAAGAATTTTTATTTTTTAAATATCTAATTCCATATTATAAGTTAGAATAGATTAGTTGAAAGCAATGTTTTAAAAATTTTATCTGTCACGGAACCGATAATAGCACCGGTTTAACGTTCAAGTGTTTAATCATGATTAAATCGTAATTGAATCGGTAATAATTACATAATATAATATAACATATTAAGCATTATTAAAAAATGCGAAACTTTTGTCTAAAAAATTATATATATTAGGATTCAATTTTTATATATTAAAACTAACTGTTAAGTTTTATTTCTTTTTTATTTTGGTACAACTTTTTTTATTTCTTTAAGATAAAAAGGATTTGTGTATATTGTGTAGTTTAGTATTGTTCAAAGTTGTTCTTTCTCTTGCAAAACTTAAGAATTGTAGAGATCATTTACCTATAAAAAAAATTGTAGAGATTATTAATTCATCTTATTACTAACAATCATACTGTGTTTTTGGTTTTCAAATAAATTTAAAAATATATAGATTAGTTAAAAGTAGTTTAAAATGATCAATTTTCACAAAAATCTGTTAAATTAAAATAAATTATAAATTAACCTGAATTTACCTGATTAGTATATCTTGAACAAATTTAAACCACTTTTGGAAGTTATGAAACCGTCTCTTACAAGAATGAGAGAAACAAAAATCATACTTTAAAATAACGATGAACTAATTACATCAAAGATTTCAGTTATTTATTTGGGTGAAAGAAAATGAGTGATTTATGTCTAACAACAATTATATATTATGATACATGATTTTAAGACTCTCACTTTAAAAGCAAAAGTCCCACATCGGTAATATTACTCCCACATTAGTTCCCTAACATGAAACATTGTCCAATTAGTCCCACATCAATAGTATACATAGAGGTATCAAAATAAGCCGCCTGAATGTGAAAAGCGAAACAGATCAGACCAACCCAAATTTCTTATGGGTCACATGTTTATTGTCCCAACTTGGCTTGTTTGACTCAAATTGACCTATTTTTTTGTCTAAATTTATATAAATTTTAAAAGAAAAAATAAAAAAATAATATTGAACCAAATAGGTATGATAATTTTTAGCCCAACACTTCATGGGCCTAGTCTAGCCCATCAAGTCGAGCCAAATTGGTCGGGTTCTTTTCAAGCCTCAAATTTAAGAGTCTATTTTGGCCTAACTCGTCAAGCCATCGAGCTAGGTCAATTTTTCTAGCTCTAAGTATACAATACATGCTGCATTGCTGCCTTCGATTTAACTCTATTAATCTGGCAACTATGAGTTTAGAGTCTTACACACTAGTGCATTGCATGGGAGTGCACTTCTTTTCCTATAAAACCAAATAGCTATTTTCAAACTGAGCAAAGGTAATGTGTGCTCTGTACATGGAATTTCACAATCAGTGCAAAGTTTTTATAACAACCCACTTAAACCCTTTAATCCACCTGTTTACATGGTTTTTGATCTGTTTTATCGATTTAAGATCGGTTTTGGTATAGAATGGTTTTATGATTGTTATGGACCAAACATTAAGCTGATTTATGGTCTAATTGGTTTAACCAGCTAGTTTGATACAGTTTTAATAACTATGTTCTCAACATTCTATCTTTTCTTTCCTTTAGATGTGCATTTCACA
Organism: Spatholobus suberectus; assembly: GCA_004329165.1. Classification (NCBI taxonomy): domain Eukaryota; kingdom Viridiplantae; phylum Streptophyta; class Magnoliopsida; order Fabales; family Fabaceae; genus Spatholobus; species Spatholobus suberectus. The sequence goes on along the minus strand of CM014732.1, from coordinate 27,163,179 downwards.
CTATCTTTGCAACTAGTTAAAAAATTTCTTTGTCAATCATCTCAAACTATCTTTCTTTTATTTTTATCTATATATTTGATCTTCTTAATCTTCTTTATTTTTTAATCTACCATCTTTTATTTCTATTTCGAAATTTAATTTTAATATATTTTTTTAAAACATTTGTCAATAGTTAAAAATAACTTTATACCAAAATTTAAATTATTTATTACAAATCCAAAATATAACTTATATATTCAAAGATATTTATTTATTATGAAATCTAATTATAATAATTTATGAATTAAAGAATTATTTGTTAAAAATTAATTATATAGAAGTAAACATTTATTTTGTATAATGTATTAGCTAAAATGCTAGTTAACTTTTTATTTTAGGATAGCAAAAATCTTAATAATCCACTAGGACCAACATAGTGATAAAGGGTTTGGGTAGTTTGCATGAAGTCTTAGCTTCGAATCTCATTGTCATTATTGTACATCATAGAGCAAAATCTTAATGCTTAAAACAATGTAAATCTTGCAACCTTCACTTTCAAAATCAAGGAGTTCTTTGAAGTCTCTTTGAGGATTGACTCCTTGTTATTCATATTCTCTTGAATAATGGGGTCAACAACTTCATCTTATGCACCAAGTTATAGTACCCTTTCTTAACCTCAACCAAAAAAATAAAAGGGAGAAGGCTTACAAAGAAGAAAGTAGAAGAGAGATGGAAGAAACAAAAATCATATTAGAGAACAAAAAGGTAGATAGGAAAAAAAAATATAGGAGAGTGAAGGAGAATGAAAAATTAGAACCTTTGGTGGGACAACTGAAAAGGTAGAGAAAAGCCACATTTTGTTCTAGTTTTGGTACCAAGAAGGCCTAGGGTGAGCTTCATCTTCTTCCCAATTACAAACAACGACTTCAAAATTGAAGGAATGGATACCACTTTTGTGGTGAAATTATGCTCTAAAATTGGGATACATACAATGCAAAGATCAAATTCCTTTGCTTTAGTTTTCAGACTTCATTATTTTATATGCAGTAGGAGAGAGAAAAAAACTTACTCATAAGTGATGTGTTATGACAATTTCAACGGGAGAAGAAAAGGAAACGGTGCATTGGTATGAACGTAAATGGTGTAGAAACAGTGCAACTTTTAAGTTCAATTTTTGGTATCAACATGCTGTGGTAACAATGCAACTTTTAATTCCCAAAACCCATCTACTACAAACTAATTTTTTAGAATTTTTATTATTAAAATATGAAAGGAAAAATATAACCTTATTAAATACAAAAGCCTGAAATGACTTGTGTACCCCTATTTTGGGTGACAAAAATGGCTCCAATAACCCTTATTTTATATATGTATAAGATGATTCATAGGTAAATGTTAGTCAAGTGGAGGATCAACTAATTCAACAAATGAGTTATGGTTGATCTAAATACGTGACTTCTTATAATAACATGATAGTTAATGGGTATAAGTTTCACATTATGGAGAATGGACAAAGATAAAGCTACAATGAATAGGGGGTATGTGTTCAAGGAAGCATTTTGATGAGAATGACCTAGACTATTATGGCATTATTGAAGAGATGTTAAAATTATCATATTTAAGAAGTCAAAACACAATATTACTTTTACCTTGTGTTTGGATGAGGAATTTTAAGAGGGTAATTCATTTTTATAGGAAATTTAAAATACTTTGTGGTGAAATATGTTGTTTGGATAGGAAATTTAGTAAAAAATTGAAATTTTAATAATTTATAAAGGTATTTTGATTACCTAAAATTGTAGAATTTCAAATTCTACCAAAAAAGTAAGAATTTCAAATTCTTCATACTCATTTTCTCTCACCTCTATGACTATTTTCTCTCTCCTCTCTCCCTCTCTCTCTTTTCTTTCTCTCTCCTCTCCCTCTCTTCTCTCTTTTTGTTCTCTATTTCTCTATGGCCTTTCTCTTTTGAAGAAGCAAGAAGAGAATTACTCTTGCCCCTAAGGAGATTTAATATAGTTTTGATGATTTAGCCTATTGATGAGTGCAAAGTTGTAATGTGTGTTTATGCATGTGTGTGCGTCATTGTGAGTCTTATATGATTTATCTTTATCCTTGATGGTTTGATGGTAATGAGTTCAATGTTTAAGACTTAAAGGTTTAACAAAATGGAAACATATTTCTATAAGTCTAAAATTGAGTTTAAAGAGAAATAATTGGATAAAACTAAGTCTTAAATTGATAGGAAATGAAAGCCATAGTATTAAAGCTTTAGAACAATTCAATCCTATGTTTAAGAACCATTTAATCGATTAAATTAGCTTTGTAATCGGTTAAGTTCGGTTAAATTCGTGTAAACAGTGGAAATCTACACTGTTTTAACTAGTTAAATTGATATGTAATCAGTTACATGTTTTCTGTTTTAATTAGTTACAATATTATGTAATCAGTTATTTCTGTTGTAACTAATTACATAATTCTGTAACCAGTTACATAATATAACGCTATTTTTGTCCTATGCAAAAATAACTAGTTACAAACCTATGTAACTAGTTATTCCTAGCAAGACTAAAATGTATAGCCTCTGTTTTAACTAGTTATAAACAAAAATAACTAGTTAAACACATTTAAAGTTCATTTTCCATATTTAAAATAACAAAATAACTGATTACAAGACTACATAACTAGTTATTCTAGTGAACTCTCTATACAAAGTGAAACTTAGTGAGTCTTTCAACATCACTTCAATACAACTTCACTTTTCTAAATTTGAGAGAGAGCTTTTCTAGAGAAAATTCATATTATTCTTCTTTATCACTACAAGTTTTGGATCAAAGTCAAAGAGCTCATCATGGATCAATCTTGAGGATAAAGAAAAGTTTTTTCTTGGGTAAAGTTTGATTGGTTCTTCATTGTCTTCCATCTATCACAAACCAAGGTGATATCTAACCTTCTTTTTAATTTGATTTTCATTCTTGAGAGGGTGTCCCTCATATCTTTCTTGTGGTAGGCTTCCACAAGAAAGGATTCAAGTTTTTCTTGATAGGGTTCAAGAAACTTGATTGTGTAGTGTGTTTGATTGTAATTCTTGTGTTTGTGCATAGTGTTTGTAAACATTTGAATTACGTAGTGATAACACCACTTAGTTTGATTAGAAACTGGATGTAGATCACAGTGGTGGTGATCGAACCAGTATAAATCTTGTTTGCTCTTTTCGTTCCTCTATCCTCTTACTAGCATATTGAATCTTGATCACTTGCATTTAAAATTATAAGGCTCTTTGCATAGAAAAGTTTAAGATAAATTGATTCAATCCTATTTTATTTGTATAACCAAATCAATAAGATTCAAAGTTTTTGAAAAATCTAGTTATCATTATTGAAAAGAAATTGGGGATTCTTGAAAATTTTGAAAGATCCAATTCACCCCCCCTTCTTAGATCCAACCCTTTGTTTAACAACTGGTATCAAGGGCAAGGTTCTTGAGAGTTACTTCAAGATTTCTTTTTAAAATGGCTAGAAATCAAGTGCATTACGGTGAAGGTGGTTTGGTTAATAGACTCCATATTTTCAATGGTGAAAACTATACCTATTGGAAAGCTCGCATGAAAATCTTTATTGAATCGATTGGTGTGGCTATATGGGATGCAATAGAAAATGGACCATATGTTGCTAAATGTGAGGAAAAAGGAGAACAAGTAATAAAGCATTAAACTGAGTGGACTGAAGAAGAAAAGAGAAAAGCTCAATACAATTTAAAAGCAAAGAACATAATAACCTTTGCATTAACTCTTGATGAGTTCTTTAGAGTATCTTAATGTTCAACTGCAAAAGAAATATGAGATGATTTGCAAGTTACTCATGAAAGAACTAATGATGTTAAAAAGCTAGAAAGCATACATTAGTTCAAGAGTATAAGATGTTCCGCATGAATAATGGTGAATCTATCTCTGATTGTCAAAAAAGGTTTACATATATTGTTAATCACTTAACTAGTCTTGGTAAGCAATTTGACAAGGAAGAGTTGAATGTAAAAGTACTCAAATGTCTCAACCGATCTTGGCAGAATCCAAAGATCTTACGACCATGACACTTGTTGCACTATTTAGAAAGCTTAGGGAGCATGAACTTGAGCTTCATCGCCTAGCTCGTGAAGAAGAAGCTGACAACAAGAAGAAAGGCATAACACTCAAGGCTTCTCATCAAAAGAAGAAGATGACAAGTGCAATAGCTCAAGCTCGAATGATTCAGAAAATGACAATTTGACTCTACTAGTAAAGAAATTCAACAAATTCATAAAGAAAAAGAAAAGCAGAAATGGAAACCTTGTATTCAAGAAAGTCACCAAGAAGAATAAGGCAACTCCCTCATATTATACTTGCTTTGAATGTGGAGGACAAGGACACATCAAAGCGAACTATCCAACTTACTTAAAGAAACATCAAGAGGGAAAGAAAAAGCCTAAGAAACCAAGCAAAGCTAGAAGAGCCTACATTGCATGGGATGAAAATGACATGAGCTCTTCAAGTGAATCCGAAGTGAATGAAGAAGCAAATTTGTGTCTAATGGCAAGCTGTGATAAGCAAAGCACTGTAAGTGATTACTATTTTGAAACCTCTTTTGACTATGATCAATTACATGAAACATTCTTAAATATGCATGAAGAGGCTCAAAAGTTAGGAATTTCAAATAATAGGCTCAAAAGCAAAATTAAGTTATATGAATCACAGTTAACTAAGTTGCAAAAAGAGTTGGATGATCTTAAATTAGAGCATGAAACCATAAAAATGATTTACAAAAACTCTGCATGTAATTGTGCATCTTCATCCTCTTTTAAAGTCTTAGATTGTGAGAATTGCATTAATCTTAGAACTAAAAATGAATATCTTAAAAAGACTCTTGCAAAGTTCACAAAAGGAAGAACAAACTTGGATATTTTGCTTGTTAGACAAAAATGTGTCTTTGATAAAGATGGAATTGGTTACAATTTTGAAACTCAACAAAATCTTATAAGAACTTTTTCAACTTTAGAAAGGCTACTAGCTATCCATTTGTGACTTACTTTGATTGTGGTAGGAAAGGACATACAGCATCTTCATGTTATATTAAAAATGTTGGCATTCCTAGTGACAAGTACATGTGGATTCCTAAAGGAACTATGACCCCTACTAACATTCAAGGACCCAATAAAAGTTGGGGACCTAAAATTCTAGCTTAATCTTGTTTTGTAGGTGTGCTTGAAAGCCCGGAATTCAATGTGGTACTTAGATAGTGGCTGTTCAAAACACATGAGTGAAGATGTCACTAAGTTCTCAAGTCTTACCTCAAGACAATATGGATATGTGACTTATGGTGATAACAACAAAGAAAGATTCTTGGTGTTGGTAACATTGGAAACCCTTCAAACATTTTGATTGAAAATGTGTTATATGTTGAAGGTTTAAAACACAACTTGCTAAGTATTAGTCAATTGTGTGATAAAGGTTTTAAAGTAGTCTTTGATTCATAATATTGTATGATAACTGCAAATGCATCAAATGAAGTTAAATTGATAGGAAATAGAATAGAAAACATTTATATGTTAAATTTGGATAGTGCATCTACATTGCATACTAAGTGTCTTATAGGAAAAGAGAATAATGTGTGGTTGTGGCATAGAAGGGCTGCTCATATACACATGGATCACTTGAATAAGTTAGCATCCAAGGACTTAGTAATTGGTCTTCCTAAACTCAAGTTTGAAAAAGACAGGTTGTGTGATGCTTGCCAAAAGGGAAAACAAGTCAAGGTTTCTTTCAAATCAAAAGATGTTGTTTATACAAAAAGACCTTTGCAATTACTGCACATGGACTTGTTTGATCTCTCTAGAACTATGAGTATAGGAGGAAATTACTATGGACTTGTGATTGTAGATAATTTTTCTAGATACACATGGACATTGTTTTTATCTCTAAAAAGTGATGCTTTTAAAGCCTTCAAAAAGCTTGCTAAGGTTATTCAAAATGAAACCAATTTAAAAATAGCATCCATAAGAAGTGATCATGGAAGGGAATTTCAAAACCACGAATTTGAAAATTTTTGTGAAAAACTTGGAATTGATCATAACTTTTTAGCACCTAGAACACCACAACAGAATGGTGTAGTTGAAAGAAAGAATAAATCATTAGAAGAGTTAGCTAGGACAATGCTAAATGAGAATAAATACCAAAATACTTTTGGGCTGATGCTGTTAGCACAGCTAGTTATGTCTTAAATAGAGTTATGTTAAGACATGTTTTTTTAAAAAAAAACCTATAAGCTTTACAAGGGAAGAAAACCCAACATATCACATCTTAGGGTATTTGGTTGTAAGTGTTTTGTTTTGAATAATGGTAAAGAACAACTTGGCAAGTTTGATGCTAAGGTTGATGAAGCAATCTTTTTAGGGTACTTATTAAATAGTAAATCATATAGAGTCTATAAAAGGAGAATCTTACTTGTTGAAGAATTTGTACATGTTGCCTTTGATGAAACTAACCTCCAAAAGGAGGGAAAGGATGTTCTAGATAATATTGTAGATACTCTTAGAGATCTTTACATGAATGAGGATTCATCACAACAAAAGGACGTAAATAAACCTGAACAAGCAAGCCAAGAGACCATAAGTGAATTGCCTAAAGAGTGCAGATCAACTAGAGACTTCTCATTAGACAACATTATTGGTGAGATCCCAAAAGGGGTAACAACTCAAAACTCTCTTAGAAATTACTGTGGTACTATGGCTTTCATATCACAAGTTGAGCCTAAATCCATTGAAGAAGCTATTTTGGATGAAAATTAGATGCTTGCAATGCAAGAAGAACTAAACCAATTTAAAAGAAATGAAGTTTGGCAATTGGTCCCAAAGCCCAATGATCATCCAATAATAAGGACCAAATGGGTTTATAGGAACAAACTTGATGATTCAGGGGTCATAGTAAGAAATAAGGCTAGGTTGGTAGCTAAAGGCTATAATCAAGAAGAGGGCATTGACTATGATGAAACATATGCACCTGTAGCTAGAATAGAGGCCATTAGATTGCTTTTGGTTTATGCATGCTTAATGGATTTCAAATTATATCAAATGGATGTCAAAAGTGCTTTTCTAAATGGCTATATTCAAGAAGAAGTATATGTCTCTCAACCTCCTAGATTTGTTGATTTTAAATATCCAAATCATGTTTACAAACTCAAGAAAGCATTATATGGACTAAAACAAGCCCCTAGGTCTTGGTATGAAAGACTTAGTAAGTTCTTGCTAGATCAAAATTTTGAAAGAGGAAAAGTAGACAAAACATTGTTCATTAAGAGAACTAAACATGATACTATGTTAGTACAAATTTATGTTGATGACATTATTTTTGGATCTACTAATAGCTCTCTTTGCAAGGACTTTCCTAAGATTATGCAAGGTGAGTTTGAAATATCCATGATGGGAGAGTTAACTTTCTTCTTGGGGCTACAAGTAAAACAATTAGAGCATGGCACTTTCTTAAGTCAATTCAAATACTGCAATGAATTGCTAAAAAAATTTGGAATGGAAAGTTGCAAAGAATCAACCACTCCAATGTCTACCTCATGCTACTTGGACTTAGATGAAAGAGGTAAATTAGTAGAAGTTACCAAGTATAGAGGTATGATTGGCTCTCTATTATATCTTACTGCTAGCCACCCTAATATTATGTTTAGTGTTTGTTTGTGCACAAGATTTCAAGCTAGTCCTAAAGAATCACATTTATCTGTAGTAAAAAGAATCATGAAATATCTAAAAGGAACTAGCAATGTAGGTTTATGGTTTCCTAAAGGATCTTCCTTAAGCTTAGTAGGATATTCAGATTTAGACTTTGCTAGATTTAAGCTTGATAGGAAGAGTACTAGTGGCACTTATCACTTGTTAGGGAGTGCACTTGTCTCTTAGCATAGCAAGAAACAGGCTTATGTAGCCTTATCCACAGCTGAGGCTAAATACATAGTAGCTGGAAGTTGTTGTGCTCAAATCTTATGGATGCAACAACAATCAAGAAACTATGGAGTTGACCTTGACTACATCCCTCTAAAATGTGAGAATACTAGTGCCATAAACCTTACAAAGAATCCTATCCTACACTCTAAGACAAAGCATATAGAAATTAGACATCATTTCCTTAGAGACTATGTCCAAAAAAGGGATTATGTATTAGAATTTGTTGATACAAATAGGCAACTTGCAAATATATTCACTAAACCTCTTCCTAGAGAAAGGTTCTTCTTAATAAGAAATGAACTAGGCATCGTAGATGAGTCTAGTGTTAGTTAGTCACTCCAAATTCATGTTTGAAACTTTTTTGTGTGCATTTGTGTGTTTTTTAAATGTTTGATTTGATTGAATAATTATGAAAGTTTGTATTATTTGAAGAAATTTATGTGTTTGATTCTTAGATGCAAACATGCATACTAGAAATAATTAGATAAATTTCATGCATAAATTAGCCTTAATGCATAAAACTTAGAACTAAATACATGAATTGTGTTTTCATATGTGAATTGTTAGTTTTTGAATGAGAAAGAAGCATAATCTCTTGAGTAATTTTTAAAAAAAATTGATATCACCAAATAAGTAATTGGTTATAGTGTGCTTTAACTGGTTATTTTGTGCTTGTTGATCCTTGACTAAGTGGCTTAGAGTTGATTTAATTAGTTACATGAAGTTGTAATTAGTTATTTTGTGTTTTTCACTCATGTTAAGTTCTATGTAACCAGTTAAATTCAAATATAACTTGTTATTTACTACAGTATTTTCAAATTAAAGTGCTCACTGCTGTCATATTTAACCAATTACAAGGCTTATAACTAGTTAAATTTGAGCTGACTCACTTACACGAATTAACGGCTCACTACTTTAACCTGTTATAGCACTTTGTAACCCATTATTTTCAAAATCTAGCCCTATTTTCGTATACTGTTGCTGGAATAACCTGTTACAAATTTATGTAATTGGTTATTTCGAATTCCAGCCCTTCTCTATGTTTTTCAGCTTGTTAGAATAACTAGTTATAGCTTTATGTAACTAGTTATTTTTAATACAACATCCATTTTCGTGTAGCATGCCTGCTGGAATAATCAATTACATGCTTATGTAATTAGTTATTTTCGTCTAGCTCCTTTAAACAAATAGCAGGCTTTTGGTTTTAACTAGTTACATATATATGTAACTAGTTATTTCATGCAGCTTTTATGACTCAAAAGCACAAAATAAAAAGCTATCGCATATATATAGTTACATATAATTGTAATCAATTACGTTTTTTATTACTGCACACGGTTTGCTCATTGTTTTAACTAGTTATCTGCATTTGTAATTAGTTATTTTAGCCTGCAACACTAAAAACGTAAATGGCACCTTTGTAATTGATTAAATTGATTCTTGTTTGTTTGTTTCTTCAATTTGGAGTCAAGGAATCACTCATGCTCTGCCAAAGATTCTTAAAATCTTTGACTAACATCACACACAATCCACAGTCACGTGATATTGCTCCTCAGATATGAATTGCATTTTTGTTAGCTTACTATTTGGTTGTTCTATATACATATTCTTGGTTGAAACTTAAAAATCACAAGAACTTGCATCTTCCTTCATAAAAATCCCACTTCTCCACCATGTCTTCCTCTGGCAACTCCTCTAAACGTCCAAGAAAAATGCAAACCCGTAGGTCTAAATGCCTAGTAGTTGAAGCTCAAAATGAAATTGAAGAGGCTCCTAGGAATTTTGGAGCAGAGCAGTGGCTCAACAATGAAGAGGGTGTTTATAATTTCAAGCATTTTTTTACCAAAGGAGGCTTATCATTCCTCCAAAAGTTTTTTCTCTTGATTGGCTCCTTGGAGAAAAATTCAATTTCCCAGCTCTCCTTCAAGCTCAAGGACTACAAAAATTTGTTGAGCTAGAAGGAAGCTATTACATTGATTTAGTTAAAGTTTTCTTCTGCATCCTTAAGATTGAAGATGGAGTTCTTGTTTCCCATGTAAAAAGGAAGCATATTGTGCTAACTCCAACAATTTGGTATGTAGTAGCTGGACTGAGATCTAAAAGAAATAGGCTCTCTTCTAGCACTTTTAGAAACTTTGACAAATCCTAGGTATATATTAAAACCCTCACTCACTCTCCTGGACATAAATTATGTTTTACCACGAGTGGCATGAAGGTAGAGGACAGGCTGTTGGCTTTTAGTATCATATGGGTGCTTACTCCTAGGGGGAGTAATCATGCATAGTTAACCAAGGATGACTTAATGATCTTACATGCACTGAAGGAACAAATACCACTTAATTAGTGTAGGATCATTAGTGACCATGTGTTAAAGGTTAAAAGAAAAGATGACTTTCCTTTCCCCTATGTTGTTTTTATCTCAAGGGTTCTTGACTATTATGACATAAATATGGAAAATGAAACCTTTGAGATTCTAAGAAGTTCTAACCTAGTTAATGATTCAACTCTTCATAAAATGGGATTGGAATTTAGAGAAACTTGTTGGATCCATAAGGATGCCTTAGCCATCCAAATCCATGAAGCAAATTAAGAAGAAGTTCCTGAGAGTCCTAAATTAAAGCCATTTTCTTAGTTTGAGACCCTAGTGTTCTTAAAGCTAGGTGGTCTCCTTGAACTTCATCATGCTACTCAAGAATACAACAGAGAGCAGTTTGAGTCTCTCCATATGCGTTTGGATGACTTTGAAGAAAGATTTGCAGCTATGGGATTTCCAAAGCAAGACTAAAATAATTCTGCTGCTTGTGATTTCTTTTATGCATTTGTGTCTTTAATTTGATGTTGCTTTTGTTATGCTTATTATGCATTTTATGTTGATTTGTATTAATACTCATCTTTATGCTTATCTTATGCCTTTATTTGTAATGTTTTTTTTATCTTTATATTGTGTTTCTATCATATGCTTTAATGAACTTTACCTATATCTACGTGATAATGTTTGCTGCTTTTACTATTCTTTTTATCCTTCTTATTTCTTTCTTTTTGGCTTTCCATACTTTATTTTGGTTTTATAATTTTGATGATGGCCAAAGGGGGAGAAGGGTATGTTTTTGCAAAATTGCAAGAATTAAATCATGAAGACAACTTGGACACACCACAACACACAAGTTGCTCCATTTAATCAAGTCTTCATCAAGTGGTTGTCATCATCAAAAAGGGAAGATTGAAGAAGCAAGAAGAGAATTACTCTTATCCCTAAGGAAATTTAATATAGTTTTGATGATTTAGCCTATTGATGAGTGCAAAGTTGTAATGTGTGTTTATGTATGTGTGTGTGTGGTTGTGAGTCTTATATGATTTATATTTATCCTTGATGGTTTGATGGTAATGAGCTCAAAATTTAAGACTTAAAGGTTTAACAAAATGGAAACATATTTCTATAAGTCTAAAATTGAGTTTAAAGAGAAATAATTGGATAAAACTAAGTCTTAAATTGATAGGAAGTGAAAGCCACAGTATTAAAGCTTTAGAACAATTCAATCCTATGTTTAAGAACCATTTAATCGATTAAATTAGCTTTGTAATCGGTTAAGTTCGGTTAAGTTCGTGTAAACAGTGGAAATCTACACTATTTTAACTAGTTAAATTGATATGTAATCAGTTATATGTTTTCTGTTTTAACTAGTTACAACATTATGTAATCAGTTATTTCTGCTGTAACTAATTATATAATTCTGTAACCAATTACATAATATAACACTGTTTTTGTCCTATGCAAAAATAACTAGTTACAAAGCTATGCAACTAGTTATTCCAACAAGACTAAAAATGTATAGCCTTTGTTTTAACTAGTTATAAACAAAAATAACTAGTTAAACCCATTTAAAGTTCATTTTCCATATTTAAAATAACAAAATAACTGATTACAAGACTACATAGCTAGTTATTCCAGTGAACTCTCTATACAAAGTGAACCTTAGTGAGTCTTTCAACATCACTTTAATACAACTTCACTTTTCTAAATTTGAGAGAGAGCTTTTCTAGAGAAAATTCATATCATTCTTCTTCATCACTACAAGTCTTGGATCAAAGTCAAAGAGCTCATCATGGATCAATCTTGAGGATAAAGAAAAGTCTTTTCTTGGGTAAAGTTTGATTGGTTCTTCATTGTCTTCCATCTGTCACAAACCAAGGTGATATCTAACTTTCTTTTTAATTTGATTTTCATTCTTGAGAGGATGTCTCTCATATCTTTCTTGTGGTAGGCTTTCACAAGAAAGGATTCAAGTTTTTCTTGATAGGGTTCAAGAAACTTGATTGTGTAGTTTGTTTGATTGTAATTCTTGTGTTTGTGCATACTATTTGTAAACATTTGAATTACTTAGTGATAACACCTATTAGTTTAATTAGAAACTGGATGTAGATCACAGTGGTGGTGATCGAACCAGTATAAATCTTGTTTGCTCTTTTCTTTCCTCTATCCTCTTGCTAGCATATTGAATCTTGATCACTTGCATTTAAAATCATAAGGCTCTTTGCATAGAAAAGTTTAAGATAAATTGATTCAATCCTATTTTATTCGTATAACCAAATCAATAAGATTCAAAGTTTTTGAAAAATCTAGTTATTCATAATTGAAAAGAAATTGAGAATTCTTGAAATTTTTGAAAGATCCAATTCATCCCCCCTCTTAGATCCAGCCCTTTGTTTAAATTTTTTATCTTTCTCCTTTATCTCATCCCCCTCTCTTCACTCTCTTTTTCTCTCTCCCTCTCTCATCTCCTCTCCTCTCCTTTTGTCTCATCTCTCTCTTCTTTTCGTCTTTTTTCTTTCTTTTCTCTTTATCAATATTGACGTAAAAGTATCAATATTTATATTTTTGAATTATTAAATATTTAAAAATTGACTAATGTTTATTTTCGATAAAATTTAATATTAAAATTTTAATTTTTAAATAAATATTTAAAAATTAAATTTTGTATATGGTGAGAATTAAGATATCATATCCAAACTTAAAATTTGAAAATTTAAAAAATTTGAATTGATTTATCCAAACGAGCATTTAATAAATGAAGGAAATTTAAATTAAAGCAATTCAAATTTCAAGCATTTTAAATTCTTTGAGATTTTAAAATTCCTTATCCAAGTACAACCTAGGATGTTAGTGGTTTAACCCAATTAATGGAGTTAATATAGATGAAAGATATGGGTTAATTGACATTAATCCCAAATTAAGGCTTCACTCAAATGAGCCCTTTATGTTAGCTTCATAGGTACAACATGTGTATTATACAATGTACCCACAAAGAAAGGGTATAGTTGGTGAAGAATGGTAGACACCTTGCAAAGTTAGACAAAAATAATTTGTTGTTGAAACCTTCAATGATGATCATGATTAATTGAATGAGCTAGATGATAATGGTTATTACTAAGATGATGGATTCTCAAGAACACACAATAACATCCCAAAACATGAAGCAATTTTTTAACTCAAGACAAATGCCCCAATGGAAGAAGTGGACATTAATGATATAAACAAGTCAATGGACATTCTATTTGTTGATCAATTCATCAATGACAAAGAATATAGTGAAAATGATGAGTTCTTAGATGAAGACGAGGAACTAAATGATGCGTATTCAAATAATGTTAGTGGAGATTATTGATCAACACATTTGTTAAATGTAGCTAGACATGTATTTGTAGAAAGTGTACTTTGTAATTATATCTTTTGTAATTACACAAGTAATTTTAAGTTCATTTGTTATTGTTATAACTTTTAGTTATTTTTTCTTTATTAAATTCATTTTACACTAGTAAATGAGCATTGTTCAAACAATAATGATTATTTAACATATTGATGAAAATAAGACCAAGTTGTAAGTAGATATCTTAACATGACAATCAAAGGTAGATGACTTAGACATGATTGAGGGAGAGGTCGTAGTGGATTCGAAATGGTTATCACTAACAGGAATAGTTTTGTGAACAAGTATTTCAAGCACAATTTTATCAAACTCTTATTCAAGAATACCATTTGTTACATCAGACAATCCTACCAAACCTTAAGCTGTAAACAGGTTGACCTTTTTTTTTTTTTTTATCAAAAACACTCTTGAACTTTTCTTTAATTATTAACAAAATTATTTTAATAAACTAAATTCAATCTCTTTCTTGTATTTCCCGTGTATTTTCAACATTTGTACTAACAATCTTTTGTATCATGATTTTCTCTCGGCCCAATTAGCAGTAGGAGCTTGATATTTCATTGCTCCTTTGCTTTCCCCTCCTTTATTATTGTTAGTAAATGCTTTTCTTTGTTTCTTTTATTTGATCATTTTTACCATGGTTGTTTTACTTATCCTCATAATTTTTCTTGAGATATTTTTCCTAGTCTATGGCTATTCAAATCTTTCAAATCTAGCTTCATGAGCTTTTAAGGAGCCCATTAACTTCACCAGAATAAGTTTAGTTAAAACTTGTTATTCTTCTATGGTAGCCACACTACGATATGTTTTGCAAGATTTTTTCATTATTTTTTTCATCATTTTCTTATCTTCTATTGTGTGTTTAAAATTTCTAATTTGATTGAAGATATTAGAGACATGAAAGAAGAAAGATTGTATTGATTTTTCTTCTCGCATAAATAGAATATCATATTCCTTCCATAAATATTAGTGTATTTTCATTGAAATTATCTTGTCTGAGTCTTTAGATTCATTCTAAAGATTTTTCCATGCTTTTTGTTACCATTTGCTTGCATAATTCTTGGAAATATCTCTTTGCTAACACTTAGTTGGACGAACAACAATGCATAAGTATCAAATTATTTATTTTTCTTGTACTTTTTTTTTGCGCTGTGTCCGTCTATGTAGCCAATTCTTCTTGGCTTATTAGGATTTGATAGTTCTATATAACATCCCCCAAGTATTAAGAGATGAATGAATTTTTCATCTAATTAAATACTCCAATAATTATATGCTTCCCCATTACGGGAACTTAGATTTGGGTATAATTGAAGGTTGATAAGCAAAGTAATGCAAGCAAACCCAATGGATACGATCGACATTACTCTTAATATCACTATTAAAATATAACCAATTTGAGTTTTGAGGACATGAATCAGAGAGATAGCGAAGATTGAACAAAAAGCCTTGTATTACTATGGAATTTCTTGATTACATGGGTACTTCACTTTATACTTATCACAAGTCTTCATTTTTTCTCACAAATATCCCTAAAATCTCTTAGTTTTCAAATTATAAGTTTAATACAACCATAATTTATTTTGCTTTACAACTTGTAATATTTTTTTACAAACCGTAAAAAGAGTTTTAGAGTTTGATTAATTTATGATAGATCTGACAATCTAGTTAAATGGTTTGAATCAAATCATGGCTATGTGTGTATGTGTGTATTTTGCAATGTCCCTTCTATTCATTTGAATCAATATATTATGTTTAATTATGACTTTATGAATAGAAAGAAGTTAATTTTAGGGATGACAATAAATTCAAATTTGTGATATCTGTTAAATCTAAACTCAATTTTAATGAGAAAAATCTATTTTGATTATTTTTGGTATATTAAAATTTAGGGAGAAGAGATGACGTCCAATCCAAAACATATTTTGATTGATTTTAGATTTAATTTTTTTCGATCTACAAAAATAAAGGAGAGGACAAATTTAGAGATATAACTATCCATTCCTCCCTTGAATCCGAACATGCCTCATTGTCAAAATTATATGCATACACACATAGTTAGAAATCTATTCTCATACCCTCCTTGGTTATAATTATTGAAAATATAAGTTAATTATTATAATAGTTAAATGATTTAAATTATAATAATTATTAAATAATAAATTAAAAATCACTCATTTTACTAAAAATATAATTTAGTTCTTAACTTTTTATTTTTAAAATTCTTGTTATCTATTCATTTTTATATAATATTTGAATTATAATTTTCTTGATATATGATTTATTTTAAAGTATATATAAAAACATTGAATTTGGCAGAAAAAAAGGTGAGGTGGGTTTTTTTTTTTGTAGCCCAATATCTCTGTCTCCCTCAAATCCATCCTCGGAGCTGCTCTATTATCATGCCTAATTAATTTGGTAGTGCATTATCTGTCACTCTTCATTTATGATTAGGATTCAAGGTTAATACGGCCTTCCTAAGGGCCATCATGACTTAAGTTTGCAGGGTAATTTTTTTACAGTGTTTTTAGGGTTGGGTATTGTTGTCTAGACTCTCACAAGACAGGCAAATCTTGGCCCCATTAAATTACAAGGAGATGATGATTTTATTTTATAAACAAACATGAGGGCCAATCTGCAACCCCCCAACCCATTTTACTTCACCATCTAGCGTGGAAATAAATGATTTCATGTTAAATATTTACGTGACAAAGTTGTATGAAAATTACGAATATCTATAAAGAATTACGAATATCTATTAAAGAGAGAGTAGACACAAAATTATCGTGTGATCATAAAATTTATGAATATCTATCTTATTAGAGAAGATCCATTTCCTATTTTCCTTGACGTTGTTTTGTTCTCCTAGTAAGAGCCAAACTGCTACACAATTTTGCCAGCTTGAAAACCAATCACAATCAAGGAGCTAATGAATCTTCTCTCTGCTTCAGCTAAACGGGAGTATGCACTAATGTTTTTCCAAAAATTATTATAGACACGTTTTTCTTGGGAAAATGTCGTACACGACAAAAAGAAAAATTGAGCAACGGTAGTAAGAAAACTGCAACATGTACACTATTTTTTATGCCGTGGTACAACACATGTTACAGCATCTGAAAATTCATCCATGCACTCTTTTCAACTTTATACCTATTGTTAGGAATGACATCGCTCTTTGGCAAACTAATCCTTCACATTTTAGGAAGGGTGATTCATGACTGCTTAATTTACAAAATTCTAAGCTATCAAATCAATCATGCTATTCCACAATTTTGGTTGGCCAGATGTTCTTCCACCTTGTAATTTCTTCCTTGCTTTGCAGCTTCCTGATTCCTCCATAAAAACCATTTACTTCATTGCCTTTTTCTATATGATGCTTCCTGTTTATCGCGGCTTGTCTCCATCTGGATCCGGCAGTGTACTGTGTGAACTCCAAAATCACCATATCTGTAAGCAACACTTCTCTTTCGTCAGTTAAACAGCTAAAATTTTGTTTAGCAAGTAGCACAACCAGATGGGGTAGCCCTTTCTTTATGAGTGTATAAGACCAGAAGTTCTTAATACATAAGGCTATAATAGCTTATATTTTCATCTTATCTGCAACTTTGTTCTTGTTTTCCAATGATGAAAGCCCAAATTCTACAATACTCATGATTTGAACTTCAGAAAAATATAAGGGAAGTTGTTTAATTCTGTTTACTACAAGTTACAACACAATGAAAACTCAATTTAAAAAAGGTGGAGGGAGCAAAATTAAAATGTGCAAGTGGATTTCTTTTACCATTATTGTGACAATGGC
This sequence comes from Spatholobus suberectus, assembly GCA_004329165.1. Lineage (NCBI taxonomy): Eukaryota > Viridiplantae > Streptophyta > Magnoliopsida > Fabales > Fabaceae > Spatholobus > Spatholobus suberectus. The sequence continues at coordinate 27,145,719 of CM014732.1, read as the reverse complement.
ACTGGTTCCCATGTCCTTGACATTGTTCCAAATGACCAATGACACCATACCACCAACCTACAATAAAACACCTCAAAAATTATTACATCAAGATAATCTAACATATATATCATGACCAAATTAATATTAATATTTATTCTTGACAAAAGTATGATAAAACAATGCAGAGATAATTTAGAAATGCGTCCAACAGGTTCACAAGAATGAGACATACCATAAGGAAACTCTTTGTTTCTTCTCCATTGGATCTCAATATGATCTCCAGGTCTCAAGTCATCCAAACAGTCAGAGATGTGAAGAGCATGTGGAGAAGAGGCAAGTGGTGGCACTCTCAGCCGGTCCCATTGTATGTTTTCCTCAGTTGTCCATCTCCCATGAGGAGAGTACCTGCCACAAAGCATGCACTTATCAACCTTTAAAAATTTGGGAAAGGAAGCCATCCTATAAAAGTTCAAGCTGCTAAAATTTTGGCACGACTTAAAATTCTATCCACAGGGACAGCAGGGCAGGTACACAGACTAGTTTAGCATCTGATCTCAACTTTGAAGGAGTCAACCTTTCCACATACCTTGCCAGAAAAGTGTCAGATCGAGAGTCATAGCAAAGTTGGGCATCATAACATGATAGCATGAACCCAGCATGACCATTCTGAAAAAGGAAAGTGTGAAACAATTACACAAAAAACCCCAAAAGAAGAATTACTGTGCAGAATATTGGTATATAGTCACTGAGATTAAGAGAAGCATAAAAAGTCATAAATCAGATTATGTGCAACCAATTACCTCGCGGTTGTAGACTTGAGCTGGGAACCAAAATTTGCCACTCTCTAGAGAGAGATATAGAGACAGGATTGAATCTTCTGGTAATGAGCTACTTGACTGTGTGGCCTTTTCTGATTTTGATTTAATCCATGGGAAGGGGCTAAAACCACCATTAAGGAAAGCAAGTATTCCTTTCTGATTGTGCTGGTTGGAGATCTTCTCTCTGGTCTTGGAAGCTACATGGCATTTCCATTGTCTATAAGCAGCATCACCAAAAACCTTACCCCATTTCCTCTCCATGTGTTTCTTCCATAAATGATCACTTCTACATCTATCCCTCAGAGATGTGCACACTGTTGCCACACTACATAATTCAGCAGGTGAAAGGTGCTCGAGGATACACTCCAATGGCAAATCAGGCAAATCCAAGAGAGAGACCTTTCCCTCCTCTTCCTCATTCTCCACCTTAGACAGTAAATTCTTCTTTTTTAATGACATGCCAAGAGAAAACTGAAAAAAACTACAAGGGGTGCTTGTGCTTCCTTTCCTGAGCGTAGAAACTAGCCAACTTGAAAGGCTCCCCCAAAACCCAATTGACCCTAGTTTGGTCCCACTCCCCCCTGATGAGAAAGGCTTACTGGTAAAGGACTTGGAAAGGATGAGAAATGAGACAAAAGATATAAGGAAGTAAAGCATTGTAATTGGAGGTTTATATATCAGAAGGGTCTACTACTAATAGAGATTGGCAGAAGGATCAGCAAAGCTGAAACTCGTACCAATAATTTCCTATTAAAGAGAAAAAAGATCCACCAATGGAAGAGGAGAGTGGTGACTTGGCCTTAATGCACTGCTTTCAGTGAAGGAGTTGTGTAAACTACACAACCGACAAGCCTTCACAGCTGGTTAGTTAAAGCACTTTCCACATTGAACACAAAACAATCATGAAGGATGCTCCTTAAACATGGGTTAGCATCTACACACAGTGAATTCCCACAAAGGAGAGAAACAATGTGTACGGGCAGTGGGATGCAGCTGTTAAGTGATTGATGGAGAGGTCTAGACTCTAGAGAGGAGGGGTAGCAAAGCAAAGCACTATATTGGTTAGATGACAACGATGATGATGACCCAAAAGATGCACGGTGGATCAAAATTTAAATAAAAAACAACAACAGAGCCTGTTTAATCACATGATGCTGGGAATAACAAGCTGAAATCTAGGAGGTTGAAGGAAATAATATATCAGCCACGTGGGATGTGTTAGGCTGTTCATATAATTGTACAAATTAATGCACACACCGATCAATTCAAAATGCAAACAACCAAAGCTTAGCACAACTATTTAGAATTAAAAAAGGAACTTAGATGACCATATGAAATAGCAAGTGGGGTCCCCTTAATTCATCTAAAGTTTAATCACAACTCCCTTGTGCGTGTATCTTTATGGCGTGCTTGAGTAAAGAAGAGAAGAAAGGGACTCAAATCTGAAATTGAATGATTGGTTCTGAAGGGTTTAATGAATTACATAGCTGGGGGTGGGTATGTTAATGTGATTTGTCACAACGGTGCCATAAAAGTCTACCTGTTCCTATGCCTAACTCCCACCAAACTCTACTACTGTCCACCCAAAAGACCCAGACAAGCGATTTCGTGGGATTCTCAATCAGTCCCTACTGAAGAACCAATATTGTGTCCTTGAATTGATTAAGACCTCATAAAATTGATCATATTTATTGCTATGCTCGCGGAAAGGACACGGGGCATCTTCCTCTGCCTTGTTGTATGTGATATTTCCTATGTCCTTCAATTTTGTTTCTCACTGCATTAATAATCATCCTGCCTGCCTAAAATGAAAATGGTCTGAGAAATATTTATAACGATTTGAATAATTAATAAATGAATGATTTTTATTAAAAATTATAAGTAAGATTAAGGCCTTGTTTAAATAAATTTCTTTATAAATACTTATTGAAAAAGAAAATAAGAAGGTAAAATAAATTAAATATTTTTTATAAGCTAACATCAACTTATAACTTTAACTTTTGGAAAAGTTAGATAAGAGAATTTATATAAAAGTTAAATGCACTCATTTTATCTTTTTATTTATTTTTTCTGTAAGTGTTTATGGAAAAGTTATTTAAACATGACTTAAGTGGATAACATTATACTAGTATATTATATTTTCCTATATTTTTTTGCCTTTAATCTCTTGATCATTGATTTTAGAATAACGATTAGCAAAATTACATTTATAATATTATAATATTTTATGTAAATTAAGAAATAATAAATGCACATTTTTAAATATTTTTAAAAGTAAAAAATATTTTTTTATATTTTATATAATGAATAATTTATTTCTAGTAAATATTTGTGTTTTTATTTTCTTAATTAGTATGCTGGTGCATTGTTTACAAAAAATAATAAATTAAGAATATATTTTTCACATATTCTTTATTATCAAACGAATTTGATATGACTCTAAACAAAAAGTGAAATTCATGTAATTTTTTTTTGGACACAATGATGGCAACAAGGTTAGAATCTATGACCTTGTGTATACTATTCAATTTCCCCCACCTAGGCTAATTCTAATGGGTTAGAATTTATGTAATTTAATAAATCATATATAAATTTTACTTATAAAAAAATTAAAAATATATTATTAATATTTGTTAAGAGGAATACTAACAATACATTCTTTAACATACTATTTATTATTGGTTAAAATTTATTGCAAAATATAAAGTCATGAGTGAGGTTTATTAAATAAGAAGTGTGATTCACAAAAAATTATAATTTTCAATAAATTTTAGTCAAATTGTTGATAGTGTATTCAAAAGAGTATATTGCTAACATTTCTCTACTTGTTAAACGTCTTATTATTAAGAATCTTAAAAAATAAATATTGAATAATTATTTATATTTTTAATATAATAAATATTTTTTAAATATTCTACTTTTATTTTCTTAATAGCTGCAACAAGGACAACCATTAATATTTCCTCCCTCAAAATCGCTTTCCTTATTAATTAAGTATACAACGATGTCACTTAGACGTCTAGTTTATATATTTTTTTTATCACTTAAGATGTAGAAATGACATGACCTCGTAGTAAATAAGTGATAATGCCATATCATACAACATGTTAATCCTGAGCGTACAATCTTGAACATATGCAAATGGTTGAATTAGAATGTGGATAGACAAAACAAAGTCGATAAAAGTATGGTATGAGAAATTGTATATATATTTTTTGAAATAAAGAAAGATATAAGAAAAGAAGAAAAAATTTGATATAAGACGATAAATGTAACAAAAGGTAGAGAGAAAATATTATTTAAAAAGTGTTAGAAAAAATGTTATGTCATTAATGAGTTTACTTTAAAAATTTAGAGTAATTTCTAAGAGTTTAATTGCTATGTACTATCAATGTAAAAAAATTTATATTGTCAACCAATCGAAAATCAGTTTTAGTGTGACTTTTAGGGTAATTATTATCAATGTCAACCAACTTACTATATATGGTGGGTTGTGATTAGATGATAGTGTAAAACTATTTTACACTTCAATGCGTAGCCTATTTTCTCAATTTCTAATCAATTGTTAAGATATAAACTTTTACATTATCATTGTATTTCAATTAAATTCAAATAATACAACACATACTGTGTTGGGATACAGTTCTAATACAGTTTCACAGCCAGGTGAGGTGGGAGTTCCATGTACGAACAATTCTTCCACAATAACATGTTCTTAACATCAACAAATTATTTCTTGTGAGACTCATTCAAAAAATATATAAATATGTGAAGTGATTTGTGAAACTTATTTTAAGTTCTATGAAAAAGTTACATTATTAGAGTAAAATTTTGCTAAAATTCCTAAAATTAATTTGACACAAGTAAGATCTATCTAAAAGAAGTTAAACAACTTTAATTATGTTCACTATTGAAAATGTTCTAAACCTCTCAATCACTTAAGATTTATAAATTATAAAAAGTTTTCATATTATTAATAAATTTTATTTATTATTAATTTAAATTATTAGGTTCTAAGTTTTATTGCAATAATTTTATTAAATTTTTTTACATCTTTTATGTCACTTTAAAATAAATTTATTATCATAATAATGACCATCAATTTTTAATTTTGTATCTAAGTTATAGTTGTATTTATTTTAACAATTATATCCTTTAATGATTGTATAGATTTCTTTTTAACTATTTATTAAAGTCAGATCCACATATTACTTAAGCTATGTTTGATTTTTTTTTTTTAAATTAAAATTTAAAATAAATGGTTTGAAAGTAACATAAAAGCACATGTTTGTGTTGTTGTTGTAACTGTGCATTCTAATGCACCTTTAATGCATAAGTAACAAAAGATATCCTTTTATAAAAGTACATTCGAGACTAATGAACGGCAATGCAAATATGCACGAAGTTATTTGACCATTTTCATTTGTCTAACTTAAAAGAGATTATTTAAGAGTGAAAGGGGAGAGAGAGAGGAAAATGGAAAAGAGAGTGAAAAAGGAGAAAAAAGAGAAGTCTCTTCACCTAAATGTTTAAATAAAAGCCACCTTTTCTTTTTATATATATAAAAATTAAGCTATTTAATTTTTTAAAAGTTTCTCAAAAAATATATTTTACTCAACTTCTTTTTTTAAGGAGAAGACTCTAAAATAGTTGAATTAAACACTACTTTATCTCAAACAAGAACACTAGTAAAGACGAAAATAACACAAATATAAACTAATGACACACTATTAATGTCGATATCATGAGTGGTCTTCTTAAAACTATTTAAATGTAGAGTTGTGGATAGCCTTAAATATATCATTATGTAATTCATGAATTTATATAATTATTACTAAATAAAAATAATAATGATAATCAAAATAATATATTTGCTTAATCGTTTTAATTTACCTAATTTTACGGACAAAACTTGGTTATGAATTGTAGTTAGTTCAGATACTATTTGTTTAATTTTCTTAAAATGAGATCTTACATTTTAATCTTGAATAAAAAGAATTTTTGCTAAAGAAACGAAGAGAGAATAGTCTATGCATTGATAGTATAAATTTTTTTTACGTTATTATTTAATTACAAATTATTTTGTATGGTAAGTTTATAGACTTTTATAATAACTACTTTAAAAATTACATTTACCATAATTTCTGATTAATTAACAATGTAAAATTTTTTACACTGAAAATTAAACTCAAAAACTAATCATATTATATTACAAACATTTTCCACTAGATCATTGCTGGCCATAAAAGATGCCAATGAATAATAATAAGAAAAAAAAAAAAGACAAAGCTTGGTTACATACATATTTCTTCATTTGATGGACATGTTGTACGTCCAGCCAAAAAGAATTCTGTGGATTGAAAATCTACCACCCAATGTGAAAACATGAAGTAAAAAATTTTGATTTTTGTTCCAACCTCCAACCTTATTTTGGTGCCTTAAATGTGGCAAGTGCAACCAAGTGAAAATCTCCTCTATAAATAGAGAAAGTGAAGTGCAATGGAGATGCACCCAAGCAAAGTGAGAAGCACATCCTCACATGAGAGAAAAATAGGGGGTTCCTTAGAGAGAGTTTCGAAGAGAAAAAAATAGTGAGCCAATTTGTGAGTGTTATTCACAAATTGAAGATACATTGTTATATTCTTGTAATCTCATTATTGTTATAGTGGAAGTTTTAAGAGACTACGGGTACTGTGGTTTTTCTTTGCTCACATTGAGAAGGTTTTCCATGCTAAAAATTTTTGATATTATTATTTTACGTTTCTACTTTGTGCTTATTTTGAGTTCATAGAGGAGGAAAATTATGATGGCATTTCCCAACAAAACATGCCTTCCCCCCACCTCTTCATCTCAACATTTACTCCACCGGTTTAGTGAGAACTATTGTTGCATAAAGTTCCAAAAAAAATTATATACAAATAAAATTGATCATATAATAATACTAAATATTGTATTTTTTAAATGTATATATTTGCACATTAAAATATGATTAAAAATTTATCATTAATGTTTCATAAAAATATCATTAAAGACTAATCATTTAAAAATTTAATATTATTGGCATAAAATTTAATATCATTGAATATCTATCTATCTAAAAATTTAATATCTATCTATCTAATCATTTAATATCATTAAATATCTATCTATCTACATAAAATTAATGGCATATCTATCTATATTAAAAACTTTTAGAAAAAAGTCATTATTATAAAATTTAATGACTAAAAAATATATATTAAAATTATTATTATTATTATTATTATTTAATAAAATCAAGTTCACAAAACATATTCTAAAATAATAAAAGTTAAATTCATATTAACATAATACATATAAATTGATATATTTATATGTTACATTCTCATATAATGAATATAGAGATGTAGGGATGATAATTGGTAAGATTTGGAAAGTGTACTATAATATTTATTCTCATTGTCCCCATATCTAAAAAAAAAAAAGCCTCCATCCTTACACCCATAGAATAACAACTTTAGTCCTTATCCATATATCCTTTGAAAACATATGTATAGCATTTGGACTCATTATTCACACTTTAGTTAAATAAATATGTTTTCTTCTAAATGAACCTTCTTTTTGACAAATTAATAAAATAAAATAAATATTTTAATACTAATATTAACTATAAAAGAATTAACAAAACGAAGAATTTAATTTAAAATAAATCTAACTCAATTAAAAATTGTTTAAAATAAATATTTCAAACCTTAGTTATAAAACATAACAAGACATAACTCAATTCAAATCGAACATAATACAATAATTAATTACAACACCTATTTTAATATTTTAACATATTTTATTCTTTCAACTTTGAAAAAAAAATGACATAACCAAATCCGAACCAAAAGTATAAAAGTAGAACTTTAAGTATTATAAATTTATTATGAGTTTAATTTTCATATATTGTTAGTATAAAAAAATTTATATCGTTAATTAATTAAAATTCATCTTACATATAACTTTTGAAGTAATTATTACAAATGTCAATAACATTACCATGTATGACAATCTATCATCGAGTTACAATTTAAAAAACATTTACATTATCAATGCATTCTAACTAAATTAATTTATTATATTAATTGGTTAATTTGTCATCATTATTGAATGCATTTAAAATTCTATATAAACGTATAAGTATTACAATTTTTTATTAAATTATATACGCATGTATGAGGGGGAGCCGGGGGGGGGGGGGGGGGGGGGGGGGGGATGAATGTTAAATTATCCAATACACCTAAACTCATCCCCATTATTCTTTTCAAATTCAGACCTATATCCATTTAACTGGTAATTCTTCTTGTTATTGCAAATAATTTTTGCAGATACTTATCCAATATATCTTCTCGAAATACATATAAATAATTGTGATGCAATTTTACTTTGTTTGCAAAATAGGCAAATAAGAGCTAACTTTTTAAACTTTTTAAATCAAATTATACTTTTTAATTTTCTAATTTTAACATCGATAGATCTGGTACTATATTCAAACAGAAAAATTAAAAACTAATTTAATCCAAATACGTACTAAATCCATGTATCCAACAACAAAATAACATTATATTTGAGTTTTAAACTCGAAAAGCCTTGGAACCAAATTTAAAAGCTCAGCAATTTAGGTCATTAAATAAATTGTAGTTGATGGCAACGTAATAGACAAAAGAGACATTAATTTGATATGAGAAAAGCAGGGTTAAGAAGAGATCCAAGGAATGTTCATTTTATCCGTTCGTTCAATTTAATAATTCATTTTTCTTGATCAGCGTGGGTGACTAACTTTCTTCTTAGAAGATAACAGCTTTCAACTAAATGTATCTTGTCACTACTCTGACCTGCGATTAGGCCAACTACCTTTGTGTAATCAAATTGCTACATCCAGAATTCTATGGTCAAAGTTATTTTGGGACGTACAAGGCAAGAATACAAAGAAAAATAATTATAATATGGATTTAAATATTTTTATCCCTGATAATATTAGATTGTTTTTATTTTAGTTCCCTTAATTTGTTTTGCTTGTTTTAGTCTTATCAAATTTGATTTTCTTTTTATTTTATTAATCCTTGATATTATTGTTTTAATCTCTATAAAATTGTGCTTCTCAAAAAAAAATCTCTATAAAATTGTAATTTTTTATATAGGTCACTCTTATATTAGAAGTTTTTCATTTTAGGTCATGTTATTTAAGAAACATCATGTTTGTTTTTTAATTTCTAGCCATGTCATCACTTAATAAATATAGAGACTAATATGAAAAAAATATTATAGGACAAAAATTGACAAAAATAATTTTAAGAACAAAACAAAAACAACCTTATCATAAGTACCAAAAAAATTGAATAAACCTTATAATATGATAATTAGAATTCTACCAATTATATTCTTTAAGGCATCTTTCCACAGAAGGTTGTTAACAACTTCTAATATTATGCCGGACCTACTTTATTGAATAAAATATATATATTTTTTTAGGATGAATAAAATAGAATTGTTACATGAATCGCATATAGGGATTTGTAAAATAATCTAGGACTTGGTGGGGGACCCAAGAGTTTGGGGATCCCGGTCTAGTAAGAAAACCATGTTAAAGAAGAAACCGAAATTTGATTTTGATGCCCCATATTCATATTATTTTATATGAAGAGTAAAAGCCGAGTAGGCCATCATACACTAGCATTAGCAAGTAACCCACCAACACCTTTCAGAATTTGTATGATGTCAGCCTATTGAGATGGAATCCACATGAAACATAATATTGAAAAGAAAGCACCCAAATGAAACGTTTCTTTCTTCTTATCGAAATGCCAAAGTTTGATGTCATGAATCAATTTATCAGGTTTTGCTCAGCAGGATATTCAATTAAGCGACAGGACATTGGCATAAGGATAATTTGCCAATAAATTTTTCTTCTTCCTTAACAATTAATGACAGGTATCCCAATCTTTTAGTTGTGTATTTCTATGATTTTTTTATAATGAATAAGAAACATAGTTTGATTTTAATATATTATTAGAGTAAAAATGTTTACGTTATTAACTAATAAGATAATATCTTAAATTTATTTTTTAAAGTAGTTATCATAAAATTTATGATTTGTAATGATATGAAAATCTAAAATTGGTTAATTGTTTAAAAAATCTTTATACTATTAGTATATTTTAATTAAATTCTATAATATATATATATATATATATATATATATATATATATATATATTTATTTATTTATTTATATGCAGCGTGATAATATGCAGGTTTATGTTTAGGAATTTATTTGATGGCAGTAATCTTTGGTAAGGCATGTGCACATGGCATTATTGCCGAAGCTAAATTAAATTGAGAATCAATACATAAAAAAGAGGTATAGATAACATTAAAAAAAAAAAAAGGTGAACATGAAGGCGTAAGCAAATTTGAAAGAGCAAGCAAACACAAGAAAATTTATATAAACTAAAAAAGAAGAAGGATTTAAACGGAGGAGGGGTCAAAATGAATAAATTCTTTGTTTGAGCCTACCTGATTCCACACACATCCTGGAGGGTTGATTGGTAAGGAACAAAAGAAAGAACTCAATATATTGCTAATATACAGTTTATGATTATCAGTTTGTGGCGCTGAAAATTTGTAAAGAATAAGACTAAAACTAAAATTTTACTAAAAATGGTTGCTACATATTAGGCTAATACTGCATACACATGCTGCAAATTGTTTTTTCAGGTAATCAGCCAAAAAGAAAAAAATTGAGTGCGATATCTTGTCTAGCCCAAAAAAGAAAAACATATTGTGTTGGTCCTACTAACATATTCTATATATATATATATATATATATATATATATATATATATATCAACTTCTGTATATATACAGTTCTTTTTTCGTATATCCAAAGTCGAGCAAACAAAAGCATCTTCTAGGCAAAAGAATTTGATTATTGCTAAGGTAAGCAAAATGGGTCGTCACACTTCACTCCCTGAAAGTATCCACTACTACTTTATCATTAGTATTTTAATCTGATAACAGCAATTAGTGTAAAGTAATTAAGGAAAACAGTTATAAGTGCAGAGACAACGCACGTAACTAACCGTGATATATATATTTAAATTTGATGACAAACCTTCCATTGATATCGGGCGTGTATGCTCAAAATGACAAATGAGCATGTAGTAGTAATATATTCATAGTGTCTCACAGAATAGTAATTATTTCAATTTGTGAATCCTCCATGTCTTTGGATCAAGCACTAACTAGCTTAGGTAACCAAGCACTTCGAATATATTCCCAAATTCTTAAGCAAACTTCTACTTTACTAAAAGAGACCCACGTAGCATTGTTGGATTTGGTACGCAATGTTCTTGCGGTGTCAACGTACGCATAAAGGGATACAAAGCAATTGTAAAAGGAAACCAACATAAACAACTACTGGTCCAGAATCCAGTTTAGGTAAGAGGGTCGTGGACAAATTGCGCAGTATTAATTTCACTTTTCTTTTTTAATTTGAGAAGGTAAAAAGAAGCAGAAGAGTGGTATTGTGGGGGAAGAGGGGCTACTTTGTACTCAACACAACTATATTATCATAGACAAAGATTTGGTAAATTCATCCATTAGTGTGCTAATTATTTTTATCTTTTACTTGAATTTACTTTAATTAGCCATTTATTACTCTCTTAATAAAAATTACGAGGTTATTCCTAGTTGAAATTTGGGTGATTGGAGCTATATGATTGACAGTCAAGTTTCTTATTGCATTCAAGTTTAAACAGCTAAATAAATAATTGGCCCTCCTAATTACCATCCTATGGCTTTTGCCCTGTGATCATACTCTTTTTTTTTAAGAAAAAACAAACAGAGAAAAAGAAGTCTATCTCCTATCTATATAGATATGTTATGTGTATGTATAATTCCGAGAAACTCTTCTTTACAACAAAGCTAGCTTTTTAAATTTTAATGTATATTTTGTAAATCACAAGAAAATATAGGAAAGGGGTTAAATTGTGTTTTTTTAAAAAAAAAAGGCTATTGCAAATCTTTTCGCAATCCGGTATCATTTGATGATAAGATGAAAGGTAAAGTCTCATTGAAAAGGATTTTAAAAGGTGTTTTTAAATCATTAAGACAATTTTTGAAAACCTTTTAAAATCAAGTAAGTAAATACAAACAAGTTAGAGGGATAGAGATATAAAAACATGAAGTTTTTATACTGGTTCGTCTCACTCCAGAAACTATGTCCAGTTCTTGGCACACCACCAATTCTGCTATAACTTATACAAAGTTACAAGTATTCTTTTATCCAAGCCTTTTTAGGCTCAACTCAAGTAATATTTCACTTGTCTCTCCAAGCAAAAACCTCAAGTATTCTTTGAATCAAAGCCTCTTCAAGCTTCTACCAATTTCACTAAGAAATGGTTAAGGGAAAAATCTCACAGACTTTGCTGTGTTTTATCAAACAAATATACAATGAGGAATAAAGTCTAAAGTTTGGTGTCTAAGGCACTTTGTACAAGAGAATTTTTCAAGCAAGAGAATTTTAAACACTTAGAAAAAGATTGAAGGTTGTAGCATGCATTTTGTCTCTCTTGTACAAGTCCTCGCACCTATTTATAGTGCTCCAAAAAATGTATCTGTTGTGAGTACTTTAGGAGCTTCATTCGTCTGATGTCGCGTTGTGAAGAAAGTGGTAATTGGAGCATTAAATGCAGTATTAAATGTCTTTCAACAATTGGTCACACTGATAAGATAAACATTGTACTTTCTTGCCTTTCTCATACTAAATCATGTTGCAGTAAGCGTGTTTTGCTTTTTCATATTGATAAGTGCATTGTTATTCCTTCTTTTTGGCAGATAGCCTTGCTTTTTAGAGGTTAGGTACATTGACATCCCTTTTTCGATTAAGTAGGTTCGGGAAGTCCTAGAAAAGGATCAGGCTTGCATAAAACATATTTAAATAACACAGATAAGTGCTCAAACTATTCGTCTAATACTAAAATGCATCAGCTTTCACCTGGAGTATATTAAAACATGACTTTTATGAGTTTCAAAAGCACAAGTCTGTTACAAAATACTTAATCTATTTGGCATAATCAAAACAAAATGAGGGCTATTTATTCGTCCTTTGTCCTAACATATTCGGATTAATTGTGAAAAAATATTTTAACAATTAATTATTGTTATAATTAATTATATAAAATAAATTTATAATTAAATATAGTAGATGGAAAGTAATTAATAGCAAGATAATCTATTTCAAAGAAACACTTTTTTGATAGTAAAATTAAAAAAAATAAAATAATATATATATATATATATATATATATATATATATATATATATATATATATATATATATATATATATATATATATATGAAATTGTTTGTAATAGTTAGTTTTCTATTTAAACTAATTAACCATTAAAAATAAACGAGAAAACAAAGTTAGCTAAAAAATAATTTAATAACTTTTAATTGTAAGTTCTAATTTCTAAAAGCTTACCTATAATGAAAAAAAAAAAAAAACTTTTTACCATAGACTTTTTCTTTTTTATATGGATGTTATCTTCCTATACCAACACAGAGAAATCAACTAGGAATTTCGTTGATATGTATATCAAATACGCAATTTGAAAAACACATGTGACCTGTTATTCCATTTCCATCATCTTAATTATTTTAAGAACAAATATTAATTTTTTTTTAAAATTTTAAGATGTTAAATATATTTTATTTTTAATAGGTGTCCATGAAAAATCTATAATTAATTAATTTATTTCTTTAAGAGTATGTTTAAATGATAGAATCCAAATTACAGTTTATAATTATAATTATAATTATAATTATAATTATAATTATAATTATAATTATAATTTTTTGGAATTAAAATTAATTCAAAATTATAGATTTTATGTTTGGGTTATGTTATGTGAAAACTTAAGTTGTAAAATTAGAATTTTAAATTCAGTTTTTATTTTATTATTTAGATATATACAATCTAAAATTTGACAATAAAAATAATTGTGAATCTCATATTATGAATTTATTTAATTTTTAATAATTAAATGAGAATAGGTTGGGCCCAGATTTAGGGGAAAAAATTGCCCAAACCAATCAAATAAAATGAGCCAGGTTATTTTAGAAATAAAATATATATTTTATTCTAACCAAACTTATCTTAAAAGACTCAAGTAAATTTGAGTTGGATTTTCCGATCCCATAAAATTTAATTTTTTTAAACACCGACCTTTTATTGATAAAACAGTGGTTTTAAAAAGTGAAGGGAAAAAAATTTAGGTTATATTGACTGAAATTAAAATTTATTGATTCAATTATTGACTCGAATTAAAAAGCCTTGATTCTTTTCCGGTCTGCCCAAGCCTATGTTTGTGTTTGGGTTGGACTAGGTTGTGAGCTATATTTTGAAAATTGGACTGAATTGATCGATCATAACAAAAAATCAGTGAATTGGTTATTTAACTAGTTCAAATAAACTATAAAATTGACCTGAAGAAAAACTGTTTAGAAAATCAAAAAATTGGTCAAAATTGATAAAAATGGCCAAAATCAGTTCACAGTTGGTCAATAAAAAATGTTTAATACAACATCATATTTTTATTTTTTTTCTTAAAAAAAAATTAACCTAAAGTATTTATCATTTTCTTTTTATTCTAAATATAAACTATTTTTTATTAATAAATATTGATGTGTATTGTTAAAACTTAGGCTTAAGTATTATAATATATTTGATTTGAACATTTGTAGATACTGTAAATATTAAGAACCTATAAAATTATATTTAATCTTTAATTTTTAATATTATAAATTTATGATATTATATTTCTTTAATATTATTTTATGTATTATTTAATTATTATTATTATTTTACTAATACCAGTTTGACTACAGTTTAATCACGGTTGAACTATTAAACCTTGAATCAGTGTCTTGACCAGTTCAATGAGCAGTCTGGTTTTACTTGAATTAATGCCTTAATTTTTAATTTTTAGACGTAGAATTGATATTTAAAAACAACTCAAATTAATTATTTTATATTTTATAAAATTATCATAAACTTATAGTTATAATTCAAAAAATAAATATAAAAAACTTTAAAATTTAAAATTAACAAGCTAAATTCTAATTTTAGGTTTCAATTTCGGACAGACCAATGCGATCATTTCATATTGTTACTTACATTCTCCTACCGTTGCCAATCTTTTGTGCGTAAGTCATAAATGCCATTGACGCAAAGAAACAAGACTAATAAATGGCCGTCGGTTAATAATTGCGGAGTGAGGAACACGAGACTAAGACAACGTATGTTGTTACGTGGACTTTTTATTGGATAGAAGAAAGGGACAAAACAATGAGACGGATGCCATTAGCACAAGGAAACAAGCACAAGGAAACAAGGCTATAAGTTACTCCCCCCTTTCCTATTTATTTTTCGGTTTTTTTTTTTAAAATTGTTTTTATTTATATGTCATTTTTAAAATTTAAGGTAACATTAATTATTTTTTTGACAATTATACTTTTATTTTTCACTTAATTTTTAATTAATTTACATAGTTATAGTAACTAATATGTATTTATTATGGAGTAGAAATGAGAAAATATATAATAACAAACTTCAAAATAATTTTATGAAAAATAAAAAATTTTATTGAATTTCTTAATTTACATATAAAAATCTTAAACAACATTTAAAAAAGAATGGAAACAATATGCAATTACTTGGTGAGGAACACGAGATCAAAATTTGAAGATTGCGTGGACAGTTTCAACAACATAAGATATGGGGCGTAACAGAAACTCCGAATGGTCTTTCCAACTCCAACTACTAGGAATTCATACGAATAGATTGGGTTTACTACACATTTATACTTTATACTTGAAAGATTAGTTAAGTATGGGAAAAAGAGTTTGCAATTGGTTATTATTCCTTGGACAATATTTAAACTATAGAGTAAAACAAATATTATTTTTTTTACAGTATACCTTTAGTGGAATCTATCATTTCAATCATATTTTTTTTATTCACAAAACTCGATTGAGATTTTATTTAAAGGATTCGAGCCCAATTCTACTCATACTAACATAACGTTAATAAACAAATGCTCTATTCGATTCTTTTTATAAGACCCATTTAGTTAGTTAACCAAGATTAAGAAAATTAATTAATTTGGTTAGTAGTATTGAATTTTTTCTAAATTTATATCTTTTTTCAAAATTATCTCTAACATTAATGAGACATATTCTTATTTTTTAAAACATTTTTATTAGTTTTAATTTTTTTAATCTCTCTTATCATAAATATATTTAATACTTTAATTTTTGTTGACTATGCATGTGAAGAGTCAACGTTAGATTCTCAAAATGCTTTTCATAGTACAAGATAAAGTTAGACTCCAAAAGAGTCTAAGACATTAATGTAATGAAAAAAATTAATACATAAGATATTCTCTATTGGTTCTTACAGAAAAGATCAAACAAAAAGTTCTAATTTAATTCTTATAAAAAGGACTGGTGAGAGTAATATTTTTAAGAATGTAAGAAAATATCTTTTATTTTTTATTTGTTTCTATATATATTATAAATATTCATTTTATTTGTATTTGACGTTGTAATATTTGGCAAGAAAAAAATAAAATATTATTTTCATGATTTCTTGTAATTTTTTTTAGAAATGAAATGATATAGTTACTAATAAATAGCTTAATTTTCATAAAACTTATGTTAAAGGGTATCATGGAAAATTTTCAATGTTTTTAAAACCATACCAGTCATTGAATCAGTCGAAGCACTGGTTCAAGGTTCAATGGTTAAACCATGGTCGAACAGGTATTAATAAAATAATAATGATAATAATAATAATAATAAATAATACATAAAATAATATTAAAGAAACAAAATATCATAACTTTATAATACTAAAAACTAAAAATAAAACATAATTTTATAAGTTCTTAACATTTACAATACCTACAAAAGTTCAAATTAAATATATCATAATACTTAAGTCTAAGTTTTAATAATACACATCAACATTTATCAATAAAAACAAGTTTATATTAAAATAAAAAAGAAAATGACAAATACTTTGGGTTGATTTTTATTTTTTTAAGAAAAAAATCAAAATAATATTTATTAAGCATTTTTTGTTGACCTATTGCAAACCGGCTTTTTTTGCTGGTTTTTAACTAGTTTTGACCAGTTCACCGCTTTGTTTACCAGTTCTTTAACTGGTTAGTTTTCTGGTTCATTTGGACTTGACATAGGATTCGTTCACTGATTTTTTGGTTGATCCAGTCGGTCCAGTCCAATTTTTAAAACATAGGAAATTTTAGACGATTGTTTGGACACTTTAGCTCGTTACACTATCTTTATCTTCAACACTTCTTGAAACACTTGCTTTTAGGATTACATTGGACCTAGGTCCTTCACTAGAAAAAAAAAATGTTTGGTAACATAAAGATATGATGTGTCTAAACATGTATGCAAGAGATCTCATAAAAAATTTTCTTTTTCCATTTTTTTTATTTTTATATATTTTAGTTACTATAAAAATAAATAATTAATTTATCCTTTGAAAAAAAAAGTTTTGGGAACACAGAGATATGATGTATCTAAATTCTAAACATGCATGCAACAAATTTCAAAAAAATTTGATACATACACACACACACACACACACACACACACACATATATATATAGGGTCAAGATCCATTGACACCAGGTATCAAAGTTAGTCAAATTACACCTTCAATAATTTTTTGTAAAATGCAAATTTAACCAATCCAACCATTGGATTATGTGACATTATCTTCATAATCATGTATATCAAATTTCACATAATTTGGACTTTTCTAAATATGTCATCTAACATTGAATATTTACATATATTTTAATTTTTTATTATACGTTAAAACAAAGTGATGCGATAAACTACTAAATAATTTTGAAATTGTGTGAAATTTTGTATACTTAATCTAATTAATAAGAACATCAAAAACAACGGTTGGATTGATTAAATTTGCATTCTACAAAAAGTTATTGAAGGTGTAAATTAATTAACTTTGACATATGGTGTCAACAGATTCTGACCCTATATATATATATATGTATATATATATATATATATATATGTATGTATGTATATCAGCGGTTGGATTAATTAAATTTGCATTTTAGAAAAAGTTATTGAAGGTGTAATTTGACTAACTTTAACACCTGGTGTCAACGAATCTTGACTCATATATATATATATATATATATGTGGGGAAGGCCAGGAATTAAGTTATTCTAAAGGCATCTCCAATGGAAGAACTAATTTTAGGTTCTTAAGTAACTTTTTTGTGGGTCTCATAGTGTCATGGACCCCACATTTTTATATACATTTATTTATAATTGGTTTCATTGAAAATTAAAATAATTATTCACACAAATTTTAATTAAAATAAAAATATAAAAAATATTATCAATTTGATTAAAATAAATATGTCAAAGTAAAATATCAAAAATATTATAATTTAATTTATTGTTTAATTTATGACGAAATACATAACATTAGATAAATATAAAAATTAATTTTCGTTATTTTCATGTTCGAAACATTTCCAAATATGCTCTGCCAAGTCTGCTTGAAGTTGCCGATGAATTTGTCTTTCATGAAGATATGCTCTTGTTTGTAAGTATGTTGCAAAATCGAGATGGGGACCATTAGATACTTCACTTGTTGAGATGTAATTATCTTCACGATCATAATCAAAATTACCACCATATGTATGTTGCTCTCTTTAACAATCATGTTATGCAAGATGATGCATGTAGACATTATATGCTTGATCGTATCCATGTGCCAAGTACGCGCTTGACCACATACAATTGCAAATCGAAATTGAAGCACGCCAAATGCCCGTTCCACATCCTTTCTTACTGATTCTTGATGTTGTGCAAAATAATTTTCTTTTTTCTCCTTGCGGCATTGGGATGATCTTGACAAACGTAGCTTACTTTGGATAAATATCATCTGCAAGATAGTATCCCATATTGTATGGGGTTCTATTGACTGTAAATTGCACGGTAAGAGCTTGTCCTTCCGAAATGTCATTAAACACATTAGATTGGTTTAACACGTTAATGTCCTTCATCAAGTGTAATGTTTTCTAGGCCAATTTTGGTGGAAAATTGTGGAACTTGCATTTTGAGTTCTTCAATAGTTGGTTCTACACCACTAGTAGCCATTGAAAGCTTATAAAACATGGAAAAAAAATGGAGGATTTTGAGAATTTGGTGGATTCAATGTTGGGTTATTTGGTAGTGGTGGAAACATGGGGAAAAAAAGGAGGATTTTGAAAAATTTTACTATATGGAGGATTTTGATAATTTGGTGGATTCAATGTTGGGTTATTTGGTGGTGGTGGAAACATAGGAAAAAATGGAGGATTTTGAAAATTTTCACTACTAGGAGGAAATTGATAATTTGGCATGAAATTGTAGTAAGGATGCAAATTAAATTGATGGGTATCCATTTAGAAAAAAAGAAATAAAATTAGAATTGAGAATGAGATAGAGGAATCTCATGCAAAGTATGATCACCAATAGCATAATTTATAGCATTTCACATGCCCAAATTTTGCAATTTTTAATCTGAAAAAAAATTGTAAAAAAAAAGAACTCAACCTGACAATAGCAAACAATAAAAAAAAAGTGTAAAAGGTACAAAATTTGTTGCAAACGTTCCAATACATAACTACTTCCCTCAATCTGAATGTAAGCAACGTTTAAAAAAAGTACTCTTTCACTCATGAATTGACAAGAAACGATAAAAAAAAGGGACCTTTCAATTTAATTCAACATGCAGCTCCCTTATTTTTGATCCCTCAACCCTCACTTTCCCTTTCCCTTTTTCTTTTTGCACCCTTCCTTCTTCTTGATCCCCCACCCCTACCCCTACTTTCCCTTTCTCTTCTCCCACACCACAATCCTCATTACCCCTCCCCGTCTCTCCTTTTCTCATCTACCCCATTCCCCCACTTTCACGAGCTTTTCCCATCCTTGCCTAACCCCCTCCGTCCACTTTCACATCTTTCTCTCTCGAAGCAAATGGTGGTAGTGGCAGTCCTAATTTGGACATAGACATAGCAAACAACAAACAATTAGATGGTGGTGATGATTCGGTCATAGGCATGGCGAACGACAATGGTGCAAAATGAACAGTGCTCACGTCGACGATGGTGGTGCGGTGGTACTCCATCCACATTTGCTCCATTGACAGTGGTGGTGCTTCTAAATGGCGATTGGAGTTGTTCTTGCCATGAAAATGATTTTTGGGGTTTTTTTAATTTAATTTTAATTGCTTGATTTCTTGGAATCTATTGTGATGAATTGTTAATGGAATATTTGATCTTTAATTTTTGGAATTTGATTCTAGATTTGATTTTATAATCCCTCATTCCCTATGTTTTAAAAATCAAACCAGATTGGCTGGTTTAACCAAAAAACTGGCGAACCAATCTTGTGTTTGGTCCAAATGAACCAAAAAATCGAGCAATTAAAGAATCAATCTACGAACCGATGAACTAGTCAAAAATCGGCAAAAAACTGGTTCGCAGCGGATCAATAAAAAATGCTTAATATAACATTATTTTGATTTTTTTTCTTAAAAAAATGAAAATCAACCTAAAGTATTTTTCATTTTTTTTATTCTAAATATAAACTTGTTTTTATTGATAAATGTTGATGTGTATTATTGAAACTTAGAATTAAGTATCATGACATATTTAACTTGAACATTTGTAGGTATTGTAAATGTTAAAAACCTATAAAATTATGTTTTATTTTTAGTTTTTAGTATTGTAAAGTTATGATATTTTTAATATTATTTTATATATTATTTAATTATTATTATTATTATTATTATTATTTTATTAACACCAACCGCGGTTCGATTCCGGTTGAACCATTGAATCTTAAACTAGTGCTTTGACCGATTCAATGACCGGTTCAGTTTTAAAACATTGCTCATTCCATCACCTCTTGAATATGGATTTTGTGGGCTTTCTATTGGGTTAGATTTCTTCCCTTTTGAATCAATTGAGACCTAAGATTAAAAATATTTTTTTATTGTTAACAGCCGATTCTTAGGAGTTCTTTTGTAAGAATGGTTTTTACACCGTGTCATCCATGTAATAATACTCCAATACTAAATTTTTTTTAAGAACTAATTCTTACATATAAGAACACTGTTAACAACTTGTGTTGGAGATGGCCAGCCTAAGAGTAATTTTAAAGAGTTACTCCACATCTTAACCCTTGATTTAGTTCTAATCTAATGGCTACAATTATTTATTAATTATACTCACGTGATATTCTCTCGAATGATTTAATGCAAATGTTTTCTCTCACACACCAAAGTGATTGTTACCCAGAAATACAAGTCCAAATGCCCTCTCTCCTTCCCTCTTTTCGGAACACATGATCTATAATTACAAAACATTGTCCACCATCACAATGAATTGTATCATATCACTGATTATAAAATGACTGCATATGAAAAATTCCAGTGAATGAAATTTCTTCCATTTTCTTGTATCTATTATTACACCAGTGATTTCATTCGGTGGTTTCCATTAGCGATATTGGTGCCTTGGCGGTAACTTGTACCAGTGCATTCTTTTCTTACTAGATCTCTTGCAGCACGCATCATAGAAGTTCTAGGGCTATTTCATTGGGTTTTACTCACTTATGAAGTTGCTATTCAATTATGTATTTTGTGTCAAAATAAGAACTTTCTCAATGATTTATTTTTAACCTTGTAAGTTCGGCGTTGTATTACAAAGAGATGGAGAAAGAAAGGAGACTGTTCAATGTGTTTTGCTGCTGGGTAACTAAGTTTCGTGTGAGAGAAGGTTCGCATTAAGTTGTCCAGGCAGAAGGTCACGTGGGTATAGTTAATGGATAATTGTGGCCATTAGATAGAACTAAATGAAGGGTTAAGATGTAGAGTAATTCTTTAAAGTTATTCTTAGAGTAAATTGATTCCTTTTCATATATATATATATATATATATATACACTAGGCACTGGGAGCCTTATTACTATTACTATAATCATTAGAACTTTCACAAGTCGAGCTTTTCGGCATTTCATCCATATAGCCTACTTTCTCAAGACCCAGTTACTTGTTCTAACAATCATATTAATAATAACAAGGGCCGTAGTAATGGATCATTTAGTTAGATATATTTCTGATACACAAGATCTCTGCACAAGATCTTCAACTGTAAAGCATACTCTATATCTCAGATAGCCATTTCTCTATTTCCTTCTAAACGGCTCAAGACATAATTAAAATGTTCAAGCTTTCAGGAAAATGGAAGAGATTTATAAATTCATATGGATAAACACACTGATATTTATTTAGTAGAAGGTTTCGGATGATTTTACAACTGAAGACAAGCATCCCTTATATAAAGGAGGGAGCTTACAACACAACAAATTTGCCGACACTTATCTTATGACACCTTTTTCTAAAAGATAAAAGCAAATTGACAAAGTTGTCGACAATATTATTTTACATACATCAGTCAGACTTTTTACATAACATGACAAGTTTTCTTTTGCACTGTCCCTTACTTTAGTCACATCGTCTATTCTTGCATAATGGGTTCATGACTAGGAGATAAGTTAGGATCGTCATCCGAACTATCATACGTGGATGTGCAAAGATTTGAATAATACTGATCTTCAAGATCATCATTATCCTTCAGGACCGTTTTAGTAGCTTTATTCATTATTACCTGTCCTTGGATTGAAACACTTTCTAGCTGTAAGTTACACATCTGGTTGACATTCATTGGTGGTTGAACTTGAGTCACTTGATTGTAATAATTTTCTTCATTGGAATCAGGAGGACAAATCACATCAAGTGGTTTAAGATTGACACAGATGGAGTTTTTGTTAACGACCTCGGCAAATGTTCCATTGATCCTGTGAAGCTTAATTATCAAATCACTTTGATGAAAAGGAACTTCATCTTTTTTTGCAAAGATCTTCAGATGGGGAAACGTGGACCAAATTCTAGCTTGATTTTGTGTCCAGAGCATTCCAGTGATGGATTTTTAAAGTAAGGACGATGAATTATGGTTACTATGACACATTTGTTCATTTCTTCTTTGAAAGTGAACAAATTATTTGTTATCTTTTGAATTCTTGTTCTTTCAAGCTTAAGTTCAAGGTCTTTTTTCCAAAGTAAGGCTAATTGATACTAGGTCAAGAAGCTCCAAAGTAAATGTCTTGTTTTCTTGAAAACTAATGAAATTTAACATTTTGGTGGTTGGGAAGATAATGGGATAGTTATGGAGTAATGAGACACACCATAAATACCATAAATCTTCTTCAAGAAATGGTTCTTCCATTAAAAGGGCAAAGATGTTCAAAAAAGGGGTGTTAGGGTTAAACCAGTTTGGTTTTGGTTTAATCTGATGATTTTGAAGTGACAGAGCCAAATAGTGAAACATATGTTGCCTGACAAATTGCTGTAAAGTAGTAGGGATAAGAATATAATCTGAAGATATTTCTAGATGAAAGGTTCTTGGTGTTGGCAATGCTAATGATGAAGAGGAATATGCTTGCATTAGGATGAGAGGATACAAGTGTGTGGAGGATATGATATTAACAGAATGGGTCTTTGACGAAGGTTTGGGTCTGGACAAGTAATCGGAATAATGTTTTGGTTTACTTTAATATGTTTAACAGAAAAATCATATCTAGGAAAACCATTCTTTGAGTCTGAGAATTTGAGCATTTGGAGGTGTCTTGTTTTTGAACTCAAGCATTTGTGGGAATGATGAGTTGTCAAGTTGAACTTCAAAGTGATGTCCTCTAAGATGGAAGTCAAACTTTTGAATTCCACATTTGACTGTGAGTGTTTCCTTGAAAATAGTGTGGCAATGAAGTTCTGAATCTTTGAATGCTTCACTGGCATGTCCACAATAGAATTTTCTCCTTAGACTTCTTCTATCAAAACAGCACGCTAATAAAAATCACTTGCATCTGTTTGGAGGATTCTTTTTCCATCTCCTGAATCTTTAATGGAAGAGGATTTTGAGTAGCTTTCTTTAAGAACTTTACAGCTTCAGTTTGTTCTTTTCCCTAAGGTGGTGGATTCTTTCTCAACAATTTTGAAAGCTTGGAAGTATATTTTGAGATATTAGGAATAAAATTCCTAACATAGTTTAAAATTCCAAGAAACTATTGAATCTCCTTGACAGTCATATTTTCAACTAGGAAAGTTGGGAGATTTTTAACAATATGAGGTTGAGGAATATATTGTCCTTGTGAGAAATGCATCCTTAAGAAGTCCATTTCCTTTGTTCCAATTTTTGATTTTTTGGAAGAGAGCATGACTCCATAATTATCACAGATGTCATAGAATTTTTGGAGAAGATTCTTATGACTTTCTTCATTAGGGGAAAAAAGAAGGATATTATCAATATATACTAATGTACTGTGTAGTATTGGCTCAAATATTCTGACCATGGCTTTTTGAAATAGTGATGGTGCAACCTTAAGACCAAATGGAAGAACAATCCATTGGTAGTGGGCATTGGGAATGTAGAATGTTGTTTTGGGTCTGTCCTTAGGATCAAGTCCTATTTGCCAAAATCCAGACTTTAGATCAAACTTTGAAAAGTAATAAACATCCTTGATGTAGGAATGAAGTGAATAAATATTTGGAAAAGGAAACTTATCATCTTTTATGAAAAGATTCACAGGCCTGTAATCAATAACAAGTCTCTTCTTCTGCCTGATTTGTTCAGATCTCTTATTCACATAGAATGTTGTGCATGCATAGTCAAATGTTGTTGGTTCAATGAGCCTTTGTTTTAGCAATTGTTGGCATTCTTCTTTTACTGCTTGGAGTTCAGAAGGAGACATGTTAGGATGAGTTGCTTTTGTGGGGTTAATATCTTTATTCAATTTGAAAGGTAATTGAACAATGAATTCTTCTCTTTTTCACAAAGGGTTTGGATGATGGAAGAGATCATGGCTGTTAACACAGAGTTTCATCAATTTTTCTTTGATTTCTTCATATCCTGGAAGAGCTTTTGCTAGAGAAAATAAATTTGGAATTGAGAAAAAGGGTTTGAAATCTCTTTTAAATCTTATGCCATTTGCCAGGATTTTAATCTTGCTATTCTATACAAGTACATCCCTTCCGATGAGTATGTCTTTGCCATGAAGATCACTCCCAATGACTTTTGTCCAAGTGACGCAATTTGGGAAGAATTTTATCCCAATTTTGTGACTTGTTATCAAATCAGTCTGGAAAATTACACCATTAGCTGCTTTGAATTTCTTTGTTTCTGTTTTCCAGAATTCTATTGGTAAGATGGCTAGGGTTGAGTGTAATGACCCTCTATCACCACAGTACTACATACAACCTTATACATAATTAAGATATTTAATAATAAGTAACCAACATGATATATAAAAATATACATATAAGACACAAAATAATATGATATACAACCCCAAAAATCCAAAACCATGGGAGATACAGAAACAAAACTCCCTACAGCTGGTCAACTATACAATATATACATCCAAAACCCAAAGAGGAATGAGCTTCCAAAAAAGCTCCACCCAAGAAAGGCCTTCAACCTATGTTGCTAGAACATTCACTATCAACTGCGAGATGCAGGATCTGCTGGAGTCTTTCTCTATACTCCAATGCCAAAATGACGTGATCATCACAGTCACAGTAACATATAACAACAATAGCAACCACAACAGCCATACCAAAACAAAACAACAAGGCAAAGGTAAGCTTACATAATAAAACCACATAATATATACAATTCATATTTTCACACCATCAACATACCAAGATAGAATCCAAATCATCAAAGAAATGGGTCTACATACCATACAACACAACAATAATTATGCTGTCAACCCCATATGTCAATGTATGAATGACACGAATCTCGAGAGATTTCTACATACCGAGCAGTCAACCAGGTCTTATCCCCAACCATGGCCATCTAGCACCATTTAGGAATTGCCAAAACTATGATCAGTTGGATAAGCTTATTGTTGTCAGGATAAGTGTATGTGGGTGGTGGTATACTGGGACATAAGGCCTGCACTACCTTGGCTTCCTGCGGGATTTACCCATCTACTCATCCCCTAAGCCCAACTTTCAGACCCCACTTCCTATCCAAGCACTAGGTTGGAGGCCTATCTGAGCCACAGCTTTGTTCACCCCCAACTTCCATGCCAACCCGCATACGACATGAGGCCCATACAACCTCAGCCAACAACATATGCATGAATGCATCCAACATACCACAACTTTAGCCTAACAACAACAAATCAACATATATGTGTGTGTGTGTGTGTTAAAGATTTGATTCATTGTAAATAGAGTAACTAGGAAACTATATAGGTCTGAATTTTATTCATTGTAAATAGGGTAATTATCCCATAGCTAATTCTTAGGGATCTTGAACCCGTTTCCTTATTTTTCTGTAATTCTGTGATTATAAATAAACCTACTAGTATGTGGGTTAAACACACACAATTTTGTAACATGGTATCAGGAGTTCTGATTCAATTCCTCTCTTCGCCGCAGTGTCCCCCCACTATTTGGTCCGCGTGAACAGTACCGTGCATAGCTGCGAAGCTCCGTTGGCCACTGCCGCACCCGCCTTTCTCTGGCGCGACCCCTCCATTAGAGTCACCACCCTCCGGCAACCATCGTGCGCCTAGATGCGCTGCCGCTCGCCGCCTCACGTGCCCCCATGCACCAGCGCGTGCATCTCACGCGATCTGCCTAGATTGACGCGTGACGCTTTTTTCGGCAACACCCACTAGCTGGTGCCCTCCCACCACCTTCCCTTGCCCCCGGCGCCCCTTTCCGATCCTGTTTGGCTCTCTTCTTCATGGCCTCTCCTAGTTCCTCTTCTGTTTCTGCCTCTGCAATAACTTTTACCACTGTTCTGTTAATTCCTTGCGAAAAATTAATTGGAACAGCTAATTACAGCACTTGGGTTGCTGCTGTCCAGCTATGGTTCCATGGTCAAGGTCGTGCCGACCACTTAACCACTAACGCCACAGGATATTCCAGACAGGGATTGTGCTCGTTGGCAACAGATTGATGCCTCTTTATGTAGTGTCCTGTGGTTTTCTATTGCTCCCAACCTTTAACCTCAATACCAGGCATTCCCCACCTGTTATGAGGTTTGGACCAAAGCAAAAAAGTCTACTCCAATGATGTCCATCGTCTCTACAGTGTGGTGATCGCCATGATATCCACCAAACTTGAGAATATGGACATGCAGACGTATCTTGGTAAGCTCGATCGTTTGATTGCTGATTTTAATAATCTAATGCCCTTCACTAGTGATGCTAGAGACCTTTTTACAGCAGCGTAATTAGTTCTTCATGGTTCTCGCCCTCGCTGGTCTCCCACCTGACCTTGACTCGTGCATAACCAAATCCTCTCTGGCCCTACTGTTCCTACCTAGGACATGATTAGTGAACAACTGTTATGTCTCTCCACTCCACATGCTTTTGGACATCCATCTGCCCCATTTGCTGATTCCTCCAGCCCTTGTCTTCCACTCCTCTCACCGTGGTGGTTGTGGCGGGGCACGTGGTGGCAAAAGTCGTCTCATTGCACTTATTGTCACCGCTTTGGCCACATTGAAGTAAACTGTCGCACCAAAGTCCAAGAACAATTGAAATCAGCAAATGTGGCTCAAGTTGCCAAACCTGCTCCACCAACTAGATGTTACTATTTCTGCCGTTGAGTATCATGATTTCCTCCAGTTTCGAGCAGCCCAGCAACCTGCCTCGCCTGTTACTGCCGTGGCTCAGTCTGGTAATCTTGTTGCCTTTGTCTCTCAATCCTCCTCCATTGGCCCATGGATCCTTGACTTCGGTGCCTCAAATCACATGACTGGTAACCAATCTCTTTTCTCTCAGTTGTCTTTTTCGATACCTTGTTGTCTGTAACTCTTGCAGACGGCTCTCACATTCCAGTTCGTGGTATTGGTCAAACCCACCCCCTTCCTAATCTTTCTTTAAATTCTGTTTTGTTTGTTCCTGGTTGTCCTTCAATTTAATTTCAATTGGCAAGCTCACCCGCACACTTGATTTCTCTGTTCTGTTTGTTAATAATTCTGTCTTTGTTTAGGATCGACGTACCGGACGGATGATTGGAGCAGGACATGAGTCTAGGGGATTGTATCAGCTCTCACCACCAGTTGCTTGTGTCTCCATGCCTTCACCAGAACTTACTCATTAGTGCCTCGATCATCCTAGTTTGGACAAATTACACCTTTTGGTTCCTACCCTCTCTTCTCTTAAGTCCTTAGAATGTGAGTCATGTCAGTTAGGAAAACATGTTCATCATTCCTACAGTCCTCGTGTCAATAAAAGTGCTACGTCACCTTTTACTTTGGTTCACTCTAATATTTGGGGTCCTAGTCGCGTTTGTTCAACTTTAGGATATTATTACTTTGTTACGTTTATTGATGATTTTTCCCGTTGTACTTGGGTTTTCTTAATTAAAAATTGTTCTGATGTTTTCCATGTATTTCAAGGATTCTCTCATAAAATTCAAAATCAATTTGAGACTTACATTAAAATTTTACGCACTGATAATGCCAAAGAATACTTGTCTTCCTAGTTTCAATCCTTTCTAACCTCGCAGGGAATTATTCATCAAATGTCCTGTGCTCACACACCACAACAAAATGGTGTTGCTGAACGAAAAAATCGTCACCTCATTGACACCAGCTCGTACCCTCCTCCTTCACTATCATGTTCCTCTTCGCTTTTGGGGTGATGCACTTCTTATTACTTGTTATTTGATTAACCGCATGCCTTCGTCTGTACTCAACAATTAGACTCATGTTCTCCATTTTGTACCCTAAACAGGACCTCTACCTTATTCCTCCTCGTGTCTTCGGCTGCACCTGTTTTGTCCATAATCTCACTCCAGGTAAACATAAACTCTCTGCTAAGTCCCTTAAATGTGTTTTTCTGGGTTACTCTCGCCTCCAGAAAGGATATCGTTGCTTTCTGTCCCTCAACTTCAACGGTATCTTGTTTTTGTTGATATCACTTTCTTTGAGTCTACTCCATTCTTCTCGATACCCACCACCAGTGTCGCTCCTCTAGATACTTTACCTATTCCAACGCTAGCCGTTATCTCTACTCCACCACCACTGATTACCTATCAGCGTCGCCCACGACTTCCCTCAACGGCCCCACCTACTGATTCACCAGTATCATCTCCTACTCCAACTGTCCCTCCACCAATGTCTCCTGCACGTGAGCTTCCCATTGTCCTACGTAAAGGTATTCGGTCCTCTTGCAATCCTTATCCATTATATGCTTGTACTATTCATTATAACCGTTTATCTCCTTCCTATTTCTCTTTTATCTCCTCTTTGGATTCTGTGTCTATTCCTAAGTCTACAGGAGAAGCCATGACTGATCCCGTTGGTAGCAGGTGATGTTGACGAAATGGCTGCTTTAGAAGCAAGTGGAACATGGGAGCTTGTTCCTTTGCCTCCTGACAAGACTACTATTGGTTGTCGCTGGGTTTATACAGTGAAGGTTGGACCAGATGACACTATTGATCGATTCAAAGCTCGCTTGGTAGCTAAGGGCTATACTCAGATCTTTGGCCTCGACTACGGGGACACTTTTTCCCTGTGGCCAAGATCACTTCTGTTCGACTATTCATTGCTATGGCTGCCATCTGCCATTAGCTACTTCACCTAGTTGGATATTAAAAATGCCTTCTTGCATGGTGAGTTGCAAGAAGAGGTTTACATGGACCAACCCCCTAGTTTTACTAGTTTCTGGTGGAGCTCGCCTTGTTTATCGCCTTCGCCGTTCTCTCTATGGCCTGAAACAGTCTCCCCGTGCTTCGTTTGGCCGATTTAGCTCTGCCTTACTTGAGTTTGGCATGACTCGTTGCGAGGCAGACCACTCTGTTTTTACCCTTCACTCTCTGTCTGGCTTGTGCATTTATTTGGTGGTCTATGTTGATGACATTGTCATCACAGGTGATGACTCGGACAGTATCCACCGACTCAAATCTCACCTTCAGCTTCAGTTTTAGACTAAGGATTTGGGTCCGCTCAAATATTTTTTGGCATCGAGGTTGCTCAATCCACTTTCGGCATTGCCATTTCCCAGTGAAAATATGCTCTAGATATTCTCATCGAGACGGGTATGCTTGACTGTCGTCTTAGTGACACTTCTATGGACCCCAACGCCAAGCTTCTTCTAAGTCAGAGGGAGCCACTTGAAGACCCGGGAAGATATCGCAGACTTGTTGGTAGACTCAACTACCTCATTGTCACTAAGCCAGACATCACATTTGCAGTGAGTGTGGTAAGTCAGTTCCTTAACGCCCTTTGTGATGGTCATTGGGACGTTGTCATGCGCATCCTTAGATATATTAAGAATACACCAGGACACAGACTTTTATATGAAGATAAAGGCAGCACCAAAATTATCTGTTACTCTGATGTTGATTGGGCAGGATCTCCATCAGATAAGAGGTCCACCTATGGCTATTGTGTTCTCATTGGAGGGAATTTAATTTCTTAGAGAAGCAAGAAGCAAAATACTGTTGTTAGATCCAGTGCCGAAGCTGAATATCGAGCCATGGCAGCAGCTGCATGCGAAACTACATGGCTTAGGCAACTTCTCCAACAGTTACAGTTTGGAGATACTTAGGACACTAAGCTTATCTCCGACAATCAAGCCACTCTCCACATTGCATCTAATCCGGTCTTCCATGAACGGACTAAACACATCGAGATAGATTGTCACTTTGTGAGAGAGAAAGTACTCCTAGGAAAAATTACCACTGATTTTGTCAACTCCAATGACCAACTAACAGATATTTTTACTAAATCTCTCAAGGGGACTCGTGTTGATTATATTTGTAACAAGCTTGGCACATATGACATATATGTTCTAGCTTGAGGGGGAGTGTTAAAGATCTGATTCATTGTAAATAGAGTAACTAGGAAACTATATAGGTCTGAATTTTATTCAATGTAAATAGGTAATTAGCCCATAGCTGATTCTTAGAGATCTTGAACTCGTTTCCTCATTTTTTTGTAATTCTGTGATTATAAATAAACCTACTAGTGTGTGGGTTAAACACACACAGTTTCTGTAATAATATATGTATATATATGTACATATATACATACATACATACATATATGTATGTATGTATGTATATATATATAAGGTGACATATGCACACCACGTGGCCTACTCAACACCACCTGTGGTCCAACAACTATTACCAACACCATGCAAGCCCATTCCAGCCTCAAGTATAACCAACATGTAAGGCCCTATCCAAGCAGCCCACCTTATGAGAAACCTTATACAATAATATCATACACAACAAGTGGAGGTCTTATCTAAGCAACCTTCCACTTCATATCCAATCTAACAATCAACTACAATTTGAAAACCAAGACTTTCTTTGAAAACCATTTGGAAGATTAGCAAATCTTGAGCTTCACAAAACCCTTCAAAATAATTCAATTTCTTTAATTTAGAGAAATCGTATCTAAACTAGACCACTTTCCATCATTCCAAAATAGAACTTTTAAAAATGTATAATACCCTTTTTATATGTGTATATACATAATATTTCACAATTTGAAACAGAAATTTTAAAATCTAAAATAGTATATTCAATTCTGAAATAACAGATTAAGTACTGTAGTAATAGATTATATTAGTTTAGTAAAAATGCACCAAAATTCATTTTCTGGTAGGGATAATCGATTATGGATTCTCACAATTGATTATTCCGTAGCCAGTTTCAGGAAAAATTTCATTGATGCCTAGATAATCGATTGTCATAGTCCATAATTGATTATTCCCAAAACAAAATCACGAAAACAGCTTTTGAAACTTCAGATAATCGATTATGTGATCCCCATAATCGATTATTTGCAACGAATTTTGAAAAAAAACGTGAATTTTTATAGAGAAACTCAAGCTTTTCAGCCAAATAACCCAGGTTTTCGAATCAATAGAGTTCCAACAACATCAATTCACCTCAACCAAGCTCATACACATCAAATTATACAATCAATCCAACATTTCATCACAAAATCATTAATTCTCATCCAAATTTCAAAATTTTCCCCCAAAACCCATTTTCATCCAAAACCAATGAAAATGGCAACATCCATAGAGATTCAATCATTTTCAAAGTAGGAAATCAACATACCAACATTTACTAACACAAAACAACCGATTTGTAAGCTTCCTTTACCTTTAAAAGTCTCTGAATTTGAATTTTGGTTCTTTGAGAAAACTTGTGTCTTGAGCCAAAACCTTCTACAGATTTGTTCTTTCTTTCACTACAATCACTAAGTCGGGCTTG
The DNA here is from genome assembly GCA_004329165.1 of Spatholobus suberectus. Classification (NCBI taxonomy): domain Eukaryota; kingdom Viridiplantae; phylum Streptophyta; class Magnoliopsida; order Fabales; family Fabaceae; genus Spatholobus; species Spatholobus suberectus. The sequence goes on along the minus strand of CM014732.1, from coordinate 27,113,453 downwards.
GAAATCCTCTAAGACACTTATCAATTTCAGATTTTTTGAGAGAGATTGAGAGAGAAATGAAGAGAGAGAAAAAGAATGAGGGAAATTCCTCCCTCCCCTTCCATTATATACTCGACCTCCTCGGAGCTCTCACACAGACTTTTAGCCAACTGAGGCCAAAACCTTACCAAGCCACTACCCTTATCTCAAAACTAGTCTAACTTAAATGTTTTCTCTCAAAAGCCCAAAATCACTTTCATAACATATTCAAATTGGCTCAAGCACATATTTCAAATGTCCTAAATTTAAACCGGAGTCTCAAACAAACAACACCAAACCATCACCACATACAACATACCATACATAACAACAATTCATTTATTTCTTTTAATCACCTAGATTATATATCAAATTTTCACTTTTTAGTTATTAAAATACTTAATCATGCATTAAGAAAAACATGATGTTACATTGAGCATTGTGCACTGAGATCCAGTATCTATAAAAGCAATAGCTCTTATAAGAATATGATATTTGGATGGCAGGATGAAAACTTCTATATTTGACAATGGTGGTGATGCTGAATAGACAAGAACAATTTCTTCTTGGATCTTTAGGACAGGAAAATGTTCTAGTTCTGAGTCTTCTGTTTCAGAAGAATCTTCTTCTTCTTCTGATTTTGCCAATCCAAATATTGTGAATTCATGTGGAGTCTCTTGTTCATCATAAAGTGATTCTACATCTTCATCTTCTTTAATCATAAAAGATTGGACCAACTTGACTGCTTTGTCTTGTTTCTGAGGACAATTTCTAAAAAATGTCCTTTATTTTCGCAAATAAAGCATCTTTTGTTGTTTCCTTTTCCTCGAAAAGGTTTTTTCTTAAAAAACTTGAATTTTTTCTTTTTCCCTTTCTTCAATAATGCTTTCTTCAAATTTTTCTTTGAAGGCTTTATCTTGCAATTGCAACTTTCATAAGCACATTTGATCTTTAGGAATCCTTTTTTGCAAATATTCTTGTATTTCTTTTGGTCCATCATCATTCTTTCAAACATCTGTTGTTGACTACAGATTTTTTCAAGTGTAGTGATGCTTATCTGGTAGATTTCTCCCATAGTCATATTTGTGACTCCTTTATTCATAGGCTAAAGGATTCTCCACATTTCATTTTGTAATTCTTCTGGAAGAGAACTGACATAAGTATTTTTTAGACTGGGATCATTGACACCATTCAACTGGTAAAATCTTTGAGACATTCTTTGATAATGTCTTTCAAGATCTCTCTTATCAAGTGAGTAGCATTTCATCTTGAAATATTCTCTTCTGACTTCTTTGTCTAGGAGAGTTTGGTCTCCTAAGAAATGGAATTGCAGAGCTCCTATAACTTCATCAATAGAAACATGATGAAAGGTGTTTTGGTTTAATGCTCCGAGGCTTGTGTACCATTCCTTCAGGACTCTTGTTGTGTGGGCACAAAATTCTTCAATTATTTTATATTGATCGGCACTGACATCTACCATCTTCGCATCCATCCAAGCTTTAAATTCAAGGAATCTTTTTCTCCATTGAGATACAGGGATATCATCAATAGAAAATAATGGAGAATTTGTATGGTTGGGTGTGTTGACTTCTTTTGGATGCAATCTGAAATTTGAGGGTCCTTCTTCTCTCATATTTGTGGCCATGAGACTTCTTATAATATTTGTATATTCTTCTTCAGATGAGCTATCAGTCAGTTGCTTTGGAAATCCTTCTGGTGATTTTGGAAATCCTTCTGAAGGAATTTTTGAGGACACAGTTACAAATTTTTGACTTTCTAAATCTTCTTCATTATGAACTATTAATGAGAGATGAGGAGTATTTTGAGGAGATTTGGGATAGTTTTTTGTAGAGGCTATTTCAGTTTTCTTTGGTAAAGGTTCTAAAGATGGAGATTTAGTGAGAGTTTTTTCAGGAGAAAGTTTTTCTTTTCTTTTTCCACTTTTGCCAAAAAATTGGAAACTAGTGATAGGTTTTGTTGGGGGAAAAAGAGGAGTTGTTTTTAAGGAACTAGGAGTAGTACTTGGGAACACTTTGGATGGTATGACAAAGGATCTATTTCAGGTGGTAAAGGACTTTGTCAACTTTCAACATATTGTTTGAGTTCTTCATACTGCTCCTTTGTCTTTTGCAACTCTCTCTCTTTGTTTATCAAGGTAGGGCTAAATCTGCAAGTTTTCCTCAATTCCCTTATTTGGAACTCCAATGCACCAATTTTGGTGGTTAATTCTTTGTAATGGGTCTGCATCTTGGTAGACATCTTTTTGATTTCTTACTTTAGTGAATCTACAATACCATCTAACTTCTTATCTATTTTTTGTAAGAAATCATTCTGAGCAAGTGAGTTTTCTATTTGTCAGTTAAGCACTTCTTCCGCTTGAGTAATTGGCTTGAGGTTTCCATTAGGCATAACTTCAAAGCTAATGACAAAAGGCTTTGTGTGGACCTTCTTTGCAATATCTACCTTTCTTTCTACGGTATGAAAATCTTCTTTCTCAGTAGATGATGATTGAGAAAACATCATGCATTCTTCTATTTTGGGAAGGGGTTCCCAATAAGAGAATCTATTTTCTTCTTCTTTGCATCTAGAAGGAGGAGGCCATGTGATTAGATTTGGATCCTCTGGAGGAGGAATTTTTTCTTTCCTCAAAATCTTAATCATCTTATCATAAAGAGGCAAGGGTTTCGATGCTTTCTTAAAAGCTACCCAAGGTCGTGCCTTAGGTTCTGGCCTTCTGGGTTTTAGAGGTGGACTGCATGAGCCTTTCTTTTTCCATTCTAATTAATCTTCAGAGTCTGATAAGTCTTCTCTATCTCTCCAACAGTCACAATCAGGATCACACATTTCTAGGGCAACATCCCACAGAAAATGACCTTTCCACTTGTCTATATAAACAGGTGTTCCGTTTTGACGAAATGAGTAGACGAGTATCCCTTCTTCTTTTTCTCCCAAAGAAATCATCATGGTAGAAAACACTGGGCCATTTGAAGAGGATGGTCTATCTTCCTTTCTTCTGAAGATGGTTTTCACATTCCCGTCTTGAAGTCTTTTGAAAGTTGAGTCTAAGGCGATCACTGGCTTTTGAGCTTTTTTGAATAGCTCATAATTACTGATCCACTCAAGAAGAATTAGTTCTTCAAGTTCTTTACTGGGAATTTGCTTTGGGACTTGCACAATTGAAGGAATTTGATCCTCAGAATTTGCTATCACCATCAAAGCATTTTCTGAGAATTGAGAGTCTGTGGGGAGATCATAGCAATGATCTTGGACTCAAAAGATCAATTGGTGGTGCAGAGTGGCTGCTATGGCATTCTCATCTTGATCTGCTCTGATCAACTGGACTTGTACTTGAATTGTCTTGGAAGAGTGGGGTCTTGTAGTTGAACATTGAAATTTGGGAACATAATTGAAACAACACTTCCAACATTAAGTGTCATTAGAACTGTTCCTATAACAGCATGCTCATACTTGTAAAAAGTAGAGTTTATAAGGGAGACTCTAGTTGTTACTAGGAAACTTTTTCCTCCATGAAGAGTTAATACCCGTCGAATAACTCCAAAGTGGAGAGCAACATAGTTCTCTCTTTGCCATAATTTTATCAAAGAGGAATTTATCTCCAAATCTATATATTGTTTGGCAAAGGTGGCATTTAGAGGACACTGATCTAGTTTAGTGGTTTGAATAAACTCTTTTACTCTTGGTCTAGGAGTAGAAATGAGTTTTCTGATATTCCAGGTGAATTTGCCTTTGTGTCTACGAAAAACATTATAAGGACTGAGTAATGGAGGAAGGGCACTTTCTATTTAATATATATATATATATATATATATATATATATATATATATATATATTAAAAGTTATTTATTTACACAAAATTGTCTTGATTTGATAATTTGTAATTAAAAGTATATTTACTTTGATGCTTGCAGTAATTTATTTTAAAATCAAAAAATTTATTAGAATCATATATTAAAAATAAAATATTGCTCATATGAATGTTTAGTATAATTTTTTTTAATTGCAAAAAAAGTCTTTTCATCGGGTTGTAATTATTATTAGAGAATGATAAGACCAAAGTACAGGAAAAAAAAATGGTGTTACTTAAATTAACATTATTTACAATTAAAAAAATATTATTTTAGTATAATTTTTAACTGAAATAAGACTTTTTATATGCCAAAGAATTTATTGATAAAAAAATAAGCTAAAGTGAAACGCAACTTCCACTTAGCCCAAAGAATTACAGTGCAGCTTGAAGTAGCACATACTGGCTTGAGGGCCCAAATCAAAAGTAAATATAAGTACCAACCCAATTCAACTTCAGTAGACTGAAGCATTGCCGAGACATCATAAAATTCCTCGACACCTCTCAGTTTATTATGACATTACCTCACTTTACTGAAATAAGACTTGGTCGGTATTATTTTATATTTAATATATATTTCAAAAATAAAAATGTATTTCCTTTGCAAATCTTAATTTTTTTTTGAATGTTATTTTCCTAAATATTAACAAAATTATAAAAATAACTAGAAACGTTTTGTAGAAAAATTTGAGTAACATAAATTACATTTTAAAACAATAGCATTTTTAAGAGATCCTTGTACATTCTTTTTTTTTACTGAAGTAGGTTATCTTTGCTCGTATATACAACTAAACAGCAAAACTACATCTATTTTTTTTTTTTATATAAGCAAAAAATTTCATTAATAGTAAGATTGTGGAAGTGAGTGTAAACAAAATGAATAAGTTGAGTCATAAAATTTGTGATGCCAACATAATACATGTGCTTCTTGTCGGGTCTAATTCATGCCCCTAATTACTCTCACAATCATCTTATCCTCATGCCCTACAATTATTTGAACTTCATTTCAGGTCTTATTATCCAAAATATTTACTAAACGCTCCCACCCCCCATTTTACGGTAGATGTGTACACTCATAACCCAGTGTATTTTATTCCTCCTCTCACCTTCCCTCCACCCCACAAAAATTTCTTAAATAGAGACTCAAATAGAGAGATAATACTTTTTGTTCTTCTTATACTTTTTTTCTTGTCTTTTTTACTCTCATTACTATTTCAATCTCTTATTTTCTTTTGTTTCTTACCATATCATTTATTACATTTATTTATTTTTTCTTTCTTTTTCATCTCTTTCTCACTCAATAAGGTATATACATCTTAAATGGGTGTCACTTTTTTTTTTTCCTTTTTAAAGCAGTAAGGCAAATTGCAACAATATACAAGCTATTGTTGTTATTATGTAATGTCTCATGTCATGTGCAAATTTCTTTCAAATTCATCATGCATGTCTTCTTTCCCCTCCTCCTTTCAAATTAATCAGGACTTGAAGACCAGAGTGTAAGATGTGAGAAATACAAATTCCATTTTTACGTAAATAACATATTCTAATTCTGCACGACAAATTCAGGATGAACTGTTGTGTATTAATTGGTCCGTGCATATAAATGGGGGACAAAATCTAATTATCTAGATGATGCAAAGAGGTTGTTCCACCTTTCAATCTCCTCCTCCTTATCAAGTTTTCTGATTCCACCGAACCAGCTAAGCCTAGAACCCTGTTCCTCATACACATTTCTATTTAACACTGATCTTCTCCATCTATTCTCGAGCTGATACTGCTTGAACTCCACTACTAACATGTCTGCAACAAAGACAAAGGATATATAAAACATTACAGCAATGAATATCATATTAAGGCCCTCTAAAATAATAAAAACTTTTGAACTATTTAAGTATTAGGTGATTTTAGACTACTATAGTTTCCATTAATCTTCACATGACATGTAATTAAATGTTATTAATTCTTTTTTGTAATTATAAAATTTAAATATGTGTTTTATAAACATTAACTAGACCATGAACACTTGATGATTCTAGACTACCTAATAATTTCTCATAAGCGAGGTTATATCTACCCTTGAATTAAAATGAATTAAGTTCAAGACTTTAGTTGAAATTAAAAGTAAATGTACTCTTATTTGTATACATTAGATAATAGATATTTTTGCACTTCTAAAACTTTTGGGATAAATCTTACCACTGTATTGGCAATGGCAATGATTCACGTCCTCGTCACATGTTTCCAAATGACCAACTACAGCATACCCCCAATCTATAGCTCATTCAAAATAGAAGTAAAGAAATTTACTTAGAGAAAAGATTAAGTACCATTTGATTATTTGTTAATCAGTATCAAGTTCTAGATATAAAGTTATAATAATAGATAAGAAATGATATGTTAGGTTAAAAAGGTACATATGCTCTTAAATTTAAATGAAAGATATGTCAAGAGTTAATTAATTACTGTAAGGGGAATCTTTGCGTCTTCTCATCTGAATCTCAATTTGATCTCCTGGTTTCAAATCATTCATACAGTTAGACATATAAAATATCCTTGGAGAAGTTTCAACCGGTGATAATCTCAACCTATCCCACTGAATATTTCCCTCAATCATACGCCAGCCACCAGTTGGAGACCTGTAAAATATAAAGCACATAAGCCATAAACAGAACATACTAAGCTATCTGTGTTTAGACTTTTCTTTATACCCAATTAAGCTGTCTGTTGAAAAAATATGTGATTATTGACATTTGTGTTCCAAATTAAACCAGCAACAGACAAAATTTAGAATAATGGTAGTTCATTATTATTCTGAAGGAGTAAACTATACCTTGCTTGAAAGGTGTCTGTTCTAGAGTCATAGCTGACAATGGCATCATAACAGCATAAATTTGCAGTCTACAATCAAAGTTATGCATGATATAACCAACGGTTAAAGCAAGGGACAAAGATTAGAAATGTATAGGTATATATAGATAGTAGCAATCAGTCATTAGTTAGTGTTACCTTATACACTTGAACAGGAAACCAGAAGCGGCCACTCTCAAGACAGATGTACAAAGCCATTTTTGGACAATTTTTAAACAAACTAATCAAGTTAATGAAATTTTCCAAATAAGAATGAAAGCTTAGGAAAGGCCAAACACCACTGAAAGAGCCACATGATCCACTCTGGTTCTGCTTTAACAAGAGGCTTTCTGTGTTTATTATCTTTGATGTGTGCCACAGCCACTCTTGGAGAGCAACATCACCAAGCAACCCACCCCATTTCTGTTTGATTTGTTTCTCCCACAAAGCATCACTTCTGCTTCTATGCCACAAATAGGTACACACTTGTGCCACTCTACACAAATCCAGTGGGGAAAGACACTCAAGAATGCAATCCAAGGTACACTCAGGCAAATCTAAGAGAGAAAAAACTATGCAATCTTTTTGCTTCTCCAATTTTGATGCCATGTTCTTCTCACATGACATTATGATTTGTGGATACCTTAAAGATACCTAGACAGATTGAAATGATTTTGCAGCTTCCATCGTACAAACCCAAAACTGGGAGAAAGGAAGTAATTAAAAGTTCGCTGATTAACGAAGGATGTTATCTGGCCATAAGCATATATATGAAACTGGATCCTCAATGATTAACATAACTTATTATTTTGGCAAGTCAAATTATGCCCTTGTCTACATTGATAATTAACACCTTAATTTAGTCCTTGTTTAGGAATCTTTATTAAAAAAATTTATATAAATATCAAATCAATTAAAAAAATTATTTAGCAAAAAACTTTGTAAAATAACAAAAGGAAATATCTAAAAATTAAAAGATATTAAAAATAGTATATAATTATATATATATATATATATATAACATTAAATTTAATATATATAATTAAATTTATGAGACAGAAAGTTAATTTTTGAAGTGTACATGACTTGGTCATGAATACACAGACACCTTGAATGCACCGAAACATGTTTTCGATGATTTCTGCGTCGTTTTTCATTGTTTTATTCATCCATCATACCGGTTATTGTCTCTTGTTGATCTTTAGCATAAGGACGTTTACCTAAGAACATGAAGTTAAATAATTAATCTTTTGGTTGTAGTAAACAAGTTTATCTTAACAATTAAATAGGTAGAGGGCCGACTTATGCACGGCGGCACCGCGTTATTTGTCTTTTGCGTATCTATATTCTATGTATAGTTGTGATGTATGTATATCTATATATTATTTGCTATTTGCAAATGCTTTTGTTTTTTACTTTGTAGATCATTGATTTTTTCATATAATTTTTTATTAATAAAAATATTATTTTATACTATAAATATAGAATTATTTTTATATTGTCAATAATTATAAATATATTAAGTATTCCTTTAGTTTTATATATATAGAGAGAGGACATATCTAGTGAGAAAATTATTTTTATACAAGAATGAAAAGAGTAAATTTAAGCTATATAACCATATATAGATGGTGAAGGTTTAAAGTTACATATTTCTCAAAAAGGTCATGTGACTTTTACAAAACTCACATGAATTGTATTTTAATCTTACCATTCATAATAAGATCTAATAATTAATATTTACTTTACAAATTGATAATGTCTATGGTATGTGTTTGGAACAACTGAAATTTTAACAATTCAACTATTTTTTTTTAAAAAAAATCTTTTTACCAAATTTGAGACATTAGCTAAAATTTGGTAAAAACTTTTTTTTTCCTTTTAAAAAAAGCTATTTTTTAGGCATCCAAAGAGTATAAGCTTATGATTTTTTTCTAACATTTTTTTCCTAAAAAATGTTATTTCCAAATTATTCCTCAATTTTCCAAACAACTTTTTTTTTTCTTTCAGCTTTATACATACCTTTTTTTATTGTAATTTATTATGTAAAAACTTTTTTTTAACAAAATTAATTATTTTAAAATCATTTTTTAATAAAGTAATCTAAACAAAAATTAATTCTAATTATAATTGATTATAACGATAATCAATTATTAAAATAATCTAATTTTTACAATTATTATAAGACGGTATTCATTAAACAAGAAATAAATTAAATAAGAAATCGTCTTTGTCTTCTGAGTTATCAACCATCGTAGGGAGAACAATTTGACGGCTAGAATGCAAAGGTAGTATGTATGAATCATCTAAAAATTGTCTATAAAGTATAAACAAAGTTCCACAGTACGTTTCTATTTGTTCAAAGCTCAAGTTAAGTCAACTCAACTGCAATTTTTTTAGCTTTATACCTAACATGCAAACGCTTGAATCCTCTGTAGTTAAATTTTTCTGTAGCAACCGTGTTCCAAAATATAAATCATTGATCAATTACTACAATATGTTGGGGAAACAAATTCTCTTCACGCACAACACTAAAATTAGAAACAACAAAAGACACAATTTAATGTAATTCGGCTCCTCTTGCTCATGTTCACAAAAATATCCCAATAATATTCATTCTTAATAAAATCCACCCATTACAAGTTTTTTGGACAAACTTCAAAATTCCCCCTTTCACATGACTATCCTTTCTCATAGGGTGGTGACACCTTCTACGGGTGGCTCTTCTCATCTCAAGAATTTCAATTTATACAACTTGCATCTTAATATTAAAAGAAGAAACAAATCCCTAAAATAGAAAATAATATTTTAAAATCTAAACAATATCTTAGAGATTTCAAATCGAAAATTTGAATTGTTTCCCAACAATTCTTCCCTCAATTAAAATTTCCAAATTTTGTCTTCAACTCTCGTCTTCATGGATGCTTGTCACAATCTTTTCCAATCACACCTCTACTCTGCAAACTTTGGTGTGTTCCCCGCCTCTACTCTGCGAGGATTGGATGGTGACACTTTTTGTACTTGCACTGTCGTTACCTACCAGAACACGCCGCTTGACTTTTCTATTGTCAAAAAGACTTTCGACACAAAAATTTGCATAGTTGTTAGCTACCAGGACACGTTGCTTGATTTCCCATTACCAAGAAGACTTCCGACACAAGGATTCCATATGGATCCACCATCAATTTTATCAAACTTCAATATTGCTCCTCTAACATGTCATTAAGCTGCACAACCATCAACTCTAATACCATTGTTGGAGAAACAAACGCTCTTCATGCATAACTCTAAAAATAGAAACAGCGAAAGACATAAATTAACATGATTCGGCACCTTTTGCCTTCGTCCACGAAAACATCCCAATAATATTCATTCTTAATAAAATTTACCTTATTACAAGTTTTCTGGACAAACTTGAAAAGCCCTCCCTTCACATGAACACCCTCTCTCTTCGGGTGGTGACCCCCTCTACAAGCTGGATGGTTCTTATCTTAAGAATTCCAATTTATACAACATGTATCTTAATATTAAAAGAAGAAACAAATTCTTAAAATAAAAAATAATATTTTTAAATCTAAACAATATCCTAAAGATTTTAAATCAGAAATTTGAATTGTTTCCTAACACAATAATAGTTAAAAGAGTGAGAGAATGTGATCAACTGCTAATATTTCTGTTGCAGAGAAATTCTTGCTCCATAAACAATAGAGGATCTGACTTCAACATGCAAAAAGAGATATGACAAGAAATTTTTTATTTTTTTTTAAATGCTTTCTATCTAAGCAAATTTCAACTAAATATACTAACATTTGTGATTTTTTGTCATCTCAGCACTTCAAAACAGCTTTTTTGCATAGAAATAATATGTCAATTTGCATTAAATATATGGAGATACCGTTTAAAAATCAAACTTGCTAAGAGAGATAACCTACTTATCAATGTCGTCGTTTGATAAAGGGGCTGAATGTTTCTTGGTTTACAGTTCACCACACCAAATGCCAAATATATCATTCACGTCTACAAAGTATCCAAGCCAAAACTCAAACCATACAACTCACAAACTTTGGATGCAATTTTAACGATGGACTTTAAACATACATCAACATAATGTAATTAGTTTAAAAAATTAACTCTTTATCCACCAAATTAATTGAGTTGCTTGTCCTTGTCTAACATTGTAGACTCAAGCTTGCATGTAAGTAAAATAAAAGATAACTCAACACGTAATGTTGGCTATAATTATTTAAAATCCAATATATAATATTGAAATAATATTATAGGCTTATCAACTCTGATATAATTTTGTTATAAAATGTATATAATTTCTAGCATGTTTGTTTATGTCTACTTAAATTGCCATTTCAACTCTAGAACTTTTTTTGTTTTGGAAAAAGTTACATAAGGAACTAGGAAGTTAAATTCTACTGGTTATTTCAAAAACAACCTCAAACTGACTTCTTTGTTTCAATAGTAGATCCCGACATTAATTTTCTCCCTTTATTTACCAACCATATAAAGATATAATATGTATATGTATAGTGCTGAGTGCTCTAATATTAAATTTGGTATTCTCTCGCAACTCAAAGTAATATAGTTTTAGGAAGGGCCTTACAACAATATAACTAGAGTAATAATATATAAATACTTATATATATCAAATACTTCTTTTAACATCAATTATTTTTCTTAATCTCTCTTATTATATATATAATATATAAAACATAATATCTATATTTCTCTTTCTTTTCTCTCTTTCTCTATCTAGATGTCAATTGCGACTTTGGTGTACACAGATAATTTCCCTGCATATTACAAGAATTAAATTAAAAAAAAAAGTATAGATTACGGGTTAACGTACCATTGGATTTTTCTACCCAATGGCCACCCAGCAAACATGGTTAATAGTATGTGTAAACATATGGTTAACTTTGTTTTACAAATGGTTAAAAGTAAATGAAAGTAATTGTATACAATTATTAATATGTGGTTAATATTAACCACTTTTAAGGCACAATTAATCACTACTAAACATTTTAATAACCTCATGACACTATTAACCACTTGTGAGACAAAGTTAACTACTATTAGACATTTTAATAACCTCATGATACTATTAATTACATATATATCAATAATTAAATACAATCACATCTATTTACTCTTAACCACTTGAGAGACAACATTAACCATATATACATATGTAGTTAACGACTTGTGATAGTCAATAACCTCATGACATTATTAACCACTTATGAAGTAAAGTTAACCACCATTAGATTTTTCAATAATCTCATAACACTTTCAATCACATATCGATAATTGTATATAATTATGTTATGTAATCATAACTATTTGTAAGACAAAATTAACCAGATTTATACATATACTTAACTATATATGGCCAAGTGAACACGGGGTGTAGAGAACTCTTGGGTGTACATTGTTCTTTTTCCAAAAGTATATAAGATTATATTTACAAACAAAATGTACAAAATTAAGATTACATTGCTAGTACTAACTGATCAATATATAACTAAAATTATATTTGGCACACAAAGGATTGAGCTATGGTGTGTTGTGATAAGTTACTTTCACTGTCATTGGTGATTTCAGTGCATATTTAAAACTAAATAGCAATAATAAATTGTCTTTTTAAGTGCTATGGCATGATTAGGATTACTTGAAAACAGAGAGAGAAAAAGAAAGGGCAAGGTAGCAGAACCAGGACAGATTATTATTTTGTTAAATTTTTGCTTAACAATAACGTGGAGAAATGATTAATGTATCATAATTTTTAGGGGAGAAGTACTTACTCAGTGCCAAAAATTTTCACCAAACTGAATGCGTTATTTGGTTTTATGACTAAATGAATTCAAGTTACATTGTCTTCATAATACTGGTACATATTCCTTTGTTCAGTAATAAAGAAAAGGAGAACTTATCATCCAATTCTTAAGCCAAAAACCACAATGCCTTTTACCATGAACCGCAACTGCTGTTACGAGTCTCTTTAAGCAACTCTTTCCTGATAAATCTCAATAATGACACCATTTTATGGTCACTTCTAATTAGAGAGGAGTGAAGATATATTCTTGTGGACCCAAAAGCTGAGTACAAGAGATTTTGTTTCAACAGCTGTAAAGACATCAGAAAAGTTAAAAGAGCATCTGAAAGTACATAGTTTGTCACAATTATATATGAAGTGGCAAGAAAAAAGAATTAGTATAGACGTGGACATCATTTATTTAGATCAGAAATATAGCTCTATCTCATAATTGAAAATTCTGCTTGCCAGAACAGCCGAAAATATAAATCAATAAGAAAGTTCTAACGAACCCATTTTATAAATCCTTATCTGTCAATTTTAGGTTAATTATTTGTCTCTGCATAAACTAAGTAAATATACCATATAAGGAGGATAATATTGTTATTCCAGGGTTTCCAACTTAGTATTTCTTTTAGTTATGATTCCATGCATTTGAATATTCAAAATTCTGCATATTTACACTTGGTTTTGAGATCGTTGTGCTTATTTGTTAATAAAAGAATGAAAGTTTTCAAGATATACAGCTCAATATGACAAGTATACATGCTCTCTGAATTAAAACTTAATTTATGAACAATCCTGTAAGAGTGAATATTGTCAAAAAAGAAAAAAAAGACTCAGAATGCTATCCTAATAAAATAAGTGATGAATAATAAAAAAAAGGTTTAAATACATTTTTTATCCTTGCAAATATAATAATTTTCACTTTTAGTTCCTATAAAAAAATTATTTGTGATCCCTATAATATTCAAATATTTTGTTTTTTTTCTTTTGTTACAAAAACACTTGCATGACTCCATTAAGTGTTACCATGTGACAATGTCATGTTACAAAAATGCTAACGTCAATAACGTGACACCACCAAATAGAGCCATGCAAGTGTTTCTGTCACAAAGACTAACGGAGAGGACAAAATATAAAATGTTTTGGATATTACAAGGATCATAAACATTTTTTTATTTATTTATAGAAACTAAAAATGAAGACTAATATATTTATTTGATCAAAAGAGATTTAAACCTAAAAAAAATTAAACAAGGGTAGGGTTGAAAATGAGTTAGGCTAAACTAGACCTTGATATGAACTTGATCTATTTCTCAAATTTAAGATCTAAATGTGATCTATTTACTTGATATAGGTCCTTTTTGAGACTTGACCTAGTCTTCTTCTTTTTTCTTTTTTTTTAAATATCACTTAAAAGTTTATTTAAAATCTTATTTCATAATAAAGTCTTTTAATTAAATTAAAAAACCTATTTCTATATGAATTAATGAGTCTAAATATATATATATACATATATCTGTATATATATATATATATATATAAGTCACTGATTTAAAATTTTAAATAGATCACTCATATCTACCTTTTAATGGCAAGCGTTGATTAAGGAACACTTGGTTACGTAATATTTAATCCAATTTTTTAGAGTTTTCTTCTCTCTAAAAGGAAAAATTAAGATAACCACAATTTTCAAAAAACTCTAAAAATTAAAAATAGATTTTTTATATATAAAAGTAAAGTTATAAAAAAGAACTTTTACTGTAGTTAATTGAAGAAATTTCTCCTTCTAAAAAAAGAAACTCAAAATAAGTTGTGACAAAAATACTATCCCAACTAATACTTTAGCTTGTGTGCTATATAGGATAAATATTTATTTTTATATAATTAATATTTTCAATTATGTAAATTATATTTTAGATCTTGGTCGGGAACCAGATGTAGAATCTACATTAGAGTCAAACTAGTAAAAAAATTTGTGTAACAACTCTTTTTGTAGGTTATATTGCTTGATTGCACGTTTATATTTGCTGTTTGTATGATTTTGGTTATTTTCTGTGCTTGATACTGTGTTTTTGGCTTATGAATTTCACTATCATCAACCTACTTATGGTTTTCATGAATTTCTTCATCTTTGCATCAGTTTTGTGTCTTAAATCTCTTGGTAAAAAATTGTATCTTAATTTAATTTTGTAAAAACTTTCATTTGTGTAGAACTTGATTCAACCCCTTTTGTGTCTTAGGAGTGTTTAATACACACTAAGATACAGTACAAAGAAAATAGCACAGGATAAATATTTAAGTTGTAGTCGGCGACGACGATATGACAACGAATATTCCTAAGGTGTGTGACAGCACTGTCTTAAAGGACTTATCCGCGTAATTCGCGCAAGCCACCCAAGATACAACAAGAACCTCTTAGAATGGATTCGAGGAACAAAACTGGCAAGTGGAACAAAACTTTAGAACCTAGACACAAGAGAGACTAAAAGCAGAAGAGTTTTCAGTATTTCAAAAGAAAAGGGAAAACTGTTGACCATGCTATTAAGAAAACGTTAACATAATAATAATAAATCATAACGTTAACAATAACGCTAAGTAAAAACCGTCCACAACGTTAATGGTGTCCATATATTTCAGAAAGTATCCAAGAAAACGGATATTGACTCAATTAAAAAATCGGTTACAAAAGAAGGGTTTTCCAGATAAGGTTATTTGAAATTTAAAGTCAATTTTTGAAAATAAAATTAATAAAACCAAGGCTAAAAATATTCTGAGGCTCATGATCACACGTGCAGGGGGGGGCAAATCGGCCTATTTGCATTGCAACAGGCCCACAAGGCCTATTCTCATCGCACAAGCCTCCTCCACTTTGCTAGCCACTTTGAGATCCATTATCACATTTTGTTATATAAACACTAGATGGAAACCCAAACTAGGCAATGTGGGACATGAGACTTTTGATATATCCACTACATACAACAATCCCCCACATATTTCAAAAGACTAAAACATTTTTAAAACAGAAGGGAAAAAAAAAACTGGGTTCTCAATAGGATGTAATGCGTCAGACCTGGTGTAGCAAGCTATTGAACCAGACCTAGATTGATAAGACTTAACACACAGTGTAGTTGGTGTAGCAAGCAATTGAACCAAAAACACTTGACGTGTGTTAGTGGTTTATCAATCACATTATACCCCTACAATCCTTGCTGTTATCGTTGTTTTGCGCTATTAGGCCATGCGCGCGCCCGGTATTCATGAGTGCTTTAGAGATTTCGCCAAGATCTCATACAAGCGACCCCACTTGACATTCATATAGGTGATTTCATCAAGTGTATGCTGCAAATCATACACCACCCATAAGGGATATGAAAATCATTTAAAAGCTTTATAAACTGTAAGGCTTTCTTAATTGTACAAAGCTTTACTATAAGGCTTAACCTTTCATTAATGCAGTATCTAGCACTTTCTCACATCATAGGAAGGGACAAAAATCAATTAAAATTGATTTTAGTGCTAGTAGAACTAACAAGTGACTTGTTTTTCCCATTTAACCTTCTTCATGGGATCTCCAATCACAAAGGTTGGGTTACCATCACTTGTTTGTTTTCAAGTGGCTTAAGTCTCATTCCCCTTGATGTTTCAAAAATCATTTTCCTCCCTAGGGGTTTTGTCAGAGGATCTGCTAAGTTTCCTTCTGACTTCACATAATCAATGGAAATTGTTCCATCCTTTAGCAGCTGCTTTACCACATTATGTCTCAATTGTATATGTCTATTTTTCCCATTATAAGTTTTGTTCTTAGCTATAGCTATTGTCGATTGGTAATCACAATGCATTGACACTGATGGTGTTGGTTTCATTCCTAAAGGAATGTTTGCTAAGAAGTTTCTTAACCACTCAGCCTCACTACCAGCCATCTCCAAAGCTATAAACTCTGACTCCATTGTTGATCTAGCAATAATCGTTGCCTAGCTGATCTCCATGAAACCACACCACCACCAAGTGTAAACACATACCCACTAGTAGATTTTGTCTCATCTGAATCAGAGATCCAGTTAGCATCACTGTACCCTCTAGTACAGCGAAAAATCCACTATATTCACTACCATAATCCATGGTACCTCTCAAGTATCTCATAAGTCTCGCAAGTGCATCCCAATGGTCCTGATTAGGACTCTGAGTGTATCTACTCAGTCTACCTACTGCATAAGCAATATCAGGTCTAGAAAAATTCATTAAATGTAGTAGGCTCCCAATAATTTGGGCATACTAAGATTGAGCAATAAAATCTCCTTTATTTTTCTTTAGTTGAGAGTTAGCATCGTAAGGGTACTCACTAACTTAGAGTCATAAAAACCAAACTTCCTAAGAAGTTTCTCAACATAATGTCCTTGGATAGTAATATATATCACCCTTCCTTACGACTTTAACTCCCAAAATTACACTTGCTTCACCTGATGTCTTTCATATCAAATTTGGATGCAAGAAAGGATTTAGTTTTAAAGACTATATCAATGCATGTACCAAAAATTAACATGTCATCCACATATAAGCATATAATCACACAATCACCATTCACAACTTTGGTGTACACACATTTATCAAGCATTATTAGAAGAAAAACCATCTCCAAGTAAAATATGATCAAATTTCTCATGCCATTGTTTTGGTGCTTGTTTTAGACCATATAGGGACTTTAAAAGTTTGCACACTTTGTTCTCTTAACCAGTAACCACATACCCTTCAGGTTGAGTCATGTAAATCTCTTCCTCTAGATCACCATTCAAGAAAGCAGTTTTTACAACCATTTGGTAAATCACAAGCTTATGGATAGAAGCTAAGGCTATCAATACTCGGATAGAAGAAATCCTAGTAACAGGAGCAAAGGTATCAAAGTAATCTACATCTTGTTTTTAGATAAAACCTTTAGCTACTAACCTTGCCGTATACTTCTCTATAGATCCATTAGGATTGTATTTTCTCTTAAATATCCACTTACACCCAATTGGTTTTGCTCCTTTAGGTAGGTCCACTAAAGTCCAAGTATTATTTTTCTTAATAGAATTAATTTCAATCTTAATAGCTTCTTCCCACAGTTTTGCATCAGAAGAATTAACTGCTTCCAAATAACTCATAGGATCATCCTCAACTAGATAGATATAAAAATTATCTCCAAAAGATGTCTCTTTCCTTTGTCTTTTACTTCTCCTTAAATCCTCAACCACAGTTTCACTAGGGGCTTCTATAGGTTGTGAAGAACTAGTCCTTAACCTTAAAGGGAAAATGTCCTCAAAAAACTCTGCATTTTTAGCCTTTACTATGGTATTGTAATCAATGATATCACTCTTAAGGACAAGAAACCTATAAGCAGCACTATGTTCAGCATAACCTATAAACATACAATAAAAGGTCTTAGACCCTATCTTCCTTTTCTTAGGATTAGGTAGCATCACTTTAGCTAAGCACCCCTACACTCTCAAATACATCAAGTTAGGTTGATATCCTTTCCACAACTCATAGGGTGTCTTACCAGTTTTTTTATGTGGTATCCTATTTTGTAGAAAACATGCAGTTATAAGGCTTCTCCCCAAAGGTTATCAGGTGCTGAAGAACTAATCAACAAAGCATTCATCATTTCCTTAAGGGTTCTATTTTTTCTTTCAGCTACTCCATTAGATTCAGGTGAATAAGGTGGGGTTACCTCATGTATAATACCTTCCTTCTCGCAAAAGTCATTAAACAAAGTGTACTCATCGCCCCTATCTGATCTTATTCTTTTAATCTTTCTATTTAATTGATTTTCTACTTCAACTTTATATAATAAAAACATGTCAAAAGCTTCATCCTTATGTTTGATTAGATAAACTTTAGTATATCTAGAAAAATCATCTATAAAAGTTACAAAATAACTTTTACCACCTCTAGACGCAGTTTGTTTTAAATCTGCAAGATCGAAATGAATTAAACCAAGAGGTTTAGTTACACGTTGCACAAAAGGACAAGGTGTTTTAATTAGTTTTGATTCAACACATATTTCACATTTTTTTTATTTGTTTATCATGCAAGTTAATCATGCCAAGCCATTGCAATTTAATAACATACGAGGAATTTGTGTGCCCTAATCTAGCATGCCATATATCATATGAATCAACCATATAAGCAAAAGATGATCCAAATTCATTCATAGTTTCAGAAATATTAAGTACAAAGAGTCCTTGATCACAATATCCCTTTCCCACAAACACATTATTTTTTGTCATTACAATCTTGTCAGACTCAAATAACACTTTAACCCTAAACTTTCCCAATAGTGCTACAAAAATTAAATTGACTCTAATAGAGGGCACATATAGCACGTCACTTAAAGCTAGTGTCTTTCCAGATGTGAGCTTTAGAAGAACTTTCCCCTTTCCTAGAACTGGAGTAGTCCTAGAGTCACCCAGATACACTTGTTCTTCTCCATCCCCTACAACAGTGTAGAAGGTAAAAGCATTTCTGCTTGCACATATATGTTGAGTAGCCCTAGAATCTACCACCAATTTGCTCACATTGGTCATCATATTAACTTGAGAAACGACCGCAACAATCACATCATCTCTTTCAGCCAGGTTGGCCTTGGCCTTAGGAAGATTGTCGTTTCTCTTCATGCGATGCCTGCATTGAGGTGCATGATGACCTGGATTTCCATAGACATAACAATTGCCCTTCTTCTTGAAGGTGGGATTAGTAATACGAGGGAAATGGAATTTATTTTAAATTTATTTTTCTTATTGTGATCAGGCCTTTGATCATACCTTTTTGGGTTTTGTTTGTCCTGTACTATATTTGCCTTTGCAGCAATGCACTCTTTTCTGTTGGTGTCTTCAATGATTATGTGAGTGATTAAGTTTGATAGGGACATCTATTTGTGCCTGTGCTTCAGCTGTTGCTTGTAGTCGGTCCATGACTCAGGCAACTTATCAATCAACACTTTTGACACAAACTCATCAGGAAGTTTTATGTTTTCCGCCTTTAGGTCTTCAAGCAGTTTGTGGTATTCATTTATCTGAACTTTGATGTCTTTTCCTTCAACCATCTCCCAGTGGTAGTAATTTTCGATAATGAACCTTTGTCTAACCACGTCCTCGCAGTATACTTTAGTACTATAGAGTCCCATATCTCCTTCGCTTGCTTGTAGGAACAATACACATCGAACAACTCGTTAGATAATGCACTAATTAAGGTGTGGTGACATACCTTATTTGCATGGGTCTAGTCTTCTATTTGCTTATCAGTTGTGCCAGAATCAGGTTTCGGAGTGGTGAGCGCAAAAGTGACTCCGTGCATGTCGAGCATGGTGTAGACACACTCCTGCCATCAGCGGAAATTATGGCCAGCAAAGACCTCAATCTTTGAGACGTCGAGAAGCAGCTTTGCATAAGCAACCAAGACGGCAGAAAGGGCAGGCGGCACAACAGCGTTAGAGGCTACGTCAATATGCATGTCGTCAACCATAAGTCCTTTAGATTGCAGTCGGCAACGACGGTATGACAACGAATATTCCTGAGGCGCGTGACAACACTGTCCTAAAGGACTTATCTGCGTAATTCGCGTAAGCCCCCCAAGATACAATAGGAACCTCTCAAAATGGATTCGAGGAACAGAATTGGCAAGCGGAACAAAACTTTAGAACCCAGACACAAGAGAGACTAAAAGCATAAGAGTTTTCAGTATTTCAAAAGAAAAGGGAAAACTGTTGGCCATGCTATTAAGAAAACATTAACATAATAATAATAAATCATAACGTTAACAGTAATGTTAAGTAAAAACCGTCCACAACGTTAATGATGTCTATATATTTCGGAAAGTATCCAGGAAAACGAATATTGACTTAATTAAAAAAACGATTACAAAAGAAGGGTTTTCCAAATAAGGTTATTTGAAATTTAAAGTCAATTTTTGAAAATAAAATTAATAAAACCAAGGCTAAAAATATTCTGAGGCCCATGATCGCATGCGCAGGGGGGGAAAATCGACAGATTTGCACTGCAACAGGCCCACGAGGCCCATTTTCATGCGCGCGAGCCTCCTCCACTTTGCTAGCCACTTTGAGATCCATTATCACATTTTGTTATATAAACACTAGATGGAAACCCAAACTAGGCAATGTGGGACATGAGACTTTTGAAATATCCACTACATACAACATAAGTTACAAGACAATTTTTTATTCTATACATTGTTTGTTGGACTATAGACAGCACAAGCAAAATAATGTAAAATTTACTACAATACCCTTTTTAATGTTAATTATTTTATACAATTCATATTAATTATCATAACACTATGACGATGGTGGTAGTGACAATAGTGAATGTAGTGGTAATGGTAACTACAGTAGTGGTGGTGGCTGCGACGGTGGTGGTGATGCATAGCGATGACAATTGTGGTCATGGTGGTGGCGGTGACAACGAGGAGTGGTGGTGGTGGCAACGATGGTGACGATGGTGCGGGCAACAATAGTGGTGGGGGCAATAATGGTGGTGTGGAAGAAACAAAAGTGAGAAATATAGTTGTTAAATGAGAAATAAAAATGTGAAAATATACTTGGGACAAAAAGTTGTCCCATAGTTTGTTAAGGAACAAAAAAGTGAGCTTTTGTCCTGTCATTCATCACTTAATTTGTGTTGTCCCTTGACCTTTTTTAAAATCCATCATATAACAAATATTTTTAAACTATCCAATACCATGTTTTTAACAAATCAAACAGACAGTTAGGTATTTTTATATAAGCTAGTTTGAACTTTGACTCTAATTAATTAAACATTCAAACATAAATCATGTCATTTCAAAATCAATTTTAATCAAAATTAATTTTATTCAAAATCAACTTTTAAACCATCACCCAAACACATTAACAATTAGCCAAATCTCGAGCAGTTTAACTGCATAGGAAGTAAAAATCACAACACATGGGTAAAAGTTTACCCTAATTATGTCTAGCTTTAACAAATTTATATTATCTTGTGGCATTAAAAATAGAGTTTAATTTTTATATAATTGAAAACCATCCTAAACATAACTTTCAAAGTAATTATTATAAAAGTCAATAAATTTATGATGACAATTTATTATTAAATGATATTATACAAAACATTTATACGTGAGTGTATTCAAATTAAATTCTTAAAAATAAATTCATATATTAATTAACAAAATGTGATTCATTATTAATTAATTGTTCAAGTAATAAAGATAAATACATTTTTATTTTTTATTGGTAACAAAACAGAATTGAAGTTAAATTTTCGCATATAATACATATATAATCAATCTCGAGGTTAATGTGTACGAAGAAACATTATTTGTTTCCTTAAATAGATCTTCATATTTTAAGAGATTAGTCTCTAACTTTTGACTAATAGATACCTAACATAGGGGTGGCAAAGCCGGTCGACCTACCATCAACCCGCCTAAAGCAAGGCGGGCGGGTTGACCCGCCAATGAAAGATGGGTTGGAAAATATAGCTCGCTCTGTTTAGATATAGGTTGGCAGGTTATGAATTTGCAAGACCAACCAAAAATAAAAAATAAAAGGAAGAAAATAGAAAAATATTTTAAAAAATCTTAATTATTTTTTTTAACACATCACTCATTTTATTTTATATATATATATATATATATATACCATATTATCTATTTTTTAATTGTATAAAAATATAAATTTATTTATATACACCTTAAATATTGATGGGTTAAGGGGTGGGTTAGGCGGGTCAACCCAACGGGCCCTACTTTCAACCCGTTGGGGTGGCAGGTTAGGTGAGTTGGTGGATTGAACCACATAACCTACTCCGTCATTTTTAGTGAGTTAGGCGAGTTGACCTGACGGGTTGGGGTGACAAAATAGATTGAACTCGCTGGCTTAACACTAGGGACGGATGCACATGTAAGGCTAGGGGGCCTTCCCCACCCCCTAACTTTTTTAGTTTTACTTTTTTAACATATATGATATTTTAAAATTAAGATAATCATTTTTCATTTAAGTTTTTTTTTATAAAATGATCAATTTTTTTACAGTATAATAACATCATTTTTTTAGACAAATATTTATTTTTCTTTTTATAATCTTTGTTATGGAGATATTATATTCTTATCTCTTTTTAAACAAAATATTGGAGTACTA
Organism: Spatholobus suberectus; assembly: GCA_004329165.1. Lineage (NCBI taxonomy): Eukaryota > Viridiplantae > Streptophyta > Magnoliopsida > Fabales > Fabaceae > Spatholobus > Spatholobus suberectus. Next base: position 27,090,724 of record CM014732.1, on the reverse strand, counting down.
TTTATTTTTTAATAGCTTTTCTTTTATAATTTATTATTACTATTTTAAAGTATATAAATGATTGCATTTGCAATCATATGACATTATTAATCTCCCCTTTATATTGATTTGATTATAATTGATCTAAGAATTCAATGCTATTTATTAACATTTGTTAATAGAGCAAGTTTATAAACATTATATAAGAGATTGGCAGCTTAAACTTCGAACACACTAACAAATATTATCTTTTCCTATCATTATTTTTTGTACATATATATTTTTGTTTTTCTTCTCTCATCTTTGCTTTTATTGTCATTGTTTGAAAGACTCCAATATGCTTCTAACCTTGAGTGTATGGTTCAAATACACTACTGTGTAAAGTTTAGAAAAACAAACTGGATGTTAGAAAGCAAACCTTGATAACGTGCAAAATGTCATTTATAATCTCAAGTGTTAAAAAAATGATGTTTAATTTTTCTTTTGTATAAGCAGATTTTTTATTATATGTTCTTAAATCGTTTTGAAAAATACATAATTATGAAAAAATTGTATAAAATTAATAGTTATATTTGTTAGATGATCTTTAATTTTTATGGTTGGCCCCCTAATATATGATTCTGCCTCCGTCCTTGCTGGACACCCAAAAGCAAAATATAATACATATAATTACGTACTATTTGCCCTACAATTAAGAGAGATGCGTAACGTTTACAGAAAACACTCACAACGATTCTGACTTCCAATTAATATTAATATTGTCTCCAATATTTACATCTAACGTATTTTTTTCAGGCAAACCTAGGGTATCCCCTAGCCGAAAGTTAAAGACTATTCCCTCGAGATACTGAAATTTACTTAAGGAGCTGACTTTTCCAACAGATATTTTTCTATACATACAGACCTAATGATCGAACTCCTGACCGCATACTTAAGGAACAAGGTTATGCTAACCATGTCACACCAAATGTATTTATGATCTCATTTATTCACCAGGTTTTAGTAACTAACAAAACAAGACAATTTAGATTTACCTAAACAACAACTTGAAATGTAGCTAGAGGAATCAGACTCCTGGTGGTGGTGGTGGTTGTGGCATTAAACTCCCACATATAAAACGTGCTGCCGTCTGTATAAAGTAAGTTATGCAAATATTTGTTATGCTAAACTATGAATCTCAAATCTGTTTTCAATCCTTTTTATTTTAGAAAAAAAGCTATGCACTGTCATCCAATCACAAACCACTATGTATGGTAAGTTTGTTGACTTTTACAATAATTATTTTAAAAGTCATAACAATAGTGATTTGTGATTGGTTGACAGTGTAAAACTTTTTACACTGACAGTACATAGCCATTAAACTCTTCTTTTTTTGTATTGATATTAAAACCTTTTTGTATTTTATATATTTCTAATATGAAATTATGTAAATAATTATATTATTTTGGCCCATTCTGTGATTCTTCTTTCTTCGTGTACTCTTATATTCTCTTCACTAACAAAAATATATACGTATAGTAGTATACTATAGTATTGCGTAAGCTAAACCTAAACAAGGATGGAGTTCATAACGAGTGGGTACATTTTAAATAATAAAATTGATTCATAGTTATTGATTAAAAAATTAATAATTATGATAAAACTAAGTATTCGTATAATAAATTTTGAAATTAATTATAATTTCTTCAAAAAGAAAAAAAAAGAGAAAAAATTATAATTTCAGAAGTTAGTTATCTAAGGCTAATTGACCTATTTGGGGTCCTTTACAAACATTTTATCAAAATAAGGTCCTTTTAAAATAAATTACTGATATAGGGTTGTTTTGACTGTTGATCGGTCAAATTCGCTAGTCTGACTAGCGAGAAATGGTACACGTCAGCTTTTTTAATTATTTTTTTGAAAAATTTCCATGTGGCATGCCAGGTTAAATTCACTAATCTGACTAGCGAGTTTAAGTGGAATCTGATGTGGCAACTAAAAGTGCTAGTCACAGTAGCGAATTTATATGGGCACAACAGGTGGCAGATTCTGGTTAATCTAGCTAGTGAGAGTAGCAAATTTATGAGAGTGTGCCACGTGACAGATTCTGGTTAATCTAGCTAGTAGGAGTAGCTAATTTATGTGAGTGTGACACGTGGTAGAGTGAGTCTGTTATCTGTTATTTTAATATTCTATTTTTATTAACATTTATTATTTTATTTAATTAAACATTTATATCAACTTATTTATTATTCATTATGAATCTATTTACTATTAACTTAAAGTGAATAAATACCTTTTCATTTATTTTTAACTTAACAATAAATTTGTTTATCCATATAATTCTTATTTTTAAATTATTTTTTAAATTTATTTAACATGTTAAATTAAAATATTATTTAAATCTATTTTTAAACTTTTAATTTTATTTAATTATAATTTAATTTATGTTTATTATTTTATTTAATTCAAATTTTATCTTCACCTAAGTTGAAATAAATAAATATCTTTTTCTCAAGTACCACGTGGCACACTTTAAAAAATTAGCTTGTGCGAGTAGTACTATATGTAACATGTGGCGCACTCTCATAAATTAACTATTCCCATTAACTAGATTAACTAGAATCTGCCACATGACACGCTCTCATAAATTAGCTACTCCCACTAGCTAGATTAACCAGAATCTGCCACGTGTCGCGCCCCCATAAATTCGCTACTGTGACTAGCATTTTTAGTTGCCACATCAGATTTCACTTAAACTTGCTAGTCACATTGGCAAATTTAATGTGGCATGCCATGCGGAAATTTTTTTAAAAATAATTAAAAAAGCCTATGTGTACTGTTTCTCGCTAGTCAAACTAGCGGGTTTTACTAGTCAAGGGTCAAAACAATTCCATGTTAATAATTTGTTTGAAAATAACCCTATTTTGATAAAATATTTGTAAAAGAACCCCAAATAGGTCAATCAGCCGTTATCTAATCAATAGTTATTAATTAGTGCAATTTATCTTGCATTCTTCTCATTTTAGAGGAGCCAAAAGATGCTATTAAACCCTATATGCAAATTGTATTGAGTCAAACTATATATGCAGGAGTTTGATGCGGTGGCAAGAGCTTTTCCCATCTTTGGAACTCCTCGTGACTGTGAAACATTCTAATTCCTCCATAGCATCCAGTTGATTCTTCACATTGTTCCCCATTTCTAAGTAGCTTTACTCGTCTCATGCTTGATCCATGAGAGTATTGCTTAAATTTCACGATCAATATCTCTGTCAGGAAAGCAAATTAAATACACGCAAGGTATTCATCTAAAGAATTTAATTAGAATAGCAGCTATTCTGATTGAATTTGAAAAGGAAGTGCCCGACTCAGCTGGAAGTCTATATTGTCATGAACCAATTATTTAAAAGCCCACGAATGATTTTATATCTAATACACTCTAATTAACATGTCATAGTGGGGTTAAATTTCCAGGTTCCCTAACTAATATGCTATAGTCACACAAAATTGAGAAGCGATAAGGCTTGTTATTATGGAGTTAGATTTTGTTTAGATAAATTTTTTCATAAATATTTATAAGAGAAGAAAATAAGAAGAAAAAATGAATTAAGATTTTTTTTTCTAAATTAAAATCATCTTATGCACTTAACTTTTATAAAAGCTTTCTCATCTAATTTTTTCAAAGATTTAGAGACATAAATTGATTTTAACTTATGAGAAAAATTCAATTTATATTATCTTCTTATTTTCTTATCCTATATATGTTTATAGAGAAATTTATTTAAACAAAACCTTGTTTAATTAGCTTCCAGATCCACAAATAGCAGAGTAAATTACAGCCTACAACATGGGTTATTTTCATAGTTAATTGGAATGAATAATTATCAGATTTGGAATAATCAAATTAAGCATTCAGTTGACCATGATAACATGAGACAAGCCAAATGATGCAAAAGAGTTCTCACCAGAGTATCGACAGCAGCAGAAGTTCTCATTTTCATTACATGATTCCATGTGACCAATGACAGCATTCCACCAGTCTGCAACCCATTCATTTAGGAATAACTTTGTGATAATTGGTAAAGCTTGTATAAGAAAACTTGGTGGAGAGAATAGAATTCAATTGAAATGAAATAAAAAGAGAAGAATGTAAAAATGATGATATACATGGAAGAGAAAAGTAATTGCAATGGAGTCACATTTGGGACTTGTATATTAGGTAGTTTGGTTTCTTTGTTTTAAACTTAAAAAAAATAACTAAGAGTTTTAAATTTAAAGTTAAAATTATTTGATAATCTTATAATTTTTTATACTTAAAAGTTACTTTTAAGTTAAACAAAAAAAAAGAGTAGTGTATTCTTGAATCTTAAAATTTGAAATAAAAATGAAAAATAGAAGTCAATAGCTCTTAAACTTTTTAAAAAGTTCCTCCTTTTTAAAGTTTTTTTCATTATAAAAACATTTTTTTAAATTTTATTTAATCCAATTTCACTTTTTAAGAAGAATAGAGGTCCGAAATAAACTAAGTAAACATTACCTTAGTATTAGAGATGTAACTAAACATAATCACCAAACCATTCATCAATTAACAAGACCAACCATGGTCACATCTTAAGTAATATTATAATTTTTAATTCAGGTCAAATTCAGTACGAAATCATAATAGAATAGAGTTAATATGCAATCCAAAAGATTTACATGAACTTGATGCTTCCCTAAATGTCCTATATTTAAGTCCCCAACTAAAAAATTTGACAACGAATTGAAGAGGCAATAGCAAGAAACCTACCACAAGGAATTTCTCTTCTTGACTTCCACTGGATTTCAATATGATCCCCCGGCTTTAAGTCTTCTAAACAATCAGAGATGTATCGATCCCCTGGCTTTAGGTTTCTTGCAATAGCAAGAAACCTACCATAAGGAATTTCTCTTCTTGACTTCCACTGGATTTCAATATGATCCCCTGGCTTTAAGTCTTCTAAACAATCAGAGATGTATCGATCACATGGAGGGGTATCAACTGGGGGAGCTCTAAGGATATCCCATTGGATATTGTTCCCCATTACGTGCCAATCACCATATTGTTGTTTGCAAAAAAAATTGTGCACTATATCATAAGGGATCGTATTTAAATTGAGGTTTTTTTTAATAAACTTTTCTCTAATTAAGTATTTATAAAAGAAAAAAATATAAATATAACATAAATTATACTTCTCTCATAAAAATTAACTTATGTACTTTATTTCTTATAAAAATTCTTTTAGCTAACTTTTTCAAAAATTGATGTAAATAAATTAATTTTAATTTATTAAAAAAATTGAGTAATTCTACTTTTTATTTTCTTCATCTATAAGTACATATTGAGAAGTTTATTCAAACTCAACTTAATTTAGCCAACTAATAAAATCACTCATGTTAATTTTTTTATTAAATCATCTTAATTACTTAAGAAACAATTATTAAATATTTTGAATTAAGATATTAAATGTTGCTAATTTTTATTTCATAGTTTATATTTTCATTTCTTAATCTCGGATCAACTTAACCTTACTAAATATTTCCCTCCTTTTCTCCCTTTACCTTGCTTGAAAGTTATCAGTTTTGGAATCATATCTAACTAAGGCGTCACGAACCAGTAATCCCTGAAAAAAAGAAATATAAAAGGATCCCACTTCATAATAAAAATTTCTAAATGAAAAAATGACCCATGAGCTATTTAGAAATTAAGGGTTCACCCTGTGGATTTGAGCTGGAAACCAGAACTTGCCATTCTCTAGAGAGAAATACAAAGCCATCATAAAGCTATTTGCCAATGAGCTATTAAGATGGCTACAATCTTCAAGATATGACCTGAGGTATAATACAGGCCAAGTACCACTGAAAGATCCCAGTGATCCATTCTGATGTTCTGTTGACTCAATTGGTTTCCTTTCTCCTTTGTCGTTGTTATATGACATTGCCACTCCTTGTAAGCAACATCACCAATGAGTCTACCCCATTTTTTCTTTATGTGGTCTTCCCACAAATAATCACTTCGACATCTATCCCTTAAACAAATACACACTTCAGACATCCGAACGAGATCCATTGGTGAAAGGCACCTTAGAATGCAATCCAATACGGGTTCTGGCAAATTCAAGAGAGAAATATTGCCACCGGGTTCAATATTGTCCATGGAATGGTCAAAGAAAGGTGAATATTAGACACAGAAGTAGATAATAGGGTACTTTTGTGTGCTTCCCGTATTAGAGGCATATATATGAATAAACAGAGAGGATAAGATCAGAGTTGTTGAAAAGGAATTGCAAAACTTTGCTTGTTTGGAAGTATTTAAATATATGGTCTTATTAGTTTTTTTCTCTAGTATTATTATTGATTATCAGTTGTCACCAAAAAGACATTTTCCTCGTTGCTTACCTGGTGATTTATGTCAAATGTTTCTCATTGAACATGCCGGGCCGGCTATCCCATTGTGTGCCATGTCGCATTTTAAGCTAAATGTTATATTCGAATTAAATTTTAGTTACTTGCGAGGTACAAAATATTTCTTTATGTAGGTTTATATATATAGATATGGACTACAACATTGAACCCAACCTACTTATCAATGTTGTCGTTTGGATAAAGGGCTGATTGTGTCTTGGTTTACAGCTCCCCACACCAAATGCCAAATATATCATTCATGTCTACATAGTATCCAAGCCAATGCTCAAGCCATACAACTCAAACTTTGGATGCAATTTTAATGGTGGACTTTAAACATACATCAACGTAATGTAATTAATTTAAAGAATTAACTCTTTAACCACCAAATTAATTGAGTTGCTTGTCCTTGTCCAACATTGTAGACTCAAGCTGGCATGTAAGTAAAATAAAAGATAACTCAACACGTAATGCTGGCTGTAATTATTTAAAATCCAATATATTATGCTGAAATAATATTAGGCTCAACACTGATATAAGTATGTTATATTTATTTTAAAATAAAAAGCTTTTTTCTCTTAACATCAAAACGTATATAGCATGTTTTTGTGTGTGTATGTGTGTGTTTGTGTCTAAATTGCCATTTCAACTCTAGAACTTTTTTTTTATGTTTTGGAAAAAGTTACATAAGGAACTAGGAAGTCAAATTCTACCGTTTACTTCAAAACAACCTCAGACTGACAATTTCATTTCAATAGCATATTCCAATATTTTTTTTCCCTCTATTTATCAACCATATAAAGATATAATATGTATAATGCTGAGTGCTTTAATATTAATTTTGGTATTCTCTCGACACTCAAAGCAATATAGTTTTAGGAAGGGATTTGCAACGATATATAATAGAGTAATGATATATAAATATTCATATATATATATATATATCACCTCTTTAACATTTATCATTTTTCTTTGTCCCTCTTTTTTCATTATATTATATCACTTATCATACATATATTTCTCTCTTTTCCCTTTCTTTCTCTAGATGTCAATTACGACTTTGGTATACACGAATATTTTTCTTGCATATTACATGAATTAGATTTAGAAAAAAAAGTATAGAGTACTAATTAAAATATCGCTGTGTTTGTCCACCCAATGACCACTTAGCAAACATGGTTAACAATGTATGTAAACTAGTTTTTTCACCTGTGCGATGCTCAATGTTTTTAAATGCATAAATTCTAAATTTAAAATTGAAAGCGCAAAAATGAGTTTATTATCATTATATAATAAATAAATACATCATTGTATCTTTTGGAAGTTATCTACTAAACTATGTTTTTAGTTAATGTGCAGCGAGTATTATCATCATTCTGTATTAGAATTTTCAATCCATGTCGAGATTTAAATTTTGAAACTATAACATACAATTGCAACATACTATGTTTTTAATTAATCTTAGCAAGTAGATACCAACATGCAATCATGTTTGACCTTGATTTTTGTTAATTGTCATAACAAATGATACACACAATAGTAATTATTGACGTTGGAATTTCAAAGGAATTAAATGATCAAATTAAATCAAATTCATCCGAAGAATGTAAATTTTGTTTTTGATACGGTTGCCAGTCACCTCCCTTGCACCACATTAACACCTAACTCCTTAACAATTAATCTTGTGTCATACATAAATTAGATGAAACATCAAGATTTCTCATTAATATCACATGAACACTTTTTTTTAACTAATTTGTGACCAAGAATGTCTAAGCAGCTAACATTATTCAAAAACTCATTTGTTAGCTAATCAACATCAATGTCAACTTCCTACATCAACTTTCCGCACTTATGTCACGACTAAGATACAATTTCTATTCATCTAAATATTTGCCACATATAAAAACAATTTTTATATTAGATTTAAATTCATATCTATGATATGTATTGTAAAAAATATTAAAAATAAATCCATATACATTTGATCCCAAATATGTGGAGAAACATGATAATATAAAAACACAAATATTTGAACCTTGAATTGATGAATAAATGCTATAGAAAAACATTAATCTTTATGTGATATAATTATATTTACTCGTGTAATTATTAATATATTTTCATTTAAAATTTTTAATTTTGTGTGATATATGTGTGCCTCCTGTGATTTAGATACTAATAAGTTTTTATGTATAATTTTTATCTTTATGTGATATAAATATTTACCTATATGACCATTTAGATATTAACATGCTTTATATAAAATTTTCATTTCTATATAATATAAATACTTACCACATATTCTTATGATTTTGATATTTAATACACTTATAATATTAAGCATAATATAATGATAGCTATATTTTAGATATTAATAAGCTTTTATGAATAATTTACAACTATCATATGATTTATGTAACGCCTGGCCGCTTTCAGGAATGACAGCTGTTCCCACAAACTAACACAAGACTTTTTAGCGTGCCTTGTCCTCACTCACATGCTTCTTGGGAAACTTCCCAGTAGGTCACCCATCCCTAAATTGCTCCAAGTCAAGCACGCTTAACTTGTTAAGTTCTTAAGTAATAGGCTACTGGAAAAGTAGATGCATCTTGTTAGTATAAGTAGCACTTATTAATTCCTTTTAAGCTATCCTCAACTGTACAGTCCCATACTTGCACAACCTCTGGATTCCTCTTATTCCGGTGTGTATTCGATTCATTTATGTGCCCCTCCCACTGGAAGCCTTGCCAGGAGCAGCTCCTTGTCCGTACCTTATCTCTTTTGTACCAGGCGATCACTCCTTGCCCTCGTCAGCGCCCTGGCATGTTACAATTTATATACTCATTCTTGTGATTTTAATAATGATATGTTTTTATGTATCACTTTTCATCTTCATGTGATACAATTATTGATGAAAATGAAAATATTTTAAGAAAAAGCTTTTACATTCTAGAATAAATATACATATGAATTAGTTATTAGTTATTACAAACATGTTAAATCTTATCTAACACTACTTGTTGTTTAGACTTATATAATATCTATCACCACCCAAATATAAAATATCTTTTATCATTTATATTCTTATAATATAAAACCTAAATATGAAACACCTTTCATCATTTTTGTCATATATATAAATAAATGATAGTTCTTTTTAGCAAGACATGTTTTCGTTCCTCTAATGTATTAATTTAATTAGATTATCCTACTTGTGCGATTAATATAATATATCTTTGCATCCTATCATTTTACATTTTATTTTTGTTTTGTGAGATGTTTAATCAAATTAGATTTTCATAAAATATTAACAAAAAAATTTAAAAAGATACAAACTATAGTAATTTAAATTTGATCAACTTAAATCAATACTTGTATATAAATGCACTCTAATTTCTTGTTTGCTTCAAACCACAATTTCACACGTTAATGAGAAAAATTGTCAATTCCAGTTCAAAAAGCTTAAAATAAGCAACCTATTTATTTTGATGCACAATGCACATAACCATCATTTCCTACTCCCGACATAATAGTCTAGCAATTTTTCGTTGAGGGCAATTGAAAACATGATAAACAACCCAAATTAAAAAAAAAATTACGTTTGAATAGGTGGTGGTATTATCAAGCAAGACATATCTTGAATAATTTTTTTTGTTTACATATAAAAAATAATAATAAAAGGTAGCAAGTAACTTTTCATCATCAGAAACCCAATAAAATCATAAAAGCCAATATAATTGTGACATGTTGGCCTGTATGAGAAGTAATAAAAATCTACCCTATATATTAAGTGAGAATAACTATCTTGAATAAGAGTATTTTTAGCTGTCATTCTTTAATAAGAGCACTTTTAGGGATTTTTTTTAAACTTCTTATCTCTTTTCATTTATCATTTTCAATATCTTTAGTTTTAAATTGAATTTTAATATTTTTTTAAAAGAAATTATCAATAATTAAAAAATAACATTGTATTACAATAATTGTTTATTATAAATTTAAAATATAATCTATATGTTCAAAAATATTTATTTATTACAAATTTTAATTATAATATAATTTATATATTCAGAAATATTTATTTATTATGAATTTAATTTAAATAAAATAAATATTTATTTTGTGTAATGTACATATTAAAATACTAGTTAATAAAATATTGAAATGTTGATGAATAGTAGAAAAGTACTAAAAAATTTAGTTAGTTGTATATATAGATGGAAAAAATAGGTTATGAACTGACAGTGTAAAGCAATTTTACACTGTTATCCAATCACAACCCACTTATGTATAATAAGTTTGTTGACTTTGATAATAACCAACCTAAAGTCACACTAAAGCTGATTTTCGATTGATTGATAGTGTAAAAACTTTTACCCTGATAATACATAACAATTAAATTCATATAGATATGGTTATCTTTGTTTTACAAGTGGTTAAAAGTAAATGAACATGATTATATACAATTATCAATATGGTTTTAAGGCACAATTAATCACTATTAAACATTTCAATAACTTAATGCCACTATTAATCACTTGTGAGACAAAATTGACCACAATTAGACAATACTATTAACTACATATCGATAATTGTATACAATTGCATTTGTTTACTCTTAATTGCTTGAGACAAAATTAATCATACTTACACATCATGACACTATTAACCACTTGTGACGGTAAAGTTAACCACCATTAGATATTTCAATAATCCCTCATGACACTTCTAATTACATATCGATATTTGTATATAATTACGTTCATGTATTCTTAATTATTTGTGAGACAAAATTAACCATATTTATACTTGTAGTTAACTACATATCTAGGTGGATACTAGACATATCTTGGATGTATATTGCTCTTTTTTCAAAAGTATATAAGATTATATTTACAAACAAAATGCACAAAATTAAAATTTTTAAAATAAATATATTTTTATTTTTACGTGGCTATCAGCCGATCCCAAACCCTAAATCGTTAAGGGAACAACCTTAGAAAATAACAAACAAAAAATAACCAACGATTTAACGCAATTAAGGATGTGTCATCAACGTCCAACAACATTTTTGGCTCAAGTTTGTTGATATTGATTAGCCTTTGCCACCTTGTAGCTAAAGCTCCGTGTTTTTTACCCCCACATTCTATCATCATAATACATTAGCCTTTTACAACGTCTTCTCTAATACTAATTTCCATTTTTTCCATAATTTTTGCTTTTGACATATTCTCCTCCTTATCTCTAATTATCTGTTGCAAGCAATGGATCAAGGAGAACTTGGACGAGTTTTTCAAATGTTTGATCGAAATGGGGATGGTCGTATCACACGGAAAGAGCTTAGTGACTCTTTAAAAAATCTTGGAATTAGCATCTCAGACCAAGATTTGATCCAAATGATTGAGAAAATTGACATAAATGGAGATGGGTATGTTGACATTGACGAGTTTGGTGAGTTGTACCAAACAATAATGGATGAGAAAGATGAGGAGGAGGATATGAAAGAGGCATTCAATGTATTTGATCAAAATGGAGATGGGTTCATCACGGGAGAGGAATTAAGCACAGTGTTGTCTTCTTTAGGCCTAAAGCATGGCAAAACCATAGAAGATTGTAAAAGCATGATCAAGAAAGTGGACGTGGATGGTGACGGAATGGTTAACTTCAAAGAATTTAAGCAAATGATGAAGGCTGGGGGGTTTGCTGCAGCTTCATTAAGTTGATGCATGGTTAGAGGGTGTGTAAGTATTTTTCTTTTTTATGCATAGATTGAATTTTGCACATAAAAGAAAAAATAATTAAGATACCCTTTGTAAAATAATATGTATCATATCTCAATGGAAGGGGGACATGGTTTCTCGGTTGGTGAATATATATTTGATGAGAATTTCTCGACTCTTTGTACAATTGATTGATTCCTCAATGTTTTCCAATCTAATCAATCTATACATCTTGTTGCTATAAATGAAACTAACTTTATTTGCATGGACCAAAAGTCGTTTCATCTTTTTTTTTTGTCACACACTAATCTTTTTCATTGTAACGAGGATATTCCAAAATCTTGCTTCACATGCAAATCATAAAAATTCAACTCTTTAGGATTGTCTTTCATTATGTACACATGCATGAATTATTCATTGAATCAACGTTTTACAATTAGGTAATATTTTCAAAAAAATAACCAATACATTAAAATTTGCCTTCGTCAATAAGAACCTTTTTTATTTCAAACTGGAATTTATAATTAACTTTTTTCCATTTAAAATAGAGGAAGCCATTGTTAATTGCTTTGTCTATCTCTTGAGACGCTTTTGCATAACATTTTGCTCAACTTAACAAGAATCATGCCACAAAATTGAACTGCTTTACCATGTTTTTCATGAATTATTAAACAATATTTGCTTCCTCACTGGGTAATGGAGCCAATATTATCAAGGTTATGTGTCGCAACCGGGATCACAACTAGATGGCGAAAAGGAAATAAAATCAAACGAATCGCCACCAAAGTTTATTAAAGAAAACCTTAGAAAAATCCTTTAAAAAGAGAAATGGCTTTTGAAACCAAATATGGGTTCAGGAGTTGGTCACGCATAGGAAAGGTGCTAGCACCCTATGATGTCTGCCGTAAAGATGGTTACTCCTAATTAAATGTGCAAAATCAGATAGTTTCAAAATTATTTATTTTATCCCTAACAAAATTTTACAAAGAATTTTAGAAAATATTTATTTTGAAAAGAATTAATTTTTTTTATTTTTTGAGATCGACAGGGTAAGCCCTTGCTCCTACGTATCCTCAAGTGTAATGAAAAATCAGACTCACGTAGTTCTTTGGGTAGAAAAATGGTTTTGTTGGTTGATTTTTTATTTTTTATTTTTAATATTTTAAAAGGCTTACTCAATAACTACATAGGAAGTGCATTTAAAATAGTTATCAATGTACCTTTTAAGGTTTTCATAATAGTCAAACAAGAAGTGTATTCAAAATAACTATCATAATCCCTTTAAATATTAAAATGATAACCAAATAAGAAGCCCATCTAAAATAGTTATCATTAATCATTTTAAAACTTTAATAATATCCAAATAGGAAGTGCATCCGAGATAGGCATTATCAAGTTTGATTATTTACTTTACTTATCTATTTATTTATTTATTATTATTATTTTTAAAAAAATAGTATTAAAGTTTATATTCACTCACTAATAGTTTTAAGAAAAAAAGAATTGTTATAAATAACCTTATGCTTGCATTTTATTTTATTTACGAATGGGCTACACCCACCCTTCTTAACACTCCTGAAAGAAGGTCTAAACATTGGGCCTAAGCCCACTTGCCATTTGTTGATGGGGTTTGGGAATGAGTTGGGCAGATGGCCCCCTTTCACCCTAGACACAACTCAAAGCCTTGTAAGGGCAATATGACGCCGTTGTAGAGAGAAAAGGGGAGGTAAAAGAGCCAGCAAAAGGGGAACAACGGGCAGAGGTTTTGTGAAAGATGAGACGAAGGCATGGCCTCGGGCCACGGGGAAACGGAGGCGTGAGGGTTCGTGCGGTGGTGCGACCTCGTCTGGGGTTGGTGGCACGATAGAGGCGCATGGCGGTGGTGCAGGTTTGGGAATGAGTTGGGCAGATGGAGGAACCTCGCGTTTTGACGTTGCAGAGGCAACGGTGGCCGTCGAGGGTTTGAGGCGGTCGATGAAGGAATTAAGGATCTGCTTTTTTTAGGTTCCCATAGTCATGAGGCGGGGGTAGTGGCACTGCGCTGATGCGACGACTCTGCGGTGGCTTACGGCAGCAGCATGGTATGTATAAGGGAGTGGTTGATTGGGAAAATGCGAGGGTTCGCGATGGTAGATGCGTGAGGATTCGCATCGCAGCGGAGATGCGCGAGCACAAGGGAACATTGTTTTCCTTCTTCTATTTATCTGTTTGTTCATTAATCTTTTATTATTACTACTTATACTACTTTGTTCTGGTATTGTTTTGATTTTGTGGATAAATGTGTATGAGACACAATGTCAAGAATATTATAGATCTGTGAGGATATGCGAAGTGGAACGTGATAAGATGTGTATGTGTATGAATCTGCAGGTATGAGGCGGATCAACTTAATGTGTGCAGAAATATGGCATTCATATCAGTGTGTTGTAATGGTCACGACAACAATCCTGACAGATTAGTAAAGGAAATTTCCAAAATACTGTGACAGAAGAATATTATTGATGGAATGGACAGAAAATCAAGAAACAAATTCTAAATTCTGTAATGAGCACTTAATGGAAATTGGCTAAGGAAGAGCCAATTATCAGTAGGTGAAAATACGAAAAACTACTCACTAATTTCACAGTTACCGTAAAGAAATCAAAGGGAGGAGAGAAAACACTCATGACATCATCCTACCCATCACTCCTGACCCTATATCCTTTTATACTGCAAATCAGTGTAAAGTTTGTTGGCCTTTCTCTCTCTCTCTTACTTTTTCTCGTTCCCTAATTTGTTGGATCATTTGCCACCTGTCCTTCTACTATTACTAAATTTGTTATTCCTTGAGTGTTGCCATTTATCTCATTAGCCTCATTTGCATGTGTAACAATACTTCCCCCATTGAAAGCAACCTTGTCCTCAAGGTTGAGTGAAAGGAAGGTGGTAGACAATGGAATCCAATCTTCCCAAGTGGCATCTTCAGCAGCTAGACCTTCCCAGTGCACTAGGACTTGTGGAATGTGATGGTCGTTGCGGAGCAGAATTCTCGACTGTAAAATCGCTTGAGGCTGAGAAGTGGGCCGCAATCATTGGTAAGAAGTGGCAAAGGGATGTAAGGAGTGGCATGTTCACCCTTGCAAGGTCTAAGAAGAGAAATGTGAAATATAGGATGGATCTTAGCTTATGGAGGAAGTAATAATTTGTAAGCAACAGTTCCTAATTTTGCAACAACAGGGAAAGGACCAAAGTATATAAGGCCAAGCTTCTGGTTTTTATGCAATTGGACGGAGTACTGCCTATACGGTTGGAGTTTAACCAAGACCAAGTCACCAATTTTGAATTCTAGTAATCTCCTATGCTTATCAACATACTTCTTCATAAAAGCCTGAGCCTTGGACAAATTTATTTTTAATTGTTGGAGAATAGAATCCCTTTCAGTGAGTAGTTGTTGTAATGAAGGTGGATCAGTAGGAGTAGGACTATATTTGGCCAATGTGGGAGGGTCACGACCATATACAGCTTTAAAAGGAGTCATGGCAATACTGCTGTGAAAAGACGTATTATACCAATACTCAGCCCAAGATAATAATCGGAACCAAGATTTGGGATTGTCCCTCGTAAAACATCTCAAATACAGTTCCAAACATTTGTTCAAAGCTTCTGATTGGCCATCCATTTGAGGATGGTATGAAGAACTCATGGCCAAGGACATACCACTGAGTTTGAATAAATGTCGCCAAAACTTACTTGTAAAACTTTGTCTCGATCAGAAACAATACTGTTAGGAAAGCCATGCAACTTGACAATCATGTGCATAAAGGTTTCAACCACTGAAACACTGGTATAATCAATTCTAAGGGCAGCAAAATGAGAATATTTAGACAACCGATCAATAACAACCATGATGACAGTATACCCGTGTGAAGGGGGGAGTCCTGTAATGAAGTCCATGGCAACATCATCCCAAATTTGGGACGGAATGGGTAGTGGCTGAAGTAAACTAGCGGGTAAGGATTAAAAGGTCTTGGCTTGTTGGCAAATTAAACATTCGGAGACAAATTTCCTGATATCGCGAGACATGGAGGGCCAAAAGAACTGACTTGCAATTCTAGCTTTAGTCCTTTGGATGCCCGAGTGACCACCAATTGGGGAAGAATGGCATTCATGCAGTACTTGTGAGATCAAATCCTGTTGGGGTGGTAGGACCAATCGAGACTTCCAATACAACAATTGATTCTTGACTTGATAATTAGGATCTAGTGGGAGCCCTAGAAGGCATTGGTCTTTAATCTCAGCAAGTTTAGGATCTCGTGAGATGGCAGTAGCAATCTGTTGTAGCAAGGTGTGTTGAGGCATTGAGACTGCCAGAAAAAAAGATCTGGACAAGGCATCAACAGCCACATTATCCCGTCCCGGCTTGTATTCAATAGAAAAATCATAACCAAGAAATTTATGTAGCCAACTTTGCTGTTCGAGAGTGTGAATGGCTTGATCCATTAGATTTTTGAGACTCCTTTAGTCTGTCCGAATAATGAACTTGTGGCCAATCAAGTAATGTCTAAACTTATATATTGCTTCGGTAATGGCATATAGTTCCCTTACATAGGCTGATTGCTTTTGTAGCCTAGGATTGAGTTTCTTGGAAAAATAAGCAATAGGATGCTGCGCTTGACTAAGAATGGCACCCACACCCGAACCTGAAGCATCAGTTTCCAAAATAAAAACTTGAGAAAAGTCAGGGAGTGCAAGTACAAGGGCATGAGTGATGGCATTTTTCAGTGCATGGAAGGCTATGGTGGCCTGGGAGTCCCAGTTAAAACTGTCCTTTTTAAGTAAGTTAGTTAAGGGCAAGGCAATTGTAGCATAACCCTTAATAAAGCGTCTATAATAGCCAGTAAGGCCAAGAAAACCACGTAACTGTTTAATAGAAGTTGGTAAGGGCCAATCTAACACTGCCTGTACTTTAGATTGGTCCATCTCCACACCGTGACCAGAAACTGTGTGTCCCAAGTAATCAATCTTGGTAAGGCCAAAACTGCATTTAGAAAGCTTGGCAAAAAGAGAATGATGTCTCAGCAATTGCAACACTTCTGTCAAGTGTGCAATATGTGTAGACCAAGATGGGCTGTAGACAAGTATATCATAAAAAAAAACAAGGACTAATTTGCGCAGCTGATCCTTGAAAACCTGATTCATGAGACTTTGAAACATGGCAGGGGCATTGGTGAGCCCAAATGGCATGACCACCCATTCATATAAGCCTTAATGAGTTCGAAACGCTGTCTTCGGGCGATCTGTGGTTTTAACTAATATTTGATGGTACCCAAAACACAAGTCCAATTTGGAGAAGTGGGTAGCACCAAGTAATTCATCCAGCAACTCATCTACAGTGGGAATGGGAAAGCTGTCCTTCACGGTTATAGCATTTAAAGCTCTATAATCTGTGCAAAAACGCCATGTGCCATCTTTTTTCTTTACCAACAGAACAAAGGAAGAAAAAGGACTGGTACTAGGTTGTATGAGACCTTGGTCTAGCATCTCTCTAACCATGTGTTCAATTTGAGTCTTCTGATTATGTGGGTATCTGTATGGCTTTACCTTAATCGGATTACTGCCTGCTAATAATGGAATAGCATGATCCTGAAAACGAGTTGGTGGAAGGCTCAACGGCATGGCGAAAAATCCCAAAAGTGGGAGAGTAATGATTACAAGTCAAGATCCAATGTATTAGGCAGCTGGTCCATTGTGTCAGTAGATTCAGGAACACTCTGGAATTGTAACGTAAAGAGTTCAGCAAGAGAGTTGGTGTGATGCAACCACTTAATATGGTGAAATTGTGCCGGGCTAGGAGAAGGCGAAGGTGGGTCTCCATGGAGTATGATGAAGGAATCCCCCAAGTATAATTTAATTAAAAGAGCACTGTAGTCAGCAATGTGAGGGCCTAATGTGGCAAGCCAAGCTGCTCCAAGGACCAAGTCAGCACCAGTAATAGGAAGCAGATGCACAGGCAACTGTAAAGAATGACCCTGAACTTGTACCTGCAAGTTTCTGATAAAGCCTTCAACAGTTAAAGTATTACCATTACCTACTAACACATGGAATTTGGTGGCAAGTTCCGCAGGTAGATTTAGGAAGTGAGCCAGCCTAGGCTGCAAGAAATTGTCCGAACTTCCACTATCAAGAAGAATTTGAACATTATGACCCTAGATAGAACCCTGAAATCGTAGGGTACCCAATCCATGAGCACCTTTGAGTGCATTAAATGATAAATGTAACTGATCAGAAGTAGGGGCGGATGGTATAGGCATCAGCTCGTCAAGGGGTTCCGGGTCCACTGTAATATAGTCATCTTCCTCCAACTGTAACAGCATGTAATGTTTATTAGGACATTTATGGTTGAAAGAGAACTTGTCATCACAAAAGTAGCATAGGCCTTTCTCCCTTCTTAGTTGCATTTCGGCAGGGGAAATTTTCTTAATGGGGGTATGGGCATTTGGTTGAGTAGGGGGCTTAGACGTTGGTGTGGGTAATAAGGGTGGTAAATATGAAGGTTTGGTGGTGAGGTAAGGTGGTATGGAAGGCTGTTTATGAGAGAAGGATGGTATGTAAGGCTTGGCTTTGGGTGAGTATTTGTCTTCAAACAATTTGGCCAATGACACAGCCTTTGGGATAGAAAAAGGGCAATGGACCAACACATCACGGCGAATATCAAGTTTAAGATTGCTAATAAAGTAATCTAACAGGGCATCATGAGGGAGGCCTTGGACGCGATTGGCGAGGGCAGTAAATTCCACATAGTAATCAGTAACGAAATGGGTTTGGGTGAGCTTGAACAGTGTAGCACGAGGGGATTCATACGAAGAAGGCTCGAATTCTAACTCCAAAGCTCTGGTGAATGCTACCCAAGAGGGGAAAGGATTTGTACGAGTCATCATTTGGAACCACGACACAACTTCTTTCTCAAGATGGACGGTCGCAATGGCCAAACGATGTTCATCAGGGGCATTGTAATATTCAAAAAATTTCTCAGCCTTGAAAATCCATTGCAATACATCGACACCAACAAATTGAGGAAAGTCAAGTTTGATATTACGGACCTAATGTGGAGTATGTAGCAGGGAAGGAGTAGAGGTCGGCCCACCAGAGAAAGTCGGGTTCAGCTGTAAGGAACTCAATTAAGCTTCCAGACGCTCAATGCGAAACACGTCCTCAGTACGTGCAACGGCATTGCGTTCCAGCTCCGTAAGAATGCGTTTGATATCCGCTTGCATATCCTTCATACAAGTGTTCTCTGCCATGAACTCTCAATGAAAGCACCAAATGTAATGGTCACGACAACAATCCTGACAGATTAGTAAAGGAAATTTCCAAAATACTGTGACAGAAGAATATTATTGATGGAATGGACAGAAAATCAAGAAACAAATTCTAAATTCTGTAATAAGCACTCAATGGAAATTGGCTAAGGAAGAGCCAATTATCAGTAGGTGAAAATACGAAAAACTACTCACTAATTTCACAGTTACCGTAAAGAAATCAGAGGGAGGAGAGAAAACACTTATGACATCATCCTGCCCATCACTCCTGACCCTATATCCTTTTATACTGCAAAATCAGTGTAAAGTTTGTTGGCCTTTCTCTCTCTCTTGCTTTTTCTCATTCCCTGATTTGTTGGATCATTTGCCACCTGTCCTTCTACTGTAACTGAATTCGTTATTCCTTGAGTGTTTCCATTTATCTCATTAGCCTCATTTGCATGTGTAACATGTGTATGAGATTATAGAGAATAGAACAAACCTAACTCTGGCTCAATAGATTTTCTGTTAGAGATCAGAGGCAGAGTGCAGGAGTCTAGGCTATGAGAATTGCTACACTATTTTAATTAGGATGAAGATTTAATGTTCAAAGAACATATATCATTCATACAATCAAAAACATAAACACAAAGCAAGATTCAAGCGCTGGCACAGATATACAAAGACACAAACATAACTGTAGTGTAGCAAAAATCACAAAACGTGAGAAGAGAAGGAGAACCTCTATAGCTTACTTCTCTCCTACTAAGCAAAATGATCTTCACTCGTCAATCGCACAGCACTCCTCAATCCGCCTTAACTCCAAAAGTCTCCTATCTCAGTTCCACAGCATTTTCCTTTTTTTTTTTTTCTTTCTTTCCCCTCTGTTCTCCATATCCTCCTCTGTTTCCTCCTCCCCTCTACTTCTTAATATCTTAAACATGAGCCCCAAGCTCGCCTCCTCCTCTTTTCCCTTTGTCCCCTCCTTTTTATTGTGTGAGTGTGAATGTGAGGTGCTGAGGGTGTCATTATTGTGACCTGAGTGCAGGTGTGTAATGAATTAGTTGGTACTAAAATGTGATTCCATTGCAAAAAACGTGACCTACTATTTTTATTTTCTTTTTTTCATTTTTCTTAAAAAAAATGGAACAATTTTTAGATTTGGGTCTTCTCCTCTTTTGTGGGCTTAAAACCACTTAGCGAAGGAAGAACTAAAAAAAAACCTTGTTTATTATGTATTTTTTATATTTTAACTTAATTAATTTTATTTGATATTATGTAAATTAGTTGGATAAAATTGGATGTTCACACTATGCTGCATAGGTAATATACAGACATAAATTTTGGAGTTGATCTACAATGTTGTTTTCAAAATTTAGAGCTTGAATAATCTTACTATAAAATATTTGAGAAAAGAAAAAATATTAGTTCTAAATATAAGATGGATCAATTCCTAACAACTTAAAGGCTTAATTACATTTGATTTCCTAATATAGGCATTTTCCCTCACATTGTCTTTCACCATTCAGTATGGTATAATTTGATTATTTTTGTGAAAATAATATTTTTCCAACATTTCTTATAAAATCAATTAATTAATAATCAATTTAAAACACTAAATAATTTAATGGCTTAAATATGCTTTTGTTTTTAATCTTAGCAAATTTCATTAAATTTAATTTTAGTTCTCCAATTTTGTTGTTAGTTTTAGTTTTCATAAATTTTAAAATTTATAAAAAGGCTTATATCATCACATAATGGTAACATTCAAGCATTTAGTACCACTAAGAATGTAAATCAATTGACGTAAGGTTGTTCCAACTTTAACGGTGGTCTCGAATTTGAGTCTTGGATATGCAGTTGCGTTAAATACTCAAAAGAAAAGCTTTGTTGCTTATAATGATCTTACCTAACTCGAGCATTGTCTCCAACAAGTGATCACATAACATAATTAAATGCATGTTATGTCATCCATAAGTAATGATGGGAACTATTTTCAAAATTTTAAAATTTATGAAGTTTAAAACTTTTTTTTTTTTGAAAACTAAAATCAAATTTATCTATATTTACTATGACCAAATACATGTTTTATCCTAACTTAATCAAATGCCTACTTAAATGATTAAATTAAAATTTTATATAACAAATCAAGTTTTAAGAAGTATAAATATTTTCTATAAACTTAAGTTATTAAGTGAATCTCAAAATTAGTTTTTGCAAATAAATGTATTATTTCTTATTATTAATTTATAGTTTTATATCGTGTAAGTAGTTGGTAATTAATTATAATTCTTAAAAATTTGGCAAAATATTTTGATCTCCTTTCTTCATTTTTTTATTTCAATTTGATCTTCTAATATTTTTTTATTTCATTTTAATGTTGTAACTTATAAACATCTAACAATTTAATTCTATTAATAATTATTAATTAATAAATATGTTGTCATTTCATCTACCCACTAAAAACCATCATCTTCTTTCTTTAACCATCATCAAATTTTTCTTTTGCCAACCACAATCAAAATCCTTGTTAAAAGACCCTAACTTCTTTTGCAACAAATTAATCACACCCCCATGATCCTAATCTTTAACTGGCAAATTAATGAAACCTCCACGAGCAATCATTGTGCAACCACTACTATAATCTCAAACAACCATGTTGAATCCATGAGAACCTAATCAAACCCCATTATTTTTACCTTCTTTGAATCACAACTTCATTGTGCCTAGTGTGAATCTCCATGAATCACCAAACTCATCATTAACAAAACCTACATGGCCTCCACCGTCCATAGATCTACACCATGGTCATAATCCAAGATGATACAAAGTTGTAGAACTTGTTAATAACCACAACTCTCCATTATCTACTATGAATACAATGTGAAAGTCACCATCCAAGCTTACCTTATTAATAAACTATTCAAATATACACTCCCCTGTGGCCAAACTAGACCCTAAGCAAATTGATAATTGGTTGAAAGTGAAAATTTGCAACATTTGTTCTCTCAATAAACTATTTTGTTGAATTAATTGATTTTATTGTGTTATGTATTAATTGAGGTTTTTTAATGTCCTTTTACAATTCTAACTCTCTTTGCCTTTTTGAAATCATTGCCAAACATGACTCAAACTAAATTTGTTTTATAGTAGTAACTAGGGTCTCTATTGTGAGTTAGTTGTTTAACTTTTTTATTTCAATTTAGTTGCAATAACTTTCACTCATAATTTTAAAATTTGATTATGATACATTAATTTATTTTACTTATGCTTACAAGTTTATGCCTTTTTATTTTGGGTAATATACTAATTTACTCATCCCTTTTAACTTAATTTGGCATCATCACTTGCCACCTTATTAGGTTATTTTTGGTAATGCCATCTAGGTTTGATTTGCTATTGTGTTTTATTCTAATGATATTTATTATTATTTGATTCAGAAATTGATATGACTTTATAATCAATTTGTTGCAACTAAGGTCTTCACTCTTTATGAAGGGATTCATGGACCAATATTACTATGTTGAAGGAAGTAAATTTGTGCAATTATTTCATTTACTTTTGCTGTTGATTTTCATTGATATAATAGATAGTTAATTAATATTAGATGTTATTATTCATAATGTTGCAAACAATTGTATTGACCAATAATTCAATTATTATAAACATGTCCATCTACTTAGAAGGAATTCATAGTGTATTACTTTGGTGATTTAAGCTTTGGACCTTGCCTATATTGATACTATTAGTTAACTTAACATAAAAATATTATACTTCTTTCTATGTGATTACATTACTTTGTTTTTTGTTTGATTGTAAGTAAGTTATAAGGATGACTAACATTCTAACCGCTCTTTTCATCGATATTATATTTTTTGCATGTATATTTTACTGACTAATCATGTCTTTTTTATTCTTAATTTTTTCTATATATGGGATGATGTAATTACTGATAGACTTAATGTTGCTAAGGATAAAACAATACTACATTATAATAGATAGTAAAGGCTTAGATAAGGTAGTTGTTTCCTTGACTTTATTTCCTCTTAATGAGTTTAGTGATCTTATAAAAAAAGATATGTAAAACAAAATAACAAATCATATGACTCCTTTGATTGAAAGCAGGTTAATGTTTCCTATTTTAATTTTTCTTAAAATAGAATGTCTCAAATTGGCCCTTTGCATTTTTATTTTTTTTTGCATAATTTTTGTAAGATGTTTTTATTCTTTCCTATCTTCTTTTCAAGTTGATAAACAAACTACTAATATATAGTTTTTATTATTTCATATGTGTAACTCTTTTGATAGCTTTTATTTATATTAATATTTAATCATGCTTGGTTCATGAAGAGGCTTATTCTTTATTTTCTTGAGTTGTGTTATCTCATTTTTCTTTGATTTCTAGGTTTCATGCCTTATGGACAATTATGCATATCTTTTACATGACGTATGTAACACCCTCACTTTTACTTAATTAATTGTTTTATTTATTTATTTATTCTATATTTAATTCTAAAAAATCGGGAAGGAATCTAAAAATTATGATCCCCACGATTAAACTCAGAATAGCGAAAACTATTTAATCTTGATTTTCAATAATTTTTTCGAGTTGAAGCCCGGAGAAATTAAAAAATGACGATTTTGTCCTTATTTGTCAATATTAAGGGCTGACATGAGAAAAAGATTCAATTGATATTAAAATGTCAAATTGAGTTTAAAATTATGTCATATGTATTAAAATATAATTTTGAAAATTTTCTGGGAATTTTTTGAAACTCCTACATAAAATGACCAAAATACCCTTAGTTGTCAAATAACCAACTCAGTATTGGTTTGACATCCAAAAATGATGAAAATGATATTTTTAGTACATTTCTAGGTAAAATATGTAATTTTAGAATTTTCATAAAAATTTGAGCATTTATTGAATTAAAATGAATTTAATATGAATTTTCTAAGCTTAAAATATATAATATATATATTTATAATTCGAAAAAAATTAAAATTTATTTTTAGAAATTATTTTTGATGAAAAATATTACATTTGTTCAGATTTATATCTAAATTAATTATTTTGGTATTAAAATTTAATTTTTTCAAGTTTAGGCGATTTTATCAGTACCGACTAATCTAATTACAGGTAAAATTTACACTGGAAAATGTTGGGACAGCTGCTATCCCACGTTTCTGATCTACCAAGAGGTGATTCACCACCTACTTATATATGTGTCCCTAATTTTCAATTAAACATAAATCAAAAATTGTATTTTGACATTATGGATGATCTCATCAATGGATACCTAAGCCCATTTTTTTCCCTATAAATAGCCATGAATTTGAACTAAACTCCTCACTCTACTTCTCCTAAAAACTTCCGTAAGGCTCCATAGAAAGCCTCTCTCTCTTTAGAAAATTTTCTTTTACTTTGTTTTTATGCTAAAATTCTACTAGTTTTCCAATAACTAGTAAAAATCCTCTTCCTAGGAGCTTTGCACCAACAACTTCACAAACTCTTTGAGGTAATAGGGGGAGTGGGGTTGGTTCTAAATTTCAATTACTTTGCATGTTGGTAGGAAGGGTTTTTTCCCTAAACCCGTTTAGGCTTTAGTTTTATTGTTGTTATATTGTTTAATGTTAAACTTTAATTTTTACTAAGCTATTATTTTGCTCAAATTTAAATTATTAAATTATACCAAGCTGTTACTCTATTCAATTTTAGAAAATTAAAATGTACTTGCTAAGCTGTTACTCTGCTCATTTTTAGAAAATTAAAATACATTTACTAAGATGTTACTCTGCTCAATTTTAGATAATTAAAATACTCTTATTAAGTAGTTATGCTGCTCAAATTTAGACAACTATAGTATAATTATTAAGTTGTTATACTGCTAAGCTGTTACTCTGCTCATTTTTAGAAAATTAAAATACATTTACTAAGATGTTACTCTGCTCAATTTAGATAATTAAAATACTCTTATTAAGTAGTTATACTGCTCAAATTCAAACAATTATAGTAAAATTACTAAGCTGTTATACTGCCCAAATTTAGAAAAAATATTTTTAGCTATTATAATAAATAATTAAATTATTAAATTATCAAATTTTGGTAATACTCAATTAGTTTAGCAAAAATAGTAGAAGAAATAAACCATAAATCTCATAATATGAAATTAAAGATAGAAATTATTTTATGAGCTATTTATGAATTTATTTTAGAAAACTACTATAGAAATTTCAGTTTAAGTTCTTATCGTTCAGGTAAGGTCTAGACACACTAATAGACCATCTGTAAAAATTTCATAAATTTTAAAGCTTTTTTAGTATTTTTAATTGTGCTCTATAAGTGCCTGTGGATACATTTTTCTTAGAAATACTAAATTTCAAAAAGTTTTGAAAAAAATTCTAAAAATTCATGATAAAATTCTAATTATTTTTCTGAGTTTAAAAATTATTTTTATGAAAATTTTTGACCATTCTATGATTTATTTCTTAATTATCAGTCTTTATTTTAATTTGTATATCTTTATTTTTATTGAATTATTGCTTATGTGCTTTAATTTGAATTATGAATTATGTGAATAATATGTATGGATCAAATCTCTATAATATAAGACAGAGATATTAGTAAAAATTATACTGGTGCTCAAATACTTGAGACCATAATGAACCTTTAGAAATTAATATATTAGTGAGTAATGTAAAGCAAGAGACATGCAGTAGCATGACACCCTGTTAGGGAAGCTACAGTTTGGTACACTGAGGAATGAAAGGCAGGGATCCATTTGGGGAGGTCTCGGGGGTAGGCATCGGGTGGTGAAAGTCCTAATAGCCAGGGTAGCACCCGTGAGCTGGGATATTCACTTGATCAAACTTGATAACCCCGACAATTGCTCAGCATTCCGAGATTGGTTCGAGAGTATACCTCTATAAATGGACGTCCTGACTGATATTTGTTCCTCATTGATGATGAAGACTGTACCATGTGATGATGTTGACGAAGTATACATACTCTCAGTCACTTTCCAGGTTCTATTAAGAACTATTGCTCACTGATGGAAAGTGTGGATCCATACCAAGTCAAGGGTAATGTAGTATAACTTAGAATAAACCCTAGGTTCCCTTCATTAATTGTATTTAAATTCCTACCATACATGTGAAAGTGATTTAGAACAAATCACTTCACCCATTATTTTTGTTATGCATGTTCAATCGTGCTTGTTGAAGATGACGACAATGCCTGATGTTGCTGAGGACGAGTCAAAGGATATTCCTCCAGATTTGAAGACCTAGTTTATAATATTTTCTTAAGGGATAGGGTAGATAAATACTGCTCTGTATAAGATCCTTTTTTATGTATATATTGGGTTAGGTAGTATATGTCTTTTGATGTACTTTTGTTTTCTCTTTGACTATTATATATTATTCAAACCATGTTGTACAGTTGGATATATATATATACATAAGCAGTTTTTATCATTTCACTTCTATTTCTAAATTCTGTTTTGCTAGTATAAAAAAAAATTACTCACATTTTCATAAACTTAAAGTAATAATTAAATTAATATGAATTATATTTAGAATTAAAGGAGTGTTACAACGTAGATACATAAATAGTTGGTATTATTAAATTTATTTTAATTTAATTGATAAAAAAATAGCTCAATGGAAGTTTCTAGCTTGTTCAACTTATCATGTGACAATCTATTTGAAGAAATTCCTAAACAAGTTTATTGGAATTGCATTTAGTTTCTCATTTTGTTTTCTAAGTCATATGCATCTTGTAACATTTCTTTCTTATTTAGTTTATGTTGTTTTATCCCTATGTCAAAAAGTTCTAAAATTTGGAAAAACCTAGAGGAAAGGATTTGGATCCATAGTGATTAAAATTACTCTTAAATGATTACTTTGATATATTTAAAACTTGCATTCTTTCGTGAAAGTGAATGTCAATATTTTATAGTTATTTGAGTTATTTCTTAATAGTCTTGTCTAAAATGAGGTTGCCATGTTTTTATTCTTAGTTTGATAGACAAATGCTCCACGTCTACAATCTTAGTCTACGGTTAACATGAGATTAATGACTTAATTGTTTGATATTATATGCATTAGGATTGTCCTAGTATATTGGCAGAATCTAAGAAGTAGATTGTTATTTTTCTATAAATTGTTATTATTCTTAAACTAACTGATGAAGGAATGGAACAAGGTGAAAGTGACATGATTTGGACTGAAAAAGGTGGAACAAACAAGATACAGTCAATAGTGATGAAGGAAGAACATTGCTTTATCAGAACAAGATTGGTGTTTTTTTTTAATTTTTCTTGTAAAGAGCCCATTGGCTTTAAAATTAACTAATTTAGTTGCCTTTGCTATTTACACTCCCTCATTTGCTAAATACACTTTTGCCCTTTTTTTATGTAAAATTATTTAAATAATATTATTTTTCTCCTTTCAAACATCACTCCTTACTCGTTCGTTACATCACACTCCTACCTCTGGTTTTATTGTACTCCTCCACCTATAGTTTCACCACATTCTCCCTTCTTGTTTCACCACTTCTCAGCATGAATTTCTCCACCATTGATCTATGTCGACGTAGAAAGGATGATCACTAGGCCTTTTGGTTTCTAATGAAAGCAACTACGCATGAAAAGATTGTTCCTTATTCCTTTTTTTTTTTTTCCTTCACTTTTTGCAGTGTGGTTTGGGACTTGGGGGTGCCTTTTTTTGGTACATTGTTATTTGTGCAGTTTAACAATAGAACTTGTCAACCTTAAGCTGCTCGTAGACTCCCAAGGGATTTGGTAGTTAACATTGATGTAGCTAACATGGACAATGAATTGGCAACAACGGAGTACATTGATGACACAAATATTACAAAGACACTAAAGTAATGCTTTATACTTTGTTATTTATTTACCCTCTTCCCTTTTTCTATGCATTTATTGTGTGTATATATATATATATATATATATATATATTTGATTTTGATGAAATAGGAAGATGGTTGCGTACATGATTACATGGGTTCACAGTTAGATATAAATGCCAAGATAAGATCAATCCTTAAGATTGGTTGATAGAAATGCATAGGAAATTTGAGCTTATGCCAAAAACTCTCTATTTGACCCTAACATTGTTGATCGGTTCCTATCTACAAAGGTTGTACTTAGAAGGGAACTTCAGCTAGTTGGCGTCAACTTGATGTTAATAGCCTCAAACTATGAAAAGAAACAAAAAAGGTGAATGTAGTGGAACCATACATGGAGGAGTATATGAAACCATAGGGAAGAAGGGCAATGAAATAGTGAGGAGTGATGTTTAAAAAAGAGAAAAAAAGCTAAAGTTATTTAAGTAATTTTACATTAAAAAAGTAGAAAAGAGAAGTGTATTTAGCAAAGGGGAAGTATAAATAATAAAAGCCAATTTAACAATGTGGTATAAGATGTAACTTTAGCCTTTAGGCGAATATAATTAAATTTGACCAAATACATGAATTAAGTCTTATTTTTGTATCCAACTCTAAAAATGGACTAAAAACAAAAAAGAAGAAGAAGCTAGTATTGGCCCAAACTCACATCAATTACCTAATACAATTGCTCTTCAAACTAAACTTGATCCGATTAACTTAAGGTCCAACTTGGTTGGGGATGGACCATATAATGCTAGACTCAATTTTCACTACTTTGGATGTTTTAGGTCTGAAACTAACCAAACTCAATTATTGAGCAGCACTAATGTCTCACTTTACAAAGTGAAGACTTTGATTTATATAAAGACAAACCTTATATGTGATTCTTTAATTATTTTTTGTATTGTTCTTTAATTAGAATTGTAGTTTTAATTCAATAACTTATGATGACATTTAATGCTTATTTTTATTGTGTGGATTACTAATGTCAAACTTTAATTTTAATTGAAAAATTGTATCAAAAACACCTTAGAAACTGCATCTAAATTTTGTCTTTTATATAATGGAGGTTGATTATATACATACATACATACATATATATATATAAAATCTTTTTTTTGGTACATGAAAAGTTTAGGTGAGTTGGGTTCTAGGAGCTCACCAGGGTGACAGTAGGCCTCAACTCAAATAGCACTTACAAAGGTACTTATGAATTACCCACCAATAAGGTTCTCACATTGATAGTGGGATTCGAACTCATGTCTTTGTAGAATATGAGTATGATCCTTATCAAGAGGTTGATTATAATAAAAACACATATTTTTTTTGTTTGGGACTCTTGATATATAGAAGTCACATTATATACTAATTAATCAAAATTAATTAAAATATATTGTTTAAAACAAATCGTTATACTTTTTTTTAGGGTATGCTTTATTTTTGTTTTTAACAATCATTTTTAGTTTTCAAAATGCAATTAAATAAGGTGGTTCAAATGGTTGGTGGAGGGTAGTGCAAGACTCGAAAACAAAATATGGAATTGAGAGAGATGTTGAAAAAAATATAAGCAGAAGAAGATGAGAAAACACCTATTAAAACACTTATTTTGAAAATACTTTTCAAAGCTTAATAAATTTTGAATAAGAAATTGATTGATGAATAGTGGGAAATTGTTTTAAAAAAACAATTTTTAGAACTAGAAAGCGAGAAAAGAATCAAATAAACTCTACAACTATCTCAACATTTTTTTTTTCATTTACAAAACTCAAAATTATAACCTTATTAAAAAAGCTTAATTTCTATGTATTGCTAGTGTAAAAATTTGTACACTATCAACTAGTAAGAAATCATGGTAGATATGACTTTTAAGGTGGTTATTGTAAAAGTTAACAAACTTACCATATACAACAATTTATTCTTGGGTGACATTGTAAAATTCTTTTATACTGTCAATGTATAAACTATTTTCTTAAAAAAAATAAAATTGTCACTTGTGAAGTGCTAAATGTCCATCCTTACATTATAAATTTGAATACTTATCCTTGAATGGGAATATTTTTGGAGCTATTCTTAAATGAGAGTATTTTTATGAGTTATTTTTGAATGAGAGCGTTTTTAAGAGTTATTCTCACTTTCATTGAGTTATATGTCTTACTCTTATCCTAATCCTATATATTGAGCATTTAATTTTATATTTTTATTTCTTTTAAATATATTTTTAATTTTAATTTGAGTTTGATTTAAGTTAACCATTAATACAAAAAATTTCTTTTTAAACCATATCAAATTACTTTTCTTTTATCTTTATCTACATACTTAATTTTCTTAACTCTTTATTTCTAAATTAAATTTCAATTTTTTTTTAAAAAAAACATCAATAATTGAAAATAACCTTATATCACTATATAATTATGTATTGTAAATTTAAAATATAATTTATATGTTTAAAAATAAATATTTATTACAAATTTTAATTATAACATAACTTATATATTTTAAAATATTCATTTAATATAAAATTTAATTATATAAAAATAAATATTTATTATGTGCTTTACATGTACTAAAATACGAGTTAATACAAACAATATAAAACTAAATCAATTTCGACGAATTTTGATATTATAAAGTATAAACTAGTAAATAAACTCTCAAAAAGTTTGCCGTGCAAGGGAAAAAAAAAAACAAAAAAGACTGGTGCATTAGCAACGCATTATATAAAAGAGCGAAGGCATTGAAAGGGTTTTAACTAGGGTTCAAGCGCTTCCATCACTGCTTCACCGTTCCTTGAGCTTGTAACCATCCATGTGGGCTCTTCGTCGAGCTTCGATCCCTCTCAGGTAACTCTTCTCCTTCTCAAACGTTCTCTCTGTATCCACACCACTCTTTCGCTAACCGCTCCATTTCAATCGCAACTCCACTTTCCCATTTTTTTTTCTGTTATTTATTTCAATTGAAATTTTACATTCTTCGTTCTTTAAAGTATTTTCTCCGTGGCAGAGATTATTTTATTAGTTCATACTTTAATATCAGTAAGAGTTGATTGTTTATTGTGCATTGTTTGCGTAGGACCCGACGGTTTAATGTGAGAGCTTCTTGTGTCAAATTAGCGCGAACTACTTGTGTGGAAGAAGAGAGTGGTATCTCTGAGTCTCGTGGAATAACGTACAGTGGATTTTTGTCGCCGAAGGTGCATTACCATTCAGGACATAACGCTTCCCTGAATTTTACTGTGAGGAGGTGTGGACTTTCTTCAAGTAGCACGAAAGAGGAGGATGATTTGGAGGATGGGTTTTCTGAGCTGGAGACGCCTGCTGGCGATGGAAATGAGAGTGATAGTCTGTTAACTTCTGATACCGAGCTATCTGATAATGGTGAGAAGGAGGATGTTGAGGAGTCGCGCAATGAGGTTGATGAGGCGGCCAAGGAAAAAGAAAAACCGCGTCGTGTAAGGGTTGAATCGGAGCTATTCAATGAGATATTGAAAGCACCGGGTACTTCTCTTCATTTGGCTCTGGACAAGTGGTTAGAAGAAGGGAATGAACTAACAAGAGAGGAGGTCTCGCTGGCCATGGTTAATCTTCGAAAGAGGAAGATGTTTGGGAGAGCTTTGCAGGTAATTGGGTTAAATTCGAATTTGCTTATACATTATA
The DNA here is from genome assembly GCA_004329165.1 of Spatholobus suberectus. Lineage (NCBI taxonomy): Eukaryota > Viridiplantae > Streptophyta > Magnoliopsida > Fabales > Fabaceae > Spatholobus > Spatholobus suberectus. Next base: position 27,058,782 of record CM014732.1, on the reverse strand, counting down.
CATTTTAGTGTTTGAAATTTCAAATTAATTAACTAACTTAAATTGTCATTGGTCATTACTTATATTTGCGGATAATGGACATTCAAAGGCCTGTTTTCACCTTTAATTACAAAAATGTTATATTGTTTTTGTTTTGTTTTTTCTTTTCAAAGATTTGTATAGAGAACAGTGAAAACAACTTTTTGTTTTTACTGTTTCCTATACGAAACCTTTGAAAACAATAAACAAAATAAAAATAAGGTGACATTTTTGTAATTAAAAGTCAAAACAGAAAATAAAAATAAAAATAGAAAACATTTTTTTGAACCAAACGGGACCTAATGTTTTATTATCATTGTTCTTTTTGGTATATCATTTCCTTGAAACTCTCAATCTAAGTAAAATGATACTGTTGTTCAATGTCATGCAATGCTTGTTTGATTGACCGTTCACTCTCATATTCCGTGCATATGATAGAAAAGAGGAAGAGATAATATATTTAACTACTGCAGCTTTGAATAACTGTAATGTTGTTTTTACTCCTATTTATACTAATAGTCAATGTTAAGTGCATATTCTCTAGTATGAGGCATGAGCCTGGCCCAATTATTTTATGATTTGTATCCTAACAGAATCATCTAACGTACTCAATTATTGTATCATGCTCTTAAGTCCTTACACAATAATCCAGCACTCATCCTCAAGCTAAACCTGATTAAGCTCTTAGTTTGTTGCAATTAAACATTGCCATGTCAAATTAAAGAACACAAAACCCTACTCCATAGTTTTGAAAACCGGACCGGGCGGTTTGATCGGTCTGACTAGGGAACTGGTCTGGTGACCGGTCTGTTAACTCTAAAAAATCGGATCACTTTAGAAATGGTCAAGAACTGGTGCAGAAAACCGGTTTATATCGGTGCTTTTCAATTTTTTAATTTTTAAAATTTAATCTAAAATATTTTTAAGATAAATAAACACATATTTAGTAAGGATTATAAATAGGTATAAAATGATGTTTTATTTTAGTTTTTAATGTTATAAAGTTATAATATTATATTTATTTAATATTATTTTATATATTATTTAATTATTATTGTTTTATTTATACCAGTTCAACTATGGTTGAACCATTAAACCTTGAACTAGTGTTTTGACCGGTTCAATGATTGGTTGTAGTTTTAAAAACATTGCCCTACACATAAACAATGCCAAACAGGGTAACTTGGGGGCAAGGATTGTTAATATGACCAATATGTCCATTGTCCAATATGAGAGGATCAAAAGGGATTAAGGAATGTCCAGAAGGCTGATTCAATACGCTCAGTAGAAAAATCTGGTTGAAAGGTGATTTCATTTGCCCCTAAATGCCAGCATATGTGGAACAGGGTAGCAACAGTTAGGTAGTGCATAGGATGGAAGTAGAGTTGAAGGGTTTGGCCAGTCTGAGGGTGATGAGCTCAGTGGTGGGGACATGAGACAAGGTCATTAGAGACAGGTCGGTCCCAGACAGCAACGAACAGGAACTGCAGCCGGGAAGCCACAAAAACTGAGGCTTCCTGGAAAAACAAGTGGGAAGGGGGGAGACTGGCTCTGGAACAAAGACCCAGCTGGGGAAGGATAGAGGAGACAAAGGGGTGAATACATGACTGGTGGCTGTAAAAATGAGCCCAACCACAAGAAACTAAAGCAGTGTAATTTTGTAAACAGAGGGATTTCATATTTTGGAATCTCAACAGCATATGTGACCATGGACACTAGTCCTAAATCCTAATGGATGGTAATTCTTTGATACTGTATTGGAATTATAGTGTAGGATGGAAAGGAGACAAAATAATATATTTAACTAATAACAACCTGAATAATTCTGGTATTGTGTGAGTGTTTGTACTGTGTGTATAAACTAACTTAAGATGTTGCAGGTTCATAGGCCTCATAAGGCACTTTCAACTTATATGTGTGTAATGTGTGTTGCTTATAATATGTTAGCCACCTGTTAGATTGTTCTGCTGTAGTCTCCTTATGCTACTCCATTTTCACTTAATGTTGTGCATGTCTTAGGTTGCTGGACCTATCCTTGACGATTATTGAATATATGAAAATGTCCAAAATATCTTGATCATGTCTTAGCTATTCTTTAGGATTAGTTTCCTTATTCCCTTATTATCTCTTAGGATTGATTGCCATTTTTTCTTATTTCATGATTTGTTTCCTATTTTCTTAGGATTATGATTAGAATAAATATGGGTCAATGCCCTAGGTTTTATAAACATATCATCATCACATTTTAATACATCTCTTATCAAGTTAATATCAATTTCATAGTATTTTGTCTCTGTTCTTTTTATCTCCCTGCCTCTATACCTAAAACCTAAAACCCCATAATTTCAACATAGTATAGTATCCTAGCATACTGTCGTCCTTAACCTGTACTGTCACTACTCAGCTGCCAAGATCCCCAAAATTTGGAGTTCTACTTTATTTTCATGATTAACCTATCAAGTTAGTCATCTCTCCTACCATGTCATCTTTCTGGCATCATTTCTCTCCAGTAAGTAAAACATCTATGGTCACTGTCTATCCATTTCAGCTTCCATCCACCATTGTGACATCTCTGGTGAGCCATAACACCCATGTTTCTCTTTGATTTATGATATCCAGTATGCATTTTTTTGCTGTGTTTCAAACAGTTTTCTGGCTGTTGTATCTTTATTCTGGCCATCTCCTTCCTGGTCTCATCTTTGCTGCTGACCCTTCACTATTGTAATGTCATTTTGGCCACATCTTTGCCTCAGACTACTGCCACCCCTCCTCCACTGGCTGGTGACACTTGTATCTAAGTCACCAAATCAAGACTGGTTAAACCCTGATGATCTTTAGTTGAATGGACATTAGACACACCTTTTACATGCACACTCTTTGTTCTAAGTTTAGCTTTCTAACGCATCTCTCCGTCATGCATGACAGCGTGTGGACCCTCATTTTTAGTGACCATCACCTGCTCCAAATATGCCTTGACATTGTCACCCCTAATCTGCCATCACTGCATCAGTTTTGCATTTATTGTCTCCTCTTTCTATAGTTCAAGAGCTGTTTGGGGTTGTTTTCTCTCTCTTGTTGACCCATGAGGCCATGACCTCCTCTACTCAAATTTGTCCTTATATGGTTTGAATCGTGCACTGTGAGATCACAGAAACATAGGCTTGGCCCCACAGCTTTCCCTGAGGTATCAGCTGGCCATATGAGAGATATGACCTTACCAGAGGGATCATTTGGCCCTCTGGCAATACTAGAGAGTCATCTTGATTCTGTCATTTTACCGTCTCAAATTATACTTTTTGACTTTTTTCTAAAGGAAAATAAGCTTGAAGCATAGTGAGTTTTAGCTTGAGGGGAAGTATTAGAATATATGAAAATATCCTTAATATCTTGATCAGATCTTAGTATATCTTAGATTATTCTTTAGGATTAGTTTCCCCATTTCCTTATTATCTCTTAGGATTGGTTACCATATTTCCTTGTTTCATGATTTGTTTCCTATTTAGTTAGGATTATTATTAGTATAAATAAGGGTTAGTACTCATTATTTTTATGATATGAACATATTGTCACAATGTATTAATACAGCATAATAGTCAAGATAGTATATTCAATGTCTCTTTTCTCAATATCCTCCCTCAAATACCTAAAACCCCATAATTTGAACAGTTCTCATGGTTTTGTTATAACTTTTTGTTGCAATTTGGCATCTGTGCTACAATTTGATTCATTTGGTTGAGCAGAACTCTTATGATTTTAAGGATGTTTCTTTGGTATATCTCTTGATTTTAGATAAGATTAGGGATTTGGGATCTATTTGGTGTAAAGCTCGTGGCCTTTTTAAAGGGGTTTTGTTGACAGATATGTTAAGAGACTGGGAAGCTTTATTATGCAATTTTTGTTGATTTTCTTGGTTATCTGTTTTATTCATTTGTTTAGGAGGCTTCCTTTTCTTCCTTTCTCTTTGTAATTTAATTCTGTTTCAATAAATATCCTGTTTTATCCCCCAAAAAAATACTAATAATCTAGGTCAAGTACAAGTATTGTGCAACTAGTACAAGTTCAGTCCCATATAACAATCCTTAAGTAATAAGTCTCCTAATACAGTAATAATTATAATATTCTAACAATCTTGGGCATAACCATAGTAAATTAGTAACTGCTCCTAATTATTTTGGTTTATTTATACTTGATGGGTGAAGTTTTTCAGTGTTAATGATAAAAATATTCCCTGAAGCAGATTAGGTATTCCAGTTCCTTCAAGCAAGATTTATTCGTACATGGTTCAAGTTTTAGCAATTAATTGCTTGAAAACATTTTTTTTGGGTCCTATTCCTGTTAGATGATTGGTACTAACTAAAGTTGATGCTAGATAGAATTAACATTGTAGCATAACTTAAGGATTTTGAGTTTGTTTGGCCGCTAGCTTGTCACCTGTGCTGTTTCAACTTGATTTTGTGTCCATCTCCCTTCTGAACCATATTGATTATTTTTAAGAAGAATCTTGTTGCTTGTTGGTGCTCTTCTTTTTCTTTCACCTAATGCTGTTCTTCTCTATTTTTCTCCCACATAATTTGCCATGGAACTGGAATGGTACTCCCTTCCTCTTGATGCAGATTAAGCATTAACTATTCCTAGTTTTACTTGTAACCATTTGCTCAATTTTGTTATTTATACACTATTTCTTAGTATTCAGGGCTGTAGGGGGGGAAGATTCATGTCTTGCATATTGATCAGTTGCAAATGGTTATAATAATGGGGGATTGTTCTTCTGTTGAGAATGCAGACATTTTTTGGTCATATTTTTCATCAGTCATTTGATATAATTATTGTCTCATATTGATTATTTTTCTGGAGATTCATTCTATACATTTTTTTCTTTTTACTGATTGGTACTTAGCATGGTTTTAAATTGTGGTCCACAAGTGCAATTGCAGCTGCAATATTGTGGTTTTGGAAGTCTCTGCAACTGCAATTTAAAACCTTTGCAGTTAGTTATATTTACTATTTTGATTTTGATTTTCTAGTTTTACAAGAGAATGTTTGGTAATGTACAGTTTTTTTTTTTTCTGGTTGGTTCTGTAGCTCTCAGAGTGGCTTGAGTCAAAAAAGCAGTTTGAATTTATTGAAAGAGATTATGCTAGTCGACTTGATTTAATTGCCAAAGCGCGTGGCTTACAGAAGGCAGAGGTCTACATTGAGACTATTCCAGAATCTTTTAGAAGTGAGATAATCTACCGGACTTTATTGGCTAACTGTGTCAGTCAGAACAATGTGAAGAAAGCAGAGGAAGTTTTCAGTAAAATGAAGGATTTGAATTTTCCTGTTACAGTATTTGCTTGCAATCAGTTGCTATTTCTGTATAAGAGGAATGACAAGAAGAAAATAGCTGATGTGTTATTGTTGATGGAAAATGAGAATATCAAACCTTCTTCTCTTACTTATGAAATCTTAATAGACACGAAAGGCCAGTCCAAAGATATTGACGGAATGGATCAAATTGTTGATAGAATGAAGGCTCAAGGCATTGAACCAGGCATCAAAACACAGGCTGTTTTGGCTCGGCATTACATCTCAGCTGGGCTTCAAGATAAAGCTGAAACTTTATTGAAGGAGATGGAAGGTGAAAACTTGAAACAGAATCGGTGGCTATGCCGAATTTTGCTTCCCCTCTATGCAAACCTGGGAAAGGAGGATGAAGTGGGAAGAATTTGGAATGTCTGTGAGACAAACCCTCGGCATGACGAGTGTCTGGCTGCAATTGAAGCTTGGGGAAAGTTGAATATAATTGATGAAGCAGAGAAAGTTTTTGAGATGATGATAAAGAAATGGAAGCTTTCTTCCAAGACCTGCTCCGGACTACTGAAGGTTTATGCAAATAATAAGATGCTAATGAAGGGTAAGGATCTTATTAAGCGAATGGGAGATGGTGGGTGCAGAATAGGGCCATTGACCTGGGACGCAATAGTGAAACTTTATGTCCAAGCTGGGGAAGTGGAGAAGGCAGACTCTGTTCTTCAGAAGGCAACCCAACAGAGCCAGTTGAAACCTATATTTTCTACCTACCTAACTATTTTGGAGCAGTATGCCAACAGGGGTGACATCCATAATTCGGAAAAGACTTTCTATAGAATGAAACAAGCTGATTATCCATCTAGACCAAAGATGTACCAAGTTCTAATGAATGCCTATATAAATGCAAAGCTTCCAGCATATGGGATTAGGGACAGGTTGAGAGCTGATGGCATATATCCCAATAGAACTTTGGCAAATCAGTTGATTCAAGTTGATGGATTTAGGAAGAATCCAGTTTCCGATTTGCTTGATTGAGGAAGCGGATAGATCCTTGTGTAAGGGTTGTTTCTACTCATACGCATGCAACTATTGCTACTCAAAGAGTAGGTTAATTATCTTTGATTTGAATTTTTTGTGCGTATGCTTGAAAAACTCGTCTTTAACAAGTACGCAGGTTATTGCTTAATTTGTTATTTTTCTTATATCTCTCGTCTTTTGGTTGAAATGCAAACTAATAAAAGAAGACGCTTGATGATAGCATTGTTGCTCTGTTGAAGAGTTCTGGAACTTAAATTGATCGTTAGTAACACGTTTGCAAAATACCCGCGTCTAGAAATTGCGTTGAAGGAGAAGAGTTGTCCCACCTTAACTATTTTTACTTGTTGAAGGTGAAAACATACTCTGCCTGTTCTCTAACCTATTTTCATGATGTGGATCATACACACTAGTAAAGAAGGGTACTAATGGCACCTTAACTGAGCCTTGTGATCACTTCGTTAGGTGCAATTTATTTCTATATTTTCTACCCAATCTTCTGCGGCTTTCTTGGTAGCAACAAATTAACTACATCAATACATAGTTGGTTTGATTCAGATTTACTATAAATTATAAGAATTTAATTAGAATGTCTGATAGTGTAAATGGTTTAACACTATTATTTAATCATGATATGTTATGTATAGTGAAAATGTTGAATTTTCTAATAATTATTTTAAAAGTTAATTTAGGGTAATTTTTAATTAGTTGGTATTGTAAAAATTTTATACCAATAGTATATTAAAATTAAACTCAAAATGAAATTTAAGTCAAGCAAATTTAATTTAGTTAGTTTGAGTTTGTTTTTTTTTTAAATTATCTAATCTGAATCAAATCTACCTAATTAAAATTGGGTTAGTGGTTTATATAATCTAGTTTGGTTCAAGTCATTGGTTTAGGTTAAACAAATTAAATTATTATATCTTGAGTTTTTATACGTGTTATTTATTTTATAAAATTTTAAATTTGATATTATTATAAAGTATTTTTTATTTTTCAATAATATTAGACAATAATTAAATCAACTTCAAGTATTAATATAGTTTTATATATTATTAATTTCTTTATATAAAATGCCATAAAGAAGTTGATAATAAGTGTAATCAAAGACATTTAATAATACTACATAAGAAAGTCAAAATAAATGAAAAAAATAATAAAGTAAAGGTCTAAATTTTAAAGTCTAAAATGTATAAATTTAAAAGTTTTAAAAAAAGAAACGTTGATGGAGTGACGTACGGGTTGAAGACATAATTTTGTGAATGAAATTGATTGTAATTAGTTTATTTTGAGTTGAAAGTAAAATAAATTATTTTGAAGCAATTTAATTAATTTGATTTGAATTGTAAAATTTGTTTAGATTGTCGAACAATTCAATCGATGAACACATTTGATTTTATAGCCATTTTAGCAACACGTCAAAGTTACATGTCTCCTTTGATCATTGTTGTTGATCTTAAATAATTATATTGAAAGATTAATGATGGATGTGTAGGGATTCAAATGATGGAGATGATTCAGAGTGGTGAGCACAGAAACAAAAGAGTATTTGTGGGTTTCAGATGGCTCACTAAGATGGTGTGTTTCATGCGTGCTTAGTTGACTATCATTAAGTATTGAACATTTTAATTCAATTTTTTTAACGGTATTAAATGACAATTAATGGAAGAACTAAATTGATTAACAATTTACGAATTCAAAGATTAATTTTTCATTTTATTAATTTCATAAAATAATTTGATCGACTTCTATAATTTCAAAGACCAAATTCATAATTCACTACAAATTATAACTTTGTTTTTCTTAATTTGGCCTTGTGACCAAATTAGTATAAGTTACTTTTAAAATTATGAATTTGATGCAGTTTTTAAACAAATTCGCCACATGGGATAAGTCAACACATTAGGACTTTAGGAGTATGGCTTCATTCTGGCAGCTAACAAACAACCAGAAATTAAAGGATGTCGTACTCAGTGTTGGTAATTTTTTGAAAAACTATACTGGTTTAATAATTTTAAAAGTAAAGTAGACTAATTTGGTAAAAAAAAATAAAAAATCATCAAAGTATAACTTGTTGAAATACTTCTTCTAAAAAATAAGTATATATTAATAAATCTTTATGAAATTTGCTAATGTTTTTAAAAAATATTTTTATAAGTTATAATTTTAATTCTCTTAAAATACACCTTAAGTATAATTTGCTAAAATATCCTTTTTAAAAAATAAGTGAGTAAATGTTAATAAATCTGTATGTGTATGTTAAACTATTCCTTTTAAACACTTTCTTTTAATAAGCTACTCCTTTTAAAAACTGAGTGTAAGTAAACAAGTGTGTCTAATTATTTGTCATAAGAAGTGGCTTCAGTCCTCAAGTTTTTCTTGCCTATATCATATCCGTCGTGAAAGACTGGTTTGGGTGCAATGTTCAAGTCGAATCATCAAATATTGAATCTTCTTCGTAACAAGACCAGATACAGTTTGAAAGACCACAGGAAGTAAGTATCGAACAAAACGTCCCTACTCAAACCAAAAACAGAAAAAGATGATCACGTGACTTTGAGAACAAGATGCTGTACTAGGAACATTCTCCAACAATGAGGGAAGATTCATTATTATGAATAGTCCACACTCCACAACGTCGGAAGAAGATTCATAATCAGAATAGTTCCACAATGAAGGGTTGATTCAATCGCAAGTCTTAAGCGTTATTCCCGCTATTTTAAGTTGTCCTTTTTCCTTTCAATTATTGGGTTGCATAACAAATGAGAGTAATAATACACTTAAAATTGGTGGAGCTTAATGTATCTACTGACTAGTATTTCACATCGTTATTAGAGGTTGCGGTTATGAAAACTTGCAGAAAAAATTACTAAAGATATAAACTCAATTATCGTATGACTGACTTTTGTAAAAAAAAAAAGAGAGAGTTAAACTTGTGTTAAATGATACAGATTTTCTAATTTCTTTTTCAAAACACGGTTCTTGTGCTTCAAAATAGAGGTTTAATATTTCTATAAAAATATACATCGAATGTTACATAAATATCTCGAATCCTATCATCCAACCTTTTTATGATTTTGACGGTTAACTACAGATATTAAAATATCAAATATGCATTGAGAAGAGTTTTAGATAAGAACTGACTTGAATAGTTTTCTGTGCATTAAAAAAAAATAATTAGAATCGACTTAGTGATAGGATTTAGATAATTTCTATGAAATCTTATGTTCAGATTTAATTATTGTTATTGTAAAAAACAACAACCAATAAATAAAATTGTATATACAAACAGTTTATATATACAATTTTGTTAAAAACTAAAAATGTGTCGAGTCGAACTAAATCACGTTTGATTTGACTCAATAAAGATTGGTTTTACTCAAAATTTAATATAAATCTTTTCTTTCAGCAACTCTCATATATCACAGTATGATGTTTCGAGAAAAGTAAATGCCAACAACTTTTATGACGAACTGACGAATCATTTATAGATAATAAATTAAGAACAGATCAATATACAAAAAAGTGGATATCGTTTATAAATACATTTACTCTTTCCATTTAATACTTTATTTATAAAATATTATAAAAATTTAGAAGAGAATTTGAAGAGGATAAAACTTCTCAATTACTCCTTTCTCTGGAGAGAATACAAATCCTAAGCACCAAAACTAAATGGAAAAGAAGGAAACGGGTTTTAATTTCTCCTCTGTGAAACCAAACAATTTTGGTTGCGGAAGCATTGTGTCCTGTTATGGAATACAAGGAAAGTGAAACACAGACCGTTTTATACAAAACACGCCAAAAGACTTCTCCACTCTCTTTAAAATGCTTCAAGGAAACAAACTCTATACAAAGCTTCAAAGGTATCTCGAGAACTCAAGAACTCATATTTTAAGGTTTCACTTTCAACCAAACATTCTACTAAACTTTCAGTTTTTTAATTTTCTGTCATGGGAATCCTTAAGATAACCAAAAAGCACCACAAGCGTTTCAACAACCCTTTCCCTTCTTCTGTTTCAACCACCATCCCCTATGTCCAAGGTTCTCTCTTCTTCAATTCCAAAAGAGTTCCTTCGGATCAGACCTTCTCAATTGGCAATGATTTTCAGCTTTCTTGGACCTCCAACAATGGAGGGCACCTCTCCATTTCGCATTTTTCTCAGGCAGCCAGACCCATTTGGTCAACGATCCCAGGACAGGCCTTTGTCTCAGCTGCACTGGTTGACACAGAAGTGGAAGAAAGTAGAGGATCATTTCTTGTCAAAGACAAAGATGTTCATTTGGTTTGCAATCACCAAACCATTGAGGATATTAGGGTGATCAATAGTCAATTTGATCATCATTTGGAATGTGAAGTTGCAGATTCTCCTTCTGTGTGTCAAGAGTTGGAAAAGAAAACTGATGCGCAAGAGATTCACCCTCCTACTTTGATGATCACAGGAAGGCTTTTCAATATGACTAAGAAGAGCAGAAGGTTTCAAAAGCATGGCATTCAAGCAACTATGCAGTTTGAAGCAAAAGGGCCCTCTGTGTATGCAAGGTATTGGGTTTTGTTCAATCAGAAAACCAACCATGAGGTTGGGTTTCAAGTTAAGATTGAGAAACCCAATTTCATTTCACGCAAACAGGTGTCTACAACAGCTTCAGGAGTGTACCAGGGCTTCAAGAGGAGGCTGAGTAATCGGAAAAAGAGACTGGGTTGGTGTTGGTACCTTTCAAGGCCAAGAGGGTTTGTGCTAGTTTCGTCAGTGGAGGAAGAGATAGGAGGAGACTTGGATATCCCAAATTCAGAAGAATTCAACAGAGTATGGTTGACATATGCAAGTGATGAGAATGAGAGATTTTATGGTTTTGGGGAGCAGTTTTCTCACATGAATTTCAAAGGCAAAAGGGTGCCCATCTTTGTTCAAGAACAAGGTATTGGCAGAGGAGATCAACCTATTACCTTGGCTGCTAACTTGGTCAGTTACAGGTAGTGTAATGCTATTTCTTCATAAGCTTAATTCAACATAGAAAATCGTAAGGGGTATATTTTTGTTGACAACACAGTGGTAAGTGATGACATTTTGTTGTTATTGGCAGGGCAGGAGGTGATTGGAGTACAACTTATGCTCCTTCTCCACTCTACATAACATCCAAAATGAGGTCTGTCTACCTTGAAGGATATGATTATACTGTCTTCGATCTTACTAGACTTGACAGAGTACAGATAAAGGTATTGCCACAGAACTTATGAGATATGAGTCAAGTTTATTATTTTAATTGGACTGATCTATATGAATGAACTAATCAAACTAGAGGGTGTAATTACTGCAAAGAAATTCTGAAATTGCACAGTCAATGTTGGAAAATGTTGAGCTTTGCATATAGGAAGAACAAATCTTTATGAAAATAAAGTAAAATTAGTACCATATTTTGGTAAATATTTGTATCACATGAAAAGTGTGGTCTATTTTAAAATAGCTGAAAGAATTGTTATGTGATGGCTGGTGAAGTTAATTAAGATTTAATTACCTTTTTGGTCCTTATAGTTACTGCAAACTTTACCTTTTGGTTCCTATAGTTAAAAATAATCCATTTTAGTCTTTATACATATACACTTTCGATATTGGTTTGGTCTTTTCCGTTTTAACCGCCACAAATTGAATAAAAAATGACAAAAAATGTCAATTTGTGACAGTTTTACAACACCAATTTTCATTTTGTGACAGTTTTATTTCACAGAGTTAAGAGATACTTGATGGCAGGGACCAAACTGATACCAAAAGTGCATGTATAAGAATTAAACTGATTATTTTTAACTATAGGGACCAAAAAGTAAAGTTTGCGTAACTATAGGGATCAAAAAAGTAATTAAACCTTTAATTAATACAACCAGGAAATTGAGCTATGTATAACTATGCATAATGAAATAATAAATACATCAGATTTCAACAATTTAGATCATTCTGAATTATTATAATGTAATGAAATCATATATCTTAAATCCATTTTCTTATACATATATGTATACTTAAAGCTAGTAAATTCCAATTTTTTGTATAATGGAGCTTGCAGATACATGGAAACTCAGTTGAAGGGCGGATATTGCACGGGAACTCACCTTGTGAACTGATTGAACGTTCCACAGAAAGCATTGGAAGGCTACCTGAGCTTCCAGAGTGGATAATATCTGGTGCTATAGTTGGAATGCAGGGAGGCACAGATGTTGTAAGTCATATTTGGGATGAACTAAGGACTTATGATGTTCCTGTCTCAGCATTTTGGTTGCAGGTAATCTCTCCACCCTACACTTCAAGAAAGGAAAAGCAAAAAAAAATTCTGGATCTCTGCAGTTTCAACAAACTTGTAATTCATAATTTGGTTTGCTTCTATAGGCACTATTTGTTCTTGACTTAAACCAAGCATATGCAAGAATTGAAGTGGTGTATTTTATTTTTGACTAATGTTATTTACACATACACAGATTTCTAACACTCTTCTGGTAACCACTGAAATCAACTAGGTTGACACAACTTCTGAACAACTTGGCTTGTGCACACACCCTCACAAACTTGCAACTATTACAATTCTTTGTTGTTTCGAATTTACATTGTGTACTTGTGGCAACTGCACAGGATTGGGTAGGGCAGAGAGAAACATTGATTGGTTCACAGCTCTGGTGGAATTGGGAAGTGGATGCACAAAGGTATTGGGGATGGAAGGAACTTATCAAAGATCTTAGCTCTCAGAATATAAAAGTTATGACATATTGCAATCCCTGTCTAGCTCCGGTAATACTTCCCTTGAATCACTTAAAGTATAAATATTAGTCACTAGGTGTCTTCAAACAAACTTCATGTTACCATTAGTTCAAGGAATTCATAATTGGTCTCTTGCATTGCTCTCGTAATTTCATTTCTTCCCAAGTGCCACTGGTAACATGAGACATGTGGCTAGTTTAGGCAGAATGAGATAATGTCACTAATATAAATCTTTTTTTTTTCTGTGTCTGATCCTATAGGTTGATGAGAAACAAAACAAAAGGAGAAACCTCTTTGAGGAGGCAAAACAGTTGGACATATTGGTGAAAGACAGCAATGGAAATCCATACATGGTTCCAAACACGGCTTTTGATGTAGGAATGCTAGATCTAACACACCCAAAAACTGCAACTTGGTTCAAGCAGATTCTACGAGAAATGGTGGATGATGGAGTTAGAGGATGGATGGCTGATTTTGGTGAAGGCCTTCCTGTTGATGCTGTTCTATATTCAGGTGTTCATTCACATATCTTTGTCTCTCCCAAAACTTATGCTCAGTGTAACCTTCTGACCTGTCTTATGAGGTTTCTCTAATGCCAGTAGATTGTAAAACACAAAGAAAAGTGGGTTAAAGCAAGAAACTAGTTCATGGTATTGGCTGCAAAGCATATCTTTTATCATCTGCCAAAAGGCCCAAAACTTTCTCCCAGGATAATTTCCTGAACATTTTCTCATCATTCAACCTCCTAACCAAAGGATAAAAAGAAAGAGAACAAAGCAAGACTACACTTCACATATGTGCTTGTGATTATTAGTAAGATGTTGTACCCTCCATTTCAGGTGAAGATCCTATTTCAGCTCATAACAGATACCCAGAACTATGGGCCAAAATTAACAGAGAGCTTGTGGAAGAATGGAAAAGTAATTCCTTGGACAAGGTGAAGCAAGACAAAGAGGAGGGCTTGGTTTTCTTCATGAGGGCTGGTTTTAGAGATAGTCCCAAGTGGGGGATGCTATTTTGGGAAGGAGACCAAATGGTCAGTTGGCAAACAAATGATGGAATAAAGAGTTCTGTTGTTGGCCTACTGAGCAGTGGAATTTCTGGCTATGCCTTTAATCACAGTGACATTGGAGGATACTGTACAGTAAACTTGCCTATAGTTAAATATAGAAGAAGTGAAGAATTGCTTTTGCGATGGATGGAGCTAAATTCTTTTACCACTGTCTTCCGCACCCATGAAGTAAGTAAAATACCTGCAATATGGCATACCCTTTTATCATGCTTATATTTTCTTCTTGTATCTTTAATATCATTGTAGAAGTACTTAGCATGGATACATTCATCATAACAAGAATTTTGATCATCAATGAAAGTTTTCATTCTTTGACATTGTAGTGCAGTACATTACTCTGGAAAGGGAGCTTCACCCTTAAAAGTCCTTATGGTTACTCTACCACAAATATTATCCATCTTTTCTTCTCTTTCTCTCTGATCTTAAAAATTACAAAAAATAAAAAATAAAAATAATGTGGTATTGTCCCTGAGGAGTGGAGCAACTTAGCTGAGCATACCAATCTAACATACAAATTTTCTGTTACGTGCTTATTCTTCAAAAATGAAATAGGGATATAATCATATGGCCAAAAGAAAGTTAATCTTTTATTCAATAAATTTCCTCATTTAAAGTTTGTGATAGCAATGAGTTACTGATGTTTGACCTGTATGCAGGGAAACAAGCCATCATGCAACAGCCAATTTTACTCAAACCAACAAACTCTGTTACACTTTGCACGATCTGCCAAAGTATACAGAGCATGGAAATTTTACCGAATTCAACTGGTGAAGGTGATCCAAAAATCTATCTTTACGCGCTAATTTGACTATATATCGAACAAACTCAGCAAGCATTCATAATGTTCCTTTCCATGTTCTTTTGTAAGCAGGAAGCTGCACAGAAAGGATTGCCCGTATGTCGCCACCTATTTATCCATTATCCGAATGATGAACGTGTGCATCATTTGAGTTATCAGCAGTTCTTGGTTGGTTCCGAGTTCCTAGTGGTGCCTGTCCTTGACAAAGGAAAGAAAAAAGTCAAAGCTTATTTTCCATTGGGAGAGAGTAACAGTTGGCTCCATATCTGGACAGGAAAAGTAATTTCCAAACAAGGAAGCGAAGAATGGGTAGAAGCTCCAATAGGATATCCTGCTGTATTTGTTAAGGTTGGCTCCCTTGTTGGAGAAACCTTTTTGAATAACCTAAGAAGTTTAGGCATTCTTTAATAAAGCATTCATCAAAGAAGTATGAATCTTAGATATGTAACATAGCATTTAAGTGACTTTTCAATTCATATCCCTGAATGAATTCACTTGTATCATTGCAATCAAGGCTAGTGTAAAGAAATAGTTGGAAGGATCTGAATCACATGTATCATATTCATTAAGCTTAATAACCTAGAATGTTAACTCCTTAGTTTCGTAAGACAGCTTCCACATTCATGTCCAGCAAATAGCTCTACAAATGAAATAAACATTAGGACAATAACTTTTTTTTTTTAATCTAAATAATAACATAATTTAACTAAAATGCAAACATGATCAACCACACTAACCGTTTCTTTAGTGGCATATTAAATGGTTATGTTTTATGTTACTGTTTGATTAAAAAAGTTATACAAACAACATGAAAAACTTCCCAAGCCTCGTTCAAGGATCATTTTTCCTAAAACATCTTGACTATGTGATATAGAGGACAGTACTCTTTCCAAAGCCAGATATAAGAAGTGATAGATCTACTGTAAGTAGAAGTTTCTTGTCTTACACCTAGCCAATTTCAGACTCATGCTCGTGCTTATATCTCTGATAATTTGGTCCTTAATCAAGACGAATGGCATTGCGTGATTCATGTAGCCAGCCTCACCTAGTGGGAAAAGACTTTTGTTGTTGTTGCTCATGCTCCTGTATCTATTCCACCTTTATATCACATGGTGAAGAGAAAGCAGAAAAGATGGCAACTCCTCAACAGAATTGGGAAGCATGTGTCTGAAGTAAACGTTAAGCTATTTAGGGGGATCCAATTATTGAGACCTATCATCAAAACTATGTTCTATGTAACACACGAACAAGAAGAATAATTTGAAGCATAGTTGGAAGGAATACGTCTGTCCTCACAACACTTCCACCTCACCTCATATCTGCACAGCTTTCACCACGTGATTATATTGTGTCCTACATTGTTTCTGTACATCCACGTTTCTAATTTAGCCACATACCTCTAAATATGTTTCTTGCACATGACTGGATGAACAAAAACATTTTTGGTTGGAAATACTTGTCATGTCCATTCTACAATAACTCCAAAGAAATGAAACATATAAAATTTGTTATGGCCCTCTCATGTAGGATTCTTTTGGGACAATGAGAAAGCATTGATTTCTACTTACTCAACCAAAACATGAGCATTCTATCATTCGCTACCAGATATAAGAACTCGTAAACAAGAAAACAAAGCTTAGGATGACAAAAGCAACTTAATAAGACCTCATTGAATTAGTCAAGTTGGAGATCTCACTCTGGTCATACTAACAGGTGGACATTTCAAAGGTAAGATACTAAAATTCTATCTTTAATATCAACCAATATTAGGTTCTTGATGACAATTTCCACCACATCCTTCTTGAGCATTGGAAATCCACTCTGATCACATTGAATTTCATGTCAGAACATGAATCATACTGTAAGAAACAGGTAAAGAATAATAAAAGGACTAAAGAATTGCAGAAAGAAAACTGTTTAACTTGCAGAACATTGAGGGTCTGCACCTTCCAATGCCCAGTGGCCCCAATCCTTTTACAAAATGATAAGATATCGCTCTCTCTCAACACCTCTCCTTATTTATAGGCAACATGCCTTAATCAAACTATCTCACATAACTAACTATTTAACTAACTAACAGATACGTAACTACTAACCTATTGTAACTAACTACTAATGGGGGTTACCTAACACATTCTCAAGTTACAAAATTCAAATACTATTTCCTGTAGACAATAGCATACATAAAAAAATTGACTACTGACAACTTTTCCAACGATGATGGAAATATAAGGAAACAATAAAGGGAGGGAGTGGTTTCCCATATCAATGATTATTTATGCAGTCATAGTTATAGTCATCAAAACATGCACATGCACTTAACTCACGCTAGTTATAAAGTTAAATCTGAATATGACGTGCACTGTGTGTTCCCCTTCAGACATCGACAATATAAAAACAAGTGCATCAACAATCAAAACAGCTTGGTTTTTATGTTGGATGGACTTGCTATGCCATCAAATGAACATGTTTCAAGACAACAACCACTGCAATGAAGAGTATTTGAACGTGTGAGCCAGAAACTTAAAAAAGTTGAGACAATATCAGAGCACATTCCTAGGAAACAAGTTGATTTACCTTAAAACTTGTACCAAGTTAATCACAACAAAGTAATCGTATGCCTAAGCCCAAAATGGGATTCATCATTCATTCCAAAAGAAAAAATGCAACACCATTTCTGTGATTAGTCTCTACTCCTTAGAACGCTAAGAAACCAATGCATGAGTAGAGAGAGTTCAATGTGACAAAACTTACATAAACCTTCAATTTTCACAAATGCTTGCGTGCATATTCAGGTAAACTGGTAAATGAGTTTCCCTCTGTGACTTCCATGTCGAAGCAAAAGAATTGGTATGTTCTCTCACCATTCACAAGTGAATGTTCGTGCAATTATCTGTGAAATGAAAAGAAAAGGTGTTTTGTGCGCGTATGTTGAATAAGGTTGTTATCGAATACATAAGTAGCATATTCTCTCAATCTCTCTTGGTCTTGGGTGCCATGCCAGAAATATTCTGCGTAGTTTGATGCGATTTTATGGTATATTCTTTTTAGATACCTACTTATATGTAAGTTGGAGAAAACAATAAAGTCTGTTCCTGAAATGGCATTGCTTGTACAATCACACAAACTTCTATACATTATGTTGAGAAAATTCTGCTGTGTGTACCATATCATATTAAAATATTATGTATATAAAATTTGTGCACACTTAGAAGAAAGAGATAGATTAAATTTTTGGTGACGTGAAAATCCAATATGAAAAGATCTATTTCTCACTGAGTGAGATTCTCGTTTTTCTCCGACTATTAATTAATTGACTTTTATGTTCTCTATTTTTCCTTATTATATAGTGATCTTTACAAATAATTTATGAGGGTGAGATTTATGTTTTAAGATTTTATATTTTTTAAATTTAAATTATTGTTATTACGAGTGTGTTATTATTTTCAAATTTAAATTTTATCATATTCTATTTTAAATTATAATAAGAGTAAATAATGCATGTATTGTTATCTAATTATAAACTATCATATATGATAAGTTTATTGAAATTTATAATAACTATCTTAAAAGTCATACTAATAATAATTTTTTATTAGTTGACAATGAAAAAATTTTACATTAACAATGCAGAGAAATTAAACTTATAACAATTACTATTATTTTTAAATTAAAATTAAATTATATTAATTATTATCATTATGAGCATGTTATCATTTTCAACAATATGTTTCTAGACTGTATTATATTTTCTACATATTAAACACAGAAAAAGTGGGTTAAAGTAAGGAATTAATTCATGCTATTAACTGCAAAGCATATCTTTTATCTTCTGCCAAAACTTTCTCCCAGTATAATTTTCTGAACATTTTCTCACCATCCAATCACCTAACCAAAGGATAAAAAGAAAGAGAACAAAGCAAGACTACATGTATGAGCCTGTGATTATTACTAAGATGTTGCACCCTCCATTTCAGGTGAAGATTCTATTTAAGCTAATAACAGATACCCAAAATTAACAGAGCTTATTACATCCGACTTCTAAATAGGGGATATAATATGGGCCAAAGTGTAATATAATATTTTCTACCTTTTAACCGAAGCAAAATTGTCGTAACTTATTATAACAACCGGTAACGCCAGTCATCTGAAGTGACTAGTCGCAAGAAACAAGACAATAGTGCTCTCCATGTATTACAACTGTTCCTTACATACTGCTTCAGTTTAAAAAGTGAATCGTGAATCCCACTGTACATTTTATTTATTTTTCAGAATTTGATAGTGAGAGCAACGCCATACTGTTCCGCTGTTCACGATACTCTTATACTTGACACCACAATAAGGTGACTTACGGATTTGGGGGGCTCTCAAAAAAACATTATTAAAAACAGAAAAAGAAAGATCAGATCAATGAAGTGAAAATTTTCAATCATACACATTCATTTAAGTTATGATTTTTTTGTTTTTTGTACAGACAACTTCGCCCATTATATAAATGTCTGAATGTTTATATATGTCATAATATATATGTACAAATACTGGTCAGGGTAATATTAAAAAATTAAAATGTTTTAACCCACTAAGGTCAACCTAGTAGTAGGGGATTAGGATAGTATGCACAAGATCTTAGGTTTTAATCTTGTTGTCGTTATTGTACACAAAAAAAAATAAAACTATGCCTAGTATCTCTTGCAATGACTGTAGAACCCAAATTTCCTCAACAAACAGCTTGAGATTTCTGACATGACTCTTGAGTGCTTCAGTGCCAAGTAAACATGGGGATGAGGGCTGTATAGAATACAGAAAACTACCCCATATTGCTGTAATGCTATGAGGATCAATGTACTGAGCCCTGTCAAAAGAACACCAGCCCAAACAGGTATGTTGAAGAGCATGTTCAATGCAAAGGCTGTCCCAATTACTGCATTCGTACAGCAGAAAGTCAAGATAAAAATAAATAAAAGTTAAAGAGGAACCCAAAAAAGGGAAACTTACTGTCTGTGTTTTAGAACTTGATAGTTTACCCATTATGCGATGACTTTCATTATTGTCATCCAGTAGTATTACTTATAACTTTGATCAAAATTGTCTAAAAAATTGTAGTGAGCTGCATGGATACTTGATTAATAAAAAATGAGAATCCCTATGGCAGCAATCCAAAAACCTGCCATAAAAATATGGTAGATGGCATTCCAGCCTATGGCAGAAGCATGGTAGCTATAATAAGTAAAAATAAATAAAAATATAAACAGTCTAGAAACATATTGTAAGAAATATAATTCATCAAACAGTACATAACCCACAAACTTAAGGGATAATATCATAAGCCTCGTAGCATAAGTTCATAGGAGCAGAGAGAAACCCAACAAAGGGAAAGAGGAATTCCGACAGCATATTGTAAGATATGTGCTCTTATATATACAGTTTAACAATATAATATTTTATACCTTTGCTTGTTTGAATTTTCATAACTTTGACCGGAAAAAGGTGAACAATGATTTAAAGAAAAATAAGACAATCCAACCCTTTTTTAAATTGTGTCCAGCTAACAAGCAATAAAACTTGCTGTTTCAAATTATTAATGCATAAAAAGCTCCTATCAAGTTTATGCAGTTTCTAATATAATGTAGAAGAGGACTCTACAATATTATCTCCTCTTTTTCATACTGACTTTGCCTTTTTAGAGAAATGCAAAATTAGAATCTCATCAAGATATACTATGAATATTTATGGGATCTAAATGAGGACTCTACAGTGTACACACCCCATATGCGTTCATCCCCTTAGTTATCTTGTTGAAGGGGTCGGAAGACACAGAGAGAGTGAAAAACAGGACGTTAAGTGTAGGAATTAAAGATATTGCAGATTTTATTATTAGAGGAAATAGGGATTTGATTTATTTTGTTTTAAAAATAAGATCTCCATTATTATTTGTTTTTATTTGTTTCCTTTTATTATTCCTTGAATCAAGGAACAAACTTTAATGTAATACTTCTATATAAGTAGTACGTTTACCGTTGAATAAAATGAGAAAGTCTTCCCTTTTACTTTCTTCATGGTATCAAGAGCCCTAGGTTTACTGATTTAGCGATTCTCTCCCTCTTCCCTAATGGCGGCAAGCCCAAACCCATTGAAACTGCTCTAACTAGCACGGTCAGCAGCGACACCACAACAACAGGCGGCAGTGCCAATGACTCGACCACCAGAGCGATCGGAGGTGGTAGCACAAGAGGAATTTCCCCTATGTTGTTGAACAGCCAAGAGGGTTTCTCCAACTCACTTCAAGTCAATGTTCAACGTCTCAATGGGAAAAACTACACAGAATGGTCCCAAATTGTTAAGGCAAAGGAAAATTTGGGTTCCTTACGACGGATATGCCTACAAAAAGGATCCAAATTTCAGGTCATGGAAATTTGAAAACTCCTTGATCATTGCTTGGTTAATCAATTCTATAGAACCAACAATTGGAAAGCCTTTTATGTTCTTGCCTGCAGCAAAAGAGGTTTGGGAAGCCGTGAAAGACATGTCTCTGATATTCACAATTCTTTGCAAATTTTTTACCTTAAATCAAGATTATGGCATGCTAAACATGGCAACAGGGACGTGACTACCTACTATAACGAATTGATGACTTTATGGCAAGAATTAGACCTACGCTATGAGGACCATTGGAGGTATACTGAGGACAGTGTTCAGTTTATTAAAAGGCAAGAAAATGATCTTGTATTTATGTTCCTAGCCAGGCTCAACAAAGAACTTGATGAAGTAAGGGACAGAATTCTAAGGAAGACACCTTTGCCAACAATTCGTGAAGCCTTTTCAGAAGTAAGGAGAGAGGAAGCACGACAAAGGGTCATGCTAAACAAGTCAGCCCCTGTTTAGAAGTGGAAGGCTCTGCTCTTGCCTCTAAGAATCATAATGAAGAAGGGAAGATGGTAAAAAATCTAATAGGCAATGGTGCAATCATTGCAAATGCCCATGGCATACACGTGAAACTTGTTAGAAGATTCATGGGAAGCCTCTAAATTAAAAAAAGAAAGGAGGAAGTGAGGTTGTGCACTTCAAGCTAGTACTTCTGACCAAGAGAAGCAGTCTTCCTCAAGTTTGTTTCCATTCACTAAGGAACAATTAGACCAACTGTACAAACTCTTAACAACTACCATTCTTATTGTCAATTCCCATCATACTTTGATTGTTGATTCAGGTGCTTCCAATCACATGATAGGAGAGTCTAGTTTCTTTTCAGCCATTGCAGGAAAAGGTTCTATTGTCCTATCCCCAACATTAAAACTCTAAGATGTCCTGCTTGTTCCTAAGTTGTCTTGTAATCTATTGTCTGTCAGTAAATTAGTTTAAGACAAAAATTGCCAAGCCAATTTCTTTCGTTCTCATTGTGCGTTTAAGGATTTGAACTCGGGGAGGACGATTGGCAGTGCTAACGAGAGTGGAGAACTCTACCTCTTTGAAGATGGACTTGGATTTCTGTTCCAAATAATAATGAGGATATCATGTTATGGCATTTTCGATTAGGCCACCCAAGTTTTAGATATTTCAAACATTTATTTCCTAAGTTGTTTGGTAATACAGACCCTTCTTTGTTTCATTGTGAAATCTGCAAATTTGCAAAACATCATCGTACTTCTTTTCCTGTGCAGCTATATAAACCATCAAAATCATTTTTTGTTATTCACAGTGATGTTTGGGGTCCCAATAAAATAAAGACACTTTCCAACAAAAAATGGTTCATCACATTTATAGATAATCACACTAGACTTTGTTGGGTGTACTTATTAAAGGAAAAATTTGAGGCTAAACAAGCTGTCAATTTTTTTTTTAAAATGGTGCAGATTCAATTTCAAACAAATATACAAGTCTTTAGAAGTGATAATGAGAAGGAATATTTTAACAAGATTCTAGGAAATTTTTTTCTTGAAAATGGGATTCTCCATCATAGTTCTTGTGCTAATACACCCCAACAAAATGGAATTGCAGAGAGAAAAAATAAACACCTTCTAGAGGTGGCAAGGGCTTTACTCTTCTCCACTAATGTTCCTAAATATTTATGGGATGAGGCTGTTTTGACTACTGCATATTTAATTAAGCGTATGCCATCCAAAGTTTTACAATTTCAAACTCCTTTTCATACTTTTAAAGAGTATTTTCCTATGGCATGTATTCAACTAATTTACCATTAAAAATATTTGGTTGTACTACTTTTGTTCATGAACATAAGCAGCTTGGAAAACTTGACCCACATGCTATAAAATGTGTTTTGGTTGGTTACTCTCCAACCCAAAAAGGATGTAAGTGTTTTGATCCATAATCAAAAAGATTTTTTGTAACTATGGATGTCACTTTCTTTGAGAACCAAGCTTTTTTTAATGACATTCATCTGAAGGCGGGGTGTTCAAAGGAAGATTATTTTGAAAATATAATTATGTCCAGTGAAGTGCTTATTTCACAAAATTTTGAGACTTGCACTACCACACCTAAACAAAATGGCCAAGATTCATTATTTGAACCTACTCTCATAATGAGTGAGTTTCTCACTGAATCTAGGGCTACATCTTCAAAGCAAAATTGTACCAAACAATCCTTGGAAATTGGAAAAAAGGAAGAACCAACCTTAATGCCACAGCACGATGATTCTTGTAAGGAAACAAGAAATAGGTTCAATTATTATGACCAAATTTAGAAGAGAAAGGTTTATCCAAGGAAGAAAAATAAAGAAGTTGAAGAAGAACAAACTCTCCAGCACAGCCATTTTGAACTGAGGGAGAATTTAATTAGCGAACTTAACACAAGTAAACCTTCTTCTTCTTCTAAATCTGATAATCAAGATGAGTCTTCTCGAAATGAATATGCCCATAGCTCTTCGGAAAGGTGTTAGATCTTGTACTAAGCATCCACTGTCTAAATTTGTGTCATACTCAAATTTGTCATCTTCCTTTGTTGCATTGACCTCTCAGTTGTCTAGTATAGAAATTCCAAAAAATGTACAAGAAGCTCTAAAGGTTCCGAAGTGGAAGGAAGCTGTTCTTGAGGAGATGAAAGCTCTTGAGAAGAACCATACTTGGAGTATTATGCCTTTACCTGTTGGAAAAAATACTATGGGCTGTAAGTGGGTTTTCACTGTGAAGTATAACTCTGATGGTTCAATGGAAATATACAAGGCACAGTTGGTGGCTAAGGGATTCACTTAGACCTACGGTATAGACTATTTAGAGACATTTGCCCCAGTCGCAAAGCTGAACACCATTAGAATTCTTTTCTCTCTTGCTGCCAACTTAGATTGGTCTTTGCATCAATTAGATGTAAAGAATTCCTTCCTCAATAGTGACTTGGAGGAAGAGGTATACATGGATAGTTCTCCAGCCTTCAAAGACAAATTTGGGTCAAAGGTATGTAAATTGGAAAAGTCTCTCTATGGACTCAAACAGTCTCCAAGGGCATGGTTTGAAAAGTTTACTCAATCAGTAAAAAGACAAGCATATTCTCAAGGGCAAGTAGATCATACCTTATTTACAAAATTTTCCTCTAAAGGGAAAGTTGCTGCACTAATAGTCTATGTTGACAACATCATCCTCATTGGAGATGATGAAGTAGAATTAGAGAGGTTAAAAAAGAACTTGGCATCAGAATTTTATATTAGGGACTTGGGATCTCTGAGATACTTTCTTGGCATGGAAACGGGAATGAGTAGTTGTAGACCAGTAGATACCCCCATAGATCCCAATGTGAAACTTTGGGAAAAAGAAAGTGTTCCAGTTGATATTGGAAGATACCAAAGGTTAGTTGGCAAACTAATTTACCTGTCTCATGCCTGGCCGACCTAACATTGCTTTTTCAGTGAGTGTTGTAAGTCATATTATGCACTCTCCTTATGAAGAACACCTTGAGGCAATTTATTGAATTTTGAGATACTTAAAGAGCAATCCTGGAAAAGGTCTATTTTTTAAAAGAACTAGTGAAAATAATGTTGTTGTTTTCACTGATGCAGATTGGGCAGGGTCTGTTACAGACAAAAAATCCACTTCCGGATACTGCACCAATGTGTGGGAAAACTTGTAACTTGGATAAGCAAGAAACAAGGAGTTGTTGCTAGAAGTAGTGTAGAAGTTGAATTTAGAGCAATGGCCCAAGGAATTTGTGAAGGATTATGGATTTATAGAGTCCTAGAAGAACTCAAGATGACAATAGAACTCCTATTGATGTTATACTGTGATAGCAAGGCTGCAATAAGCATAGCTCACAATCCCGTCTAGCATGATAGAACGAAGCACATTGAGATTGATCACCACTTTCTAAAGGAAAAATTGGATGCTGGAATTATCTGCTTGCCATTTGTGCCTTCCAATCAACAAACAGCTGACATCTTTTGACCAAGAGCCTAGCAAGACCCATTTTTGAACGTTTGATAAGCAAGTTGGGCATGATAAATATGCACCAACTTGAGGGGGGTGTAGGCATTAAAGATATTGCAGATTTTATTATTAGAGGAAATAGGGATTTGATTTATTTTGTTTTAAAAATAAGATCTCCATTATTATTTGTTTTTATTTGTTTCCTTTTATTATTCCTTGAATCAAGAAATAGATTTTAATGTAATATTCTATATAAGCAGTACGTTTACTACTGAATAAAATGAGAAAGTCTTCCCTTTTACGTTCTCCATTAAGGCATGCCTAAACAGACATACAGCGTTTGCTTTTGCTTCCACCAGGGCTTCAAGCTCCCTATTTTTGACCGTTATTTCGATGAGAATGGCCTGATGACAGCCTCTCACCTCCAAAGTTTCTTGGTTGAGGTGCAGAGGCAAGAGAATACCACCGAGGAGGAAGAACCAGCCATCATCAATGGCCACAAGCATCTCAGTTTCTTTCACCGTAGGGGTCTCAATCCCAACAGTTTCTTCAAAACTATCTATCCAGTCACAATAATTCGCCTCTGTCACCTTCTCTTGGGGTACCCTTTTTGGATTCATTTGGTTTTATATATAGGCTTTTCATTTGTGAATGCTATTCTCATGCCTTTTTTTTTTTCTTTTATGTTCTAACCTTTTATAGTTTTGTATGTTAGTATCTTAACACCCTTTGTTGATCTTCTTACTTATCATAGCATTAGAGTTAACAATAATATTAGAATGAAGTTTGATAATCTTATAGCGGACATCAGCAAGAGCTTTGTGGGCTCAAGTAGTCTCCCAAAGACAATTGGCAAGTGGAGACGATCATAATGCTATTCATGTATGAGACAGGTCTATGGTCTCTTCGAATTCACCAACCGTTGGCTTCATAGGTTTGAGGAGCATAAAGCTGCTGTGAAGGCATTGGCTTGGTATCCATTCCAGCCAAACCTACTGGCTTTTAGCGGAGGCGAAGATCATTGCATTAAGTTTTGGAATAGCAGCAACATGACAATGTCCTTAGCATTGCCCTTGGAAACTCGGTGTATCTCTAAAATGCTTCTGATTGCTTTGTTGTTGAACTTGTTATCATGGATGAGGAAGATGGTCCCATTACAAATGTTGGATAGGCTCTTGAGGGACGCTATTTAGCTGTTGATTTGAACAATTCTCATGTCCCGCTCTGGAATTCTGATACTTTTAGACTGGTAAATAAATTTATTTTAACCATTTTTTGTGAATTTAATTAGAATACGCTAACTAACAATGCAACAAAGGTTCTTGTAAAAGTTTTTTACATTGTCATCCACTCGATAATTGTTCACTTTTGTAATAAGAGTGTTGCTATAATTGTTCCTTTTGTAATAAGAGAGTTGCTATGGTATCCAAAGAAATCTAAGAGTTTTAGTATAGTTATTTTTTGGGCTAACAGTTGAATGGAGTTTGGACATACCAAAGGAGAGAGAAAGAAGGAATGAGAAAGGGGGAGAGAGTCATACACTTTCAATAAAGATTTTTATACTAACATTAAAAGTGATGGCTCTCTCCCCCTCTCTCCCTCTTTCTCTTGATATGCCCAAACTCATGCCACTATTAGCCCAAAAAACAATTGTACCAAAACCCTTAGATTTCTCTAGATACCATAACAACTCTCTTAAAGGGAAAAATTATAGCAACTCTCTTAATACAAAAGTGAATAATTATAGAGTAGATTATCGAGTGATGACAATCTAAAAATTTTTTGCATTATAAGTTGGCGTATTCTAATTAAATTCACAAAAAATTGTTAAAATAAAAAATAACATTTATTTACCAGCCTAAAAGCATTAGAACTCCATAGCTGGAAATGAGAATTGTCCAACCCAACAGCCAAATAGCGTCCATCAGCAGCCTATCCAACACTTGTAACGGAACCATTTTCCTCATCTACAATAACGAGTAATGGAACAATCAGAAACATTCTAGAGATACACCAGTGTTTCCAAAGACAATGTTAAGGACGTTGTCACATTGCCGCTGCCTCAATTCAATAGATTCAAATAAAAGTTATCTAGTATACCAGGAGCACCCAACATCCTCTCAGGACTCTTGAGAACCATTTTCGGAAACAGTTGGAACACAATTTAAATTCAAGTGTCTGTCTGATTAGTGAATGCAAGCAAAGTTTTGAATTTAACAATTAACATACATACCGGATGGGAAAGGATGGCCTTGGGAATGAGTTCAACGGGAGGAACTGGGGGTTTGTTCTTGAAGGCCAATATTCGAGTCTGGTTCATACCTAAGGCAGCCTCCACGACGTGCTTCGGGTAGGCTTCTTAGGATGGTGACGGCACCACGGGCACAGGGTTCTCTTTCTCTTAAACCCTGCAAAATAGAAAAACAAGTAAATGAAAGGAGAGGAAAAAGAAAGGAAAACTCAATAGAGATGCAGAGAGAAAGGAGAGTGAGAATCAATAGCGGTGGTGGTTTCGTGGTTGATTGATTTGGAGCTTCATCCCCAGCTATCAGCGCGCGTAGAGTGATGAAGAAGGAGTCGGAGAAGGAGTAGAAGAACAATATGCCATGAACGAAAAACATATGACAGGGTTTCGTTTTATACGGAGGTAGCCGTTGATGTGGTCTGACAAAATTACCCTTCAATCCCTCACTATTTTGAGATTGAAATATTTTTTGATATCTAAAAATGTATTTTTTTTTAAATTAGTCGCACTTTAATTTCCTTGTTTTTAATTTGTATATTTAACTAAAAATAGTGTATATTTAATCCCTTTTCAAAGTATTTTAAGAAAATAAAAGTATAAAATATTCACATTTCTTAGTAATTAAACATAAAAAATTTAAATATGAAAAAAATAACAAACAAGAACACTTATAAAAAGCCTTTGTTGAAATTATAGTGTTTTATATACTAAAGGAAGAAAATGAGAGAATAGTGACATTAATTAATACTTTCTTGTATATTGTAATGTGTTATAATGTAATATATAATTTAAAACATTGTTTTTCTTATTTATATTATATTAAATCATAATTTTAATTAAATAAGAGAACACGTTATGTTAGAATAAGAAAATATGAAGTTGAAAGAAAAGGAACTTTAATATATTTGATATATTTTAATTCAAGCTCTAATCTCTCTTTTATAAACAAAATATCTCTTTTATAAACAACTAAGTCTAAAAAGATAAATAAGGCAATAATATCAAAAAAGATAAATATCAAGATATAGAGAGATATTTTTTTTCATATCTTAAAATATCTACGATATTTACAACATATAAAAACATGTCATAAGAGATAATAAAAATAAAAAAAACTAATTTTTAAAGATAATAAAAATATAATTCACAATATTTACAATATGAAAACATGTCATAAGTTTATTTCAAACAAATTATGATATGTGTATCCTTATTTTAGGCAATGAGTATCCTTATTTATAAAAAAAATATTTATTTATTTTTTTGATAAAAAATTATTTATCAAGCACTATGATAAAGAAAATAAAAAAGTATTTATTTATGTTAAATTTTTATTTACTTTCTATTAAATAAGTTTATTTCAAGCACTATACATATCCTTACTTATAAAGAAACTCTACTTATATATGTTAAATTCTTATGTAATCATGTATTGAATAAGTTTATTTTAGGCAAATCATGATATTTGTATCCATATATTGTTTCATGCAATATACATGTTTTATTTATAAAGATTTTTGTTTATTTATGTTAATTTCTTATTTATTTTTTATTGAATAAGTTTATTTCAGGCCAATCATGGTATTTGTATCCATGTAATGTTTCATGCAATATGCATGTTTTTATTTATAATTTTTTTTGTTTATTTATGTTAATTTCTTATTTATTCTCTATTAAATAAGTTTATTTCAGACAATATGTGTATCTTTATTTATAAAGAATCTATATTTATTTATGTCAAATTATTAGTTATTCACTTCCTCTTTTAGATTAATATTAAACCATCTAAATCATATCATGATATTATAATTGTGTCATAACAAATTGATATTAAAATTGTCTGAATAATGATTTTAAATAATTATTGTTGATAAAGAAATCATGTGTTTTAGTTTATATATTTATATTTTAAATGTTTGTTTATTATCCTTTAAATGTATTTATTTGAGGGAACTAAAATCATGATATTAGATCATAAGCATTAAAATTGTGATATTATAATTATACATTTATTCCGGTGAATATTAAAATTAAATATATTATTATTATTATTATTATATATACACATATTAAATAATTATTGTTCATAGAGAAATCGTGTGTTTTAGACTATATATTTATATTTTAAATGTTTATTTATTCTCCATTAAATATATTTATTTGAGGGAATTAAATCATGATATTAGATCATAAACATTAAGATTGTGATATTATAATCATACATTTATTCCGATGAATATTAAAATTAATATATATATATATATATATATTTCTTATTTGTTAATATTCCTCTATAAGTATTTATAATCAATAGCAATCATGGTGTGAATTTATTATATTATTTGAGGATAAGTTAATAAATAAAAAATGTACAAATATATAAAACAATTTTTGTAAGTCATATAAAGTTTTTTTTTCTTAAAACAATTGTTATCTACATTTGAAAACAATTTTTTTTCTCTTCACTCATATACGTATTATTCTCTTGATTGATTAAATATTTATTTATAACTTTTACAAGAAAAAAACTATTCACACCATATAGCACTACCAATAATTAATAAGCTCAATATGATTCATGCCTTAAGTTAATTATTTTGTATTACTTAAACCTTAGCTACAGCCTAACAATCAACTCCTTTGGGTCAAAACAAGTCTGCCACACTAAGTATAGTCCTCCACAAAATATTAAGAATTCAAAAAACTTTATAAATAAGTTATAAGCACTTAGAATTTTTTGTGAATGTTTTCCGCTTTATGTTTCTACGTTTTCGTTTACGTGTATCACGTGCATTATTAAGTTTTATGAAGGAATTTAATTATATTTCACTTGTAAATCTTAAAAATTTTATTTAAATTATCTAATTTAAGGTTATTACCTCCATGTTACTATTTTCAATAATTTTAATTTAGTAAAATATCCTTATTTATTAAATTTTGTTAAACTTAAAAAATTCATAATTAATTCTATTTACATTATTTTAACTTGATATTTTTATGGGGGAGTTGCTACTATTTCTAATCTCTAGAAATTTTTAGAATCATCTGAATTAGTTTGGTGGGAAATTACCATTTTACCCCTATTCTTTAATAAAATACTAGAATATTCATATCTAATTCAAATGAATTCTAAAATTTGAAATTCTGGAATTTATAAATAAATAAATTAAAATATATTATTTAAGTCAAAAAATAATTTTCTAAAGAGTAAAATTATAGTTTTACCCCTTTATCATTATTTTCACTAAAATAGTTACATTAAACTAGTTTTAACTCTAAATTTAATAAAAATACCAAACATGAGTATAAAAATTATTTTTCAATGAAAGTAACTCATAAATAATAATTAAAAAATATAAATTAGGAAAATATTCTTTTATTAGTGTTTTTTTGGGTGAAGGTTGGGGGGGGGGGGGTGGTAATGACCCCAACTAAAACCCATGAGGCTATATTATATAAGCAAAATTGCTAGAATAGTAAAAGAAAGAAAAGCTGGCACGTAATCAAAAATGAGCGGAGGAACATGAATATTAAAACCATTCTTAGTTAATAAATCAACAATTCTATTAACTTCTCTAAAAACATGCACCCATCTGATGTAAACTTCCTTAGAAGAAAATTTGTTATATTCTTGACCATCTGATAGCAAGGATGTAGGGGATGACATCCACTTTTGAGATGAATGGTGCTTTGAGAGTCTAATTCTATGATGATGCAATTAAAGTCATGTCTCCTTGCCAAACGCAGACCCATGAGAATTCCCCAGAATTCAGCTTGTAAAACCAAGCATGATCCCAAACTTGATGAGAAACCCAAGATGAATCTTCCTTCCTGGTCTCTCAAAATGCCCCCACATGCAACTTGTTGTGTTGCCCAATTAACTAACCCATCAGTATTAGTTTAGTCTGTAACACTCCTTTAATTTTAAATATAATTCATATTAATTTAATTGTTATGTTAAGTTGATGAAAACGTGAGTATTTTTTTTTTTCGATTTTATAATAGAAATTTTCTAAATTTAACAAAATTTGAAAATAGTAGTGAAATGATAAAAACTGCTTATGTATATATGTGTGTGTGTGTGTGTGTGTGTATCCAACTGTACATCATAGTTTGAGTAATAGTCAAAATGAAAACAAAAGTACATCAAAAGACATATACTACCTAACCCAATATATACATCAAAAAGATCCTATACAGAGCAGTATTTATCTATCCTATTCCTTAAGAAAATATTATAAACTAAGTCTACAAATTTGGAGGAGTATCCTCTGACTCGTCCTCAGCATCATCATGCATTATCGTCATCTTCAATAATTGCAATCAATCATACAAGAAAGAAAAATAATGGAATGAGGTGATCTGTTCTAAAATCACTTACACATATATGGTAGAAATTAAAACATAATTAATGTAGGGAACCTAGGATTTATTCTAAATTATACTATATTACTCTCGACTTGGTATGGATCCATACTTCTCATTAGTGAATAATAGTTCTCAACAGAACCTGGAAGTAACTGGGAGTACATATACCTCATCAACATCATCACATGGTACAGTCCTCATCAGTAGTGAGGAACAAATATCAGTCAGAACGTCCATTTATAGAGGTATACTCTCAAACCAATCCCAAAATACTGAGCAGTTGTCGAGGTTATCAAGCTTGGTCAGGCAAATATCCTAACTCGAGGGTGCTACCTTGGCCATTGAGACCTTCACCACTCGATGCCTACCCCCAAGACCTCCTCAAATAGGTCCCTGCCTTCATCCCTCAGCATACCAAATTGAAGCTTCCCTAACAGGGTGACATGCCACTACATGTCACTTGCTTTACATTACTCACTAAACTATCAACTCCTAAATTCTCAAGCAAAGGTTTTCCTGATCTCATTTAATTTGAGCACCAGTATAATCAACATTTCTGCCTTATTTTGCAAAAATTGCACAATACCAAAATTTTAACAGAATAACAATTTAGTAATCATATAAAATTTTAGCAGAGTAATGACATAGTAATTATAATTTAATTACTAAAATTTTGGCAGAATAACAATTAAATAAATGCATTTTAATTTTCTAAATTTGAGCATAATGGTGGGGATTAAAATTTTGAAATTCCTTCTCGATTTTTAAAAATTACATTGTCAAATATTAGAAAAACGGTTGACAAAATTAAAATAGGGTTGTTATATTTTTCACTATTTTTCTTTCAAAATAAAATTTTTATAACGAAATATACTTAATATTAAATTATTCTATATTTATTTCTAGAAAACCGGATGAAAATCTCAGAAGATTGATCCATATGGTTATGTTCATATTACAAAGTAGTATTTAGTTTAGATTTTTAATAATTTTTGGGAAATGGAATTCAAAAATTTATAAAATGATCGTTTTATCCTTAAAATGCTAAATAACAGAATTAATAAACAAAAATAGTTGGAAGTGTTTAAAAAAAATTGTTTTAAGTCATCAATGTACTTAGACTAATTAATAATAATTCTAGAAATTTTTCGTAAATTTATTGAAACAATTTTTTAAAAATAACAAAAATATCCCTAGTTGACCGCGAGATCCCAAGCGTTGACGAGGGACGAGGAGTGATCACCGGTGCAAATGAGATAAGGCATGGACAAAGAGCGGCTCTTGCAGGCTTCCAACGAGAGGGGTGCATGAATGAATTGAATACACACTAGAATGAGAGGGATTCAGAGGTTGTGCAGATATGGGACTGTACAGTTGAGGATAGCTTAAAGGAATTAATAAGTGTTATCTATACCAACAAGATGCATATACTTTTCGGTAGCCTATTACTTAAGAACTCCACAGTTAAGCGTGCCTAACTTGGAGCAATTCTAGGATAGGTAATCTCCTTAGAAGTTTCTCAAGAAGCATATGAGTGAGGATAAAGCACGCTGAAAAGTCTTGTATTGGTTTGTGAGAACAGTCTTCGATCCTGAAAGCAGTCAGGTGTTACAAAGTGGTATCAAAGCAGGGCCTCTAAAAACAAGGTGGCAATTTTGTAAATTAAAAGTAATGAAAATAGAAGTAAAGAGACCCAATTAGTGATTATGTAAAGGCCCGTTTGGGGTGGTTTTTGTTATGAGTTTTGAAATTTTCAAAAACTACAATCAATTTTTAGTTTTTTAAAAGTAGTTTTAGTTTTTTTTTCTTCTAATTTTTGGTTTCAAAATAAAATCACTTTGAAAGTTCTTATTCTATTAAAATTAGTTTAAGAATATGTTCATATGGTGACGATAGTGGTGGTGGTGGTGACTGCAACAATGATGGTGGTGGCGGTGGTAATGCTGACGATCATGGTTGTGGCGTTACCGGTGGTGATTGTGGCGATGCCAGTGGTGATGGTGGTAGCAAAGTCAGTGGTGGTGGTGACAGCAGCACTGGTGATCGTGGCAGTGGCAGTGATGATGGTAGTGGTGATGAAGATTGTGGTGGTGGAGGTGATGCCGATGGTCCTGGTAATTGTGGTAGCGGTGATGGTGGTGGTGGTGCTAGTGGTTGTGGTAGTTGTGGCAGCGATGATGGTGGTAGCGATGCATGTGGTCGTGGGGGTGATGGTAGTGGTGGTGGTGGTGGTGGTGGTAGTGGTGACGACGCTCGGAGATGGCGGCAGTAGTAGTGGTGGCGGTGACAGTGGTGGTGACAATGGTGGTGGTTGTGGTGGTGATTGTGGCAAGAAAGGCTATTATCAAATATAATGATGTGTATTTTTTTATTAAAACCAAAAACCAAATTTAAAAATCTTTTTTCTTGATTTTGAAAATGAATGTAAAAGTGTTTTGAAATTGAGTGAAAAACCATTTCAGCTCCATTTTAGCCAAACGCGTTTTGTTTTGAAAATTGCATTTGAAAACCAAAATCCAAAAACTCGCAACCACCCCAAACGGGCCCTAAGGTTTTAGTTTTAGGTGCAAAAGTGCTTTTGCTATTTTGGTGAACGAATCTCATCAATTCTTACGCAATGCACTAATGACTTAATTAGTATGTTAATGACACATTATGACTAATAAGTAATTTAAAGTAAAGTAGAATTGATCTTGAAATTATAGGAATTAACCGAGAGTATTTTTTCTGCTTCAGAAAAGCTTTTTAGAAAGCTCATATTTGATACTAGATTTAAATATTAGTATTTTAATCAATAATGTCAGAATTAATAATAATTTTCATATAAGTTTACTTATAATTAATAATGACTAATTATAATTAATTTTATAAAATATTTGACTTTCTACTCACAATTATTGTATAAGTCTATACTATCAATTGCAATCTAAGTTGTAATTGAATTTCTCACTAAAACCTTCATAGAAAAATCACATAAGTTTAATAAATTAAATTTTATGCTTTAAATTAGGTTTTCTCTTATAATTAAAATCAATCAAGTAAATTCACAAATCACATATAACTGGTGTTACAGTAATACTGTGAGTAAGGGACAAAAAAGTTTGTAAAACCTATTTTAAAGCATCTTTTATCAAAATAAGTTATTTATATGGTTATCTCGTAAAAATAGAATTAGGCTTAAATGAAGTTTTGATCCTCTTACTTTTATATTCGTATGACTTTGGCCCCTATACTTTTAATTGAGTATTTTTGGTCTTTGAATTTTATCAAATATTAAAATTGGGTCCTTATATTAGTTTGGAATCCAAAATTTAACAGAATTTACTTACATCAGCCATCTATTACTTAGTTGACAGATTGATATGTAATTAATTAATGACATGTAAAATATTTTACATATTAGAACATTTTTAAAAAATAGTAAGCAATTCTAATATATTAAAACACATAAATAATTGTTATGTATGATTAAATTATTTATTTTTATAATAATTATTTTAAAAATCATATCTTCATTGATTTATTATTGATACACAGTGCAAAAGTCTTTACATTAACTATACATGAAAATTAAGCTTAACTTCTATACTTTGTGTTGAGAAAAATATTGCATATTTATATAAGGAACCATAAAGAACATGTAAATGTAAGTCATTCAAATGAAGTTGACTTTTTTTTTTTGGTGAATAAATGAAGTTGACTTGAACTCACTAAATAGATTTCTTAACAAGTATTTATTAAAAAAAATTAAAAAATTAAAATCAACTTATACATCTTAGATTTTTTAAAAGTAGACTCATTTAACTTTACATAAATTAAGTAAATAAGTTGGTTTTAATTTATAGAAATTCGAATCATCTAATTTCATTGATTTTTTTTACTTTGTTAAGAAATTTATCCAAAATAATCTTGATGTTTTAAAACTTAAAAAGATAAAAGGCAAATAACAATACAAAAATAAGCCTTAAATATGTTTTTGGTTCCTCAAATTTAGGGTAAGTTTGTTTTTGGTTCCCAAAATTTAATAGTGATTTTTTTAGTTCCTCTAATTTGAAAAAAATTTATTTTAATACTTTTGTCCAAACGCAATTAGTGAATCTGCCACACAAAACCCACCTAGTAATGTCCTTGTCAGTGAAAAAGTCACACCAAATTCAACTAATGTTGCACAGCTAACTCAATATACTCTATTAATGATACTATAGGTGGTCCTAAAGGACTACAATAAAATTTTCCAAATTAGGGAGACAAAAAAAATCACTTTTAAATTTGGGGAACCAAAAACAAACTCATTCCAAATTTGAGGGACCAAAAACATATTTAAGCCTAAACATAACACCAATTGCCACAATTTTTTGTAGTTTTAGTTTTATGTTGCCAAATTTCTCGAGATTTTTTATCCATTTTGTTTAGTTGTGCATGATGGACATATATTAATAAAAAATAAAATAAAATACTTATTTTAATTACTTAAAAAAATTAAATACCTTTTAAAATTTTAAAATATTAAACATTTAATTTTTATTTGATAATTCTCATTTTAAATTTTTAGCAAATGCACTTAAAAAACACATTATCGAAACTTCTTTTTTTATTATTTACAAATGAAAAAGTTTGCAATCCACTTAATCTTAATTCTATATGTAAATAATAGAAATGTTAGCAACACACCCTCTACACACTCCTTCGAACACACTCTTCATTATTAGTGGAAATTATTGAAAATTAGAAAATTTTATTAGTTGTGCATCTTATTTAATGAACTCTACCCATAATTTTGTAGTTTCCAATAAATTTCAGCCAATAATAAGGAATGTATTCAAAAGACTATGATAAAGAGTGTATTGCTAGCATTCTGGCTTTTTGACCAAATTAGTAATAATAATAAAAAAATTATCAAAATATTACAGAAAAAAAATATTCTACCAAAGTAGGTTGTTTGGGGAATTGCACAAAAGAAGGTGCTTGTCGCAGGGGCGCGATAGTTGGTTCAAAATTTCCACAAGATAGCAAAATGAAGGCATCGGTAGCATTAGCACGCTATCCAAATGTCGGCACGTACAGAGGCGCTGGTTTGATAAGCGCCAACCAATACACAGAAGGCGCAGTGTACTCCGCACCACCCGAGACACAGAAGGCCCATCTTTGACTGGCGCCACCTGCCACCGCTGACAGCGCAGGAGGCGCTGGTGGCAGTGGCGCCACCTGTGTCTTGTCACGTCGTCAGCTTTTTTGCAGGCACGGTTGTTTGGTTGCTTCACGGGTTGCTTCACCGTTTATTGCTTCAGCTTGCGCAGATTGAAGAAGAAAAGGAACCATTCAACAAGAAAGGGGTGGTTTGAAGCGCTGAAAGAAAGAAGAGGAAGCAGTGGTTTTGAAGAAAGGGCTGCGGAGAAGCAAAAGAGGAGGAAGCCTGACTTGGTGAAATCATAGAGGTAAGCCTGATTTGATGAAATTTACGTTTTTACTTTTAATACAGTATTGTGTTGTCCCTTAAAAATTCCATTAAGTTGTTATATTATTTTGGGTTAATTTATGATGTGTGTATAGATGTATATTTTTCATATTGATAATGATTTAAGACTGTTAAGTGTTTTGTGGATTAGAAATTTAAGATGGAATTTTCCAAGGGCTGTAGGTTAGGTTGAGGCTAGTAAAACACCTTAGCCAATTGAATTTCATTTACAAATGATTAGTTTTTAGTATAATGCCGTGCGTTCAATTGTTTTTAATTTTATTAACAAATTACGTCTTTTTCTTTGTTTAAAATTATGTTTAAACCAAAATAATAATCGGATAAAAAATTTTCATAGATGAAAAAATAGTTGTATAACGTTTTTAAGCTTTACAGCCATCTGCACATCGCGTTTTGTGTCAAACCGTAAACTAGTGTAATGCTCGTCGCCCACACTCTAATTGACAAGCACATCCGACCCATGAAAAGGAAACTCTTGGCCAGGGTAATCCCAATTGATATATCTGTAGTGGGGTGACATATTCCAAAGCGGAGCTTGTGTTTGGCCTAAATATGATTAAACAAAATGCATCAAACAAATGGTACTAAATTCAAACAAAAAAATATACAAAATAAACATTCAAACTTACCTGCATATTGTGGCTGTTGTTCATCAATCGGTAATGATGAACTAATAGGGGATGCAGCTATAAAATTAGAGGCCAAGCTGTTAGGCTCAAGATTGACATCAAAGTCACCATCTACATCTATATTTAAAGAACTCCAGTCCAGAATTTGACCCTCATTTCATCATCGTCACTTTCATCTCCATCGTCACTTAAATGCATGGTAACATGAAGATCAACGTCAACATTCAACTCTGCACGTTCGAACATATAGTTGAACTTCTTTTGAGATGTACCAGCTCTTAAATCAATAGACATGTGAGGTTGAGTATGATCTATCTCAATAGGTAATGAGGAACAACCAGTAGTCTTAACATCAACATATATCTCAAGGATCATCATGACAAATTGTTGTTCAAATGCATTAATCATACACTCAATATCTTCATCGTCACATATTAAAACACCTGAATATGCGATCAGGTTTTGGCACGTCAAAAATCTACAAGTCAAGTTACAAATGGATTGATATCTTGAAAGCTTCAATTTATCAGAAATCTTTTTTGTTAACACATCATAAGTGACACCATGTTTAATTTGAATTGTTCTTTTATCACCTTCAAAAGTCATGTCTTGTGGACCATTAAATTTTCTACCATTCGAATAAATAAAAGTAATAATAAAAGTCATCTTTAAAAACCAAAAGAAGATGCAAAAAATGAGAGATGAAAGAAAAATATTAAGAGCACACAAGCAAAACAACTTGAACGTGGAACAGCAAAAGCAAGAAAGCAAAGAGCAAAAATATCAAACCAAAGGAGAAGCACACTTCTACATATCAACTCCTTTATATTTAAACTTAGCAACCCAGTTAAATAATAATTAAATGTCATCTCAAAATTAAAATAAGAATAAGGATTAGAGAATAAGAATAAGAATCAAAATCAAACATCATATCTGATATTACAATGCATGCATGCACGCGAATATGAAGCATGCATTTTACGAACGCAAAATTATCATGCGGCGCTGGTGCCTGCCACTTGTACAGGAGGCACTGTAACATCCCGAGCGCTAACGAGGGCGGGGAGTGATCGTCAGTGCAAAAGAAATAAGACATGGACAAAGAACGGCTCCTGGCAAGCTTCCAACGGCAGGGGTACATAAATGAATCAAATACACATTGGAATGAAAGGGATCCAGAGGCTGTGCAAGTATGGGATTGTACAGTTGAGGATATCTTAAAGAAATTAATAAATGCTACCTATACCAACAAGATGCATCTACTTTTCGGTAACCTATCACTTAAGAACTCCACAGTTAAGCGTGCTTAACTTGGAGCAATTCTGGATGGGTGACCTCCTGAAAAGTTTCCCAAAAAGCGTGTGAATGAGGACAAAGCACACTAAAAAGTCTTGTGTTGATTTGTGGGAATAGTCACTGATCCTGAAAGTGGCCAAGAGTTACAGGCACCATCTGACCTAGTGCCTTTAACCACTACAGAAGGCACCAATCTGACTAGCGCCTTTGATCAGTACAAAAGACAACAGTCTGACCAGTGCCTTTTACTACCAAACAAAACATGTCGTATCATTCAGTAATCTGTTGCACAAATCATGTTTTGAAAAGACGAAATATCATGTCTTGTATTGACTAAACAAGTGACGCTAGTTTGACCTAGCGCCTTCCTTTTTTTATGTACAACCAGGTGACGCTAGTGTCACCAACGCTTCTAGTGCACTACCACTGACCTTCTATACGTCCCCTTCCACAAACAACCTATTTTGGTAAAATGTTTTTTTTCTACATTATTTTGGTAAATTGTTTTTTTTTAAATACCAATTTGGTTTTTTAGCCTAGCATTCCTCATGTAAAAAATTACATAAAATGAACAATGTTAATTATAAAACATCAAGGCTCATAATTTAGTTATAACTGCATGCAGATTTGTATTTAAGGGCAACTAATTCTATTTAAACTTTATCTCCATCAAAATATACAACTCATTATAATATAGCTACTCCCTTCATTCCATATTAATTGATGTTTTAGCATTAAAAAAAATCTATATTGATTGATGTTCCCAATTTTCAATGAAACATTAACACTTTTGTTTTAAATTTACCCTAAATAAATACATGAACCTAATGATTTTTTAGTATTGTGTCGGTCAATGTTTTGAAAAGGGGAACAAGGATATTTTAGTAAAATTATTTTATTAAGTAACTTATTTATTATCTTTCTTAATCTGCATGAAAAAACCTTAAACATCAATTAATATGAAATGAAAGGAATATTATCTTTCTTAATCTATGTTACAAAACCTTAAACATCAACCAATATGGAACAGAAGGAGTGTTTTGTTAGGAAACATTATTTGTGCAAAAATACTTCTCACAACGCATGTGCATTAAAACATAGCCAGCTGTTAATTGACAAGTGATACTGTGATACCATCATACAAACAATTTACATAAAACACTCATTTCTGCATAATTAAACTGATACATAAATCTATACAATTTATTGGTATTCATTGCATTGTTAATTGACAAGTGATACTGTGATACCATCATACAAACAATTTACATAAACCACTCATTTCTGCATAATTAAACTTACATAAATCTATGCAATTTATTGGTATTCATGCATTTATCTTTTTTCCTCTTCCTTTTGTCCATACAGCGTTTCACCATTTGAGACACCAACACGATTGACAATGCATACACATACAAATCAACAGCTAACACTTGAATCCAGTAATGCCAAGTAATATGTACAAAGTAAATTTCGGTACACATGTTCTCCAATATATTAAGGGTGAAATTGCACATTTCGGCGCAATCAACTCACTTTTAGACTAAGAATAAATGTAACTGTTGACGGTTTACTTTTATTTGCTCAACGCTAGCAATTAGTATATAAAAAAAAGTTGGAACTATACAATAGAAGCTATATGACATAAAAATAAAAATAATCAAAACACAAACGGAGATCTGTATAATGTTATTATCACTACAGGTGTTTTGCAGACCATCAAAGAAATTCACCACTATCAAAGTGCCAGATTTATAAATAGCAGTGAATATAGCCTTTGTCATGTTCCTTAAAGTTGATGCCTCCCCATGCACATGTTTCATTCAGTCATTCACCGTTCAAACATAATTTAGGCCAAAAAAAGTTTAAATTCTAGGGAATAGTATTTCTGCAAATACTCAACCCAGTTTGATCACAAAGTACATTTTAACTTTGCAATTTAAATGACACGATCAAACACGAGCTCAGGAGCTGGTAACTTGTCAAGGGTCACATCTGAAGTACATGAATATGATTTACATATACCATTACAAAATTTGGGATCATAAATAAGTGGGGGCAAAAAATATATGCACTTATCAAATTTGTAAAAATCAAATTACACCTCCAACACGCCTCCCAAATACTTCTCAGCAACTAAAAATGACAGCTCCATTTGTGCCAAGTAAACAGATCTTTTAAATCACCAAATGGCACCAGTGAAAAACAGGAGCCTTCCTTCACTTAAGACCTGTCTACATTCAACGGCATATAGAAAAAAATTTGTGCTTGACTATATTGTAGTGTATGGTTAATACTTAATATGGAAGCCATTCCATTTCTCCACACCTAGCTGCACCATCAAATATCTAGCTGATCAAGATCAATCATGCTTGCAGAATTTCGTATGAGTTCCTTCCGAACATCCACCTGATACAAATTATAATAAAAATTCGGATTATGGCACAACTACAATAACTACTAAGCTGATTGGTGATAATCACCTGTTATCGTTATGACATTGTACCTAAGAATCTAGACAATCAACCGAGGCCAGTATTCAAGTATTTTCAAGCTCACAGCACATGTCAATACATCATATATGATGATTATGCATGAACATAAAAAATACAACACATTGATCATCGCAATTTTTTTTAAGCTCAAACCACATTAATTTTCATTGGGGAGACTCAAATAGAATATTACATTGTTTCAATTATTTGTTTTAGTACAAAAAATGCATATAACAACTTGGAGGATCACAGTTCACACGTGAACTAAAACTTTCAGAGTTAAAAAATAGTTTTATTTGGAATCTAAAATGTCATTTTTAATATGGTTATTAAATATAACTTATGAAAGAAAGCTTACACGAATAATAAGTTCATTCAAAAATTTAAGAGAACAAACTAGTGAAAACAAGAATGCACGACAGACTGGCCAGTTTAATGAATCTGAGTAAAAAAAGTACAAGGTGAAAATGTGGATTGTGGAATGATACATGATACATATTACACAAATATAAGTCTTAATTTGAAGAGGCAAGCACTCAAATAAAAAGTAGAGTTTTATATTAACTGTTTTGCATTTCTCTTCAAAAGAAAGATACATAAATGAATTCTGATCTCAGCAAGTAATTGTGTAACATGTATTGAGTATTGTAATAATATATATATATATAGGGTCAAAATCCATTGACACCAAATGTCAAAATTAGTCAAATTACACCTTTAATAACTTTTTGTAAAATACAAACTTAACCAATTCAACCGTTAAATTATGTGATATTATCTTCATAATTATGTATATCAAATTTCACATAATTTGGACTTTTCTAGATATATCATCTAACATCGAATATTTACATATATTTTAATTTTTCATTATATGTTAAAATAAAGTAATACAATGAACTATTAAATAATTTTGAAATTGTGTGAAATGTTGTATATTTAATCTAATGAATAAAAACATCAAATTCAACAGTTAGATCGATTAAATTTGTATTCTACAAAAAGTTATTGAAGATATAATTTGACTAACTTTGACACCTGGTGTCAACGGATTTTGACCCATATATATATATATGCCAATTTCAGTAAAGTTTAGGATACACAGACCGTGGTATTTTTAAACAAATTATAAAAATTTATTTATATAAGAACATAATATAATACTTATTATACCTAAAGTCATGTAATTCATGAATAAGGCCAATTTCACAGTAGATAACCAAAAAAAAAAAGGATTATATAACAATGAACAAATAAGGATGTCATTTAATGGACGAAGCTCTTAGTTACTATTGCAAGATAAAAATAGTCAAATGCACAGATCAAAAAAAGGTTAATGATCAACACCAATTTGTGTAACCAAAATCCAAGTTTGTCTTATTAGTCACCCCAAGTTTATTATATCGGGGCTTAATAGTATAAACTTTTATTATACTTGTCCACAACTCCACATGTACCTTTTAATTGTATGGGGTGAAGGAACTGGACCTCTTCAATGCAAAATTAGGGTAATTTGAGAAGTTAATGTGTAAATAGATTAAAATATGAAATGCATGGATGATTTCCCCTTTTTTTAATTAAAACATGTATTGAAATTTTGAAACCAGAAGTTATTTGTCGAATTTGGTGCCCAAAATTTTTATCAGCAGTAAAATACATAGAAACAAATAGAATCAGGCTAAAAAAAATTCACAAAATATGTAGCCATAGTCACGTTACCCGAGCACCCATAAGAGAGGAAAAAACAATATTTGCTTCTGCTGCATCCTCAACTTTTAATTGCT
Source organism: Spatholobus suberectus (assembly GCA_004329165.1). Classification (NCBI taxonomy): domain Eukaryota; kingdom Viridiplantae; phylum Streptophyta; class Magnoliopsida; order Fabales; family Fabaceae; genus Spatholobus; species Spatholobus suberectus. Next base: position 27,015,163 of record CM014732.1, on the reverse strand, counting down.
TCAATAACCTGCGTTCTGGATCCATGGTTGTTTCCCATAGTTGTAAAGGCATCATCTCTCCCAACCCTGCATTTATAAAACATACAAGAGTACACTACTATGGATAGAATCAAGAAAACAGTGTAAAATAATTAGCTCCCAGAGAAAAACAAAAATTCAGCATTGGGGAGGCATATGAATATTCTAGAATAAATGGGTAGAAGTCATAAACTAAAAGAAACAGATAATCTTCAATACAATAGATTCTTAAACATAAAACTTACTTTCTTCAACTAATATATTGTTCACTACAAGGGTCAAGACACTTCACTGATGGCAGAGATAATCTTTACATGATCGACTAAACCCCCAAGTTGTACATGGGGTCATATTGTTCCTCTTGTTTGGTATGATCATGAATGGAGCAGATATTTCACAAACATTCCCTATTATTGAAATGGTGCAACTAAAGCCCGAATGGACAGAAGGGGGAAAAAACCTTAATGACATTAAGAAAATCTTAATTTCTACAAATATTTTTGATGTTTCACAAATTTGAGGTGGGAGACTGGTAGTTTAAGATGAGTGCATCCAATTATTTTCAAATTCATTTCTTTGGCCACCCATATTTTCTACATACATTTCCCCTTTATAGTCAGATTCATTTGATCCACTTCATGATAAATAGCAGTTCTCATGACAATAATAACCCTAACTATTAAACAAGTTATTGTTTAATTGTTTTATTTAAAATTTATTTTGTAAAAATTGTAATACAAGCCTAAAAATAATTCTAATGCAGGAAGCGTGCAACTAAAATAACTTTTAATCATACCTTTGAACCTTTGCATGTTGTATGATGCATTAGGAGGGAATGACCTTTGAAGCTTCTTAAGGTCAGCATCATCATAGCAATAGTGCACTTGTTTTCCCCTTACAACCTGGTTATTTCAGTAAAGATAGCTCGAAGTTAGCATGATTCCATGAATCTGATACACATTCCATGTAGCAAAAACTTTAAGCAAACCTTGTACAATGGTGGAACACCAACATATATGCAACCTTCATCAAACAAATGCTCTCTGCAATAAAGAACCACTGCATCAAATTTGATCATTTATTTTGATTTATATTCTTATAAGAGCTGGCTTGGTTTTCATCTTCCAAGTAGGAGTAGATTTTGCCATCATTTCCTGCATGCTTTACCTGATATCTGAAGAAAAATGTCAGTAGCAGAGTTCGGATGTGGGCACCATCCACATCAGCATCAGTCAAAATAATAATTTTATGATATCGGAGTGCGTCCTTTTTAAAATCCTCTCCCTGAAACAACAAAAAAATGTCTTCATTAAATTACTAAATAATAGTTTATGTAAGTTCAGAGCAAAGAATTCTGGCATGGGTATGGAGAATATCACTAATAACTTAGTTATCATGCTATTCAGAGATGGATTTTCCAACTAAATTTTGGAATTCATTGATAATTTCTAACTTCCTAATTCCTATCATATTCAGGAATCAGGATTACGTTTGGTTCCCTTTGAAAACATGACATAACACCAAATACATTCGTTGTCCTTCCTAATTACTATATTCTATTTCTACCCATCTTCACATTCCTATTTTTTGTCTCTAAATACTTTGAAATTAACATCAATTGTTCTTAGCTTGGTTTTTTGTGGGACTTCATTTGGGAATTTCAACAATTGAAAGATTGTCTTTACTATTTAAAGTTTAAATTTTAAGCAGGTTGCATTCAAGTTACTCTTCCACTTAGACTCTGGATCATATACCACTAGCAATTAGTTCTTTGTTTCAATAAAAGAAAATCACTGAGATAGAGACAAAACTTACAATTTAGTTATTAATGAGATTTCAATTTAGTAATATTTTATAATTTATTTATACTTGACAGTGGCTTGCTTTTCAGAACTTTCAATCATATATTTATTCATTTCTGTGCTTTAACTCCTTCATTAATAGCAAATTAATGAAACAGGAACAAATTTAACCTTCACTCCAAGACCAAGACCAAGAATCAAATTTTGGATCTCTTCATTTTTGTACATTGCTGCTTCATCCCTCCTTTCAATATTCAGAATCTTACCCCTCAGAGGTAGAATGGCCTGCATCAAATGTAGTCTGATAAATAGATGAACTTGAACAGCTCCAAATATTTCTTGTATACACATAATGAACACCAATCTAACAAAATGCTCCACATGTTAGTAAACAAAGAATTTAAGTGATTAGATACAACAATTACAAAAATAAGAATTAGAATACACAATCACAAAATTATCTATAAGTATGAAAGCAAAATCCATAAACTCCTCATTAAATTTTAAATTTCCAATCATCACAGCATTACCTTTGTTATAATTTTTTTTTTTTTTAACATTCAAAAGGTAACATAAAGCTTTAATGACAACAACAAAAACCTTATTCCACTAGGTGCGCTTGGCTACATAGATCACATAATGCCATTAAAGACCAAATTCTTAGGAGTATTATTCACCATGAGATCTCTAACAATTTCCTTCAATATCCTTCTTGGTGTATCCCTTTTCACAGGGCTAAAAACATCATCTACCCTCCCCACCGGTGCCTCCAATGACATTCTTTTCACGTCCAAACCACCTTAACCAATTTTCTATCCTCTTTTTCCTCAATCGATGTCCCACCAATATCTCGTCATATACAATCATTTTGTATCCTACCCTTTCTTGTGTACACATCCACCTAAACATTCTTATTTATATCACTCCTACCTTTTTCTCTTGTATGTTTAAAGCCCAACATTCACTATCATAGAATATAGTCGGACATATAACAGTACAATAAAACTTTCCTTTAAGCTTGGTAGGTACTTGGCGGTCACAAATAACCCCAAATGATTTTCTCCATTTTAAAAACTGAGCTTGTATCTTGTGTGTGATATCTTCATTAATTTCCCCATCATTTTGTAATATTGATCCTACATACTTAAACTTAGAAACCTATTGAAAATCAAAATCATATATTCTATATTTATTATATAGCAGTTTATAGGACAACTCATATTTAGTTTATAGGAAACCCATATCTGATTTAGAAGAACAAAATCTCCTTTAATTATATGCATTTATTGTAATAAGCTTATATAAACCTAGCTCTGTGGTGTAATTCAACCACACGAATTCATTCAATGTTCTCTTATTTTCTCCATTTCAACATGGTATTAGAGCCTAAGAGGCCCGCTACCCGCCGCCCACCGACAGCTCGCCCTACTGCCTGTCGCCTGACTTTCCTACAAGTGACAATGACTCTTTTGTTGACCTTCCCGTCAGCCACTGCTGACTTTTTTGGTGACACACCTTGTGCTAGTCTCTGTTTAGTCCGATGATCAACCTCGGGCAACTCTTGCTACTTGTGAAGGTTTCCTCTCTTTCAAGTATAAATATTTTAGGTCTCCAATAGTATTGGTTTGAAGCTTCCAAATGTGATTTTAAGAAGGTTAGACCTTGCTTTACTTGCCAAGAAATTTCTCTTAGACTAATGGTCATTCCAGCTTTTTGGCTAAAGCTATCTTTCTAGCAATACTTGTCGGCTTCTTCAGCATCCCTGAGTTGTCTTTCAAACTATTGTTTTTGGTGGAGCTCAATTTTTATGTTTCTATTTATTTTTTATTTGCGGGGAAATGAATTGTTTTCGTGTAACAAGCTAAAAGCTTAATAAGTTTTAGCTTGAGGGGAGTGTTGAAAATCAAAATCATATATTCTGTATTTATTATATAGCAGTTTATAGGCAACTCATATTTAGTTTATAGAAAACCCATATCTGATTTAGATGAACAAAATCTCCTTTAATTATATGTATTTATTGTAATAAGCTTATATAAACCTAGCTTTGTGGTGTAATTCAAACACACAAATTCATTCAATATTCTCTTATTTTCTCCATTTCAACATATCATCTTAGAATGTAGGTTTGGGCCTAACCCAACCTTACAAAACCGGCTTGTAAGGTTAAGTTAAGCCCAAACCCATATTCTAAGATGGTATCAAACCTTATTCGAGCAATTGTTGTTGGGCCTATCAGGCCACCCGCTATCTGGCCGTTATCAGACCACCAACAGATATCCAGTCCTACAAACTTCACGCTCAAGATGTTCAGTCCTTGGTGTGAGGGGGATGTCTTGGAGATCCCACATCGACTAGTGATATGGCCAAATAAGTAATATAAGTGGGGGCAACCCTCACCTTACAAGCCGGTTTCGTAAGGTTTAGTCAGGCCCAAACCCACATTCTAAGATGGTATCAGAGCTTATCCTAACGATTGTTGTTGGGCCTATCGAGTCACCCCCTATCGGGCCATTATCGAACCACCCGCAGATGTCCAATCCTGCAAACTTCCCGCTTGAGATGTCCAATCCTCAGCGTGAGGGAGGAGTGTTGGATATCCCACATCGACTAATGATATGGCCAAACAAGTGTATATAAGTGGGGGGCAACCCTCACGTTACAAGCCGGTTTTGTAAGATTGAATTAAGCCCAAAGCTACATTCTAATATGGTATCAGAGCTGGTTACGATCCAGGGACCTGTGGGTTATGGGCCCACCACGCTTCCGCTACACCTTTCATACAAAATTATATTAGTTTCATTCTAATATTATTTCATACAAAAATATGCACCTTGTACAATTCACAATTTTAACACTTGCATCATTTCATATTCAAAGATGGTAGAAATGGCAATATCGTACAAGAAGGATTTGGCAAACAAAAATTATTTCCTTTAAAACAATGTAAAGGATGACTTCCCTTTAGTTATTTTTCAAGATCTAAGTGACAATCTTTTAAAGCACAATTCCCATTTTACATATATTTGCATCCAAATGAAACTCTTAACTCTGAAAGGCGTAAACTAGTCAATAAATTAAATCAAGTAATAGAATAAACAGTTCTATTAGAGATATAATGAAACCAGTTCTATGCCTTCTTCACGTAAGAATGTAAGATCTAAGGAGAGTTGGTCCTCAATATTGCATCAAAACCTCCTTGACAAATGGCCAGGAGTTTGGTCCTTACTGCCTCCATTCTTATAATAAAAAAATTGAATTTCAACGGAAGGTATAGTGGGTGCCGACAGTGTTATAAAAACTGGCTTGGACTGGCTGGTCCGAGCGGTTAGCCCAGAAACCAGCCATATGGCCGGTCCAAGAGGCTCAGTGGATCGAACATGCATACAACCCAGAGAGATCCAATTCAACTCGGCTGGTGTTGAAAAAAACCAGTGACCAGACGGGTGATGTGAACCAGGTGAGTGAAGACAAGATGGAGAGAGGAAGAGAAGCAAAGAGGCTGAGAAAGAACGAAATGACGTGCATGTAGGAGATCTTAGAAGGAGAGAATTTCAGATTAAGTAACATTCAATTTTAGAAGGAGAAACAGCGAAAAGGTGTATGAACCATCTCCGTGCTGGTCTCGGGACAGCGGTGGTGCAGAAGCTATGTGCCTCTGTATACTTGAGTACGGTGCAGTTACTTTCCTCCTGTATTTCTTATGTTTCTTTTATCTGGTGTGTGTATTTTAGGGTTTTTTTGGGCCTTTTGAACCTTCTATTATTCTATTCCTCAATGCTATTTTACCTTTCCTAAAACTGTTACTTTCTAGTCTCTACCGTCCAAAATTCCAAAATTGACAATTAAGTTCCATTGCAATATGCCCTCTGACTTCTCTCGGTATTTTTTACATTCACTTTTTAATATGTATAGTTAGTAAGTTTAGTTAAGATAATAAATAATAAAAATAAAAAAATCAATTAATAAATAATTTAAAATATAATAATTTTTAAAAATATAAAGGGACAAATAATTCTTTTAAAACATAATTTAATTTAGTTATTTTGAGAATAAAATAAGGAGATTCATTTTAAAATAGCTGAAGTTATTCTACAAATAATCAAAATGTATAAGTTTCATTATTTTCAGAATAACTAAAACTAATGCAGAAATATCATATAGATTTTTTTTCATAATATGAATTTTTAAAAATATATACCAAATCAACCAGTTTAAACAATGACTCACTGGTTCAACCAATGACCAGTTAACCCAGTGTCCTGACCAAGTCGATGACTGGCCTGAGTTTGTTAACACTGGGTGACGAGACTGTGCATTGTTCACAATCACACTTCATACCCAAAGGGCTATTGCAAGAAGCATGTTAAAGATATAATAAACCATGTCTTGTGTCTACACCTAAGGGCTTAAGCTGTTGAGAGAGTCAGTTCTCAATGGTTCCAAATTTTTCATAGCATGCAACAAAGCAAAATTAAAAAAATTGTTTGCATATGCTGGTCACACTTAAGCAGGCTTTCATCCAAAAATGTATACTTTACCTGAAAGCGCCTGTCACGCCCTTGCTTAGCGCTTCCTCCAGCTGAATCACCTTCAACTATAAAGATTTCTGCAATATAGGGACAAAGAACAAAGAACTTTCAATTCAAAACACACTGCCAGTGCATCAAAAGATTTACCAGAAAGATCTCAGCTAACACAACATGAAACAACTATGCTAGGACACATAGCTCTACATATAAAATGCTAATGTGAATATACCAAGCATATATTAAGAACCAATTCATTTTAAAGAGTAGAATATTATCAGTTAGACATTATCCCAAATATCACCAAAGGACTTTAAATATTATCTCTAAAATTGTTGCATAACCTCCACATAACATCATACCCTAAAAATCAAATTATTGTTTTCACCCCAATCCTTACAAAACAAGCTGCATACAACTGCCCGAGGGAATCAACCTACAGCCTTGAAAATTGAAATATATTTGAACGATAAAAGATTAGGACATATTTTTGAAATCTCTAAACATAATTAGTGGGAGAATGGAAGTCAAAAGTCTGAAGAAATACACTGAAATAAAGAGATTCAAGATTTCAGGTTCCATGTCTCCTACCCTTGGTCCCATTTCAATTTAAAATTTTCAAATTGTTTTGCTAAAAGCCAGAAATAATGAAGCATATGACGTGATTCATCCTCCTCAACACTTGCTATAATGGACCACCAACAATTGCACATACTTTTGATGAAACAATAGAAATTTACTCTTTACAATACTGTAGAACAGTTACATAGGAACGACGGCAAATGCTTTCAGAAAAGCAATCAATCAAAAGAGATGGATAATATGCTATTGCATTTAGACTATGGAAAGGCTGCTCAAGTCATTGTCATTGAATTCCTCTGTAGATTCATTGGAAATATTTTTTAAGTTCCATTAGCATAATACATGAGTGGAGTTCATCCTTGTTTTCTCATTTCTAGTTGTGTGTGTGTTTTGTTCTGTCATATAAATCTCTGGTTATTTATGCAATTGTTAAGCTGATTCAGAGACAAGCAAGCATCACTACAGAAAAACAAGAGCAGGAAAACAAGTAACAAAGAGATGACATATGGATAGCAATTTCAAATGAAAATGAAATTAAATAATAGCACTTTTGAAAAAAAATAATAATAATAATAATGTTCTTGAATTTGGACTATGCCTAACTCAATCCTAACAGCTAGCTTATGAGGTGAGGATTACTCAAGCCTTTATAAGCTTTACTTTAGACATATCTATAGTCGATGAAGGATCTCAACACACCTAGGATTGGACATCTAAGATTGTACGACTAAATTTTATTTTTTTTATATTGCACTAGAAAAGCTGTGACCAGGTAGATTTTTTTTATATTGCACTGGGAAAGCCATGGGACCAGGTAGATTTTTGGACAGCTGAGGGTGACCCTTTATCAAATCTACAATACGCTCTAATACCATCTTAAATTTGGGCTGGGCATAACTCAACTCCAGAAGTTAGCTCATTGGATGAGGATTGTCCAAGCCTTTATAAGCTCTAGCCATATCCATAGTCAATGTGGAATCTCAACAAATGTCATATTCTAAGAGTTATGATATGCAGAATTAACAGGAATAAGCTGATCAAAAAAAAAAAAAAAGAATTAACAGGAATAACTCTAGGTCTGCCACAAAACTATGGTTCAAATGGTAAGTAAAATAAGTTCCACAAAATAGAAACAAGTATACCACATTCTTCAGGATTCGTAGATGAACAATCAGCTAGTTTTCCCGGAAGAGATGAAGATCTCAATACACTCTTTTGTCTAACCAATTCCCTTGCTCTTTTTGCAGCCAGAGCTGCCTAATTAGACAATAAATTCACAAGAGGAAGCTATTGGTTAAGCCTAATATTCCTATCAGGAGCACTAGGGCTTAATACAGAATTGTAAACTCAAAAAAGAGATTATTACCTTAAAAGCATTAAGAGCTTTAGAAAGCACTGAATCAAGAACATCTGGATGCAATTCTAAATACTCAGTAAGATAGTCTTGAATAGATTGATCAACCACTTTTCGCACCTCTGGATTTCCTAACCTTGTCTTTTCACAGAAAAGAGAATGGTAAGAAAAAACTTAAAGGAGTACCATAACTCCAATATTCCAGGAGACCTAATGGCAAGAATATAAGCATTCCATCAAACTAATTAAAGTAGGCAGTACCTTGTTTGTCCTTCAAACTCAGGATTTGGGACCTTGACTGAGACAACACATGTTAGACCCTCTCTCACATGCTCGCCACTTAGGGTAATATCCTTATCCTGCAAAGAACAGAAAATGCTATTTAACAATGAAAAGAATCCACTTTGTGAACTATTAATAAAATAATCCATAATCCATTTCAGACAAAGGAGGCATTTGCTATTTTACTATTACCATGTTTAATAGAACATGTCAACATGTACAGAAGCTCCAGTTATGTTAAGCATGCAGTATACAATAAGGAAAGTGGTTTTATTTTTTGAGTGGTTAGTTACTGTAGTTCACCCAAAGTTAAGGGTAAAATATAGTTGTAAACTTGCATAATTAGTATATAACTATATATAATAGTCAGAGAAAATAACAAAGCAACAAATTCTAGACCAGGAGTTTTATATTTCAGGAAAGTAGCCAGGTACAAATCAATAACAGAGAAAATAAATGAAAAAAGAAATAACAGCTGAGGAATACCTTAATAACTTTTGACTTCTTTCCAAGATTATTCAGCGTTCTCGTTATAGAAGCCTTCATACCATCAATATGAGTGCCACCATCAATAGTGCGTATACTATTAGCATATCCCAGTATTGTATCTGAATATGCATCTTCACACCTAATAATGAAGAAATGAAATGAATCACATATACTAAAAAGGAATTATGAATAGTTGTCAACCATATTTTCCAGAAAATTATACAATTCCATTGTTCGTTTTGAGCTTCTATATTTACAAGATATAAAAGGCTAGCCCTTAACTTCAGAAATTAATTCTTATTCATAAGGAGTCAAGTGCCAAATACAGACAAATGAATCCTAACACACTAGATGAAATGTATCTAGTTAACTCTGCTATATCAATTGGAGTTGGAGGGCTTACCATTGAAAAGCTATATCAATTGTGATGCCATCTGTTTCTTTTCTAAAACTCAGAACATCGTGAAGAGCTTTCTGGAACAGAAGGTCACAAGTCAATTACCATTTTACAGCTACTGAAACATCAAATCCAAATCCAAATATAAATATATTACCTAATAAGTAGTTTTTCATTAAAAGGAACAAATTAAAGCAATGAATCATTTTTTAATATAGAAAATCAACACTGATAAAATCACATAGCAACACTCAGCCATTCTTATAAGGCCAACAGATAACACCACTTACAAGCAATGAGAACACATCCAAATGTAGATCAGTTTAAAAGGAAACATTGTAACGAACCCAGAATAGAAAATAGAGAAAAGAAAATAATTTTATTGCTTGGCTAAAATGCACTTCACAGGAGAAAGATCCCCTCCAAGGGTTTCCCCTTCACAAAGGGTTGAACACTGAGCTAATGCTCTGTTCTCCAAAACTAACAAATCTCCTTCAATCTTCTACCCTCCTTCTATTTATGTTAACTACCCAACTAATTCTGTAACTAACTACTACTGTAACCTCTTTGCCTTATTTCCAGCTCTAACTACTTGGCCTTATTTCATTATTCTTCTGTCGTGGGCGCTATCAGACATCAAGCCAGAGTTATTAATGCCCATGCAGCACATAAAGAAAATTTAATGCTACCAACATAACTGACAGTAACACACCCCTGTCAAGCCATTGTGTCATCCTGCATAGGCCATTAATCTACCTGACAAACTACAGAGATATAATGACCCCAGTGCAGGGGTTAGTTCAATTGTGATTCAACTGGTTGTGTCAATAGCATTACTCCAAAATAGTAGTGAGTAATACAACTTACACAATTTATGTTGCAACTCTGAATCCAAATGGTACCATTTAAACTTTTTTTTATCTAAATAAATGCCATGTGAGCAAGTGTTCACAGCTGTGAACTTAAATAGTTGTGCAGTAAAAACTACATGCAGTATGATAGACATTTATAGAAAAACACAGATAATAAAATGTGATATACACAAGTACAACAGAAACTTATTTTATAATTGAAGAAAGTAGAATGAAGATAGGATATCCAACCTCAGCAAACCAGCACCAAACAATAAATAAATAAAAATTAATGACATTAACCATACATACAAGCATAAAGGTAGAAAGTACAAGACCTTATCAGTGTTAAGCCACTTCACATATTCAACCAATCCCCCGGCATAGAAATATTCGTTACATTGAACTTTTTCTGGATCATTGTCCTCTTTCCGAAGCGTGATTGTAAGCTGCAAAGGTCAAGAAAACCCATGGTAAGACGCAAAGTAGATAGATAAATGCTCTTCTAGAAGTCTTCGATTTATGGACAGCTCAATCTCGCTTGTTAGGTGAGCCAAAAGATCGAGAAAAGCTAATATTCAACCTAATCTATACATAAAGCTTAAACTTGAACTCTGATCAATTACAAAGCATAAATGCTTTCATGTTAAAAATCTCATCAAATAAAAGATGTTTCTTAATTCTATTTCAAACACCTTTTTCATCTATTAGACCTGGAAGAGTCAACTATGCTAAATTGGAGACTAAAATATCTTGTAGCATCTTTCATCTATCAGAGGAACTAAACAAATTTACAGAGACAAACAACAGTCAGCAAAGGTATTGACAATCAAGTGCATATGGCATTGACAGGTTCTCCAACAAGCAACAAACAAAAGGTGGTGTTTCTTGATTTAAGGTAATATGAAATTAGAACTCTAGAAGACCTAAAGACACAGCTTAAGGAACAAGTTGTTACCAGTTTCTTAAAGACATTTTTTAATTTATACATTTTTTTCCCTTTAGGCCACTACAAAAACCAATGGAATATAACTTGCACATTCAAAGCATAGCCAAGCATCAAATGTCACACATAAAAAAAAAAGGAGATGAAGGGTTAATGATTTCTGTTGACACCAAATAGCTTGAGCTTGACCCTCTCTTTCTGGAGAGAAATAGAACAAGAAATTTTATTAGAAGTGAAGGGCTAGGCTTCACCTTACTTATTTTACAAAACCAAAAATTCAAGTATAAGATTTGTTTGTTAAAAAATGTTGCACTTGTGCCTAAATTATTAATAACTCCAGTCCGAATTCAGTAACAAATAAAATGATGTTTCTATTTTGTTTTTTGTTTTTTTCAAAAAGAAACAAATTAATTGGGCCATATGCTAAATTGTGGGGAAAAAAGAGACAGTTTTAATTTCAAACAATTGTAAGTATCTACAGTGCTTTACTGTGTTTAAGATAATGAAAAAGGATAAATCTAAACTAAAACCCAATCCCATAAATCACATTGTAAAAATTTCTGGAAGTTATGTACCAAAAACATGAAATTTCTGGAAACTCAACAAGAGTTGCCAAATACATCAAATTAATTCTTAATAAGAGAAGGCAGTTTTTGTATCACTTTTAATCCAGATCCTAATTCAATACATTTATCAAGCAATGAATGTTTTTATCTAGTCTAAACAACAAATGTTATGGTACAAAAAGTGAATATGGAACATAATTCAAAACAAGCTTTGTAGTTTAATTCAGATGATATTTTTATATTGAAGACAGCATTCATAATCAAAGTGGTTCACATTACAACCAGGAACTATAGTATTATATTGCCATCATTCTTTATCAGTTTAAATAATGTCTTTTCTCCTTTTTTCCCGTCACCTTATAACCTCTCAGTCAATTTATATAATTGACTGCTTTTCCTTCTGCATATAATATTTCAGACAAATATTTAAGCCCTTTTTTAGTGAGTGACAATGTTCTTTCTCTTGTACAATATCCAGTGCTTAATTGAGCATCAGAAATCCCATCACTTCCTCTGAAGTTGATCCAAATGATGTCATTGCTCTACAAAACAGAAAATATATGGTTCCACCAAGGTACTGATTGCCATTCCAGTGGTCAACCCTATTTTGATCCAATTGCCATCCTTATACTCCACTACAAAAGAAGAATGCCAATCACCAACTGTCCCAAAAGCTTAAATATTAGGTGAAGGCTCATGAATGGTTTTTATATGTAACACTCCCCCTCACACAAGAGCTCTTGGATCTGAAGCATAGAAAATACATAGACCCATCTTATCTTATGCTTAAATTCAACTTTAATTAACCATTTGGCCACAGAGACTCTGATACCATATCACTAACTCTCCCAAAAGTTTAAACTATTAGGTGAAGGCTCGTGAATGATTTTTATATCTAATGTAGAAGTGTTCTGTCTAGTCATGAAAGGAAATTCAGTCACTAATGAACACATTGATGAAGTAATGAAAAAGTATGAATAAAATGTCATGATGTAGTATCCACATTTAAGACCATTTCTAATGAGAAAAATGAATGTTGTATGCAACATCACAAATGGACATTATTAAATCAAAAACTTCACCTTTGGGTTGAGGAAAGCTAACTCCCTAATGCGTCCAGCTATTGTGTTGTAATCAAACGCAATAGCAGTGGTGAATACTGCATGTTAAGATAAAAGTAAAGCTTGTGTAAGACTAAAATTTGCAGTAACAAAAAAAAAAAAACCCTAGAAATGCATGACCAGATAATATGAACCTTCTTTGTCAGGCCAAAATCTGACACGTGTCCCTCGAAGATCTTTCCTTCCATCTGGAAGCACAAGGCATTTCAGAATTGTCACTGGCTTTCCACGAGAATATGTTTGCATGTATTCCATTCCATCACGCCAAACCGTTATCTCTAGCAACTGTAAAGTTAGATAGTAAATAGGATCTTTAGATAACATTGATACAGAAGCATAACTAACACCTCTGACTAAACAAAATATGAAAGTGATTGCATTATTTAGTAAAATCTAAATATATGATGAATAAGAATGTACGGAAGTGTGCAAAATTAGAGCCGAAACATCTCATATTTTTTATCCAACTCGATGCTTTCATATAAACCTTGAAAAAGTTCAAAAGAAAAGGACAAAATTGATAAAGACATACCTCAGACAAGGCATTAACTACAGACAAACCAACACCGTGTAAACCTCCTGAAACAGAGTAGCCACTGTGGGCACCACCAAATTTTCCACCAGCATGCAAGACCTGCAAAGTTCATAAGAGTAAACAACTGTTATCCAACTAAAAAAAAAAAAATACACAATAAAGATCAAGTATAAATAAATAAAATGTACTCCAAAGGCTGGGCAAAATTGTGTTACATCATAAGGCCCAAATTCCAACCTTTTCAAAAGTGAAAATTTTAGCAGGCATTTAGTTTGAAAAAATGTTTTCTGTTTTCATTTTCTGTCTTCACTTTGTTTTCTGTTTTTAAAAGTTTCTATAGGAAAAAGCGAAAACAGAAATTTATCATTTTCTATTTTCATTTTATGTTTTCACTTTTTCCTACATAAACTTCAGAAAACAAGAAGCAAAATAAAAATAAAAAACGTTTTCTCAAACCAAACAGCTCCTTATCTTTGTGGAACTACAAGAATGATAAGGTCCATCAACAATACAGATCTAGATATGGATGACTCTAATCAGTTCTTTGAATATCCTTGAATATTGTCAATAAAATTTGCAGAATAATACAAAGAAAAGAATCTCAATCGTATATGCAGAAGGTTAAATGATCCTCTTCTCAAATTTAGCCTAGACAAGCTAATAGATGGCATAACACCAAGTTCACTTCACATATTTCTAAAGTAAACAGATAATCAAGATAAGGAAATAGCTCCATATGTCAGAGGTATAAAAAAAGGTCAAAAACATGATTCCTTCACTTGAGGCAAATGGATAACAAATTTAAAACATAAGCACATAGAATAACAAAAAGCAACTATAGCAATAATAACAACTAATAGTTATTTAAGGGGAAAATCAACTGTAGAACTCAATAGCTCAACTAAATTTCAAAGAGTCAATCAGTCATGCATTTCCTTACACTATAAACATAATTTTCTTCGATAAAATAGCAGACTCAATTGGATTTGAATTGCATGCTATCTAAAGAGCCATGCAACATAGACCTTCTGAAAATGTTTAAAGCATATACATAGCAATTATCTAGACTTAATATTCAAGTATGTGTAACAATACCGTCAACACTGTCTCCAAGGCAGATTTATTTGTAACTGGATGCAAGTCAGTAGGAATCTGCATTCCATGAGATATATTAGTATGTGTAGTCAAAATAAAGCAAAAGATGGTAAATAGCTAAAAATTTTGATAGATGGCAAATTAGACTTATTTCTATGAAAGAACCACTGCTAGCATTGTCAAGCAGTTGGTCATATATAATATTTAAACAACAAAACTTAGAAAGCTAGAAAATAGATACTGGTTACATTTAAAAAAAAAAGTATCATTATACTGTGCCGAACTCAGATTTTTATTTTTTTTGGGTCTAAATTTTAAATCTAAAAGGGAAAAGTTCAAACTTCAAATTAACATTAAATTAGGCGACAGTTATACAAAAAGAAAGCCACCTAAGGACAATGTACGATACATACAAACAAAGCACAACCAACCCATGAGAAAATTTAGACAACAAAGCATACCCCGCGACCATTGTCCTGTGATGCTCACAGAATCATCCGCAAGCAAAACAACATCTATCTTGGAAGCAAACCCGGCTTGAGCTTCGTCAACAGCATTATCCAAAATTTCATACACCTAACACACCACATAAACTCTGCTTCAATCAGAAAAATCTCAGAAAAAAAAACAAAACATCCGCAAAAAATTAAAGTTAGAAGACAATACCAAATGGTGCAACCCTCGCGGGCCAGTGCTTCCAATATACATCCCGGGCCTTTTCCTCACAGGGTCCAAGCCTTCAAGCACCTTCATGTATCAAACAACCCTTTAACAAACTCATGCCACTTCCAAACCATATTTAACAAAGCAATTCACTAAACCAAAGGTACTAACCAACAAGAAATACACACAACATCATATAGAACTCCACACATAATTTTTTTGACATAGCACTCATAAATTTTTTTAGCACAATCAAATTGACACATACAACAAATTAACAAAATACCTGAATTTGATCAGAACTATAAGCTGTGGAGCTTTGATTTTTCTGAAAAGCTTCAGTTGTGGAGACAGAAGACATAAACGCCCTTGGAGTGACCGCATTTGGAACCGAACAGGGAACCCAAAATTTTCTCAGAGGAAAAGTCGTCCTGAGAAAACCCAAAAGCAAATAAGGACAAACAAATAACCCCTTATGGCTTTATTATCAAAATTTCGGAACTTTTTCAAAAGGGGCAAGCAGAAAGCGAAGTCACGCATACCTGGTTTTAGAGAGCGTGGAAGGAGGGAAAGAAGAAAAGCGCGTGTGGAAGGAAGAGGAGGTGAAGAAGCGAGAGGTCATGAGGCGAAGCAGAGGAGGGCGAAGTAGAAGAACATGTGCCATCACATTCGCCCTCGCATTCGCTTGCAAATCAAATACTCCCTTTCTTTCCCTCCTAAGTTACCTTCAGTTCAGTAACGCTATCTTGTTTCGCTAAACCCTACGCTTTTTAGCGTACCTCACTTCTTAATGTTTTCCCTCCACACGAAATGAAGCAATGTCTTTGCTGTCTTGGTAAGCAAAAAACATACCCAAACGTTTGCGGGGTTTGTTTATGGTGAAGTACGAGGAGAAAATGGATCACCAGTGGTGCATCTTGTATGGCCGTTGGATGTAATAGTGTTTAAATGAAAGGATGTGATGTAAAGGTGTAATGTTTTATGACATTTGCATTTTGCAATCTCATCCAGTGTCATGTATTAATAACGATGAGGAAGACAATGCACCACTTCAGCGCAAAAATCATAGGCCCATTTGAGGTGGTTGCGAGTTTTTGATTTTGGTTTTTTAAATGCAATTTTCGAAACAAAACGTGTTTGGCTAAAATGGAGCTAAAATAGTTTTTAACTCAATTTTAAAATACTTTTACATTCATTTCAAAACCAAGAAAAAAGGATTTGTGAATTTGATTTTTGGTTTTAAAACAAAATACACATCATTATATTTGACAATAGCCTTTTTTGTCACTACCACAACCACCGCCATTGTCACCACCACTGTGACCGCCACCATTACTGCTACTGCCAGCTCCGTAGCCACCGTCACCACCACCACCACCGCTACCACCACCACCACCGGCACCGTCATCACCATCACCGCTGTCACAATTACCACGACCACCACCATCACTGCTGCCACAACTACCATGACCACTAGCATCGCCTCCACCACCACAAGCTTCTCACCACTACCATCGTCACCGCCACCACCACGACCACGATCACGACCACCAACATTGACTTTGCCACTACCATCACCACTGGCACCGCCACGATCACCATCGGTACCGCCACAACCACCACCGTCGGCACCACCACAACTGTCACCGTTGGCATTACCATCACCACCACCATCATTGTTGTCGTCAGCACTACCACTGTCGTCACCGCACAAACATATTCTTAACTAATTTAACAGAATAAGAAATTTCAAAATGAGTTTATTTTGAAACCAAAAATTAAAAAAAAAAAACTAAAACTAATTTTTAAAACTAAAAACTAGTTGTAGTTTTGAAATTTTCAAAACTCACAACCAAAAACCACCCCAAACGGGCCCATAGATTGTGACTTTCTCTTATTAGCATAGAGTAAGGCTTTGTATCGGACCCCAAAAATTAGGTGGGAGATGAGTTTTGTTCACAAATTTGTAATAGTAATGATGCATCAATTACTCTTCACTATAAATACTTTATTAACCCTTAATATCTCTTTTATTTCTTTTTTTTTATTGCATTATATCATTCATTATATCTATATATTTTTCTCTTTTTTTTTATTTCACTAACCAAGTGTCAGATAGGTAAAAAGTGTCCATGAATTATTTTTGAATTTGTAATGGGTCACATCTTCTACTCCATCATTGCACATAAGGGTATGTTTGGTTCAAATGAGAAAAAGGAGGGGAGAAATTTTAATGAAGGAGAGGGAAGGGAAAGGGAAGGAAAGAGAGAGATTATAATTATTCATTTTGTTTGATTAAGAGGATGAAAGAGATTTTAATGGAAGAGAGAGAAAATAACCCTTTTTTGATTTGGTTTACAAAGGGAGAGAAGGGATTTTAAGAATTAATTTATCTTTGTATCTTTATAATTTTAAATTTTAAAATATAAGTAAGAAATATTTTAATAATTATACTTGAAATATTTTAAATCCTTTTCCTTCCTTTCAAATCACCCTAATATTGGAGGAAAACAAAAATTAGATGAGAAGCAATTTTGCTCCTCTCCTCTCTCGTTCTAAAAATTAAATCATACAATTAAAGTTTATAAAAATCCCTCCCCTCCATTTCCCCCCACCAAGCACTATGTAAGTGACCAACCATTATCTATAAACCCATTCACCGAATCAGTGTATAGCAATGTACCGAAGATTATCTATAAACCCATTTACCGGATCACAGTGTCTAGCAATGTACTGAAGATTGCCATTACCAGTAACGTGAGCCCAAATTTAACCTAATAGTGTGTTTAAATACACAGTTTCACTAATTTTTTCACGTCAGATTTTTTAAAAACACGGTTGAGCATGAATCCATTTATAACTAACTTGTTACCAAACACGCATCAACAAGATCTGATAGCTTGGAACTGAGAACAATGATCGAGAACCATAACACGGGTGTTCGTCAAAAGTCAGAACCCTTGTGTCTTTAATATTAATAAACCCATGTTTGTGCCTAAATCTATATCAATTTAATTGCCATAGACTTGTAGCATAATAGTTTTTTATATTACTATCTAATATGATTGAATTAATTAATTTCGTATTATATAGAAAGTTATTATGTAAATACAAAAAGACAAATCTCTTTTTTGAGGAGAAAAAACAAAGGATAATTAAAAAAAAATCATTATATACCCTTTCTTTCGTTGTAGTCAATTCGAATCAAGGCTAGGGTTGAGTAAACTTCTCTTTTTTGTCACTCATTCCTATTAAGTAACGAAATTAACAGGCTGGAATTTTATTTTCATATACTATTAGTGCTTCTTTGACTTTTGAAATTGAAAATAGAATTAGATATTAGAATTTAACTTAATTTATTATTTAATCTCTAAATAATAATTTTTATACATAATTTCTGTGTATTGCATTGATTACTAATTAGTTAATTTTAATTTTTGTATGGAAGTATTTCTAAGATGAAGATTCTTTAATATGAATTTTTGTCTTTGTATGAGATAGAAACACAAAATTATAATAAGGTTAAATATGTTTTTAGTCCTCTAAAAATTGATTCATTTTGGTTTTAGTCCTCAAAAAAAAAATTCTTGAATAAAATTTCTCAAATATTAAAAATACCCTAATTAGATCTCTGTATTAAATTCTATTTAATTTTTTTGTTAAATGATAATCACATCAACATCACAACTACTATTAATTTGTTAATGTGACCGCCTATATCAACTGTTATGTCGATATCAGATTAGTAACATGCTTTTTAAATAAAATTATTACATTTTTTATCCTAAATCACAGATATTTTTTTTAACCCTAAAACAAAAGTAATTACATGATTTTTTTCGTAAAAATTATCACTGAACGTTTCAAGTAATAAAATACTTTACTTGAAAACTAATGCGGCCATCATTTAATAAAAAAGTTAAACAAAATTTAACTTAGAAATCTAATTAGAGTATTTTAATATTTTTAAAACCAAAACAGGTCAATTTTTGAAAGACTAAAAACATATTTAACCCATTATAGTATTACCCATCATTATTTGTGTAAACTCTTTTAATTTTGCTTTTGCGTATTTCTTTTTTATAATATGATATTGTTATATTACTAGCAAGAGAGCTACAACTCTTGCGTGAGCACAATGCTTGATGATCACCGAAGACTTCTGACGCAGGCCAAGAGCAGACCCTTGTCAATTACAAAAGTACAAAATGGTACATTTGTTAGATTTCAGTTAGCAATAGCATAAAGAAGAATGTCCACAAGCTTTTACATTTAAAACCCAAACGTGAACATGAGCTGCATCAATTTTATTTTATTTTTCTAAGAATTTGGTGAAAAAGAAAACTTCAATTTAGATTAGAATCAATCCAGATTAGGTGCATCCCAAAGGTTGACACTCAAGCATTTTGAAATACCTTTTTGAGGAAGCTATATTCAGATACTTCCACAAATCACGTGGAGGTGGAACCACTAATTCTAAGTTTTCTTTCTGAAGTTGGTATACAAAAAAATATACAACACATGGATTCCCTACAAAACACAAGGTCCCTTCTTTACACCTTACCCCTGGTCGAGACAGCTAGACAGCTTAAATACAGGAGATAGGGAAAAGAGAATAAAAAATGATAAATCAACAACACTGTTCAGCACAGGGAGGGAGGAAGAATTCCTTACACAGGATCACAGGCACTGCCAATGAGTTTGGCTAAAAGTTACGTGCACTCCTGAAAATCCAATGAGAAGTGCTGTGAATATCCGTAAAAATGAAGCATCATTAGCAGAAAGGTACCGTCCCCGGCGACATAAAAGAGCATCCCTCATTAAGGCTTACAGTAAAACCGAATGCTTACGGTAAAACTATGTTTTTAAGATACCAGCCTTTGTTTTGTACCAAATATTAGGACTAAAATCCCCTCCATTTTCAGGATCAAAC
The DNA here is from genome assembly GCA_004329165.1 of Spatholobus suberectus. NCBI lineage: Eukaryota > Viridiplantae > Streptophyta > Magnoliopsida > Fabales > Fabaceae > Spatholobus > Spatholobus suberectus. Next base: position 26,995,000 of record CM014732.1, on the reverse strand, counting down.
TGTTTCAGTTATCCTAGTGTATTGTAAAGTATCTGGAAGCAGATCAGGCAGAAGAGTTGCTCAAGTACGAGAAGAATTGCACAATAGGTAGCAGTTCTAATGCAAAATGAAAAGGCAATGGCACCAGCTTCGGTTATGATAAACAGCAGCGTTTCACTTTTCAAAGTTGAAGTTCAAAACTTCATATTGACATCATATATTTTGAAATTAATATCCTTTAAAGTGTCGAGTGCACCTAAATTTGGGCAACCATTGATGAGAAACTCAACAAGTTTTCACAAATTCATAGATTACTATCAAGTTGCTCGTACTTGTCTAAAAATTTAAACAGTTGAATTTTTCATCAATAATGAATGCTGATCGCCTCTGTACCTTACACACCAATCCAGAGGAGCCAAATCCTAGATTTTGACAGTGATAACCACGTTCAAGTATAATTTTTTTCTTTGTATACTTAAAAATGAATAAAAGAAACAATATCATAATAAAGAAAAAAAAGACAGAAAATTGACCTGGCAGAAATTGACTGGGAATTTACAGCCCCCCTAGGAGCACTAGCTCGCCGCACCCTATGATCATGTTCCTTGCTAATACGCATTGCAGCAACCTCCTTTTCCATAGAAGCTACTTCCCTACGCATTTTTCTGGCCTCAACTTCCATAGCCTTGTTCAACGTATCAACCTTCTTTGCCAACATCTTCCAACATTAAAACAACAAATTGAATTAGAAGAGGGAAAAAGTGGAATCTGCAATCTTATTTAAGAAACGAGATGATACCTCTATTGCATCATCCTTGTCTTTAAGAGTTTGGTCTTTTTCATGACAAGCTTTCCTCAAAGATATAACCTCTTTTTGCAACATGTCATACAGCATTCCTGAAACATAGTCTTCATTTTCTGCTTTAGATTTTTCAACTGGAGTACCATTTGCACTCTCATGTGTAATAATTGTCTCACTGGTGATGGTCTGATTATTGGTGTTTGCTGGCCTGTTATCTAGCCCATTTGCATCTGAAGTTGGCCTACCACCATCGAATGATCTAGATGAAAGTTTGGCATGTTTTAGTAACACATTAGCACTATTTGATCTTAGAGATCCTGATCTTGAAATTGAGTTTTTCCTTGATAGATATCCATTGGAAGAGGATGCAGAGAGACTCTCAGCTCCACCAAAAGACTGTCGTCGTGAAGGCCCAGTGGCAATGTTTCTTCCATCTGATACAGTGAATTTGGAATTACCATTAGATGCCTTAACCCTTTCTTCCAAAACTTTGAAGCGCAATTGATATTTTTCCTGTGAAATCAATTAAATTTTTTAGAAGAGGCTTTTCAATGCAATCTAGAGTTTGGAGTCAGATAAAACATATTATATACCTTCATTTGTGCCTCTGCCTTTGCAGTGCGCTCAGCTATAGCCAATTTATCACGTAATTGTTGCATATCACCCTACAAAATAATGGAATTGATTCAAGTTTTCAATAAAACCTCAACAACTCCATCTAATTTATGTGCCATCAAATAACTTCATTCTAGCACTCATTCTCGCAAATAATATCAAAAACATTTCTCACCTTCTCTTACAGTTTTTCCACTTATGACTACCTACAGGTTTCAAATCATCATTTTTGTTTAAAAGCAGGGAAGCACTTTATCATGTTAATTAATGACAAGAATATTTTTTAGGGCAATATATGGTATATAGCAGAACAATAGAGATAAAATAGTAAAAACAAATAATCTATATGCATTGCATAATGGAAAGTCACAGGGTACAAAGCTATATAAAATCTATGTTGGCACCCACACCTTAGTTTGAAACACCTGCCTCGTTTAGTAAGGCAGGAGGAGGCAACAAGAGAAATCCAAATTGCCATACCTACTTTGTTGATCATCAATTATATTTCTTTTCTTAAAATTTGGACTTAGGGCCTAACTCAACCCCACAAAACCAGCTTGTAAGGTGAGAACTGCCTAAGTTTTATAAGCTTTATTTAAGCCATATTTCTAGCCAGTGTAGGACTAAACCACCACCCTTGAGGCTGCAATTAAGGCAGCCCTGAAGAGGCCGTAACTAAGGCAAGGCTAGGAGTGACCATAATTAAGGTCAAGGTGACTTTCCAACACTCCCCTCACGCTCAGGGCTATCAGCCTGGAGCGTGGCAAATGCAAGTGGCCCAACAATAGATCTAAAATAGACTCTGATACCATCTTAGAATTTGGACTTATGGCCTAACTCAACCCAACAAAACCAGATTGTAAGGTGAGGACTGCCCAAGCTTTATAAGCTTTATTTAAGCCATATTTCTAGTCCATGTGAAACTAAATGACCACCCTTGAGGCTGCAATTAAGGCAGCCCCCAAAGAGGCGGCAACTAAGGTGGGCTAGGGGTGACCACAATTAAGGTCAAGGCAGTTTTCCAACATACCCCCTCTCTACCAGTCAGTGGTCCTCTAACCTTTGCATCAGATATATAAACATCCAACCACAATGCCAAGAAGACTAGTGTCAAAGATTAGAACAGGAAAAACGACATATATCTTAGATATGACACTCTTTGAAAGCATCAATCAATAGGAGTATTTTGTGAACATCTGCTACCAGAAACATCCAAATAACTTGAAAAGACAAAGCAGAAAGCAATTTCAGAGCTGTTTACATGCCTGGAAAAATTTTCTTTCTTCTAGCCACTGTTTCACAGGCATCACTTTATCATTAGCATCTTTCCACTCATTTGCAACTACAGTCGCAACCCTGTTTGCAGTAACTTTGGCACGAGCTACTTCCCGCTCCAAAATTTTCCTTTCCTCCTATGTCAACTTTGAAGGTTAGAACTTATAAGCAGCTAAGAGCATCTGCAACAGACTCAACAACAAACAGTATATATGATGAGTATCTAAATAATGGTAATAATTACATTCATCTCTTGCACTTTACGCTGGTAATCGCGGACAGCATTAGCAGCAGCCCCACCAGCCAAGACAGCCTCTTCAAGCTCACGAACAGTTTGGGTTAATTTTTCAACTTCAGCAACCTTTTGCCGAAGCATTTTGTCCAAGATTTTGTTCTCCTCCTAAGATAAGAGTGTAAAATACTTCATTAAATTTTGCATTTCACTCATTGAATATGTAAAATATATGCCTTACCGGCAAGTATAAGCACAAATTATATTAAAAAAAAAAAATTCACAAACCTGGCATATTTCAATCTGTTTCATTAACTCTTGATTTTTGTTTTGCAGATCATCAACCAAGGATGCTTTTGCCAAAGCAATCTGAACAGTTCTCTCAGCCTCAAGAAGTGCAGCCTCCTTCGATTTGGTAAGCCGATCTAGTGCTCTGTTGTCATCCTGCAGCTTTGCCACCTAAAAAAATATAGCAGCAAGGATAAGTAATATATACCCTTTGGCCTTGATTCTGATCATGGAATGAGACATCGAATAACTGAATTAACTACCATCCAGTCCCAGCTAAAAGCCAATTCAATGCATAACATAGCCATCAAAATGTACCTCCATCCTAGCAAGCTTGAGCTCTGCCTCCAGGGGAGTGATAATAGCTTCAATAGGAGGCATTTCATCATCTTTCTGTGCAGCATGAACCCTTCTAAGCGTGGCTTCTGCAGCAAATTGAGCAGCCAGTGCTGCCTTTTTCTCCTCATTGATTTTTTTATCTCAAGGTTCTGTCAAACATAATACTAGCATTAAGTGGCACTGAAATAATGGTTATTGAGAAGTGAAGATAAAAAATCCAATGAGGCAATAACTACTGTAACTACTAGTACTACCTTACTTTCCAGAAGAACTTCAGCTGCTTTTAGCTTTTCATCCACCTTGTTCAGCTCATCTGTTAGCTGAGACGATTAAACAAATGAAAACGTGTCACAGTATTGAAATTTGAAATTTTTAACTACCAAAATCTTCCTTACATACAGATTTCAAGTAGCAAAAGCCTCGCAACATTTATACTTGAAGTCAAAGAATTGTTAAAAGCATGTGGCTCTAGGGAGATGAGAACATTTTGAAGTGAATGTTTGCAGTAGTGCATTGTTTTGCTTTGTCAAAGATAACAAGGAAAACAGAATGTAGTAGTTGACTGCTTCAATGGAATACTTGATCATACCATGTAATACCTAGGTTCCTTGTGATAAAAAAATACAACTAGTAAAAATTATAGCTTATCCTGGACCTTGTAACAAAAAAGTTGAGGACAAACAAATAATACAGAATTGTCACACAACTAATAGTACAGTTTCCTCGTCTATCATCTCAGCTTTTGAAGATTATTATATATCATATATATTCAAACTCAAGTTATTTAATTTATTGCTGCTTCTGTAACAAAAAGAGTTCGCAGCAAATTCACTAGCCAAATATTAAATTCACTGTATGAGAGCAAACAAATAACCAAAGGACCTATTATCTTCTAATGACTAATTGAGTCTATGCTTTAATCAAGCAAAGCAGAAATGCCTAATTCGATGGTTCATTGAGATAGACGCCATTCCATCTTCCAAGTTGACATAAAATACAATTTTATTTTATTTTCTGAAAAATTACAAAGCAGATTAACAGCATAGGGTGTTTAGAGAATGTCAAGAAGAAAGATACCTCTTCAACCCCCTTTTCCTTAAGACGCTCTGAATTCCTCAAGGACTTAATTTCCGCTAGAGCCTCCCCAAGTTCTCTATCTTTCTCTGCAAACGAGACACTAGCCAATCCAGTAACGTAATAAAATAAAATAAATCAAACTAAACTACTACGAGTCATTTTTTATATAAAGATTATTGACTAAATACAAAAATTAAACACATTGCCATATATAAACAAAGTTCATGCGCGTTTTAATTAATTATTTTTAAGCTTAATTTAGCAAGCTCCGGATAGAGAATTAGAGAAAGCAGCGATTATTTATTTTTGGCTTATAGCACAATCGTGAGCTATTTATTTATTTCTTTTACAGAAAGAGAAGTTAGTGACATAGTGAAATTGAAGTTGAAATGGTGCATGCCTCGGAGTTCGTTCTGGAGGCGCGTGAGCTCTACGCGGACCGGATCGGAGCCGTGGAAGAGGGAGATGAAGTCGTCGGAGGGCTTCTTGGGGCGAGGCTTCAAGGCCTTCCCGTCGGGGTCTCCGGCATTCCCAACGTGGGTGCTCGCCATCACAGATCTGTTAATGCTTCAACCTCATCCAAGAAGAAGAACCCTAACCATAATTTCAAAATCAAAAACTAAAGAGAGAGAGAGAGAGAGAAAGGTGTTTGTATTTGTAATGTAGTAAGTGTGTTGTGTTACTGTGTTAGTTTTTTGTTGTCGCTGTGGTGCTTTGTACTGACGTTGATATTAAGGAGTAGGCAGTGTTTGGAAGAGAAAGAAGTCGAGGCTTTTTAATTAGGGAAGATACTGATGAATGATGAGTGGCACTGAAGGGAAGTGTTGGTGATTGGGTTTGAAACAAAACCGGGTTATGTGCAATTGTGCTGCGTCATTTGCGAATTGAGAGATGCTGTACGATTCTCAACCCACCGTGAGTGTCACCACACGGTAATGAGGGAGCACGGTCCTAATCCATAAACCAAAACACTATTTTATTCTCTTGGTTTAATTATTTTTTTGGTTTTTATAATTATGCAAATTTTATCTTTTAGTTTTTATAATTAAAACAATTCATTTAAGTTTCTATATATACATTTTTGATATTGGTTTAATTCCTGTCATTTTAAACAACCACAAATTGAATAAAAAATGTCAAAAAATGTTAATTTGTGACGGTTTTACATTGACAATTTTCATTTTATGACCATTTTATTTTACGGAGTTAAGACACACTTGACGGCAAAGACTAAACCGATATCGAAAGTGCATGTATAAAGACTAAAACTGGATTATTGTTAACTATAGGGACCAAAAGGTAAAGTTTGCACAACTATAGGACCAAAAAGTAATTATACCTATTATCTTTTAGTTAAATTATTGAGTAGTTCTTTGAATTTTTGAATAATTTTTAATTAGGTTTTTCTATTAATTTTTTTAATTGAGTTCATAATTTTTTAATATTTTAATTGAATTCCTAAAGATAAATTGTTATGAATTCTATTAACTTGGACGGAATATTCTTTAATAAGGACTCAATTAAAAAAAATTAGTGTAGAGACCTAATTAAAAATTACCTAAAAGTTCAGGGACTTACTTAATAGTTTAACCTTATTTTTATTTTTTTATCTTGATCTATCTTTATTTTATTCTAAAAAAAGGGAAATTATAGAAAAGGACAGAAAGCATATCTCAATATTCAAATATTGTCGCATTATTATTATGTAGCTAAAATTTCAACAATCTAAGCATTGACTTAAATGAAACACACTAGAATACTCGCATAGACATAATTTATACTATAAATTAAATAATTTAAATTAAATGAATGATTTGGTTATTCTAAATTAATTTTTACATGTTATATATTTTTTTTATTCTAAATAGTATATAAATGGACAATTTGGTTACTCTAAATTAATTTTCCACTTTATAAAACATAAAAAATCTCTACTTTATAAACAAAGAATTGCACTTTTGGTTTCCATATAATTCTCAATCTGCGATTTTGATCCCCTGTTTTAAATTCTGTGATTTTAAACCTCTAATTTTTAAAAATTCATGATTTTGGTCTCCCTATTTTAATTTTGCAATTTTAGTCCCCCAATTTTGAAAAATCATCAATTTTTATTTTTAATTCCGTGATTTTAGTCCCCAAATTTTAAAAATTCTCAATTTTAGTCTAACCGTTAAATGTTCATTCATTGATCGTTAATGTCTCAACGTTGACTATGACGTGGCATTACTCTATTCAGTAGATAACGTTAAGGCATTAACGGTCAACAGATAAACATTTAATGGTTGGACCAAAATTGCAAAATTTTAAAATTTGTGGGACTAAAATCTCAGAATTAAAAACAAAATGACTAAAATTGTGAATTTTTAGAAATTGGAGGTACAAAGTATTTACTGCTTTTGTCAATGACTAATATCTGTCGGAGAATTGGCTAATCACTTTTAATAAGGTATCTTTTTCCAACCACATTTTTTTCATCTACAAGGCTCAAATCCAAAACCTTACTAGACTATCATAATATTAGTAAATTAAAGGTTAAATTATTGAATAGGTCCTTGAACTTTTAGGCAATTTTTAATTAGGTTCCTGTACTATTTTTTTAATTGAGTCTTTAATCTTTAAAAAAAAAATAATTTGGTCCCTGAGTTAACTTCGCAAATGGCAATCAAACGAAAGTTAACCCTAGGGACTCAATTAAAAAAATGTAAAAGATTAAGAACTCAATTAAAAAAATAATAGTACAGGAACCTAATTAAAAATTGTCTAAAATTTCAGAGACTTACCCAATAGTTTAACCTTATCTTTTTGTCTCAACACCTTTTTTAAAAAGGAATAAATAATAAATAATAAATAATACTCCTACATAATAATGTAAAATCTGTTTATTGTTAACAAATCATTTTTTTAAGGTACGAATAGTTAGATATGTTAAGTTTGTTAATTTTTATAATAATTATTTTAAAAATTATATCAAAGATGCTTTTTAATTATATATTGGAATAATATTAATCATTAATTTTTATTACTTTAAAATAATAGTAGAGATATGTTTAAAATTTAAAAATAATTATAATATAAATAAAAATATTAATTATATTTTTTCATTTACATTTTATTCTCTTAAATGTATAGATAAAAAAAACAGATGAAATAATTTTGCCATTTTTTAATTTCTTTTTCTTTGTTTTTGACTAAATTACTAATTTATCCATTTATTTAATTGATTCAATTTAATCCTTTTATTATTAAAAAGTTTAACTTAATTCCTTAATTTTTAAAATCGAGTCTATTACATTTTAGTCTCTTAAATGTAGAGATAAAAAAACAGATGAAATTATTCTGTCATCTTTTTTATTTCTTTTTCTATGTTTTTTAAATAGTTAAGGTTAATCTACTTCAATCCAATTAATTAAAAGAGTCGTACCTTTTAGATTTCATCTCTACCTTTGTCCGTAAGGTTATTGTTTTTTTGATATACCGTAAGGTTATTCTTTCTTCGTTTGACGCACATCAAAATGGAGCGGATGGACTTTATGAAGAAAATTAGTTTTAAAAAATTTTACTTACGATAAGAATATGATGATACCGGTACAAATAACGCAGCGGTTGGCTGCAACTTTTGTTTTGCTTTTTTTTTTTTCTAAAATAAAAAAGAATATAAGTTTAGAGAAGTTTCAAAAATAAAAAATAAAAAAACTATATTTGAAGCAAGAAAAAAAAAACTAAAAAATAAAAGGAGCTTTCGCATGGAAATAACTTATCTATTTTGAGATTACCGAGACTTCTCCTTTCTAGTAATGTTACTTCCAAAGAATTGGGTATACGACCGACCCAGACTGCAAAATAATTAGTCTAATTTTTTTTTCTCTTGCCTACATCCGTCCTGCATAACCCGCAAATTGACGGGCTAGCCCATGGGCCATCAATAAAAAATAAAAATTAAAAAATATAATAAAAATTAAAAAAATATTAAGAAATACATTGACAAGAGTATGACAAGTTAGCTCCTTTTAATTAGTCCCTGTATGCATTAAATAATTTAAACTGACAAAAATATACAAAAAAAATACACAAAATAGTTAAAGATTACAAACAATACATGCATACATAGAAATCAGTTCAATTATTAAATATAACTAACTATTAATTATTAAATATAGCTATTAGTAATTATAAAAGATAGTTATAGTAATTATTAAATATTATGTAATTACTAAATATAACTATTTATTAATTATAGCAAATCCATATTATGCAAGATTAGAAATTGAAATTCGCAAGTCACATAGTTTGTGCATAACTAAAAGTACCCAGTAAATAGCATTGTGCATATGGCATATAAGTTGTATTATGTAAATATTATAAATATATAAAGTATTATACAAAGTATTATAAATAAGTAGCATTTATTTTAATTTTTTAATATTTAGTTTGAAATTAAACGGTCTACGAGTCAGCCCATTAGCTTGTAGACCAAACCCATTTAACCACGAGTTATGCAGACCAAGCTAAAAAAGTCTGCATTTAATTGTGTTTCATATTTAAAGGCTTGTAGCTCATGCAAGCCACTGGCTAAACAGGTCGCCCCCGAACCTTGACCCATATACCAAACACATATAGCGTGTTTGAATTCAAGTTTCTTTTTATTGAATGTGAAATAAGGAAGTGAAAATCAAACCAAACAAACACTTATAATCTCTAAATCAAACGAGTTTACATTAAACAATATTCTTCACAAAACACATTAGTATTAACTTGGGTCTATAACAATTCTACGAGTGAAGTATCTAGAGGACCTGGATTCTCTATAGTCATATTTTTACACATTTGGAATCCTTAAATAAATATTGAATGGTTTATATTTATTCCAATAAATTTAATTTAAAACACATTAAGATTTGAATCATCCGATCTTTATCCAACAATTATAACTATTTGATTGTTGAAACGTAAGAAAATTTTAACTCTGGTTCTAGCATCTAGCCTCAACTTCGATGAGCAGTGGCAATACGAAAACAAGTAAGGTGTGGCAAGGCAAAAGTCTGTGTCTGTGATGTTTATTTTTTATGGATAGTTCAACAGTAGGGATGATCCCAGTGCTCATTTTCAAAGGTGTCTATAAGCGACAAGACTGGCAGGGTTGATCTTATTTCACACAATATCGACCATGAAGATGTGCAAGATCTACATGATTCATTAATAGTAGCTTAATTTACAGGATAGTTATGAAGCAGTAGGTGTGGCAAGGCAAAGTCGTCTCTACATAGAAAATTGTGGCACTTTAAAAGAAAAACTACCACAAAATTGTCTTAATTGTGACAGTTTTTTATGTGAGGACAAAATTTGTAATATTTATAATTTTGAAGTAAAAATTGCAAAAAAGTTATTTAAAAAAAAATTCACAAGATTATAAAACTTTAAGGTAAAAATGTAATTAAACCTATTAATTTATAAACATGTTCTTTCGTGCGATTAGTTCAAATAGGGGAGTAATTAAGAAAAAAATCCCAATCACATTGTGGGCTTGTTTGTTTACTTTACATTCAGATTTTTATTGTACTGTACCCATATTTTATAATAGATTTTATTATTTAAATTAATTAAAATGTGCAAAAACATTATATTGGTTTGAATGAAATTGAGTTTGAATTTTTAAATAATGTCTTGAGTTTGAGTTTTGTCAATAAAAAAAATGGTTAGAAAAGAAGACATTACTAAATATAGTTAGCTATATTTTTCAACAAAAATTAGTCATCAACAAAATCGATGAATACTTTACATCCTATAACATAGTATCAAAAAAAAATAATTTGTTAGACATACTTTTTAAATGGGAATGAGCTTGTATTAAACAAGGAATAGTAGAGGATGAGAGGGTTATCAATTTTAAAAAAATAATTTTAAATTCTTCTATAATATTTTTAATTAATTTCTCTACTTTTTTAACTAATTAATTATTGAATGTATTTTATTTTATTTTAGATATATATTTTTTAATATTTTTATAAAATAATCAAAAAATTAAGAAGATTTACATATCATTACTCTTTCTCAAATATTAGAGAGGTAGCATATGTCATAAAATATCTTAAAGACGGATGATGAAGACGTGGTACACGTGTCATTGAAGCTAAGGCCGCAAAAACTTACACATGTTTCATGGAAAAAGAATGATCTCACACGTGTAGGTTTAATCGTGACAATTCTTTGGCTGCCCGATAATTAAAAATGAAACAGAAACGTAGGGGTGACGAAGCACTAGAAGAAAGATAGAATAGAATAGAAGGGGTGAGCGCACATGCGAGTAGAGAAGGCATAAAGTGCACACGTGTCATGACAAAACTTGAATCCAATTGCAACCAATGAGAGTGTTTGGGACACTTTTCTCTGGATGGGGAGCCTCATGTCCCGTTTGCGGGACAACTGCATTATTCATTTTGTCTTTAAAAAAAAAAAAAGTGACATTGATTGATTTAAGCTGAACATGAGTTATTACTTCGTGATAGTCCAAGTGGTAAGAAATTTTATCATTCTTAAATAAACTTTCGTAGTTAAATCATATAAATAAAAATTAGGGTCCATTCATCAACTCAACTTGAATTAATTAGAGTTCAATGTAAATTTCAAATATCAAGAGAGTAAGATAAAAAAATAAAATTAAACACAATTTTATTTTAAAATATGTTAAATTAAAAATGAAAAATAAATCTTCTTTTAGATTGAAAGATTATTATAACTAACAGAAATACAGACGCAACTTGTGCCTGTGTGTTTGCATTTTTAATTTTTTGAATAAGACGCTAATTTTAATATACTGCAATAGTTTTTTTATTATATATTATGTGTATATTAATTTTAGTTTATTAATTTATTTTTTGAATGGAAAATTTGAAAGGGAGAAAGAAAAAGATAAGAAACTGTAAAATAAAATGGAAAAGTGGAGAGTAGTGGGTGGTTAAAATAGATAAAAATGTGATTAAAATTTGATTTGTAACCTCAACTGTTTCCTCAACTGAATTCACTGATAAATTTATGTGAGTTTGGGAGCAAAGATGTTTTAAAACAAGTGGAAATGAATCAGGCATACACCTTTTATAATAGTTATAAATTTAATTTTTAATTAAAAATTTTAAATAAAAAAACTTTACCTTTAATATATATTTAATCAAAATCAAATTTACACAATCAAATTTGCAAACACTTAGGCAGGTACAGATTGAATAAAAGTTTAATACTTTATATAATCCTTAAAAAATATATATATATTTTTGGCTACCATAACATTACTGCCAAGTATCCATCAATTGTGCCGATAATTAATCTTCGCCGAAAAACTTGATTAGCCACTTTTAATGGGGTCTTCCCTCCCAACTAATCCTTAAAAAATATGGTGTTAATTATATTGATTCTTAAATTATTAATTATTAAAATAGTTGCTGATGCTGTTAACTCATGAACTAATTTAACTAACGAAAATTCATATTTAAAAACTTCTATGATAGCTGATATGTTTTAGAAATTAATTTAATTAATGTAAATTTTTTTAAGAATAATTTAACTATTTATTTATTCATTTGTTCATGATTGCCAATAATTACCCTCCTCTTCCACGTTATTGTCGAGAAATTCTAAGGTATTAATATTCTGAATGCGTTCATAAAAAATAATAATAAATACTTTTTAACAAAAATTACTTTAAATTTTATTAATATTAAACTTTTAACCTATATAGATATGTGTCTGCGTGTTTAGGAAACCAATATATAGTAAAATTAGAGTATCTCATTGCTATTCTTTATGTGAATTCATTGCTAAAGATCGAAGCTTATAAAAAGAAAACATTTCTAAAGTTAAAACTGCCACAATATTTTGTTTGTATGGTAATTTATATTAAGATAACTTTCACAATTTTTGAAATGATAGTCAACTAAATTACTTTAGACAACACTTCTACCAATTTTATCAACAAATATTTATTGTCTTCACATTAGGGTACACTTTAAAAAACAAATTGTGAATCTAAAACATAATACTAATTTTTGTTTGAATATGGAGAGAAAATGAGAGAAGAACAGGCGGAGAGAAAAAGAGAACAAAAAATTCTATTATTTGGATGAAGAGAAAAAAGAGAGAGAAATAATAATTTTACATCCTTTTATTTGATTAAAAGAAGATAGGGGAAATAAATATAATTATATTAAATGATTTTTATATCTTTTAATATAATGATTAGTGAATAAGTAGACAAATTTATCTTAATAAAAATAGAATATTACAAGAAGTAGAAAGAAAATAAGAAGGATAGAAAGAAGAGAGAAGAAAATGGGCAAAATTTTAAGATATACGAATTTAGAAGGAAAAAGAAAGAAAGAAAAAGTTATTTGGTTGAGTAGAAAGATGGAAAGAAAGAAAATAATATTTTTATATAAAAAATAATTTCTATCTTTATATTATATAAAATAATATATAAGTGTAATAATATTTTAATAAATTAAAAATTAAAAATTATTATTCAATATTATGAACACTTAAATTATAACATATATTTTTAAATTAAATAAATAGTTAAATTATTGATATTTTCTTGCTTTGAATAAATCTAAACTAGAAACATAAATTATAATTACTAGTATTTTAACCTGTGCATTACACAGAATAAATATTTATTTTATATAACTTAAATTTATAATAAATAAATATTTTTGAACATATAGGTTATATTTTAATTTATAATAAATAATTGTTGTAATACAATATACAATATTAATTTTTAATTATTGATAATTTCTTTAAAAAATATATTGAAATTCAATTTAGAACTAAAAATATTGAAAATGATAGATTGAAGGAGATAAGAGGTTAAAAAATTCCTAAAAACGCTCTCATTAAAGAATGATAGCTAAAAACGCTCTTGTTAAAAAATAACAATTAAAAACATTCTCGTTCAAGATAGCTTATTCTTATTTAATATATAGAAGGATTTTAATTAAAATAAACAATTTTTAATTGAAAAGTATTACAAATGACCGTCTCATATAGAGGTATTTATAGACAAGTAGTAGAGGGTGAGTTTTTAATTGATTCTTACCTAATTCAAAATTTTAGATTGAAGTTATTCAGTTGGATTTAAACTAAAATCGATTAAGACTTAATAATATATGAAATTAGACTGGGTGGACCTAATTTATTAACATATCATATAAATTTACATTATGTATAATTAAGCATACAATTAAAACAGTATAAAAATAAAATTAAGGTATATTTTATGGTATGTATTTTAAAATAAATAATATTAGTATAAGTATAATATCATGTTATGAGAAGAGAAAAAAGGTCATGCACTGACAGTGTAAAACTGTTTTACACTGTCATTCAATCACAAACCACCATGTATGGCAAGTTTGTTGACTTTTACAATAATTATTTTAAAAGTCATAACAACGGTAATTTGTGATTGGTTGATAATATAAAACTTTTTACATTGATAGTGCATAACCATTGAACTCTTATGAAAAATGTTATTTATTAAATTAAATTTTTTTAATATTAATACATAACTATTAAAAATATATTTTTTCTTAAATAACGTACAAATCATTGGGTTGGATTAGAACAATTAAAAATATAGTTCAAACTTATCTTCAAATTATGTTAAGTCTAATTTCTAAAATATAAATTCAATAAAATTAACTTTAAACGGAATATGATTGGTGAAACAAGATAGATCATAAACATCTTTATTCCCAAATCAATTGTTGTGACTAGGTTATTATAATTATAAATTTAAGTTATGTAAAATAAATATTTATTTTGTGCAATGTACAGGTTAAAATATCTATCCTATATATTAAATGAGAACAATTATCTTGAACGAGAGTATTTTTAGCTTGTATTTTTCAACGAGGGTGTTTTTAGTTGTCATTCTTCAATAAGAGCATTTTTAGGAATTTTTAAACCTCTTATCTCTTTTAATCTATCATTTTTAATATGTTTAGTTTTAAATTGAATTTCAATATTTTTTTAAAGAAATTATGAATAATTAAAAATTAATATTGTATTTCAATAATTGTTTATTATAAATTTAAAATATAATTTATACGTTCAAAATATTTATTTATTATAAATTTTAATTATAATATAATTTATATATATTCTGAAGTATATATTTATTATAAATTTAAGTTATATAAAATAATATTTATTCTGTGCAATGCATAGCTTAAAATACTAGTTAACTTTAAATGGAATATGATTGGTGAAACAAGATATATCATAAACATCTTTATTCCCAAATCAATTGTTGTGACTAGGTTATTATAATTATATTCAACAAAATTGAATTGAAAACTTATCATTTGTCTAAAATGAAAAGTCATTTCAGATAAAACTAAGAAGTTACAAATATGATGACTACATAAGTTTTCTCTAATTTTTCTATTACATATTTGATTCACTTTATTTTAAAAAAATAAAATTACACATCTTTGTCAAATTCTGAAAAAAAAAAACAATTATTTTTCCACGTTTAAACTAAACTAAACATACAAGAGAGATTAATTTTTGCTTTCGTTTCACTGTTAATTTTCTCTTCTTCTTTTTTCCTACATTTGTTTTGCAATACCAATCCAAAGAAAATTCTTGGAAACGTGTTTCTTTTTTCTCTCATGATATATTTTTTTCCCAATTTCTTGCATACCAATCGAAGTCTAATTAAAATTTATGGTAGTTGTGATTTTTAAGATAATTATTATAAAAGTCAACAAATTTATCATATATTACAATACTGTCTTTATATATTAGAATAATTATTTTGAATGATAGTATTTTTAGGAGTTATTCTTTAACGAGAGTATTTTTATGAGTTTTTCTTCAACAATAGCATTTTTAATAGTTTTTCTTAATCTTTCATCCCTTTCAAATTTTCCCTTTTATTTTTATTTTTAAATTAAATTAAATTTTTTTAAAAGAAATTATGAATAGTTAAAAATAACTTTGTATCATAATATAAATTGTTTATCATAAATCTAAAATATAATTTATATATTTAAAAAGTATTTATTTATTATAAATTTTAATTATAATATAATTTATATATTCAAAAATATTTATTTATTATAAATTTTAATTATATAAATTAAACATTTTTCCTGTACTTGACACACTAAAATATTAATTATAATTAGATGAGAACAAAACTTAGATAACAATATAAAAACACTCTACATCTTCAAAACATAGAATATTTACTTTTAATTTTAATCAAACGTTTAATTTCATCCGTGAAAGGGGTAAGGGAAAAAAAAATTGAATCATTCAGCAACTTGGTCCCCTGCGCAAGCGTGCACTGGCTTGATTGCAAAATATCAAATGAAATCCAAAGTTTGTCTCACCCGTCACACGGTTCGTTTCCACACATGTTCGGACACCTTCGTGCAACTGTCTGTACCTGTACGGCTTGCTTGATAGTTGATACCACACGCATACCAATAGAAGGCCATGTTTGATGTTTCTACAAAGGATAAACACTCGTTAACAACTTCAATCATTGGTTCAGTGTGCCAATCATTTTTCAATTATATTGATGTCTTTGATTTTTAATTTTGTCGAAGAGAAAATAAAAAAGTAATTTTCTAAAAAGTTAAGAGTTTCTCTTTTTAATTTAAATTTTTAAATTTTTTCTCTTTTCTTATTTTTTCTCTCCATTTAAACAAACATAGGAATACACTAATATTATAAATATTTTCTTTAAAATATTTAATGAAAAGGTTCCAATTACGAGGGATTTTATTTGAAACAAATTGCAAATTGTCATCCAAATTTCACCTCCGTGTTTTAGTGCTTTAACTTAATTTAGTTGGAGGTGTTAAAAAGCGAAAAGAAAAACAGATAAAAATAGAAACTATGTTTTTTTATGTAGAAGAGAAAATACTAGAAAAAATTATGGCTCAATTTTTTCCTGGATAAATAAAATAAAAAAGAGAAAGTTTTGTTTAAGTGAATATTTTACTCAATTACTTTCTTATTTATCCTTATATTAAAAAGATATAAATATTATTTAATATAATTATTTTTATCTCACTTTCTTTTTCAAACAAACAATAAATTGTTATTATTTTCTTATCTTTTCTTTTTCTCTTCTTTCAAATTATAAAAAATATTTTTATTATTTTTCTTCTATTTATTTCATTTTTATATTTTCTCTTCTCTTATTTTATTATCGCATCCAATCAAAATACAAAATTTCTAATTATCTTAGTCATTTAAAGTTTTACCATGTCAACTTTTATTCATATTTTCATTGAAGACACATACGTGTGTTTGTTTTCCAAATATTCTTTCAACTAAGGGGAAAAATATTTAAATAATTAAAAAAATATTTTTCTAAATACTCATTCCCAAATTATTTACCAATCTAGTCATCTTTTTAACAAAGATAAGAAATCCGCTTTTCTATTACCTATTTTTCAATGGCAGTTATTTATTTATTTACAAGGGAAATTGGCTTTGCCAATGCCGATTTTCCAACTGCCATTTTTTAAATTAAAATATTATTTGTGTTTTTTCAATTAGTTTAGGGTTTACATGTGTTAGAATTAGGGTTTTGTGTTAAAATGATGCATTTTAAGTGTAAAAAAAATGATCAAATTGTAATATCTTGATTAAAAAGATTATATTTATGAATAATATAATAATTAATATTGATCAATCCCACATCAAAATTACAAATACTACATCAAAATTAATTTTTTCCTAAATGGTGACCGGTCTCATATAGTGGAGGATGCCTATTATGTGTAAAAAGTTGATGGTGTTATCTACATTGTCATTGTTGTTTTTCATCATCGATGGGTGACTCATCTTGCTGCACATTCTCATCCTACTGCACCATATGTTGAAGAACTAGTAGTAGTAAGGTGGGGGAATGATGGGACTTCAAATAAGAACAAATTTTACAAATAAACATTAGCTAACTACGAATTTCCAACTTTTGCACCAAACAAATTGCTAATAGAATCATCTCTAGTGGATGTGAAGGAGTGCCTATGAATGTCAAAATGATTTAGACCATCTTATTGTTACAGAGTGTAAGCGAATAAGCGTTGATGCGATTCCGTGATCTCGACAACTGGCAATGGATTGTTAAGGAATAAAATGGGGTGCAAGTCACTATCTAGGCAATTGTTTGGCTACATTTTCAGAGTGACTAACAGTTGGTTGGCATAACATGACCCTGAAGAGGTGCCCCATTAAGAAGATTGGTTGTCGTCTCCTCCAAATTTGTAGCCATTGTGCATGCCTTTCAGATAAATCCCTGTAATGATTGTCCTACATGCTAATTTTGTGGACATCATCTACATCTTATGGTGGTTCCAATGGATGTTGCACTAATCCAAATTGTAATTTCACCCTATTCATTTAATGTCACTCTATAATTAAGAAACAAATTAAAACTGTACATGTGTGCCTCATCCATCCATTTGAAATGCATTTTGTGGTAAGTCAATCATCAGATCTCTCATGACATCCACACAAATTGGAAAAAAAATGGTTAATGACAATACATGATACACAAAGTATAAATAACTATATATTTTGATGAGATTTCCAACCTGGTCAATTTGCATGTGATCTATACGTGATTTGTACCCGATAACATCACCATGAGGAGATCCAATATATGATGGCCCCAGTCCACACCATCTAGTAAAAGTTATTTATACATGAATGTAATTTGTTTATATAATAAAACTACAATATATAAATAGATTTAATCCAAAATTTGTTATTCACTGATGTGCAAATAGGCATGTTAGGTCACAGTTGACTCATGGTACAATGAATGATGAGTGGTACCATGCCCAAGATTGTAATGGAATTAGGCATCCATCCATAGCATGTGCATATGGTATTGTTGCACAAAACATTTCTCTATACATGATATAGCGTCTTGTACACTCAAGATCTGCCAATAAAAGGTATTTACATCAAGTGAACCTTGTTACTTGATTTGACAGGCATCAAGACTCCCTATCAAGCATAAAATGTATGCTTTACAACAAGCACGTATTTACATATCAGTTGGTTTAAGGGGAAGGGTGACAAATATTTCTTGCAACCATTTAATTTCAGTTACCGAACCTTATATTTGATCTTTAGGAGAAACTGCAACCAAATGCGTGTAACACATTTCTTCCTAATCGTAAAAACTCGGTCCAATCACCTATCTATTTATAGAACCACCATAGGGTCAATGAAACAATTGAGATTAAATTGCCTGACATGAATAATGAGATTCCTAACGTGAATAATGATTACCTGATGTGAATAATGCCACTTTCATGTAAATAGTGTGATTATTGATGCAAATACTAATATTTTGACATGAACAGTGAGTTTTTTTTTACGTAAATAATGACAAGATGATGTAAATAATGACATTCTGATGTAAATAGTGAGATTCTTGATATGAATAGTTAGATTCTTGACATGAATAATGACATTCTAACATGAATATTGAAATTCTTAATGTGAATAGTTAGATTCCAAGTGTGAATAGTGATATTCCTGATGTGAATAGTGATTGTAATCATTTAATTGTATTCCCGTTTGATTGTAGCCAGTTTGACTGTAGTTGTTGATGCTACTAAAAAGAATCCTCTATAATTAAAGGTGGTATGAACCATGTCACTTCAAAAACTCGCACAAGTCTAAATTCTCAACATATTCATCCAAAACACTTCACATAATTCACATCCTTCTTTACAATCATGAGTTTCATAACTACATTTGTATTTTTTGTCTATTACAATGGAAAAATTCAATAATTGATCAAGAAGCTACGTTTGAATGTGAAGGAAAGCATCACACTTGATGCCTTAAAGCAAAAAAAATCAATATTAAGATCAAAGATAGATGTACGAAAATGGTGGTTGATATTTATTATCGTTACCTTATAGCCATGGGATAATGATGTGTTCAATATAGGAGTTGGAAACTTAAAGATGATGAAGGTGTAGATACGATGTTTTTTATATTTGCTTAATATGATAACCTTGGCGTGATCGAGTTATATACTATGTTGGTAAATGTTGAGTGGAACACACCCTATTCATTTACTTAAGTAGAAGACTACTTGTCTTTAGGTGCATATAACACTCAAGTCACTCTTCCAACACAACTCTATACTGTTTGGGAGACAGCACCATCATATACTTAACTAGAACATTGTTTAGCTTTCAATCTAAATGAAAATCAGCCACCTCCTAAAGACAATGTTCAAGCATAAGAGCAGGTCAATAGTGGTGTTGCCATGGTCTCCATCCATGGAGAATATGTCAGTCTATTCAGTGAATAAGAAGATCATGTTTTGATGTACTCCAACGATGACAATGAAGGCGATAACAACAACGAAGGCCATGCTAATCTAGTATATGTTGAGGTCCATGCTGATGTGAGCCCCTTATTGACCATTCATGCTTGTAGCCCACCTTAAAGTATTGGGTTGTACAAATTACCTACCTATGTGAGCCCATAAGAAACCTATCTGTTAGGATGCACTTCCCAATCAAAGAAGTCATGATGTTTGCAATCAAGCAATACCACATCACGAACTCTATAAATTTCAAAGTGGTGCATTCTAATTCACATAGATTCTATGCCAAATGTAGGAACAATGGCTGTACATGGAGTATTAGAGCAACGCTTATGAAGAAGAGTCATCTATAGGATATTTGAAAGTTGAAAAGACCTTATACATGCACACCAACAATGTTGTCTGAAGATCATCGCAAGCTTGATTCAACCATGATTTGTCAAAGTGTCATGCCATTGGTTCAAGCAAATGCATCAATCATAATGTCATTATTGATTGCTCATATATGAAGTAACTATGGGTACATCACCACCTACAAATAAGCGTGGAGGGTAAAGCAAAAGTCCATTAAAAAGGTGTACAACAATTGCGAGCAATCATATAACAATTTACCAAGATGGCTCCTCACTATGCAATATTTTGTTCCCAATATGATCGTAGACTTAGAGACCTTGTCGACCTACAATAAGATTGATTAGTTTGTGGTAAGAGAATCCTTCATTGAATTTTTTACATTTAAGCCATGCATTAATTGATTGTATGGAAAATACAAGGGGACTTTTTTTCTTGGCAATTGCTCAATATGGGAACAATAACATTTTTTCGATAACCTTTGCCATTGTTAAAGGTGAGATAGTAGACACGTGGTTCTTTTTTCTTCGCAACTTAAGAAGGCATGTCACGACCTAAAATGGCATTTGTTTGATCTTAAACAGACACGAATCAATAAGAAGTGTTTATTCATGACAGGGCAATTGATGGTCAAGATCACAAGCAACCCATGTCTACTGCATTTGATACATTGCTCAGAATTTCATAAAGGTCTTCAAGAATGCAAATATGTGAAGCAATAATGCGTTAATATATATAAAATTATTTTTTGATTTTATTCTCTTCTTAACAATATTGTCAATTGTTGCTTGCAACTTTTCAGGATACGTCTTGAATCAACTGTCATCAATTGGTACTACAAAAATTTTCATAATGAAAATCAATAGGCCACAAATTGGCTTGATTGAATCCAAAAAGAAAAATGGACTCCGACATATGATTAAGGACAACGTTTTGGTCACATGACAACTAATCTTGTTGAGTCCATTAATTTAATACTTAAGGAGATGCATAAATTATCAATTACTTCATTGGTTTACATAACCTATTATATGTTAGCTACATTATTTGCCAAGAGGATGATAAATTGCAAGGAATGGTCTCATTTGGTTGTGCATATATAGAAATTCTCATCAAGGCCATAGATGATGCTCAAGCAAAGGCTAACTCTCACCATGTTCGGAGTTTCACATAGGAACATAGCAGATTCCTAATAGAAGAGCTGTGTAGCCCATGAGAGGGATAACTTGGGAGAAATTTTAATGTTAACTTAAATACAAATCCAAGCACTACATATCCTTTGCTCACATGTTATCACTATGTGTTCATATATACATGTTGATAACATGCAACTTATTCCTCTTGTGTACATGTTGCATTATGTGTTCAATGCTTACAACAAACATTTTGGCATAGTGGCAAACAAAGGCTATTGGGCAAATTATGATGAAGATGTTTTGTATCATAATCCAAAAATGCAAAGAGATCTAAAAGGTCATCCTAAATCTACTCGTATTCGTAATGAGATAGACCTTAGGAAAAATGATCATCCAAAAGATGTGGATTGTGTCGAAATGAGGGCCATAATAAGAAAAATTATCCTTATGGTGTTAGCACTTAGTGCATTTGTATAATATTGTACATTAATATAATATAATTTGATCATTTTTTTACAATGAAAATACATCATTTTAATCCAAATTCTTAATTCTAACACATTTTAAACCATTAAATAGTTAATTATTTAAATAAAAAATTAATTCTAACACAATTACTTTTTTTTTTTTAAAAGTAGTTGGGAAATCAGCATTGGCAAAGCTGATTTTCCTTCTTAATAATAATAACAATTATCATTGAGAAATCGGTAAGGTGAAAGCCATTTCTCACCTTTGTTAAAAAAAAATAGGTAGGTAAATAATTTGGGGATAAGTATTTGGCTAAATAATTTTTTTTAATGATTGTGTAAATGTTTTTTCTTAAATAAAAGACTAATATAGGTTTAGGAAATTCCACCTCTAGTCATAATAGGCATTGAACAATCCTAGTCTTTTCCAACTCACCTTCATTGACTTCACTTGAATATAAACATCCTAGTCGTAGCTAGTTATGATTAGATAACATGAGTTCAAGCATATTGTGAAGTGTGAACCGTATTTTTCAAAAAAAGGTAAAATATTATGATAACAAACAAATTAACCAAATCAAGACGAGAAATCTACTTTTCCTGGTCAACTCAGATCTAAACAAGTTAGGGTAAATGCAGAATAAAAAGCCATAATGCTCAATCTTAATTCCCTTACACATTTGCACCTCATTTGTTGTTTATGTGATTTTATCACTAATTTCTGTTTTCTTTCAATCAATTAAAAACTAATGAACCTCTAAGATCTGTTTTATGGACTTTAGAGTAATACAATACTGGTCTGACTTGGGTTTTTTTTTAAATGTTACAGAGGGAACCTAATAATGGATAAAAGGAAAATGGTGTAAACTTTCTTTAGCAATTAGTTGATCATAATATACAAATTCTTGATAGAAATGAAAAAAGATTTAATGGCATTTTTTGTCTGTTTAGTTTTAATTGTGTATGATTCTGGTATCTAAGTTTTTGTTTTTTATCCAACTAAGTCTTTCTATTTTTAAAATTAATTTTTTGAAATCAATGAATTTTGTTTACTTAAAACTCTCAATATATTATTTTATATTAAAACATTTGAGGGTTTATGATGGGATTAAGATATGAAATAACTTTAAAAGTTTAAAAGAATTTTAGGAAAATTTTGTTAAAATTTGAAGAATTTCATAAGATGTGAAATTAAGGTTTGAAGAGGGAATTTTAAATTTATTCTGGATAAAATTTGATGTTTTAGTTGGTGAATTTTTAATAGAAAACAATTTAATCAATTTCATTTTTAAAAATTTTAAATAGAAAATGAGAATTTGAAATTTTTGGGTAAAAGAAAATCAATGGGTGGGACCAAATTTGCTAATTATGTCAAAGAAAATTGAGCAAAAAACTTCTTAGATTTGTATCATCCTGTAGGGACTCTAAACTATGAGCTTATTTTAACCTTTTAAACCATTCTTAAATCTGTGCATGTCATTCTTGCAGTACACTTCTTTTTATTTCTTCTTTCTTCGTCCCCTTCCCCTTGCTGATTTATTATCAACCTTTCCTTGGATTAAAAAAAATTAAAAAAACATATTTTTATTAAAGCAAAATGGTGTTTTATATTATGGATGCTAAAAATACATCACCTTTATATATTAGAATCTATGGAATTCACGATTGGTATTATATGATTTAATTGGATTCTTAGGTGATGTTGAAGCATCAAGAATGACTTATATCTTGCTAAAGTTGTATTGTTTGGTAATCAATAAATATATGCCAAGATACTATGCTCTAAAGTTAATCAAAAGAGAATTTGTAGAGTTTCAATTGTAAAGACTAGCACTAAAGTCATCAATATGATAATTTAAAATATATTATTATTAAACACATGATGGCCTGAAAATTTTACTTGTAAAGTTCTAAATAAGCAATGATTCAATTAAATATTGTTTAACACCTCTTTTTTTTTTTTTAAGTAATTTAAAAATAAGACACATGAAAAGTTGAAAACAATTATTTTTTATGATAATAGCCAATATTCATTTCTAATTATTTGTTAAAGTGAAAAACCAATAAGAATTTTCTAGATTTATATTGTAGCACAATAAGGACTAATGAGCATAAATATATCTGTGTCCTTATTCATCGTTGTACTTAAACCCTAATGTGAGACACCCGTACTAATTATTTGTGTATATGCATGAAAATTTAGATTATATCATTGTCCTAAATATGTTCTATGCTCTGCTACTTTTTTACATGAACGCGTATAAAATACACACACACATGTCACGAAACAAATTCAGTTACTAGTTAGTAATGTCTTTCTAATCTACCAAGAGAGAACGTATATATACATACATACACCATGGAGCCATATGTGCAACCAATGACAAACCATCAAGCAGGAAATGAAACTAAAGAGAGGAAAATCCCCCTCAAATAAAAGCTGATTTCTGAAATACAATGAGCAACTATAACCTAAAATACAGATACTATTTCTATATTTACCCCTTCAACAACTTCTATCTATCATACACCTATATAATCAACTTATTGAAACTATTTCAAAAGCACAGGAAAGCTTACAGAAAAATGTTGCACCACACTAGCAGTTGGTAGAGTAGAAAAATCATAGCATCTAATGTTTATAGCACCACAACTGGGCTTCTAGAGAATTCATTATCAAAAGGCACCAACTTCCATTAAACTTACTTAGCGCACATGATTCAGTGATCAATTTTTAAGGGGGTCAAGCTTGAAAAAAGCCACAAATAAGTTTTGAAATGCTTTACTCCCTTGGCCTGGCAAGCCATAGAGAACTCAGGGCTCGCAGTCGTGAAAAATAATCACTTATTGCGAGAAGAGCTCGAGCCGATTGCCTAGTTGTGAATATTCGAAGCATTTGTTGTAATGTTTGTTGTCGTAGATTGTCAGCCTAGTAACATGGAAAAAGGAACTGATGATTAATATTTTTAATGAGTGAGTCCATCATGTCTGGAATAGTTTAGGTCCAGTTTTTTGTGCATACATATCATTAATTACTTTTGGGCTTTCATTTAAAGCATATTCCACCTAAGGCATGCAAATAAGAAATAAACACTTACATAGTTTCCATCATTTTATTTCTATTATTCTTATTTTTTTTATTTTGGAGTTTGTCAATCAGTGGTGTTTGACATAGCTTCTATGCAACTAGACAACATAACCTCACAATCCATTCCAGTCATAAGTAGATCATTGTGCTATTTATTTTATAGCCTTTGTCAGTCTTTCTATAAAATTAATAGACAACTCTTTTTCAAAACTGAAACATAGTCTTTTTTTATTGTAAAGAAAATTGATATAAAAAACATGAAATTCTATGTAAACCTAATAGTTAATTCTAAGCTCCTAACTTTTCTTTATTTCAAAAAGAATAAAGTTGAGAAAATGGAACTAGTTGGGAAAACAAGCAGACGGTTAATTACCTGGCGAAGAAACCCCTCAAGAGTACCAAGCTTTCCCATGGCCATAGCCATTTGCCCCATGTAATTTGCCACATTTCCTGAGGAGCCTAATGAGCTGGGTGAACCATTAGCCAATGTCTCAGATAGTGACTGCTGCAATGCATCCATTCCTTGGGAAAGAGCATCTTCAGCCTGCTGGGATGACTGTTGCAAGTTGTAGATGCCCATCAATTGTTGCTCAGTTAAAGGCTCCAACTGACTTACAAGAAGCTGCAATAGTGCCAATCTAATCTTAGACATGCATAACATGATAAAAGTAAATGAACTTTAAAATTCAACACCAAAATCAATATTGTCAAGATAAAATTGATAATTGAGAAGTTTCTTACCTTGAGAAGTTCGGATGAGCGAAAGCCTCCAATCCACATGAAACACCTCTCAGCTGGAGTCTTCCACATTCCTGATAGAATGTGGAAAACATCAGCTTTTGCTGCAATACCTTTTAGCCTGAAGATATCATCAAATTGCGTCATGAAATTGTCAACAATGGTTCGAAGTTCAATATCTCCAGCATGAGAATTTATTGCAGCCCTTAGCTCATTGGTTTGTCTATTATGCTCTTCTAACCATCGTGCATACTCTACATCAAATGCCATAGCACCTATATAACAAGATGATTAAATTGAATTAGGATTTGAAACAAAGAACAAACTTTTGCAAAACCCTTCTTATGACCACCCATTATACCGAGTATCATGTTGTCAGAGTTCAAAATCACATAGTAGGCTTGCATTACATATGATTCAGTCAATCACAACAAATAACACCAAGCTCTATGGTGTATTAATGAAGTATTTAAGTGCAACAGAAATGATGTAAGATGCAACCAATTAATCAATGTTTGCCAATGAAAAATAGGAACCAATGTAAATGTAATCCAACTAATATCTTCACAGGAAACATTGGTTTGTTTCATGAAAAATAATCGTATCACAGACAACTTCCTGGAAAACTTATTAGTTCTTACATACAGACTAATTGCAGAGACCCATGTATTATAGTAGGAAAAGAGATAATGCTCTATTCTAGTGAAGTTAAATGCCACTGACAACTACAAGAATATTGAACATAACATTAAGCAAAAATAATTAAAGTGATACATAGATTTATTGACCTACATATGCATAAAGCCATCTATTAAGGAACAGGTGGCCAAATTTAACCCTTAAATCATGAATCTACAAATCAAAGCTTATTTCCAACACACAGAATGTTAAAGGAAACTTAAGTCTGATTAAGATAAAATTAGCCACAAATATTTTGGAATGTAGAAATTCCATGTTCGGTAGTGACAACAACTCAATAGCAGTGCCTTATTATGCCAAATTGTCAATGCAAAAATTTACAGATAAACTAATTACAGGATGCATATTCTTAATTGAATGTCAAACCAAGTGTTTATTGCTTTTGTATTGACTATGAATTTATTATTATCACTTAATACATCACCTAAAACCACTCCAAGGAAAAAGGATTTTAATCCAATAATTTGTTCCAAGTTTGAAGCATATAATTGGAGGTACAAGATGTTTAAATACCATTTCCACTCATTGACTGGGCTTGATCATTAGCGCTTGAAATAAATATTCCCTAAAAAAGATAAATATCCAAATTGTAACACATTATGTAGTAATATAATATAATTAATGAAAGCTTACAAAAAAAGGGGCTTAAAAAGGATAAGTATCAAATTTTGAATAGAAACAATAAATAAAAGTACACAACCAAACCTGCTGGCGAGCTCGTTGGAGCTCCTGCTCAAGTTGGGTCAGTTTCAGCCTACTGCTCTCTAATTGTTGCACATATGCCTGGATGAAGAGAAAGAAGGATGTATAAAAAAAGTTAAAAGTAGGAAATATATATAAAATATACACATTGAACAACTAACCAAGTTATAACACAAGATAATTTTACTAGTTCATCTATAATTAACAATAGAAAAGGTCTTACCTTTTTCCTCAGTCGACTTTTCCTGGCAGCCTCACGATTTTGTGCAAGCCGTCTTAATGTCTGAGTAAAAAAAGGAAAAGAAAAGAAAAATTAACGCATAATAACAAAAGACTTATGCTATATGAACACAATTACTGCATACAACCTTTTGATCTGATTTATCTTTTGATCTTTCACTGGATTCACCCCTTTCCAGCTGCCAAACAACAATGAAGCACCATATTTAAGTGTACAAATAAGCATGCTTTTGTATATTTGATAAAATTTTAACAAATGAAAGGAAAAGTTATTCTTAATGTCACATCATAAGATTTATAAATCTAAACTCTAAAGGGCATAGCCAAAAGGCATTAAATTGACGAATAAATTAAATTGAAGATGCAGAATAAACTATAATTGTGAAAGTAAATAATTACCCTTTGATTTTTGTCTTCTGTATCATCTGTTGAAGTATCAGTCCTGGGGCTAGCATCAGCCATGTTGGTCTCTCCCCAGTTCTCACGATGACCAGTAGATGTTGAAGCTAGAGTTGGTTGTGAGTCTTTTTGTAATGGTAATGTTTGAGACCCAACAATAGCAGTAGAGAGGTTTATATCTGATGTTGCAATTGACTGCATCTTACATATAGGAGAAGAGCGTGACATGCAATAATTCATTATATTCTATGACTTATTGATTCTTGGTAGCACATAACCATATAAAGAAGATAAGAAATTACCTTATTTAAAGCACTAAATTGAATATCAGCACCTAGAGCTTGGCTATTTGATTTCATTTGATTAAACATCGAATCTGAAAGATAATATAAAAACAAAAAGGTAATAAAGGTTTGGTATGGTGCCAACATAAAGGGGATGGCAATCCTAATGTCATGCATTTCTATCATTATTTATTCAGTTATATATATATATATATATGTATATATATAAATGTTTTTTGAGTCAAATCAAACATTTTTAGTTTAACTTCCGGTTATTCTATTTCAACAACAATTCTACATCTTTTAATTGCTTTTGAGGGATCATACTTGAGGAAACACATATTCCTTTAGCAAAATATAGAAAATGAAGATGAAGGCTTATGTCAATAATAGCTTAGGAAGAGGTGAAAACCATAAGAAAAAATGTGACTCATTTGATTTCCAATATAAATTATACACCATCATCAAGCACATAGTTTGGGAAGAGAATACTAAACCATAGTGAATACACAAAGTTGTGCTTAAGCAAACAAAGTTCCACTAGAAAAATCAAGATAATAGATTTTATCTATAAGGTACAAATAAAATGATAGGCTTATCTTAAAAGCATTATACCAACCGCTTATGGACACAACTGGAAAGAATATCATATTATTCCTTAGTTGGTATACAATAATCTAATTTGGCACAGAAGCCAAGCAAAAGAATCCTAAGTGCACATAGAATATTCATACAGTGAGCAACATCTTTCATAAAAATAAAGATTACCCCAAGAGGTAGGAACAAAATAGAAGGGCTTATGTTAGGAGAAGTTACAAACAAGTGCAATCACTTGGAAAGGATATGATTCTATTTTAAATACACAACATTGGCAGGCTCAATGATACAAGAAATGGGAGTATTAGACAAGATATTAAATTCACAAAATAGCAATTCACAGCAACAATAAAATGCCACACAAAAAAAAATAAAAATAGTCCAACTGTTACAGATCAAAACATGAGCAACATACTTCTGCTAAGATTGATGGTATCCTCAACGCGAAATCCAAGAGATTGCTCTAGGTTTCCAAATTCAGAAATTCGAGAAGGATGAACATTAGTTGCTTCTATGCCCCTGAAAACCAAAATCATGACAACATGCAAAAAAAGTTGTTGGATGCATATCCAATTATCCAGGCAAGTCTGAGAAAGTCGTGCAGCCATTGACAAAATCCATGTTCTCAAGCAAAAGAAAAGTCCAACTTGGACAATCAAGATCTAACAATAAATCCACGAGAAAATTCAAACTAGAAAAGTCATAGTAAACTTTTAAGCAAATCTAAAGCCACCAAGAAAAAGGAAAGCCTACAAGGTTGTATAGTTTCAATTTCAACTTCCAAGAATTAGAAGCAACTATGACATTACTTTTCCGTGAGTATCAATGAATCACTATAATGAAGTGAACAAAAGGATTTGTCTCCACTCTAGAATAAAGAATCCCCTATAAGCAGCAAAATCAAAATATAAAAAAGTTTTCATTATTTTCACCTTCCAAGCTTTCCTCTGCAATCTTGTAACCGATAAGGCCTAATTTCAACAACACAGTGCAGTTCCCCAACAACATGAATAGTTTCAATTAGTTACATAAGAGTTATACTAGACTAGTAAATATTGACCATATAAACAACCTTCCCACATGAGAATTATATATTATATAATAAAACAAAACAAACTTGATCCAAGAAAACTATCATAAGACCAATAAAGAACACAATAAACATAAGGGTCCTTTGAAAAATTACATGGAACTAGAAGAAGATGGCAATGGAGGAGCGTAGCTTGGCATCCCGTTCACAACCTTGTTAGTGTCTTGAGTGTTAACGTTTACCGTTCTACTTCTGCTACCCATCAATAACCATGCTCAGCACAACGACCATCTTATCTCTCCACAAAGCTTAACCCAAAAAGATCCTGAATCCATTTCACAAACCATACAACAACTTTAGTAAAAAAAAAAACCTCAAGCACACAAAATCTTCAACAAAGTAAAATTCTAGACAAACTAACTTTTAGGCGAGCTTAAGAAACAGGAATAAAGACAAAACAACCCCAAACTCGATGTCACCAAAAATAAGTGTTGGAAAAAAAAACTATGAGACAACATTACTCTTTGTACACCTGTTTGAAAAAAAGACAAAATTTTGAAACTCAAAACCAAAACCTCTACAACATCAAAATGCACCCCAAAAAAACTAATTTGAAAATGAAAACAAAAGGCCCACCTTCTACAAACAAAGCTAAACAACATGAACTTGAAAAGAGAAGCATCCTAAATTTGATATGAAAAGGGTAACACTAAAGAAGTGAGCTTTAACAACCTAGTCACATGAAAATTGAAAATAAATGAACTTTTCGTAGATTTAAACAACACCCAGAAGAAGAAACCGATGGAATAATGGCCCTGCAAACCCTAACCAAGGACAAGTTGACGAATAATACAAAGACTTTTTGACTTTTTTGATTGAAAAGAGTGGCACTTTAATATTTTATTATTATAATATAATGATGTTACACAGTACAATTTCATCTTTAACTTTGGGAAAATTTTATATGCTTTTTTTATAATTATTTATTCAATGATTGTTGCTTGTGATTGAAAACAATTTTTATGTTTTTATTACTACACCACACACTCAAAGAGGAGCATCATGTGTCATCAAATTGATCTTTTAGGTATAATTATAAATATTTTATGGAAGGTGGAAAGAAAGAGAGAGAGAGAGAGAGAAAGAAAGTGGAAGAAGCTAATGTTTAGACCATTCCAATCTCTTGCATATGTCCTTTTTATTTGAAACTCTCGCTCGTCCATTTGAAAAAAGAAAAATAACTTACTCTTTTAATTCTTCAAATTTTAGTTAACTTTACACCTTTTTTTTTGTTTCCAACTTTCTTTTTACCCTGCATTTGTATTTTGATCACCACGCCCTACTAGTGCTACAATTTTTTTTATTTGATATCATGTTCGTTCCTTCTTTTTCGAATAATAAGGGTGTATTTGACCTTTAATTTTAAGAATTATTTTTAGTTTTTAAAATGTAGCTAAATAAAGTTGTTTAGATAGCTAGTGAATGGTGGTGCGAAATACATAGTAAAGTGAGTGTGGAGTCTAAGAAGAAGTAGTTGAACAAGATGAAAATAAATGAAGAAGATGAGAAAATATTTTTCAATTATTTTTATTTTTTGTTTTAAAAATGCTTGTTTTGAAAATAATTTTCAAATTTTAATAGATTTTGGATGAGAAATTGATTGCTGAGTATTATGAATTGTGCACTTAGAAAAATTATTATTTGACTTCAAATAATATTATTTTATTTTATTTATAGAGAATTCCCAAAATTTTGCACCATTTGAATTAAATACAGCTATTCTAGTATTTTATTAAATACTAGGGATAAAAAGGTGATTTCACACTAAACAATATTATAAAATTTTGACAAAATTCTAAGAGGTTATAAACATTGATAGTAGCTTTTCATAAAATTTTTAAATTAAAATAAGGTCATATGAATTAATTATGAATTTTGAAAGTTTAATAAATTTTTGTAAATAAAGGTATTTTTGTAATTATGAATTTAAATTTAATTTTAAATTTTAAATTAGTAAATTAGAGATGATGTTTGGAGTTAAATAATTTAATTTAAATGATTTAAGGTTTGCAAGTGGAATGTCATTAAAAGTCCTTTAGAAAATTTAATAACATATGTTAACCGTAAAAGCGAAAATGTTACATGTTAAGCGAAAAATGTCTATGAAAAATTCTAACAATTTTCTAAGTATGTCAACCTTAATTTTAAGGTGATGTAAATGCTTAGTATCTTTTGAAGGGTCACAATAAGGTGGTAGACTTATTGAGACCCAAAAGGGGTTGATCTTGGTTGGACTATAGTTTGGGTTTAAAACTCAAGAACAATGTTGTTTTAGTCTTATCCACAAGATGGTCTAAGTATTAATATGTTGATAAAATTTGAATTGTGTATGATGAGATTGGATCATGCATACATGCATAAATCCATGTGGTTTTGAGACTAGGGTTGGCAAGGTTAGTGGAATTACCCTTGGGTAGTCTTGAGGATAGGTAGACGTGCGATTTCACATGTGACCAAGGTCATTGCAAACTTTGTGTCATGGTAGCAACTAGCCAACTTCCCCTGTATGCTTGTCCTGATGGTGTCACTAATTGCTCCATAATTAGTACTAATGTCATATGAATGGTTTATGGCACGTCACGCCTTTTTAACTTGCGGGTTGGTGATTTATGTTGTGCCATGTTAAGGGATACGTCTAACTAGTTGCTCAGTTGATTAGAAATCTTTATGGAGTTGTGTCTATTATATTGCATGACTATCAACATATTGCATAGATTTACATGCTCATTATCATTTTGATGTTGTAATGTAATGTGCTTTATAGTATGATATATGCTACTTGGATAAATTTGTTATGGATTTTGTTGCCTATCTTAGAATACATGCATTCTATGTTTATTTTATGTAAGCTTACCTTTTTTGTATGTTGTTTGTGTGTATTATTATGATTGTGATATTCGTGTTCGCAAGAGCAAATTCTTCTTGTTTGGTTAGCTTTGATGTTTCCCTTTAGTAGAGAGAAACTCCTCTACATGGTGATTGCACCCAAACTAGTTTGAAACGTGGAATTCTTTGAGATAGTGTGATGGTTAGACTATCTAGCTAGATGCATAGATTATGGTGGGAATTTCGTTATAGAAGCATGGCCTAATAAAATTCATGAGTTTGTACATGTCATACCTATGGATATTCATTTTCCTCTATTTGAATACATTATAATTGTGGCAGCCTACAAGATGACAATTTTTCAAGGACAACTCATCAAATTCATTCATGTTTGGGATTTAGACTTCGAGGGATTCAAGCCTCCTCATGTAGAGTTTCTTATAGGACCTTATATGGTTTGTAGATCTTTCCTGAAACTGAGACATTGTAGCCATCAATTATTAGGGTGTTATTTGACTAGCTAAAGAGTAAGTCTTTCGTATTACTTTCCCACTCCTCTATTCTTTGATTTTTTTGTTGTTGGTTATTTTGTTCCCAATCACGCATTGCTGCCTTTTTGAAGTACATTTGATACTTATCTATTTTAATTATGCTCTATAGTGCCATGAGTCACATTGCATTATTTTACCATTTGATATGCATGTTTCATACTAATTAGTATTTATTTATGCTTAGCATTTTATTTTATTGCACAACTCTTCAATGTATATTATTACCATTAACAAAATGTGAAAAATTTACTCCCATTTTCATGAATATATTAACGAGTTTTATTCAAAAGTGATTTATTCTCTGATTACAATAGTCTCATGTAGTGACAAAAGGTTGTGTGTGTGTTCTTAGGAATCTCGAACTTAAAGCCACTACAATAAAAGCTTGGAAAAAAAAGCCTTAAGTTGAACTAGAATTAAGACATAATTGCATAGGCTCTAGAAATGGAGATGTGTAGTTGTGTGTATTCTTAGGAATCTCGAACTTAAAGCCATTACAATAAAAGCTTGAATTAGCGTCAACACTAAATAGCGTCGATTAGTTGAGGCCAAACCACCACTAAAATGCTTTTCGTTAAGTTTTTAATATATATATATATATATATGATTAATGTTAAAAAAAGAGAATTATTAACATCGACCTAACTGACTCTAACTAATAATTTTTGAAAGTTATTTCTGAGCTCAAAACGTAAAAAGTGAAAATTTAAAAGTGAGCGATGGCCATGGCCGACGCTACTAATATTTTAAAAAAATGATAATAACTTATATTAAAGAAAAAAAATTATTAGCATTGGCCTGACTATCACTTGTATTACCTATTTTATCATCAACCCTTTCTTTCCCTTCCCACTATGCGAGCCTCTTCTCCCCTTTCCCCTTTTCTTTTCTTTTCTTTCACTTATTGATTGTTTTCTTTTCTTTGTGTAGTAGGTGGTTTTGGAGGTGGTGGATATCGGCAAGGGAGATGAACAATGGTGACGATGGCGATTTGAGGTTTAGGGGGGTGGTGGTGTTTATTTTTTCTATTGGTGCTTTGTTTTTGCAGGTGGTTGTGGCTTTGTGTAGTGGCAATGATGGTTTAAGGTTTGCGGTTTGGTGGATGTTGGTAGTGGTTTGATGTGGTGGTTTGGGGGAAAAGGGAGAACATTGTCGATAATGGCAGTGTGTTTTTTTAATTCCATTTTTACAATTTTGTATTGGCTTAAGTGACGGCCAAGCCAATGCTAGTAAGCGTAAGCTACGTTTGGCCGATGCAACCCAGTTAGTGCGACTTGATTAGCGTCGATCATGAAGCCATTGATTTGCTAACAATAAAAGCGACAATTTTTTTCCATTAAAGGCAGCTTTAGGCTGTCGCTTTCTCCACATTTTCTTATTGTGAGCATGGGTGCTTAGTGAAGGCACCTAAGGAAGTAGGATTATTAGTTGGCAATCATAGGACTAGTTGACAAGAAATTGAGACCAATTACTTGAGTGCATTTAGATGTTGAATTGAAGTGTGAGATTGAGATTTAATGAGAATAAGACTAGGAACTAAGGATAGGAGACCATGATTTACATTTTTCCACCCTTGAGTTTTTGTGTCTTTGAGTCTTTTTTGGTGAAGTCAAAATTCTTTTTAGTTAAATATTAATTCACAACTAACCACCAACCATGACAACTTGACCTTCAATTCGCTTAACTAATTAGTACGTGGTGCTTAACCAAGTCTTTATAGGATGATACTATACTCATCACTTTTATTACTTATTGATTGGTATATTTGTTCGATTAGGTTCTACACAATTCACTTTTCCATACTTATTCAACCATCCTACCTCAATTAGGCATGGCAACAGGGTAGATTGGGGTCAGGTTTGGCTTTCCCCTTCCCTGTTAAAAGCGAGGTGGGTTTGGGGTCAGTTTATGGAAGGCAGGTTTAAAAAATTTAAACCTAATTCCATCTTGTAGTAAACCCACTTCATTTTTTTTTTTATAAAAAATGTACTTATATATTTTTAAATAAATCATATAATAAGTTATTAATTATGTTTTAGCAAAAATAATATATAAAAATTAATAAACAACAAAGATCTTAAAAATAAAAAATAAATTAAATTTTAGTTAAATATATAATTTTAATGTTATTCTTTCGTAACTATTATAATTTAAATTATTTAAGTATTAAAATAATTAATTTATATTTTTAATCAATATAAAAAAGTATGAAAATAAAATCTTAATTCATATATAATATGTAACATATAGTGGGGCGAGACATGGAGTTACATCCCCAAACCCAAATCCTACTTCGCTTTCACAAGTCGTGAAAAATCTGACCCCAACCTCAATCAAAATAGATTTTTCCCGACAAAATTGAGTAAAAGTTGAACGGATACCTACGAATTCAGATTTAATCAATGTTTTTAAAACCGGACCGGTCATTGAACCGGTCAAGGCACTGATTCAAGGTTCAACGGTTCAACCGGGGTTGAACCGTGGTCGAACCGGTATTAATAAAATAATAATAATAATAATTAAATAATACATAAAAAAATTAAAAAAAATATAATATCATAATTTTATAATATTAAAAACTAAAAATAAAATATAATTTTATAAGTTCTTAACATATACAATACTTAAAATAGTTCAACTTAAATATGTCATAATACTTAAGTCTAAGTTTTAATAATACACATCAATATTTATTAATAAAAACAAGTTTATATTTAGAATTAAAAAAAATGACAAATATTTTAGGTTGATTTTTATTTTTTAAAAGAAAAAACATTAAAATAATATTTTATTAGACATTTTTATCGAACCGCTACGAACCAGTTTTTGACCGGTTTTATCGGTTTTTGACCGGTTCACAGACTGGTTTTTTGCATGACCGGTTCTCTGGTTTAATTGGACCGGACATAGGACCGGTTCACCGGTTTTCCGGTTGAACCGGCCGGTCCGGTCTGGTTCTGATAACATAGGATTTAATTGTGATGTCTAACCTCAATTCCCAACTTTTCACACAAACAACAAGTCAATAGTAACACAACCTAATGCAACGCCAGTCTTCTTCACGTTCCTTATTCTTTCCTTTCCTGATTATTGAAACTGATTTTCTCCTTTCCCTGCCTTTCTCTCTTTCTCTCTCTCTCTTTTATGTATAAAGAAATTATATTCTATGTAGTAGCTTTTTTGAGAAGAGAATAGTGTTTATGTTTTTTCCTATCCTCCCACACATTCCTCGCATACATTTGCCCTAGATAAAAATCTGTTATTTATACACATTTGTCCTAGCTAGAAGAAATCAGGTAATTGTGCAGATTGATTTGCGTTAAAAAAAAATCTGAAATGATATACTTATGTCCCAACATAAAATCTAGTAATTGTACACTTAATTAAAATTATATATGTTCAACAACTATCAATTGAGTTATTTTTCATTTAAAGTCAATCTATTAATTATATGAGTCACTGACAAATTCTTAAAATAATTTGATATTTTAAGTGATTGCTCTTGCATGGAGGTTTTTTTTTTTTTTTTTTGGTTCTAAGTTTTATAAGAATGACACGCAGCTTTTATAAAAAAAATTGCACTGAAAACCTTGGGCATACTGTAGACAAGTTTATAGCAAACTAATTTAATTAACTTCAAAACTAAGCTTAGAACCTTAATCAATATTCAATATGTAGCACACCTGGGAGCTAAAGGATGTGTATTCTGCATCCCCATTTTAGAATAATCAACGCGATATACTATTTTAAAAGTAAAAAAAAAAATACAAGACATACATGTGACAATCGCATGACAAGGAGAAAAATCTAAAAAGGAATAATTTAAAACTAGTATTTTAACTTGTACAATGCACAAAATAAATATTTATTTTATATAACTCAAATTTATAATAAATAAATATTTTTGAATATATAAATTATATTATAATTAAAATTCATAATAAATAAATATTTTTGAACATATAAATTATATTTTAAATTTATAATAAATAATTATTGTAATACAATGTTAATTTTTAATTATTGATAATTTTTTTTTAAAATATTGAAATTTAATTTAAAACTAAAGATATTAAAAATGATAGATTAAAAGAGATAAGATGTTAAAAAATTCATAAAAATACTCTCGTTAAAAAATAACAGTTAAAAACGTGCTCATTGAAAAATAACAACTAAAAATACTTTTGATCAATATAAATATTCTAATTTATACAGAGAATATAGAAGATTGGAGTGCACAACTCTAGAAGTCAACAGCATTTTTTAGGTCCTATTGATTTTATTTCAGTATCTTGCCGATACTCGTTTCAAATAAATCGTAATAATAAAAAAAATATCACTAGATTTTTCAGGTATGACAATAAGTACAGCATTTTCAGCTTTACACGAACAATAGTATTACCCAACCGAATCACAATTAGCTCCAACTGCGTTAATAACACGTGAGTTATTATTATTATTATTATTATTATTATTAGATAAAAACTATTAATTTATATGTTTTATGCACTTATAAATTTTGTTGGTAGTACATGGATTCGTTTGGCTTGTTCATTTGGCGTATTACATCACTAACCTTTGTGTCACGACAGCTAAGAGCAATGATTTGCTTTAGTAAATAAAAAAGGGGGCTGCTCAGGATATCACTACGCTTTTTAAATTATGCATTAATGCATGATTTAGATTATATACCTTAATTATTAAATTCAATCATATCATATATTAAATATTGAATTGATGTGATTTATATATTTTCTTAAAGTTTCTATCACAGTAGTGTGAAAAACACTTTTTAATTTGATTAAAAACGATTTTTTAAAACAGTTAATGAATCTATCTAGATACAACGATATAAAAAGTAGAAACTTTTTTAACTCGATTATTCCACAACCAAGTTAAAAGAAGGTTATTACAATCTGCAATTAATCACAATAATAACAACATAAGCTTGAAGACGAAATGGGAACATGAGGAAGCTAGGATTCCATGCATGTATGCGAAGTGGACTAAGCTCTGCTATACCCAAAAAGAAGGAAGACACTCCATTTTATATATGGAGATGTGCTTGGTTGTTGACCAACAGAAAAAGAAAAAAAAACATGGGAGAAAGAAAACTTACCTACTGTCGACCACTTAGGCGCCACCCTCCCTTTCTTTCTCTTCTTTCTATTTTTTAACTCACGATCGGAAAAAATCTGGGCTGGATCTGGAAAGCGCTGGTTCGAGCCCAGCTCGTGGCCAAATAAAAGAGAGATCGATTTTTTGGAATCCTTCCTTTTTTCAAAAGGAAGAAACAGAGATAGAATCAGACCGATTTGCAAGCCCTTCAGATAGAAGAAAAAGGCTTGGTTGCGGGAACCGACGGTGACGAATGGGAATTGAAGTAGTTGTATTCAATCAAAACCAGAGTTTCTTTTTCAAAACATTTGAATTTGTTTTCACACTTTTTCTTCCTCGCAAGTAGATGAGACCTAACACACAAAAGGGGGCGTCATGATTCGGCTGCCTCGTGTGAACGGTGAAGGTCCCCAATAATAATATAGTATGGTCCCTCTCATACTATACACCCTTCCATGCACGTTAAATCACAACTTGGCCACTCATAGCAACATCGAAGGTAGTGGCATTCTCGTAATTTCAATCAACAAGAGGGGCCTTTGTCTTGGCGTTCGAAACGGTGAAGCAGAAATGAATCCGATGCGATGTGGTCTTCCTTTCTTTCTCCACCGCGCCGCCTAACGCGAACAAAAGTTTCGTTTGCTGTAGGAAATGACAATAGTGCCCCTACGTGGCAAAGTCAAAGAGGTATCTTGGACTTAAAGAAATTGGAATTAATTCACATCCCACCTGCTACTGCTAGTGACTGAAATTGTAATTGACTTCTTCACCCTCTAACAATTATTGATTGTGTAATTACTTTGTCTCAAATGGTTCAAAAAGCCAGTTATCAAAAAAAAAATAAAAATGGTTCAAAAAGCCTACTCTCCTTTTCTGTTTTTGGGTTACAACCTTAACATTCGAGGACAATCATAGCAAGTCACATGCTTAGGGATAAATAACAATTATTAGGGTAGTTATTAAGATAAGCACTCATTAGCGGATCCTTAAAATAAAGTAAAGTAATTTAATTTTAATACATGTTATTAATAATTCTTTAATGTATAGAGATAAATTTGATAATTCTCATTGATGATCATGCAAGTGGTTCTAAATTTAAATAATATTTTAATCAATTCATGATTTTAAAGAATAATTCTAATTTTTTTAATCAGCTTTTTAAATAAATTTTAATATTGAATGTTTTATGTATTAAAATATTAAATATATATTTTAATAATTTACTTCTCAACTATTAGAAGAATATTTTAGAATTTATCTATCTATGCTATATCTAAAAATCTATCTATCTTTACTATATGCATTGTTAAAATTATATTATCTCATGAGGATCGTCTTAAAATCATACGAGACAACAATTTAAAAACTTTATCAACATATGAATATATAAAAATTTGACAAAAAGTGTGAAGACTATTTCATCTTAAGATCGTTAAACATTCCTGTTGAATAAAAAAAGACAAAATATTAAGGGTCACACTTTGAAAACATAACAGTTTCAAGCATTGTATTTGATACAAAAGTAGACATGGCAATATCTCCTTAGTTCTTATTATATATCATAAGACAATAATTGTATTTTCTTTCTCTTTCCAAATAGAAAAAAGTTGTACAAAGTTTGAAGATGCTTGTTTAATTGAAATAATACTTTAGTTTACACATGCAAAAACTTATGATGAAAGAATACTTACAAAATGAGGATTAGAAATATCTTTATATTTTTAATCTTTTTAATAAAAATCTTATTTTCGTGCAAGAACTAGATGTAATCCCGACTTGTAGGATAAACTGTTATAAATATCATGTATTGATTTTTTCCTCTCTTACATCTTTTTATTTATTTTTCTAACCAAAAGAGGGATTAAATTGTGAAGCATTTAAAAAAAACAAAAACAAGGGTTTTCTTTAAAGGTTTTTTTTTTCACTTTAT
Source organism: Spatholobus suberectus (assembly GCA_004329165.1). NCBI lineage: Eukaryota > Viridiplantae > Streptophyta > Magnoliopsida > Fabales > Fabaceae > Spatholobus > Spatholobus suberectus. The sequence continues at coordinate 26,954,804 of CM014732.1, read as the reverse complement.
TTCTTACTTAGTTTTTAAGGCAATATTCTTTCATCTTAAGACTAACCTATTTTTTTACATCAATTTTTAACTATTGTCTGAATAAAATCATTTGACGTATCCAATTATTTTTAAAGATAACAAAAGTCAATTTAACTTTTCTTTTTATGTTTTGTGTTTATCTTTTTAATTTTCATAATCTAATTATTTTATTTTTATTTTTATTTTTTAACAATCACATACTCCTTAAAGAAGAAAACATGTTAATTTTTTTATACATATTGCAAGACTTAAGGTTTAAAATGATATGATTTTTATGATTAAATAAAAATTAATATTAAGTTTATATGAATAAAAAAATAAATTAGAAATGATATTCTTAACATTTGAAGAATTTAAATAACACAAATTATCTAAAAATAACAAATTAATATTCGTCCTCCTCCCCTCATTATTCCTTCAATAAGCACATTTTTTTTGTATATATCACAAGACTTAGAGTTTCAAATATTATATTTTTTATAATTTAATAAGAAAGTAATATTAATTATATATGAATAAGGAATTAGATTAGTGATATTAAGGGTTGAAAAGTGTAACATAAAATATTTAAAAGATCAAATGAACATTTTTCAATATAATAAAAAGATTAAATTAATAAGGGGGTATTACACACAACTTCTTATCATCATTAAAATTCTTTTATACAATATTTTATTTTTTAAATTGAAATTTAGTGATACATTATTTAACATAACATTATTTTATTATAAGATGCATATGGTACATCTAGAAATTATTTTTATGAAGAAATTGTTGTAATCCGGGCCTCGCCCGGGTCTACCAAGTAAGTGATATCAATAAAATTTATTGTAACGAAATATTATTAAACAACATTACACTCAGAATTTGTAATTGCACGGAAATAAAAACTAATAATCATTACAGAAAATTTAGTCAGGCAACTAATGATTAATATTTGATCATACACTGGCCCCGTTAATCATTAGAGTGGTTTATGCCTCTACTTTGGTATATATAGTAAACCAAACTTTTCAAAATTCTAGTTTTTCTGTTGACATGGTCTTTCTATGTTATTATAGGGGGGAATGTGGAGATAACAAATTGGAGATGGCAAAGAATTTAGCGTATAAGTAAAAAAAAAAAAAAAGGTGTGTAACATTGCCAATGGGGTTGGGGAAGGAAAAAAAAAATATTGAAAAGAAGATATTCAATTTGATTTTTGTTGGTGAATTTTTATTAATAAATTATCCTTAAGTGTTATTATATGTTTCTGTTACATCTTACACCGTGTTGCGACTTTGAAATACTGAAACATTTTTTCTTCTCCCTAAATTTTCATTAAAAAAATGAAAAATTAAAAAAAAATGAAAACAAGATAAATTTGCCAGATCAAATGAAAAGGCAGAAAAGAAAAAAAGAGAGATGGAAAAAAAATAAAATTAGCAATCAAACTGCTTCGAGCTAATGAATCTTATCATATTTGTCTTGTGTTTTCATTGATGCTTATTTGGTAGGCCTATAGAATCATTGATGCTTATTGCTTATTCACTTTCAAATCCCTTTATTTTAGTGGTCGGAAACTGGATCCGAAATGCATTTAACGTGCTCATCTCTATGGAACGTGAACGCATGTGTAGGTAAGTTTTTTCTTCCTCTTCTACTTCTTTTTTTAACATTAGTGATTAGCCCACTTATCATGAGATTGGTTGCCCCAGCATAAATTCCAACACACAAGGCACTTTCCTTTTCCTAGTTTTACTATGTCCCAATTCCCACCTTTGCCCTTTGGACAAAGCGTGTCATGGCCTACTTTTGTAAAAGTGCACTTCCTTTGCTTAGTTCAATCATGTCATAACTAGATTTCACATAGGTATACTGATTTGTAAAATATATAATATTTTTATATTCATAATATTAATGAATTATGATTTATTAATGATAATATTAAATATTTTTATATATATTAATATTTATTTTAATAAATAGATTATTATAATTTATTTTAAAAAATATTAAATTATTTATTTAGCATCTTGAAAATTCAATTAATATCAATTTAGTTTTTAAAAAGGTGTATGATATCAAATAAATCTTTGAAATGATATATTTTTATCACATTATCATTAATCAAAATAAAGATTGCTTCGTTATTTGTTCTGAGACGAGACCTTTATGGGGGTTCCAGTATCAAAGGTGCAACTCCTAGACAATTATGTATTCGCGGTGCACTTCGGATTAGGTTAGGGTTCGGCATCACAACGCAAGCACATCAAGCTGTTCAAGAGAACTTGGGCATGTTTGGGGCCTTAAGTGCTTACATCCTAAGAAATCTCTCTTCACTCAAGTTTATTATGAAACCCATGGGATGAGGGACATTTAATCATGTTTAAAGGGAAACGTTTTCTTAGAAACGTAACACCCGATATAGTAATAATAGTAACATGCATCGCTTGTGCAACATCTGTTCTATAATCCAAAATACAAAATGTTTATTTTTTTTTTCTAAAACAATTTTCATTTTCACTAAAAAATAAATGATGCATGTTGTCCTTTAAGGTTAAACACGGGGAGGTGGCAAGATATATGCAAAGGTTTAGGCTAACATCTCTTTTAAAGGCATGCTACCGCATAGTGGACAGGGACGTTTTGTTTATGTTTAGCTGTTTGTTGAGTGAAGACAAAAAGACACTAGTTCATTCCACCTTTCAGCTCGGGAAATGACCATTACTTTAGATGATGTGTTATCTCTCTTACATTTACCTATAGCTCGGAGGCTATGTTCCTACTTGGTACTACAACAGACAAAGGGACACGACTACCAGATGCACTTGCTCGGGGTCACTTCAACTAGGCATTCACTAAAACAAACTGAGGAACGCTCATGCAGTTGATTTGGTTATGGGCTTATATGATGCACACATCCGAGCCGAAAACATCATTTTAGCAACTAGAACTTTTCTATTGCATTTGGTGGCTTGCACCATCTTTACTGGCAAGAGTTCCACATTAATGGATGTGGTGTACTTGGAGCTCTTTGGTGACACTATTAACATGTGGAGTATGCATGGAGTGTCTTTACCTTGACTTGCCTTTACGATTAGCTTAATCAAGCCAACATGCATCATATGAAGCAGTTCAGAGGATATATGACTCTTTTATAGGTACTAAATTTGTTTTTTATTTTATTTGACTTGTATATTTTCTTATTTTACAACAATTAATCATGTTAATGATTTTATAGGCTTGGATCTTTGAGCATTTTTCAACCATTGGCTCTCACCAGTTGATTGATGGATATATTGAGTAGTCTCCCCATGCTTATCGATGGATATACTGAGTAGTCTCCCTATGCCTATCGGTAGGAGATTATAAGGGGCTTTGGTGACATGTTCACCACTTAGATTGCGCTATGTGTTGTAAGAACCAGAAGAGGTTATTTGGATGCCTTATAGAGCACATAGACTATAATGGCATTTTTTGAACATCTCACACTTCTTTAAATTCATCAGATTAGGCCCACTATTGCGTGCCCATTTACTAGAAAGAGTGCTGTGATAGTTTAGGCATGTATAGGGAATTTCCTCGTTTACCACACATCATTATTGCTAATGTGTCTATAGCCAAGGAATGTGATAAGAGGACTATTCAATATCTCGATCACATTCATGACGATGCCACTAGAAAAGTGTATGCGATTGTTCCAACATAGTACATGGATGGATACATTCGTTGGTTCCACCACATTTGCTATCCGTATATTATGCTAACATGAGAGAGAGATCCCTGAGAGGATCTTTAAGAGTACCTGTGCAACTCCCTATAGGTGGCTAGACTGAGTCTAGTTCAAGTGATTCTTATGCTTATCTGGTAAGAGTGTGTGTGTGTGTGTGTGTGTATATATATTTATTTCACTATATATTGAATGACAATCACACTTTTATGGTACTTAATTATGTTAAATTCCTTTTTGTAGGAACAATTTGAGAAAATTTTGAGCTATTTTCGGCCATGCTTGATCAAAGGATGGTTATTGAGGGGATTGACGCTTGAATCTTCATCCAAGACACATTGAGCATCGCACAGGCAACATAAGTGAGTTATACATATTAGAGGAGGAGGAAGACTAGCACATAATGGTTGTACTTTTTTTGATGTATTTCATTTAAGTTGTTTTATTTTGTATTTGACATATGTATTATGTATGACTATGTTGATTTATTTTGATTTGTCTAATATTTTTGCCTTATATTTTATTTATCAAGCTATTCGACTATTAAAGTTATTTAAAACAAATAAAAAAATTAAATGTCAAAATTAACTAAATTAAATACATTAATATGGATATTTTTCTTAATAAGTTATTAAACTCATAAAAGCTATTAAATCATGCAATCAAAAAATAAAAATTAAACACATATAATAAATAAATTGACTACTTTATGAAAACTAGTTTTTATATCCATAAAGAAACTAATTTCCATATGGTTTTATGTTGCGGCAACTAGGTTTTGTAAAGGGTATTTTTATCAAAAAAATTAAAAAAACTAGCACGGGTGCGAAGAGTAAAAAAAAGGTAAATTGCATGGGCCGTAAGTTTTTGAGTCACGTGTTTCAATGCAAAACAAGCACGTGCTTCACATTTTTGGTGTTGGGCTTTATTAGTGTTAGGTGTTAGTTTATTTAACCTACTAAAAAAATTAATTTGTATTGGATTATATTGTTTAATAGACTTAGGGTAACTTTTTTTTTCCTTTTCTATTTAAACTTCCCTCATTTGCAAAATATACTTTCCCTTTCCTGTTTTTGTAAGTCAATTTACTTAAAAAACCTTTTTTTTTCTTTTCAAACATTATCCTCTCTTTCACACATTCCCCTTTCATAGCACACTTCCCTTTCTCTTATCACACTCCTTTCATTTTTCCCCTTCGTTGGTTGTAACGACTTTCTATCATCACAGTACTACAAACAAATCCCTATATAAAGATACTTAATAATAATCAATCCACATGTTACTCTAACGTATACAATATATAAAATAATATTGTATACAGGCCCAAATATATATACAATACCAAGGGAGAAACACAAAAACAAAACTTCCTATAGCTGGTCAGCTAAACAACATATACATCAAACAACAAAGAGAAAATAGCTTCTATGAGAGCTCCACCCAAAAAGGGCCTTCTACCATCACCATGGAGACCTCCATGCCTCAACTGTGGGAAGCCGGATCTGTAGAAGCTTTACCCTCTACTCCCACGCCAAATTGACGTGATAATCACAGTCACAGCAACACAACAACAGCAACAAGACATCAAACCAACAATAAAACAAGGCAAGGGTAAGCTCACAAAACAAAAACCAACATATATATACAATTCATATTTTCACACCATCAACACACCAAGATGGATTCCAAAACCTCAAAGAAATGGATCTACATACAATACTACACAACACATCATGCTGTCAACCCTATATGTCAATGTATGAATGACACGATTCTCGAGAGATTTCTACATTCCGGGCGATCAGCCAGATCTTATCCCTACCATGGCCTTCTAAGCACCATTCAGGAATTGCCAAAACTCTGATCAGTGGATAAGCTTATGGTTATCAGGATAAGTGAATGTGGGTGGTGGTATACCGTGACACAAGGCCTGCTCTGCTTTGGCCTCCTGCGGGATTACGCATCCACTCATTCCTAGGCCCAGCTTTCTGACCCTACTTCTTATCCAGGCACTAGGTTGGAGGCCTATATGAGTTCTAACCCTGGTCACCATCCACCTTACATGCCTACCCACATATGGCTTGAGGTCCACATAACCTCAACCAACAACATATGCATGCAAATGATGTATTACCATAACAATCAATTCAACCATAACAATCATCATATCATATATATATGTATCAACATATCACCACGTGGCCTACTCAGCACCACCTATGGTCCAACAATCACCATCAACCCTATGCAAGCCCAATTCGGTCTTTTGCATGGTCAACAGGTAAGACATCTCATTATCACAACACTTTACAACTAGTGGAGGTTTCTACTTAGGCAACCGTCCACCCAACTACCACTTTCTTACAAATTCTCACACAACAAAACAGAATTACACGCTAGCTCAGCGATCAGCCCAATCTCAAGTAGAATTCTCACTCAACGAACATATGTTTTGCTCAGCAAAATATTTACAACTTATCAAACAAATCTCCAAAATAATAAAGAATAACCAAAAAGCTAGTTTAGAAAAGCATTTGAACATCCAATTATCTTAAAATATACATTTGACATCCATAGAATCAATAAAGTCATCAACAACTAACAAAAATAATAAAAAAGTAAAGAAAATTATGTTTTTCTCTCGCTGAGCGTGAATTTCGTCGTTAAGCGAGATTTCCGTTACTAAGCGAATGACTTACAGAGAGCCACCAACTTCCGTCACTAAGCGAAAAATCCGTTGCTAAGTGAGTGATAGACTTCCAACGACCTCAAAATTCATTGCTAAGCGACAATTTTCGTTGCTAAGCAAGCTATCCATCACTGGGTGTGATTTTCGATTGTTTTCTTCGTAAATCAATCACCAACACCCATTTTTGACCAAATCAATCAACAACAAGCATCACAAAACAATGATAACTACTTCTAATATCTTTCTAGTCGATTACATAACAATTTTATCCATAAATCTCAAAACCTCCTTTTCAAACCCTTTTTTTTTCTTCCAAGAACCACATACACACAATTATTCACAGAAATCAACCGATTCCAAAGCATTAAATCATCATATCAACATCCACAACCACAAAATCAACCAAGAGTAAGCTTCCCTTACCTCTAAAAGTCTTTGAATTTGAATTTTTAGCTTTCTTGAGAATTTATTGTCTTAAACCAAATCTTCCAAGAATCGCTTTTTTTCTCGCCACAACCACTCAACTAAGCTTAAAACTCTTTTACTACCTCACAAGCTTGAAAAATTCTAAAGAGAGATAGAGAGAGATGAAGAGAAGAGAGAGAATGAGAATGTGAGAAATGAGAAAAACTCTTCCATCCCCCCTCTTATATATTTGACCTCCCGTAGCTCTCACATTGACTTTTGCCAACTGAGGTCCAAATCTCACTAAGCCACTCCCTTTATCTCCAAAACTAGTTTAACTCAACCGTTTTCCCTCAAAAGCTTAAAATCACTCCAACAACACACCCAAACTGGCTCAAGTACATATCTCAAGTTTTCTAAATTCAAACCCGAATTTCAAACAAACAACACACAACCATCATTACATACAACGAACCATACATAACAACAATTTATTTATTTCTTTTAATTAACTAGATTACATATCTAATTTTCACTTTTCAATTATTAAAACACTTAATCATGAATTAGGAAAAACAAGGTGTTACACTGGTCTCTTGCTTTGGCGTTAAGGTTTTTTCATCCTCTAAACACCAACAAAAATTCTTCCCTCGAACCTTTCGATTCAAAACATGATTACTAGTACCTTTACTCTCACAACAATCTCCACCATTTTCCTTTCCTATTTTATTTTTGTTCACTCATATAATATACCATTGATGTCTCTCTCATTTTATATATGGAACTACGTACAGCTAGATCTTAATTTTCTCCAACTTGTTACAATGAAGCCCCTCTTAGAGTTGCTTAAATTGAAGGATTGGTGTCAATTCTATGCTTTCACCACTTCAATTGCTCCATTGTTGTACAATTTTACCTTTATATGGGGTTTTGAAAGGTCCCATTGTTAAGCTTGGATTTGTTTTTGCATTTGTCTAAGCTATACTTGTATAGCCTTGTTACTTCATGTCTTTATTGCAACATTTATATAATATCCTAGTCTATGTCGATGGGGATTTGGTTGTAGGTTTCATGTTATAAATGTATGTATTTATGTGAATGTGTACCTCTTTCTTGGTAAATATTGGACCATACAAGTTTGTAAAGTTTTGTTAAGGGCATTGTTCTGCTACTAGAGAGTCGAACCAACAATGTAGAGTCCAATTTAGGGTTGATTAGGTAGAAAAGTCAAAGACAACTAAGAATTATTTGCCAAGTAGGTTAGCAAAATGTTTTGGTATTGAGGGGGGAGGGGCTGTTAACAACTTAGGTTCTTTGGTAAAGATGGATTGGGTTGTTTTAGATCTTGACCTTCTTAATGTTTTATATTTACGATATTACTACTTTTAATTTTTAAACTTTTCTATACTATTGTGTATGTGTTGCATCTGTGCCTAGCCTATGTTTAGGCTGAGGGGCAAAGATTTTCTCTACAATTGCCATGTTTAGTGCCCTTACTTATGTGCAATACACTATCATTCATTTGCAATTGATATCTTTATCAGGGAACAACTCTAGTTAGGGCTAATTGGGAGAGTAGATGTAAGTTTTTGAACTTCAATGCTGTAATTTTATATGGTCATTGATTTATGAAACGAAGAGGAAATTTGTTGAATGTGCCATGTAAGTTATTATAAAGCTTGTAATTGGTTGCAGTTGATTGAAATTTTTGCTTAAGGGAAACAAGTGATATTTGATGTTTCATAATTCTAGTTTCTTTCTTGTAGACATTAGATACCATGAAAATTTATAGTCTTCAAAAATCCCTTTTAGTTAGATTACTAAGCCATTGTTACTTGTGTCTCCAATGCTTATGCTGTTGTGCAATCTAGTCTATGTTAAAAAGGGTTATGGGAAGTACTTTTTGGAATTATAAAAATAAATAGAATGCCGCATAATATCAACAATTATAAAGGAATTATATTACTTACCTCATCACTGCACAGTAGAAGTATTATACGTGTATGATTGAATTGAATGTAGGAGTATAATAGAACAAGATTATAGTAAAATTCTAACACATTTGATAGAAAAAAAAAAGGAGAGTAAATAAATGAGATGAGTGTAGAGAATAGGGTTTATAATCTATTTATTATTATATAAAACAATGTCCTGAGATATGACAGGTGGCATCATCTCATTAATTTGTTTCCCACCAAACAATTGTTCTTTTCCCGCTTTTCACGCACGTCAATTCTTTACTGCGATTTCATGTTTCCTTTTCTCACAAGGCTGGTGCTTCCATCAGTTCCATGTTTGTTGCTTTTTGTTTTTTTTTTTTCAAAGTAAAGATACAAAATATATACTGACAACAACAATCGAACCTGTGACTTCTTTTGCAAAAGGATACCTTACCTTTCAATCACATTCTAATTTTTGATAAATAAGACTAATATAATACATATATTATACACATTATTATATCATTCATGTAGTCCTATTCCTATAATATATATTAAATTAGAGTAAATACATTTTAACAAGAAATATATATAATATTATATTGTCATATAAATTAAAAAATATTTGTGCACATAAGATTAATAAAAGTACTAATTATAATATCATTAAATCTTTTATGCTAAACAGGCTGAAAAATTAGCTGCAATTAGAACAATAAATGTAATAATTATTCTAAATTAATAAATAATATGAAGATTGAGCATTATTCCTCCCGAACTCAAATATAAGTAAAATTAACTAATTTATGTGCTAATCAAGAAAGTTAGTTAATATCATTTAATTTTACTAATTTTATTTAAAAATAAACTTTTTTCCTAAACTGTCTTTCATTAAAACTTGATATCAAGAATAAAAAAGGATTATTGGAAATTGAATCTCAATTTAATGAAGGTTGGAGGTATCATTAAATAGGATAAAATTAGTTAAATTTTGTTTATATTTGAGTCCACCAAAGCTTTTTGTTTTTTTTTGCTTATAATTGAGTCCAAAGAGAGTATATTATTGGTTCTATTAATTGTTTTCTTTTACCTATTTTTGGCATAACATGTCGAATCTAATTGAGTTTGGCTTAAATTTTTTGATTGAATTTATTCAAGTTATTTCCTCTAATAACATTTATAATTTTGAAGCATGTAATCATGTGTGCACATAATAACTTCCTTTATTTTCACATATTAAAATCCTAATTTATTTTGTATTAAAATACAATTTGGTGACCTTTTTATTTATTTTTGATAACCATTTTAGTACAAGAGTAGATGCCTAGTGCGACCCGTGTAATTACATTGGTCAACGAATTAGTTTTTAATATAAAAGGGTATTTTTGGTATAAAGAATATTTTTTATAATATTTAAAAAAAGGAAAGAAGGAGTGTATTTAGCAAATAGGAGAGGGTAAATAATAAAAACCTTTTTTAGTTAGCCCAATTTTGTAGGCCCAAATGGTGTTATTGTAACCAATTTTTTTTCTTTCTCTCCAACCTCACTTGCCAATAGTCCAAGGCTGCCCAACATTGAATTGTGTAATGCAATTTCATCTTCTTCATCGTCTGCAGCGCAACAACCAATATCTACAACACCCATTTTGCTCAAAATCATGTACATTGTTCAGCAAATTTTATATAGCATCAATTCAACAACATAGTTTTACTCCAATGCAATGCTCATTGACCAACAGAGGAAGAAAAGCAGACAGAAGGACATGCTCAGAATTTTTCCCCTGCAGCACCTCCCCCACCACGTTTTTGGTCCAGTTAAACCATCAATTGTAATTCAATTTGGACATCACATAAGCCATTATCGAGAAAGAACAAGGAAGGAACTAAATCAATAGTAGCATAGAGGAGAGAAAACCAACCAAGCAAAACAATCCAAGAAGGTTAAACCCGTGGGCTGGCAGAACCACTACAATGCTTTTTGGGTTGCAGAAAAAATACACCCAGCCCAACCAAAAAGAAGAAAAAGAATTATAATTCAATACACATGGCTTTCGTTTTGGGCTCAAGGAATTTTCAGTCAGCCCAGCAGATGCGAAAAAAGAGAGAGAGTGCAACCAGCTTCTTGGATCCAAAAAAATCACAACCCAACGTAAATGAATATTTAGTCTAGCGTAGAGAACAGGAGGGGTATAAGTCTTACACTTTTTTGGGCTTCAGGAAGAAATTTTATCCCAATGAAAGAGAGAGAGAGAAAGAAACACAACTCAATTTGATTAAACAAATTATCAATATTTAGTTTTACTAATTCAATTAATCACTCACATTTAATAATAATAGTAATAATAATAATAATAATAATATAATAATAATGATTATTATTATTATTTTTACACATTGTAATAAATCCTAATTTTATAAAATAGTCTCCTTCAATATTAATAACATTACTAAAATTTTAATTGGTACAGAATCTTAAATTTATTTAAGCTTGTGAAATTTTCTCTCCAAATTAAATAGATCAAACCTCCTTCAAATACTTTTGCTTTATTAGAAATGTAAACCCAATAAATAATTTCAAGCACAAATAATACAAATAATTATTAAAAAACTAATTTTATAATTTTTGAAATATTAAAATTAGGAAAAGAAATGATGTCTAAATTAGGGGTGAGCAAGAGATGGGCTGAGATGGGATTATCTTTGTCTTTATCCAGTTCAAAATTTTGATCGGGTCATTTATTTATACAATTATCTTCAAATTTAAATCAAATAAAATATTATTTTTATATTAATTTAATTTATTAAAAATATAATAAAGTAATTTTAATTTATATAATTAAATAATTATTTATAAAAAATATTTATCCCATGCATTTACAGGAATTAAAATGTCAGTTATTTGTTATGATGTTATCTTTAACTTGTTCAAGGTGAAGAAAATTTTTGATCAAACCTTTGTAAGCTGTAACCACCACCCCATTAAGGACAAACACTTGCAACCTTGAAGATGTGCAACCAACATTATTTTCGTTACTAATTTGCAACACCTATTCAGATCAAATTTTGTTTCCGATTATGGGCACTGAGCCGCTACTGTTAATTCGCTGGAGGCCTCTCATGATGGGTTCAAGAATTGACGATTTACATGGCACTAATATATGTTTTAAAGATTAAGATGCACGTACGTTTTGTTAAAACTTATATTTTATGGTGAAATCGGCACATATTATATATTTAAGCTATATAAAGTTATGCCAAGTATCCTTAGTTAATGGCGGTTTATAAAGAAGAAATGCCCAAGAACAACCTGAGGGGAAAAGAATTAAACTGGAGAAGTTAATAAAATATATGTTGCAGTTATAATATTTAAAAGTGAGTATCATTTCAACTAGACACCGTCCGTTCATTCAATAATTTCATATCTTTTTTTGGTAAAGACAATAATCTCATATCTATAGATGAAGCCAAATATTAATCAGACAAATAAATACATACAACACGCCTAGAAACTAGCTAGGGTGATCAATTGTCTAAGAAGGACGTTGTTTACGCCTTACCGTATATGGCACCATTTCTAGCTTTTGAATTAGCTCTTTCTAAAATCTAATTATTCATTACATCGAGCAATTAATAATCTTAATTGATGTGAAATCTTCATTTTTATGCTCTGAATTTTCACCAGTGGTTGGTGGTGGATAACCATGATCTAATCAATTGTATTTTAGTGGAAAGCCTAATATTGATTAGGGATGGAAATAGGGTAGAGTTTAAGTAGGGTACTATAGTATTCGTTTTTATATTCGCGTTTGAAAAAAATATCTGTACCCACTCCCGTACCTTTGCGGGTAGCAATTTTAATTCTCGTCCCCGTACCCACTGGATACTTATATACTTATACTCGTACCTGCTACCCGCGCTTTACTTAAATGTGAAGGCAATAAATTAATAAAAAAATTTAATTAAAAATTTCTACAACTGAATTAAAAATTCATTCTTAATTCATCCAAACATAACCTTAAATCATGCAAAAACAAGTCATAACCATACAACATTAAAAATATAACTTTAAATCATCCACACATAATCTTAAATCAACTTAATATAAATATAGCAATAAACTTTTAAAACTTAACCTTAAATCATCCACACTTCTAATAAATCCTATGGCTACTAATGTAAGATAAAAGAAGTTCTTGGAACTTAAAAAAATATAAAAAATTCTATAGATATTGGTGTAACTTGTATCGCGTCATAAACTGATTCAATCCAATAAAAACCGAAAAAATCGAAAACCGAATAAACAGAAAACCACAAAAACTGAAAATTTTTTATTGGATTAGATTGGATTTCGGATTTGATTTTGAAAACCAATTCAATCCAATCCAAACTGAACTTATACAAATGTGCATATTTTTATTTATAAATTTAAAATATCACTCATATTTATTATGTAACTTATACTTATTTATAGAAAAATATGTTTAATTAAAGATAGTTTTTTAGTAACTATTTGAATAAAACTATATAAATATAATTATCAAGTTGTGTAAATTTATTTTTAATAGTCTATATTTAAAGAGTTATACTACTATTAGCTATATAATGACTTATACATGAAATATTTGATACTTTTAATTATTTTTATTATTATGTTTGTTATATATCTTACATTTATTTAATACTTTATCCAAAAAAATAAAAATAAAATCAAAAACCAATCCAATCCAAACCGCTTTAGATTGGATTGAATTGGATCTGATTTAAATCTTAAACCAAATCGATTGGATAGTGAATTAAGAAAATCGAAGTGATTGGATCGGATAGTTTTTCTCTTTAAAATCGATCCAATCCAATCTACGAACACTCCTAGTCAATAAGAATTGTACAAATTCTAGTATTACAAACTTCCAATAAGAAATGCTAATGTATTTAAGAGATTAAGGCCATTTAAATTGACATGTAAATGATAGTGAAACCATTATATGACTGTGTATGCAACAATGAGCATTAATGAGTTACGTATCTAATGCGTGGTTTTGTAAAAAAGAAAAAAAAACAAGATACTAGTGTTTAATCACAAGCTTGCAGTTATAGAGGAACAAAAAATGTGTTAATCATTTCACTTGTTAATAATTAAATTAATAATTAATAAATATATATGAAAAGTTTTAAATTAAATAATTATGTATATAATTAAATATATGTTTAATTATATGTATAGGTGCGGGTATGAGACAGGGTAGGTATTATAGTACCTATACTCGTACTCATTCCCATTGAATTTTGCAAATAAATACCTGTCCCAGGATCTATTTCCATTAATCATATATTTATCTTACCTGATACAAATATTTTTTACAGATGTCTATAGGATCTAGCTACAATTCTCAATCTCTATAATATTGATATATATTAGCGGTATGAAAGATGAATTGAAGTAGCTTGATTATGTTGACTGTTGAGGTTCCCTCTGTGTCCTCTTGCAAAATCATGGGACCAAACTTAAGTGGAGTTCAGATTCACGAATCGTCTGGCCGGTGATCGAGTCCTTCACGTTTGTTACTTGTGTTGCCTTGCCTAGCTATAAAGTCCCAAAACCTATATTAATACATTATTATCCATTTGGACTAATAAAAGAACATATTATAGAAATAACAACTATGATTAGATTGAAGTTCTACCAGAGTGATTATTAACCACTGAACTTAAGTTTTTTGGTCAATAAACTTGCGGGCTCATATAATTATTAATTATCACATGTTCAAATTGAAGGAAATATCAGATAGAGGACGGGTATTTAAAATTTTATTCTCTTTAATTAGTCAAGGTCGTCGTAGACTGTTTCTGGGATTTCTTGTCCTATATATGGATGAACATGCATGTACGTATCTGCATGATCACCGTATATAGTAAAATACATTACACGACCATATTAACGTACGCGTGATACAATTGATAAATTGAACTCGATATAGGCATAAAAATAATCTTACATCTAAAGGGTGATTTTTGTACTTATAACCTACTATGATTGGTCTAGTAGAAGGGGGTTAAAGGAGTTTGTATGAAGTCATAGGTTTGAATCTCACTTTTGTCATTGTATATCAAAAAAAAATTTATAGGGTATTTTTTTTTTCAAAGTACAACCAAGTTAACTAATGTAACTGTGTTTACGTTTGTTTTAGTAATGCTCTTTTTAATTTTTATTCGTTTTCCAAAACTCACTCGTTTATTCTATATATGCACTTTCCTTTTTTTTTTTAAGAGCAAAACAGTATTTACAGGGTACTCCAACTCATACAAATTCCTGCTATATATAACAAGAGAAATAAAAGAGCTTAAAACGAAAGATAAAAACTCAAAATTGGACTCACCTCCCACTAACCTATTTTATCAAAATATATTGGTTAGGCTTAAGATACCATTTATATAAAAGACAAGGAGTCCTTCGAAATCTCCCTAAGAACCATTTTCATGAGATAAACTTAATCCTACAATAAGATGTGAGAAATCAATTTCGTAGTTCGAGAAGACACACTTAAGCTCCTAGATATATCATAACACAAGATGCCAAATCATAGTCAAACCCGTTTTACCCATTGAACCAAACACAACAAACGCAACATGAAATACAATTGAAAATAGATCCTGAGGCATAACTACACAAGTACAAAAAAAAGCTTTTAAGATTAGTTTTTTTGACATTCTAGATCAATTTAGCGTGCAGATGTAAAATTAGGTTATATAGAAAATGATTTTTTAAATTAGTTGTGGCCACAACTAATATAAAAAGTCTAATATGTATATATTTGATTCAGTGCATTTATAAAATACTGGCAAAGGCTCTTGATTTGAGATTGAAGAAAGTCTTAAAGAACATAATTTTAGAAAATCAACTTTCCTAAAAGGTAGGAAAATTCTAGATGGTGCTCTTATCCTCAACAAAATAATATATGATGCCCACATAAACTACAAGCAATGTGTCATCTTCAAAATTAATTTTAAGAAAGTCTTTGATTCTGATAGTTGGAGCTACTTGGACCACATGATGGGAAAACATGGATTCTGCTTGAAGTGGAGAAGTTGGATCCATGAGTGTTTATCAACTACATCAACTTTTGTCCTAGTGAATGGAAACCCAACAAAAGAATTCTCACTATTAAGAGGTATAAGGCAAGGATATCACCTATCTTTTTTTTCTATTTTTTATTGTAGTGAAGGGCTTAGTGGTTTAATGCATAAACCTGTCTAGAAATGTTATTTCACATGTGACAAGGTTATGATGAGATTGATGTATCTTATCTCCAATATCCTGATGATGTTGTGCTCATGGGGATGGCAGTGAGAAAAATGTGCAATCTATAAATTTTGTTATTAGGGTCTTTGAACTTGTCTCTAGATCTAAGGTTAGCTTTCATAAGAATAAGCTAACCCGTATAAACTTTGAGACTAGCAAAACAACTACATGGGCATATTATCTCAATTGTAAAGTGGCAAAGCTACCTTTCAACTACTTTGGCCTTCTATTGGCATTAACCCCATATGTTCATGCTTGTGGAAATCATTAATTGATAAGATGAAAGCTTGATCATTTGTGTAGAAGAGTAAACACATCTCCTTTGGTGGTTGTATCCCTCTTCTTAACTCTGTCCTCTCTTGCTTATCAGTGTATCCAATGTTTTTAAAATCGGATCGGTAATTGAACAGGTCAAGACACTGGTTTAAGGTTCAATAGTGCAATCGTGGTCGAATCGGTATTAATAAAATAGTAATAATAATTAAATAATTTATAAAATAATATTATATAAATATAATATCATAATTGTTCTGACCTTAAGTTTGTTGCCTTGTTAGGGTCACTACATCTGAGGTATTGCCTGTTTCGGCACTCGTGGTGTCACAGTTTTGTCCTTAAAAGGCACCTCGATGGATTAAGGGAGGGGGGGGGTGCTTATAAACTACCTTTGGCCTCGATTCCTAAGTGATGTAAGACTTTTTTGGTGTAGCAGATTGGTAGCACCCCAATCGAGGCCAAGGGACTAGAGGGCTTAATGGTCAACGTGGACAAAATTGTGAGGCCTATGAGCGTCGAAGTGGAGAACACCTTGGTTGCAGTGACCCTAATGATGTAGTAGACTTAAGGTCAGAGCATTAACGCTAGAAGGAGGGCCTAGGCTACTCTTGCCCTTTAGCCTCGATTGGGGGGCTTGTTCTGGTATGCCAAAAAGTCCCACATCACTTAGGAGTCAAGGCCAAGGGTAGTTTATAAACACACCCTCCCTTAACCCATTGAGGCACCTTTTCAGGAAAAAAACCGTGATGACCCATCGAGCGCCAAAGCATAATACCTTAGATGCAGTGACTTTAATGATGTAGTGGACTTGAGGTTAGAACATTGGCGCTAAAAGGAGGGCTTAGGCCATTCTTGCCCCTTAGCTTAGATCGAGGGGTATAACGATGCAGTAGACTTGAGATCGAAACATTGGTGCTAGAAGGAGGGTCCAGGCCACTCTTGCGTTTTAGCCTCGATTGGGGAGCTTATTGTGGTATGCTAAAAAGTCCCATATTACTTAAGAATCGAGGCCAAGGACATTTTATAAACACTTTTTTCTCCTTAAATGGCCAAGGAGCCTTTTAAGAATAAAACCATGAGGTCCACGAGCATCAAAATGGACAATACTTCGGATACAGTGACCCTAACGATGTAGTGAACTTGAGGTTAAAACATTCACTCTTGCCCTTTAACCTCAACTGAGGGGCTTGTTTTGGTACTCCAAAAAGTCCCACATTGCTTAGGAGTTGATGCAATGGGTAGTTTATAAACACCCTTCTCTCCTTAACCCACAAAGGCGTATTTTAATGGTAAAAACGTGAGACCTACGAGGACTGAAGTGATCCAATGGACAATACCTCGGTTGCGGTGACCCTAACGATGCAGCAAACTTGAGGTTCGAACATTAGTGCTTGAGGAAGGGCCTAGGCCACTCTTCCCCTTAGCCTCAACTAGGGGGCTTGTTCCATTACGCTAAAAAGTCCTACATCGATTAGGAGTTGAGGCCAAGGACAGTTTATAAATACTCTCCTCCCCTAACCCACCAAGGTGCCTTTTAAGGACAAAACTATGAAACCCACAAGCGCTAAAGTGGACAATACCTTAGTTGTGGTGACCTTAACGATGTAACAGACTAGAGGTCGAAACAAGAACTTTGTAACACTAATAATTAATATAAAAAATTTTATACCTATTTATAATCCTTATTAAATATGTGTTTTTATTTATCTTCAAAAATTTAGATTAAATTTAAAAAATTTAAAAAAAATATTTTTTTTTTGAAAAGCACTGCTTCAAACTGATTTTTGGTACCAGTTTAGACTGGTTTGATCAATTCTTTCCATTCTAAAATAGTCTAATTTTTTAGCCTTGACGAACCGGTTACCAAATTAGTTCCTGGTTGAACCAACTGGTTTGGTCCAATTTTTCAAACTATGGGTGGATCTCTGTTTTCTTTACAAAGCTTCAAAAAGCTAATTCTTTCCCTTAAACATATTCAATGGGATTTCTTATGGGGTATGGATGAGGATTGAAAAAAAATGCTTAGGGTGAAATCGGATCGAGTATGGAAAGCAAAAAGAAAAGAGGCTTATGGGTTAAAGACTTAGAATTGTTTAACATGGAACTTTTAGGGAAATGGAAATGGAGATTGTTAGTTGAGGAAGAAGCATTATGGAACAAGGATTTGGTATTAAAATATGGGAAATGGGAGATTAATAGTGAGGGCATGGTAGAGGAAGCTACTTTCAAGAAAGAGTCAATATGGTGGTTTGGGATCCATAGAAAGAGAAGATGTAGGAAAAGAAAATTGGCATAAAAAAGAAATTATTAGGAAGATTGTTGATGGGGAAAAACATCATTCTAGTATGATAAATGGGTTGGGGAGGTCACAATGAAGGATAACTATAATAGGTTGTTTCTTCTTGAAAAATCTAAGGATGCCATGGTTAGTGCTTTAGGTTCTTGGTAAAAAGGAAGTTGGAAATGGAATTTATCTTGGCATAGAGGACTATTTGAATGGGAAAGAGATTTAAATAAAGACTTGCTTGACTTTATGAATGCAGCAATTTTAGATGAAGAAAACTAAGATGGACCATGTGATGGGAAAACATATTTTTGGTCAAACATAGGCACACCGATCAATAAGAAATAGAGGAACTTTAGTGTATGGAAATATAGAATAGTTAGGAATTTAACTCATTTTATGTTCATTCTTTGCATTTTTCCAAATTCAATACAATCCAAACAACGTTTAGATGTTCGAATTTCACAAATGTAGATCAACCTAATTCCTTGGCAAAAATCACTATGAATCAATCTCAACACCTTACTTTCGCAGACCCATTGAAAATTGATTCAAGCATTAAATTTGAAATCCATGAGAGCACATGTTCTATGAAGTGTTATTCTTTGACTCAATGTAAGACATGGTAATCAAACCCAAATCAGAACATGTATAAATGATTTCTCAGACTACACACAAGAATCCCACAAAACTTATCAAATCCTAACTACAATGAAAAATTAGCAAAACATGGGAAAGAGAAAAAGTGGAAGAAAGATAGAAATGGATATGGATGATGGTGAATGGATTGAATTTTCAAGCTCTTCTTCCAAGGGTTGAAGCTCTAATGGTGAAAATGGAGAAAAAACCTAAAATAAGGTGAATGAAGATGAGATGCATCTTCCAACATCCTCTTTCTTTCCCAATGGGCCTTACAATTGACTTTTATATCAGTTAGAATAGGCCCAAGACGTTAACAATAATCATTTTGCGCTGTTAGAAAAATATTGCCAAAGTCCCACGTTGGCCAGACGTTTGGGACGTTGAGCAAAAATTATAATGGATAGACTTTAAGAAGTTATATGCTGCATAGCGTGGTGGACTCTAATCTACCAACATGAAATTGACATGTTAGTGTGCCATCTAATGTCTCAAATCAATTTGGTGTCTCAGACATTGGTTTACCCGAGATGTCCAATACTTCTAGCGTCTAACTTATTGTTTTGAGTACAATCCTAGTGTCCAACGTTGGGCTTCCTTTTGAGAGTTGCTATTAGGCTTCAACTACAATGGGATGCCATCCAATGTCTTGTACGCTACACTTCCAGATGTAGGAGTTTTACTTTATTTACATACAAAAATGTGGAAAAGAATTTTCATGAGCTTATTTATTCATAATTATTAAATGTATTTTTATCTTTTTTGTAGGCATTTTCTTCTTTCTATATGGTTTTGTTCTCAATTTTTTACAATAGAATCATGCACTAAAACTCATTAAATAGATATTCATCGCTAATACACCCAACAAGTATGCAATTATATAGGGATGGGGTAGCACTTAACACATAATTGCATCAAATGTTTTCAAGAGTTCCAAAGTAAGGCACTTAATTTTTTTTTTTATGGCAATGGTGTTGACAATAAAACTTTCTAAAGACGTTAACAGAGGCAATTAGTAGAGAAAGGGGACATAGAGAATGTGTGTGTGAGAGAGAATTAAAGGGAGGGCAAGAGAGCTTTAAACTAGTGGCATTGGCATAGACGATGATTGTGATTCTTAATGGGTGCATTAAGATATACTAAGAGTGAGAAAAATGAAGGAGGGATAATGAGAAAATAGGGCTTGTGGGTGCATATGTTTCAAACTTAGCATCGGCTTAACTAGCGCTAAGGCTAACTTCAACTTTAGCATTTATTATGTTGTTGAGGTTAGTGTAGCTTCAACGACGCTAACATAAACTTCAGGCTTATTGTCGATTATGGCTGACACTAGTTTCAAAACATAGTGTCATCCTAGGCAGCATTAACCTTTTTTATAGCAAAAAATTAAGAAAATGGGATTTAGATGTTTGCATCAACATAACATTGGTGTCATGACCAATTCCAACATTTTAACTTTGTTAAGACAAAGGAAGAACTATAGCTTTCGATGATTTTGATTTAACAAATAAAGAAAATAAGTTTTATAGTTAAAAAGACGTAAGCGCTCTAAGTATAAAAGACTAAGTGTATAGTCCTACTAAGACGATAAAAGCGAACGAATCGTTTTATTAAACATATAGCCTTTTGATTATATGCGTGCATGGTCTTATTTATGTTTCAGGAACTAAAAGCACACAAAATCTTATTAAAGCTTGAAGTGTATTGAGGAAGCTTAGATAAAAGTCACACAAGGCTAAGTACACCTACTTCATGAAAAGGTATGCCTAACTGTCTAACAAAGTACAAAAGTGTACTTTCCTAAACAAAAATAGTTTTGTCCTCTGTAGCATGATAGTAGTACAAGAAAAGAAAGATAAGCAATGTGCTTTATCTTATTAAAGTGACAAGTTGATGGAAGACATTTAATGCTACTTTTATTGCTCCAACATTCACATTTCTAAAGGATGAAAGAAGGCACAATGGTTTTATAACGGATATTGCAAAGAATGCTTGTAATTATTAGAGACATGGAGAAGAAACAAGGACTTTTGTTTGCGAACTCTTTTACATGAATTCTTTATGAAGAAGCAAGAAGAAAAATTACTGTTGCCCCCAAGAAGATTTAATATAGTTTTGATGATTTATGTGTGTGTGGTTGTGTGTCTTGCATGATTTATCTTTATCCTTGATGGTTTGATGGTGATGAGCTCAAAGTTTAAGACTTAAAGGTTTAACAAAGTGGTAACGAGTTTTTGTAAGTCTAAAATTGAGTTCAAAGAGAAATAATTGGATAAAACATAGTTTCAAATTGATAGGAAGTGAGAGCTACATATTAAAGCTTTAGAACAATTCAATCTTATGTTTAAGAACCATTTAATCGGTTAAATTAGTTTTGTAATTGGTTAAACTCGTTTGAATTTGCATAAACAGTGGAAATTTACACTATTTTAACTAGTTACAATGATATATAATCAGTTACATGTTTTTTGTTTTAACTAGTTATAAATTATGTAATTAGTTATTTCTGCTGTAGTTATAAAGCTGTTTTGTCCTATGCGGAAATAAGTAGTTATAAAGCTATGTAACTAGTTATTCTAGCAAAGAGAAAAACGAATGGATGTTGTTTTAACTAGTTATAAACAAAAATAACTAGTTAAATCTATTCAAACTCCTATTTCCAGATTTCAAATAACAAAATAACTGATTACAAGTTTAAATAACTAGTTATTCTAGTGAGCTCTCTATAAAATGTGAACCTTAGTGAGTCTTTACACACAACTACAATTTTCTAAATTTGAGTGAGAGCTTTTCTAGAGAGTATTCATATTATTCTTCTTCACCATTACAAGTTTTGGATCAAAAATCAAAGAGCTCATGATGTATCAACCTTGAGGATAAAGAAAGGTCTTTTCTTGGGTAGAATATAGTTGTTCTTCATTGTTTTCCATATATCACAAACCAAGGTGATATCTAACC
This sequence comes from Spatholobus suberectus, assembly GCA_004329165.1. NCBI lineage: Eukaryota > Viridiplantae > Streptophyta > Magnoliopsida > Fabales > Fabaceae > Spatholobus > Spatholobus suberectus. Next base: position 26,932,583 of record CM014732.1, on the reverse strand, counting down.
TCTCTTTTTGATTTGATTTTCGTTCTTGAGAGGGTATCTCTCAAATCTTTCTTGTGGTAGGGTTCCACAAAAAAGAATTCAAGTTTTTCTTGATAGGGTTCAAGAAACTTGATTGTGTGAATTGTTTGATTGTAATTCTTTTGTTTGTGCATAGTACTTGTAAACATTTGAATTACTTAGTGATAACACCAATCGGTTTGATTGGAAACTGGATGTAGATCACAATGGTGGTGAACGAACCAGTGTAAATCTTGTTTGCTCTCTTCTTTCCTCTATTCTCTTGCTAGCATATTGAGTCTTGATCACTTGCATTTAAAATCATGAGGATCTTTGCATAGAAAAATTAAAGATAAATTGATCCAATTCTATTTCATTCGTATAACCAAATTAATAAAATTCAAAGTTTCTGAAAAATCTAGTTATTCATTATTGAAAAAAATTGGGAATTCTTGAAATTTTTGAAAGATCCAATTCACCCCCCTCTTGGATCTAGCCCTTTTTTAACACTTTATGAATCAATCTAAGTGTAAAAGTCTCTAAGTGATAAACAAAATATCAGAACTTTATCTTGTACATTTGTTTTACTAAGACGAAGTATTCAGTGAGTTTTACCCTTAACCATTTTTAAGTAAAATTGATAGAAGCCTGAAGAAGTTGTGTGTCCGAAAAATACTTGGTTACTTGTTTAGAGAAACAAGTTAAGGAATATTCATGGTTGGGCCTAAAGAGGCTTAAGTTAAAGAATACTTGTAACATTGTTTTTGTTAGTTGAAAAACTTGGTGGTGAGACAAGAACTAGACGTAGTCTTGGATTAAGATGAACCAAATCAAAACCTTGTGTTTTTCTCTCTTCCCTCAACCTTTATTGTTTTAATGGTGTTTATGCTTTTATAAAAAGTGTTGCTTAAAAATAAAACTGTTTTTCAAGTTTTATACACATAAAATCAACTACGTCTTTTACTAAGTCTTACATTCATCATCTTTTTTGTAAGATGATACTAGTTCTTCAAAAAGATTTGCAATTTTTTTTTAAAACACAATTCAACCCCTTTGTTGTCTTTTCTTGTGTTCTACAAACTTTATAAACCATATGTCTTATAGTGATATATTATCCAAAGAGATTATCTAATATACATCAAACATTGGACAGTATAAGAGATTATCATGCTCTTATTCTATCCAACTCTCACATCACATCTTATCCTATTTTATCCTATCTTAGCCACAAAATGAGCTATGTAGTCTTCAAACTAACCTTGAGATTTTTTACTATTGCATAATGTCAAATACACTAAGACAAAACAAATCAAGGGATACCACACTCTTTTAATCCTTTTTAGATACCTCACTCAAAAACTCAACCCAACTTTACCCTGTTATAATTGACATTGTGTAATAGTGAAAAAATATCATGCTTAGAACACATTTACACTAAATAAATCTTAGACCTTAGCTAAAATATTAGTAGATTTTGCAAAGGTTGTTGAATTAGAGCTCAAAGTATTGAAACTTTGTTACTTACTAAAGGACTTTGGGGAGAGTACCTTGGAGGTTCTAACGCCCACTTTGGATCTAGGTCACTTGTTTGTCCTCAGAGCAAGCCACATAGTTCCACTTTTATATTTGTTTTTGATCCCTAATGATGATTTTAATGATACTTTGTGATCATGTTGGCAAGATGAAGGTGGAAGTGGATGAAGAATAGATTTGGGGTAAAAAACTAAAACTACATAAAATACTAATTTAGGACTAAAATTGAAATTAAATTGTAGGAGGAATGAAACCAAAATTTGAATTTTCTGGGAACAAAAAATATGTTTAAAATTACACAGACAACACTTTGCCATGTGACAATCACATGACTGTTATGTTACACAAGTAGTCCATGGGCAAGTCATGTGATTATTACATCATCACTTAATGAAACCCACTTAATGATTGGGATGAAAAGTCTAGGCAAAAAATTAATGAGAGACTAAAATTGTTCAAATTTTTGAGGGACTAAAATTGAATATAATCATATTTATAGATATCAAAAAGATATTTAATCCTTTAAACTTTTATTATAGGTTTTGATATTTTAAAAATTAAATCAAGATTTTAATTGAAATTTTAGAAAAGAATTTTTTTTTTCAAGTTTCAAAGTTAATACTATGATGTTCAAAATTAGATATTATGGAACTAAAAGTTATAAAAGGAGAAAAAGTAATTTCAATAGTCTCGTCTATAGTTATTAATTATAATTAAAAAATCGTTTATATTAAAATATATTAAAATGTAGCAAAAGTTTCTTGAGTAAAAAGAGTTTAATCTTTTACAATATAAGAATGAATAAGTGTCATTTGGACATCTCTAAAATAAAAAATGTATAATTCACTTGAATAATTATATTAATAATACATATAGATATACAAAATAAATGAAAGGGAAGAAAGTTACTCTTTTTAAAAGAAAAATTTTATTAAAAAAGGGAGTATAAGAGTACTCTAACCTATTACATTAGTCTTGTAAGACTAAATTAAAAGAAAAAGAAATGTAATTTTAGTCGTTGACCAAAGATATATTCCTTTTAAGATGTAGAGATCTTTGTAAAGAGTTTTATATCTTTTTAATAAATTTTTGGTTAAACACATAATTTAGTCTCTTGTATGTGTCATGGATTCTTAATTTGATTCCTATACGTAAAAACTTATTAAATTGGTCTATAGACTTGCAAAATGTTATCGATTTAGTCCTTGCTGTTATAACCTTGTTTATGCATTCTTAATTTGGTCCTTATACGTGTAGCTCATTCTTAATATAGTTTCTATACATGCGCCAAATTAAGAATGCGCTATATGTATAGGAACCAAATTAATAATACATAAACAACGTGATGATGACAAGGACTAAACCTGTAACATTTGCACGTATAGGGACTAATTTAATAAGTTTTTATATATAAGGACTAAATTAAGAATTCACAATAGGTATAAGAACTAAATTATGTATTTAACCTAAAATTTTTATACACAGAATTACAAATCATATTCCAATTAACATACTGTTACAAGAAGTTATTAGAAGCTATGCTTAATAAATCAATTTTCAGACGATTAAAAATGTAGCATAAAAATTACAGAGATGTTCGTTAATAGGTGCACCACTTACTTCTTTTAAAGGGGTAGAATTTATAATTAATCATGTATAGTTATACGATTGAAATTTATTCTACTCACTTTCCTATAAAAATGACACTTTTTTCATTAAATACATTACACACACTTTGATAGATAGATAGATTGAAATTGACTTAACAAACATTACTTATAATGCTAATTATTAATTATTATCTGAGCAAAACATGTATGAGCACTTACAGATACTAACATATAACTTTAGTGGCTGCTTGATATATTTTTTTTCGTTCCCAAGAATTATATTTTCTAAGAATTATTGTTTATTGATAATCATAATTTTTTAGAATGTTAGATAAGGTTCCATGAGTATATATTAGTAGGAAACCCACATTTTCTATTATAAACGTGACTATCATATTTAATACAATCGTATTAGTTATTTAATTTAATAAGCTTAAATTTAAGTAATCTAATTTAACAAGTCCATAAACCTCTAAAACTAATGTAGATTTAATAAATAGATATTAATATTGGCCCATTAAGGTAATTATGAGATTTTTTTTTTTACGTACAATAGTCACACCACTAACCTAATATATAAGAATCTATGACCTCATGCATATCCTAACTCCCACCACTAAACATACCCTTTAGTATATAAGAAATTAATTAATTATAATATTCAATATACCAAATATAACACAGTCCCTCTTTCTTTCCATTAAGAAGAAAGGCAACACTCACATTGAAGAATTAAGATAATTTACTTGAGGAAGACCACAAACAATCCTATTTGTACAAGATCAATTGTCATAAAGATTGTATAACTTTTTACGATTAACTAGTATTTTTAACCTGTGAATTATACAAAATAAATATTTATTTTATATAACATAAATTTATAATAATAAATAATTTTGAATATATAATATAAATTATATCATAATTAAAATTTGTAATAAATAAATATTTTTGAACATATAGATTATATTTTAAATTTATAATATATAATTTATATTGAGATACAATGTCATTCTAATTATTGATAATTTCTTTTAAAAAAATTTAAAATTTAATTTAGAACTAAGGATATTAAAAATGATAGATTAAAAGATATGAGAGATTAAAAAAATTCTTAAAAACACTCTCGTTAAAAAATGATAGTAAAAAACGTTTTTATTAAAAAATGACAGCTAAAAACACTCTCATACAAAATAGCTATTTTAATATATATAGAAGATTACTATGAATTTAAGTATTTATTTAAATTTATTAATCCTTAATAATTTAGCATGATGTAAATCCTCGCTAGTTTTTGGGTGATTCGATATACAACGTTATCATCTACAATCAAAGTGACAGATTAAGATTAAAGTTTTCCTAACCTGTATAAAACTTCCTTACCTTTTTATGGGGATAATGTATTCTCACTTTTTTTCATGGGAGTGTGAGAAAACATAATTAAAAAATATTCCTGAAAATGTTAGCTAGTTTACTGAACTTAAAAAAAAAAAAATACCATAGAAATCTAAGATTTCCAAATTAAAATTCCCAGAAATCCTAAAGGAAATAATGTATACAATATTATTTTAGAAAATAATTAAAAGAACCCGTATTCTTGAACTTTATGCAACAAAAAGTTGTTTGTTGACTCGACTTTGCGATTCAAGATTGAAGAGAAATAATAAAATAAATTAGTTAAAATATATATTTTATTCTAATTCATATTTATTTAATTAAAATATAATGAGCATCGAATACTTTTTTTTTTCTTTTCCTTCCAAATTAAGGAATATGAGATAGAATTACTCTTTTAGTTTTTCATTATAAAAATATCTGAATAATAAAAATAAAATGATTTTTTCTCAGTTAAAAAAATGACACACAAATGCCTTTTTTGGCAAATGGGTTAAACGGCTAACAAAAAAGTTTAAGGCAAATTACATATTAACTTTTTTTTGAATATATATCCTTTTTTTTCCTACACAGGCTCCTGAATTTATGACTATGTTAAATCTGTACAGTGTACAAGAATAGGATATCCCATATATTTTTTCCTGTCCAACATTTGTTTTTTTACTGAATAAGATTTTTGGAGTTAGTGCCTTGCAGCTATGTAGAGCACATGACCGTACACCCCCTCCCTTTTTTTTGGGGATAAAAACCTTACGGCCTTATTATATCACAACATAAGGCTACGGATGTATGTACTGATCATAATATTGCTTAAGTTCAAGGAAATGTATAGTTATCCCCCCCAAAAAAAAGTTCAAGGAAATAAAAGCAATTTATCTAAAAATTTAATAAAAATACAAATATTTTTTAAAAAGCCATAGAAAAAAAGTTTTAAAAATGTATATGGTCAATATAAAAATTCAAAATTTTATATAACAAATCGAAACATAATTAAAATAATTAATTATCTCCTTGAAATCGAAAAAGCACTTCTTCCATTCTCAAATAAATGTCGCTTTAGCAAATTTTCATTTTAAATTATTTGACAATTTACAATATTAAAGAAAAAAATTACCTTTTTATAACTTCGACCTTCTATATTTAAATTGATGTTCAATAATTATTATTATTATTTTTTTACATCTTATATAGGTGCGAAGTATCTCTTGACTTTGTCGATGACTAATTTCTGTTAAAAAATCTAGTTAGCCACCTTTAGTGGAATCTTCTCTTTCAACCAGTTTTTTTAATCTATAATAGTCGAATTTGAGACATTGTTTGACAAATCTGAGTCTAATTTCACCAAGATCAATGTAACATTGGTAATAATTATTGCTTTTTAAAAATATAAAACAATTTAATTCTATATTACTTTTTCATAATATATAGAATAATTAATATTTTTTAAATCTTCATATTATAATACTCCAAAATGATATTTATTTGAAACGACAGGAGTAAATAAAATGACGAAATTAAGTATATCCTTTTCCGTCCCACATATTTATTCTCGTACCGCGAAAGCAGAACGTGTCAAATCGTTTCCAAGGGCTAGTTAGTTCAGTGTGTGGAGTCAGTGTCTTTGGCTGCAAGTTGCATAGCAACAAAATATGCAAATTGATGGAGGCAACTAGGCATTTGGTGTGCTTGCAGCCAAGTGGGATTCATGACATGTACCGTGATTTGTGATTTATTAGTGCATACCAGCTTATAAGTCCTAGTTGTTAGGTTGGCCAAAGAAAGTAAGAGCATCTTCTATAAAGTCTTTTATCAAGTATTTTTACAACTTATCAAGGGACTGAGTACCATACCACTATTAAAAATAAATACATCTGATGTGAATCAGAAAAAGCTTTTTTTATTTAATTTCAATAAATTAAAATTATAATAATTTTATGCTAAATTAAATATTTATTTATTTTAAAAATGAATTTAGTTTAAAAGAATTTGCAATTATTTTTTATTCTCCTTCATTTGTTGTTGTCAAAAATTAATGTTTGTTCTCAACCTATAATGTTGTAGCTTTCTGATGCAAATATATTATGAAAAGTATCATAAACACATTTTAAATTAAAATAAATCGTTCACGTTGACTCGTTTGAGTTTAAATGTGTGTTAACTAGGTTCCACTTATTTTAAATAAATAATTACTTTTATCTTTTCAAAGGAATTTTTAGAAAAACAATTGTTTGTCAAACATACACTAAATTTAATGGCTGCAAACCTTTAAATTGGTTTTATAATTTTTTTTATGTAAAACAAAATGATCAATAAGAATGATTGTTTCCAATTTTTTTCAACTATATAAGATTGGGAAAAGATATAACATACACATTTTATTTTATATAACAAAATTAGTGTAAATATAAAAAAATAAAATAGAAATTTAATTATCATCAAATATAAAAAATTATACTTATATACATGTACAAAAAGAACATAATTATAATCGGAGTAAACTATCAATTTAATTCTTTAAGTATTATCTTCTATCTTAAATAGTTCTTAAACTAATAAAATTATATAACTAGTCTCTAAAGTATTGAATATTTATTAATTTAGGGATTAATTTGAAATTTTTTACAATACTTGATAAATTATTTAATATGGTTACTAATACTTGAAGAATTATTTATATAATTTGTCTATTTAGAGATTATTTAAAAGGAAAAATAATATGTTAAGGATAAAATTGATGGTTTATTCTTCTAATCGAATAATAGAAGTTACATGTACAATAACTTGTTCGTAACAATATTTTTTGTACATTATTAGTTGCTTCAATACAAGGGCATCTTAGTCACAGACTCACAGCCTCATCCTGAGATTTTTTCCCCAAAAGCTGTTATCCTCTTTCTCTTTCTTTCTCTCGGTGCTTTCTTGCTCTGATTGCGAGTGTCTATCTTTATTCGTAGTCTGCCAGGGCCAGCTAGACTTGCTCGGCTTGGCTCCCTAGCCTATACATTACGTACTACTTTGTGCTATGTGTGGGCGGCTTCTACAGCAAAAAAAATATTAAATAGTTTATTAATAGATTTTTTTTTAAATTATTAGATATACAAATAAAAAAATTAATAGTTAAAATTGTTAATTAGATCAATAAATTTTAATCATTAATTTTTTTATTTATATATCTAATAGTTTAGAGAAATAATTTACCAGTAGATCATTTATTTAGTGGTCTATCATAGAATTTGTCGTTTAGTTGGGGTATGATTTGTCTCTAGTTATGTGAGGAAATTGGTGAATTTTTTTAAAGTTACATCACGCTAAACTTTAATTAATGCGATTGCTGTTTGTTTGGACAAAAGAAGAAGAAGAAGAAGCCGAATAGTGGAAATGGTAGGAGAGAAGTAAAAATTAGTTAATTTTTAAATTATTTGAATTTAGAGAAAAAAGAGTAAAAGAGGAAGAGAAGTTAAGGTTCTTGATAATTAGGCTAAATTACTAATTTGGTTCTTTAATTTATTTATTTTGTTCAATCAAGCCTCTTTATTATTAAAAGGTTTGATTAGATTCTATAATTTTCAAAAACATTCCAATATTATTCTTTTCATCTAAAACGATGTTGTTTTTCGTCTAATATTATACTAAACGACATGAAAAAACGTAGTGGAAAATGATGTTATTTTGGATAAAAAGGATAATAATAGAGCATTTTTGAAAATTATGGGACCTAATTGAACCTTTTAATAATAAAGGGACCCAATTGAACAAAATAAATAAATTAAGAGAGCAAATTAGTAATTTAGCCTTTTAGTTTTTACTTAATTAATTGAATAGAATTTAAAGTAAAAAAACTGATTTTTTTATATAAATTGTGTACTTATAGAAATAATAAATAATAATTTTATTATATTTTACTTGTAAGGAATAGAGTGGGAAGAGGGCACAACTTCATTAGTTCTCTCGGTTTTCTTCACTCATGAGCAAAGATTGTTTTTGTATGAGATCCATTTGTGTTTTCTTCCTTTCTCTCCTTAGTTCTCTTGTCATTCAAATGAACAAAGTTGAATTTTATTTTATTTTTTTGAGTTTTTCTTTGCTATATTTCCTTTTGTCACGAACCACTCAATCCAAACATAGTATTAGCATCATTGATTTTGTTTTTTTATTTTTCACATATTATTATTTAACATCAATTGTGTTACTTATAATTGTGTGATATTAGAATTTATTTTTGCTTCAAGATTAATTCTCAATTTTATCCAAGTTAGTTAATTGGATGTGAAGTTAAAAGTTATTTAATAATCACAAGACCATGCAAATAAAATCTAATAATTTATATTTATAGTTTTTATTTTTCACAATAAGATGTAATGGTCTCTCTCTCTCTATATATATTGTCCATATAACCTCGATAACAAGTTATTAGTTGGATTAATATATATATATTTCCAAACATGTGCTCTTGGCTAGCTTTTGCCTAATTACCATTCAGAAGGTGTGCTCGAATTAATATATATTGTGATTGCCACAGTGCAAACTGTTTACCTTGACAAATTTTGGTCTGTTTGATCAGTGTTATGACTTTTTGTTCTTTTCTTGACATGATTTTCCTCCTGATTTTCCGAATCAGATGTACCGTATTATATGGATTTTAGTCAACATGCAAATTATGTGAAATGATTTTTAAATTGGATGAAAGTTGTCAATGATGAAGGAACTAAGATCTCAAATGTAAACATGCAACTGATACGTGGTGCACTTTGTACCACGACAATTGCAGCCTTATCTTTTCTCATACACAAGGATAACTCCAAAAGAAAAGAAAGAAAATCACGAGTGTTCCTATTAAAAAGTGAGGGATAACCTTGTTAAAATTAGAAATTTTGTTTTTTTCTCTCTGTCTCTCACCCTCTTTTTTTTTTTTTTTTGGCAAAAGGAGCAAAATCTCCCCAAACAATTAATAACTTCTACAAAACATTATACACGAAGCATCTGCTATTAGAGGCAAAGAAATAAAATCCGTCACAATAGAAAAAAAATACTATTATATACGTGACTAGACAAAGGAAACATAACTAAAGCATCAACTACTTGATTTCCCTCACGTAGAACATAAGAAAATATCACTTGATTCCTTGTTGCGTAAGCTTCTTTATTTCCTGAATAATAGGATAGCAAGAATGAGTGCGCACACAACCTTCCACAATCAAACTAATCGCAGCCTTGGATCGAATTAATTCAATAAATTTAATGATTCAAATTAAACCAATTAAATTGGTTTGAGTTTATTGAATAATTTTTTTTAAAATCTGAATTGAACTAATTACAATCAGTTTAGTTCTTAAATTTATATGTTTTTAGCTCAAACTAACATGATGACCTAGTCAATTATTTTTTTAACTTTAGATTAATATATTTTAGACTTTGGTACTTAATTTTTTCTTCTATTTTTGTCTTTTTATTTTGAGTAAAAAAATTAGTGAGATATAAAAGTGATAACTATAAAAAAAAAAATTTAATCATTAAAGAATAAGAAATATTATTACCTTGTATTAATATAAATTAAAAATTTATATAAAATAGACAATAATTAGAGACTAAAATTTGAAAAATATAATAATTTATTTTTTATCATCAATGATTTGAACCAAACAAACCCAATCTTAATCAGATTGGTTCAATTCAGATTGGCAAAAAAGTTTTTCAAAACCTAAACCAAATTAAATTTGATTGGTGCAAATTTGATTTTACCTTAAATATGAATGAATCCAACCCGTGAACACCCCCGATAGGTACTCCAATTGTTTACAATTTTCTATTTTAAACTTTTATTGATTAGTAGATTTGATTTTATATAAAAAAAAATTTAGATAGATAATTTAACATTTTTTGCGAGAGTGTATATAGTTATATGATGTATTGTGAATTTAAAAATTACTATTTATATTGTTATATAAATATATATTTGATAAATTTTAATTGATAAGTGTCTTGGATAATGGTGGAAAGTTAAGTAATGTAAGATCTGTGGTGGGTGAAAACAAATATTACTATCATTATAAGGTTAGAGCCTTTTTTCGCTCTGACACTTTGACAGCATATTCTTCCTATCAAGGAGTTAGTTATAAGAAAGGGAGAAAGAGAAAAACTATTGCCAATGTCTAAGCCAGCTACAACATATATATACATTAGTGAGAGCTCAGAAGGTCAATGTAGTGACAAGGTTTGAACTTTGAAGTGCAGCAAGATGTTGTCCGGGCAAGACTCGGGGCTAGTGTTACAACACTGGGGACTTATATATCTTCAAACCTCTAGCATGGTATATCATCGTTCACTTAGGAATCTTGGGCTCCTTTTGCTCATAGTGGTGAGTTTGTGAGTGTGGAGGTTGCTCTTGTATGCGAGCAAGCCGTTAGAGCTTAAAAGGTTGCTAAAACTGAGTGTTTATGACGAGTTGTGGGTCATTGTCCTCACTATACAGGAACACACGAAAACTTTGGAGCAGCAATCAGGCAGTGCCTCTTGTTATGCGAGTTAGCCTCCTTGCCATCCTAATTATTTATTACAACAACGACAACCATTCACTTGATGAAGCCTCACCAAGGCATCCACTTCTATGTTTTTTGCATTCACTTAGGTTGTGTTTGGATGTGAAATTTTAAATTTTCAAAGAATTTAAAATGTTTGAAATTTGAATTGCTTTAATTTAAATTTCTTTCATTTATTAAATGTTCTGTTTGGATAAATCAATTCAAATTTTTTAAATTTCAAACTCCAAGTTTGGATATGATATTTTAATTTTCACCATAAACAAAATTTAATTTTTAAATATATATTTAAAAATTGAAATTTTAATATTAAACTTTTTAGAAAATAAACATTAGTTAATTTTTAAATATTTAATAGTTCACAAATAATTTTACTATTAAATAATATTTAATAATTCAAAAATATAAATATTGTTACTTTTTACATTAATATTGATAAAGAGAAGAGAAAGAAGAAAAAGGAAAAGAAGAGAGGGATGGGAGAGGGAGATAAGACAGATGGGAGAGCAAAGAGGGAGAAGAGAGAAGAAAGAGGGAGAAGAGAGGGAGATGAGAAAGAGGAGAGGGATAAAAGAGAGAGGCCATAGAAAAATAAAGAATAGACAGAGAGGAAAAAGGGAGAGGAGAGAGAAAGAAGAGAGAGAAGAGAGGGAGAGAGAGAAGAAAAAATAGGAGAGAGAGAGAGAGAGAGACGAGAGACATAGATATGAGAGAAAGGGAGTATGAAAATTTTCAAATTCTTACTTTTTTGTGAAATTTGAAATTCTATAATTTTAGATAATCAAAATACCTTCATAAATTACTACAATTTCAATTTCTTACTAAATTTCCTATCCAAGCAACATATTTCACCACAAAGTATTTTAAATTCTCTATAAAAATGAATTATCTTCTTAAAATTTCTCATCCAAATACAAGGTTAGTTTAGGTTTTCATATTTTGTTTGACATTACTTTTGTATTGATTTTCATTTAGTTTCACATGTACTTTCATATTTGTTATTATGACAGTTGTTTCATATTGATTTGTTATTTATTAGGCTAAATTGCACTTTTGATCTTCCTATAATTCTCAATTTGTGATTTTGGTCTTCCTATTTTTACTTCTGTGATTTTAGTCTTCCAATTTTTAAAAATTCACAATTTTGGTCTCTATTTTTAATTCCACGATTTTAGTCCTTCAATTTTTAAAAATTCGCAATTTTGGTCTCTCTATCTTTAATTATGCTATTTTAGCCTCCCAAATTTTAAAAATCTGCAATTTTAGTTTAATTGTTAAATGTTCATTCATTGACTGTTAATGTCTCAATGTTAACTATGACGTGACATTAGTTTGTTAAATATTATTTGCCAAGTATTCAGTCAATGCCACATAATAGTTAATGTTGAGGCATTAATGATCCACAAATGAACATTTAACAGTTGGACTAAAATTGTAAATTTTTAAAAATTAGGGGACTAAAATTGCGGAATTAAAAAAAGGGACACCAAAATTGCGCATTTTTAAAAATTAGAAGACAAAAATCATAGAATTAAAAATAAGGAGACTAAAATAGAAGATTTTTAAAAATTGGAGGACTAAAATTACAGAATTAGAAATATGAGGACCAAAATTGCGGATTAAGAATTATAGGGGACCAAAAGTGTAATTTAACCTATTTATTATGTCTTTGCTATGTTTTATATTTATTTTGGTATTTTACATGATATAATTTGTTTAATTCAACAATCCTAAAATTTAAAATAAATAAAAGTTTCAGCCAAGCTAACATTAAACCCATGCTATGGTACAACCACCTTAGTGTAGGTCAAGTCTACGCCAACAATATTACTGTTAGCCATAAAGTCATGCTAGTTACCACTGGCTTTGGTTGACACTAATGGTAGTGTAGGCTTGACTAGGGATGTCAAATAAGTTAATCCAACCCAACCCAATGTATCCTTAACTCATTAAAAAATAGGTTGGGTTGGGTTGAACTTGTTTTGAAATTAAGTTGAAAATCTAAACCCATCCTAACTCACGGTTGCGAGGCTGGGTTGACCCACCAAAATTTTTAAAAGTAAAAAAAAGTTATAAAAATGAATGTTTCATAAGTTCACCCACTAAATAAATAAATAAAATAAATAAATAAAAATAATTTAAACATAATGTCACAATTATAAGAATATTATCTTACTAAATTGTCTTAGCACAAATTCTTTTTAGAAACTATCATCATGAGTTAAATAAATATAAAGTAAAGCAACAAAATAACATGAAATCCATAATACTTCATAAAATATTATGTCTAATAAAACAATATTTAACTAAATAATTAATAAAAATAAAAAAAAACACAAACATCAACTTGGTGGGTCAACCCAACCTAACTCGTCCCTTAACTTGTTAGGTTAGCGTTTTATGCAGGGTTGAAGGGTTAAATCACCTAACCCCACCTAACTCAACCCGTTTTGACAGATTAAAGGGTTGACCTACTAGTTCAACCCACATTGATATTCCTAGGCTTGGCACACACTAAGTAGTGTTGGGTTGGTCGACATTAAGTTTAGCATGATCATTTTGTGAATGATATTGGCTACCATTTGGTGTTGATTTCAACTAGACCAATGCAAAAGTTAGCTTCTAGTCTTCTAGTGGCAACTTCAAAGCTAATACGTTATTGATACTAAATTATTGTTTAGCGCAAGTTGACTTTTGTCTTGTAATGTTGACTTTAACCGACACTAAAGGCACTTAATTTATTGCTTATAGTGAATTTGGAGAAATCCAATACAATATATACAACAAAGGGTTGATTAAGTTTTTAATCCCTGTAAATATGTGATGTTTTGCTCTTAGCCCCTAAAAAAATTTTGAGCACCTTTTGCCCCTCATTAATTTGTGTCAACACTTTTTGTCCTTAACATTAAATTGGGATCGTTAAGTGCTAATGTGTCCAACAAAGGTACACATCAGCCCTGCCACATGGTAGTAACATGTTTATAGGGATTAAAGTGAGAATGTATTATATTTATAGGAATTAAAATGAGAAAGTTTTATAGGGACTAAAATAAGAACATAGCATATTTATACAGATTTAGATGAGAAAGTCGTATATTTATAGGGACTAAAAACTTATTTAACCCTTAAATTAATGATAAATTAATTTGCTTAAGTTTAAAAAATATAATATATTTAAAAAAGATTAAAAACAAATATCATTTTAGAATTAAAAAAATGTGGGTGAAAAATAGAAATAGTAATTACAAGTGAAGAACTAATTATCAATTAGTTTGTTTTCATCATCAATCCTTCCTCACATTAATGTAACTTTTATCCTATAATTTTTGTTTGCATCACTTATCACATCTATTATTATATCTCTCTATTTTATTCTTTTTTCTTTCCATTCTTATCTTTCCTCTCAATCCACCCCATTTTGGGATGGACTTTTAAGTTGTTCCAATTTGAAAACTGTCTGCTTACAGCACATGTTAGCTGGGGCCTTGGTATAGTTATGTCTTTTATATTTCACGTGGCTCATCCCTAATAAAAACAGGAATAAGAGTTTATATAAAAAAATCATCTTTTTTATTTTTTATTTTCAGCTTTTAAATTTTTACCTTTTTTATAAAATGTTTATAATAAAATTATATGCATATAACATTTACATGTTAACATTTCATGTACACACAAAGAAAAATAGCTTACTGAAAATAAAGTACATAAACACAGTGAATACCTATGTTAAAAGGACGAGAATAAAACAATAATATTTCCTTCACACTGTCTATATTTTTTGTTACCCAACATATTATTTTATAGTAAGAAGGAAGATGTTGTGCCATTCTTTTTTTTTTTGATAAGATGTGTCATTTTATTCTTATATACCATGCCGGTGTAATAATTTAGAAGACGTAACATCATATAATTTTTCCACAACTTTTTATTCAAACAAAGTCAATGCACGTGCAATGGAAAACATTTATCTACTGTATATGTGGTTTCATAACTGATGCTAACTTGCTAAGGATTGTTCGGTTCCACTTTCTCTCAGAGTCACAGACCTCGCCTCGTTCCAAAGTGTTGAAATTTTATCCTGCGGTTGGAATCTTTAAACAAACTGGGCACAGCGTGCTTGACCGGACATGTGGGCAAGACTAATTTTTATTTCCTTCAAAAAATATGTAGTCAATAATTGACTCACCTACTATTAGATTATTGGATTTAATAATTTATCTATGTGAGATTCTAAGTTTATTTTTGAAATACTTTCTTATTTAGGTTTTGTCGTTTGTTTATATATAAATTTGAAATTAAAAATATAGATTATAGATTTCTATTCAAGGTAATTAGATTTGTTTAAGGTGGTTTACCTGCCCTTCCAAGCTCCAAATGCTATGGTAGAATGATAGAAAGTACAGAACATTAATTAGAGGGTTAAGTCTGAAGATTTTGTGTTTAAATACCGATAATCTATGTTACAAGATTTTTTTAAAAATTTAATTAAAATGTATTAAAAGTATAAATATTTTTTATATTGTCATTCAATCATGAATTTATCACATATGATAAAATTATTAATTTTAGTAATAATTACATTAAATGTAATGATTACTTTAAAAGACATATTTAAAGTGATTTCTATTTACTTAGTTAACAGTATAATAACATTATTTTAAAATTAAACTTTTTTAATGAATCACATAACATTTGAATTTATTATTTATAAAATCTAAATGATCCTTATAAAATATTATGTATAGGAATTCCGCAACATATTAATCTGATAATTTTTATTATTATCCTATGTTTAGTGTGATATTATATAAAATATTGCATTGTATAAGGTAATTTCCTTTATATTTAATGTAGCTATCTTTTTTTTTAAATACATTAATTATATTTATTTAAATTTGCAATTGAACTTTAAAAAAATTACCTTACATGTGGTTTGGGTTAATAAGTGCACAAAAACAAATGCCCTTTTAATTCCAAGTGATTTTTAGACAGAAATATGCAACAAAACGAGAGACAACTTTATGTCATATTATCTATATGTTTAGGATTCATCGAATGCATGAATCAATTGGTGTGAAGTTGCTTTAGCTTAATCATTGGTCTCAAGTTTGAGTCTTAAGTATGCACCTACGTTAAATATTGGAAGAGCTAGTGGAAGATACTTATGTTCTCTTGAAAAAAAAATGAAAATCTTTATGTTTAAGAGTGGAGTTTAAATGAAAAAGAAGAAGGAATAAAATTCTCATTTTTAAATTAAGAGAGTTATATAATATTTACAAAAATAAATAAAAATGAAAATATTAAGTATATGCTAGTTTATCATTTTATTTTTATATTTAAAAATTATAAAATTATAAATATTTATTAAAATATTTTTCCTTCATTTCCTTTTCCTCCAAAATTCAACTCTCAAACATATGCAACAAGCATACAATTAACATTTATTAAAAAAAAAAGGAGAATACTAACTAATGTCTTAAGGAATCAAAACTTAAAAAGGTTTTATGACAAGTGTTACTATTGTATCCTTATCAATATAATTTCCAAGGCACTCCACTATAATTTTCACTTTCCGTTTCTTTTTATTTGTTACTTTTAAGAAATTTTTGGTTTCTGTTTATTAATCACTTCAAAATTTTAAGATGGTATTAATTACTATTTTTTAATCATATCGATATTAAAAAAAGAGAGAAATAATAATGTATAAAATGTTAAAATAATAAACTAAAAAGATAAAACACATAATAAAAAATTACAAATAATTTTAATATAAATGAAGAGATTAATTACTTTTTTTAATTTGTGTTCAATAAGTTTAAACAAAAGATTAAAAAAATGGAGAATAATGAAAACTTATTTTTTAAGCTTTTAATTAATGTCTTTAAAGCACTCGTTAACAATACCTAAAATTTTATTGCAATCACATATACTAAGCGTATACGAATTTTGACAGTGATGTAATTAATTATTTTCATATTTTGAAATGGGTGACTTAATTGACGAACAATCACGAGTTTAGTTGTTAAGATTATAATATGCGACAAATGCATTATAGAGAAATTAAAACTTTAATAAAATATGCAAGATGTATAAATAAAATAAAAAAATGTAAAAAGGAGACAAAAAAGTTATTGATAACTATTTTTTCTAGTAAGCTAAAGAGTTGAAATAAAGATAAATTTTGTGTAATTTGTTACATTTCGATTCTTACTCACATTTAGATAAAATCACATTATTTGAAATAAAGATATAATGTGAGCAAGAATCAAAACGATCCCACGCAAGGAAGAGGACAGATGTCATCAGAATAAAACTCTAATTTTAATTAACAAATATCATAAAAAAACTTAAAAGATATATTTATTTCGTCTCTATTCTTTAAAATAAAATAAAAGAAGAGAGTTAATTAATTAGAACAAGTTTGATTTTCTCACAATTCTTTTTCTCTTGTATTCTTCTCACACTCATTATTATTATTATTATTATTATATCCATTCTCTCTTAATTTTTCTATTTCTTTCTTCTTGTACTCATTCAGGTTAAATCAAACATAAGGTTACTAAAGCTTAAATTTTAAGCTTACCAATAAAAAATTATTTCATATTAATTTTTATAAAATAAAAAGACTATATATATTAACAAAAAATCTAACATATAAATCTTTAATTTAAAGTATTTTTTTTTATAATTTACTTTAAATCTCACTCGCTATTGGACCCGCCTTGTATTCATTTCTAGTCCCCCATGCCATGTGAGAAAACAGGAGAGGGTGCATTGATAAATAATAAGGTGAATAGCAGTTGATCGCATACCCGAGCCAACTTGGGAGTTGGGACCAGTGGTCGAAGCCGAACGAACACGGCTCCTCCACTCAGCTTCGTAGCCATCTTGGGCGAGAAATGACATCATTTTGAGGACCGCTCCTGACGTAATCACATCTATGCCTTTTCTTCCTTACGCGCCACGTGGGATCATTTGATTCTTGCTCACATTATTTCACTCGCAACCCGCGCGTGAGAACACCTCAGAAGCTTTCTACATACATTTTAGACTTATAGATATAGATACCTTTCGCATTGAATGCTCACCAAACTTAGATTCAAACTAGCCAATAGTTTTTAGGAAAAAATGTTATGTGGGCATCGCCCTCCCTTTAATAAAAAAATACTATAACATGTAAATCGAATAATTATAGAAGCAGTTAAGTTCAGTCTTAAGTATTATTTAATAAATTTTAATGTAAATATCCACTATTGAGAATATTATTGTTGATATGTTCATAAAATTAAGGCAAACTTGGGTTAGCCTGTTTCTGAATTTGTGTATTGTACTATAAATTGACAATTTAAAGAGGAATGAGGATTAAGTTATTTTAAGAGTGATTTTGTTTTAATAATTTTTTGTATATATTAAATTTTAATAATCCAACTATTAAATTAAAAAATTTTATTGAATAGATTAAGTTTATAAATTTTTATAAAATTTGAAAATTATTTGATAATTCATTAAATAAATTTTATTTAACATAAAATATATTTTTTAAAATATAATGTCGACCATAAAATTACATAACTACAAATATTTAATTTATTTAAAACATATGTGTATATGATTGTTGAGATAATATCAAAATATTTAACAGTTGGATCATTTAAATTTAATATATACAAAAAAGTTATTGAGTAGAGTAATTCTACTAAGAGTTATTCTTGGAGAGTAACTTATCCTCACCCTTTAAAGAGTTTAAATAGTTAAATAGAATAATAAGAGTATTATAGTTTAAAAATTTAATTTTATAAAAATAATTTTAATTAAAGGTGAATTTAAACAAATTAAATATATTTATAAATGCTTATTTAAAAGTAATTTTAAGACAATGAGTGTTATTTAAATAGTATTAATAAAAATTACTTTTGTTTCTATAATTATAAAAATACGTGACTTTTCTTATTTAATATAATTAAAATAATGATGATAATAATAATAACATATTAAATTAAAAGTATATTTTTATCAATATATAGAAACAAACTTTTACTCAAAGCAAGAATAACAAAATTTTCCTTTCATAGGGAGGGAGTTGAAACCAAATTCAAAAGTCGAGATTTGGCATCACAATCGTGTTTAATTACTATGTATAATAAATTTGTTGATTTTTATAATAATTACCTTAAAAATCATACTAACGATGATTTCTAATTGGTTGACGGTATAAAACTGTTTTATATTGACAGTGCATAGCCATTAAACCTTTTTTATCAAATTTATACATTATATCAATAAATTAAATTAACCTAATTTTGTCTTTATACATTATCATATCTTGTTAAATTAAGTTAGATTCAAGTAAATAAAACGAAACTACACACACACACGCGCACGCGCCCACTGTCGGCTGGGAGCGTCATCCATCACGCTATCACCATTGTTCACCTTATTTGCCCCAACTCATAAAATCATTTTTTCTCATTTTCTCCCTTCCCCGGGAAAACGCCCCTCCTTTAATATTCCCCCAAAACCAAAGACCCTTTATTCTCCTCCTCCTATGTACACTGGTTATCCTCTTTAGCAAAGTAGTACGACACTGTTACCCCATGGACACCGTGGGCAGCACCAACTCGCTGACGCGAAGCAGCAGCGTGCAACAAAGAACACCCACCAAACGGACCAAACCCAAGAAAAAGCACGCGCCCCACCCCGTGAAGGTAGTGTACATATCCAACCCCATGAAGATCAAGACCAGCGCCTCCGAGTTTCGCGCCCTGGTGCAAGAACTCACCGGCCGGGACGCCGAATCGCCGCCGGACCCCGCCCGCTTCCACGCCGGCGGAGTTGTCCACCCCGATTCCGACGACTCTTCCGTCAAAAATGTTGAAAGCGATGGGCGCCATGGTAAGTGCGTGGTGCCCACCCCAGCGGATCCCAACAGCTGCGAGGGACGACAACCCTCCTCGATTGAGCCTCTGGACGACGACGTTTTCACGCCCCAGATGATAGAGAGCATTTCCGCCCTGCTTCCCGCAAGTGTATTCTATGAATCTCCCCATCTCAGTCACTGGTGATACGATGCTGTGCAGTTATTATTATTATTATCTTCCTCGGTGAGGTCAAGCTCAAATTAAAAGGCAAGTTTAATCGTCTCTCTATCTATAACTATATAGATAGAGAGATAATTGTTTCTAATTGTCGATTTCGGACCATTAATTTGTGAGGTATATTGCTTGTTTATATATGATTAAGTATCATATATATATATATATATATTTATGTGACTGAACATGATGATTGATTAATTAACTGTACCTTAAGAATGTTAACTTTGTTCAATTTGAATGTGTTTTTAGGATTTTATATATACATATTTGGTTATCATGAAAACGAAATTAGGGCAATGGATGGGATTTGGGTTGGGGGGTTGTGATGGGAGGTTTAAGCTGCTTTAGGAATGTGCTGTGTGCATGCTAGCTTGATTGATTTTAATCTTCTTTCTTGGAAGTGTTGCAGCACAGCGGCTCCGGCGGTTTTGTCTTTTACTCTTGTAGAGAGATAAGTTAAGTAACGGAACAAGGTTGAAGAATTGATTGATTTGTTTTGGTGGTTGGAATTGAATTTTATGTCAAAAATAAAAAATAAGAGGGTGGATAGTGAAATGGGGACCCAACTCATGAAAAAACTTCAATGCCCACTTATTTAGTACATTTAATGATTCAAACACTAGAGCAGTAGTTTTTGGACGGGAGAAAACCTTTGCCCGCATACCTAACAGACGTCTTTCTCCTTAATTAGGATTTGAAAGAAGAAAATGACTAGTTTTAGATCAATATTATTTTGTAAAATTGATTTTGATTAAAAGTGTGTTCCAGTGATTTAATTTATATATATATAAATTATTTATTTGAAAAGTGATTTTGACATGAATGTTGTTTAGATATTAATAAAAATCATTTTTAGATGTATAGTTGTCAAAAAGGATATAGTTTTTCTTATTTGATATTTGGCATTATTAAAATAGTAATATGATGTTGAATTAAAGAATATTTTTGTAAATACATACAAACGGGATTTTACTCAACGCAGAAGTAGCAAAATTAATAGTCAAAAGCAACAAAAATATTACTTTCATGTCAAAACCAAGTTTAAAATCCAATCTAAATCTTACCTAGAAGTTATCAAACAACATGCATACCTTTGGAAACAAAATACATATATTGACTTCACCAACACCAAATTACTCACAGCCATAACATTGCTGCAGTAGCAGTTTGTTTCCGAAGTTTTGTTGATAAATAACAAAGCAAAATCGACGGTTTAAATTGAAAGTTAGATATTCTTATATATATAATATCATATCTTTTTTTTTTATTGAGTAAATTACATTGACATTGCTTAAAATTTTTTGAGATTGTATATAATTTTTTTTTATTATTATTTATAATAACTTTTCTTATAAGAGTACATGGTATAATGTTTTTCAAACAATCAAGAGGGTTAATGCAACGTATAAGAAGTATAATTGTAATGTTTATCCAACAATTAAGAGAGGTTAGTGTAGAGGTAAAAAAAGAAAAAGTATCGAACGAAATTTGATAAAACTTCAAGAAATGTCAGTGTAATTTATTCTTTTATTTATTTTTTGGGTAGTATGAATATTGCCTAGATAAATATTGGTGTATTTTGGCATATGTAGTTATCGTTAAACATTAGTGTATTCTGCCACTGCTTTAACATTTTCCTAAGTTATGAAACTTTTATGAAAACGGAAAGAGAAATAGTATTCTGTAAAACAAAATCTCAGACAAAGAGATAAAAGGATACAAGAGAGAAGTCTGAGATAAAATATTTAATATGATAAAGAGATATATAGAGAAAAAAAAAATGTAAAAAATGTTGTGAAAATGTTACATAAATAATATTACTCAAACGGAAATCGATTATATATAGCTTCCAACAATGACATTAGAACTAGACATATATAACTTCTAATGACAATTAGAACTAGAATTTAATTTAAATATATTGACACTATAAAATGTTTTTATATTGTTGTCTAATTATTGATTGTCATATAAGTTAAGTTGATTTATTTTTATAATAACTATCTTAAAAATCATATCAAAAATGATTTTTAAGTAGTTGTTAATGTAAAAAAATTTCTAATGACAGTATCACAATTAAACTCTTGGAATTATAACTGATTGAAGCATACATAAACTCCACTTTTGAGGAGTTGAATTATATCTGTGCTCTAATTAGTAATGAAGATATATATATATATATATATATATATATATATATATATATATATATATATATATATAAGAAATGTATTAAATGAGAATTTTTTTTTATAAGAAATGGGAATTATAAATATAAATCATTAGTCATATTTAAATGATCAAAATTAAAAGGAAAATGCATATGATATTTTTAAATGGTTATTTGACCATTAATTAACTTTTAATCTTAATCAATCATATATAATTATATAGTTCAAATTTATAATTTTTTTTCTCATACTACTAACACTAAGAGGAGTTATCCATTGATAGTATATAAGAAACCCAATATTGACATCTAATCCGAAGACGGGAGAGCATATACAGTTAAAAGTGATCAGAAACCCTTATGTTGGATATAATTAAAACTCTTACGTCTTGTTTGATAGAGAGAAAGGAAAGAGAAAGAATAAAAATAAGTTGGAAAGAAAATTATAATGAAAGTATGAATTGTTTAGTTTAAGAAAAATAGAGTTGAAATAAAATTATGAGGTTGTTTGGTTTAAAAGAAAAAAAAGAAGAAAAGAAATTAGATTATTAGTAAAATACTATTTTACCCATTATATATATACTCGTAACTGACATATTATTTTTTGACTTGTTACCACCACGCACTCCATATAATCGATTATATTATTAGTATAATCCATTATATGGCATTTTGAAAACAGATGCATGTCATATAATCGATTATATTTTTCAATATAATTGATTATTGTATTTTGTATAATTGACTATGTGTTGTAATTGTATAATCGATTATATGTACACATAATTGATTCCGTGCAAGCATAATTGATTATGTGGCCATAATCAATTATGTGTCCAGTATACAATAGTACACCATGCACAAAATCCATGCTCCTCAATTCAATATATTACTCGAAATACATAATCATACAAGTAGCTCACCTGATTATGGTAAAAACAAAAACAATTATGAGCTACAAAAATGAATTATGAGAAAAAAAAAAAAACCAGATCACAGCAAGTAGCATGAGCACGAACAAGAAGTAGCAAGCAGTGAGAGGAAGTGAGGATAGTATAGTAAAACGTAAAAAAACTAGCACTATTTCACACATTTCTTCGTATATTAGCTTGGAAATATAATTGCTTGGGGCCCACACTTTTTTTAAAACTCTTCGTTCTATTTGTCTTGTGCCCAACGACAGAAGTTCATATATTCACCCGCATTTTTCCTTTTTTCTTTGCATTTCTTTTCCATTTGAACGTTAGCAAAAAGAGCGTTAAATATAAATTGAATAAACGTTGTAGAAAGCAGAATTCTGCCGGTATGAGTGTACGGCTAGCTTTTGCAGCTTCCATATCCATTTATAGAAAAGTTAAAGGTACCAACTAGGACTTTTTTTATTATGAATTACCGCGGCAAGAAGAAACAGTCACTACAGATAATGAGACAACATGTGTTGAGAAAGACCCATTCCGTTTACTCTAATTAAGATTATATAATTACAATGGCCAAACATGGAAAAAGTGAACCCTATCTATATATATTTATGTATATTCTTGCACAATAGTTGAACATTTTTTAATGGGTTTAATTTTCAATCTATGTATAAACAAGGTGTGGTAATTGATCTGCGTACTAATTTTGTTGTTTCACGCAAATTAATTAAGCCAACACGAGGATCATGAGAACAAATTAACTATATATATAGCTAATGAAAATGGATATGGTATTTGTTCCCGTAATGATCTTGTTTCTACAGATTAGTTGTTTCCTCATGCGTGCACTTCTCAGAATAGAGCATATTAATTTGAGAGAAGTTAAAAAAAAAAAAAAAAACACGTTGATTTCGTTGTAATATTCGTTTTTTGGAGTGATTTTACGATATATTTTTGTGCTATATATGTGTGTTTGTGTGATAAGAATTATGAAAATAAAAGTCAGAATACGTACAGCACGGGATATCATCCTGTATAATAGCCAGGCCGGCCCAATATTAAGTAAGGCTTAAAACAAATTTTCAAAGAATTTTTTTTACTTTAAATTAAAGAGCTATATGTTGGACATTTTTGTTAATATTACCTTTTTGTCAACATATATAACTTTTTTGTTGGTAAACTTAAAAATTTGAGCTTTAACAGCTTTAGTTTTGGGCTAGCCTTGATATTAACTTGCTAGATATACTATAAGGCTAGGTGGTACTCCTTGCACCCCATCTTATCAATATATTTGTCTTATCCCCCCCCCCCCCCCCAAAAAAAGATATACCATAAGGCTAAACAAGTTTTCTTTTATTTTTTTTTTTCTGTTTAAAACTCAAGTATTTGAAAATTACATTCTCTTTGTATATAAATTAGAATAGTTATTTTGAACGAGAGCGTTTTTTGCTGCTGAGAGCATTTTTAGTAATCATTCTTTAACATGAACATTTGTTGGAATTTTTTTAACCTCTTATCTCTTTCGACATATCATTTTTAATATATTTAGTTTTAAATCGAATTTCAATATTTTTTTAAAAGAAATTATCAATAATTAAAAATAAACATTTATTGCAATAATTATTTATAATAAATTTAAAATATAATTTATATGATCAAAAATATTTATTGTTACAAATTTTAATTATAATATAAGTTATATATTCAAAAATATTTATTTATTATAAATTTAACTTATATAAAATAAATATTTATTGTGTGCAATGCACATATTAAAATACCCGTTAAATTTGATTTTAATTATCAGAGTTGAGAGTTGAAGTGGATGATCGGATGAACTCATTTAAAGGGCTGAATGAGTGCTTGTAATAATTTTCATTATTTTTTTTAATTATTAAACTAAATGTGTTGGATAATATATGACGCGCGCGTCTCATCAAAAAGATTTCGAAGTAATTATATGAGAGAAAGAAAAAGATGTTGTATATAGGACCAAATTGAAGGACAAAAATCCAGTTATTTCTTACAACTTGCATCTACTTATGGATCCCCTCTCGTAATGGTGGGGGCGAACTTTTTCTTCTATCTCTCCACTTGTTAGGGGACTTCGATCATTTTATCAGTTTATGTATGTCCTGGTCATGTGAAAAGACTTTTTAAGTGCCAGTTTCTTGGGTGCTTCTTTTCCAATTTTTATTCCGTCTAAAACGTTGTGCAGTGCAATAACTTAATATTACAAATTTGTAGAACTGTAGATGTATAAGCATTTTTACCCTCCCAGCATATTCTCACCTGCCTATATATTTAAAAAATTGTTTCTTTTTTCCTTTTAACACTATTATATCTTCTCTCTCTATAAATTAGAATAGTTATATTCAACAACAAGAGCGTTTTTAGGAACTATTATTCAACGAAAACGTTTTTAGCTGATTTTTTTTTCAACAAGAACCTTTTTAGGGATTTTTGTCAACCTCTTATTACTTTCAATTTATTCTTTTTATTTTTAGTTCTAAATTAAATTTTAATATATTTTTACAAAATTATTAATAGTTAAAAATAACTTTGTATCATAATATAAATTGTTTATTATAAATTTAAAATATAACTTATATTTTTTTAAAAAAATTGTTATGAATTTTTTTAATTATAATATAATTGATATATTCAAAAGTATTTATTTATTATAAATTTAATTATATAAAATAAATATTTATCTTGTATATTGCACAAGCTAAAGTACTAGTTATTTTTAATTGAAGGGACGGGAAAAAAGTTACGCATAATTTCATTTCTGTTGTTTGCTTGTGTTTATGACTTTAATTATGCATAGGAAGATAATAAAATGAGAAAAACATCTAATAAGACTAAATTTTGAACTAGGGATAACAAAATTATGACTAAGCATTTTTTTCAGATATTTAACAAAACATTTTTTGAAAAAAAATATTTAACAGTTGTTAATATAACGCAAACTCTTGATTTTACCTAAATTTCACCCACCAACTATGCTTTACACGATTGCACATTTTAAAATATGTAAATTTAGGAATAAATTATGTGTTTATAAAAAATATTAAATATTAAAATATTAGACATTATGTTTATTTATGGTATAACCTTTGTGTAACAAAAATTAAATTATTTATATAAATATTCCGGACCCATATTAATAATATGATATATTATATTAACATACAATTTTATTGGTATAAAATATTAGTATATTCTATTATTAATATAATATATATTAATATATTGATCCACAAATGTGTGTGTGTGTATATTGATTGTAGTGCAGTGTATAGGTTTTGTTATCTGAATAATAAATCTACGTTTTCTATATAAATTAGAGTATATAACTTGGAGAATAAAATTTTTATTTTTCTCAATTAGTTCATTATATATATTTTTTCTCTTCTCTCCATTCACAATTATTAAGAGTATAAATTTTTTTCTCACTCTCCTTTTTACTACATGACTTTTTTTATTTTAATTTAATTTTAAATTAGAAAAATTTATTATTATAAAATTATATAAAAATTTAGTGATAATTTAGAAAAGTTCTTATCAACACAAATTTAAATTTATTCTTATCTAATGTTATTCATGCCATTATTTATTTATTTAAAATATATTAAAGTAATCAAAAAAGTTTTTTTTAAATTACAAAAGTTTGAATTTCTTCTAATCTAATGCTACTCATATGAATTTTTTATTTTATTTTAAAGAAAAAATTGCACTTACCTCTCCTTAGATCTTCCAAAATGACACTCCCACCCCTGCTATTTTTTAGAAAAAACACTAACCTCCCCTAAATAACATCAAAGAAGGGGTATGTGTTTCACTTTATTAAATATATAAGGGAGAGGTGTGTTTATTTAAAAACTAGAAGAGTGTGAATGTCATTTAAAAAAACTTCAGGAGTGATGAGTGTAATTTTCCTATTTTAAACTATAAAAAAATTAATAAATTGAAAAATCTTATTATCTTTTGAATACTTTTATTTAAATTTTAAAGTACATCATCTTTTATACTTGATCTTTTATACTTTTTTTTTAAAATATTAATAAAGTATGAAAATTACCCGTACATTATATAAGTTAAAATACTGGTGTAGTTGAAATGTTAAAGATTAAAACTTCTAATTTGTTCATGTAAAAAGATGACTAAAAAAAAGAAAAATCTTTTCAATGTCATTTAACAAATGTTGTTCCCAGTGTATGCAGTTTAAATGTTACTGTTCCGGACATGGCTTAGCCCAATCGACCTGGCCTAATTAATTTAGATTAATAACACGTAATCAACTTAGCTCACTTTTCTTTCTCCTTAAAAACAAGCACATTACTTTTCTCTTTATCTATGTTGATGATATTATTGTAACAAGTAACAATTTCAGCATCTTTAAGATCTTCATCAAAGAGTTGAACACTTTTTGCATTAAAGGGCCTAGGAAATCTCCACTTACTTTCTTGGAATAGAAGTTTGCAAAGATTCAAGTGGAATGTATCTCAAGCAAAGCAAATACATAGTAGACGTGTTGAAGAAATTTAAAATGGAAAATGCCTCACCTGTAAACTTAGGAGTTCATCTAAACATTTTATAAAAATAAAACAACACATTTAGATCAAAATAAGTAGAAACATATTTCTAATGAGATACTAACCTCCCGCCATTGCTTCAATCTTCAGCCTTCACGGTTTTGGCTTTTCTGAACCCTCACTCACTCAAACTCGATAGTGTTTTTTGAAGAGAGGAGCAAGCACAGTGATCCAAAACAAAGAGTACATCCAATTTGTAGAGCTCTGTCCATCACAGAGTTTAATTGACATAATAGCGCAAATTAATATCCCTGAACATTTCGCTAAAATTAATAGGTTGTATCTGATTGAAAAATGGACCACATTCAGTCATTGATTTCAAATTCAAAAAATAGAATCAATACCCAATTGTAATGAAATTCTTATCATTGATTTTGAATTTGAATGGTTAGTAACGAAAAATTTATTCAATGATTTGAATAACTGTAACAAAAAATATGTTACATCACCATTTCCTTCTCCAAAGGTAACAAGGAGGGATTTCACAGTAGAAAAAGAACTGATGAAGAATCCAACACTACTTCACCAAGCATTGGGTCCTTCCAATACTTATCTAATACTAGACTTGACATAGCTTATTCAATCAATATAAGCTGAACCAGTCTATGAATCGTACAATTGTTCCACCTTAGCAAGGAGCAAAGAGAATCCTAAGATATCTATATGGGACAAAATTCTTCACATCAAACCATCCACTAATCTTGATGTCACTGAATTAATTATCTGATGTAGATTAGGCAACTAGCACACATGATAGAAAATTTGTTGCTAGTCATTGTGCTTTTCTAGGAGAGACACTCATTTCTTGGTCATCTAGAAAGAAAAAGGTGCCTTCTCAATCTAATATTGAATTAGGATATTAGAACTTTAATTTATCTAGTTGTTGAAATATCAAAGATGAAGTCTCTTTTGCAGGAAGTAAAGTTGTCACCAAGAAAACCAATTTTTTTTTTGGTTGCCCAGGGTATCTCCAACTGAGAGTCAGACTAATTCCCGAGTTACCAAGATTCATTTAAGAAGCCAACTTTTTCCAACAGATGCTCTTCCATACGCATGAAGTTGGGATCAAATCCCTGACCATATGCTTAAGGTATGATAATTTAAGTGCTAAGGCTCTTGCTTCAAACCCTATCATGCACATTAGGTTTAAGCATATAGTGGTTGATGCTCATTATGTTCGAAATCAAGTCATAAACAATCAACTTATAGTAGCATATGTTCGAACTGTAGATCAACTTGACTGTTTTACCAAGGCACTCACCTACAATAGATTGATCCAGCCAAATCTTATCAATTAACACTTATCAAGATTATTCTGTTTTATTATCACATCTAATTTTATGTATCATTCCAATCTCTTATAATCTATCATATCATCTTAGCATGTGGTTTTAGGAATGATTAATTAGTGCTTATAATCTATATGTCACATCAAATCTTGGCGTGATTTTAGGAATGATTAGTTTGTGTTGCACCTATTTATATCATGTCCTTGATCAATGTGAATCCACAGAAAAAAGAAACAAAGATGATTTTCCTTTTCTCAGTTTTCTAACTAAATTATCTTCAGACATCATTGAATAAGCTAGTAAAAAAGAGTACCCAAAAATTTACTTTTTTTTGTCATTAAGTTTATATATATATATATATATATATATATATATTCATAGATTACGTGCTATTATTTCTAGTTTAACACATGAAGGTCACCCAATTAATCAGTGTTTTTCAATTTGGACCAACTCAACAAACTCTTTTTGTTTAGATTTTTTTTTTTAAGTAAAGGGAGTGTAAAAAATTTTACATTGTCAACTAATTAGAAATTATCTTTAATATGACTTTTATAGTAATTATTATAAAAGTCAACACACTCACTATATCTGACAATTTATGATTGAATGACAATATAAAAACCATTTACATTATCAATGTATAGACTATTTAGTCTTTTCTTTTAAAGCAACAGACTCATTAAACTGATTCTGTACAGTACATAAAGTAAAGAATATGAATATAATTGATTTTTTAAATTAGAGAAGTGTTGAGTGCTGTAAAGATTATTAAGTTCACAAAAATTGGTGAAATTACCTCTATTTTCTATGGTAGATTATTAGTATTAGAGGCCTAAGTATCTTCCCGAATATGTACCGGTAAAAAAATAAGTGTCTTCTCAATGTCTTAGGAGAGCAATAGGTCATACGTGATTTAGTAGAGCGTCAAACATTTGATATCATCATATCTTAGTTTTTTTTTTGAGGACAAACTATTGACATTGTTGAATAATATTATTGGACATTTTCAAGTCCTTTGCTGTGACATGTGCGAACCTTAGTTATTAATTTAATATTTTTGTTTTATGATTCAATGGCGGTAAGAGTGTCTAAATTTATGGTTTTAGGTAAATTATTTAAATTCTTTACCATTAATTGTACACCTAGTCTCCTAGCTTAGGGTGTTTATTAGATTTTGGAAAACTATTTAATGATGCTTAGGCGGGGAATATATACATACATACATATATAATATAATAATAATAATAATAATAATAATAATAAGATTTTAATTGGTATAAAATCCTAGGTTTGTTGAAGATCGTTAAATTTTCTCTAAATAAATAAGACATTTTGCAATTTCTTAGTTTATTAAAATATAATTTTAAAAATTATTGCAACCACCAATAATACTAATAATTATTAAAATAACAATCTTATATTTTTTTTCGTATTAGAAAAATTAGAAAAAGAGAGGATGTTTTGTTGTTATTAATTGATTTTTAGTCTATAAACATGATTTTAACCTTATTTCTCCTTGTCTGCTTGCCTGCTTCTAGTGCCTTATGTAGCGATGTAGAATTTGGGATTCATTAGATTGAAGTTGAATGTGATTGTGTGCTAATCATTCAAAGTTAATGTCCATTCTTTCAAAAAGAAAAATAAAATAATGTCCATTCTGAACTTTAAGAAAGAAGAATAATTAATCAGTATATATATATTATTATAATATATAAATAAAAAAACAAACAAAAGTAATGAGTTAGCTAATTCAATACCAAATAATTATGGAGGTGCTAGTCATATAGACAATACACACAAACAATGTAGTCATGGTATATTTCAACGTTGACCTTCAATTCAGTTCAATTTTTTATGAATGTAGTCCACTAAAAAAACTTGAACCTTGCCATGAAGGGTTTCAAGAGAGAACAAGGCCTTATTGTCGTCATAATAATTCAAATGGCAGGATCTGTGCTGAAACACTGAAGGTCTCAGTGACTCTGGTTAGTCTGCACAATTTTTGATACAGATGAATATGTTCCAATCAATGCACTAGTGATTCCGCATGCGGCAATTACGACGCTAAGAGTGACCTGATGATACCACAGGAAGAAAAATTGGAAGAGGAAACTTTGAAAGATAAGAAAATATAGGAGTAAATTGCATTTTGCAAAAAGCTCACAAATAAAGAAGCCACTAGGATTGGCGTAGCAGTAAAGTTTGGATAGTTTACATAAAGTCATAAATTCAAATTTTGTTGCTGTTATTGAATATATATATATATATAAACTCACATATAAAACTGTGTTTAAGGTTATCTTATCTGAGTCTCAGAAATAGAAAACAAGGCTTTCGTTTTTTTTCTTTTTAGCCGGGGGGGGGGGGCGGTTGTTGTTGGTGGTGTTGAATGTCCAAATTAATTCCTAAAAAAAGTGGGAACACTTTGATCCTTTATAAAAAAAAAAAACTAACTACATATATAGTTTCTCAGGATTATAAATATAGGACACTTTAATTTCATTCAGTGAATTGAAAGATTAAAATATTTTTGAGAAATTATTTAATAACTTTTTTCTTTCAGAACTAGCTTGAGTTGACTAAGTTTTTTAGAAATCAAACTAGGTATTTACACTTTTTTAGAAAGAAAAACAAACAATACAGGTGGGTTAGGTTGTCCTCTTGCAAGTTGCACTGATGATGTCAAGAATATGACAAATATGAATGTCACGGGTAAACATAAAATCATGCATGCATTTGGTCATTGGACAGGAAGGATGGGCTATTATACAGGGAACCAAATCACTTGTTGCTGATTTTTTTTCCCTTTAATTAAAAAATGACATTTCAATAAAAAAAATTAATAATAAAGAGAGTCTTACTATTTTTTAATCAGTGTATTTTTTAATGAGTGATAAAAAAAGAAACTAGAAAAGGGAACAAGTGATCTTACAACACAACAAACATGAATAATTAGTTGTTCTTAATTACCACTTCATAATACCACTAATTCAATAATTACTTTTACACCCTAAAGTTTCCCCTTCGGAAATTAATAATCAAATTATACCCCCATCAAGAATTTATTAACCTTAGTATTTTCATAAGATAAATACCGTCTAAAAAAATAAAAAATGAACAAGATCAGCTGCATTGATACCTGTGTACTTGTTGCTTTTTTCCCCACAATTTTCAGAAAACATAAAGCTGGCAATATCACTGCCTGAAAAACATATCAATCCTACATTACGTAGCAGTTTCATATGAATTCCTTACAAGTAATAGAAAGAAAAGACGAATCCAGTTCATGTGAAGTTGATGTAGACCTTATAAAGGCATACGCAAAGCTATGTACATAAAAAGAATAATCAAGATACATATTAACATTTTACAACACAAGCATACCATCGTGTCCAAGAAAACAAAATCTCAAAAGTTTGGTAAACACAATGTATGATTATTCCTTACCAAAATGAGACTCCAACTTACAATGGAGTTTTCAATTTGAACAGAAACTTCACATACTATAACCTACTCCATTCATGTCTCTTTTCTTTTTCTTTCATTTCTTCCCCTCGTATCAATGGCCTCCTTCCCTCTTCCGAAGGAGAATGTCATTTCTTTCACCCAAATTTTCAAAATTAAATCATTCCTACTGATTAGTCAATATTCAAGTTGGACTTTAGCAAAAAAAATTAGAGTATGTGTGGCAGAGCATTCATGAATTGTTGAGTATAAGGCAGGGAACTTTGCCTGTGATAAAAGTGATATGACACAAGTAATGTTTTTATGTATGATTGTCAATAAGAAAAGGGTTAAATTAGAGAATGCACAACGATAGAAGACAAATTAGTCTTTTATCTCCATACATTTTTTATGCATATCTGAACATAGTATAAGTGTATCATTGTAGTTGTTTATTAAAAAAAAAGATGGATCAACAATTCAGGGTTGGTCCTGAAATTTTATGGGTCCAGGGTGAAACAATAGATAAGGCTCCTTATATACAAGTATTCGAAAATATAAATATATATTGCACAAAAAAATAGTCATGTAATTTCATTAAAAATGATACAGTTTCTTACATTAAGCGAATAATATAGTTTTAACAAATCTCAAAATAATGTATCATATTTTTCATTCAATTTACTCCCCTCAAAAGAAATCACACACACACACACATTTATATATAAGGTCACCCTTTAAAAGAACAAAATATATATACACAATATGTATATATATATTTTCAATAATAATTTTATACAATTTTTTTACAACTCCTTCATTTTTTTTTTATTTCTCTTTGTCTTTCTCATCACATTTCTTTCTCTCCTTTTCTCATCTCTCTTAGAACTTAAGATGGGCACACCTCCCAAAAAATATACAACTGTTATTTTCAATAATTTTTAAGGCCTCTCTATTTTTTCCTAAATATTTCTTAATAAAAAAAATTAAAGGAACATTATTTTGTTTGAAACAAAGAATGTATTATTCTTATTATTCTAAGATTAAAAATTAAATTTTGCTATAACAAAATTTGAGGGTCAATTATGTTTTTAAAACTTTAAACATGATATCTAAATATAATAAAGATCTCCTATCATTAGAATTGCTACCATGAATTTTAAAAACTATATCTCTTTCTTTCTACTACAATGTTATAGTCTTGAATCTTTTGTTTAATTTATATAATTTTGGTTTTTGTGATAGTGGTCAATTATTATGAATTTTTTAGTTGTTAGTTAAATTTAATATATTAATTTTAAAATTATAATTTAATTTAATTTTTATATTTGGCTCCCGCAAAGAAAATGCTCTAACTTTGTTCTTATGGTCAATCACTGACAAAATATAATTATTTCAAATTAAAGCTTACATATATTTTTACTCTTTATTAATATTCTAACTTTTAGTTTAAATTCCTTTATAATTTGAGTTTTGATTTGTATTTTTCATCTTGTTAAAAATACAAACACTTTAAGTCTATTATCATAGGTTCATTACATGTTGATATGTCACAATTAGCTAAAAATCATTTAACATAAATTTATTAATATAATCTATTAGAAAAAAATAATAACTAAGAAAGTGATATTTTCTAATCAAATGTCACATTTTAATTTGAATAAAAAAAGATATGAAACGAGATAATAATTTCAATCTATTTATAAAAATAATATAATATAATATAAAAAATTTACTACACAATTATATACACTTTTTAAATTTTAGGATCCCATCTAACTATGAACCCTAGACCGTCACCCTCTGGACTAGGTCCAGGTCCGGCCCTTCAACAATCCATATTATTTTTCGTTCAACTCCTGTTCTAGTAAAACAAAACGGCTGTTTTGCATTTTTACAGTGGCATATGCATACTCCATAAACATTGTGAGCTATTGACTGCATTGAATATTTAACTTAAATGTAAGCTTACCACTAGTACGCTGAGGAGAGATCCAATTAAAGCCATCACAAGACCTGAAATTATAATAAACGATGTTAAAGCCATGCTATTCATCTGACACGTGTTTCCAGTGTTAACTTTTAGTACAGATTTTCTTGGACAATTGTTTTGATCTACACACACACTTTTTTGTGAAATAAATAGTAAAATAGATATAAAATGTAATTAGCATTTAACAGTTAGCAATTCGAAATTTGTCAAGCACAACAAGAGCATCACATATAATATAGAATTTTTAAAAATACAAAAACAGTTGTGACTTAAGAAAAGTTGCTATATATTTATAATGGACTTGAGTCTTCAAAGGTGCAGGTGTGCACTTTAGAAGATCAAATGTAATAATAATTGTTGATTGAAAAATCAATCATTAAAATTGTGATAAAATATATGTATACATAAAAATAAATGATTACGTTGCTAAAATTTCAAGCATTAATTTTTTAATCTATAGTTATTGCTGTACTTTATTATCTTATAAAGTGCATTCTTACACTTTTCAGAGGAGTAATAACAATCTCACGCGTATTTTGTGATCCAATAGTGGTACCCAGGAGGGGAAAAAATTGATTGGGATTCAAACATAATCTGTCGCATTTCATCAATGATCCAAAACATGTAACCGAATATCATATTTGCAACATGGCCGTGCAAAGTACTAACTAGCTCTAGCTTTGAAGTAATTATATTTATATATATAGAAGATGGATTGTCTAACTTACTTCAAATAAAAATAAGGTTAAACAATCACATCAAAAATTATTGATGTAATTTTCTATATTGTATCAATCATCTTTAAGTATATAGAGAATCATACTAATTATCTTTGATAGGGTTATTTAACCACATTTTTACTTAAAAAATAAGTTAGATAACCCTGTAGAAGAACATACAATGGTTAACAAAACTACAACAATATTATTTTCTTCAGTGTACACTTTGACTAATTGTAACGACTTAGAAATGTATTGCATTACAGAGACAAAGCGTAAGACTTACCAAAAAATGGAATCAGAAAAGCAGCACAAACTGTAGATATAACCAGTACTGTTCTAAGAGTAATGAAACACCAATAAGTACTTGAAATGCTATCCGGCAGCAGCTCCTCAACACTCCTTGCCAGTGGGTTCATCATCAAAGCATATTTGTTTAAAATTAAAGAAAAGGTAAATTAAAATATCTCCTGAATATGATCAATCCACGTTGGACTTTAATGAACAAGTAATTTTTGACAAAAAAAAAAGGATATTTGGTTAACGGGCTAATTACCTGAAAGAGAAACGAATACAAAATTAGAAACAATGAAAATGTTCACTTGAAAGAATAAAAAAAATTAAAATAGCAGAGAGACCCCTAAAATCTTAGTCTCTTACTATTGTCCACAAGGCAATTTTTGAAGCAAATGCATTTGGTGGTAGATTCAATGTTATCTGAGACAAAGTCCCTTCACCAAACATGAGAAATCCCATGACTGCAACGCTTCCATATATTAACACGCATAGAATAAAACTGTACACAAATAAATCAGAGTCAGGTATAAGAAAGAAGAAATTAAGTTTGTCTTGCCAAGTTAGATACCATACCTTGCAATCACTGCCTTGGTAAATTCTTTTTTGTCAGCCATAGACTGATAAATATTTGGAAAAACTGAATGTCCTGCAAAGCAAAACCCAAAGATACCAAAAGCAAAGGGAATGCCATTCCAATTCACCAATGGACCAGTGTGATGGAACCCAACAGCATCTGTTGTCCCAACAAAAAACACACAGATAGTAATCAAAGCTGTAGCAACAACCCCTCCAGCTGCAGAATCATCACAAGTGATTAAGTGCTTGCTAGCTAAAATTGGATTGAAAACAAAGATCCTTCAACCAAATGAATCTTGTTGTGTTTGGAGAACCTGAGAGATAGGAGATTAAACGAAGATCCTTCAACCAGACAGTTGGGAGAATAACAAATGCAGTCAAAATTGCAAACAAGTGCTTGGAGTCCAACTGGAAACTGCCCCAGTTCAAGGATGTTCCAGGAAACAGCCCAGTGAGGTTATCTCCTTCCAAGATGATAAACTCCACGCAATATGACTGCATTCATGAAAAGAGATCTCAATACATATGGTGCAGAATGAGGAAAAAGTGTGGTTGTTAAAGGAAACATATGTGTGCATGGATGCAATGCAATGCAGTACTTACATATAATTCAGTGTACAAAATGATCTGCCACAAAGATTAAAAAAAATAAATGTCAGCAAACATTGATTGATAAAAGCGCCAATGTGTGTATGGATTAAACATTATAATTTAAATGTCTGCATTCTTCCTCACTCATATTATTAGGAATTTGTATGAAGCAACGATAAATAGAGAAAAATCATGTTATGGTAGATTTTGTTAGGGCCTTAAGAAGTAAAATAGAATGATCAAAGACAAGAATGAACCTATACCATCTAGGGACATGTGCATATCTAGCATGAGTCAAATAGAATTTATGATCGACAAGTTAAATCCTAGAATTAGAAAGGAGGAAATTAACCAAAGAAACAATGAGGCATACAAAATTTTAATGAAAAAAAAGGTTCAAATAACCTCATTTACCAAGTAACAAGAACTGTACAACAATTTGAATTCAATTTAAGTAAAGAAGGAAACAAACTTAGTGGGTGTTTGGAATAGTTTAATTTCCATTCAAATATAATCAAGATCTTAATAAGAAAGCTTTTTGGGAGGGGGAAAAGGTGATTGTTCTACCAAGATTAATCAAAACCAAAAACATGCTTACTGATACAATAAGTCGACCGTATCTTCCAAAAGCAGCTTCTCCTATATCTGGGTAGCTAATGATCCCTTCTTTGCTTTCAAAGCAGTGTTTCATAAGGTCTGCCGTATAACAACATACAACTGCAAAAAAAAGCATCACAGCCAAACTCGCCCACCCAGCTTGTTTCACTGTATAAGGTGTAGATAGAAGGCCAACTCCAGCCATCACATTAATCCCTGGCCAGGTGCAGCGTTATCTCATAAAATGGCCAATTAGAAATATAAATAAAGGAATAGGACTTGGATATTTATAGGCCAAATGACACTTTTGAGGGGCAGGGGATGAATCATATCGATCAACAAAACTTCAATCCAGAAATCAACCTTTCAATCCTTTATATTTCTTATTAAGTAGTAAGCACAAGCACTAAGCAGAAAAGTATTTGTACATGCACTTCAATTCATTACCGAATTGGAGGAAGTTTTTCTCCTCAACAATTGAACTTACAATGTTCATTGAGCACACTTACATATAAATTAAAATATTATTAAAGTATATGGCAACAGATATTATTTACTAAAATGAAATAATAAAATGTTCAAGGATTATTCATTCCTAAAGTACCATACCATTAAATATTGTTTGAGTGAGGCTACATCCATAACCAATAGGTAATTCTTCAGGAACTTGCATTTGAATTGAAGCTTTCTCCCACCATGTTGATTGCCTTCTTGTGATCCCTTCTTGAAATTGATTAGTGAGCTCCTCACCAGATAGAAAAGAAGTCCTTTCATCGTGTTCTAAGTAACTCTTTGAACCACCACCGACAAAGCTTGAATAAATAACACTTGGTGCTAGTAGAATTGATCCAAGATTTGGAGCAGCGGAAATTGAGTAAGAATCAGTGGCTTCTCTGTCATATAAGAATAAGAATAATATAAAGAGCAATCAGAGAAGAATATTGAATGCCCTCAGTTACTGGGGAAAAAAAAAGGACAAGCCACAAAATTACATTACACACAATTCTAGCAAAGCTTAATGAGCATACCAAAACAACCTTAGGCAACAGCATTTGGTACGCAGGTAAAAACGAGGTGGAACACAATATATAGATTTTGTTCTATGTTTGATGTATCTTAAAAAGAGAACATAACATATATACCGTAAGGTTTCGTCCATAGAACTAACAAAAATGGCATTGAGATCATTATATTAAAGTCACACGAAAAGACATACAAATGGAAAAGAAGATTTGTACCTGTAACTTTGAGGCCATTGTTGAGAATGAGGTTGTGTTCTACGATTCCCCTCATTGTCACTGCCACACTGATTACTACTCTCACTCTTGTACTCGACAGCTTCTATGTCCTGTTCTTCTTCATTAGCGTCCTCATTGATCTGATGCATGAAAAAGTCAGAGTCACTTTCCTTGTTCTCGTTGTTAGCCATTCTTACAATTTTCCTACAATGCAGCTACACTTTTTACAGCAGGACCAATATTTCTTATGCTGTCTGTTGTGTAACTTATGTTATTCCTTAAATATTTATATGGCAAAGAGAAGCCAAAGATTCATATAAGTGTTTTTTGTATTAACGAATGGTAACGTGGGAGATAAAAGAAAAAGTAACAATGTTGAATGGCTCAGATGTCTAAATGTGTGTGCCTGCTACCAATGATGGTGAATAATGATGTGAACTAAAGTTACAGAAAGTTGGAGAAAACGAAGGTGGTAAAAGAGTTGGAGATGGAGATGCATAACACTTGCATTGTGAAGCGGAACGTGGAAAGGAAAGAGCCCCGTGTAGCCAACAGTTGACATCTGTCACGCTGGGAAACAAATCTTTTAACCAAGGCGTAAAAACAAGCTTTTGCGGGTAACACGCTCAAACCAAGAAAGTCATTTACCTGTTATTTAGAAAAGTTCTTTCATTTTGGTAAATTCTGCGATGCCTACATATTTCAAAGGATATCAGTAACTTCTTTGAATAGACTAATATAGGTTTAATTAATTTTTTAGTCCATATAGTTTCGCGAACTTTACCTTTTGGTTTTTATAGTTGAAAATAATCTCTTTTAGTCTTTATACATGTACTTTTGATATCAGTTTGGTTTCTGTCGTTTTAAATCGCCACAAATTGAATAAAAAATGCCTAAAAATGTCAATTTGTGGTAGTTTTTCACTGTCAATTTTCATTTTGTGGCTGTTTTCTCTTACGAAATTAAGACGCAAGGACCAAACTAGTATTGAAAGTGTATGTATAGGGACTAAAAGAAATTATTTTCAACTATTGAGACCAAAAAGTAAAGTTCACGAAACTATAAGGACCAAAAAAGTAATTAAACCACTAATATATAATAAACACATAATAACATAAAATTGATAATATGATTTATTATTTAAGATCTTGATATTTTTTAATTATTAAATGACCCTTAAAATTATTTTTGTTGTCTATTTCATTTATATTTGCATATTTTTCATATTTAATATTGAATTTTAAAAATTTTGAAATAAATCTTGATCGATAGAATTTTTTGTAATTATAAAATTTAAAACATCATTAAAATTAAATTTTAACTCATTTGTGATGCAATTTTAATGTATATATAGTTATTTTTTATTGTTTTAATATGAAAAGTATTAGTATCCTTTTAAAATAGAAGTTACCAAAGCAATCACCTTAATTGGTACCCTTTTATTAATAATAATAATAATAATAATAATAATAATAATTGGGTCCCAGCTTATAAGATTAGGTTGAGAGTATATTAAAATGGTTAAATTAATTAGTAGGTCCCTAAACTATTTAAAACTTTTTAATTAGGTCCACAAACTAAAAAAATTTGTAATTGAGTCCATAATCTTGTAAAATTTTTGTAATTAAGTTCTTAAAATCTTTAAAATCTCCACAAATTGTCTTTTTTTGACAGTTTCAAGCAATCATATAAACTAATATCAGAGACCTAATTACAAAAATTTTGCAAGATCAATAACCCAATTACAAATTTTTTTAGTTTAGAGACTTAATTAAAAATTCTCAAATAATTTAAGGACCTACTGATTAATTTAACATATTAAAATTGAACTAGATCAAGTAACTAGTGTGCATGACATATTAGATTAGATGTCATTCTCTAAAGTAGAATAATCGAATGGTACAACATCTGATAAAGTAACCAAATTATTGGCCCATATAACATTTAAAATATAAAATCTACCACTCTTGATCTATTATTTATATACACCCACATTATTTCTATTTCATTTAAGTAAAACATAACTCTAAATTTCATTTCAATTTTTATATTATAAATTTAAATTTTCATTTTTGAGAATGAAATAAATTCTTTATATTTTCTCTTTCTTGTGACTAAATATAGTCATATTATTCTTATTTTATGATATATATATTCTATAAATTATTTATATATTTTCTCTTTTATATCAAATCAATTTTTTCTATAATTAGTTATCAAATTATAAAAAATATTTAACTCTTTTTAAATAGAGAAACTGAAATATGAGTTTAGACTAAAATCTTTTCCTAAATAACATTGTGCAATTCATCAAGTGGTAAAAACTCAACAGTAAAGCGGAACAAGGCAAACATGTACGTTGCGAGAGTTCATTTCAATTGTTTATATACATTAGGAGGTAAATAACACATTGCGATAGGTACATTACTTAAAAGATGTTTAACTTTTTTAATTATTTTAATTAAAATTTAAATTTATTCAATCAACGTTAATTACAATAAAATATTTATAAATCATTATAAAAAAATAAAATTAAAACATACAAATACATATATTTTTATATTTTAATTTGTAGTATTTTATTAACAATAAAATATTTTTACTCAAATGTTTTTTAAATTTATAATTTTCACATTAAATGTATATCTAAAGATGTCCATACAATACACAAAATATTTATTATATAAATTATAACTTTTTGCCACATTTGTCACACTAGGTTAGAAAAGGAAGAGAGAACGAGACGTGAGGCTTAAGAAGGGAGAAGAGAAGAAAGGAACAAGGGAGAACTTAGGCACTCTCATTGAGAAGTGTCAACCTTTTTCAGGTGAATGTAATCCTTTGTATGTTTCCCTCTCCCTATAACTGTATGTATGTACATGTGTTTATTCCTTTGCATGAATTCCTTACTCCTCATAGTCTGTATTGTTACCTTGAGATGATTGATATCTAACCATGTGATGTTGGGATTTCATGAATATGCTATGTTAGGGTTAGAATTGGGTTTTGTGTAGTTCATGTTAATGTTGCTTAATTGGGAGTTTTAAGAAAGGGACTTTAGACATTATATGCCTTACAAATTACTTGTTCATGGATTCTTGTTGTTAGAAGGAATAAGAGGCCAAAAAGGGGCCTCCTTCATTGTAGGGTTGCGCTCTGCGATGAGCATGATTATGCTCCATTGAGCACACCCGCGCTTGGTTTTGGGAAGTTTTGTTTCAAATTCATCTTATGCTGCGAATAAGCATGAGCATGCTGAGGCCAGCATGGTCATGCTCCACTAAGCACGCTCGTGCTAGGATTTTGGGGTTAGCGTGTCGGATTTCTAGCACAGTGCTCCATCGAGCAAAACCATGTTGAAGTCTCTACGAGTGAAGTTGAGGGAATTATGAGTTAGATGCAGTTTATTTGCTATGCTTGCAATATGTTAACTCTATGAATGTGTTATAATTGCTTCATGTATAAATTTTACGAATGTAATGCAATTATATGTCTATAGAGGGGTCTCTTTTAGCAAGAAAAGGGTAGAAATCCCTTTGGTCCCTAAAGGATGACCAAGAGATAATGTTAAAAGAATGAATGTTTAAGACGTATAACATCCCATTTGACAAGGGAATGATATCTTTCTCCTTCAGTCCTCAAAGGGTGGTGTCAACCTCCAATAAGGGGAGGTTGTTTGGCAAAAGCAAGCAAGACACTCCTTGAGATTTTGACCTCAAATTGGCAAATAGGATGGAAAAGAAAAGGAAGGGAAAAGTGTACCAAAGTTTTATAATGTATCTTAAATATATTGATGTCTTGTTAATGTTAATATACTCTAATGTTATGAACCATGAGGTCTTCATATTTAATTATATGTATACCTGTTAATGTGTTTATATGATGTTGTAGTGTCCCTAGGGCACTCATTAAGACTTTCATCACATTTGTTTAAGTTACATGTTTTAGATGAGCAAGTATTGGATTAGTAAAAAGGATGCCGTTTGGCATAGTTCGCTAGCTTTATGGATTGCATTATTTTATCTTGTTTAGAGTTTTAGTTTCTTTCATTGTCAGTTTATGACCTCCTATGTAAGGATACGCTTTGTGTTTTATTTGAGTAATTGTAAGGTACATTGATTACCCCATTGAGATGTTTATGCTTTATTATTTAAAGTTCACAAGATTTTTCTTTCAAAGAATTTACATTTCCGTGTTAGTATAAATGAATGTACGATAATACCTATGAAGGTGTTACAAAACACCTTTCTAAAACAAAGATCAAACAAAGGTTTGAAACACAATGTTAGATAAGATAAGATAAAAGATAAAGAAAGAGAACAAAGCACACAAAAGATTTATATTGGTTCATCTCACCTCGAGATTATGTCTAATTCTTGACACACCACTGAGTTCAACTAACTTAAATAAGTTACAAGTATTCTTTTACATAAGACTCTTTAGACTCAACCCAAGTAGTATTTCACTTGCCTCCAAGCAATAACCCAAGTATTCTTTTTAACATAGCCTCTTTAGGTTTTAACCAAAATTACAAAAAAAAATTGGTACTGGTAAGACTGATTGACTTCTAACGTCTTATTAGACAAATGTATAAAGGTTAAGTTCAGGTCTTTTTTCTTTCAAAGACTTTACAAGATTGGACAAGGTTTCGTAGGAAGCTAAGGCTTAAGATGTATGAAGCACATAAGAATGTTGTCATGCAATAATTCGCTTGGCTTATTCAACTCTTCTCTAGTATTTATAGGAAGTCTTTAAAGATAGCCATTGTGATTTTAGACAGAGCTTCCTTCATTTGTTCTCCTTCAAGAAGAAAAGTGTTTGTTGGGAATTTAAATGTCTTTCACCAACTAGTCACTTTGATATGATAAAACAGTCTGCTTATCTTTTTTTTTTTTTCGTACCATATCTTGTAGTAGTGAACACTATTGTACTCCTTTTTGGCAGGTGGTGCGACTTTTCATAAAGCAAGTAGCTAGCATTCTCGTTGACATGCTTTTGAACTTTTTTGAGGACATTGACTTGCTTATTCATGAAATTTGTGCAGACTAAAGGGCAAAATAATATAACATAAAGTATATGTTTACTATCATTTGTTTAATAAGACAAAGTCATTGTCTGATTCATGTTGCTTGTTTTAACTTTGAAAAACTTATTACTTTGTTTGATATAATCAAAATAATTAAGGGATCTCATTTATCATTTGTCCTAATGCCAACCTATCCAAGCCAAATATATATATATATATATATATATATATATATATATATATATATATATATATATATATATTATTTATTTATTTATTTATTTATTTATTTATTTAAAACAACTAGATGAATTGGATTGGATTTTACATAAATAGACTACATAGATCATGGGTAAATGAATTTTTTTGCC
Source organism: Spatholobus suberectus (assembly GCA_004329165.1). Classification (NCBI taxonomy): domain Eukaryota; kingdom Viridiplantae; phylum Streptophyta; class Magnoliopsida; order Fabales; family Fabaceae; genus Spatholobus; species Spatholobus suberectus. Next base: position 26,888,588 of record CM014732.1, on the reverse strand, counting down.
ACCCCTAAGTTGGAATAAGAATTTTGAAAATTACTTTTCAAAATATGCTAAAATTTTAATAATTTTAAATTTTAGTTTCTTTTCATAATATATTAAATACATTTTAAAAAACTAAATTTTAAAACATCTATTAATTATAAAAATACGTTCTAGAAATTATTTTTAGAAAAAATTATAAAAATGCGAAAAAATGTGTACAATTAAAAAGGGCAGTTCTAGAAGCAATTCTTTTAGAAAATTTCCAGCTTGTATTTAAATAAGTTGACCCTACTACCGAATACATAGATCAATTGGTACGAGGTTGTTCTAGTTTAATTAGTAGTTTTGAGCTTAAGTCATTGGTATGCAACTATGTTAAACATTTAGAGAAAAAATAATCCTATACCCGACTCAAACAAGATTGTCTCCCATCCCTTAAAAATACTTGTATTCTCTACAAAATAAAAAAATAAACTGGTCTTAGTTAAAAAAAAAAAAAAACGCCCTAAAAAAAATTAGTTCAAAATTTTTTTGGCTCGTAATGAGATAATCTAAATGAGTACTGCCAGTAACCAAAAAAAAAAAAAAAAGTAGCAAGGCTAGCCCAAATTTGTAGTCCTAGTGATAAGTTAATCTCTAAATAAAGTTATCGCATTACACCAAAAAAAGAAGAAGTTATCGTACATATTTTTTATAAGCGTTTATAATTTTTAAAAAGAAAAAAGTATATTATCATTTTACTTATAATATTTCTCTAAATATCTATTTCTTTATTGTTCTTTAGTTTTGGCATTTTACATTTTTTTTTCTAGAAATAAAATGAATAATGATTTGTTTACATTAAAGAAATGTATCATTAATTTTTTTTAATATAAAGTCAATTATTATTAAATTTAAGTCCAACAAATGTAGTCAAAATTAATGTCAAAATCAACTTCCTTAGATAAATATTACAATTTTTTATTTTTGTTACTTTTAATTTAAGCTTAATTATGCTTTTTACTCTAAAGTTTAACATTTTTGCAAAATTTGCCCCCAATTATTATTTTTTTTTTGCAAATTTTGGCTCCATACTTTTAAAAACTCGTGAATAGTGCCCTTCTGTCGTGTGCCATTAAATTAATAATGGAGTGCTGACATGGCGTCATGATGTGTCAATAGGCTTCTAAGGTAGTTTTAATTTATTATTAGGTTTAATTGCACTTTTTACGCCCATAATTTCATGATTTTGCGAATTTTGTTTGCATTTTTTTGTGCATTTTGCCCCTATATTTTTAAATTTCATGAATTTTGTCTTTTTGTTAGTTAGCCGCTGACGTGGCAATGTTAACTACTAACATGACACTCTGATGATGACGTGGGGATGATGTGACATTGACATGATGACGTGTGATTAAAGGACAAATGTGTAATTTTTTAAAAGTATAAGGCCAAAATATGTAATACTTTGAAAGTATGAGAACAAAATGTATAATATTTTGAAAGTATGGGGACAAAAATGTGCAATAATTTGAAATTATGGGGCAAAATGTGAGAAAAATAATAAATGATAAAAGAAGATAAAAATGGTGGTATTTGTTGTCTTTGTTGTATTACAAGCTCTCCATCTATTGTGTGGTTAAAAGTTACAATAGATGGATAGCTTGTAATACAACAAAGAAGCTGCGCTAAAGAACCTACAAGAATTGTTTCATCACTTTTACAAATTTTAGCGAGGTTTTGATTTGAATAAAGTCTTTCTAGAATTTTAAACTATCTCAAAATTCAGTCCAAATGCTTTTGAAATAGACATAAAAATTCAAATAAAATCTTAAAACGAATTGAAGAAGATAAAAATATTAAATACCTAAACATAAAATGGATTTAAATTAAATAACATTAAATAAAATAAAAATAAAATATAAAGTATGTGCAAATTTGTACATCATATCAATGCAGAGTAGAACAAAGAAAGATTATCAATGAATACATGACTAATTGCAGTTTGTATGCCAAAAGCTTTTTAAAGGGTTAGGTTCTACGCATAATAAATGAGTATGCATTCATGGCTTTAGGTGTTAGGGTTGGATTAAAGGGGGTCAAATGGTCGTTTATGACTAACAATAATATGATTTGGTTTGTGAAAAGGTAGTATTTATTGGTTAGAATGATTCAGGGAGGTTTAAAGACAATAAATACCAATATTTTTATTATTTATTATTTTTCTCACATTTTGTCTCATACTTTCAAAATATTGCACATTTTGTCCAAATACTTTCAAAATATTGCATATTTTTCCCCCTAATTACACATCATCATGCCAATGCCACATCATTAATCTATGTCAATGCCATGTGTCTGCCACGTCATCATCAGAGTGTCATGTCAGCAGTCAAAGTTGTCACGTCAGTGGTCAACTAACAAAATGGATGGTTAACTAACGGAAGGACAAAATTCGTGAAAATTTGAAAGTATGAGGGAAAAATTCGCAAAAAAAAATTAATTGAGAGCAAAATTTGCGAAAATGTTAAACTTTGGGGGCAAAAAGTGTAATTAAGCATTTAATTTACATTTTAAATAAAAAGTAGAGTTTAATGGCTATATACTGTCAGTGTAAAAAGTTTTACACTGTCATTCAATCAGAAATCATTGTTGGTATGATTTTTAAGGTAGTTATTATAAAAGTCAACAAACTTACCATACATAATGGTTTGTAATTAGATGACAATATTAAACTGCTTTACACTGTCACTGTATAGTCAATTTTCTCTAAAAAGTATTGGTGATGATGAATCTTTTGATAATTAATTAAGTTTAAAATATTAATTTCAGAGATACGTTTTATCTTTATACTTGACACCCATGAAAAAATGGTTGGCTGGCTCCACGTGACAATATTACTTGTCAAGAACAATATATTCAATGGCCTTCTCTCATTGAAATTTTGGTTGATCCCTTTAGCCATTATTTGTTTAGCGTTTAAAATTAACATTGATAGCAACAAGTCAAGAACAATATTGAATGAATAAGATTCATTTCTTCGGTAAGAAATTTGCGTATTCTATCTCTCTCGTCCTAGATTAAATAAGCTTTGCTTATAACCTAAGAGATGCAATGTTCTCTGCCCACCATGCAAGTTTTATTGCAGCTTTTATTCTGTATAAAGGTCATGTAATTTTGTTTCTTTATACCACTGCCATCTACCTCATTGTCACAAGGCTCAGCTCCTTTAAATCAAAGCGAAAGAAAAACATGGGCCTATCTCTGCGGAAACTTGCACCTGGTTCCACATCTAACTCTCATCTTGTTCTTCATTGTTGGCAAAAGATTTTGGCCTGATATTCTCTCATGCATCATGATTTTGACTATGGAAATGCATGGATATGATGAAAGCAACCTTAATTATTGTACGGATTAAACAATAATTACATAACATTCACTATGATTGTAATTTCCTATAACACGTTCACCTTTTGTTCTGCTGTTTCTTTTTTTGTCTCATGTTTTGTGGTACGCACTATGCAGAGTTATGTTTCTTCATCAGTTATAGTTTTAAGTTCCTTATATAATGATTCCCATTTTTATTTTTTTTGCTGAAAATTTGAGACAGGAGCTGACGAAAAAAAACTCAAAGAACTTGACCCAATTATAAACGAATTGTATGAAGACAAAGTCAAAGTAGCCAAAGAATTCCCAGAATTCTACCGAGCAGTATGCGAGATAGTCGAGTACATAACCATTTTCATATTAAAAGCTTGCCTAATTAATAATTAATTAATTAGTTAGCATACATAAAGTGACATGATTTTTTTATGCTACCACCTATATGTAACGCTTTTCTCTGTCACAATTTTGCGTTATGCTTTGTCAGGAAACTCAATGAAAAGCTTGGAAACACGCAGATCAAACTCCCAAAGCCCGATGATCTCGATGCGGAGTACAAGGTAGGTGCATATTTCTATCATTATATGAGATATGGATGGTTGATGATTTACCCAGGTTCCTTGTTTACATAAATGTTTACTTTTTATTATTGACTAAATTTATTATGAATTACAAAATTATAAATGAGTTTCATTAAATTTTAGTTAATAATAAAAAATATGTTAAAAAGAGTGTATGTGTGTTCTAATTATTAACATTTCAGTTTGATCATTTTAGCTAATTGTGAGTTTAATTTTTATGTATTATTAGTGTAAAAAAAATTTATTTTCAACCAATCAGAATAATTGTTGGTATAATTTTTAAAGTAGTAATTGTAAAACTCAAAAACTTATCATACATAACGATTTTTAAGTGAATTATATTATAAAAATCATTCATATTGCCACATACTATTTGCTCATAAATTATATCAGTTTAGGTTCTGTATTATTAGTAGTTTATTGTTTTTGAATGGCATATGTAGAAGCGTCATGGAGGGAGAAACAAGGCACTGACAAAAGCAGAATTCCAGGAAATAATGCAAAATTTGGTCAAGAAATCAGGATTCACTGGTATAGGTGCAAAGGAAGCAATAATCTGTATCTTTGGTGTTCCATTTACTGCTCTGATGGTAAAGCAGAAAGTGATGCCTCAGGCAATTCGTGATGAATTTTTGATTCCTGGAGTCACTTCTGTAACGGTTTTCACCCTTGCTGCTCTTAACAAGATTTGATTTATTATGAAATGACAAACCCATAATGTGTTGGTTGTGGCCTTGAAGGCACCCAGTCTGCTCCTTTGCACTTCTGCAAATGCATAACATTAATATATCTATGTACCAATTGATCGGTTGGATGAATTCATACTCACCTTTCAATATATATAGGAAGTCTCAAGTACTGGAATTAACGGTTCCATAGCTACTCTTATGTGAACGTCATGCTTTTTTTTTTTTTTTTTTTTTTTTTTTTAATGAATCACATTTGGAATGTTCATAGACTGCATTAATTTAATGTAGACCGAAAAACTAAACTAAAAAGTTTTAAAAAAAATATCAACAGTCGAAGAAACTGAAAATAAAAAAAATTAATTTAACTGGATTGGATTAAATTGTGGATCCAATTTTGTAAATTAATCCACCCTATATATTAAATGAGAACAGTTATCTTGAACGAAAGTGTTTTTAGCTACTATTATTCAACGAGAGTGTTTTTAGTTATTATTTTTCAATAAGAGCATTTTTAGGGATTTTTAACCTCTTATCTCTTTCAATCTATCATTTTCAATATGTTTAGTTTGAAATTGAATTTCAATATTTTTTAAAAAGAAATTATCAATAATTAAAAATTAATATTTTATTACAATAATGGTTTATTATAAATTTAAAATATAATCTATATGTTTAAAAATATTTATTTATTATAAATTTAAATTATATAAAATAAATATTTATTTTGTGCAATGCACTAGTTAAAATACTAGTTTAATTTAATTCAAACCAAATTTATATGCATATATACTTTTATTTATGAAATTAACATATCACTTATACTTGTATAGAAAGATAGATATGAAATTACTCTATCAATTTATTTTCCCTATACAATAAAAAAAAAAGTTTAATTACATTTTTGGTCTCTCAGTATCGTAATTGTGCAATTTTAGTTTTTCAGGTTCCAATTGCGCTACTTAAGTCCTCCAAGTATTACAATTATGAGATTTTGGTCCCTTCGTTAGTCTTTCGTAAAATATTTAACAGATTTTACTGATGTGGCATTAGATGATGACATGTGGATGACATGACAGCTGACATGTTGCTTGATAAATATACTGAGATGACTTGATTACATTTTTGGTCTTTCTACGCATTCATGAAGGACCAAAAGTGTAATTAAGCCATGTCAGCATATGTGTTAGGTAACATGTTAGCTGCCACGTTATCATCTAGTGTCACGTTAGTAAAATTTCTTAAATATTTAATGAAAGGTCAACAGAGGGACCAAAATTGAACAATTGAGATATTTAGAGGACCCAATTTGCGCCATTGGAACTCAAGAGACCAAAATCACACAATTGCGATACCTAGGAGACCAAAAGTACAATTAAGCTTACAAAAAACAAAGCCTTATCCCACTAGGTGAGGTTGACTACATTGATCACATGACGCCATTTAACTTGGTTAAAGACCAAAGTTTCAGAGATTTTATTTACCATGAGATCTATCTTGACCAATTCCTCTAATGTCTCTCTTGGCTTCCATCTTCTCCTCTTCATTGAACTAAAAACCATACAATTTACTATTCTCATTGGTTTCTCTCGAGGCCTTCTTTGTACATGTTCAAACCACCTTCATTTGCTTTTTATTATCTTTTCCTCAATTGGAGCTATACCAATCACTCTTTGTATACAATCATTTGATATCCTGTCTTTTATTGTGTGACCACGCATTCATCTTAACATTCTCATTTTTGCCACTCTAACCTTTTTCTCTTGTTGACTGATGTTATTTGTAAGTTTATTAATTTTGAATTAGTTTGAAATTTGTATTATTTATCTCCTAATTATTTTCTTTTACTATATAACTTTTATATTTTATATCAAAAGATAAGTTTAATAAATAATGGACAGACAGGATAAAATAGGTTAGTAGCATATATCCTTAATTTTTTTTTTAAAAAAAAAGGTACAAATGTAATTAATTGCTATTTTTCTTTTAGGGCCTGTTTGATGACTAATATATGATAGGATAGGATATGATAAAATAACTATCCTATCTTGCTATAATCAATTGTTTAGTATGCCAATAAGATATGATTTTCTTATTCTAATGCATATCTTATCTTGCTGATGCAGTGTATGTCTTATCCTGGGGGGATAGCTACATTAGAATACAATAGGATAGGATAGTCTCTTTCTTTCCCTCCCTCCCTCATACCACCACCTCCACCGTTACCTCCACCACCAGACCCTCCTTCAAGCATATATAAGTGGTGTAACTCCTTATGTAGGTGTTTATGGCATGTTACTTTTAGATAAAGTTACCAAGCAAGGATGACCATGAACACAAAATAAAAGGATATAACTTCACTTAATGTATTTAGAAATCACAAAATATGCATTTAAACTATTAAGAAAACAATTAACTACTTAAATACATTTGATTAGACACGTACAATATATCGTTATAGGACGGCGTGTTCAAGTTACAACCACCTCCAAGTTATGCCAATTTTTAAACAATTAAAACCACTATTTTGAAAAATGGACCAAATTGATCGATTGGACCAAAAAATTGGTGAACCGGTTAAGTGTCCAGTTCAAATATATCATTAAATCAGTGTAAACTAATCAAAAATCAATTTGTAGCAGGTCAATGAAAAATGCTTAATACAATGTCATTTTGATTTTTTTATTTTTTTTTAAAATCAACCTAAAGTATTTATCATTTTTTTTCTTTTTTTTTTAGATGTAAACTTGTTATTGTTAATGGACATTGTTGTGTATGGTTGAAACCTAGACCTAAGTATTATGGTATATTTGATTTGAACTTTTTCTAGGTACTTTGGATCTTAAGAACCTATGGAATTATGTTTTATTTTTAGTTTTTAATGTTATGGAGTTATGATATTATCTTTCTTTAATATTATTGTGTGTATTATTTAATTATTATTATTTTATTGATACTGGTTTGACCATAGTCCAACCATAGTTGAACCATTAAACATTGAAACAATATATTGACCGATTCAATGGTTAGTCCTATTTTAAAAACATTGATTAAAGCAATCATTCAAAAGTCAAACGAATTATTAACCATTCTTTTTAAGATAAACCAAATACATGGAATTCCTTGGTAAATAGAACTGCACGTAACATAAATTTCATTCATTCGTACAATCGTATGTGTGTTGTAACCCCCATTTAATTTTAAATATAATTCATATTAATTTAGTTATTAAGTTTAAGTAAATAAAAATGTGTGTAAAATTTTTTCAGTTTTAAAAGAAATTCCAAACTTAACAGAATTTGGAAATGGTAATAAAATATGAAAGATATATACATATATTTCATAAAACTGTACATCATGGTTTGAGTAATACATAATAGTCAGAAAAAAAAGTACATCAAAATGCATATACTACCTAGCCCACTATATACATCAAAAGAGATCCTATACAGAGCAGTATTTATCTACCCTATCCCTTATACAAAAAGAAAATACTATAGGTCTTCAGGTCTTCCCCCGTTGAAATGTTATCTATCTCGTACTCAGCATCACGGAGCGTTAATGTCATCTTCAATAATCACGACCAATCATACACAAAAGAAAATAATGGAGTGAGGTGTTTTATTCTAAAATCACTTTTACATGTGCGGTAGGAAATCTACCATAAAACAAAGATAAAACACAACTAACAACACAAGAGATCCTAAGGTTCATTCTAAGTTGTATCCGACTACCCTTGACTAGGTATGGATTCATACTTCCCATTAGTGGGTAATAGTTCTCAATAGAACCTGGGAAGTGACTAGGAGTACATATACCTCTCTCAACACCATCACATGGTACAATCCTCGTCATCATTGAGGAACAAAATAACAATTTAGGATATCCATTTATAGAGGTATACTCTCAAACCAATCCTGGAATGCTGAGCAGTTGTCGAGGTTATCAAGTTTGGTTAGGCGAATATCCCGGCTCAAGGGCGCTACCCTGGCCATTGGGACTTTCACCACTCGATGCCTACCCCCAAGACCTCCGCAAGTGGGTCCCTGCCTTTCATTCCTCAGCATACCAAACTGTGGCTTCCCTAACAGGGTGTCATGCCACTACATGTCACTTGCTTTACATTACTCACTAAACTGTTAATTCCTAACTTCTCAAGCAGAGGTTTTCCTGGTCTTATTTAATTGAGCACCAGTACAATCAACATTTCTGCCTTATTTTGCAGAAATTGCACAATACCAGAATTTTAATAGAATAACGACATAGCAATTATGGTATAATTACTAAAATTTTGGCAGAATAACAACTAAATAAATACATTTTAATTTTCTAAAATTGAGCAGAGTAACAGCTTAGCAAGTGCATTTTAATTTTCTAAAATTGAACAGAGTAACAGCTTAACAAGTATAATTTAATAATTTAAATTTGAGCAGAGTAACAATTTAGTAATTATGATTTAATAATCTAAATTTGGACAGAGTAACAACTTAGCAAAAATTAAAGTTTAACATTAAATAATAATAACAATAATAAAACTTAAGCCCAAACGGATTTAGGGGAAAACCCTTCCTACCAACATGCAAAGTGACAGTAATTTAGAACCAACCCCACTCCCCCCATTACCTCTAAGATAGTTGATGAAGAGGATGGAATTGTTGGTGCAAAGCTTCTAGGAGGAGAAATTCTACTAGTTGAAAACTAGCAAAATTTTAACATAAAAACTAGATAAAAAAATATTTTAGAGAGAGAAAACTTTAGAAAGAGAAGCTCTCTAGCTTGGGAGAGGAAAGGATGAGTGAAAATCTGAAAACTTTGAGGCCTATTTATAGAAGAAGGAGGGGGGTTAGGTGTCCAAAGATTTACATCATCCATTATGTCATTATTATGTCATAAATCCAATTTTTATTTATTTTTAATCCAATTTAGGGACACATATCTCAAATAGGTGGTGAATCACCTATTTTAGGGTTGGGGACGTGCTCCACCAGCTGTCCCAAGCCTCCATGTGTCAAATTTTATTTGTAGGTAAATTAACTGGTACCGACAAAAACGCCTAAACTTGAAAAATTAGCTTTTAATATCAAAATAATGTATTTTAATGCAAAGCTGGACAAATACATTAATTTTCATCAAAAATAAATTTCTAATAATAAATTTTAATTTTTATTAATTTATTTTGTATTTTTGAGCTAGAAAATTCATAGAAAATCCATTTTAACTCAATAAATACCAAATTTTTTATCAAAATTATAAAATTAAATATTTTACCCATAATTAAACTAAAACTACCATTTTCACCCTTTTTGAATGTCAAACCAATACTGGCTGGCTTATTAGACACGTAGGGGCATTTTGGTCATTTTACACAGAAATTCCAGAAATTTTCCAAAAACTCCCAAAATTATATTTTAATATATATGACATAATTCCAAGCTCAAATTGACATTTTAATGTCAATTGAATCTTTTCCTCATGTCAATTCTTAATGTTGAGAAATAGGGACAAAATTGTCATTTTCTAATTTCTCCGGGCTCTGGCTTAGAAAAATTATTAAAAATCACGATTAAATAGCTCTTGAAATTTTGAGCAAAATGGTAGGAGTCAGAATTTCAAAATTCCTTTCCGATTTTTCAGAATTGTATTGCCAAATATATATAAAAAACAGTGGAAGAATTAAAATAGGATTATTATATTTTTCACTACTTTTCTCTCAAAATAAAGTTTTTATAATGAGAGATACTTAATATAAAATTTTCAAAATATTTTGAGGTCAAAAAATCTCCGGTTGGTTCCCACAGTCAACTAGGGGTATTTTTGTCATTTTACAAAAATTATCTCAATAAATTCTAGAAAAATTTCTAAAATTATTATTAATTGTTCTAAATACATTGATGACTTAAAAACATTTTTTAAACATACAGAATAATTTAATATATAAAAGTTGGGGTGTTACATGTGTGGGTGTGTGTATATACATACACACACACATTAGCTATTGTTGTTGTTGTTGTTGTTGTTGTTATTATTATTATCATTATATCACTACAAGAAAATGTTGTAATAAAGTCAAGAACTTAGCATTGGCCCCAACACCGACGTTACTTGAGTCAACTAGGCCAACACCAATTAAAACCAACCTTTAAAATTAGCGTCAGCCTAAGTTGTCGCTAACTTGGATATTGTGTTAGCATCGACTTCGGGGTGACGCTACCTGAATGACCACTTGCATTATTAGTTTCCATTTTAGTGTAGGCTTGGTTGACGTTACATCTCATTAATGAATAACATACAAGTAGTTTTGACTTAAGTATAAATATTTTCTCACCCACAGCCCTTCCCCCTCACTTTCCTTCTTCTTTGTCTTCTTCACTTTGTTTTGTCCTTTGCTCACCCTAGCCACCATGCCGTCGTCTCTACACACCCCACTTGTTTTGCGCACCCTAACCGCTACCATCATCGTCACACCACATTGGTAAGTCATCTCATTTGTCTTTTTCTCTTTTGTTCTCTCTTCTCTTCGTCTTTTTGTCATCTTGTGACTCTATGCAAAGCCGCACCACTATGCATGGCAAGAAAACCTAAACCTGCGGATACCCATTCAATCTTGACCCAATTTTGACAAGGAAAACCCTTTTTGACCGGGATGAAGGTCAGGTTCGGGTTTTCCCCAACATGTAAAAGCAGGGTCATGGTTGGGGTCGGGGATGTAACTCCCCCCCTCACCCCTGTCCCCGAACTCGCCTCGTTGCACTTTTTTATAATTTTTTTGTTATAACACACACACACACACATTTATATAATTAAGATTTTGTTTTTATACATTCATTTTTTACAATTATTAAAACTATGAATTAATTATTTTTATAGTTAAATAATTTAAATTATAATGATAATTAAATAACAAACTTAAAATTATATATTTAACTAAAAATATAATTTAATTTCTAAACTTTTTATTTTTAAGTTCTTTGTTATTTATTAATTTTTATATATTATTTGAATCAAAATATAAATAATAAATTAATATATAATTTATTTAAAAATATATAAGTAAATTAAAATTATAGAAAAAAATGTAACGGGGTTACTCATGAGTTTCCCCGAACCCAACAAAACTTGACAGGGATGGGGATGGGTTTAAAATCTTCAAACCCACCTCTTTTAAGCCCAAACATGCCCCACTTTTTGGTAGGATGGGGACGGAGAGAGTCAAATCTGCCCCTGACCCGCCTTGTTGCCATAGCTACACACCATTATTGCATCGGAGCCACGCCACCATCTCACCAGCACCACACCACCATCTCACCAGCGCCACACCACTATCGTGCCACCACACGAGTTCTTGAGGTAAGGGAGAAGAGTAGATTTAATTTGCTTTTAGGTCACAAAAATGGTTCAAGGGAAGGATTTTACCCTTAAAATCCCATTAGGTCTTATTTTGCTCTTGATTTATGTAAGATTTGTATTATGAGTTTTATGTTCATGAGATTGATGATGGAGGTTGTTTTGTGATGATTTAATTTTGATTTATAATTGTCATATTGTTGTGGTTTATGATAGGATTTTTGGTTTAATGATTTAGTTTGGGCATTTGTTCATATAATCGAACCAAAAAACGAGCCATTTTTATAGTTACGATTCCCATTGTTAAAATCAGGTTTGCTTGCCTAAGACTTGATTGTGGTTCTAGTCCATAACAATCAAAGTCAAACCATAAATCCTATTAGTGCAGCAAATTCAATGAAGTTACAACTAGTACCATAGAAAAGTAGCCATAAACTTGATAATCTTGACCAATTTGAAAGATAATTTAATGTAGTACATGATATTAGGTTACTTGAAATTTTTTGATTCATGGCATGATTTGTTGATTGACTACCATGACCATATGTATGATTAGGTGCCTTCATGCCTTGAATTTGTTTTAAATTTTGCCTATTTCAAATGTTAAGGATTAAAGTTGTAAAGTGTTAAAATAACCAAGCATAAGCCATAAATTATAATGTTTTAGGTGTAGGAATTAATAATGTAAAATAAACCTAGTGATTTAAGGATTTGATTCAAGTAATTTGAACAAATTTAGCTTGACCATGGAACCAACCATAGCCATGGTTTTTGAGTGATTATGGGTTAGGGGAGTGATTTAATTTGCTAGAAAAAGACCAATCAATTCAAAATAATTACATAAAGATATCAGAATTGCTAATTAGGATAATTAAATTGTAACCAAATAGAAATTTAGAAGTGATTAGGCTTTTTTTGGCTGAATGGCCTACTAGCTTAGGAGAGAATTAAGTTTACTAATTTGTACTCATGAGGAAAAGATCTAAATTTAGTAGATTAGAGGATAAAAATTCAAGAGGAAAAGTTAAAGGATTAAAAGAATAACTTAGTTGTAAACTAAAGAATTAGTAAAGTAAAGATTAAGAACTCCAATTCTCCTAATTTTAATTGAAGCCTAAGATTACAATAATTTGTAAAGCTTAAGGGAATGGAACTAAATGAGAAAAGGATCTATAATGTTTTAAGACTTAAAGTTTAATGAGACTAAGTTAGAAGATTATGAATTTGGTAACTTCCTTGGTAACCCAAATTTTGGAGATAAGATTTTAAGTGAATAACCTGACTTTAAGTGACTGGTAACTAACTTGATATAATTTAAAAGAGAAAAGGTATGTTAGTAGGTGGGTTTTTATACCAAGTTATCTCATTGTGGCAAGTGGTATGTTAGTAGGTGGGTTTTCAAGGTTTGTCTACAGCTTGGTCATTATTGATTTCTTTTAGTTTTAGCATTGCCATGGGTATAGTATCTCTAGTTTGACAGCTATTGAATAGTTAATTATGTATCAAATGATTGATCTATTCTTTCTTTATCTCCATTTTTTGGCATATGCCTTTGTGATATATATGCTTTATTTTTCAGCACTAATGGCAAGAAGAGGAGTCCTTAAGATAAAGGAAAGGCAACTAAGTCATCCTCATCAAGCCACCACCATAAGAGAGAAGCACTGACTTAAGCTGACATCCAGGAGCTACCTTAACGTCATAGAAAGGTTCTTCACCACCACTTCACAACCTTACATAGGGACCACCACCTAAAATAGGCATCACCATGATGCCAAATCCATTTGAGTAGAGGCTTGATGACAATGACATACAACATGCTCAAACGAATGACCTGGTTTGTGATAAGCTTCAGGTAGATGAGCTTTTGAATTATGGAAATGAGGAGGAAAAGGTGGAACTTTAGGAGGAGGATGAGGAGGTACCTCCACAATACCAGAAGGGTGACGCTTGTCCTACCTATTGGGGTTAGAGGAGGAAGGATCCTGTAGAGGACCATGAGGGGAAGTCCATTATACAACTTACTAGGAATGGATAAGTTAACCTTTCATTCAACTTTAGTATTTGTATTTGTTTAGAAAATATTTATATTCATCTTTTATATAGACTTTTGATTTTCTGCAGTTGGAGTGCAACATAATAGCCAACTGATGGCATTAGTCACGCCATTTAGTCACAATCCCAAGGTGTCTTCCATTACTAAGGCGTGGTCTCATGAGGTAATTAACTTTATTCATTTTTAATTAGTTTACAAATATTCCTTTTATTCACATCTGACTATTTCACAATTATTGTGCAGGACAAATGCACATGGGAGGCTCACCATGAGCAAAATATCCATAAGACGTTTAATTCATATTGCTTAAGATGTCTTGCAGATATGCTTACAAAGGTGAGGAACCTTGGGTAGAATCCAATGTGGATAAAGGACCAGGATTAGGTTGAGCTTCTGGCTGATTGGGATACCCTGGACTTCAAGAGTGTTTCTTCCATAAACAAGGCCAATAGGGTCTCTAATAAAGGTGAAGTAGCCCACATTACAGGCCACAAGGCTTTTACCAAGGTGCTCATAGATTTGGTGTGTATACACCAACACTTTTAATTAAATAGTTCGTTTCGTTTTATAATCTGTCATATTTATTAATAATCGTTTCTTACATTTTTGGTATCTAAGATTGAAGAATTAAGTTAAGATCCTTACCTTAATGAACTCTTCTTTGTTATCCACAAGAAGAAGTCCATATGTGAACAAGTGGATAGTTGCTCTCACAAGACATATATAAGTTTTAAATCTTATATATATTTAATGTTTCTTAAAAAAATATTTTTCTTACAATTATGTTCTTCACACTAATCAAGAGGATTTTCAGCTTCATCTTTTGTAGTGACAATCCTAGGTTGATGAGGCATCTTTTAGTGTGACATAGGAGACCAGGGTTGACATATGGAGGGAGGTTGCTGAAGATAGGAGTAGAGGAAGTGTTTACAACACTGCTAACTTCGTTGTAAATGTCCGTCGTGGGGCCACATCACTGATGACTCAAAAGTTAATTGTTCCTTCTTCATCCAATAGTGCCTTTAAGGAGATACTAGAGCTCAGCAGTAAGTTGTGATAGCTTAGAGGGATGTCACATCTGTGCAGGGGGGAGAATAAAGAAGTTGATTGACTAGTTGATGGTTAGAATGAAAGTAGTGGAGTAAGCAGGGCCACAAAGAGGGTCCCAAGACCTACTAAGGGCTAAATTTAGATGATAGATTGATATAGACAGGTATTTTATTTTTATACTTTGATTGTTTTTTGACTATTGTATATATTTACATCACGAGGTTTATTTATGATATGTTTTTATTTATTTATATTAAAATTCTATTCTAATGGTATTTTAAGTTATATATGTTCATGTTTTGTTATGAGGTACAAATGAAATTAAAAAAAAATATTTTTTAAAAATGTTATATTAGTTACGGCCAAGCAAATACTAATTCAATGCTAATTGCATCGGCTTCCAAACTAACGTTATTAGCCTTAGTAAAAAAAACCAAAGCTACACTTATATTGACTTAGCCTTTGCTTAGGTGGACACTAACATTAGTGTTGGTCACTTAAAAAATATTGCTTTAAATTTTGAGTTCGTTTCTTGGCCAACGTTGCTTTATGTTAGCTTATAGGCTGACACAATGCTTTCGCTTCGGGCTTTGGAGCATCTATTATCAATTCAACGCAAAACCAATGATATTGTTGATTTAGTGTTGGCTATTGTGGTCAGTGATGGTTTTTGGCCGACGTTAAATAATAGCCTTCTTGTATTGTATATATTATATATTATATATCATTGTTATAAAATTTGATATCTTTTAATTATTATTATTATTATTATTATTATTATTATTATTATATCTGATGACTTCATTCTTCTTTTTAATTGTGAGATTATTGTTGTAAGTCTTGTTTGATTGTTGTTGTTGTAATGCTTAGTCTCTTTCAGGATCAATGAATGTCCCCACAAACCAACATAAGACTTTTCAACGTGCTTTGTCCTCACTCACACGCTTCTTAGGAAACTTTTCAAGAGGTCACCCATCCCAGAATTGCTTTAAGTCAAGCACGCTTAACTATGGAGTTCTTAAGTGATAGGCTACTAAAAAGTAGATGCATCTTGTTGATATAGGTAACACTTATTAATCCTTTAAGCCATCCTCAACTATACAGTCTCATACATGTATAGCCTCTGGATCTCTCTCATTCTAATGTGTATTCGATTCATTCATGTGTCCTTTCTACTAGAAGCCTGCCAAGAGTCGCTCCTTGTGCGTGCCTCATCTCTTTTGCATCAGCGATCACTCCTCGCCCTCGTCAGTGCATGGGATGTTACAGTTGTGCTTATGAACTGAAGAATCTTTCAAAGCTTAAAATAAAAAATTAGCATGAGTTATAATATGTAGAGTCTTTAGCAATAATCTTTTAAAACAAATTAAAACATAAGTTTATAGTGGTTGTGGAGGAGGCTTTCTGGCATAAGGAAGGTTATGCTATGGTGGTTGTAGAGGAGGCTGGTGGGCATGCGAGTGGCATCTAGATGTTAAGTAGGCTAGGAGGCGTATAACTTTATGGTTTTGGAGTCTACGCCTCAATGCCTAACCATTTAGGTTACGTCATAAGGGAATTCATGGACATGTTTAGGGATTTATGCAAGCCCTATATATTCCTTGCGGTGCATGCTTTAGGAATATTTGGCGCAATTGAAAAGGAGGTTATCTCATCCTTAGGCGCTCATGGGAGATTTTAATGATATTCTCTTGCCTTTGGAGCAAAAAGGGGGAGTGTTATCGAGGTGTAGAGCATACAGATTACAGAGTGCTTAAATAATTGTGACCTCATTAATATAGGGTTCCTTGGCCTTAAATTCACCTGGCAAAGGAAGTGTATGGAGGGTTGTTGATATCCAAAAGGCTTGATAGAGTGGTTTGTGATTGCCAATGGTGGATGCAGTTTTCAAAAGCAACTATAGAGCACTTAGTGAGGAGGAACTCAAATCATAACCCATTTCTGCTCAAATGTAGTAATTTGATGTCTTTCAGAGCTGAGAGACCTTTTCGGTTTCAGGTAGCCTGGTGTATGCATAATAAATATAAGCTCTTGGTGCGGGAAGCTTGGAGTGAAGGTGGACACTGTATCTATTTGGCTTTTTGGAATGTAGCCCAAACATCCATCAAGCTCAACAAAGGCTATGCTTCAAGGAATCTAATGAACCTTAGAGGAGGTTGATTATGCTAATATGCTAAGGTTACAAAAGGAGCTGCTTTAGGAGTAGGAGACTATCATGTTTAGAGAAGAGACACTATGGTTTCAAAAATCACAGGAGAAGTGGATTAAATTAGGAATCCAGAATACATCTTTCTTCCATCCTCACAATCATTAGGAGAAAGAGAAATAAAATTCATGGGCTTTATCTTCCTTTTGGAGAGTGGTGCATGAACCTTGGAATTCTTTAGAATGAGGCCTATAAATTTTTTAAGGATATTTTTTGTATGAGAGAGAGGCTGGGGAATGGAAGTCATGATGGGGAAGTGGTGTCTTTGTCAGATCAGGCTAGGCAAGCTCTAATGAGACTAGTGACTAAGGAGAAAGTGTCCCACGCTTTAATGAACATGAAGTCTTATAAGGCTCTTAGGCCAGATGGCTTACAGCCTATTTTTTATAAAATGTTTTGGGAAGAGGTAGGAGAAGATGTTTAAAGGTTTATGAAGGAAGCTTTTGAGACAAGTGGTATGGACACTAAAGTGATGGAGACTTTTATTGTCTTAATTCCTAAAAGTGACTATCCCAAAACTTTTAAGGAATTTAGACCCAAGTCTTTGTCAACCACAAGCTTATTTCTAAATTATTTGTGAACAGGCTAAGGCCTTTTTTGAATAAGTTAGTGAGTCTTATGCAAAGTAGTTTTTTTTCCAGGGAAGAGCATTAAGGACAATGCCATTACCCTCTAGGAAGTTTTGCATTACATGCATCGCTCAAAAAGGAAGAAGGGATATATAGTTTTCAAGTTAGATTTGGAGAAGGAGTATAATAGGGTGGATTGGGAGTTTTTATGAAGCACGTTACGTTTATTTGGGTTCCCAAAGTTGATTGTTTCCCTTATTATGAATGGCATTTCTACTACTTCTATTTCCTTTTTCTTGAATGGGGGTTGGATAGAAAACTTTGCTCTAATTAAGAGACCTTGTCAAGGGAACCCTTTATCCACGTATCTCTTTGTTTTGTGTATAGAGAGGTTCGGGGGTATGATATCTCAAAAAGTCTAAGGATGAACATGGCAACCCATCCAAGTATCTACGAATGGGCCACATATATCTCACTTGTTCTTTGCAGATGATATGCTTCTTTTTACTAAGGCTAAGCCTACCCAAGCTTACCTTATTTCTAACCTTTTGGATTCTTTTTGTTTATTTTAGGGTTAACGGTCAGTTTGGAGAAGTCTAGGTGTTATGTGTCTTATGGAGGGATAAGAAGGAAGAAGAAGGCCTTGTTACAAATTACCAAATTAGATTTGTTGACAAAATTGGTAAATATTTGGGGTTCAATATAGTGCATGGGCGAGGTCAGAGGGGAGACTACAATCACATAGTGAAGTGTATCAATTCTAAGCTAGCTACATGGAAAAGTCGCTTGTTGAATAAATCAGGGAGAATGTAGCTTCCAAACTCAGTAATTTCTGCCATCTCGTGTTATGGCATGCAAATTACTTGGTATCCCCAATATGTTTATGATTATATTGATAAAAGAGTGCAGAGGTTTATTTAGAAAGGCCACCATGAGAAAGGTATGCATATGATAGGATAGGGAAAGGTGGCAAAGCCTAGGAAGCATGGCAGACTTGGTGTTCGAGTTACAAGGCATCACAATACAGCTTCGCTAAGGACGTTAGTTTACGACATTATCCAGCCTTCCAACTAGCTCTGGGTGTCAATGATCAAGGCTAGATAGATGAAAGAAAATAATATTTTTTGGGCTCATTCTCAGAAAGGGCCTCCGACTTGGAACTCCATAAGTAAAGCCTTGGATAAGTTGAAGGATGGGCTTATATTTGAGGTTGGGAATAGGGAAACAAGCTTTTGGTATGAACCTTAGGTGTCAAAGACTCCTCTATTTGGCAAGGTTCCTTTTGTAAGTATTCATGACATTACTCTTCAAATAAGAGATGTGTGGGAGGATGGTCAATGGTGCTTGGACAGACTGGCTACCATTTTGCATCATAGGGTGCTACAAAGAATCCATAATATTAAACCCTTATTGGTGCAACATCTTCCTGTTGTATGGGTTTAGAATAGTTGCTTTTCGAGGGAGTACAGTGTCAAAAATGCATATGCAATGCTAATGGAAAAGCATAGCTACTTAGGATGTGCGCATGGTTGGGCTTGGGTTTGGAAAGTTCATGCTCCTACCAACATGCAATTTCTTCTTTGGCAAATTGGGAGGTTGGCTATTCTTGTGAGGTAGGTTTTATTGGACAGGGGTCTTATGGTCGACCCATCCTGCCCTTTTTGCCACTTTGCCAATGAGACAATTCGACATTGTCTTTTTGAGTGTCAGCATGCGAAAGAGGTGTGGTAGACTTGCGATTTCCTTGGATCTATGCCTAGGAGTGTAGATGTTATTTTTGAGTAGATAAAGGAGGCAATGTCTATGTGGGGCATCCTACCTTTAGTTATTCTTTGGGTCATGCGGACTGTAAGGAACAAAAAGGTGTTTAACATGACAATAATCCCTACAATTACTCAAACTGCCCAAGTGGCTTCGCTATATGGCCACATTCTACTTACGCATGGAAGTATTAAGGAAAACCCTACTTCTCAACCTAGGCACTCGATTTCTTGGAGGCAACAACCAATGGCCTTTATTATTCTTAATGTGAACGAAAGTGTGTTAAATAGTGATGGGAGCGTTGGTTTTGGGGGTGTCATTCATACTTACTAGGATCAGTTTCTTACCGGTTTCTATGGAAATGTAGGGACATCTTCAATTTTAAGAGCTAAACTTCATGCTTTGTACCATGGTATTCAAATTTGCTGGAATGCTGGGTATTGAGATGTTGCTTGCTTCTCATACTCTATGCAAGTAGTTCAACTGATCTCTTCGGACATTCGTGTGCAACACCTCTTTGTGAATGAATTGGCAATTATTAGAGAATTCATGGAAAAGGGATTAGCATTTCTCTGTGAATCATACTCTGAGGGAAGAGAATAAGTGTGCTAATGTTCTTAGTAAGATGGGAGCAATCAGAGATCAAGCCATAGTGGTTATATAGGAGCCTCCTCTAAGGACTAGCCATCTTCTCATGATGGACGCTATGGGTGTCTCTTTTTGTTGGTAATAATGGTGTTGTTTTTGTTCTTTGCCTTTTCTTTTATTCTCTTTTGTTACCAAAAAATAAATAAATTAAAACATAAGTTTCCTTTTTATTATTATTTGAAATAAAAATCAATTTTAGTTTTATGTGTAAAAACAATAAATATTCTGTTAAAAGTCATTATTTATTAAATAATTATTAATTGGTTGGAAGTTAGATATTTAAGTAATTATAAAATAAGAAAAAAAGATTTGGCCCCCTTTTGATAGATTTCTAGATTTGTCTCTATCCACCATTACCACCCTCGCCATCATTGTCACTGCCACCACTACCATTGTCGCTGTCGCACCACTACCACCACCACCACTGTTGTGACCACCATTGCCATCACCGCCGCTGCCACCACCATTGCTACCACTGTTGACAGCGCCACTACCCTATGTGGTGATGTTAGTGGTGACAATGACAATAGTGGTGGTGGTGACAGCGACAATGGTAATGGTGGTGACGACGGTGGTGGTGATAGTAACGATGGTGGTGGCAATGGTGGCAGTAGTGGCGATGGCGTGGTGGTGACAGCGATGACAATGAATTTGAGATTTTATTTATTTATTATAATGTGTAAAAATTAAAAGTTACTTTTTAGAAAATTATATGTAATTTTACCAAAAGAGTAATAATGTTATTTGAACACAATTTATACCTTAGCCTATCATTTTCTAGTCAGTATTAAATACAAGACAGGATAACACTATAATGTTATCTAGTTTATTAACTAATGTGCACCAAATATTGGATAGGATTAAATCTTACCTTGCTTTTATCTTATCTAGTTCTTATCATACTCTGATATCCTATTTTATCTTATCATATATATCCTGAGACACCCACTCATTTTTTTACGCAAGTAGATGCATTCATTAGCTTATTAATAGTATAAACCACACTCTTTGGTGGAAAAAATTATCCCTTAAATTACTAGTAGTGTCATTAAATGTAGTCACTACTTAAACCATTAAATTCTATGAATATTTCTAAAATAAATTTGAATTTCTGACATTATTATTTATAATTAATTAACTTAACTATTTTCATTGGTGGAATTAGTTATTTTCATTAGTCGATAAAAGACCAATATAATTAATGACTTTTATTTCATATTGACTATTTTATATACATAACATAATGTGTTATTAGAGCATCTTTAATAGGAGTTACTTTGCAACTCCAAGAACAATTCTAATAATAATAACTATACATGGTTGAAGAGTAACTCAAATGAGACATGTGAGAGCATATGTTGTTATCAGCAGTAACTCCTTTTTCATTTTGAATGGATTTCACCAATTTTTAAGTAGTTTTTTGCTACAAATTTGTCACACAAAAAAGTGGGAAAAAAACCAAAGTAGTATTAAAAAAAAACAATTTATCATAATAATGTAAAAAAAAACATTTTACCAAAATGGGTGGTTTTGAGATATATAGAAGGTGCTAATTGGAGTGGCGCCACGCAAAAAAAGCAAGGCACTGGTTCCATCAGCGCCAGTTGCAGTTCAACCTCACACGATATTTTTTGTCATGTAGTAGAAGGCGCTGGTCAGAGCAGTGCCTTCCGTACATGACGTAATTTTTATCTTTTACGAAACAGTATCTGTCATGTAGCTTCTAATTGACGCGACACGTTTTGGCTTTTAGTGGAAGGCGCTGGTCAAACCAGTGCCTTCTGTACAATCAAAGGCGCTGGTCAGACTAGCGCCACCTGTACTGCTACGAGGCGCGAATTTGACCAGCCCCACTTGAATACTTCCGTTCCGATGCCGCACGTGCATGTAATATATCTGTATTTTGATAATTGTTGCCTGTTCGTATGCGTTGCAGTATAATATTCTTATTCTTATTCTTATTCTTATTCTGATTTTGAGATGACATTTAATTTTTTTAATTGAGTTGCTAAGCTTATGAATACAAACTTGATATGTGTTTGCTAAGCTTATACGTCTCTGTGTTTTATAATTTTGCTCTCTTGCTTTCGTGCTTCTGTTTGCCTCTTGTCATTCCACGTTGAAGTTGTTTTTTGCCTGTGTGCTCTTAGTATTTTTCTTTCATTTCTCATATTTTGCATCTTCTTTTGGTTTTTAAAGATGACTTCTATTATTACTTTTATTTATTCGAATGGTAGAAAATTCAATGGGCCCTAGGGCATGACTTTTGAAGGTGATAAAAGAATAATTCAAATTAAACGTGGTGTCACTTATGATGTGTTAACAAAACAGATTTATGATAAATTGAAACTTTTAAGATATCAATCTATTTGTAACTTGACTTGTAGATTTTTGACATGCCAAAACCCGATCACATATTCAAGTGTTCTAATATGTGACGATGAAGATATTGAGTGTATGATTAATGCATTTGAACAACAATTTGTCATGACAATCCTTGAGATATATGTTGACATTGAGACTGCTAGTTGTTCTTCATTACCAATTGAGATAGATCATACTCAACCTCACATGTCTATTAATTCAAAAGGAGGTACGTCTCAACAAGAGTTTAACTATGTTGCTGAACAGGCAAAGTTGAATGTTGACGTTGATCTTCATGTTACCACGCATTTAAGTGACGATGGAGATGAAAGTGACAATGATGAAAATGAGGGTTAAATTCCAGATGGGAGTTCTTCAGATACAGATGTAGATGGCGACTTTGATGCCAATCTTGAGCCTAATAGCTTGGCACCTAATTTTTTTACTGCATCCCCTATCAGTTCATCATTACCAATTGATGAACAACAGCTATAATATGTAGGTAATTTCGAATGTTTATTTTGTATTTTTTTTCTAAATCTAATACCACTTGTTTGATGCATTTTGTTTAATGATATTTAGGCGAAAGACAAGCTCTATTTTGGAATATGTCACCCCACTACAAATATATCAATTGGGATCACCCTAACCAAGAGTTTCCTTTTCATGGGTCGGATGTGCCTGTGAACTTGAGTGTTGGCGACGAGCTTTACAATAGTTTATGGTTTGACAGCAAACGTGATGTGCAAATGGCTGTAAAGCTTTATTCAATGAAGACGCGCCAGTCATATCGTGTTGTGGAATCCAAACTGACAGTTTTGTCGATGACATGTTTAAATAGTGCAGACAGGTGCCCATGGAAAATGAGAGCAATATTGTCCAAGAAGACTGATAAATGGACATTTACTAAATAGGGCAGTGGACACTCGTGTATGAACGTGATGCTATCTCAAGACCACCAGAAATTAGACTCAGAGTTTATCTGTTCATGCATAATAGGTACAAAATTGTTAACTCTATTTTATACATTATACGACTTTTTAAGTCAATATTTCATTTTTTGAGCTATATGTGACTTTGTATGTTTCATTATCATTTTGTGGTTAGGTATGGTGAATGAAGACCTGTCGGTTTCTATCTCACTGATACAAGAACGAATAAGTGGTCAATATAATTATAAAATAACATACAGAAAAGCTTGGACAGCTAAGCAAAAGGCAATTACAAGGGTCTTTGGTGACTGGGACAAATCATATGACTTATTGCCGTGGTGGTTAGACAAAATGGTCGAGTGTTGTCCAAGATCAATATATAAATTGGAGAACACTGATTTTGTCTTCAACAACGAAGCTGACGGTCGATTTTGCAAGTTCCGTTGCATATTCTAGACGTTCAAACCAGTATGTGATGCATTCAAATTATGCAAACCAATTATACAAATAGATGGCACATTTTTATACAGCAAGTATCGAGGAACATTGCTCATCGCCACAACACAAGATGGGAATGCATGTGTATTGCCACTTGCGTTTGCTATTGTTGAAGGCGAGACATTAAGTGACTGGTCTTGGTTCTTGCAAAATATAAGACGCCATGTGACCCAAAAGTAAGGCTTATGTTTGATTTCTAATCGTCACCAGAGCATTAAGTCAGCTCTTTCAAATGCAAACCTCGGTTGGCAGCCACCAAGTGCGTACCACGTGTATTGCATTCGTCACATTGCAAGCAATTTTAACCACCGATTTAAGAATGCAAAATTGAAGTAGGAGTTGATAAGCATGGGTAAATTTAATTCTATTTTGTTTTACGTTTTATTATGGTTGCTGATGTTTGCTTAGATACTTTGGTTACGTTCTCATTGGTATAGGATACACAACATGTAAACACCAGTTTGAAAGGCGTTTGGAAGCATTCCATGAGACTAGCCCTGAAATATGTAGGTGGATTGACAGCATCTCGATAACAAAATGGAGCATAGCACATAATGAAGAAGGGCGTAGATATGGCCATATGACAACAAACTTGTCCGAGGTTGTTAACAAGATATTAAAAGGTGCACGTGATTTGCTAATTACTGCTTTAGTGAGGAGCACTTACATGAGACTAGTGGAGTATTTTGTTCAGAAAGGAACCCAAGCAAGAGTAGAGTTTAGTTCTGGTCAAAGGTATTGCAAGAGGTTACTAGATGCCTTGTAGAAAAATATAGAGGATGTTTGCACACAGCACGTTTATTCATACAGCATTTAGTCCACTAGGTTTGAAGTTGAAGAACCTTTCAATCCAATTACACAAAAGGGTGGTCAAACATGGGCGGTTGTTTTAAATGCACAACAATGTGAGTGTGGTGCATTCCAAGCATACAGATATTCGTGTTCGCATGTCATAGCTACATGTGCCAAAGTCAGTATTGATTATTATCAGTATGTGGACCATGTGTACTCAATTGAAAACGTCATTAATGCGTACTCTGGGCAGTGGTGGTCCATCGGCAATGACTCCAACATTGGTGGTAGAAGTGGTCCTAGGATTGTTCCAGATGAGTCCATGATTCGCAACAAAGGGCACCCGAAGTCAATGCGTTTAAGGAACGAAATGGATTGGAGGGAATCACAATGTAGACAAAGTTGTGGTTATTGTAAGCAAGAAGGCCACAATCGAAGTTTGTGTCCCCGCATTGTGCAAGAGTATGGTCTCGGTGATGATAATCAAAATGGTTAAAACTAGTAGTTGTATGTAATTGTCTTCTGTCTATGTATGACGTATGTATTATTGGTCATATCATTATTAAACTTATTAGCACGTTCTGCTTATTATCATTACATTTATATTTAATATTAATAATTTTTTAATTACGTTAAATTAAAATGGCCTTCGTACTTAGTATTTACATTGAAAGCAGATAGTACATGTAGCATATACGACATGTAATAAACATTTCATGGGCCATTAAATTTTCTACCATTCGAATAAATAAAAGTAATAATAGAAGTCATCTTTGAAAACCAAAAGAAGATGCAAAAAATGAGAGACAAAAGAAAAATACTAAGAGCACACAAGTAAAAAATAACTTAAACGTGGAATGATAGGAGAACAAACAGAAGCATGCAAGCAAGAGAGCAAGATTATAAAACACAAAGAAGTATACTTCTACTGCATATCAAGTTTGTATTTATAAACTTAGTAACCTAATTATAAAATATTAAATGTCATCTCAAAATCAAAATAAGAATCAGAATAAGAACAAGAATCGGAATCAAAATCAGAATATAATACTGCAATGCATACGGATGGATGACAATTATCAAATACAGATATTACATGCATGCGCGACGGATACGGGCATGGGGCTTGTCGAAACGAAAATATTCAAGTGGCGCTCACAAAGTTCGTGGGTAATTGTAATACAGACCAGTGCCTTTGACTGTATAGAAGACACTAGTCTGACCAGTACCTTCCACTAAAAGCCAAAACGTGTCGCGTTAGTCAGAAGCTACATGATAAATACTGTTTCGGAAAAGACAAAAATTACGTCATGTACGGAAGGCGCTACTCTGACTAGCGCCTTCTACTACAAGACAAAAAACATCGCGTCAGGTTGAATTGCAAGTGGCGCTGATGGAACTAGCGCCTTGCTTTTTTTGCGTGGTGCCACTCCAATTAGCGTCTTCTATACATCTTAAAACAACCTATTTTGGTAAAATGTTTTTTTTTTACATTATTATAATAAATTGTTTTTTTTTTAATACTACTTTGGTTTTTTTCCCCAAAAAAGTTGTCAAACAAGCGAAAGGTAGAGATGAATAATAAAATATAAAGTGTGGCGGTAGATTATGGACATTTAAAAAACATACAATTTTGGGAGTTAAAACATTTGTTAAAGAAGAGGATGAAATAAATGGTTCTCAAAAGTCAAATATGTGCAGCTTATGGACACTTGAAGGTGCAACTGAATCAACAACTATTATATGAATATCGCACAGCATTGAACCGTTGCCAATTTTATGGTTACTGTCTAACCTTTGTAATTGAAAAAAAAAAAAAAAGGCAAAGGAAATTGAAGCGTTGCCAATCTTTATTCTTTCATCAAATCGATGGAGACATTAAATACCAATGGTTTGACAGTGATTGCGCACATTAAACAAACACAAATTGGAAAATTTGTTAAATAGCCTAAGAATAGCATGCAAACACCTTGATTTTAGCACCAGTCTCCATATGTCATGGCTCTTAGAGGTTGTAGGAGATGTGACCCATAGGAGCACGAACTTCTCAAGGTTCCATTCAAATTTGTCGCAACAAACACACCCTCATGAATCAATCACCCGGCACGTGCACCAAATTAAGGACAGGTCCTCTAACTTACTTTGCAAGTGATAGCTGTCGGTAGTTTGACACACTTTGACGGGCATCGTGCATCTCCTGTAACATCAACATGTCCCCGAACTCTTTGGAAATTAAAATGACAAGAAACAAAAAAGCCTGCGACAACACCAGAGTCCGTTTTGGTTCATCAGAAACAACACGCATTGAAATGGTCGCATCGATCCCCTCCTTTTCATGTTACACAAATTATTGCATGTTTTCCAAGGATGCATAAATAAAACCATTCTTCGAATGCATTATTTCTTCATGTGGGGTTTTCATCATGATTATTCATAACCCAATGTGAGGATACAAGGAAGAGAGAAGAGAGCAAAATGATTGGTAAAGACAGCGGTGTTATGAAGGCATGGGAGGCAACGATGAGAAAGACACATGCAGTTGCCAAGAAGCGTGCCAACAGCATATTCGGGACGATATCTTTGGCACAGGTTGCAGATGAAGAAGATAACAATGATGATTATGATGATCACGAAGAGAATGGGAGCGTGAACTTTGAAGTGTCCATTGAAGAGAAGGTTCTGCCAAATGGGGATTACTATACGGGGGAATGGGCTAATAACTTCCCACATGGGCTAGGGAAATACCTGTGGACCGATGGGTGCATGTACGTTGGAGAATGGTTCAGAGGGAAAACTAAGGGAAAGGGTAGGTTCAGTTGGCCTTCGGGGGCTACATATGAAGGGGAGTTCAAGAGTGGTTTCATGGATGGGACGGGGACTTACATAGGGTGTAATGGGGAGACTTACAAGGGGAAGTGGGCGATGAATTTGAAACATGGTCATGGTTTTAAGAGTTATGTTAATGGGGATTGGTATGATGGAGAGTGGAGGAAGGATTTGCAGGATGGGGAGGGGAGGTATGAGTGGAAGGATGAGAGCCATTATGTCGGGGAGTGGAGGAATGGGACTATTTGGGGCAAAGGGTCATTTGTTTGGGCTGATGGGAGACAGTTTGAAGGGTTTTGGGAAGACGGTTTGCCAAAAGGGAATGGGACTTTCAAGTGGCCTGACGGGAGTTTTTATGAGGGGAATTTCAGCAAGGATGGTAAGGATCAGAATGGGACATACCATCCAAGTGAGTTATCGGAGGAGGGGGGGCATAGTGAGTGGGATCCTCAAGAGTTGTGTAAGGAGTTGAGTGGGTATTCGGTTTGCCCTGGAGAGAAGGTTCAGGTTATGCCATCACACAAGAAGCTTGCGATTTGGAGGTCTTCAAAGGCAGGGGAGAGTGCTAGAAATAGGAGAATGTCAGTGGATGGAAGGGTGAGTGTTGGCTTGGAGAAGCCAAGTGATAGATTGCAAATATGGGATGGTAGGGAGAGTGATGCTAGTGGTGCTAAAACTCCAACTATGGGGAGTGATCTGGATGAAGATTTGATGGGTTTACGTGTAGATGATGCTAGTGAAAGCCTGGGTCAACTTCAACCTCTGAAAGCACCAAAGAAATCAAAGAGGCAGGGAGAGACCATTTGTAAAGGACACAAAAATTATGAGCTAATGCTCAATTTGCAGCTGGGAATCAGGTGTGTGTGTTTGATATGTTTCTTAAAATTTCCAACCATGTTTGAAATCTAGTTGTTTATGCCTCTCTCAGTGTTATTTGTGCTAATTAATTGCTCAGTTATGTTATTCGCCAAAATGATTACAGTTAGAATAACAAAAAACATAATAAAAGAGAGTTGCAATGGTCCATAGTGAGAATTTACATATTGCATGTCTCACCATTAAGGTTTCAGTGCTAACTAGCTTTATTTTCTTGCTCTATGTTTACTTCCATCTTCTTGCCTGCCAAAGTTGCATTTCATGATCTCTTAATTATATAATGTCAATGAATGATATAGCATCTCAAGTGTCAACCACCTCTCAACAGAAAGGAAAAATGACTTCTATGGTTCATTCTGTTTCCTTCAAAAATAAATTTATTGCCTCTTATTCATATAACTCCACCCTACAAACTAAATTAACAACTCTATATTTTTTGCATATACAATTTGACAGGTTATGCAGTTGTTTACTTTTCCATAATTTCAGGTTCTCTGATTGATTGCTTTCTTTTTACTCTTGCCTCTAACTTTATTTCATATTTTATAATTACTTGGACTTCATAGGCATTCTGTTGCAAGGCCTGCTCCCACAGCATCACTTGATCTTAAGCCTTCAGCTTTTGATCCCAAGGAGAAAGTGTGGACAAGATTTCCACCCGAAGGATCCAAATATACCCCACCACATCCATCGTGTGACTTTAAGTGGAAGGACTATTGCCCGGTAGTTTTTAGGTCAGCCCTATTAATACTTAATATCTGTTGTTCCTGTTAGTTATTTTGCTTTCTGTGCATGTTATACAAGTCATTCAATGAATAGATTTATTATTTATGCATGAAATTTCCTTTTGTCATTAAGCTATCTGTGGTTCCCTCCTGCCATAAACAAGTTTAATACTTTTAATTTTGATATATTATTAAAGATTTTTGGACTGTCAGCTAATTAAAAATCATTTTAGATATGACTTTTTAAATGATGATGTGATGGGTAGAAGTCGGTCATGTCCATGGTCCAGAGACTGGATGTCGGTACCAAGGAGATGGATAGTAAGGTCAGGAGCTGGACCACGGCAGCTACGGCCAGGTGTAATCCATGCCTGGAACACTTGGCATACTTGGCAACCCATGATTGAATAAGATTGTAAAAAACCTTCACATTGTTAATTCATCCTAGTTGAATTCTAATACTATTACATGTAGTCAAAGTGAGAAAAAAATTAGACAGAATTCAGCCAAAATTTAGCTATAGTCAAGGTGTAGTTATTGGATGAGATTAGTGGTACAAGCATGCCAAATCATTCCAGCAAACATTCTGGCTAATTAATTTTGGCTGTGTAACATTTTCTTCAACTTATACATTGCACTCTGTCCTCAGAACTCTTAGGAAGCTATTCAAGGTGGATCCAGCTGATTACATGTTATCCATATGTGGAAACGAAGCCCTTCGTGAACTTTCCTCTCCTGGAAAAAGTGGCAGCTTCTTTTACTTGACCAATGACGACCGTTACATGATTAAGACAATGAAGAAAGCTGAAGTGAAAGTGAGTTCCGCGCTTATCTTGCCATATTTGAAATTTCTTAGGAACCATGACACGTTCCTTAAAATTTGGCTATGCTTGATATGTGTTGCAGGTTCTATTGAGAATGCTACCAGCCTATTACAATCATTTTAGAGACCACCAAAATACTCTTTTGACAAAGTATTATGGTCTGCATTGTGTAAAGTTAAATGGACCTATTCAGAAGAAGGTACATTTTCTATCGTGAGTGTCAACACACGAAATCCCATCTAACAGAAATTTGTATGAAATAACGAGGCCTTAATTTATTTATTTTTTTAAAATTTCTACTTTAGACTTCAGAGCCTAATAATCAGAAATCATTTATTGATATTATTTAGATTTTTGGCATATACTTAACTAGTGTTTATCCTTATAGGAAAATGGAAATTTCTATGAAGTTTTTATACTTTGGGTATAATAAGCTTCATAATATGTTTGGTTTTCCAGGTTCGATTTATCATAATGGGCAACCTCTTCTGTTCTGAGTATATCACCCATAGACGCTACGATTTGAAGGGTTCTTCACTTGGACGCACCTCAGAGAAGCCTGAGACAGAGATTAGTGAAACCACTATCCTTAAAGATCTTGATCTTAATTTTATATTTCGACTGGAGAAGTCCCGGTTTGAAGAATTTTGCAGGTGATAAGGATTTTGATACCATAATTTGTAATTTTGTATTTAAAAGCTAAATTTGACTATAATTGTAAGTTTTGAAATTCAGTGATTTAAATTGTGATAACATACATGTATATGTATAAGAAATAATGAAGTTAAAACTCACTCCCTTGATTTTCCAATGATTGGTTATAATTTTGTATTTTTTCCTTTTAAGTGAACTCTCTCTTTAAACAAGCCAAATAACTGGCTAAGTTGAACAATTGTTAATCAAAATAAATTTTGCAGTTTTAATTCATCGTCTTATGTCAAATTAAACTAAGCATGTTAAGCATATATTTGTTCTCCAGACAAGTTGATAGGGACTGTGAGCTTCTGGAACAGGAGGGGATTATGGACTATAGTCTGCTAGTGGGCATTCATTTCAAAGATATATCGTCAGATGGGGAAATTATTCCTTCACAATCTCGGACTCCTGCTGGTAATTTCCTTACCCTATATGAAGTAGTCTATAACCTCAGTGCTTAAATATATGTGTGTCTGGGTCTGTGCTTTGACAACCCAATAAGGACCCTTTTACTTTCCAACTTCAGGGGATTCAGAAAATGAAGGAACTCCCCATACTTCAATTGAAGACACGGATCAACTTCCTTCTGATCCTTCCAGGTAAAATGTCTGTTTAAAGTTGTTTTAGCATACATAGTATCCTATTAGCTGTGCAGCTTTATGCTGCTTAACTTTAAAAGAAGCACAGATACCATAATAAACTAGATTACATCCCACTTCCATGCAGCCACGGATAAGCATGCAATAAACAAACCTTACTGTCAGTAACTTAACTGTGTGCCGGACCATATAGTTAGCAAATTAGCCATGTAGTTAGATATGCAATTAGATCTGTTATTCGTTTGTTAGTGTGTTAGTGTTAGAGGAAAAGCCTCTTTGTCCTATAAATACACGTACCACTTGTATCAATTCATTCAATAACAATGAACCTCCTTTACTATCCAAGAATTCACTCTCTTTTGCTCTCTTTGGCTCGATCCCTTTTCCCATCTCTAGTGCAATTCTGATACCTAAAGCCTAATGGTTATGGTAGTTTAGAATTTTAACTGCTTGCTTTAATCTGTCCTTTGTTGTTCTACTTAGTATTTCCTGATTATTACCATCTTTAGTTAGAATTATCATTTCAAATTAAGTACATATTTGTCTTGCACCCCCACCAAACAATATTTGTCTTGCACAAATTTTTTCTTCAGTTAAGGTATTATATTTTGATTTAATTTGCAGTTAATAAGAAATGCGGTGTATAACATTTTCCAAGTAATCTATTTAGGTTTTATCTAATGGTGCTCTCCATGTCTACATGAAAACATACATAATCCATCATTCAGTGACAATGATATTCCCAAGAATTTATCATTCCTGCAAGATGAAAAGCTCAAAGCTTATTTAATATGGTTGTCTGTGTCTATTTGGGTATCTGCAGTATCATATTGGGTATGAATATGCCAGCAAGGGTTGAAAGAACAGTGAGAAGAAGTGGTTGCGAATTACAGCTTGTAGGAGAACCAATTGGAGAGTTCTATAATGTTGTGTTGACTTTTGGTATCATAGACATACTTCAAGACTATGACATTAGCAAGAAGCTTGAGCATGCCTACAAATCTATTCAGTATGACCCGACCTCAATATCAGCTGTTGATCCTATACAATATTCAAGGCGTTTTCGTGATTTCATATTTAGAATATTCACTGAAGACTCTTGAAAGGTACCCATGATTCTGCATTTTCTTATCTGGATACAGCATGCATAGTCACAAATATCCAATGCAAAAAATAGCAGTGTTGGGTTGTTGCAAGTTACGCCCCTCCTGGCCTGACTTAGTATTGGGAAGGGAAATTATGGTTCCACAATTGAGATCCACATGACTTTGGGTACTAATTCAAATCTATTTCTTATTGTACATTCCTCATTTCGTTCATTCTTTGTATAGTACAGACGTACATTATAAATAGTATACGTGATGAACACTGAACACATCATGGAGAACGCTAAAAGGAAGAGCGACCGTGTATGTGCATCTTGTAAACATTTGCTAGAATATAATATTGTATCCTTTATTGGTTATTCTTTTCTAGGAGATGGAGAAGAGGGGTGAGAGGGAATTCCAACTTTTTGTATCTGATTGGGATGTATATAGGTGAATGGAAATGGATCAATGTATATGTTTACTATTTCACTTCTCTCCCTTCTCTTTGATGCCATTTACAATTAATTTATCTACTTCAACTTTTGAGAAATATCTCATTTAATTCTTTTAAAAGTAACGGTCCATAAGTTAATTTTGATCACGAAAGTGTTCGGAAAGAATTTTGCAACTGAGTCGCCACTCTTTCCACTTCCATTTAAAGCAATAAAAAAAGCTTCTGCATCATTGAGGCCTTTGGACGTGATTTTTGTAATAGATGTGGTGTGAGAATGCAGCTCCAAACACGCTCAAAAAACCTTAATTTATTTTAGTTTCTTAATTTTTTTTTTCTATAATGGTTATTTGAAAAGTTTATCTGAGGTGAGACGGATTGCATTTCAGAGAACCTAGCTTCTCCTACTGCAATCATATTTAGTTTACAAATTCTCCTACTTTAAGTATGAGGTCTATCTTTTCACAAAAAAAAAAAAGTATGAGGTCTATTGTTTGATTAAGGGGCTTAGATTTCCCAATAACATTGAGTTAATATCAAATTCATGAAAATAGCATAGACATTTTAATAATTTTTTGAAAAAAAAAATGTAAGGCAAATTAATTTTGGGGGTGAGGGTTCATGGGGTGGGAGGCCTTGCGGTTGGCAAGAT
The DNA here is from genome assembly GCA_004329165.1 of Spatholobus suberectus. Lineage (NCBI taxonomy): Eukaryota > Viridiplantae > Streptophyta > Magnoliopsida > Fabales > Fabaceae > Spatholobus > Spatholobus suberectus. The sequence continues at coordinate 26,855,022 of CM014732.1, read as the reverse complement.
ATGTAACGGTGGAACAGGAAGCTGAAGAATCGGTTGTTAGAGGATATTAGCAAAACCCAATATAGGGTCCACCCCGGATCAAAGAATAGGTAGCAGAAACTAAAAAGGACGGGCTCAGCATGGGTCCCCCAATCAATGGAACAAAACGACAAATCGGTTGGCTTTAGGACGCTGGAAAAGCCACTCTTTAAATTTTGTGTTATCAATGCAGAAGAGAAGCCATGTCCACGCCTCAGGTAGATTGCCAAAAGTGTATTAAATAAAATAAATTTTTAGTATTTGACATGTATAATTTTTTTTTAAAACATCAGTGTAATATCGTAGACTCCACTACCATACATGTCTGGTATAAAAATTTAGAGATTTAAATGAATATGATAATTAAACTGCATCTAAGTAAGAACTATACCAAAAAAATTGAAAACGAACACAGAAGAACGAATTGTAGGTATATGAAGTGTTTTCTTGCAGTACTGTTTGTGTAAAACCGTAGTGGGAAAGCTATTCTGAACACTGAACTTATGCATATGGATGAAGTGGAGCTGAAAGAAAGCCAATTAAAATAAAAACCTGATTACTTCATGCTTGAGGAGTAAACTCATAATCTAATCGCTACGTGCTGAACTTTTTCTTTCGTTCATGAATCCATCAAGCAATTTGTTGTTCTTTTGATGAAATATAACATATTCTTTTCATATTAATTTATATTCGTCATAATCAGTTCTTTCGTATTTAATTCGAAAGCATCCTCACTCCATAGTGTTAAGACAATTGGATCAGCAAAGTTTGTTTGGCAAGAAATGTGGATGCTTTCGAAGTGTTTAAAATCACTTGCCTAAAAGAAATGCATCTGGAAAAAAAATTCATTACTTCCCTTTGCATTCGATTCTAGTCAAAAGTCATTTAAAAAGAAGCAGCGATTATCCACTATAAAAAAATGAACTCTAATAGCACTTTTTGCTGGGTACCAGAATGACAGAATAATATCATGTAACTAAAATAAGATATGAGAAAAATAAGAATTGACACATAATATTTTAATGTGAAAAATTCTCAACTGATAAGAGAAAAACTATGGGTAAGACTAAAAAAATAATTTTACTAAGTGAAAAAAAAATTACAATCTCTTTCTAAATATAAAGAAAGAACAATTACACTTTCTTTTATAAAAAGAGAATACATTTCTCTCTATAAAATAGGAGAAACACTAAGAGAATACTCTTATGTTTTTTTACTCTTCGATGGAATGCAACAACTGATCAAATGAGTTGTTATTTATAGGAGAAAAAACTCCTACGGCTTCTAACACCCACCTAAGTTACATAAATACATCGAAAAAAACAATTGACTTCCAAGCCACAAAAGTGGCTTTACGTCTATTAAGTTTTCCCAATCTCCCACTTAAAGCAACTTTTGTGAGCTTTCAAAGATCCCTTTATCTTATCAATTCCTTGTTGCTTATGTTTCTGATAGATTGTAGGAGGATCGACACTATATAAATTTGTTAGTGTTAATTGGCTTTGTTATAACATCTGTTAGGTTGTCTTTAGTATGAATCTTCTGCATATTCACACTTCCTTCCCCTACTACTTCTCGAACAAAGTGGTATTAAATGTCTATGTGCTTTGTCCTAAAATGAAAGGCCGGATTCCTTGCAATGTGCAAGGCACTCTGACTGTCACAATAAATAGAAATCTTCTACTACTTGTGCCCAAGTTCTTCCCATTAACCTTTGAATCCAAATAGCTTCCTTGTATACTTAAGTACCTACCATATATTCAGCTTCTGTAGTAGATAAAGCTACAATAGTCTGTAATTTGGATAACCAGCTTACTGCCCTTTTTACAAGTGTAAACACATAGCCAGTAGTAGATTTTTTTTTATCAAGATCTCCTACAAAATATGAATCGACATAGCCCCTAACAATAAATCCCAATCCTTCAAAACATAAAGCAACACTTAAAGTTCCTTTGATGTATCTAAGGATCCTCTTAACAGCATTCCAATGCTTTCTACCAAGATCTGTCATAAATCTACTAACCACTCCCACTGTTTATACAATGTTGGTCTTGTACATATCATGACATACATAAGGCTTCCCACCGCTGATGCATACGATACTCGAGACATTTCCATCCTTTTCGCTTCATTGCTAGGATTTATACTTGAGGATAATTTGTAATTGATAGGAAATGGGGTAGAAATTGGCTTGCAGTCTTGCATGTTGAAGCGTCACAAGACCTTCTATAAGCAATTCTTTTGAGAAAGTCAAATCCCCCTATCTACCTCGATGAATTTGTATCCCTAAAATCTTGCTTGCTGGTCCCAAGTCCTTCATATCAAACTCCCTAGCCAATTGTGCCTTTAGTTATTGGATTCAATCTTTGTTGGGGCCTACCACCAACATGTCTTCTATATACAACAACAAAATGATAAAATCATTATCATTAAACCTTTTGTAATGCGTACAATGGTCTGAACTCTATCTATTGTAATCAAGACTAATAATGAAGGAATCAAATCTTTTGTACCAACATCTTGGCGCCTGCTTTAAATTGTATAGAGATTTGGTCAACCTACAATCCAAGTTTTTTTTTCCTTGTTTTTTAAAGCCCTCCGGTTAGAGCATATATATTTCCCCTTCAAGCTCTTTGTGGAGAAAAGCAATCTTTACATCTAGTTGCCCAAGATGTAAATCAAATGAAGCATGCATAGTTAGAACAACTTTGATTGTGGTCACTCTAACAACTGGTGAGAATATTTCATTAAAATCAATATCTTCTTTCTAAGCATATTCTTTGACCACCAATCTTACACAATATCGTTCCACTTGACCATTACCATCTCGTTTGATCTTGTATACCTATTTGTTTCTAATGGCTTTACAACCCTTTGGAAGTTTAACAAGTTCCCATGTTTTATTTCTATACAAGACTTCCATTTCTTCCTGCATTGATATCATCCATAGAGAAGCATTTGAACTCCTCAGAGCCCCTTGAAAGGTTTATGGTTCTCCTTCTTCAGTTGGAAGACATTATGCATCATGGCTTGTCATAACATAGTTTGAGAGCTAAGATGGTTTCCTTATCTGACGTGTCGTTTGTCGAACATCTCTTCCATCATTAATCTCATTAGTTTTTGTTCTCTATGCTCTGGTTGTACTTCATAAGAGACATATTCTTTAGACTTTCCCTTTATCTGTACTAAAGTAGTCTTTGGGGAAATGTTGTCATTTTGTTGCTTACTTTGCAATTCATTTTTGCAAAGACTACATCTCTGTTAACAACAACCTTGTGGGTAGTGGGTTCCCACAGGTAACACCCTTTAACATTGTCAGCATAATCTAAGAATATACACTTTTTAGATTTTTGATCCAGCTTTGTTCTTTCTTGGGAGTTGTACATCACGTACATAGGATATCCAAATACATGTAGAGAAGAATAATCTGTTGGTTTGCCTTTCCATATCTCCATCAATGTCTTTAAACCAATTGCTATGAATGGTGACTGATTTATCACGTAACAAGTAGTTTTAACTACTTTTGCTTAGAAAAATTTGGTCATTCCGTTGTTCTCAGCATGACTTTTGTTCTATTTAGGATAGTTTTATTCATCTGCTCTGCCACACCATTTTACTGAGGTGTATGTGGAACTGAGAATTGTCTTGAAATACTATCTTGTTTGCAAAATGCCAAAAAGTCACCATCTACATATTCTCCTCCATTATCTATCCTTAAGCACTTAATTCTTTTGCCAGTTTCAAACTCTACTTGTGCTTTGAATTCCTTTAATGTTAGGAACATATCTAACTTATTATTGATTGGGTACACCCATAATCTCCTGGAAAAATCATCAATGAATGTACAAAATACTTTGCTTTTCCCATGGATATTTCTGGTGATTCCTACATATCAGAATGGCTCAAGTCGAGTATTTGTTTGCTTTTAGTAGTTACTCTAGCAAACTTCAATCTACGTTGTTTGCTTATCACAATGCTCACAACAAGGTAAATTCACCGTTTTAAGCCCAGCCAAGAGATTACGTTTTGTAAGGACTTTCAGGCCTCGCTTTAACATATGACCGAGTCTACGATGCCACATCATCGTTGCTTCTTCTTGGCTTGTTGTTGCAACGATGCATCCGTTTCTTGCAATGTATCTCCCAAAAACATGTAGAGATTGGTTGTGATCTTCTCTGCTTTCATTACTATAAGATTGCCTTTCATTGCCTTTAAGATCCCACCTTTAATATAGATCTTGCACCTGAGGTCATCCAATTGCCCAATGGACAATAAGTTCTTTTTCAAGCCTTTCATATGTCATACCCCTTGAATTGTGCAAACAGTACTGTCATACATTTTTAATTTGACAGTACTAACTCTAGTAATTTTTAAGACATGATCATTTCCCATGAACACGGATCCTTCCAAGATAGGCTCATAAGTGCAAAACTAATCTTAATGTGGAGTTATGTGCCAAGTTGCACCTAAATCCACTATCCAAACATCATGTAGTTGTTTTTAGAATTGACTATTACTTCACTATACAGGACTTCTCCATCACTTAAGGTACTAGCAACGCAACCCTTGAGAAGTTGATGTTTTAAAGTTCTTTTCTCTATTCTTCTTGTTGTGTTAACAACCTTTCTTGAAGTGCCCTCTCATGCCACAATTGTAGCACTTGAGATTCTTCCTTCTTCAAGATTTTGATCTACCATGATTTTGACTCTCACTGAAGCCACGTTCCATTGATCTGCCTTTCGTCATTGTTAAAGCCTTTGTCTGCTTTGAATTTTCCAACCTATCTTCCTTATTCTTTTGCTCGGATTCTTCTTCAAGAATAGCTACAGCAACATCATCAAAGGATAAACGGTCAACAACATTATTATTTGTTATGTTGATGACGAGTTAATTATACAAATCTGATAAACTTTGAAGTAGAAGCTCTGCACGTTCATTTTCTACTATGTTGAAATCTGACGCTGTAAGCTGAGCACATAGTGTATTTAGACTGTTGATGTAATCCATCATCAATTTGGACTCATTCATTCAAAGAGTGTAGAGTTTTCTTTTTAAGAATATTCTGATGTAAAGTGACTTGACTTTGTATAATTTGATGAGGGCATCCTAAATCTCCTTTGTAGCCTTCTTCTTCGCAACACTGGACAAAACTGAATCTGTCATTGCTAAATGCAAATTAGAAATAGCATTGTCGTCCATCTCTTTCCACTTTTCATTAGTGATATCCACGGGTTTGCCTTCAATTGCATCTAGACAGTTGTCTTTTCTCAAAATTACTCTTATATTTAATTTTCACTGGAAAAAAATTACTCTCTTTGAACTTCTCTATCTTGTATTTTGCCGCTATAGTTTTACACCAAATAATTTTTCAACTGAACTGACTTACATAATTTCCACAGTGAATAGTACCATATACTAGAATAGTAACTGTAGTCCATGAATCAATACGCTAGGTAAGTTTCAGGAAAGAGAGGTGGGTCACCAATGGACACACTTAAATACTAAGTCTTTCCTAGCCAGAACTTTCCTAGAGATACACTTCCACACTACCATACTATATTACCAGTAGCAAGAAAAATTCTTTTCTGATGTGGAAGATCAGACTAAGATGCAACCATAAAGCATACGAAGAAATTTCTCAAGAATCTGGCATTGTACCAACGTGTTATAGCGGAATAATATCAGCAACCTATTGACTTTGATACCACTGTTGGGCACCAGAGTGATAGAATAATGTCATGCAACTAAAGTAAGAGATGAGAAAAATAAGAACTGATACACAATATTTTAACATGGAAAACCATCAACTGATAAGGAAAAAACCACAGGCAAGACTAGAGAAATAATTTTACTAAATGAAAAAAAATTACAACCTCTCTCTAAATATAAGGAAAGAGCAATTACACTATCTTATAATAGGAGAATACACCTTTTTCTATAAAATAGGAGATACACTTGGAGAATACTCTCATGTCTTTTTACTCTCCGATGGAATGCAACAACTGATCAAATGAGTTGCTATTTATAAGAGAAAAAACTCCTATGACTTTCTACATCACCTAAATTACATAAATGCATAGAAAAAAAAAAGTTTGACTTCCAAGTCACAAAAGTGACATTACGTCTATTGAGTTTTCACATTTTTCATTAAATATTATTTACATATTTTATATTTGACTAAATTCTCATTTAGTCCGTGTAACTATTAAAAGCATAATTATTTTAGTTTCCAATTTTACAATATTTTCATTTTTTTCTTAACTTTATAAAAGAGTATTTATTTTAGTTTCTTTAATGCAAAACAATAGTAAAAAATAATGTGAAAAATAATTAAAATAAATAATTTTTTATAAAATTAGAATTAAAATGATCAATGCTTACAATTTTGGGAAATAAGATAAAAGGTTTATTAATGACTTATTATTCTCTTGACAGTTTTTTAATGTTGATCACTTTTTTCATTTTATTTTTAATATTAAATAACAAATTAATGATAATTGAATCAAAAGACATTACTTATCATGTAAAAGTAGGGGTGTTTATCGGTTCGGATCGACCCAATCAACCCGACGATCCAAACCGAACCAATTAAATTGGTTCGGATTTTTCAAGTCAATCAGTTCCAACCCGAACTAAATCGATGAAACTCGAGAATAATTGGTTCGGGCATCGGATTTTGGCTTGCAAACCCGATGAACCCGAACCAAACTGAAGAGATGATCTAACTTACTATTTTTCCTATTTTTCATTCTTGTTTTTCTTATTTTTTTACTATTACTTAATTGGTGTAAGCCAATTACTACAAAATATGTTGTTTAAACTCTTTTAATGACAAGATTATTGTCAATTTTTGTTTAAAACCATAAATTTTTTATTTTTTTCTAAAACAAATTTTTGCAATTTTTTATAAGATGAACTCGATAGACCCGAACCAAACCAATCCGTTCTTGATTGGGTTGGTTTGGTTCAGGTTGAGTGAAAAAAAATGGAGAAATCTGAACCAAACCAAACCAATGAAAAATGATTGGTTCAGATTTTTTCCTCTCCTAAATCCAAACCAAACCAACCCGTGAACACCCCCTATGTAAAAGTATAAATTAACTAGAGAGATTCTATGCACCAACCTTTTGCCGCACAAAAATCACTTTTGGAATTTATCCATGATTGTCCTTTTATTGGTATTTTAGAAGTTCTTCAACCACTTCCATTATTTTATTGGATTGGAAACTACGTAATCCACCGTCGCTTCTCACAAGTTCACAAAAACAAAATTTCTTAATATACACTATAGCACTCAGAGAGAAATGATGGGTGCTTAATTAATTTTTAAATAGTATCTATCTATCTATATATATTAAATTGATGGAGGATGGCAATAGTAGTTGGTTGCTTCAAAAGAATTAGGAATAATAGAAAATTTAGTAAAATATCAATTTTATAATTAAAAAAAAAAATGTGGTTGCATTAATTACTACTTTATAGTATAAATTTAAGTTCCCGTGTTGAACACTTGAAGATTTCCTACTCTATTACTTTTCATTGTGATTTCTGACTCAATCTTTACTTAACATTTATTTTTTAAAAAGCTCTTAAATTTATAATTATTTATAATTATTTTAATTTACTTTTATACAAAGATTTCTACTGAACATTTATTTTTTAAAATTCTTAAATTAATAATTATTTTAATTTTTTCCATTTATATAAATATTTCCTTTTTTTCTCCTTTTAAAATTCAGTTTTAATTACTTTTAAAATTTTCTTTTGATATTAAAGTTTCTTTTCCATTCCCAAATCTTACCCTTTGATACATTAAAATTATTTTTAATTTTTTAAAATCTATTTTTTTCTTAAATCTTAATTATTTATATTTTTTATTCATTTAAATTAATTATAAATATTTTTCATATAAGTTTGATTGTTTTTATTTATATTGTTAAATTAAAAAATTGTCATGCGACTAGTTTTATCCAATTTTAAAGTAGAAGAGCTTTAATATTTTTCTTTGTTTAAAAATTAAGGTAGCTAACATGTATATTTATTTATTAGAAAAAAGAAAGAATATAATTCATCAAAAATTAATATATACTGTGCCTAAAAGGTTTATTATTATAAAGTGTTGAATTTTCATGTACGGTAAAGAGTTTTACAGTGTTCATCAACCAAAAATCATTATAAATATATTTTTTAAAATTATTCTTATAAAATTTAACATATCCACAGCTCGCATATTTCACGAGTCGGGTGGTATGATTGGTATCACTAAGCTAACGGTTACTGGGAAATACCGGTCATTCCCGCGCCGTAAGTTTTGTCAACGGAACTAGAAATTGCCACTTGCCAGTTTACGTTCAGCACGCATCTTGTGACGTCACCCTCATATTTTCAGATAAAAATTTAACAAACGATTGAAAATATAGCAATAAAAGTGTGTGATCGACAGAGATTCTCCGGTTGAAGGGTCTTCGCTTGAGAAAAAAAATTCCGATGCATCCGATACCATTGTGTTCTGAGCTCCCCATGTAAAAGAGCTGCAAAAATGGCGGGCCGGTAGGCCCGCTCGGGCCATTGTTCTTTAATAGCCTGGTCTGGTTTGTGTTCAAGTTTATGTTTTTTTGGCTTAACCCAGTCCTATGCGGGTCATTAGGCCAATTTGACCTGAATTTTTTTGTATACTGATTAACATTGTTATCTATTTTAATTATTATTTTTTTGGTAAAAAATTATGTAAAATTAAATTATTTAAATCATATCAAATATTTTAAATTAAATTCTATATACTTTCTAGCATAAACGAACATTTTTATTCATATACAATTGATTTAATTAATTAATAGTCTCATTAAAAATATATCTTTAAGCGAATTTTATTAACAAAATGAAGTATCCATGTTAGTCTTTCTTTTTTACAAACGTGTGTGACCCTTATTTTAATTTTTTTAAATATATTAATATTTTTAAATAATAATTAAATATATATATATATATATATATTAAAACCAGGCCAGCTTGCCCAGACTGGGCCAAAATGGCCCGGTTTCTTCTGGGCTGTATTTTTTATAGCCCAACCTAGCCCTTTTTGTGGGCCAAGCTAGTCAGCCCATCAGGGCGAGCCCATTTTGACAGCTCTATGTGTAATACAAATAATCCTTCTTATACATGTTACACTAGTTATCAGAATTTTGACTTTTTGAAGTGGCATAATTTTTTCTAAGGTTAGTTAACTTTATTTTTTGAGGTTGTGCGTGTTTGGTTTCACGTTGGATTCTTCATAATCATGTTAAAATACTAGTTAATGTAATTTTAGGTAAATTTTACACATTTGGTTTCACGTTGAGGAATTGATTTTGGATCTATAATTGAATTTGTGTTGAAAGAATTTTAGGTAGCTTTTGTGTTGGATCAAAAATTTTATATTGAGTTTTACTACTAACTTGCTTTTATAATAAAAACATCCAAACTTAAATCACATTGCTTCAAAACCAATTTTAACCAAAATCAATTTCATTCAAAATCAATTTTGTCAAAGCTCATCCAAACACACATGATAACATCGATAATTTTAAGGTAGATTAGCACAAATTAATTATTTATATTAAAAATTATACTTACCGTAATTTATTTTATATAATAATATTTAATAACTTTTAACTATGTGTATGATGAATTTGACTCTTTTAAAATTAGCAAAAATAAAATAAGAATATCAATTATTTATGAAAAAAAAATTTAATAGTTGATATATATTTTTTGGTGTACTTAATAGTTGATATTTCAACACATGCATGATTTATTATGTATGTGCATGCAATATTAACCATTATTTTTAACAATAATTAAAATTATTTATTTTATCCTGCTTACTTTATTGCAGCTGGATTCATGTATGAAGTGGCCTTTGAAAGCTTTTGGAAAATCATATATTTTGAAAGAATTTTGTTTATTATTAATTTAAATTATTAAGAATGTATTTTATTTTATTATGTCATTATAAAATGATTTTTTATCAACATAATTATTATTAATTCTCAATTTTTTAATAATCTAATAATCTAATTCTGCCTCCCCCCTCATTTTAATTTTCATTTCTCTCTTAACTTTCATTATCTTTTTTTATCATCTATTTCTTATTAAAAAATTGTTATTTTCCTTATTTCTCCACTTTTGATCTCTTTACTCCTCAACACGTACATTGATTAATTGTTCATTATTTTTTGCAATGATAACATTAAAATTTAAATTTAAAACTTCATACAAATTACCTAATTTTTTCACTTTTAGGCTGACCCTAGTGGGTGTTGATTAGTTGTTCATATCTCACATATTTTGGTATTATTTATTTGATTAGATTGTTAGACATAGAACATTGATAGAGTTACTTGATCAAATTACCAATGTTTTTTGGAAGTATTGCTTAACTACAAATACAATATTTATATATTTTTAATGATTTTATTTAGATGTCCCAAAAACATGAATAAGCATGATACAATCTAATAATATATATAGTTTAACTTTTAATTTTATTAAAAGTAATAATATCAAATTTTAAAGAGAAAATATTATATGCACTGATAATGTAAAATGTTTTTACACCATCAACTAATAAAAAATTATCATATATGATAAGTTTATTGACTTTTATAATAATTACTTTAAAAGTTATACTTAACATGATTTATCATTGATTGACAATGTACAATTTTATTCAATGACAGTGTATAAAAATTAATCTCAATTTTAAATGTATTAAAAATGTATTAAAATTTTCACACTATATCAATACGCTTGATTTCTTCCTGATTTTAATTTTATAAAGATTTCTCTTAATTTATAAATCATGAGCACCCTCTGTTAACGAGAAGATGACACAATGTTATGTCATTATATTAACTTAGAAAAATCTATATAGAGTTTGTTTTGGTACATAAATCTATATGGAGTTTAAAAGAAGGAAGAAGTATAAAGTGTAATATCTCAAGTTTAGGGAACGTGAATGAAACTTACCTCTATTATTGGTGTCAGGTAAATTTTATATAAGTTTTACTAAAAAAAAATATCATATTTTTTTAACAAGATTTACACAAAGTTTATTTAATAAGAAAAAAGTATATAAAAATGTTACTAACATCGTTCAATATAAAAATATTATTTCTTCGTTCAATCACGGATATGCATGTCATGTCAAATTATAATGTGTCAGAGTTACTTACTAAAACTTGATTAATTTTAATCCACTCCTTTAATTTTCCTTTGTGACTAACCTCGGATTCCATGACTATCAGGCATTATTTGACTTTTTTTTTTTTTTTTCTACGAGCGAATAAACGTCCACGTAAGGACTTTGAATTCCTTGGGATGAAAAATAAAGAAGGCATAAATTCATTCGGCAAGGGTGGCGTGTGAGGATCACGTTCCTCCAATAAGACGGGAATCACAGAATCTAGATGCGTGTCCCACGCGCACCGTACGCGACGCAGCGGGTAAGCGTGGACCGCATCACAGAGTGCAGAAACCCGGAGAGTAGTGCAGAGATTGTACACTCATACATTACATCAGACGAAGACGAGAGTGGGGTGACAGGAAGTGAGAATTGGTGGTGTGTGTGAATCAGGCACTTCCTGACCTCTCCATCTTCTCCCTTTTATCTTCATTCTCACTCGACCACTCCATTCTATATTTCTATTCTCCACACACACGCACACACACTCATTACTCTCTCTCACTCTCTCGATGGCGCTGCACACCGTGTCTTCCGTTTCGCACGTGCTGCGCCTCTCCGAGCCGTTCCCTTCGATCCACAACGCTCACTTGCCCCTCGACCTCGCCCCTCTCCGCCGCAAATCCAAGCGCCGCATCCGCAGATTGACGGCGTTTCCTTCTCCGTCGCCGCTCCGTCATTCCTCCGTCAAAGCCGTTCTCCACCTCGACCGCTCCACCGACAACCGCCTCCGTCATTCGCCTGCTCCGTCTTCTTCCGATTCCAAACCGCAGGTCTGGTTTCTTCGTAACATTTATCTTTTCATTTTTTTAAGTGCTTTTCTGTTTCGTGTTGTTTCCTGAGTTGCGGATCGGAAGATAGAACAAACGGTGGAAGTGAACGTTCTCTGCCAAATTCGTTGGTGTTAATCGCGTCAACGCAACACTCACGAGAGAATGAATATGCTAAAATGAAAATCACAAGTTGAACGAAGACGAATGGCTGTAGAGGAATTATGTGAAGGAGAACAATACGTAACTTCATACGAGTTCATTACCGCAAACAAGTTTGGATATAAACCTTACTCAGTACTCTACACTATAAACAAGGGAGTTTCTGAAGAAAAATGCCATGGCCTTGTATAGCGAGTTTCCAAGACCCAATTACTCTTCATTTGATGAGGAAGAGTGTGAGGGGGAGCTTGGGATTTTTTTTACCTAGATATAGCTTCAGAGAACTTAGAATGGAAAGGACATTCCAAAAGTGATTCTGTCTTCTTCTGGAAAGGGAGTGGTATAACCAGGGAACTAAAGGCATGAGACCAAGTCCTCGATTGAATGTTCTTAATAGGATCCCTGCAGACAACTCCTAAAAGTAAACAACCAAAGAAACATCAATCACCAGGGTGAAAGCAAGGAAATAGAGGCTCCCCCTACCTAATTAACCGCTGTCCTTGGAATTAAGGCTCGGACTCTGTTCACAATTATGAAAAATCTAGCAGTTATTTCAGAGAACTAGAAATCCAATTTCTCCATGTAATGCCAAAGTATTTTATGTCCATAACTTTATTTAAGAACACCCCCCTCGAAACTTGCCCAATCATAAGCCTTTTCAAATCAAAATCACACTTTCTTGATCTTTTTATATCTTCCACCACTTCATTAATTATCAAAACTCCATCTAAATTCTAAAATCTGTCTACTGGCAATGAAGGCGATTTGATTGTCAGAAATTGTATCAGAAAAACCTAGAGAGGACACTGGTAGCAGTTTGTATGAGCTAGTTACATGACTAATTGGATGATTATAATCATCCTTAACTTCGTTGGATATATCCTTCAATGACACTGGAGTCATGCATGTAGAGTTGAATATCCTGCCATAGGGTTAAAACTATACAACAACCTATGAAGTTGCTCTTTTAAGAAATTCTAATAATGTGGGAAGAAGGCAAGAGTGCAGCTGCCAGGCCTTAGAGTTGACCAATTATGAAGTTTTTTTATACATTATTAAGGAAGCATCCTACAATATAAGGTTACCAAATGCATTTTTTTTGTATTCAATTTTTTTGAGAAATGTATTGGAGACCATAATCATATCATGTGTAGAATGATAACAAGCTATCAACTGAGTGTGCTTTTTTAAACCTTTCCTTGTTTGTTTGTTCTTTCAATTTTTGTTTAAATGATGCTTTAGCAAATGTACAACAGAACAAGTGTCATATGGTTTAGTGTGAGTATTATTTAATTATTTCATGAATGTATACAATTCCTTAATGACTTCGGAGGTCATAATCCAATCCATATGTAGAATGGTAGCAATTGGTTGTACTTTTGAATGTACCCTTGTCTGTCTGTTTTTTCAAAGTGTTTTTGGGTATTAGACCCTTGGTATCTGGAAGCCACATTGGACCAAAACTAATCTGAGTTGAGTTGGTAGATCCATTTAAGGGAATAAAGCTCTCCCTGAAAGAATTCTAGAGAAACTATGTAACTGAAAAGAAACTGTATTATTGAATTTGAGAAAAGTTGGTTACAATAGATAACAATCATCTATTTATATAGGTGACAGGGACTAACTATGGGCCAGCATATAGGCTGGGCCCAACACCTAAAATACTAAAAAGAAGTAAAACATTGCAATGAAAGCATGAAAGATACACTCTCTATATTATTCTCTAATACCCCCCAGCAAGCTCAGGTGGGGGAATTAGCAGAGCAGTCAGCCAAACTGAGCTTGGACCTAAGAGTGCAAAACCGGGCAGGCGAGAGAGCCTTGGTTAGTATGTTAGCACGTTGCTCAGTTGTAGGAACATGAAGAACTTCAATTTGCTTAGTTAAGGCTTTTTCTCGTACAAAAAAGAGATCTAGCTCCATATGTTTGGTGTGAGAATGGAGAATAGGATTGTGAGCTAAGGCAACAGTGCTGAGGTTGTCACAGAGTATTCGAGGGCATGAGTGACTAACACCAAGTTCTGACAGCAATGTTTGTATCTAGGTGACTTCAGTTGTGGCAAGAGCAAGACTCCGATATTCCACTTCTGTGCTGGAGCGAGCTACAACAGTTTGCTTTTTGGATCACCAAGAGATAAGATTGGGGCCAAGAAGCACACAAGCACCAGAGGTGGAACGACGGTCATTAGGATCAGATGCCCAGTCAGCATCACAAAAGGCAGTCAATGGGAATTGGCCAGGCAGTGAGACAGGTAAGAGATGTAGACCCCATGTAACAGTACCTTTAAGGTAACGAAGAATCCGTTAGCCCAGTGTTCTTCAAAAGGATGTGACATAAACTGGCAAACTTTATTGACTGCAAAGCTGATCTTAGGTCGAGTGATGGATGCATATTGCAGTGAACCTACAATAGACTTGTAGAATGAGGGATCAGCCAGACTTTTAGAGCCATTCTTTGTTAACTTGTAGCCTTCTACCATGGGAGAGGAGATGGACTTAGCTTCATCAATGTTAGTCTTGCAGAGAATTTCACGAATGTATTTAGATTGAGTTAGATACAAAGACCCATTAGATTGAGGTCGAACTTCAATTCCCAAAAAGTAATCTAAGTCACCAAGTTCTTTTAGAGAAAAAGCGGAGTGTAGTTGACAAATAATACTCTGGATAAGTGCTACATTATTCCCTGTGACAATGATATCATCAACATAGACAAGTACATAGACAGTTGGATTGTCTTTAGTATAAATGAATAGTGAAGGGTCACATTTGCTGGCTCGAAATTGAAACTGTAACAGCGCAGCCTGTAATCTTTCAAACCAGGCCCGAGGGGCTTGTTTCAAGCCATAAATGGCCTTGTTGAGTTTGCATACAAGAGATTTGTTTGTTGACTCAAAACCAAGGGGTTGACACATGTATGCCTCATCTTCCAGCAATCCATTGAGGAAAGCATTATTAACATCAAGTTGCTTGAGAGGCTAGCGATAGGTGAGAGCCAAAGTAAGAACGAGTTGAACAGTTACTGGTTTAATAAATGGAGCAAATGTTTCAGTATAATCATGACCAAACTGTTGATGAAAACCTTTTGCTACCAGTCGAGCTTTGTATTTATTTATAGTGCCATCAGGATTTTCTTTAATACAAAAAACCTACTTGTAGCCTATGGGTTGGCGACCAGTGGGGAGCACTGAAAGGGTCCAAGTATTTTGAGTAATAAAAGTTGAATACTCAATTTGCATTGTTGCTAACCAAACAGGATCAGCTAATGCCTGTTTAGTGGTTTTAGGTTCCACATGAGCTAGTAATAGTGTTAGATGAATTCTTCTTTGGACTATCCCTGACTTGGCACGTGTTTGCATAGGGTGGGTGTTTCTGGGAGGAAGTAAGGGTGGTGTGGAGATGGTAGAGGTTGAGGGGAGTAAGGAACTAGTTAGGGAAGAAGGTAGGTTAGGTGGGGGAATAATAGGTATGGAAGGTAATGGGTTAGGTTCGTGGATTTGGGGTGTAGGTGGGAAAAAGAGGGTAAGGTATGAAAACTTATGTTCATTGAAGATGACATCTTTAGAGTGATGATCTGTCCAGAGGGAGACAGGCATTTGTATCTTTTGTGAGAAATGGAGTAGCCTAAGAAAACACATTCTTGGGACCTAAAGGCAAGTTTGTGTTTGTTGTATGGTCTTAATAGAGGAAAATAGGAGCATCCAAAAACTCTTAAAAAATGATAGTCAGGTTGCTTTTTGAAAAGTTTAACAAAAGGTATTTCAAAATTTAAAGTAGATGTTGGAAGTCTATTGTTGAAAATCAGAATCATATATTCTGTATTTATTATATAGCGGTTTATAGGCAACTCATATTTAGTTTATAGGAAACCCATATCTGATTTAGAAGAACAAAATCTCCCTTAATTATATGCATTTATCGTAATAAGCCTATATAAACCTAGCGCTGTGGTGTAATTAAAACATACGAATTCACTCAATATATTTTCTTATTTTCTCCCTTTTAACATGGTATCTAAAGCCTGAGAGGCCTGCTGCCCACCAGCGGCTTGCTGCTTGCCGCCTAACTTTCTGGCAAGTGGCAATGACTTTTTTGTTGACTTTCCCGTCAGCCACCGCTGACTTTTTTGACAACACACCTTGTGCTAGTCTTCATTTAGCCCGATGATCAACCCCGGGCAACTCTCACTACTCATGAAGGTTTCCTCTCTTTCAAGTTTAAATATTTTGAGTGTCCAATAGTATTGGTTTGAAGCTTCCAGATATGGTTTTACGAAGGTCGGACCTTGCTTTGCTTGCCAAGAAATTTCTCTTTGGCTGATGGTCATTCCAACTATTTGGCTAAGCTATCTTTCTGGCAATACTTCCCGGCTTCTTCAGCATCCCTGAGTTGTCTTTCAAACTATTGTTTTTGGTGGAGCTCAATTTTTATGTTTTCTATTTATTTTTTTATTTGCGGGGAAATGGATTGTTTTCGTGTAACAAGCTAAAAGCTTAGTAAGTTTTAGCTTAAGGGGGAGTATTGAAAATCAGAATCATATATTATGTATTTATTATATAACGGTTTATAGGCAACTCATATTTAGTTTATAGAAAACCCATATCTGATTTAGAAGAACAAAATCTCCTTTAATTATATGCATTTATTGTAATAAGCCTATATAAACCTAGCGCTGTGGTGTAATTAAAACACATGAATTCACTCAATATATTCTCTCATTTTCTCCCTTTTAACATCTATTAATGAGATAAACACTTGTGAGAAAAGCATGATCCCAAAATTTGTAAGGAAGTGAAGATTGATCTAGGAGAGTGAGACCAAGCTCAACAATGTGTCTGTGTTTCCTTTCAACAACACCATTTTGATGATGTGTGTGAGGGTAGATGCGTTTGTGAGAGACTCCTAGTTAAGTAAGATATTGTGTGAAGGGCCTAAATTCCCCTCCCCAATCTATTTGTACAACTTTAATAGAAGTATTAAACTGTTTTTCTGCTATAATTCGAAATTGTTTAAAAACATATAAAGCTTCAAATTTTTGTTTTAAAAGATAAATCCAAGTAAAACGTGTGTAGGCATCAACAAATGTTATGTAATATAAAAAACCAGAAGTTGATTTAAGAGGAGCAGGACCCCACAACTCATTGAAAATCAATTCAAGAGGTGATGTATATATTGTAGAAGATGAGTTAGAGTGAAGGCGATGTGCCTTTCCTAAGCAACAGAAATCACAGAAATCAGTAGCACTCGTATTCATTGATTGTATATTACAAAGGTTGAGTATTAGTTTTTGTATTTCAGCACTAGGATGACCTAAGCGTGAGTGCCATAGTAAATGAGTTATACTTGGAAAAGAAACATTATGCAAAGCTGGAACAATAGCACCTTTGCTAGATTCCATGAGAGAAAGAAAACCATTTGTGGATTGTGAGCGCTGCAGTAGTGAAGGGAACTGGTATAGACCATCCGAATCCACTGAGCCTTTGAGCAAAACTTCATTAGTGGCCTGTGATTTAACCACACAAAATTTTGGGTGAAATTCAAAATATACTGAATTATCTTGTGCAAACTGACTAACACTCAAGAGATTTTTGGTAATGGAAGGTACATATAGTAAATTGTTTAGAGTAAAGGAGATTTTAGGATTAATGGGAGAAGAAAAGGTGGCTAAACCTATTGATGAGATGTTCAGACCTTGACCATTGCCAATGACCACTTGATCAGAACCTTCAAAGGGAATGTGTTGCTGTATATTTTGTATGTTAGAGGTGAAATGGTAGGACGAACTAGAGTCAGAATACCAAGCAGCATTGGAGTTTGCATTGATGCCAGCAAACATTGCTTGAGGACGCATATCAGAAGAAACACCAGGATGAGTCATGGGAGCTACAGCTTGAGGTCTGTAATGTTGATATGGTGAGTAGGGAACCCAGGGTTGATTAACTGGCATAGGTGGCCACTGAAACTGATTAGAGGATGGTGAACCAAATGGATAATACGAATACTGTTGCTGTTGTGGAGCAAAGCCAGTTTCAAATCTGTGAAAGCAACCAGACGCAGCATGGCTAAAGCATTACAAATTTGTCACTGAACTTGACCACGGCCTCCACAACCATGGCCACAACCTCTCCGTCCAGCATTACGACCACTAAAACCACCACGATGACCACAATAGTCATTTGACGACACATATTCATCTCGTGAAGCACTCGGATGTTGATGTTGATGTTGAGCATTTTGAAGAGTGTTGACTTGTGGTGGAGTCGGTGTAAGAGTTTCTTGAGTGGCAACTTCAGCAACATTAATAGTGGCTAGGGTTTTCTTGTGGAACTTTTCAAGTCGAGATTCATGAGCTAGTAATAGAGTTTCGACTTCTTTAATGGATAGTGGATCGAAACGACTATTGACTAGAGCCACAGTAGTGTCAAATTCTTCTGGCAGTCCTTCAAGTACAATATCAAGGTGTTCCTTCGAAGAAATAGGTTCACCTATGGCAGAAAGCGCATCCACTAAACACTGAATGCGGAGGAAATACTCGAAAATAGATTGATCTTCGAGTGTAGTATTACGGAGTTCAGTGCGAAGTTGTCTTGCACCAGCATTGGTGTGAGAATGAAAGAACGCATGGATCTTCTCCCATAAGTGCCACGCACTTGTGCAACCAATAACACGAGGTAGCATTTCTTGTGATATCGAAGACTGAAGTCATGAAAGTAGTAGTTGATCTTGTTGCTCCCAGGCGAGAAACTCCTCCGACATGCGACCTACTTCACGATCTTCAACAATGTGGAACTTAACAGGAATTACAGGATTCACCAAGAAATGGTGTAGACGGTGACCTTTGATGATCGGTTTGACTTGTTGACACTAGAACAAATAGTTTTTGGTGTCAAGCTTCTCCATAATGGAGTGCGAGAAAGTGACTGGAGCATTTGATGAAATCGACATTAGTGGAGGGAGAGATCAATGGGGAAATGTAGAGATAGGGTGGGAGAAAGAGTTAGGGTTTGAACCCTGCTCTGGATACCATGAAAGAATTCTAGAGAAACTATGTAACTGAAAAGAAATTGTATTATTGAATTTGAGAAAAGTTGATTACAACAAATAACAATTATCTATTTATATAGATGACAGGGACTAACTATGGGCCAGCATATAGGCTGGGCCCAACACCTAAAATACTAAAAAGAAGTAAAACATTACAATGAAAGCATGAGAGATACACTCTCTATATTATTCTCTAATACTACTCCCAATGCCTATTTTTTCCATTCATAAGGCTCGACCAAGCTTCGTACCACTTGAATTGGCAAGTGTTGGTCCACTTTCAATTTTGTTTAAACTATGCTTTAGCAAATGGACAATTGAACGTATCATCTGGTTTAAGTATGAATTTCATTTAACTATTCTATGAAACTTCATAAATCCTAAATAAATTTGAATAGATAATGAATTTTAAATCTTTTCTTGTTGTATTTCAGTTTGTAAATAGCAATTTGCATTGCAATTATTTTAAAGGGTGGTTGTGGCCCAATGCACAAGACTCCCACCATTGTGGGGTCTGAGTTATTTTAGAACATCATTTCTCAAATGCTTTGCTAATCAACTGTTTAATATTGTGACATGTAATCTGCATGATAGCGTGTTGAGTGATTCCAGTGACTTGTTGGACAGGTTGCAAACTTGGAGGACATAATATCAGAGAGAGGAGCCTGTGGCGTTGGATTCATTGCCAATTTGGAGAATAAGGAATCACATGAGATTGTCAAGGATGCTTTAAATGCTTTAAGTTGTATGGAACATCGTGGTGGCTGTGGAGCAGATAATGACTCTGGTGATGGTTCAGGGCTGATGACTGCAGTTCCATGGGATCTATTTGACAATTGGGCCAACAATCAAGGGATTGCTTCCTTTGATAAGTTGCACACTGGTGTTGGAATGGTTTTCTTACCCAAAGATGCACAATTTCTCAATGAGGCAAAGAAAGGTAATAGTGTTCTTATTTTGAATTTTGAGGATAGTTGAGCCCCAATAAGGCCTGTCTTTTGTGGTTTCCCTGAGATAAGCATGTCTAATTGTTTGTGGTAAATTTTGTTGACTCCTATTGCTTATTACATGCTGCATGATGCTCTCCCCTTTTTTGTAAGGGAATTTTCTTATTTCTCATTGATCTAGTATGCTATTCTCTAATTTGTTTAGTTATTGACATGCCATACAAGCCTATGAACCACAGCCTTTGTAGAACTTGTAGTTGAAGCATATGTTTCAATTAAGACATTGAAGAAAACAAATGATAAGATTACGTACATTATCAAATCTTTGTTGTTGCCCTCATAGCTTGTGTAGTAAAGTATATGCTATTTGATATCTCTTTACTTTATTGCATAACTTTGTATTTCAGTATCATTTCTGTTTTGAAGAGGAACTGAATTTCTCTAGGAGCTTTATTTGTGTTGTTAAAGATGTAGTTGTCTTAAACCTTACATTTATCATGTGCGGGGCTGTGCAGTAAGCTTTGGGTCATATTTCTTCCAATATACTGGTTCAGTTCGATATGAATGTCTTAAAAAAAATTCAATTTAAGTTGAAGTTGACACCTTTTTTCCTTGTTGAATTCTACTAGAACAATAATTATTATGCACAATACACAAATGGAGGGAGTGAGCATATTATATAATTTAATTTCAATTATAAATCTTGCTTCCAAATTTAGTAATATGTAGTAGCGTAGTTATTTTTCATTGTCTAGATATTACAATTTACACCTGACCTGCTATCGGTGTTATGTAATGGACTCGGCTATTTTATGGTTTTAGCTTAAAAAAGTGTGAGTTCTGAGGAGTATAGTGACTTGGTTTTTTCTAGAGAGTTCCGTTGGCAGACTTGCTAAGGGATCAGAGAGAGAGATCCTTTATTTTGATGTCTTTGCTTGCTTTTATTCCTTGTATTATTTTGTAGCTTTCGATAGGGAGGATATCTTATGTTTTCTTTTCTATTTGCTCATTCCTAGTTACTAAGAACATTTTTTCCATTATCCAGAAAAGCAAGAAATCTATGCAATTTTTTCCTGTAAGATGAAGGGAAAAAGGTTGAAACAAAATATGAAAGGGTTTGATATATTCTCACAAAGTATAGCTTATTCTCTAGTGGGTCAAACATGCTCTAATGGTTTTGTTTTAAGTTTTTAATACTTTAGGCATTATATTATTCACACAACACTTGCTTACAACTCATTCTTTCTTTCTCTCTCTCTATTACATCAACCATCTTATCCTACACTTCTCTTTCTAAATTTCCAATCTCTCTCTTTGTTGTACAAATATAATTTCTCGTACTTTGGTTTCATTAAAACATTATGAGTAAATTACATTGACCTCCCCTGGGTTTCTTTGAGATTGCACAAACCTCCTTTGCTTTTTTAGCGTTGACAACAATCACCCTTATAGGGGTACACAGTGTAATATTTTTCAAACAATCAAGGGGGTTAATGTAATATATAAGGGATGTCAATGTAATGTTTTTCAAACAATTAAAGGAGGTTAGTATAGGGGCAAAAAAAAGAGGGGTATCAGGTGAAATTTGACGAAACCTCAAGGGGTGCCAGTGTAATTTACTCAAACATTATTAACCAAAATTGTTGAGCTTATGGCGTTTTGGTAGACAGATGAAAACAGAATAGATATGTCATAACCCAAACCCGAAGCGATGTATAAGCTTAGTACCGAAGCACCACTTAGCCCAGCAAGCCTAACCAAAGTAACAAACACAAAAATATTCCTAGAAAATTGTTTTGTAGAACAAGTTATACTTCAACTTTACTAAAATTTTGGTGAAAGTCTTCTTTGTAATATTAACATTCCAAAAATAGTAGACACCTGTTAGAATCTATCAACAATCCATCAACAATGACCAGACACCATATATATAATTTTATAGTTTAGTCTTAAAGTTTTTGATACATCCCCCAAAAAATATCAATACTAATCTCTAATAGAATGTCCAATGTACAGAATAAAGCAAAATGTGTTACCAAAACAATGGAGACCTATTAAAGAAATGATCTATTGGGAAAGCACTGCAATTCCCTATAATCTGTAACTCAACTGTTTGATTATTTAAAGAGAGAGAGAGCTGACTCATACCAGTTCAGTGAGGGAATAAAACCATAATTGAATTGGAAGGGGAAACAAATAAACTAATGAGTGTTTTATTCCTTTCAAGACTTAGTTCTATACATGTTAAAATAGTGTAGATAACTTATCAGAACAAATTTCATAAAATATGAGCATAAGTCAGAAGTTAAGATGTTCATAAGATAACAATTGAAGAAATAATATGTTTAGGTTCACAACTGCAAATAAAATACATATTGGTGCAAGTGAAATCTAACAATTTGCAAAACATAAAAAAAATAAAGATTTTGTAGGGGTCACACATAAGAGAACCAAAATTTGAGGCAGCTCTACATTGTTAATAGCTCTCTCCTCCTAAGGGTGGCTCCATCTAATGGGCAACCCTTTCCTCTCTCAAGTCAAGACATATCATATAATCTCATCTCACCTCATTTGGAGCAGCTTCATCTTGTTGATAGCAGTCCTCATGCGTTGGTCATTCCATCTAGTGAATAGTTTTTTCCTCTCGGAATATAACTAAGTGCACCCAGGCTGTTACTCTCACTAATGGCTATGGCATTTTAGCATGGATTCCCCAAAAATATAAATCATAAAATCAGTCATAACCATGATTCATATCAAAACCATTTCAAATGATGAAAAGCTCAATATCATACTTTTCAAATTCAACCTTTCATAAAAAAATTCTATTCCAACCATATACACCAAAGAACTGCTAGCTGAGAGCAACCCCCAAGCTTTTTGGCATCTGTGGCAGTGCCAAATCCTTAGAAATTAATGCACAAGAACTGCTGAATATCCTTGGGACAAACCCAATATTCATTGAAAATGCCAAAGTTTTTCCAAAGAATGGAAGCTTCTTAACAATGGAGGGACAAATGAGAGTCATTTTCGGAGCTTGGTCTGCCCATTACACAATGGTTAGGATATAAAGCAGTTAGGGGTCTACAAATTTGAAGTAAATCATTGTGTTAGAGGTAATTAGACAGACCTCCCTTGAGGTTAGCAATAATTACACCTAGACCCTGCTTGTTTTAGAATTTACACCTACCTATCTTGCGCATTCCTTGCTTTGTTATTTTTAAGGGTATCATGTGTATGGTTTATACACCAGAAATAAGGGGGGTATGTGTAATTTTTAAAAAATAAAGGGTGTTACTGTGTTAAAGCATAAGAATAATATATAAAATAAGGGATGCAAATATAGTTTCTAAATTAAGTAGGTTCTAAATGTAATTATTGCAAATCTGAAGGGAGGTTATTGTAATTATCCCTTGGTATTAAGGCTGTCAAGAACAGTAGTCCAAACAAAGGATTTGACGTTGGAGGGAACACATGATTTCTAAGTAGACTTATCCAGGAGGAAAAAGGCATTATTGTTAAACAAAATAAAAATCTGAAAATAAGATTTGCAATAAAATATACCCAGTGTTTATGATAGGCCCATTATGCTAGTGTATTGTAGGAAAGGGAAAAGAGGGCAAAGGGAAGGATAACGGGCCTTGAGATAAAGGCCTGCAAGTGTATGAAAGGAGAAGGAAAACGGTTGCACAAAAAGAATTGGTTGGGGCCTTGGGGGAGGGGCACACGAGGAAATCATGTTTATTGCTCATGTATGATACTTCCCTTTTGCCCCATTATTTATTGCTCAAGCCCATGGCTGTCTCTTTATAGAATAAACATGACCTATAAGCCTAATAAAAATTCCAGGTAATTAAAAAGTTGAGTTAAAAGGGTTAATGTTTTAAAAAGTGATGTGGGCTAACACTTGATTCCATATATATTAAAGACTATATCCAAATCATGTAATGGAGTATTTTCATGGAGTAAGGGTCTATTTGGAGATTTCAGAAAGTTTAGGAACCTATTATTTGGATTCAAAAGTTCATGGCGGCTGTTTCAAAACAGGGTAAAGTTTAGGGATGTCTATATTTTCCCTATTTGTTTTGTTTCTCTATTGGTAATTCTGTGAGGACTTTTGTTTTCCTTCTTTCTTGTCATTAGTTCTTCTTTGAAGAAAAAGAAATTTGTATATGGCCATGCAAACATGCTTCTGTAACACTATAGTGGTGTATCTTGTCTTCATAAATATTCTGATATTAAATGGTCAATTATGATATATTGATTTACATTCTCTTAAATGGACCTTTGCACACTAATACAGCAGTTTGTGTTCTGACATGTATTTTAATTTTTTGTTTAGTTATTGTAAATACTTTTCGACAAGAAGGTCTTGTGGTTCTTGGTTGGAGGCCTGTCCCTGTAAATACTTCTGTAGTAGGTTATTATGCGAAGGAGACCATGCCCAATATACAGCAGGTATTTGTTAAGATTGTGAAAGAAGAAAATGTTGATGACATTGAACGAGAACTGTACATCTGTCGGAAATTGATTGAAAAAGCAGTAAGCTCAGAAAGTTGGGGAAATGATCTTTATTTCTGTTCTTTATCCAATCAAACCATAGTTTACAAGGGGATGCTTCGCTCAGAAGTGCTTGGGTTATTTTATTCTGACCTTCAAAATGATCTTTATAAGTCCCCTTTTGCCATTTATCACCGAAGGTACAGCACGAATACTAGTCCCAGATGGCCTCTTGCACAACCAATGAGGCTTCTTGGTCATAATGGAGAGATCAACACCATACAGGTTGAGTTTTCTTTGTTATTTAAAATCTTTCTGTAAAATTTTACTTTTGACAGATTTATGAAAGGGCCACATATTTGTGCAGGGGAACTTGAATTGGATGCAATCACGAGAACTGTCATTGAAGTCACCTGTATGGCGAGGTCGTGAGAATGAAATTCGTCCATATGGAAATCCAAAGGCATCAGACTCGGCAAATCTTGACAGTGTTGCAGAAGTATGTCAATAACTGAATATAAAATTATTAATTCCTTCAGCTTGAGGATCTTGATGATGATGATTGACTCATTTGGAATTTATTGTTGAAATTTGAAAATATATGATCCTTGTACTCTTATGGTTCCTATACTTGTAATGTCAACTTTTCTTTCAGATTCTGTTTAATTATCCAATTGTTTAAAATTTCAATATATCTTAGTTATTTGTTAGGTATGGCTCCTAGTAAGGCACATACTTTTGTTTGGACCAAGGTGCTTAATAGAGTTGATACAAATGACATTTTATAGATTCATAGGCCCTATGTAACTATTTCGAGCTCTCTGTGATGTTTTACTGGTGTTCAGAGACAAAGTCATCCTTTATTTTTGAAGTTGCTTTGAAGCTTTGGAAATACCCTTGTGGCATTTTTGTGAAGCAATTGGATGTGTTTTCCTTGAATCCTTTTTGTCTAATTATTTTAGATGCTTTGGCTGGAAAAAGTGGAGCAAAGTTTTATGGTCCTACTCTTAGTTTATATATATATATATATATTATGGATGAAGTGAAATTTTTTGTTAGAAGTTTCTTCCTTCCCATCTTGTAGAGTTGTTTTGTTGACTTTCATGTGAGTGGTTACTCATTTTTTTTTTTACCCCCGGTGGGGGGTGGGGTGTTCCTTTGAGGATTACACAGGGACAAGTGAGTGAGCTATTTAAAGTTACTCTTCTTTTGTTCCCATGTCTTGTTTTTCTTTTTCATTTTCTCTAGGAGAATTTCTTATGCTTCTTTATTTGTATTATTCTTTTTTCTCTTTAATGTATTTCTTCTTTTATCAAAGTAAAATACTGTTAAACAGAAAAATTGAAAGCAAGAAGCTGATGATCCACATAGCAATGGTTGCTATGAGTTGATTTTCTTGTTATTTTTTTATTTTACTGACTCTTTCTCTCTTTTTAACTGTTGGGTTTCTTACTTTAAGATATACAAGTTCCTCATTTGTATTGTTTTTGTTAACCTCTGTTTTGAGATTTTCTTTTGTTTTCATTATTATTATTATTATTATTTGTGTATCAAATTCTCTAGACTTGTGTTAATGACCATGTTTATATCTTGATATGAATGGTCTACTATGGTTCAGTTATTGATAAGAAGTGGACGCAGTCCTGAGGAAGCTATGATGATTCTTGTTCCAGAGGCTTATAAAAATCACCCAACTCTGTCAATCAAATATCCTGAGGTATTTTTTTTATGTAACTGACATGTCCAATGTCATGGTTATAAATCCCCACTCGTAATTGCATGTTCTGTCAACTTTATTTGTCCAAATAAGAAAGGCATGTGCTGTCTGCCTTTGTCATTTATTGTAAGTCATACTTGCTATTATTGCTTTTTTGTTCCCCAAATAATATAAAAATTCGCGGAGAAATGCATGGTTGGGGAACAACTTTGGTTGCTTGTAATAAGAGCTTGTTTTCCTTTTAATTCAAGAAAGGTGATTTTGTCATAGAGAATGGTAAATGGTGGCTGGGTGAAAAATGGGGATTGCTTGTGGGAAAGGAGAGGTGGTAGATGATCTCATTGGTAGATATTTTGTGTTTGATTTTTTTAATGAAGCACCAATATAGATAATTCTCATGTTTGCCACAAAATCATGGACATTGGTATGACATGTTGGAAATATGTATTTGTCATATAATATAATGTTCTTTTGGCTTTTTATGAGATTAGGTGTGTCTCCAAAGTCCAACCTGATGATTTTGCTTGAAATTTATAACCATTTATTTATAATGTGAATTATTAATTATTAATGGAGATACAAAGTTGCCTGGCGTTTTATAGATTTGGATAAAATGTGTTTTAGCGCTCTCAATTTTTGGTCAAAATTGATCTTAGTCCCTATATTTTAAAAATGACGATTTTGGTCCTTGTATTTTTGATAAATGATAATTGGTGAATTCATTCCTCTTTATAGAACTTAGGATACTAGGGTGAGGGACAGAATTCGCCAATTATAAAAAATACAAGGACCAGGACCAAAATCATTGTTTTTAAAGTATAAGGACTAAGACCAATTTTGACTGAAAATTGAGGGACCTAAAACACATTTTACCCTGTAGATTATTTATTTATTTTTGTAAATCGTTGGTTTAAATGGATTTTGGGCCTAGATGTCCTTTTATTCTGCTTGCTGAAAAGGTCATAAAATAAAATAGAGATGTAGCTTAGTCTAATCTAAATAAGGTTGAAACTCACTTAATGTCTGGCAAGGTTTTGATTTTATGGTTCCCTCCTTGTGCTGTTTCTTGTCCCTTTTCAGTTCTCTGTAACGATCCCATTTAGTTTTGATAGTGTTAGGACAGAAAGGAAGGGAAAAGTAGTTATGGACAGTTAGAACAGTAATGTGGTCAGTTAGAGGGGATCATTTAGATAAATAGGATGGGATAAGGAGGAAAGGATTCATTAAGAGAATTGGAGTATTTGTATGAAAGGGCTAATCCTCTATGAAAAAGAAACCCTTGGAGGAGGGTTCCATCTCCTGTTCTCAGTTGTTCAATAAAATTGCTCATTTCCTTTGTTTGTTTCTATCAATTTCTCATTTCTGTTTTCTGCATTCATAACCGACAACCTTCTTGATATTTCTTTACTAAAAAACTGAATATCTTGATTTTCAAATGTTCATCAACATTTGAAAGTCAAGGATAAAGTAACGGAAGAGAAACTGGTGTTACATAGAATTTGACCTAACCATTATGAGGTTAAATCATAATTGAATGCTAAGAAAGAAAAAGGACTAAGTAATTACTAGCCTATCTAGAGTGGTTGTTATTTTTTCAGACGAATGCTTTCAGTACTTATTTTTCATGCTTGCTCTGCAAAAGTGCAGACTCTGTTCTGTTTGTTGCATCTTATCTTTTATTTCTTACAATCTTCTGAACCCTTTCTGTTCAATTTCTGCATGAAAGTGTCCTTAATGTTGCTATTACTTCTTAGGTAGTTGACTTCTATGACTACTACAAGGGTCAGATGGAAGCTTGGGATGGACCAGCCTTGCTTTTGTTCAGGTATAAATGCTGAAAAAATAATCAAGAGGAATATGATTGCCTTGTTGGTCTATCACTCTATCCTAATTCATATGACGTGATTTTAAGAATTTAAGAAGTAGCACTAGTCAGCAAAGCTTAGTCATTAGAAACTGACAGCGAAAGCAGAATTCAATAATCCTAATCTCTGTGAGTCTCTGCCTGTGGTGAGTGTTTAGTGGAAGGGAGAGGGTGAGGTGTCCAAGAAAAAATTTCCAATGTGATTTACAGTCTTTAATGAACTAAATGTTCTTGATACATGTTTCCTGATGTGATTCTTGATTAATTTTAATGATTATTGGCTACATTAGAATTTAATGGGCATTCAATGTGAATGTAATGTACGAAGTTAGGAAAGGAATTTATTTTTAGTATCTTTTTTGTTAAGCAATTTCATTACATCATGCAAATATTTACCATTGTTTCTACTTTTTTTAGAGAAAATCACTGTTATTTTGAATTTAATCATGGGCTGGTCATTTTCCTTAGGAAACAGTTTTTCCATTGTTTAGTAAATTTACCTGTAGTAGTACATAGGTATAATACTTTTATTTTATTTTATTTTGTTTTTAATTTTGCCCAAAGTCATCGTTTTTCTGTGATTGTTGGTAATCCAATTGATGTGCACAGTGATGGGAAAACTGTTGGTGCATGCCTTGATCGTAATGGACTTCGACCTGCTAGGTATTGGCGAACATCAGACAATATGGTCTATGTTGCCTCTGAGGTGAAGTCCCAAATTTTTGTCCTTTGGTTATATATAATATATGGTTAATATAATGTTTTATGTTTTCACTGTTCAGATGACAGTTCTACTCTATTGTTTAATTCTAGAACTTTTAGGAGAAGATGATGTTTTGGACTTTTGGCTGCATTTGAACTTGAAAAAGCTAAAATTTGATAAACTTCATTTTACTAAATCTTTTATTATCTCAGCTTGTGTCGTTTTTTTGGCACCTGAAAATTAAACTGTTAAGTCCCTTTTGCTAGTAGCTTTCTAATTAGCATCATATTAAATGTTTAGATTAAACAGAGACCGACAGTCACGCATTTATGTACACTCAAGAACAGTATTTCAGATATTAGTAGCTGACCTTTCTTCTATTATTTTCTTTGTGCACATCCTGTGAATATGGTCTTGCTATTCCTTTTCCTCTGATGTTTTTATAATGATGTTTACTTACAGATAATGATAAATATCTCACAATTTGGTCTGTTCAAAACATATTTATTTGAAAATTGGCATCTCTAGTACTTATGTATATGCAGTAATGAGAATTACGGTTTTGAAGCCACTGATTCAATTTCATCACTTTCAATTATTGTATTTAAGATATTTTGCCTTGTGCCATTCACTTTTAGGTTGGTGTTGTGCCGGTGGATGAATCAAAGGTTGTCTTAAAAGGCCGTTTAGGTCCAGGCATGATGATAACAGTTGATTTACCTGGTGGTCAGGTTTGCACTGCATTATTTTCTTATTTTGCTTGGTCCACTATTGAACACAGGCACATTATCTTCTAATGGCTGTTTCTTCCTGCAAATAATAATATTGATTTAAATATTTGTCCAACTTAGAAATTTTCTTTTATTTGCTGCAATATTCCCTCTCCCCCAATATGACATAAAGTCATTCATTGAATCACATTGCCCAGAATTTCCCTCTAGAAAACACATTGCTACCCATTCCTTTTTGCCTTTTTCTATTATACTGAATTTTTGTTAATGAAGCAAGTTTTCTTCTCTTTATTCTGTTGAATTTTGAGGGGGAGAGCTTAGAGAGAAAAAGAGAATTTGAAGATTGAAAAGCTTTCTTATTCAAGAGAATGTAGTAGTGTACAGGTTCTGCATATCATCCATATATATATAGTCTCTTAGTAGACTTAATGGAGGCTATTTCCTAGGCTACTATTAAATAAGTGAAACTTCCTAGACACTAATACCCATGAACATTAAATGCATTTTATTGTGTGATACATGAACATACTGTTTCCTAAGTGCGTTAACTATTATTATGTGTAAAATGGTATTTTTGATTCCTAAATCAGATTGGATACAGTGCAGGTTTAAACTGAGAAATATGTACATTAATCAGGATCTTAATAAAGGAAAGAAAAATTAGATCTTATCCTAAAATCAAGATCCTAATAAAGGAAAGAAAAAACAAGTCCTGTCCTAAAGAAAAACAGAACAGATCTGTACAATAATTTAGGAGCTAAGAAAGGAAAGAAATAAAATCTTATCTCTGTCAAAATCACAGAAGATAAGGAACTAATTTGCAAGATATTAGGAGAACAAAATAAAAACAATTTGTCAACACAATCTATCATAAAGGTACCTGAATCGCCCAATTAAAGATTGCTGACTCAGCATTAAATCAGTCGCCAACACTCCCCCTCAAGTTGGGTGATGGATGTCAATCATATCCAGCTTGGATCTTAGGCTTTCATAATTTGATCATAGACAGGCGAACTGGTTTGATAACAAATATTTCTTTTTTCATATATATATATATATATTTTTTATTTTTTTTTATTTTCCCTTAAGCCTTCTGATTTTGAATCATCATAATATCAAGACCTATCTCTCCTCTTTGAATAGAGGCTATAGTAATTTCTCTTAAAATTTTCAATTTAATAAGGAGACAACATACTTTAACATTTTTAAATATTCTTCTTCCGGTAGCACAGCCAAGACAGTGATGGGTTCTCTGCCCCAGTGGGGATGGAACGAAAGAAGTTGAGTTCAAAGCATATGAATGAAAGTTTTACAAGTTTTCAAAAAATTCTACCCTTAACAGCTTCACTAACATCATTTTGTCATATTGAGATATATCTGATTGACTGATAATTTACATCATTACGAGAAAATATGCTCTGTGAATTCGAAATTGTGGTTGCACATGCCTGAGTTCTTATAGACATTTTTTTAAATAATTAATGTTTTATTTTCCTGTCAAAAGTAGTGTATGCTGTCTCATGGAATTATTTTACATTCATAATGTTTTGTGTGGTAGGTCTATGAGAATACAGAGGTTAAAAAACGAGTAGCTTTATCAAACCCATATGGGAATTGGATCAAGGAAAATTTGAGGTCATTGAAGCCTGGGAACTTCCTTTCAACCTCTGTGATGGACAATGATGCAGTATTAAGACAACAACAGTGAGAGCTCTATGTAGATATGACTCTTAGTTTTATCCTTGATAAGGAAATTTTTGTTTTTAAGTGTTTCTGTTTGTAAATCCTATCAAACCCATTGCTTTACTCACTGCTATTGCTTAAACATTCTATGTGGTTCTCTATTCTTTTTCTTGATCTTTATGAGGATTATGAATTGTGGTTTTGTATAAAATTGCATTTTAAACAATAAAATGAACTTCTTTTGGAGTGAAATATTCTTCTCTAGGAAGTAGGAAAAAGGATCTTTATGTGTAATATTTTATTTTTCAAGATTGAGAGCTTGACTACCCAACACAATCTTGGTGAAGGATGTAAAAGTCAAGAATGGAGTTGGGAAGGAAATGTCAAGATAGGATTTCAAGGATCAATTGGTGTCAACTAAAGGGCAAAAAACAAAGGATTCTTCAGCAAAGAGTTATAGAGGAATGGCTTTGGGAGGCAATAGGAAGTGCAAATGATATAGGGACAAGATGGCCAAAGGGATTTTAGATGATGGCTAAAGAGACTCTCGATGAGTCAAAAGGCTTGGAACTAGAGCTGTCAAATGGGCCCGGCCCGGCGGGCCAAGTGTCGAAAGTGGGCCGGCTCGAATTCTTAATAGGCTATATTTTTTGTGGCCGGGCCTAGCCCATCGGGCTGGGCCAAAATGGCCCGTGACTATTTTTTTCTTAGTTTTTTGTATATTTACAAAGAAAAAAAACCAAAAAAAATATAGTACCGAGCCAAATAGGCCCGGTTTCATTTGGGTTAGTTTTTTTGTGGCCTAGCTTGGCCCGGCAGGCCAGGCCGTTTTGACCCGGTTTTTATTAGGCCAAACATTTAATGGCCCAGCCTGGCTTGGCCTGTTAGGCCATCGGGTCGGACCAATTTTGCTAGCTCTACTGGGAACCTATGGGTAAAGAATCTTGGTGGTGGTATGCAAGTGTGCAAGATAAAGTTAAGGTCAAAAGAAATTGTTATAAAACATTGTTTGTGTAAGAATGCGAAAAATTGGGAAAAATGTGGTATCTAAGAAAGATACCAAGAAGGTTGTGAGCAAGGTGAGAGCTAGAGCTTTTGATGGGTTATACTAATCCTTTGGCACCAAAGATGGTGAGAGAGGTATTTATAGGCTTGCTAAAAGTAGGGAAAGAAAGTCAGGAGATGCAATAAGATGAAGAAGGTAATGTCTTGGTTACAAAACAAGATATTGAGGAAAGACGAAGATATTACTTTCACAAGCTATTTATTGAAGGGCATGATTTTTTGTTTTTGTATAGGCAGAAAGCAAGGAAAGGGGATCAAAATTATATCTTTTATCATAGAATTTGGGAGCCTAGGGTTAAAGAAGCATTAAAAAGGATGGAATTTATGAGAGAATGTAATTAAGTAGAGATTTAGACAAGAGATTCACATTACTAAAATTTGATTTAATTTTAAGCCTAGGAAGTTGGCCATGGGAGCAATATACATGTTACGACATTAATGGTGAGATACTGGAGGAATAAAAATAGATTTACATATGGTCTTCATTGATTTGGAATAGGTGTACAGTCGAGTGCCAAGAGAGAGATTGTGGTACTAGTGGTAGATCCTAAAGAAGAAAGTAGTTCGTATTGCATATATTCAAGCAATCAAGGATATGTATGAGAGGATCACAACTAGGGTGGGAAATAGGATCACAATAGGTTTTCCTATTGCCGTAGTACTCCATCAAGATTAGCTTCCAGCCCTTGTCTCTTTACTGAAGTCTTGGATGTGCTTATTGAGCATGTTGAAGAGTCAGTGCCACAAGGCATATTTTTTGCATATGATGATATTTTTGTAATTAGAGAATCAAGAGAGTAAATAAGTGGAACGTTAAAGATATGGAGACAAGATTTGGAAGCTCATTGCTTTTGCTTAAGTAGAAGTAAGATAGAGTGTATGGAATGTAAAAGAGGTGTAACAATCCTAACTTATATGTAAAACTCAATAAACATGCTTTACCACAGGTTACAAGGTTTTAAGTATCAAGGGTCCATCATACAGAACGATGGAGAAATAGAGGGAGATTTAAAGCTTTGGATTCAATAGGGATGGGTCGAATATACAAGTGCTTTGGGTGCTATCTGTGACAAAAAGATATCACTGAAGATTAAAAGAAAATTTTCTGGTGTATTTATAAGACTAACAATGTTGTATAACAAGAGAATAAACTTAAGACAAATGCTAACAACACACTCTCTACTATTAGTTGAAATTTATTAGAAATCACAAATGTTTGTGAGATCTAATTATTTAATGAGTCTATCATGATTTTGTGATTTTCAATAGCTTTTAACCAATAGTAGAGAGTGTTGCTAGCACTCGTCTAAACTTAATGTCGCAAAGATGAGAATGTTGTATTGCATTTGATGAGTAGGTATACTAGACAAGATAGAATTTGGAATGAACACATTGGAGAAAAAATTGGGTAGAACCTTTGGTAGAAACCCGCCTTAGGTGGTTTAGGGCTTTAGGCATGTGTAGAGAAGACTTATAGAAGATCTAGTAAGGAGAGTAGATGAAATGGAGGGTAGTCCCATCGCTAGCGGCCAAGGGAGACCGAGAAAAACTATAGGTGAAACCATTAAGAAAGATTTAGCAGTCAATAGTTTGTCTATAGACATGACTTAGTGTTGAAAATCAGAATTCAATATTCTGCATTTATTATAATTATTATAGTTTATACGCATGTAATCTCTGATTTAGAGGAAATTGAATATTCTCTATTTATGTGTAATTAATGTAATAAGCCTATATAATCTCATTTTTGTTGTGTATTCAGACACACGGTTCCATCCCAATATGTCTTTGTGTTCTTTCTCATTTAACATGGTATCTAGACCTGATAGAGGCATCTCGAGGACCGTGCCTGCCCGGCGGACCCACTGTCCCCCAGAGACAAATTTTTGGCGAACCATGTATGTCTCCGATTTGCCCTTCCGATCGTTGATCTTCTTTCAGTGATGTTTTCTACTTTTCCAGCGTCTTTTCTGACCGCTAACACCACCTTTCGGAGCACTGTCTGCAGATCTCCTAGGATCTGTCGGTCGCGTCCTCAACTGACATCCTACGCGCTCTCACGCTCGTCCATTGTGCTATGCCAAACAGCACCTGCCACAAGCTTGTGCCGGCGCGTGACGGTGTTTTTCTGGCTGCGTTTCCGACGCGATGGTCACCCACCTAGTGCGACCTCAACCTCCGACTTTCGCCTCCATCCAAGCAATTTTTGACAATCCCCTGTTTGCTACCTACACATCAGATACTGTTTGTTTTGATGTTTTTCCGCTAACCATGGCTTCCTCTGGTTTTTCTACTCCACCTAAGGCAGACACTACTATTTTTCCTAACTTTTGCTCTCTATTGAGAAATTGGACGGTTCGAACTACTCCACTTGGGCCTCAGACATCATCTTATGGATTAATGGTCTAGGCTACTAAGCCCACCTCACTAGTACCGTTGATTCTGTAGAAGCAGGTGAACGTGCACAATGGGCGAAGATTGTCGCTCAATTATGATGTATAATTAAGTCCACCCTCCACCCGTCCATCAAGCCAATTTTTCGGCCCCACGTCACATGTGAACAGTGTTGTTAATGGCGGATGGCGGAGCATGGCGGCAAGCCCAAAATCCGCCATATACATATGGCAGATGGCGTGGCGGCAAATGGCGGAAGCCATGGTAGACAAAAAAAAAAAATATATATATATATATATACACATATAAATACTAAGAAACAGTAGATATTAAAAAAAATAAAAAATAGTAAATATAACAGTAATTATAAATAAAAAACTAAAAAGCAGCAGCTATATCACACTAAAAAACAGTAGATATCAATAAAAACATCACAAATTTCACAAGAATAAAGTCTTAAACACCTAACAAAGAGTTCCAAACATTAACAAAATGATTACAACATAATCTAAACACAAAATAAGGTCTCTAATATGACTCTAATCCTCTTCCTCAACCCCAACATAATCCTCCTCTTTGTCATCATGAAGTGAAGCATATCCCTCTCCTTCTTCTCCATCGAACTCCTCAAAATTATGCATAATCTCTTCTTTGGATTCCTCATCCTCAAATTTCACATCCTCTTCTTCTTCTTGAGCCAAAACTTGCTTGTTTTTAGAAGATGTAGCCACTGCCTGTGTTTTGGATGTGGGGCAGCTATAAGACTAGGACCACCACTTGATGGCTCCTTCCTTTTATTCATTTTGCGCCTAGTATACATCCGAGGCTCTCCAACTCCCGATGCCTCATAAACAGTTGCCCAATTTAGGGCATTATCATCATCAAATACCAACTCATGTCCACCATCCTCATTATCATCATCCATCTCTCCCACCAACCACTCATTGCAATCATTAATATCATTAAGAGAAATTGGGTCAATTTCATCTCTAGCATTATATCTTTGCTTGAGGAGTTGGTTGTACTTGACAAACACCAAATCATGCAACTTCTTATGTTCAAGCCTATTCCTTTTTTGGGAATGAATCTGTAACAACATAAATATGGTTATGTTATGACCATCAAACTTAAATAAAAAATATAATTATTAGCTTATTATGAGTCTATGAGACTATGACAATTACTTGCTCAAAAACACTCCAGTTTCTTTCACATCCTGATGCACTGCAAGTCAGGCTCAAAATCTTGATATCTAACCTCTGCAAATTTGGAGCATTTTGGCCATACATTTGCCACCAATAAGCTACAAAACCAAGAGTATGACTTAGAATTTTAATACTGAAGTATAAAACTTTTAAAAAAACTTCAATTAGTAGAAGTGGTGTTCTAAGTTTCTTACTAGGAGAAGTGGTTTTCCTGCTTCTAAGTGCAAAATCACAATCAAAGAGACCAGCACCAATCTTGTAAAGATGCAACTCAGATGGCATTTTTTGTTGCACCTTAGGTTGTGGAACCAATCTTCTAATGCAATCATACAAGCCATTCGTGACCTCAAAATCAAACTCCAAATTTGTGTTGTCATAGAAGAACTCCGGGTTTAAGAAGTGGCCAGCCGCATGTAATGGCCTATGAAGTTGGCAATTCCATCTTTCATCAATGATTGCAAACACATCCTTGTATTTGCTTTCATTGTTGTTGAAAGACTTCATAATTGTCTCTTTTGCCTTGTCCATTGCCTCATAGATATAGCCCATGGCCGGTTTCCTTTCACCATCCACAAGACGGAGCACTCGAACAAGTGGAGCCATCACTTTAAGAGTGTAAACCACATTCTTCCAAAATGATGGCATGAGCACAACTTTTGTTGCCTCCTTCCCTTTAGCCTCCTTTGACAACTTGTTTAAGGTCCATTCATTGGAAGTAAACATCCTTCTAATAATTCCTTTCTCTTTATGAAGCCTTTCTAAGGATAGAAAGGATGTGGCAAATCTAGTAACTACATGTCTCATCAATTCCCTTTTGTTTGTGAAATTCCTTAACAAACTCAAGGTACTAGAATGGGCATAGATAAATCCAACTAGATTGATTGCCCTTTTAATTGTCTTCTTAATCAAGGGAAGCTTCCCAATGTCTTCAAGCATCAAATCAATACAATGGGCTACACAAGGAGTCCAATAAAGATGTGTCCTTTTCTCCTCCAACTTCTTACCCGCTAAAACATAGTTGCTCCCATTATCAGTGACAACTTGAACAACATTCTCTTCTCCCACTTCCTCCACAATAGAGTCAAGCAACTCAAAAAGTTTTTCACCTGTCTTCACAAAACTAGAACCATCAATAGACTTGATAAACACTGTCCCAGCTGGAGAGTTTACCAAAAAATTAATGAGACATCTTTGTTTTCGATCGGTCCACGCATCTGACATAATAGAACAACCAAACTTGACCCATTGCTCCTTGTGGCCTTTCATCAAATCATTAGTGTACTCCAATTCCTTCTTTAGTAATGGAACTCTACTATCATGATAGCTAGGAATGGGCAAATGTGGTCCATAGGAACCAATGGCTGCAACCATATCTTCAAAGCTCTTCAACTTAATGAAGTTGAAAGACAACCCAACTTGATACCAAAAGCGAGCAATATATTGATGCACCCTCTCCTTTGCTTCCTTGCAACATGCATCTCTTATACTAGCTTGCTTCAACTTCTCCTTCTTTCTTTGACTTATAGCAACTTCTGGCTTCTTACAAAATAAATCAATTGGCCCTTTTTTAGTGACATTCTTTCTCCTTGTAGTAGTGGCAGCAGTGCTAGAGTCCTCAAACTCACCATCTTCACTTTCATCACATCCGATGGGAGCTAAATCAAAATCTCTAACATTTGGCAAATCAACACTGTCCTCCTTCTTTTTGTTAGCAAGATATCCCCAAAGCTCCTCTCTTACATCCTTTGGGCACTTTTGGCAAGGAGCAACATTTCCCTTCTTCCCCATCAAGTATTGTTTGGCTCTTGTTATTCCTCCCTTAGTGACTTTTGCACAAAAATTACAAACAATTGTGTTTGTATCTCCTTCCTCAAGTTGATAGCAGTATTTCCAACCAGGGTCTGTCTTGGAGTTTGTCCTTGAGTCATGTGTGGAAGCTTCAACCATTGTAGAAAAAAAGCTGAACAAAACAAAATTTAAAGAATGATCAAAGAGCAGTACAGCAGTATTGCAGAGAATATAGAACAGAACAGAGGACAGCCAACAGCAGGGATTCAGACAGAGAACAAAGAAATTAAAGGAAATGGAGAAGAGCAACTTAGCAAGAAGAAATTAAAAGGACAAAAAAAAAAAGAAAAGGTGGTGGTTGGACGTTGGAGGAGAAAAGAAGAAAGAAAACTAAAGAACAAAGTAGAACCAAAAAAGAAATAGCAAAACAGAGGGAAAAAAACTCGCCGGAAATGGTGCTGTCGCCGGAGCTGGTCGTCGGAAGGGAGTCGCCGTTGCCGGAGAAGGATGCCGGAGTGGGTCGCCGTTTGCTGGTCGCTGTTCGTTGGTGAAGTGTCCAAACCGCAGTGCAGTGAAGGCCAGGCAGAGAAGTCACAAAACTTCTCCCTGCTGCTTTGTTTAGGGTTTAAACCCCAGGAACTGGGTTGGGCTACAGGCCCATTCCCCCTTTTTTTTTTTTTTCCCGATTAGGACCGCTTTATCCCGTCACAAACGCCGTGGCCGCCATGGACGCCATGGCTCTGGCGGCCGCTATACGGAACTCGCCCCATCACCGCCATTTCATGGCGTTTTGCCCTGGAAACGCCACGCCATCCTGCCATGGCGGCAATTTGATAACACTGCATGTGAATCGGTTTGGACTGAGGCGCACGCTCTTTATACCAATGACACTCAGCGCCTATATAGCGTTTGCCATGACTTGATGACCCTCATTGCACCTCAACGTTTTGATGGCCCTATGTCTGCATATCTTGGGAGAGTTCATGCTGCCCTGCATGATTTTAATGAACTCTTGCCGCCCATCGCCTCTATTTCAGCTGAAGCTAAGAAAAAACTAGA
This sequence comes from Spatholobus suberectus, assembly GCA_004329165.1. NCBI lineage: Eukaryota > Viridiplantae > Streptophyta > Magnoliopsida > Fabales > Fabaceae > Spatholobus > Spatholobus suberectus. Next base: position 26,816,155 of record CM014732.1, on the reverse strand, counting down.
GAATCGGAGTGCTGTTTTTTATGGTCCTTGCCCTTTACGGCTTGCCGTCAAAGTATTTTGCTACTCATGACCAGATTCTTGGGTCACCCATGGTCCTTACAATGACATCCGCCTCTTTTGCCCTCCTTTGAATTCCAACGAAGGTACCTATGGAGATCCCTGGTCCTACAATAGGTGATACCTTTGCTCTTACATCTCAGAGCAGTAATTTTGGACGCTCTTGAACTAGGACATCTCACTCAAAGACTCGTCACAAGTGTGAGCATTGTTGTCTTCATCGGCATACCATTGACCATTGCTGGAAGTTACGTGGTAAACCCCCTCGTCCCACCAATGTGGCTCACACACCTCCGGTGGAAACCCCTTAGCCTGCTAATCAACCCTAGGCCACCCTGACTACTTATGAGGATTTTGTCAAGTGGTTTGAGACTCGCCAAAACCCTGGCGCTATTGCTTCTGTTGCACACATTGGTAATTCTATTGCTTGTATCTCTCAATCTTTTTCCCTGGGTCCTTGGGTGCTTGACTTTGGTGCGTTTGACCATATCTCTGGTAATTGCTCACTTTTCTCTTCCCTGTCTACATCTAGCTATTTATCCATTATTACCTTTGTCAATGGTTCTCAAACAAAGTCAACAGGAATTGGCACTGCACATCCTTTTCCCTCTCTAATTGTCGAGTCTGTTTTATATGTCCTTGATTCCCTTTTAACCTTCTTTCTGTCCATCGTCTTACCCAATTCCATGACTTTGTCATTATTTTTACTAAAGATTTTGTTACCTTGTAGAAACGGACTTCGGGTCGGATGATTGGCGTTGGATGAGAGTCTCATGGCCTCTATTATCTCTCTGTGTCACTGCAAGCATGCTCTACCACAGTTTCTCTGATGATGATCCACGCTTAGCTGGGACATCCTGGTTTACTGAAGCTTCAGAAGTTGGTACCCAATCTCTCTAAATTGTCTAGTCTTTACTGTGAGTCTTGTTAATTAGGAAAACACACTCATAATTCGTTCCTCGATCGGGTCAATAAAAAGGCTATGTTCCCATTTGCCTTAGTTCATTCAGATGTTTGGGGTCCTTTTCGTATTGTTACCCCTTCTAGTTTTAAGTATTTTGTCACATTTATTGATGATTTTTTGTGTTGTACGTGGTTATGTTTAATGAAAAGCAGGCCCAAACTATTTTCCCTCTTTGAGAAGTTTTATCATGAAATAAAAACCCAGTTTGGTATTCCTATAGGCTCTATTCACAATGATAATGTTCGTGAATATTTATTTCATCAGTTTCAGCACTTTATGGCATCGAAGGGCATTCTCCATCAAACATCCTGTGCCCACACCCTTCAACAAAATGGGGTGGTTGAACGCAAAAGCAGACATCTCATTGAGACCACTCAGACTCTTCTCCACAGTCATGTCCCCCTGCGCTTCTGGGATGATGCTGTACTCACGGCCTACTACCTCATCAATCACATGCCATCCTCTGTCCTAACTGATCAGGTTCCCCATTCTGTCCTCTTTCCTCACTCACCACTTCATGTGCTTCCTCCTTGGGTCTTCGGCTCCACCTGCTTTGTCCACAACTTGACTTCAGGCCTTGATAAACTCTCAGCAAGGTCCATCAAATGTGTCTTCTTGGGTTATCATCATTCACAAAAAGGTTATCGCTGCTTCTCTTCTACCCTTCAACGATATTTCATTTCCACTGATGTCTCATTTTTTGAGTCTGTCCTTTATTTTGAGTATGCTCATTCTCCTCCTGACATGTGTTTTTTTGCTCTTCTTGGTACCCTTGCTCTTGTCTCACTTCTGTCTATTTCTTTGGATGCCCCTGTGGAGAATCAAGTTGTTCTAGCAGAGCCTTCGACCGTGCGACCTCTTCAGACATATCAACGTTGCCAATGCCCTGTTGACATTACTACACTAGCACTTGTAAAGGCTCATGACGATATAGTAGAGGCCATGTAAGACTCGTCTTTGGCGCCATCTTCTTTACTAGATCCGGGCCTGCCCCCTGACACTGATTGGCCCATTGCTTTACAAAAAAGTATTCGTTCTACTCGCAACATGTCTCCTCACTATGTTAACCTCAGTTATCACCGTCTTTCTCTTTTGCATTATACCTGCCTCTCTTTGTCTTGTGTCTATCCCTAACTCTTTAGGTGAAGCATTATCTCATCCTGAATGGCGGCAGGCAATGATTGACCAAATGTGTGCACTTCAGAGCAGTGGTACCTGGGATTTGGTTCCTCTTCTCCTTGGCAAATCCGTTGTTGGGTGTTGTTGGCTATACACTCTTAAAGTTGGCCTTGATGGAATCATCGATTGTTTCAAGGCTTGTCTGGTGGCCAAAGGATACAACCAGGTATATGGGCAGGACTACATTGATACTTTCTCTCCGGTAGCCAAGATGGCTTCTGTTCGCCTCCTATTCTCTATGGCTGCCATTCACCGTTGGCCTCTCTTCCAACTTGATATTAAAAATGCTTTCCTGCACGACGATCTTGACTAAAAGGTCTATATGGAGCAACCTCCAGGGTTTGTTGCTCAGGGGGAGTCCTACTATGGTTTGTCGACTTCATAGGTCCCTGTATGGACTTAAACAGTCTCCCCGATCTTGGTTTGGCCGCTTTCGTATTGTTGTACAACAATTCGGTGTGACTCGCAGTGAAGTTGACCACTCTGTCTTCTATTGCCATTCACCTCAGGGATGCATCTATCTCATTGTTTATGTGGATGACATTTTCATTACAGGCAATGATCAACATGACATTCTCCATCTGAAACAGTACCTCTCCCAACAATTCTAGACTAAAGACCTTGGTAAGCTTCGGTATTTCCTAGGTATCGAAGTTGCTCAATCCAAGGATGGTTTGGTAGTCTCTCAAAGGAAATACACTCTGACATCTTGGAAAAAATTGGCCTATTAAATGCCAAGCTAGTGGACATTACTATGGATCCTAATGTCAGACTGCTACCCAATTTGGGGGAGCCCTTATCAGATCCTGGGAGATATAGGAGACTGGTTGGAAAGTTGAACTATCTCACAATCACTCGTCCAGATATTGCCTTTGCTGTGAGTGTGGTAAGTCAGTTCTTGAACTCTCCTTGTTAGGAGCAATGGAATGCAGTAATTCAGATACTGAAATACATGAAGAGTGCTCTTGGTAAAGGCCTCATCTGTGAAGACAGGGGACATACTCAGATACTTGGGTACTCAGATGCTGATTGGGCCGGTTCACCCAGTGATAGGTGATGCACCTCTAGGTATTGTGTGTTAGTTGGAGAAAACTTGATATCCTGGAAAAGTAAGTAGCAAATGTTATAGCTAGATCTAGTGCTGAAGTAGAATACAGGGCCATGACTTTAGTAACTTGTGAACTCATGTGGTTGAAGTAGCTTCTCAAGGAACTCAAGTTTGAAAAGTCTACGCAAATGATGCTGATTTGTGACAATCAAGCGGCTTTGCATATTGCATCAAATCCTGTCTTCTTAGAAAGAACCAAACATATTGAGGTTGATTGTCATTTCATCAAAGAGAAGATCAAGTTGGGAGACATTACCACGAGCTTCATCAACTCTAGTGACCAATTGGTAGATATCTTCACCAAGTCTTTGAGGGCACCAAGAATTGGCTATATATGTACCAAGCTAGGCACATATGATTTATATGCTCCAGCTTGATGTGGAGTGTTGAAAATTAGAATTCAATATTCTGTATTTGTTATAATTAATGTAGTTTATAGGCATGTAATTTCTGATTTAGAGGAAACTGAATATTCTCTATTTATGTGTAATTAATGTAATAAGCCTATATAATCTTATTTCCGTTGTGTATTCAGACACACGGTTCCAGCCCAATGTGTATCTGTGTTCTTCCTCATTTAACACTTAGGATAGGGCATTATGGCATCGCTTGATTCATATATCAAACCTCACCTGGTGGGAATTATTATTGTTGTTATTGTCTCTTGTTTTATCATGATCAACTTAAGTGGATTGTGGCTGGTTTCCATAAGCTAATGCTGCATGTTCTACAGGCTAATATTCTATAGCATGTTGATGGGAAAGTATGTTTGCTTTTTATTGCAGCTTATAATACATCTCATATGGTTGTTACTTTTCTGCTCTTTGGTGCTACCAGGGCATTTGGGTACTCTAGTGAAGATGTCCAGATGGTGATCGAGAGTATGGCTGCTCAAGGAAAGGAGCCTACGTTTTGCATGGGAGATGATATTCCATTGGCAGCTTTGTCTCAAAAACCTCACATGCTTTTTGATTATTTCAAGCAACGGTTTGCACAGGTAAGCTAGAGTACTTTCCTACAATTTATTTTAGAAATTAATTTGCTCTGCTCTGACATAGTTTTGTTTTTGCTATAGTAGTGCCAAATTCTTATCTCATTACATCTTAATCATGTTTACTATAAGATGTGTTATTGTTTGTTCAGTGTCATGAGACACAAGATATTGTTGTTTGTCTATGGTATTCGCTGTATATTACTGCTTAGGCTCTATGCAAATCCCTATCTGTTTGTGTGTCTCTATATCTCTGGATTCATTCACAAATGGTTCAGTTCGTTGCCAGATGAGCTGAGGTATCGGCAAGCTTTCTTGCTCTGATACATTAATACACTTTTTTCTCATGTTTTCCGTGTGCATTTGTTCGAGAATGGTACATTGTCCTTTTCTTCCTTTCTTTTGTTTGCCCCCCCGGGGGTGGGGGGTGGTATTCGTCACTTAAATGTAAGCAGCGTATGTTGAATGTTTCATAAGCAAATTATGAACTAGAAAAGTCATGGACGTGGTCATTGGGATTTGGATGCCTTGGCATTCGGGTATAGTTTATGCAATGAACCATGTCTTGTGCAGTGTCAAAGAATGATGATTGGTCATTGCATTCACGTGTGCATGTACACATATAGAAGACATGAACACAATTTATATGCTTTGTTCATGCAGCCTAGGAATTTGTTTTGAATTAGAGTTGGATGGAAAGGGAAAGGTGGGTACAGGTTAGGTAGGTATTTGGGATAAGGGTTTGTGTAGGAGGAATCTGCCTCATAGCACAGAAATCAAATATTATCAGAATTCTAATCCTATGTTGAAAAGAAACACTGGAAGATATCTTTTGAATATACTTTACAGAATATTGTTCTGAGAAAAGAGAAATGACTATTTATATACTTCACAGGACTCTTCAAATGAGTAGACTTGGTAGACTAAATTTAAGAATTTTGACTCACTTTTGGACCACCCATAATTAATTGAACTCCCAGATATAAAGGTGCACTTTTCTAGGCTTCATTAACTTATCAAATACAGAAAACCATAAACACTTTAGCAGTTCTAGTCATAAGTACAAAGACTTTTGAGTAAATAAAATATCTATAGCACTTGATAATTATTTTTCTGCATCATTCCTAAATCTATGGAATCTCCAAATTAGTGAGCAATGTTGACCATATCTGTTGAAAAGATAACTCTCTCTCGCACCCTGTCTTTTTGTTGCTTCTGTTTATTCTGATGTGACAGACTCAAAAGATGGCACAATTGAGATAGTGTTTAATATACAGACTTACAGAACCATATTTGGAAAGTATGCTTGGTGTTGTATAACTTTTTGGTTTGAATCTTACTATTCTTATTGATATTTGCATGTAAAATCTCTTTATAATGCTCTTTAATTCACTCTGATGGCATCACCCCAGTTTTCTTTGTTTTCCAAAATACAGGTTACAAATCCTGCAATTGATCCTCTTCGAGAAGGATTGGTTATGTCTCTTGAAGTGAATATTGGGAAGCGAAGGAATATATTGGAAATTGGGCCAGAGAATGCTTCACAGGTATTTTAGCGTACATCTATAATATTTAGTGTGTCATTGTCATATAACAACCACGATTTTTTTGCCTTTTCTTACCCACAAGATGATGGCATGTTTTGGAGCAGGTTATGTTACCTAGTCCAGTATTGAATGAGGGGGATCTTGAGTCATTACTAAAAGACTCCCACTTAAAACCACAAGTATTACCTACATTTTTTGATATAACTAAGGGCATTGAAGGTTCCTTGAAGAAAGCATTAAATAAGCTTTGTGAAGCTGCAGATGAAGCTGTTAGAAATGGTTCCCAGCTGCTTATTCTCTCTGACCGTTCAGAAGCACTGGTAAGGACCATCTAGTACCACCTGTATCTTTCTACAGAGTATATTTATTATATTTCTCAAGGATAGAAGCAATGATTTGATACATATTTAATTAGATGACCACTAAACATGATATGCTATATTGTCTGCAATGATCACAGGTCCTGTTCATTTTTTAATTCAACTGTCAATTCAAATTTGTTGAATTTGTGAACTTCCTTTCCATTTATAGAAAGGATATATTTTAATGTTGTGTTGTATGTCCAGACATGCCTCTTATTTATAATCACGTATTAGGGTACAACAGAGACAATCATAGATAAAACAAATAAATGAAATCCCTAATTTGTAGTAACTACATCCCTGATTTTTAGTAATGGATATTTTCATATTTCCATATTAACATCTATTAAATGTGCTTATCTAACACTCCCTCTCAAGCTGGAGCATCAGAAATACCATATGATACATATTTCCTCTCTTCATTCCAACAGATTTTTCTTCTCCTTCACCCTTTATTGTCACTTAAACACTATTCTTCACCACTATTACCTGCAAATACAGCCCCTTGCTTCTCCCACGCACAAGAACTCTGTTCTCTTCATCATTCCTTCTCCTTTCACCTTAGAACTCATTTCTCAGTCATAACCTTCTACAACCTTAACCTGACTATTACCTCCCACAACCTTAAAATTCCTTTAAAGCTTGCTACTTGCTGCTTCACAATGGAAGCACTACTGATCTCACTTGAGGCAGAGTAATGGCTTCAAAGATGTCTCAACCTCCTAGATACTCTACTTGGCTACTTAAGTTGTCCTGTCCAATGATTGTTCATGTCCACCATCCTCGGATGGCTAGATTCTCACTATATCTGTTTCCAAGCCACAAATACCACTTTCTGAAACACTGTCCAACTCTGCCATGCTCAGACATGGAATATTATTTTTATATTGGAAAATGTGATCTTACCAGAGGGAATAGAGTGAGTTGAATATCACATCATTACATGGAGAAATGTTAGAAATTCACTTTTTGACCCTCCATTCCATGTGTCTCACTAAATAACCTGGTCCCACTCTACTAGTGGGAGCCACATGGGATTTCACCTAATAATAGATAGAATGTCAAAGAGTGTCTTTCTAACATGCCTTTCATTACACGAATAAATATTCTTCATATTTGTGTACATCAATCTGGCATTTATGATGAAGTACTGTATAGATCATATCTGAAGATTGTGAATAGCTGCCAACTATCTTTATTTGTTAAGATTTCATTTGTACTGTTGGATCTTTAATTGACTTTTTATTTATACATATATAAGGCATATCTAATGAGAGCATGAATTCCAATATGCTTCCTATATAGTATATATTTGCATGTGTGTGAGCTAATAATGCATTCACTTCTTTTTGGTCCTAGGAACCAACTCATCCTGCAATTCCAATACTTCTTGCTGTCGGTACTGTTCATCAGCATCTAATCCAGAATGGCCTGCGGATGTCGGCTTCAATTATAGCAGATACTGCTCAGTGCTTTAGCACTCACCAATTTGCCTGTTTAATAGGATATGGTGCAAGGTTATTTAATGCCCCCACTTAAGTCTCTGTTAGATGTAGTGTTTTTATTTCTTGTTTCTTCCTTATTTTAATCATATATTAGGAGTTGTGTTTTGTGATCTAATTTCATTTATTAGTCTACATTTGTGTTAGGCCTGGTATAGATTGAGGATTTTTTTTTTCCCTTGTTAGTTTACCAGTTTATGATACAGTTGTATTCTTACACTTGTCAAGAAGCCATTTTTTCATTTAAACTTGAATAAATCTGAATTTCTTGTTTCCTGCAAGGATCAATTGTTTACTGGTGTTATTGGAATTAATTCTACCTTTCATAAGTTGGTCGCAGCAATGGAAAATGGGAATCATGCTTAGTTAAACCCACTTTCCTCTTCTTGAGCATAGTGTGATATATCTGTTTTGTTTGTTTAGTGCTGTGTGTCCATACTTGGCATTGGAGACATGTCGGCAGTGGCGTTTGAGTAATAAAACTGTAAATCTGATGAGGAATGGAAAGATGCCTACTGTATCGATTGAACAGGCACAGAAGAATTATTGCAAGGTTAGTGCTCAACTTCAAACCACTATTTGATTTTATTTCAGATGCAGAAGTAATAAACAGAATTCCTCTCCCCCCCCCCCCCCCCCCCCCCCCCCTTTTTCTTTTTTGTATCTCAATTTGTAATTATGATGGCTATGCATATGCCATGGTTATTTAATTTGTGTTTTAAATAATGGTCCTTAGACAAACACAGGAGAGCTGCATCTGGTTGAAAATGACTCGCTATTACCATGCTAAAATCAGTTTCATTCATTAATTAACCATGTGAATGAGATAAACGCATTTTCACACAAGGAAAAAGTGAATCAAGAGCAGTGTTATCGATAGCGGATGGCGGCAAGCCAAAATCCGCCATATAAATATGGCGGATGGCGTTGCGGGATATGGTAGAAGCATGGCGATCAAAATACAATATATATATATATATATATATATATATATATATATATATATATATATATATATATATATGTAGAAATAAAACTGCAATGCAAAAATAATAGAACACAGCCACAAAACTAACAATAACAGCAAGTTTTAGACATTCAATAACAGTAAAATGATACCAAAACACCAAGTTCAAGACTTCAAACAATTAAAATAACAAAACAGCAGGTTCTAGACTTAAAATAACAGCCATGAAAGTAACAAAACACTGAAAACAGAAAACTAAATTGTCTTAAATGTCTAATATTCATCTTTTGGCTATTCCTCAACCCCAACATAATCATTTTCCTTGTCATCTAGTGAGGCATATCCCTCTTCCGCTTCTCCTTCAGATTTCTCAAAGTTAAACAATTCTTCTTCGGTATCCATGGAGTCGGAGTTGGAGTTCTCAAGTTCTAATTCTTCATCAACTTGAACCACTTTTTCTTTCCCTCTTTCTCTTGAGCTTGAAGTTGCATCTGGACCTTTCTTAGAAGCTTGGATAGCTCCAACAACAATTCCACCACTTGATGGCTCCTTTCTTTTTTTGCTTGCTTTCCTCCTTGTGTAGATTCTAGGTTGTCCAACTCCTGAAGCTTCATAAACAGTTGCCCAATTTAGTGTGGTATCATTAGCAAACACTAACTCATTCCCCGCCACATCTTCATTATCATCATCCACCTCCCCCACTAACCACTCATTACACTCATCAATGTCATTGAGTGCAATAGGGTCAATTTCATCTTTAAGATTATATCTTTGTTTGAGTTGTTGGTTATATTTGATGTAAACCAAATCATGCAACTTTTTATGGTCTAGCTTGTTTCTCTTTTTTGAATGAATCTACATTATAAATATAAACAAAGGGTTAATTAGTTTGTTCCTATCCTAGGCTTGACCATCAAAATAAATCAAAGATAATGAGTCATGAATTGCGTTCACGCCCTGATGCACTACATGTCAAGCTCAAAATCTTGATAGCTAGCTGCTGCAAGTTTGGAGATGAGTGGCCAAACAATCACCACCATTGAGCTACAAAACCAAAGAGTGCAACTTAAAATTAAAATTTAAACATTAAAACTTAATTACTTAAAACACTTAGAATACTAGGAGTAGGAGATTAGGAGTTTCTCACCAGGAGATGTGGTCTTCCTTGATGATTTTGCAAAGTTAGAACCAAATAGACCACTAGCACTTTTATAAATTGGCAACTCAATTAGAATCTTTTGTTGCACATCTTTACTTGACACCAACCTCTTGATGCAATCATACAACCCATTAGTAACCTCCAAATCAAATTCCAACTGTGGGTTGGCATAATAGAACTCTGGGTTTAAAAAGTGGCTAGCTGCATACAGTGGTCTATGAAGCTGACAATTCATCTATCATCAATGATTGCAAATACATCTTTGTATTTACTTTCATTGTTGTTGAATGACTTCATAATTGCTTCTTTGGCCTTCTCGATTGCTTCGTAAATATAGCCCATAACTGGTTTTCTTTCCCCATCAACAAGACGAAGTACTCGAACAAGAGGGGCCATGACTTTGAGAGTAAAAACGACATGGTTCCAAAATGATGGCATAAGGACAACTTTTGTTGCTTGCCTCCCCTTAACTTCCTTAGACAACTTGTTTTTGCTCCATTCATCAAAAGTAACATCTTTCTCAAATTTCCTTTCTCTTGATGCAGCCTTTCCAATGATAGAAAGGAAGTAGCAAATCTTGTAACCACATGTCTTACCAATTCCCTCTTGTTTGTGAAATGTCTCAACAAACTCAAGGTACTAGAGTGGCTATAGATAAACCCAACAAGACTAACTCCCCTTTGAATTGTCTTCTTTATTAAAGGAAGCTTTCCGATGTCTTCAAGCATCAAGTCTATGCAGTGGGCTGCACAAGGGGTCCAATAAAGATGTGGTCTTTTATCTTCCAACATCTTACCAGCTAAAACATAATTGCTTCCATTATCTGTTACAACCTGAACAACATTTTTTCACCCGTCTTCACAAATTTAGAGCCATCAATGGACTTCACAAACATTGTCCCTGCAGGAGAGTTCACCAAAAAATTAATCAAGCACCGGTGCTTTCGGTTAGTCCATGCATCTGACATAACAGAACAGCCATGTTTGCTCCACTGCTCCTTATGATCCTTCAACAAATCTTTAGTGTATTCCAACTCCTTGTTGAGGAGTGGAACTCTAATATCATGATAAGATGGAGCTGGCAGATTTGGACCATAAGCACCAATGGCTGAAATCATATTTGAAAGCTCTTCAATTTAATAAGGTTGAATGATAAGCCAGCTTGGTACCAAAAACGAGCAATATATTGATGGACCTTGGCCTTTGCGTCTTTGTCACATGCCTCTCGGATGTTAGCTTGTCTTAATTTCTCCTTTCTCTTCCCAATAACTGTCTCTGGATTTTTACAAACAGGTCTATTGGCCCTTTTTTAGCAATATTCTTTCTCTCCCCCCTTAGGATTACTAGTTGTTGATGCAGAAAGTATGCCCTCATCTTCATTGTCATCATAGGCCATATTTGGGATTTCAGTGTTGTCTTTCTTCTCTTTCTCTCTAAGAAGTGCCCAAAGCTCTTCTCTAACTTCCTTTGGACACTTGGTGCAAGCAGCAACATTGCCCTTCTTCCCCATAAGATGATGTTTGGCCCTGGTGATTCCTCCTTTTGTAATTTTTCCACAGTAAATGCAAACAATAGTATTGGTGTATGCTTCATCCAAGGAATGGCAATGCTTCCATCCTAGATCAAGTTTGATGCTTCCTCTTAAAGAGCCTTGCTCGGTGGCCATGGTGACAGTGTGGAACAGGTTGTTGGAGATCGTCTTCAATACGGAGTTGACATCGGAGTTGAGCGTCGATGTAGTGTAGTCGTCGAAGATGGCGATGGTTTGGTGCGAAGGTGCCACGCGAACAGAATGCTTCTCCACTGGTTGCCGGTGTAGTGCGAGCGAAGGTGATGGTCTGGTCGTCAGAGAAGACTCGCAGTAGCCTTACATTGTGCGAACTGCGAAGAGAAGCTGGCGAGTGGTGTTCGATTTTGACCCTAGGACCCTAAGCCGACAAAGAGAAGAAAAGCTCCACAATAACATTGTGTTTTGGGTCTGGGTCGGGTCACACGACCCAGCCCATTTCTTTCTTTTTAAATTTATTCAAATACGTATTGGGTTGGGATCGGGTCAAGGCCCATTTTAATTTTGAAATCAAATTTTAGGGTTTCATAACCCATTTTTGTGGTGGGCTGGGGTTGGGTCGCATGACCCGACATTTCGTCTATGTCCCTTAGACAAACAGCAGTTGCGTTTCAGCCTATGACGCCATAATCGCGTCGCCCATCGCGGCCGCCATGCGAAATCCGCCATGCCACTACCTTTTTGTGGCGGCCTGAGAAATTCCAGCCACCGCCTTCCACCAGGGCGCCGCTGTAGCCGCTTTTCGATAACACTAATCAAGAGGAGAATAAGATTATGTGAGATTGAAAGGAAATTAAAGATAACATTGATCAAACTTCAAAGAATCTTTTTTTGTTAGTTATAGGGCTTATCTTTCTGTTTATGATTTACTTGAAATATGAGGAAACTTGAATACTATTTTCTGATAATTTTACAATGGTACATTACTCTTAGAATTTGGGGTTAGGGCCTAATTTAACCCCACAAAATTGGCTTGTAAGGTGAGGACTGCCCAAGCCTTATAAGCACTACTTAGGCGGGGAAGGATCCTTTCCAGTTTTAAATAAATCGCACTAGATCCCATCTGTTAAAAAAATTTTAAACATTGACAATTTAAAAACAAACTTATATTATAATGATTTCAATGGTTGGATGAATAACTGTACCATGTGCAATTTATTTTAAACTGAAAAGGATCCTGCCCCTACTTAGGCCATATCTCTAGTCCAAGTGAGATCTCCACCCGTTGAGAGTTGCGGTCTTGGTGGCTACATACTACAGTGCTTCACTCATCCTTTTTGGTCAGCCCTTCCGTAAGTAGCTCTTAGAATTTGGGTTTGGGCCTAACTTAACCCCAAAAGCTAGATCAAGAGGTGAGGGTTGCACCTCCCCTACTTATATACACTATTTTGGTTTTATCACTAGTCGATGTGGAATCTCCAACACATTCTTCCCACGTTGAGAATTGGACATCTCGAATGTGAAGTTTGTAGGATTGGACATTTGTGATTGGTCTAATAACGGCCTGATAACGGGTGGCCCGATAGGCCCAGCAACAATTGTTAGGATAGGCTCTGATACTATTTTAGAATTGGGTTTGGGCCAAGAGGTGAGGGTTGTCTCCCCCCCAAAAAAAAAGTTATATACACTATTTTGGCTATATCATTAGTCGATGTGAGATCTCCAATAATAGACCTTTTCGAGACATTAGCAACTAACTCTAATAGGCTGCAATTAAGGTGGGCTAGAGATGACCACAATTAAGGTAAAACAAAAATTACCTAACAAGTTACATATTTTGGGAACTTGGAAGCCAAATCATGGTGGGATAATGTCATGAAGAATGCATTACTTTGATGACATGAGATTATTAGGAAACGAAGGAAAGTAAAAATGTGAAAAATTGGCTTCTGAATCTGAATGATTGATATTATTTTGATATGATTTGATTTGACAATACACTAATCCAATACATCTATTTTTTATACTAATAATCTAGGTCAAATATGATGAGTATAGTACAAGTAATACTAGCCCAGCCCTGTAAGACTACTAAAAAAACAAGAATTGCATATTCATATAGGGACCTTTTTAGTGAAGAGACCTTTTTGTTAATGAACTCCTCTTTAGTTTTTTTTTTTTTAATATAACTAATGACCTAATGATTTGCATTTTTTCCTGCATATCAGGCTGTAAAAGCAGGTCTTCTTAAAATTCTTTCCAAAATGGGCATCTCATTACTTTCAAGGTACGTGATTCATGAAATAAAGTAGTTATAAAGGGCAATTAATGACAGAATGATGGCATAATCCTTTTTTTTCAATTAGTAGTTTGTCTAGTGTTTTAATTTTTAATTGTTTCTTTTCTCTTCTTTCCTTACTGATGTTATGCTCTTGACAAATCTATTTTTCAATTCCCTGGTTATAGTTACTGTGGTGCACAAATATTTGAAGTCTATGGATTAGGGAAGGAAGTTGTTGATCTTGCATTCAGAGGAAGTGTTTCAAAAATTGGTGGATTAACTTTTGATGAGGTGAGGAACATTACAGACTCAAGCCTGAGAATGAAAATGCAAATTGTCTTGATACTTTACTAGCAATATAAGCATCAGTTTATTGTGCCTGATAACACTCGATCACCATGGTTGTTACAGCTAGCTACACATTGCTTAAATCACCATTAGACCTTTTCTTTTTTCTCTCTCAGAACATGTTTGCTGTTTGAAACTTTTAGCTTATGTATCATTTTGTGAATTTACCAATGTTTCAAAAAGAACATAGTTACAATTTTATTGGAAATGCATTTTGGACCAGCATGGTGTCCCTTTATGATGTTATTTGAAAATATATATTACATGTATTGACAAATCTGGATATGCTTCAGTCTCTTAATAAACTTTGCAATGCAGATTCCTTTGTATTAGAGCTAATCTAGATTAGACTTTAACCTGTTATGGCATTTGATTATTTTGAATCCCTGGGGATGTAAACGTGTATGCTTTAGATAACAACTTTTTATAACAAAGTGGAAAATTCAATAAAAAATTGATGAGGGTCTCTAACAGATATTGGATTTTGTTATTACCAAGTCTGCATTACCAGCTGGTGCAGCTGCACAATTTTCTTTTTTAATTCAAGAACTATTTAATGATATTGCACTATGGCTCCTTCAAAGAAGCTATTTTAGTACCAGCATTTGGCACTGAACTTTCATGGGTTCATTTCATTTGTTACTGAATAGATGTTTGCTATGGGATTCCATAAATCTTGCTATAGTAGTAGGGAATTCAATACCTTTTGTCTGAGTCTTTTAATATTGATATTGTTTACCTAATATAATGGTAGATAAAGAAAAATATCATACTATACAGCCTTTTGGCACTACAAATGTATTACATGATGGATAATATAATTTGTTATTTGTTATTTGTTATTTATTACATTGAAGATAAAAAATGTTTTTAGAAAATTTTATTATCAATTATCATAGAATAAGATCAATAATCAAGAGTACAAACAATGTGCATACTAGCTGCATGTATTTGCACATAACTTCTACAATTGCTGATGTGAAACATTCATGTTATGTATGTGAGAGTATACTATTTCTCTCTCTCAAGTTCATTAAACAATGTTGAGCAATCTATTATGCACAGATACGATATGTGCATCAGACATGATAGATATCTGATATGACAATATGATTATTTTAAAAATATATAGGATACGATACATATCTAGATATGTATAAAAATTCATAAAACATAATAAATATATAATTGCAATTCTGCAAATCCAAATTAAGAACATAATACTTCTTGGACATTATTAAAGACAAAAAATTATAAATCATTATCATCATAAATTACTTTCTATTGTCTACAAATAGAAATAGTACTATAAATATCATCCCTTCTTTTAAATCATCCACACAGAGAACTATTTCCATTTTTGGTTCATCATGGAACAATACTTCTATGTATCTATATTATACATGCTTCTATGTATCACATTATTGTATTGGATTTTCATAATTCTTTTTAAAGGCTTGGATACTTCACCGATACGTATTGGTGAAGTATCCAAGAGTATTGGATATGGATACGTAAAGCAAATTAAAGTATCAGTGCTTCATAGAAAGCAATATATATGAATAAGAGGATGGAAGGATGTAGAACTTTATAAGCTATTTTTAGTTTTTTACATCCATATTTATCAACATTTCTATCTATCTTTGTCTCTCTCGGACAATTTCTTATCCTTTTTCTTTGTACTTCACTTCATTTTCTTGTTCAATTTGTTTATTGGAGAAGACTTCATCTTCTTTGCATCTGTATTTTTGTCTTCATTCTACATTTTCTTTATAGACATTCTTATGAGTACATATTTACATATATAATACTGTGCCATGTGATATGGATATATGATATCATGACCATGAATAAAATTGATTTTCAATTTTAACAGCTCTATTACTTTGAATGTTACACCTAGACAAGGCTTTCTTTAAGACTTCTTCGAGGGAAAATTCTGGTAGGTGACATGAACTTGGTACATCAATATTAATTGCTAGTATTACAGATGAACAAAATGCAGGAAAGTAATAGAAAATGAGAGAAATGAAAGGAAATCGCCCAGAGAATGTTATTACTGAAAATAATTCAGAAACTGTTGAATGATTTGACAATACAGTCTAGAGTTACATTTATAGGCTGAGGAAAGAACAAACTGAATTCTGAATCACTTATAGTAACCACCTCACTCACTGATAATTACCTAACTGACTGATAACTGAAGTCTGATGCAACAGGTTGTGTAAACCACTTGCACACAGTAGTTTCTAACAGTTAGACGTTTAATTCTTATTCTCCGTCTTCTCTGAGCTTATAAAATCTTATGTATGTCAACATTCCAGGTGCAATTATACACTTTCTTGCACAAGAATTTGTGAATATGCGTTTATGTACAGAGCATCAGTACAAGAATGGACATGTGTTGAATACTTGAACAGTTGAACTTACATTATAATGGATATCACTTAGATTGAAACTTTACTCTTCTGATACGGTGCAGGTGACAAGAGAGACTTTGTCTTTCTGGGTGAAGGCATTCTCTGAAGATACAGCTAAAAGGTTGGAAAATTTTGGATTTATACAGTTCAGACCAGGAGGTATGAGTTCAGCACTGATGCTCATTAAGATTTGAAGAATGAAGAATCAGTTGACTTTTTGTTATACTTTTAGAAAAATAGAATGAGTGTTATTTTATCAATGAAATTGCATTCATTGTAGTGTTCTGGCTACGATAAAAATTGACTGATTTGATTTACATTTTTAAAGGGGAATATCATGCAAATAACCCAGAAATGTCAAAGTTGCTCCACAAAGCTGTTCGTCAGAAAAGTCAAAGTGCCTTTTCAGTTTATCAGCAATATTTGGCTAATCGACCTGTGAATGTGATTCCTGAAGATCCTATTTTCATACTGTTATTGTACATTTTATTATGACAGTATTATGTGAGATATCTATTGTTCATTTCAGGTTCTTCGTGATCTTCTTGAATTCAAAAGTGATCGCGCTCCAATACCTGTGGGGAAGGTTGAACCTGCTTCATCTATTGTGCAACGGTTTTGCACCGGAGGCATGTCACTTGGAGCTATTTCCAGAGAAACTCATGAAGCAATTGCAATTGCCATGAACAGATTAGGTGGAAAATCAAATTCAGGGGAAGGTGGTGAGGTAATATAACTTTTATCCCAGTATAACTGTTGGTGTAGATACATTCATATTCAGTAACAAGCAATTTATTTTTTTGTTTTTTTTTTATTTTCTTAACTTATTTGCGTTTCAACTATGACCTATTATATTCATGTATTGCATTCAGGATCCTATTCGCTGGAAACCACTTATAGATGTCGTTGATGGTTACTCTCCAACTCTTCCACACCTTAAAGGTCTTCAAAATGGAGATACGGCTACTAGTGCCATCAAGCAGGTTATTGCACTGAAATTTTGAAAATCACCTTCATAACTTTCTTGACTATAGTAACATTATTATATTAACTGTGGAATGGTGGAAAATTCATTAGGTGGATTATTTAAATACTTAGGCTTTATTTGTTCTTTCTCTAGACAAATTATTTAACCATTTTAAAAAATCTTTATAGCACACAGCTTTCTAGAAACTATTATTCTCTGTTGAATGTTGGCAATTAATTGACCAAATTAAATACTGTGATCTGATTTGTTTAGCTGATGCCTTGCAATTATATTATTTTAATTTAATGGTTATGAATTAGTGCCAACTTTTCCAATTGCTAGTGCCCTGAAAGTCTGAAACTATGCACCATAGAAGAATGGTCTTGAATTAATCCTCTCTCTTCCCACTCTCCCAAACCTAAGTATGGAATTTTTTTTGTGCTTTTCTGTATGTGCAACAAGCATGGTGGGGCTGCCAACATATGATCACCTTCCTGCAGTATTAGCTTAAGAATCCAGACACAGGAAGGGAATATAGCAACAAAGTTTTAAATAGGTTAGGTTATAGATCATGCCTTATATGATATTCTTTGGAGGTGTGATTTACATTTGATGGACCAAATAAGTATTCACTATGTTATAAATTCATGATTACAAGTTTAGTTCTTAATCTAATTGGATGGCGAGCTAATAATAGTGTTTGGTAATTGAAGAGAGAGAGAGAGAGAAGTAAGACAGAGATAAAGAGACTGAAAAGACTTGTATTATTATTCTGAACTACAAACAATACAAGTATTTATATATTACAAGAGGCTTCTCGAAGAAGCTAAGAGAATCTATCTAAGGTCTAATTAGCTGGCTGTTGACTAGTCAACAAGCTTACAAGAGAAGCTACTGTTACTACACTATTACGAGCTGACCTCAATATTCAATCAATCTAGGTGATTTAAATTGTATTTAATCTAAAATTGGTCAGGTAACAGCTGTAGTCGTACAGAAATTGTGGTAGGCAGTGGTAATCTGATAAAATATATTGTATTTTTTCAGGTTGCTTCGGGAAGGTTTGGTGTCACCCCAACATTCTTGGCAAATGCTGATCAGTTGGAAATCAAGATTGCACAAGGTGCAAAACCTGGTGAAGGTGGACAATTGCCTGGAAAAAAAGTTAGCATGTATATTGCAAGGTTGAGAAATTCTAAACCAGGAGTTCCTCTTATATCTCCACCTCCTCATCATGACATTTATTCTATTGAGGACCTTGCTCAATTGATCTTTGATCTTCATCAGGTGACACTCATACCTGTTTTATTTCACTTGTTTCCTTCGAAGGAAATTTAGTATACTGAAGAAAAATCTGTGGTTCTCTGGTTGAACAGGTGAATCCTAAGGCCAAGGTGTCAGTAAAACTGGTGGCTGAAGCTGGAATTGGCACTGTTGCATCTGGGGTTGCAAAGGGCAATGCTGACATTATACAGGTGTCTATTTTGACCTTTAATCCATATATTTTTTAGCTGCTTTTATATATATATTTCTCAGATATGCGTTTATCCTTTGTGAAGCATAACATATCATAACGTGATCAACTTACAGATTTCAGGACATGATGGGGGAACAGGAGCAAGCCCTATAAGTTCCATCAAGCATGCAGGAGGTCCTTGGGAACTTGGGCTTACAGAATCTCACCAGGTTATAATTGAATCATGAAATTGTGTGATTAAAATTTATTCTCATCATTTCTACCTCGAAAAGTTATATGCTATTTGATTGTGGATTATTTTTCTTGCAGACTCTTACTGAAAATGGACTTAGAGAAAGAGTTATTCTCAGAGTCGATGGTGGATTTAGAAGTGGAGTTGATGTCATGATGGCAGCAATAATGGGTGCTGATGAATATGGGTTTGGTTCAGTGGCAATGATTGCTACTGGATGTGTTATGGCCCGCATTTGCCACACGAATAATTGCCCAGTTGGTGTTGCTAGTCAGGTATTTGGAAGGCTGATTTGTTATTTTGTGCTTTAATGCAATGATTACTTGTTTCTTGTCTAATAAGAATTTGTCATTACATTTCAGAGGGAAGAGTTGCGGGCACGCTTTCCTGGTGTTCCTGGTGATCTTGTCAACTACTTTTTGTATGTCGCCGAGGAGGTATTTTGGGGCCGCTGTTGATTTCTTTCATGTTCATCTTAACGTTCCGTATTTGGAGTCGCTGTTATTGATTTAATTTTCATTTACCACTTTGAAATTTGAATTAAGTAATGTTTTCCTCATCCTGTCTGGAATAAATATTATTCTTTGACCAGGTAAGAGGCATATTGGCCCAGCTGGGGTATGAGAAGTTGGATGACGTGATTGGCCGGACTGACTTGTTGCAACCAAGAGACATATCTCTAGCAAAAACTCAGCATCTAGATCTGAATTATATCCTCTCTGTACGAATTGCCTATAATCATATATATCTTTATTTTTCCCTTTCTTTTCCTTCGAGTTGAATTACCTGGTTCTCCAACTTGTGTGTGATTAACCTTTCATTTTCAGAGTGCTGGGTTACCTAAATGGAGCAGTACAGAAATCAGGAATCAGGAGCCTCACACCAATGGTCCTGTTCTGGATGATGTTTTGCTAGCAGACCCAGAGGTAAAACAACTGTAGGTGTTGTTAGTATTAAAAACATTATTGACATCCCCGTTGTAATATATCTTGTTTAGACCAGTTTGTATGTCAATCATATTCAGTGCTCAAATACTAGGACTTACTCTAGTTTCTAGTTAATTTTATCCATAAGCCTCCTGTGCATAAAATCATCTTACAATCTCAATATTGTAGATAGGATCATGACTTACCAGAGTTTGCACCTGTTATCATTCTGAAATTTACTTTATACATTTGTCACTTAGATTTCTATCTTATTAAATTAGTTTAACACATGAAATTTCTGAGAATAAGTTTTGACCAATCGCATTCAGCTTCCAAACACTGACAAGTTGAAAGATTCTGAAGTTGTATTTTCCTATTCCTCTTAACTAATTGTTTTCTCCAGACTAAGAAGGTCTGGAAAACATTCAAATTCATTTCCCATCTGATATATGTTAAGAGAGTAAAGAGGGAGGGGTAGGAGAGTACAGAATACCAGATCCCTACCCCTCTCTATATCAGATGGGAAATGAATTTGAATATTTCCCAGACCTGATTTTTGAGATGTGCTATTTATCTACTGTTTGATATCTTTTTATTCCCTGGAGTTGATTTCATAGTTCTCAAAGTTTCTTTATTCAAATAAATGTTATTCCTTGATTTTAATTTTTTTTTTATCAATTTATGTCTTTTCTGAAGTTAATTCAATTCATAAATTGGGTAAAAAATTGCAAATTGAGAGTATGAAGTGTTGGATGGTGGTGGAAAGCTGCCTTAACTGCGGTCACCCCTAGCCTGCCTTAGTTGCGGCCTCTTTGGGGGCTTCCTTAATTGCAGCCTTGAGGGTGGTGGTTTAATCCCTCATTGACTAGAGATATGGCCAATGTAGGCCCAAAGCCCAAATTCTAAGATGGTATCAGAGTTTATCCTACATTCATTGTTGTGCCACCTGCATTTTCCATACTCTAGGCTAGTAGCCATGGGCATGAAGGGGAGTGTTGGTAAGCTGCCTTAATTGCGGTCACCCATAGCTTGCCTTAGTTGTGGCCTCTTTGGGGGGATGCCTTAATTGCAGCCTCAAGAGTGATGGTTTAATTCCACATTGACTAGAAATATGGCCAATGTATCCTTATAAGGCTTGGGCAGTTCTCACCTTACAAGCCAGTTTTGTGGAGTTGAGTTAGGCCTTAAGCCCAAATTCTAAGAGATGGGGAAAAAAAAAAATCTTAACTATCTCATTGAGCCAAATTCCCAGCACCTCCAATTTTGGAATGTGGCTGTTTTTCCCTTTTTGATTTCCTTTGACTTTTGTTTTTGATAAAATGTGGAATGAGATGAGGAAAATGGTTGTCTGTGCTTTATAGGAAAATTTCATACAAGAGGCAGCAATATTAAATCTATTGTTTTTCAGATTGCAGATGCCGTTGAAAATGAAAAAGTGGTTAATAAGACCATAAAAATATACAACACTGATCGTGCTGTTTGTGGACGTATAGCTGGTGTCATTGCAAAGAAGTACGGTGACGCTGGCTTTGCTGGACAGTTGAATATAACGTAAGATCTCCTAGTTTGCAGTTTGAAATCCAATATTTGTATTTAATTGAAAATTAAAAAAAAAAAAAAACTCCTTGCTTCCAGATTTACAGGAAGTGCAGGGCAGTCATTTGCATGCTTTCTGACACCTGGAATGAACATTCTCCTGGTAGGCGAGGCTAATGATTATGTTGGGAAGGTATCTTATTAACACTCTGCTGTTTTGCATTACCTGAGAACTTGTTTAGGAAATTAAAAATAAAATGTGTGACTGATTCATTTATTTAGTGAAGAGTGAGACCTGGTTACTTGATTATTTTATCCTAGTATGCTTCTTGATTTGGCAATGTACTGTACATAATTGGTAAAATACTTGACAAATTTCTTCTAGATGTTCCTCCCTGCTTTTCTTAGGATTTGATATTACTTTTTTGCCAAATATAATCAAGTTGTGCATTATAGGCTTATCTTGAATTAAGACACCCTTTTTGTCACCATAGAGAATGAAGTGGATGTTTTGTTTTGTAGTATTTGTTCTGACTTGTTTTAGTTAGATACTAGTTGAGGCTCATTGTTCTGATCTTTATTTGTGACTGTTGCCAGGGCATTGCTGGAGGTGAGTTGGTTATCACTCCAGTTGACAAGACAGGGTTTGAACCTGAGGATGCAGCTATTGTAGGAAACACTTGCTTGTATGGGGCAACTGGTGGACAGGTCTTCGTTAGAGGGAAAGCTGGGGAAAGATTTGCTGTCAGAAACTCACTTGCTGAAGCTGTGGTTGAAGGCACAGGAGATCATTGTTGTGAGTACATGACTGGTGGCTGTGTGGTTGTCTTGGGAAGGTGAGTAATATTTCTTTATCAAAGCTGTACCATTTTTCTTCTCTTCCCCAGCCCCCCCTCCCCCCTTATGTAATTGTTCAAGAATTGGTGTAAACTGAGGCTATCACTTATTCTATACCTTGACAGAGTGGGTAGAAATGTAGCTGCTGGAATGACAGGAGGATTGGCTTACATTCTTGATGAGGACAATACTCTCATACCCAAGGTTTGTGCCAGAGACCCATTTCACCATCCTTTCTCTGTTTTTTATTAAAATAAATGCATGCATGGATTATTGAAATTCTCTTTTCTGGTCTGGATTCCCTTACTGCCCCTCAAATGTAAGAAGAAAGAGGGAATGATAAATCTGTGGTTTGGGAAGCATTTTCAACAGTTTAAGAAAAAACATTATACTATACTACTGTTTGAAGATCTTCCCAAATCTCCCAATTGCCTTGCATGAAACACGTACTGCCTTTAAAATTTGCTTCTAACTACAGCCAGTAGTAGTAGTTATCTAGTTTACCTGGTCTTCTGACTCTATCTTTCTCATCGAGTGGCTCACAAGTACTTGTCATCAAGCATGTAAATTTTTCTCAACCACAGCATAGTTTTTATACCATGCCTCCCCTCAGAAAAAAATGCCTCTAAAAGATAACCATAATAACCTTGGAAGTCTTTATTTATGCTGCTTGAAAGAAACCATGCTATTTTGTTATGCTTATATCTGAGTCTATTCACAGGTAAACAGAGAAATTGTAAAAATCCAACGGGTGTCAGCCCCTGCTGGGCAGAGGCAACTGAAGAGCCTGATTGAAGCTCATGTTGTAAGTCCCCCTATTGACATTAACAAGAATTTATGCATGTGCAATTAATGTAGACAGAATTATATTCATGTTTTTATGAATTTTATATCAGTTGATTATCATAATGCACAAATAAATTTTTATCCTCTCTGTATGAAGGAAAAAACTGGTAGTACCAAAGGTGCGGCTATTCTGAAGGACTGGGATAAGTATTTATCACTATTTTGGCAGCTGGTTCCACCTAGTGAAGAGGATACCCCTGAGGCAAGTGCCAAGTATGACACTACTACGGCAGAGCAGGTCACTTTTCAGTCTGCTTAGGCTAACAATGCAAGGTTAAATTGATGACGCCAGCCTATGGAGCCATTGTGGTATCCCTGCTATGTACAGGAACAGGAGAAGCTATCAATAGGGTGAAATGCTAAGCCAAAATATGAGATTCAACTATCCCTTGAAACTACGGTGCTGCATTGATTCTCAAGATCATTTTTGCCAGCAGTACGAGGCCCCCTTATACATCCGTCTGAAGCATTAGCATTCTCTTACCTCAGCTTTTTGTATAGCCATGTGAAAGAAAAACTGTAAATAAAATGCAGTTGATTCGAATCTGATTGGTGATTTTTGTGGATGGTGAAAATAAATCAGTTGGGGCTTGATATGCCTCGTCATCTCTGCTCTCTTCTGATCAAATGAAAAATTGATTTCCCCTTGCGCGATCAAAATGCATTCTTTCTTTGTACTTATTCGAATAGGATGTAGTTTTTTATGCGAATATTGTTGATACATTGCTGATACAATACCTGTGATGAATTTAAAATAGCTTACGAGCAACAGTATTAACATGTCATGTATTTGTAATGAGTAATATCAATGTGGAGGTAATGATTGAATACAAATTTATAGGGGTTTTTAAGAGCTTTGTTAAAGGTTTCAAGACACTGAACATATCATATTGTGTCTTGTAATATATAGCTGAGGACGAGAAACTTTGGGTTCCTATGTTCTATTTCGAGCATGAAACGTGTTGGCGTTGAAACTGTATGATGCAATGGCATTTATATATTTATTTAAGGAGTTTAACTTTGATTCATTGTTGTGGAACTTTTATACCATTTTCGGTAAAAAAAAATCATACTATAGTAATAATTCAGGTGCTGTACATGTAATATAATGCTATTTTCTATTCACGGTTTTGTGTCTTTCAGAGAACGCACAAGATTAAACTTCCAAAATTATTAGTTTAATTTTCATAATAAATATGCGGGTTTATGTTATTAAACTCAATTCTAGTGCAACATCTGCGACAAGGGAATGAAATAGATCGTTAATTTCAACAAGGTGTATATTCGGTCTTGCCAAGCTTTAAGCCATTAAAATAATCGTTTAGGGCTCTTAATTCCTCGAGGTTAAGGTTATGTTTTAATTAATGGAAGAAGATAAAATGGAGCATAGAATATAATGATATTATATTCCATTGCTTGAATTGGTAAAATGATGAAATATAATAGAAACTAGTAGAATTTATTTTATTGTTTACCTATACTTTTTCCTCTCAATTTAGGGGGAATGAGATGGAATGGAAATTGTCTCATTTCATCATAACATATCCAATTGATGGAATTGAGTTTTTATTTCATTATGTTCCTTTTCATCTCATCTTTTTGTATCATTTCAAAATTTTTGTTTTTACAAATATTGTAGTTAATTTAAGTTGTTAGGTAATAAATTTTATAGTGATAATTTTACTTTTATTTTTTTATTCATTGTGTCACCTTTAAAATAATCTTTTTATCAACAAAAAATATTCATTGTCTCAAACTCAATGGAAAGGAAAGTGGTAGAATTGGAAGTGTCAAAGCTGTAGATTTTTAGTCACCAACGAAGAAATGTGCTTTGAATTAATGAAAAAAATTAATGAATCTCTTAAAAGAGTGAAGTCATGTAGTATTTAGCACCTCATGAGATTGGGAATTGCAAATTTTTACTATGAATTAATATTTAGTAGATATATTATTTGTTATTAATTCTATGAGTTTAATGGTCATACACTGACAGTGTAAAAAGTTTTACACTATCATCCAATCAGAAATTACCGTTAATATGACTTTTAAAGTATTTATTATAAAAATCAACAAACTTACAATAAATGGTGGTTTGTGATTAGATGACAGTGTAAAACTAATTTACACTGTTAGTGCATGACCATTAAACTCTAATTCTATTAGTAAGATCGTGCAATTTAAATGCATGCATATAAATGTTGTAAATCACTGTCTTATTATTTATTTAAAAAGGTATAGGGTAAATAGTTTTACATGTGTTTTTGGACTCTAAAAAATAAGTGTTTTATCAAAATGGACAAACAACATAAGTTCCCTAAAATAAATATATTTTTTTGGTGCAACTAGGATATTTCTGGGACAGGAGTTAAATTCTTGAAGTACTGAAATCCATTTAAGGAATTGACATTTCTCAACAGATATTTTTTCATACTCATAGGTATGGTGATTGAACCCCTACTTACATGCTTAAGAGATAATATTATCTATTAACCACGTATTATATTTTTTTCTTTTATCTAAAAGTAGTATATTTTCAAATATAAGTAGTGAATTGAATAAATATTATTTTAAGGGGAAAGAGATAGCTTTTTAGAAATTGGTTTAAAAACCGGTTTTTTAGTTTGAAACTAGTTTTAAATCTGGTTTTTGGTTTGAAACTAGTTTTAAACCAGTTTCAAAAATCCAAACTATTTTTTTCTTCAAAAAATATGGTTATTGAATTTTAAATCCAATCCATTTAATTGGATATGGAATATATTTTTAAAAATCCAATCTATGCCTACCCTTACCTACCACATATTGTGTACTTATGATACACGATAATATTGTCAAAGAAAGGAATTTAAAAATTTTAAATCATGTGATCGCAACACAATTTATAAGATTCTATTAAAATATAAAAAAATTCTAGAATAAAATTATGACACTATAATTAACTGATTCACGTAATAATATCACTGAAATTCAAGTAAGAATTTTGATATCTGTTGTATTATTAATATTTTAATTTGACAGTGATTGTAGAAAAAAAAATTGCAGAAGGGGCGATAGAGAAGTCATTAAGAAAATAGATGTTTTATTTCAAATGAAAAGCCCAATTCATGGGTTTCAAAACTAAGAGAGAGAGCTTCGTTCGGCAAATTACACTGCGAGCTGTGAGAGCTGAGATGATTTGGCGAGTAGAGTTGCAGTGGGCGAGAGCCATCCTCAGTCTTCCGCTTCGCTATCTGTGACACAATTTGAAGTCATTGCTGCCTATACGGTTGAGTTTATTCGATGTAATTTGTAAACTACGCCGAACCTTCAATTAAATGTCCCAACTTGTTTACGATGAAAAAATGACGCTTCTTTCTTATTTATTTATTTATTGTATCAGCTTGCATTTCTTCAATTTAGTTTTTTTTTTTTTTAATTCCTTTCATTCCTCATATTTTTGAAACAGAAATACGGAGTTGGATATATTGGTCTTATTCAGATTGTGACCTACCGTTAATTAATATTCCGGCATGATAAAATCGTATGTCTTTAATCTTAACTTCTCGTGACATTGGCTTGAAATCTTTACTACATCTTGTTCTATGTATGAAATTTGGATTTCACATTCTGTTCCAATCCATTGCTATGTGTGTTTGATCATCAATTCATCATTGTTGCTGTTGGAGTTATTTTGTGTTTTATTATAAAAGATTGTGTTGTGTCTGTGTGTTTAGTGGTTGTGATTGTGATTTGGACTGCGGGAGTAAGTCTCCACTTTTGGGTAATCTCTCTTGTGTTGGATTATTCTCAGAGATTGTTTCTTTACTTAGGGGCTGAGTGATGCGTGTGGTATAAATTTGATATCATGATGGAGATTTTTCAATTGTATTGGTGCACTTGACCATGTGCATACACATTCTTGTTTGGCTGTTCTGAGAGTTAAGTTGCAACTTGATTAACCTTCCTTGAAAGAAAAATGCATCACCTTAACTTTTAAATTTTAATTCATTTTCCATCTCAATTTTCTTATTGTGTTTCACACTTTGTAGCAGTTGAGTGTGCTCTGGGTGCTGGCTGAAGGTGCTATTTTGATTGAATCTGAATTGTTTGTAAGTTCATCACCAATGGGTTACAGATGCATTCAGTGTGGGTTTCCTGTCAAAACACTTTACGTGCAGTATTCTCCAGGCAACATTCGCTTGATGAAATGTGTAGGCCCTTTTTTTATAGAAAAATAAGATAAAATTCATGATCATTCATTCTATTTTGTCTTGAATTTCCCAATTAATGAACTGATTTTCAGACCCTTGTGTCATAGGAGAATTGCAAGGCTGTGGCAGACGAATACATAGAATGTGAAATCATGGTGCCTAGTACTTCCTTATGCCACTGGTTTATAAGTTGAAACCTCTTAGTTTTTTGTTTTGAGGTTACCCTGTTTCCCCTTCCCCTTTGCAGATTCTTGTAATAGATTTGATACTTCACAAGCCCAAGGCCTTTAGACATCTCCTCCACAATGTCATCAATCAAGAAACAATGAAGTTTCAGGTATGGTTGAGTTCCTCCATTATTCCTTCTGCACTACAATCCTGTATAATTATGTCACTGTGTGAGTCGTGTTGTTTTTATGTATCGTTAGTGAACACTAAATTGTTTTTTTACAGTTCTGATTATGACTAATTTTTTTTAAAAAATGGCAATATCATTATTTTATTTAGCACCATCAATGACATTAGTGTTATTTGATGCTAATGAGCAGTTGTCATTTTATTGTCTGATAATAACAAACATGAAGCATTTTGAATTTTGAACTGGATAATTAGAGTCTCCAACAGGATTTACACTGTTACTTTTGGGGAATCTTAAACTTTATATGAAAAATATCTCATCAATAGATTTTGGATATTTAAATAAACAGATTGATATACTACACAGTTGCTACTTGCATTTTGGCCCTATCAATGCACACAAGATTTTTTTTTTTGGTTTTATAATCACGTAGAACTTACTTGAATAATATGCATGGTTCTATGTGAGAGTGCACTTTCTGAATGAGTATTCACAGAAAAATAATTTTAATAACACATGCTGATAAAACTCATTTTAACATATGACATGTGTAATGCTCAGAATAATGAGATTCAATTTATATTCAATTTTTTAGTTGTACTTCATACTGGTTCATTTTTACCTTTTCCAACACTAACAAGCAAATACTATTTCATAACTTTGCAGGGACTACTCTGGAAATTGGCTGTCATTTTTCTTCTTTTTGATGCTTGTATGCATTCTTTTGTGAATATTATTCTTTTTAAAGCTTTAGGATAAAATCTTCAATTCTAGCTTTTGGTTTACAAAACCATATATCACATGAGGACTTTACTGTTTGTTGAAGACAGATGTTTGATCTTGGAAAGCAGCAAGGGAAAATTGGGTTCATCAATGAGCGTCTCTTCATTAGTATCAACATGCTGGAAGGTTCAGATATCTGTATTAAAATCACCCTTTTTCTCAAATTACTTAGTCTAGATCTTTGTGCCAATTATGATGAATGTTTTATGGCTTTCATTGGCAGGTGCTGATGGATGTTTTATTTGGCAACTTCATGTTTTTTTTAACTTTCTTCTTTATGGTTAAGATATTTTTCCATGTATCGATCACCATCTCCAGGTATATATTTTTTAATTGTCATACTCATACCTATATTTATCACTATAATTATCACACCATAACATATAACTGCCTGATCTGAAATTAATATTAAAGTGGCTGCTTTATAACTTTCTTGTATCGAATTATCACTGCCTAATTCAGAATTTGGCCAATCAATGCCTCTTGGTACAGAAGCAGCCTTATTGTCAAAGCTGAAATAAAAAAGCTGTCCCTTGCAGATTAGCATTTGAATATGGTTCCATCAATTCAACCATTTCAAATTCTCTTTCTTCTCCCCCTTCATCATCTTCCCCCAAAATAAGCAAAACTATCATCCGTCCCTTGGAATTCTTTCGCCATTAGAGATTGACTCAATAGACATTAAAGATTGAAGTTTCCTCATCCATTAGTGTTTGATTTATTCTAAAACCATCATTTTATTTCGAATATATATCACTTGACTTGTGTGAGTGTACAATGGAGGTTTTGAGATGAATTTAATTTCAATGAGGGTTACAATTTTTTGTCTATAGTAACAATCAAATATCTTTCACCTGGCAATGATTACATTGTGGTTGTTTTATTTGCTGTTTTACTTTTTTAAAGATTTTCACTCAATTCAATGCTTTACATATATCATGGTGTTGGTGCTTCCATTGTGGTTGATTTTGCTAGCAACACATTCCTTTTAACACATTCTTTATTATTGGTTAAAATTTATTGAAAATTACAAAATCATGATAGAGGCTCATGAAGTGGATCAGAACATCACAAGAAGAGGGGTTGAATTGTGACTTTGCAAACTTTTCTTGAAACTTTGACCTTTCTGAGCTTTTACTCAAGAGTACCTTGGTGCTCAAAAGGTCTTGACATTGAAGATTCAAGCACTTAGAAGGTTCAATTTTCTAAGTGGTTAGTCACTAAATTATTATAGGGTGCTTTAATGTGATTCTAAGAACCTAATGCCAATGCTTAGTATGCTCATGTTCAGAAGATACAATGCTTAAACAGAAATAATGATCAGAATATTGTCATGTAGAAAAACATTGTTTGTGTCGAGAAGATTATGCACGCAAAAAGGTGTTGCGCAAAATGTTACACTCGAAAAGTTGTCATTTAATAACTAACTTTGATGTTCAACTCCAATCTTATGTTTTCTCAAGCTTCTATAAAACATTTGAACTAATTTAAGACAGATTTGATAATTATAGAGATTAGATAGTTCAGATATGGAAGTTTGAAATCAAGTTAAGCTTGTTCAAGGTTTTTACAAATCTGCATTTTGATGTTCAAAATGCTTAGATATAGTTATGATATGCATAACAAATTAATAACAGAAATTTAAATAGAGAGGGAGGAGATACTGCACAAGATATTTATCTTAGTTCATCTAGACAATCCTTAGGTTACATCTAGTCTCCACACACAAGGTGGGATTTCTCCACTATAGCAATCAACGTACAAGTATTCTAATGCCTCTTCAGGTTACAACAGCAACTCAGTATTCTAAACCTTTGTAAGTTCTTCTCAACCACAAAACTATACTAGTTCTTAGGAGGAAAGCTCATCACCAATATAATATCTCAACTATGACACCACACACTTGGTCTTAGGAGAGACAAAACAAGTATTCTAAACCTCTTCAAATTACCCTTAACCACAGAACACCACCTATTCTTGGGAGGAAAGTATTATCAGCCTCTACAAGCTACATGAGTAGTCTTTTCTCCAGCCTTTGCAGGCTACACGAATATTCTTTTCTCATAGCTTCTGCAAGCTGTATCTTGAGCATGTATTCCAAGCTTTCAAGCCTCCATAGCTTGACACAACACTTCCCTCTCAACTAAGCCTAACCCAACTAACCCAACCTATTGGGTTTGAGATAAATATAATGTACAAACATTGAATGGATTTCCTTGAAGCTCTAAGCTGGACACACTTCTTCTACAACCTTTCTGACGTTCAAAAAGGTCTTGGAGTGGGGAGAGGAGTTGAATAATGTATCTACACTGTGTGAACTCTCTTTCGTTTTGCAGCTATGTTTTTTCCTTATATAGACCCTTCAAGTCAATATAGCTGTTGGAATACAGAGGGTACAGCTGGAACAGCTTTATGACAAAGCTGCAACTCTTCTTTTAACTTTACAGCTGTCTCAGGAAACACAACCACCTTTCTGAGCAACCTTTCTAAATATGCATTTTGTTGTACTCAACTTAGCAACTTTCTGATGAAGCCTCTAGGTGCAATCATCTCCATTTGATGATATGATCAAAGAAGACTCTCTGATGTAGATGGAAAGCCATTTAAAAGTTCTTGTAGGAATACTCAATAATATAACTTGACAGACATGTATTCCATAATCCTGATATGTAGCTTTGGTCTGCTACTATATTTGATTTATTTGACCCTTCAAATGACCAAATTAGCATTCAATGTCTTCATGAAACTTGTAGACAATTCCGTCCTTGAAATTTAGGCACTGGTCTCATGTCATTTAGACCTCTACAGCTTAAGATATCTTCAAAATACTGCAGATGTATCAAGCTGTCAGGGCAGAACAGTGTCTCCAACTTCATGACCAATTTTGTCCATGATCCAAGTAATATTAGCTCACGACTTCTTCATCAAAGTTGTAAAGCTTTCTTTAATCTTTCTATAGCCACTAAGATCACCTCAAATGCATTTCCAGAGCTCAAGTTATGCTCAAATTACTGCACTGTGTCAATGTTGCAGCACAGAATAGCATCTTCATCTTCAAGCTTAAATTCGTTCATGATCCAGGTTGTATTAGCTCATGACTTCTTTATGAGTAATGTAGAGATCTCTTTAATCTTTCCATAGCCGCCAAGATCACTTCAAACACATTTCTACAGCCCAAGATATGACCTTTGAAATACTCTTATGTTGATGATGAAGTTTCATTTTGATGCTGCAGTTCTGCATATTTTGTTTCTTCACAATTGCTCATAATTATTCAATTAAGAACAATGTTCTCTTGTCTTTGAGAGATGACCCCTGCACATGACTAAACTTTCTCTTTATTTAATGATCTTACTGAGTTCTTCTAAGCATATAGCCTTGGTCATTTTGAATCATCTTCATTCAATGAGTTACTTTCATGTTTTAACTCATATCAGCCTCCCAAGTTTACTTCAATTGTTGTTCTTTACCAAACTTGTCTTTCTAAATACACTTAAGCAAACTCATCAGTAGACTTTAACTTAGAAGGCTTATGATTTGTATTCAAAAGATTTGTCATAATTAAAACACATGGGCTTTGGACTTAATAGCTGATTAAATAAAAAGTGAGACTTATAAAAATTTGTGATTTCTAATAAATTTCAACTAATAATAAAATGTGTGTTAGAAAGAATGTTAGAGAATATGTTGCTAGCATTTCTCTTTATTAAACGCATCATGGATGGATTGGATTTTAGATCATAAATGAATTAATGGATTTTTTTAATCCAAACAAAAGTTTGTCCAATCCATCCATTTGATAGGCTATCAAGTTTTATCTTTTAAACCTTGTAATCAATAGGATGAGAAAAGATAATGCATAATATAATATGGGACTATTTTTGCTCAATTTAAATTTTTGGAAGCATTTATGAGTTATTTTTATATATTTCTACCATATCAGTTTGGTGTTTCTGGACCATCATGATCAGTTCTGCTTAAATTATTCATCTATGCAGGTGCATTGATCTTTTGCTTATACTCATGATTTCAAGTTACTTCAAGATTTTTCTTACTGCCATGATGGTAATATTTGTAATGAAGAAATCTAAGTTGGTTCTTTCAGTTTTATTTTTGATCACTTCCTGTGCCTGTCTAATGTCTATGACGTTGTTAAATGCAATATATATCTTTAAAGTGTGTGTCTTTACTATAGGTCTGGGAGTTTCCATCTTCTGTGATCTTCATCATTGAATTATTTTGTTTATCATCTAATGCTGCGGCATTGAAAGGTTAGTAATCATGTTGCCAAATCCTTGGAGAAATCTGTAATTATAATCATTTAAAATGCAAGCATTGACTGTTCAATACCTCATCATAATTTGGCAATAGCAGTTGTCAGATTCGTAGAAAATTCAGTAACATGTATGGTATCCTTCATCCTTCAATTTTGTATATTTCATCCCCAACTTTTATAAGCCATTTTTTGGCTTAAGTTCTTTCACACATATGGTAGTGGGTGTATTTATGTTTTAGTTTGAATAACCCGTGGGTAGTAATGAAATTAATGTGTCTCATACAAGAATTAAGTCGGTGAATGGAACAAAAATAAAATGAAAGTATTATTTGAGTGTTTCACCTAACACGGGATTAATTATATCGTTTAGATTGTCAATCCAACTATTATTCCAGTCAAATGGATTGCATGTGGTAGTACAAACGTAGTCGTATGATGCAAATTAATAATTTCCTTTCCTATTTTTATGATCTGAACGAATGTCCACATGATCAAAACTGCATTTACTTTTGTTAAAGTGCTAACATTTGCTTTGCTGCATTTGTCACTATTTTTGGAAAATTGACTCCAGCATTGCTTGTTGTATTTTAAATATGATCATAATGCTTCTTGTTGAGCACTGATGAACTTTTTATTGTCAACTAGTGATGACCGAGTCAACTATGAGTCGATGTGTTTGGACATGCTTCAGTGCATATGCTATAAAATTTTTTGTCACTCGGATACTAGAGCTCGTATTGTTGGGGCAATTAATGCAAGGCTGGAATCAAATGACACGCTCATAATTAAAGCCAGCATGATTTAATGTACTGGAGCTCGTTTTCCATTCTCATGCTAATGTATTAGTAGCAGAATTTCTTGGCAAGTGTTTCTAAACCGTGTATATGCTCCTTGACATTTTATTTTTTTTCATTTCTTAAATTTAATTTGATGCTCGAACACTTCTAGCGTGTTCCTGAATGCTGTTATGGTACTTCTTAAATTTAGTCGTTTGCACTGCTTAACACGTAAATGATCATTCATTTCTTGGCACCTTTTTTTGCCATTTTGTACACTCAGGAAAGCATTTAGCGTAATCAAACTCAGCATTTTACTTTGTATGCGAAAAATTGTAAAGGGATGAAAAAGATTGTCCAAATTTTCATCAACTTTCTCTGATAACTTGGTCAGGCGCTCCTTTGTTTTTAAGCATTACTAATTATTCTTGTTATTTGTGTTTTATTGAATATTTAATATTTAAGAGTGTTTTATAAGTCATCTTTAATTTTGGACTAGTTTATAAGTTCGAACACAATAGACGTATTTGATAAGCGACTTTATCTTATTAACTTATAACATTTTTTCAATCATTAATTGAAATAACATTTTGAGCTTATAGCTTACAATTTTTTTCATTTTTGTTTTAAACACTTGATAAAATTTCTCATCTACTACTTTATGTAATATTACATGATTTATTTTGATATTATTGCATTATTTATATTATTTTAGGTTTTTAATAAAATATCTGATGGTTAAACAAAAGATAATAGGAGTTTTAAAAATAATAAGAGTTCAAAATTAATTACAAGATTTGATGATTATGCTTAATCTTTCTCAAGTGTAGCGATCTATTATTTTGAAAGGAATGAACAGTTGTAATTGTTTTGTTTTTTAATTTTTTGACACTTTTTTTTTACAAAAATATTATAATTTAATTGACCAAGGTTATAGTGTTTAAAATCAATTTTTTTAATATTTGAACAAGGGGTGGTGCGACAATAACAATGTGGTGGTGACAATTGACAACCTAGTGCGTGCTATTATGGATGCTTGTTACCATTGAGTGGGTGTGTGAATGGAAGATGTAAAAGATATAATGTGACATCGTTGAGAGTGACAATGTAGGTAAAAGGGTTTCTAAATAAAAAATAAGGTAGAAAAGAGATTTCAAGTAAATTAGTAAGGATTAAAATGAAAAAAAAAAAAGAGTAACTTATAAGTTATAAACTAGTTAAAGTAGCTTATGAAAATAAGTTAGAAATTATTAAAATAAGCTTGTATACCAAATAAGTTTATTTTTAGTCAAATCAACTTATAAACTACTAAAGAGGCTTGTCAAATACACAATATTAAAAAAGTTTTCTAGAAACATGTCATTTGACTTGCTTATACATTTGTTCAATAATGTATTTGAAACTTATATTTTGTCTTGACAGAAGTTTTGTTAACAAAATTCAAAAGGGGAAGAAGAATTCGTCTCAATTATTCTTGTATGTTTCATTTCTCTTTTTCAAAATTGATTCACTTTCAAAAGAAAATAAGAAAAAAAAGATATATATGTAAGAGATATTTTTAAAATGATAGTGTGTGAATTATATGACAACTATCGGTTAAGATAAGTTGGGTCTAGACAAAAAAAACATTTCATTTTATACAAATTAATTGATTCCAAGTTGGGTTAATTTTTATGTTTAAAACGATTCGAATGCAAAATGACCAACTTCAAATTATTTTTCAAGTTGGAGCATTAGATTGCGTAATTTTTTACTTTTTTATCAATATTTAAAAATTAAAAATCTATTAACAAAAAAAAAAAAAGAGTTTGGTTTGGTCTAGTTTGATGGATTGAAATTTTTTTTAACATGTGACCCAATTCAAACTAATCTAGTTACATTAAATTTTTTTTCGATTCAAACAAAATACCTTATTCAATCGGATTTGGATCCTCGATCTCTAGCACTCTTCTCTCCAATCTCTCCATCTCTTTATTTTTTTTTCTTTAACTCTATCATTTGACTTTCTCTCTCCAATGTTTTTGCCTTTCTCCTTTTACTTTTTTGGGTTGTAGAGACAAGAAGGCTAGAAAGGATCTGAGTTGCTACCCAATCTACTATTTAAGATTCAAGCTAGTCAAATTCATGAGTCTACCTAATTTTGTACCTCTCCATGTTATGTTTTTCATGAAGACATCACATATGATATTCATCTGTTTGTTTTACATTTAGTATAATTAATGTTAAAAAGGGAGGAAGTTTGTGTCAAGTAGAGGTGCTCATGAACTGACCCAATTCAATAAAAATTGATCCAAAAAATTGAAAGTCAAACAAATCGAAAAAAAAAACAATTTTTTTGTTGGATTGGATTAAATTTTGGATTGATTTTGAAAACCAATCCAAACCGAACTTATACATATGTATATGTTTTTATTTACATATTTATGATACCACTTATAATTGCATTTTTATTTCTTATATATTTGTTAAATTATCACATAACTTATATTTATTTACAAAAAAAATATATTTAAGTTGTGTAAATTTTTTTAATAATATATATTTGAAGAGTTATACTACTATTAGCTATATAATGATTTATAAATGAGATATTTCAAATTATTTTTAATTATGTTTATTATATATCTTACCATTTATTTAATACTTTTCCAAAAAAAAAAGTAAGACTAAAATGGAAAATTGATCCAATTCAAACTGTTTTAGATTGGATTGAATTTAAATTTTAAACCAAACTGATTTGATGGTAAATTAAGAAAATCTAAGTGATTGGATCAGATGTTTTTTCTTTTCAAAACTTATCCAATATAGTCTACGAACATCTTGGGCTCTCGATAATCAACATAAAACTCGTCAATGTACCTAACATGGCTCACTCACCACATGTTTTGTGTGCTAATGGTAGGTCGTTACCTAGAAGTAACGCATTGTATGACTTGAGTACAATGTTAAATTAGATATAGTCGTTGCATCAACGCTCAAATGTAGTGTTAAATGAGCAAGGGTCCTCACATTTTCTTGAACGAGTGTGGGTAAAGAAGCTAGTTTAGGAGCATGATTAGGTTTGCTACTTGGAATATTGGTACTTTGATAGGTAAGTCTTTTGGAGGTGATGGACACCATGATTTAAAGGAGGATTACCATTACATGCCTATAAGAGACCGAATGGCATGGAGAAAAAGTTAATGAGCTAAACCCTATAAGATTTAAACTATGGAACACAAGGAAAGTTAGACGAAAGAACAATGTATTATTGTGGACAAAGATTGGAAATAAAGTGTGGTGGATGTAAAAAGGATTCAGGACAAAATTTTAGCCTTAAAATTAATGGTTGCACAGGTGACCAATATCATTAATGCTTATACACCATAAGTAGGATCCAAAGAACTTATGAAAGAAAGGTTTTGGGGAGATTTGGAAAGGTTGGTTCATGGTGTTCCAACAAAGGAAAATATTATCTTAGGTGGGGATCTAAATGGATATGTTGGTAGAGAAGCAAGGCAATTCACAAGAACTTGTGATGGTTTTGGTTTGAGTAAATTACATTGACATCCCCTAAAGTTTTTTCAAATTGCACATAATCTCCATACTTTTTTAATGTTTACAACAACTTCTCTTATAAGGGGGTACATGATGTAATATTTTTCAAACAATTAAAGGGGTTAGTATAATGTATAAAGGATGTCAGTGTAATGTTTTTCAAACAATTAAAGGAGTTAGTGTAAGGATAAAAAAAAGGGAGATATCGTGTGCAATTTGAAAAAATCTCAAGGGATGTAGTGTAATTTATTCTTTTGGTTATGGAGAACTAAATGAGAAAGAACAATTTATTATTCTGGTGCTTAGCACCAATGCAAAAATTAGCAAATCGCAAGGGACGCGATTCTGCACGTCCTAAGGCCATTCATGGCCCCCAAACACACCAATCACTCCTGAAACACTTCTATTACACTTCTAAACACCTAATCTACTTTATAAGCTCCTCAAACATACATAATACCTCTAAAACCCATCAAATCCCTAACTTAGGCACAAAGGGGGGGGGGGGGGGGGGGCGGGCGGAAGGAGGACTAAGGGGTAGCCCTCACTTTTAGGGACGCATGGAATTGAGTTTTGAGGCTTGAGTTCTCCGATCTCTACTCCTTCTCTTTCTCTTCCTCTTCTTCTTCATTTTTTCCTCATTATTTCTAACTTATCTCTTCTTCTATTTTCTGACGGCTAAAAATAAACTCTCTTTTTCCATTCCCTTTTCATATTCTTATTGATTTCTAGCACTAGGGTATTATTATTAACAATAACAATAATAATAATAACTCATAGGGCGTCTTTTATCAATAACACATTGAAAGTGTCCTAATAAGGGCTTTCTCATGGTTTATTTCTAGTTCTCGAAATTTGGAGTGTTATAGTATTAATTCTTGATGTTTGTTTTAAGAGGCATAAACAAAAAGTCCTATAAGTTACAAATCTAAGAACTAGGTGGTGACAGCTTAAGAGAGCTTTACATTTGATTTTTAAGAAGAAATTATTGAAGAAGGTAATTGGAAATTACAAAGTAGTGCTAAACTTATTCAAGATGAGATGCTTATGAAGATTAAGAAGGTTGATAAAGCAATATTGGATGAATAAAAAGGTTTTGAGCTAAGAGATAAGGAATCTTGGTGGTGGAATTAGTGAAAGTATTCAAGAAAAAGGTAAGAAACAAGAGATAGTGCTTTAAAGCCTTACATGGATGCAATAATGCTAAAAATTTGGCAAGGTATCAAAATGCTAGACATGAGACAAGGAAAGTTGTAAGTGAAGCACAATTTAAAGCTTTTGAAGAGTTTTACAAAGATCTCGAAAAAA
Source organism: Spatholobus suberectus (assembly GCA_004329165.1). Classification (NCBI taxonomy): domain Eukaryota; kingdom Viridiplantae; phylum Streptophyta; class Magnoliopsida; order Fabales; family Fabaceae; genus Spatholobus; species Spatholobus suberectus. Next base: position 26,777,718 of record CM014732.1, on the reverse strand, counting down.
AATTAATAGAGAATGTAAGCTTGCCAAACATAGAGAAAGTAAAACAAGATATTTGGATAAAATAAAATGTATTAAGGATGAAAGAGGGAGATTTTTTGTCACAAATCAAGATATCAAAGAGAGATGGGAGAATTGTTTTTATAAGCCTTTTGATGATGGATAAGGATCGACTCATAATATAGAATGACTACAAATGTAAGAGAACGGACAAAATTTGCCTTACTACCATAGAATTTAGGTTGGAAAGATAAAAGAAGTCCTTAAGAGGATATACAATGGTAAAGTTGTTGGTCCAGATGATATTTCTATTAAAGATTGAAAGTGTTTAGGAGAATAAGGTTTCATTTGACTCACTAAGCTTTTTAACAAAATTTTTGAGATCTAAAAAAATGCCAGATGAGTGGAGGAGGAGCACTTTGGTTCCTATATTTAAGGACAAGCCAGATATTTAGAATTGTATAAACTACTACAAAGGTATAAAACCTATGAGTCACACTATGAAATTATAGAACAAGGTGATTGGATATAAATTAAGAGAAGAGACAAGTACCACAAAAAATCAATTTGGTTTTATCCCAAGAAGGTTGCAACAATAGCCAATTATCTTTTATGGAGGTTAATGTAAAGGTATCAATGTAAAGAAAGAGACTTACAAATGGTTTTTATTAATTTGGGAAAAGTATATGATCGAGTGTCAAGAGAAGTGTTTTGGAAGATTATTTGGAAAAGAAAGGTGTTTGCGTGGCTTATATCTAAGTTATATATGGACATGTATGATGGCGTAACTAATAATGTGAGAATTTTAGGAGGTAAGACTGAGGACTTTTCTATAGGGATAGGATTACATCAAGGCTTAGCCTTAAGTCCTTTTATGTTTTAATCTAGTCTTGGGTGTGCTTACCAAGGTCATACAAAAGAATGAAAAGATTATCCCTCATTGCATGTTTTTTTCATTTGATATAATTTTGATTGAGGAATCAAGGGAAGCAATTAACCTTAAACTTGTGCTTTAGTGACAAACTTTAGAAATAAAGGGATTTCGCTTATGTAAGAGTAAGACAAAGTATATGCATGCAATTTTAGCAAGAGACAAGAATAAAATGACTTGGAAGTAAAAATGAGAAACGATTTCATACCATAGGTTTCAAAGTTTAAATACTTGGGATCAATATTACAAAATGATGGGAAAATTAATGAGGATGTCACGCACATGATACAGACAGGATGGTTAAAATGGAGAAAGACATTGAAGGTTATTTGACATCGCAAAATATCTATCAAAATCAAAAGGAAGTTTTATCGTACTACTATACGTTTGACTATACGCAATGGTAGTGAATGTTGAGCTTTAAAAGGATAATAAGAGAAAAAGGTTGCAAAAATAGAAATGTTAAGATGGATGTGTGACCACACAAGAAATGAGAAGATATGAAACAATTGTATATGAGGAGATATGGTATGACATCGATAAAGGAAAAAATGAAAGAAAAATAAGTTAAGATGGTTTGGATACGTATAAAGAAAGCTACTAGAACACCCTTAAGGAGAGTAGATTGCGTGATTTTTAGTCATGTTGAAAATGGGGGAGAAGGAGACCAAGAAAGATATTAGACGAAGTTATTAAGAGAAATTTCATAGTGAATAATATCTTTGAATATTTGGTTTTTTATCAAACTGAAAGATGTCGTATGATTCATGTAGTTAATCTAACCTAATATGATAAAACTTTTGTTGTTTTTATTTGATGTTAAAAAGTGTTTCTAAAAGAATCAAAGTTAAAGAATTGATTTGTGTTTGAAAAAAGTAAATGACATTTTAAAGTGAGTTATAAGAAATTGATTTTATTTACAAATACTTAACGATTGTCAAAATCAAAATCTTAGTTGAAAAGGGATTTAAAAATCGCAAATCATTTTATCTTAACTTAATGTGTAAAATTCTACTAAAAATATATTTTAATGTGGAAGCATGACAATATAATTAACTGATTCACCTAATAATACCACTAAAATTCAAGTAAGAATGTTGATATTTATTTTGTAATTATTGTATTGTTGATATTTTAATTTGACAGTGATTATGAAAAAAAAATCAAAAAGAAGAATAGAGAAGCCACCAAAACTTTACGAGTTGTTGTGTTTCAAAAAAGGGTATTGTTATTTATACACCTTTTTCCTCTAAGTTTACATCCCATATTTTAATTTTTATTTTTGAAAAGACTTTTTTATTCTCACGTTTTTCTTACCCCTTCCCTTTTAAAACTTTTTCTCACCCCTTTCTCTTTCCCACTCGCACCACACCTCCCGTCCTCACCAATATGGGTGTAAATGAGCTGAACTATTTGTGAACTATTTGAGTTCGATTCGTTAAATGCTCAATCAAGCTTATTTGTTTAATTAAATAAACAAACTCAAGCTTGAAATTGAGCTCAATTATTTAAATGAGCCAAGCTCAACCTTTATAAGCTTGATGTTAACTGCTCGTAAATAGCTCATTTATAATGAAGAAGATTTTACTAGTTTTTGTTATTTATATATTTATTATGAAAATATGTAGAACTTTGTTGAGATCATTAAAATTAGGAGGATGTATTGGATTGAGATTTTAAAGGATTTTAGAAGACTTTTTTTGTGACAAATGGTATTCAATCAAGACTTTTTAATGATATAAATAAGTTTTGTAGTATTCAATCAGGATTATCAGAATTTTTTTAAGAGGGTAACAAAATCTGGTAGTATTCAATTGAGATTTTTTACGACTTACAAAAAATCTTATGGTATTCAAAAACATGAAAATTTTGTGGATTTTTTTGTACAGTGGATTTCATGTGACTTTTTAGTGGGATGTATAAATGCAATACCTATCCAACAATCCCACACAAACCCTTAAAACTTTTCTACTCTTTCATTTTTTTTTTCTACCATTGCCAGACTTTTCTTTCTCCTATCACACATAATTCCTTCTCTCTTTGTTGAAGGTGGTATGGACACTGATACTGTACTTGGTTATCTCTTTCTTCTAATCCTACACACCTCTACAATTAGGTAAAAGACATTTTAGTTTGCTTTCGTCAACTTGTTTGGACAAATTCATTGTGTACATAAAAAAAAATGTCAAAAACGCATAAAAAAACCCATGCATCACCAATGTCAATCACACACTCACACACTGATCCCAACATAAATCATAGGACTTCGTTTTAGCTTCGAATAAATTAGTGTGCTCTACAATGTGGGTTATGTGGATTGCATGTTGCCTAATATTATGAAGAATTTTTTCCCTCATAAAATTATTAGGAAGTTCAAACTTTTTTTTTCTTCTCATGGTGAAGTGCTTTATATGTTTGTTCTTGGACACTCCTTATTGTTTAGATAACAATGGCATGTGCTTATGGATCAACAGTTCTTTAATACTAAGCAAGCACTATATGACTTGTTACGAGATTGAGGTATTAAAAGGAACCTTAGACGGTAAAGAAATGGTTAGACGATAAGTAATAATTTGTTCTATGTATTAGAAAACAAATGTTTTTATTTTGACTACATTAGTAGGACATGAAGTTGGAATCAATTAGTTATTCAAAGATTAGAAAATTTGTATTAGTTTTACTTTTTTTTTCATCCAAACCTTATCATTTTTTGGTTATTTTTTCATTGACTCTTGTAAATTTGAATGGTTTCTAAAAATTCATGAGCTTCTTTCAAATCTTATAAATCTATATAGTCCTTTCAAATCTTATAAATTCTTATGATATAAATATATTAAAATCCAAACTACAAAATCTTGACTATAAAAGTCTTTTAAAAAAATCTTATAAGTCATTACATTCTTACATAGTCTTTTAAAATCCACAAGACTTTTTTTATGTCAAAATAGTCTTTTAAAATCCTAATCCAATACACCCCCCTTAATTTTGAACTTTCTTTTTTGTAGTATTTAAGTTATGAATTTTTTTACTAGATTATAAGAATGTAATAATCTAGAATATTTAAATTCCACTTGTTGCATGTTAAATACAAATTTCTATATTTAAATTATTATCTAGTATTAAAATATTTATTAAATACTAAATTGACAAAATTAAAAAATAATTTAATTTTTTATAAAAGCAAAATAATTAGGTTATAAATAAGCTAAACAAGTCAAGTTCAAGCCTTTTTTTTTTTAATAAGCTAAGCTCAAAATCTTAGTTTGACTCATTTAAATAAATGAGTCAAACTTGAGCAATCCATTTTTTTTTTTCACAAGTCAAGCCTAAACTTTAAATACTCGGCTTAGCTTGGCTCGACTCGTTTACACCCCTACTCACAAGTAATCTTTGCGGCCTTTTTCTCCTTCTTCCTCTCTCTCGCCTAAGTTTGTTTGCATCTTTTGATGAAAATTAGTTTTCGTAATGTTATGCTTCTGCTGTATATCTCAATAAAATCTTGTCAAGAAACACAATGAATATGTATTTGTACTTTGTGGATAGGAAGGAAAGTATAAACAGTACAAAGATGTGCTAACCTGCAAGTCCACCAGAACCAAGAAATGTGATTGTCCCTTTAGACTGAAAGGGAAGTATGTAAAAAACATCGGATGGAGACTTTCTGTACTTTGTGGATTTCATAACCACGATGTGGTTGAAACATTGTTGGGTCATGTATATGTAGGTCGGTTGAGTAGTGAAGAAAAATCTCTGCTAAATGAAATGACTAAAAACATGGTGAAGCCTAATTATATTTTGTTGACAATCAAAAGCCAAGACGAGACGAATGTTAGCACTATCAAAACCATATATAATGTACATTAAAAATATCGCCGACATCAAAAGGGTTCAAGAACTAAAATGCAACATCTAATGAAGTTGATGGAATGTGATGAATATGTCTACTAATACAAAAGAGTAGATACTGAAAATGTTGTCAAAGATATATTATGGTCACATTCAGATACTATCAAGCTTTCAAATGCATTTTCCATTGTGTTGATTATTGATTCCACCTACAAGATGAACAAATATCGACTTCCATTATTGGAAAGTGTTGCGATTACTTCTACAGAGATGACCTTTTTTGTGGCATTTTCTTATTTGGAAAATGAGCGAATAGATAACTTTACATGGGCATTAACTAAGGTAAAAAGATTGTTTGTAAAAGATGATCTTTTGCCTCAAGTTATTATCACTGATAGGGACCTTGCCTTGATGAATGCATTGCAAGATGTTTTTCCAAGTTCAACCAAATTGTTATGTCAATTTCATATTGCTAAAAATGTCAGAGCAAAATGCAAGATGTATATAAGTCCCACAGAGAAATGGGATAAGGTGTTGGATGCTTGGAATGAGTTAATGCTATCTCTTGATGGATATGTGTATAACCAACGCTTGACAAGCTTTGAGGAGATATGTGCATGCTTTCCTTTCTTCGTTGACTATGTGAAAAATAGAAGGTTGATACCTACCTCATAAAGAAATGTTTGTCATAGCATGGATAAATTAGATGATGCATCTGGGAACTACAACAACTAATAGCTATTGGTATTTACTTGTTTATTGGCTTGGAATATGTTATATGTTATTTATAACAATGAAATTTTGTTGACAAATGTATGTGTTTCCTAACAGATGAGGGTGCACATGTAAGATTGAAAATGTTACTCCGAGATAGCATGAGAGACTTATGTAGTTCTTGGGATGCAATGAATAATATGCTCATATTATAGTACACTGAAATATAGGTGTCATTTCAGAAAAGCATCAATGTATAAGAACACAAGTTTAATAACATATTCTACTAGCAGCTACGAGGCTTTATATCAATAGAACCATAAAACTTGATGTTTGATGAGTATGAATGTGTTGACATTGTTGGTGCTAATAGTTGTGCTTGTGGTTGCACACTTAGAACTACTCATGAACTACCTTGTGCGTGCGAACTTGCTAGATATAGTTTGATTTCATTTCATTGGGGTCCATTCATGTGCATTGAAGGAGGTTATCACTTTTTGCAAATGAAATCACTCACTGTTGGGGGACTTATTGCTTATACATGAGGTCGATGCATTGCTAAAGCAGCTTTTAGAATTTAATGTGTCTAGAAAAATCACATTGAAGACTAAAGTCTGTAAACAAGCATTTTCGAACACCACTTCAATGTGTCCTCCTATAGAGAAGGTAAAAACGAAAGGAGCACCAAAGTCTAAGAAATTCACTAACTTCTTCCTTCGATGTAGGAGTAAGTTGATATAATGTACACAGTTTTAGATAGTTCATCACCTCCTAGCATGCCTCGTAAAGTTTTTCGTGACACTAAACGTAAAAAATGTGTGCCATTTATAAATAAATTTATAATGAGTTGCATATATATATATATTGTCCGTACTATTGACGTAAGATCAGAAGGAAATTGTAGTTACCAGGCAATTGCAACTTTGCTAGGTAAGAGGGAGGAGCCTTGGCCCTTAATTCGTGATGACTTGATTTGAGAACTTCAATGGTGGCATGTTGAATATGCTTAACTCTTTGGTATACAACAATGAGTGATTGAACTTAAGACCTCTTTGTATGTTGGCCAACACACAATAGCAAGTCATGATAAGTGGATGGTCATTTCCAACATGGGTTATGTTATGCTAGTTGGTATAATGTCACGTTGGCCACTTATCCAGGCTGCAAAGCTGGACATTTTTTTTGCTTAGGAGTTGACCCTCACTTGTTGGACATCATCGACTTATTGTTATTGGAATTGTTCACGGTTGTCATTTTGTGCCAGTATGCATTTTCCAATTATTTTGTAATTTAACATTGTAAGTATGTAAATGTATTCATTAACTTTATAGAATTGTGTCTTCTTCGAGGTTTATTTAAAGGATAGGGCTCCTCTACCTCATGTTGCACCACAATGGCATAGATACTGCAATAACGACACTCATTCATAGCAAAATTTATACTTGCACTACATACAACATTTTAGTTCCTTATTTCTATCTAAAAGAAATGAATATATAGTAGATATTATTAGAGACTCATTGTAATCATATGATCATTTATTTTTTCATAGCACACAGACTAATTATTGTTATACTAATTTATTTTATGATGATCAATGTAATGATATTGATTTATATTTTAATAGGTTGATACTGGTTTTAGTTTTGTTTTCTGCCTGCTTTCTGTCTCTCTGATAAGTAATCTGTTAAGATACATGACAGAAATACGTTTCCGTTTTGTATTGAAATTCAATATAATATACAACGGAAACGCTTTTTGTTGTGTTAGAGTGGGTGCATCCTCCAACCATAATAGAAACACATTTTTGTTGTGTATTGTGAATAACGAAAACGTGTTTTTGTTATGGATTAAGGACACACCCTCTTTAATACAACAAAAATGTATTTCTATTGTATACTATATACAACATAAATATGTTTCCGTCAAAAGATGTTTTTGAGAAAAAAAAAAATAACTAACACAAGTTGAGATGAAAAGAGCGAAAAGTTGGTGGAAATAGCATGGCCCGTTTCGGAACTGCGAACACTAGCAGTAAGAGGATTTCGAGAGTAGGGTGACAGTAGCCGCCTCAGTAGTTGGGCTTTTCTTCGCTTCACTTTTTTTTTATCAAGGTGGGAGATTAACTGGGTGTACGACAATTCTTCACCAAATTTTGTGTCCTTTAGACAATGTCAAAAGGAGACTTCTGGTTCTTTTGCTTCCGAGAAGCATATATTCGATGTTACATTGTCTAATGTTCGTTTCGAATTTCAATATTGACGTCTTCAATCAAACGATGATCATGATTGTTTGTGTTTTTGCTCAATTCGTCACGTAATTACTCGTGTTCCAATGGCCGAAGCTTCCTCCTAGTTCGCACCAGTTGTGCTACCGCAGAGGGTAGGACAAACCTTTGCTTATTGGTAAATCCTACATGGTCCAATGAACTTGTCACTTCCTCGAAGTAGTTTCGTTCAAGTTTCACCTAATGAATTTTAAACGTGAAAAAGGATGCAGGGTCACACTAGTTATAACAAAATCGACAAAACTAAGGGATAATGAATTTTGTCATTTTTGCTGTTTTCTTACCATTTGTGTTTTACCAAACGAATGGAATAAGCATTTTTCACCAACCCAATTACTGTCGAGCCATCGTTTTTTGACTTTCTTTCCACAAGGAACTTCCAATGAAAGCGTAGAAATTAAGCTCTCTACTTTGTATACAATTTTTTTTTTCTCCCCACCCCTAAAAAAAGCTTATGAAAAGTTAATCATAAAATTTACTCTAAGTAAAACCGCAAATGGTATGTACCAACTTGGTGATTGCCAGTTTGACGTGGCATATGATTAATATTCGTAAGGGAAATTGCTGAAAATGACAGGGTCAAATTAAGGCGTTAGACTTTAAGGAAAGGAAAGATCATGATGAATGATAACAAGGGTAAATTTGTGTGTAGTTGCAATCACACTTCTCTTGCCTTTATTTGCCCTTTTCTTTGAAAACAAAACAAAGCAACCAGATGCTATGTATACCCACCGAGTGTCGGCTTGTCGGTGTTGAAATCCGAGTAACAAATGTTAAGAATGAAATCGAAGTGCTTCTCTCTCTTTCTGCTCGTTTCTGGTGACGAAAATCTACACAGTTGATTGAAACATTGTACTGCATTAAGGAAGAGGTTAGCAACACGTTTTTGATTAGACAAAGTTTGCGTTTCACTAAAAGGAAAATGATTTATGAACAACAAAGTGGCACAACAAAAAGTTATCCTCTTTAATTCTGAGATGTATTTTTGAGATGCAAGTCATATTAAAAAAATAAAAAATGGGAGATAAAAATAATTATATGTAGTATTACATAGACTGTCAAATATTTTATATTCAAATAATGGAATTGATACTGAAACTTATTCTAGTTTTAGAGAGAGTTAAATGCAATTTGAATAATAATAAAATATATATTATCATTCTTATACTTGTTAGCTCTTTCTTTTCGTGCCAACACAAATATACAATAGTATTCGTCTACATACACGCCCATATATACATATACGCATGTTTGTATAAGATTCTGAAACAAATATTGTTTTATTTTTTAGATGAATTTACCTATATTGCTCCTGGGTTAAAGATGGTCAAATTGCAGGAGGAATGAAAGAAAGGCATAAAAAAAAAGGGACTATTCCGGATTCAAACATTTATTAGTTATCACTATAAACAAGCATGCAACATTAATGCAAAAAAAATGGACCAAAGACAAGCATGCCTAGACTGTGCCTGTGCATATAAGGAGAGAATTGCATAGGTAGCTACTAGCTACCAAGTAAAATTACACCGATACAGCACATCAGGGCCATGTTTGGAAGACAAGGCCAACATCACCAGAAGCAGCATTATCGCAACAGGCACGAACATAAGTATCATTGGTGGCGGAGGCAGAGGTGGCAGCAGCATCGGCAGAACTAAGAGTGCTGTGGTCAGCACCACCATAAACATGATTGATTTAAACCCAAAAAGCCTTATCATAAATGCTGATGATATGCTTATGAATATCTTGTTGCAGTGAATCAGCCAAATGCTCATCGATCCACCCCAATTGAACAAAGCAAAGCGTTGATCCCCTCCTCCTTTGTGGTCTTAATTCTGATCAAAACCCAAATGGTGTTTTATTATTTTGATTTGAAAGGGCAAAAAAGATGAGAATTTGTCGCGGCCTCTCTCTTTTATTTTCTTATAGCACTGTGTCACTGTCCAGATTCCACCAAAGAGGCGTATTTTTGTAGTTATTGATAAAATATGGCAGCCATCTATTTTCTTTTCTTTTCTCAGACTTTCCTAATTTTCTGGCATTCTCCAATATGGCAGCCAAGCTCCCTTTCATAGCAAAACAATTATCATGTGGATTTCCTTTTGACTCACATTAATTGAAATCGCGCATGTGCATTTCTTTTAATTTCTTTTGTTAATGGCAAGTTCATGCATCGATTAATGGCAAAATATGGTGATGAATTAACACAATTTATACAATTAGCAGTTACCAAAATTGGAGTATTATGCGAGACTTGAGAGACACATTGCACCATCCAATAGATGGAAATCACCCACATTTCATTTCCTGTCTCAAAAAAAAATAATGCTAACAATACACTCTCTGACACACTCTTTTAAATACACTATCTCTTTTTGGTTCAATTTTTTTGAAAATTACAAAAAATTGTGAGTCTCGTATTTTATTTAATAATTCTCTCATGATTTTATAGTTTTTAATAAATTTTAACTTATTACAGAGCGAGTATTAAAAAGAGTGTGTTGCTAGCACTCTTAAAAAAAGAATTATACATGGTTAAAAAAATAAAGACAAGAAAGGAAACACATAAAGGAGACAAGTGATTTGGGTCCCCATTCAATATAGCTATATTTATGGGTTTTTTACTTTGTATATCTCAAAATTGAGTTCTTAATTACTGCACAAATGAGAATGACAAGAAAATGTGTCCACAAAACTCTCACCTTTTGTATCTAAGGAGTTAGTCTAACGATACTCTATTGTCAATTTGGATTTTGGACACCCTTATGTGCATTATTTCAAGGTATGTGTAGTTTTGAAATTACACCTGGCAATTGATAGGACCGTAAGATTAATATGAATTCTGAATCATTTTTTGATGTAATAGAGTGAAGACTGAAGAAAAAAAAAATAACTTTCTCATGTTAATCACTCATTTGTAACTTGATGAGGATTTAATCAAACATTTAGCAATGCCAATATTACAAAATGTGGTTTGACTTGATATAATTAATGTTGTTAGAATCACTCAATGACAATACATAAACAATAAAAAAATAATTATAATCATAAAAATCTAAGAAATTAGTTGCAAATATTAAAATAATCCTGAATTTTCCTTTATCTGGCTTCAAATACGTACACAAGTCCCTAATGTAGCAACCAAGTACAGCTACAAATTAAAGTTATCAACTTAATTAATTACAGCCTACGCGCTAGGTTGAGGAAGACCGTAAAAATCTAGGAAGCTGTGAAAAATTTAGAAGAAAAAATAGAAACAGGAGAGTTATCACTGGTAACATGTTTTTCATAATCAACCGGTGGAAGAAGCGCTGGTAACCGCGTGATGTTACTTCTGTTTTTCATTCTTTTTTTGGGGTCTGTTTTTCAATGATAAAACAAATTTTTAATGATAATGAAAAATGTTTGGGTCTGTCAAACAACCACATGACCATCGCAGGCATGTAGAACTGTCTGAGAACGCTCCTCTACAGCCCAAAATGATGCCACTCCATGGAGAAGCTCATCAGGCCGTTAATCACGGTCTGATCCAACGGTCATGATTAATCCACCAAACATAGGATCCTATCTCCTTAGGACTCAAGGATACAGAGGTACGAGCCCATATAACAGATCCTGTTCATGTAAAGTCGTGAACACATAACTCATAGTTTCTTAAATAAACGCTTGTATTTTGTAGAATACTGCCAACGTGGGACTAGCGTCATGTCCCTTGTGACATGTTTCTTAGAAGGTATCTCCTATTTTCTAACAGAATTGACTAGAGTATTGCACAAGCATGGATACAATCTTCCCGCCACGGTGTTTCCTACATAACAGAAGCATCATTGATCCCAAATCTTCTTCTTTTCTGGAAAAAATAAATACTGGATAGAGGCTTTGAAAAGGTCTTATTATGCTTGATTTCATCACCGCATGATTATAAAACAAACACCCTTCAGGTGGCTAGCCCGCAGGGATTACTTTTGGCGATTTGATGTGAACCATATCCAGACTGAAGTAGAAAGAGGCCTAAACTGGGTGCACGAAAAGGATCAACTCTAATTCCAGTACCCATTTCAAGCAAGGGGCACCTAAGTTAGCCAGGTAGCTGATTTGAACACTTTTCTTCCCCATATTTTCTTTTTCTCTACTGGCTATGATGAGAGTGGCGACAATTGCTTGATTACTTTATTAACTTCTCCGGATTCTTAGCAATCATTTTGATTCTATTTCTTTCATTGTATTGATTACTTTAAGGACCTAATTGGATTGACATTTGAAATTGCACAGCGGGAAGTTTTTGTAGATATGCTAATTTTAATGTTAGCTTTCCTTAAAATAGTGAATAAATTTGTAAACAGACTTGGGGTTATGTAGAACATAATATGACTTACATAAGTAATAAACAAAGGAAAAATGAAAACATAGTTTTCAGGTGTAGAAGCATCACTATAACAGGTACAAGGGGAATTTAATCTATGAGAGGTACGAGCCTATAGAACAGAACCTGTTCAAGTAAGGTCGTACCCTTACACCTCAGCGTTTATTTATATAAATGCTTGTGTTTTGTTGAGCACTCCCATTTTCTGATATTACCACTTATAGGAATTGGTTTTTGTAGAGAGATACGGATATCCCTCTTTTCCAACTCATGAATCTTTTGCTTGAATATTTAAAGAATTTTCAAAATTTGCTTGTGCACTTGGTTATTTGGGTTATATTACACATTATTCGCGTACTCTCATTCCTGAATATCCTTCCATAATCTTTTCTTTGATTGGCTTTATAATCCGATTTTGATTCTGAACAGCTCCTTTAACAATATTATGGTGAGACATTCATGAACTAATCACAATTTTGATCAACAGTCTAATGTCTTACATCCTCTTTGATCCCCATACTTTTCTCATTGATCTGTTAAATTAATTATCATAGTTTCTCTGATTCTGCTTTTAGAGTTCAAAATTGGATTTCTAATTTGCCTTAAAGCTATAAATCTAAGGAAGTTCATTATTCATCTTGTCAAAGAGTTTAAACTTTTCTGGAGAATGGATGTCAAATTTTTATGGTCTCGTAATCTGACTTGTGCAGAATATTTGATATCCAATTTTTGGGTTCCAGATCCAATCAGCATGTCATTATGTTTTATGATGACCATTTGCTTATTTATGATTGTCAATTTTGAGTGAAAATTTTGTGCAGGATAACGCACTGAAGATTGCTGAGTTCCTTGCATCCCATCTCCGAGTGAAAAAAGTGAACTATGTTGTTTTGCCTGGTTATCTTGGTTGTGATTTACACCATTCTCAGGTATAGTATAAATTGAAATTTAAGATTGTTCCTCCTATATGGCCACTGTTGATTATCATATATTCATATGGTCTCTGGGTGCAGGATCTGTGCTTAGCTTCTTGACAGGTTCATTGGCACTTTCAAAGCATTTTGTTGAAACTACCAAATACTTCAGCATAACCATCAGCTTTGGCAATAATTCTTCCACGTATTGCTCTAATGAAAGAATATTCAGCTGGTTATACTAAAATAACATAATTATTTGGCAGGTTCTCCGGGATATCAGTTCTTCAATGACAATACAGATTGTAGGAAGTTCAACAGTTATCTAAATAGACATTTTGGTTCAATTTAATATTTGAACACCAGTTTTCTCTCCTCTCTTATTGCACGTACTATGTTCAATTTAATATCAGATCAGTATGGCGTTCCAATGGCAAAGCCAGGACTCTAAAATCGGAATGATAGAATTAGAGTAGCTTTAACATTAATCAAATGATAGAATTAAAACATCATTATTAATCAAAACAATTATTGCTTGGACATTATTAGATTTACCTTATCTGATAAAAATCTCCACGATGCAACTATAGAATTTTATGTGCATTGATTGATTGAAACTACATTAATTTAGTTCGAGAAATATCCATAAAATTTTAAATGAGATAATATTTTTGTGTGGTGATTTTAATTTCCTGTCAGTGAAATTAATCAAAGAGTAAAAAGAATTAAAAGAAAAAAAGAGGGAAAGGAGGTTCTAAGTTCTAACATAAATATCCACTGATGTACAAACATAATGGTAGATCAAGGGTATAACCACCTCATATTCTAGGTTCTTTGAACAACGAGCACTTACCTTTCTCATTTAGGTGTGTAAAATTTGGACACACTTTTTTTTTATTTTTGGAGAGGTTAAACCCTCTTTTAATTTAGTTTTCTAGAACATTCCTTTACAAAGTTTTGATGTGTGCGTGTGAATGATTGTATGGAGAGGTTGTCGCTGACCCTGTTGACCTTGTTATTTATGTTGTTGGCAGGAAGTGTGAACTGCGAAGTCCCTTACCAGCATGCCCTGCATATCTACTACAGTTCGTACGTGAGGCCAGAGGTTTAACTGAAGATCTTGTGCGTATATCTGTGGGGATTGAGGATGTGAATGATCTGATTGCTGATCTAGACAATGCACTGAAGATCTTGACGTGTTTCGTACGTGCGTGTAACAAAATCGAAATTTCCTGTAATTTTGTTGTAGCGATTGTTATCCTCATCTGCAATAATAGTGGGTCATACAACATACAAGTTATTAAAGAGGGAGAAAGTATTGTCGTACGAGGATTGATAGAGCCTACTATTAATTTGTTATCTTGGTTCTATTTAGGTTAAATTAATTTATAGCACCATGAATTTTTAGGTAATTTTTAATTAGGTTTTTATATTAATTTTTTTAATTGAGTCATTAATTTTTAAAAAATTTTAAATAGGTCATTGGAATTAAATTATTGTGAATATTTCGTTAATTTAGATAAAATATTTCTTAATAAGGATTCAATAAAAAAAATAATATTGAGACTTAATTAAAAATTATCTAAAAGTTCAAGGACTTACTTAATAGTTTAACTTTATTTTTATTTTTTATCTTGATTTTGCCTTTGTTTTATTTTAGAGAAAAAGGAGAAATTATAAAAAGGGCAAAAAGCATATTTTAATATTCAAATTTTGTCGCATTATTATAATGTGACTAAATTGTATTTTTGATTCTCCTATAATTCTTAATCAACAATTTTGGTCTCCCTATTTTTAATTCTGCAATTTTAGTCCTCCAATTTTTAACAATCCTCAATTTTAGATTTCTCTATTTTTAATTTCGTGATTTTAGTCCTCAGATTTTAAAAATTTTCAATTTTAGTTTAACCGTTAAATGTCCATTTATTGACCGTTAATGTCTCAATGTTAACTATGACGTGACATTAATATATTAAATATTATTTGTCAAGTGTTCAGTCTAATGCCACATCATAATTAACATTAAGACATCAACAGTCAATAGATGAACATTTAAAGTTGGACCAAAATTGTAAATTTTTAAAATTTGGGAGAATAAAATTGCAAAATTAAAAATAGGTATGAAGTATTTACTAGTTTTGTCGATGACTAATTTTTGCGGTTTAATGAGGTATCTTCTCCTAACCATGTTTTTTTACCCACAAAACTCAAACCCAAGACTTTACAGAACTAACATAGTGTTAGCAAATTAAGGGTTAAATTATTTTGTAGGTCACTGAACTTTTAGGTAATTTTTAATTAGATCCCTGTAATATTTTCTTTAATTGAGTCCTTAATCTTTTGAATTTTTTTAATTTGGTCCTTGTGGCATACAACAATCAGACAAAAGTTAACCCTAGAGAACCAATTAAAAAAATTTAAAAGATTAAGGACTCAATTAAAAAAAATTAGTATAGAGACTTAATTAAAAATTGCCTAAAAGTTTAGGTCATACAAAACAATTTAACGTTCTATTTATCACTAAGTTAGGATTGAAGAAAGTTCTAAGGGAATTTTCAATTTGTAATGTAAATTAAAAAAATAAGCAAGTAAAAATGGAAATCGCTTTTAAGATAATCAATGGATATTGACTTCACTTAAATCTTTCCTTGTGTTTTTAGAAAATAAGATGAATTAATAAATTATAAATTATTACTTTTATCGGCTTAATTAATGATTCAGTTTTAAAAACATTTAATTAAAACTAGACAAACATGAGTGGTATTATTTAATTTAAAAATAAATAAAATTAACATTATGAAAGCTGGGGACGCTCCGCTGCATTAGTGTCTTAACATGTTCATTTATTTATTTAAACTTATTTCTTATTTTTTAGTACCATTTTGAGTTTTTAAAATAAAGTAATTATTTTTGGGAAAAAAATATTCCAGGCCCTTTTTGGGGTCAATTTTCAGGGTTGGATCCTTGAGTTTTCATTTTGGATTAAAAACAAATCATTCGGCTGTTGTCTAAGAAAACGAGTCCTACGCTGCAACGCAAGGGTCACAAAACATGTCACATGGCCTATTGAAAAATGTTAAATTCCATTTTACCCTTTGAACGTGGCATCTCCCCTGACCTCAAATGGTTATGAAATTACGAACCCAAAGCCTTATTCTGTTCAATTCGTGCGAAAGTACTTTCTCTTGTACCGTTTCATTGTACCATTCTCCCCACTGCAATGTGACCAGCATGGAGTAAGGATCTCATCTCCTTTGTTCTTCTTAAAACAAGTAAACCCAGCAAGTTATCTTTGGGGGCAGAATGTACTGTTTCCACATGTACATTTCTACAAAAAAAAAAAAAACATGTTCATCAATCACCATTAAACACAAACAAGCTTCCATGTAATGATGCTGCAATGGCTCACAGGCTAACAAACAGTACCTTTACTGGTTTGATTAGGAAATCTGTGCAATTCCTTTCCAAAAATCAAAATGATCAGTTGTTCAATAATTAATGTGCCAAACAAGTAGAATGATTAAAATAGAGGTAGGTCTGTCACGGACACAGAGGTACGAGCCTATAAAACAGATCCTATTCAAGCAAGGTTGCGACCATGTGCATCCCCCCTAGTTATATAAACTCATGTCTTAAACTAAACTCTTTCGATGTGGGACTATTATTATATTGGTGTCAGCGTCAGTAATAGTCACCTATTGTGGCTTTTCTTCTTCTTCTTCTTATTATTATTTGTTGATGGGATTTTGCTGAATGAGGTGATTCTCCTCCTTCAGCCTTTTTTTTTAACTCATCTCCAACCGCTTATAGAAAATATAAAGATTATTATTCCATCATCTTGGAATAAGTTGGTGAATTTGACTATATTAAAATGGTGCTTGAGATTTAAGACTCAGTTCTGGAAAATTTAGTTACATGGGTCCACGAAAATAATTACTCATGTCTTCTGTGACGCTGTTGATGGTTCTAAACCTTACCTTCAATATCCCTCTTAGGATTTGTGTACTATAGAATTAATTTTGAAAGAGAGTCCTACAAGTTCTGAAGAAGATAGGTCCCACACAAGCATGTGTATACACATTGCAGAGATATCTACCCACTACGGTTTTCGGTTAAGTGGCTTTAATAGTGCTCTTGGTTCCGGATCTAAGCAGCAAATTCTAACCTTTCTCACGCTTTTAGTGCAATGGTTCCCAAATATGTGCTTCTTGGTGCACAAACATTTCTAATATCAAGATGTTCTTTGGAATGGGTCATAGGCCATATAGATGATATTCAAGACTAGCTTATAATCGAAGGGAACAATCTTCAAGCGAGCAGAAGGAAAATGCTTGGTGCATCATACCAAGACTGACGTCACCTCACGTGGGACCAATTGCAATCACTATGACAAGTGCTCTTGAAATCTTTTTTTCCTGAATAAAATTGTAGGTATCGGATAGATATGTAGCTGAGCATTTTCCCCAAATATTATTTGATGAATGTGCTCTCAAATGGATAGAAACAAATTGATATCCATATCAATATAGAAGGACATTCCTCTGTTCTGTTTTGATGTTTTTTTATTGGGGATAAGTAAGCAATTAATACATCAAAAGCTAAAAGACAACTGTTGTTTTAACTATTCAGTAGGAAATAAATAATTATAAATCATAAGATAAAACAAGCATTACTGCGATCCGTTCAATGAACCCTTTCAATCTGATCGGATTAACCTTTTTAACATTTTAACCACATGTATAAATCAAGATGAATTGTTCCAGACACTCCTCTCGTAAGATCTGATTAGTTTGTACTTAATGCATATTGATGAATATTTATCCAAAAAGACAGGGAAATAAATAATTAGATGGATGTGAATGCTTTTGTGGTAGATTTAATGTTGTATTAATAACTGTTCTGTTTGAGTAATGAATTAGTTCACGCTAGCATGAAGTGCAGAAGAGCATCTTATCTGGAGTTTATGACTGGGGGCTGATTGGAGCTTTTCATAATTGATAAGAGTTTACAATTGGGATTCTAAATATTTTGTAAGGTGCTTTTTTTATATAGTGGTAGTCGCAGTAGCTAATTCATTATGTCTCTATAGCAGGTGCGAACCATTTTCAAGTTATCATATGGGAGCTTCTGATTCCTGACATTACATAGTCATACAAATTCAAACATCGCTCATTATCCACAAGTTGTAACAATAGATGGCACGATTCATCAAATCTCTGGGCTGACCTTTTTCTTCATTTATCACAATTGCCATTCGAGTCATGGACTTTTACTCTTTTAGAATGTCATTCTTCTTCAGTTTCTTAGCTAGCTATACTTACTATTACCAATAGAGGACACTAATATAAAGGAATCTAGCTAGTATCAATAAGGTTGAGGAATACATAGTGTCAAGAATCCGAAATGCAGCCAGAAAATTATTTTGTAATTTTAAAAAGCGGCCACAACTGAGGAATACTTCAGTTTCTCACGCTTTTGTAATTTTAAATGCGGCCACATTTTAAAGGGGGGGAAAAAGATGGAATTTGTTGTAATTTGTAGACTTTTGGGCCATCGCGGGGTGATTTGACTTTCAAAATATTCTTGTTAACAAACCACACTAAAATTTTGTAAAGGTCTTCTGCATCTGCTTTGTTCATCGCGTGATGGAGAAGTTTCTAAGCACTGTTTATCATACACGATTAGATTGACTGTTAGTCTGTGTCAACCTGTCAGGTTGTCATGTGGCTCTAAAAGTTGCCTATTTAAGTGCACACGGGTAAGTAATTCGAATCATTGTATTGTAGGGTGCCAAAATAGGTTGAATTTGAGGCTTGGCCCAATTAGCTCCAAATTTTGCATGGAATGGCTTTTGAAATTATTTTGGTCTAACTTAGTCCGGCCTACAAATTTATTAGCCTTAAACGGGTTGTCCTTGGTAGGTTGGTGAAACAAGTAAAATCTTATTATCTATTAGTTTAATATATGATTATTTAGAACATATATATATATATAATCTTCTATTAGTTTTTTATGATGATTATTATTATTATTTCTTCAAATAGATAAATCTCTTTTTTTTTCTTTTTTGGTTATTTTCTCTCATTTTCTATTAGTTGTTTTTGCACAATTTTTCTCGTATAAAAAAATTGAACTTGAGCAATACAAAAAATATTTTATTATTATATATACTATCTTTTCTTATTCATATCATATTCAATTTATACTTCAATATTGTTTAAAACAAAAGTAAATTTATAACTCAAATGCATGGAAACATTTTGAGAAAATTGGTGGGATCCTATACTTTTTTATGATGAGATTTTGTACTATTTTGTGATATGATGAACTTATGTTATTTTGTAATAAGTTTCTAAATTTATTTTTATTATATTGAGTTCATTTTTTTAAATGAACTTCATCAAGCTGTGACTTGTGAATATATTACCTATTAAATAGTTATATTTAATTTATTAATTTAAAAGTATGATATTATTATTATTATTATTATTAGTCATTAAAATAGTATAGTTTTTTAAGAAAATGATTATTTTACAAAAATGTTAGATATACATAGTTAAAATTTAATATTATATCATTTCTATTGTTAAGAAATAAGAAGCGAATTTGGAAAAATGAGTCCATGGACCAATTTATTTGGCGCACAGCTCATAGAGGGTTAGGCTGAGTTAAAAAGTTATTAGCTCACAATCAAATTAATCTGACTCAGCCTGACTCAAAAATATGGTGCCTCTCATGGGCCCGCCCAGGCCAGCAATTCATTGTGTGTGTATATATGTTTTTGCATTTTTTGTTTAGCTATATCCTTTTTAAAATTTATTTTTTAATTTTTCTATGTCCATTTTCAGTTTAGCTATGAATAGAATTTTTATTTTTATTTTCTCTACTACTTCAAACTTGGCCTTCATTTTGTCATTTAGGTTTCATTTTCACACTACACTAAATTTGTCCAAATCCAATTTGTCTATACTGTAAGAAATGTTAATGGATACAAACATCACATAGTTTATGCACATACAGATGTATAATTGATATTGTCTTAAGTATCTTAAAAGTTTAATATTAATAAAAGTCGACAATTTAGTTGATAGTTGGATTTTTAAGCATGTTGACAGTGGGTTTAAGTTTAATTCATGATTATGTGTACAGGAAAAAAAAATTGTTGGAATAATCAAAACTCATTCTAAAGATCCTTATGCATTGAAGAAATTCATCTTTACCTGTTGAATGAATGAATTACCTTTGGTCCACACATAAAAAGATTAGCGGCTTGAAGCTCACACACATATATATAATTTAAACATAAAAATGAAACTTATAATAAAATTCAGGGGTAATTTTATGACGAGTTTTAAACATATATAAGTTTTTATATAAATTTTTATGTGGATTGGAATAGTAACTAGAAAATAATTGCTAGTGTTATAAATTTCACTAGTTTAATTAAATAATATTTTCATCAATTTTATGTTATTTAATTAAATATTCATATACTTATTTAGTTATATGTATGCGCCTCAATTGATCGTACACCTTAAACAAGAGTTTCATTAATTCAGTATCTATCTTGACGATATATAGGCCAGGTTATATACGACACTCCTAAGCAACTCAATACCGATGTTTATTTATTTATTTATTTTAGGACAACTCAAATACCGACGTTAAATCCAAATAGTTTATCATAATTTTATTTTAATCAATCTATATTGAACATATAATTTTTTAACACATCTTTTCTAAAAGAAATTTATCCATGAAATTTTTTTTAATATTTTTTTTTTTACATTTTGTCTTTTCATTTTTTATAATGTTTTTGTTTCACTACTATTTTTTTATTTTTGTCTCAAATATTTTTTAAAATTCATCATATTTATGTCCAAATCACTAATGAAAAATATCTTAGTATTGGGAAACGGAAATGTGCATTTATATTTACATAGCATGCAATATTAACATATCCGTTAATAATTTTTTTAACTGTGTTAACCGTTAGGATAAATTTAGCAAATTTTAGAATTATTCGGGAGCAAAAAAATGAAATAGTGTTGTGTGACAAAAATTATACGTACAATAGAATGCAGAGGTTTGAATGACATGATATACTACAAAATAATAATCATGTTCATGTCAAACAGGTATTTATGTCATTTGATTTGAATATTCTTAAATGTATTTTTTAATTTCATTTTTTAAACTTGTTTTACTAATAATTATAAGGGTATTATGATAAATAAATAAATAAAAATATTTTATTGTGTTTGCATTAATTCATGTTAACTTTTAATTAAAATAATAATTTTCTCTTGAACTTAATTTTTGTATTTATACCAATTTTATATCTTATATACTTGCATTATAATCATTGTCGTATTTATAATTTTTAAAAGTTATGGTAATCATATGATGTATTTGTATATGTTTAGCCTGATATCCATGGTTATGCCCAGCCTACATCAAACAATAGTGATTACATGTTTTAAATCTCATAAAATGTGACAAGAAAATACTAGATAAAAAAATTGCCTCTAGTCTAGTTTCTAGGTAACCTGATAATTCATAGCAAAGGAATCTTATTTGACCTCAAAAGCTGATTGTGCTGGGAAAGTGCATGCAGACAAGGATACATCCTCAACTTTCCCACCTCAGCTGCAAGAATTAAGCTTGTGCAGATAGATAGACATAAGCAAGGTAAGTTTAATATCCCCATAAAGGAATGTATAGTTTAAGATAAGATATGAGCAAAGTAGAGAAGAGGGTAACAAGGTAAATCAAAGAGCCTTAGCAAACGTAAGCAAGACTTTGTAACATATGGGAGACAGAAACGAAGCTGATATGACAAGACAACACCGGCCATGTCTCCCCAATGCAACTCTCCTCTCTGCCATTCTTTCAATTAATATATGTTGATATATATAATATAATGCATGGCACTGCCGTCTGCTAGCTTCTTCTCTCCGCCAATTTCCTGTTCAAGGGTTTTAAGGATTCAACACTTCTGCCCGTGTTGTCGATTGTCACTACACATGAGGAAAACACAACGTACTACTTCCCTTCTTCCATAGTTAACTCTGTGTTTGTTAATTTATATGGCAATAACATGAGGTCAGAACATGATCAGTGTATTCATCAGATCATGCTTGACTTGACTAGTCATCATTATGTACAAAATTGTGGATTTCCGCGCGTGCGAGAGTTTGATCGTGCTTAATTTCATGACCCATTGGATTTGGGTCTGCTCCTTTATGTTAAATTCTAATCTAAAATCTAAATCCAGATTTGTCAATGACATGCAAGAAGAAAGAATCCTTCAATGAACGTTTGAAGCGTTGAATTCCGAGTTATTAGCTAAGATGGAAATAGTCAGCGCTGCTTTCAATGTTGTCCGCAACCAGCCATGTCTATTGTCTCATATGATCCACTATTATTTTTGTATACTTTAATTTGTTGAATTTAGGAGGCGCATAAGTATATCCTACTTGTTATTGCAGAATAATAAATCATAAACATTTCTATGAAGTTAATATTAATTATTATTTGAATAACAAATTAAATAAGATCAGTGCTCGCTTGATATACGAGGTTTGTTAATATATTTTCTTTATTTTTTTTCAAAAAATACATTAGCAAGTTATAAGTTTTTTAATATTATTTTAAAATTTATTGTTGGATTGAATTTTTTTTATCATATAAATCATTTCTACAAAATCTTATATTAATATAAATTATATAATAATTTCTTGATATACATTAAAATTGACATTATATGTGTGTGTGTGTGAATTTGCTAACGTACACACACTTATTCTTTAATTGGAGTACGTTAGCAATTTGTAACTAATATGTATTTTAAAATACATCCATGGTGTAGCTTATTAATGTACTCCAACTAAAAAATAAGTGTGTGTACGTTGGCAAATGTTTGCTTTGCTAACGTACACACACTTATTCTTTAGTTGGAGTACGTTAGCAAGTTATAACTATAATATATCTTAAAATATACTTACGGTATAGCTTGCTAACGTACTTCAATTGAAAAATAAGTGTGTGTATGTTAGCAGATTTCATATATATATATATAGTCAAGATCCGTTGACACCAGGTGTCAAAGTTAGTCAAATTACACCTTCAATAACTTTTTGTAGAATGCAAATTTAACCAATCTAAACGTTAAATTTGATGTTCTTATTAATTAGATTAAGTATATAAAATTTCATACAATTTCAAAATTATTTAATAACTCGTTACATCACTTTATTTTAACGTATAATATGATATTAAAATATATGTAAATACTCAATGTTAGATAACATATCTAGAAAAGTCCAAATGATGTGAAATTTGATATATATGATCTTGAAGATAATATCACACAATTCAATGGTTGAATTGGTTAAATTTGTATTATATAAAAAGTTATTGAATATGTAATTTGACTAATTTTATACCTGGTGTCAATAGATCTTGATTCATATATATATATATATATATATATATATATATATATATATATATATATATCACATTAAAGAACAGGCGCAATATTCCCCACTTGCCATTTGAGTTAATTCTTGCTATTCTTTCATGATTTCATCTAAAAATAGGTAAAGTCAAATCTTTCCTCTTTCTGGACATCTAAAAGCTCTGTGCTTTGCAAAAGAGATGGTGGACAAGATAATATAATTAATTATGGACAATAAATTGCAAAGGAAAGATTCATTAATTGTGGTATGTGTCTGGCAAGAAAGGCCCAATGTCAACTCAGCAATAAATTAGAATCTCTTAATAAA
This sequence comes from Spatholobus suberectus, assembly GCA_004329165.1. Taxonomy (NCBI): domain Eukaryota; kingdom Viridiplantae; phylum Streptophyta; class Magnoliopsida; order Fabales; family Fabaceae; genus Spatholobus; species Spatholobus suberectus. Next base: position 26,753,876 of record CM014732.1, on the reverse strand, counting down.
GGTTTTTTTTATATTATTAAATCTCTTAATAAAGTTGTATGTGATATTGATTGCTTTGCTTTGATTAGGAAATATCTGAACAGTGCGACATTTGATCAGACTTGTTATCTTTATTTATTAGATATTTTATAAGTATTGAAATAATGATTTATTCGTTGCTAATATCAAGTGTAATAATGATACTATAATAAAAATGTATTATAAAATTCCTTTTTAACTATACACAATTGTTAAGCGTTTTTTTTTTGTACCAAAAAAAGCCTTTTTTTATTAATATTTATATGCCACTGCATTGCACGTGGAATCTCATAAATTGAATCAGGAGAATTTCGATTTAGGAATAATATTAATGTTTTTATTTAAATATTATGTTCAGGATTTTAAAAGGAAGAAAAGAAAATACATAGAAAGGGAAAAAAATAATGTAATTCTCATATCTTGTGTAATTTTTTTAAATTCGTCTAATGGGATTTCGTTTTCTCCCTCTATTCATTTTTAAACACTTATAAAATGTAAATAGCTAATGTCGGTGGGAGTATTAAATATTTGTTACATATTTTCGCTAATTATTATATTAAATGTGGTATTTCTCTCTCTACCTATCATACATGTTTTGATATTGTGCTGTTTATTCTTCATTTAGTTAGTGGAACCAATTTGTTAAAATTGTGAATTGAAGGGTGGAATTAGTCTCATGATGCAGAGATTATTATTTAATTCGTTGATGATATGAGGGGGAAAAAAAGAAAGATCGTAATCCAAATACATATTTCACAATGAGCAGTAGTAGCCAAAACTAATAATTTTCTATGTATGCAGATTGGAAAATAATTCGAGGCTGCGAGTCTATAATTTATAGGGACTGTAGTTATATCTAGAGCTTTTTCTTTGCCATTTTCCCATGATACTGGGTGTCGTCCTATTACATTTCCTTCCTTAATGTGTTAAAATTTATATTATGAAAAATATCAATTAAACTCATTAATTTTCTGTTTCGATGCAAATATAAGCATATGACTTTTTTCTTTTTTTAAGATTGATCATGTTTAACAAAAGAGTGTCTTGCATTATGATCCTCCTAGTCAATCAATAAATAAACTCTGATTTTAATCCTTAAAATTGTAAGTATCACTCACTTTAATTCTAATTTTATAAAATATTATTTACTTTTGTCTATTTCATATATTAAAAAATAGTAAAAAAATGTAACAGAAAAGAATTAAAGTAAATAATTTTGTATAAAGTTAAGGATTATAGTAAGATGCTTATAATATTAAAAGACTGAAATGTGAATATAATTGTTGATCAAATAATTGATAAGAGAATAGAAAGTGATATTATATATTAAAAAAAGAGAGAATACAAAGTGAAACTCTTGTCAAATTAATAAAACATTTGATTATATCAAAAAGAAAACAAAGAAAAAGAATAACCATTGATTTGATTTAGAGTCCATTTGGATAAACTTCTCCATAAACACTTAGAGGAGAAGAAAAAAAAATAGTAAGCTTCTCTGAAAACTAAAATCAGCTTATGCAAAAGCTAATTTATAGAAGATTTGTCATATTAACTTCTGCAAAAACTAATTTTTAACTTATAGAGAAATTGATTTTAACTTATGGAGAATTTTTATTTTTTCTTATAAGTACTTATAGAGAAATTTATCTAAACAAAACTGATTCCTAGCTATCACAACTTTACATGTTGCGTGGGGAATTTTCCATGTTTTCTTGACCAGGAGTTCTAATGCTAGATTGAAAGTATATTTATTTATAAAATTTAACTGTTAGTCAAAGTTATTTTATTATAAAGATGGTTCAAATGGACAACTTAGTAAGGGAGAATGAAAGGCGTTGTGCTAAAGGATTTAATTGGGCATCTATATCCAGTGTTAATTGAGCTACGTGCTCACTGGTTCTAAGGTGTGGATTAGTATAATGATTATTTTAAATTAGATTATACTTTTTGGGAATTTCATTTGTAAGATTAAAATTGATAGGAGACATGGCAAAATACGTTTCAACTCTTTTTTTTTTGGAATAGCATATAACATTTTGAACAAAATTTCATTCCCATACATATTGGATTGAATTTAATTTACATGCATTGTTAGTATAAAAAAAAATTACACAGTCAAGTAATAGGATTTGATCATTTTATCACACCATCCTATTTGTTATTATCATGTGGTAATAAGATAAATTCCTACTAAATGTCTATATAAAAATGTTTTACATTAACAATTTATATAAATTCGATTCAAGTAATTCTTAAATATAAATTATTATTTTTTTCAAAAATACATTGATAAAAATTATGACTTGTGTAAAGGATTTTATAATAGTGTAAAAGATTTTTATACTGTTAACCAATCAGAAATTATATTAGGAATGATTTTTAATGTAAATATTATAAAAGAAAACAATATTGTCATACATACTCATTTTTTATTAATTGGCCGTGTAAAAATTATTTATAATGTGAGTGCATGTAATTTTTTTTTCTAATTATTAACTGAAATAATAAAATGGAAAAAAAAAACTTAAAGAAGTGATATAATTAGAAGATTCAAAGGAATTAATAAAGGGGAAAATATCTTTCCTCATTATCATAAAATATTAGGTATTTTAATTTAAACATTAATTTGCCATCTTTTCAGCCTACGATACAAACCTTACTTTGAGTCTATCTTTTCTAAATGTTGCCGCCACCACTAGAAAATCCTCTGAATAATTGTCGTGTCCAGAATTTAAAATATTTTAAAAAATATATTCGTTTGAGGTAAAATTGGATTAGTCTGCATGAATAATCATTAGGCATCCTCATCGCTTATATAATATCAAATATCATGACTTTTGAAATGATTCATCAATTAATTTTATAAGAAATAAGTGCGACAAAAACAAAAACACCTTTCAGCCAATGCAACTAAGCAAGTTTATTTACGTCTCTGCCTTCTTATATATGGTTGTTCCCTCAGTGCCTTTTCTAAAAGCTAGCTCCCTGAAACTTTGGGGTCGATTTGCTCCTTTAAATACGATTAGGTGAAAAAAAATGATGTTCCCAAAAGCCATGGACAAGCTTCAAACAACATGTAGTGTCACCTACTCACCAATTACTTTCCAATTTTGATAAGCTCGTATCTTTTTTAATACTCCACAAGACAATAAAGTTGGTCTTAAACTTCTATTTTGACTCGTTGAGGCATAAACAATGCTATATTAACATGCTTTTTCAACACCCAAGACTAAAATAGAATCTTAATCAGTTTACAAGGGTAAGAAGAGCGACACAATTTCAAGGATTAGGCAAGTGCGAGAAGATTCTGTGACGTGGCAGATCATGCAAAGTTGTTTGCATAACTGGTTAGGTGATCATTTGCCAGCTGTATACTGATATTGATACTGATACATGGAAAACTGATAAGTAAATCAAGCAATCCATCCGGTGAGGCTCAGCTTCAAGGTTGAGTTTTTGTTTAACCCTCATTATTGATCGTAACATAAAAGCAAGGACATATCCAGAGTATCTAAAGGAGAAAAAGTAAATAAATCATGACATATATAATAGTATTAATAAAAATTATAAAATTACATTTTTTTAGTTTTTTAAAAAATTATAAAATTAAAATTTTTATACTTTTTACAAAAAATTCAGGAGGGTTGGAATCCACTTTTACCTATTTTTTATGCCGTCCTTGCTTACAAGTGAAGGAAGAAAATAACGAATTAATAGCATTGCCATTTGGTGTAAGATATAGTTTTTTTATAAGCAAATTTTATATATATCAAGTGTATAAAGATACTTCACCCATTTATCCAAAGGTCTAGAAACTCCCACATTCAATTGAACCCGAATTAAATAGTACAAAAAAAAATTCACATGCCACTTAAAAAAAGGAAATATAAAAGGTCTCCGGTATAAATAAACTGAGTTATTCATGAATTATTTAAGTTTAACTTGTTAAATGTTCGATCAAGCTCATTTGTTTAGTTAAAAAGGAGTGCTAGCAACACACTCTTTCTAGTACACTTTTTATTATTAGTTAAAATTTATTAAAAATTACAAAAATATAAGGAGAGACTAATTAAACAAAAAGTGAGACCCACAAAAATTATGTTTTCTAATAAATTTCAACCAATAATAGAAAGTATATGTTAGATAGTGTGTTGTTAGCATTTCTCTTAATTAAATAAACAAACACAAGCTTGGGATTGAGTTCGATTATTTAAATGAGTCAAGATCAAACTTTACAAGCTTGAAATTAAATAACTCGTGAATAGTTCATTTATTTAAATTGATCATGAAAACTTTATTAGCCTTTCATATTTATATATTCATTATGAACATATGTAGAACTGAGTTGAGAACATTAAAATTAATTTTGAAATTTCTTTTTTTGTAGTAGTCAAAAAGTTATGAATTTTTCATTTACTAAATTATGAAAATGTAGTAGTCTAGAATGTTTGAATTTCACATACCATATGTTGAGCACACATTTCTATTTTGTAAATTATCATATAGTATTAAAATGTTTATTAAATACTAAATTGGTAAACTTAAAAAATAAGTTCAAGAAAAAATTTCATAAAAACAAAAACAATTAAGTTATAAATGAGCTAAGCAAGTCTAGCTCAAGCTTTATTTATTTTTTTAAAATAAGTCAGGCTCAATCTTTCAATTAAGCTCGTTTAAATAAATGAGCCAACCTTGAACAACCTATTTTTTCACAAGTCAATCTTAAACTTCAAATGCTCGACTTGGCTCATTTATACCCCTTGTCTTCTTCTATTTGCTAAGAACCTATTCTAAGATTTCACAGAAATCAAGTCAAGAACACCTATAAAATCATGCAATTTATGTTTGAACTGTTCCTATAAAGATATTCTTGTTTTTTACGGGTAAATGATTACTACGATTTTAATCAACTCAAAACAATTTTTTCACAAATATTTTCAAAAAGAAATTGACCAAACTTCATTTTATATTCTATAAAATAGATTTATCAATGTTTAAGTGCCAAAATTTATTTCAAAATCATTTTTGCTTGGTTTAGGAAAACTTATTTTAGTTATATGCTTCAAGGTTAGTCTTATGAGCCAAGCAAAAATGAATTTAGAGCCTTACAATTGTTCTTAATCTAATATGGGAATTCTACCCTTTCAATTTGTCTTCATCAAAATTTTTATACCTCATTATCAAGAGGCCATGTTCTTCATGTCATTGATTGAATATTCGTCATGTGTTGTGCTCCAAAAGCAACTTGTTTCTAAAATTGTAAATTGCTTGATCTGCTATGTGACATAATTGTAGAAGTAACAAGCTTCACTTTTAAACTTATTTTAGATGTTATTTCTATGTATGTGATATGTTTAGAAGCATAGGAGGCCTATCAAAAGCAAATCCAAGCTTCTAAAGATATAAAAAACAAAACATAAGTATCAAATCATAAAGACCTATCGTCTAAATCATCCTAATAGTGGGGATGTGCAGGCGTCCTACTTTCAAGGGAGTCTGTCCCCCACTCGGGCCCTCAATCCATTGTTGCCAATCAATGTAGCACAAGTTGGATATGCTAAGAAAGGGTAATAGTCACCTCCTCAACAACCCTGGCTCTTTGTTGAGCATCTACAACCTCACGGTTGCCTTCTAAATTCTAGCAACCCTCTCATCAAATGTGACATTGGTCGATGAAGGAGGAGCTCAAGACTCTTGAGTTAATGATGATGCCCCAAGAATGACATTCACAAATATCCATCTTGTTGACAGTGCAATTCCCTGCGCGTTACCTATTAAGGCCTCACTAATGTGTATTTGCATCTTATTTAATTGAAAAGAACATTAACTAGTAAGAAACTTAGTTTGTTTGACAAACAAGTTTTATGAAAAAAAAAATAGGTGAATGGAGAATCTTTATCAAAGGCTTGGTGAGATACAAAAGACTAATGGAATCCTGCCCATATCACGAGATAGAGAAGTGGTTGCTTGCCCACACTTTCTACAATGGATTGATACATTCCTGCAAGGTTTCTTTAGATTTTTTAGCTAATAGAGCCTTTATGGGTAGGCTACCTCAATCAAGTTGACAACATTGTTAGAACAGTAGCTGCAAATCACCATTGGTGGGGCAATGAAAGAGGTAATAATCCAAGGAGGATTTTTGGATGTTGGTTTGAGGTAAATGGTATTGATTTAATTATGGCTACATTTGATATTTTAAATCAATGCTTTTGATTGGTTAGAAAAGGCTAGAGTTAATGTAGTGGGTGTTACTAATGTTTTTTGTCATATTTAGGGAGCACGAGGGCATTTGTCTTTGGATTATCAAGTAGGAACCCCTACTTCACAAGATTCACTAGTAGAAAATGTGGATACAGTTCATAATTTTTATGACTATAATCAAATGGGGCAGAATGATCCATTTTCAAACATTTAGAACCTAGGCTGGAGGGAAAACCCTAACTTCTCATATTATAACAATAAGAACCAAGTTGGAAAAGGTAGTGGTAAGCCCTCTTCAGGGTTCCAACTGGTAAAAAAGTCAAAACTTTAGTCTCTTCTTGAAAATTTTGTTTTTGCACAAATTAAACATAATGAATTGGTAAATGGGGATATTAAGGAAATGATGTCTAAGGTGGATAGTTTAGCTATTCATAGTAAGGTGTTAGAGACTCAAATAGCATAATAGGCCAATTCTTCAAGTAGACCCCTAGGTAAATTCTCAAGATAAGTCAAATTTAATCTAGCAAGTATTGTAATACTGTGAATTGAAGGAGTAGTAAGTAATTAGAAGGTCTTAAAGCTAGTTAGAGAGGAGAAAGATAAGGATGAGGGGATAAGGAAATAAAGAAAACTAAGATACAACCTATAAAGGATGATGAAAATGATGTGGTTGCTCAAGGAAAAAAGGAAGTATCTAAGTATGTACCCCTAAAATCCTACCAACCACCAGTACCCTTCCCTTAAACATTGGCCAAAGCTAAGTTAGATAAACAATTTGTGAAATTTGTAAAGGTCTTAGGAAAGCTTTACATAAATATCCCATTTATAGAAGCTTTACGACAAATGCTCTTTTACGTTGAGTTCCTAAAAGATTTTTTATCTAATAAAAAGACATTAGAAGAGCATAAAATCATGGCCTTAACGAAGGGATGTAGTGACTTGATACAAAATAAATTACCTCCAAAAGTAAAGGACCCTAGTAGTTTTTATATCCCTTGCCAAATTGGTAATGTTAGCATCCATAGGGCTTTGTGTGATTTAGGGGCAAGTGTTAATGTCATGCCCTTTTAGTTTGTAAGAAACTTGACATTGGGGAGTCAAAACCTGGTACCATTTATTTGCAATTGGCAGATCAGTCCATTAAATATCCTATAGGTATTGTAAAGGTTGTGCCAATTAAGGTGGGGTATTTCTTTATTTCAGTTGACTTTGTGGTGTTAAAAATAGAGGAGGATGCTTAAATCCCTATTATTCTTAATAGACTCTTCTGAGCTACAGTTGAGGTTAATATAAGTGTATAGAGGGGTAAGCTTTCCTTAATTGTGGGTGATGATACTATTGAATTTGATTTATTTAAAGCTATTAAACACCGTTCTATTAAGGATTTTTGTTTCAAGATTGACTTATTGGACCAAGTGGCAAAACAAGAGGCAATCAAGTGGCTTGTTAATGATCCACTAAAGCTTGGTTTAATTGGAGATTACCCTACAAATTACCTTACAGGGAAAAGTTCCAAGTACACATGCATGCCAAAAAAGGATAGCCTACATTCCCCTTCATCATGCTAAAGTGAAAAGGCTAGGTACATTGCTTAAAGGTGAGCATTAAAAGAAAAGGCATACTCCATAGGTAGAACCCAAGCATCCTCCTTCTTTATTCAGGTATGAATTTCTTGCACCCAACTCTACCTACCCTCTCATTGTTAATACAAGTTTGACTGAAATTGAAATTGAGAGGAAACTTAGAAATTAGACATCCTTAAAGTTAAAGGATGCATACTGCATTGCGGATAAGCCACCTCAGCGAGTTCTTTCCTTTCTCTATATTATTTATTTAGTTAATTAGTTACATTGGGGACAATGTAATTTTTTAAGTTTGGGATAAGACATTTTGCATTGTATATTTGTTTGCTTTATGGTTGAGTCATATTTGCATTTGTCATTGGATGGAAATTTAAATTATTAATTGTGAATCTCAATTTATTTAATGGTGTTTATTGAACACATTATTAATATTTTGATTCATGACTACTTGTTGGCACTCTCCACACACTACATAATTAGGTTTTAACATAAGTATATTTGGGGAGGATTCTTAAGCAACCTAAAAAACATGTTAAATCCTAGTTTCCCTTGGTGACACTCATTGAACTTGGTTATTGAAAAATTATTTGTCTTATGATACTTTCTAATGAGTTATAAAAAGGAAGTAAAAGAAATGAGAATTGTGAAAAAGGACATCAAAAATAGTTAAAATAAACTAAGAGAAAGAAAACTCTGAAAAATGACTAAACACACCTTTGAGATCATAAGTTACTGGGAAAATACTTTTTGTACCCCTTTGAGATTGATTGGTTAGTGAGAAAAATGTTTAGTATGCAAACATTAGTTTCTTGACACATGCCCTCCGTTAAGACCAAGTGTGGCAAGTGCAAAGCATTTAAGTTAAAGATCCTCGTGTAGTTGACATATAAGTGTCTTCTATACAAAGCATTGGAGACAATGTAATTTTTTAAGTGAAAGAAAAATAAATAAAAAGAATAATTAACTAAGTCAAGACATTTAGATATTGAGTTAGATAATAATTTCTTTTCATGTAAACCTTTGAGAGATGACAACACTAGAATCGAGATTGAAGACGAATTCTTCTTCTTCTTTTTCTTCCCTCCATAGGATTCCTGGTTTGGATGCTCTAATTAATCTGCTTGGTTTTATCATGCCTGTGATTGAGTAGTTTTCTTAGTTTTTAGGATTTGGCAATGCCTATGGTAACTTAATGATGATGAATTGATTTTATTCCCTTTCTGTTAATGTTTGGAAAACATTTGATTTAATCATTATTGAGTGTATTCATATGAATTTGTCAGTCATTTATTTGCATCCCATGGATAATTAGGGAAGAACTGAAAGGTTAACCTAAATATTAGAACTATAAGGATTAAACTTAAGACTTAAATCACAAAAGTAGTTTTGAGGATTTTGAGGAGTCAATGAATTATTATGAATCTTAAAGGGTTCAAATTAAACTCAATTACCATAAGAATAGGGTTTAGTTTGGTTAAGAACGGTTTTTGTATCTTAAGAGAGAACATTAACTATAACAGAATAATTTACCCTCAAAGGAAATTTAATCTTACCCCCTTCATGGTTAATGCAAACAGCTTAAGAAATATTTAACACTACCCATAAACTAGTATATTTAGTCTAAAATACGCTTATTTAAAATCTATTATAGGATTAGTTGTGGAGTAGGACATGATTTAATAGTAATTCTTAAATAGGGGCATTTGTGGAAAAAAAAAATTAATGTGCCTTGAAATTTGTAAAACATTTACAGCTTTGGGACAAAAAAAGAGGCTAAAACTTACGATAAATTGATAGTCATTAACATAGTCTTCATGGATTCAATACTTTTTATTACTTGATGAAAATCATATACTTGCGGATGCCACCATTGACAGCAATTGGAAAAGTAGAAATGATGTGGTCTTCTAGCAACTGCAAGTAGAGGTTTTTGTACTACATTTGCGTGCTACAAAACTACAACATAGTCTAGCTTTGACTTCTTGCATAATAGCATGTCTACAACCGTATCAAGAACCTCCTTTTCATTCAATTCGCTAGACTCCCCTTTAAGATGGTAGATGAAGTTGAATGTTAATAGGGCTTATTATGCCACTCAAAGCGCAACTGAATGTGGTGGAATTATTTGAGACAATACCGAGCATTCATATGTATTTTTTCGATGAAACTAGGATATTTTGGTGTGCTTAGGGCCAAACTTTGGGGCATTCTATAGGGCCTTCATCTAGGTTGGATGTGAGGTTTTAGGAACATCCTTCCTGAATAAGACTCATAGCTTGTGGTTCACCTAATTTAGAAAAGTTGCCCAAGAGTTCATCCAAGCTATAATTTGGTTTCTCATATTAGACGGTTCAAGAACGCTTGAGTATTACTATTTGGTGCCATGTTTTCCACAAAGCTAATCAAGTGGCTAACTCGTTAGTTAAGTTTTGCATATCTTTGGGTTTTGTAGCTGTAAAGTTTTTAACATTGCTCCCTCTTTTCTCACTTTGCCAAAGTTGGCTAATTTATCTTGTACTTCTTTTCTTTGTGGAATTTAATTTTAGTTGTGTTTGGGCTGCTTAGCCCTGTTTAGTCATTAAAAAAAAAGTTCATTGAGTTATAAATAAATCAATTATTTTTGAAGTATAAAGATTGAGATAGTATTTTTAAATTTTAATTAAGATCAAGATAGTTCTTTCAAAAATGGAAACAATTTTAAGGATTTATCTAAATTTTAAATTTCAAACCAATGGCAATTATTATATAGATATTATAATTTGTCTAAAAATATTAAATCAAGCATGCAAAAACACAGGTTGCACTTCAAATTAAGAATAATATCAGTTAGTTCAAATTATAAGAAAAAAGCTTTATCATTCAAAAATGTTTATGTACTTATTTTGTTTTACTTTTGTTCTTTATTTATTTTTTAAATTTCCTTTATTTTGAATTAATAACTTTGTAAAAATACTCAAGTAAAAGTTAAAACTCAAAAAAATTATTTTCCTTCTTAAATAACTAATCTAATATAATTCGCGTGCATAAGCATTAAGCACAACCATAATGAATATATGCTAAAAAGCAGTTGAAAATAAAATGACTAGTTAATTAGAAGTAAATGGGTTGGAGTACCTTTCACTTTTCAGTAAATTTATTCCCAAAAAAAAAAATTGACTTATCATCATCCTTTATTTCTTTTAATATTCCTTCTCTCTCTATACTTTTTTGTTCTTATCAACGTCTACTGTACACTTTGTCTCATTTTTGTAAAAATATAGGTGAAAATAACTTTTTCATTTGTAAAAAGTTCCATCAAAAAAAGAGTTTGCACTTGTATTGTTCATAATTAAATTAAAATATGACATGTCTGTCTAAATAGTACGTAGTTGTAGCCAATGGCTACACACGCTTAACTGTAGTTAACATTGTGGGGTTAATAAAAGGTCACTGAACAGACCAAAACCAAAGAGAGAGGAAGATGGATCAATGTAGTGACAAGCTTAGTCTTAGAGTTAACGGCAAAAGGAATGAGTGAGACTTGAACTTGATAGAGAGGAAGAAACGTGTGAGTGATGATGCATTGATGAAGATCTATCTCTGTCACACTACTCTCTAATATTATATATGTAGTAAATGGTTGCTGGTTGCTGGTTGCTACCCCCACTCTTTATTTTGTAATTTCAAAAAATGGTACTACTCTCTTAAGCCCTATGGCTATCTCTGATCACTCATCAATGATCACTAATGCATGTCCATCTATCTATTTGCAAGAAAAGAGAGAATGCACGTGGAAGTCAGTGCCATGCATGAGAGACCCCCCAAAACGTATAAATGCTTGCCCTCCTCCAAAACAGTACTTTGTCCTTAACATAAGAAAGTAAAGACTGTTGAACATCAAAGAAAGTGAAGAGAGTCAAGGCACAAGCGAGAATGGTTTATCGACACATGTAGGGTTTCATGGAGTGTTGTAAGAGTGGATGGCCCATTAAGAAACTATCCCCTAAGGCGAATGGTACGGAAGCTAGCCGTTTTCATGTGGAAAGGCTTGGCAGGCACTATGTATGTGTTGGTGGTTCAAAGCAAAGTCAGGGACTCAAAATGCACACATAGCTACATAATAGAGTGTGGAGTGAGTGAGTTAGTTAGTGGACTCATCTCTCTCTTTCTCCCTCCATAGCTATCCATTTAGCTTATTATTATAGCCTTTGTTCGAAAGGTCAATTCAAATGTCTACATCACATCCTTTAAATGCACTCACACATTATCTTGTCAAATCATTTGGAATCATTAAACATCATCATCTCATACTTTTAACCGGTTACCTTCTACCACTATTAACAATTACTGGCCCCTTCTTGTGTGTTTCTCTTTCCATTTACTTGTTTGTTTCTGCCGTGCCATTTCTTTGACAATTTGTTTTTCTCTTCCCCTTAGATTTTACATGTATTTTATATATTTCTATTTATCTTCTATATCGTGTTTTAATCTCTTGCGCACATTAAAGCATCTTCAATGAAAAACTCACTCTTGGGGTTTTAATTTTCTTTTTGTTAGTCATACGCTACTACATCATATTTAAGAATTTCAATGATTTTTTATTTCAATTGTGAACTTATTAAGAACTTAGATTGGGTCTTCCATGTTACCTATTTTTATTTTTTTCATATTTATTTTTACTTCAAAATAATACTTCATTTATATTTTAATATTAAAATAATAAATATACAAAAAAATATATATTCTTTCAATAATTTTTATCACAAAAAAATACTAAAAATATAATAAATTTATTACAATGATTTTTTATCACAATGAATTAAAAATTATGAGAAATACATAACATTATATAATTAAAATAAAATTAATTTTTCATTATCTTCATGTCTAAAACATTCTCAAATATGATGCATTGAACCTACTTAAAGTTTTCAATGAATTTATTTTTGATGATGTAATTGTTTAGATGATCATAAGAATAACCGAAATTATCATCATATTTGTGTGGTTCGTCTTCAACAATCATATTATGCAATATGATGCATCCATATATTATATGCTTGATTGTATCCATGTTCCAAGCACATGCGAGGCCACATATAATTGCAAATCAAGATTAAAGCACTCTAAAAGTCTACTCCACATACTTTCTTGCTGATTTTTGTCGTTGGGCGAATAATTTCCTCTTTTCTCCTTTAGGCATTGAGATGGTCTTGAAAAATGTAACCAACTCAATATACCATTTGTTAGATAGTACCCCATATTATATTAGGTTCCATTCATCATACATTTCACTATGGGAGTTTATGCTTCCAAAATGTCATTAAATAGATTAGATTGTTTAAGTGTTTAACACATTAATGTCATTGTTTGAACCCGTAATGCCAAAAAAATGCATGACAAATCCATAAGTCTTGTGATACAACTGCTTCAAGTATGATTAGGGGTTTAGCATGTTCACCTCGAGAAAATTGAACTTTCCAAGCTATAGGACAATTTTTCCACTTCTAGAGCATACAATCAAATGAACCTAACATATTGGGAAAGTCATGTGCCTTCCTTATTTGTAGTAGGCATTCAATGTCACTATTGTTAGGTCTTGTCAAGTACTCAGCCCCAAATACCTAGTTCACACTTCTTACAAATCTCATTAAGCATTCCATTACAATACTTTCACCAATTCAAACATAGTCACCCACATTGTCAGCAGGTGATCCATATACTAAGATACAAATAGGGATAATGCATTTCTGTAATGATGAAAGACCCATTTAGCCATTTGTATTGATCATTATTTGGAAATATTCTTTATGATTTTAACAGGCTTTGACAATTCGAAGGAACATGCTGGAGACATGACAAGTGTATTAGTCTTACAAGTAAAAAAAAATGTAAGTATAAGTACCATCTCTACAATAATTGTGGTTTAACATTACCAATTATGAAGCTTAATTCGTCCCAATTCATTCCTAAGGTGATCAATGAAGAGAAAGCGTTAAACACATGCCTAAAGACTCTAATCACATGAAAAGAGATGGAATTTAGAAAAGGAATTCAATTACCAAAAAATTCAAAGGGAAATTCATCTTAACTTAACCCTAAGAAAATTAAAATCTTATAAAAAAGAAAAACAAAACAAATCTATAAGAGAAAAATAAGGATAGAGCCATGAATCTTCAAGGATTGCACCTACTTCCTTGAATATTCAATAGTCGAGAATGACTCCTAAGAGCCTCTTTAGCTTTCATTCATTGAAGAGACCAAAGAATGCCCCTAATCCTCTCTTTTTTGTAGTTAAACATGATTTGGACTACCTTGTTGATGGGCGCCTGTTGAGGTTCCAGATGTAAAATGTATGAAGTATATTTTTTCAATTTCAATTTCAAAACCTCTTTTACAACAAATGCACTGGTCAAACAAATAGTAAAAATCCTATTAATTGGAGTAAAATGTTTTAATTCAATTATTCAATTATCAATGAGGCAAGCAATATTTAGGCTATCACACCAAATATTGCTGAAGAAATAAAATGTATAAAAGTAAATCTATTATTATATTTTTTGAGTTTTAATTTGATTTTATCTTAACTAGAAATTTAACTCATCTTGCGATCATCCCCTGCTTTTTTTTTCCTAATTCAATACAAAACGATAAGGTTTCGAAGTTTGAATCTCTCGAAATTAGATCGACCCAATTCTTTGGCAAAGATCTCAATGAATCAAGCTCAATACCCTGCTTTCGCATGATCTATTGAAAACTCAAATCAAGCATTAAGTCCGAAATTCACAAGAATACATGTCTTAAGAAGGGCAATTCCTAGACTCAGCTTAAAACATGATAATTAAGCATTAATTCAAAACACAGGCATATGATTCCTCAGCATGCACATATTCACATTATTCTCATCAGTGAGTTAAAGTTGAAAATCATTAAGAATAGATTTGATTATTTGTAAACACAAAGAATTACATTAAATCAAAGGATCAATACAAGAGAATCCCATAAAATCTGTCAAATCCTACTTACACTAAAATAGAGAAAAACAAAAAAGATAATAATATATTAACTATCGAAAAAGTCCTATATATTAGACTTTGGTCGTCATTCATATCATTTCTTCTTTTTATTTCTCAAAAATTATTTTTTGAACTCGTAAAGTCATAATTTTTTTTACCTAAGTCTACAATATAGCTCTAAGTTTAAAAATTGTAAAGTAATTTAATCAAATATTATATATTCTAAATTTAGTCATATATTTTATTTAACTTTTGATATTGTGTTTTAATTGTATTTTTTTATTATTTTTTTATTTTTTTATATGCTACACATGACTATTGATATAGGTAAGATATTATTTAGTGATTCGTTCATTTCATTAACTGTTTAAATAATTTTTTAATTATATAATTATACCTTTTTGTGTTTAGCATATTTTTATATAATATATAGTTTTTACTTGATTAAGTATGCTCTTTATAAAATGATATGCATTTACAATGTTTTAAACTTAAAAATATTTTATATTAATAATATTTATTTATATAATATAGATATTTTGTATTGTAACTATGTGTATATGTTTTTAAAAAAAAAATTAATATTTTTAATATTTTTAGTTAGAATATTCGATATGTAATATTAATTAAATAAGACATGATCAATAATTAATTTAAATAATAATAAGTATTTAGTTTATTGTGATAATAAGTATGCTCTTTATAAATTTATATGCATTTACAATATTTTTAATTTGAATATATTTTATATTAATGAGATTTATTTATATCATATAAGATATTTGGTTGTGTGTGTGTGTAGTTTTAAGCTTTTTAAGTAACTTATAACTCTTTTAAGTTCGTTTTAGCTAATTTTGATAATTTTTTTTGGAGAATTAGTTTATCAAAATAATTTTGACTTTGTTTAAAAAAGTTTTATGATAAAATTTATAACATAAATTCTTATGTGACAAGAGGTTATTAAATAAGTGTTCAAGTCAGTTATTTATTCAAATAGTTTATTTATGTTGTTTATAAATAATCTCTTATATAATATATGATGCACATTTGATCATTTTTTCTAAAAGTTTTATGTTGTGAATGTTTTAAACTCTAAGATTCATGTTTACAGACAAAAAAAAATGGATTTTATTCTTCAAATCATAGTTAGGTTATGATAGGCTTTAATTTATCCTGAAAGAATTGAATTATATAGGCATAAGTTGGTGTCTAATTATTATATTTGGGTTAAACATGGTGACATAGAATAATAGATAGACTTTAGTTGTGGGTATTGATACTTTTATTGTTGAAGATGATGATACTAATGGTTCTATTCCTAAAGCTCCTAGATGCAACCACCACCACCAACAAAGAACAATAAGGAAGAAGCTTCCTCCCAACATCTTAGGGAGTCACCTAAAGTTCCCAAGCATATAAAGTCCATCATTGTGTCATCTAGACCAATGATTAAGAAAGATCAACATGGAAAGTTTATGAAACCTTTTTCCTGCACCAACACAACAACAACCACCTTAACCCCATAACCAAGGGTTAAAAGAAGGTAGAAGGCATGCCCCCATAAAAGCAACAAAATGTCATAAACTTGTCCTTCTTATGTTAAAGGATGAAGAAATTCAAATTATTGGACAATCTGAGCCAATACCATAACCAATAGTCAACCTATTCAAGAATCCATTTAAATAGACAACCAATTTGAAAGTTTCATTATTAATTAGACTATTCCTTATTATAAAATAGGAAATCAAGAACAACCCTTTCTATTAGCCCTAAATGCTAAAGACAAATGCATAGTTAAAGATATTCAATTTCAAAAATTCATGAACTTAATGTTCAAGGATACTTCTACACAAGATGAAGATCATAAAAAATAAAGCTAGCCAACTAAAGTTGTTATTCCATCTAGTCCTATAATAAGGTTGTTCACCAAGGCTTAATAAAAAAAAAAAAAAAAAAAAGACCTATATACATCACATGCTGCAAATGAGAAGTTGAAAATAAAACATAAGTAATCAGTACTTCATGCGATAGATAACATTCTCCCTTAGCTAACTAAGGAATATAAGACCTCCACCCATCATTTGGCTATGATGCAAGCTAAAACTAAAGACAAAGAGATGCAATGGTTTAAAAAGTATTGGAAATTTGACCCAACGAGCACAATGACTTCTTTTACCATTATCTGAATTATGCCAAAAATAGTCACTCATTGACTTCCCTTTACAAATGAAGGAAAGAAGAAGATGCTAGATATATACTCTTACTGAAGGCAAGCACCATTAAACATTATGTCAGATGACCAACATGAAAGACTTATCAAAGAAGGAGGTTTGAATACATATATACCAAATGTGGTGGTGGCTAAATGACTTCGTGTGACAAAGAAAGCATGTTGAATGCTTATTTTTAGATTGTATGAAGATAAAAGAGAAGTAATATGAAACCTAATTGCAAAATACATAAGAAGTAGCTCTAATGTTCCCATGCTCCACCCTCTTTGCAATAATTCCTTTACCATCTATTTCTTTTTCTTTTTCTTTTTGCAAACTAGTCATTATTCCTAATCTTTTGGTACTTGTTAAAGTGCTACACAAGTCTATGTCCATCATATGGAGGTATTTTAGTCATGTAGAGCAACCATGAGAGTTAACAAGGATGGTCAACACTAAACTCAAATGCAAGTTTAGATGCTATCAATAATGTTAAAATCAACTACGAGCCTACAGTCTTCATTTTATACATAAACTACAAGAGGACATAGATGAACATCTAGATCAAGAATCATCAAGTCCTTCCAAGCAATATTGATCAAAGCATATAAGAGATCAAAGACTTTGTTCTTAGCTTTTACACTTAAGAATAATCCAACATGACCAACAATTTGAAGCCTTAGATGATGGTAATTTCTTGAGGATTGTCTAAAGACCATCTAAATCATTTCTTAGAGCTTATGGTACATCATTCAAAAACAAATCCTAAGACAGTTTTGAGAATGTTAAAGAACTTAAGGTGATAAAATAACAAGTAAAAAAATTATTAAATATTAAAGTAGTGATCTTGCACAAAATGATGAAAAGTACTGACTAAAGTACAATCTATCCTTGAAAACTAGATTGTTGTAAGGCTAAAGACAATGTACAACAGGACAATTACTACATAACAACTTCATTCAATAATTGAATGTGCAAATGTTCATCTAAGCCTAGAAACTTCAATTATAGCATTCATATTTTCAAAAACTTCATATAACAAAGTCGTTTATGAAGAAGTAATTTTAAGTTGTGTATTAAACATCAAAAGCATTATTTTTATTTCATTCATTTCCTTAAGCTTGTCATCTTAGCTCTTAACAATTTGTTCAAATTTTTTGGAGAACATTTATTAACTATATCATTATTCCTTTATTGTAAATCTTTTAAATAACATTAAAGGTTTAGCTTATCTCTATTTTAAAATTTTCATTTAATTAGAACCTAAAGAAACTTGTGAAAAAAAAAATTAGTAAACACCTAAAAAGTCTTACATAAGAAATAATTAGGTATTTGTTGTATTTTATAATTGTTTATACACTGTGAAAAAAACATTAGTCACATTTGAAAGCTTAGCATCGACCTTGATTTTGACTCTGCCAAACCAACGCTAGATTGATGCAATCATTAGAAAACCATTTTTTTTCATTTTTTTAATATTAAAATGCATAGCGTCAACTTAAACTGACTCTAACAAGGAAATTTAAATTAGCATCAACTTAGTTGATGCTAGTCTTGACGCATAATAAATACATAATAAATGTTAATAACAATTGCAGTTAGCATTAAATCTAGCCTCAACTAGGCTTTATGACGTTGTAAGTGCCACTACCATTTGCGACGCCGTAAGTGCCTGTTCATGTGAACTCCCTTTTAGCATTGTCAATCCCTTTAGTCACTTTCAAACCCTTTCATCATTATCGATGCACACAAGGTAACCCCCTTCTTCTCTATTCTGCTTTTTCATATTCTCTTTCTCATTCTTTTTCCCTTTTCAATTTCATCTCTTTCTTTTTCTTAGTCCTTCTCTTCCCACCAATCTAAACCCACCACCTCAAGTGGCCACCGCCCCATTCCCACTCATAAGAATGTTCTAGTCAGCCAAATTTATTTTTTATTTTCAATTATGTTTTTATCATTTGTGTATCAATAATATAATTAATTACGATAAAACATGTATATGGTTCTAAAATTTTTCATCTTCACAGTGTTTACCGTGATATGAGAACACTTGGTTTGTGATTAAGTTTTGTTCAATTCGTTATTGATCCTTGTTTCTATTGGTTTTTAATACATTCAAAAAATTGAAGTTATGTATAAAATGTTTATAAGACCAATTTGCCATTCTTTTATAAACCTTGTGCTTATAGTTGTGTTGATAAAGTTTTATGTGTTTTTTTATGTTTACTAGTTCAATAGCATTTGAATTAAATGATGGAATATAACATTTGCATTTATGAATTAAATGATGCAACTAATTTTATTTTTTAGGCTAAATTAGTATTTTGGTCCCTTATCTTTTCACAAAACCCTATTTTGGTCATTTATTTTTTGAAAGTTTTGTTTTAGTACTTTATCTTTTGAAAATGTCCTATTTTGGTCCTTTTGTCAATTAAAATTAACATTGTTAATAATTTAAAGATAATAATGATTTTTAACCGTCACAAAACATTTTTTTTCTTTCTCCTTCTTCCTCCTCCCCTCTTCATCATCGCACCTCTCTCTCTTCCCTCTTTTTCTTCATCTCCCTCTTCACTGCCACCTTCCTCCCTTTGCTAGGCGTGGATAGCAGTGGTGGGTGGCGGAGCGGTGGCAATGGTGAATGGTGTGAAACCTCAATCTTTCACACCTTACAAAACCCTCTACTACTCTGCCACTGCCACCGTTGTCCATGCCCAACGGAAGGAGGAAGGTGGCGGTGAAGAAGATGAAGAAGAAGAGAGGAGGAGAGAGGTGTAGTGACCAGAAGGGGAGGAGAAAAAAAATGTTTTGTGACAATTAAAAATTGTCAATATCTTTAAATTATTAATAGTGTTAATTTTAAAATGATGGAAGGACCAAAATAGAACATTTTCAAAAGATAAAGTACTAAATCAAAACTTTCAAAAGATAAATGACCAAAATAAGATTTCGTGAAAAGATAAGGGACCAAAATACTAATTTAGCCTCTTTTTTTTGCTTACTAGTTTGATAATGGATGAGATAATAATTTGGACAGTTTGATAATTGAGAGCATACAAGGTTTTATGTTTTTAGGAGTTTATACTTTTTTTCATTTTCATTTTTTATTTTGGAATTGATGCTAGGAATATATGAACTCCCTTAGTGTACACCATGGTAATTAGGATCGGGATTAACTCCTTAAGTCGGTGCTTAAGCCTATTAAGATCAAATTTATCAGCATAAGGAGAAAGACAAAGTTTTCCCCACTTGTGTTGAGACTGAGCAAGCACATGTTTTTGAAGCCAAGCATGCTACAAATAAACACCGCATAACATAACATCAATCGTCAAACACTCTCCCAAAACTAGTTTTGTCCTCACTTACACGGAAGGACCTTCATATGCACGAGCTAGTTTCTAACTTCATTCTTTGAGTTTGAACAACCCAATTGGATAAAAATTAATTTTTTATCCAATTAAAAAAATGAAAGTAGTGAAGTATATATAACTTTACAAAACTATAGCCCCTAAGTTCAAACCCCAACCACAAGATGAGCTTTCGAATCCAAATCATCATTTTGAATTAGATTAGAAGAGTTGAAACGCAGACCAACAAGGACTATAAGGAAAAAAAAGCCTAATAACAAAACAATTAGTTTGGTGACATGTCAATCTTAAATGGAGAGCGGTGGAAATATTAAAGCACCTTTCCTTTCGACATAGCCCTAAAGACAAGGTTTGTGAAAAACAATTCAAGATGAATGCGAGGGTGACTAGGAAGATGATGTGGTTCTGTGATTAGAAGGTTGTGAGTTTATAACCCTTTATAATGGTAGCCTAAATAGCTTGATTTTGGAACCTAGGAGCCTAAACTTTTCTATTTAAAGATAGGAGAAATGAGGTTAACAATGTTGTTAAGTTTTGGGTAGGGGAAAAAATTGTAAAAGGGATCGAATAAGACAAAACACATGCAGTAAGCACAATGCACAACAACAAAAAGCTTGAAAACAAAGGTAGAAGGACACAGGTGCAACAATGATAAAGGCCTTAAAAGTGTATTGAATACAAAAAAGGTTAGGTCATGACTCATGTAAATTGAGTTAAGTTGTTGAAGCGTTGTTAAAGAGGTTATGCACTAAAGTTGATTGTTGAAGCATTAAATTGCCAACTTGGTTTTAGTAGTCCAAATTGAGCTATAGTCAATAACATGAGCTGAAATTTTACAAGTAAGTGCTTTTTACTCGTAGGAAACTGTTGCAGAAAAATTTATCACAAAATATTTTCTATTTTGAAAGTTATGCACTAAGGTCAATTGTTAAAGCTCTAACTTGCCATTTTAATTCTAAGGGTCCAAATTGAGCTATAATGATCCAGATGAGCTGAAATTTTGCAAGTAGTCTTTGCTACTAGGAAACTATAGGAGAAAATCTTATCTCAAATCTTTTCTAGTTTGGAAGATATGCATTAAAGTCAATTGTTGAAGCGTTAACCTGCCAACTTGGTTACAAGGTCCAAATTGAGCTATAATCAATCAAATGAACTGAAATTTTGCAAGCAAGTTGTCTTTATTATTAGGAAACTATAGGAGAAATTTCATCTAAAAACCTTTTCAAGTTTGGAAGATATGCACAAAGGTTTATTGTTGAAGCCTTAACTTGCGATTTTGGTTCTAAAGATCCAAACTAAGCTACAACCATCCCACAAGGTGAAATTTTGCAAGCAAGTAGTCTTCACTACTACTAAATTGTAGGATATAATCTTATATTAAAATCTTTTTTTAGTTAAGAAGATATGCAGTTAGGTCAATTGTTGAAGTCTTAACTTGCCATTTTGGTTCTAAGGGTATATCAACCTTATTTAACATACAAATAGTACACAAATCAACAAAGTTCATGAATTGGTTGAAACTTGAAATCATTGCTTAGCATCAAACTTTCTTTTCAATATGACATTGCTCCCTATTCATTATTCTCCTTACAAGTTTAGGCATGACTTTGTCTTCTTCCTTTTTCTCTCTACAACTCAATTGCACTTCTTTTCCCATCAACTTCTCCCTTCTAGTCTGCAATCTTCGCCTTTCCCCCTTAAAGTTTGCATCCTTTTAGGCTTCTCATAGCCTTTCAACCCAAAACTAAACCTAGGTTCCCACTCGGATTCACTTCTAGCACCCATAAATGAATGTGAAAATTGTTAATTGAAGGAGTAGAAGAAAAAAAATGGTTAAATGATAGCAAATACGTGACTATACTTAGGATTAAGATATATGTGTAGAAGGAGGAGACGGTTGGTGATGATAGTGCTTTGGTTGTGCTTAGGAAGAAGAACATTGAATTGGAAGAAGTAATGAAGATGAATTTCTCATAGAAGAGTTTAGGCTTCCTTACTGACTCATTAGTCTTGAGCTCCTCCTTCATTGACTTGTACCACCTTTGACGAGAGGGTCATTAAAGCTTAGTAGATAGTTGCAAAGCTAGGCAACAGGCTAAAGATGTTAGTATCATTGAACGATATAAAATAAAACTTTTTTCTTATTTCAAAATCACCTAAAAATCTTAAATATTATTTGCCAACAAAAAAATAGTATTTATGTTATTTGTTCATTTGTCCTCTAGTTTTCTTTTCTATATCATCTCCCTTTTTCTTTGTGATATATATTGTTATTTTTTATATATTATCTTCTTCAAGTATTGTTGATTTATTTAAAAAGGTAATTGTATTTTTCATTACTTAATTAGTTTTATTAAATTCTTTTGACTTTGCATGTTATTATTTTTAATTGATTTTGAACTTCTAGAAATTCGACATTAATGACCCATTTTTTGAGGAAAAAAATTATGAAGGTTGGAATTGTTTTATTTAAAGTCAATTATATTTTGATAAGTTACACTTTTCTTTAAATATGTTGTACTATATTATAATGAAAGTTGTCATTGATAGCTTTGTGGCTATCTTTGCTTCTGGAACTTATTTATATATTATTGTATTAAGAAAGTTGTCTTTAGGATTATTTTTAATAATAAAAAAAATACTTTCTAAATTGGTTAGAATTATACCAATCACTTTTTAGATTAGTTATAGCTATATCTAGTCTAAAAAGTGAATTTTTAAATCAATTCTGACTAAAACCAATCTAAAAAGTGACTTTCTAGACTAATTAATTTTACATTTGCATTTGGAATAGATCTAAAAAGTTAAAAAGATCCAATCTACAATGTATTCTTTTGGACTACTAAAGTTAGAAATTTTAACAAGTTTTTTTTAAAATAAATAATATAAACATAACGTAATACTTCTATTATTATAATAAATTAAATAAATATTTTTTTCATGAATATTGATTGTGTGACTGTCTATATTCATTATATATTATGTCTATTTAATTTCTCCTTAATACTATTAAGTTATTTGTAACTTTCAAATACAATTTGTACATATAACTAGGATACTCCAATTCTTGAAATAACACAAGAATTCCCTCATTCTCTTTGTTCCCTTTTTTTCTCTCTTCTCTATATTCTCCACTTCTGAGTTTTTTTATAACACATTATTAGCATGATTATTAGTGTTCGCACAGCCTTAAGAATATCACAGTATTTGCAAAGCCTTAAGAATATCATTCAAGGCCCGATTTTCTTCATTTAGCATCAAAGAAGTATGTACATTCACTCTTACAATGCTTATATACTATTTTTATATATTAGGAATCTTGAACATTGATTGTCTCTTTTTGTTAGTACATATTTTCCTACTTTAGTTAGAACACAATTGGCAATATGCTCCTAAAGTAGCAATATCGGGAAAAAAAAAAAAAGAGTTTTTGATGAAAAATCACGAAGCCAATCATATTGGTATTATTTCATTCCCATAAGTGAATGTAATGCTTCATTTCCAAAAGTGAATGTAGCAACATATAATATCTAGAGTTATGGGCAAACTCGTGATCGTAGCAATAATTGTTATAATTGTCATGGACATGATCATGAAAAAAAAAATCAAAGAATTTATTTATTTGTTTAATATTAACATGCATCATTATATTAAATTAATATAATAATTTACTATAATTATTCATTATACTTTTAATCTATATGCGTTCAAATTATGATAATACTAATGATTTGTTTATGATTAATAATAGATTAAATTAAATTATATATATTACTTTATAATAATACGTTTGATATGATGCGTATTGATTATGAAAAGTGGTTATAATGATCAATATTAATTAGATATAATACATGACAATAAATTAATTATTGTGTCCAGTTTTATAACAATAATTATTATTATTATTATAATTTAAAGAATCATAATATATTGTTATGTTAATATATTATAGTTGTTATACTTGTTTAAGTTAATTTATTATTAGATTACATTTTATGTTATTGTCATATATTACAATTAACATGACTGAGTTATATGCATTATATTAGTAATATTAAAGTTACACTTGATGTTATATTAAATATTGTTTTCAATTAATATATGTTCAGATTAATTGAGTAATTAAATTAATATCGAATTTACGAAACTCTCTATTGTTACAATTGGTTGTGTATTGGGTATTTTATTTGTCTATTGTTAAAAAGATAACATAAAGTTTTATCATTATAAATGAAAGAAAATGACATTTGTCATTATGAGTAATTAATATCTATTAAAAATTGTTTTCATTGCCTTTACAGTAATCATGACCGTTGAGTTAATGTAGGTGACAAGGTCATTGCTTACATTACAAATTTAGTCGATTGAGAAATATCAAATCATTGTGATAGTGATATATATATAGGGTTGAGATCCGTTGACACCAGGTGTCAACGTTAGTCAAATTACATCTTCTATAACTTTTTGTTGAATGCAAATTTAACTAATTCAACCGTTGAATTATGTGATATTATCTTCATGAACATTTATATCAAATTTCACATCATTTGGACTTTGTTAGATATGTTATCTAACATTGAATATTTACATATATTTTAATATCATATTGTACGTTAAAATAAACTGATGTGATGAACTATTAAATAATTTTGGAATTGTATGAAATTTTGTATACTTAATCTAATTAATAAGAACATCAAATTCAACGATTGGATTGATTAAATTTACATTATACAAAAAGTTATTGAAGGTGTAATTTGACTAACTTTAACACCTGGTGTCAACGGATCCTGATCCAAATTACACCTTCAATAACTTTTTGTAAAATGCAAATTTAATTGATCCAACCATTGAAGTATGTGATATTATCTTCATGATCATGTATATCAAATTTCATATAATTTGAACTTTTCTAGATATGTCATCTAACATTGAATATTTACATATATTTTAATTTTTTATTATACGTTAAAATAAAGTGACATGATGAACTACTAAATAATTTTGAAATTGTGTGAAATTTTGGACACTTAATCTAATTAATAAGAACATCAAATTCAATGGTCAGATCGATTAAATTTGTATTCTATAAAAATTTATTGAAGGTATAATTTCACTAGCTTTAACACCTGGTGTCAATGGATCCTAACCCTATATATATATAGGAGAGAGATCAAATGATACCGGTGTAACTTATACCAACTATTACACCATTCAATAACTTTTAATTGAATAATTTAATCCCAAAACCTACCATTGGATTGAAAGTCCATTTAACATAGATCATATGTACAAAATTTTATATTAATCCAAAACTATTTGATACATTATCCATACAGATCAAAATGGACATAATAAATGCTTTTTAAAATATAGTAAACATGAGTCATTTGATTACCTTCTTATTGTTTTTCAATTTTGACAAAATTTGACACAATCAATTGTGGTAATATGAAATTATAATTCAATGGTTAGATCGATAAACAATCACACTCTATATCAAGTTATTGAATAGTATAATAGTTGGTATAAGTTACACTAGTGTCATCTAATCTCTCCCCAATATATATATATATATATATATATATATATATATATATATATATATATATATATATATATATATATATATATATATAATATATATGGGTTAGGATCCGTTGACACTAGGTGTCAAAGTTAGTCAAATTACATCCTTCAATAACTTTTTGTAAAATGAAAATTTAACCAATCCAACCGTTGAATTTGATGTTCTTATTAATTAAATTAAATATACAAAATTTCATACAATTCTAAAATTATTTAGTAGTTCATCACATCACTTTATTTTAACATACAATATGATATTAAAATATATGTAAATACTCAATGTTAGATAACATATCTAAAAAAGTCTAAATGATGTGAAATTTGATATACATGATCATGAAGATAATATCACACAATTCAACAGTTGGATTGGTTAAATTTGCATTCTACAAAAAGTTATTGAAGGTGTAATTTGACTAACTTTGACACATGGTATCAACAGATCCTGACCCTATATATATATACATATATGATCCATTGACACAAGGTGTAAGTCTTTTGACTTACACCAAATCTTATCCATTAATTTCACTAAATGTGATGGTGAAGATTGTTTCACTCAAAAATTATTTTTTTTTTAAAGTGAGTCACGTGCGTTCTTTTCCCTTCTCTCAACCAACATTGAAAACTCTTCTTCTCCCCTCTTGCGCACGTCAATCTTACGTAAATAAAATTTCCCCGCTCACCTCCACTGTGGTTTGTTCTTCCCCATTCGTTTCTCGTTTAGCTAATTTTGTTTCCACAACAACATACATTCTGCACAAATGAATGGTTGTAACCACAGTAACAATTAGGGTTTTTATTAGATG
This sequence comes from Spatholobus suberectus, assembly GCA_004329165.1. NCBI lineage: Eukaryota > Viridiplantae > Streptophyta > Magnoliopsida > Fabales > Fabaceae > Spatholobus > Spatholobus suberectus. Next base: position 26,727,097 of record CM014732.1, on the reverse strand, counting down.
CATTCTGCTTGCTTGTGTGTCACTAATCAAAATCTCCACGCCCTTCTCTTCTCTATTCTTACAAAAACTTCCATTTTTTATTTAGATTATGTGAAAGGTTGAAACTTATGTGCAGGCTTCAACGAAGTTGGCAAGAAGTTTGTGACGGGCTATGCTAGCAAAGAAGTATGTTACCTTTTCCATTTTCAACATTTAATTATTTTTTATTTTTGGTTACCTTTTCGATTTTTATGTACCCACAATAATAATTGAGTTGAAGCTAAAGTTTTAGATTTTCAACTCAATAGTTTAAACTGCTAAATGCAATTCATATTACAGTTCAACTAATTCGTTATTTGGTTACTTTGATAAGATTCCACTTTTGTGAACCATTAGAGTTATTCCTTTTTCTTAGCCTTTGGAACCCAAAATTTTTTGTTTTTCATTGTTGACCTCGTGCAACAGTGTTAATCGAATCTCTAACTTTGAGATCGTTGAGCCAGAATGAGGAAGGGTCTTCCAAGCTTCAGAAAATGCTTCAACATAGCTTTGGTAATATCAATACAGTAGGCATGCAAGGCAAGAGTTGGAGAAGCTAATTGGTGCAGTTGGAAGGCTATGAGGATGTGGAAGAGGGGCAACATGTGGTTAGGTTGATACTTATATGAGGGATTGAGGAAGTGTTTGAGGGCTCCAATGATGATGTTTAAATCCATCTCTCATCAAGGTGAAGTCTAGGTCATTAGGGTTGAAGAGGTGGGTAAATATGCTACAATTGATTAGTGGTGACATGTAAATATGCCTAGGAGAGTATTTGGTCTATTCATACCTAAAATTACGGTTGGCATCATAAGGATATAGTGGGGATGCAATAAGTTTAAGAGGGCTGTATTTAAAATGGAGTCTCATGGTTTACCAAAGGCCTTAAACTCAATGTTCATTATTGCATGAGGCGAACTGGTGGTGAGTTAACGGATTATTATATTGTAGGCTGCTATAAGATGCATATGATAGGGGACTCAAGGAGTTGATGGATGTTTCATTGTAGCTAATTCACTCCTCAATTGTGCAGGGTCTTTTGGAACATAAAGTTGGCTGCAGTGGCAAGTTAACCCAAGATTCAATGCTAGACCAACATGAGGGAAGTGAACTTGATGCTTGGAATTAATGCACACCATATACATGGTCTAGGTGTCATTTCAACATATGGTCACGTACAGGGCATGGATCTATGTTGTTTCATTTTTATCAACAAATCTGTGAGCTTTAATGAATATCCTATAATCTTTTATTTGGGTGTTTCTTTGGGCACACCTTGTCCTTCCAGCAAAGATTTTTATCACGTTGTTGGATCCTTAATCTTTTAAGGATCTCCAATGTCAAGATTCCTTCTTTTAAGTTTTCTAAGATGATTCCAGCAATCCCTGCTAGAAAAAGACATATCTCCACCTTTAAACATTGTGGCAACCTTTCTTGTAGGTACCCCTTCTTCATCAAACTTCTCTATGAGGCTCTTAGCTGTTGTACTCATTTTTTTATGGCATCGTAGATAGCTCACATTCTTGGGGCTAACCATGGCATGATTATGATCATTACTAAAATTTTTGATCACCTATTTACTTCTCTTCCATGCTTTTGAAACAACAAGAGATGCTTTACAATCAGTTCTTGAAGTTGAGCACTTTTTCTTAGTTTTTCCCAAGCAACTATCATCCTCTTCTTCATTGCCACTCTTGACTATATGTCTACCTTCATTGGAGCATACTAGTATAAAAAAATTTCCTTAGTTGACCAAGTCTGAATTCCAAAACCCTCTTTTTTAGCAAATGCTGTGTAGAGTTCTTTAACATCATTAAGAGAGTCGAACTCTATTCCAATACATGGAAGAAGATCGGGATGCTCATCAACATTAATCTTGTGTGCTGAATTATTTTTTAGAGCAATCTCTAAATCATTAGACACATGATCAACAATCGTTTCATGATCTATACTCTTAAAAGTAGAACTTTCCATGCCTTTCGCCTCCATGTAACAAGATATACTTCACAATCCAATAATTAAAATATTCCTAAATGATATAAAAAAAACAAACAAGAATAATTTGAAATTATCCAAAAAAAATTTACATCAATTGTAGATAATATTTTTATTTTTTGGTAGCCAAAAAATATTAATTCTGATTTACCGTCAAGTTTCTTTTATAGTTAATAGCCTTCTTTATGGATACATAAAATAGCCTAATTGTTATGTAGCATTTGCACATAAGAAAAGCATTGCATATTGGCTAAAAAAATCAATTCCAATTGACTACGTATGGTTGAACAAAACCAATTCCGATTGTCCTATATCATGGAATTGACACGATTCTAATTCTATTAAGAAATTGATGCGAAAAATATATATGCAGGAAAATAAACTTACAGAATTTCAATTGGCTGAATCGAAAAGGCATTGCTGAATCAACCTTGAATTGCCAAGAATTCCAATTGGCTGGGAAGAAAATTCTGTAACCAAAACTCTGTTCAATCAATTGGCTTCAATTTTCAACGTACAGGAAGGTTGCTAAAACAGGCTGGAATTTTAGTTGCTAGTGATGTGTATGGGAGGAAAAGGGTTTTTAGTTGAACAGGGAAATTTTATTTACATAAGATTGACATGCGCAAGAGGGGAGAAGAAGAGTTTTCAATGTTGATCAAGAGAAGGGAAAAGAACGCACTGACTCACTTATTTATTTATTTTTTAATTTTTTGAGTGAAACAATCTTCACCATCAAATTTAGTGAAATTAATGGATAGGATTTGGTGTACGTCAAAAGACTTACACATGGTGTCAATGGATCATATCCTTACATATATATATATATATATATATATATATACACATATATATGGGTCAGGATCCGTTGATACCAGGTGTAAGAGTTAGTCAAATTACACTTTCAATAGCTTTTTGTATAATGCAAATTTAACTAATCTAACTGTTGAATTTGATGATATTATCTTCATGATTATGTATATCAAATTTCACATCATTTGGACTTTTTCAAATACGTTATCTAATATTGAATATTTACATATATTTTAATATCATATTATATGTTAAAATAAAGTGATTTGATGAACTAGTAAATAATTTTAGAATTGTATGAAATTTTGTATACTTAATCTAATTAATAAGAACATCAAATTCAACGGTTGGATTGGTTAAATTTGCATTATACAAAAAGCTATTGAAGGTGTAATTTGACTAACTTTGACACCTGGTGTCAACAGATCCTGACCCTATATATATATATTAAAAAAAATTAAATCTTTTGAAATTTGAATAAAAGACTCAATGAATATATCAATTTTTTTTTTAAATTTGAATTTGAGACTCTTGACGTTATAGAAAGAATTACTTGAGTGTTAAATGTTGAAATTCATCTAGCTATAATGGTCTTGAAGATACCATTAAAGAAGGAAAAGGCTAAGAATTTTTTTTTTACCAAAAGTGAAAAAATAGTATGAAAAGTAAAAAGGGAAAATATTGGCAAATAAAGGCAATGAAAATACTATCATTATAGTAGCAAAGACCATTGGTCAGGTACTTATCGTACATCAAATCATCATATTGAATTTTATACTTTCAAATATAATTTTATACTTCTAAATAGTAATTTCTTGTATTGATTATTTATACCCCTTTTTTATTTATTTATTTATTTATTTATTTTGTTAATGAAAAATGAATGTTGGGACTAGCATCAATAATGAAAACATGTGTCTCATTGATAGTCAACGACTCACACAATTCTCAAGAATAATAAAATTTTCTCTTATTTAATAATGCAAGAAGTCAATGTTAGTACTATATCTGGTGCTACAAATATAATTGAAGGTATCGGAAAAACTAATATATTGTTACTTGGAGGAACAAAGTTACATATTAATAATGCATTATATTCTTCCAAGCCTCGTAGAAGCTTATTAAGTTTCAAGGATATTTGTTTGAATGGATACCATATTGAGACAAATAATGAAGAAAATATGAAGTATCTTTATATCACATGACTTAACTTCAATAAGAAATGTGTATTAGAATATTACCTGCTTTTTTCCTATGGTTTGTACTATACATATATTAGTACAATTAAGACACATATCATTATAAACTAGAAGTTTACGAATCAAAATAAATTTGTTGTTTGGCATGACCCGTTAGGCCATCCCGGGTCTATTATGATGCGAAAAATAATTAAAAATTTATATGGACACCTATTAAAGAGTTAGGACATTCTTCAATCTAATGATTTATCATGTATTACTTGTTCCCAAAGGATGTTGATAATTCGACCTTCACTAGCAAAAATTAGGAATGAATCTCTCACGTTTTTAGAACGAATACAAGGTGATATTTGCAAACCAATACACCCATGATATGGATTGTTTAGATATTTTGTGGTTTTAATTGATACATCAACTAGATAATCATATGCTTGTTTGTTGTCAACTAGCAACCAGGCGTTTGCGAGATTGCTAGCTTAACTAATCCAACTAAGAGCTCATTTTCTCGACTATCCAATTAAGAAAACTATCTTGATAATGCTGGTGAATTTACATCTCATGCTTTTAATAAGTATTATATGTCTATTGAAATTGATATTAAACACCATATAGCACATGTTCATACACAAAATGGACTTGCTAAATCATTTATTAAGCGTGAAAATTGGCAAGACCATTATTCATAAGATCAAAACTTCCAATGTCTACTTGGGGACATGCAATCTTACATGCTATAGTATTGATTCGTATTAAGCCAACAAGTTACCACAAGTACTCCCCATTGCAATTAGTTTTTGGTCAGCAACCTAATATTTCCCATATAAGAATTTTTGGATGTGTTATACATGTTCTAATTGTCCCACCACAATGAACTAAGATAAGACCTCAAAGAAAGTCAGGAATATATGTTAGGTATGAATCCCCATCTATTATAAAACATCTTAAACCATCAACAAGAAACTTATTTACAACTCAATTTACTGATTGTCATTTTGATGAATCAATTTTCCCAACATTAAGGGGAAAGAATAAGCAGTTGGAAAAAGATATCAATTGGAATGAAATATCATCATCTCATCTTGATCCTCATACAAAACAATATGAACTGGAAGTTCAAAAGATAATTCATTTACAAAGCTTAGCCAACCAATTACCAGATATATTCACTGACCCAAAAAGGGTGACTAAGTGATATGTACTAGCTGCTAATGCTCTAATAAGAATTGATATCCCAGTTGGACAATGTAATATTGTAAACAAGTCTCAAACACTCATAAAGCGTGCTAGACCCATTGGTTCCAAAGATAAAAATCTTTGAATAAGAAAAGGAGATAAAAGGCAAGATGGCTAAATTGAGGATACAGAAAGTCCAAAAGATTCATCTGACATAATTAATATTTTAGTTCTAAAAGAAACTCAGATACCTGAAATTATTGAAAATGAAGATATCTTAATAAATTATGTCATGAATGGAATACGATGGAACCAAAATGAAGTCAACATTGACGAAATGTTCGCATATAATGTAGAGCTAGATGTAATAAATGATACCTAGGATCAAGAACCAAAGTCCATTAAGGATTGCTAGCAAAGAAATGATTAGCCAAAATGGAAAAATGTAACTGAGGAAGAATTAGACTCGCTTGTTAAGCAAAAAGTTTTTGGACTTGTAGTCCATACACCTGAAGGTGTAAAACTAGTTGGATATAAATGGGTTTTTGTGCAAAATGAAATGAAAATGGTGAAATTGTAAGATAAAAAGCACAACTTGTTGCTCAAAAATTTTCACAAAGACCTAATATTGATTTTGAAGAGATTGATGCAAGTACTTTTTGATACTTAATTAGTCTAGTTGCACATGAAGGGCTCGATTTACATCTAATGGATGTTGTTACAACCTATTTATATGGCTCTCTTGATAATGACATTTACATGAAACTCCCTGAAGGATTTAATTTGTCAAATAGTATAGGTTTTCGAGAAGATTACTCAATCAAATTGAATAAGTCTCCCTATAGACTAAAACAATTTGGACACATATGATATAATCGTCTTAGTGAGTATTTGATAAAAGAAGGATGTAAAAATGATCTCATTTGTCCATGTATTTTTATGAAAAGATCTGGAAAGGGATTTGCCATAATTTCTATTTATGTAGATGACATAAATATTATTAGAACTCCTAAAGAACTTCCAAAAGCTATAGATTGCTTAAAGAAAGAGTTTGAGATGAAAGATTTAGAAAGATAAAGTTTTGTTTGGGATTATAAATTGAATATTTAAATAATGGAGTTTTTGCGCATCAAGAGTCTTATATAGCAAAGGTGCTTAAAAGGTTCTATATGGACAAATCACATTTGTTGTGCACTCCAATGTTTATAAGGTCTTTAGATGTGAACAAAAATCCTTTTAAATCTCAAGAAAAGGATGAAGAACTACTTGGTCCTAAAGTACCATATCTTAGTGCTATAGGAGCACAATGTATCTTGCTAATTATGCATGACCTGATATAGCATTTGTTGTCAATTTATTAGCAAGATATAGTTCTTCACCTACACGAAGACATTGGAATGGAGTTAAGCACATACTTCGTTATCTTAGAGGTACAATGGATATGGACTTGTGTTATTCAAATGTTTCTAAGTCAGATCTAATTGGTTATGCAGATATAGGTTATTTGTCTGATCCTCACAATGGTAGATCACAAATAGGATATTTGTTTACATGCGGTGGTACAACCATTTCATGGCAATCTATGAAACAAATCATAGTAGCCACATCATCTAATCATGCAAAAATTTTTGCATTACATAGGCAAGTCGTGAATGTGTTTGGCTAAGATCTGTTATTCAACATGTGTGAGAAACCTATGGTTTATCTTTAGAAAAAATGACATCAACAATCATATATGAAAATAATGCTGCATGTATTGCTTAGTTAACAGAATGATAGATTAAAAGGGATAGAACAAAGCATATTTTACCAAAATTCTTTTTCACTCATAATCTTCAAAAGAGTGCTGATATAACTATTCAACAAGTTCATTCATGTGAGAATCTAGCATATTTATTTACAAAGTCACTACCAAGAAAAGGTTTTGAGCAACTAGTAAACAAGATTGGACTTCGTTGTCTTAAAGATCTGTGAGGAGGAGAAATAAATACGTTTTGCACTCTTTTTCCCTTTGCTATGGTTTTATTCCATTGGTTTTTCTTGACAAGGATTTTAATGAGGCAAATGATAACATATTGAAGAATGTTGTACTATTTTCCCTTCACTAGGTTTTTATCCCATAGAATTTTTCTTAGTAAGGTTTTAACAAGACACATTCTCAAATAATAGACACTCAAGGGAAAATGTTATGAATATTGATTGTGTGGCTACCCATATTCATTATACATTATGTCTATTTAATTTCTCCTTAATACTATTAAGTTATTTGTAACCGTTTAGTTATAATTTGTACCTATAAATAGGCTACTCCAATTCTGGAAATAACACAATAATTCCCTCATTCTCTTTGTTCCCTTGTTTTCTCTCTTCTCTATATTCTCCATTTCTGAGTTTTTTTTTTATAACATTTTAATTTCATTTTTAAAATTGACACGGATAATCATTATGAGTGGTTGGTTAATTTATTATTGCTACTATAGATTAGTTCGAAGAGTTTTATGTATATAAATCTCTTTATCATATTGTCAATTAAAGCAAAAGTTTGTTGTAGTTGTAAATAAATAAATATTATGCTTTTAATGAGAGTTGATAAGATATTATATCTTCTGGTTGAGTGAGATACCAAAACTATTTACCTTAAAGGTTAAGCATTCGCGAAGTTTTGTTGGTAAAATTTATTTAGTTAATGATTACAAAAATTAACGCATGCATCTCCTTGTGTATGTCTACTGGTGATTAAAAAGCTCGGCTCTCTTATGAAATTTCGCTCTCCATACATAACCTTTTCTTCTCTCTCATTTTTTTTTCTTAGGCAACTCTCCATATAACCTTGGTTAAATACGAAGTGAAAAAAAATAGAAAATACCAAAAAGCAAATTGCCCACTAGAGTTCAAATTTACTTTGGAACAAAGTATAAGTTCATAATGCGATTATTGTGTTTCCTTGTCAGCTCTGACTCACACGGTAGGTAGAAAACCCAAATGAATCCAAAAATATTACCACCATAAAGAATGGACGCATGCAAAAATATGTTATAGAGAAGAGTAAATATGCATCTCAACTAGCGGAAAAGATTAATATCTCAATGAATATAGAAAGAAAAGAATTTAATTTAAGTGCATTAGTAATGTAAAAAATTCTAAGAATGTGATTATTATAAATCATCATGTAAGGTAAATTTATTAATTTTATAATAATTATTTTAAAAATTATTTCAAGAATGATTTCTAATTAATTGGCTGTATTCCTTTTTTACATTAACAATGAAAGCATCGACATAAAATTTAGTATTACCAATCCTTCTTGTAATCGATGAGTTGACAAGCTTGCTACGCTTTCAATCCTCACAATTAGAATGAATGTTATCAGTGTTGACTAGTTAGATTAAATAATTTTGGTAGAGATCATAGGTATTATTTACGGAAAATAATTCTATTTGAGCTTGGTAAGATTAGTATGGATAACCAAATTCTCTCTTTAAATATTTAACGCAACTACATATTTAAGATTTGAATTTGAAATCATTAGTTAAACTGAAACAATCTAATGCTAATTAATCCATGCCCTCGGTGGTAATTAATTAGATTGAATTGTTTAACAAAAAGGGAAAGGTCATTTGATTTAATTATATCAATTTTTTATTTTATCATCTAATCACTTTAATTTTAAATTCAAATACGATCTAATATAAATTAATTAAAAAATATTAAAATTGGTCTTTTATGCATAAAATTACCGTGATAAGCATAAGATTCATTTCTATTTTGTTTTTCTAACTTTTTTTATGATATCTTATTAAGTTAGTTTTCTTCGTGAGGACCAATGGAAATTGGATCTAGCAGAAAGTTTTAGTTTCCCACAATGTAATAAATTAAGATTTGAATTTCTATTAAGAAAGATGCCCTCATTTAATACTTAACTATACCTTGAATAGAATTATTTTTGAAAGAGAATATATGTGAAAAATCAAAAATAGTTTTCTTCTGGGGGTTTCACAAAAATAATTTCTCTTTTCAATTTTCTTCTTTTTAAATTAGGAATGACATTTAATGAAGATGCACATATATAATGTTTCTCTCTTTCTCTTTCTCTCTCTCTCTCTCTAAGTTTTTTCAATTAAATTTTAAATTATTTTTCATTTTTAATTAATCATTTTATTTTTGTGTTGTGTTTATTTAGTTATTAAAGCTTTGTAACCTCATAAACAAATATTAATCCACAACTTATACTAGGGTCATTACAGATCTGAAAATAAATTTCAGGTAGCATTTGATGTTTGAAAAAGATGAAATGAAATGCTATGTTCTGTACCATTTTAGTAGAACTAAGATATTTCACGTTTTAAACTTTATTTCTTATTCTATTTTGTTTTTAAAATATATTAAATGAGAATAAAGTCACATATGATATTTCATTTTATTCTCTGACTTCTATTAAACAATAATTAATTCTCTACAACTTTCCCGACACAAATCATTTCAAAATATTTAGTACAGACTAGGACAAATGGAAGTGGTGTCCGAATTTGGCCCATTGAGGCCAAAACTTCACCAATGCGGGACTTCCCAATAAAATAACCACTTCACAACCTTAGTTATCACATGTCTATGGTGCATATATGCCTTTTTTTTATATCATTATTATATAATTTATGTATTGATCATCTTCAATAAAAAGATTCTTTTTATTTCTTAAAAGACCAAGATTAATTTCTTCCACCTCCTACACATATATATGCATTTACATGGACACACGTTTATTCATACAAGCACATAAAGCTAACAACTTTACGTTTCACTCACTGGTGAAAAAAAAAAAAAGGCAACTTGTATGTGCTTACTTTAATCATGCGAATTCCTTAATGCGAAAGATCTGTTATATCATGCTAACTGTAATACACTGTAGTTCATTAATAGAGTGTGATACAAAAGCCAAATTGCCAAACGATTTATATAATAATTTGTGCTGGTTTGATTTGAAAAATATGATTACTATCTACTGCTCTAGATAGACAGCCTTTCCAGACCAAAAATTAATACAAGATTTTATTCATGTGCTTAGCCTAATTTTGTAAAGTGTGTAAAGTTAAGTTTAGTACTATTCATTTTTAATTAGAGTAAAAATTTTATGTAATGTAAAGAATTTTTACATGGTTATCTAATCATAAATTGTCATGTATAATTAATCTATTAATTTTTATAATAATTATCTTAAAAATCATATTAATAATAATTTTTGATTTATGGATAATGTAAATTTTTTTAGAAAAAATAGGTTATACACTGACAGTGTAAAACAGTTTTACACTGTCATCTAATTATAAATCATCGTGTATGGTAAGTTTGTTGATTTTTACAATAATTACCTTAAAAGTTATACTAACGATAATTTCTAATTAGTTGATAATATAAAACTTTTTATACTGACAGTGTATAATCATTAATGTCAATTTTTTATACTGGTAGTAGATAAAAATTAAACTCTTTAATTAATAATGGCATGCATGCATCCCTACCAAACAAACACTGCTCTTATGAACTAAGCATATGATTTGCTTGGGAATTCATTTGACAGGGCAGAATTGGGGAAAAGTCAGACGCAATGACCCTCCATTGTCAGACGACCCCTTGTTTGTGTGGGACCCTTTTTGGGTGTTTTCTGGTTTACACCTGAAACTGAAAGTCATCTCATAAATTCCCATGTTTAGTCTTCTCCTGCTGTATAGCCAATGGTTCTGATTATGCTGCTGATTCTAATTGAGAAAAGTCCCAAAACAAAGGCCATGCATTGCAGATCTGCTTTCTAACATTAACATCAACTGAGGTGAATGTAGGAAGGCAACTCATCAATCTAGAAATTCAAGTGGGGCCCAGAAAATATTGTGGTCATGTGATATGGAGAAATAGAGCTGGACACCTGCAATCCCACTCTCATAGTCCCACCCAAGCAAGTGTTTATTGTGTTGTGGCCATTTAATGTAATGATGGCTTCGTTGCCCTAATTGGTGGAGGTCAAAGGGGTGGGAGGTTAGAGGAAGTGGGTTTTTGGTTTGCTAGGATTTCTTAAAAAATTTATCGTGATTTTGAAACAAGAGAAATTTCTTACATTGTAAATTATTGAATGTTTATCACATTAATTATATGACTATACTTATGTTTAATTTAATTATATTTATACTATATTTGAGGTGATATATATAAAAACCGTATTAAGTGATATATATATATATATATATATATATAATTTTAAAGCTAATAATTGTTAACATTAAAACAAATACGTACAATCTTAACTATCTGTGTATGTTTCTATGACTAAAATTTATTCTTCTTATTTTTTCACGCTCTCAATATATAAAATAATTCCTCTTTGTTTCCTCTCGATCACCTTTGATACGGGGATTCTGATCTCCTCAAGTGCTACAAGATCACTCATGACAATAATTACTTTACATTCATCTCGCACTTTTCACCATAACTTCTACACAGTGCTAAGTAATTATATTAAATTAAATATGCCTAGCTCTATACTTTGCCCCTTCTACAATATTTTTGCTAAAATCCTTTACTCATGGCTGGTGACTCCGTCTTTTCATTTTTGAAAGGAAATAGAGATTTTAATTGAATAATAGGTTTACATGGGTTTCATTCAGTTTTTAAAACTCATTTATACCCCAGCTCAAAAACAAAATGGTCTTATAGTAATAAATTATTAGTTTAGTTAACATCGTTCCTTAAAGTTATTAAAGTGAATAATTTTTATAAAAAAGAAGAGAGAAAATAAACAACTTTTATATTTTAATATAATAAATACTTCTTTTAATGAAAAAAATGTATTTTTATATCCTTATTATTATCCACGTAGGACTGTGTATGATTGATATGTTAATAAAACTAATAAATTATTCTTTTAGAATGACCAAGGAATTATTGCCAAGAAAAAATTAAAATGAAGATAAACATTATTGTTCCAATTTCATTATGAAATAAAAAAAAAAAACACTTTCAAAAAAATAATAAAAAACATTAGAAATATAGAGCCTCATTTGATTACTGCTTTGTTCATGATCAGAAACAATTTTTGAATAGCAAATTTGTTAATAGTGCGAAATATTTTTTGCACGAAAAGCACCAGACCTACAAAGTAATTAGCTTTCGTGATTTCCATCAAATTTCTCTTTTTCTTTTTTATATTCAATTTTCAACCAATAAAAATCAAGCAAGTTGTTTCATAATTCATACTTGAATATTTCGTAAACAATTTTTCTGCAACACATATATAGCATCAAATTTCATTTTAAAAGGAGAAAAAAAATTCACATTTTCATCAAATTAAAATTATAAACTTTTTTCATGGTGTCCACCACGTCTTCTTTGTAGTAGCAGTAGCTACAAGTGTTCAAAACCAAACAAAACCATTTTAAACTTCTAAATCGATATAAAAAATAGATAACTGAACACATAAAAATTTAAAAACTGAAAAAACAACTGCATTTTTTTGTTGTGGTTTAATTTGGTTTTCGGTTCTTATTATAAAAATAGAACCAAATCACATATTATACTTTTATTAATTTTTCTTTTACACCCCTCATAAAATTTCATTATCCTAATTAAGTTATGCTTTAATTGCTATGATTGTGGGAGCGGCTGGATTTTTCTAATTTTTTCATTCGTTCATGAGAACGTCCATGATTAAACACTTCTCTCAAAATCATTTGTCATTAAACAATTTTTTCTTTTTTCTCAAAATATTTTATAAAATGGTTTTAAAAACAAAAACTAAAAATTTGTATAAAAAAATGTCATTTATTAACGGATAAAAATATTAAGCGCTTGCTTTGGCGTCCTGCGTTCTGTTGATGTGTATTATTGTAGCTTCCTGCATTGTTTTAGTGAATTTGATGTGGTTTTTGTGTTGGACGTGGTCATATGACATGGTTCCAAACATACACTAACTATTAAAATTTTCTCTGTTAGTATAGCTTTATCCAACAAAAGTTAATTTGTTAGTATAAATATTTTAAGTCTGTATTAATAATATAATGTAATATATATTATAGTATATTTTTTAAATCGGACTAATCATTAGACCACTTAAGATGGTTTAAGGTTTAATTGTGGTTGAATAAGTATTAATAAAATACAATAATAATAATAATAATAATTAAATAATTCATAAAACAATATTAAAGAAACATAATATCATAACTTTAGAAAACTAAAAATAAAAATAAAAAACCATTTTTATAAGTTCTTAGCCTTAATAAAATACATACAAAAGTTCAAATCAAATATATTATAAATCTTAGGTCTAAGTTTTAATAATACATAACAATAATTTCCATTAGTAGTAATAAGTTTACATATAGAATAAAAAAGACAACAACTAATACTTTTGGTTGATTTTTCATTTTTTAAGAAAAATATCAAAATAATGTCATAATTTTTCATTGGCCCATTGTGAATTAATTTTTTCTCAATTTTTGGTCAATGTTCTAGTTCTTTGACTATTTGTTTTAAGGTCAATTCTATGATTTATTTGGATTGGATACTAGACTAGTTCACCGATTTTTCAGTCAGATCAACTTGCTTAATTTGACTCTCAGAACGCAATATTATATTGTCAATTAATGTTTAAACATATGTATTAATTAATGTTTTAAACCTACATATTCTTCTTACAAACTTTTCAAGAAACCCTTCTTAGTTCTTACTGCCTAAGAGAACCCTAAGTACAAATATATGTACAAGGATCATCTTTTTCCTATAACAATGTTCAAGAAAAGGGGTAAGGGCTTGATTTAGAAATAGAGTGGTTAGCTAGATCATCAAGCTTAACAGTCATTGGAGTATTGTAACTCTAGCAAGACTTTCACCTTATAATGATTGTGGCTAAGTTTGCAGTGTGATCGTTTTAGCAAAGTTATGTGGTGGGTATGGTCAAGATAAGCCAAATTGATGGTTAATCTCAATTGGTACAGATCTACTGTGGGCGAATGATGATGGACGACCCAATCACATCCTAGAGGATACATAACTTCAGAAGTCATGAGTGCCTTGGGTGAAAAATGATTTGCCTTCGTAGTGAACAAGTTTCATCCCAAAGAATACACATACCATATTAACAATATGATATATTATACTGTTAAACTTCCTCTACCAAGAGTTAGCCTAACTTTTATCTAAGTTTAAAGGAAATTTTAAGAAGAGGCATTTTTAAAATAATTTATTGAAATTATTATAATTTTACATAAATTCGAAATTACTCATTAAACTGTCATATCAATTTCGTTTGACAATTCATTTCCAATCAACAATAAAATCAATCCATTTAAATTTTCTCTAGATACATTTTTTAAAATTGATTTTATTAATTTTAATTTTGAAAAACTTTTTTCTATTAAAACAACATTGCTACATGGAATTGTTAATGCTTTTTTATGAATAATATTTGCATTTATAAAACAATCAAATCTTTTATTCAATCTTATGTAATTAAGATGTCAATTACTGTATTATTTTCTATTTGTATAATTTCTTCTAAAACTTTTAACTTCGAAAATAAACCTATGTTTGTCACTATTTAGACCACTACTGCTATGTGTTTCATTTATTTTCTTAATTAGAATTTAGAAAATTTTATATATACAATGTCAATAAAAACTAAAAAGTACAACAGATCTTCGGAATCTACCATTTAAAATGTATACTAATAGATAATATATATTTTTAGTAGGATTAAAAGCATTGAAAAAATAAATAAAAAGTAATAAAATAGTTGTAATTAAGATAAAAAAAATGATAAAATGTACTTTTAAAGAAAAAATCTTCACTTTAAATATTACCTATTAACGAGATCAAGAAACAAACAGGATTATTGGAGGTGGACCCAAAAACCGATTGGGGTTTGATTGCAAATAAAAGGTCATATGACTTTAGCTATATGAAAGCATTTTCCATGCGACCACAATTGAGCTAGGTGGGTCATGCGTGACTCGGCTATCACATTGCTTATTTCTTTCAAAAACTCAAAGATAATAATTACCATTTGACATAGTGAGCATAAGTAGAGTATAGCGGGTTCAAGTGCTTTGTTTAATGATTTTATCTCCTAGAGTAGTAGCAATTAGTTATCTTTTTCTTCATAATTATGTTTAGAGGTTGTCTGCCTTGTAGCTCTTAGACTAGAGTCAAGTACCCCCGTTTCGGCCTTACCCATATGGTGAAAAGTGAACATGCTTTACCCAAGAAGGCAAACGAATACCATAATAGTAAATTAATCAACTTTAATTTCCATTTGTAGAATTGAACCAAAAGTTAATTAAAATCATTTTTTTATAAGTATCTTATTCGGGTTCTCCTTCCTCACGTTTATATATCTCTTGCAGTCACACTCAAAGCTGTAACGCATTATTAATTAATTCAAGAATTGGAATCCAAACGAACTTGAGCTATTAGTCACTTTCATTCAAGCTAAGTTTAACATGAATTAAGTAGACGGTATATTTACGCTAATTTTGAGTACTAGCTAGCTTGTTCCTGAGTTGAGGTTTATTTATTTCTTGGGTCACCATCAAGGGATCTTAGGTAAATTGGCTTGCTGCACAAACCAACCGCGTAGGACAAGAATCCAAGTAATTAAATTGAAGGTTGCTACTAATTATATTCACGAGTCTTTGCTAAATCAATGCGTTGAGAAACATTTATTCTTTTTGTTGATAAAACAATTACCATTGATTAAGTCACATAAATATTTTAATTCTCTTTTGTTCCATGAATTAAGGTGGCAGATTGATGGATCGATTTTTAATTCAATCCAGAGAGACAAAGAAGAAAGGAAAAACAAGATTGAAGTTCACAACAAATTAACATATTCTACGAGCGACAAACATTGAATCATTGATAAAGCTCATTGTAATTATGCTTATGATTTTAATTATAATGGTCGCTTATTCACACATAAATAATATACAATTTTCCAAAATGACAAATCAAAAACAAGATTTGTCCTTTTGCTCAAAAAAACCTTCGTCTTGTGCACGCACTAAACAAATTAAAGATACAAAACTACAAAGTATGTGTTGGATACTATGGAAATCCTTTCCCTGAGAAGTGATAAAACAAACATAAATTTCGGGATTAAAGAACTTGTAAATAAATTAAATTATTTCAACTAATCCAGCATATTCTCCAATAGGTTCAGGATTAAACTTTTAGCCACTTCTTTTTTAATGATTGGTATCTTGTACTCGAGAATATTTCAACATACTCATTAATCAACATGATTGCTTATTAACTATACCTGTAAGGGGAATTGATCATACATGGCACTTATGGAATTTTCACACACACACACACAAGTTTTTTATAAATATTGAATTTCATTAATTCAACCATTAATTTGAGAGTTCACATTAAGTAAATAAAGTATACAAAATATCATATAATTTAAAAATTATTTGATATTTTATCAATTAATATTACTTTAACATATTATATACTTTCAAAATATAAATAAATGTTAGCTATAAGATTACATATATATATATAAATACTTAATTTATCTGAAATTTTACATCCACGACAATTAAGATAATACTGTATAATATAATTTAACGGTTGAGTTTGCAAATTTCATATTTTATACAAAAAATAATTAAAGAGAGTAAATATAAAAAATTTACTCCTAAAATAAATTGATGCCCTTTGTATGTGTGTGGCATCAAGATTTGTCAGATTCGTCAATGAGCAATAATATCTATCAAGACCACTGAAAAAAATCGATGGCGTAGAATCCATGTGGCGATCGAAGGCAAACAACATTTTCAAGTCCTCAGTTCTCCATCTTTAGTATTTAGGTCTATCACACATCACCAAGTCAGAAACTCGCCGACCCTCCATTGAAAAATATAACAATAGATTGTCCTCCAAATATACCCATAACCAAGGTGTTATTGTGGGAAAAGGGATGCTTTCAGGAGAGAAGGTGTAGAATTTGCAAATGGATTGGAAATGCTTCATATGAATTGACCTCAATAGTATTCCACCACCACATAGCATATACATGGCAAATTTCATTGTGAAAATTTTGACCTTATACCCTCCACACAAAGCCTCACGAATTTAAACCACTTTCTATGTATGGATTTCTCGTCGTTTCCCAATAACATAATATCTAATCACTATCTTACCGAACACACACGCACAAAAAAGCCTGACATCCTTTTCATATTATTTGTTAAAATCACATATGAATTTAAATCGAGTTATGTCTCACAAATATACATAAAATCTAATCATTAAATATAATTAGTGTCAATTTAATCTAAAGCATGTCCCTAATTACCATATCTCTTTTGATAAAAAAACGACAAAACAATTGTAATGGGTACCACATGTGAGTCAGAGTCAAAGGTCAACTAGATCCCGTCATTGTTAACCATTCAAATGCACATATAGTCAGACAATCTACCTGTATTACCAATTCCCTTTGTCCCTTAACTTAGAGGAGAAAGTACTAGAAGGAAGATAATCAATCAATTGTTTTGCGATATGACTTTCCTCAATTGCATGGAGTTGGTACTCAAAAACGATCTTGAATTTCAGTCTACTTGATTAGGCAGTTGCCAGCTTAGAGGAGATGGGGAATCGGACAGCGCGCGCGCAAGATGACAAGTGCCTCAAGCTTCCAACATGGGAAATCAAATCCAATTCATTCAAAAGACAATGATAGCGCACTGTTTTGATGCTGCCTTGACTTCTACAGTTCCACGGCTGAAATGCTATACACCTACGAAAATTAATTAGTTACCTATGCTATTATGCAATGATGTGTTAATTAGACTTAAGTCATTTCCTATCGTAACATGAGTTTAAAGTTTAAACATCAATCTGCCGTCGCACCAAGGTTCAATTCAAAATTAACTCACATTAATTTCGAACTCTCAAAGCTTTATTGTCACGTACTTTCAACCTTCATTTACAAGTGTCGTTGTCACATTTTGTTAGTAAGTTACACTGGAGTTAATTTATTCTCTTCTTAATCCTATAAGTAACCCCCCCTTTTAGTTTCTTTCAACAAGTGATGCGTTACATCATTTGCGAAAAAGTTCCATTGCCACAAACAGTGTTTCAGGTAAAGAAAATTGATAAAGTACTTTGAAGGGACTACTCAATAGACAAAAAGGTTGAAGGGCCATCTCCTTTATGGGATGCCTGCGATGATTTTTCCCATGTTATCTCAAACACCTACATATCTAGATAATAGCCTAATGCTTTGAAAGTCATAGAGGGTAATAAATAATATTGTCAGTCTATTCAACACACTCCAACCAGTTATTCATGAGATGAGGGAGAGTAACAAGTGCCAAATTAAATTGCCAATGCCATACGCCAAAGCCAGTTCATCCGCGCATGAAAAGCTTAGTTCAAACTTCAAAGAAGCACATGAAGTAAATTAGGCCATGTCGAACCTAAGTTGGTTTAGGTAAGGCAGGCACGAGATGCGTCTCATGTGGTACACTCAACCTTAATATTAGAACGTGCATCATCTAGTTTGTCACAGTCCAAAAGTCGCGCGCAGTGCAAAATTTTCTAAGACTTGACCACCCACCCCCTCGGCTGTTTCCTGTTTGTTATCACTCTGTCTATCTCCATCAAGTGGAAAATTAGGGAAGACGCATGATTTCTTCGCTTCTAAATTCGAATAAATTAACGACTTTAAAATAAAACCTTCGTGCAAGAAACTCATCAGAAGAATTCAACAATGATGACCCATTAAAATTGACCTAATAGTGGAAAGTAAAGATAATTTGTACAATATTTTAGGTTCAAATCTTGTTGTCAACATAAAATAATAATAATAATGACACAATGTCTATAAAAACACATTAATTAGTCCATGCCATAGGAACTAAAAACTTAGGCTTAATTGTATTTTGTATCACCTAAATTTCATCATTTTGTGAATTTTGCTATTGTATTTTTTTTCCTCTCGCATTTTGCCACTCTATTTTTGAAATCTTGCAAATTTTGTTCAATCATCGACTGTTCATTAAATAAAAATTCAGAAAATTAGACAAAATTCGCAAGATTTCAACAATTAAACCAAAAATAGGGTGACAAAATGTGAGAAAAAAAAAACACGATGACAAAATTAGCAAAATGATGAAACTTGGGTGGCACAAGATGCAATTAAATCAAAAACTTATATGAGCTAATAAATACCACTACTAATATTTTAAATTTAACGAAAATTTGAACGAATTGAATTTAAAATAAATAGAAAATTGATAAAATTATAAAATTAAAAGTGATTAATTTGAGGGCTTTTAAGATAAAGAATGATGTAATAGAATATTCTTTTACACTAAAAATATATTTTATTATAAAAAAATAAATAATATGTAAAAAGTCTACGAGGTAGATTATGATAACACATAAAAGAAAAGTTGGCGATAGGTTTTATACTTAATATAACTATCATTGGTTTAAGTCAGTTCATGAAATGAAATATGTTAGGTTGACATTTTTATAAAAATATATCGCTTGACGACAAAGTACATGATAAAATCAGAGAAAATTTATTTATAAAAGTAATACTAATTATAATTATATTGTTATTATCATTATTGTTATTATTTAAACATAATATAATTAGTAATACTCGTCTTTTATATAGCATGGATAGAAATAATTTTATTGTTTGGGTATTAAATAATTAATATCAAATTTAAAATTATATATAATTACTTATATTTGTGTCCTTTTCTACATATACATATGTCAAATATATCCAGTAAAATTAAAGAGGATGATTAGAAGTAATCCCACTTTAGCTATAAATAAAAATAATTTTCCGATAGAAAACTCCAAATAATTTTCCATAGCACGTATGCGTGGTTAATTAAAATTCTTCACCAAAAAATGTACGTATGCAAAAGCAAAAGCTGCTAAAAATTGAAATGTAGTGTGCAACCGTGTATTCAGTTTGCAGACACAGAGAGAAAGAGTGAAAAGACAAGTCAAATGTCAAATCGGGGGTCTTTGAAATCATAAGACCGTCAGTGGGTTGTGCTGTCAATCCATGCGATTTTTTTTTTCTCCCCTTGGGCCTTTTTTTGAAAAAAATTTAAATTCATTTCATTCGTGTCCTTTTCCCGTTTTAATCTTAATTTTAATCGCAAAAAGACACAGGCCATAAATAACCATAGGAGGCAAAACAACAGCATCCCATTTTATAAACAAGCGTAATGTACAATATCAATTCGTTCAAGCTTAACCAACCGATAGTAATATGTAAATTACTAGAATTTTTAGAAAAAATAAACTATGTATTAATAATTTAAAATAGTTTTATATTTTTATTCAATCATAAATTACTATTTATGATAAATTAATTAATTTTTACAATAATTATTTTAAAAATTATATCAACAATCATTTTTAATTAATTGACAATATAAAATTTTTTATGCTGACGAAACACACCCACTAAACTCATTTTTTTTATAACAAAAAATTGGGAATAATAGCATCACTCTTGTCACGTGCACTGCTTCTTGTCTACCTTCAATATAAAAACAAATATTATAATGAAAAGGAGGAATTAGTTAATAAACAGTTACAGTTAGATGTAAATGTGTGTCGGTATTAGGAACGATTCCCGATGGCTGAATCATGTCCGAACCGGTTAATTAAACCCGGCCGACACGCTTTCCTACGCTTTCAAGCTCCACTCGACTACTTACATTATTATATTATAGACCAAGTGTGCTAAAGAATTTACTTTTAAACATATATAAATAAAAGTATATTTATATCTAATTTATATTGGAAAAATTATAGTTGTATATTAATAATGTATATTTTTTATCAATAAGAGAAAAATCCAAAGAGAAGAGAAAAAAAAATGTGTTCACGAATTGCCTTAATTCAGATTTAGAGTAAAATAAAAATTTAAACCGATTAAATTTGATTGGAATGTGGTTTTATTTATTTTTTAAAATTATTTTATTAATTCATATCAAGTGAAATTGTTCAAGATTTGAATTAGTTTAGTTTAGTTTATCAAGTTAAATTAAGAAAAGAAAAAAAAATTAAGTTTTTATTTTCATATAATATTTATTATATGATATTTTTAAATTTTATATTACTATAATTTAAATTGACCTTTATTTATACTAAATTTAAAAAATAAATAAATAAATTCTAAGCCTTTTTTTATTTGCAATCAATTCTAAGCATTAACATTAGAATATCATAAAGAAGTTATCTAGTAAATATAGCCAAAAACACTTAATAATACTAGATAGGAAAGTAAAAAATAAACGAAAAAATATAAAAAAATATTAGAGGAAAGGTCTAAATACTGAATACTAAAATATATAAATTTAGAAGTTTGAAAAATTAAAAAAAATGATCAGATGATCGAATTGGTTCAAATTGAAAAAAATAAAAAAAAACCATGAGAACCATATTAATTAAGATGAGCTCTACGGTAGAGAACCTGCATATATGATTCACGGTGGACCATCAAAAATTACTTAATATAAGAGGTAATTTAAAAAAAATTATTTTGAAAGATAAATTTACAATAATGCCCTTTTTAAAATATTAAGTGACATGATTGCCCGCTAGGCAATAACAATAGTAAAATCCCAAATAGGATTTGGCATTTTTGCTTGTTTTTGTTGCTTTTGGTTTCGAAGGGTAATGTGACCCAGGTGTGTTGTGCGAGAAGTTTGGGATGAAGGAGTTGAGGTTGTTGGAATGAAGGTTGGTTTGCGAAGTTGAAGGAGGTTGGAAAGGGAGGGAGCGAATTAACCTGCACGTTGGAGATGCAGTAAATGGAGCTAGGCTCAACGTCGATTTCGTTGTATTTCTTGGGGGGTATGTTGCCAAGGAAGTCGATTTCTGATTTCGCACATTGTGGTTTGAAGACTTTGAAGGTGTTATTTGTAATATTGGTGCTGGTGTCAATTTTTGAAGTGTGTCGTCGCGTGTAATTGTGAATCCCATTAATCATTTGTGTGGTTTGTTTGTACCTTGTTCTACTTTTTTGCAAGCGTAACTTGCAATAATAAGTGTTATCTTCCCATCGTGCGTTTAGTTGTCAAAACACCTCTTCCGGTATCATTGTTTATAAGTTCAACTTAGTTTGCATAAAGGCATAAGAATCGTGGTGATTTGATACTCCCTATGTGTTTCGATTTGAACCGTGCTACGGCAAATGGGAAGGGCAAGTGCTTGGTGTGGTTCATCCTTGCATCGGATCTGACAACAAACATTTGTCCTTTCCTCTTTTTATCACCAAATCAAAAGAAACAACATTAATGTCAAAAATGCAAAACTCAATGTAAGGAAAATAAAAGATGTTGGAAATTTGTGAATTGAAAGAAACCCGAGAGATGGGAAGTGGAATTTGTTGGAAGCGAAGAATGTAGTGGTAGCCTGGAAAAGGGTCACCATAGAATGAATGATTGATCGAAGAGATCTACAGAGGGGCAATTTTGTCAAATAAATGAAAAAATTAAATAAAAACTGTCTCAAAAGGTTCCGAGTAAGTGATCACAGCCCTTTAATATTATACCAATATATCCAAAGGTGATGACATAATTGTCCACCATGAACCACCTAACCTATTAGTCCACCGTAGAACTGGTCTATTAATTAATTGGTTTGGTTCAAGTTTGAAGTGACATGAACCAAATAATTAAACCAATTTGAAGCAATTTAATTAGTTTAGTTTGGACTATTTAATTCATTGGATCAATCTAATCTAATGAACACCCTTAAGTATAAAATAAGTTTTTACTAAGCATAGGATATCCTCCAATCGAGAGCTAGAGACTAATCTCTCGAGGTATTGAAAATTCATTTAAAGGATTGACTTCTTCCAACAAATGTTATTCTATACACACATTGCCATGGAGATTTACATTCAATTAGTCCCATTTGTTTGGCACCAAAATTTCCATAAAGACTTGATGACACAATGCCCTGCAATAGAGATGACAAGGCTTCCCTACTTGGATTTGATTTCTTTCACTGTGTGCCATTTAGTTCTTCATAAGCTGACCTTGATCAAGTTGGTGGAAGTAATCAAATCCAAGTAAGAAAATAAACATTATATAATGGTTGTGTTGGAAAGAAGAAGGAGTATCCTATGATCTTAAAGACTGGATTGAGAACCTTGTCATCTTTATTACATGAGCATTGCGTCATCAAGTCTTCATGGCAATATTTGTGTGAAACAAATGGGACAAATAGAATAAGAGACATTCTATTTGCCACAAATAGCAGCTAACATTCTATTTGTCCTATTTGTTTCATCCAATATTGTCATGAAGACTTGATGACGCAATGCCCATGAAAAAGGGAATGGAGTATCTTATGATCTTGAAGGCCAAAATAAGAACCTTGAAAGAATGATTGCTAAGCTTAAAGCACCAAATGTGTCGAAGAAGTTTTTTAGTGATAAATTCTCAGTTGTCATGTTTCCACATTTTCACTGTGTGTCATTTAGCTATCATGAGTTGGTCTTCCTCAAATTTATAAGTACGCGACTGCAATATTGGAAAAGAGGGTGAAGGATCCAATGGCCCATCACTTGGTTTTACCTCCAAGTTTAGGACAAAATAAGCAAAGAATTTTAATGAAAAAGGAAAGTTGTCAATTATTAAATTATTTAGTGCTTTTACTGAAATTAGATGTTTGGGTGATGAAGAAGTTGTAAATGACAAAACTTTGTCTTGTCCTGTATCTATTGTTTTTTAATCCTAACATTTCTCTCCACCGAACCCTAAACCCCAAATGTAATAATCTTCATTGTGAACAACGCTTAATTGTTACTATGAGGGAGCAAAAAGTGAATTCATTTTGAGCCAAGCTTTTGTAACCTCTCATTCTTCGTTGATCACTCGAGAGGGAAAAAAAAACAATTTTGCATTCACAAAAAGAAAAAACAAGAAAAGTGTTTTCTTGTTTGAAATATATATCTAACCTCATGTTGCTTGCAAGATAGGTAGAAACAGGAACGGGTGTTAACCAATCATGCTAACACATTACAATCCTAATATTCCCTTCACCTTCACAGAAACCACAAATTCTTTTTGTGTCATGTAACAAAGCTTAATTATTCTATGAGAGAACAAGAAGGGAAAAAAGAAACCATTTTGCGTTCCCAAAAATAAAAAATAAAAAAAATACATTCTTGTTTGAAATGTATTAAGGGGTTCATATTACTTGTTGGACACATAGTTCGTAGGGAAGGGTGTTAACAAATAATGCAAACACATCACAATCCTTAAGAGTCATATAATTGAAATTAACAATACGAGAATACCACACAAGGCCCAACTAAGCTCTATATGGTCATTCTTATTTTTGTTAATTAACCAATTAGACAATCCAATCAAAATTTCTACAGAAAATCCGTTAGAGTTTTCTCTATTTTCTAGTACTTTCCCATATTTTACATCTATTCAATCAATTACAATATCACACGTAAACCTATTCGACAATTCAATCAATAACTAAGAAAATCACACAAGGCTCAACTAAGCTCTATGTGGCCAATCATGCAAACACATCACAATAACAATCTTCAATGGTCATACAATTCAAATAAATATCCATCAATCAATTACTCCCACACCATGATTAAACCAAAAAAAAATAACAAACAAAAAAGAAAAAGAAAAATTGAAATTGATGGGTATTTTGGGGGGTTCTGGATTACTAGGAACCAACACAAGAGGGAATCCACAGTCTGTTCAAACCAATCACAAAAGCCATAAGTTCGGGTCAAAACAAAAAAGATTTTTACCAACAAGAGTAATAATCATGGAGTTGGAAAGAAAATGACTTACCTTTAGCAGCGGTAGTGGTGAGTCTTAGTGGTGGCTTCAATGGCAATTGGGGACGATTGTGTCATACACCTCAATGGGCATTTCATGAATCAAAAGAACAAAGGAGAAGAATGATTGGGGTTAGGGTCGCGATTCGGGTTGGGGTTGTGATTTAGGGAAGAACAAAGAGAACCTCATTTTCGATGACGATGATGGAGGAGTTATAGAGGTTCAAGGGTTTGGATAGCGGGTTGAAAGCATTTCACAAAAGAAATGGAGAATAGATTGAATTGCATAGGTGCCACTAATATACAAGAAGCTTTTTTACATCAATTGAATTTTTAACCTATGTAAAAAAGTATATTTTACATCAGTTATAAGAAAACTGATATAAATAACATCTTTTACATCGATTATATTACAACCAATGTAAAATGTTTCTCAGTTATTTACAAAAATGTCATTGCCTCATTTTTTATATCAGATATCTTATAACCCATGTAAAATTTTGTCGTAAACACGTTTTTGTACTAGTGTGACTTATAAAAAATTAGTATAACAGTACGAGTCTATACTAGTAATATGATTATATTAATAGAAAATTGTACTAGTATATAATATTAATGTATATTATCAAGAGTTTAATAATCATGCACTGACAATGTAAAGTGGTTTTACACTATCATCCAACTACAAACCATTATTTATTGTAAGTTTGTTGACTTTTATAATAAATACTTTAAAAGTCATATTAATTGTGATTTCTAATTGGATGATAGTGTAAAACTTTTTACATTGATAGTACATAACCATTAAACTCTATTATCAATACATCAAATGTTAGTATAATACATTATATTATTAATGTTTAAAGGAAGGTCAAGTGACAATCCTAAGTGATACTCACTAGTGTCTACGTTATATGTCAATATGTAATATCTCTAAATTTTTTTCAAAATTTTAAAATGAATTTATTTATCCATATCTTAAAATAAATGTTAAGGGATCAAAAATACTGACTTCAGATTTTTGGAGAGATAGAAATCAAAGAATTTTTTTTTACAAGAACCAAAACTAAAAGTCACTCATTTTACGGGAACCTAAAAATGGTAATTTCAATTTTAAATGGATAAAAAACTAAGAAATTTTTTTACAAAGACTAAAATCAAAACTCATTCATTTTATAAAGATTGAAAATATATTTCAACCAATAAAGATTATATGAATGGGGACCATTTTAATGGTTTATAGTGTAAGTCCTATATTTATGATATTTTTACCTAATTTACCCTCAATTTTATTTCTAATTTATTTTTCAAATTTTAGCTTCTAAACAATTTATGTTGAGCTAGTGATAACTAAATTTATATGTTGGCCTAAAATCTCTCCTATTAAGAATTTTTTAGTTTAAATTGTAGTAAAATTAACGTTAAAATTGCTTTTTTCAATAAATAAAGTATATTCATTTTTAAAATTTAAATTAATAAATCTTACACTCAAAAGTATTCTTATTTGAATTTATTTATAACACATTGATAATATAACTTTTTTTAACACCATCATTCAGTCTTGAATATGTAGTTATGTTAAATATTTAGAGAGAGTTTTTTTTTACTCATAGTAGTCTTACTCATCTTGACCAAAATTACTTCCTATTAAGGATACGTGTGGTCTCTACTAAAAAAGAGATTGACATGTACAATAAATTTGCTAAATTTTATAATAACTAATTTAAAATAATTTTTGATTGATTGACAATATAAAATTATTTCTACTTAATATAAAATTAATTTTAAAAACCTAAATTTTAAATAAAGAATCACCTCAATGTTAATTATAGTTGCAAAAATAATTTGTTCATATATATATATATATATATATATATATATATATATATATATATATATATATATGGGCCATATCTAGTAAAAGAGCTATTTTTATATGAGAGTAAGAAGAGTAAATTTTGGTCATACAACCATACATAGAGTGTCAAGATACAATATCACGTGACTACTTAAAAAGTCATGTGATTTTTTAAACTCACATGAATTTATATGTTTTAATCTTGATCATTTATGACAAGATCTAACTGTTAATATTCATTCTTCTCACTCTCACATAAGAAAGGTCCTCTCACTTAATATGTTATATATATATATATATATATATAAACAATGTAATTTACACTTTTTTTTTTATATAATTCACATAACTATTATATATACGATTATTAATACTTTTTTCCTGACTACTAATAACTCGCCTAACTTTGCGTGAATTGTGTGACTTAACGTATATACGCAAACTAGCATTAAGAGATTTTGTTAGGCCACATCCATTTTTAAGACTCATGCTTCTGATAGGTACGGTCAATCAAACAAACAAAGGCTAAGCGTTTGTTTGGTAGGGGAGAGAAATAGATAGAAAAAAAAAAGTAAGAAATAAGTTAAGAGGTGAAAAATAGATAAAAAATAATTTGAAATTTTAAGTTGTTTGGTAGGAAAGAAATAGATGAGAAATAAGAGAGAGATAGAAAGGTGAATAAAAATAAGTAAGAAATAGAATACAAATAAGTAGTGGGACCCACCAAAAAATTTAAAAATTTTTATTTATTTTTACTCAATCAAACCATTTGAATTTTAAAAAATTCAAAAATTTCTTCTCTTCTCCTCTGCTCTCCACTCAAAGGGCTAGACCTAAAGAATGAAGAAATTGGAATAGGCTTAAATAGGTTTCATTTGAATATGTTTTTCTTGTTTCTATTTTTTTTTCAAAAATAATAAATAAATTTTAAAATATACATCAAATATAATAAAATCTAATTAAAAGTATTAAATCATTTATTTTATAAGTTAGTTATTATAAGCTTGAAATGCTTTACACTAGTAATCATTTAGAAACCATCTTTCAATATAAATTTTAAAGTAGTTATTGTAAAAATAAACAAACTTATCATACATGATGATTTGTGGTTAGATCTTAAATGACACTGTAAAATTCTTTACAATATTATTCATTGTAAATAATTTAATTATCATACATAGTCAGTGTAAAATTCTATACACTATCAATCATTTAAAAATCATGTTCTAATAATATTTTTAAAGTAATTATCATAAAAATCATTGAACTTATCATGCATGATAATTTATAGTTAGATCTTGAATGACACTTTATACTGTCAGTGAATTCCAATTACATTCACTAATATATATTATATGAAATTAATATTACATAAGAATAACTTACACCATATCACACTATCAATATTTTTAAGCTACAAGTTAAATGATGTTTTGATATAATTTATGAGTTTAATGGTCATGCATTGATAGTGTAAAGTAGTTTTATACTGTTATCCAATCACAATCACCATTTATTGTAAATTTGTTGACTTTTATAATAAATAATTTAAAAATCATATCAATAGTGATTTCTAATTAATTGACAGTATAAAACTTTTTATACTGACAGTGCATGACCATTAAACTCATAATTTATTTAGAACATCTTATATATATGTATTCAAAAATAGAATAAATCTTTAAAGAGTAATTATATTTGAGCATCTAAATAGTGTAAATACCTTATTGACATCTATAATTTCTCTCTATCTTTCTTTTCTTATCACATTATATCACCTATGATATCTATATTTTTATCTCTTTTTTCTTTTTCTTTCTCTCTCTAGGTGTCTTTTAGCATTGGGTGTCCGTGTTAAATTTTCCATCTTTAAATTAGTCCTTCAAAATTACATATATTTGTCACATTGATCTTTCAAATATTTAAAACATTATAAATTTGTCAAAATTTAGACACATTAAAACATCACGTGTGCCAAAATCATCTTTTCAGTCTAAATTCGTTGCAGAGTTTTAAATAAAATCTAAGATAAATCGAAGAAATCAAAACCCTTCTGTTGACTTCAATTCAAATAGAAAAGGTTAATGATATAAAGTAATATGTGAAGTCAGTTGCAAATCTAGTGGTTACATTGGATTTACTTTTCTGTTGTTTGTGTGAGCAAGTATGTGGACGACAATGCTTTTTTTTTTTTTTTTTTTTCTTTTTCTTTAGTTTGTAGTCTCCTACATCATTTTTAGTAGTAGTTTTTTTCACCAATAATAAAGGCTTAAGCATGAATGACATTTATTTATTTCAGCTAATGATAGGCTGACACAAACATGCGTGTTAGTTTACGTTATTTATAAATAATAATATATACGATACTTTACAAAAGGAAAAAAGGCCCAAAAATCAAAATTATACAACTTGAGTCCATTTTTTTTCAATTGATTTCAGTATACTTCTTTTTAATATTGCAAGCGCTTTACAATGATATATGAGAAGAATATTTTTATCAATAAGAACCAAAAGTTGCGAATAAAACAAAACAACAATGATGTTAATTTTTAATTAAAAATGTAAAACCTATTATATATTTTCACATATGTGTCTATCTTACGATATGATACACATAAAACCATATGAAATTGTTCACAGAGGAAAGAAATATTATCCGATGAGAAAAACATGATGCCAAGGATTTTATAAATAAAATTACACCTACATAGAAATAGTTGAGTTACGTTGACTGAAAGTGCGACTTAGATTGTTAACACTAGTAACTATTGATATGCTCTCATTTTATGTGAAAACCCACTGCTAGCCTCTCATTTAACTAAAATTGTAAAATAAAAAAACATTAATACTTAACTTAGAAAATAAAGAATTATTTTAATCTTACATATTTTCTATAATTTATTTTATCTCTATCTTTTTATTGTATCACTCATATGATTTAACATTACTTCCTCTCTTCTTTTTATCTCTCTCCTAATACAAATAAAAAAATATAAGTAGAAAGAGAAATTCTAAAAAAAATGTATATATATCCAAAAATGCGGACAGCACGTACAAGTGCAACAGTCAACACAATAGGCCCCCAAGGACTAATATTATATTATGTATTAGTCTATTTATAGAGACTTCAGTTGCTTATATCATTAAGCTTATATATAAGCAAAGTCTAAACACTAGTTATTTTTTATCCACATATCGTTTTCAATCCTTTACCCCTCAAAAAAAAAAAAAAAAATCGTTTTCAATCCTTCTCCTACATGCTTCTACTTCCAACCCCTCCCTCCGGTTTCTCTCTCTCACTAACACTATATGCTTCTACTCCACTCTCAGTACTGTGTATATATGTACACCAAAGCATACAAAAAGAAGGAAGAGAAAAAAAAAAAAGATTTTTAATTAATATCTCTTCCCTTTTTTAACCCCTCGGCCGCCCAGAATAGCCACCCAAATTGCGATCTTTGTTTCTCTTTCTTCTCACTCTCTCTCTCCAAAAATATCTATCAAAATACATACACAAAATTTCCCATGCCCCTCCATCCACCATTCACCGAGCGAATCCCATAA
The DNA here is from genome assembly GCA_004329165.1 of Spatholobus suberectus. Lineage (NCBI taxonomy): Eukaryota > Viridiplantae > Streptophyta > Magnoliopsida > Fabales > Fabaceae > Spatholobus > Spatholobus suberectus. The sequence continues at coordinate 26,696,619 of CM014732.1, read as the reverse complement.
CAACAACCACAGTACCGTCATCATCATCATCATCATCAACAACAAACGGATGAGCCCAACCTCGTTCCTTCCCTCACTATTCCATCTCTCTCACTTTTCCCTTTAACCATCCCTCTCTCTCTCTCTCTCTAGCAATAAGTTACAACCACCAACCCTAGAGCGTTGAGGCGACAGCACAGTACATCAAGAACAGCAAAGGGTAACAGTAACATCAGCGCCATGTCCCTTGAAGAGTCGCTAAGATCTCTTTCCCTGGATTACCTGAACCTCCTCATCAACGGGCAGGCTTTCAGCGACGTCACTTTCAGCGTGGAGGGTCGTCTGGTCCACGCGCACCGCTGCATACTCGCGGCGCGGAGCCTCTTCTTCAGGAAATTCTTCTGTGGGCCGGACCCGCCATCTGGGCTCGACCCGGCTGGGCCGCGAGCCAGCTCGCGCTCCGGGGTCATACCCGTCAACTCCGTGGGCTACGAGGTCTTCCTTCTCATGCTGCAGTTTCTCTACAGCGGCCAAGTCTCTATTGTTCCGCAGAAGCACGAGGCCAGGCCCAATTGCGGCGAGCGAGGCTGCTGGCACACGCATTGCACCTCAGCCGTTGATCTCGCCCTCGACACCCTCGCCGCGGCTAGATACTTCGGCGTCGAACAGCTCGCATTGCTCACTCAGGTTTTCCATTTCTCTAGTATCCCCCCCTCACTCCCACTGTTTGTTGTGTGACCAGTCGTATGTTTCATGGGTCTTGGGAATTTGGACAATTACTGCTACGGGGTCTGGTCTGGTTTTTGGGAAATGGGAACGGGTGTTTCTCTGTCTCCATATTTTTATTTTTATTCGGGGTCTCTGTTGGTGAGAATTTTGGGTTCTGAATTTGTGCTTCAGTCTATCCCATCAGAAGTTATACCACCAGTTCGTTCTATTCTATGATCTCGTGTCACCGCTCTACTGCTTTCCTTTGTCAGCGACTGAGTAGCTGATTTAAATTTCTTTTTCTTCTCTCTCTCATTAATTCCACTCTCCAAAATTTCTTCTTCCTTTGACCTCCACTTGTTGCTTCAATTCCACCCTCAACACACCCACACCCACACCCACACACGCAATAATACTACTTTACTTTCAAGTTTCGATGTCTAGCTAGTTCGTGAGCTTGTTATGAACTCGTTAATTAAATTCTTTTGGATTCGTGATGGTATGAATTAAAGGTATGTGTATCTTTATGCGTTAGTGTTGGACGTAGCTGATTTCACGTGTACTGAAAATCATAGAGTTTCTCGAATTAGCGTTCTTCCAGCCACTACGGCGCACACTCAGGAATTACTAAATTTAGATGATGATAAGTAGTCTTGTCTTGCACACAGTAAGCGCACGAAACTTTTCAATTCCCAAACATAAATCCACTTTCCTCATTTGGGTTTGGACTCGAAAAGAGAACAAACCACGGCTTCCCATCCCATTTGTTCTCTTCCGTTTTACATTTATTTATTTATTACTTCCCACCAAATTATTGCCTTACATGGAAGTGCTATGAAACATGTATGTTAATTTCCAATGCAATCTCTCTTTCTTTCTTTCTCTCACGCATTTTGCTGTTTTGTTTGTTAGAAACAACTGGCCAGCATGGTAGAGAAGGCTTCCATCGAGGATGTAATGAAAGTGCTGCTGGCGTCAAGAAAGCAAGACATGCAGCAACTATGGGCCACTTGTTCTCACCTTGTGGCAAAGTCAGGTCTCCCTCCCGAGGTTCTCGCCAAGCACCTCCCCATAGACATTGTGGCCAAGATCGAAGAGCTTCGTCTCAAATCCTCCCTCGCGCGCCGCTCCCTGGTGTCCCACCACCACAGCCACGGCCACCACCACCACCACCACCACCACAACGCTGCCCTCGACCTCGAGGACCAGAAAATCCGGCGAATGAGGCGCGCCCTGGACTCCTCCGATGTGGAACTCGTGAAGCTCATGGTGATGGGAGAAGGCCTCAACCTCGACGAAGCGCTGGCCTTACCCTATGCGGTGGAGAATTGCAGCAGGGAAGTGGTGAAGGCCTTGCTGGAACTCGGCGCGGCCGATGTCAACTACCCGTCCGGCCCCGCCGGGAAGACGCCGCTGCACATTGCGGCGGAGATGGTGTCGCCGGACATGGTGGCGGTGCTGCTGGACCACCACGCCGACCCCAACGTCCGCACCGTGGACGGGGTCACCCCGTTGGACATCCTCAGAACCCTAACCTCGGATTTCCTCTTCAAGGGTGCTGTCCCGGGACTGACCCACATCGAACCCAACAAGCTGAGGCTGTGCTTGGAGCTTGTTCAATCCGCGGCTCTTGTCATGTCGCGAGAAGAAGGCAATGCCAACAACAACAACAACAACAATGCTCCTTCTAATTCCGCAGCACCCATTTACCCTCCCCCCATGAACGAGGACCACAACAGCAGCAGCAGCAGCGGCAACAACATTGGTAACCTCAACTTGGATTCCAGGTTGGTGTATCTCAACCTCGGTGCCACCGCTCCCATGAGTTCTAGGTTGGATGGTGCCGATGACGAGAGAGAAGCCATGAACACAACCATGTACCACCACCACTCTCATGACTTCTAGTAGGTGCCTCCGAAATTTTCATATACATTACCTGATATATGAATTAAAGTTATTTCAATTGCCACGGACGATGGAGAATGGAAGATTTTAAGGAGGAGGAGGAGATGAAGTGATGATGAAAGCTGCTTGATTGTGGAGGGATCTTATTGGACGGATGGAGCATAAAAGACTCTTGTTTTGTCACTTGAAATAGACTGGTATTCACTGCCCTTCTGATTTTTCTGTCTTGGCTCTCTGGTATGTTGTTGGGTTTTCCTACTTTTAGTTTTTGGCCTTTCAAATGGTCACCATTTGAAGTGCGGTTTCATGGGAGATTGGGATAAGGGACAGGGAGAATCTAATGGGTTCGATTTTTATTTTATTTTTATTTTTCTGTGAAACGAAAGGGTGCATGGAGGAGACGCAGGTCAATCTTTTCAAATCCTCCTGCACCTGTCAACTCCTTAATTTGTATTTACTGATCCGTAGCTAATATCACGGCCTATTTATTGTGATCGCTTTACAATTTCCGATTATCTTGTCCCACCCCGCACTTTCTCATAACCCCTCAATTATTTACACTATGTTTTGCTTCTTCTTCCTGTGCTGTGGGGGGTTTCTTATTTTTTTTTATTTTTTATTTTTTTGTTCTTCGGTTTATTTGTTTGAATTTCTCTTCCTTCATAATATTTTCTAGTTAGTTAAGAGATGATACAGAGGGCTGTCCCTTCTCTTCTGCTCCCACCTAATATATTATGTTTTTTTCCTTCTAGCATTTTGTAGTCCTTTGGAGCGATCCATTGGCTAGCGTTTTGGGGTTAATTATTCTAATAAAAATCATGTGGCTGTGGACAAATTGATTTGTTGTCTTGCATGAATGCAACAATGAGTGTGACCACACATGTCAAGTTAAAAAATTGGCACTATCACCTTCCATGTAATCCTCTTCTTGTCCCCCTTGCCTTTTTTAGGTCTCTTTAGACAAAACAAAAATAAAAAACTTACAGCTAAAAGCCTATTATATTACTAATCATTTCTTTAATTATTACTATATGTTCTGTCTAAATTCATCGGATGTTGGTTACGGAAGATTCTTGGAGATTACTCTATAATTTTCTGTTTGAACGTATGTTAAATACCAAGGGTCTTAACTGCATGTTACTTTAAAATCATGCTCCTAAATCAAACCTATTAATATGTGAAAACTAAATGCCCAGCATCTCTAATAGTATTAATGTGTATTTAAAACTATAATGATCTGACAGAATATATATGTATAAAAGGTGCATGTATAGGTAAGATGTATTCACATCAGATGTCAAGTCTCGATAGTACACCCAAAATAACTTTGTACAAATTTATCACTCTACACTAGATTAAGTTTTATATAGTTCAAAATTTGTGCATGTATATTTTGTCAAACTAATTTATTTTAACTTATTATATATTAGTTTAAATATTACTAAATCTTTGTTGTCAAATTATGTGTACATTTAGATAAATAGCTTAATGCATGTTTAAAAATCATTAAATTTTAGAAATTAATACCTTATTTTTTAAAAGTTTTGATAAAAATAAGTGATTATTTTTTTGAAATAAAATGAACCAAATACGCACCGAGGGTATGTTTGGATAACCAACCCAATTAAACGTTTATCGAATAAATATTTATCATATAAGTATTTATGTATAAGTTGTTTCTATAATTAAAGAAGAAATATGGTTAAATTGTTTTCATATAGGTTATAAACTATTTTAAAGTTATTGTAGAGAGCTTATTGAAACAAGTTGAAAACAATTTATAGATATATAATAAACTATTTTCATAAGAACGGCTACATGTTTATACAAGTATTTATGTCATAAGACATGTTCAAATAAATTGTATAGGAGTTCTTCCAAACCCTTCCTTAATTAATTACCAGTTTAATATGTTCTTATCACATTTAATTTATTTCATATAATTTTAAGAGAAAAAAGGCTATGCATTGATAGTGTAAAGCTGTTTTACACTATCATCTAATCACAAGCCACTACATATAGTAAGTTTATTAACTTTTACAATAATTACCTTAAAAGTCATAACAATGGTAATTTGTGATTAGTTGACAGTGTAAAACATTTTACACTAACAGTGCACAGTCATTAAACTCTAAATTTAATCATAAAATTTATTCAAATAATTTTAAAAGCTTATTTACGACAAGAAAATTATGAAAATAAACTAACACAAGCTTATAAGACTCATAATAAGTTGTTCCAAGTAAATCCTATATTTACAAATCTCTAAATTATCTATAATTTAATGCATATAATTATTAGGATAATATCACATTATTTAATGACTACATCAATAACATTCCTTATTATTTTTACAAAAATTGTTATACACACACACTTATAGAGAGAGAGAGTATAAGGTGAGATGAGAAATGAAAAAAGAATATAATTTTTGACCACGTAATTATATATAGGTAATCAACATTAAATTTAAATAAAATCAATCCTAATCATATATATATATATATATATATATATATATTAATTACTACCTAATATAAGACTTTTTTAACTAATTCAAACTCATTAAGAAAGTTTGAATTTAATTAGTAGCATTAAATTTATTAACAATTAGTATTATTTTTTTCAAAATTACCTTTAAAAGTATTAGGACCAATCATCTCACTTTTTTCACTTAATCATTTTTCACCTAATTAACTAATGTGTGTTAGTCATCTTCTCTAATATTTATAAGCGAGAGAACAAATCTATCTTATTAATTTACAGCATTTATTGTAAAGTAATTAAATGTATTTTGGTCAAAAAATAATTAATGCAAGAGAATTTAAAAACAATTAATCTTATAAAAAATAACAAACAAATTTCAAAAAAGAGTCTTACATATAAGGAGTAGGTAATATATAGTTAAAATTAACTTTTCTCATTTCTCACATGCCACTCAAAAACCTCCGCGTCTAGTTATGATCCAATAATATTTATGTTATATATACATGTTATTGATTGCCTAGTCTAATTTAGATTAGTGAGATAGAATGCATCATTTATGACTAATATTTGCCCATAAATTGTGACATTTTAACACGGATATGTTTTTCAAGTTATAAATAGAAGTTTTATTATGCACTTAGCATAAGATGTAGAAATTACCCACTAGGGTTGGTCTAGTGGTAGGGAGGTTTGGGTAGTTTGCATAAATCCATCTAACATAAAATAAAATAAAATTGGGAAGAATATGAACAATTAAGAAATCAATTACATACTCATGCAGCAATTTTGGAGTAGTTCTTGTTCTTCTCAAGGTCACTCACCGAAAATCCTCATGTTCTTCAAAGGATAGAAAATGGTAGTTAGTTCCTGTCCTCATTGTTCCTATTCTACTTCAGTTATATTCGAAACAAATGCCCACAAAATTTATAAGTTATTTTCTTTAATGAGAAATCCATACTGAAATATCAAGGAATTAGATTGAGATTCCTGTGCAAATAACACGACAGTCGTGTTTAACGTATATCTCAGTATCTTGTTACCCTCCATTATGTATTTTGTAGTGATATATATTTTTATGATACACTAATAGTGTCTAGTTCCCTTTGGTGATTAAATGCATAGTATTTATATGCACACTTGTTCATGCTTTGGTAATTGAAGAAGAATAATTTTTATCGGATAGCATTTTTCTCCTAATCTTGTTTATTAGATACTTTTATGTTTCTCTAAAACATTAAATATAGAAAAAATAGGCTATGACTAACAATGTAAAACAGTTTCACATTGTCATCCAATCACAAACTACTATGTATGGCAAATTTATTGACTTTTATAATAATTACCTTAAAAATCATACTAATGGTGATTTTTATACTGACAGTACATAATTATTAAACTCTTATATATATATATATATATATATATATATAATTTAATATTTTCTTTATAAAATAATAAGAAGATTAGTAAAAAATATATTGGGAGAATATAACATTATTCATTGGAGAACTTACATATTAAAAAAGGTTTAATACATGTTTCTAATAACCAATAAAAACCTGTATATAATGGGCTTGTCCGGCATCAACTTATAGGTAATGTTCTTTTGTACAACAATTTTGAAATAGCATTTATTATTTCTTCAATTTTTGTGAAATATATTTTTGAGATGTGTATATATGATAAAAAAAAAACTTATAATGAGAGATAAAAATAAATATATAGAATATCAAATACCATATTTAGATTTATATGTTCAAATAACACAACCTTTTACTTATTTTGTATATGAAAAAGTAAGGAAGTGACTACTCGTTACGATACTGTGCCATGTCTGAGTTGTAGCTCGTCGGGATTCACCTGCAGAAGCCCAAATATTTTCCTGGCCGATGTCCAAAAGTTAAAGAAATTAACTCCTTTGTCTAGTTGCGTTGAGGCTGGGGATAATTTGGCGAACTAATCGTTGGTGTTGAAGATATATGATGGAACTTATCAATGGTAGAAAGAGATTCTAATGTCGTTCCTCCTTCCAAAATGCCTGTCTTTTTCACTCTCTTTTTATTATACATATATTGGGCATTATTTCGATTCATTTGTTCTTGCACACAATACATACTTGATTGGAAAGTTGACCCTTATTCCATGAGAGAGACTTGATCTTAACTCCAAATTCAATAAAGTCATGATTCTTTCCTATCGACATTACAAAAGTATATTTTTATTTTGATGATTGAGGATATACTTATTAGAAAATACTATACAAATTATGGAAAATTAATATTGTTAATTAGTATTTTGAAGTTTATTTGTCGCATAACCCATCATTACTACGATGGCTGACTAACTAGGTTTCTTTTTCTAATTGTGTTGACTTTTCAATTTGAGCATATACAATCAGAATGCTTACAATTGTTGCTGTTAAGATCTCTCTTCTTTTTCTTTTCTTTTAGTAAAAATTCTTCACTTTAACTAATTTATCTAAAAGTATTTAACAAGAGAAGTGCTAGTTACACACTCTTTATTACACTCCTTTTAACACATTTTATACTATAGTTAAAATTTCTTGAAAACTAATAAATTAATCATAGCAAGGTTCATTAAATAAGAATTGAATTTCACAAAAATTTGTAATTTTTAATAAATTTCAGTCAAAAATAAATAGTGTTTAAAAAATGTGTTAAAGAATATATTACTAGCATTTCTCATCTAACAAAGTGTTTTCTAGTTCACAAATAAATATAGTTCCCATCTATAGTTTGCAAGCTAAGTACTGAAGCAGACAATGACAATCAATGACCTAAATATATGTATACGCCCGTCATAGCTAGATTGATATTTCTAGGTGTTTACTTAAGTAACACCTGGTCCTGGATGGTCACCGAAAGTAGCAACACAAGTCGAAAGCATATAATCAATATCTTCTTATATACCCAAAATTTCTACGTTATTCTCCCTTCTTCCCCGGGGCGCCCTTTTATTCTCTGCAAAGCAAAAGATGTGGTTTTCCCACTTCCACATATCTCTTTCAATAATTCTCCGCAAAAAACATGTAACAATTTCAGTTGGGTTTGATCAATGCTGATCTGTAAATGCAACAGATGTCCTTGGTTCATAATTATCATCGGTAATCTTTATTATCGTGTTTGTGTTAGCTTGCCTTAAATTAGTGGTGTCCACTACTTTTCTTTTCCTCCAACAAAATATCTTGAAAATTTATTTAATGGGTTTGTCAGCCATACGTAAGAAAATGATGTAGTATATTACTCAGTCACTAACAATATTTGTTATAAAAAGTTACTAGTTTTGATATAATTCGATCTTGTTACTTTTTTAATATATTTGTATATCTAACTTCGATTCTTTTTTGTAATTAGTGTAAAAATCTCTTTCAAAAAGGTAAAACTAACTTTGCTTCTATATAAGGGTGAAAAAAGTATTTCTTTTCTTGATAAGTCGAAGAAATTTTATTTTATGAAATACAAGCAATACTTCGAAAACATGTATACATATAAACGATGTAACAAGACTAGGAATAGTTCCAATACCCGTTTGAGCTTCTTGTAACTGTAAATTACTAAATTTTGTATAGGCTTATTTCACTGTATAGATGTTGGAAGAGTCAGCCACCCAAAGCCGTATGTCTCTAGACTGTTCTGATACACCTATCTCAGCATTGCAAAAAACCATATTCTGAATCACATATTTCTACCAACCAAACGTTCTACCCTTCACCTAAAGTTTCATTTCCAAATTCCATTACTCCAATTCCCCGTCTGTTCCACTGTTGCTTCCTTATCTATTGCTAGCTGAAAAACCTTTTAAATTCACAGTTGTCTTTCCAAAACATTGTATCCTTCCATTTATCCGCGTCTTCTCCTAATCTTCCTAGCTATTAATTGCCTTCTCCACCTAGATTGATATTTTCTAAGTTTCTCAAAGTCTCTCCACCATAGAGACCCTTTACATACATTATTTCCCTTCCTCCCCTCACTGATAAACTGATCCTATATAAGGTACATGTTTTGAAACAAGTGCATGTTGACAGCGAAATAAGTTTCTAAGTTCTAATTAATTAATTAAATGTTTCACTACTAGATTTCAAATGAAATCTAGGACTTCGAATCAAATTCTTTAAATGGGTTTCTTTGAAAATAAGTGTGCCTTGATATAAACTTGAAAACAAAAACAAACAGTTAAATTGAAAATGAAACATGTACACTACAAGAAATAATTGATTAACTTTTATAAATAAAAATAAAAATAGGAAGGGCAAAACTGACAAGTCGAAGAGAATTAAAAGATGTTTGAAATAACTGAAACAATTAATACATTAAATAATAACAAACGGAAAAAGATAAAGAATAAAGAATAAAGAAATTCATGTGATCAAAAATAAAAAATAATGAATGAGAAGAAGAAAAGTAAAGCAATCAAAAAAGATTATAAAAACAAGAATAATGAATGGAAAGAGAGAATCGAAATGTTGAAAGTAAAGTATAGTTTATTAAGTAGTTGTCTTGAAAATATATACATTCAACTCATGAAACTAGTAGTTATTTTGTTGGTGATTGACAAATGGGGTGTCTACAAAATGTTTGTGTAATTGTTTTCAACCCTTTTGACCATGCACAAGGTTCCTATTAATTAAAGCATTTCATTTCTAATGGTCAAATTCAAAGTTACAACACATGGTACATGGTTGGATCAAAGAAATCTTGAGAGGGACTTTTTTTATTTTAAATAAGAGAACTATATGTTGAACCTTTTTACCAACATATGTGGCTTTTTGTTAATATATGTGACCTTTTTGCTTTATAAAAACTAATAGCAAATAATTTTTTGTTTGTGGGCCTAAAGCTTGAGCTTTAATAGCTTTACGCTTGGGTCGACCTTGAGGTGGTACTAGACTTAACAAAAGTATGACATCTATCTTATTTTGCATGTCACATGTAATTGTTTGCTTCCTTCTTTTTGTTGAAATCAAACTCCATTATATCCTTGCCAAAGACTTAGCACTTTGTTAAGGCTTTCTTCTTCTTTGACTGTTGTATTTTTATTCAACTTTCTAACTCTTCAAAATTTTCAATCAACTTTCAAGTCTCAAACATGTTGAAAGACATCCTCTCAATTATAGACTTTGATTTTTTGAACAATCCATTCAAGCATGACTTCAACACTTAGTGAAAATTTCATTTATCACCACCACCATAAATTTCTATGTCATCATTAATTTGCCATTATAAATTGGTTGTGTTAGGCCACATTTCAAGAAGTGTTATCTTCCCGAAAACAAATAAATTTATGCTTTCCCTCTTTCCCTTCTACCTTGCCTCATCTTTTTCTTGCTTCATTTGCTTTCTGTGAAATCTTTTCGTAACCCATTGCATTTGCTCTCTTGGTCTCACTAAACCAGGCTATTAATTTTCTCTCATTACTTTGAGAAAATGTCCACTTTTACTTCTAAAAAAATTTGCCAAAGGCAATAACCAAAGGAATGATGAAGATCAAGAAGGGCATTGAAGAGGAGAAGGAAGAACTTAAAGGAAAGAACCCTCAATTGGCAAGGCCTAAAAAGGGGAAAGTTAAAAGGGAAGATCATATGATTGCGCTAAGAATACCTATAAGAGGAAAAGTAAAGAGACTTAAGGAGCATGTAGAGGTGATCAACACACTACAAGATCAAGCCCAAAGTGAGAGAACATAGCCTAAGATGGAGCATTTGATTTAAGTAGAAGGCCCAACCTAAGGGATTTAATAATGCACCAACCATGGGTTTGCAATCTGAATTTTATTTCATTTTATTTAAATGTTTTTGGACTATTATAATTGTAATAAATGAGCTGATTTGATTCTAATTAGGAGCCCAAGCTTCAATCCTAGATTAGGTTTCTTTTGAATTCAATTTAAGTTGTAATTTGGGCCTTAAGCTTTCTTAGGCATTTACTTATGTTTTTTAGAGTTAGGATTAGCTTCCTTGGAATAAACTCTATAAATAGAGATGTAATCCCTTCATTTCATAAGTTGAATAATATTAAGGTTTACTCATTTGTGAGTGTGAGTAGAGTATTGACTCCTCTTTTTGGTTCTTGGATTAGAACCTTTTGATTCTTATAAGAGGTTTCCATACCTTTGTAACGAATCTTCGCTTGACTTATCACTCTCCATAGAGTATGGCAACTTCTTCCACCTTCTTTATTTTTTCTATCATTTCCATTTTCTTGTCTTTTTTCCATTTTGTCATTTTGAGTCTCTTGCTTACTTGTTTATGCGCCATTTGCTTTAACTCTATTCTTTGTTGCGCAAGTCTCATCTTTGACCTTTCTTCTTAATTTTTATTCTAAATCATTGTTTCCAAGTTAACCAACTCAAGAATGATATGTAAAAACAATATGACTCCTAATTAGGATCATAGCACTTGGTCTCACTACACCAGGCTATTAATTTTCTGTCATTACTTTGAGAAAATGTCCACTTTTACTTATGAAAAAATTTGCCAAAGGCAATAACCAAAGGAAAGCTTGTTCTGGTGGGAGAAATGCCTTTCATCATAGAAATAGGTATTGAGGAAGCTAGCCTAAAAATATGGAAGTTCTAGGTATTCATTCCTTTCTCTATTGAGGAAAAGAGTTTTGCTTTCCTAGGTCCCTTGAAGGCTTCATATCCTTTAGAAACTTTCTTTGAATTTTCCCAAGTTTAAAGGGAATTAAACTTAGCTTATAGGAATGTTCTTGGAATCAATTTCCTTGATAATCTTTCAAATATATATATATATATATGAGTGGGAATCAAGTTACTCCAAGAGTAACTCTTAGTAGAATTACTCCACTAAATAATTCTTCATATATATTAAATTTTAATGATCCAATCGTTGAATTAAAAGATTATATACCAATGATCATTTACACCAAATTCTAGGTAAATCGAACATTTACAGCTAGTTAATCTTATAATTGACATTTACTTATAATTTAGAAAAATATATTATACGTCAATTTGAATCTATTTAACGAAGTATCGAATAGTTTTCAAATTTTATAAAAATTTGTAGAATTGATCTACTTAATATAATCTTTTAATTCAATGGTTGGATCGTTAAGATTTAATACATATCAAGAGTTATTAAGTGGTGTAACTCTATCAAGAGTTACTTATGGAGTAACTTGATCTCCACCTATATATATATATATATATATATATATATATATATATATATGTCATTTCCTCCCTTTAGAAAGGATCTTTACATCGAATGGCTAAAGAGGGTAGAAAGACACAAATGGAAAAATTAGGTAACTATAAAAGTGGATAAGAGAGTAACAAGAATGAAAGTTAAATTGTCACTCTTGATAAATTTTGTTCTAACCCATGAAAATTAGGATTCTTGCTTATTTGTTGCTCAAATTTAACACTTAGATATCAAAAGATTCTTAGAAGTTCACTATTAGTTAATCAAATAATATGTTGTCACGGGAATTTATGATTAATCACTTGGAATAATTTAAATTAGAGTATTACACTTTAGTACAATGTTCAGAAGCAAGATTTAATTACCAATATAAGAAACTATGTTTCTGGAAGTTATTAGAAGCATAATAGTTCAATTAGAATATTTTTACTATGTTTCTAGAAAATCGATTCAACTCATAACTTAATGAAATTTTTAAATTTACTTTATAACTTATACAAGGACTGTGTAACTTAAAAATCAGTGTTTAACAAAGTGGATATTAATCAAGAAACAAGTTTTAGAGATAAGCAAATATAAGATGATCAATATAAATGTATAAATGTTAAGGATAGGGAGGAGAGATATTGCACAAGGAGATTTACATTGGTTAGCCCACTAATCTCTTAAGTTAACACTTTGGTATTAGTGAAAACACAACAACATGCTACGATGAATAATAAGAACTAAGAATTGATATTTGTTAAGTTTCTCTTCTAAAGATATACAATTAATGCACTACAAAGAATAACAATGCACCTAGAGTAGGAGTTATTGCGATTTCGTAGCCACAACATTAACGTTTCACTTTTGCTATTTGAATTTGGGGATTATTTAATCTGAAGATGCTTCAACTAAATTTCAATGTTGGTTTCATTTAATGCACATTTAATGTTATAGTAGTTGTTGTAATTAGAACGTGAACGATACCTTTATTCCTCTATACATGATAAGAAATCTCAGTAAATAATTTTTTTTTATAACGAAATCTCAGTAAATAATACTTTACATTCTTGAGTGACATGTTTATCTTCTTACGAGACATATTAGTTTTTCTCCTTTTTTGTCAAGCGCAATGCTTGAGACTATTACTTTTTTTGAAACTTATCTTTGTTTTTTGTTTTTGTTTTTGTTTTTTTTTTGTCTCTTCTTATATGACAATGACATCTCTAAGACATATGGATCTTTTGTTAGATCATCGTATGCTCTTAACATAAGAAAAATACAAATTAGCATTTGTCAAAAGCCGACATTAATCATCAATCAAAAGTTGACACTAATAGCTATTTTTGTATTAGCCAAGCGATGGCCTCGAGGTTGTCACAATAATGTATTTGTGTCGATTAGAAGACGTCATCACATTATAGTGTTTGCTTGGTCGACCTTAAGCCAGTGCTAAGTAAAAAGGACAACACAAAAAAATACTATTGTTACTAATAGTGTCTCAATCATCCATCGTCGACGGTGACACCACTTTAGTCGTTCACTCTAAGCAACCATTTTTGGTTACTATGACCTACAACATCTCTTAGCCATTATGTTTACATTGTAAACACCACAAAACATCAACATTAGTCATTTAAGAACCTACACAAATCATCAACAAACAAAATCAACAAAAAAAAGAGAGAAAAGGAAAAAGAAACAATCCTTACAGGAACATCACCATCTGCATTATGCTATCATCAGCTGCCACAATTCTCACAACTATCATAGGGTGATAAATGCATATTTGATGATTAATGCATGTTTTTTTTAAGGAAAATTATTAAGAAAAGAAACCAAAAAGAATGAAACATTAAAAAAAATGGATAGAAATTAACATAAATCTAGTTTTGCACCTTTTTCAATTGTAAATATTGTTTTTATGAGGATTTCCCTAAATTTTGTAAGAAATAAAGCAAAACACTTGCATTTGGTTTGGGCATTTAAAACGCTAGATGCAACGTCCAACACCTTGATGAAGGAAGCAAGAACTTTCTCAAAAGTCTTAGCATTTAACACTCAGAACGAGCTTCAATGCTAGGTCATGTGAATTATGCTAATGATTAGCATTGGAAACACCTTGAGAGAATCAACATCTAGTTCATTATCAAGTCATATGAATGGAATTACCACTCTAGCATTGGAAACATTATAATTGGCATAGAATTACATGGTTTTCTTAGATACTTTAATTTCAGTTTTGAAAATACTGAGGCCAGTGTCCACCATTAATGATGAAAATATCTAATGTGTTATAACTGATTTTGATATGCGTTTGGGCCTATTCTAGCCATTATAAAAGCTAATTTGCAAGACTCATCACTTAGAATGCATTGAGAGATGACTTTTCATCACTCTTTATCTATTTTCTTTCTAAAAACACTCTAGCACTTATCACCATTAAGGATTCAACCCTTAGAAGAGGATCTTGAAGAAACAATGGAACTATCATCATCCATTGTCATTTTTTATTCTCTCATCTCATATGCTATCATGTTTTGCTAATTCCCTTTTGGTTGGGGTTAGATAAACCTTATGGGAATCTTATATAATTGAACCCTTTTTGATTCAATGCAAGTTATTCACAAGATTGGGTGATTATCTTTGTTTTAAATGCTTTTCATTAACTGGCCATAGTGAAATGATTCAAAGTTATATTCATAATGAGAGATCTTATGTATATGGTTAGAACTAAGTTTGGTTGCCTTGTGTTGAGATGAGTATAGAGATAGAACTTATTTATGCATGTGTTCTTTAAGATTTCTAAACTTAATGCTTGTGTTGATCTTAATAGAGCTAAGAGATTAAAACATTAGGGTTAATTCTAAAGGGATTTCATGTCAAGAGATTGGACTTAATATATTTGTGTGAAATCTGAACTGTAATATTTGTGGGTATATCTGTATTGGATTTGAGTGAGGTTACAGAATGAGAAACATAAGGGGATTTGAACACCCCCCCCCCCCCCCCTTATCACTTTTACCATCCTTGTCATCACATAATTTGAAAATTTGATAAATAGAAGTTGTAGATTTAAGTTCTCTATTATATTTTGTTTTCATGTTTACTTTCACAATCACTACCTTGTTTTACCTCATTAGTAATTAATTGTTTGAATTGTGATTGCTTCAATCCCTATGGGAACGATATCCAACTTGTCAGTTTACTACTTGTTTGACTAGTATACTTGTTGCACTTAAACCATATATTTTTATAATAATTTGAGAGCATATTGCGATTTAACACAGGGGAGGAAGCCCCTTTCTCTCTGTCATGTCTCACACTGTGTCCTTTTCTCTTTGTAAATGACTCACATCGTTGGTCTTTTAATTTTGTATTGAAGAAAGGTTGAGAGAAGAGGAAGGTGAGGGTGCGAAATTTCAAATTTTAATTTCACACCCAAATTAAAAAATAACGTTAGCCTAGTCGTCACTAATACTAACACTAACTTTAAAAAAATATTTTTTTGAAAAATTATCAATTTGTCGGTGTCATAGCCAGTGCTAAAATAGAAAAATAGTGTAAGTCAAACCCACCCTAAGCCAACCCTCAAGGCCAACGGTAGTTTCCCGCATCTAGATAATGCTTTTCTTGTAGTGGATCGAAGATAATGAGGCCTTAGTACGAATATTAAACATGGTCATAAGACAACTCTCCATAAGATTGTATATCTTTTCATCAAACGATTGTCACTTCTTAATTCTTATGTATTCAGAGAAAACTTAGCGCATAACACATTTATTCATCACATTACTTTGTTTGTTATTCATTAAAATCATAAAGTTGGATTGTCTTTTCCTCAACAATCAATGACCTGTTTTTCTATGATGAGACATTCATCCTATTGATTGGAATAAATTTAATTTAAAAAATAACTTACATTATTTAAACTTTGCAAAAAAAATTAATTAATCTAAATCATATCATCATTTAAATTAAATTATACTTAAAAATCTAAATAATATTAGTTGATTTTTAAATTAAATTTATTCTGTAAAAATTAATTTATATATCAATTTATGAATTAAAAAGTTATATATACATATATATATATATATATATATATATATATATAATTGTGATACATAAATTATTTTATTTTATGAGAAAAAATAATTTTTTTTTTATCTTATAATCTTTTGTTAAAAAGTTTAGCCAAACCAACTCAGTAATTCATCAACCAGAGAAATGGAATGGCATACCCGATTTCATTAGTGTAATGACCAAGATCAAATTGGGATGGACTAACTAGCTTGGACCCAATAAAAAATATCAGTTTAACATTACATAGCTGTCACACAATAGTCAAAGTTGGCTTTTGTCATAATTTGTCCCAAATCTGCAATCGTAAGAACTAAGAAAGCATTGAATGGTCTCAAGCTAACCCCCAACAAGAAGAGTACTGGATAATGAGAAATATATGACTTTGAAAAAAAATTAAACTAAATCGAATCATAATTTAAATTAATTTATACACAAAAAATTAAATTAAGTTAATTTTTAAATTAAAACGGTTTTTTTACATATGGTTTAATTAATCGGTTTCTAAAATCGATTTTAAAATCAGTTCTGATTTAAAGTGATTTTTAACTAAAATTTGTTTGAAATCATTTCTTCACAAAAATTATTTTTAAAATCAATTATAAATCTTTTAAAAACTAGTTTTATAATTTATAAACTAATTTAAAAACTTGTTTGAATTCAATTTGACCAAAAACTAAATTAATTTTGAAATCCAATCCATATATTTAATTTAAATTGAATTTGTTTTGGCCTTACACAAATCCAAACCATATACTCCCTTCTATGAGTATATCTCTATAAATTTAAGCCTACATGCATTCAAGTAAAAACAAATGACTAGAATGTTCTAATCGTTTTATCACCTTTGTGCATTAATTAACTTCTTAATCCATTTTAATTTCCAATTCAAACAACGTTTTTTGTGTTTTATAGCTTTTGATTAAGGAGCACTTCTTGTTTAAGATATTCCTTCAAGCATATTGAAGAATGGAGCTTAACTTTGGAGCTACTGTCTCTGGTGCTTATTTAATGTCTTATGTGTCTCTTTCAAAGTTCGATCAAACAATTTTAATGACAATTCGTTGCTAGCATGTGTTTCCGTCAGTAAGTGCACGTACGCTGTTGATCTAGGGTCACTTTAATGATGACTAGAAATTGACTTATCTATGATTGTTTTAGAACATATCATAGAAACTAACTTATCTATGATTAACACCGAATACTCTCAATTGATCCTAGCTAACTACTATATATTTTACACATGGTTCAAAGAACCAAAAATGGAAAATACAGTTATCAAGTAACATCCAAAGACAAGACCGATTGGAAAACCATATATAAACTTGTCCAAGATCGAGAATATAAGTCATGTTGAAGATAAGGAACTGAGACCATTAAAAATAACCATATATAAGAGGCACGCACATGCACGAAACAATAGGCTTCTGCAAAATTTTGATTAATTTGCAAGAAGTTTGGCCGTTGTTCAGATAAGTTAATTGATGAAAGATGAGCCAGATCAAACAGAGAACCCATAGAATTTCTAAGTATGTGTCTCTGCACTCCAAGCACTCCAAAACATTTTAAAAGGTAAAACACCTTATAATCTCATTCTTACATAGAAATGTTTTGTGAATCATAAAAATGAATAATAAAAATTTCTCTCTTTTAATTTTAAGCTGTATGTATATAAAAAGGATAAGAAAGTGAATAGTATATATAATATACAGTTTTAATTTTTTTTTAATGTATAATCAAACTGGTATTATATAAGTTAACTCATTTTTGCACAAGTTTTCGTGCTTTTGAAGTTACTATATATTTTGCAGGAATTTTGAACTGAGACTGGATTCATCTCCCTTGTAAGTGTTTTTTGCCAACACGCGTGATATTGGTCTCGGGTGAAAAAGTCATCAGACAAAGAGACACGCGCACATGTGATTGAGATAATACGTGAGACAGTTCAATTCTACTATTTGGTAATTCGTTTGCTGTTTTTCGAGGGAAACAAAAATGAAAATAAGAAAAGTACTGTACTAGTCCCTTAGTTTAATATGTAAGGAAGAAAAGAGTTCTATGTGCAGTTGCTGACGAAGAAATCACGAACAAAATTTTTCACGCATGCGATAGTACTGTCCTAAAGGACTTATTTGCATGGTACGCACAAGTCTCCTAGTATACAATAAGAATTTCTCAGTAAATAAACCCGAGACACAAAACTAACAAGACAATTTTTTGAGCAGCCCAGAAAGAAGAGAGAGACGAATAAGAAGTAAGTCAAAATTATTCTGAATAATTAATATTTATAAAAACCGAGAATAAACATTAAAAAAGGGTTATAAAAAGCAATGTTAACAGCAAAATAACATTAATAAAAAAAGATATAAAAAGATAACGTTAATAGGAAAACGGTAAGTAAAAAATGTTAATAAAAGATAAAGGTATCCCTAATTTTAATTTTAGCTAAAAAAAATGGAGATAAAATCCCAAGATTTTTGGATAAGACTTAGTCAAATAAAATGTTCATAAAAAAGCTAGTTTTTCGTATAAGCTCACTCAGATTTGCCCCCATTATCACACGCGCAGGGGGGACAAACCTACTAATTTGCATTGTAGCAGGCCCACAAGGCCCAAACTCATGCATGCGCGCCTTCTTACTAGCTACTTTGAAAACCTTTAACACAATTTGGTATATAAACATTTAATAGAAAGCCAAACCAAGCAATGTGGCACTTGTGCCTTTTGAAATACCTCAAAACATACTACAATTCCCTAGATATTTCAAAAGGCTAAAATCATTTTAAAAGAATAAGAAGAAAATCATGGGTTTTTATATAAGATATAATGCGTCAGACCTAGTATAGCAAGCTATATGAACTAGACCTAGATTGATAAGACTTAACATATAGCGCAGTTGGTGTAGCAAGCTATATGAACCAAAAACACTTGACGTATGTTAGCGGTCTATCAATCACATTACACCCTTACAATCTTTGTTGTTATCGCTATTTTGCGCTACTAGGCTATGCGCGCGCCCAATATTCATGAGTGCTTTAGAGATCTCACCAAGATCCCATACAAGTGGCTCCACTTGACACTCATATAAGTGATTTTATAAAGCATACGCTACAAAGCATACACCACCCTTAAGGGTTATGAAAATTATTAAAAGCTTTATAAGTTGTAAAGCTTTCTCAACCACATAAAGCTTTATTATAAAACTTTACCTGTTATTAATGTAGTGTCTAACACTTTCTCACACCATAGGAAGGGACTAGAAATTAAAAAAATCAATTAAAATTGGTTTTAGTGCTAGCAGAACTGACAAGTGACTTATTCTTACCCATATGAACCTTCTTCATAAGATATCCAATCATAAAAGTTAGGTTACCATCACTTGTTTGTTTTCAAGTGGTTTAAGTTTCATTCCCCTTGATGTTTCAAATATCATTTTCCTCATTAGGGGTTTTGTTAGAAGACTGCTAAATTTCCTTCTGACTTCACATAATCAATGGAAATTGTTCCATCCTTTAACAGTTGTTTTACCACATTATGTCTCAATTGTATATGTTTATTTTTTCCATTGTAAGTTTTATTCGTAGCTATAGCCATTGTTGATTGGCAATCACAATGTATTGACACTGATGGGGTTGGTTTCATTCCCAAAGGAATGTTTGCCAAGAAGTTTTTCAACCACTCAATCTAACTACCAGCCATCTTCAGAGCTATAAACTCTGACTCCATTATTGATCTAGCAATAATTGTTTGTCTGGTTGATCTCCATGAAACCACACCACCACTATGTGTAAACATATACCTACTAATGGATTTTGTCTTATCTGAATTAGAGATCTAGTTAGCATCACTGTACCCTTCTAGTACAACAGAAATCCGCTATACTTAATACCATAATCTATGGTACCTCTCAAGTATCTCATGAGTCTCGCAAGTGCATCCAAATGGTCCTGATTAGGACTCTGAGTATATCTGCTTAGTCTACCTACTACATAAGTAATATAAAGTCTAGAAAAATTCATTAAATGTAACAGGCTCCCAATGACTTGGGTATATTGAGATTGAGCAATGGAATCTCCTCTATTTTTCTTTAGTTAAGAGTTAGCATCGTAAAGGGTACTCACTTACTTAGAGTCATAATAGCCAAACTTCCTGAGAAGTTTCTCAACATAATGCCCTTAGGATAGTAATATACTATCACCTTTCCTCACAATTCTAACTCCCAAAATTACACTTGCTTCACCCCTGTCTTTCACATCAAATTTAGATGCAAGGAAAGATTTTGTTTTAAAAAATATCTCATTGCATGTACCAAATATTATCATATCATCCACATATAAGCATATAATCACATAGTCACCATTCACATACTTGGTGCACACACATCTATCAGCATCACTAAAAGAAAAGCCATCACCAAGCAAAATCTGATCAAATTTTTCATACTACTATTTTGAAGTTTGTTTTAGACCATATAGGGACTTCAAAAGTTTACACACTTTGTTTTCTTGACCAAGAACCATACACTTCAAGTTAAGTCAAATATATCTCTTTCTCTAGGTCACCATTCAAGAATGCAGTCTTTACGCCCATCTAATGAATCACAAGCTTATGGATAAGCGCTAAAGCTATTAGCACTCGGATAGGGAAATCATAGCCATAAGAGTAAAGGTATCAAAGTATTCAACATCTTCTTTTTGTGTAAGCCATTTAGCTACTAATCTAGCCTTATACTTCTCTGTAGATTCATCAGGGTTGTACTTTCTCTTAAAGATCCACTTACATCTAATTGATTTTGCTCCCTTAGGTAGATCCATTAAAGTCCATGTATTATTTTTCTTAATTGAATTAATTTCAATCCTAATAGCTTTTTCCCACAATTTTTCATTTGAAGAACTAACAGCTTCCAAAAAAATCATAGGATCATCCTTAACTAGATAGATGTAAAAATCATCTCCAAAAGATGTCTCTTTCCTTTGTCATTTATTCCTCCTCAAATCCTTAAACATAGTTTCACTATAGGCTTCTAAAGGTGGTGAAGAACTAGCACTAAACCTTAAAGGGAAAATGTCCTTAAAGAATTCAACATTCTTAGTCTCTACTATGGTATTGCAATCAATCACATCACTCTTAAGGACAAGAAACCTATAAGTAACACTATGTTTAGCATAACCTATAAACAAGCAATCAGAAGTCTTAGATAATATCTTCCTTTTCATAGGATCAAGTAGCATTACTTTAGCTAGGCACCCCCACACTCTCAAATACTTCAAGTTTGGGTGATATCTATTCCACAACTCAGAGGGTGTCTTACCGATTCTCTTATGTGGTATCCTATTTTGTAAAAAACATGTAGTTAAAGGGCTTCTTCCAAAAGGCTATCAAGTACAAAAGAACTAATCAACAAAGCATTCATCATTTCCTTAAGGGTTCTATTTTTTCTCTTAGCTACTCCATTGGATTCAGGTGAACAAGTTGGGGTTACCTCATGTATTATACCTTTCTTTTCACCAAAGTAAGAGTACTCACTGCCCCTATTTGATCTTATTCTTTTAATCTTTTTATTTAATTGATTTTCTACTTTTGCTTTATATGATAAAAACATATCAAATGCTTCATCTTTATGTTTAATTAGATAAATTTTAGTATATCTAGAAAAATCATCTATAAAAGTTACAAAATAACTTTTACCACTTCTAGACATAATTTGTTTTAAATTTACTAGATCGAAATACATTAAACTAAGTGGTTCAGTTTCATATTGCACAAAATGACAATGTTTTTTTTACTTAATTTCGATTCAACACATATACCGCAGTTTTTAACTTGTTTATCATGCAAATTAATTAGGCCTAGTCGTTGTAAATTAATAACATACGAGGAATTTATATGTCCTAATCTAGCATGCCATATATCATACGAATCAATCACATAAGCAAAAGATGATGCAAATTCATTCATAGTTTTAGAAACGTTAAGTACAAAAAGTCCCTGATCACAATACCCCTTTTTCCATAAACACATTAATTTTTGTCATTACAATCTTGTCAAACTCTAATGACACTTTAACCTCAACCTTTCCCACAGTGCTATAGAAATTAAATTGACTCTAATTGAGGGCACATGCAGCATGTCATTTAAAGATAGTGTCTTTATAGATGTAAGCTTCAAAAGAACTTTTCCCTTTCCTAGAACTGGAGTAATCCTAGAATCACCCAGCTACACTTGTTCTTCTCCATCCCTTACAGTAGTGTAGGGGGTAAAATCATTTCTGCTCGCACAAATATGTTGGGTAGCCATAGAGTCTACCACCCATTTGCTCACATTGGTCATAATATTCACTTGAGAAACTATCACAACAATTACATCATCTCCTTCTGCCAGGTTGGCCTTAGGCTTAAGAGGATTATTGTTTCTCTTCACTCGATGCCTACACTGAGGTGCATGATGACTTGAGTTTCCATACACATAACAATTGCCCTTCTTCTTGAATGTGGGGTTAGAAGTGCAAGGGAAATGATTAATTTTATTTTTAAATTTATTTTCCTTATTGTGAGCAGGTCTTTGATCGTACCTTTTGGGGGTCTGTTTATCTTGCACCATATTTGCTTGTGCAGCCAAGGCTTTGGCCCTTGCAGTAGCACACTATTTTCTATTGGTGTCTTCAATGATGATGTAGGTGATAGGGTTTGATAAGGAAATCTATTTGTGTTTGTGCTTCAGCTGTTACTTGTAGTTAATCCATGATTCTAGCAGCTTCTTAATCAGTAGTTTTGACACGAACTCGTCAAGGAGTTTTTTATTTTCTGCCTTCAGGTCTTCAAGCAACTTATGATACTCATTTATCTAAACTTTGATGTCTTTATCTTCAACCATCTCATAGTGGTAGTAATTATCGATGATAAACCTTTGTTTGACAACGTCCTTAATAATACACTTCAGAATCATCAAGTCCCATATCTCCTTCGCTTGCTTGTACAAATTGTACACATCGAACAATCCATTATATAAGGCACTAATTAAGGTGTGGCGACATACCTTATTCACATGGGACCAATCTTTGATCTACTTAGCAGTTGCAGTGGAGTCAGGTTTTAGGGTTATCACTGCAAAAACGACTTCATGCATGTCCAACATGGTGTAGACACATTCCCACTATTAACAAAAATTTTGTCCAGCAAATACCTTGATCTTGGAGATGTCCAGAAGCAGCTTTGCATAGGCAATTGACATCATAAAAACAACAAGTTGTGCAGTGGTTGGGTCAATGTTCTTGTCATCAACCATAAGTCTTTCAAATTGTAGTTGCTGACGACAAAATCACGAACAAAATTTTCCTAAGGCGTGTGATAACACGCAAGTCCCCTAAGATACAATAAGAACTTCTTGGTAAATAAACCCGAGGCACAAAACTAATAAGACAATTTTTTGAGCGGCCCAGGAAGAAGAGAGAGATGAAGAAGAAGTAAGTCAAAATTATTATGAATAATTAGTATAATAAAAATCAAGAATAAACATTAAAAAAGGGTTATAAAAAGCAACGTTAACAACAAAATAACATTAATAAAAAAAGGTATAAAAAGATAACGTTAATGGGAAAAATGGTAGGTAATAAATGTTAATTAAAGATAAGGGTATCCTTGATTTTTCAGATATAAAGACGAACAAACAATCCCAAGATCTTCAGATAAGACTCAGTTAAATAAAACGTTCATAAAAAAGCTAGTTTTTCAGATAAGCTCACTTGAAATTTAAATTTAATTTTTGAAAAGATAATTTAACAAATTCGAAACTAAAAATTCTTTGAGGCCCATTATTCACGCATAAGGGGGGCAAATCATTGGATTTGCACTGCAGCAGGCCCATGAGGCCCAAACTCATGCGTGCAAGCCTACACCTCTTTAGTAGTCACTTTGAAAGCCTTTAATACAATTTGGTATATAAACAATTGATAGAAAGTCAAACCAAGCAATGTGAGACTTGTGCCTTTTGAAATACCTCAAAACATACAACACTATGTATTCATTTACGAGGATTTAATTATTGAGGTATAAGTGGCAAAACGAGTTATTCGACCGATGTAGGTTGAGGGCTATAGTGGTCAAGTTAAAATAGTTTAGATTCAATTTGGGTTTCTAAAATGAAGCTCAAATTTGATTTTTCGAGCCTTTGATGGATTTTTGTGAGCTAAATCTAGATCGGACCATGATTAGATTGAGTTAAAAAGGTAATTTGGGCTTAAATTTTAAAGCTCAAACCTTACTTTTTATCACGTGGATTCGAATCGAACCAACGAGCCTAAAGGTTAGAATAGACTATAAAAATAGACATAATTATGTCATATAAACAAGTTAAACTCAATTTGTAGAAAGTCTTGCCTATCTAATTCCACCTTTGTCTCATGACTTGAGTAACAGTGATTTTAATTTTCATAGTTTATAATTTGTTTTACATAGAGTTTTTTCACTTTGGCCTATAAGTTGATTAGCTTATTTAGGGATAGGTCAGGTTTACCTAAAAAATTTAATATGAAGTAAGCTTCTATGTAGACTAACAGGCCAAATCGGGCTTTTAAAAAGGTTAGGTTTAAAAAAAAGCCTATGATATATAACATGCCAAGTTTAGGCATTGAATTTTTTAAATAGATTAGATTAATTTAAGTAAAACCTTATTCGGCCAGCCTATTTTCATTCCTAGAAAATAGAGATTTTATTTCATTTAGTGAGAATTGGCAATTCAAATCTTTAGAAGTTAATACTATTAAACTTTTGTCAAATATTACCAACATAATATTTTTGTGTATCAATCTCCTTTTTTTCCTGTCTTCCATCTCATTCTCTTTTTTTTATCTCTCTCTTTATATTTGTTTAAATACTATGTCCTTTATTTATTAAAATAAAAGTTAACTTATTGATACTGTTAAAATCAACGAATTTTATTTTTATTCTTTTGATAAAATAACTTATGTACAATAATGAATAAGGTCAGATGTACAGAGATTGGTAAACTTACTTCTTTTATGAAATGAGTGCAAATAATAAAGAAAAAGAATTATTTCGAGTAAGAATTGAAATTAAAGAAAAAGTAACCACTAAAAAAAAGACTATTTAGGGTCAAAAGTCAATGTTAATTATGAATTTAGCGTCGGCAGTCAAGGACGACACTATTTTGGTTGAAGCAAACTTAGCATAAGTCAATAAAACCAATGTTACGTGTAGCTAGCGTCTATAACGACCCCACATCACTACATGACGTCACACTAATTAATCACAGAAACGTTCAACTTTAATTAAAACTCTTATTAATTTGATTCCAAAAATGTGGTTAAATTTTCATGAAACATCTACATGGACAACAATTAGTAGAACTCATTTGAAACAAAACATCAACCAACCATCATGCATAACCTCAAAAACCTAAAATAAACTCTTGTGCCTAAGGCACTACAACTCCTGTGCATCATCAAAAGAAGGTAATCCAAACATTAGAATAAACATGAATATAAACATAAGCCTTCTATGGTGTAAAATGAGTCTATACAAAGCATTTCTAAACTGGCCATATCGACACCACTACACTACACGACAACAAGATGAGAAGAAGAGGCCAAAGCAATGCCACAAATCTTCCTCCTTACAACTACATCCTTCCTTGGGCAAGATCCTCTACGAAAACTGTCACGACGTAAGGTAGTACAACCTATAGTCCTAGGTGCATGTCACAGTACAACTACATATTTTATGTACCCATGATTTTGTTTGTTTTTAACATATAAAATTTAATATTGCTCATTTTAAAAGAGTTAAATTCATAAAATTTAACTAGTTTAAAACGTGTTTTTATAATATATTTAAACTACTATATAATAATAATAAAAATAATTTTAACTAGTTATTTTCTTTGTAATTCATTATTAATTGATTGAACACTTTGCCATAACATTATATTTATTTATTTATTTAAATCATATTTTCATTATGCTAATTTAAAATTTTTTATAACATTTTTTTTATGATTTGATAGATTTTATTATTTAATTTTATCAAATAAATTCTGTCAAACCAGTTGTATATTCTTTCTTGTTGACTCAATACACAAACTTAATATGTCACTAAAAAGTACGTACTTCAAAAGTTGAGTATTATATATACTGTATTTTAAAATTTTGAGGTTCAAATGCTATTGGGACGTGGAAATTATCGTGTTTTAACTATGGGCAAATTGCCACCGAAAGCTATGGGCAAATGGAAAGTAAAGGGACATTTGATCACGCATCTACATGCATGAATGTTTGCGGACCACAAAAACAAACGGATACTGGGTAGGATGGCAACAAGGCGAGTTTGAAGTGAGTTTGACTATAACTATGTACTCATGAGGTGGGTTTGAAGGTGAATTTAGAAAAAATAAAGATAAAAACTAAAATTTAATCTCATCTTCATTGAGATTGGGGAAATTTAGAGGAAACTTACCTTTTTTAAAAAAAAAAATTGTTTATTTATATTAATTTTAAATAAATAAATTATATATTAAATTATTAACTACACATTAATTTAAATAATATAAAAATTAATAAACAACTAAAATCATAAAAATAAAAAATTAAGAATTAAATTATATTTTTAGTAAATTATGTAATTTATTTTTATTATTTAATTATTATTAATATAATTTAAAGCATTTAACAATTATAATAATTAATTTATATTTTTAATAAGGAAAATGCTGATGAGTACGAAAACTTCTTCGTAAAATCTGTACGAACATGATTTCTATCAAAGGGTTATTTTATATTTTTAGAACTTTTTAATTGATATTTATTTAAAGAGTTTAACAACTAACAGTGTAAAAACTTTTACATTGTCAACCAATTACAAATCATCGTTTGTATGATTTTTAAGATAATTATTATAAAAGTCAACAAATTTATCATAAATAGTAGTTTGTGATTGGATGATAATGTAAAATTGCTTTACATTGTCAGTACATAGTGTATTTTCTCTTATTTAAATAAAAGGAGTGATCCACGTAATTAATTCATGCAAGAAAAGTTCATACTAAATAGCATTATTATCTAATAATTATAAGAAATAAGAATGTAAAAATATATTA
Source organism: Spatholobus suberectus (assembly GCA_004329165.1). NCBI lineage: Eukaryota > Viridiplantae > Streptophyta > Magnoliopsida > Fabales > Fabaceae > Spatholobus > Spatholobus suberectus. The sequence goes on along the minus strand of CM014732.1, from coordinate 26,669,180 downwards.
TTAATTATAATATATGATGCGGGATAGGTATGGTTTGGGAATGGGGTTTTCATCTCCAAATTCGACCCTGGCCCTATTTTTGTAAAACTGGAAAAATTCAAACCCGAACATAGTTAAAGTTAATTCTTTTCATCAAAGTTGGATTGAGATCAAAGAAATTGTATAAGTTCGAATTTAATTATGATACCTAACACTATGAGATTAAGGATCTTCCACTCATGTATTAGACGTAAAGAGTACGATATCAATGTTAAAAACAACACGAAATTTGTAGGAATTGGATATGCAGACGTTTGCAAATTGCATTGCACCTGCACTGCAAAAGATGTTACATGGTGCTAATCCCAATTCCCAAATCCGTTCCATCCCAATTGGCCCCTCCCCAAAACACCCTCCACCATGTAAATCAAAACATCATGGCTTAATTATTGACATATTCTGCCCACAGAAAATTTAATCATAAAGTCAAAGTAAAAGAATTCTTCCCCATCGACGTGAGGAATATATTCTTCACAAAAATTGATTGCCCATCTAAGTGGGTTTGATACGCAAATAAGTATAAAATGTCTGACAAAGCAAGCCAATATCGCGTCTATTAGGCATTTATATGTGCCTTTATTCTTCTACAACGTGTGCTTCGCGGCTTTTTTTTGTTCTCTGGGCTAAGCAAAGGATCCTCCACATTCAGAATCAGAAAAAAGAATAAAAGGGCTGCTTTTATTTTGTTTCCTAATCTAATAGAGTGAAAAATGCGATTTGTCTTTCAATCCGGTCTCAACATGTTTCTCTGCTTTTTTTTCTTTTCCTATTAGGAATCCAATTATGGACCAGAAAGATGTAGTGAAAACTGAAAAGTTCCAAGGAAAGCCTCCAAGGTGTTTAAATTGAAAGTGGGGTTTCAAAACTATATATAAACAATCACTCCACAAAGTCAAGTTCACAAAAGGCTGTGTGAACGGTTAGCCAACCGACCTTCAAAAGATAAAGATTTTTATATTTAAAAAATTAAATAATATATAAACTGATGGTATAAAAGATTTTTATACTCTTATCCAATCACAAACTAAATTGTATAATAAATTTGTTGATTTTTATAATAATTATCTTAAAATTCCTATCAAATATAATTTCCAATTGATTGATAGTGTAAAAACTTTTACATTATCAATATATGCCTATTAAACTTTAAAAAAAAATGCTTAAATCCAAAAGATGAAGGTAGCTTCAAGAAAAGCTTACTCATAAGGTGCCACCAAAACCTTATCGAGCAAAAATGAACCAGGTGTTTTATGATGTGACAGTCCCCCACATAGCCTATATAGTAAAGGAAAAATTGGTGAACACCTCAATATTAATTGACATCTAGGAAGAAAAAAGATAAAAGAAATATGAGTCTAAATATAATAGATGATATGATTTGATAAGAAAAGAGAAACAGAAAAAAAATAAAAAGTATCAAATAGGTGTTTATAATATAGTTGTGTACATTCACATAGTAAATCCCTCTCTCCCCCATATTATATATAGTATCACTTCATGAGGTATATATATACATATATTGACAATAGAAGATCACCATTACAGTATCATCCAATACAGACACATATACCTTGATCCAAGAGCAATCAGGCACTGCTCAAAGATCTTTTACAACTCACCTTTCATTCTCCAAAATGCAGAAGCCAGAGACCCAAGGAAACCAGCCTCCCCCAGGTTCCCCTATACACAACGCATCTCTCTCTCTCTCTGTCTAACAAATATGCTCAAACACAACTACTGAATTTGAAGATCTTACATAACTCTTTATTATCCCATGATTTCAGGATACCCAACCGAGAATCCTCCCGCCAAAAGAAAGTTGTTCTTTGGTTCCAAGAAGAAAGGAGAGAGGGGATTCATTGAGGGATGGTAAGCATCCAGTGCTTTGCATAGTGATTATTAATACACACACACATATATGCTATCCTGCATGAAGAGTATGGAATATAACGATATGTACTATAATTTATAATTGTTTAACCAAGACATGAACCAAAAAACACATGAATTCTATGCGTTTTTTATTAAGTTAATAGATATGGACAAAAGTTTTCCATGTACACCACAAATTATTCACTAGAATACTAGACGATGAGTTGGATCAGCATAATCCAACCAGAAAGCTTCTTAATAAAATTTATGTACATAAACACTAATATCCCTTCTTCTTCTTTTTCCTGTTGCACTTCTTATTGATGATGCAGCCTCTTTGCTCTGTGTTGCTGCTGGCTTTGTGAAGAGTGCTGCTGAGCTATAATTCTGGCTAGAGAGCTATATTGGCATATTAGCAACGACTGTTACTGCTTCTTTCCTAGGTTGTTAGCGTTTTATTTTAGTGGCTTTCACCAGGCATATGTTGTATTATTACTACCTTAGCCTGTAATCACGTTGTTGTGACATATACTCGTCTATTTACTGATCATCTATTCCCCATAAAACTAGATTCCTCGGTTCTTCCTTTCTGCTTTGTATTTTTCATATTGATCACACGGCTAATTTTCGTTTGCAATTAACAACGGGCTTAAAATTATTTAATATGTAGGCATATAGATGTCCTTATTGGTATTCAAATTATGTCAATTGCTTGACTTGGTCAGTATGTTTAGATTTTATCTAGAATGATGGAACAAAACTTAATTTTGCAAAATAACCAAGATTACTCAATAACGAGATGCTTCATTGATTATTGTCATTCTGCTGATGATAATGTTAAATTTTTTGTGGGCCTCTGTGTGGGAAAGGAATTGAATAAAATTCACCATAATTACTAAAGTTGAGTACTACGAGGTTTTCTGGCGGTAAACTCATGAAGTGAATTTGATGTTCCTTAGTTTTGATAAAATTGGGGGCATGCCTTGATAGAGGTGGGGTTGGACTAAGGTTGTTCCCTCCTTTATGCCCATAGCACTTAAAAATAAAGATACGTGTCTAAGCAATTGATAAGGGTTTTCCTGCTGGGATGGATCCTATAAGAAAGCTTACGAAATGCCTCTGTAGGTTAGCTGCTCTGCAATATCTCTGTGTTGAAAAAGCAAAAGATGACATATGACTTTCAAATTCAATCAACTAATCTGTAATTTGTACTTGATGCCCGAGTGTACAAGTTTTCGAAATCTAGATTGAGTTACCGTAAATTATGTTTGCGGCTACTTTTTTTTTTTTTTTTTTTTTTTGCTCGATGATAGTGCATTGGCAACGTAAGTAATAATATGCTTTGATGTGAAGTTAACAGATGGATAAATTAAGCTGTAATTTGTGCTTGATTGAGTGTTTGTGGGGATATATAATTTGCTTCACAGATGAAAATTTTGACTAAAGTACATCAATATTTAAATTATTAAAATAAATATTTACATATTCAATGAAAACTTCATATAAAAATATATTAATATTTAAATCACAAAAGTAAGTTATTTTGGACCCGTTAAGGCTACTTAGGCTTGTGCAACTAAATAAAACAAACTTGCTAACCCAATACTACTAGGCCTAATTATCTAGCTACAGCCCAACCTCCCTTGTGACTCAAGAAGCTTCCTTCCATGTACCAAGCCTCGTGTAGTTGCAACGCACAGGATCATGAATGCAATCTGCTAATAACAGACATTATAAATCAAGGGTTTCACCTTAGAGGCGTCTCTCATACCTCACTACGTAAGAAACATCACTCTGACTTAATAAGAGCCCTAGAAGTAAGTCTAACAAGTTTAAAACAAACAACTCTTTTTTTTTATGAAAAAAAAAGTTTTAAGTGAGTTTGGTCTCGAGAGCTCACTAGTAGAGGTGTCAAAAATGATATGGCCCGATGGGTCGGCTTGATGGCCCGACAAGTCGGCCTCTGATTTTTTTGGCTTAACAAGAACTAGGCCAATTTGGCCCAACCCAACAAGCCAAACAGGCCCAATCAAGCCAACAAAATGTGGGTCTGAAAGGTATCAAGCCTATTTTGGCCCGATATTATTTTTTTCCTTTGTAAAATAAAAATAAAATTAGAAAAAAACAAAGCAGGAAGTCGGCCCAAAGAAAAGTACAACCCATTAGAAATACGGGCCAACCCACTTTCCACCCTTGACTTATCAGGCTGAGCATACCGTTTTGACACCTCTACTCACCAGGGACAAGGCAGGCCGAAAGTCTCAAAGTATTTACAAAGATACTTACAGATTACTCACCAACAAAGTCTTTACATCAATAGCAAAATTCAAACTTACATCCTTGTAAAATATGAACTTGATCCTTACCAACTAAACCAAATTTTGTTGGCATAATCATTTGTCTAACTCTAAACATTCCATCTTCTACAAACGCTAACTTGAGCTCGACTCTCAAGGACTCCGAATATTCTTCATTTAGATCTAGTGCTGAACATAAGTATCTATATTATTCAAGGATGAAATTAATATTTAAGAACCATTGTTGTCTTTTCAAGTTTTAAAACAGAGTCACTCCTTATATGTTGGGCTGCCTTTCCTTTCCCGTCCATTTTGTAATATTTTAAAAATCAGCCCAATTAAGGTAATAAACTAAATATATTTTTAGTATTATATAATATATTTAGTAATAAACTAATAAAATTATTAAAAAAAATAAGTTATATAAAATATTAAATTAACATAAAAAAATAATATTAAATATTTTACAAAATGAAAATTTCAAAATAAATAGTTAAATAATAATAATCTATCTATGTGTAAAGCTATTTTATTTTTTTTAGAAACTACAAATATCTTTTACAAGACAATCCTACTCGAATCAGTTATAATACTATAGGCAATAAAGGCAAAGCTTTTATTTTAAAAATGTTTTAGAGTTAAAATTTTAAATAATAAAAACTATAAAATCAATTTTTTAAAAACCAGATCAAACCAAATTTCTTATTCAAATTCTTGCCCAATTTTAAGCGGCTTGTGACTAGTTTAACTAATTGTTAACCATTTTTTTACTCGGAATTCTTTTAGTTGTCCATGGTAGTGACCTAATTTCTGATCCAACCGATCAAGCATGTTTGCCTTCGCATTTTAGACTCGCGCACCTTATAATTTTCGCGTCAAATGAAGAAAAAGACGCAAAAGCAACATATTGTAGCATCTGCCAGCCGCGGATCAATTCATAACTGTCCGATCTAGTTTTTGAAACAACGATATTTTGAGCATCTTAGGCTTTAGCATCATCATATTTAAAGACTCAAGACTATTTACTATATTCAAGTAAAGCTAATACCTCAAAATACATACATATTCTTAAGAAGACGCATCAGTAGTGTCCTGCCAAACCAGATCCAGTAATACTAGCTGCAGGTTTTTATTTTCAAAATCTGTCGGGAAGGAAGATGATAATCGTGCAGTGCACAGCAGACAACTAATACCAAAGAGGGGAGCAATATATACAAGCATGTCAACATGACCAAGGAATGTTCGAAAACTTTCACAGATTAATCTACTGAAATAAGTTTCCCTTGGCATGGAAAACATGCAGCAGTATTCATACACAGTCAAGTTTAACTCAACAAACAAAGAAACTAAACGATGAGTATAAGAAATACAAATACAATACCAGAGCCATTATGTACAGAGGTTCGCGTTCATCATGTGACAAGGCAATACTCATACTAAGACACATAATCCCTTGCCGCCCATCTCTCCTCGTATTTCCCAAATGAGAAGGTAGACGAAGGCATCCCAGTCAAGTGAAAGGGGTCAGGTTCAATGCCATAATCTGTGAGTGGTCTATTCTCCAGAATATCATCATGACTTTTCACAAAATCTGGTATCTCAACCTCTCCCTTCGTTATATCATCCCAAAGGTACTGAAGCCTGCTTACATACTTGATCTTCCAATATAATCTAAACCAAGAACAAAGTCAACAAACAGCACCAACAATCAAAAAAGTATTTAATGCAAAAAATTCTACAATGGGTCAACCAACTTAGTGCGTGTTTTGGTGAGCATTTGCAAAACTAATCTCAAGACTTAAATGAAATTGATTTTTAAGTAAAGTAATTTATGTTCGGATGTTTTTATTCTAAACTTAAGCTATTAATAAAATTCAATATAAATTTTTTTATCCAATATAAAAGCTACCTAAAGTTGCTTCAACTCAAAATTGATTCTGGGCTCAGGACCAATTTCGCAACATAGGATCAAACATGCGAATATTTACCAAAATTTGTGTTAACTGATATTTCTACATGATTTTGGATGATGTAACGTAAATCCAAACATGTGCTTAATTGATGAAAATCATAGCCACTGCAAGATGATTAAATGGTACTAGATGGTTCTAAATTACGGCCGCAACGTAAAGGTTTTTCGACTTACTGCAACCGCAATTTAGAACCATGTAACTACTAAATAGAATGCTTTTCAATGTTCATTTCTGTTAAGAGTCAACAGAAGAGTTACCCTCCACTCAAGAAAAAGCGGCCAAGAGTGGCGATGACTAGTCGGGAGCGAAGGCCGGGATGCACGAAATACACAGTTTGAAGCCTGTCCTTGAAATCAGCAGGAAGTTCTTCATAAATCCACCTTAAGATGGTCATGCCAGGGGAATTATCCTCCTTCTGGACAGTGCTGTGCATGTAAACAATACAGAATGGCCCATCTGGCAACCCACTGCAAATCGTGTGAAACACGTACCTCTTCAGCCGCTCTGCACTCACAACGGTTGCTGCACACCATTCGAAAGCAATTAAGTGCCAAGGCAATAGAAATATAGAAGCAATTCAAAACGGCTTCTGAGAAAGACACAACATGATTATTTGAGAGCTGGAGTCTTGTTCTTTTTTAACCCCGGAAATATGGAAATACAAGTTTAGGTGAAAAAAAATAAAAAATAAAGAGTGAAATTTATATATAGAAGAAGAAGAGCAGAAAAGAAGGCGAGACAGACAATAGGGTTATTACTTAAGAGACTAAGCAATAGTGATTAATACCTGGAAAGTACTTGCCGACGATGCGGAGAATGGGATTGGAGTTTTTGTCGGAGCCTTGGAGGCGGAGGAATTGCAAGAGATCGAGATCGGAGAAGTCCTCGTCGGGGGAGAGGTATTGGGAACAGTCGTGCCACTTGTCTTCTTCCTGTTGTTGTTGGTGTTGATGTTGATGTTGATGTTGATGTTCGAGGAAGGGTCGTGCATCCACGCCGAGGTCCGATGCCAACACCACCACCGAGAAGTCCTCCGATGACCCACCCATCGCCGCCCCTAACGTGTGTGTTGCTGTGCTCTGCGGATTCTGTCTGTTGTATGTACTCTTTGCTTTAATTTTGTGAAGAAAATTTTATTGGATTTTAGTAAATGATATAAACCCTAATAATATACATACTCTTTTAAATACACTCTTTTTATTGATTAAAATTTATTAAAAATCACAAAATTGTATAAGTGACTCATCTTAATTAATGATTTTCTCTCATTATTTTGTACTCCTTTTGTTTTTTTTTAAATGTCATTTAAGATTTTTATATACAAACTAAGAAATATAGTAAATTTTCTTGTTTGTATAAAATGGTTTTAAAGTTTTCTATTATACTCTTTTTTTTATTTCTTCTATACAATAAATGTATATTAGTTGTAAATGTGTAAATTAATTAAAAATTAGATAAAAATAAGGATACAATTGACAAAAGAGCAACTAATGTTATTTTAAACTTTAAAAATGACAGATAAATAGAAATAATTTAAAAAAAAATCGACAAGTAAAAAGGAATAGAGATATTATTTTTCAATAAATTTCAACTAATAAGAAATAGAGTATCTAAAAGAGTATATTAGAAAATGAGTTACTAGTCCTTTTTTATATTTTTGATAAAGTTACTAGCCCTCTTTGATATAATAAATTAATAACTAAGTCATAAACCACGGTAAATAAATAATTGTTTTAAAAGCAAATTATTTAATACCAAAAAAAAACGCAAATTATTTGACAATTACATTGATAGAATCACTATCCTAATTCCAATATAATATAATATAATATAAAAAATTATCCATTTAAATTTCATGTCACATGTGACCACCTCAATATATTTTCCTCCAAAAAGATAAGTTTATTTGATGATATTATTTTCTCATATTTTCCACTATTTTATTTTTAAATTTAAAATTAAATGTTATTTATTTTTTATAAGTTAATTGCATCTAATAACTATCTAATCTTTGACATATAAAGGAAAAATTTACTTCTAATAATATAAGATTCAAATCAAATTTGAAAAAATAAAAATATAAAGAATTAATGTTATATAAGTTTTTCCCTTTTTTCATTCCAATATAATAGATTGTTGAATAAATTACACTACATCTCCTCCTGAAGTTTTTTGATATTGCATATGACTCTCTATTTTTCTTTAACATTTATAGTAACTTCTCTTATAAAGAATACACAGTATAATATTTTTCAAATAATTAAGAGGTATCAGTGTAATGTTTTTCAAATAATTAAGAGGAGTTAATGTAAGAGTAAAGAAGGGGGGGGGGGGGTATAAAAGAAATTTGATGAAACCTCAAAAGTGTCATTGTAATTTACTTTAGATTATTTGATTTACATGGTATAAACACTAATTTATGTCGTGGGTAGAAATGGATCACATTAAGTTAAGTTTTATTTAAAATAAGAATTATGTAAACTTAAATTTTTTTGCAAACTATCCAAACTTTTTATCACTAGACTGATCCTAATGGAGTTTAATGTTTAAATTTTTCATATCTATCCAATATTGATATTTTTTAAAATTTGATATAGTTTAAAAATTCATTTAAAAGTCTTTATTATAGTGAAGCTTTAACTTGATCAACAAACTTATTATTAAATAAGCTAAGGTAGCAGTGAAAATAAGTTGAATTATATTAGACTTTATAAGATTTCAACATAATTTATCTTTCAAATTTAAGACCTGAGTTTGGTCAATTCACCCTATATGCCCTGATTTAGTTTTTTTTTTAAGCCTAACTTAATTTGAAATTGTATTAAAGTTTTTTAAATAAACATATAAATCTATTTTTAAATAGGTTAATAGTTTTAAACTTATAAGTCTATAAATTAAAGTCTTTAAATAGACTAATATATATACAATCTTAAAATACTATCACAAAAAATTAATATACTAATAACAATAATATTATTATTGTCGTTATTGGTTATTTAAAGAACCTGATTTGTTAGACTTAAATGATATTTTTAAATAGTTTGAAACTTAGTCTTTTTAACTTTATCAAAACAACTTTTTTAAAAATACTGGTTGACTTATTTAGTAAATAAGTTTGACTTAACTTAAACTTGATGTGAGTTAGTCTTTATATAAATCAATAGATCTAAGCCTGCAAATAAATCAACACATAATAATAATAATAATAATAATAATTTTATTTACTCAAACAGACTAATCTATTAGGCTAGTTAAAATACTTTTTCAATTTCTTTAAATGTAATTTTTTAATTAAATAAACTTTTAATAAAAAAGTCTTAATCTATCTTTTTTTCTTTTGAGTCACAAGAGCCTGTAAAAAATTGTTATAACATAAATATCTAATATTTTTATTCCATCCTTGGTCGTTTTAATGGTATGTTCATTCAACAAAAGTTGCTATTTAATAGTATATTGAATCGCAAGGAAATTTTCACCTTTATATATAAGTATATAACATAATAATTGTAAGGGCATATTTTGAGTAAATTACCATTTTGGTCTCTGAAAAAATAACGTGTTGTTATATTAATCCCTAAAACTAAGAAATTTTCAAATAAATTTTTGAAATTGTCAGTTATTTCATTTAAGTCTCTAAACTTAACCATTTACTGTCATTTTGGTCTTTAAACATATGTTAATAATATCATTTAAGACACACATTTTTCTTTGAATGTAGGACTACTGTGATTAATGAAATGCACTTTTAAAGACTTACTAGTGTAATAACCCGTGCTTTGTACGTGTGTTAAGTTTATAATTTTTTATATTATTATGAATTTTAATGTATTTTTAATTATTTTAAATTTTATATAAGTATATATTAGTAAATATGTATATAAATATGTAGAAAATATATAAAAAATAATAATAAATATTGATATATATTCAAATAAATTTATATTTTTATATGTCTTATATCATTTGAATTTATATAAATATTTTTTTAAAATCTATTATTTTTATAAATATATTTACATTTGTATATAATTTAAATATATACATAAATTTAATAAGAAATAGTAATAATAAAAAAATTATTACATTTGTAATTATTAGTTTTTCTTTAAAAAAAATGTTTCCATCATAAAGGAAAGAAAGAAATGACTAACATTAATTATAAAAGAGAGAGAGAGAGAGATTTGTGAGCATTTAAACTATTATAATAAAAAAAAATTAATGATGAATAGAGAAATTAGATCATGCGTGTATAATAATAGTGTTAGTCTTATTTTATTTTGGCTAATAACTAAAAGACTCAAAAAAATTTCTATAGTGATTTGGAGTTGGTTTAGTTTATTTCTAGTTTTCCTTTCATGTACCATTTTTTCCTTATGCACAGAAAATAATTAGGTGCTTTAAACATGTTAGTTAGGATTTAATTATTGATCATATGCATGAAGGTGAAACTTGATAAATACATATCTGTATATTATTAATGGACACAACCAACAATGAAATGACACATCATTAAAAAAATTAAATATAAAGAAAAAAAGGTAATTAGAAAAATACCATTTTTTTATGGTTAGGGTCTATTTTGTTTTTAATTGTTGATTGATCTTTTAACGTTAAAAGTTAAAGAAGAAAAATTTTAAAATCAACTTTGTAAAGGCAAAACTCTTCTTATTCCTTAATCAATAACTTGACATTAGAAAATTGCCATTTCATATTAAGGGTATGACTAAGTTATCAGTTAAGTTTTTACTTAATACATATATAAATGACAACAACAACGGAGTGGTGATGAAGGCGGTCAATGAATTTGGTTACAAATTTCTTAGTTTTGCCCTTTCAATTAGTTCTCATTATATTGTGATTGTCTTTATTTTTTGAAAATTAGTGTATTTAAGTTGATTATTCCCTAATTTATATGCATGAGGTCATAGGTTCTAGCCTAAGTGTGACCATCGTACACAAAAAAAAAATCCTTAATTTATATGGTAAGTTAACTATATATAAACATAAATTAACATTATCTAAGTGAAGAATAATATCGTTAACTATATATTGTGTAGTTAGTTGTGGATATGCGTTTAATTAAATGTTATGATATGAGTTTAAGTGGTTTGATAAAATGTCTAAAGTCAAAATGTATTATTTTGGTTACCTAATGTGGTGGCTTCATTCAAGTCTAGGTAATGATGATGCGTGGTTGTAAAAGCAAAAGTGCAAAAAGCATGCTAGTAAAGAAATGAAATTGCGCGTTCAAAGTCAACTACTTGCTCACAAGTGTTTACATTAGTGAGTCTCTCTTTGATGCAAAATATTCAAATTGATTGAGACTTTGTATTTTAGGAAAAATATTTATTACATGTATTTGAAGTAGCAATGGTCATAAATCTTATAAAAGAAATTATTAGATGCTGATTGGTAGGGAACATCGATTGATATTATGAAAATGCTTGAAATTAACACTAATTGACTTATTGATTGAATATATTATTCATATAATTACAAATAAGTTTTATTAAAATGGATTGATCGAATTCAATCTTTAAATCATAAAATCAGTGATTGAAATCATTACAATACTCAAATCATCAAAAAGATTAGTCAATTGAATCTATAAGCAAAGCTATATTATTTCAATTATGCATTTTATGAATTAACATATTTTTTTATTTTGGTAGGAAAAATAATCTCTAAAGTGATGTCATATGAAAAAAATCTTCTTATATATATATATATATATATATATATATAGTTCTAAATTAATTATGCAAAGTGCATTCTAACTAGTAACTAATTTTTTTATAAACATTCACCTATAAATTCAATTTGCATTCGAATGGTTTTTTTCGTTAATTTAAATTTTTACAATTTTTAAAAGGAAGAGAAAGCAAATGATACTTCCAATTTGATTAATGAAGAGATAAAAAAAAATGAGCAAAGTTGCGGGTACTTATAGATTAAGTGATATTTTTGTATGATTTTTAAGTTTATTTAAATTTAATTCAATTTAAATTTGAATTAATTATGTTAGTAAAATATTTATTATAAATTATATGATTGATAATAGTAATAATAATAATGAAACTTGATAAATGTCAAAATTTGATGTAATGAATATAAAATATTAAATTTTAAATTGATGCAAAAAATAATAAAAAATATTATTATTTTATGCAGAAAAATTTCTAATTTCATTTTGGAATGTGATATGATTCATATTGGTAGATTTATAATAAATATTTATTATAAAAATTTTGTATAATTTACTTATAATTTATTTATTATTTTAAATTAATTGATTTATTATTTTATTTGCATAAGGTTTGTATTTTGACGATGATTTTATGTATAAATTATTTTTTTTAGTTTCAGTTTAAATACATGAAGTATAGAATTGTAACGACCCAACCATCGCTAATCAACAACAATACTACACTCTACTATCTCATATAAGCATAAATATAATACATGCAACTTGAGAGATCTATCCATCTCTCCTTTGAACATACATTCATATATTTATAGTTGTCAACAGCAAAAGAACATGGGAATAACCTTGAAGCCATATAATAAAATAAATATACATCAACGGGGAAGAGGGATACAAAACGCACTCCCTATGGTGGTCACACTATACACCTCCATCAAAAGAATGAAATGAAATACCCAAAAAAGAAGGAGCAAACGCTAGGCTCCTCAAGCTATACATCTCCAACTCGTTGCTCCATCCTTAGCTCTGAGAAGCTGAGTCTATTGAAGCGTTGCCATATACTCCTACGCCATAGGACGTGATCATCACAGTCACACTAGCACAACAACAACGATACATCCAACAACAACAAAACAAGGCAAGGATGAGCTTACTAAAACCACAATCCAACATATGATTATTAAAACGATCAACATTTCTCAACATTCACACTTATATATATATATATATATATATATATATATATATATATATATATATATATGTATGTATATGTATATCATACGTTCATATGGCAAGGAGTCCTCAATTTAGAACCCCATATCACAACCAATCCTCCACAACTATGTCAATGCATGAAACACGACTCTCGAGAAATTTACCATACATCGGGCTATTAGCCAGATTTTACCCCTTACCATGGCCTATCCAAGCACCATTCAAGGGTTACCAGACTCTGATCTAAGGACAAGCTTAGTAGTGAGTCAGGATAAGTGTATGTAGATGGTGGCTCATTTCGACTCAAGGCCTGCACCACCTTGGCCCCCTGCAGAATTGCTCATCCACTCATCCCCAAAGGCCTATCTTTAAGACCTCACGTCTTATCCAGGCACTAGGTTGGATGCCCGTCTGAGTCGCAGCTCCTGTCAACCATTCGACTTACGTGCCTCCCGCACAACGACATGAGGCCTATTACACACCCTCAGCCAACAACACATGCATGAATGCATGTATTACAACACAACACCAACTCAACAATAACAAGTCAACATATGTATATATGTGTATCAACACAACACCATGTGGGCCCGACCAGCACCACACGTGGTCCACAACCACTACCAACACCATGCAAGCCCAAACTGGCCCCAAGCATGGTCAACAGGTAAGGCCCTTTTCAAACAGCCCATACCTCAAGATAAACCTTACACCACAACTTTATTCACAGCAAGTGGAGGTCTTATCCAAGCAACTTGCCACTCCAAGGCCCTATCCAAGCAACCCACATCTTATAGGTAAAACCCAAGCAACAACCTTTACAACAAGTGGAGGTCCTATCCAAGCAACCTGTCACTCTTCCTACATTCTCAACAACTTTCACATTGTACTCACACTAGGAGTCCTTCTCAACTATGATTCACACAACTACACTTTCAAAATTTGATCAACTACAGAACACTACATTCGCTTAGCGACCTACATACTCGCTCAGCGAAGACCTTCCTTACAGAGGACCAACTTTCCCTACAAAGGCTTTTCGCTTGCGGCCATGAGTTTTGCTTAGCGAATTACGGTTACTTGCTCAATAATAACTGGAGTCGCTCAGCAGATTTGTTCCAGGGACTTCCTCCAAAATCTCCTTCAACAACATTTCGCTTAGCGAGTCGCCTACTCGCTCAGTGAATAGCCACTCTAAAGAGTAGCCAAAACCCACACCCACTACTCGCCTAGCGAACATGTTGTTCGCTCAGCGAAACATCTGAAACAGAGAGCAATACTTTCCAGGGTCTTGATTTGCTCAACAAGCTCAATACTCGCTCAGTGAATCGCTCTCAGGTATTCTGGAATACCCACACTCGCTTAGCAATCCACGAACTCGCTCAGCAAACTAGATTTCGTTTAGCAATCCATGAACACTCGCTCAACGAACTAGATTTTGCTCAACGAATTCCTTTTACCCTTTAGCCATTTCTACCACTCAAGAATACTCGCTCAACGACTCAATGGGTCGCTCAGCAAATCACCAACCTGACAGCCTCACTTCAGTCTCAAGGGCATTCTCGCTCAACGAAACCCCTAGTCGCTCAGCAACTATCAGATAACAGAACTAGCAACTCTCGTCTAAAAACCCAAAAATCCAAACTTTTTACTCATTCATGCCCTAAATTGACTCCACAGAGGTCAAATACAACTATACATCATCCTATAACAACATACTCAACGCATACCACAATCCATACAACATTTCAATAGAAATCATCCACGAAAATAGCAAACCCATTTTCAATAATATTTCCACATAACTCAACCAAATCACACGTTTCAGTCCAATCCACAACTACATATGCATACCACTACATGCATACAACAAGTATTCAACTAATGTAAGCTTCCCTTACCTCTTGGAGCTTCCAAATCCGAATTTGGGGAAGGAGGAGAATGTGAGAAATAAGCTCTTGAGCCAAACCTTCACAGAATCAGCCTTCCTTGACACAAGAACACAAGATTAAGGCTCTAAATCCTTCTACACTCTTGGTGGTTTGAGAGAGATTGAGAGAAAATGAGAGAGTTTGAGAGAGTGTGAGGGAAGAGAAATGGGGGATAAAGGTTTTAGTGACTTAAAAACCTTCTTTAGGCCTCACAAAGGCTTCGGGCCCAATAAAGCCCATGGTCCATCTACTCACTTTCCAAGTCTCATAATTGGTTCAACACTGTTGTTTCTCTCAACAACCCATATAAACATAAACAGCACTCTCACTTTGGCTCAAGAATATTTTCTACTAGTTCCCTAAATTTAGACAAGAATTCCAAAATAAGCAACACAAAACAATACCCATACAACAACAACTTATTTATTCATTTTAATCACCAATATCACACATTATATTTCCACTTGTAGTTATTAAACCACTAAATCAAACATTAAGAAAACACAGTGTTACAAGAATCATATGGTCACGTCTCACGAGGTCATTCTCAAAATTATATAAGATCACGATGTATTATAATATATGTTAAATAATAATGTTACAATATTTAACATAAATAATATACAAAATAATCAAGACAAACGCTATCGTGATTTTATAAATAAACAATATATGTCAAATAAATAAACACTTAGGGTGTCACTCAATAAATAATTGTATAAAATATATTAAATAAACAATTACCTTTGAATAATTTCATCTTTCCTAATTGCAAAATCAACATTATAGGTATATCAGGATTTTCATCAATGTACTTTAATAGTTGATTTGCATAATCCTCCAACAAAGTGTATTTTAGTTTTTCTCCTTCTCTGCAAACTGAATGAAACATTGCTTGTTATAATATGAATGAATGAAGGTACCAAAAAAAAAAAAACTAACCTAAGATTGTCTAATTTGACAATAGCATAAGAAGTAGTTATTTCATCGTGCTTGTACTTAATTAACATTCCCTTAACAACAACCACTCCAATGACATCTACAAATAAGTTTTAATATAGATTCAACACAAATTAAAGAATATTGATAAAAAAAAATATAATATGTAATCTTATCAACTAAGTATACATCATTTTTACTTGTTTCAAAAATATCTATATATGGTGTGAAGGTAAACCCAATAAAAAGAATACATGAATCATCAACCGACTTCACTATGGTCATTGGTTTAAAATAATTCTTGTGCAAATGATTGGTTGCATTTTATTTGTAATTGTTAAGCACCACCGATACATTTTTTTTTACCTTGTAACATTTTCCCTTTAGTAATAGTGGCTTAAATTTGTCAATTGAATTACTCCACACAGTGAACTGAATTTGGTCGAGCTGCATAAAATAAAATAAATAATTATGAATAAGACAATATTTCTAATACACGAAAAAAGAAAATAACATTAATTTAAGGGAATGACCATTTCAATAAATTGTTTTTGCTCTAGTAGTCTGAAGTTCGTCTGTCTTTAAAGACGAAGAATTCTGATTTGTAATTTTCATATCTTTCATTCATGTCGAACATTAATGCTTGAAATTGAGTTGAAATTGAAAGACTTTGTATGATAGAAGAGAAAGTTATTGCAAGAATTGGAATCGTGTGGTCTAAATCATTATGCTATTTTTTTATAATGATTTATTATGTTTTTTTTTTAAATTATAATATTTTTATTTAGTGACAAATATATTAAAAATTAAAAAATAATTTTAAACCTAGATCAATACTAATAGAATGAAATAATTATTTAGATTATTTAAGGAAATAATATATCATCTCATTAGTTTATAATATATCAATAAAATTTGATATATAAATAATTATTATAATATATAAAATCTTAACATGAATCATTATCACACAGATTATTATACTTATTTATAGAATCAATAATTATTTATATATTACCAATAATTCATGATTGTCACATTTCGTTAGTTTATAAAATTTAAATATATTTAAGATTTAAATACGAACTTGATAAATTTAAGTATAATATACATTTATTATAAACACCTTAATTATAAACGTCTTAATTACTGTAAATACTATAATTGTAAATAACATTTTATAAATTTTGAATATTGATTATCTTGTTATATAAAATCAAAATTCATTTAAGATTTAATGATTGATCAAAATCACAAAAGAAAAGCATGATAATCATATCTTTCTTTACAAACATGATAATAATATATTATCTCGTATTATAGTTTGTAAAGCAGTTCGTTTTCTATTTGTAATAAAAAATCGTAATTTAATAATTGTATTGAGAGTAATCAATCAATAAATTGGAAAGGATTTTATTATATATTATAAATGTTTTAATTATCATAATAAAAAATATTACCAAAATTATCATAATTACCATAATTATAAATAACATTCAATAAATTTTGAAAAATTATTTTTCTTGTTATATAAAATCAAAATCAATTTAAGAATTAATTATTTAATTGATGAATTTAAGTAGAATATATGCTTATTATAAACATCTTAATTATAAATGCCTTAATTATAAATGTTTTAATTACTATAATTAAATATAATAATGTATTTATATGAATCAAAAAAAAAAAGAGTGAAATTTAGGTAGGAAAATAATGAATATGGTGTTGCCATGTGACATCTTTCTACATTATAAAACCTTCTTTTATAATATATAATAAATTTGAAATTTCTTTAATTTCAAGGACTAATGTAATAGCACTATACACTTTCAGGAATCAAAATAATGGTTTACTGCATATTTATTATCCTTAAAAGAAATATAAAAAGTAAGATAATAATATTCAGTTTTCATAATATAAATTTCTTGTTTATAGGATATAAAAAATTTTTAAATGATAAAACTTTATAATAGACCATGTTTTTATCGCACACACTTCAAGTATTAACTTGAAGAATTTTGCAAGTATTCTTATTTAAGTGATATTAATAAACCTCAGAGAAATTAATTTTTGGAACTTATTACCATTGGAGATAGTTTTAGTCTAACAAATATTTGTGTTTAACCTAAGGAAATGATCGAGTAAAGCAAAACAGGTTCGCATCTCACAAGTCGTATGTTGAATCCCTCACTGTTAAATGTTAATATACATGCTATTTAACAGTCATATGCGCAGCACAGGTAATTAATCTTGTATGATACTTAAATCAAGCCATTATGGCGCGGGATTTAGATCTTTTATATGACGTAGTTATCATTAAATTATAAAAAGCATATATATATGATACTTAATTCCATTCACGATTGGAATGGAAACAACAAACAATATTATTATAATACAAAATATTATAAAAGCTGGAATGCTTTTAAATAAATAAATTATCATTATATTTTAAAATTATATATTTATTAACTTATTTAAAAATTAAGTTTATTGTCTCTCACGAAATTTAGACCTATTAACTTATTTAAATCTAATTTATTAAAAGATTATACTACAAAATATGCTTTTATGAGACGTTAAGTTTTATAAAAAAAAGGTCAAGTTATACTTATAAAATAGACTTATCAAATAAAAAAAAAAACTAAATTCATGACCTAACTTCAGAAAACAAGCAAAAGCTGACCAAGACAATTTAATTTACCCTTGAGTTGTTTTCATTTTCTAAATTCTAATGAATGAGTGGTCCAACCTACAAATGGTGCATAAAATTGATTAGCCTGCGAGGCGTCTATAGTAGCAGACTAGTAGGGTTTTACCCTTATATGCTTCTACTGTAATATTTCACTGTGTATGTATGATGAGAATGAGATGAAGATTTAGAATTTTAATCAGAATTGCCAATATCAAAAAATTGTAGGCCCTTGAACATGAGAGTCAGTGGCTCCCTGACATCATCCTAGATTGAGATTTTTAGCTAACATATTAGCAACCTTATTGCAACCATCGTGAGAAGTTTTAACCGACAAGAATATAAGTTGTGTTCTGACAAGATCATGCCCCGCATGGCCACACCAGAAGTATGAACAATCCAATATTTGATAAAAAATAAATAAATAAATACGTTTTTATCCTTTAAAAATATGACAGAATTAATTTTAATTCTTTAAATATTTTTTTGAATAAAGTCTTTCAAATATTAAAAATACTTTAATTAGATTTTTGTGTTAAACTCTGTTTAACTTTTCTATTAAATGATGGTCACATTAACTTTCAAGTAAAGTATTTTATTACCTGAAGTGTCCAGTAATAATTTTTAATAAAAAAAGTGTGTAATTATTTTTACTTTAGGGTTAAAAAAATAATTGGTTTAGGATTAAACATATAATAATTTTATTTAAAAAATATATTACTAATCTGACCTAGAAGTAACAGTTGACATAGACAGTTACATCAGCAAATTAATGGTAACTGTGATGCTAGTATGACTATCATTTAATAGAAAAGTTAAACAGAGTTTAACATAAGAATCTAATTAAGATATTTTTAATATTTAAGGAACTTTATTCAAAGAAAATTTTTCCTGAAAACTAAAATTAATTCTATCATATTTTTAGAAGATCAAAAATATATTTAACCGAAAAAAAATAAATAAGGAGGAGACGTGAAGTGGATGAACACGAAACCTTGAAAATAGAATAAAAGCATTAGCGAGTTCGTGAAAAATTGATCGATCTTAGCATTGACTTGGGTCTTGGATAAGCACCAACTAAGAAAATCAGTTAAGGTTACTCAATTTAGAACTTTATTGAACAAAAGCATTGGCATGGGCTTTTTTTACATGTTATTTTTATTACTCTTCTTACAAATATCAGGAGCACATTGTTTTAGTTTATGGTTTTAAAAATCTTAAAAACTCTTTAAGTATTCCCATAGTATTGAACTCAAAATTTACCCTAAAAAAGTATTAAACTCAAACACTCAAGTAACAAAAAAATAATATAAAATTTCAGCAATAACTTCTAATGAGATTATAAATTATAAGTAGTAGAGGTCAATCATGTACATGAATTGTGAATCTAATACTATTAAGATAACATTTGTTTTTTCAATTCAACAAGACAACTTCCATCTGTGATGCTCCAAAAAATTACGTATAGATTAATCTAAAAAAACAGCCACTTTAATTTCTGAAAGTGAAAGAAACTGTCATATTAGTTCTTGAATTAAAGAAAATTAAAAAAAAGTCCTAAACTGTCAAATAAGTCTCATAATTTAATTACTTATTATCATTTTAATTCTTAAATATATATAATATTATCACTTTAGTCACTCATTTTTTTAAATTTTAGACTAATATAATTATCAATTTATGCTTTTAATAATTTTTTTAATTTATTTTAATTTAAAAACTAATAGGACAACATCTTTCAATTTCAAGAATTAAAATAACTGTTTACTCTCTATTTTATTTAAAAGAACAAATGTGAAACTTTGACTAATCTCATTTATATTAATTTCAGTTCTTGTCAAATAAATATGACTCGTCAGATAAAACCAAGAAGAAAAAAAAAGAGTCTTCAGAAAAGTGCAAACTGTATAATTACGATGTTGATGGGTGAACCAATTGGCATTTGGCATCTGTAGGTGTAGGGTATGGACCGTAATGGTGGCCACTGGACATTATCCAACACCATCAATTTCCCAATTTCCATTTTATTTTCCATAATATAATAATAATAATAATAATAAAAGACCCACTTGGGATTGTCGCTGACGAGGAGTGTCTAATGGCCACATGAGCTTTACCATTACCTAAGCGGCAAAACCAATGTCCTATGGTGTTCCTTAGCTTCTGCATGTGAATTGTTGCAATGCTTCGTTTTCTTCCCTTCCTCTGCTCCACGGTAAGCATGAATAATAATTGCTGGTTGCTGTGATTATTGCAATTCCATTTTGTGCCTTCACTGTTGGTGTAACTGTGCAAAGTTGTGTGTTACTTAGTGTGACCCAGATGGTGTTTTGAGTATTTGTTTGGAGATTCATCAAGGATTTTGAGAGATTTGTATGATTCCTATGGATACTTTGCTCAAAACACCTAACAAGCTTGAGTTTTTGCACCCACTTCACGGTTACTCAGAAAAATTGAGCAATTCAGGATCTTCTAGGGCGCAAAATCAGGAGCTTAGGTTTGGTTCCAAGAAACCACTTGTGAGATGGGGTAAATGTGGGAGTTTGAGGGCTAGTAGCAGTGCCCTTTTGGAGCTTGTTCCTGAGTTTAAGAAGGAGAATCTGGATTTTGAACTTCCTTTGTATGATTCCTCAAAGGGGGCTGTGGTGGACCTTGCAGTTGTGGGAGGGGGCCCTGCAGGGCTTGCAGTTGCACAGCAGGTTTCTGAGGCAGGGCTTTCAGTTTGTGCCATTGATCCAAACCCTAGATTGATTTGGCCCAATAATTATGGTGTTTGGGTGGATGAGTTTGAGGCCATGGATTTGCTTGATTGCCTTGACACCACTTGGTCCGGCGCCGTTGTCTACGTCGACGATAAAACGAAGAAGGATCTAGATAGACCTTATGGTAGGGTCAATAGGAAGCTGCTGAAGTCGAAGATGCTGCAGAAATGCATATCGAATGGTGTCAGGTTTCACCAAGCCAAAGTTATCAAGGTTATTCATGAGGATGCCAAATCTTTGCTGATTTGTAATGATGGTGTCACTGTTCAGGCTACTGTGGTTCTTGATGCAACTGGCTTTTCAAGATGCCTTGTTCAGTATGATAAACCGTATAATCCGGGTTACCAAGTTGCGTATGGGATTTTGGCCGAGGTTGATGAACACCCGTTTGATGTAGATAAAATGCTTTTTATGGACTGGAGAGATTCACATCTGGACAATGACATGGAGCTGAAGCAGAGAAATAGTAGGATACCCACCTTTCTATATGCAATGCCCTTTTCATCCACTAAGATATTTCTTGAAGAAACTTCTCTTGTTGCACGCCCTGGGTTACGAATGGATGATATACAGGAAAGAATGGTTGCTAGGTTGAAACACTTGGGTATTAAAGTGAAAAGCATTGAAGAGGATGAGCATTGTGTCATTCCCATGGGTGGCCCCCTCCCAGTTCTCCCCCAAAGAGTTGTTGGCATTGGCGGTACCGCTGGGATGGTGCATCCTTCAACTGGGTATATGGTAGCAAGGACCCTGGCTGCAGCTCCTATTGTTGCTAATTCTATTGTTCAGTGCCTTGGTTCTGATAGAGGTCTTTCAGGAGGTGAACTATCTGCACAAGTTTGGAAAGATTTATGGCCCATCCAAAGGCGGCGGCAAAGGGAGTTCTTCTGTTTTGGTATGGACATCTTACTCAAGCTTGATTTACCAGGCACAAGGAGATTTTTTGATGCGTTTTTTGATCTGGAACCTCATTACTGGCATGGATTCTTATCATCAAGACTGTTTCTTCCTGAGCTCATATTTTTTGGATTCTCTCTATTTTCTTATGCTTCTAATACATCTAGGATAGAGATTATGGCAAAGGGAACTCTTCCTTTGGTAAACATGATCAACAACTTGGTAAAAGATACAGAATAAGATGACTTCCTTCTAATCTGTTGTATGCTACCTTTGGTTTGCACTTCCACATGTAGTTTCCTACTCATATTATAGATTTCCGATAATGCATAAATGTGTATATTTATTTATTCTTTGCTCACCGTAGTTCCCTTTCGGACAAAAAGTTCGCAAACTTTCTCTATTTTAAGCGTATCACTGTTTGCATTTGGCGTACTTATACTTGCTGTGCATAAGAGGAAAAGAACTCGCTGGTCATTGTTGGTTAATGTTTATTTTGTTAAGGAATTTCACTCTTCTGCATTTGGAGAATGCTTGGGAAATCTATTATTAACTGGATGATGAGGTTTTTTCACTTCAGCACGACCAAGTTGCCTTACCCATCCCATCTAAGCCTTATGAAGTCACCCTTGAGCGTTTGATAGCGCATCGTGGCTTGTAAATTGCCATTCCCCCGCATATCTAATTATTGGTGTCTTCATAAGCTGTAACTGTTTTCAATGAAACGTTCCTTAATATGAGATTACCGTGATTCATTTTGATCAAACAATATGATCCATGTTTTCAAATGTTGATCCTGCTAATTCTTGGCCTTTCTCTCAAATTAGACTATTCAGTTTGACGTCCAAGTCTGAGGTTGTAAAGTAAATGGTGGTATACACCTCATTCATGAAATTTAAGCTTCCACCTCAAGATGTGGACACCATTTCTCACCTTTGCCGTTGACCACCCCTTAGTAGCTAACGGGTAATACGAACAATGGTCTTCAACCTTGTCTGCTTTCCAAGAAACCATCATCCTTTATTAGTAATTACAATCAGCGCAGCAGATTTGGTTAGTGAAATCAACTAGCAACATGTCAGCGGTGAATCATACAATAACATGTTAACTGATGCAGAGCTTGACTTGTCTCAGTGCGGGAAGCTTCTAACTAGCACTGGATAAAAGAAGTTTGAACAAGTACCAGGCACTGGTACTGTAACCAGCATGGTGTGGATAGTCCAAGGGGATCGGAAATGGGTATATTGGTAAAATAAAATGTTCATTTTTAAATATTTTAATAAATTAAGATCACTTTAAATTAAATTAAAAGTAAAGTTGGATTTGGATTCATTCTTATTTATTCATTTAAAGGTAAGTTCACTTTAATACGTCCTTTACTACATATTATATGCCTGAGCTATCCAAATTCTAGTCTTTCATGTAATCAGTAATGTGATTACAAAAAGAAAAATCACTCTTTACTAATTCCTATAAATAATTTTATTAAAATGTGTTTGACAAGACATTAAAGTTAATTTCTAACTTATTTGACTAATTTATAAACTTGTTTGACAAAAATTAAATTATATACTAAACGAGTTTACTGACTTGCAACATTTTTCATGTTACTTAGATGTTATAATTTATAGCTTTTATTTTTATTTTTATCCTCAATATTTTAATAAAATTCTTCATTTATTGTCTCTTAATATTACACTACTTATTGTAATAAAATTTCTCCTTTAATATTACATTATTTATTTACTACACTATTTACACTATTTTTAAATTACTATAAAATATTTGATCTTTAATAAAATGATAAGATTCAAAATTAATTAAAAAACTTAAAACTAGAATGACCTAAAAGTATATTTTTTGTCAAACTACGTAAAAACCACATAAACATGTTTTTTTATAAACAATTTTATCAAGCACTTCTAATTTAATAAACTAACTTAACAACTTGTAACTAAAATGATTTTTTCAACTTTTAACTAACTATCTACTAATTTATCAACTATTTTCACTAATCAAATTATATTCTACATAAAATAAAATTATTTTGTGGCTACAGTTGCATAGTTTGACATGATTTCTTGCACTTTAAAAGTAACTGTAGGAACATGATCCAACGGTTCAAGTTTTTTTGAGTTACATTTCCTTGTCATTGAATGTACAATAATTACTTCTGTGGTCAAGATTTCGTGCAATCACAAAAGTGACTGCAGAAAATCTACATCTCATTTTTATGGATCAAGATTCCCTGTAGTCAGGGAATCCACACACTCACACATTTAGACAATTAAAACAGTTAGATGAAGATTAAACGACTCATATTTTGTATCAATAAATATGACTTAAAACAGTTAGATGAAGATCTTCATCCAACGGTGCCAATCAATGAATGCATACATGTGTGAATGCATGAAATTCATTTCCCATATTTATGACCTTTCAAACATACCATGTTCGGCATTTAAATAAAAGAAGGTCGGGAAGATTAGAAACGAAATGCGTATAGACGCAGATGCAACTCCTAGTGACCAAGTATTTTATTTTACTTTTAGTACTCCTCTTCTGTAAAGAAACATCAAGCCTTGACATGCGTACGCATTCATGATACTAGCCCAAAATGCCTACCATGCTATGCTAGTTGGCCAACCCCTTCATGAATGCTATGGCCAAACTTTCTCGCAAGATTTACTCATCTCAAAGAGGAGCCCAAAGTTCCCATAATAGTAACTGAAAATTCTGCCGAAATCAGATTTTAGCCTAAAGAAGTAGAATCCTAGTCTCTAGATTCAGGAAAGCTCTCGGCTGCGCTTAGCAGCAGCAACAACAGCATTCATCAGTGTTCCGCGGAACCCACCTTTTTCCAACTCATGAATGCCCGTAATTGTTGTCCCACCTGGAGAAGTAACGTCATCCTTGAGCTGTCCCGGGTGCTTCCTTGTCTGGGTGACCATTGATGCTGCTCCCAATACCTGCAAAACACACACATAGACAAGTCAAGCAAACAACTATAGAAACGAGATTTCAAATGTAGGTATGGTAAGCTTCTGCATGCAGAAGTTTTGCCCCTACAACATAATGTTCAGCAGGATACTTGCTTCCATATTCAAGCAACAGCAATTGCATTAACTGTAACCTTATTTATATTTTGGTCTTCTATGGAATACTAGTATATGCCTATGTACAGGCACTATGTGTTGGTTAACTAAAACCAGTAAAAAATGATGGCCAAGTTTAAGGATGGATCAACACAATTTGGATGCACTAGTTTAGTAGCTGACTTTTTTATCAACCAGATGGTTTAGACTTTAGATTAATTTGACTGGTTACTTGCTCAACCTGTCCATTAAACACTGCAACATAGAAGACACTTGGTAATTTACTTGAATTAAATGTTTGATTCGTTGTTGGAGACCTTTATCTAGTATTGACTGAATTATATTACACAGTAAAGCTAATAATAACATTATAAACATTTAATCCAGATTATATTACACTGTAACTCAACCAATATTCAACTTGGTTATGAAGCTAGAAGTTCTTATCCTGGCAAACTAGAAGTACCATGCGATAGAAAATTGAAATATTTTTTACTACTCTAAGATTTAAAATAGACTAATTACAAATATTTGACACAAATGAAATATACTTTTCTTTATTATATCTGGCTTTATGACAAAATGACAATATAAGACAATGCAAGCACAAGCATCAGATAAATTATAAACATTTGGAGAAATAAAATATGAACTTCTCTTATTAAATGGTCGAAGGATAGTATTTCACTTCACTTACAGTTTGAGAAGCTAAACTTAATGAAAGATCGCGTGGTAGACCAGCTGCTACTCCTCCATCAGCCAAAGCCTCTATTGCTAAATAAATATAAGCAGGACCACTGCCACTGAACAATTTATGAAAGTAAAACAAGCTATAGTAAGTACATCAAATTTTACTAAATACAACAAGTTACAGAGATATATAGGCTTTTAGGAACGATGATGTATAGCCTTTGCAGAACTCAGAAGCTACACCAAGACAAAATCTGAAAAATAGGGGCAAGGTCACAAATCACTTGAACAGGTGGAATCAATTTACAATGCTAATTGGGATTGAAAGTACAAGCACTATATAATGAGAATGACAGTCGTATAGAGTAGGGGTAGAAGCCTGAGTTCTGAGTTCAATTCCCATGTACACAACCAAAAAAGAAAAAGAAAAGGACAATAAACACCCAATAGAATATTCAGAGCCCAGGCACTCTTCTTTTGTCCTCCCAAATGTAAATAGCTTATAATTACATAGGAATAGCAGACCTAGATTTCAACCCCTCCTTATCTTCTAACCTTGTACTAGTATCATCACTTACCTCCCAAGAAAATACATTTCATCAAAGATGAAATGAAATTTCTTGCCGATTTCTCGGATAATATCCAAATATTATTCTGTGATTTTAGAAAATGAGATCTACATACCTCAGGCCAGTTATTGCATCAAAATACTTTTCATCAGCTTTCCATATTTTGCCAATTGACCCAAATAATTTGGCTATAATATTTCCATCTTCTTCTGTTGCAGCTCCCCCCAAGCTCATAACTGTCATAGTTTGACTTTAGTTATCTATTCATTCAAGTCTCTGATTTTCAACAATGCAAATTAATACAGAAAGAAATGTAATAAGGAATATCCATTATTTTATAGAGTAACATACAAGGTACAGAATTACCACAATATATAAGAGAAGGCATTCTTGACCTTGTAATTAAGGAAAGAAGGCCCTCTTCATAATTGAGATTATTTACCCATGCAATTCATGCATCCAAGCCCAAAAAAAAAAAAAAAGACATGCTGAGACTACAAGATCAAACTGTAAGAAGTGTACATATCACAGACCACTTTTGGTAGACATTCAACCCCACCGTTCATAAAAGTGAAGAAAAAAACCACTATCACAGACTATTATAATAAATGATGTGTAACTTCCATCACATGAAAGAGCCTCATTCATCTAAGCCAAGTCTCATAGTCATATTTGTTAAAAAAAATAGAGAGGAGACTATAGAAAATAGAGGAGATTGTATTGCTTTGGCACACAAGCTACGTGGATTGGTACTCTATTTATAGTAGAGTAACCCATAACCATTACATGACTTTTCAATTCACACACTAAATGAACATAATGTCAATAACTTCAAATATTTAGTGGTTGCATAAGAATAATATTCCTTAGTGCATATTAACTCACAACCCTACACCTTCTAACACTAACTCACAACCTTTTTATTTTCTTAATTATTATTTCTAACAATATCATAATTAATAATCATCATCCTCTCATAGTACACAACAAATATGCATAGTAATATATGACAACCATCCAATATAAATATTAAAGGTCAGTCGAGTTCCAAATGTAGTTGACATGATAAGCTGTAGACTCCACAAAGCAGGACCTTAGTATCACAGAAACAAGTCTTTTATCAGACAATTCTGACACCAAAAGAGTGATCAAAATGTCCCACCAAGTATGAATTAGGCAGCTAGCAGAAACAGTCACAAACAAGAAGGAAAAATCATATATGTTTTCAAACGTTGAATGATTTTCGTAGTTAGAAGTTTAAAGACCAGATTATCAATAAACAAGTTAACTCCGCCAGCACTTTTAAATTGCCCATCAAAATTGACTTTTCTATCAAAACTCTTGAACACAAAACAATTAAGTATTAACTAACAATTTAGTATTCAAAGAGCAAATTATGGAACTACTAAGTTAAAAAAATAATTCACGCAGCATACATTCTCAACATTCTGCTCTGCATATAGAAAGTAACTGAGGAACAAAACACAAGATGCTTTTAAAAGTAGGAAAAAAAAAATAATAATAATACCTGATGCTGCCTCGCCAACAGCAGCAGGGGTATTAGGCATCACTCTTATAAATCTGTTGTTCCCAGCCCATTCCTACAGTTTATGAAACAACCATTTTCCATAAAAATATGGAACCTAATCATGTCTGCAAGGCTAAAAAAGAGCGAAAAGCTACTTGCACAGCCTATGTGAAGTATGTCTGCTTGGTTTGATTCATTTTCTCTTTTCACTTTTAATTACAAAAACACCACCTTATTTTTATTTTGTTTCTTATCTTCAAAAATTTATACCAAAAACAATGAAAACAACTTTTGATTATGAGTTTAATTGTGATGCACCGTCAATCTAAAACGTTTTACAATATCAATTAATTAGAAATCATCTTTGGATCACTGTTAAAATAGTTATTATAAAAGTCCACATAAAAGGAACAGTGTAAAAAATCATTTTGTTTTCACTTATCCCTATACAAATTTAAAACAGAAAATATTTTTTCAAACTAAACCAACTTTTTCTATTCCTACTCAAATTTAGTCCAACAGCACAATTATATACGAAGCATAAAGGAAGAAAAAATATACTGCATTCGGTAACCTGAAGATCTTTCAACTTGACACCAGCAGCAACCGAAACCAAAAGCTTGTTCTTCGTCAGAAGCGGCGTCAATTTCGACACCACGTCTTTCACTGCAACAACACAGTATGTAAGTGAAAACGCAAGTCGAACACGAACACAGTGAGAGCGATATCGAAACCGCGGCGCAAATACCTAATTGAGGTTTGACCGAGAAAACGACGACGTTGCTTTCGCGAACGACCTGCAGTGCGAGGAACATAAGAAGTGAAAACGGCGTCGCGTTAGTTTCAGCGAGAAAAGAAAAGGGGAGGGAACAGTAATACGTCGTCGTTTGAAGAGAGGACGGTGACGCCGAAGGATTCGAAGGCGGCGCGGCGAGCGGGGTTGGAGTGAGCGGCGGTGCGAATGCGAGACGGCGGCAAGAAGCCGGAACGGACGGCGCCTCGGGCAATGCTCTCGGCCATTTTTCCGGGGCCGATGAAGCCGAGAGTGTAGGAATCGACGGGAATCGGAACGATTTCCATTTTTGGTTATGCGGCAGAGAAATCAACCTCGATCTCAAACTCAATTCGCAAGTGTTGTTTGTTTAGGTGGTTAAGGAAGCAGAGAAGTGACGCAGTCACGCACGCAGATTAGTTTGGCCACTCTTCCGCTTCCAGTTGTTTGTTTCATTTACATTCTCAACTTGGCAATAGGCATCACGTGAAAGAAAGTTGCTAATACCACACTCTTTATTTGTCAAAATTTATATAGATGGAATAAATATCACTAAATAAAAAAAATCATTTTATAAGTGTTAATAAACTTAGTCAACATCAATAAAAGGATTTTATTAATAAATATTTTAAGCACATTAGTTAAACAATTAATAAATAAAATATTTTTATTAAAAATTATAGTGAAGAATATTGATAATAATAATAAATGTTAGTAAAATTTATCATAAAAAATTACTCTTAATTTTTAATTAATACCTTAAAGATAATAGTTAACATTTTTCTTAAAAAAATATGTTAAAGACTAGAGTTTAAATACAATGAATCGTGAATTTGTTTAATGAATATCAGTACAAATTTGAGAGGAGCACCTTGTTAGTTAATAAGAATTGTTATAAGTATTTAGAAAATTTTATTTGTACCTTATTCAAACTTATCTTATGACATAAATATTTATGTAATTATTTGAGAAAACTTATGAAAATAATTTATAATATGTTCATAAGTTATTTTTAACTTATTTTAATAAACAAT
Organism: Spatholobus suberectus; assembly: GCA_004329165.1. Classification (NCBI taxonomy): domain Eukaryota; kingdom Viridiplantae; phylum Streptophyta; class Magnoliopsida; order Fabales; family Fabaceae; genus Spatholobus; species Spatholobus suberectus. The sequence goes on along the minus strand of CM014732.1, from coordinate 26,639,168 downwards.
TTAGAAACAACTTATAACTTCTAAGAAAATAACTTCATTTCTTTTTATAGAATCATTTTATTTTCTTTTTAATTATATAAACAATTTATATATAAGTATTTATCATTCAATAAACATTTAATTAAGTTGTTTATGAAAAGGGCCCTAAATATATAATATACAATGTTCAGCTTCTTTTTTTAGTAATTGGAGATAACAAGAGCAATAGAGAACAGGAAAAAAAATTACAAAGAGAGAAATGAACCATCGCCATATTTGCTACTAGAATGGTGCTCATTCTTGGAGAGGAGAGTCAATTGTATGAAGACCATGATAATAAGTTGTACCAAGTTTAGGCCATGAAATTTGTGCTTTGATTGTCCTCTCTAAGAGTATGAAGAAGCTTGACTTAGCACTCATTAAGGAGAAGATCCCTAATTAGGTGAATAATAGAATATCAATAAGAGGATACAATGTTCAACCTTAAACACACGCACAATAGAAAAGGTTCCACCTTGTCAATTGGGCGATATATGGACCTTTTGTTTACCAAAGATGAAGTGATGGCAAAAATTAGAAGCGTGAAAGACTCGGTAACTTCTCTCTTGTGCAATCTTTCTACACATGAAAACTAACAAAATTATTTATTGAAAGGTAGATTAGTGTAGCTTCCCTCCTTGGTGTCGTTGCCTGATCGTCAAGGGACATTTGTTAACAGTATCACTACTGCCTTCTTTAGAACAATTATTAAGATGTGAAATTCAATATATTATATCCTCTCCTCAAGCTATTATTATATTTAACACCATCACTAGTTTGTAATGCTTGTGAAAATACATGTTTTCTCTTTGCTTGACAATGTATTGGCAAGTAAATTGTATGTTTACAGTTCTTTTCGTATAGACATTTCTCCGTAATTCTTTGGGTTTGGATAATTCTTTTGGTAGATCACGCAATTAGCATCAGTGTTCCAGTGTGTTTGGAATAACATCACAAAACCACATCAATATTAAAAATCATGTCAATAAGTTCAATTAATGCAAAAGCTACTTCTTATTATTTATAGTAAACATTCAAGAAAGTGACAATCTGTGTTGCAAATTTGATTCCAAACACATACTTCAACTAGTTGTTAGGCAAGGTATAATTTATGCAACTGAATAAAATCTAAAAGTGTGTTTAATTATGTTTTTGTTTTAATTTAAAACTATTTTATAAAACAATTTTTAAAACCTAAATTTTAGACGATAAAAATGAGAAAAGAAAATGCAAAAGTATAAGAAAGAATATGAACAATAGAAAATATACTTAGAGTTGTTCTGATTTTTTTATTTATTTTGGAAACTAAAAAAGACACATTAATTTTGAAAACAATTTTTAAAAACTACTTTTATCAAACAAGTTTTCTTAATTATTTATTTATTTATTTATTTTAGAACCAAAAAACACTTTTCAAAAATAGGAAACATACAAGTTCCAAGTTTCCTTTATATTATAACTAGATTTTAAATTTGTGTACTGTATGAGTTTGTTTAAATTATATATTTTTATATTTATATTTATTATTGTTTTAAAAATATATGTACTTTAATAAAATTTTAATCAAAATATTTAATTGAGGAAGATGAATAATTATATTTTTAATTAAGCGGATGTTGTGTTCATAAATATTAAGCTTATTGAAATTTATTATGATTTCTTCTTTCTTCAAGTAATATATAAATTCAAAATGAATGTAAGCATAATAAAATATGATTTTATAAGCATTTAAATTTAAGTGTTAATTTTTGTTATTGTGGGTATTATGTTAATATGTACTTGATTTTTGTGTGTTTATAATTAATAATTTTAAATGTATTTATTATAAAAATTAATATTTATTTTAAATTTGTTTAAATAGTATATTTTATTAAATATATATAGTTGTTATATTTTAAAACAGTATTTTTAATTATTTAGAAAATATTAATTTTAATTATGTGATATTATTAAAATTTTAAGTTGGTTAACTTAAACGCAATATAAATTGAACATTCCCAATTAGTGCAATGAGATTTGTTTATTATTATTATTGTTGTTGTTGTTGTTATTGTCATTTAATTTTAATTTCATTACTTGCTACTTTTTAAAGTTATTTAGCTATAAGAATTATTATATATTTCAAACTTTATATCTTATAATTTAACTATTATAAGGATTATTATCTATAAGAATTATTATTTATGTGTGTTACTAATTCTTTAATATTATTACATACTACTTTTCATATATTACTATTTTTTTCACATTAAGTGAATTCAGAAAGACAATGCCATTAATAATAATAATTACACTATTATTACATACTCTACAATTGTTTTATATTTATGACATATAATGAGTATTTATTATTCTTTAAGGTCTGAATTTGTGAGAATAAAAAATCATAATATCTTATAATTGACCTTTATGAAAGAATTCTATTATTATATTAATTAGTATTAGTATTATTATTGTCTTATTTGTATATTAATTATATTATATATTAAATTTAATTAGTGTTGTAAATTATGTACTATTTAATTAATCAATTTAATATACCATATAACATAATTTACCTAAAAAATACATGTAATCCTTTTGCATCAATTTAATTGCCATTTTCAAAATGTTATATATATGTTGGGGGAAATTATGAAATACAATTTAGTGAACCTACTACTATTATTACTACTAGTATTATTATTATTGTTGTTGTTGTTGTTGTTATTATTATTAAGGTTTGAATTTATAAGAATAAAATATTATAATGTTAAAATTGACCCTTACAAATTTGAAAGGAGTCTATTATTTATTTATTTATTTATTTATTTATTATTATTGTTATTATTATTATTATTATTAACTTTTAATTATCAAAATTGTGTAATTATTATCATTAATGTAATCAATTTAATTCTTTATTAAAAGTAAACCTTGTAGAGATAGAGAGATATTAGTCTATAATTAATTTATTTTATGAAAATAATTAATTATTTTTATATCGTAATTCATTTAAACATTTAATAAACATCAAAGTATATAATAAACTATATAAATAACATGTAGAAACATATAATTAGGCAATTGAATTAAGTAGAAAAATAAAAATAATTAATTAGATAATTTAACTATATAAAATTCATTAAATTGTGTTAAGTGAATTACATAAAAAAAATATAATAAAAAATAAAGTTAATGACTAAGAAGTAAAGTTGTAACAATAATATGCTCCCTTCATATCCTGTTAAAGAAAAAATATTATAAGTTGAAGATATAAAGTAAAGGTAAGATTATTGATTTTTTGTTGCTCTAAATAAGAAAGACTAAAAATATATACATTATTTATAGTATAATAGTAAATGGAAAAATATAAGAACATATATGAAAAGCTTAAATACTAATAATCAAAACATAACATAACATAGTAGTGAAATAAGAAAAGAAAAGAAATGTACAGAAGTGATACCCGTAAAAAGAACAAAAGAAATAATAAAAGACATAAGGTAAAATGATATACCTAATGTTGCTTTTCAATCCCCACTTTCCATCTTTTGTCAAATTCATTAAATGATGTTACTGTAAGAACTTTTTTCTTTTATCTGCAAGTTAATTAAGACATATTAAGCAAAATTCTCTTTCTATCAAACCGCAAGAGCAAAATGAAGAAAAGAAAGTGCAAAGCCAAGAAAAAAAAGGGTAAGCAAATGAAAAGACAAAACACGAAAGAATATACTTGCTGATCAACCTAATTTATATAACAGCTATGAATAAATTTGATTTGAAAATTTAATATTAACTTAATTGCAATTATCAAATTTATATATTAAATATCATTAATGCGAGCAATTTAATTCTTCATTAAATACAATTAGGTCGGTTAAATCTGATTAGGTATGGTCAACGGTTATGAATGAATCTCATTTAAAAATATATATTATTAACTTAATTAAAATTATCAAAATTGTATAATAAATATCTTTAATGCAAGCAATTTAATTCTTCATTAAATACAATTAGGTCCATTAATTCTAATTAGTTTTGATCAACGGCTATCTAAAGCTTAAGACTTTATCCTACGACTATACAAACTTCAAGTCTCCTTTATATATATATATATATATATATATATAGAAAGATAGATAGATAGATTTTGTGAATCCACGTCATTATATGATGTCCATTTCTAGTCACACAAAGATGCTTATTTGCAACTTTCAGAAAAGCTTGCTTACTTGGACCAGGACTATAAAACCTTGTGGTTCAATAAGGAAAGGGCAAAAGTTCCCCTTTCCTATTAGAAATAACGATGCTGAGTCAAAGCTTTGTAACCAACACATTGTGCTAAGTAGAGTCAACTTAATCAAAGCTTGGACGAGATTGGAGTTTCGCAAGAGGATCAAGAGGTTTTGTGGAACCAAAAGTTTTGAGATTCCTCACGAAGAAGCTAGTCGTGTATATGCTTCATCTTCATGTACTCCTTTTTTGTGCTACATTTACTACTTTTGAAACTCAAATTTTATGATACCAAGATTCATATGTCTGGTGCTGGTCAAAATTGATTTAAGCACTCTAATATTGGTTTTAGCATTTTAGTTTATGTTATTTTAGAACAACCACTCTAATTTTCTTGATCCTCCAAGGAGATTTTTTGACACTACCGCTCCTGGTTACTTTATGTTGGGAATACGAGAGGGTAAAACATCGAAAAAAGCTCTATTAATGGGGCCATGAGGAAATTACCATACAAATGAACTTGACATCACATCTAACCTAAAACCTTAAGACATCAAGTTTATGTGTTTTTGTCACTTATATGTTATTTAACTTGTCCATCTCTATTCAATATGGGACTTTCTATTTACAATTGCATTCTAACACCTAGAAAAATTATTAAGATATAAGATGCAAAATTTAATATATTGTATCCTCTCCTCAAACTATCATTATTGTTCTAATAATAATTTATATAAAAAGAAATTATATAAATGAGAATAATTTAATAATAATTTATTATTGTTCCGGGTTTCTTGCACGCCATAAAAAAATGAGAATAATTTATATAATAAGAAATTAAAAGAAACTTGTCACTTTCATTTGAAAATTCGCCTCCACTGTCTATGGCCTTCAACTTTATACAGAGGAATCGAAGTCCAAATTGGTTTGGTGTACTATATTGCTTTCATCACACGACAGAAGCGACGATGTCATGGTTATAGTGTAGTGTATATATATGTGAGGCAGATCTTAACAAATACATATACACTATTATTCCCAGGAAATTGAAGAGCTACGATAAAAGAGAGATGGCAGAGCTATTTGTGAAGCAGGCAAAGCAATACGCTGATGCAAGACCAAGTTATCCTCCACAACTCTTCCAATTCATTGCTTCAAAGACTCCCTCTCACTCCCTCGTTTGGGACGATGGCACTGGAAGCGGCCAAGCGGCCAAATCTGTAAATTTGCTTTCTTTCCCTTATCAATTTTAATTTTTTTACTTTCCCTATGAGTAAAGTGTTAAATTAATATTAAATTACAACTTCCAAGTTACAAGGAATATTTCTTTGTCAATTTCCACAAACACACACATGTATGTTGTACAACTTCTAATCTCAGAAATCCAGAATTGTTTTTTGCGCTTTAACCAAAATCAATTTGTAATTTCAGTTAGCCATGTTATACAAGAACGTGATAGCCACAGATGCTAGTGAGAAACAACTTGAATTTGCGGCCAAGCTCCCTAACGTGCGATACCAACATACCCCATCAACCATGTCCATGGCCGAGCTTGAACAAATGGTGGCACCTCAAGGAACCGTAGACCTTGTGACCATAGCCCAAGCCCTGCACTGGTTTGACCTCCCAACCTTCTACGAACAAGTCAGGTGGGTTCTCAAGAAACCTCACGGAGTCATTGCTGCTTGGTGTTACTATTTGCCAAGAGTTAGTGATGCAGTAGACACTGTCCTTGATCAATTCTATTCCACTGATGTAAGCCCTTATTGGGACCCAGCACGTAAATTGGTTGATAACATTTATAGAAGCATTGATTTTCCATTTGAGCCTGTGGATGGAGCTGATCACACGGGACCCTTTGAGTTTGTGACAGAGACTCTGATGGATTTGGATGATTTCTTGACTTACATAAAATCATGGTCAGCATATCAGACAGCAAAGGAAAAAGGAGTGGAGCTTCTTGGGGAGGATGTAGTTAGAAAATTTAAGCTTGCTTGGGGTGAAGATGGTCAAAAGGTTGCCAAGTTTCCAATTTATTTGAGAATTGGAAGGGCAGGGGATGCCTAAAATTATGCAAATGGTTACTTTTACTTCGTGGGAGATGTAACGAGCAGCATCTTTAATCTATTGATTAAATGATTTTATTTGGTGTATAATAAGGGTTCGAACTTATGACCTCATATATATTATTTCAATCTCTCATTACTAGGTCAATTCTAGTGGATTATTGATTAAATAATTTAGCTTCGTTGATATTATTTGAATTGTGTTAGCATTGTTTGGACGAAAATTTTCAAAATTTCAAAAAATTTGACATACTTAAAATTTAAATTTCTTTAATCTATTAAAGAAGTTAAAAACATAAATTCTGACGGCATATCAGTCCTAATGTATCATCTTTGTTAATGTTGTAATTTGGCATGAGTAAATTTTGTTGTTTTATGATTCAGTGTATCAACTGAATTTTTGTAGAAAAGTACCAATACGTTATTTGATATTCTTATTTTGATAATTTCTTATTATTGGGTGAAATTTCGTTGCACCAATAGGGAATAGAGCCATAGAGTCATTGTTTAGTAGGATGTATATACGATTTCACTTAATAATAAAAAAATGTTAAAGAAATCAAATATTACATTGTTAAAAAAATTGAGAAAGCATAATGAAAAGTTATGGAGAAAAGTTCTCCAATAGATCTGTATTGACTATTATGATTTATGACATCTCAAATGGGAGTTTCTTCTCTGGTGTTAACCGTAAATAGTAACTTAAATGAGTACTGTTTTGTATCATTGGAGAGAAATTTTGTGGAGTCCATTTATTTTTGGTTTAATACATCTGTATATCTCTGAATTTTTTAGAAAATTTTAATTAAGTCTTTAAATTAAAAAAAAATCATATTAGATCTTTGATTTTCTAAATTTTTGTAATTAAGTTCCTGAAATTAGTTTATGACAACTTAAAACTCTCAAAAAATTTACAATTTTTGGCGGTTTTATTAATTCCAAAGACCCAATTACAAAAATTTTAAAAATCAAGGATTCAATTACAAAAATTTTTTATTTAAGGACCTAATTAATTTTTTTTTTAAAATCCGGAGACCTAAGAATGTATTAAACCTTTATTTTTTTTAGTTGCTTCTCTTAGCAATTGGTTCTCTCTTTTAAAGTAGGACATGTTTTACATAATAATAATAATATAAAATGGTAGGAGAATGACATTGGTTATGATTAGTTTACCATTTGGCCTCTTTTAATTTACATTTGTCCAATAAACTCAGCTTGCTAGTATGTTTGGTTTCTCACAAAAGTACGTCTGCACACTTATATTTGGTCTGAAACCAAGTTTAAATTGAAAGTAATACTAAGGTTGTTTTTACAAATTCACATTGTAAAATCAAACTTACGTTTCCAAACTTTAATCCAAACATGCAAATTGTCTTTTTTTTTTTAATTACCGTAGTTTTTTTTTTACGTTACATTACAGTGCCTTTTTAATTACATTTCAAGTTTACGTTATATTTACTTTAAAATGAAAATTTTAACTTTAGATTTCAACTGCAGTATCCTTTTTTTTTTTTAACCAGTTCTTTCTTTTAAAGTTATGTTGCCATTTTTTTAACATTAGATTAAAATTTTACACAATTTTACATTTCAATTATCGTTGCCATTTCAATTTTATAATAAAATATTATTTTGAACTTTATTTTAATAATATATTATTTTACATTTCTTCGTGTATTTTAGAAGTTATTATTAATTTTATTCTGTATTATTTTTTATATTTTAAACTTTAAAGTAAATTTTTTATTTAATTAAAATTTAGTATATATTTATTTATTATTTAACAATTGACATACAAATATATTGAATTGAAATTAAGATAAATAATAAAATATAAAAGAATGAGATATATTGTGACATTCATTGAAAAATTTTAGTGAGTTTTTTGGTTGGAAGAAAAAATTAATTAAATTACTTAAAGTATGAAACATCTAGTGTAACAACTTCTGCGAATTGCTTCGTTACAACCATTCGATTTAATAGCAGGAGTTCAATTAGCTAGGTAATTCATCATGTATCTTTGATGGAAATCCTAATCTCCTTGTTCCAATTAACAAATAAAGACCAATCAATCATAATTCATCACATTCTAAATTCAGAAAATAGATCCAATTAGATCACACACAAGAAGCAATATATAGGTTATGCGGAGAACCCAAATTCCTTGGGTATAGAATGAGACGAGGAATAGCTTAGGGTTTCTTTGTGTTTAAGGAGGTGTGACACTGTGACTCAATAGCTTAGGTTTTTTTTTATTTTTCTTATAAAAACAAAAATGAATTGTTTTCCTTTTTAAAAATAAAAAAATTTAAACAGAAGTAACTGTTCGCAGATTATGTTTGTCATTGTTGATGTTCAATACGTGAATTCAATGTAATGTAAAATGATTTAATTAAACTAGAATGGTCCACCCGTCTTTTGCAAAGTCAGTAGACGACTCGAACAAGCAACTCAATTTTATTATTTATTTATTTTTGATAATTTTTATTATTATTTTAATAACATCTAGAGACGAGCTCGTACTGTGAAATGCAAACGAATTCAACACAAAAAAAATTCATTGAAATTATCGAAGGACTACTAAGCGGGGTATATTTCATCACAGCATTGACATGAGACAGGTGGGTTGATAGTTTAAATAATACTATTAATTAATGGATATAATTACTTGTGTTTAGTCTCCTTACTTTTTTTATAATTCTTAATTTTTTATTTGTAGACGGAAGTTTTAAATTTTTAGATAGTATTTGATTTCAATTTTTTTTATCTTAAAAGTTAAAGTTAAAAATCAGAGCTTTAAAATTAACGTTAAATTTGTTTGATATTTTTTTTTGTTTGAAATTTATTTTAAGTTAAAGATTCTTAGATAATGTGTTATTGGGTCTTAGAATTTAGAATAGAGAGAAAAAAGAAGGAAAAAGGAAAAATTCTTAAAACTAACTTATCTAATAACTCTTTTATGTTTTCTTTATTTGAAAAAAAAATATTTTAAAGATTTTTTCAGAATTGTGCTTCGTCCTACTTTTCTTTCTAAGAAAAGCCCCTTAATTAGTATAAGAAGCTTCCTAATCATTTTGATTTATTTGAAATTTTTGGGTTCAATTTCATCTCCTATTTGTAAACAGCGTACAAAGAACAAGTAAACAACACGCCCAATCACCCATGACTCATTGTTTGATGTAGACATTTGGTCCAATCACCAGCATGCTCAAGCAACAACCAGCACAATTAAAAGTGGAAACGAAAAACAAGGCTCATTATGTTCCTGGTTTTCTCTCATGTTAAGCTGAGGTAAGCAATTGAGAGTTGTTATTTTGAATTGGTACATGAACAAGATTTGTATATTTTCATTGAATGAGAACAGGATTCCAATTTATTATTATCTGATTAGCGAGGCTGAACTCTGTTATCTTGTATTATGCTGTTCTTATATGTTACAAAAGTTGTCAAGCTTGCTTCAGATAACCTCGGACGAAAATGAAGATATTTATGGGTTACATCTTCGCCACAGTTACTGTACTAATTAATTATTGCTGAAGATGTTAGAAATATTTCTAAAATAAGAGAGCAAGCTAACAAACAATTCTCGTATTGCTAAGACTAGAGTTCGTAAAGTGTTTATATAATCTTCATCATCCATACACATAACAAATTGGTGTGGTATATTTAAATCATAATATATGAACGGTAAAAATTAGTATTTTAATTGAAACTGAAACTCATAGGAAAGAAAGTAGATTTATAAATGGAATAAAATATGTGGTATATACAGACAAAAGTATTCAGCTATTGAAAAAAATCAATATACTTTTAATGTATAATTGGGATCAACTAAGATAGAAATAAAGCATTTGGTCAAACTATTCTTTAAGCATGACAAATACAGCTAAATTCCAATACTATAGAGGAAATTAAGTAAAGTAATTCAAACACAAAATATGGAAAATTGTCTATAACCTCCCCTGGGACCTACCCCCTAACCTAGAGTGACTAGATGGGAAGTAAAATTACACCTTGTTCATATATGGACTTCTCAGGTATGAAATGAGCCACTTCAAAAAGGTTCATTACTCTGGGCGAGCTAGCTGGTTCTCCCAGAAATACGTTGAGGTGAAACTGTTGACTAGACATATAAGGATAAAGCACTATTTCGGTGCAAGCTGCGAGAGCTGTACCAAATTGAGGTAAACTCTGAATACTATATGTGACCCCAAAATAAGGGTCAAGGTCGATTAGTAAGATGATAGGGGATAAGCTTCATCGTCGAGAGGGAAACAACACAAATCACCAACTAAGGCCTGAACAATAATAAGGAAAATTACAACCAAAATCTTTTTTATCTAGCATTAACTTGGAACCACGTGCATCCAAAGCACCTTTTACTAAGATTAGTGTAGTTGTATGTAAACCAAGAGCAATAGCATGATAAACCAAGAAGTCTCTAGGTATAAAAAAATTAGAATAGTTATATTGAGAGTGTTTTTAGGAACTATTTTTTGATGAGAGTGTTTTCAAAAGATTTTCTTCAATAAAAGTATTTTTAAGAATTTTTCTTAACTTCTTATCTCTTTCAATCTATCTTTTTCATCTTTATTTTTAAATTAAATTTCAATATTTTTTTAAAAAAGTTGTCAATAATTAAAAATAATCTTGTATCACAATATAAACTATTTATCATAATTTAAAATACAATTTAAATGTTAAAAAATATTCCTTCATTACAAATTTAATTATAATATAATTTATATATTTAAAAGTATTTATTTATTATAAATTTTAATTATATAAAATAAATATTTATCATATATACAAACTAAAATACCATTACTAGTTAACATTGAATTAGGGCTTATAAAAGAGTTTGCAAAAGATGGCGATGGGCGCACGTGAAAATTTGATCGACAAATTAGTAGACTTATTCTTCCAACAAGCATGAATTATAGGGGCCAGCATTACCTACCAATTTTTTTTTAGATAGATATTGCTAAAGACAGTCGTGAACAGTAAATTCCAAATTTTTTTCTAAATTCTTTCTTTGATACTCTATATTTACTGCAAAGCAGCTATGACAAGCAATTTTGAGATGGTCCAAGGAGGGCCCCTTAGCAACTGGTCCATGTTAACAGTATAAGAAAGGTGGTAGATAGTGACAGAAAATTTTCCACGGCCATACAATTGTCGGTATAATTTATATTTTGGCTTAAATATGTTTTTAGTTCTTCATTTGAAGCAAATTTATTTTTAGTTCTTCAAATTTAAAAATGTTTTTTTTAGTCTTTATAATTTGAAAAAAGCTTATTTTAGTTCCTCTGTCCAAATGTTTTGTGCTCAAATGTTGTCAAAATAAATATTTTAAAAGAAAAACACACATGTGGTAGGGTATTTGATAATAAGAATACAAAATTAAGGTAAATTGCCACGTAAGTGACTTGTAATTCGTTAGGTAAGTAAGTGAAGTCTCCAACAATATTTGGACAAAGGGGCTAAGATAGATTTTTTTTTTTCAAATTACGAATACTAAAAAGATCAATTTTAAATTTGGGGAACCAAAAACAAATTTGCCTCAAGTTTAAAAAACTAAAAACATATTTAAGTCTTATATTTTTAATGGCTATGACCACTAGTGAATACCTCTATCTCAATTAATCAATCTATTTTTATATTATAAATTAGAATATATAATTTAAACAATGAGACTTTATTTTTTTTTTCTCCATTATCTCACTTAGACATTCTTAATAGAGTTTAATGATTATGCACTGACAGTGTAAATTAGTTTTACACTATCATCCAATCACAAACCACCATTTATTGTAAATTTGTTGACTTTTATAATAAATACTTTTAAAGTCATATTAACGGTGATTTCTGATTGACAATGTAAAACTTTTTACACTGTTAGTGCATGACCATTAAACTCTTCTTAACATTTATTCTTTCTTATTATTTGAAGGTGCATTTCAAATAATACTCCTATAACTAGTCAATAATTTTCTCTTTCAATTATCTCAAGCTACTATCTTTTTATCTTTATATATTTTTTATCTATATTTCTAAATTAAATTTCAATAGTTTTCTTTTATAAATGTCAATAGTTAAAAATAACTTTATATCACAATTAATTTAAATTATTCATTATAAATCTAACATATATATATATATATATATATATATATATATATATATATTCAAAATATTTATTTATTATAAATTTTGATTATATAAAAGTAAACATTTATCTTGTACAATGTACCCCCTCACAAATTTATCATAAGGTTTTAGTCAAAATTTCCTTCCCACATCTTTTCCATCATCACATGTCGTCATTGCATCCCTTCTTTTGATTCAAAAGATTTTGTTCTCCACAATTAGCTAAGAAAGGCTTCAATTTAAAATTGACACATGTGTATTTACAATAAAGAAACAAAACTATTGTGGTGGCAAATCAAGGAAATAAACTTTGGCCTGTACCTAGACTCCAAGTATTTCTTTCAAATTTTTCATTCACTTTAGGGGTGTACAAGACTTGGTCCGGCCCGACAACCCATCCTGGACCGAAGGCTTTGGGCCGGGTTTGACCCGGTCTCCAAAAGGAAAAAGGGACAAGAAAGTCAAGAAGTCCAAAACCTGGCTTCGGGTTGGGACGGGTTTGGGTTGAACCTCGGGTCACCCGGTCCGGCCCAATTATTATTATTATTATTATTATTATCATTACATTTTGGTAAATATTTCGTCGTTTTGTTATCAATTTTCCAAGATTTACAAAGGGATAATTTAGAATAATAGAATCCACTTACTGTTGACGGCATTTCCATTGCTCTGGCGTAGTAGAAACAAAAATGGATTGTTTGCTTACTTAAAGTTTAATATTGCTATCGCAACTCACTAAAGTTAAGCTCAAAATGGATTATTTGCTTTTCTAGATTTTAGAATTGCCCCTGCGACTTTCCCTTAATAGCCCAAGGTGCACAGAAAGTTAGTAGGTTTGAAAAAACAAAAAAAATGTGATATGCGATGTTAAAAAAAAATGTATAAAAGATAACCCCTTAACACCCCCCTCAAAAAAAAATCTATGAGATGTTTCCTCTCCAGAATGTCTAATACTCTCACTCTTTATGAACTGGATTTTTTATAAAGCAAAACATGAATGTAATTTCATTTTCTTTGGACTTTATACATTTTTTTGTTATACAGAATAATATAATCTACGCAAAGAAAAAACTTTATCACGTGCAGTGTAGATTTCTAATAATGTAATGTGCCTTCCTCTTCCCTCCACTCCTCAATTATGAAATTTGATTTTCTAATAATGTGTAATGTATATTAAGTTTATGTCTTGAACTTCTCACCATGGTTAATGAGTACTATATAAACTTTTAGCTTACACTTCGAGTCAACCCGATGTTGTCTTACTTGGGCCCGGTCTTCGTTAAACCTATGTGTTATCGGGTTTCTTCGGGTTGAGGATCGGATTCGAGTCTACAAAATTGGCCCGGTTAAAATTTAGGAACGGGTTAGAAACATATATAACCTGTCCTAACTCAGTCCCATGAACACCCCTAATTCACTTGTTGCAATAGCTATTGTCATCTAATTCTCTCGCTAAAATGTGTCGCCCCCACCTTCGATCTTATAAAGCAAAGGGAATAGACTGCCCACCTTTCTGAAGGACACAGGTTGTCCCCCTCTCAAAAAAGGATCATCGCCTCTTCAGGTCAATGCAATAAGAAGAAATAATGCCTCTTTAAGCCCACGCTATTAGCAAAAACGCCATCTCTTCAAGCTAGAGCAATCAGAAGGAACATTGCCTTTTTAGGTTAGTGTAATCAATGGAAATGTCACCATTTCAGCCTGACTATCAAAATAAATGTCGCCTCTTCAGGCTGGCACAATCAAAAGAAACACTTGCTCTTTAAGCCGATGTAATAAGAGGAAACATCGCTTCTTTAGGTTGTCACAATCAGAGGAAACACTGCCACTTCAATTCACGCTATAAGAAGAAATGTCACCTTTTCAGGCTAGTGCAATCAAAAGAAATGTTGTTGCCTTATCAAGTTGATGCAATTAAAAGAAACACCACCTCTTCAAGCCAACACAATAAAAGGAAACACTACCTCTTCAAGTCAGCACAATAAGAAAAAACCTTGCCTCTTTTGGCCAACACAATAAAAAGAAACGTCACCTTTTCAGGTCGACATAATCAAAAGAAACACCACCTCTTCAGATTTGTGAAATTAATTTAGGCAACAAAGATATACTAACTTGCCCTAAGTTTGCCTAACCACTAGGCTATGAAGTAACGATGCAGCCCACCCTTAATATCTTGGTCACCATCAGTATACTTGGGTTAAGGACAATCATCTAGTTAGGTCGACCGCCTAGTACACTAAAATTATGGCACTCAGCATGAAACCCACATCGACCACCCATACAAGATATCGAACAAAGCTAAACAAGGTGTAATAAAAACAATTGTTGCCTCTTCAAGCCAACACAATCAATTGCCATCTCTTCAAGCCGACATAATCAACTAACGCCTCTTCAAGCCGACGCAATCAACAATTGCCTCTTTAAGCCAATGCGATCAATAGAATCGCTAACTCTTTAGGCTGATGCAATCAATAGAATCACTATCTCTTCAGGTTGTGCAACCAAAAGAGTCACCTGCCCTTACATCTCAACACAATAAAAACCACTATCACCTCCTCAAGATGGTATGATCTGATCACTACCTCTTCTTATCGGTGTAATCAAAGAATTACAAAAGCATAGGTTTCAGCAAGTTGACACCTTGTACCAATTCATGAGCCACCGACTTGAAGGCGTTTATTTTGAAGGTACACCTCAGCTGGAACCGAGGTGTATCCCAGCCAATTGCTAAGCCAGTCTTTCCCCTTCTCTACTTAGTACCTACAAAACCATACAAAGGTCATGTCCTTTTAAGTGACATAATAAGCAAGCCTCATGGTAGGTAACTAACTCCCATTTAATCTCACTTGCTCATCTTCCAAGCCATTATATAATAGTATGAGCTTTCCCCTTCAAGGTACGCCTTGTATTTTAGCATTTACACTTTTCCATTTGAACAAATAACTTATTTGAGTATTTAAGTGTTTGTAGGTGGTCACTTGCTGCTCGATAGACGACCATGGAACTCCACCATCACTAAGTAACTGAAGTAGTCACCCTAATCGAAGCTTGTAAGTCTTTCTCGCCCATTATATTTGAATTGAACAACATTGATTGAAGAAAATAATAGAAAACCAATTCAGATAGTTTAGACACGTACAAAGAAGACCAATGAAGGCAGTAATGAGCAAAATAGATTACATAATTTAGTCTTATGAAACCTAGAAGGACATTCGAGAAAATTGTTAAGAAGGATTTCATGTTGAATAATATTTCTAAGGATTGAATCTTTAATTGAGTTAAATGACGTGTGTGATCTATGAAACCGACCTCACCTAGTGAGATAATACTTTTGTTATTGTTTTGTTTATTTTTTATTAAATTTAAATAAGTAATTATATTTATATATCTATTCTCTCTTTTATCTCATTTTCTTTCTCTCATTTTCTTTTTCTTTTTAATCACATCACTTATCTATTTATTTCTTTTTCTTTCTACTATTTTTTTTTCCTTATTCCTCTCTTTCCATCTCAATCGGCATTCATATCTTTCCAATTTAAAACAGGGATTAACAGTAAAAAATAATAATTATTGAACATTTTTCAATGTAAATATGAACATACACGCAACGGAGACGATGGTATCATGTCAGTAAAGTAAGGTCTTTTTTTGAATCGGGCGAGGCAGATCTGACTTCTAAGTTCTAGACAATGCATTAGGAAAGGAGATCTGATATATACATATTGTACTATTACATGTGCCAAAAAATTGGGGGGCTAAGAGAAAAGAGAGATGGCAGAGCTATTTGTGAAACAGGCACGGCAATATGCAGATGCAAGACCAAGTTATCCTCCACAACTCTTCCAGTTCATCGCTTCGAAGACTCCCTCTCACAACCTCGCCTGGGACGTCGGCACAGGAAGCGGCCAAGCTGCCAAATCTGTATATTTACTTTCTACTCCTTGTTATCTTAATTTTTTATTTTTTTTCCACTTTCCCTATGAGTAGTGTTAAATTCTAATATCATTAAATTTACATCTGAAAGGGAGTTTTTCCAGTCACAAGTTACAAGGAATATTTCTTTCTCAATTTCTACTAATAACACACGCATATATATTGTACAACTTTTAATCTGATAAATCTAGAATTGTTTTTGCGCGTTAACCAAAATTAATTTGCAATTTCAGTTAGCCATGTTGTACAAGAACGTGATAGCCACAGATGCTAGTGAGAAACAACTTGAATTTGCAGCCAAGCTCCCTAATGTGCGATACCAACATACCCCTTCAACCATGTCCATGACCGAGGTTGAACAAATGGTGGCACCTCAGGGAACCATAGACCTTGTAACCATAGCCCAAGCCATGCACTGGTTTGACCTCCCAACCTTCTACGAACAAGTCAAGTGGGTTCTCAAGAAACCTCATGGAGTCATTGCTGCTTGGTGTTACTATTTGCCAAGAGTTAACAGTGCAGTAGACACTATCCTTGATCAATTATATTCCTCTGATGCAAGCCTTTATTGGGATTCAGCATGTACACTGTTTGATGATAAATATAGAAGCATTGATTTTCCATTTGAGCTTGTTAACGGGACAGATCACACGGGACCGTTTGAGTTTGTGACGGAGACTGTGATGGATTTGGATGATTTCTTGACTTACATAAAATCGTGGTCAGCATATCAGACGGCAAAGGAGAAAGGAGTGGAGCTTCTTGGGGAGGATGTTGTTCAAAAGGTTAAACTTGCTTGGGGTGAAGATGAAAAAAGATTGCCAAATTTCCAGTTTATCTGAGAATTGGAAGAGTAGGGACTGCCTGAAAATATGTAGCTGATTACTTTTCGTGAGAGTTGGAACAAGTAACATCTCTTTTGTCCTTTAGTTAAATAATTTAGCTTCGTTGGTACTATTTGAATCGTTGTATTAATGTTAAGGTCGCTGTTGGAAAATCTCTGAAATTATAACATTATGATCATAATTGTGGTTGTTAACTGTAATTCAAAACCTTAGGTTAGCTGTTAAGGATGGGTGAAATGGAAAACTTAAATTCTACAAGCTAAACCAGTTCTAATGTATCCAAAAGAGTTGTGCTCCTATGCACTTTGCTTTTGAGGTAATAATTCTGTAATTTATAGTGTGTTTGGTTTAGAAAAAAAAGTGAAAGGAAAAAAAGAGAGAAAAAAATGAGTAGAAAGTAATATGATTTTATAGATTATTTGATTGTGTAAAAATGGAAGAAAAGAAAAAATGTATATATAAAAAGACACAAAATATCCAAATAAAAAAATATATATGTAATGTAAATAAGGGTATTTTTGTCCTTAACTTCTTATAAGGCCCTCTCTGCTTTTTCTTTCAAAATAGAAGAAAAGAATATTTAAGTAGAACTCACATGTTTTTTATTTACTTTCTTCCTTTTCCATGACATACCAAATAAAGGAAAGATTGAATTTTTGCACATTTTCTTTCCATCATCATTCTTTCCTCCCCTTTTCTACTAAATCCAAAGAAGCCTTAGTGTTCAAAAATGATTAGTATAAACTTTCACTCTTGATGCACTTAGTGAGAGAAGAGAAAAAAAAAGTGTAAGTATAATAAATGATATGATGTGATAAAAATAAAATGATTAAAAAAATAATAAATGTTAATAAAGTATTTAGATTCGAAAGGTGTTCACCAATCATTACTATTTGGCATTAACAAATTTTGTTGTTTTTTTGTTGTAGTTTACGAACCAATTTTTCATAAAAAATGCAATTAACACATTATTGATGTTTCCTTTTTTATAATTTTATTGATATTTTTTCTTACGCAACTAATAAATAATAATTTTATTTAATACTAACAAAAAAGTATTAAAAATTATCAAATAATGTGTTGTTCACATTATCGTAATTAATTATTATTTTTTCTTGCTTGCTGGAGTTTCTTATAAGCTAATGTTGAAAACTTTTGGCTTAATTAAGTATTTTATTTCTATAAAATTTACAATTTTTCGTTTAATTGTAAATTTACACTATGTCCTATGCAACCATTGGAAAGAAATAACACCACTGCTCGAGAAAAAAAAAAGTTGTATTAAAGTTGGAGGTCAAATTAGAGCATTGATTCGGCCTAATAGGTCGATGAGTTAGGTGAAATTGAGTTCTTAAATTTGATATCTGAAAAGAACCAAGTCAATTTGATTTAACCCAACATAAAGTATAAGTCTGAAAATTAATGGACCTATTTGGCTTGATATTATTATTTTTAATTTTTTTCTTTAAAATTTATATAAATTTAAGCAAAAAAAAGTGGGCCAATGAATTTGTGGCCCATAAATAATTGGGAATTGAGCTGTGTCGGCCTACTTTTCACACCTTAGCCTGTTAAGCCGAGCCAATCAACCCATTTTGCTTATTCTAGATCAAATCAATCAAAAAGCAATTCTTTACAAGACAAAACTTAAGGCTATATTTGGATTGGTAGTAGAGAGTGGAATAGAGAGGAATGGAGTGAAAGAAAAAATCATTCCATTGTTTAGTTTGTAAAAATAAAAATGGAATATAATAGAAAAAGATGAAACATGATCCAATTCATTCCATTACTTAACTCCAATTTTTTTCTCCCCAAATTTGGGGTGTACTTAATGAAATAAAACTTTTAGATTATAAAATGACTATTTTATCTTTGTAAATCCTAATCATCAGTCTCTTAAGGATAATATATTTAAAATAAGGATAATATGAGAATTAAAAAGTTATAATTCATTTCGTTCATTTTTTTCCAAACAATGGAAAGAAATTTTTGTTCTGTTCCATTATAAAATATTCAAAAAATAGAATGACATTTTTATTCTATTCTACTTCATTCCAATTCATCTCATTCCATTATATTTAGAGCTATTTCCTTCCATTATTTACCACCAATCCAAACGTAGCCTAAGTGTAATACTTTAAATATTTTTATTTCTATTTTTTTAATCAGAATTAAAGTTTAATTCCGATAATTTGCACATTAAAATTCAACATAAGGTCGATACAATACTAACGAAGAACTCTAATTTTAATTAAAAATAACATTAAAGTTTTCAAGATATTATACTTAAATTTTGTAATTCTTTACAATACCGGAATTAATTCAAATCTTACAAGTATTTTGCACGAATTATTTTAATATTAATTCTTTTTTTAATTTATTCCAAAATAAAACCTTATTCATAGTTTTTTTTTTCCTTTTGTTTAGCACATTCAAAATATCAATTCAAAAGAAGAATAATTGGAACCATATTATCATAAAAAAAAGAACAAATATAAAATTTATTTTTCTCACATTTTCATAATTAAATTTTTAAATCAAATAATAGTATTTATACATTATTGTTTAATATGAGAACTTAATAATGACAAGAGACAATATAAAAAAAAATTATATTGTTGTCCAAATACAAACTAGTATATATTGTAAGTTTATTAACTTTTAATTATTAACTTAAAAATTAAATTTGTTAACTTTTCTAATAACTAACTTAAAATTATATCAATAGTGATATCTAATTGGTTGACCAAATAAATTTTTTTACACTGAAAATGCATAAAAATTAAACTATAATAATTAATACATAATTGTCATTTTCTGAGTTTTGTATCGATATAAACATGCTGCAAAATTCCAAAAACCCCAAACCTATAAATACTAAACACCTCTATTGAGTCACCTTTTAGCGCTGTAACTGCTAATGGACGCCAAGCTCGGAAGCCTCTTCGAATCCATCGGAAACTTCTTCACCGGCGGTGAACCGATCCCGTGGTGCGACCGTGATGTCATCGCTGTAACCTACCTTCATTTCCCTTTCCTTTCTTCCATCAATCTCAAATCCAAGCTTTCCTTTTTTTTTCTTTTTTTTTTTGCTTTTAATTTTTAATTTCTGTATTTTTAAACCCTAAATTTTTTTTTGTGCTAATTCGCGGCTGATTTGTTCTACATTAATCCCTTATTGGATGCGTTGAATCGATATTTTGTCGTAGACATATCCTTAAATTGATCTTGGATCGTTGTTTTTTGGATTATTTAACCTTTGGTAATTAGATTTTAAAAAAATGCAGACTGAGTAGAGGAAGTGGAGAAAATTCTATTGGTAATTCTCTGGTTAATCAGTTATGGCAGTAATGGTAGCGTGGGGGGGTTGCAAATACACTGTTTGACTTGTTACCATAGGATGGCTATTGTGTTTGCAATGATGAATTGGCTTGCATTGGGTTTAGTCTCTACTGTTATTTGCTTTCCTTCCTTCAGTCTTAACTATTTTGCATGTTTTGAAGGGCTGTGAGAGAGAAGTTGCAGAGGCTGTAATGGTGACTCTGAGGAGCGGAAGAATGAGAGTATAATGAGGTTGTCATGGGCTCTTGTACATTCAAGGCAAAAGGAAGATGTTCAGCGCGGGATAGCCATGCTTGAAAGTACTGTAATTTACAGAATTATTGTTAATTTAATTATATGTTTTTGTAGTATGCCATTGTGATCTGCTTTGGTAAAATTGTTTTATATAAAATTATAAATAGAGTTAATATTTTTGGTTCATTCTTTTGACGCTAGCCTTTTATAAACTTGAGAAAAGTTATATTCTCTGTTTTTCAGATGCTTCAAAAATCAGTTGCATGTTTTCAGTATCTATTCTAACGATTAAGAGTAGGTGCAGCAGTTTAAAATACATCTTATTACTTCCATGTTCTTCATTGATTGAGCTTAATCATCTTTAAATATTCATCTGAATGCCCCCATCTACTTTATCCTTGGGATTTCATGAGTCATGACATCACTAAACTATGATGTATAATTTATGGACTAGTCTTGTGCTAGCTCGGATTTCTCAGCTCATTACACCAAAATTAATGAAATGTCACTCGGAGCATAAAACAACCCATATGTTCATTGTGAGTTGTCTGATTATTCTGCCAGGCTGATGGAGAATTGGAAAATCATCAAAATAGCATATGCAATGCCACTATTGACTGGGTCTTCAAAATTTCTCTGAAGTTGCCACTGGGGTCACTGTGGCATTGTGGTTTTCTTTTCTGTGATTATCATGCAAACTTTAATGTAAGATGGTGAATTTACTAAACTAGCATTTGCAAAGCACCTATTTAACC
Source organism: Spatholobus suberectus (assembly GCA_004329165.1). Classification (NCBI taxonomy): domain Eukaryota; kingdom Viridiplantae; phylum Streptophyta; class Magnoliopsida; order Fabales; family Fabaceae; genus Spatholobus; species Spatholobus suberectus. The sequence continues at coordinate 26,617,613 of CM014732.1, read as the reverse complement.
AAGGCCTTTCAGATCTCTCAAATTTCCTACAGCTAATGTGTTCACTCCATATAAATATCACTGAAAATATTGTTCTGTGGTTTAACCTGCCTTGAGCAATGCAATTCAAATTTCTTCTATTAAAGGACAGTATATTTAGCCCTTTAAATTTTCTTTTCTTTTCTTTTTAAAAAAGGACAGCCTGAGCTGCTTATGCTACTGAGTTCTGCCAATTGCCACTATGGCCACAGCCTCTTCCCTTCTTTCTATTTCTTTCCTTATATAGTTGTACACAAAGATGTTTGATGTTGAAGTATTCTGACCTTTATATGTATGTCTAACCTTTTACATCCTTAATTATGAAATGCAGCTTCTTTGGGCAATGATAGAAGTCCTTTGCATCAAAGAGAGAAGCTTTATCTTGTGGCTGTTGGTTACTATAGAAGTAATGACTATGCAAGGAGCCGACAGCTTGTGGAGCAATGTTTGGAGGTCTGTCTTTCTCAGTTATAGATAGTAGCCAGAAACTAATTTTCTTTTTCCATTGCTGGATTGTCATTTCATATAATGCCTCATGTTATAGATAGTGGATTTTTATCAACATACCATCATAGAACTTGTCATAGTTATTTTTTATACTACTATCTACAAGTGATAGATAGTAATTTGTTCGCTGCATATCTTAGATAGATAATGGATCATTGTGCTGGTCTGGTGGGAGCCTAGGAATATTATGACCCAATGTTATCCTCATGAGATATACACTACCCAGAGTTTTGATTCTATGCTGGGAGATTTTTTTTTTTTTATTTTGTTTTCCAACAATACCTGAATTTCTTTTCATTTAGTTGATACTTAATCTATCTATAACTTACGTTTTTGTTCCATTATTTGGAAGTTTTCACCGTATTAGAAGGCTGTTTTTTCTTATTAATATGTTATTATTTGCAAATTAGTGGGTTACATATGCGAGTCTGGTATTCATCAACAGATTTAATTTTGATCCACTGTTAATGTACATAATATTTTTTGTAAAAAATCTTAGTTATTACAATGATGTGGCACTTTCTTGAATATTGACAGCTAGAAAAGTCTTGCATTAACAAGGGTCAAATTTAAACTCTAACATAATCATATTAAAATTTGATAACATTGCATATTTGGGATACTATAGATATACATCCATGGTCTAACATGAACGATTTTCTTTCAGCTTTTTTCCTTTATTATTTCTCTCATTTTATGCAGACCTCTTGTTCTTGCAGATTGCACCTGATTGGAGGCAGGCACTGTCCCTCAAGAAAATAGTTGAAGATCGAATTGCTAAAGGTATAGCTCACTTGTTTCTTGAGCTTTTATCCCGTCATTACAGCATTAACTAAGGAATTGCAAATGTTGGTTGTATCAATGCAGATGGTGTAATAGGAATTGGCATCACTGCAACAGCTGTGGGACTTATAGTTGGTGGCATTGCTGCCGCATTGGCCCGGAGGAATTGAGAATCTTAAAATAATCTGAACCGAACACGAGCTTAGCCTCTTGTTTGTTTTGTTTTCTTCTGGAAACATTTTAAAGTTAATGGGTAATAATCCTCCGTTGACAACTACTGTTTTCAATCTTTTTTGTTTGTTAAAGGGAGCATTTTTACTGAAGAGCTGATTTCAAATTTCCCTGTTCAAATGCAATTTTATTTTATTTTTTTAACTCTGGGTGATTACTCGTGCCGTACGTGGCAATAACTTTAAGCCACTGGATTTGAAATCATTCAATACTCTTGGTGTTTATTGATAAAAATAACATCTATAAATGGGCAACCTTGCATAAAATGGCTCACGTTTGATATGAATACATCTCATTTGGACAAGTCAGTGTGTGTTTGCATCCACGTTAGAAATGCACGTATCTTTCTATTATTACGTCCAAAGCAAAAGCAACAAAAGACGTAAAAGCTACTCTTTCATGGATTCTGCAGGATCCACATCCATCGGTAACAAAATGTGTTACCAAACACACTGTTAGAAGCCAAATCCTTATTTATTTTGCTTTGGCAGGGGTAGCCTGGATTTGAGGAATGCGTACATGTCTAAAAAATTCATAATAAATAGTATAGTTTTTTTAAGAAAAAAACTGAAAAACTTAAATATATATATATATATATATATATATATATTTATTTATTTATTTATTTTTAATTTATTTTTTTCAGAAGTCAATAATATCTAAAATAGATTTAAACAAAAAGCTACACTACAATTATTGAAATACTTTTTCAGGCTTAATCAAACTCAGTAATTCGATTATTGGTTTTCCGTGGAAGACACATACTTATTGTAGAAGATGTGCTTAATATGTCAGTTTGAGTTAATGCGTAATGTAGGTAATGTAAAATACATCGATAGGAGAGTAGGATGATAAAAGTCGACATTGTGAATTCTTCTGCTTCTGTTATTTCTCAAATATATAGATAAAAGATGAAAATGAAAGAGACAAAACAAAAGCCTCATTTTTAAGCTAATTAACAAGATTTGGGCTTTCGTCCATTACTTTTCACTTTCATGTTTAGTCATTTAACCATTAATGTGCAGCTTTGTTGCTATGACTTTGACTAATGCTCTGCAAATGGAATCTGACCATTTAAAAGCTAATTTATCACAAAATTCTAATGTGTTGAGGCAATATGGTAAAAATAGAGCCGTCAACACTCAACATGCTACAACAATGTTTGGCTTAACTGCAGATGAATATGCTACTTGTGCACATTTTCTTCACAAATAATGCAAAACCAGCTAATGTGGATGGATAAAGCTGCTTAGGCATGTTTAATAAGAACCACTTGAATGAATTATAACTAACGTGGGTTCGTGTGTAAAATTAAAGCTTCTTATACAGAGGCAGCCACTCTGCAAGTTGTACGGTAAGGTCAACGTAAAAAAAGAAAGTAAGAAAGCAACGTTTGTGAATGGAGTTGTTCAATGCAGGTTGTTCTTCAAGGGTTTAAGAGAAAGAAATCACCACCAAATTTACAGAGTTCAAAACATTAGGATTGATCATCTGGAACTTCCGCAATCATAAACTTAAGTATGATACAAAAGCTGAATACTACGAATTCAACCAGCAAAATGCGAGAGGGCACAAGAAAGTGAAACTATCACCAAACACATCGATACGTGACATGCATCTGGGTGATTTCACCACTATAGGTAACTTTAACTACTTGGCCCCTCTCAAGTCCATAATATCGTGCAATTGCATCTGTCTGTAGCATACGGGGAAGCTGAAAACAAGAAAACTTAATATAAGAATACTTGTCTTGGAATATGAACACTAATGCTGAAATTTAAGATTCATACAGGTAATACTATAATATGTTCTGAAGTCCATAATATCACGCAATTGCATCTGTCTGTAGCCCATGGGGAAGCTGAGAACAACAAAACTTAATTTTTGTGATGGAACATGAACAATAATACTACAATTTAAGATTCATGGAATACAAGTTATACTATAATATGCATATACGTAATAAAAGAATGAATACAAAACCTCAGTATTTCATGTACGGTCTAATTCAGAAATCAAGCATAAATAATTTAAAGCAATACTGAGATGGTCTAAAGCACATTTAATCATAACTAATATGTTTCCATGGGTAAAACTTATACTTTTTCACTTGATAGCATTTCAGATTAACAAATCATATAAAATCATGGATGGTGTGCATATTGATAACTAGTTAAGTACCATGATTAGAATGCATTATACATTGCTATTTAAGTAACCACAGCAACGCAAGTAGCACATATCTAGACAATTTTTGAGTCAATTATCAAACAGTAAAAGTTTAGTAATGAAATTCAATGTGAAATCAATTGCTGCTGCTGATACCCAGCAGAAATTTTCTTTGAGTAATTTCAAAGTGCAACTTCCATTTACCTACCCAAGACTCAAAATCTCAAGCACAACCTTAATGAGTTCATTGTAGATGCACATTAGAAAAATTAATATCATAAATAGAAGTGACAGGGTGATCCGTCACCAGAGTATAAACAATTCAAAAGACTTAATTCGTGCCTGAGATAGGCTTTTTCCAAGTTACATCAACTGACCTGCTTTTCTTCGATATTGTACTTCTTCAGGAGATTTTGCTTCTGCCGATCAGTCAGCACCTGATGCTTTGGCTTCAATACATGCTTTGTAATATTAACAAGCAAGTCTGTGATCTGAACAGCAGGGAAAAAAGGGTTTCCATAAGTTGTTGGGCATGAAACTGATAATTTTTGTCTTCACAGATAACAAAATCAGTCAATAAGTTTCATATTAGAGGAAAAATAAAATTACAGACACATGATTCATGTTGGAGGTATTATATAAAGAAAGTAATGAAGTTGTAGTGACTATAAGTACTTAATGGATCATCACTGAAGCAAATTTGGATACAAAGTAAACCCACTCAGAATGAGATGCCATAGTTACTCAGAATTTTTAAGCATCACAAAACTTGATGTTGTCTTTATCAACAATTGCATGTCAAAGTTTTCTTCCTTGGCAAGCTCCCAGTTTATACATGACAGAATATAAGATATACTTGAAGATTGACCAATAGGGATTTCAGTACATATATATCCATACTTCTGATATCTGTTTTAAATGATCATAACAGTTCAAATAAAAGAAATTTTCAAATGCTGAAGACTGTATCGCTACTTATGCTATATAATGATTGGATCTCTCCTAATAACGAACTAATGAATGGAATCATTGGGAAGTTTCCAAGCTTCTAATCTGCTTTCAATTAGCCAAGTATTTCTAACCTGTTCTCCACATACTCACCACTCTTTAAACATTTGCTGACTTCAAAGAGAATGAAGAATCATTTTCACTTTTTTCTTTCCCTTCCACGAAGGAGCAATTCCTAACTACATCCTTATTCTTTACCAATTAAATTGTACTAGCTATTCTTTTACGTTGTATCTTTGTGCAACTATAAACTCATACTCTAAGATGAATTCCTATCCAAGAAGCATGGATAGGACGTGAGACACAGACATGTTACAACATGAACCTAGAAATGTAGAAAAATTGAAAATGATGAGGTATGACAAAAATAAGGCAACATAAAAAATTAGCATATAAGAACAATTTTTAATTAAAAGAGAGAATCAATGATTTGAAAGTTAGCATCAGTAAGTAAAATACTATCATTTATCTAATTATTATAGCATACAGTATTTCCATTTGTATTAGTATAAAAATTCTAAAAAATAAAAGAAAAACAAAATGAATAATGTAGTTGAGAGTACTCAGAGTGTCTGTGGGTTAGATTGACAGCCAAGCATAACTGAGTTATGATCTGAAAGCAAGCCATTGCTAATGGTTGAGGAAAAAGCTCTTGAAACCGTGTTAGAAATCAAGAAGCAGCAAGAAACTGATAGAAATCAAGACAAAATGATTGAAAACGGAGAGAGAGAATCAAAGAAACCTTCCTGTTGTGAAACCATTAACTGAATGAACTACTGAACTGTGGAGATTCTGTTACACTTATAGTTAGGACTTAGAAATCAAAGTCAAATTCCTAACTATTTAACAGCTAGAAAGGTTATGAAAAAAAGGGTCTGCAACCGCGATTTCAGCCGCAATGTCAATGTTTTAGGGGCATCTGCAACCGCAATTGTGGCCGCATTGGCTGCATTTGTTTGCAATTTCTTGCAATATCAAACAATGTGACAAAACTGCAACCGCAATTGTGGCCACATTGGCTGCATTTGTCCGCAACTTCTTGCAATATCAAGCAATGTGACAAAACTGCAACCGCGACCACAATTTAAAACCTGGGCTAGAACAGTTAGACTGATATCTAAGCATAACTAAACTGAATATTACTCTTGCTCAAACACCACGAAGTATCTGATATAGATACGTGTTCAACATGGTCACCACAACAATTTTTAAGTGCGCAGTGGTCAAAATAGAAAAATCGGTGTCAACCGATCCTGTTAGAAATACAGCATGCAATTTCATCCCGATCCAAAAAAAAAAAAAAAAAAGAAGTCAGCAAACGAAGCAAAAGCAATGTGTATTACAGTCACGAGAGGTGTGTGTCGGATAGAAATAAAACACAAACCTGGAAAATTTCAACCTTGAAGGAGAAAAGATTGACCGCTTTCAAGGCCTGGCTAGTAATATGATTCTGCACTATCAATATCAGGCCAGTCAAAGTGTCTCTATTAACAATCTGCCCCGCAATGTTCCGAATGTCAGTCACTTTCACGACACCTGTCCCACAGAAAATCACCAAAACCTGCAACCATCATATCATAGGGGACACACAATCAAGGACCCCATGAATTAAAACCAATGCGGTTCAACTAAAAATCGAATTTTGCTTAAGATTTTAGGGAAAGACACCGAAGCAGAGAGAGAAACGCGTTGCGTGGGAATGGATACCCTTTTGGAAGGGTTAGTGGCGTGAGTGAGGGAGAGGCGGAGGCGGTCGGGGTCGGGAGACTGGCCGTGCATTTCGCGGAATTCAGAGAGAGAGAGGTCGATTTCGTGAGAGGGTACGGAGTAGCCTCTGTCTCTGAGCATTTCCAGAGTGGTTCTGCGAGACAAGTAGTATCTGTGACTCTCGGTGCTGCCATCATCCACGAACTTACTCAAACACCCTCGAACTTCTCCTTCTCCCACTCTCACCCACTCCAATCCTGGTAATCCATTCTCTTCCATCTCTCTCTCTCTGTGCCCCTCTTCCGCCGTGCGTGCTTCTGCTTTCTCTTCTCAACTGATTACTGATTAATAAACAAGTATTATACGTTTTTACCCTGATAGCGTATGACTTATTTTACAAAAGCGTAAACCATCAATTTCATCTTTGAAATATCAATTTCTCTCCTACTTAGGCCCTCAAGTATTAAAATTAATAAATAATCTTTAATATTTTGTTAAATCCATTTTGTTAGTCTTTCTTGTTAATCAAACGGTTCTTGAGATTCTAACGGAAAGGACTAACAGGACAAATTTAACAAAACGTTAAAGACTATTTTTATTTTTCAATACTTGAGAAACTAAATAAGAGAGATATTGATACTTTAAGGATGAAATTAATGGTTTACTCTTTTACAAATAATAACACGTGTAAGAAAATTGTTACAGTTACATCTTTTTTAAATGTGTCACTCTCGTTTACTGATATTTTTATTATTTAATAAAAATTAAATTAAAAAAGATAAATATAATGAAAACTTTTATTTGATGTTGAAATTTTTAAAAAAAATATTAGAAAATTTGACAGTTATTTTTAAGAATTAAAATTATTTCAAAATATGTTATAAAAAGGTAACTAATTCCAGCTGGTTCTCTGTCTAATAAACAAAATTAGAGGGCGTTATTTGGATTTTGAAAGGAAAAAAAAAAAATAACATCAACTTTAGTCTTAAACTGTAAGATTCATTTTTTGTTTAGAATTTTATATTTCTTTTTTTAGGATTACATATATTCTTCAGATGAGACATTTTTCTTTAAGTTAAAAGCATACATAGTATATACACACATACGTTACTCTACTTTTATATATACATGTAAGTTACTCTATTCAATAACTCTTGGTATATGTCAAATTTTAACCATCCAACCGTTAAATTAAAAGATTTTATTGTATAGATCAAGTCTATGAAATTTTATGAAGTTTGAAAACTATTTGATACCTTATTAAATAAATTCAAATTAACATATAATATACTTTTTTAAATTATAAGCAAATGTCGACTATAAGATTAACTAGATACAAATGTTTGATTTATCCAAAATTTGGTGTGTAGGATCATTAACCTAATATTAAACGATTGGATCGTTGAAAATAGGTTGTGCACTAACGGTGTAAAATAGTTTTACACTGTCATCCAATCACAAACAACCATATATGATAAGTTTGTTGACTTTTATAATAACTATCTCAAAAGTCATACCAATAGTGATTTCTAATTGGTTGACAATGTAAAATTTTTTACACTAACAAGCATCATTCAACTCTTAAAAAAAAACTTATTCAAGAAAAAGACACTATTATTACTGTTGAGACAATTAAATATCCAACTCGTAATCACAATGATCCAATTGTAAAAGCAAAACTCTACCTATTAAGCTATATACTCTCAAGTAAAGCGAAGTATATATTAAAGAGTCAAGTTAGTCATAATCAAAAGAGAGATAGGAAAGAGAGAAGAGTCAATTTAGTCCGCTCGTCTTTTTCTTTGCCAGCATGGTATGATTTGAACCAGAGATACCTCATTTGTACAGTCCAACTAATTGAGAAAGAAATCATATATCATTTTTTGGAAATGATTCGTTATTTCAAAGAGTTTTAATGACTATACTATTATCAATGATGTTAACAAAAAAAAAAAGTTTTGAAAACAATGTAAACAAATTAGAAATCACCCATTTGGAAGTCTGTATCTTTTAAGATAATTATTGTAAGGTCAAATCAAACAAAGAGTATATTCATATTAATAAACAGTATATGATTTGTGATTGAAAACAATGTGTAAAATTACTTTACACTATTATACTATGTTAGTGGCTAACCTATTTTCATCATTTCACATGCAAATACCACATTTTAATAGTTTTGTGACGGGTGCTTATAGCAACATGTCAATGTAAAACTTTTATTTGTCAACTTAATTTTGGTATCAAATATCTCACTTTGAAGTTCCCTGTTCGATAATATAGTTATCTTTGTGTGGTGATGGTAGCACATCGGTGGTACGGCAACATAATGGTTATGGTGATAACAACAATGGTTGTGGCAGCAGTACCGACAATGATGATAGTGATAATGACAGTGGTGGCAGTAGCAACAGTGGTGGTAGTGATGGTGGCAATGTTGGTGGTGGTGCTAGTAATAGTGGCAATGGCAGTGGCGAAAAGGGTCTCTATCAAATGTAGTGAGAGCATTTTTTTTTTAAACTAAAAAACAAATTTACAAATATTTTTTTCTTAATTTTAAAAATGAATGTAAAATTGTTTTAAAATTAAGTTAAAAACTATTTTAGTTCCATTTTATCGAAACACGTTTTAATGTATTTGTTTCTGTTTTATTTTTTTCTTTAAAATTATTTATAATAAAATTTAAAAATAATAGAGAAAAATATTTGATAAGTTAATTTTGAAAAGCGTTTTAAAAGGTAAGAAAGAAGATTTTTTATTTTTTATTTTTTGTGAATGAGATAAGAAAGAAGAGTTGTTATAACTTATTTGTACATTTACTATTGTGAAAATAAAAATACAACTTTTAAAATATATTTAAGTTATTTTGTTTAAAATTTTTAAAAATGGATCACAAAAGTTATTTTTAAAACTAAAATAAAAAATCTTATTAAATATTTTTTATTTCCCATTTTTTAAAAAAAATTATTTTTAAACCAAAAAAAATATTTTTAGAAATAGTAATAAAACACCTCCCTTAAATTCCCTCGTTTTTTATTGGAAACTTATCCTAATCTTAGACTGAGTCAAGTATTTGTTGCTTAAATTTTTCATTCAAAGATAGTATGCTATTAAAATAAAATTAAATAAAAAAGTACTAAGAAGTTAACCAAAAAAAAAAAAAACAAGATAAATATGTTTCGCTATAAAACATTTTATGCGTAAACATAATTTTATAAATATAAGAGATCAAAAGTTTTAAACTTTAAAAATATTAAATAAAATAAAAAATTTAAATATTAATTATGTTAATTATTTTTATTAAATTTAAAAAATAATTTCAATTTTATCATCCATTGTCTTAATTAAGGATAATAGTTATGAAATAAATAAATAAAAGATATTTATTAAACATTATGATAAGAATGTATCAATATCATTAAATCTTATAATTTTTAATTATTTTTTCACTTTTGTTTCTTTAATTATTACTTTTATAAAATGATTAGAAAAACCGTAAAAATGTATATGCTTTGATGCTTTTATAATATATAATAACTTATTCTTTTCATTTCTTTTTATATGTGTACTTAAGAAAATTATCTACAAAATATCTTTATTTATATTAAAATAACTTGTTAGGATAAAGGGCGAATGAGAATCCCTCAATTAATTTGATTATATCAAGGAAACTAATAAAATTTTCAAAGTAAAAGCAACTACGCGCATTAGATGCTGACTGCATGCATCTTATTGAACAAACGAATACAAATGTGTTGTAAACCTCACTTTGTTTACCATCTATTAGTCTATATACCTTTCAAGAATCAGAGCGCCAATATTCTCATAAAAAGGCTTCAAAAGCATGTCAAGGTACCTGCTTTATAAAAAGACATGTTGCTTGTCAAAAAGTAGAACAGTAATGTACTTGTTTGAGCCAAAAGGCAAACATGTTCACTGCCACAAGATATGGTACGAGAAAAGGTAAATAAATAGACCACTTTATCATATTAAAGTGACATGTTGGTCAAAGACATTTAATGCTATGTTTAATACCCCAACGGACATTTTCTTCACAAAGAAAGATAGACAAAGGAAGCTCTCATTTTCTCTCAACGGACACTTTTGACGAGCCTCTATAAATACCAGAGAAGACTTGTATAAAATATGACTGAATTGCCAAAGCTTGAGAACCTTAACTTTCAATCTTTAAGCTTTTTAGCTCTAATCCTTCGAGTGCCTTTGTACAAGCTATAAGAATTCTCTTAGTGTTAAGACTTAAATGTTGTTTATATATTCGTTTGATAAGACGAAGAAAGTCAGTTAGTTTTACCTTTACCAAATTTTGTGTGAAATTGGTGAAAGCCTAATGAGACTTTGTAGCAAAGAATACTTAGGATAATTGCTTGGAGAGATACATGAAATACTGCTTGGGTTGAACTTAAAGAGACTTGTCGAAGAATACTTGTGACTTAAGAAATTTATAGGAGAACTTGGTGATGTACCAAGAACTGGATGTAGTCTTGGGATAGAGACGAACTGGTATAAAATATTTTGTGTTTTATCTTTTTTTACTAAATGACATTATGTTTCAAATTTTTGATCACCTTGTTTTTGCCAAAACATTTTAATAACATTTTTAACACAAGTTTGTTAAAATAAGTATTTTCATCGTCTTATTAACAAATGATATTAAGTCTTTCGAAAAGATTTGTGAGAATAGTTAGAAACGCAATTTAATCCCCCTCCTTGTGTTTTCCTATGTCTTTATGGTTTGGTATTAGAGTTCAGCCTCTAAGGGTTGGGTGCCTAACAAGTGATAGAGGATAAAAATCCACATGGAAAATCTAGAAGAACAGTTTATTCTTGAATGAGTCTCCTTATCAAGGCCTCTAGCCTTCAATGGAGAAGATTGTGCCCATTAGAGAGATAGGATGAAGATGTATATCAAGTCCACTTATTATAACATACGAAGGATCATTATTCATGGAGATTGTATAGTGACAAAGCCTGAACATAAATACAACTAAGATGACTTCAACATACTCCAACTCAATGCTAAAGTAAGGTATATCATTCATTGTGCTTTATCTAAATTTGAATATAAGAAATTTGCTGCAATAAGACAGTGGAAAAGATGTGGGATGCTATATGCATTACACATGAAGGAACTAAAGATGTTCAGTTGAGAAGAGTTGCAGCACAAAGGATGAAAACAAAAATATTTGATCAAGATCAAAACCAAAATTTCCTCATTTTGTAAGGACTAAAAACAACGATTTCAAATTTTAGAGAGATGAAAAATAAAGAATTTTTTTTACAATGATCAAAATCAAAACTTGCTCACTTTATAGAGACTAAAAACATATTTAAGCCTATTATTAAATACTTATTTTTAACAATAATTTGAAATGTTTACTAAAAAATATTTGTTATTTTTACTGATTGGTTATTTATATACGCAATTAACAACCCCTCTAGCTTTTTTTCTTTTTGTTATTAACTTTAACCTCACAAAAAAGATATTTAGGCTATGGACCGAGAGAGAAAAGGAGGAAGAGAGACAAAATAAATGATTGATATAATATAAAAGTATTAATAACACACTCTTTTTAATTTTTGATAAATCTCTTCTTATTGGTTAAAATTTATTAAAAATTATAAAATTATGAGTAACATTTATTAAATTAGGAGTTGGATCCTTATATTTTTGTGATTTTTAACAAATTTTAACCAATAAAAAAGTGTGTGTTAGAAAAAATGTATTACAGGATGTATTATTACTTCTGCCGTTCCTTTTTACTTATCGTTTTTTAGAAAATTTTTGGTTGTATTTATTTGTTATTTTTAAAGTTCAAAATATCATTAATTACTTCTTTGTCAATTATATCCTTACTTTTCACATAATTTTTAATTAATTTATACATTTACAACTAATATGCATTTATTGTAAAATTAAAAAAAAAAGTACAATAAGAAACTTCAAAATTATTTTACGAAAAATAATAAAATTTATTATATTTCTTGGTTTGCATATAAAAATCTTAAACAACACTTAAAAGAGAAATAGAGGTAGTAACATTTTTCTTGATATAAAAGGAGTACTAACAACACACTTTTTGGAACATATCCTTTTTTATTGGTTAGAATTTATTAGACATTACAAAATTATGAAAGAAAATCATTAAATAACATATCAGACTAACAAAATTTTATAATTTTTGATAAATTTTAATTAATAAAAAAAACTGTGTTTAAAAAATGTATTAGGTTATACTATGTTGCTAACATTTCTCAAATTTCAATAGGTACTTGTTTTGAATGTCCAAAATCGACGCTCGTAACCTAATTCACTGATCACAGCATACGCATTACAATTTTGAATGATAAACCGTGCGAACCTACAAAATTTTCTTGAGATGAGTTAGTGACCGTAAAGAAAGGCCAAAACTTCTCGAAGTTGGGAACTGTTGTTTCCCTTTGAGAAGGGAGAGACTGTTTGAGTTACCGGGTGTTACGACTTGGTAGCTGAAAGTACTTAGGCGGGTGAGTTAAGTTACAAGAGAAGAACGAGGGAGCATAGCAAAATCAGCATCAAGTAACTATTTACCTTACCGGCAACATACGACAGTAAATGGGTGGGCATTCGCATCCAATGTCTCGTAAAAAGACGCTTGCTTTAAATTGCTCTGCACTTTTTTGGGACCACCACTTCATAATGTTCTGGGCTGGGCCCATAGGCCCAAACCCACCAAGTGGCACTCATGTTTTTGTTTTATTAAAAATCGACCCAAGAAAACGCTGTTCTAAAATAAATTTATAATAAAAAATTTAACGTTTTATGTAGTATTTTTTTTTGGTAATTGACGTTTAATGTAGTATGTATATATGTTATAATTTGGTTTAAATATACTTTTGATCCTTACAAAATATCACTTTTTTGTTTTTAGTCCCTGTAAAATTATTTTTTTTAAAATAGTTCTCACAATTTTTTTTTATTTTGGTCCTTTTAATTGGTCTAATCTCTTTAATATATCTATTTTTTTGGTTTTAGTCCCTATAATATTTTGTTTATTTTGAATTAGTCTCTTTGAAAAAAAATTGGCAAAGACTAAAAGCAAATTGTTTACATATTATACGGACAAAAACGAAAAAAATAAATATATTACAAGAACTAAACAAAATAGTAGGGACTAAAATAAAAAAAAAGAATTTTACAAGGACCATTTTAAAAAAAATATTTTTATAAAGACCAAAATAAAAAAAACAGTATATTTGAGGGACCAAAAGCATATTTCAACCTTATAATTTTATTAAATTTATTCTCTTTTTTTTATTTATTAACGGTCTAGATTTTTTTTTCTTTTAAAGTGAGAAGACAAAACTGAAAAAGATAAAGATCGTCTTTTCCGTAATTCTGTAATATTTTTTGTTATGCTGCCTCTTGATTAAGGTATATTATCACTCATCAGTGAATTGTAACGTGGGGCAATCTTGGATAGAGAATTCGAACATTCAATGGTTAACAGTTACTTTCATCGTTTCTATTCTATCACAGTTTTTGTTTTTATAATGATTGTCTCACACACACCTTTTAAAAAACTTTGAGTAATTTAAACCATGAAAAGCATAAACTGGCTAGTGACTCGGGATGAAGAAGCTCCTGCTGTTATTTGCTGTCTTGCTCTTCTTTATGTACTGGCATCTATCAGTTTAATTTAATAAATTGCCACGTTCGAAAGTCCTTTTTTTTTTTATTAAAGAAAAGGGTAAATAACAAGTAAAATCGTTCCAAGGGACAACGCAATAACCAACCAAAGGCTCCAAGAATTATAATAAACAAGAAGAAAATAGATGAAATGGAAGAAGAGAGCAAGGTGCTGAGTCCTTCACCTAGTTTTACGTCCAGGTTAGCAAAGTGATTGGAAGTATACTTCAAAAGATGAATCAAAGATAAAGTTTTTTTTTTTAGTGAAAAATTTAAAAGGAGGGAACGATACCTTAATCCAAGATAACAATTTACTTTTTAATTAACGTTAAAAATTATAATAAATAAATGATTATGACTTTATATTTGATCCTCTACAATATCCTCTTTAATTTTTTAGAATTAGGTGTAATTATTCATTAGTTCTTATACTTTATCTTTTAGTTTTTATACTTAGGAACTATCAATTTTAGTTCTCATACATATACTTTTAATATCGTTTTAGCTCCTATTATCAAATGTGTCTTAATTCTATAAAGTAAAACCACTGTCAAAAATATAAAACTGCCACAAATTTTTTGGTAGTCACTAAATCACCACAAATTTTATGCTTTTTATTTTATTTTATGAGACCAATTTGTAGCTGTTTAAAAACTGTTGGAAAATTTGTAGCAGTTTTACGTCGTCAATTTTTATTTTGTGACAGTTTTATTTCACGGAATTAAGGTACACTTGATAACAAAGACTAAAATGATATCAAAAATACATGTGTAAAGACTAAGATAGATAGTTTTTAAGTATAGGGACAAAGGGTAAAGATAATGTAAATATAAATACCAAATTATTCAGAATAATTGTATGAATTGAAAGTGACAAAATTAGTTTTTTATTCAGAAGGAAAACACTGGAACTACCAAGAATAATTCACATATAGAAAAGGAAACTTCGTCATTTTTTTCTCCATGAGAAAAACTTGGGTTATACTTCCTCATTTTTCTTCCCCTCTTTCGGCATCTAAGTGTATCCACGATCAGTAAGTTTAGATGGTATTTGGGATTAATTTAGGCCATTTTTAAGTTAAAAGAGTCATTTGATTTTGGTTATAAAAATAAATTGTAATTTGGCTTGAATATATTATTAAATTTGATAAAATCTATTCCAATAAAAAGTATTTTGTGTTGGATTGGATGATTTAATTTTTACATCTTTATTTTTAAACATGTTGTTAATATTGAATAATTCTAAAAATATACGACAATAATTACAATGATTAATTTAAAGTATTAATTATCACATCTAAAGTATAAATAGATTTAATTAGGTTTTTAGTCCCTAAAAATTTGTAATTTCTCCATTTAGTTTTTTATTTTTATTTTTTTCAAATGAGTCAGTCCTCTATGAAACATTTTTCGTTATCAAATAGTCCTTCTTATTTATTTATTTTTTCATTTTGTCTGCTTAAATAACACCAGTTTCTCATTTAGTCTTTCTAAATGGGAGAATAAATGAAAAACTCGTGATATTAAGAGAATTAAATGTGAAATTCATGATATTTAAAGGGATAAAAATGAATGTCTCCTTTAGAAAAAATGAAAATGTGAAATCAAATGAAAAGGTTGTAAATTTTTTAAGAACCGAAAACTTAATTAAGTCTTATAAATATTGGTCAAAACAATCTCAAAATTTCTTCAAAAATAAAAATACTAAAATGAAACCAATACATGTTCTAATAAGCCATAACTGGAATAATGAATTACAAAGAGAATAGATTGGTATAGTGATTTCCTACAATTTTACTTATAAAAGTATGAATTATATAATAATTTTATAAATGAATTTTTGTGTGTGTGAGTTTTGGTTTGCTAGATTCAATTTTCGCGACTTATTTTAGACTACATCGATCTATAAATAGATCTCAATTTTAAAAAACACTTGCAATTTAATTCAGGAATCTTTTCATCTTTAGACTTTTTGTCAAAAGCTGGTGTTTTTCTTTTATAATGGCATACGTACGCTAGTACATTTTCTTATCTCACCAGTAAAACATACTTTGCTTTTAAATCAATCATATATGCAGGTGACAGTCCACCCTTTTTCACCAACATTTATCAATCTTACCTATGTCAACAATATCAGCCTCACTACTCACCGGGGAACATTTATTTATTTATTTGAGACCACAAGTCGGATAAAATTACTGTGCAGGACAAAATTTTCTTCAAATATTTAATACAGCTATATGTTCAATACTCAACTCGAAATCATTAAATTAAAATAATCTCATGTCAGTTAAATTTAATGTAACATCAGGATGGTCTTACAAAGAACCCCCGGTATGTGTCATGTCAAAATGTGAATGTCATACTATGTACTGAACTTAAAATATTTAATTATCACTTCAACAAATAGAACAATTACGATATTCAAATGATCCAGTTTAAACTATCCTAGCATGCAGTAAATTATTTTCTTAAATTCATCAACCACAGGAGACCAGAGTACCAGACACACACAATGCCGTGAACGTGAAGACTGTACTATTGCAGCAAGATGGGTCAGTCTTATGATATTGACCCTCTGATAAAATAGCCTATTTTAGCTGAATCTGACAAAGCACAAACGCGGAAACACAACGCCAGAACCAGTAACCCCTACATATTGCAACTTCTGTTTGTATCTGCTAAAAATCATGATACAGAAGCGCGGTTGTTCAAGGTCTAGTAGTTTGTTCTATGGGTTTCACTGTTTTCAACAGTGACCTCCTAGCCTCCTTGATAATTGCATATTCTGCCATAAAAAAACACGCAACATGGCCTCACAGCTCAGAGCCTCAGACACTTGAAATTAGAAATTAAGCACGTAGACATAAACTTGTCAGTTTTATTTTCAGCTGTTCAGAGGGGTAATGAACGCTAATAAAGCAAAAAGTCTGACATAAACAAATAACAACTGAAAGAACTAACTAAAAACAAAGGACGAAACTGAAATGTGCTTTCATGGTAGTTGTCAAAATTTATCATGACAAATTCTACCCCAATAAACAAACACAAGCCCAACATTACCATTTACCAACATGGTGCGACACGGTTGATACATAATCATGTTTCTTGTGCATGTGATCAGAGATTCGATCTTCAGGTGTGTGTATACGGGAAGAATATATATTGAGAGAGATTAACTCCTTAGATGGATCTCAGTATCTCCAAGGACTAGTCTCTGCATTAATTTCCATCAATCATGAGCAGCAACCTGGGCATCTTATCAAGCCATTCTCGTTGCAATCAGGGCACCTTCTCAATCCTCCATCTTCATTCTCAAACACCTTCCTACTACCATTGCAATTGGGGCATGGCACAAACCTGGCATCACCACAGTTGTCACAAACAAACCCAGGATCCTGAGTGGGGAAACCCTCCAAAAGCCTTGCCAATTCTCCAGACTCATTCAGATGCTTCATTTCCTCAGCATTCCCCACATACTTCCCTCTGATAAAGACCTGAGGCAAGGTCACAGCCTTGCCACCAAGCACATCCTGCAACTCCTTCCTATAGGACGAGTCCATTGAGATGTCCCTCTCATCAACCGCAACTCTGAAGCCCCTCAGCATCATCTTAACCGAACAACAATCCTCGTAGGTCTTGCGGATCCCTCTCAAACTAGTACAATAAAGCACTATTCTGTCTTCAGTGCCAGGCAAACGGCACAAATTATTGGTACCAAATGAAAAAGAAGAAGAGAATCTCAAAGGGCTAGACCCCATTGACCTTACATCTCTGCATAGGGTGTTTCTACCTAGTTGCCTTGATGATAATGCTCTCCTGTAACTCCAAGCCACACTTGGGTCCAACTTAGCAAGCAAAGCTTCCTCAGATAAGTGCTGCCAAAGTGGCTTCTTGGTTGAAGCTGGGAAGGAAGAAGAATTTTCCGTTGCTGTTTGTGAAGTTTTCATCGATTCAAAGGAATCAAGCAGTTTCTTCCTTGCTGACCCATCAAAGACTGTGTACCTGCATGAACTTGGTTTGTCTAAAATGCAAGTGTAAGGAGGCTTGGCAATTTCTTCTTCTTCATCATCCAAGCCATCCATGAGTTCCCAAGTGTTGATGACTGAGTCTGGGGAGAGTGAGTGTTCTGGCTCAGTTTGGTGTGAGGTTTTGGTGAGGAGGGGTTGGTCCTTGAGGCTCGAGTTGGGGTCTTTTTGGTCAACGAGGAGAAGGGAGCCATAGGTGGTGGAGGTGAGGGAGACAAGGTGGTGTGTGTCACCCTTTTTGATGGGAGGGTGATGGACAAGAGGCACTGGGAGAGAAAGAGCTCTTCTTCCAACTGGTGGTGAAGAATTGGAATTGTGTGAGGCAGAAGAGGAAGAGAAAGAAGAAGAAGTAAGAGAAGCAGAAGGAGAGGGATCCTCTGGGTTACTGTTGGCCACTATGGTGATGGTTCTTGAGGCTGAGCAACCCATGATTTCACAATGCACAATGGTTGTTCCTGCTTCCCTGCCTCTGCTTAATTGCTTTGCTTCCCCTCTCAAAAAAGGACACTTTTTTTTTCTTGCCTTCTCACTCCAAACTTTTCGGGTTTGTGGTTTGTGAGTGAAAGTCTTCTTTGGAAGACCTTTGTGAAGTAATGATTGTCCTTTAGGAGAGAGGAGGAGGACTCATTCCAGAGGTATTATGATGTGAGAGAGAGCTCTTGGAGGCTTAGATGCAAAGGATGATTGACATAAGGAAGGGATTGTGCTGTGAGGTGGTAGAACGGTGCTTTCAAGTGGGTTGGAAGGGGAAGTTGATGAGCATCAATGCTGTTTGCAATTGGGAGCATCCAACAGCGGTTAGGACCATTTTTTAAATTACTGATGAGAATTGACATGGGACCATTGTTTTTTGGAGGACAATAAAGTCGTAAAAATGGGACACTGAGCATTGGAAGATTCCTGTGCAATTTTGTAGGGTATACGTATTTTCGTATCAACGTACTCAAGTTAAGCCTCTTTCAAGTATTGTAACCTATTTTAACATGTAAGAACACTGCGTATTTGACTTCTCAGGAGGAAACAGACAACGTGGTTCAATTGGATCTGCCATCCTCCCAACTCCTGTTTTTCAAATGCGAAATTAAATCTAGCAACATTTTTCGTTAAGTTCGAAATTTTAATGATGCGCATCGTTATTTGCAACCTACCGTGCATTTAAAATCCTTTGAATTGTGAGCAGAAAAAAGAGAAACCGACATTGAATGGAACTTGAATCATTGGAATTTACTATATATTTTGCCTCGTTATTAATTAACAAAGAAAGCCGGTGCTTGTTAAGGTTGTATGTATGTTAGGAATAAAGAGAGTGAAAGTAATAAATGTGATGTGATATAATGTAAAAGAAAGAAAGAAAGAAAAATATAAAATAACATAAAAATTTGAGTGTGAAAAAAGAAATCATATTATTAATAAGTGTAATTACAAATCTCTTCTTATACCTTTTGTTTCTTAGCGTAGTTTGCTTGTTTGAATAGATACATATTGGTAAAATTATCTTCAACTTCCATGTGAAGTGTTACATTATTTTTTTTTTTCATTTAGGGTCTGTTTGGTAAGGAAAAAAAATAGGTTAAAAATAGGGTAGATAAAAATAAAAAAGATGAATAGAAACAAGTGAAAAATAGAATAAAAATAAGAGTGTTTGATTTAAGAGAGATAGATAAAAAATAAGAAATAAATAAATAGGTAAATATAAATAAATAAAAAATAAGGTGAAAATAACTAGTAAGTCTCACAACTTTTTATTTCTCTCCTCTCTCATTTTCTCTCAACCAAACATATTCATTTTTTTATTTCCCACTATTTCTTTCCTTTCCACCTTAATTTTTCTCCTAGCAAACAAAGCATTAATGTCATAAACGAGTTGATTTCAAGCGAAGAGAATCATAAAATATTCATCATATTCATTACCATTGGTTTTCCTTTAGGTGGAGAGGTTGACTTGGACCTATCCAACCTCTGCTCAAAACAAAGAGAAAAGCATATATCGATACATAAAGCCGATAGTGCAGGCAGTTAGCAACTTCACCTTTAAAGACAATGTATATGTTCACCAACGGAAGGTTGGCTCATCTGAAAGCTTATGAAGAAGGGTGTTCATAATCCGTTTTTTCCTGTTAATTCTTTTCGCCTTGAAGTTAATTTTAACAAATTTAAATTTTAAAAATTAGATTTGATATATTTGAGAAGGAGTTTGTGTTATATTTTAGGTTGTACTAATCCGAATTGATGTTTTATATTCTTTTAAATTTTTATTTTTTTAATAATTATATACTACTATGAAGATTTCTTAACTTAATAAATAACATTTTACATAATATGTTATAATATTTATGTTAATATTATTTATTTTAAAAATATATATTATAAAATATACTTTAATTTTAATTTTATATTTTTTTATTATATGATTTAACTATTTATGATATTAAAATTGATATATTATGTTTAAAAATTATGTCAATTCGGTCCCATCTTATATACTATTATAAGGTTTTTGTTAGGTCGTGTTTGGATACAAATAAACCCCTTTGATGAGGAGGAGATGAGTGTCTTAATATCTTTTGTTCCATATCCCTTTATGTTGATAAGGAGATACATCACGTACAAGAGAAAGAAAGGAGATGAAACAATGACGTTGGTTTTCAGTAGCCAGAAGGGGAGAAAATAGTTGAATAATGATTGATGCACAATTAGAAGTTCCATATCACCTCATATTGCAGTAACATAGCAAAATTAAAAATATAAATGTACAAAAAAAAAAAGTGGGAAGGGAATGATGAGATAGGAATAATATTTATTAAAGCGGGTGGCATTATTTGAAAAAAAAAAGGATAAAATTTAGGTGCCCTTCTTTAAGTGTTTTTGGAGTTGTTCTTTAATTAAAATTGAAGTTTCATTAGTAATTTGCATGCACTAAAGATCAATGCAGGTTACCAAAATAAAACTTCAATTGTAATTAAAAAACATCAAAAATACTTAAGGAATTTTACCTAAGTTTTTTTTTTAAAATATATAAGTTTATTTCCTTGGAAACGGTTTACTTTGTTCAGTCCTGACTATATTTCATGATAAATAAATGAGATAAATAGAGTGACTCCAGGTAAGATTATAACGTGAGCCACATGTCATAACTAACTGTCATATTCCTTCTAGTTGCACTTCCCATCCAATTAATAGTGAATGATGTAATCCGCATGTCGGTTTAAGTCAAGTCATTATTGTAATCATCTATCGGTAACATCTACCTATCAACATCAAAGCATACTGCTGGGGAAAACACATGCCATATTAAGGGAGTCTTGGCAAGTTAAGCTGGATGTTAACAAATGATTTTTAACCTTATGACACTATGTAGTTTTGCATATAAAGATGAAAAAAATAAATAAATAAATTGAATTGCATGATAAAATAGACCGGGCTAAAAGGGAAGAGAAGCGTGTTGGCCATAGATATTATGCCAAATTAGATTCTTTCGAAGTAAGGATAAAGTGTAGGGATACAACCTTGAAAAATCAAAAATTCAAATTGTGATAAAATTAAGCTTGCATCAATGATTATAACTTCATACTACAATCACTAAAGTAACACGACATCCTTTAAACAAACCAAATGCTTTTAGACTGCTAATGACAAAACTGCAATGCGGGGTGGTAAGAAATGAGAAACAAACTGAAAATATTGAAGGAAATTGTCATCATTTCAACCCTCAAAATAGATTGAAACAGACATTTCATAATTAAGAAGGACCACAAACAAGGCAGCCAACCCGGGGCAGGTGACACCGAGACCACAGGCCACAACTCACATTGTTCCTATGCGGGTCTGAGCTGCTAAAGTAGCTGTCTCATCTACTTTGGTGCTTTACTCATAACCCTTTTCAAATTTCAAAAGAAAGGGGAAATGCTACAACCTTTGTATGTTCTACAAAATGTTCCTTGTGCGTTGTTTACCCCGATTTGTTATCTCCAATGAGAAGGTGAAATTGGGATGGTGATCATCGTAGCTTTCAGACCACTAGTTTAAGCTTTAAAAACAAAAGGGAGGACAGAGAAAATATCTTGGAAGTGTGCGTAAAATAGATGAATAATTTGCTTGGATATTTTGAGAATAGTCTTTTATGTATATGTACATTGTTTGCATTTCTTTGGTGCAATTTCATGTCATATGTAAGAATTCCTTCCTAAAATTGAAGATTGATCTTCTAGTAAACTACCAAACTTTTACCAACAGGGGCAGGGGGATTCTGCTAACATAAATTGCTGGCACGTAATGTAACTGTCTTGTACAATTAGCAAATCCTCACTAACATTCCCATTACATAACTAAATCTGTTAGGCACTCAGGCTGATGCACCTGAGCAGACATGACAGAGTTCTTGCATAGAATTCCAACCAATCTGGTAGAGCTATTAACTTCGACAGATGTTTAATGAGCCAATCTGGTAGAGCTATTAAAGTTCTGTTTTGGACAGTTGCAACCTCAAGATTATCAAGAGCACTGCAGATATTCTGCAAAAGGTTTAAACATGTTTTTGGACTTATAAAATACCACTTTTTTTGGTTTTGGTCCATGTAAAATCATTTTTTTTAAATGATCTTTGTAAAAAAAAAATTTGTTTTGTTTTGGTCTTTTTATTTTGTCCTATCCTTTTAATATATCTATTTTTTTTGTTTTAATTCTTATAAAAATTTGTTCATTTTGAATTAGTTCTTTTGAAAAAAAATTGATGGAGACTAAAAGCAAATTATTTAAATATTATAAGCATGAAAGCAAAAAAAAAATTACAAGAATTAAAACAAAATAATAAGGACCAAAATAAAAAAAAATAAAAAAATTTACAAGATTCATTTTAAAAAAAATTATTTTATAAGGTCAAAAACCAAAAACATAATATATTACAGAAACCAAAAACATATTTAAGTCTCTGCAAAAATTAAATTTGTTATAGCGCAGTGCTTAAACTGAAAAGGGGCCTTAATTGCTACATGCTGTCAGACTACAAGGCAAGATTATTACAATACATAATAGCAAATTACTGAAAGGGGTCTCCTCCCAAATACATATTTTAGGTGAGCTTAGCTTAAGAACAAATGTGAGTGAATAAATCGCTTGAAATTTCTAATTTTCCAATCTTCACAACGAATGCAGCACTAAGTAATTTTATCTCAATAGTTTAAATCCAACAAACCATTTTAATAGGAAAAAGGGTACTAAATATAGGTACATCCAGTTGAAGTTTTTGAGAACATCCCTTGGACACTGACCCCAAAATTTTACAATGCTGACCCATATAACATTTAAACTGATTTGGGTGGGATGTGCCAAATCCCTGCTTTAGTGCAAGGCATGGACGACACATGAGAACCCCAATAGCAAGCTATTGTCAAGGGCCCCCTCTCCCTAAACAAATAAATTTAATATCATGTGAACCAATGGCTCACATATCAGATATTAAACTGATAAGAACAGATACTACACTTGATCTTAGCCAAAAGGCCGAGAAAGGCATGCTTTGTAATGGTGTGGATGATTATCTTTTATTGTTGGCTTTTGCAAATTTGCTGCATGCTTGTCCAGTGTGGGACTTCTCAAATTAATTGTAGAGCTGATTACCAACTCATTTAGGAGTTTAGGACTACACGTGTTGGAACCTGAAAGCGTGTCTTAAGCTTATAAAGACAATGGACCACAAAACTCTTCTATCCATCTCTTCAAAAATGAAATCACCAGGACATGTTTGGGAACAAAAAAAACTATAAAAAAACACTCACTAACCCAAAGGCACAGTAGATAAAAGGCACCCAGGAGACAATACAGATTATGGATTGATATTGGCTGTGACAATGCAAGAATGGAAGTTAATATGACAGCAGAAACGATGACAAGGGTGTAATACTAATCAACTTCATAATTAGTTTTATGTATTATGCAATGGCTGCTTTATTGTAGTTTGTTTTATGATACACAAAAAATGCTCCATCGTCTTATAGATTATATTCCTTTATACACAATGTCAAAAACTGACTGTTGCATCTTATTCTTTCCCCTCTTAACTCACGTCATTGATATATTGGGAGATTTGGGAGCGATTAAAGCAACATAATTGCAGCCATTGTAGGCCCAAATAAATAAAATTCTTTGAAGTGATTTGTTACTCTCTAACTTGTTTGCTGTAGTTATACTATCGTGTTGGGTATGCCAAAACTAGTAGCTGCAGGTAGACCAACCTAATAACTTACACGACCAGCATTAAGCAGAATAGTATAAGCAATTCAGAAAGTATAAAGATGACTGAATTCGAAAGAACCAATTCACCAGCAGTACTCCATCTACCTGTACACGCTAGACATCAAACTGAGGAGTTATGAAACTGGTATCATAGCTAAAAAATGCCACATTTAGCTTTTTTTTTTTCATTTTTTCTTATGATTACAATTTAAATCTTTTTTTTTTTTTTTGGCATTCATTTCTTGTTCAGGCCAGAACCTGTGAGGCTGTAACTAACACTAGTGGCAGAGTTTTACCATTTACATTTCAAATTTCATCTTTAATCCAGGAAATTTTGAGAAGTTATGAGCCCCATATGGCAGCAACAAGTTGGACAAATTCCTGTAAAAATATTGCAGACCATGATAACCACCATGTCAAAAGCTGCAAGTGCAACGGTTACTTACACATCATTAGAGTTTCAGATTGGGAAACATAGAAAAAGACAGGCTGTTTGTATGACTAAACTCAGAATTGAGAAATATTAGTTTATTTGGTTAGTGTCTTACACAGAATACTTGAAAATTAGTTTCAGGCCAGACCAAAAACAATAATAGAATAAAATTTTAATTGATGCAAACTATCTAATATACTCCCTCCAAACTCATATATAAGCAAAAATAACTAATTTCACACTAATTAAGAAATTTGATATTATGAATAAAAAAAGGTCATTAAAAATAGAGTTTCAATTAAATGAAGGGTATTTTTGAAAATAATATCATTAAATATGGTGAAATTACATAGATTTGCTTATATTTTAGACCATCATACATAAAATAAATTTTTCTTATATTTGAGTCTAGAGGATTAGCATATTTTAGACATAAAGATTGGTAGAGATTATGGACATTTTGTATAAATTAGGAAGAAAAAAATCCTTATATTATTTATATAAAACCAAAAAGGAAATTTTGTAATTAATAATAATTAACAAAGATGGTTAGTTGAATTGGAACTATTGTGATGTACCACTCGATAATTATGTTTGGATTGATGGAGAGAGATGAGATGAAATGAAATATATTAAAATAGAATAGAGTGAAATGGAATGTAATGAATAAACCTTCATTTCATTGTTTGCATATGGTAATGTAATGGAGTGAAACAAAATTCTCATTCCTCCCAAATTGAGGAGAAAGAAAAATGAAGGTAAACAATGAAATAGGTTTCACTAGTTTCCATTATATTTCATCTTCATTTTACCAATTCAAACAACAGAATATAATACCATTATCCATTCTCCTCCATTCCATCTTCTTCTACCAATCCAAACATCGCCTAAGTAATGAAATGGATATCAATTCACCAGCTGTTATATGAGGCATGCCGATGAGGGACTTTACAGTTTGCACTCCCCTGTTAAGTACAATCAATAAAAATACAAAGTCAGCAGGATGAACCTCTTCATACATTTTGTTGACAAGCACATGATGGTAAAGGTAAAGTGGGCTCCACCTCACCAAAGAAACAAAAAAAGTGTGATGAGAAAGATTTATGTTGCATAATATTCAAAAAGCTAGAATAAAGGGTGGGGATACCCATTTGCTATGTTTGGACCTTAAGTGGGCTTATATATACCTGAAAAGTTGAACCTCCTTATCCTTACCCTCACACTCCCCCATTGTTTTAAATATATTTACCACATTGATTAGTTTTTTAAAATATGTTTACCATATCGATTAGTTTCAATATCAGGATGTTAAAAATATCCATTTAAGAATTTTATTCTCATTTTTAATATGTTTTGGTTATTTCTCTAACTAAATTCATATTGTTTTAATCAATCAATGCACACAAAATTTTTCAGTTGCATCATGGAACTTTTCATTAGATGATGGAAATCAAAGATTTGTACAGGAAACCATGAAAAAAAAGAAGCCAAGTTGTTTTCATTATTCATGTATAAATCTTTAAAAATATGAAAGAAAATGAAATATAAGGTGGCATTTTATCATTATTTGTAAAAGAGATGGAAAACATTCAACTGACTCTTACTAGATAAGATGAATAATTTGTATCTTTTCATCTATAACATTAACCCTCTGTTTGGCAACGTGGAAAGAAATAGAGTGGAGAAAAATAGGTTGGAAAGAAATAGGGAGGTGGGAAATAGATAAGAAATAAAGTGAAAATATGACTTGTTTGGTTGTGTAGAAATAGGGTAAAATAAAGTATAAATAATATTATATGGTTGTTTTATTTGAGTGGAAAGAAAAGAAAGAAATTAGATTAATATTGTATTTTCGTTTTCGCCTTTATTTACATGAACTTGGATAGTTAACTATCCACCAACAACAAAGGTTAAAAATACATGACAGAGGCTAAACATATGGTCGACTATGTGTGCCCCTCCCGATCTACTCCTTCGGTTTTTTTTGGTTCGAGTACAACAACCCCCTCCCATTTTTGAAGACAGCTTCTGTGCCCCAATAATAAACCACACTTTTTTGAAGGTAAAACAATCTTTACACATGGTTCCTCTTCATTTTCACACTATTTCCACCCTAATTTGTGCGGAAATAAATAGTACCCGAACCCACACTATTTTTCTTCTCTTCTTTCTTTATTTCTACTCTACTAAACATACACACTTATTTCCCACCCCTTTATTTCTTTCCTCTCACCCTTTTCCACACTATTTCACCTCTGCCAAAGGGTAAGGCAAGCCTGGAAATCCAATGCTGCACTCTAAAAGCAAAATTAGAAAAACTACGATATTTTCAATCTAAAAAGGATTTAAGACATTAGACCGTCAATCAAAAATTACAGTTAGTTCGTGCTTGTCCCATCAACACACCATTCATGCAATACAATTATGATGCAAGGACATATAAGGCTTGACTTTCTATATGACAATGTTAGAGGAGCTGTCCTGCTTCTAAACAAGAAGTACAAAGCCAATCAAAGAAGAGATTATGGAAGAGCATTCAGAATATTTCAGTCTCTAAAATTTTTCTTCGAATAGTGTAATGTTGAACCCAAGTAACCAACAAAACAGGCAATTCTGAAAATTCAATTTCAAGCAAAATGTCATCAAGTTTTGGAGGGATATAGTAATAATAGAACGAAAAATACACTGGAAAAGGTTATCCCTATCGAAACAAAGGATAATTAAAAATTCAAAAAGGCATCTGATAATTCAGAGATATCCCACAAAAACTCTCAACTTAATTTTCGTTCCCCAAGGTTTGACCAAGTTCTGAACCCCGCACCCAGCAATGCTGGACAATTGCTTCTTAACAATTTGCGCACCATGACAATCATGCTCTCATCAGTCATCATGTAACAAAAGCCACAATCGGTTTACTATTACTGACAATGACACCAAGATAATATTAGTCCCACATCGGAAGAGTTTAGCTTAAGACATGGGTTTATATAACTGGGCGTGAGACGCCTGGTCACGACCTTACTTGAACGGGATCTGTTCTATAGGCTCGTACCTCTGTGTCCTTGAGTTCTAAGGAGACAGGAACCTACGTCTGGTGGATGATCATAACCGCGTGATCAGAGCGTGATTAACGGCCTGTTGAGGCCCTTCATTGAAGGTGTATCAGTATGGCTGTAGAGGATCGTTCTCAGACTGTCTATGGCTGGGATGGTTACGCGGTTGTCTGACAGACCCAAAATTTTTTCTTTTACCATTCAACATTTTTTGCACATTCTTTATTGAAAAACAGACCCCAAAAAACTGAGAGCTAATGCTATTACAGAATATTTTTTTAATCATTCTACACTTCTGCAAAGCATTTTAAAACACGAAAAAATATAGGAAAAAAGGAGGAAAGTCTTTGATTACCTTTTCTCCCAATAGAAGCAACCAATTTCCAAAATGGGAGCTTGTCTCTGTTTTTTTTCATGGTTAAATATGTACTATATTTGTATGTATCAAGTGGAATCGATCAGTGAAGGAGGGTCCCTCTCCAGAACAAAACTTGCTGAGTTTCCTTCTCGAAAATGTTTTGTTGAGTTCAGGCAACAATGTGTTAAAAGAATAGTTATATTTCATGTTAAATAAATGAGATCAACTGAATCCAAATAAGATTATGACGTGAACCATATGTCATAACGTGAATCCAAATAAATTGTGTATTAATTGTGGAATGATTTAATTCGCATGTAAGTTTAAGTCAAATTATTTTTATAATCATCAACCGGTATCAACATCAAAGTATACTGCTGGGAAAATCACATGCCATATTATGGGAGTCTTGGCAAGTTAAGCTGGCAGTTAACAACCGATTTTTAACCTTGTGACACTATGTAGTTTTGCTTATGAAGATAAGAAAAAAAATTGAATAGCATGAAAAAAAAAGGGCAAAAAGGGAGAGAAGCCTGTTAACCATAGATATTATGTTAAATTTGATTCTTCCGGGGTAAGGATAAGGTAGTTACACCTTTGAAAAATCAAAAGTTAAAAATTGTAGTAAAACATACATCAATGATTACAACTTCATACTTCAGGCTAATGACAAAACTGCAATGTGGCGTGGTAAGAAATGATAGAAACAAACTGAAAATTTTGAAAGAAATTGCCATCATTTCTACCCTCAAAATAGATTGAAACAGACATTTCATAATTGAGAAGGACCACAAACAAGGCCGCCAACCGGGGCTGGTGACACAGAGACCACATGCCACAACTCCATTGTTCCTATGCGGGTCTGAGCTGCTAAAGTAGCTGCCTCATCTACTTTGTTACTTTACTCATAACCCTTTTCAAATTTCAAAAGAAAGGGGAAATGTTACAATCTTTGTTTGTTCTAAAAAAAGTTTCCTGTGCATTATTTACCCGGCTTTGTTATCTCTAGTAAGAGGGTGAAATTGGAATGGTGATCATCGTAGCTTTCAGGCTTACGTTTATACCGATACTGTTCTCCAAAGAATGAAATCCTACAAATTGATCCAAAAATGGACCACAAGTTAAGCTTTAAAAACAAAAGGGAGAGAAAATATCTCGAAGAGTGCTTATATTAGATGAATAACTTGATTAGGTAGGTATTTTAAGAATAGTTTTCGATGTTTCTATACAATGCATTTTTTTGTTGCAATTTCAAACTGTAAGCTAAAATAAAGCAGAAGGTGGGGGGGGGGGGACTATATTTATTTATAGTCTAGCCAACATAAATTTCTGATGTCACATGAGCTTTTTGAGCAATTAGCAAATCCTCACCAACATTCCTATTATCTTGTATTTTAAAGGGAGCATTGGTCAAATTTTCAGTTTACACAACTAAATCCGTTAGGCATTCAGGCTATACCACCATAGTGATGCACCTGAACAGGCATGGCAGAGTTCTTGCATAGAATTCCAACCAATCTGGTAGAGCTATTAACTTTTGACAGACCATTGATGTTTAATGAACCAATCTGGTAGAACTATTAATTTGACAGTCCTTAAAGTTCTGTTTGGGGAGTTGACAACCTCAAGATTATCAAGAGCACTGTAATTTCACATATTCTGTAAAAAATTAAATTTGGTACAGTTGTAAACACATAAACTGAAAAGGGGCCTTAATTACTACATGCTATCAGACTTAAAGGCAAGATTATTACAATTCACATAACGGCAATCTACTGAAAGAGATCTGCTACGGCCAAATACGTATTTAGGAGAACTTAAAGATCAAATGTCATGAATAATAATTTACTGAATTTTCTGGATATGGTACTTTTTGCACTGAACCTATAAGGTTGAACATATCTCCCATATGTTATAATTTTCACAACCAATGCAGCAATAAGTAATTTTATCTCAGTAGTTTAAATCAAACCATTTTAATAGGAAAAGGTACAAAATAAAATACTGGTACTTTGGGTAGAAGTCTTTGAGCATCCATAGGATAAAAGACACCAAAATAATACGTTGCTAACCAACCCATAAAACATTTAAACTGATTTGGGTGAGATGTGTCAAGGCCTTGCTTTAGTGTAAGGCATGGGCGACACATGAGAACCCCAGTAGTATAGCCTTTTTTTTTTTTTGGTAACGATTGTAATTAGAATCTTTGATTCTCCGGTAATACCTCGAGGTATCCCTGTATAAGTTTTTGGGCCGGTTAAAAATGTATAATGATGACTGAATTCAAAGAGCCGACTCACCTGTCGTTTTCCATTTCTTACATGTATATTCGAGAGTTACGGAATAGATCTATAGCTGAATCATGCTGGGTTCAGTTTTTGTTATGATTACAATCTAAGATACTTTTTATTTTCCATTCATTTTAGGATTGATCATGCGTTTGTATAATTTTACAGTCTACCAGTAATGATCAAACACTTCTGACAACGTTTTATGAATTTACCTCTCAAACTTAATTTTCGTTCCACAAGGTTAGGACCAAGTCTGGACCCCACACCCCAGGTACGCTAGATAATTACCTCTTAACATATTGAGCACCATGACAATCATGCCCTCATCATGTAACAAGCCACAATAGGTTTCTATTACTGACACTGACACCAACTCACCAAGTTAATAATAGTCCCACATCGGAAGCGTTTAGCTTAAGACATCGGTTTATATAACTAGGCGTGATGTGATGGGCCACGACCTTACTTGAACAGGATCTGTTCTATAGGCTTGTACCTCTGTGTCCTTGAGTTCTAAGGAGACAGGAACCTACGTCTGGTGGATGAATCATAACCGTGTGATCAGAGCGTGATTAACAGTTTGATGAGCCCTTCTGCGGAAGGGTGGTATCTTGAGCTGTAGAGGATCGTTCTCAGAGAGTTGCATCTGTCTGAGATGGTCATGCGGTTGTCTGACAGACCTAACCTTTTATTTATTTATTTATTTATCATCATTCGACCTTTTTTTGCACATTTATTATTGAAAAACAGACCCCAAAATTTTAATCATTCGCAGAGAAGTCAGTAGGCTTTGGTTCATAGGTATTTACAGACTGATATACTAGAGAACCTATCAAATATAATTATGATTTTATTATTACGGATTGAAAACTCTTATTGCAGCATTGGGTGGAAGAATTGTAACTAGAAAGCAAAAATGAGGTTACGCTAATGTGCTTAGTAGTTTCAAAATATGCTTTGAGAGTGCCCGAGAACCTGTTAATTAGAAGCTAAGCACGGATACTGGATCTTTAGCTTGCAAGACGCGATGACCATATGACTATATCAGACATAAATCTTAAATGTCAATATATGGATCAAACCTGACAAGTGTAAATTACGTCTATGATAACCAGGCAGATCAGTATATTTTACTTTCTTCAATCAAGGTTGGAAAGAGCAAGGAACTCAGCAGTCTTCTGTGCATTATCCCGCACATAATTCAGTCAGTTTTTTCTGTTTACTTTTTTAAAAAAATAAAGGTCAACCATATAGATATTTGCACGACCATTAGATTTGGAACCTGTTTGGCAGCCAGAAAGTGCAAAAACACTTTTATCCGAGAGGAACTGTAGGAAAAAGGCACATCCAGGAGACGATGTGGCAATGGACAATATGATAGTAGCAAAAATAACAATGGTTCATGAATAACCAAGTTCAGAGAGTCACTTTAATATATTATGCAATGCCCCCTTTCATCTAGTTTACTTCATAGTGCACCAAAAAAGCTCCATTGTCTCATAATCAAATTCCCTTTGTTCTTGTTATAGTGATGTTACACCTGAAATCCACGTTTTCGTTTGTCCTTTGTTTTATGCAAGTCATATTCTGTTCTTACATAACCCCTTATTCACTATTTTAAGGAAAGCTGACATTAAAATTAGCATCAACGAGAAGTTCATGCAATGTAACTTCAAATGTCAATACAATTAGGTCGTTGAAGAAATCAATACAATGAAAAATATAATCAAAATGATTGCTCAGAATCCAGAGAAGTAAATGAAGTAATCAAGCAATTATCGCGATAATCATCATAGCCAGTAGAGAAAAGGAAAATATGAGGAAGAAAAGAGTACAGCATCACATGCTTTTGCAATAGTCGGATCAATACTGTTAGAAAATTGGAGATGCCTACGCAAGAATAAAAACATGGCACAACAAGAGACATTAAGCTAGTCCCATATCGGAAATATTAAGGAAAGCACAAGCCTTTATATAATTAAACGCCGAAGCGTAAGGATACGACCTTACTTGAACAGGATCTGTTCTATAGGCTCGTACCTCTGTGTCCTTGAGTTCTAAGGAGACAGGAACCTACGTCTGGTGGATGAATCATGCCCGTGTGATCAGAGCGTGATTAACGGTCTGATGAGGGTCCCCTCTGTGGAGGGGGCATCATCTTAGGCTGTAGAGGATCGTTCTCAGACAGTTCTACTGCCTGGGATGGTCACGCGGGTGTCTGACAGACCCAAATATTTTTTATTACCATTAAACATTTATTTTATTATTGAAAAACACACCGCAAAAAAAGAATGAAAGACAGAAGCAAATTTTTTGAGCAAGGGATGGCAGTGATTACCTAATGAAACCGGTGAAAGAGAGTTAATTCCATTTCAATCCTACGAAGTTGGGTTAGCACGTGGCACATTTACATGGAAGCTTGATTGTGTTTAATGGTGAACATGTGCATGTAGAAATGTTTAAGTGGAAACAGTAAGGAAGAGTCCCTTCCTCGCCCCAAAAGATAGGTTGCTGAGTTCCCTTCTTCAAAGGAAATGCTTTGGGTTCAAAGGGGATCGAGAATGGTATAAAATGAAACGGTTCAAGAGAAAGTACTTTCGCTTGAGTTGAGCAGAATAATACTTGGGTTCATATCATAACCATTTGAGGTCAGGGGAGATGCCACGTTCAAAGGGTAAAATGGAATTTAACATTTTTCAATAGGCCATGTGACATGTTTTGTGAACTTTCATCGTGCCCTTGTGTTACAACAGAGGACTGATTTGCTTAGACATGCAGAAGAATGTTTTCTTTTAATCCAAAATGAAAGTTCAAGGATCCAATCCTGAAATTAACCCCCAAAAGGTGTCTTTTTTCTTTCGAAAAATAATCATTTTATTTTAAAAACTCCAAATGGTACTAAAAACTCTGAAGTAAGTTGAACTAAATATATATGCCAAAAAGACTTGTACTCCTTTTTAGGCTCGAGTAAAATTGTTAAAACATTTCATTTCATTTTCGGTTGAGACACTAATGCAACGGAGCGTCCCTAGCTTTCTTAACGTTAATTTTATTTATTTTTAAGCTACATAATATCACTTTCATATTCTCCTAGTTTTAACTACACGTTTTCAACACTGAATCATTGATTAAACCAATAAAAGTACTAGTTACAGCTTATTAATTCAAACGTGATTAACTCAATTGAACTAATCATAATTAAATGCACATTTTAAATATTTTATATAATTAATTAAAATCAAATTATATAAAATAATTAAATCAAAATTTAAATTAATATAAAAGAACAAGAGTTTAATGACTATTTACTATTAGTACAAAAAAATTTATACTATCAACTAAACACAAATCACCATTAATATGACTTTTAAGATAATTATTGTAAAAAACAACAAACTTACTATACATGATAATTTGTGATTGAATAATATAAAATTATTTTACAATGTCAGTACATAACCTATTTTCTCAAAGAACAATATCATATGACAAAGGGGATAAATATTTCATAAAAAGTAATGAATCACAAATCCAACCTTTAATATCATTATGATATATTAATCTTATTTTCTAAAATACAAAGAACGATTTAAGTCAATAGTTAAACATTCCCATCAATTGATTATCTTGAAAGCACTTGCCTATTTTTTAAAATTTACATTGCAAATTAAAATTTTCCAAAGAACTTTCCTCAATCTTAATTTAGTGATAACTAGGACCAAGACAACAAATTAGTACTAGGCTCTGTCAATCTTCGTAGGACAATACTTTTACCACTCTTTAATAACTTATATGACCCGATATTATTGCAGGTGAGGATAGCAATTACTACAACAAAATTACAGGAAATATGAATATTGTTACATGCACATAAACAATTCAAATTTCCACCCTCGAGGCTCATAGGATAACAGCTCTTCGAAATCTTCAACATGCTAACTAACGTCCCTGCCAATCCAACTTCTTAGGATGAATATTTTAGAAAAATAAAATAAAATTAAAGAGGCCCAGTTCTAAGTGCATTGTCTAGATCAGCAATGAGATCATTCACATCCTCAATCCCCACAGATACACGCACAAGATCTTCAGTTAAACCTCTGGCATCACGAACTGCAGCAGGTATGCTAGCATGTGACATAAAGCAAGGCATGCTGATAAGGGACTTCACACTCCCTGCCAGCAACAAAAATAACAAGGTCAACACGGTCCCTGTCAACCTCTCCATCCAATTGTTCACAAGCACACATCAAAACTGTGTAAAGGAATGTTTTAGAAAACTAAATTAAAAGAGGGGTTAACCTCTCCAAAGGAAAAAATAAGAGTCCAAATTTACACACCTAAATGAGAAATGTAAGTGCTCGTTGATCAAGAACTTAGAATATTAAGTGGGTATAGGCTATGTTTGGATTAAAGTTCAAAAAGTACTTTTGCAAATTCCAATGCACAATAGCAAATTCCAATGCACAAATTGAAGAAGGAAAAATTTGTTGTTTTGGGAATAACGGTACTTTTGAGCTCTTTCAATTGAAATCCAAACATGTACATAGCCTTTGATCTACCATTATGTTTGGACATCATGTGGACATATATGTTCGAACCTACCTTCCCTCAACTTTTTTTTTTATTCTTTTAATTCTTTAACTCTTTGACTAATTTCGGTGCCAGGAAATTAAAATCCCTACATAAAAATATTATCTCATTTAATATCTTACGGTTAATGGTTATTCCTCAAAATAATTAATAATAATAGTTTCAATCAATCAATGCACAAAACATTGTATAGTTGCAGCATGGAGATTTTCATCAGATAAAGTAAATCTAATAATGTCAAAACAATATTTGATTTGATTAATAATGCTGTTTTAATTCTATCATTTGATTAATATTAAAGCTACTCTAATTCTATCACTCCAAATTGGGTCTTGGCTTTGCCATTGGCATGCCAACGCCGTACTTTATAATCACTAATGCATAGGACATGATACTTGCATTGCAGTATAAGAAATGAGAGAAAACCTATGTTGTAAGAATTGAACCGGACCGGCTAGTTCAACCGGAAAACCGATAAACTGGTCCTGTGTCCGGTTCAAATAAACTAGGAAACCGGGCAGCTTAAAAACTGATCACCAACCGGTTCATACCGGGTCACTTATTTCATGCCAAAACTACGTCGTTTTGGACTTTTTTTAAAAAAAAAATTGAAATAGAAACCTGAAGGCCCAAAACTTATGTGTTATAATGACTAGGATTGGGTTATGGAGACAATTATTGTTATACATTGTTACTAACTTACTATAACCTTTTAATTTTAAGATATTCTATTTTTACAAATTACAACATTTTATTATAAATAATAAAAATTCTTTAATTTTTTGGGGTATACATATAGGCTATAGCATTATTGTCCTTACATTTTCCAATTTCTTGGACTTCATATTTGCATTAGGTGCGTATATGAACATCCACACACAAGAATTAGTCAAACCATACAGGGAGCATTCTTCTTAGGCTCTTAGCTAATAACCGTAAAGATTAATTCAAGTTTTGACATCTTTTTATGAAACAGTCCCTATGCTTGGTTTAATATATTTAGAATCATAATATGAATTTATGATATTTAGTTATTTACTTATTTAGAATCAATTCATGGCTACAATTCCTCAGCCAGGGGAAGTTTTATATTCTTATTCTTATATAATGATGTCTTATTTTTAGTTTTTAGTAGTGTAAAATTATGATATTATATTTTTTGAATATTATTTATATGTATTATTTAATTTTTATTAATACCGGTTCGACTACGGTTCAACCATTGAACCTTGAACCAGTACCTTTACCGGTTCAATGACCGGTCCGGTTTTAAAAACATTGGAGAAAAGAAAACTACTGCTCATATATTAAATTGAACCGAAAGGTCTATTTAGAGAATTGTTGAACTTCATACAATCTGTATTGTCTCTAAAGAACTGATATTCTGGAGAATCTATCAAATATAATTATATTATTTATTATTTCCGGTTGAAAATTCTTTCATTAGAGTATTGTGTGGAAGAATTCTTACCAAAGCTGACAGTTATGCTGAAGTATTTGGTAGTTTCAACAATATGCTTTGAAAGTGCCAGTGAACCAGTCAAAAAGCTAAGCACAGATCCTGCACCCTTTGCCTGCAAAGAGACCATATGAATATATGATAATCAAAAGTGGCCACAAAGGAGCAACAATCTTAAATTTCATTTCATAC
Organism: Spatholobus suberectus; assembly: GCA_004329165.1. NCBI lineage: Eukaryota > Viridiplantae > Streptophyta > Magnoliopsida > Fabales > Fabaceae > Spatholobus > Spatholobus suberectus. Next base: position 26,580,869 of record CM014732.1, on the reverse strand, counting down.
CATACCTGAGAATAGTGTAAATCGCGACCAGGATGACCAGGCAAACCAGCATAATTCACTTTCTTCACTCGAGGATGGGAGGCAAGGAACTCAGCAATCTTCTGTGCATTATCCTGCACAAGAGTTTCACTCAATTGACAATCATAAAAATGCAAATGGTCTCCATAAAAGATACTGACATGTCAATTGGATCTGGAACCTAAAAAATGAAATATCACATATTCTGCACAAATCAGATTTTGAGACCTTCAAAATTTTACATCCATTCTCCAAAAAAATTTAACCTTCTGGACAAGAACAATTAACTTCCTTGGATCTATAGTTTTAAGGCAAATTTAGAAATCCAATTTTGAACTCTAAAAGCAGAATCAGAGAAACTGTGTATTGTGCTCAGAAGATATTTCAGCCAGTTGTATTCAGTTGTTCACTAGACTACCACTAATCATTAAAAATTCTTTAACTACAGTCAAAAATAATAGAGACAAACAAGACATGGCCCCAATATTATTATATAAATAGCAGAAGCACTTTGAGCTTAAAGATGGTTTTAAGTAGCACCTGTTGCTTTTCAATTCGCAGGGTCATTGTCTTGATTCCTCGCAAACAAAGCCAACAATCAAATGGAGCTAGGCCTGAACCCTCTGCGTTTTGCAAGAAATACAATTCCTTTCCCAACCTTAAGATTGACAAGAGGAGGTAACCATCAGGGAGAGGATGCAAAGTGAGTACTGAGTACTGATCCACAGTAATTTTAAAGAAAAAAAATAAAAATGAAAACTCCATTAGAAGTAAAATTGCTAGTTATGAAAGAATAAATCGTTAACTCAACTTTGGCTTAAATAAAACTTATAAAAGACCAAAAAAGGAATGAAAGAAATAGTGACAAGAGTATCATTAAATAATTTTTAAGGAACTCAAGCACATAGAATTTAACAAAGCAAAGGGATTACTTCATTCTCCCTTTGGTTTGCAATAAGAAAGAACTTTTCTGATAAAAATCTAACCCTTGATTTAAAACCGAGCTAATGGAATTTTTCACATATCTTACGAAAATAATTTATGTAAGCAATTCAAATATGCATCAGTCCATCTTGTGGAAAAGCTTGTCAAAATTTACTGACCCATTTAATATATTAACAGACAAAAGCATTTACTCATAAAATATAAATAAGATGTTCAATTCTTCAATTAAATTTAAATCACAGAATCACTGAAAATGAAATATAGACTGACAAGTTCAAATACAACAACAACAAATTCATATCTTTAATATCTGAAAAACTGAGAAACATTAAAAGAGTAACTACCTTTCACCTTTCACAGCAAGCACACCAGCCATAATGTCACTATGTCCAGCAATAAATTTTGTAGCTGAGTGCATGACAATATCTGCAGTAAAAAAGTACTAGTCTGAGTATACTTTAGGTAGAACTAGGCATGTTGAGATGCTCTTCATTAATAAATTCCTTTATACATTAAAAAATAAAAGAGTGAAAATGGAGTAAACATTACAGTGAAAATATAGCGCTAAGCAACCAATCAAAATGGATATGTAATTTTTCCATTCATATATTTTGGTATGAGACACAATACACAAAAAACAGTACCAATGATGAAGTATATTGCATTTTTTTTCACTTTTAACTGAGGAATTGGAAATGGCTTTCAACATTTCACTCCTCAAATTCTACACACAATTTTCAGTCCGTGTTAGCAAGCATGTTTTAAAGAAGTGAGTAAATCTATTTATACTCATTAGCTTTCAATACTTATACCTGCTCCAAGTTCCAATGGCCAGGACAACACAGGTGACATTATACTATTGTCCACTAACACAAGAGCACCATGTGAATGACCCATCTCTGCTATTTTCTGGACATGAATTAAGAAAGGAGAGAGAAAAATAAATTTTATATTATTGAGAGGAGAACCATTTAACAATATTACATATCAGAAGTTCATATCATAGATTATAAGATCAGGAGTTGAATTTTGAAATATGTTTTATATTAGATATCTGCAAATAACTAAGGGACAACGCAATGACAAAGCAGTGAAGCTAATAGTAATTCAGGAAAAAAAAAAACTCCTATAAATTTATGAAGGACAAATGTCTAACATAAACTGAAATTGTAAGTTATTGACAAGAGAGAAAACATGATTTATAATTAATAAGTAAAATATACAGCCATTCCCTTCACTAGAGTAAGAAAATTAATATTGGCAAGTCTGCAAGTTTCACCATTACAGTGACCTCTTATCTAGGTAGGAAAAAAATGATGGAAAAAAATACTTATTGCTGGTAGTCATAATTAGATATACAACCTGATATAAATTAAAGTCAGGTATGATTTAGGATTATTCATAATTGTAACACTCCAAACATAAAGGAAAAAGCATCATCTTTCCTGAAATAACAATATATCATTTTCTTTTCATATTTTCAGAAAAGGGAGGGGGGAGGGGGATCAGAGTGAGATGCTGCATTATTGAAAGACATAAATTCCATAGCACTTCCTGAATACTAAGACATAAATATTCCCTTCCTTGCACTTGACATTTCAAATTTAGATACCAATGACAGAAACTTCCTCACAGTTTCTTAGGTGTAACACTGAGTGAGGAAAAGAAGATGGACAACAACAACCACCATAGAAAAACTTAATCAATATCATTAACACTCCAAAAGTCAGAACTACAAAATACGACACCTTACTCGAATATCAGAAATTTGTAGCCGAGGATTGGTTGGACTCTCAAGCCACACAAGCTTGGTCCTGGGTCCAATGGCGGATGCAACCTCATTTAGATCACTTGTATTTACCCGTCTGCACAAACAAGAATTGAAGCATGAATGTATGATCACTAATAGACTTATGCTTCACAGAACCAACAAAGTTGGCTGGTTTGTTTGTACAATTAATTACGCATTATATAGTAAATAAATATGCACAACTAACAAATCAGACTAACTTCACCACAACTCCAGTCCTTGGAACTACTTGAGACAGCAACCTATCTGAGCCACCATATATATCATCCCCCGCAACAATTTCCTCACCTATATGCACATTGTCAGGAGTAAATAACAAGAAACTATCATATTTTATCAAAAAGAAAAAAGAAAAGCTATGCTATCAGAATACATTGCTTGCAGCCTCACAGTTCGAGTAACTCTTCTCTGTTCTAATTTTGTTATGAACCCAACACAGGAACAATCAAGGGAAAATTGTAAGAGTAATTAGACTACACTGACATAAGCCCCACAGTAGCCAAAAAATAACATTACACTTTGCCACATTGTGCACCTGTTTAATATTTTCATAGTAAAATTATAATCTAACCACACGTATCTAATTAAAATAACCTTAGACCTCATAGGTACTTAGTAAGTTAATCTAGATTCAAATAACTAACAATGAAAAAGGATCAGATTTTATCACACTGAAGAAAGAAAAAGCACCAGTTCCAACAAGATGAACAACCGCAGACAAAGCAGCCATTCCGCTGGTGAAGCATAGGGCTCTATCTGCTTTATCAAGTTTAGCCAGTAAACTGAGAACATAAAACACACAAATTAAAAGAGGATGCACAAAGAAACATAAAATGGAACATCTACAGCTGCAATACAAAACACAAACCAACAGGTCACATCATGATCAAACCTTTCTAAAGCATCTCGAGTAGGATTTCCACTTCTGGTATAGTCATAGGGACCGTTTTCTATTGCAGAAGGCTGCATGAAGAAGAATATAAGACATAGAGAAGTTAAAAGAAAGATATTCAACAGGGAAGCTAAATAAACAAAATACTCATGGGCTCAGCATGCACTGATCCAAGATACCAAGGTCACACAAATGAACAAATCCAGCAATAGGGACTTCTATCACATAATAATATACATAATCAAAACTTCACCTGCTTAAAAGTAGCAGTTTGGTAAAGTGGGGAACTAATTGCTCCAAAAGGATCAAACTTATTCTCGAAATTCATCACCATTGTTGAAATGCTAGGCTCCCCTAACTCCTCTTCTGCAAACAGAAAGAATCAGTATTTAGTATTTACACACAGATCATAAACCCTATATATCTGGTGTCAACCCAAGAAACACAGCACATACCACTTAAGCACGTGGCAGCATCATCCACCAAAGATGATGATGATGACTCCACATCCATCTCTCTACTATCAACCAAGCAATTCAGCTTGAACCCCTCAGTACACAACACTCTCTTGGTACTGAAATTTTCTGACTTGTTAAACCCCAAGCACTCCCACCTGGTTGCAGCAGTTGTGCTCTAAAACACACCATGCCAAGGAGAGAATAAGAAGCATTATACAAATGAATATGGGTTATCATCACTGAGTGAAAAATATGATTTTGAAGCATGTTTTGAGCTCTTGAATCAAAAGGGGTCCTGAAATCAAGTTTCCCAACATCATGGGGGGAAAGTTCACACTTCTCATATCTACAAGACTGCATTTTTATTTTTATTTTGTCGTTTTTGCATTAGCCCCTTTTTTGTTTCGAATTAGTTGAAAAAGTGTATTTTCTTGTACTCTCTCGGGAAACAAAATACATTGCGAATGAATAAACACAGCAAATGAAGAGCAGAAAAGAAGAAAAAGGGAAAGGGTTTCGGTTACCTGAGCGCAACGATCGAGGAGGAGGGACTGAAGCGAAGGCTTCAGAGAGATTGCAGAAGAAAACATAACTGAAATTGATGTGTTTGGAGCTGTGTTATGTTGTCGTCTGCGCTTGTGTGGTGTTCGAGTGTTGAGCTACAATGCCGTCTTTGCATTTGGTCGCCATTTCAGCTTAGGGGACTTCTAAGGATTTATATATATATTTTTCGTGAAAAATCATTCGTTTCTGCACTATTATTATTTTTGTTTTGTGAAAATAAGCGTGTGCTTTGCTTTGTGTACTATTTTTAAGAACAGTTTTTAATTTTTAACATTAAAAAATTTTAAAATTTGTTTGATTTGTCATTGTTATAAAAATTGTTCTCTATTTTTAAATTTTGTGTGCTTTGTTATAACGTTAATTTTATGTTGTTTATTTCTCTATTGAGAAGAGATAAAGACGAACAAGATAAACTATTTTCATTAAAAAATATATATGAAAATAGTCTATATTTTGCATCTTCATCCCCTCTTTTTAGTAGAGATAAAAAAAACTTACTAGGGTTAGCCTAGTAGGAGGATTTGAATAATATATCATAGGTTCTAACCTCAGTATCACCATTATACACTAAAAAAGACTGTTCTCATTAATGACATTGTTGTAATATATGAAAAAAAATATAATATTAAGGTTATGAAATGAGATGCACAAAAGAGAAAGAGACAATCATTAAGAGAGTTGCAACATGTGAATTAAACACACATATAGGAGGGTGGCTATCAAAAGTTCACTATTGATTTGACACCTTTGGTCTAGGGTCAACAAAACAAGTTGAAGTCACCATTAATTTGTTTAAATAGCCAAAATGGCAAAGTGGATTAGGGGACTCAACCCACCAATCTACCTAACATTGCCCCACCTATCCATTTACTTGATGAGTTGAAAGTAGAGCGAGGTGGGTTGACCCACCTAAACCACCAATATTTAAAGCATATTTAAATAAATTTATATTCCTTTTATATTTAAATTAAAGTAACTATCTTGAATGAGAACGTTTTAGAAATTATTCTTTAACAAGAGCATTTTTAGGAGTTTTTTCAACAAAAACATTTTTAGAAATTTTTCTTAACTTCTTATCTCTTTCGACCTATCATTTTCATCTTTATTTCTAAATTAAATTTTAGGCTTAAATATACTTTTGATCCCCGTAATTTACTCATTTTTTTATTTTACTCCTTATAATTTTTTTCTTTTAAAAACGTCCTTGAAATATATTTTTTTTGCCATTGATCCTTGCCGTTAAAAGTTGATGATGTGGTTAATAGTTGCTAACATCAGCAAGTGCCATGTCCGCAAATGTTGAGATCATAAAGTGTCATGTCATAAAAAAGGTGCCACATCAGTGGTTACCACATCAATAAGGACTAAAAACAAAAATATATAATTTACAGGGACTAAAAACAAAGAAAATATAATTTACAAGGATTAAAAGAAAAAAAAAGTAACATATTTGCAAGAATTAAAAAATATAGTTAAATCTTAAAATAAATGCTTAAATATAAAATAAACCTATCTAAAAACTTTAATATGAAATAAGGATTTAGGGGTGACCTGTGCCAAGGCTTAGCCAAGCCTATTTGAGTTTGGCTTGTTTGCCTATTACAAGCAAATATCTTAAGACCTTGTCTGGCTTGTTTAAAGGCTTAGCCAAGCCAAAAGGCATACGTACGTGACCTAACCTATTTGAAAGGCTCAATGATGGTGGCACCATATTTTTTATTTTTGCAAATTCCCACCATAGAGTTGACCCATAGTGCCACCCTTAAACCACCATCACCTATGACTACCACCCAAAAAATTATAGTGTCAAGACCATATTGCACTTTATCTTGCCACACTTTGGTACCATAGATCACCATTCATGCCCACTCCACAACAATCAAAACATGACGCAATCACCCGCGATAGCATTGTGCAATCAAAATACATGCTAACATTGATTATCTTTGTAGAAGCCAAGATATGTGTAGGATTTCTTAACCAACTGGTTCAGAAGGAAGGGTGGAGCTTGGAGGAGGAAAATAAATGGGAGAAGGAAGAGAAGAAAAAGGGGTGAAGATAAGGGTGTCAGAAGGAGGCGGCTTACCAAGTGTCAAACCTTCAAACAGGTCAGGCTAGACTTTAAAAATTGACCTAGAATAGGTAAATAAGTCAGGATCAAACTTTGTAATTATAAATTAGGCCAAGCTCAAGCCTACTAAAGCCTAGCCTAACCTAGCCTAAATTGTTTCCACCCTTAAATGCCTATTTCACATTAAAATTTTTAGATAGATTTATTTCACATTGAAGCATTTATTTTTTTATTAATATTTAATGTAAAATATAAATATCTTTTTTATTTTTGCAAAATATGTCAAAAAAAATCTAGTCCTTATAAATTATATATTTTTTGGGTTTAGTCCCTGTAAATTTTATTTTATTTTAGTTTTTAGTCCTTATATATATATAAATAGTTTTAGTCCCCGCTGACATGGCACATTATGACATCAACATTTGTTGACATGGCACTTGTTGACATAAGCAACCGTTAGCCATGTTAGCAACTTTTAACAATAAGGATTAATGACCCAAAAAAATATATTTCAAGGACATGTTTAAAAGATTTTTTTTTTATAAAAACTAAAATAAAAAAATGAGTAAATTATTAAGACCAAAAGTATATTTAAGCCTTAAATTTTAAGATTTTTTTTAAAAAAATATCAATTGTTAAAAATAATCTTGTATTATAATATAAATTTTTTAATCATAAATCTAAAATATAATTTATATGTTCAAAAGTATTTATTTATTATGTATTTTAATTATAATATAATTTGTATATTCAAAAGTATTTATTTATTATAAAATTTAGTTATACAAAATAAACATTTATCCTATGAATTTCACATACTAAAATACTAGCTTTTATATAATTAAGAAAGATAATATGTGTGTGTGTGTGTGTGTGTGTGTGTGTGTGTGTGTGTGTGTGTGTGTGTATAATAAGCGATGTGTTAAAAAAATGAATTAGTATTTTTTTAAAATATTTTTCTTTTTCTTGGTATTTTGTTGCAGGTTAACTTGCCAACCTATCATTTCACGACTCATCAACCTACCATTTTATCTTTTGATGTAGGTGGTGGGATTCCTTGTCAATTCAACCTCCTTTAATAATGATTTGCTAATTACCATTGGTGTAGGACAAGAATAGAGATTCTCCATATTAAACTTCCTTAAGATATATATTTGGTTTGCTTAAGATACATACCTTTTTTGATCCTTACACACTTTTACTCCCAGGTAGCAATGTAAACTTCCAAAATCTTTGAGAGCAAGCATCACATTTAGCTACTTAAAAGAGGACTTGAGAAAGATGTTATTGCCAATTATGATTATATTATCAACATATATTAACAAGAATGAAATTTGATCTTTGTCTATGAGAACAAATAAAGAAGAATCATGTTTAATATTCCTGAACCCCCATTTAAGTAAGGCAATTTTTAATTTGTCATACTAGGATCTCAGTGCTTATTTAGGTTGTAAATGGATCTGGTTAATTTATAGGCATTTTTAGGTCTTGGACCATCAACAAATCCCCTCAAGTTGCCTTATAAAAATTATTTCCTTTCATTTTCTATTGAAAAAGTCATTATTTATATCCATTTATCTAATTTCTCAGTTGTAATGCACTATAATAGATAAAATAACTTTGACCATAGTTGCCTTAACTACCGAACTAAAAGTCTCATCATAGTTGAGTCCAAGAGTTTGTCAAAACCCATCGACCACTAATCTTGCTTTCCTTTTCTCTATGGCCCCATCAAGCTAGTACTTGGTCTTAAACACTCATTGAGAGTTTATGATATTTTTTTGATCTTGAAAAGGCACTAGAGTCCAAGTGTTGTTTTTTATTAGTGCTTTAAATTTTGCTTCCATAGCTTATTTTCATTCTAGCTACACTAGTGCTTCATTACTAGTTTTATGTTCTTGTTTCTCCTCTTATTTTCTTTTAGGTGCTCCTATATAAAGATCTCTTAGGCTTGAACAGTCCACTTTTGCTTATGGTTTCCATTTGATGATGATTATAGGTTCTACAATATATTCAAGTCCACTATTATGTGAAGCTAAACTAGTAACATCTGCTTGTTAAGGTTCCTCTTGCAAATCTCTTCTAGACTTGCTGCTAAGAGTGTTAATGCTTTTTCCACTTACATCAAAAGCATTTGAAGTGACATGATTTTCTGTAATTGTTTCTCCATTATCAATCACTCTCTATGCATTTTTTGTAAGATTAGTACTTGTAATCACAATAGGGAACAAAAAAAATGGTACTATTAGTAGGAGATTATACTGGTTCTTTTATATTTAATAAGCCATTATGAAAGGGAAAGCATTGCTCATCAAACACCACATATTGGAGATATGAAAATTCTCCATGGTTTGGAATTGTAACTTGTGCTAGTTATATGGTTTCAAGTAAGGATAACAAGTGCAGCTAAAGGTTTTAATTACACCATAGTTGGGCAACTTATTGAACAATTGTTATAAGGTGATTTATTTTCCAAAACACATGTTAACAACCTACTTACAAGAAAAACAATAGTGGAAAAGGCTTCCCACCATTATTGTAATAACATCTTATCTTAAGTAAGTAAGGTTAAACTAAATTCTACTACATCTATGTGTTTTATTTCTGTTATTCTATTTTGAGCTAAAATATATAATCATGGCTTTCTCAATTGAATGCCAACTTCTTATAATATATACTTTGTTTAATGTCTTGAACTTTCCACCTCCATCAGATTATAATGCTTTAATCTACTTGTTAAATTAATTCTCAACAAGATTCTTAAATTGGATAAAAGCTTAAAGTACTTTAGATTTTTGTTTCAATGGGTAATTCCAAGTGAATCTACTACAATCATAAAGAAAATGGACATAATACTTAAAACATGACACATAACTAATTGGGACAAGAGCCATACATCAAAATGCAATAAGCAAGTGGTTTTACTACACAACAAATAGAATTCTTAAAAGGTAACTTGTGAGATTTTTCAAACTAACAAGCTTCACAAAATTCAAAATCTTCTTTTGTGGAGGTCTTGATGTTGTCAGTCTTCATCACTTCACTTAGCACCTTGTTGTTTGAGTGCTCAAGCTTCCTATGTTAGGTTTCCTTTATTGAAAGAAAAACATTAAAATTGTTTATTCGCTAAAGTTGGACTATTGGGCAACTAACAAAATTTGTCCTTAATTCTTCCTTCTAGTAGTGTCCTCCCTGTTAGTTTGTCCTTCACAAAACATGCAAAATCACGAAACTCCACAGTTAAATGAGAGATGCTTAATAAGTTCTTAGTAATTCTAAGCATATGCAATATATCCTTTTGACTCAAAGAATTTTGATGAGCATTGATTGCATAGTTTCCAGAAGCAACAATTTTAAGACTTGCACCATTACCAATAGTTAGAAAACTCTTACCATCTAAAACATGTTTTGATCATAAATTACATGATAAATGGGAGTGCTATCAAAGTACCAACTAGGATCTTGCATTTGCACTGGGTGAAGCCAAATAAGCATTGTAGTTGGAACCTGTAGCCTTGTTTGATTTTTGTTCATATAAGGTTTGACCCATATAATTCTTATCAAACTTGTAGTAATAATGACTTGTAACATGGCCTAGCTTGCTACTACATGCCTGGCATATGATTTTGTATATACCTAATCTACCATGACTTCTTCCTCCTTTTGGTGCTTTTTAGTTTTTTTTCTCTCAATGCTCCAAGAGTGTTAGATTTGTTTCCTTTATTATCTCCTTTGATTGCAACATTGGTTAAGGGACTCAAGGTGAGATTGGATAGGTTGTTGACTTTCTCAAGTTTGCTTTCAAAGATGAGAAATTGAGCCAGCATTTCCACCTAAGTAAGCTTTTCCTTATCATACAATTGGATCACAATTAGATTATATTCATTTTCCAATCCAGAAAGAGTTTGAGTAATCAAATCATCTGTTGAGATGAGGCTTCTTGCAAGAACAAGATTATCTATTATTCCTTTCATCTTTTTTAGATATTCTTCCATCTTCAGGCCCTCCTCTTTAAGTTTTATGGAACTCAATCTTAAGGGGTGTGATTTTGAATTTGTTGTGCACTGGATAGGCTTTGAGCCTATTCCCAAAGTTATTTTGAAGTTTCGCAATGAAGTAACTGTGTTGCAATTTATGATGCCATGGAATTCAACATCCATCCAACTAAAAGTTGATTTATCCCACTATTCAAATGGATTGGTGTTTTTCAGCTCTTATTAGTAATGAATTCAACAGGGCACTTCTTGGTGCCAAGGATGTAACTATCGAGTTTGTTAACTTTTAATAAAAGCATAACAAAGAGACCTCCATGAGTTATAAGTGTCTCTGTCCAACTTGATAGAGCAAAAGATAGAGAATACTTTGATATTGGAAACATCTAAATTCTAACATGAGCAAGAGGTCTCTTGATACCAAGATAGAAAAGTAGGGAATTGAATTATTGTATCATTGCTTTTGATGTAAATATTGTTAGGTCGAAGACAATCTATTCCTTAGTTTTAATGATAACAAACAATACATAAGACAATTATATTATGATAAAAACTAATGACTTTTATATACTATAGATCATCCTAAGTGGTTTGTTTGAAGTAGAAGCAATAGTGCATCCTAGCAAGCTTCGTTTGTTAGCCACTTAAAGCTTCGTTTATCACAAGCTTCGTTTGATAGATGATTCTCAAGACTTCAAGGCATCTTGAAGATTATAAGTTAGATGGCGTATCCTAAAAGCTCAAGTCTCCATCTTATTTAGAAAACACAAAAAGGAGGAGTTGATCAACTCTTATACCTCAAAGAATGTGACTAGTACAAAAACAAAGTCAGCAAGACAACATTGCAAATAATGTCAACGAATAAAAGCACAAATACAAAAACTTTTACTAGTTATGAAGACAAAGTACAAAAAAAGAAGATAAATTATACACTTTACTAGAATATCCTCATCAAAATGCGAAAACATTTAATGTACCTCAACATTTAACATCAACAAGAAGAAAAAGGTCTCAGTGACTAGTTTCCTCATCGCCTATAAAAGTCTCAAGAATTAACAAGTTACACAAATTGGAATATTAAAGAAGTTCATTTACTACTCTTATTTATTTTCAATTGTTTGAAATATTCTTTGTAAACCTTGTATATACCTATGAGCATTTAGACTATTCTTTATTTTACATGAGCTTAAATGAATAATAGTCTAAGGTTATTATTTTCCTTCAAACTTGTAGAAGTTTGGTGGCCCTGAAAAGACTTGTAGAAAGAATACAAAGGATTGTGCCTAGAGAGGCAAAAGAATACTTAAGTTGTTGATTGCTTGAACAAACGAGGAATAACTAATACTTGCAACACTGTGGAGCGTGGTTCTTGTAAATTTGTGTTAGTGAAAATCTTGGTTATTGCCAAAGATTGGACGTAATCTCAAGTTAGGAGATGAACCAATATAAACATCTGTGTTCTTTTTTTGTTTTCCGTTATTTATTTTAACTAACGTAAAAAGAGTTGAATTGTCAAAAAAAGTTTTGTTTTAAACAACAAATTTTGATAATATTGCACTACATCCATAAAATGATACATTTGGTTCATCTTATAAACATCAGCTTTACGAATTAGCTTTCATTTAAGTGCTTTAACATGTTTTCTTAAAAGATTTATGAAAAATTTTTAAGAAACACAATTCAACCTTTTCTATATTTTCTTGTGTTTTTATAAAAACATAAATACAACAAGGAGTAAAAGAATATTGTTACACAAGAGAATAAATAGCATAATCTTATGCACAATCCTTGCTAAAAGATAAGAATCTTAAGAATTTAAAAATTCAAATGAAGATCTAAAATACTATCTTATGTTGAAAATGATTTCGAACTTGATAAGCTTATTCCTTAACTCAGTTTATCTTCAAACTCCACAATGCAAGATCAAAGTTCAAGATTAACTAACTTGCTTGAGTTTTCAATTTAAAGTAAACAAGAAATAGTTTTATCCATTTTCAAAGAAATAATGTAAGGGCAATCGAAACATTATTACCTTGTTCCTTATGTTTCTAAAATGATACATAATAGAATCCTTTGACAAAACATGCTCAAAAGTCTTAAATAATTGTGAGTTTTTTTTTTTTTTTTTGTCTCCTTTCTAGTAAATATTAGCGTATGGAAGACAATATATATGTACGTGACATGTAGAAATTTGAAGTTGTAATTCAGCACTTTGTGCAATATATGAAAAAATAAATGAAAAATATTAACCTTTTTTAATTGTATTATGAAGCTTGCATTAAAAAGACATAAGATTTACTAAAATTCATGATTTAGCATATTAAATATGTCATTTTTTTCATTTTAAATAATAGATGCATAGGTTAAAGGGTAAAAAATATGATTTTTTTTAAAAATAAAATAAATTTTCATAACATAAATAACAAAAACAAATCATTTATTAGCTTGAAAACTTTTTACATTTTAACTCCTTAATTTATGCACCTAGTATGTATTGGATAAAAGAGAGAGAGAGAGAGAGAGAAAGAGAGAGAATAATATATGCGATAAGATTAAGTTTGTTGATTTTTATAATAATTACCTCAAAAATTATACTTACCATAATTTATGATTAACAGTGTGTAAAAACTTGTACATTAACAACATAAAAATTAAATTCTAAAAAAATCATGAAATTAACACAAAGTCGTAAAGTATTTAGCGAATCTTGTCAATTAAATAGTAGAAAAGTCTAAATAGTTTTGTTTTACTTTAAAATTATGTTCACAAGTTTCATTAAGTACAAGCATAGATTATAAAAGGAAGAAAACAAGGTTGAGAGTATTTGGAGAAAAGACTAATCGCTAATGTGGAAGACTCCCATCATTGTGGATTGTGGAGAGGGCAAAATGTAAGCAAATTAATGATATTGGTTTGTGATATTAAAAATGACGCAAGCTAGTGTGGAGAAGTACTTTATGTGATTTATGATGGACAAATATATTATAAATGTTAGATGTATTAACTAAATATTGAATAGCTAAGATTAGTTACTTGTAATCAGTGGTATCATTTTTTATCATTTAAAATTATTTTTTTACAAAGTCATTTTTTTGCCTTCGCCTTCATCGATGAAACGATTCAGGATCCACTACCTGCGCCTTCTCTTCATTATAAGCCATCTTCAAACCATGCAAAAATGAACACTAACTGTGACTGAACCCTTAGGATTGGGTTTGGATGACTCTTCTTTATCAATGGTTGCTTCACTTCTTCGATTGCAACAATAGTTAACGAAACCCTAAGTCCCTAACCAGTGACCTTCCCTTTCCACTCTTCCCCCCGCCCCAAGAAAAAACCCATATCCTAATAAAAAAAATAAAAAAAATAGAAATAGATCTAGCAGAAAAAGAGAAGAGACATTACTTCATTCTTAGTGACAAGAGTCATGAGGAGAATTCCATTAGCCTACATCATCTGATGAAGCGGAAGATCAAAAGGGAAAATCAAAACAAAAAAAGGGGGAAAGAAACAAAACAAAGGAAAGTAAAAGAAAAAAAGGAAATCAAAACAGCGTTTTGTCATGCTTCGTTCATTGTCTCAGAGCATTCTACTATTTTTTAACAATATATGATGACATGTAAAAGAAAATAACTGGTTGTAACCTCTTGTAATAGTAAAAAAACATTGGTCCACCATACACCATATTAGCCACTGGTCCCCGAAGCAATCGTCATATTTATATAGAGGACTAAGTTGCAATATTCATGAAATGTTGCAACTAATCTGCTAGCGGGCTGAGCTTATTGACAAGACCCAAAAGAACCACCAACAAACCCTTTTGGTTAAAGGATTTTCACTATTAGCTTGGGCTAGTTTTGGGCTAGTCAGTCTTGTGTTATTTCCCTTTCCCTAAAATAGATAGGGTCCATATTCATCTATAGGCTTGTATAATCTTTTGTACCGAACTTATGAGCATGAATGAAGTTATTTCACATCTTTTACTTGTTATTTAAAATTTTTGGTGTGTTTGGTAAAGAAGAAAGAAATAGAAGGAAAAAAAGGGAAGAGAAGAGAAGAGAAATAAATAAGAAATAGAATAAAAATTAAGATTGTTTGGTTAAAGAGAAATAGATGAAAAAAAAATTTGAGATTATTTTTATTTTAACTATTATTATTAATATTATTCATATTTATTTATTTATTTATTATTATTATTATATAAAAGAGGTCGGTTTGGGGGGGGGGGGGGGGTGTTGTAGTGGGCAGAAATCGATTTTGGGTACCAAAATCGGTTTCACAGCCTTCAATTGGGCAACTACACAGTGTTTAGTGTACGATTTCTTTCTCATTCCACTTAGTTTTGCAACGATTTCTTTTTAAGGGAGGCCCACATTTTTTTTGTTAAAAAACTCTCATCTTTCACTGAACCAAACAAAGAGAATTTATTATATTTCACTCTCTTTTTTCTCTAATTTCTCTACAATCAAACATACCCTTAGATTCTCTAGCGTAGACCTAACCCTAGCCCCTGTCCCAGTAGCTTCCTAGAACCGCTGATTTGTTTATTTATATATGACGATTTATATTGAAAGGTGTACGGTGCACAATTTTTTTTCGAAGTCCATGTTATACGGAGCCAATAGAAACATTTTATTGCGCCAATTCTGTACTGCAAGTGGACCAGCTGGGTTTCGTCGGCAACTCACAATTATTTCCGGGAAATAGTTTTATATTTGTTATATATTCAAATATATGCATATATGAGGTTTATTCAGTTCGATTTGTGGCATGTCCTGCTAGTAGAGTAGATCAACTTTTTCAGGTCTCTAGTGTTCGACCTTTGTAGAGAAAAGGTGGGGGGCGAG
This sequence comes from Spatholobus suberectus, assembly GCA_004329165.1. NCBI lineage: Eukaryota > Viridiplantae > Streptophyta > Magnoliopsida > Fabales > Fabaceae > Spatholobus > Spatholobus suberectus. The sequence goes on along the minus strand of CM014732.1, from coordinate 26,565,272 downwards.
AGCAGATAGACAATAAATTCAACCTCGTTACGAGACAGACCCAACGGTCTTTATGTGGATAGAATAGTTTGTCTCAGAAAAATAAAATAAAAGAGCTGATGAAAAGCCAGAAGGCAAAAGACCAAGCAGTTTGAACGTATCAACGTAAAGTGCTTTTGAGTAAAAGTGAATTATCAACGTTGGTCCTATAACTTTTATCCTCCTCTATTTATATTGGAAGATTTGGGGCTCATTTATTTTAAAATTGACTAGATTTAATTTTGAATTGATGAATATAATTAAAGAATTTAATTAGAATACACTGATAACGTAAAATTTTTTCATACTATCATCTAATAACAATGTCAGGTATAATATGATTGTTGATTTTTATAATAATTATTTTAAAACTCATATTTATGATAATTTTTAATTAGCTGACAGTACAAAAAATTTTATACTAATAATGCATAAAAATTAAATTTATTTAAAATATTTGTTCAAATTAATCTTCACTATAATTTTTATATTGAAATGTATGAGGTTGCAAGAGAAACTGATTCCGAATGTAAAACAAATAAACCCTAAGCATTTTGCTGGAAGTTTGCGTCAACATAATCCAACCAAAACTAATATATGTGATTTTATTCTTAATAGTCCTAAAAAAATTAACAAATAAAAAATATTACTCGACAAGTTCTAATTATGTGAAAATCTAGGGGGGGAAAACTCGAATTTAATTGGATACTCCATTTCCAGATTTTTTATATTCAACACTTTCTATTGCAAATAAAAATATATAGAAAGTGGGTAGATTGCTCGGCAATCAGAAGTGTATATCACTATATCTCATGCAGCTTAATACCGTCAACAGAATGCAAATTCATTGCCTACATTCGACATCTTATGAGTATAATCAATTCACGAGTAAAATAATAGAAAATAAACTTTACAGAACCAACACAATTTTTTCATTATCAAATTCTAACATACACTGTATTGATAACTACAAAAATACAATATAATATCAAGAATGAGGTTCAGGCAAATGAATGTTTAATTCCAGGGCCAGCGAATGACCAAACCCAAGAGGACGTGGCAATCCGAAAAACAATGGACACAAATGGACAAACACAACTTATCTGTAGACTTCTTCTTCTTCTTCTTTTTTGTCTAAATTACATTTTTGGTCTCCAATTTTTTTTAATCTGCAATTTTGGTTTTTTTTTTTTTTTTTAGAAACATTTAGTCACATATTTTAAAAAATATGTAATTTTAGTTCCTTATGTGTCATTGTTGACTCTGACTTTGATATGTCATTTAAGTACTGATACATTAAAGTTAACATTAAATTAGTAATGGCCAACGCAAGAAATTTGTCAACGAGACTAAAATTGCGATTTTTAAAAATAGAGAGTAAATGTCCTTAAAAAAAATGAGACTAAAATTACAAATTGAAGAAAATAAGAGGACCGAAAATACAATTTAGTTTTTATTTTTTCCTTCCTCTACAACTTTACTGAAAGGAATTCTTCTTTTTGACTTTTTTTCTTCCTCTCCAGCTTTACAGAAAGGAATTCTTCTTTAATCAATCGCTATACGTTTTATCACTTGGACACTGCGATTCTTTAATTTTCTTCTAAAAATTCTACTTGAATTACCCATTATTTTTGCATTGATCCATTTCAATACACTGTTGTTTCTTTTTTATGATACGTAACATGTTAATAGGTTTCCCTAAATTAGTTCGTGTGAGTTAGATGCCTAGATCTAAAGATAGTAGAGATTAGAGAATAAATGTAACCAAAACAAACCTATAGATCCTGTTAGTTTGATGATAATTCATGAATGAATTTAACAACCTGGACGACATGATCAAAGCAACGAATACAGATTGAGAGATTAACATGACAACAAAAATAAAAATAACATTACAACAACTGCAAGCCAAACATAATTCCTTAAGGAGAAAAAGCATAGAACTTAAAATGTCATCTTAATTTCCTAGTCTTTCATCCATTAGCTTTAAAGTTTTAAGACGAGCTTTATCATTTAAGGGGTAAGATTTAGCAAATTCAAGTTTTATTAATTAACAAAGAAAATCACTTATACCTACCAAAATTTCATTTCTCGCATAGATAAATGCAATATGGATAAATGATGCCAACATACTCTTCGATATTCTTTTCCAGAATTGGATGAAATCCTACATTGAACCCACAAATAGAGAACGGACCCTAGTTATTTAATGAGCCACCTAAAATTTCACTTGTTAATAGAGTAAAAAAAATGCCAAACTAAGTGTGATCCGCACATTCCTCATGCAATATATGAAGGCAAAATTGATGATATATAACCAAGTTCCAGCTCAGTGACAGAAGAGGGTATATCATATATGGAGTCCAACTAAAAACAATTCGCCAACCAGTAAACAATTATTTTAGTCACATGGCCAAAAAAATGCAAGTGCAGCATTAAAATATATAGAAGGACAACTATACACCTGGAATTTTCTAAGCTCAACTAACTCAAATAACCTTGCATGCAATCAAAAGCAGCACCGTTAAATTTTCAATTTACTCACTCTGTGTTTAACTTCTCCAAAAATTAAAGTACATAAGTTGATTTTAGCTCATGAGAGAAGTTCAATGCATTTTACCTTATAATTTTCTTCCTCATAAATGTTTATAAAGAAGTTTATCCAAACACCCATATTGTGGGTTAACCTATAGACCAATCAGCCTCAAAGCTCAACAAACATAATTTCCAGTAAATTTTTATGATAGCTTACTGGTCTAAATCGATGCAGCTGGCACACTACAATGTTCATCTCATGATCTAATTGGTCAAGAATTTGCAGTACATACCGCTTGGGGGGTAAAGATAGGGTCAGAGGGACTTTGCAAAGGTCACAAGCTCATCGATTGGATCCTTTTTTAAACAACCCCCCCTCCCCAGAAAAAAAAAAAAGAAGAAAAAAAATCTATAAGGCTCTCATATTCAATGTTTCTTTGGCCGTAGAATCATCCCCAATCAGATGCTCAACGGTTATCATACTTGACAATCTGCCTAAAAGAAAACCCCTGCCAAAAAAATGAACAAAAACTAAGCAAATCACCACTCCAATGGTGAATCTAAATAGCCAATTTGACTCACATGAGTGTACCAATGCCATAACCTATTCAAATAAGAACATAGTACCAATCGATTGTGTTAGCATTCGAATTCGTCTACCATCCTAAACAAAGTGTGCTGGAAAGCAAGCAATCAACAAGCTACAATGCAAGAAACAACCTTGAACAAGCAACCTCGCAATTCCTCAATTGAAGGAAATCCAATCAATGTCACACAACAAACACACCCTCCTCTGACCCAAAAACGCCACCCACTCCACTCCAGCTCAAAACACACAAGCTAGACTTAAAAAAGAGATTTTGACACACACCCAGTACACGAAAACAAGGCCAGTCTCAAGGGCAATCGAGATTTACAAGACGTGCTGTGCACCCATCTTGGAAGAAAGAGAAAGAGACATAACTGGATCGAGACAGTTCAACCCACATGAAAAGGGCCAATATCGCCAGAGCGGAGAGAAGAGGCAAATTCGTCAGCAACAGTTAAACAAGAAGAAATCCAGCCGCTGAGAGCAGTCCACGCCATCTTTGCGATCCAGAGTGCAGCTTCGAGTGCCATTGCCATGATGGGGGTGCGTTGTTTCAAGGAAGAGGGTGAAGAAGGAAACCCATTCAACAACAGAAGAGGAACCACCGTGGTTGGTTGGGCTGGATTTATTACATATTTATGTCATGCCCGATTGGCCTCAACTCAACGACCTTGCAAACTAAACTGTTATTATTAAATTCCCCCTTTGAAAAATCCGGAGGACCGGGGAACATTGGATTCTAAATTTTTAGCCTAAATTACATTTTGTTACTCGTCTTATTTTGTTTGTATTTTATTTTATTTTATTTTTTAAGTTTAATAAGTTTTACTTTCTTATTTTAAACTATTTCTATTAGATCAAATTAGTTATTTTGTCTGTTTTTTACATCAACGACGTTAATTTTAGTTGACGTGATAAATATTTATCTAACGTGGCATTTTTTGGAATTTCATCAAATTGATAAAGTTAATGAAATCAACTCACATAAGGACTAAGTTGGTCCAACAAAAATATTTTAAGAGATAAGAATACGAGTTTAATTGGTATGCACTGTCAGTGTAAGAAAATTTATATTATCAACTAATTAGAAATCACCATTGATATGACTTTTAAGATAATTATTTTAAAAGTCAACAAACTTACTATATATGGTGAATTGTAATTGGATGACTGTGTAAAACTGTTTTACACATAACCTATTTTCTCTAAGAATAAAACTATTTAAACTTAGAGGATCAAACAATGTATTAAAATGTGATAAACAATGTATTAAAATGTGGGAATATACCTATCTTTATTTTTTTGATAGATGAGAATATATATTTATTTATTTATTTTGGTCTAACTTTGAGGTATCTGGAGCTTCTATTTTGACACCCTAACTATTTCTCCTCCCACCGGGATATACCGATCTATCTGTCATACTTTCAAATTAGATACATTAGTTTATTCAATTATACATATGGTACAATACTATTTATTCAATTATTCGATTCATAACAAAATATCTCAAATAATTTGATCTATCTCGCACATGTATAACATTGAATGAATGAGATGACCATCATTTCTCAACTAAAAAGGAGCTGCAATTACAAAAGTATTTATTAATTAATTTTATAAATTTAATTTACAGAAACATTGTCAATGCCGTTATCTCAATTCATTACTATTAGGAAAAAGTAATTGTCCCTTATTAAGAAAGTAGGGATTACCATGTTACTTCCAAGATGAAACAAAAATTCAACATATATTCATAGAAAGTGGAACTAGAGGTACCACTTTACCCCCAAAGGGACTGACCTAGTGGGATGGGAGATTAGTTAGATGCAAAAAATAAGTCCCAAATATCTCCTGGTCTAACCAATAAAAAATAGAAAGAATTAACACTAACAGAGCGTTTCCATTATATGTCTACTCATTGAATGAGAACAATAAGTAGTTTTATGATAGTTTTTGCTTTCTCACAAAATAAAAAATTGTGATATTTTTTAAAATGCTTAAATTATCAATTATTTTTAAAATTCAACTTGGAAAGATGGTACAAAAAATTTATTGATTCAAAAAATAAATAGGTAATATAATTCCTTTAAAATATTTTATTTGTACAATATTAATTGATATAAAAATATAGTAATTATAATAACACACACACACACACACACACACACACACACACACACACACACACACATATATATATATATATATATATATATCATAAAATAAATTGCACTATTTTTCCCTTTTAAATCAATACTTGCTCAACTTTTTTCAATATTAGAAAACTTGAAAATGCGATATCAAGTGAAAGCTTTCATATTAGCAATTTTCATACAACATAAGATACCTACATTCTTCAAATTCTAGTAGTTAAGATATTGAATCTCTTATATTTATACATGTCAATGTCATTGTGTGAGTTATGAAGCAGTTTTTCAAATCCTAAGGGCATCACCAAAGCCAGATCTTAAAAGAAAAATTCTTAATAAGATTAGTTCCTAACCAGCAAGGACGGATCCATAAACCTATTAGAGGGGAGAGGGGGGAATTTTAATAATAAATATGAAATCAACATTAAATTATAATAGTTAAATATATCATACCATTTAATTAAGCTGTGAATATCATTTTTTTTAAAATCATATAGTGGATCTACAATTGAATATGTTTCAAACTTCAATTATTTTCTCAATATAAATAATTAAACAATCAATTAAAAATCATCTTTGATCAAATCATGATAATATATAATTTTTAAAGAGTCAAAGGAGAGGGGGGGCCAAGGCCCCCTCTTGGATCCGTCCTTGCTAACCAACTACAACTGTTGGAGACATCCTTTTATGCAAGCTTATTTAACACCAGTTGCTTATATGAGCATTAGTGCTTCACATGTGTGTGGGGTTCGGCAAATAACTTTTAAATGATAAATAATATTTATATAATTAAAAAAAAGTAAAAATAAGATGTATTTATGAGATAAAAGAATAAGTAATGTGTAATAGTGAGACTATTTAAGATGTGTAAAAAGTAAATAAGAAAGATGTTGGGTTGGAGAGAAGAGTTGCTTAAATTATAAAAAATAAAAATGAGTGATGTGTACAGGTAAAACCCACTTAAGAACCCGATGAAAGAAGATGTCCTAAGATAAGAAGTCTCGTATCTCAGACTCAGCATTTCTTTTTTCAACTAGGAGCTTTTGCTCTTCAGCTTCAATCATTTTGGTTGCCTCTTTAAACTTTGATATCACAGAAGTCGACTTCAGTTTCATTTCATTAACCAATTTTTCCAAGTCTACTATAAGGTAGTTAAGTCATAATCATAGATTTTGTTTGTGTGATGTTAAAGGAAAGCCTTGACGAAAATGGAAACAACTGAGTGATGAGAAAAACAAAAAAATTGAATATGGTGGAGCACACCGACCGAGCTTGGCAGTTGGTGATGATTTGAAGCAATTATTGGGGTTTGATGTCAAATGGGAACTAAGCATTGTTCGGTTGGCATGACACATTGGTCAGATATGTCCCCCATAAGCTTTTCCTTATCTCTATGATGAGTGCTGACAAGGTTTCATCTTATGTGGTCATAACAGTGCTGGAATTCTACTGCTTCTGGTCCTGAATGTGAATTTTACAATGACCCAAAACCTTGTTTTATTGGCATAAACTATGTTACACTATCAGCATGGCCTTGAGCTAATAAATCTCTGACTTTTGTATGCTAATTATTTTTATTTGTGTCCGTGTGCAGATAATTGTCGTGATACTCCAATTAAAATTTACTTCTCTTTAATTGCTATTGATATATTTCGTAAGATTTTCTCCGGCTATATTAATTAATCTTGTAGTTTAGTTTACAAGGACTACTAGTTGCTTGTATACTCTCTTTCCTTCTATAAAAATACATTGAGAAAATGAAGGCAAGCACAACCAAGAGAAGGTTCTGGAAAAATACCAATTTTTTATGCCAAAGAAGTACTCTTGCATTGATGTTATTGCAATATGTTGGGAAAAAATTCAAATTTTTAATTTAAAATCTCTAAAATATTGTTTAGATTTAAAGATATTATTTTTATTTTAGATATTTGTTTTTTCTTTTAAGATTAAGATGTAATGTGTATAAATAGAGGTGAGAAGAACTCCCCGACGTAAAGAGTGGTGTCAGTGTGAAGGAAGAATTTTATGAGTTTGTCCAAAAAACTTGTAATAGACTATAATCTTATCTGAGTAAATGAATAAATATTGAGAGATGTTTCATGAACATAAACAAGAAGTACCGAATTGTATGTTTTTCTGCTATCTCTATTTTGTGTTATTCTGCGTGAAGGTGTTTGCTTTCCCCCATTACAATGACATAAAATTTTGGAGAACACAACTTATAAAGGGAAACTTCCCAGTGGTGACTTGGATGTTGTTAAAATGCTTGACATACGCAAGATTGGTGAGAAAGATTTTATAAAAGAAATTGCAAAAATCAATTCATCTTAGTTGGCAGATTTCTGTTGTGAGGCTTCGAAAATGGCAAGTTGTGTATGAAAAAAAAAATCATTATTAACGGTGAAGGTTCCCTTCAGCTTTTTTTTTTTTTTTTTACTATAGAGAACCATGATCCTTCCTGGTGTAGCTTGTCACCCATAAAATAACAGAAAAGTTGCACAAGTTTAAGCTTTATAGTTGTCTTGACTGTGTCCTCTTTGAGATAGAACCCATTAGGATAAATATTTCGATAATAAGCAACATGTTGCTACATTTGCCAAAAATCCCCTCGGCTAAAGAATGGTACTGGAAAAACCTATCGTAGGCAAAGAAGAAGGCAGTCGATGGCAGCCGCGAAAGAGAAGAATAGGGGCTGCAGCTTGGGTTTAGCTCTTAAAGCACCTAAACTGTGTGAGATGGAGGCTGCGGGAGATGAACAGCGTCATTTACTGATTTTGTTTGCAACGAGGTTTGGTTAATCTTGGAGGGGGTGGTGATGATATGGGTCCTGCGACTGTGTAGGTGTTTGTAATGGGTACTTCGATGGCTTAAGGAGGTTTTAAAAGGAAATTAGACCAGGCTATCAAGATTGGAATCTTTTCTACCTTGAAGCACTCAAAATCTAGGAAGAAGTTTGCCTTCTATCTTTCTTTCTCCCAGTTGAAGATCAGATGCTTTTTTAGTTATGACAGATTGTTTTGTGTTTCTGGGTTTTGTTTAATATCCACAAAAACATTTGTAAAAGTTTTAACATTTTTTTAATTAAACACTTTAGATGAATCAAAGACATTCGCAGGAGTCTTGTTTCTGTTTTTTGAACATTTGAAACAAGTTCTAATTATATTTCAGCATTATTTCCTAGAAAAATCCAATTAATTTTTTTTGTAGGATCAAACAACGATTTAAAAACCTTAAAGCCTATTTAATAAAACACTAGAAGAGGGCTAAGTCAATTTCAACATTTGGGAAAACTGTTATAGCAGGTGATGTCTGCCTGGCCCCATGATGGTCCTTTCTCTACAAAGTCCTTGTTAAATTTCACGGTTACGTTGGATTATTGGACTTTAAAAAAAAAAAAAAAAAAAAAACTGACTAGTTTTACCAAAGAATCAACCAAGTAAAGTATACTGTTTTCTATTTTTCCTAGAAAATAGGATTTTATGCAGTCTAATCTCAGGAAAATTAACAAAACACAATAATATAATTTTAGTATCAACACAATGTAGAATAAGCATAGTACAAAAAGGCAAACACACAAGGGAAAAAAAGATTATTATTTATTTGCACCGAGTCTTTCCCTTCCATGCAAGCATTCCAACTTTCATTTTCCATCACCAAGAATGAGGTGAGTGCACTTTCTACACACCAATATGTTCATCCAACAGTTAAAATTTCAAAACCTCTAAAGTTTTATGTACAACATTTTAAGCATTTTGTTCAACCTGCAGGCAAAATAAACAATTATCAGCTCTGTAGCTAAAACGGTTATATTTGTCACTACGTAAAGAACACACCTGATCCTTAACAATATAAGTAAAGAACACACCTGAAAGTTTGATGACTAAATGGTATAAACTATTCACTCCCAAAGTCTTCATAACTTAAGCCTTCTGATATGGAGTCCAGCCTATTGTTGTCTATTTTAAAACCAAGAAACAATGGTATTACATTAAGGCACAAACCAACAGATTACAGGTTAGTGAGATTGTTTCTCACCTTGTTCTCCTCTGTCAAGGAAGTTCTCATTATCCGCAGCTAGGAAGGGTGACCTAGAATAGCTCTCCAGTATATCTGTCAAATAAGAAGCCAAACTATTAGCGCTAATGATTTATCCAACCTATGCTTTGTTACTTGAGGATACACTTGGATGTATAGCATGGAAAATGGCTTTAAACTTTGAAAAATCAACATGAAAATGAAACAAAGCTTGACTGGCATTTTACTCATCACCATCAGCAAAGATGCACTTTCACTGACGAGTAGTAGTATGCAATGCATGCATGAATGCAGATGTACACAGGGACCTACACATACATGAGACGACATACCGGAACTCTGAGAAAAATCAGCAGTCAGATCTGAAAGGCTAAAATTTCTGGGAATCTGCCCCAAAAATCCAAATGAAGAAGTGTCTGGATCTAGGACTGCCTCGTTCAGAGAATGTGAGTTGGACTCGACATTGGCGAATGACGTAACAGAAGCACCACCAATAGTTGGGCGTGCCTCCAGGACATTTCCATCAGCACCAAATATGTAAGGAGAACAACCAGAATATCCAGGTTCAGATTTGATCATCCCACCATTGATTCCTTGGATCAGACCCATGTTTGCGCTTTTAGCAGAAAGCATGCTTGGAGGGCCATTAATCCTATTGCCATGAGCAGACATATCAACTGCAGCATGCATACTTGTATGTAGTGATGACCCACCATTATTAAACACATTAGATAATCTGGAATCAATGGGATGTTGCATATTTTCTGGCTTCAAACTTGTTTGGGTTCGATCTGTAGTGTAGCATGCTGGATTCTCAGGTACTGTAACATAAAGTGACATTTGATGTCAAATTACAAAACTGGTCAGAATCAAACATTCAATAACAAGTGTAAAATAACAAAGCAGGTTACTTTACCCCCTTTCATCTGTTTATTTCCTCAATCACTATAACAGTAAAATCTGTATATTGAATATTTAAAATCACTAAGGTTACAAAGAATAAAAGCAGAAACAGTCATAAATTAATTTTATGATAGTCCCTTTCATATTCCAGGAAATTCATTTTCTTCTTTAATAAGTCAATCACTAGACCATTTTCCTTTCTAAAATATTGCAGCCAACCAATAATGCAATTAAAACAAGATATACTTTTTTAGACTTCAATCTACTCCATCGAGTCTAAGATAAGCAATCACACTGTTTTTTTTTTTTTTTTGGTGGGGCACAGTCAGAAATCACATATACTTACATGCTTTACTTTCAGAATAAATGTAAGACGACCCTCAAAGTTGTAATATTTTATATTATATTCATCTAACATCAAATTATATTCTGTCACTTTGCCTGTTATTTTTTACAAGCTAGACACTTTGTTTGAGAAATTTTGATCTGTTTCTTCTTTTGATAAACAAAGAATTTATTGTGAAATACAAATGCAAGAGAATAAGAATATAGAATTTTTATTTTATTTTATTTGTTATAGACCTTTTTAGGAGCCTTATGGATTAACATTCTTTAGAATTACTCCATTATTTCTACAAGCAGGATTTTAGATAAGAAATGTGTTATGGTTTATCATTAGTTATTATCAAGGATTCACTTATTGGACTTGATTATATATGAAAATTCAAAGTCTGAGATAGTTGCCAAGGAATTGTGTTTTGAGGCCATTTGATGGATGCTTTGGTATTTCTGGAATGTCTATATGAATTGGAGGCTAGTGTGATTTGGGCTAGTCAATGGTTTGCCCTTGTGACACACTAATCATAGACCCCAAGTTCAGGTGGTGACAAACTGACAATATGTTTGATCTTCAAATACTCCTTTTCGTTGCTATCTATCTAGTGAAGGACTCAACTCTACTTTTAATACTACTTGGGGAAGAATGATCCTCAATGGAGAAGTAAGTTGATTAGGGATAACTATATTATTTAGAGATTATTATATTATTTTTATTAGTTTAAGAATGAAGTATGTTAAACTAAACACATTCATGCATAGGTAATCACTCTACTCAAATCACTTTTGTTAGAACAAATAATAAAAAAAAACACCCTTGTGTTTTGCTAATCTACTTAAATGACAAAGACAAATATAGTAATTAAGATCATCAATAATTCTCTCTCAACAATTATGAACTAGAGCTTCTAAGCTCTGTAATGACAGACACCCACTCTAACTCCTACACACCACACGTCTAACCATCAAACCCATACAAACCTCCCTGTAAGCCTTTTGCTTTCTTAACCTAAACTCCACCTACTCGTGAGCCTCCAACAACCACAATCCCCGGCCAATCAATATCATCAACAAACCACCTCCACTAACCAGTCCCAGCACCTGAATGTATCATCCACCTTCAGTCCTTAACCAAAAAGCCTAAAACTCCAGAGAACTCAGACCCTGTTCTTCACTTACAACAAAGAATTTTCCCCTAAAGTCCCCAAACTAACAAGTAACAACAAACCCAGAATTGGTGGTTCTTTCTTAGTCAGTTCTACATCAGGACAGGTAAAATCTACCTTAATTATCTTTCTTTCATAGTTTTCTATATTCTTAGTACCTAGAAACAAAAATTGTTAGCATTAAACCAATTTCTCAACTTGCAATGTAAATGAATGGAAATGCTAACAAGACAAGAAAAACTAGAATATAGTTGACTAGAGAACTAACTTCAAAACATATTCAACTTTTACTTCGTCAAATTTGAAATTTATTAAATGATGAAATCCCACGATTTTTTTCCAATGCAACCCCATATTTATCAAGCCTTAAAAGGAACTAGGACATTACACATTGGGAAAATAACGGGGGTTGCATCTAAGTATGAGAAAGAGACCATATGAGCCCATGAAATGCCCACACTGAGAAAAAAGACTTCAACTGCCCAAAACAATCTGTAGCTAAAAAGGGATGGTAACAACATTCAGAGAGGTAATAGACTTACTTGCAGGGATATGTGACCCATTAGAGTTAGGCAGTGATGAAACTGCAGGGATATGTGACCCATTAGACGCAGGTAGTGATGCAACAGCACTTGAGTGTAACTGCATTAATTGCACTTGCTGATCCAGCAATTTGTTGAATTGCAATATTTGCTGCTTCAAAACCAATCTTGCATAGTAAGCCTTGAAGAACTCTTCATTTTCTTCTTCAAGCTTTTGCCAAACTGAAAAAATGAGGGGAAAAAAGAAAAGAAACTTAAAATAGAGAACACTAAATGATGGATGCAAGGTGACACTGGTTCTTTTACACCAAATGCCCAATCAGCAGGACTAAATATCAATTTCAACAGCAACTATCGATTACCAAATCTTAGTCATAACCCCAAGTCCAGCACTATGTTAAGTATCAAAACTATGGTGGCTTTTATAAGAAGAGAAATTGAAAAAGCACTGCATTGGATAAACATAGGCAAGGGTGAAACGAAACTACTAATTGCAGCAGCAGCTAAACAAGCAATCACATGAAGTTACATATCACAAGCTTCCAAGTTTTGGCTTATTTTATTAAATATTTAATTATCTTCCTTATAAGGGAAATCCAAATATTAAACCATAGTAAATGTAAATTAATTACAGCAAGAATAGCCATCCCACTATCCACCATAGCATTTTCAAGATCAGCCGCTACACGCTGCCATTTAGGATTGAAAACTACAATTTCTACTTTCTGTCAATATATGCATTCAGAAGTTCAACATTTTTTCAGCCAATTAAAACTGCCAGCAATTTATACAGGCTTCTTCCATTTCCTTAATTTGAAAAATTAGTAAAAACAAAACTTTTACCAGATTGGTCATCCACAAGATAATCAGATAGCAGATAGAATACAAATAACCAATATTGTTATCAATCTTGGATTGTAGCACGGAATGAGTGACCCCAAAAACACCATAGTAGGATAGCAATAGTGGGGTGGCTGCTATATGAAGTTTATACATACAAGGTAAATAAATAAATAATGGTCCCATTCAGATTCTCAAACACCAAACCATGAGACTTTCTTGGAAGTTTATCATTCCTCTGTCATTTTAACAGAAATCTAAATAACATAAATAGAATGGGAATACTGAAAAAACAATCAAGAACAACAGTGATACCCTAACAAAAACATGCCCCCTTTATAAATTCTAACTATTAAGCCTTTTGACATTTTTTGTACAACACGATCCCATAAACTAGTGGCTTGAGAACTGCTGACTTAAAAGGTAGCAATACAACAAAGGACGATACAAAAATCTCAAGAACAACCAATTTAACCAAATGAACCAGAACACCAGTATCATCATCAACGATCCTGAGTCCTAAGAACATTTTCTGAAGGGGAAATATTTTGGTTGTTTGTTACACTCCATGCCATAAACCCACAACTCCATTATTAAGTGCAAGCAATGTGCCAAAGCCTCTGAGAATTTTAGAAAACTTAAGACAGACCCTGAAATTCTTCATTTTTTAAACAACATAAGAGAAAATATTACTATGGAGAAGAAGAGAAAAATACAACTGAAGTGAGGATAAGATTTCCAGCATAAGAGAAAGGATGTTCCCTTTTAAAATGTCAAAAAATAAGAGAGAAGTAAACATAATCCTATCACGACATATGTAACAGCAAAGAGACCCCCTTCAAAGTGATGCTAACAACTCCAACCATTTAAAAAAAACATCATTAAATTCTCATTTCTCAATTGTTTTTCAAAAAAAATTCTCCTGTATAAAGGTAGGGGATGAAACAAACTTAACTAATTTCTTTCCCCCAATGCTGTACTGCAATGGTACAGTTAAAGTTTGCGCATAAAATTGGATAGCTACATTATAACTAGGCTCCAAAATTCAAACCTTAAACAGATTTCAGGAAGCCATATTCTGTTCAGAACAGTAAGTTTGACAATCATGATTATAAAAGCACAACATCCACAACGAAATGAAAAATATTACAAAAGTAAATTAATTAGAATTTTTAATCATGTTAGATATTGTATCACTCATCAAAAAGAGTCTGACCAAGTGAAGATGGAGTAAAATACAAATGAACGGGAAAAAAAAAAATGCCAGTGGCAGAGAATAAAATTTTCTTTACCTAGTTCGGTGAAACCAGGCTCTATTTTTGCTTGAGCAAGTAGTGTTTCCACAACTTCTTTCTGGCTCATATATAGTTGTAGACATCGTTCTATGAGATTTTGCACCTGTAATGAGAAAAGCAAACCAAAAAGAAATTATGGTTAGTGACCTCTGATAATATAAGATGAACTGAACAGTATAGGGAATAGTGTGAAGAGATGTGGAAGAGGGAGATGGGGCAAACAGAACAACTCAAAAGTGATGACTTCAATTTGAAAAGACTCAAAACTAATAGCCTAGCCAGAATAAATCCTCAATCCACATATACAAATGACATATTTCCAAAACCCTAAACTAGTAATAACGATATCCCGTTAGTCTTTAATAATGAAAACGAATCTCAAAATGAATGTAACACGAAAGCATGAAAAGATAATTACTCTTTGTTCCCGCTGTCAACAAAAAATTACATGCTAAAGCAACAACAACGAATAAAAATGAACAAAGAATTTATCACATATTCACATGCAAGCTGAGTGCATCAAGCTAAACAAGTTTGCCCTAGACAACAAGTTATTTATGCAAACATCATTTCATCCTCAGAATCCACAACAGAGAGAGAGAGAGAGAGATCCCAACTTACCAGCTGAATATCTTGACGGGAAACCCGTCTCACGGATCCACTTGACATGTCGAACGTTCCCAAAATACTCTGTTAATCACTATCTGAAAACATAATAACACGGGAAAATAGATTAGTAACAACTGTTCACTGCTTCAGTTTCAACGCAAAACTACCAAAAACAGAAACGAAGTCAAATTCTCACGAAACTTCACACCCCCCCCCCCCCCCCCCCCCCCCCCCCCCCCCAAAACACACACACACAACGGGACCATAATTTGAAAAGGAAACACAAAACAGCAAAACAACGGATACACGCAGCGCGAGAAAAATCGAAGATTCCTAATTCTCTAACGAAACGATACAAACAAGCCACAAAAAATTAAAAAAATAAAAGTAAACAATCGAAGCTTTAGCGGGATCAATGAAACGAAAGAATGACACGCGAGAATCAAGTTTGGGGATGAGGAACCCTATGATCAGAATCCGGAAACGCGAGAGAAGATCAAAATCAACGAATCGGTGCACGTGTGGTGAAGCGAAATTGGAGGGAAAAGTAGTTGTAGTTGTAATTGAGAGAGAGAGAGATTAGGGATTTGAAGTTGACCTTCAATGGAGAAAAAAAGTGACGAGGAGAGAGGTTAAGGAAGAGAGAAGTGGGTGTGTGTGGGTTAATTTTACGCTACACAAACTTGTTACAGTGGCGCCGGCATATTCCGCCGCAACATATATGGATACTAAATTTACAATTAAGTCCCTCCCTTACAAACAAATTCCAGGTTATTATAATCAAACAGACAGCCAGCACGTTAATCTACCCACTTATACCTGGACTCTATTCTTATTGTAGTCTTGTAGACTAAAAAAAGCAAGTTACATAAGGTACGTTTGGAAAAACTGTGAAAATTAATTTTTTTAATAATTAATTATATGTATACTTATAATTAGTTTTTGTTTGAGTAAGTTTGTTGAAAAACGATTATTATCAAAATTAAATAATTAATTTCGTTTGGATGCATAGCAAAAAAATTAGCTTTTACATGATAAATTACGAAAAAAGATATATAGTTATTTATTTGTATTAATAATGGATAGAGATAATTTGGGGATAAGATTTTAAAAGAGAAAAAAAAAAAAGCTTCTTTACATAATCAAACAACTGAACCTTGTGGATGCCACAAAATAGCTTTTGTTTTGGGGAAAAAAAAAAGCTTTTTATAAATTTCAACTGTTATACTAAACATATAGTTTATTTTTCAAACAGCTTTTTTTTTTCCTAAAAACAGCTGAAATGGAAAAAAATAAACTGTCCCAAACATGCTCATATAAAATAGATCGTGTTTGTTTAAGTGTATGTGGTAGAGGTGAAATGAGAGCAAAATAGGGAAGAGGAAAAAGAAATAAATGAGAAATTGAGATTGTCTGATAGAATGAAAATAGAGACAAAAATAAAAAGGTGAAGGTTTCATACTTATTTTGAAAAAGTGAATTTAGGAATACTCTGGTACAAGTTTTAAAAAATATTTTTAGGTATATAAGATTCTTAGGAATATAAAATTTTATATTTATCTTCTTTTTTTTTTCAATGTGAAAGATAGGTATTTTACATTTTTATAGGAATAATTTTACTTTTTACAATAATTACCTATCCCATTTTATTTTTTCATGTTTCTTCTTTTACTTTTATTTTTTCAATTTTCAATTAAATAAATTTTAAAAATTTTCTACAATTACTAAAAGTTATTAAACAAGTTGATGGGAATAATATTTTTGCAAATATAATTCCTAAAAATGTATACCTTGAAATAAATGTCCATATACTTTCTCTATCTTCTAAATAAAATTCAGGGATTATAGGTACATACTTAGTGGGAATAAAATAAAATAAAATAGCATCATTTGCAAATAAAAATAAAACCAAGGACAAAATTAATATTTTTCTTCCCTTTAACGACTTAAGAGAATGATCAGTAGAAAGTTCTGTGTTCTTATATTCCTGAAACCTTGAAAGCTCTCAATCTAACACCAAAGTCCAAACATGTAAGAATGTATAGATGGGGAAACTGATGGACAAAGCCTAAATATCAACAGCAATGAGGGCATTAGATACATCAATAATTTCTCAATCAGAATATAACCTACTGATCCTAGACAAATGTTAAAAATAAAATTGACGTTTTAATGTAAGATATAATATTGCATTCTAAGGTATGATATTTCTAAAAATATTATAATCAGGATTCTAAGTAAATTCAAAAATATATTTAGTTAAATAACTTATTTTACCCTCTAATTAAATCCTACACATAAGATAACTTTTTTTAGAAGCCGAAACAAGCAACCCAGTTTTCTATCCCATAAAGTTGCTCTTATTTTTTCTCATATTTATTAGGCAATTTTTTTTTAAGTTCAGAATTCTAAAAGAATGCTTAAACGAAATGTTTTAAAAAAATGCTTAAGCCAAAGCATAAAATCGTTTTAAAAATTATTTGCAAATTTAAAATAAAGCACATTATCATGACTAAGTCAATGATACTCTAATAATATTCTTAAAATTTTGTCGTGTTTTAAAAATAATGTATTAACGAATTATAAATCAGGCTCATGATATCATGCTAAATGAACTATCGAACTAAAATTATTTCAATATTTTTCTATAAAATATATAATGTAAAAAGCTTACCAACATTACGTTACGACCGGAACCAAACTTGAATTTATTAAATAAAATTTTGAGTTCAAGCCTTATAGATGAAAAAAAAATGGTTACAAAGAAAATTCCTACTAAAAGGTGACCAATCAAATTTCTTAGCAAAGATTAATCATTGATAAAATTAGTAAATATTTTGCACCTATAACATGGTAAAAAAAAATATAACAAGCTTAAATTTTTTAAACTAAAAATAGAAGATGTAACTACACTCACACACAACATATATATATATATACAAACACACACACACACACACACAAAGACACCACTAAGGTTGGCCTAGTGGTGGAGACCTTAATGCAACTATTGTACACACACACACACAAAAAAGCATTTGCCATAAAAGAAATAAATATAAGATAAATTTTAGGAATAATACTTGAGTATTTTTTTATTGTTTTTAATTAAGATTAAAATTTTATTTCAATAGATAATATTAACTTTTGTTAGAGAAGTTGTCAAAGTAAAATTTTAATTTTAATTACATTCTGGGTTGTAATCTAAAGGTCTCAAAACCCTCAAAGATATGATGAATAGATACACTCAACGCCAAGTAATGTACATGTGAGGTGTTAAATAATAAAATATATATATATCTCTTAACGAAATATTAAGAATCGTGGGAAAAAATATGAGTGCAATATCTATGCACACAGGAGGTGAGCACCACCTTGCAGGTAAAAGACTAAGATAGAAGTACATTAGGAGCCTCAGGGAAACTATCTCTAAGATAGCTCACTCCATTCTTGTTGTTACTGACTTGATCAAGAAAGTTTCAACAAGTGGAAATCCCTCTTTTGTTAAGAGAAAAGGAGAGGTCAAATTACATCCTGTTCGTTAGGGTAAGGAGCCAACAATCCCTTTTATTGGACTGGTGACTGCATTTAAATTTTAAACAAAAGTATCTTAATAACTAAGAACAATATTTCACGTTTAACATTATTGACACTTAAATCGCCAAAGGAGTTTCGTCTACAAAATAAACATGCAAAACTAACATTCTGAAAATTCTAAATGAAGATACTAATATCAGCCAAGAGAGAGCTCGTTTACAACATGAGGAGAGTAACAAGATACCTGCAGCATGTGAAGACTTCAACGTCATCCGAATTTCTTTGGATAAAATGAATTCTTCAATTATAGTTTTATGGCCTGTATGATTCTATTTTCATTTTTTGGTTTTAAAAATTGTTTTTCAAACAATTTCACACTATTTAGCAATCAAGTTCTCAACTAAAAATATTTTGAAAATAGAATAACTATATTAAAAAATAGTTATTTATTAAAAATTTAATTTAATTGTATAAAAATAAAATTTTATTTTATACAATACATAGACTAAAGTACTAGTTAATTAAAAATGTGAAAACATTTATTCCTGTGAAAGATAATTGAGTTTAAGTGATACATTTTTCAAAAGGCAACCTTAAATCAATTACGTAAATTAAGTAATCTTAAATAATTTATTTTACATTTTTTAAATAAATAAAATAAAAAGTTAATTTTGACATGATAAGTTATAATGCAAAGAGAATTTTAAACGATACATTCTTTATAATTTTTTATTTGTGAAAATTTCTCTTTTTCAGTTTTTATATCACTTTTTTTTAACACCTGGTTACATCAAAAAGCAGCACAGAAAACATGTCCCAATATTTTACACTATTATTTTAAGCCCAACACCATAAAAACCAAACTAATCCGAGCCAAGTCTCTCTTCAACGAATGCTCTGAAACGCAGTCGCAGGTGCACAGCCCAATGGGCGAAGGATTTGTCCGGCTTTGGCAGATGGGGTAGGGTAATGGAGGGCCCCCGCTATTTCCACTCCCATTTTTGCTCTTTTCACCCCTAGTTTTATTTGTACCTTTTTTTTTCAAAAATATTCTTTAATGAAAATGTGTTTCTGTCATGTTAGAGGAGGTGCGCTTTCCAAACACAATGAAAATGTATTTTTATTGTGTATTGTTTCCGTTATGTACAAAGAGCACACACCTCTTATACAACGAAAATGCATTTCTTTGTGCACAATACACAACGAAAATACATTTTCGTTCTGTATTTGACATACATACACAACAAAAATGTGTTTTCATTGTATATTTAGAAATTAATTATTTATATTTTTTAATTCATTTTTTTGAGGCACGACTTTTAATAGTTCATTAACGTGTGTGTAGGGCACGCATTTGATTTGGTGCGATTTGGACCATTGATTTATTGTGTGAAATCTTGACCATTTCTCTTTCCTAACGCACAGGACAAAGCTTTTAATGATTATCTAACGCGTAAACAAGGCACGCATTTGAATATGTGCGATCTAAACCATTGATTTAGTCGATGCAATCTTTTAATGATTCTCTGACACCTGGATAGGGCACGTGTTTGAATGAGTGCAATCTGGACCCTTGATTTAGTCAGTGCAATCTCAACTATAACTTTTTCTAATGCACATGACAAAGCTTTTAATGATTCTCTAACATATAAACAGTATTTGCACTTGTATAAAATAGATGTGTGCTCTGAAGCATTTAACATTGCCTTTCTTCACACCCATCTTCATTTCATATTGTTTCTTCTCCTTAGAAGATGGACAAATTCCTTGTTGTGGTATATTACGATGGTCACATGACAACAACATCTAAAGAGTCTTGTTTTAGTGTTTTCATGGTCAGAAATTTCGCAGGGTCACTAAGGACATGACAATTACTGCTCTAAGGAAAAAAAAAATTCATGATGTGATTGGAAGTAGCAAAAAAATACTTAATAGTCATTATTATCAACCTATATCTTTAGGGAATGCTTATGTTCATTATGGATCTATAGAGATTAAACACTACAAGAATGTGGCAAGGATATTGTCTATCTTTGCACAATTTCCTAGACTTGTGTCATTTGATTTATACGCTAAGTTAGGCAAATCTCCCGAAGAGATCCTGACCGATCTGCGTCCACCATGAACCACCTAAGAGATCATCGCGTGCTTGCGAGAAATAGAGGTGTCAACTAGCTCCAACAACCAAATAACCGTTAGTTTGAATGAGCCATGATGATGCACTTTGTTTACTGTTATTTCATTTGTATCAAATCTATGTAGAAGTCCTTTTATTTTATCGAATAATATTATTTACATTGAGTTTGTTTGTTTTTATTTGTATTGCGTGCTTTAATAGTAACAATGTAATAGTGATACCAAAATGAATAAGTGTAACATATACACAATAAGATTCGTAAGTACGAAAAAAAATACTAAATATCAAACAATAAAAACATAAATAAAAATTAATCATTAGAGGCGGTCCTCCGCCTCTGCCTCCTCTTCTGGTAAGTGCACCAAGATGTCGTGCCTGCCTGTGCAATGGCCATGGTCTCCTACAAAAATTCATCAAAGTCAATGCCTGCAGGTACCGTCCTCAAGTACAACATGTGCTCTAGGTTTTGAGAAACCATTTCCCACTGTGCCTACAAAAAACAAATGCAAACAACTATTAAAGAAGGTTTCATTGTCATTGAAAAAATAAATTACAAAGACATGGATACTTACCTCGCATGAATGAGGGTCATTAGACGAAGACTTTGTCTAGCTAACTCTGTGTTGATCATACCCAGGTTGTGGTATAGGAACTCACGGAGGATTTCCGGCCATTAGAGGAATCAGATATGGATGAGTAACGTGGTAGAACCACTCCAAGTAGTCGTCGATGCAATCCATGGAGCCTCATGCAGCATAGTCACTCCTCTGTACACTATGTACGCCTGGCAACCCTCCCAATCATCAAACTGGTTGGTATGCGACAGATACTTAATAGGCGGGGGGCAAAGAATCCCCTAGATATACCCAAATTGCCTGAACACCCTCTCCGGTAGATGGGCACGCATATGGGTACCGCATTTGATGAAGCCTTAATAGAATGAGATCATCTGCAACTGCCTGACAACATGTATGCGTCATATGGCACCTAGATAATGACGCCTAACAACAGCTTTTCTAGCACCTGCCTGGTCCCCAATGCAAACCCCATACCCTTCGTTGGCTTCCACCTATAGAGACGAGGAAACTGCTTTGAATAATGGATGGCTGACTATCGATGTACGACGGTGAGGAAGTGTTCATAGTTCCACACTTGTAATAGGCAATTAATAAATTAAATTACATAAGCAAAATAAACACTTAACAAATGTCTACAAAAAATACAAAATCTTACCATCAGTAGGCTCGTGTATCCTCCAAACTGTCTTGTAGATCGGAAGCTAGCAACACTGAGCTGATCGTAAAAGAATGCTAACGTAACGAAACCCCAAGAGTACCTGTTGCAAGACCAAAGCTCTTAAAAAAGGTCTAGGTAGCAGACCTGCACATGTGTCGAGCTCTTGTGGGCAAATATCGTGTAGCTGACAAGATATAACAAATAGGCTCTCATAGCAAATGTAAACTCCCTAACTATGACACAGGTGCCATATGTGTCCTTTAGCCATTGTAACATCACGTGAGCTTTTTTGGCGGTTGTAATATATGCGACAGCATGCTTAACACCAAGCTCACTCAATAGTAACCCTACAATGTCCTCACGAGTATAATAGGCGAGCTTGCAGACTTTACTTGTAATAGGCAAGTGCGTGAGAGATGACACATCATCTAGGGTGATGGTTATCTCCCCTACTGGCAAGAGGAAGGAGCTAGTGTCCTTTTGCCACCGCTTAACAAAGTTACATATGATGCCTTTGTTGGTAGCAGTATATCGTGCCTTTATAAGAGGGACGAGTCTTGAAATATGCATGAGTTCTACGACCTGTGGGTGCGTAGGCATTGGCAAGACCTTACCCCCATGGCTGATCAGCCTAAGCTCAGGCAGGGCTGTTTAAGCCATATATGTCTAGTAACATAGTCCTTATAGGACTTAAGCAAAGACAAGTTTGTAGGACCTCTTCCAAATGGAGTTCCAATAATGCACTCAACCAGATCAACTTAAGGCACTTCTACCTCTGCCTTTGGTACCTTAGCCTCTAACTCAAGTATGTCAGTATGTACATCCTCCTCCTGTTGCTATTGCTACCTATCTTTGTGCCTAGCGCATTATACGATTGAGGGCCTTGTCCAGGATGAAAAGTACCAAACCTCATGCATGTTATAATAAATCTAAAACAATAATAATAATTTAACAATTAAATAATAATTAGTAATAAAATAATATCAAAATTATTAATTTGCAATTATGCATAATTACAAAAATATTTAAAATAATATTTGTTAAAATTAATAAATTATTAAAAGACAAAAAATAAATTAAAAATTAGATAAATAATTTAAAAGACCAAAAAAATTAAAAAATTTATTTGAATTATTTAATTCAAATAAATAATTAAAATAAAAATAATTTAAAAATTACATAATACATATCGAAATCACGATTTCGTTATGTATCTAAGCAAGATACACAACGCTTTATGTGTTTGGGCAAGACACATAACAAAATCATTCCATTATGTGTCTTGCCCAAATACACTAGGGGAGACTTGTAAATCCATTAAAGATTGAACATTGGCTATTTTATGCTGTAGAGGTATTTTTTTTCAAAATTATAAAAATGGGTAGATTTTGAAAAAAATTCCTACATTGAGATAAGTTGTATTTTACAAACACGACTTCTAAATTTGAAGTCGTGTCTAGATTTATGATTTTCAAATTTCACATTTTTTAATTTTTTTCACAGCTTTCTAAAGAAGTCATAATTTGATATACGACTTCACTTTTTTTAATTTTAAAATGGTAAAAATGAATTAAACACGGACAATAATTTGGTTTTGCAAATGTCGTAAAACCAAACATGACTTTCGTCTATATTTTTTGAACCAAAGAGAAGTCATGCATTTGGATACAACCTTAAATAAAAATTGAAGCCGTGCATTTGGATATGACTTTAGATAAAAAAAAAAAAAAAAAACTGGTCATGTTACTACGTACGACTTTAGATAAAAAATTTAAAAAATACAAGTCATATGTATAGGCACCACTTCAGGTAAATTTTTTTGACTTTAATAAAGCTGTGATCTCTTCTTGCAATACATCTCTGCACGTTGGGCAAAGGAATTTGCTTCTTCTTCTATTACTTTTAACATTGTCTTTGTCTTCTCATTTAGCTCTGCCATAAAAAAAACACATCAATAAAATAAATAAAAATAAAAATCATACATAAAATTTTAAATAAAACATTTTAAAAATAAAATTAACAAAGTCATGATACATTTCACGACTTCTACGCAAAAATAAAAAAATGAAGCCTTGTATGTAAAAAACAACTTCGCTATAAAAAACAAAATAAAAATTTGAAGTCTCAATAGATCACACAACTTCTACATTAAAAAAAAAAAGAAGTGAAGTCTCAAAGAGAAGCAAGACTTTTACATGAAAAAAAATAAAAATTAAAGTCTCACATAAGGAAATGACTTTGGTTCAAAAAAATAGGAGAAAACAATGTTTTGTTTTACGACTTCCTTAGAAAGTCATAAAAAAATTAAAAATTACAAAATATAGAAGTCATAAATCCATATACAACTTCAAATTTCAAAGTCGTGTTTGTGAAATACAACTTACTCCAATTTGATTTTTTTTTTTCCTTTCAAAATCTACCCATTTTGGTTACCATGCAGGGTAAAAAAGCTCCTGAACATTACTTCTAAAAGATATAGCTCTTGCCTAATACATTGGCACTAGATTCAAGGGAATTAAACATATTTCTTTTGGACTCAAATATAAGTAAAAAAAAATTGATGTATGATGGTCTAAAATATAAGTAAATATAGCAAATCTTTTCTTATTTAATGATATCATCTCTAACATACCTTTCATTTAATTGAGACTCTATTTCCAATGATCCCTTTTTATTTATGATATCAAGTTCCAATGAAAGATAATTTAGAAAAAAAAATTATTTTTTAATTGAGATTTGTGAAATTAAATAATGTTAACTAGCTTTCTTAAATAATGTAAAATTAGTTATTTTTACTTATATATGACTCCAAGTTTTAAGAAGAAAAATAAAGAAATAAATTAAATAAAACTATGTTGTGGTGTAGTTTTCACAAAAGCTCCCTTTCCAAGCCATTTATAAGCAAATTCTTGATGTTGTTGATCCTTTTCGTGTTTGATGTTGTCGGTTCAGTTAGTTTCAAGTCTTACTTTATTATTTTTCATTTCGGTTGTACTGTACTACTTCCTGATCTCTTTTATAAGATTTAATTAACTAATTTACACTACCTCAATTCCTTTTTAAAAGTTGTTTAAAGTTTTTATATACAAACTAAGAAATGTAATAAATTTTCTTGTTTTTCATAAAATAGATTTTAAGTTTTCTATTATTTCTTTTCTCATTTCTATTCCATAACAAATGCCTATTAGTTATAAATGTGTATATTAATTAAAATTAGGTGAGAAATAAGAGTATAATTGACAAAAAAAATAATTAATGTTATCTTGAACTTTAAAAATGATAATCAACAAATAAAAAGGAATAGAGGGAGTAAGAATTAAAAAATTAGTTAATTTAGTTAGTAATATTAAATTTGTTTTTCCATTCTTGCCTATACATTAGCCGGATTTGACAATTGTCTTATTATAATCATAACTAACATTTTAATTCTTACAAATAATCAGATATATGTGTGTGTATATATAAAAATTAAAATTGTTTTATTATATTTTAATAAATTAAATTAGTATAAAAATATTATAATTTAATTTAATTTAAATTTGAATATAACAGTATAATTATAAAAATAATGTTTAAATACAATAGAATTTGTTAAAACTTAAAATAAAATAGGATTTAATTTAAATTTAAAGATATTAGGATACTCATAATAATAATAATAATTAATGTAATTTAATTTAAATTTAAAATACTTGTAATTTTTATAATTTAAAATAAAACATAATTTAATTTAAGTTTAAAGATAATAACAATAAATTCATAATAAAAATAATTTAAATTTAACTTTTTTTTTAAATCTCAAGTTAAATAACACTGTATTACATTGTTAGGTCAACACATTTGTCACATCAATATTTTCATTAAATATTAGATATCAAATTAACAAAGTGACGAAAATTGCATAAATGAAATAGTAGGAATCAATTTCGTTAAAAAAATAGGAAGACCACATTTGAATTTCAATGATAATTGGGAACTAAAAATTTTAAGTAAGAATATAAAAAGTTTAAACCGACCAACTCACAATTATTTTGTAGAAAGAATAAAATTTTAAATTCCTCATCGCATGAGAAAACATGTAAGAACGAGTCATAATTTTTTATAACTTTTTAAATTGCTTCTTTTAAAAAATGTAAAATAAATCATTTAAGATTACTTAATTTAGGTTTCCTTCTGATAAATGGGTCACGAGTACAATCACAAACTCAATTATGTTTCATAAGAATCTTTAAGGGTTTTTAATTTTTTATTATAAAATTGATAATGACTGTATACTTTTTTAATTAATGATTGGAATCTTTTAAATCTCATTGCAAAGAAGAGAAAACTTGTTAGACTTAATTGGTGCAATAAAAATATGAGAGACCACAATTATACAATTATAATACTTGAAAAACTAAAATTACAATTAAGCCTTTCATTTAATGTTGCCATTAATCATGTTCTTAGATGAATTGCTGCAGGAATTAGAGATATTAACAATACATATTTCTTCCTTAAATGGCTCTAAGCATCGAGAACAACTAATCCACCAATAAAATAGGCTCCTACCGTGTAATCAGAGTAGCACAATGGCAATGAGCACAAGTTTTAACTATTCTATACTTTATGTAGCATTAAAATAATTTACCTTAAAGTACTTTGATACGTTTGTTTATGGCTTAATTGTACATTTTGCCACGTAATTATTTTAATTATACATTTTGCCACCCAATTTTTAAATTTTTTTACATTTTGTCACTCAATTATTTTAGTTGCAAATTTTTTCATCAGGTTGACTATTTACGTGGCAAGTAAACTGCTGATTGTTATGTCAGCGGTCAACTAAGAGGGTGACAAAATGTGCGAAATTTTGAAAGTTAAATGGCAAAACATGCAACTAAAATAATTAGATGACAAAATGTAAGAAATTTTAAAAGTTAGATAACAAAATTTACAATTAAAATAATTGGGTCGCAATTAAGCCTTTGTTTATACTAAAAGTAATACGAAAATTCTTAAGTTTCAGAAGAGTAACAGAGGCCAGGAATGAAAAAAGAATACGAAAATACCTTGTAATTTACTGAGTTATGTATTGGAATAAATTATATTGCACTGGTGAATCACTAACCGTAACAGTTGTTGATGCCACCAATCAATCAATACCACTAACTGTGTAACACCAAATCATTAAAGTAATTGCTGCCTCGACCAATTTCTCTTCCTTTATAAGAATTGACTGAAATGGCGACGACGCCCTGATCTTGATAGAGACGCGACGAGCAAAGATGGCCGGCGAAGATGTGTACCCTGACACTTTGACAGTGCTCATAATATGAACATGAAGCAGCGCCAGCCATGGGTTCACATTCTGTTTTCACAAACTCACTGACTCACTGACATGAGCACTAAGCACCCAAGGGTTCATTCGAATTTTAGAAGGGAGTAAGTCCGGACCTAAACTATGGATTTAGTGTGTATTGTGAACTTTTGATTAATAAAAAGGGGTATTTATATAGAATGTAATTTACATATACAGTACAATCAAGATCTTGTGACGTGATAACAGAGTGAATTCCAGCGGGATGTATGTATAAAGAAAATTTACACGGAAAATATATATAAGTTAAACTCTTTTGTATAAAATTAATTAAGTTTAATTTCTATGAATTCTCAATATAAATTTTTTTATACTGTAAACTAATTAAAAATTATAGAAGATATAAATTTTAAAATAATTATTGTAAAAGTTAATAAACTTATCATACATGACAATTTGTAATTAAATAACAGTGTAAAATCTCTTTACATTATCTATGCTTGCACTGTTTTGCTCAAATTAATTTTATATTTCTATGTGTATAATATGATTTTGTGTTTCTCTCTGTCTCACTTAACCTGTCAAGTGTAATAGGTTTCTTCAAAGGTCATGATTTCTTTAATTAAACTTAAAAAAACAAAAAACTTAACTCCAATTTTTTAAATTATATTTAGGAGTTAGATTTTGAAAGAATTTTTCTTATTTTTAATAGATCTTTTCGAGTTTGATAATTTTTTAAAATAAAAAATAAGAATTAAATATATATACTTAATGTTCTAATATTTTATTTATTTTATAATTCTCTTGATTAAAGAATTAAAAAAAAAAAGTTACCCTTACTTTCCTTCTTCCCTAAACTTACACTGCAAAATATATCCTTAAGTAACCGGATTAAGTCATGGTTTTTTGACAAGTTGTGTATTCTATTATTATTCTTATCCGCAACTACATCTTAGCACATTTTTCAAGAAATTTTATGCTATTTAAATAAAGCTTGAAGTCTCTTTAGACAAATAATGGTGTTTAGCTATCTATAGCTAATAGAATGAGGCATTTGACCAACAACATTCTTTTCATAGTTAGATAATGACATTTAAGTTCTCTGCAAAAATGTTTAATTTCAATCGATTAACAGTACAACCACTTTAACAATTTAAGGATAATTCATAATTTGTGGATAGTTCACACTCTAATCAGAGATGTAACTATTCATAGTCTTCGGAAACTGTTGGAGGGTGATTGCATCTTCAAACAATTTTTTCCTATGCATAATTTTTAATTTTTAATCTAGAGTTTCCCGAATAGATAAAATATATACATTTGTTTTTTCAAAAATTTAATGTATACCCGTATGAGTGTATGCATAACATTCACTAAAACGTGTTTTTGGTTTCGATAAGCCTACATAGCCCATGTAAATAAATAAAAGAAGTTGTTAAATACGTTCTCATTTTTTATTTTTTATGTAAAATTATATAAATAACTTTATTTCTTTCTCTATTTTTTAAATATTACTCCTCAATTGTCTTGTTTTATCGCATAGTTCAATCAAGACATGAAATAAGAACTTAGAGCAATCTATGATTCACATGGTACATGCCATCACATGGATATAAAAAGAAAAAGGAAGAAAAACAAAATTTCAAGCTGACCCACACAACCCCATACAAGCCACGTTTTCAACCGTTATTTACTGTTCATCGTCTTCCCCAATTGGAACATCATGGTCCAACAATTTTTTAGACTTCTTCCCTCTCCAATTTTGTTCCTTCATTCAAGAATGTATTACACATGGTAATAATTAATCACACACACATGCCCCCACCCTGAACAAAGGTTATTAAGCTAACAAAAAAAAAAAAAATTCTCACTCTCACCTAACGCCAACTGTGAATAACTAATTTTATCCAGGTATATTTTTGGTAATTAAAAAAAATCAGAAAATAGAAGAAAAAATTAAAAAGAAAATAGCAGAAGATGGTCACTTTTAGTGGTTGGTTAATGGTTACCTAAAAAATAAGAAATTGTGGAGTGACTCAGTCAAAAGAGATAAGTCAGTTGCTAATAGATATCAATTAGTTTTGCTATTTACACAAAAAGAACTCACTTTCGAAATAGGCTCTAAAAAAAAAACAAAAAAAGCACGGGAAAAAGGCTCTCAAAAGTTAAAGACTAAAGAGGCAACACGCTCAAGCCACAGCACATTTGAAGGCAAGCGGATTCATTAGAAGGCTTTTGTCTTCTTTCATCAATTTTCTTTAATCTTATTGTACAGATTTGTATTCATCATCAACGAATTACACAGGGCACGTTGCTCTTTCTCTCTTAGTTTCTTGAGTTCAATATATACTTCTGTAAAGTTTGCATATCCTATCTATCATTTCATTTTAGATTGGGCACATAACATCATTGTCAACTTTTTCTTTTCACCATTTCATTTATTTTGTTTCCATTCTTTGCTTCTTCTTTTTTTCCATTTTTATTTATTTTGTTCTTAGCTTCTTCTTCTTTTTTTTTAAATAGTAAATGCGGATTTTCTAAAAAAAAATAATTAATAGAGATGTATATCACATTCGGTGATAAATATATAGGGTTTGGCATTTTTTTTTTCCGTTTTCTTCTGTTTGTTATTCTTTTATTGACTAATTTGTGTTTAATGATTAAGGCTTTTTGTAGAGATAATTTACTTCGTTTGCAATATTTTTTACTTTATTCCTATGTTTGTGATGTATATTGGACTGTGCGCATTTGATTGTATCAAGTTTCAATTAACTATAGTATGGAATACCTTTTTTTAAAATTCCTTTTTTTCAAAAGGGGAAAATAATTTTAATATTCACGATGTTGATTGAGTAGTAATCTAGTAGAGACTACCTTCAATGTCCTGTGAATCATGGGGTTCACGAAAATCATAAACTTTGTTTCAATTATAGATTAAAAAGGTTTTTTTTTCAATAAAATGTTTTTTTTTTTAAATTAAAATAAAATTTATTCAATTTTGCAACAATCAATAACTTTAATTGAATAGTATATACTATCTTTAACGTTATTTGGATCGTAAAGATTTAATGACTAGCAATTTGCTAACTTGAACCCTTGTTTGAAGATAATTTTAAAAATAAATACAAAAATATTCTTTTCAATTAAAAAACAATCTTTTCAAAAAAAAAAAAGTCCTTTGTGAATTGTAAACTTTTTCCTTTTTCATAAATAAAAAAAAATTCAGTTTTTTTTACCATAAAGATAAAGATAAAAATATAAAAAAAAACTTTCAAAAAAAGTATCTTTTCAAATTTTAGTTTAAAGTTCTCTTTTCTTTAAAATCAAAATTCTTCTTAAAAATACAAAAATAAAAATAAAAATAAAAAATCTCACAAAAAAATATTTGTTCTTGTTTTTTATTGGTGTGAAATAAATATTTACAAAGTTACATAGTTTTACACAATTAATTAGAAGTATCATTTTTAACCGGCGTTGTATGTTGTGAATACCTTCCCTATACGTAATCAACTCTTGAACCTAATTCTATTTTCAAAGAGCTTTTTTTTTTTAAGGGTTTTCTAATGTTTTTTCCTTAAAATAAAACATTGGTAACGTCAAAATATTTTTGTGTCATTTCTGTCATGACCTAAGTTACAACACCAACCAACGAGAAAAGACAAAGAGAGCAACCTAG
Organism: Spatholobus suberectus; assembly: GCA_004329165.1. Classification (NCBI taxonomy): domain Eukaryota; kingdom Viridiplantae; phylum Streptophyta; class Magnoliopsida; order Fabales; family Fabaceae; genus Spatholobus; species Spatholobus suberectus. The sequence continues at coordinate 26,534,363 of CM014732.1, read as the reverse complement.
CACAGTGCATGTTTGGTAACATGGTGAGTTGCACTCACAAGATTTTTTGAAGCAACAAATAGTTGCTTTTTTGTTGATTTTACCATGGCTTTAGTCTCACCATGGTTTTCTACCACCCATCCAAACACACTAACAATTGCAAAGAGAAATAAAATCAACTGAAAAGATATACAAGAGGAGGAGAGTACAGTGAAACTACAAATGAAAAAGTATGGTGAAATCAAATGGGAGAGTGTGGTGAAACAGAACGAGTAAAAAATGATGTTTGAAAAAAAGAGAAAAAAAATAAGATTATTTAAATTTTACATAAAAAATAGAAAAAAAATAGACATATTTAGAAAATAGGAGAGTGAAACAGCAAAAGTCATAAAACAAACACGTTGACCCAATATTATTAAGCCCATTTATCAGCCACTTGACTATAGTCTAATGTTTCCCATGATTCGAGAACCTTTCTCCCATGTAAGCGTGAAATATGGGATTATGGACAGTTGAACACAATACGTTAATAATAGACACCGCAAATCAAGGGGTTCACCTAAGTGGCACCTCCTACGCACCTTCACATGCAAGACACCACCTTGGCTCAAAGAGCTTGATAAGTAAGTCTAATAGTGATATTTAGCAGGAAAAATAATAGTAAAGTCACCGAAAAAATTAATTTATCCACTTTAACTGACATATTCTCTATGATTCCATAGTGGTGCTTAATGGATTTGTCAGTTAGTTATAGGACCATATTGGTACTTGACTTCCTTTCCACTATACTTTTTGAACAAAGAAAAAGACATTACATTTACATTAGTTCCTAAGTCACACAAACACTTGTTCACTATTTTCTTCCCTATAGTATAGGGAATTGTGATGTTCTTAGGGTCCTTCAATTTTATGGGCAGTAACCTTTACAAAACAGAATTACACTTTTCAATAAGTGCATTGGCTCATCCCTCATCTTCAATCTATAAGGCAATGGTAATATGATATTGGATGCGGGTGATTTTTCTTATTCTAGAGCAACACGTAACTCCTTAACTTTTGACTCCACTTCATTCTCTTTTTCCTCAGGTGGTGGCTTAATTACCTCCATACTCTTTGTTACTACAACATTGCAGTATTCATTACTCTTAGGAGGTATCTATGATATTTGTTTGGCAAGTTGCCCACTTGAGTTTCTAGAATTTTGATGTACACATCTTGATTTTTGAAATTGGGTTTAGCCTTTTCCATGACATATGTGGTATTTTAGATAAAAGTGGAGGTGTGTACAGTCAACTTTTCTAATGTCACTTCCTATGCAGGCTTCTCCTCAATAAGTGGGTGGAATAAGATGCTCCTTTTTTGGGTTGTCTTTCTAACTGTGCACCATTATTGTTCCTAACCTAAAGGATTACTAGGTTAGTTTGCATCTTAGAGCACATCTATAAAGTAAATTCTCATTTATTAAATAGATCAAAAGTTTGTTTAAGGGTGATCAAGTTTTAAGAAGCATCAGGGAAAGATAATATAAACACAAAAAGAAGAAAATCAAACTTTTGTAAGAAATCTCAATTTAGAGATACATAGGTTACATAGAAATTCACCTAACCCCAACAAAGAAAATTTTAACTAGACATAGAAAAATAGAAAATAACAAGAAATGAGGAAGATAGAAAAGAGAAGTCCATAGACACTTGAAGAGATGTGAGATTTTACCCTAATTGTTTTCCTATTGCCTATAGAGCTCTTAGAGAGAGGAGGGAAGAACTCTAAACGGTGGCTGTAAAACAAGAGATTTGAGAAATAACCTCCCTCTCTTTAAAGAGAAAGGCCCAAGACTTTTAAAGACTCTCTTTTAGGCTATTCTTTTAGTTTTTTTTTATTCATTGAGCTATAATTTTCTTTCTTACTTACTTAAAAATATAAAACCATAAAAATATAAGAAAATAAATAAAAATTTTAATTAAAATTCAAAAAATAGAGTAGATAACATCTTTCATTCTAATATTTTAAAACTCATTTATTTGAAGACAAAACGAGTTAAAATTTTAAAATAAGCAGCTTAAAAGTTCCTATAAAAATAATAGAAAAATTAGATAATAAAAGAAATTATCAAGTATATATTGGAAAACATGATTCATAAAAATAAGCATTTTATATAAAAACTAATTTCAATTTATATGTATATAATATGATTATGAATTTCTCTCTCTCTAAATCGTCAAGTTTAATAGGTTTCTTCAAAGGTCCTAATTTCTTTAATTAAACATTTTCTTTTATGAAAAAGTTTAAGTCTAGTCTTTTAAAATACATTTAGAAGTTAATTTTTGGAAAAAAATAATAAAATATTTTTATTTTCAATAAATATTTTCTAGTTTGATAATCTTTTAAAATAAAAAATAATAATTCAATATATACTTAATATTCTAGCATTTCATTTATTTTTCTAAATATTATATAATTCTCTTTAAAAAATATAAAAATAATCCCTACTTTCCTTCTTCTCTAAACCTACACTACAAAACATGTCCTTAAATAACGGCATTTAAAGCTAGCAAAAAGGCCTCAACCCAATGGGTCGGCTCGCTCAACCCAGAAAAAAGGCTAGGCTGGGCTCAAAAAAAGGTAGCCCAAAAGAAATTGGGTTGTTTGGCTTGGCAGGCCAATTGGGCTTGTACCAAGTTAGCCCGATAGGCCTCGGGCTGGCCTAGTACATATATATATATATATATATATATATATATATATATATATATATTAAAAAACAAAGGGTCAAAGGAGCTAGTGATACACACGAAAATGACAAAACCAGTGTAATGTAACACCACACCACAGTTACTACACGAAATACAAACAAACAACATTTAAAAAAACATAGTTTATTGATATTGTAAAAAAATTTCCCTTAAAGATATATTTTTAATGAGACTATTGAGTAATTTAGTAAATTATATATGAATAAAAATATTCGTTTATGCTAGAAAGTATGTAGAATTTAATTTTAAATATTTAATATCATTTAAATAATTTAATTTTATATAATTTTTGGCAAAAGATAATAATTAAAATAGATAACAACATTAATTAGTCTGTAAAAAAATTTAAGCTAAATTGGCCCGGTGACCCATATAAGACTGAGCCGGGCCACAAAAAAAAAAACCTAAACACAAACGAGACCAGTAGAGAACAACAGCCCGAGAGGCAAGCCGACCTACCCAATTTGACAGCTCTAACCGCATTAAGTCATGACTTTTTGACAAGTTGTCTTTGTACTTATCCGCAATCACATTTTAGCATTCTTTTCAACGAAATTTTATGCTATTTAAATAAAATTTGAAGTCTGATCTTTAGACAAATAATGGTGATAGGCTATCTATAGACTATAGCTTAGAATGAGGCATTTGACCAACAACATTCTTTTCATAGTTAGATAATGACATTTAAGTTCTATGTAAAAATGTTTGATTGTAATCGAATTAACAGTACAGCCACTTTAACAATTAAAGGATAGTTCATAATTTCTGGATAGCTCACGCTCTAAGGTGTGTTTGGTAAGAGGGAAATAAGATGGGAGTTGTTTGAAAAGAGAGAAGTAAGAAGAAATTTTTAAAAAATTAAATAGGGTTTACGTACAGTAATTTCTACTCTGATATGGGAAAAAAAGGGAAGAAATGAGTACTGTTCACTCTCCTTCCCCTAATTGATTTTCTATGCCCCTGCCTCCGGCCCCACCTCTTTTGTATAATAATGATAATAATAATAATAAATTAAATATTATCAATAATAATAAAAATAAATAATAATAATAATAATAATAGTTAATTTTTTTTTCAAAAATTAACTTTCTTTTCATTTTCTTTTATTTCTTTTTAATCAAACAACTTTATTTCTACTTTATTTCTCACATATTTCTCTTCTCTTCTCTTCCCTTCCTTTTCATCTATTTCTTTCCTCTTTACCAAATACACCCTAATCGGAGATGTAACCACTAATTATTTTTTTTATACAACTTTTTGATTATAGAGTTTCTTCAATAGATAAAATATAATCATTTTTTTTAATTTATAACGTATGCCCCGTATTAGTGCGTGCATAACATTCATTGAAAAGTTTTTAATTTCACCCAGATTCTAGTAAATATTAAGGGAAAATGGATATACTTTACCTAAAATGGATTTTACCTATTTTTGAAATTTAAAACTTAAGTTTAATCCATTTATCTTACATAAGTAGTTTAATATTTTTAAAAGTTTGACTTGATTTAAAAAATTAAATTTAATTAGAATACATTAATGGTGTAAAAGTTTTTGAAATTGTTATTCAAGTACAAATTGTCATGTATGATAAGATAGTTAAATTTTATAATAACTACTTTAAAGTCATATGATGATTTCTGATAGATTAGTAGTGTAAATTTTTTTACACTAATAGCACATAAAAATTAAAGTCTTAAAAATTTATTTTGTAATAAGCTTTTTATATAAATTAAAAAACCTATTTCTAAATGAGTCTAATGATCATGCATTGACAGTGTAAAGTAATTTTACATTGTCATCCAATCACAAACCATCATTTATTGTAAGTTTGTTGACTTTTATAATAAATACTTTAAAAGTCATATTAATGGTGATTTCTGATTGGATGGCAGTGTAAAACATTTTACACTGCCAGTGCATGACCATTAAACTCTTTCTAAATAGGTTAAAGAGCATACTTTTTTAATTAAACTAACAAATATATATTTTCAAAATAAGACAGTAAAAATTCAATACTACTACAATCGTAATAACAACCAGTGGTACAAAAAAGGCTTTTATCAGTAGAAATTTACAACAGTTTTAGGAAAGTCGATATAATATATGAGGCAATGACATTTTTTGTAATATTGGAATGAACATCTTATATCGGTTGTTTTAGAATTGATTTAGAAAATACTTTTTACATTGACTATACTAAGAACCGATGTAGAAAATACTTTGTAGATTGGTTCGTCGTATACAATTAATCTAAAAAGTCTTGTCAATAATTTAAAAGGTTGCAAGGACACCCATATTATACATGATTCTTAGTACAATCGATCTAGAAAATACATTATAAGTTTTTGATTTCAGTAGTGTGTTCATATTTTTGTTTTCACTCCAATTTTCAAACTTTTGTTCTTTGGTTCCAAGATGCTTCTAGAAAAAATAATTAAACTGACGTACCTCTCGATCTGCCTCTTATATATGTATGATTTTAGTCTATGTTTTCTCATTACACATCTCCCGTTTTTTGTAGTTCTTAATGTGTGTATTCTTTATTGGTTTGTTCATCTTACGAGTATTAATGATTTGTGTTATCCCACTAACCAGACCTAGCCTGAAGAGACTTTTGATGAGTTTGGGTTTAAGATATTAGACCTGATGCATTTTGTGGATGGATTCGGGATATGTTAAAATAAAGGACGAATTTGTAGCTCATAAATATTTTGATAATAACAAACAGTTAAAAGTGTGTGAATTCACTTTAACGTCTAATCTCGCGCTTACATTATCGTCTGATCTCTAGTTCGCAGTATATCGTCTGACGATGTTTTTAAAATTAAATGTCATCTTATCTTTATATGTATAACCTATGTAACTAACAAAGCTTACAGACAATGTCTATGCTCTAAAAAGATCTGCATATCAATCAGAGCGCAAAGCTACCTCAATATGTATAAAGCCTATATACCTACTCTCGAGGAAAGTTAGCGAAAAAGAAGGAATATGTGTGCGATTGACAGAACGGGAAAGCGGACATGACAATTGCTAAAAGATTGAGTACAATAATAGAAAAGATAAGCAGACTGTTTTATCTTATCATATGACAAGTTGGTAAAAAGCATTAAATGCAATAATTAATGCTCCAACGACTCTCTTCATCAGACGAAAGCCGTCTCCTACAAAATACTCAACAGATACTTTTGGAGAAGCCTATAAATAGAAGAAAAGACCTCCTTCAAGCTGTTGTTAAAAAATTTACAAGTGTTGTTGATATATTTGCTGTTAACGACCCTCTTCATCAGATGAAAGCCGTCTCCTACAAAATACTCAACAGATACTTTTGGAGAAGCCTATAAATAGAAGAAAAGACCTCCTTCAAGCTGTTGTTAAAAAATTTACAAGTGTTGTTGATATATTTGCTGTTGAATCAAAATACTCATAACTGCTTTGATAAAACAAAAAGCCTTTGCAAAAACAGTTTTGAATATCTGTAGTTGAATTTCATTGTTTATTCGTCTGATAAGATGTTAAACTCAGTGAGGTAAACTCACACAAATCTCTTTGTTTACGAGATTGGTTGAAGCTTGAAGAGGCTTTGTTTCAAAGAATACTTGGGTGTTTGCTTGGAGAGGCAAGTGAAAGACTAATTGGGTTTGAGCTTGAAGAGGTTTGTGGAAAGAATACTTGTAACATGTAAAGTTAGTGGAACTTGGTTGTTGCCAAGAACTAGACGTAGTCTCTAGGGTGAGACAAACCAGTATAAAATATGTGTGCCCTTTTATTTGTTCTTTCTTCTTTCGTCTACTTTCTTTAAAACATTTTGAAAATCTTTCTGATCCAGTTTTATTTATTAAGCTCCTTCAAAAAAGTCCAAAGGATTGAGAAAATTGGCCTTAACACAATTCAACCCCCTTCTTGTGTTTAGTTTGTGCCTTACAAGATATACTTTCAGGTCATTGCAACCCAGTCCAATATCATATATTGTTTTAAACAAATATAATTTTTTAAACAAGTTTGTGTTAGTAATGCAACTTCTTGACTCAATAAACAATGCTTTGTCTAACATGATATTATATTTATTTTGATATTTTTTATCTTAAAATATATATTGCAAGATATACCTTAATTATAACTATATACTTCTTTAATTCTATGATCTAACTATATATATAATAAGATTAAAATATTATGCCAACAAGTTAGGTTGACCCAATCCTGTCTTATATGTTGTTGGGACATGTTCAGATTCAAATAATTGACCCTATCAAAATTTTGGTCAAGGTAGGGACATAGGTAAACTTGTCCTAACCCGTCCCACAAACACCTCTAGTTCATCTTTCATTCAAGCTCTAGCCTCATGAAGAAGAAGATGATATAACAACAACAACAACAACAACAACAACAATAATAATAAAGCCAAAATATAAGTAACATTAATAATAAGAAGAAGAAGAATTTTTATTTGGTAAATAAGGTAGAAAATAAGAGAGAAAGCAACAGGAGATATAAGTAACATTAAAAACAATAGTAGAAAAAATATCAATAACAAAGCCAAAACAATACCTTTCATCCATCATATATTAATTTAGGGTCCAAGTTTTTGATTTTTGGTTTTCAAATGCAATTTTAAAACAAAATGTGTTTGGTTAAAATGAAACTGAAATTCTTTTTAACTCAATTTCAATGCACTTTTACATTTATTTTCAATACCAAGAAAAAAAGATTTTTTTAATTTGGTTTTTAATTTTTAAAAAATACACATTACTACATTTGATAATGACCCTTTCCGCTACCACCACAATCGTCACCACCACCACCACTAACATTGGCACCACCATCACCACCAACAACATTGTCACCAACACCACCACCAACCACCACTATCACCGATACTGCCATAACTGTCATCGCTACCACCATCACTGTCATCGTCACCACTACCATTATCGCCATCATTGCCACCACCACACAAATATATTCTTAAACTAATTTTAATAAGAAATTTCAAAATGAATTTGTTTTGAAACAAAAAATTAAAAAAAGAACTAAAACTAATTTTTAAAAACTAAAAACTGGTTACATATACACATTTATGTCAGATGTTGTTTAATAGAGTACGAAAATTTAAAATTAAATCAAATTGAAATTAAATTTTTGTAATAATATTTGATTGAAAAAAATTATAGATAAAAAATGAAATCAAATACTCAATATAATAAAAGTCACATAATTTAATAAGAAACTAATAATTCTTAAAAATATTTCCGTTCATGAAAAATAATTTATATATATAATATAATAGTGGATAATTTATTATTTAAATTCAAATTTAAATATATCAATTCATTAATTTTTTTTTGTATAGTCTAAACTCTCACTTTTGTAATTAAATTATTTTAAAGTTTAATGGCTACGCACTATCAATGTAAGAAACTTTTACATTATTAACTAATCAAAAATCAACTTTTGTATGACTTTTAAGGTAATTATTATCAAAGTTAACCAACTTACTATACATGATGAGTTATGATTGAATAACGGTGTAAACTACTTTACATTATCGGTGCATAACCTATTTTTTCATCATTCTATTTTAAAAATTGTTATCCTAATTTATTAGTTCAACTTAAGTTGTAGGCCTTTGATGGGTTGCCTATCTTATTCCAAGTCTTAACACTAACAAATGTTATATACAAAAGACATTTGAAAGAATTTATGCTTTAACTTTATAAAAATAATTTAATTATAAGATTATTTAGCTTATTTTAATAATTTTTTAGTAAAATTTACTAAAATAAACGTTTTTAACTAACTTACCATAATAAATTTCATTTATGATATAAATTTTTATATGAGAAAAACTTATGTTCTTTGTCTAAATAGACACTAATTGCTACACTAATTTGGCTACGGCAAATTTCCGAAACAGGTTTACACCGAAAGACAAACACCTATAAGCAGATTTTTTACACGAAAATAATAAGTTACGGCTATACACTAAAATAAAGAAGCATTAAACTTTTATTTGGTAAGTAAAATAGAAAATAATATCTTTCATCCGTCAAGTTGATAAAATAAGAGAAAATAACAAGAGATATAAGTAACATTAAAGACAAATGGACAATAGTAAAACATATCGAAAACAAAACAAAACAAAAGCCAAAACAATATCTTTCAACTAATTTAGTTGTTAACTTAGTAGAGTCCTTGTACGTAACTTACTTTGATTTTTCCTGTCTATTAAATTAACTATCCCCTTTTCATTGATACCGTTTGCATATACACATTCCTGTCGATGTATTGCATTTGGTAAATGAATTGCTATTTGCTACATTGCACCCACAAAGAAAGCTTTTGCTGTTTATATATTTGTCTTTTGCTTAGACACAGATGGCGATTTGTTAAAATCAAGTGTTTTTGTGGGTTTTGTTAAAATGTTTCAATCAAAAAATAATTTAAGCTTGTTGGTTGTTAAAAGGGAAGTAATCATAATTCATTCAGACCCAAAATTTGTCATCCGATTTCTTACTCAATTCAACCTTTTTTTTTTCTTTTTCATTTATATTGGGGAAACAAAATTGGAAGGAAATATTTCCAGGAAAATGTGTACAGGAAACAACTCTACTACACTCCTATAGAGCCTATATTAACCAACACTGAAGTTAATTTTTTTTTTTTTAAGAAAAAAAGTTATATGAGAATTACATTTTGAAATTCAAGAAAATTATTTGCCAATGATTTATGATCATACCACAGTGGCTATGCCACTGTACCTTGGTCTTGTTCTGTCAGTCTCAGGTGAAAGCCCCTGTTCCATGGTCTTCCTCTTGTTATTATTGGCTTGTTGTAGTGATTGTTGCTGTTGTTCTATAGTTGTTTGTGAATGTGACTCTGACTCTGGCTGAGGATCTTGGGATTTTGGTGCTTGTTGTGGCTGTTGCTGTTGAACTTCTGAGTTTTCAAGCTTTTCTGCTGTTCCTTGCTTTTGATCTTTCAACTTGGTCTTCTTCATATGGGGTTTAAGCTTATTCAAATCTGACAGCCTCACAGGCTTCAAGAAAAATTCCTCTGCTCCTTCCTCCAAGCATCTGTTGCAGTTTGACATATTCATCAGAATTTCACTTCCAAAAAAAAAATGTTCATAGGGAATAATAGATAATAATAAAAAAGTACTGAAATATTTCTCCTCCTTACCTGCTAATCCTTGAAGGCACATTTTCAGATGACATAATCACCACTGGTATGTTTCTCAAAGATGAAGATTCCTGAAATATCAGAGAGAATCCTGTAAATTTTTGAGCATGTTGGTTCCAGGTGAAATAAGTGAGCACAAAATTTTCATAGATTCTCAAAACGATTCTTCACTCAAATCAAATCCAGCAACTAAAGTAGGACCTTTTGGAAAAGAAAATCTTTCCATCACATATTGAACCTGATTTGTTTTGGGTGGAAAACCAAAAAGCAGATAGCAAAATTATTCCAGGAGATTACACTTGATATTTTGTGGTGAGTAATGAAACTAGTCCAACTTGACAACTTTAAGCAACATCAAATTAGAATGAATGCACACTTTCAAGATGGAAAGTGTTCACATGGGCCTTTGTTTGTGAAAAGGAAAAACAATCTTAGCCACAAAAACTGAGAAGAAAAGTGGAGAATAAAATGGTTAAAAAGAGAGATGAGACAGGAATAGAAACCCAAGCAAGCATACCTTGATTTTCTTAAGCAAGTCATAGCCTGTCATGCCAGGCATACAGTAATCTGTTATAACAAGATTCACCTCCACCTCCTATAAAGACAAAAATCCAAACAATTTCAGAGTCCCAGAAAAAGAAACTGATCTGTGGCTCTAAAAAATACAGCAACAAGTTGATTAAAATTTAAAACACCTTTATGCATTCTAACCTGAAAAAAAAAAAAAAAAAAAACACCATACCTGATGATTGTTGGGAGAAACAGACGGTGTACTTGGGTTGCTCTCATCATTCTCACGCAACCCCAGAAACTCTAAAGCCTTGCTACCAGAGTCAACTGTAGTAACTGCCATTGAGAAAACATGGTTCCTTCTTATCAGACAACATAGTAATTAACAAAGGAAAAAAAATCAATTTTTTTCCTCAGATTTGGGTCTCTTTGGCCTAAAAGAGAGTACCTTGATAGGAAGAGGTTCTGAGTAGCCTCTCAATGAGCTTCCTATCTATGAGGCTGTCATCGACAGCCAAGACATGAAACTGTGACTCTGCAGCCATCCCCATTTGCCCCAATAACTCAAAAGTTGAAAGGTGAAAAAGGATTGAAGATGAAGTGAAGAAGAAACAAGGAATTGGGAAAAGGGTGGTTGGCAAAAGAATTGCCTTTTGGTATGTTTTTGGTTTCTCTATGGGAGGGAGATGAGAATGGAAGAGGGAGAGCTTTGTATTGAAATAAGACCCACCAAAATCCCCATCCCACAAAGCAAGATCCGACCAGATTTCATCACAAATCTTGCAAATTTTCCAAGTTGATATTGAATTACCGGGCAAGCAATGCGAAATTATAAGATAAAGACTAGAAACAAATAATTAATGAATAAAATAAAGAAATAAATCTTAGTGAATATTTTTTAGGTTGTTGAGGGTTGAGAGAGGAGGTGACCTTTATTTATATAATCTATTGCAATGTGATGTACCATAGAGAGAGTGAGAGAAAATGGGGTTGTGAAATTGGAAAGTAGGATGAAGGCAAAAGAGGAAAGGGAATGTGAGAGAAAAGAAAGTAGAGAGAGAAGGGTGTGAGTGGGGCCCATAAAAATCCCTTCAAGAGATACAGGTGAGGTCAGCAATGCTGTCTTTTTTTTTTCCCCTGGGTGTGAAATCATGTGGCGCTTACCATATCTCGGGCAGGTGGGGGAGAGTGGTGGCAAAGAGAGGCCAATTTCTTTTGATTCCCTTTTAAGATTTGCTTCCCATGCCCATCCATCTTTGTCCTTCTAATTCATGCATCCTAACCATCTTTCATGTCATGCACATCCATCCACTTATCCTCCTCCTTCGTCACCACTTACCCAACCAATTCTTTTTGTTCAAAACCACAAAAATAAATAAATAAATAAATAGTAACTTATGGCCTCTTATTTTTTCTTTTTTCATGTATAATGATTATACTAAATTTGAAATTTATAATCTTGTGTATACTATTTCAACTTTTTCCTACCCTTTTAACTTATAGTATCTTTAATTAGGAAGAAAGAAAAAATATATTTTCTTTTATTTAGTTAAAAAGAAGTAAAAGAAAAAAAAATGATTTTTAAAGATAAAAATAAAATTTTTTCCTTTTTATTTTTTCAATTTAAATTTCAAAAAGAATTATTTCTTTATTTTCCTTCGCTTACATCAAACGTACCCTTAAGATCAGTTTATATCATTATTTTTTAAATTCTTCTTCATGAGAACTTTGATTATAGAATTTTGTATATGTGATTTATGTAGCTAAAATACTTACAAATTTTAAAGCAAACAATGATTTACTCCACATTCTTTTGAATGTGAGTGGAAGATGGTAATGAAAGGACTTCTATAAATCATTAGCTGAATTCAGTAGAAATAAATTTGCCACATATTTTAGTGTGTATTTAATTTTTCGTTTACATGCGTTTCAACGGATGCAAAAGGAGAAATATGTCTCTTAATATCCTTGAAGAGACATACTTGGTTAAGACTGTTAACAAAAAGACAAACATATACTCAGAAATACAAAATTATGAATAAAACAGTAAATATGTTAATTTTTTTAATCTAAAAGCAATATATGTATTTTTTTTTTCCTTCTAAACCTTTTGTAGTAGTTTCAACTGTTATTATATTAATATTAATAAGTTAAAGGATGTGGAGATTTAACCTCAGAAATTAATTTCTTACATAACGAGTGAGAGAATATTTTAAAAAATAAAAATATCTAAAGACCCTAATAAAAGAACACTAACACGTGAATGACGATTATTTTTCTAAACTTTAAATAAAAAGTTATAATATTCACATAGACTTTTCTTACCTAAAAATATTCACATATTATCATAATCTCTCTCTTCGTTTTTCTTTGAATTATCAACTATACAATCCACATTTATTTTTCTGGGTCATTGATTTTATTTTTTGGCTTGCCAAACTAAAATAGATATCCTACCATTTCTTCAAATATGGCCATGATTGAAAACGCGCATTACGCTATCCTTGATATGAGAAATTATCTAGAATTACATTGACTCTCTAGAAGTGAAAAATTAACTATATTATTGGGTATACGTGTATCTGTTATATCGAATATGTTATATGATTAGTTTCAATATGTGTACAGAATGTTGTATTTTTTATTTCTTTTCTGCTATGAAATAGATGGTATGGACCTATTGATGTTTAAGGGAGAAAAAACGGGGCACATGCCAGAAAACGATAAAGTGAAAAGGCACTAACTAGTGGGCCAATTCACCTAAATCTTCTAATGTCTTCTCCCTCTTTTCTCCCATTCATTATGGCCACGCTTCACGACCAAGACCAAGACTATGAAATTTTGTTTTTCTTTTATATCATTCATGTCATTTTTTCAATTTAGGAGTCAAATGTTCATACCAATTTATGAAATTTTACATGAAAGCATGATGGAATGTTCATCATTGATCATTCTGGCTCTTAACTTATTGCTCATTGTCCATGCTTGTTATTTTGTCGAAAGATCCAAGAAAGTTAGATACATATTAAGGACGGAAATGATTTACATACAAGAAAATAATTCTGTCGCAAATCCGCTACGTGGAAAACATAAATCTTTATTCATTATATAGATCAAGATTGACTTTATCTTTTATTTTCTTGTCAGATCTTATAGGCATTTTTCCTTAGAGATCAATCTTATTCAAATTTGAACCATTTATCTTGTATTGATGTTAATTATTAGTGATTTTTTTTTTTTCATTTATAAAACTCAAACATAAGACATTATTTAAAGTAAATTAGATAAGTACTACCTAAGTCAATCACTTTTATTTATAAATTGTCTTATAAGTTAACTATATCCAATCCGATAATGTGTTATAAATTTGCTTAATTTATAAGAAAATTTCATAATTACATCTACCTTTGCCCTTGGAATTCTTTAACTAGGTTATACAACAAATATCCTTTTTTTTTTTTGTGAAAATAGCAAAACTTTTACTAAATGTATTGTTGGATAAATAATGTAACTTAATGAAAATTAATTTAAGTCATTTTTTTTTCAAAAAAAGTGACTTGTTATTATTGATAGATATGTCAACTTTTTGTTTCATATGTAAACTATGTTAATATATTTCTTTTTTATATTGCAATTATGCTTTATCAAATAAATAGAAAGTAAAAGGATACAAAATAAAATATGAATTGAAGAGTATTTCAACCAAAAGCCATAATAAAGCACGTTTTATTTTTTATATTCTCATATTTTTGTTTCACCAAGAATGTATATATATAAAGAGACGAATTTTGTGTAAGTTTTGGTATTGTTATTTTGAGTAAATAGTATATGTACATGTAAAAACTTCTTATCTAATCACAAATTTATACTATGGTAAGTTTATTAATTTTCATAATTATTACTTTAAAATTTATATCTATTATAACTTCTGATTAGTTGATAATATAAACAAAAAAAAAATTAATCTACTAATAAGCTAAGCGCACTCTTAGTGGATATAAAATCTTTTGCCATACAAGAAAATTAAGGGTGTGTTTGGTTTAGGAGAAAAAGTAAAAGAAATGAAAAGAGAAAGAAAGAAAATAGGTAAAAAGTGAAATAATTTTTTAAGTTGTTTGACAAAAGATAAAATGAAAGGAAATAAAGATCAAATTTTTCTTTTCTCTCATTTGATTGTGTAGAAAGTGAAAAGAAAAAATAATATAAAATAACCTAAATATCCTAAAAAAAATGAGATATAATAAAAATAAGGATAGTTTTGTAATTGTATAAAAAAGAAGCATGTTTTACTCTTTTTCCGTCCGTTCTGGGAAGAAAGACTGACTACTATGGGGCTCATATTTTATCTTCCCTTCCTTCCTCTGTTTTTTTCGAGAGAAGAATTATTTGAGTGTTTTCTTTGCTTCTCAATCTGTTCAGTCCACTTTCAATAGCTCCAAAAGTAAGCGAAGGATTCATCATTTAAATTTTTGGAGGTATTTACTTCATAGTATTTTTAACCTATATGACGTATGTTTATAGTTCACTTCTTTCCATTTTCTTATTGAAAATTAAGATTATACTAATAGAAATTAATTTCGTTAATATAATATTTATTTAATAAAAATCAAATCTTTAATATAAATATTATGAGTCAATATTAATGATATATTACTAATATATGATATATTAATAATATATAATATCAATTTTCTATATTCATTAAATTGTTCGTTAGTACAATATATTATTTTGGTAATAAAATTTGCAATATTTATATTAAGAGTTTAATGGTCATTCACTGTCAGTGTAAAAAGTTTTACACTATTATCCAATCACAAATCACCATTAATATGACTTTTAAAGTACTTATTATAAAAGTCAACAAACTTATAATAAATGGTGACTTGTGATTGAATGATAGTATAAAACTATTTTACACTGTCAGTGCATGACCATTAAACTCTTTATACTAATAGTTTAACTTTTATTAAATAAGTATTATATTAATAAAGACTATTTTAATATCAAATTATAAATATATATCAATTTTTTGCACCGCGTATGTGTGAGACATGTAACATGGTGTGAAGTTTCATTTTGAAAAATGTATATGGATTGGAGTATATTTCTTTAATATGCACTCACTGCTATAAATCCAATAGCAAGATTAATAAAATCACACCTAATGATTCGTTTTACAGTAACTTAAGGGTGACACATATGTGGTGAAATCATGATAATGACTGCATATCGTCATATTCAGTCCTCGATTCAAAATTGCATGTGAATACATATAAGAAAATAAGAAGGAAAAACTTTTCGTTTCTTTATTTGTTTAGATAGCCGAAGCAATGCATTGGGTACCGTTTTCAAATGGAATTGGATATATAATTGTTTTGTAATTAAAATTGAATCGGTCTTCCATGTTTTTAATTATCCTATTTAATGTGCACATTAGAATTTTAATTTTAATTATGAATCTAATTTCAAAAAATAAAAAATATTTAGTTTATATTATATCTAGTTATTAGCTTAGACTTTAGAGATAAATCATAACTAATTAGTATAAATTAATTTTATATTTTATTGTTTCCTATCTTTATTGCTTTCATATTCCATAAAACATTATCATTTGTCTATTATTATTATGACAATTTCTTGATGACATTTAATCATTGTTGCCTTCAGTGTTTTTAACTTGACCACTGTTATTAGTGACGTCTTCTAGTTTTTAATTTAATTCAGAATTCTATTTTTAACATGATAGAATTAAAATTCTAATTTGTAAATATAATTGCATCATGCAAACTCACTCTACAAACTTTACTTATCGGCCGGCGGATTTAACCTTTTGCCTGTGTTTGGTGGCACTAAAATGGACAAGAAGAGTGGAGAGAAATACACTTTATTTTGAAAAAAAATTCAGTTTGGTTGAGGGAAAATACAGTAAAGAAGTTTAAAAAATTAGTGGGTCTCACTAGTTACTTTTACTTTATTTTCTACCTATTTCTAGTCACATACTTTTCTCTTTTTTATTTCTTATTTATTTTTCTTCAATCAAACACCTTTATTTTTATTTTATTTCTCATATGTTTTTATTTTTTTATTTTTATTTTTATCTACCCTATTTCTCATCTTTTTTTTTTTCTTTTCTACCAAATGGATCCTTTGAGTATTAGACAGGAAAGAGATATTTTAGCAAGTTTAATTCAGTTTTATTTTTTTTAAAAAAGTAATCGTTTAATTTTTTAAAATAAATTAAAAATAAGAAATTATTTTTCTAAAGTAAACTAAACTGAACATAAATTAAATTAAGTTTTGATTATTAAAAATTGAACCATGGATAGTTGATAATGAAGACCAAAGGTCAACGCTTATAAAATCTATAATTATTAAGTTAAACCTAGCCATACGCAAGCTTCGATCAGCACCTATTGGGAAAAAGAAGAGGTGGGGGTCCTCCTTTCCGTTCAAGCTAGAGCCATAGAAACATCTTCACATGCACTATTCGATGGAATAGGGGACCAAAACTTTGAAGTTTTGCTCAGCACTTGCTGCCATTGATGTTTAAAAAGTATCAACATACATACATTCATTAAAGTCATCGAAACCACTTGATGGACGATTTTTATAAACAGTGTGTTTTGGTTACACTAGTTAATGAGAAGATTTGGTGCAGGAGAGCGAATCCAATATCATTATTGGACTTTAAAGCAAGAGTGGATTTCAAATCCTATACCTTGAGCAGCAAATTAATTAAGTTCCACATTTTTCTTTGGTGAACCTTCACATTGTGTTTGGTAGAGAAGAGAAAAATAGAAGACGAGAAAATAGATAGAAAAAAAAAAGAAGAGAAAAGAAGTAAATAAGAAATAAAATGAAAATAGAAGTTGTTTAGTTTGAGAGAAATAAATAAGAAATAGAGTAGAAGTTTATTTTTTGACTTTTGAGTATTTTGAATAAAAAATAAAATGATAGATATAACTTTACGTTTTTATAAACGTGTTACGCATATATTCGAATATATGCACCAATATATTGGAATATATTATATAACATATTTGAATATATATGACTACAAAGCGTTTTTTACGAAGATGCAAAAAAGAGAACATGCACAAAAATAAAAAAGCAAGCGAGGATAATAATAGAAACTTTCATCTCACATTGAATTTCTTCGCATATTTGAGCGAATTAAAATTCATGTGAGACCCACAAAAATTTGAAAACTTCTTACCTATTTCTTTGCGACCAAACAAACAAAAATGCGACTCTCCTCTTCTCTATTAAATGTTTTGGTGTGAGTGTTATATTTACTATGATAAAAAAAACTAAAATTTGGGAATTTAATGCTAATGTAGTGAGTATAAAAAAGTTTTATATTTGTATTTTTTGTGTTACTTTTAATTTAGTAGTTTTGTATTTGTATTTAATCACACACTCTCAAAGTAATAATTTTATTTCAAATAATTATTAATATAATTAAATTTATTAAGTGTCATTTAAAAATTAAATGATAATCTACCTTTGGAAAGGATTAGTTTCTGACTATTAAAAAAAATACTCTTGGTGCATATAAAAATAAAAATAAATGTTAACATAATTTTTTTATTATTAATAATGCACTAAAATTAAACTTAACATTTAATGTCAAAACTTATAATAATCCTACAAAAATTATTTTTGCAATATTCTAGTTTTTGGACTACCTAACAATTAGAAATAATGTTTTAAGAGCATTTGGTTGAGGGGAAATTTTTAGTTTTTCAAAAATCTAAAATTATGAATGTTAATATCCTATGCTTAGTATGTAATATAAAAAAAATTCTGAGAATATATTTATTCTTAGGAATTTTTTTGTCCATGTTTTTCATAAAATTATTTTCTTGGGCGAGATGAGAATCTAACTTTTTTGTGTTGAAAAAAAATTAAAGAAATAAAAAGACCACTATATTCTTATTAGCTCACCCAATACACTTATATAAATTTTTTATTATTTTCTTATTAAGTATAACAAATAATTAAATTTAAGAATTAAAATACTACTAAATCTGCTCAGTATGCTTATTATAATTTTAAAATAAAATTATTTTATAAAATATATAGTTTTAATTTTTTAACATATTAAAGATTTTACTTTTTAAATACCTTTTATTTTTTATTTTTTTAAATCATCAAAGAACTAATTAACAAATCTTTTAAGATTTTTACTGTCGCAACATTTAAGAAATATTTTAGTAGAAACCGAAAAAAAAAAATTCCAAAGAAGAAAGAATGGAAAAATTCGTTGATGCTAAAAACTAAGTAAAAAAATATAAATAATCAAACCGTCATATTTTATAATTTAATAAGTTATAAAGAAATATTTTTACACTAAAACTTATCCAAATTTATAATTTAATTAATTGATTTTTAAATTTTATCTTGCTTTATGTATAAAAATATGTTGTATTAAATTATTTATAAACGCTTTTATCTATATAAATCTTCTCAAAATATTATCTATATAAATTATTTAGACAAAACTAGTAACAATAAAATTTAAATAATTTACATAAAAAATAAAAATAAAATTTTCATAAATTTTATTAATTTTAAATTTAATTCTTGTAGAATAATTTAATTATTATCTTATTTAAATTAACTATTTTCTTAAAATGGGTTGTTAGTGATAATTATTTTAGATTCGCTTTCTATTTAGTTATCGTGAAAATCTTGTGTTGGATAATGTTTGAATTGAGAATATTTACATCATGATAACTTGATAATCTCTAATTTTTCCAAATTATAAAAATAGGTTGCCAATTTTGGGTCTACTTTATACTTAGTCATGGTAAAAACTGCATAATTTTGAATTTTCTATTTCATTAAGAATACGTAGGAGTAAGATATAATAAAAATTTTCATAAAACCCTTTGTCAAGTTAAAAATATTTTCATAAATTTTCTTATTTAAAAAATAATAAATTTATTTTAAATAATAAATATTTTCTTATAATAAATAAAGGATATTAAAAAAATTTAAATAATAAAGTTTTAGAATAGTGAACTATTAAAGTTATTTCACAAAAAGGGTATTTTTGAAAAAAAACACTTTTATATCCCAAAATTCCTATTAATACTAAATGTAGAAATCTTTGATTCCCATGAAATACATATAAATATTTCCTAAAATGTTTATAGCAAACAAAACATATTTTAACACCACCAAACACGTGGATTAACTAACATAAGATTATTTTAACTTAACTCATTATCTCGTAACTCATTATCTCGAGTTCTAATTTTGGCTATACAACTGCATTAAATATTTAAAGAAAAATCTTTGCCGTCCATATTAATCTTAACAAGCTCGAACAAGATTGTCTTCCATAAAATAACTTGCGATCTCTACTAAAATAAATTTTAATCATGATCATAAATCATAATTTTTAGCAATCACAATTCTTAAGAATATATAAAAAACCTTTTGTCATACTAGACGTCCACTTACTATATACAAGCCAAAAAAAGAAAACTTGATAAAAAGGAAGTAATATACAGCTCCATGTTGAGATTGAATGAAGTAATTAAGGACAAAACGAAAGAATCTATCATTCCAACCCCCACCCCCCCTCTTTTACCACGCATCGGTCATCCTAATTAATGAAAATTACACAACTACAAATTTGTTTTCTCATTTCCTTTGTCATTTAACTTTGTTTTATTTTTAGTCATGTTATAGGTGCGAAGTATCTATCAAATTTTGCTGATGATTAATCTTTGTCGGAGAACCTGATTGACCATTTTTAGTGGAATCTCTTCTCTCAATCATTTTTTTAATCTACAAAACTCGAATCTAAGACCTTATTCAAAAAATTTGAGTTTAGTTTCACTCAGACCAATGTAATGTTGGTGTCACTTAATTTTATTTGGTATCAAACTACATGGTACTTGCATTTTTAATTAATTTTGGGTATGGAACAAATCTTTCTTCAAATGTTAGCTATAGACCTTGACAATAAGGTGTTTCTAGCAAGTTTCAAATTTGATTATTTGGTTTAGAGAAAATGAAACGAGACAAGTTAGATAAAGAGAAAAATAAGAGAATTATATCAATCTTTTGCCACTTGATTGTGGACAGAAAAATAGGGAGAGGAGAAAAAAATATGATAAAACATACATAATATTTTTCTCTCTATTCTCACCAGAATGAAAAAGAAAAAAGATGTTTGAAATAGTAAATTTATCAATCTATTTACTTACTATTATATTAAAAAAATAAGTCATTTAACATAAATATATTTATTTTCTCTACTCTAATTTTTAAATAAGAAGAGGAAGAAACATTTACAGCATTTTCTTTATCTCATTTTTTCCTCATCCAAACAATAAAAGAAAATAATATTTTTCTCTATATTTTTATTCTTTTTATTTTTTCTTTCATCTTTTCTTCACATCTAAACAAAGTATAAAAATAAGGTCATTAAAGTAAAATTTAATTTATCAATTAAGCCTCGTCTTGTAATTCTATATGATAATTCAACTTTAATTAATTGATGAGCATGGCTTTGAAAACAACAAGGTTACTAGCATATGTTCAAAAGAGAAAAGTTTTGATCTTTAAAGGAGTAAGTCATTAGTTTTTCTTGGTACAAAGTAAATCATGGTTTGATTCTTCATTGCCGTTAACTAACTACAATGTGTTGATCTATATTATCTTCCAGATGAGTCCTGTCTATTAGCATTACTTGAATTTTTATTTTGGAACGGTGCACACTTTATAAAACAATAGATAAATGCATCACTTAGGCTATGTTTAGATTATTGTTTGGGCGATCCAAAATTACTTTTATCCTATTAAATTTAGTTTGCTATTATGTTTGGATGTCCTTTAAAGTAATTTTGAAAACTCAGTTTGCTACTAAACTAGGTTTAAGTTGGAAGTAATATAAGAGTTATTTTTGAAAACTCATTTTTCCATTGACAGTATTTATACAAGTGTAACATCAAATAAAAATACTTTTGATTAATATTATCCAAACATATTTTACTTTGTTAACATATTTTTGAACAAAAATATCTAAACATAAATTCCATTATAGTAAATTGATTTTTTTTTATCAAACTTGAGTTTACAACATACTTTTGATTCAAATTTATGTTTGCAAACTTTAACCTAAACATGCACTTACTACATTTATTAAAAAATAATTTTTTAATGAGTTAAATATTTATCAATTTTGCAGAAGTACATAAAGTTGACTCATTGATTGCTATTTAATTACAAGTGTGAAATTTGTAAATTTCCCAAGTAATTTATTTTGTTTAATTATATGTAAATTGAAAAAACAAAAACAAAAAATATCATTCTTTATATATGTAAATTGCAATAATTTTCGTTAACCATACAAAATTTATAACTTATTTAATAAAAGTTGTAATACTATATATCCTAATAAATCCCTTAAATATAGTAAAAAGGATAGTGCTATATGAACATCTAGTAAAAGATAAAAGGAAAAACTAATAACCATAGACATTAGAATTTTGTATGCAAATTAAACAAAATTCCAACAATATAATACGAAATATCAATTTTTGCTTACATACGTAAAGTATTTTAAAATTAAAATATTAGATTAAAGTGATGGTGATATATGAAATGCGTGGTGGGACATAGGCATGGAAACTTACAAGACAAAAATCTTGGGAATCACATGTAATGTAATATAATGTAAGGCATATCAAACAAACAAACCAACTGTCTAATCCCATTTTGATTCTCTTCATCCACCAACCCAACTCAACCCCCTCCTCTTCTACGTCTAAAATCTAAAAATTTAGGAGTAGAAGGAGAAGAAGGTTCTGTTCCTAGAAGTACAACTATACCATAACGTAGCACATATACATGTGTGTGGGCTAACCCTGCAAAATGTAGTCGTGTAAACGTAATAATCATAACCTTTGATTTTACCCAATTTGGTCGCTTTGGTAGGCTTTGATTCCCCGACAAGCTTTGGTGTTTGATCCAAACTGGACAATCTGTCACACGCAATTCTCACCATCCAAACAAACTACATCGTTATTGTTAGACCCGACCTAAGCCATTGCCCAGCGAAGCACATTCAATTGCCATCTCATTTATGCGGAAAAGGAACCAAAATGCTAATTATTTTATTTATAAGATAGTAGATGGATTCTTTCACAATTAATGATGCATGCTTATTCGTTGCTTAGAAAAATCAGTGTCTTTTTTCTCTTATATAACAAATTTTATTTTTTGTTCCTTTTCTTTTTTTGTTAAACGAGAGGATACAACTCAATTTGATATATCCACAGATATGATATAAAGATTTCAATTCCCTCTCATCACAACCAACCAACAATGAAGCATTGTCACTCAGCCAGCTTAAATTTTGAATTGGGATGAGAATGAATGGGGAATGTGTACTATATAGTGCGTAAACTTATCCTATTTAGGTTATATTGGGGTAAAATTATTAAGAGATAACTCAAATTCAAAATCATTTATTATGTTAAAATAACTAGGTGTGGGTTAATTTATGCATTTTTTTTTTACAAAATCACATATATCTCTTATATAAGAGATAATTTTGTTCAAGTTAGATAAAATTATTGTAGATGATAAAGTTTTCCCTTCAATCCCATGTTTGAATACATGTTTTCAGTCAAAAAATTACGTCTCTAATGTGAAAATTGTAAAAGCTACAACTAATAGTTTTGGTTGGGACATGAAAAGCCACATCTACAATCTATTTTCAAACATGTTATAAATATTTAAAGTAACTGTATATTCAAAATTTGAACTATAAATTATTGATTAAGTTAGAATAGTCTCGTGTCTGTTGGATAACAATGTGAATAATTATATAATTTTGTGTTTACAAAGGTTTAGATAATAATTTAAACAAAAAACTTTTTTTATTTAGAAATTTTACTCAAGTTATTAAAATTTTATGGTTCTAGAATATAACTTAAAAAAAGCTGTTAAATTAAAAGTGGATGCGTGGGAGTCACAGGGACACAGTGTAGTCCTAGTCCATTTGCAGAGCAGGACGAGGGATAGCAGGGTGCAACAACCAATGCGTTGGCTTCACCCTCTCCTATTTTCCATCATCACTTGGACCCTACCACTGCTTCTATAGGGTCCCTGCCATTTTTTACATGCCCAGAGAGTCCCAGACCAAGATATCATTATCGGGATCCTGTCCACTGAAACGTTCCATTGTTATTTATGGATTCCTTGGTTCTTGGCAGATACATGACACGCCCATTGTTGAGTTGAGTACTTGAGCCTCTTAGCTCTGTTATCACCCTTTTAACCAAATACAATTCGATTTTAATCTTGCTAACCACCAATTCTTGCGTGTTTTATTTCAGACTAGCGTTATTTTCACTTCACAACTCACAACCAAAAACAAAAATTAAAAAGAGAAAAAAAAATTAAGATAAAATGATTATTGTGATAAAGAAAGATACAAAAATTATAAAATAAAAAGTATTAACATTGTTTTTATCTTATATTATGCATCTCACATAATCTTTGTAAGATTTTTTTTTTTCTAAATGAGACTACAGACATCTGCCACGGATGATAATTCAATTTAAATTGGATAGTTAATTATTTTAGTTAATCTTCCACGGGTATATCACATAAATTTTTGTTTGCATGTATTTATCTATATATTAAATATTAATTATATATTATCATATTATTATGCAATATTTGAGGCAGATTGAGTAATTGTGACACCTAAACAGCAGATCCTTTTTTTTTAACAATTACAATATGTTAAAACTAAATTCATTTTGATGGAAAAGTGCATTCACCTTCTTCTTCTCCTTGTTTTACACTAGTAATATTCCCTAATCGATACACAAAGATTAATCATTTTCAAACATAAAAGTTATTGAAATGAGTCAATAAAATCTTTCTCAAATATATAACCATGTTTAGGCTTAATTGTGGATATATGATTTAGAAAACGGTACAAATAGTTAAGGTAAGATTTGATGTCATTACCTCCTACACTTTTAATACCATCAAAGTTACTAAGCCATTTAACTTATTTACTATATAATATAATAGTATTTTATATATAGCATTATTCCTGCATAGGTTAATTGTACTTTTGGTCTTCTAAGTATTATAATTGTGAAAAATTAACTTTTATTTAATATTAAATCTTTATTATTTTAATTTTATAAATTAAAAACAACATAAATATTATAATATTTAAATAAATAATATAGTATAAGTAATGTGATGGAAAAAGAATAGAGATAGGAAGAAAATGAGAGAGAAAAAAAAAGAGATGAAAGAGAAATGAGTGTATGTTTATATTTATTGTATTTTTGGTGTATAATAGTAGCAACAAGGTTTGAACCTATAACTTTGTGCATACTACCCAAACTCCCCACCACTAGGCCAACCCTAATGGGTTATTTGTATTTATTGTATGAAAAAATATTAAAAGTTAAAATGATAAATTTATTTATCAAATATTTTTATTTTAACTGTACACATTTACAAACTATACACATTTATATGTAAATTAATAAAAATATATGTAAATGTGATTTATAAATTTATATAATTAAAATAAAAATATTTGATAAATAAATTTATCATCTTAACTTTTAATTTTTTTTCATACAATAAATATAAGTATACACTCATTTTCTTTTTCATCTTATTTTCTTTCCCATTTTCTTCTCAGCATCTTTATTCTTTTTCCATCACATCACTTATACTGTATTTTTTTATTAATACTATATTATTTATTTTATTATTATAATATTTATGTTATTTTTAATTTATAAATTTAAAATATTAAATATCTAATATTAAATAAAAATTAATTTCACACAATTATGATACTTAGAGAACCATAAGTGTAAATAACCCATGTAGCAGTAATGTTATATATAAAATGTTTAAATAAACTAAATGACTCAGTGACTTGGTGGTGTTAAAAGTGTAAAAGGTCATGGGACCAAATTTTACCTCTATCCCATTTTACCATTTTCTAAATCATATGTCTCACATGTCACAGTGAACGCCAAGTTTCTATGTTAGCTGTCATGTGTATTGTCAAATCACCAGTGCATGTCAATGTCAAAATGAGACATCATAATTAATCATATTATATCAGAGTCAACAGATGGTCAGAACTATATAATTAAGCCATATGTTTAAAGAAGTTAACTCTTAGATACTTAATTACTTCATTCCACAAATTATTATAAAATACGAAGTTAACAATTTTAATCGATAAATTATGTTGTATTATTTTGATAATCATGCATACTGAATTTTAAATAAATTAACTATTCAGAAATATGTAATTTCATAAGTAACAATAATTATGTTTTAAAAAGTAAATTTATAGATTTAATTTATTTAATAAATTAATTAATTTAATAGTTAAATTGATGAAATTTAATGTAGATAAAAAGTATTTAAAATAAGTGGATTTCCATCCCTTTGATATATGCCAACGAGGTTTTAATCAATTAATAAAAGAGTAAATTACACTAACACCTCCTAAGGTTTCGTCAAATTTCATTTGATACCCCTCCTTTTTTTGCCCCTAGCACTAACCTCTCTTAATTGTTTGAAGAACATTACACTGATACCCCTTATATATTACATTAACCCTCCTTGATTATTTGAAAAATATTATACTATGTACTCCTATAAGGGTGGTTGTTGTAAACGTTAAAAAAGCAAGGCAGGTTTGTGCAATCTCAAAAAATCTCAAGGAGTGTCATTGTAATTTACTCTTAATAAAATCAAATAGCATCATAAATCGTTTACGAGTATACTGTAACGTTGGATGCCAAAAATAATGATATTACCCAACAGTCAAAGATTTCAACCTCTACGATAGGATATAGGGGCATTTCACTCTTCTTACCCAAGTTTCCTATCCTTTGGCACTGCATCACAACTTTTTATGTGCAAATGAGCATCCTTGAATATTGATGACCAATAAAAGTTGTCTTCTTATTTGAATCTAGACCTTTTAGACAATCGCACTAGCTTTAAAATTGACCATATCGCCAGATCATGACATCTTTGAATAATAAGTAACTTTTTATTAGGGAACTCATTAGCAGTAATAGAATCCTTAACAAGTAAGTTGCAAAAAGGTTTAGCAATGTTGTAGAAGTCCTTGATGAATCTTCTATAAAATCTAGATGCCTTAAAAAACTCCTTACTCTCTTAATGTTGGAAGAAGGTGGTAGTTTCTCAATCACTTCAATTTTTGCCTTGTCAACCTCAATTCCCCTTAAGGAGATTTTATGACCTAGGACAATAACTTCTTTAACTATGAAGTGACACTTCTCCCTATTAAGCACAAGATTAGTCTCCATACATCTTTGCAACACAACAGCTAAATTACTTAAGCGCAAATCAAAGGAAGTTCCAAATACTTAAAAATCATCCATGCAAACTTTAATGGATTTCTCAATTAAATCAGGCAAAATGGAGAGCATGCATCTTTGGAATATTGTTGGTGTATTACACAAGTAAAAAGGCAATATTTTATAAGCAATTACTTTAAAGGGCAAGTAAAAATTGTCTTTTCTTAGTCTTCTGAATCTACACATAACTATCCAAGAAGCAATAAAAATCCAGCCCTACTAATCTCTCCAACATTTGGTCCATGAGGGATAGTGGGAAATTATCTTTTTAGGTATGTTCATTATGCTTCCTATGATCAATACACATTCTCCACCTTATGATAGTTCTTGTAGGAATAAGCTTTCCCTTATCATTAGTAATCACTGTCATACTACCTTTCTTTGGGACCACTTGAACTGAACTTACCCATGAACTATCAAAGATAGGGTAAATCATTCCAGCTTCAAACAACTTCAAGACTTCCGTCTTAACCTTTTATTTTCTTATTGAATTTAATCTTCTTTGAGGTTGGATAACAGGCTTGTATTCTTCCTCAAGCTTGATCTTATGCATGCAAAAGATTGAACTAATTCCCTTGAGATTAGAAATAGTCAATCTTATTGCTCCTTTGTACTCTTTGAAAACTTGAATCAATCTTTCTTGTTCTTCATTTTTCAATGTGTTGCTAATAATGATTAGTTGAGTATTTCTTTCCCCCAAAACGACATATTTGAGATGATTGGGAAGAACCTTCAACACCATACTTGTTTTCTCTTTCTCTGTATTTACTTCTTACTCTTTTTCCTTATCATCCAAGGTTGCTTCCAAACTCTAAGATTCCAATCGAGTTAGACACTCCTCTATCTCATTTTGTTTAGCTTTATCAAGATTTTCAATGGCATTTACAATCATTTGCTTAAAAGGTGTTAAAGAGATATTTACTCATATTTTCTTCAACCATTTTGTTAACCATTTCAACTTTAAAACAATAATCAAGGTGAAGAGAATGTTTCATGGAATCTTTAATGTTGAAATTAATTTCATCATCATTTACCTTTATAGTGATCTACCCTTTAGCTATATCAATTAGTATGTGATTAGTTGCTAAGAGTGGTCTTCTAAAAATTAGAGGACAATCAGTATCCTCTTCCATTTTTAGCATCATAAAATTAGCCAGAAACACATATTGATCCACTTTTACCACAAGATCTTCAAGCACTCATTGTGGATACTTCGCTTATCTATCTACCATTTGTAATGTCATTCTTGTAGGCTTCAACTCTCCTTCATTTAGCTTTTTAAAGACTAACTATGGCTATATGGCATAAGATTTATGCTTGCTCTAAGATCACATAAAGATTTACACACTCAAAATTTGTTATCCCCCTTACATCAAAAAACATGAAATAGTTATACCACATGCTGCAATATTTAAAGCCAATTAATTAGACACATTACAATATTGTGAGTCCTCCTTTGCTATAACCATCACATTACAAAAAGCAGTGATGTAGCATTCATTGTCAACATCATCCCACTCAAGAACTAAAGATCTAAACCATCAAAACTTGAACATTATGTATTTGTTCCAACATAAAACAAATTGTCGAGTAAACTGACTCAACATTGATTCACAACCATATATTAGATCATGTAACAATAATAGGCCATACAAGATCAACCTATTCTATTATGTTAAATAAATTGCCACCATACATTGTTCCATTTAAGCATAAATTAATTCAATAATTACCTTGTTGCTATGATTTTCTATGTTTTATTCATTACTTCAATTAGATTATTTTGAAAAAAAATATTAAATATTTGTGTTTCAGTACATGTGCAAACATTGCAAAGACTTTTTATATTTTTTTCCTTTGAGTCAATAAAAAATATTCAAATGCTAACTTGCTTCACTTAGTGAAAAAATAATATCCAAATTATTACAAAGAAAAGTATTTATATAAATTTTTAAGAAAAAACAGGCTATGCATTAACAGTGTAAAATAGTTTTACACTGTCCATCCAATTACAAACTACCATTTATTATAAGTTTATTGACTTTTATAATAAATATTTTAAAAATCATATTAACGGTAATTTTCAATTGGTTGACAATATAAAACTTTTTATACTAACAGTGTATAATTATTAAACTCGATTATTAATTAAATAAAAAAAATATGCTAACTTGTGCGTTAGCACGGTACCGTACTAGTTAACTTCTATAGAGATGATCCGTTTAGAAAATATCCTTACATGTGTAACGTTTTGAAGAAGGAAATTTTCTCCATAGTGTTATGCATTTATATTATTTTAAAATATATGTCATTTCAGAAAAATAATTTTATTTAAATTTATTATTATCATTTAGAAAAGGTTTAATACATTAGTTGGTCTCTAAACTATTGGAAAATTTTTAACTAGCTCCCTGAACTAAAAAAAATGTAATTAAGTCATTGATCTTTTGCAATTTTTGTAATTGAGTCTTTGGATGTAGTAACATTGCCACAAATGGTAAATTTTCTGGCGATTTCAAACTAGTCACAAACTAACTTTAGGGACTCAATTACAAAAATTATAGAAAATCAAAGACTTAATTATAATTTTTTTTAGTTTAGGGACCTAATTAAATTTTTTTCAAAAGCTTAAGGACCAATTGATGTATTGAACCTTTAGAAAGTTAAGAAAATATTATTTTATTTTTAGTTATTATTTTATAATAATTAAAATAAAAATAAATAAAATAACAATGTTTTGATCATTTTATTAAATGATAATTTAGTTAAATATAATTACATTATCTAAAAAATTAGATTATTTTAGTATTTTTTTTAAATGGATTGAACATTTATTAGCTGTTGATTACATTTCACAGGCTTCTACGTCTTTATTCTGCAAATAACTAATAAATAATTAAAAAAAAAAATACTTAAGAACTCACTCAAAATATATAACATATCTATAAAGTTTCTTAACAATTCACAATGGTCGCATTCCAAATTTGTTAATGGGTGGATTCGAACGTTGACTTATTAGCCAAATCTAAGCAAATGCTACTCGATTAACACTAGATGTTAACGTTTAATCTTTTTGGTTTTGAAGAAGCCATATTCTCTATTACCAAGTATTATTTTACATATCAATAGATTTGATACCCGTGGTTTGCACGGGTCCCATGCTTTATTTATATTGTATATTTTTAATATTTGTAATTAATTTTTAAATTTGTGTGCATAAATAAAATTAAGAACTTTTAATTAAATTAAAATTAAAAAATTTGTAAGTATATACTATATTAATTTTATTTTTAATTTTTTAAATAAATAACTATAAAATCCTTATTTATAATTATTATTGTTCATAAAATATATTTTAAATTAATTAAATTAAAAATAAAATAGACTTATATATATACATAACAATTTATTTAAATACATATTTATAAAATAATGACTTTTAATTATTATTTTTCGTGAAAAATATTTTAATAACTAAATTAAAAAATAAAACATACTTATATATACATAATACAGATCATCATACTACATGCAATAAAGAGTAATTATAGCAATAATTAAGACATGAATTTATAGTAATAAAAACTATGACAGTTTATTTGAGTATTATGAATATGAAAAGATTCTATACTTTATTATTATTATTATTATTATTATTATTATTATTTAATATTTAATTTTAATATCATTATATGCTCTTTTTATTTATTAATAATGTTTATTATAAGTTTTTATTTTATCATAGAAGTTGTTCTTATAAATCGTGCTATTATTATTTTTATGTTCATTAATTGTCGTTATTTAAAATGTTATATTTGAGTGAAAAGTTGCACCATATTTTTGGAGTTAAACATGCATAGCATCATAGGTTCTGGGCTAAAAAAAAACATATATACATTTAATTTAGTTACTCATTATGTCATCACTTGTGGTATTTCATACAGTTACTCATTGTTAATTTAAAGTAATTTATTTAAAAATCACAATTATGTCATTGATGTATTATTAATTTTTTTAATATCATTAATTGTTAATTTTAGGACATTTATATTTTATAAAATCATTTTAAATTTAACTACATAATTATAAAATAATTGATCTTGAAATATATCTAACTTTTTATAATATTATAATATTTAATGTTATTATTATAGTATTTATATATCTAACTTTATCTATAAAATCCTTGTTTTTAATTATTATTGTTCATAAAATATATTTTAAAGTAAGTAAATTTAAAAATAAAATAAACTTACACATATTCATGATAATTTATTTCTTAATTTCTATCCTAAATTATTGATTAAAATAAAATATTATTAATTATTTTAAATTTAACTACATATTTATAACATTAGATTTGAAATATATCTAACTTTATATATTTAACTTGCTTTTATCATCTTTTAGTTTTGAAAGATATATTATTAATTTAGAATTATCAAAATTATATAATAAATAGCATTAATATGAGAAATTAAATTCTTCATTAATTGTAATTTGGTCTATTAAATTTGATTAGATCTGACGGTTATTATAATATTCAAGTTTTGATTCACAATTGACGTTTGTTTAGATGGAAGATAGATAGATTCTACATTATTTTCATCTTTTCTGAAAGAAAAAGAAAAAAAAACTATGTTAATATAGTCTTAAAAAATAGGTAAAATGTGTTAATCAATATAAAATAATTAAATCATATAGAAGTTTGTTTTTTAAAAAAAGTAATTTCGTTGAAATTTAATAATACGAAATAATGCTCTTTGTATGTTTGGATGATTTTTATATATAATTATTCCTGAAATAAATAGCCAATTAACCGTTTTATATTTATATAACTCAATTCGATTGAAATGGAATTTTTTATTGAAAAATATAGCCTTAAATAAGTTTTAAGTTCTATAAATATGATTCTATTTGATTTTAGTCATTGTAAATTTTTTTATTATTTTTAGATCCTTAACATTTTTTTAGTTTTTTTTTAGTCTTTACAATTAATTTTAGTTAATTTAGTACTGAGATGGTTAACAAAATAAGAAATATTAATTAAGATAATTAAAATAATAAAAAATACTTTAAATTAAAATAATTAGATTATTTTTAAGTGTTAGTAGTATTATTGTCACAAATCACGATGTTATGTTATACAACGAACGGTGTCGAGCAAACATGTACGCCACCTAGTATTTTAGGTTGGAAAAAAATGTTCATAGGACTCATATTTTTATGGTTAAATTTATGATTGTTTTCATGTGAAACATTACGCCGGGAGGGGGGGCGTTTTATAAGAGCAAATATAAAAACAATATTAAAGATTTGAAGAGCTTCAAAATTTAAATAAAAGATTTGTACTTAGTAATGATATTTGAGCAGGTGTAACCAATTATAGTATCATTAAGTTAAATTTTAATGGAATTGTTAAATTTGTTTAAAGTTGGATACATTGAATGGTCCAGCCAATTAATTGAATAGTTTAAGAAATCCGGTGGTACTTTGAGATCTCTTTCAGAGAAAGAATAAAAATGCCCAATCCAAAGATTGGAACACATGAATTCAATATTAAATTATATATTATTGCACATAAATATTATAGTTAATTTATAAATTTTCAAAACCAGAATGTTTCAAACACTTCTATTTTATTTTTTTTCATCTATAAAATATTTTTATCAATTAAATTAATATTATCTTAAATATATGTTTAATTTAATTTTATTTACTATGTTTATAATTGTCCTAAGAATTACTTGTATAATACCTAGCTTATCTATTATTTTCCGTAAAAACACTTGATTTTGTTCGATTTTTATTTTAATATTTTCTCTATTTTAAATTATTTATTATTTTAGGTAACACGTGCATCTTAAGAAAATTATCAATTATAATGATACGATGACTTTCTTTAACCAAAATGTCCTGTAACAAAAAAAAAATGTCTTTAATAAAGGAGTTTAAATATAGCTATAAATTAGTTAAAATTCTTAAAATGTCATATCATTCCAAATGAAAGGAGTATCATTTTTAGTTGCATTTAAGATTATTTTAAATATAAGAATCCAAACATGCATCAACTTAGTTGATTATTATAAAATTGAGTTCTCTTTCTTAAACGCGATAATAATTTTTATTATATTTTTGTTTCTTATTGTGAAACATGACTTTTTTTTATGGTCATTATGTTATTAGTGCAGAGTATCTACTAGCTTTTTTGATTATTAATTTTCGTCAAAAAATATGGTTGGTCGTCTTTAGTGGGTCTTTCTTTTCAACTACGTTTTTTTCATTTACAAGACTTAAACGCGAGACCTTGCTTAAGAAATCTGAGTCCAGTTTTACTCAGACCAACATGTTGATTGTAAAATATGACTTTGCCATTATTTACTACTTATTTTTATGTTTTAAAAATTAAATTATTAATTATTTTCAATGTTTTATTTGCATTTAAATTATTTCTATTTTTTAATTAAACTTTTCTTTTTTGTCTTTAATTTCAACCAGTTATACTTTCAAATTATTATTTTTAATAAATTTAACCTTTTACCTTAAATTTAAACTACTTATATTATTTATTTAATTTAATTGATTATATATATTTATGAAAACTGAGGATGAAGCTAAATCATTTAAATTGGGGTGACTGAAGTTTTAAATTGGGGGTTACATCTATAATTATAGACGTAATATTAAAATTTTGGACATCTTCCAATGGCATCAAAACTGCAAGGACCATGAGTGTGTCTGGTTTGTTGTTTTAAAGACACCAAACGTTTGTTTGCACGTTCTCTTGAGAATAATTTAAATTTCGATTTCAAATCTTTAAGATTTGATTTAAAGATTTTATTTATTTAAGAGATTTGTTTTCTTTTTTAATATTAAGATATAAGTTGTATAAATAAAAATTCTTAAGATGAGAAAAATCACCCGGTCTGGAGAGGGAGTCACCACCCTAAGTGAGAAGGAAGTTATGTGAATGAAGGTTTTGTCAAGTTTACCCAAAAAACTTATAATAAAATGTAATATAATTTGAGATGATAATAATATTGAGAAGTTTTTAGGCAAGAGGTATCAAATCACGTTAAATAAATGTGTGTCCTTTTGTTGTTTCTATTTTTATTTTGTGTTGTTTGTGTGTTTTCCTAACACTTTATAAAGCACAAAATGGAGAAGCGATAATATTGTAGGATTGAAAAAAAAAAGAAGGTGAATTACGTTCATCTGAACAGGTCCCAAACATACCCACACTCATTTTTCTACAATTTGTGATATTAAAGTTTTAAAAGTTTTCACAATCGCAACTACAGTTACAATTTAAAAATTTAAGAGTGACCAAAGATAAAAATCATCTACTAAAAAATTTAACTTAAAATAATTTTTTATAATTATGTATAAAATAAAGAGAAAAGGAATTGAGGAACAGAGGAAGGCATATTCCTTCTATGGCTCGCAGTGACCTTTCAACTCCTTTTAATCAAGACCTTTTAACTTTTATTTATTTATTTATCATGATATTGGTATGAAAGTATCTACTGTCAAAAACAGTGACTAATCTCCACTGCACACATACAAGGTAGGTATTTTTCTCTCAACATGATTTATTCCATACTCAAGGTCAAGATTCGAATCCTGAAACCTTTTAACTTTTGAAACCTGAATTTGTGCTCAACTTATATGCAATAAGATACAAGACCCATAAGGTCAACTTATGTGCTCAGATGGGTTAGCCACCGTTAATTTGCTAGAAAACAGGTCGGGTTAAGCTATCTTGTTTGACTTGCTCCCTTTTTGGAAGGTAGATAAAAAATATCAATACATTCCAGTTTATGGTTAAAAGGTAAAAATAAAAATAAGAGAAATATTAAAATTTTACACTTAAATATAACAAATTTGATTATTAATAATTAAATCAAAATTATAAAATAATAATCAAATTTGAATATCTTTTTAATTTTTAGTTATAATTTTTTTAAAAAATACTACAATCTGTTGTTCTGGAACTTCTGGTTCTGACCCGCTTTTAATAGCGAGCTGAGCAAATGTGTGGGTTCTAAAATCTAACCTATTCTACCAAAATTGAAAATTAAACCAATTTTTAAAAAATACAATCCAACAAGTTCAATTGGTCCCGACTTGTTTTTCATTGCAAGTTCAAGTGTGTTTTTAGTGTAGAAGCTATAACTATTAGTTTCTTAAAATTATATTTGCGATGTGAAACCAAACACACTACTAGAATAATGTTGAGATATCAACTAATGTGACTTTAAGTAAATATTTACATATTTAGTTTTACATTGAAGAATTGATTATGGATTTAAAATTAATTTTGAGTCAAATTCAACGTTAAATAATTTTTTCATTAGATTAAAAAATTTATATTGAATTTAACCTTATTTTTAGAATAAAAATATTTAAATATAAATCACATCACTTCAAAATTAAATTTTATTAAAATCAATTATAATTATTTAAAATCAATTTTACAAACGTTAATTTAAACAAATAATTCATCGCCTCGACGAGTTCTAAAAGCTAAAATTGACATATTAAAATTAAACCCGTTTTCCTGACACTGACGATTATTAGTCTTTACGCTGTGGCAAAGTCAAGGAAGGAGAAAAACCAATCACATTACAGAAGCAATTTGCAGTGATGAGTGACTTGTGGTCATAGACATGGATTGGTCCCTTACCAATATCTCTCTCATTCCTAGAAAGGATTTTTCACAAAATGGGGTTGTCAAAGTTGTGATTGTTGCCGGGCATTTTGGGTCAGTTCAGTCAGATCATGCTTTTGGAAAAGAAGCACACTAACCATTGTGTGTTAATGATAAGGAGAACCGTTGGGTTGGAATTGCTGTGGTTTTGGTTCATGTCCTTTAGCTCTCAACTAACCAACCAAAACCAATCGCTCTCCTACGTGCACTATTGCTATTTCGGCAGGTAATAATATATAGTTGTACTAATTTAATTTCTTGTTGCATAGGACTTGATAATTTATTAAAGGTTTAATTATGTTTTTAGCCTTTTAAACTTAAGAAATATATTTTTTTAGTCTTTTAAATTAAGAATTAATCTTTTTAGTTCCTCAAATTTTAAAAAATATTATTTTAATCTTTTAGGACCACTTACAGTATCATTTATAAAACAAATTGGATCTATTGTGCAGTATCAATTGAGTTTGGTGTGATGTTTTCACTGATAGAAACATTATTGAGTGAGTTTTGTGTGGTAGATTCACTAACTACATTTGGGCAAAATGACCAAAATAGGAATTTTTAAAATTTGAGAGACTAAAAAGATTAATTTTTAATTTAGGGGACTACAAAAATACATTTCTCAAATTTGGGAGACTAAAAACATAATTAAGCCTTTATTAAATTAGTAAATATCTTATATTATATATATATATATATGTAAAATATAAAATAAATATAATTTTTAAACAAATTTAAAGAAAAATTGTTTTATTGATTATAAAATTATAAAAATTTGATTTTTTATTTTAACAATATTTAAAATTAGTATAATTAATAACATATTATTTTTAATGATAATTTATAAACAATTTATTATACTTAACATAGACTGAATAAATTTAAATATTGCTTAAAATAATTAAAGAAAATAAATTTTTTATTTAATTGATAACTAAGTTACAACAACAATAACAAAGTCTTATCTCACTAGGTGAGATCGACTAGATGAATCACATGATACCATTCTACTCGATTATAGACCAAAGTTTGAGCGATGTTATTTACCATGAGATTTCTCTTGATCACTTCATCTAACGTCCTTGGTCTCCCCCTCCTCTTTACGGGACTTAAAACCATGCATATCTAAACCACCTTAATCGATTTTCTGTTATCTTTTCTTCAATTATTTCTATAGCAATCTCTCCTTGTATATAATCATTTCATATCACGTCTTTTCTTATATGGCCACACATCCATCTTAACATTCTCATTTTTGCCATTCCAACCTTCCCCCCCCGCCCCCCTCCCCTTCATTTTGTCCTTTTAAAGCACAACATTCACTAAGATAGAGTATAGTCAAATGTATAACAGTACAATAAAACTTGCCTTTGAGTTTGGTAGATACTTTGCGGTCACAAATGACCTCCAATGCTTTTCTCCATTTTAACCATCTCGCTTGTATCTTATGTGTGACTAAGGTTGAGCATTAGTCAGATTTGAGCGAGTTAAGGCCCAAAATCCTTAACCCATTGAAAATTGAAACTCTTCAAATTTGGCCCACTGTCGTCCAATTTATCCTTCGAAATTGTTGGGTTTCAAGTTTCGGGTTTGACCGGTGTTACAGGTGGATTATTTCGGGTTGTTGAGGCCTTTCCATGAAGGTAGAACTGTGGTGGTCTTTGTTGTCATGATTGATGAAGACGACCATAAGGAGGTTTCAAAGCCGTAGGCACAACTTATGTAGCTAGAATCATTGTCTGAGACGAATATATTGAAATAAGAAAAAGCACACAAGAAGGGGGGTTGAATTGTGCGTTTAAAAAACTTTTTCGAAACAAGTAGATTAGTCTGGAAAACGTTTTCAAGGGTAGGGATAGAGAGAAGAAAACACAGAAAGTTTTATACTGGTTCACTCAACCTGAGCTACGTCTAGTCCCTTCACCCAAAAGGTATCCACTAACCAACCTTAGGTTACAAGTATTGTTCGTGGCCTCTTCAGGCTTTACAACGCAATCACCCTAGATTGCTTAACCCAAGTATTCTTTTACACTAAGCCTCTCCAGGCTTTCACAACACAACAAGTGTTTTAAAAAGAAAGGTCAACTCATGTAGTGAGGATTTGAAAGATTAAGCTCAAGATCACTTCGAGGATTTTTACAAGATATTTGCTATCGTCCACTGGACGCTTCTATCAAAGTATTACAAAAGACTTTATGTACTTGTTCTTTTTCACAGATTTCACCTTTTCTATTCACTTCGCACTGCTGTTCTTCTTCGTTGGTGCATGCATATATATAGTCTTCAAACAAGATCCGTTGTAGAGGATTTTGACTTGTTATGTAGTGAAAAGCGTGCAAACTATCTTTTCAAAAAGGTCAGACATGGCAGTTTTTAGACTTACACTAAAAAGGAAGGTGCAGGACTGTGCTGGCGGTCTGTTCTTCTGAACATTCTTCATTTGTCTTGGCAGCTTGATAAGTTGACTTGCTTTATCTATTCTGCTGCGCTTTTGCACTGAAATGATGTTGATGTTATTTAATGCTTCAAACAAATTTGAATGTTAGTTCACAGAAGTAGTAATATGTCAGTTACGAGAAAGATTTAGCATAAATCAAATTGACGTTCAAACTAAAAAACTTAGCCGTTTGAATATATGATCTTGGAGGCTTGTTATGAGTTTATTCATCGGACGGTCGTCTTCAATTTCTTCAACTGGTAGGTCCTCTTTGGCGAGTCTT
Source organism: Spatholobus suberectus (assembly GCA_004329165.1). Classification (NCBI taxonomy): domain Eukaryota; kingdom Viridiplantae; phylum Streptophyta; class Magnoliopsida; order Fabales; family Fabaceae; genus Spatholobus; species Spatholobus suberectus. The sequence continues at coordinate 26,496,094 of CM014732.1, read as the reverse complement.
CTAGACAGTCTTTATCACGTCTACTGGACGAGCTTTAACACGTCTACTGAACGATCTTTAACACGTCTACTGGATAGTTGTTAACGCGTCTATTGGACGGTTTTTAACATGTTTACTGGACGGTCTTCTTAGCTGTGACGAGGTTAGTCTATACACACAAGATTTAAACATTAATAAGCATGTTATCTTCAAAACATTGAGAGTTTAGACGCTTCTACGTCTTTGGTTTCGACATATACTCACTTGTTGAGGTGTTACCCTAACTTGCTGCATGGCAATGGAAGGTGAATGAGACATGTATTTTAATATTTATTTAGAGAGAAAGAAAAGGAGGAAAGGCCCCTAAAACACATAGTTTGAATTTGAATTGAAAGAAACAAGAACTGGCAAAGAACTGAGAATAATATCTTTGGAATGAAGATGAAAAAGATGACCCAAAACAAAATAAGAAAAAGGTAAAGTACGGGAAAAACACAAGAAGGGGGTTGAATTGTGTTATTAAAAAAATTCGCAAAACTTTTCCAAAGAGATGATTTCATTTGAGAGATAGATATTTTGAAAAGGGATTTTTGAAAAGCAAAAGTAAGCAGAAAGCGAAAGGAACACAGATGTTTCTATTGGTTCGTTTCATCCTAGAGACTATGTTTAATTCTTGGTATACAACCAAGTCCCACTATAACTTAATCAAAGTTAAAAGTATTCTTTTGTCCAAGCCTCTTTAGGCTCAACCCAAGTAGTCTTTCACTTGCCTCTTCAAGCAAATACCCAATTATTCTTTGATCTAAGCCTTTCTAGGCTTTCCACTAATTTCACAAAGAAATGGTTGACGGTAAGTTATCACATTAAGCTAGCGTCTTATCAGACGAATGTATAATGAAGCTCAGGAAAGTGTTACAAGCAAAATATGTTCAAGATTACAGATTGAGAGAGAAAGTTTGCCAAGAGTTCCATCATTGTGATGATGAACTACTCTTTTATTTATAGGGTTATCCCAAAGTGTCTGTTGTGAGTGCTTTTGGAGACACCCTTCGTCTGACGTTGTAAAAAGAAGAAAATAGTCATTGGAGTATTAAATGTCGCATTTAATGCCTTTCACCAACTAGTCACTCTGATAAGATAAAGCAGTCTGCTCATTTAGCCTTTCTCGTACTCAATCTTGTTGTAGTGGACATATTTGTTTTCCTAATGACATCTGTACACAAATTTCTTCTTTTAAGTGTAAAGTTAACTCTTATCAGAGATAGGTACATAGACTTTTTTTTTTAGAGGGTACGCGCTTTCCAAAATCAAAAGGTTCTCGAGTACTAGAGCTTCCAAAAAGTTCAACATATATATCGTCTTAGGGAGTTAGTTGGCATACATATTTACTTTATAGAATACGCGTGAGTAGATGATAGTGAAAACATATAATAATAAAAACGTGCGATTAGATGATTAAGCATAAGATTGTTATTATAAAAACGAAGCGAGGGTCATAAATTCGTCCTTTGTTTTAACAATCTCTCCTTTTTGATGATGACAAATATCTTGTATTTTAAAAGAGATTTCAAAACTTAAGTTTTATCAGACTATGTTTTTTATGCAAGATCTTTTTAGTTATGAAAGATACGTTTATCAAGCAGTCATAATATCATGCAATTAAGCAAAGAGTTCAAATTCATAAGTAGACTGGATACTAATCGTAATTGCTACACAAAGTAGCAAAATAATAAAGACAAGATATAATATAATAAGAGATACTCCCCCTAAGATTGTGCTCCCCCTGTGGTCTCCTGTTTTTTTCCCCCATTTGGCATCATCAATCTGAAGAGTCAGAATCTGAAGGTATGGATGATGAACCTAGCTCGCCTTTGAAGCGCTTTGCTAGTTTTGTAAGCAATGCTTGCACGCTTTCGCTTCCTGCTTTCTTTAATAAGGGCAACCTTCAAATGTTGAACAATCTGCTTCAGTTCTTTTACCCCTTGACGAACGTTTGAAGGATTTTGAGCAAGGGCAGAGCTAACATCTTCTTCATCTGCTGGTTCTTCTACAAAACAAAGGTTGAAGTCATAGGGGATAGAAGGATTGTAGAACAAAAAATGTCCAATGGATAGGAACACTTCAAAAGTGGTTCCATTGGTAGAAAAGAAAACACAGGTTCGTGGGCAATTAAAGGTGAGCTGGTTGGAGGGCAGTGGATAAGAAGAAGAAAGAGCAAGAGATACTTTCACCTAGCGGCCTCTAGGGTGGATAGCGGCATGATGACTCAATGTGTTCTTTTCCTCAACAGTCAGACCCGAAAAGTGCTTGAGAGCTTTAACATGATCTTGAAGCCTTTTTTAATCTTCGCTCCATAGAATCTCTTTCCCTTTGAGTATGGCCAGGTGTGCAGAGGAGAGAGCTTTTCTACTGATCATCAGATGTCTCTTAGAGTCTCGTCTGAAGTTAGGCTCTTTGCCTTTACTATAGACATATTTTGGAAGTTAAATTTCTTCTGACAACATATGCGAAAAATAGTCCTTGGCTTAAGTAAAAGCGTCATTCGTCTAGCCATAAGTCTAGGAGATCTTAGCTCAAGGTCTGGACACCTTCTCTCACATATTATGTGTTGGAGGGAAATCTGCATCTTTTCATGCAGGAAGTTGTACATCACTCTGCCCAGCTCCTAGTCATCATCGCCAATCCTCCATTCTTCAAAGTTAGGACTATCTTCAGGGTGAATGGCAAGAGGATAAGTTTTGACTTTCCAATGGCAGAACAGGTAGATGATATTTGGCTTGTAATTGTATGTTATGCACATGATCAGGTACTCAGAGTAATTGCACTTTACCTTTGTCTCTATACTTCGTAGCTTAAAGGCAATATGGTTTTGGTGGAAAGAGGGTAGACGAAGATAGGTGCTTCTAAGTTTGTGTTGTACCCTTCCTCGCAGACATATGGAGTAATATATGACTCATACGAGAGAGCAGGGTTGCATGTTCATGTTCAACCAATTTTTTTTGCATACCTATGGCGCACCAATAACAGCCATTCTTCTTCAACAATCGTCCTTCACATTTTTAGATTGTTGACCTCGCCTAGTTCACAGTTGATCAGCGCTTGAAGCATTTCTGGGTCAAAAGGCTTTGGACGCTTGTATTCTTTGGATCTGTCAATGCTTTGAGATTTTGGATTTTTATATTGAGTAGTATCTCGTTGAAGGCGTTTGGAAAGAGGTGTCTCTGATTGGTGTAGATCAAATGAGGCTTTGTTTATCACGGGTTTCGCCATACCTCCAGACGAAGAGTCTTCAACTTGTAGCAAACGAAATGTGATAGTCCTTGCTAAGTGTACATTGCTTGGTCTTGTCATGAGATCAATCGTAAGATGCTTGAAGACTTGTGAGACAGGCGCAGATTAAGGAATTTCCTATAGAAGGCATCTTGGTAATCTTCCTCTGGAAGCAGCAATGATGTCTTCTTGATTAAACAATTCTTCGTTATGCTCTTCGTGAACTGTTTGTAGCAAGTGCTCAATGATGGATTGAAGCACCGCCTCCTCAATCTACTCCTCCCCTTCGGCGGCTAATTTCTCTTCTTCTTCTCAGCTAGTTTAGATTGGCTTTGGTTCACTTCAGCTGCCTTGCCTTATTTGCTTTTGTCTTGGGCTGCCTGATTGTCTTAAGCCTATAAGACCTCCTAGTTTCGTCTGCTGGGACTGACTCTTCAGAGACAGCAGGAGGCGACACTTGTTTTTCGGATGGGGGTTCAGGGATGGCTAGGTGTTTGGGTGCAAGATGGTGTTTGATGGAAATGGCATCATCTGGGTCGAGTTGAGGGGTAGGTTTAGGTTTTAGACGAATAGTAAAGGGTTTTTGTTTTTTATGTGGGGAAGTAGGTTGGTCTTGTGATTTTGGTTCTTGTTTGGATGGTCTTTTAATGGGTAGTTTGTGCTTGTGGGTTTGGTCTGTCTGGGTTGTGTTTGAGGTTTTGCCTGTTGTGGAGGTGGTTAAGACTGTTTAGTGGAGTCAGGGTGAGCAGATGGATCAGCAGACGATCCCACCCTGAATACGATTCCTACTACATCATTAGTAGGCTCTTCCTTGATCACAGCTAGCTCTGGATGCTTGGTAACGTATCTAGGGAACAGATGGGTTATCCTCATCTTCCTTATGATAGATACATCGATCTTTGAATCATGCTTCTTGTTCTCCCGTCTAGACTTATTTACAGTAACTAATTGAATGATTTTAGTGAAAAACATGGCGTAAGGAATAGGGAATCTTTGTTTTTCCTTTGAGCTTTCTTTGGATTTAACGAGATATGATCTCCAGTTCTCTAGAATAAGAGCTGGAATGTTCACCTTCTGGCCTGTGAGCATCTTATACAAGTAGAATCGATCCCTTGAGGACACATTGTCCTTCGAGCTCTTGTATGGAAGGATGATGTGTAGCAGAAGGTTGTGAAGAAGTTTGTAGTCCCTCTTCATGTTAGAGGAGTACAAAAATTTCTTCAGAGCATCCTTGTTCTTCGTTTGGGTCTGGGACACCCATAGAGAGCCAAGTCGACGATTTCGGGGGTTATGACCCTTTCCCAATCTTCAGCAAACACGTCACCTTCTTTCTTGTAGCTAGATGCTGCTATAATGGTGTTAGTGGAAGTGATGATAGCCTGGTTGTTGATGGTCCCGGTGATAGTTCCGTCAACTTCAGACGCACAAGCCTAGAAGTAGGCGTAGGGCGCGTGGTACTAGTGAGTCTTTTTTGCACGAAAGACTCTCGCCCAACGTTCCTTATGTACTGAGTTAGAGGGAAGCCTTCATCTTCCAGTTTCCTCAAATTGATCCATTTTCCAGGCATGAAGTCGTTCTTAGGGAATCTCTCCATTGGGGCAAGCTGTCTTAGAGCAGCCATGGGTGCAAGTTCTCTTTAAGGGCAAAGTGTTCGAGAGTGAGAGAGAGAGTAGTATAGTGCAGAGAATGTAGAGGTTGAGTGTTTCTGAAAAGGTAAAGGAAATAGGCGGTTATTTTGAATATTTGAAGGGTTTAATCATACCGAAAAGATGTGCATTTAATGTGACTTAATGTGGCAGAGAAAAGCAACGCACTTTTTTTTTGGGGGTTATTGATAAGTAATAATATTAAAGGCATCAGATGATGGAATTAAATAACAATAGCCTTTTCACATACTAATGCACACATGTTAGTAAGACGAAGTAAATATAAAACGATTTATCATAAGACGATAGATAAAAGAGTTTATAAGACGATGCATGCAAGACGTTCTAATCATACAAGATTTTCATATACAAGTTTTCTATTATAAAATTAAAATGTTCTTCAAGTAAAGCCTTTGTAAATATATCAGCCCATTGATGATCTGTATGGATGAACTTGATGTCAAAAACATCTTTTTGAACATAATCATGTATAAAATGATGTCTTATTTCTATGTGCTTTCCTTAGAATGCTGAATGAGGTTTTTAGATAGATTGATAGCACTAGTATTATCACATAACACTGGAATGTTGCGCTCAAAACTAAAGTAATCTTCAAGTTGATTCTTTACCTATAAGAGTTGAAAACAACAATTAGCGGCTGACACTGTATTCGGACTTCAAGCAGTTGATACAACAATTAAGTTTTGTTTCTTGCTGGTCCAGGATATAAGACATGGTCCAATGAAGTGACATCCATCACCTGTACTTTTTCTTTCAATTCTATCACCAGCATAGTCTACGTCACGGTATCATACTAACCTGAAATTTTTATTTTTCTTATAGAACAAACTTAGGTTAGAGGTACCAACTAGATATCTAAAGATCCTTTTAACAGCTTTCAAGTGTGATTCTCTAGGATCAGATTGAAATCTAGCACATAAACAGACGCTACTAGTAGTTAAATAGAGAAGTGAGTCTATCATACTTCTGTAAATAGTCTGGTCTATAGGTTTACTTGATTCGTCCTTTGTGATGGCAACAGGGGATGCATAAGTGTACTAGTTCATCTCACCCAAGAGACTACGTCCAGTTCTTGGCATACAATCAAGTCCCGCAATAACTTAATCAAAGTTACAAGTATTCTCTTATCCAAGCTTCTTCAAGCTCAACCCAAGTAATCTTTCACTTGCTTTTCCAAGCAAATACCCAAGTAGTCTTTGATCTAAGCCTCTTCAGGCTTTCCACCAATTTCACAAAGAAATGATTGAGGATAAGTTATCACACTAAGCTAGCGTCTTATCAGGTGAATGTACAATGAAGCTCAAGAAATTGTTATAAACAAAATATGTTCAAGATTACAAATTGGGAGAAAAAGTTTGCCAAGAGTTCCGTGATTTTGATGATGAACTACTCTTCTATTTATAGGGTTCTCCCAAAGTGTCCATTGTGAGTGCTTTTGGAGACACCCTTTGTCTGACATTGTAAAAAGAAGAAAATAGTTGTTGGAGTATTAAATGCCGCATTTAATGCCTTTTACCAACCAGTCACTTTAATAAGATAAAGCAGTTTGCTTATCTAGCCTTTCTTGTACTCAATATTGTTCTAGTGGACATGTTTGCTTTCTGTACTAACATCTTTGTACACAATTTTTTTCTTTTAAGCGTAAAGTTAACTCTTATTAGAGATAGGTACATAGATGTCTTCTTTTTGGAGAGGGTACATGCTTTTCAAAATCAAAAGCTTATTGAGTACCAAAGCTTCAGAAAAGTTCAACATATATATCATCTTAGAGAGTTAGTTGGCATATATCTTTGCTTTATAGAATATGCATGAGCAGACGATAGTGAAAACATATAATAATAAAAATGTGTGATCAGACAATTAAGCATAAAACTGTTTGTTATTATCAAAATGAAGCAAGGGTCATAAATTCGCTCTGTCTTAACAAAAAGCCAACAAGTTAACAAAAGTAAAACTAATGGCTGGGTTTTCATTTCCTTATATATTATTATTTTTAAAATCAAAATAATATAATTTTTATTAAAACAACATTATATTAAAATAACATTATGCATTGCATGATAAGAGCGTCAAACAAATAGTCATGATTATTATCATTACGAGGCTTTAAGCCACTTGCACGCACAAAGTCCAGCCCTAGGCTTTTATTCTCTACATACCTATAAGACTGTGCAACATTGTAGTCTCTATTTCAATGTTAGTTTCAAATTTATTTGAAATGCTCGGAGTTGGTGGTGTGAAGGGTGGCAAGGTTAAGACTTGTTTGGTTAGGGATTGCGAACGTTGACATTTATTTTTTCCTCCAATCTGCACCCACTCGAAACTACCTAATTTTAATCCATTTTTTCATTCAATTCAACTTGAATCCCGAATCCGATCACCCGAATAACTTATTTTTAAGTTGGTTTGTTTGGTTCACGGTTGGGTACCTTTTTTTTATCACCCCTCTGTGTGACATCCTAAATAATTTTTCCATCATTTTGTAGTATTGATCCCAAATATTTAAACTTAGAAACTCGTAGTATGCATCTTCTCCTCATTTTAAAGAAGAAAATATTAATTTAACTTGTTATAAAAGTTCATGTCTAATGAAAGAATATCATAATGAAAACCCAAATTTATCATATAAGAATTAATATTTATTAAATAAAGGGTTAAATAAGTTTTTTATCCCTATAAAATTTTAGATTTCTAGTTTTAATCTATAAAATTTTTTTGCCCATTTTTAGTCCTTTTTAAGGACTAATATTGATGATTACAAATAAACAAAGGACTAAAAATAGGCAAACAAAAAAAGATTATGCCTATAAACTCTTTTGCTTCTCATTTTCTTACCTTGGAGACACCAAGATGAAGAGCTTCTCCGCTCCATCATCTACCTTTCATTCAAGCTTTGATTTCCTCTATTCCTTTGGAGCTAGAAGCTTATATTGGTGGTGGTTGAAGCTAAAAGCACTATTGTCAAAGGATTGAAGAACTTACTTTGGGGTAAGAGAAACTTTGCTTTTTGAATATAAATATTCAATATTTGTGTTATTTGCTTAATGTTTGTTGATGATACTGGTTGGGTTCTTTGTGAAAAAAGATTCTTCTTGGAAGGTTTTGTACTTAAAAATGTTGTTTTTTATGCATATGTTCTTCTTGAAGTTAAAATCTTTGATTTTGTTATTTGTACCACATTATTTTTCCATGAATATATGGCTTTGTTTTTGGATGATTTTGGCTGGATATTTCCTGTTCAATCATGTTTAAATGATGTTATTTGATGCTTATTATATTTGTCTATGTTATTATTTTGTGATTTGGACATACAAAGCTTCAATCTTTAGCATTTCCATAAGCTTTAAAATTTAAAAATGGAACTTTGAACCCAAGAGCATATTTTTGACCTATTGGATAATGGTGATGAAGGACTCAAGTCGTTGGAACTAAATGTCAAATTTGAGCACAAGATCCTATCACAACTTCTAATAGGATTAAGACAAAGTTTGGCGAATAAAACTTAAGAAAAATATGAGTTTTGGCTAATGTAGTAGCTTGAAGGAGTTTTTTCGGACCTTAAACAGTATGCTTAACTTAATTTTAATGATTAAAAGTCATTAATAAGGAGTTAATACGCTTATGAGAAAGGTTGGGTTAAAAAGAAGCTATTTTAGACCAATTTTGGCACTTAATTTGAAACACTAGGTTAACTAGGGGCAAAATTGCAGTTTTTTCCTAATTAAATTAAATTCATTATTAAAATAATTAATTTTAGTTATAACAAGCTTTATTTAGTCAGATTTAAAAAGGGAATTTTTTTGGACTTATATTAAGTTAATTAGAAACATTCTAGTCAAATTTATTAAACCTTGGGGTAAAATTATAATTATTCCCTAATTAAATTAATTTCATAATTAGAAAGCATTAATTTTAGTCACAATAAATTTAATCAGGCGAAATTTGAAGAAAAAATCATGTTGAAATTAAAATAAGTTAATTATGAATATTCTAGTCAAAATAATATTAAAATAAATTAATTATGAACATTCTAGTCAAAATAGACAACTTAGGACAAAATAGTGTTTTCACATTTAAAAACTTCAGAAAATTAAAAGAATAAAATACTCTGGAAGTTAATAATATTTTAGAATTTTTGTAAAAATTTCAAGTTAAAATGCTTTAAGAATATCTTGGAAATAAGTTTTAAAGTTAAGGAATTATGTTGAAATTTAAGGTCATTAAATAAATTTGAAATTAAAAATATTTAATTTTAGAAATTTTATAGAAAATAAAAATATGAATATTAAGTATTTAATTAAGATTTCCAAGTGAAATCTTAAAGGATTTGTCATAAAACTTGTTAATACATGTATTACGCATAAACAACGATTTAATCACGTAATGTATAAAACTTATGAAAGACTTTTAGAATTGAACATAATTATGTCTAGAACCTTAATAAGTGGATTAAAAGTATTTAAGACCTTATGGAGTTCCACATGTGATGCGGTGTTATTGTTGGGATCCATAGTGGTTTGTTGTGGTTATAGCTTGGTGCTGTAAGACCCAAGACAATGTTGTTGAATTTGTCTCCCCTTAAAGGTCTAAGATACTAAGATATAGGAACAGAATTGTATAGAAACAATGTACATGATATTGCCATAAATTCATATGCATGCGTCAAGTGGTTGGATGAGAGTTGCATTTCAAAAAAAATAATAATTTACAAACTTATTTAATGAAAAAAAATAATAATATAGAGATCATATATATAAAAAATTAAAAATAATATATATATATATATATATATATATATATATATATATATATATAGACATATAAATTATATAAAGTAAACAAGTTTGTCGATTCTTTGAAATTAAAGTTTAAACAATTACTGTATTATAGGGCAAACAAGTTTTTGCTTTCTAAAGAAAAAACTATCATTAAATATTTTTAATTCAAATAAGTTATGTTGCTCGTTTATTAGTGCTTGGTGAACTTGAAAAAAAAGTGCAGAATCAACAATAATTGGTGAGACAAATTTACAACATACAAATATTTAAGAAAAAAAAATATAATGTTTAAAGCTCTTAGAACAAATATATATATATATATATAAAAAAGCTCTTAGAACAAAGTAGTATTTGATTTAGCGATTTTAGATGTCTCTTTTCTAGAGGTTTCTTTAATTAGCTTTTATAAAAAGTTATACTTTTTAGATTATTATTTATTAAAAATTTATTTTATTCTAAAAATTTTTAAAATTATATTTGACTGAACTTTTTTCTTTTTTAAAAAAGAGTTAAATTAAATGTTATTTAAAACAGTATTTAGTCTAATCTTTTGAGTCTTTTCTTCCCTTTAAAAGTAAAAAGTCCTCTAATTAGCTTTTACATAAGTATTATCTTTGGATGTTTTTGTTCATTTAAAATAATCTACTTTTATTTTTAAGAAATGTTTTAGAATTGAGGATGTAATTTTAAAATTTTGCAAAAAATTTTTTTTTCTTTAGAAATTTTATATAAAGTAGAAGCTATTTTTTCATTTAGTTACAATTATAGAAAAATACTTTTTATTTTAAAAAGTAGTTATAATTTATATTTTTTTAGAAGTTACTAAAATTAAAATTTTAAAATAATTAGAATTTCATTTTTTCTCAACTTCTATTTTTTTAAGAGTTTAAATAACACACGCAAAATTTTAAAAGTTATTTTGTTTTCAAAATAAAAGCAATTTTTCATAATAAAACTGAAATAAATGAATTCTATTTGACTTAATTTCTTCATTAAAAAATGCTAAATTGCATTTTTGGTCCCTTTATTTTTTTCAATACGAAATTTTGACCTCCTTATTTTTTTTAGAGATATTTGGTCCTTCTAATTTTAAATAAATTTGGTCCTGTCGTCAACTTCAATGTGTTGACCATTTGTATCTAACTTTGACCCGGTGATCTGACACCATTAAAATGGTATGAAAAATAGTATTTGACATCAAATTACGTTAACCTGATACAAATGGTTAACACATTGGATTTGACAGTAGGACTAAATTTTCAGATTTTTAAAATTAGGGGACCAAATATCTCTAAAAAAAATAGGGAGACTAAAGTTGCAAATTGAGAAAAATAAAAGACCAAAAGTACAATTTACTCTAAAAAAAAAAGGCATGAAAAAACTAACTCAATCGCTATTTAATTATTGTCTACGTTTCTTTTTTAAACAACGTACTTTACACTTTAACACGCATACAAGACTCACAAATTTAAGTTACTTAATTTGGCCTTTGAGCACGTTGCTTCCTTCCAGCCTAGATAAATTATAAAATTCGATACCGGACACAACCAACAACAACAAGAGAAACATTTCTTTTTTGCTTGCTATGCGGAAGTTAGCAACAAATTCTCATAAACTTGCGGTTCATGTACCGTATCTACTTTAGCTTTAAATTTATGGATTTTCGGAGTACTTTAAGGATCCATGTTGTGATTAATTTGTTTAAGTATATATGTAGACGTAAAACAAATAAATACCCAAAAAGGTAAGCTCAATCCATAATATACAACTACCCACCTGCCCTTACACCCTGTCCCTAAGGAGGCCTGTTGGGTCAATGTGACTGCCCTCTGAATTGCCATAGGGACATAGTTTCAGTCCGTGAACTTTTTTTATTTCCTTGGTTTTGGAATCGCATGCATTAAACAGTGGGATTCCTGGCATGCCAATTTTTACTATCAACGATTTTAATTTTAAGAAAAAGATTATTTTTCCTAACAAAGTAATAAGTTGATAATATTTTGTAGGCTTAATTGTATTTTGTGTCACTTAAGTTTTATTATTTTACAGATTTTGACACTGTGTTTTTTTTTTTCCTCACATTTTGCTACTCTATTTTTTAGATCTTACAAATTTTGCCCAATCATTAACTGTTTATTAAATAAAAATTTGGAAAATTGGGCAAAATTTACAAGATTTCAAAAATAAGGTAACAAAATACGAAAGAAAAAAAATATATGATGGCAAAATTCATAAAATAAAGAAATTTGGGTGGCACAAAATGAAATTAAGCCAATTTTGTAAATAAGAAAATGGATGAATGCAGATTCGCGATCCTTTTCTCCCTAAGGTTGATAACAACTGAAAATGAGTACATCTCCAATTCCATATATTATACCAAAAAATTGGGTAGAATAAGTGGTCCCCCCCCTCCCCCCCACAGAAAAAGGAAAAGAAATTTAAATGAATTAATTTTGAGTATAGATTTTAGGTAAAATGTCTGTCGGAAGGAATTAATTTTAGTGTATTAAAGAGGGAATAAATTGACGAGATAATACATGAGGCTTTTTAACAATCTCCACTTTAAAAGCAATGTTTTAAAATTTAGAGTGGTTATCAGCTTGGTTAGGATAATGGGTCAATGGTTGAACAAGAAGGTCACTAATTGAATTGTATGGCCCGGTCTTTATTAAAAAATTTGAAAATATTCATGACATGTAAATTTCATACCTATAAAATTTATTAAATTAAACTTCAATGGTGATGTGTAACCCAAAAATAAATAAACAATTATATTTAAGATGAAGGTGAAAGGACTGAAGGTTACGAATTAAGTTCAAACAAACAAAAGCAAGTGAATGAAGGCTATATATTCATGTTAACACAAGAAACATTTATGTCATATGCATACCTGCATTCACGATTTTGGTGATTATTATTATTAGTAAATAAATATTTTTAAGTATGTAAATTATATTATAAGTTGGGGTTTTTATTTATTTTTTCAATAGTTATAGTTAAAACAATGTCGTTTCACGCTTTAAAAAAACATTTTTTTTTGAACTGGTCCGGGTCAACTAACTGGTTCAACTGGCTGGTTCACCAGTTCAACCGGTTAACCCACTAAGTCAAATTGGGTTGATGATATGTCTGATCCAATCATTGGCTCAGATTGGTTGCACCACTGTTTCCCGGTCTGAGCTGATTTTTAAAACACTGCTAAAAGGGAAAAAAGAAAATTGAAAAAGTGACAATAGTCAAATCTATGTCTAAATATGTTTGGAGAAAAAAGGATTTTTTTTTAACCATGTTATAGGTGTACTCCTTCTACAAGGTTTGAACCCAAGACATTGTTTAAAGTATCCAAACTCAATATCACTCAGACCAACAATATGTTAGTTTGGACACAGATTTGGGGAAAAAAAGGGAAAAAGGTAGTTAATTTTTTGAATAAATATTTTCTTGATTAAAAATTATATTTTTTAAATAAAAATATTATAATATAATCTTTCACTCATAGTTATTTTTTTATAATATTTAATATTTTCTTTAAATTATTTTGTTTGATCTCATAATGCAACTAATTTAATGTGTATTTGATTGAACTTATTTTAAAAGAATATTTGTTTATTTTTACCTACTTTATGAGAGAATTTAAAAAGTCCAATTATTTTTTCTAGAAACAATATATTCTAAACAGCCGCTTAATTTTTTTTTTATTAAAATTATCTTTTCCATATTATATTGCTATAACACGTTTTCTTTGAAGTCAAAGCTCAAAAAAATATGTTATTGACTCACATGCATCTTTTTACACACAATAAAACATAAAAGAAAGAAAATTACGGGAATAAAACAGGGGGGAAAAGAAAGATAGTTTTTTTTAAAAATTTTCCGATCAATAGATTTTTATAAAAGTTATAAAAAGACTACCTTATTTAACTATTTTCTTTTCAAGAGTTTGAAAAAAAAAACCAAAATAAAAATAAGTAATATTTTATAATTATTTATCAAAAACTAAGTAAGAACATTTTACAGTCATTTATCCAAACGATAAATAAATAAAAACAATTTTTTTCTTAAAAATGACATAAAAAATAAAGTATCAGTCGTTGAAAATTGTAATTTTATGTTATATGGTTTTATATCTTTTTTAGTTATCTATACTACCATACCTTCTCTTCTATATTCTCCCCTTCTTTTCTCTTATCTCAAACAAAATAAGACAAAAATTTTAGCTTAATTGCACTTTTTGTCCTCCAAATTTTACAATTTTGCAAATTTTGCCATCTCAGAATTTTTTCTGTGAATTTTTCCCTCTAATTTTTAATTTTCACAAATTTTTCCTCCATGTAAAAAAACCGTCACAATTAAAAAAAAAATCGCTACAAAATTATTTTAACTGTGGTAGTTTAGAGAAAAAACCACCACAAAATGTCTTAATTGTGGTAATTTTTTTTACTTGGAGGCAAAATTCTTGAAAAAAATTCTAAAATAGCAAAATTTGCGAAATTGTAAAACTTGGGACAAAAAATGCAATTAAACCTAAAATATTCTTCTCTTTTTGTCTTTTTTGTTTTTTTTTTCCTAATTTCATTCTCATTTTTGAATACAGTGGTACGAATTTAGTATTAATATAAACAATTAATTTTGAAAAAATATTTATTTTAAAAAATCTTAAAAAACTAATAAAAAATAGTTATTTCTCCAAAATTCAACTATATACTTGATGGGTTGAAGGATGGGCTTCAAATGGATCATTGGCATTAGTTTGAGCATCGGGCATCTGGGCCTGAGTTTAGTATAAGGATCATCGAAATAGTAGACCTTGCTACGGCAATTACACTGGGGATAGAGGCTAAAACCAATAATTCAGTTTCTTTTTTTGTTGAAACAATAATTCAGTTTCAATCATATCACTCGTGCGGGCTGAAAATAGAAAATTACTATTGTAATAATCTTTCTATAAGATTTTTTTTTATTAATCTTCCTAATATATTATAAAAATATTATATTAATAAACAATTGTATTTAATAACTTAAAAACATGAAAGAAATTTAATATATTTTTTTCATTTAATAAATAGGAAGATTAATAAAAAAATATTATAAAAGGATTCAAAATTATAAAACAATTAGTTGCAGGTTCGAGCAACACCATGTGAATTGTTTATGGTGAATGCACTCTTCCAACATAACATTGATCAAGTCATGTCATCTCCTCATTTTCCACCATATAAGGCCGACCCTTTCACTCATATGCTACTTAGGTCATTTTCAATGGTAGTTTTTAACGAGTGTTCTTAATTGTAAGAACCGTTCTTAACAAAATTGTGCATTGGAGCAAACCGACGTGGATGACATGGTGTAAGAACCGTTCTTGCACAAGAACACTCCAAGAACAGGTTCTTAACAATAAAAAATATTTTTAATTTCAGTGTGATAATAATTTAAGAGGGAAGAAAACTAATTCATATTAATAATATTTTTGCTATTTTTCTTTTCATTAAAATTTATATAAATAATTATTTTAATTTTCAATAATAACAATTTTATATAAGTATATAAAAATGTGGAGTCCATTGTGGGACCCACAAAAAGTAAGTTAAGAACTCAAATTGAGTTCTATCATTTGAGTAAAAAAGTAATGAAAATTCTTAAACTTACATGACATTACGAGACCCACAACAAGTGACTTTAAGAACCCAAAATTGGTTCTTCCATTGGAGATGCCCTTAATCTCCTATTTTTTCCAATAGTTCTTTGGCTTCCTCACCATTTTGGTTCTACCCACCATCACATCAGCATATGAGAACCCTTTATATATGAGTATGGCTGATATTTTGTTATGGTTGGCTTGCTTAAGTTCCTTAACTTTGGGACATTTGACTTAGCTAAAT
The DNA here is from genome assembly GCA_004329165.1 of Spatholobus suberectus. Taxonomy (NCBI): domain Eukaryota; kingdom Viridiplantae; phylum Streptophyta; class Magnoliopsida; order Fabales; family Fabaceae; genus Spatholobus; species Spatholobus suberectus. The sequence goes on along the minus strand of CM014732.1, from coordinate 26,480,521 downwards.
CTTGATAGATTGACCTATAATTTTTATGCTCATATCCATATTTGGTCTAACTATACCTCAACCTCCATTGGATCTTGCACTGCATAGAATCTGATGAATACGAAGTATTTCTCTTCCTTATTTTGCTTCACTAGGATGAACAATCATCCATTTTTTTTTTCCAAATTTTTGAAAATTTTCCTCATCAATTAAGTCCCAAGATTATCTGGAGAATTTATAAGGAAATATGTAATTGTTTGTCTCACACCCTAATTTTGATCATCTCTCCCATTCCCTGTCTTGTGTCTTGCCGATCCCAATCCTTTCACTTTCCACCCTCTCAGTCTCGCGATAACCCATCCTTTCATCCTCACCATATTTCTTTTTCTCTCACTCTCTCATCCTCATAAGATTAAGTTCTAATAGGCTAAAATTATCATTAAAAAAAGTTTTAAATTTATAAAATAGTTCAAATTTAATTTTAAACCTTGTATAGCATAATGAAATCCAACTCTTGTCCACCCTTAATAATTATAAATCATTAGTTTATTAACATACCAAAACAAATAAATATACACAAAAACATGTATAAATAATGTAAAGACAAACAAAACACAAGAAAGTGAATTGAATTGTGTTTTGATAAAAAGAAAATTCAATTTTTTTTTCTAAAATTGAAAAACACTTTAAGCATAAAACAAAGTTGCACCAGGAAGTAGAACTAAGTCTTTTGTCCCATGAATTGTTTGACGGTAAGAGCATAATATAGATATAAAATGGTTTTGATAAAATGAGGTTTTGTAAACACACATTTTAGTTCCTTCTTATGTAGGTTAGTAACAACCAGGTAAATGTTTTTATATTGATTCGCCTCACCAACAAATACTAGGTCAAGTCCTTGGCATTCCACCAAGATTTTACTAGCAAACAAAGGTTACAAACAATGTTTTCTTGCACCTAAATATTCTTTATACTTGTCTCTCTAGGTACTCTATCCAAGTATTTTTTTTTTTGGCAAGTTCATACTTCACACATTCACAAAGTGTTAAAAAAAAAGGTAAACAAAGAGCAAGTATAATAAATGAGAGAAAGATAAACTCTTACACTGTGTTTGGCAAAAAGGAAAAAAATAGAGTGGATGGAAATAGCTTGGAGAGAAATAGAGAAGAGATAAATAGATAGAAAATATAGTGGAAATATAAGATGTTTGGTTGTAGAAAAATAGGAGTGAAATAGAGTGGAAAGAATATTATAAAATTGTTTCATTTGAATGGAAAGAGAGTAAACAAATTAGATTAAAGTTAAAAATACTATGTTACTCTTACTAATATTTGATCAGTGCCTGTTTTTAAAAAACATTGATAACCAATTATGTATATACAATAGTCGACTATTACTGCTATTGCAAAAATCAATATTCGATTAACTATGTATATATAATAATTGTCTATTCTTTTTTATTCAAACTAATAGTCGACTATTAATGACAATGTCTAATTTTTCTGCCATTTCTCACCGTATTTGTGAAGAAATTTGTATCTATAGGACCCACCTGTTTTAAATTTCTCACCTCTCCATTTCCACTCTACTAAACTACTCAAAATATTTCTTATTTACTCATTTCCATCCTCTCCATATTTTCTACCCATTTCTACTCTCCCAAATAGACCGTTAGAGAATTTACGATGAAGCACATAGATGTTTTTTCTAAAATTGGAAATAATCTTATTCCTTCAGGATAGAGAGAATATTTTTGTAAGCTCATGAAAAATCGTTGTTTGAGGGAGTTCTTTATTTTAGCAAAGAGAGATTTTAATTTAAACGTTGGAAGTTGGAACTTATTAAATGTGATATTAAACATTATTCCCTTACAGCTGGATAATCAGACGCATAAGTTGGATTTCATGCAGCTAAACTTTGCTCATTTCCTCAATGACATGCAGTTGCAGTCCAAAATTTAATGAATGAAAACTATTGTTGGCTGTTGCATGGAAACCATATCCATATATATCTTGATAGGTAAAACGGAGAAATATGATGCTCTGCATCTTGACTAGATGAAGTGGGCTTTATCCACCTCTTCTTGAATGACAATATGAAAGGGTATAAAACTTTATTACCTTGACAATTTCTTAACCTAGCGGTGTTTAAAAAATAATAGGAAAATAGCTTAAATAACTTTTTTGTCCTTATAAAATATGGGGTTTTTGCTTTTTGTTCTTTATATTTTATTTTCATTTTCATCCTCGTAATATTTATTTGTTTCATTTTGGTCCTTGCTGTTAGGTTTGATCATTAACTCTAACAGAAGGACCAAAAGCGAAAACACAAAAATTATATTATAGGGACCAAAAAAATAAGAGAACCAAAACGAAAACAACCAGAATTAAGAGGACCAAAAAGCAAACAATCTTATCTTATAAGGACTAAACAATTATTTAAACCAAATTTATAAAAATTAAACCTTCAAAAACTGCAAATGCACTGATGGAAAATGGAAAAATTAAACTTACAACAAATGCACTAGTGGCAGCAAAAAAATTATTAAAATTAAACCTTAAACATACAATTTTATAGAGCTTACACAATGATGTAATTGCGTTCAATTTATAAAGCAAATATAGCAAATGAAGAGCAACAAAAGCAAAACATAAAACAAGACAGTACTATCAAAACGAATGATAGCAAACGAGTGTGGATTAACAAAAAAAGTAAAAGAAGGATGTACAATGTTACTATTATATATGAGCAAATTATAATAACACACTGCACCCCTAAAGTTTCTTGATGTTGCACATGACCACCCTTCTTTTTTAATGTCTACAGGAGTATACAATGTAACGTGTTTCTTAGGTAACATAAGGTGTTATTATAATGTATAAAGGGTATCAGTGTAACGTATAAGTAGTGTCAGAGTTATGTTTTTCAATAATTAAGGGGTACCAGTGTAATTAATAATTTTTTTGGCTTGTTACTAGTGCATTCGTTGTAGGTTTAATTTTTCCTGCTCTCCATAAGTGCATTTGCAGTATTTGAAGGTTTAATTTTTATAAATTTGGTTTAAATAACTATATAGTCCTTATAATATAAGATTGTTTTTGTTTTGATCTTCTTAATTTTGGTTGTTTTAGTTTTGGTTCTTTTAATTTTGGTTATTTTCGTTTTGGTCCTCTTATTTTTTTGGTCCCTATAATTTCTGCGTTTTCGCTTTTGGTATTTCTGTTAGAGTTAATGGTCAACCCTAACGGTAGGTACCAAAATGAAACAAAAAAATATTATAAGGACGAAAATATTTTTTTTTATAAAAGACAAAAAGCAAAACCCCTCTATTTTATAGGGACAAAAAAGTTATTTAAGCCTAGGAAAATATATGTGTTTAAGGTAGCAATCCAAAGGCAACCGTAGTTTCCAGGCAAAATCATGGAAATGGACGGGAAACACAATTTTTTTTCTCCCAAACATCTTGTGTTGGGTGTGAACGTGAGTTTGAGAACACCAAACTCAGGTTTTGGATTTTTCGAATGTTTGGCCAAACACATGCTAAATATGTTAACTTTATAGTTAACCTAAAAAAAAAAAAATCCTCTGATTTCTCTAAAGTTATATGTTTCATTTCATTAATTTTTTTAAAATTTAGGCATTAAATTAATTCCTCAGATTTTTTTTATCATTACTGTAATTTTCATAAGATTTTGTTATCAAATTATTTCTTCAAAAATTGAATTTGTAATAAATTAATCTTTCAAAGATCTTTTTGATCATTATTTTCGTTTTGTATTTTAAAATTTAAATGTTTGAGAGACTAATTTGGTGATAAATTCAATATTATATTTGACAGACTAATTTAGTGACAAAATCTTCCAAAAACTAAGTGATGACAAAAGTATGGTTTATATTTTCTATAGGATATGTTTAGATAGCTAGATGGAAGGAGATGAAATGGAACATAATAAAATGTAATGGAATGAAATATGATAGAATTAATAAAAATTTTATTTCATTGTTTGAATATTTTATGATGGAGTGAAAAAAGAAACTCCTTCTATCATTTAATTTTAAATTATGAATGGAATGAAATGAATTATATATTTTTTATTCTTATATTACCTTTATTTTAAAATACTAATTTTTTTTTTTATACCTTTGATAAGGTGAATATCTCATCCTCCCAAACCCCAGCCTTTCTCCTCTTTTTAATTGTCATTAAATATAAAATATTATGTCTTGAATCCAAATCTATATAAAAGATTTTTTTTGTATATATTCATTCTTTTATTAAACGATAATAACAATAAATAAACAACTATAAAACGAGCCTGAATTTGTTGTCATCTTTATGTTAACATGTTGTTTTGCTTGAAAAAGTACGTTAAGATTTAGTTACATCAATTATCAACTGGTTAGATACTTTAATTAATGGCACGTGCAACCATATATATCTTCGTGTTATTTATTATATTGAAACACTAAATATTTTATCTTCCACATGGAAACATCAGATGACATTTTGCACGCTTTGAGAGGGAAAAACTTAAAAGGAAAAGAAAAACTAACAAAAAAGCAAGAATTAAAAGAAGTAAGAGTTGAAATATTAAATATTTTTGCCCTACTCGTGAGAAACATGAGCTCCTTTTCTTAAATTCACTTGAAAGTGTGAATCATTTTGCAAGAATTAAAATGAAAGGATTCGATCATCTGCAGCTGTGGAATATAGTTTCTATAACTTTAATTTAGAGGGAGGAAAAATGAACAATCATGATAAAAATGCAACATCGTATGGATTGAACTCCATTAACTATCATTATATACCTCACAATTCAGAGAAAAGAAAAATGAGCAATCATTATATATAAAAGGAAAATTGGATACTACTCCATTTTATTCCTCAGTTATAATATAAACAAATGCATAAACTTATTTCATTCCATCCCCTTTTACTAACCCAGTCACAGCTACAATGTCCCATAAATCTCTGCCATCATTATACAACCAAACACACAATATATAAAACTTCAGCTAGATACTGGACTCCATTGAGAAAACAAGTCTGCTGTGTAAGACTATTATTTGGGCCTGTTTAAGACGGTCCACATGGGCTTTAAGATGGGGCCTTTACCTTTTTTTTAAAGATAACCTAATCATTTTAACGTTGATATGAGACTTTGATCGAGACCCGGTCAACGAAAAATTATTACATGATATAAAATTTGTAGTTTGGATTAATCTTTATATGACATGTTATTATTTTTTTGTAAATTAAAAAATATAACTATGTTGGTTACAAGTGCATGAAAGTATGAAGATAAATTTACGCTTAACTCATAGGCAATCTGAAAGGTCCATAAAAGTACGAAGATAAATCTACACTTGACTCATATGTTGAACAATTTACCTTAACTAATTTAGTGAATATTTTCTTTTATCTAATCAAATTTGAATTTTCTTTTAACTAATTAGTTTAGATTTAATTAAATAATAGAAAATCAAACTTAATTCAAAGATTTGTTTTTTATTTTTTCATTTGATATTTAAAATTTAAAATCTTAAAATACTGTAGGCATAAATAAAGACTTGCCTTAAACATCAGCATATAGAGTTTTACCACTAGTAATTTATGTTTTTCTTAAATATAAATTTTTATTACACAAATTACTCAAGAGAAATTTTATTTCTAATTATAATTAGCTAATATTCTAACGAATTTTAAATTTACAAACTCATCAGTGGGTGATCTTTCTAATTAATACAATTTCTACAATGTTACTTCTTAGGATGTTACAGCAAAATCAGACATTATTTAGTGCATGTACAATATTTAGATCTCTAATTTGATATTAAATTGCTTTTAACACTAATTTTAATTTATTCTCTTATTAATATTAACAAAAATGTATCATTAACACAATATTTATAATAATAAATTACATTGACACTTTTTAAGATTTTTTCATATCAAACACAATCTCTTGCTTTTTTAACATTTACAACAAGCTCTTTCAAAGAGATATACAATATAATATTTTTTAAACAATTAAAGAGATTAGTGTAATGTACAAGAAATGTTAGTATAATATTTTTCAAACAATTAAAAAAATTAGTGCAAGAATATAAAAAAAAGAAAGTATCATGTATAATCTAAACAACTTTCAAAAAATATCAATGTAATTTACTCTATAATGTTTGAACCAAGGTTTCATTTGGTTGAGAAGAAAAAAAAATAAGAAAGGAGAGAAAATTTTAAAATTTAAATTGAAAGAAAAGTGCAAGAAAAATAAATTTTAAATTTTTGTTTTTAAAAATCAAATTTTTTTAATATTTTTTTTTTACTTTTCCTCTAACAAAATAAAGAAAAAGATATTATAATTTATATTTTTTTTCTTTTTTACTTTCCCCCCCCTCTTTTTCACCTCGTTACAACACATGCCATAGGTCATTCTGGTGGGTAGGCACAGAAAACGTGCAAATTGGTTCAGCTTTATTTTGAACAAAAATGTTTTTTTATCATTTTAAAAAACATTATTTCTGAAAAAGAATCTTTTACCACACGTCAGTCTGCGACACTTGCTGACAAAAGAGTTCGGTTTTTCAAGTACAAAGATGTTAAAGTGTGGATGGACAAAGAAACAGAGCGCAACACACTCTCGTTCGTTCGTTCGATTTTGACTTGCACTTGCACAGTTCCACGTTTGCAATTGCGAACCAGTTTTGCTATGAACTCAGGTATCATTGCAGGTGCAGCGTTGCTTGCACTCTTGGCTATAACCTTTGCCTTGTTCAACCCACAAACCCTTTTTTCGCCGCCTAATGTTCCTGGATCGAAGGATCACCTTCACGCTGCTAGGATACTCCACGTCACCGGAGCCGTCGGACCGGAGAGTCTGGTTTTCGACGGTGACGGCGGAGGACCCTACACCAGCGTCGCCGATGGCCGGATTCTGAAGTGGGAAGGGGAGGAACGAGGTTGGACTGAATTTGCTGTCACCAGTTCCAATAGGTACTAATTTATAATTATTGATATTTAATATTATTACTACTACTACTCCTACCCCTTTTGGTGTTTGCTCTTTTTTAACATGTTTTTTCAGGCTGCACGTTATTGTGTTGGTGAGAGTTTAATTGGGTCAATGGTTCGTGGGGGTTTATTGATTTTTGAGAATGAAAGTTTTATTATTTTTTATTTTTTTTCTGTAGAGTGTGAACTTTGGATGCCTAATTTTTTGGGGGGTGGAGTGGTTGTTGTAGTCTGTTTGAATTGGACAAGGATTTGAGCATGGATGGTTGGATTGAGTCATTGAGAAAAGGTCTGTCTTTGTTTTTTTAAGGCTTAAATATATTTTAGTCACTCAAATTTTGGATAAATCCGTTTTTAATTCTCCAAATTTAAAAGTGATTTTTTTAATTTCTGTAATTTGAAAAAAAACATGTTTTAGTCTTTTTGTCTAAACACAGTAGTGAATCTACCATATAAAACCTATTCGGTAATGTTTTATTAGTGAAAACATCACACTAAACTCAACCAATGCTACACAGTTGACTTAATCTACCTTATCAATAATACTGTAAGTGGTTCTAAAGGACTAAAAACAACTTTTTTTAAATTATAGAGACTAAACAAATCACTTTTAAATTTAGGGGACTAAAAATTGATTTACCTCAAATTTGAGAGACCAAAATCATATTTTAGCCTTTTTTTAACTACAAGGATTTTTTGATGTGTACTTGCTTATTGTTTGGCATGCCACGCGTATTTTAAGGGACTATAGAGATGAATGGTAGTAGTTGCCTTGCCGCATTAATGCCATGCTAAATCCAAGAGTCGGGACCAATGTTCCGAGCTGATTATTATTCCCTTGAAGAAAGGTCCATTCACAGGGTCAATTATTATTGAGTATTTGACAAAGAAATGGGGGCATGTTGTTGAGTGTGAAGCACCCTGTGTTGTAGCAACAATGTGATTTTTCTGAATAATTTGAGCTGAAAGAGTCATGGAGAATACCTTTCTTCTTTAGCAGCATTAGTTGTTTTGTAAACCTTCTGATTCTCGATTGTGGAAGAGTGGAGACTTGCTCTAACACACTGATCATTATGTCTGTCTTTTATTTGCTTTGAGGGACATTCTGCCTGGTAGGTTTTACATCATAGTAGGTGCTGGGGCTTATTCTAATAGGCTGGAGGGAAGGTAAAAAACGAAAAAGTGAATGTATGCATTCTCTGTCTTTAGTTCCAAATGGCCGTATCATTGTTTGAGCATGCAAGCATGGATACCTAACTTCCTGTCTGTTTTATCAATACTCTCAAATTTTGCAGGAATGGTTGTGCCAGTTAGTCTTCTGATGAAACGATAATAGACAACTTTTTCATTTTTTCCATTGAATTATAGTTGAAATGAACTGTTTTCTATCAGAGGAGGTGTGCAGCATGGGATTATACTGATATTTTTGTTTAAATGTCAGGACATTAGATCTAACTCATACTTACGCTATTAGGCTACCTTTAATTTTCTTATGATTTTAACGAGTTTAGTTGCCTGATTTTCAAGGTCGGACTGTGTACGTCCATTTGCACCAGAGTTGGAGCACATTTGTGGGAGGCCATTAGGACTAAAATTTGATAAGAAAAGTGGAGACCTGTACATTGCTGATGCCTACCTAGGCCTAAAAGTAGTGGGACCTACAGGGGGTTTGGCCACCGAAGTGGTAACAGAAGCCGAAGGTCAGCCCTTGTACTTCACCAATGACATGGACATCAGTGAAGATGAAGATGTGATCTACTTCACCGATTCAAGCACAAACTTCCAGAGAAGGTAAGTTCATCACAAACACATCTTCCTTTCTATAGTGGAAGTGTGTCTGCATTTTCCTAATTAATAGTCCTTATGATTGTTCCCTAGCACTTCCGTGTATGAAATGAAATTGAAAAACAAAAATATTGCCTTATTAAGATTCTGATTTGGAACGTTCAACCCTGTAGTATGGAGGGAAATTTCTAACAATGGATCTCTTGTTCTGTTGTTCAAGCCAAATCAAAACTGAACGCTTAAAGGTTGAAGAAAATAATATTTGGGAAATTTGCATTTTCCCCTTAAACCTATGCGGATAATGTTTTCAGTTCTAATTTCCTGCATGGTAATTTTTTCTGTCATTTACATCTTTATACTCCTTGAAGATGCCTATGAAACTAAAAAATATAAGTACTAATAGAAAAGTTTTATTTGTGGAGAATTTTTAATCTAAATGTTGGTCACTTGTGTTTGTAGGCAATTTATGCTTGTACTCCTTAGTGGTGACAAGACCGGCCGGTTCATGAAATATGACAAGTCAACAAAAGAAGTGACAGTCTTATTACGCGGCCTTGCTTTTCCCAATGGTGTTGCTTTAAGCAAAGATGGCTCATTTGTTCTGGTAGCAGAAACCACTACTTGCAGGATCTTGCAGTTTTGGCTTCATGGACCTAAGGCTGGTCAAGTGGAAACTTTTGCAGTTGTGCCTGGTTTTCCGGACAATGTTAGAAGAAATTCAGAAGGGCAGTTCTGGGTAGCTCTGCATGCAAAGGGAAGTCCTTTTGCAAAGTGGGTTTCTTCCAATCCGTGGGCAGGAAAGGCATTGCTAAAGCTTGGATTTAACTTCAAGCAGTTGCACTCATCATTTGCAGGTTGGAAGCCTCATGCTGTTGCTGTAAAGCTAAGTGATAAAGGAGAGATATTAGAAGTCTTGGAAGATTGTGAAGGGAAGACCTTAAAGTTCATCAGTGAAGTGGAAGAGAAAGATGGGAAACTTTGGCTTGCATCAGTGTTGATGCCTTTCATTGGCATTTATGATTTATGAGAGTGTATCATGGACTAGATGGTATTTGGATCACCTTTTCCAAATAAGATGTAGTTGTTCATGCAGATTATGTAGAATTGTGAACGTGAATTGCTTTGAGTGGTTGATGAGGCTAGTTTTTACTTGGTGTTCATTATAATAAAACAGTTCGTACTTAAAGAACAGATACACAAAACAGTTTTGCAAAGTTCTTTGTAATCCTTTTGCCAATAATAAGTAGCGGCGGATTTTACGTTATGGGTGAGTGGGTATGGTAGCATTTGCCACCTGTATCTTAAAAGTTCAATGAATGTGTATCATTTCTTCCTATTTACTTGTATATAAAATTACTCTTGCTATATGGGTGCACTTCATTGAAGTAGAAGAGAGGACCAAAAGACCATTTGACTAGGAAATTGGTTTGGGGTATCTACAGTTCTACACTATATATATCTGATATATTTAACAAAAGAAAAATAAATCATGGAATTAAATGATCTTCATGTTTCAGGTCAATTTGTGTCTAAGCCTCAATATCCCCTTCTCATTGTGACATAGGTTAGAAATATCACTTCAAACTATGGTTTTGAATTGAGACCATGAGATTAGGGAGTTGGGGAATGGATTAGAAGTCTAATGGAGGCGCTTTCACGAGCAACTCCATGCAGAATATAGGAATAGCATGGCAAAGGTAGAGGATTGGTGGTGTAGAACAACAATAAGCCTAATATAAGAAGCATGACAAAGACCTGGCTTTGTGATATAGAATAATAAGCCTAAAATACTTTCACATGGCAAATGTTTTGACTTTATGCGGATGAATTACTTATAATAGACCAAGCATAATCAAATACCTTAATAAGGTAATTTTTTTAATAAATCAACATTGGATAACATTCTTAAAAAAAAAAAACAAATGATTTCGAATTGAAAAACATAATTTGAAAAATTGAAATCTTAAAACTAGCCCATTTTACATCACTTGGGCTTTGGTCAAGTGGGTGATTAAGAAGAAAGAAAGTTTTAAGTTTATGCTTGAGAGAGCCCAACAACGAGGATGGGATCACCAAAACTTGGGAGAAGTTAGAAACGGGAATGATTGTTGTAAATTGGAGAATCTTTTAGGATTTGAAGAAAAAATGGTATGGTTGTCTTGTCTGTTTGCATGCAGCTAATTGGTGAGGATGGTTAGTTGAGAACGTTTTTGGAAGGCAAGGGCAGCAAATTAAGGAGGAAATACTATCGTTTTATTACTTGTGGAAGACACCGTGGGACCAAATTTAATCATTCTCTGCTTTCTCTTCCTTTCATTGATTTGTCATATTATCAGTTTCTCGGCTGGTTGGATGGGGTCCATGCCAAAATGAAACGAGATTCCATTCTATGAATAATAGTAATTCACAAACCTATTGTGAACACATGTAGGCAAAACATTAATTGTGTTAGTTACAATTCAAATCAAACATGACTACTGACAGCACCAACTACATATATTATAATTCAGTTTACAAACATAATTGATCATTTATTTATTACATGAATGCAAAATTTTAATGTGTTTGTGATAAGTCTTATCAACACGGCTGCTATGCTAATAGCATCAACTGCACTCCTATATTATCAATCAATTTACAAACAGAGTTAATTATTGAGTTTAATTTTATGCATTGTTAGTATAAATTTTTTTACATTATCAATCAATTATAAATCATAGTTAGTATGATTTTTAAAATAGTTATGGTAAAAGTCAATAAACTTACTATACATGACAGTTTGTGATTGAATGATAATATATAAATCATTTTCACTATCAGTACACATACTGTTTACTCTCAGTTATTTCTTAATTTTTATTTTGTTTTTGATAAAAAAAAACATTCAAATAAAATTATGAGATTAACCCTCGTGTAAAGAATAATGGTTAAACAAAATCTTTCTTGAAATGACAATTTCAATATTCCAACACCTAACATTATAAGTGTTATGGACCAACTCAATCTTAAAAATTTAATTTACATATATTGTTAATATTTTTTTACAGAGAGATTTAATAGGATTTAATTATTTTATCACATTATCCTATTCATTAATATGATGTGGTAATAAGATAAATTCCTATGTGAATAGTTGTGTAAAAATGTTTTTACACTGGACAGTGTATATAAATTAAACACCAATGCTAATCCAAATATATAAGTTGGGTTGGACCTTTTTTTTCTAATCCAAACTACAAAAGTTGGGTTGGATGTCCAGAAATTTTGGGAAAATAGAAAAATTTATATTTGTGTTCTAATTTAATATACTCATCAGTTTTTAATTTATTCTTCCAACTTTCTAAATTGTTAGTAATTTGTTAAAATTTATAATCAAGTAATTTCAACGTCCCATTTTATTGATAGTCTATTCAAACATTATTTTGCAACATAGTTAATCTCAAATAGAATCTAAAACTTGTTTTTAACAATGATAATAATTACAAGTATTACTAATAATATTCTATAAATATTAGATGCATTTAAGAAAATTATCTTTTAATATAGTTTGATACTTTTAATGAGGCGTTCCTTTCTTTTGTTAACATTTCTTTCAATACCTTCAATTTTGGAAAAAAAAAATGGTCATCAATACTAACTTAATGCTCACTAAAACTTAAATTTGTTTCAAGATTAATATAATATTTATTTAATTCATCCTCTTTGAAAAATTTCAATTATTGAAATTTATTTTAAAAGGTCAAAAGTTATTTCATATTTTAAATTTTGTTCAAACAAAGATCTTAATAAAAGAAAATAAATTAATTTAATATGTATACAAAATAATAAAATCAAAAGAATTAATCTTCAAATGAATGTGTGATCTCATCACTATCATTTTCATCAAAATATTTTTCATATGAATCATGCTGTCTTTATGAAATTTGAGTTCTATATTCATCTCAATGTCATTTTTTTTTGGAGTTCAAAGAAAATGAAAAATATTTTTTTATAACTTTTTAAATAATTAATAAAACTTTTTAAATAATTTACAATAACATCTATATACATATTTTTAAATTACACAATCTTACTAATAAATTAACTATAAATAATATAATAAAATTTATCATCTAATAACTTAAATTAAAAATATTTATAAGTAAATAAAAAATTTAGGGACTCGACTAGGATCTTAGGCGGCTGCCTTATTAACTTGAAAGTTGAAACAGCCATGACTTTGACAAGAAGTCCATTTAGCTTGACCCTTAATCTAGACACCGGTTTACCATATCCAAAATCCAAAATATTTTTGCCTTTCCATCAACATTCCATACATCTCTTAATTATTGAATAAATACAAAATCAACCGAGCGTGACTCTCGTCATCCAGTTAGGACTCACCTATATATTCATTATATAAACGGTAAACCTTAGTCAAACCTTACATTCGTGCATAATTTTATTTTAGTTTATTCTTACAAAATTTCTTAGAGTATGTTTAGTTTAAGAAAAAAAGTGAAAAAAGAGAGAGTAAAAAGTAAGAATATTTTTAAATTATTTGATGAAAAAGAAAGAAAGTTAAAATTTTTTCTTTTCTCTCATTTGGTTCTATAGAAAGTGAAAAAAAAGAAAATAAATAAATATATAAAAATGACATAAAGTATCCTCAATAGATGAAAGAAATAAAAAAAATAAAGATAATTTTATCTTTTCATTACAAAAGTATATCTTTCTTCACTTCTAAAAAAGTGAAAAGATTGTTTTTTATTAGGAGTGTATATCGTGGGTTGGGTTTGACTAAATTTGTTGTCCAAATCGATCAAAATAATTGGGTTAGGTTGGTTTGGTTTATGCAATTTTTTTGTAAAATCCAAATTGAACCGACTTGGTCATTAACGAGTTGGTTTAGGTTAATTAATCAGGTTTATATATTTAAAATTTAGTTAAAATTTTTAAAAATTGTATTTTTTCTTCTAAATTTTAACATATTATAAAGATATTGTATTCAGTATTACGGTCATTTTTTTCTTTTAACAAAATTGCATACAATTTAACATTTTAGTGTGTACATTTCCAGTAGCTTGCCCTTTATTAATTATTTGTATATAGAAATTGTTAAGATAAAAGACGAATTTATAACCCTCAAATATTTTGATAATAACAAACAATTAAAAACAGCTTTTCAAGTAATCGTTTGATTATTTAAGCCTATATCGTCTCTATCTTTCGTTTTTAAGAAATTCAGTAACAAATAGATTTCAGACAATATTCTAACGATCTGCACACCAGTTAGCTGTAAAAGCGTAAACAACCTCGAAATAAAATGAAGTCTACGTACCTATTCTCGAGGAAAAATCACTTTATGCATAAAAGAAGGAATGTGTGTGTGGATGTTAGAATGAAAAAGCAGATAAGGTTACTACTACGAGATTGAGTACAAGAATGGTAGAGATAAGCAGACTACTTTATCTTATCAAGTGACAGGTTGGTGAAAGGCATTAAATGCTACATTTAATGTCTTAACAACTCTTTTCCTACAGACGAAGGTTGTCTCCTACAAGCACTCGCAACGAATACTTTTCTGGATAAGCCTATAAATAGAAGAAGAGACCTCAGTCTCAAGAGTTGGTTGGCTGGCTATTTAAGATCTCTATTTATCGAAAAAGCTCTGATATTATAACCTTTTCATATATTCTGATTGTAAAAATTTTATTTGTACTTCATTATATATTCGTTTGTTGGGACGTTAAATTCAGTGAGGTAACTCATGTTCAACCTTTTCTTTAAGAAATTGGTAGAAGCTTGAAGAGGCTTTGATTCAAAGAATACTTGGGTTATTGCTTGGAGAGGCAAGTTAAAGACTACTTGGGTAGAGCCTGAAGAGGCTTGTTGAAAGAATACTTGTAACTTGGATAAGTTAGTAGAACTTGGTTGTTGCCAAGAACTGGATGTAGTCTCTAGGTGAGACGAATCAGTATATTTCTTGTGTGCATTTATGTTTCTCTTTCAGCATTCGTCTTTCTTGCAATATTGTTTTGAAAATTTTTTAATTAACCCTTAAGATGATACGTCTTTGACAAGGGTTTGCAAAAATTTGTTATAACATAATTCAACCCCCCTTCTTGTGTTATCTTTGTGTTCTACAGAAATATATAAAAATAATAAATTTAATAAAATGTCATGTTAGCAGGTTGGGTTCACGGGTTTGAAAATAAAACTCGTTACCACCAATTCGTACTTGAACAAGTTTGAACGAATTGAGTTGGATGTGACCCAGACACTCAAAAGAACCAAACTGAAGTAATTGGGTTGATTTGAGTCCACGGATTACTTGTACCTGTAAAAACCCTATTTTATATGGTGGGTCACATGTACTTTATTCCTTTTTTTCCTTTTTTTTTTGTTGAAGAAGGATTATCTATTCTCATTTTTTTTCTTCCTGTCTCCTTCCTTCTTTTCTCAAAACAAACACTTATAAGAATTTAATTAGAAAATATTGATAATATAAAATTTTTTTACACCATCTTTTTTGGTTTATAATGATGACACTGAAGTTTGAACCTATGATTTCATGCAAGTTACCTCAACCTTCCACTACTAGGCCAACCATAATGGGTTCAAAATTTGTTTGCACTATCATGAATTACTATATATGACAAGTTATTAGTTTTTTAATAATTATTTTAAAAAATCACATTTTAAATATTTTTTAATTAACTAAATGTCAAAATCTTTAGACTTACAATATATCAAAATTAATATGTAATTTAAATATCGTTACAATACTCCTATTCATTGTTGCTCGCACTAATGGAGAAACAAATAGTTTGGATATTAACTTGTACATTGTGTTTGAAACCAATGAAAATGGATGGATGAATTCACCAACGAAAGAAAAGGCCAACCATTTTAATATATGTTTGGGTTAAAGTTTGCAAACTAAAAAAATCTAACATAAGATTAATGAAAAACATAAGAAAATATACATGAATTAATGAAATAGTAAAATTTAAAAAAAAAAACTTTATCTACATCACTCAAACATCAAATAAAACATAAAAAATTTAATATCTCTAACTTTTTATATCAAGAAATTATAAATATACTAAGAAAGAGGTCAAATCACTAAGTAATTATTTAAATATTTAATAGTCCTAACCACACATGAAATAGTTTTAAGTAAATAAAAGTATAAAATTATAAAATAATAAATAATATTTTAAAAAATTATTTGGTTCACAAGCTGACTTGTTAATCTATAGATTATACCTATTTAACTCACGGATTAAATGGACTAGACCAAATAAGCATGCATTTAAATGAGCCAGCATTTTAGCTAGTTCTAGCCCACTTAGTTTGCAGGTTAAATGGACCGTTTATGGGCCTAGGCCTACATATCCACCTCTAGTGGAATGAATGAATAAAAAAAAAAAAAATACATAAAACTCACTCTCATAGCAATCCTTCCATTTTAGGAGAATATATATGTATATATTCTTGTTCTTTTTACGCAATCAAATAACAAGAAAGAAAAATTAAACTTTATTTTCTTTTCTTTTCTACAAGCTACTTACAAATTAAAATAATCTTAATTCATTTTCTTTCTTTTGCTTTTGTTTTTTCTTCTCAATCAAACATCTAGGGGTACAGGTAGAGTAGGGAGGTAAAGTCGGCCCATGATGAACGATATTTATTTATTTATTTAATCTTAAAATAATGTGGTCAATTATTTCTCCATCTGAATTTAATGATACTTTATATGAAATCCTCGGATAGGTCAGAATAAGCAGCGCAAGCATTGGTGTTGCCATCACTGCCACGAACCCAAACACCATTCGGATTATTCTGAATTCTCGCCACTCATCGTTTTCATTTCTCTCTCGCTCTCCAGTCGACGATGAGGCCCCAGCTGCACTTCGCGGCGGCTGTCACGGCGGTTGTTGTGACCGCTTGGGTTGCGCACAACAACGGCGGCGTTGGGCCATCCGAGGACGAGGCTTGGCAGTACGAGGCTGTTCCGATTGACGGCGCCGTTGGACCGGAGAGCTTCGCCTTTGATCCTCGAGGCGAAGGTCCTTACACTGGCGTTTCCGACGGTCGAATCATCAAATGGCACCGCACACAGAATCGTTGGTCCAACTTTTCCGCTACTTCTTCACACAGGTGCGCCTTTTCTCTCTCTCCCTCTCTCCATCTCGCATGTGTATATAAATATACAAAATGTAGAAAAAGATGCCCTATTCAAACTATTTCATCTCCTCATCAAATCAAACAACTCTCATTCACTTTTACTCATTGATGAATAGAAATTGAAAAAAAAGAAGTAGAAAAAAGAGAAGTGAGTAAGAGAAAATAATTTTATGTTGTTTATTTAAGAAGAGAAGTAGAGAAAAAAATAAAATAAAATATGTGGAACTTACTAAAAAAAAACTCTCTTTTATTGGAGAGAAAAAATAAAAAGGTGAAATAAAAAATTATAAAATCTACTCAAAATTATAATTTTAACTTTATTATTTCATTCTATCTCACAATATCTATATACATTAAGGGTAGACATGTTTTTACAAAAAAAAACTTATTGTCTTTGGTTCCACTTTTCTATTTAACTAAACAAGTGAAGAGAAAATTAGCTTTTTTTTGGTCTTCTACTTCTTTTAATTCAAATACTTTAAAAATTTACTAATTCTTTACTCATTTTTCTTTTTTCCTACTTCTCTCATCTTTACTTTTCTCTTTATCTAAACAAAACATTAAGATAAAAATAGATCTCATAGGCAGCCCTTAGTTCAGACTTAATTTGGCCCAACATCTTTATTATAAATATTAATAGATATATGTTTTCTGAAAAAAATTATTTAAATAAAAAGTTTGGTTTTACGCTTTAAATTTTTGTATTAAAAATCAACTTGCACACACACACACACACTATTTTATTTGTTAATTGCTATTCATCTTTTTTGGTGAAATGTTATTCATTAAAACTATGAGGTTAAATAATTTTTTTTCTCGACAGAATATAAATTTATTAAATTTTTAATTATTATATATACATACATATATAAGTACATACTGTTATATGTATCAATTAGTTAATTAATTAATTTTATTAAAAATATTTAAATCAATCAACTAACTTAATAATTTGTAATTTTCATCTCCCAACTTTTTAGCTTGTTATGCCAATGAAAGCCTTGAGTAAGGATGATAATTGGACTTAGATTTAATGAGTATTTATAAAAAAATATTCACGATGTGGAGGAAAATTACTTAATAAATGACTAAATATATAAGTATTTATCCACAAAAAATTGTGGAAATGGGTATAGATACAAGCACCTTACTATCCAATCGTTGGATACCTGTATGTTATGTATTACACGAAATTTTAAATAATTAATTAATATTACATAAATATCTCTATACATGTATCAAATATTATCCAAATCACTATATAATAAAAAATTATTAATGTTATTTTGACTTCAAAGATATTTATATGTAACTAAAAAGCGTTAATATATATACATTTTTTTACATATCTTGGGGATTTGCAAACATTTGGATTACAGGTTTCTAAATTAGTTATTTTATAAATTTATTGTGTTAGATCTGAATTATTTTAGGAGATGGACTGCCAAAAAAAAAAGGTAAAAACTACCAAAAAAGATTTTTTTTTAAACTGTTTTGTTTGTTATAAGACTATACATATATTATATATTGTAATTATTTCATCATGTTCAATTTAAATTTAGTTAAATATTTTGTTTGTTATGTTTTATAACTAAGATATGAAATGATATTTTTTATTTAATTAAAGTATAAATAATGGGCTTAATTATAAATATTTAGGTACCTAAAACATATAAAGATGAACACTAAAATTAATATCTGTATGAATGTAAATTTAGAAATGATTTATTTTTTTTACTAAACACAAATATAAAAATAAGTTTTCACCAAAAAAATATGTAAAAATAAGTATTATAATATCCCACCTAAACTTTTATTCATTATGGTCCATAGTAGAGAAAAATAAAAACAAGGAATAATTGCAACCACTTACTGCAACCTAAAGTTTTATTCATTATGGTCCATATTAGAGAAAAATAAGAAAAAGGAATAATTGCAATCACTTAATGCAACTTTTAGTTTTAGAAGAAAAAATGGTAAGGTTATTTGTTTGCGTTTGCGGACTGCATATTGATGATTTGGAGTGGAACTGGGAATACTTGGTCGAGATTCGAGAACATTTGGTTTGGTTGAGAAAGTAATGGCCGCAAATTAAGGAGGGAATACTATTGTTTTACTACTTGTGGGTAAAGCTGTCAAGTGGGTTAGGCCGGTCCGGCCTGGCGGGTCAAGTGTCGAAAGCGGCCCGGCCCGGCCCAAATTATTAATAGGTTATATTTTTTGTGGCCCGGCCTAGCCCATGGACCTATCGGGCAGGGCCAAAATGGCCTGTGACTATTTTTTTCTTAATTTTTTTATATATTTTACAAAGAATAAAAATAAAAAAATATATAGTACCGGGCCAAATAGGCCCGGTTTCATTCGGGCCAGTTTTTTTGTGGCCTAGCCTAGCCTGGCCTGGCGGGCTAATCGGGCCGGGCCATTTTGTCCCGATTTTTATTAGACCAAACATTTAACGGCCTAGCTTGGCTTAGCCTGTCGGGCTGGCTCGCCGGCCAGGCCAATTTTGCAGCTCTACCTGTGGGAGATACAGTGGGGCCAAATTAAAGCTTTCTTTGTTTTATCTTTATTCTTCGTGCTCTCTCTGCCAAGGGATGATAATGAAGGGAAGTATTTATTTATTTTTTATATTTATTTTCAAAATTAATTATTTTTAGATCCACACTTACATAAAGAATACTTTTAGGGTTCATTTGTTTAAATGTTTAAAAAAGTATTTAAAAATTTATGTAACAAAGTGACTTATTTTTTTAGCGATTTTATGTAAAATAAAAGTTTTTTAATTATAATTATAAAAATAATTTTATTTTAACTGCTATTTAAATTTGTATTTTCTTTCAAAAGATAATCAAAGTAATTTCTCAAAATAGTTAGAAATATATTTTTTAAAAATTCTGATTTTTTTTATTAAAATCTTAAATAAACACTAGAAATTTTTAAAAGTGATTTTTTAATTAAAGAATACGATCAAACAAATAGGTTTTAAGTGTCCATTCCCATACTTATGGGTGCCTAGTTAAATAAAAAATAACTTTCTTTTGTTGTATTTTGTTTTTGATAAATTAGTGAAAAAATGTTAATTTAACAAAAAAATTAACTATAAAAATAATAAAACAAAGTTTAATTTAGGCTTGAAGTCAAGCATCTAACTTTATTAATTTATTCAATTTAATTCTTTAAGTTATTTTTTCGTGCTAACTTTTTCCCTTGACTTTTTCTAATTCAATTTAGTTTCCTAAGTTGTTTTTTCGGCCAATATTTTCCTCTATCATTTCCTTATTTCCCACCTGAATTAATGGGAGTTTCCTAAATGACAACATTTTCAAGAATAATTTTTTTTTTCTTTTGCACTAACTTTGCATTTGACGATCAAATATCACCATCCAAAGTTTCCAGCTTACCACTAAAGGCCTCTATTATCGCCTTTGTTCATTCATCTCATCCCTAATTAGACACTCAATAACTGCTGTAAAACTACCATCATTGACCAAATCTTATGCATCTATCTCTATCACTGTTAACCATATTTATTGTGAACCTATATCCACATCAAACACAAAACATCCTCTGAATCAACGAAAGTTGAAAGATGAAATAAAGTAAGAAAGATATTGATACGAAAAATAACTAGGACAAAATTGAATAAAAAAGTTAGAGTTAAACTGAAACTTATATTGAACTTAAAGGATGAAAATTCTAATTTTGCCTAATTAAAAATGTTAAGATGAATTGGATTGAAGAAGAATCGATTGATCCTAAAACTAGACAAAGATGAAGTCATGAAAACTTTAAACAGTAGAGTTAGGACAGTGAGACTTAGGGTTTTAATTAAGATAAGAAGTGTGTGATTTGTAAACACTGTGATATATGATCAACTCATTTTGTATTATTGATAGTATATACATTGTTTTAATTTTAAATTTAATATATTAAATACTTTATACAAGCACAGGGTAAGTTGGATATTAAAGTACACATGTTTGTTCTAATCTTCCTAAATATTTTGCGGATAAATTCTTAAACTCAAACCCATTCAGTAAGTAATTTTCTTCTCCATCTTCAGTGTTTTCCTTTTCTTTGTGTGTGTGTGTGTGTGAGAGAGAGAGAGAGAGAGAGAGTCCGTGGGTTTAAATCCAATTGTCCTATCTTTGCTTTCTCTTCCTTTCGTAGGTTCAACATATTACTAATAAGTGTTGGCATATAATTTATAAATGAGAATAAATCTTCTCATGTAAACGAGAAATTATATTCAAATTTTGTGTAGATTTATTTCTTTTAGCATGTTTAATTGAAGTTGCTTATATAGTTATATTCTTAAATTTAGGAATTAGTTCTTATACATTTTCACTAATAGAGTTAGATGACGTGGAAGCCACATGTAAGAATTGTTCTACAAGAACTTGTACTTAATATTAAAAAATAATTTCTTTGAGACCCATTAAAAATATAAGTATGTGAAGTAACTTATCGGATCTGTTTTAAATCCTTAAACAGTTGTACCGATGAAGTAAAAAGTTGTTAAAATTCTTCAAACAAATTTGGTATAATAGTGTGCATCAAAAAGAAATTAAGCAACGCTCTTAATAAATATTAAATAGATCTCACCTATCTCTTGTCTATATAAATTAGAATAGTTGTCTTAAACGAGAGCGTTTTTAGAAACTATTCTTTAACGAGAGTATTTTTAGGAAATTTTCTTTAACGAGAACGTTTTTTAATAATTTTTCTTAATCTATTCTTTCTTTCAATCTATTCTTTTTATCTTTATTTCTAAATTAAATTTCGATATTTTTTTAAAAGAAATTTGTAATAGTTAAAAATAACTTTGTATCACAATATAAATTATTTATTATAAATCTAAAATATAATTTATATGTTCAAAAATATTCATTTATTATAAATTTTAATTATAAGATAATGTATATTTTCAAAAATATTTATTTATTATAAATTTAAATTATATAAAACTAAAATTTTTCTTATGCATTGCATAAGCTAAAATACTAGTTTAATTTGTCATCTACCAAGATAGATATTCACACAAAATTAAATATGATTGAGTTATGTTAAAATTCTAAGCTAGAGAATTCATTTTTATGTACATATGAAATGTCAAAGTTATAAATTCAAAAACATAATTTATATATATTTATTGGTATTAAAAAATTGTAAGTTAAAAAAATATAATTGTTTGTGCTTTTTATTTTGAAAATTTAAAATTAATTAGAATAATAAACTATTTTAACAATAATTTAAAATATTTTATTGTATTTAATATTAATTGAAAAAATTAACTATCAATAACATAATTAAGAAAATTAAAGTTTTATTTGATCAGATAATTAATTATTAAGAAAATATTGATTTAATTTAATATAAAAGTTGGTAACATGTATGTTATGAAATAAAGACACATAACTGTATGAGAAGTAGGATAAATACGAAAGTTAGAATTTTTTATTTTAATAACCCAAAAAAATAATTAAATACCCTACCCCAACATTATATACATAAATGCACTTTTTTTTTTCCTAAGAGAAGTCAGCATTCTTAAAGCCAACTTTCTAACATTTTTTTTTATTAATTTTATAAACCATTAAAATAAATATAAATTAATTAAAAAAATAAAATATATATATAAAAAAAAACACAGGGTGAGAAGTCGATATCTCTAAAATCGACTTCTCACCTATTTAAATAAAGTACGTCGGATAGTCAACTTTGGGAATACAGACTTTCTTTAGGGAAAAAAAAAACATCGTATATAATGTTGGGGTTGGAGTATTTGGGTACTTAATTAATTTTTTGGTTATTAAAATAAAAAAAATCACGAAAGTTATCTCATTTGCAAAGGAGAAAAAAGGCCATGCAGTGTAAAGTAATTTTATACTATCATTCAATCATAAACTACTATTTATTGTAAGTTTGTTGACTTTTATAATAAATATTTTAAAAGTCATATCAATGGTGATTTTTGATTGATTGACAGTGTAAAATTTTTTACATTGACAGTACATGACCATTAAACTCTTTTCAAAGAGGTAAATATTAATCAGCACTTACAGGAAGATAAAAGTAGAATATTTTTAGAAAAGAAAATATTTACTATGTCAAGAATGTAAAAGTAATTTAATACATGCTTTTATAAGTAATTAGAATCATTTAATTGGATATATTTAATGTTCTTTAATCAACGTCTTTAAAGTACTTATTGGTATGATATTTTCAAAAAAAAAATTCAAATTTATAATATAAAAAAAAATTATTGCTTTTATTATTTTGTCTAAATTCATATTTTTTTTATTTTTTAATATATGAAAAAATAAATAGTAATAAAAGAAAAAAGATTAATGAATGATTGGCATTTAAGACAAATAATTTAACTCTAACTTTGATTAAAAGAGCTATTTGTAAAAATGATAAAGTTTAAGAATTAATTAAAATAAAATTAAAATATAATGTGTCTATTTTTGAAAAAAAAAAGGTAAAGTTATAAGATTAATTGGAACAAAAATTGAAGTTCATGATATCTATTTATAAAAAGAATAAAGTTTAAAGATCAATTGAAATTTAAATTTAAGGTGTCTATTTACATATGAAGTAAAATTTAGGGGAACTGAGTACATTTTTGCCAAAAATAAAAGTAAACTTGGGTCATTGATGGAAAACACAGATGTCTGGCGATGTTGATTGCGATTAGATAGTAAAGCATTGTCTTCATATAAACTATGTAAAATTTGTAATTTAAAAAATAGATAAGAGTACATAGTGCGTAAATATTTTCAAATTATATTGGTGAGTTAAAATAAAATTAAGAATTAATAACGCTATCACCAAATGATTTTGTTAGTTGTAACCTAAAAAAAAGAAAAAAAAAGAAAAAATAGGCTATGCTCAAACTACCATATATGATAAGTTCGTTGACGTTTATAATAATTATCTTAAAAGTCATATCAACTAGTAATTTTTAATTGGTTGACAGTGTAAATTTTTTTACATTAACAATGCATAACCATTAAATTCAAAAAATATGATTTTGTTAGCCATTTATTCTTGGGTTAATTGGGTACTGTCTATTTTTGGTCCATGCTAATGACATAAAATTCATTTGGGTTGAGTTTAGTTTAGTTTACATTTTTAAATACGTAATGACTCTGGACCAAAAGAAAAATAGTTAATGATGAAAATAGATTTTTATTTAAAAATAATATTCACATTTAAAATAATTAATTTTATTTTGGTGATAAGGCAAAATTATTTTTAAAGTGCTAATATAAATAATTTTTTGAAAATTTTATGACTCTTATATTTAGAATTAATTTTATTTTATTAAAAAGTTATACATGTTTATTTCTCTTAGAAGTAATTTTAAACTATATAATAAATTTTAAAAGCCTAACAAATTAACTAAGCATAGTGTCTAATTCAATTTTTCTAGCCCCATAGGTGATTCAAAAGACAATAAAAGGGGTCTTAGGAAATTTTTTTTTTGCAACCATTAGACAGAGGAAGGAAAGAGAGAGAAGTGTAGAATAGGATAAATGATAAGATGAAGAAAAATAGAAAGTAAAATAGCGTTGTAAAAAGTATTGTAAGAAATTATTGTATGAATAATATAAATCAAAAAAACAAAAAGGCCTTACCAAATAGCACATGTCATTATGAGAAGGTTGATAAGGTTATTTTGGCAGAGATGATGAATGTGGAGGACCATATGATCAGCATCCCAAGAAAGAGCACATATGTGGGCGCCCACTTGGGTTGTGCTTTAGCATATTATCGGGTGACCTTTACATTGCTGATTCTTACAAGGGCTTAGTTGTTGTTGGCCCCAATGGTGGCATTACTAGAAGACTCATATCACACGTAGAAGGTGAACCCTTGGTATTTACAAATGGTTTGGATGTTGATCCACGAACTGGAGCAGTGTACTTCACCAGCAGTAGTTCAAAATATCAAAGGAGGTAACTAGTACTCATTCATTCTCAACTTATCTCAATAATCCCCCAAGTCCCTACTAGAACCTCGGTATTGTTAGCACACATGCATACTCTAAAATTAAATTATGATATTTTATGACCCATCGTATAGGTAAATTATTAATTGATTGGTGGATTAACAAATTTAGTTGTTCTAGGAAAATTCAAGCGACTAATTATTAGTCATCATCCATGTGCAACTCCAAAAGTGCATATGATCATTAGCAAATTTAATTGAAATCCAAAAGTTCAACCAAGCTTATTTTGCATTTCTCTTTTTTTATTGTAGAGTCACTTTATTCCATATATAAAGTGAATTTTCAATTAAAGACTTCTTTATACTTTTTTTTTTTTACGTTGAAAAATGGGACTAAAAGCAATTGATGCCTCTATCTTTATCGTTTTCTTTTGGTCTTACAGTTACATGGAAGATTGATGCAATCATATTTTCCGTTTAAGATTTGATAATATTTGTCAAATGCAAAACGCAGGAATTACATCTCTTTGATCCTAAGCAGAGATAAAACGGGGAAGCTGATGAAATATGAACCACAAAGTGAACGAGTTAGCATTCTTCTAAACAATCTCTCGTTTGCAAATGGAGTAGCATTAAGCAAAGATGGTGACTATATTCTAATAATAGAGACCACAACCTGTAGAGTACTAAGGTATTGGCTAGAAACACCAAAAACTGGAACCTTGGAAGTCTTTGCTGATCTACCAGGTTTCCCGGACAACATCAAACGGAGTCCAAGAGGGGGATTTTGGGTGGGAATTTACTCAAGAAGAGAAAAACTTATCCAATGGATTCTATCATATCCTTGGATTGGAAAAGTTTTGCTTAGGCTTCCTTTAGACATCACAAAAGCTTATTCATATTTGGCTAAGCTGAAAAGGAGTACCGGATTGGCAATTAGGCTAAGTGAGCAGGGTGATATATTAGAAATTATTGAAGACAAAATTGGGAAAAAAGGGAGGTCTATTAGTGAAGTGGAGGAAAGAGATGGGATATTATGGGTGGGATCCATAGATGCACCTTTTGTTGCTAAGTATAACATTCATGTTGAAAAAGAACAAGTCAAAGGATTTGAAGATTTTTTTTTCAGTGTTTCTCACTTTGTTGTTACTTGATTGTATAATAAAAGGGAAATGGATATGGGCTTTGGCTATTCTAGTATATATGTGAAGTAAAAAAATATTCTTTCACCATTGTGAAGTGAACTCCATGTTATGGAAGTAAAATGCATGTGTATGGTGCTCTATAAGTCTTCGAATGGCCCCCATTGAAGTTTTAAAGAATCTAATGGAAACTAGAACAGAATTATAGAAAAAGAAATACATCCCAATATATAAAATATGATATAAACGGTGAAGAAATATATTAATAAAATAATAATTCTAGAAAAATATATTATTATTATTATTTTATCAATGTATTTACCTACAAGTATAAATTAATATTAATATTATTATTAATAAATATTATTAGTATTAATGTTGTGGCGATTGAGATCTATGATGATGTTGAACATCTAATTTAAATATTTTAAAAAATGTTGAGCATCTATGCTCCATATTATCTCCAAAGCTAAAGGTAATCTATTATATACATTTTAAATGCTTTTTGTATGTTATTGAACCCCAAGGGGGTGGGGGGGCTTCAACCTTATTAAGGCCATTTTAACAATTTTGTCTTTTATTTTCACACGCCACATCATCATCATATCAAAACCTACAATAGTTGTCACATCATTTACCATGTTATCGTCAGCACTACATCAGTAAAATCTGTTAAATATTTAACAAAAAACTTACGGAAGGATCAAAATTGCACAATTATGATATTTGGGAGACTAAAAGAGCAATTAAGCCAAAAAATATATATAAGGTGAGATTTGTTGAAAATGTTTCGTGTGAATTTTACCAAAATCCATTCGTAACAATTAGTATTTCTTAAAAAATAATTCACAGCTAAGAAATAGGTTAGTTACGTTATTGTTAAAGCTTAGTAATTATATACAGAATTCCAATATATTTCAATTAAATAGTTTTATTTTTCGTCATTAAATATAAATGAAACCATCTATATAATTTTCTGTAATGATAAATGATTAAATGAAAAAATAATACAGTATAAGAAAATAAATTATCAATAGTTTTTGAGTTAAAAAAAATTAAGAATAGAGAAAATTACTTCAATTCAAGATCAAAATAATTAAAAAAGAAAGTAAAAAAAATTGCAAGTCTCAATAAAAATAATTTATCACTAAAGGGTCATAAATAAAAATGAAATTCAAAACGGATGTGTCTAATGGGCCAAGATGACATGTTTTATGTGGACAACAGACTGAAACTAAATTCTAGTAGACATTGGATAAATAAGACTTCTGGGTGGACCGAGGTCTAAGATCTTTAAAATTTGGTAGGTTCTCCGACAAGACTAAGACTTTGTAAAAAATTAGTAAGTATTTGTAAAAGACACTTCCATACTCAAGGCAATAAAATTTTCACTAGGGTTACAATATATAATAAATGCTTACATGGTACAATAACATTGATTAAATTGATAGGGGCCTAAGGTGAGTTGGATTTCCTAGCATGAGACCCAAGACCTCTCATAAGCAATCATACACTATCTTGGTGTAGTGACCGAGTAATTTTGCTTCAAGTCAATGTTGATTTACTGTTAACGAGTGTACTGTATGTTAAGAATTATGTTCCTTATGTTGACCTCGACCAACACTTGTGACTTGAGCTAAGGTGGGTCACTGTATGGATTGAGCCTGGGGAAAATCCAAAACAAAAATATTTTTAGTAACATAGTTCAATTTTATCAATCGTATTTCTTTTTTGTTTGAAAGGAAACTTATAATACATTTTGTAAAACAAGGAGAGGAACTAAGAATTAAAAACGAATAGAGGTTATAGTAAGAAAACACATTTACAATTTATAATTCCGTAACTTTCCTAAATTGACTTGTAGGAATATGAATTATGTGTAAAATATGATTTTTTGTCCTTTAAAATATTTTGAAATCTAATTTTAGTCTTTATAAAATTTAATATATTTTTAATTTTTAATTTCTATATTTATCAAAAGTAATATGATTTTAGTTTTTGATCAAAGACTAAAAACATGTATTTTCATCAAAATGTAAGAACTAAAAATATATTAATTTTTTTATGAAGACTAAAATCAAATTTTAAGATATTTTGAAGAAAAAAAAAGACATATTTTACTCATCAATTATCTTATTGAGTCCATCATTAATAGCAAATGAAAAGAAACTACGGACTTTACTTACCTTCTTGAAATGAATACATGCACAGACCGGTTAAAAAAGAGGGGGGGGTGAAAGAAAGAAAGAAAGAGGAAAACCCATAAATTCCAATAGAAGCAAGAGCCCCTTTCCACAAATAATTTGTGGCGGAAAACGCAAACGCGTGGAGATTTTGGAACGGAATCCTAGACTAACGAGATTTAGATTTCTAATTTAAAAGATCAATATTTCAACCCTGACAGAAAACTCCAACGGTCTTCTTGTCTGAGTGGGATATGACATTTTTTGTCATTCATCAAGTTGTGGCCCATAGCATGGTTAATGATCTGTGGTGCACCTTGTCCTGCAGACTTCAGAGTTCCTCTCCCCCTTTCTTTTTTATCTTCGTGTTTTAAATTTAAAAAATAAATATTAATTTAATATATTTTTAAACCAACTATTTGAATATTAAGAAATTCTAGTATCCAAATAGTGGCTAGGGTTAGAAGATGAATTCCCCTTTCTTCGAGTTTATCAACATAAAACTTCACAATAGAATAAGTTGGACACAAATTATACAATTTTACACCGTAGTTTTTATTGGTGCGGCAAGAAGTAGACGTTTCACCATTCATGTTAATTTGTTCTAAAAGTCAATGGCTAATCCAAGCCACGCAAATGTGGATGTGTTAAAGGAACAAGAAAAGATGTGAACTTTTTAAAAGACAAACAAATGGATTAGATTAAAAGAATGAATGATAATTTATTTTCTTTTTTGAGGTTGACAAATGAATGATAATTAACGAATATCTTGTGCATTATGCGGCATAAATTAATAGAGATAATGTGTTTAAAATATATATATATATATATATATATATATATATATATATATATATATATGGGACAGGATTCGTTGACACCAGGTGTAAGAGTTAGTCAAATTACATCTTCAATAACTTTTTGTTTAATACAAATTTAACTAATCTAACTGTTGAATTTGATGATATTATCTTTATGATTATGTATATCAAATTTCACATCATTTAGACTTTTCTAAATATGTTATCTAATATTAAATATTTACATATATTTTAATATTATATTGTACGTTAAAATAAAGTAATTTAATAAACTATTAAATAATTTTAGAATTGTATGAAATTTTGTATACTTAATCTAATTAATAAGAACATTAAATTCAATTGTTGGATTGGTTAAATTTGCATTATATAAAAAGTTATTGAAGGTGTAATTTAACTAATTCTTACACCTAGTGTCAATGAATCCTCCCCTATATATATATAAGAGAAAATTATTTTGAAATGTGAAAAAAATCTTTTAAAAAAATGACATGATTTTTGTTTTAAAAAAATATAATGAAAAATTAAGCTATTCTTAAATTAGTATACTTCAATTTAATGGATATGAGTGAATCAAGTAAGTGATATGATAAATACTAAAGGAAAATGAGTAGACATAAAGGTATTAACTCACGACTTTTGAGCTCAAATGAATTGGCTTAGCGACAAATTAGGATGTGATGTGTAGAAACTAATGGTTACATGACTGAATCTTAGTTCTATCAATTTCTAGAGGAGTAAGGTCATAAGCAATATAATTGTGAATTTCTTTGTCCTGACACGGACTTTGATCGGATTAAAGAGGCAAATTAGTGAACGTTTGTGAAAATTAGCGTGAACGCTACTTAATTGTAATTAATTATTGCTATCAATAATTTTTAAAATAAATAATCTATAATTGTAAGCATTTCTTTTGAGATATCCTCACACCTTTTTGAGTCAGACTAATATTTTCGAAGAGTTATGCCCTCCTTAATTATAAGTAGTCATCAGAACTCAAACTTTTATCTTCTCTTTAAAATACAGCTTGTTTACCATTCCACCTAATTCCGTGTAGGTTCGTAAACACAAGTTTAATTCCTATACATGCCTTATATTGAAAATTTGAAATAACATAGCCTCTCTTATCCGTAATATTTTTGCGTCAAGAAATAAAAGAATGACGGGGCTTATTCATGCATAGCAGCAGAGCCATTTATTTCTGTTTGCAAGTGCAAGTTTGTTTATTTGTTTTATTTGTTTTTTTCTTTTTTAGAGTGATTTCAAAATGTCTTTTCCTTTGTTTGGATCAATAGAAATTGGGAAGAGAGAAGTGGAGAAGAGAAAAGTGGATGAGAAAAAGTAATTTTATATTGTTTATTTAAAAAGAGAAATAAAGAAGAGAGAAAATATTTGTGTAAAACCTACTAAAAAAAAATATCTTCTTTGTTGGAGAGAAAATATGAAAGGAAAAAAAATTATAGGATTTACTCAAAATTATAATTCTAATCTTACTATTTCTTTCCATCTCATAAGATCTATATATATTAAGGGTAAGTATATTTTTATAAAAGTAGAAACTTTTAACTTTTAACTTTCAACTTACTTATCAATTCTTTTTTCAAACATAAGATTAATTTTTTTTTACAGTGTTTAGTTTGAGAGAAGTAGAAAGGAAGAGAAGAATATTTTTAATTTTATCTTGTTTGCTTAAAAAGTTTGAAGAGGGGAGGAGAAATGAGGAAGCTAAAGTTCCTCGCCTCTCATTTTTTATTTCCCTCTAACATTATTGAGACTTAAAAGAGAGGGAAAGTTGTTTATAATTTTTGGACTATATGGATGAAATTGTCTTGAAATTTTATTCTATCTTTCATATCCTTCATTATTATTTATAGGAGTATAACATTATATTACCATATTTTTCTTTTACTTTTCTAGTAAATCAAACAAGGGGAGCTTTCCCTCCTCTCTCCTGTCCTTCTTTTAAACCAAATCAAATAAAAAGACATTTCTTTCTCTCTCTTCCATTAATTAAAATCTCTTCTTTTAAATTAGACACACTATTAAAGTACGAATAACCAAAGGAGATGAAAGCGGACTCCAACCCACATTTTTGTGCTTGACAAATTGAAATTGATTCCGTCAAAAAAAAGAAGAAGCAAGGTCAGCAAATATTGATTTAGATTACTTGGGCCATCTTTTCTGAGAAGGGTATGGGGTTAACCTCAATGGGCCCGCCGTTCAAATCTTGTGGACGAAAACAGTATCACCACAACATGTCAGAATTCCATGCCTCGTGGACGAAAACAGTATCACCACAACATATCAGAATTCCATGCCTGCAAACTGCGTAATGCACGCTCTTTTTTTTTTTTTATATTGTAATGCACACTCTCTTTATCCAACTGTATATGCACCACTTGTCTTTCGATTTTCCATTCAGTGCCACCAGACTTCGACACTTTAGCTAAGGATATGTTTAGTTTAGGATAAAAAGTGACAGGAAAGGAAAGGAAAGGAAGGAAAAAAAAAAAGAAAAAGAGTGAAAAGTGAGATAATCTTTAGATTGTTTGATAAGAGTGAAAATGAAAGAAAAAAAAGATAAAAGTTTTCTTTTCTCTTGTTTGAATGTATAAAAACTAGAAGAAGAGAAATATATATATATATATATATATATAAAATAACATAAATATCATTAATAAAAAAAAGAAGGGTGTAAAAATAAAGGTAATTTAGTATTTTAATTTATAAGAAGCAATTTTCTCCTCTTTTCTTTTCAAATTGGACGGACTGCAAAATTAGTGGTCACACCCACTTGTTTTAGTTTCTTTCTTTTTTGTTAAGTTCCCGAATGGAGGAAGGAGCAATTTTCAATTTTTTTTCCCTTTCTGTTCTCTTCCGTTCTATAACCTTTCTCTCATTCCAAGCGAACGCTAAATTAATATTTGGAGTTATTTGAATTCGTTTATATCAATTAAAGCTCCTTTACCTATACGTATCAGCTTGCATATAAATACTAGTTGCACAAACGTGCTTAGGATGTCTTGCACATGCATTAGATAGCTTGTGTAGTTGTGTTGTTCTGCTTTCTTTTCTCACTTCACCAAAAAAAATAAAATAAAGTATCTATGTGCTCGATGTAAAATTTATTATTTTAATGATATTTTAATATATATATATATATATATATAGCATTTTTAGTAAAAATAATTACCGCAAAAATGTATAATTTTTAATAAAAGCACCTCAATTATTAGAAACTTGATAGAAGGTCTAAAAATTCTTTTAACCCTAATTCCTTTTTATTTATAAAATTGAAAGAACTGCCATTAAGAATTATACAAATTAAGGCTTTTTTCTGGGTGATATATAAATTAATGAAAGCTTCGATGCAATCAAACATCCCACTCCTTATATCAAAAAATAAAAAATAAAAAAATCACATTCCGTGTTGCGCTCTTGTTACTTTATTGTATATGTCACACCCATACCATATTCCATAAATTCCAGCACTCATTCTAATTCTCTCACTCTTGTCCACATGAAGCGGTGTTCTCACTCCACAACCAATCATTGCTATAAATAATGAATGAAGAGAGTAACCCAACCAAAACAACCTTCAATAAGTTTACAGCTGGCAGAGAACAAAATCCACAAACAAAATCGGGGTTTGAGATAAACAAATAATAAACATGTAACGTGTCCCAGAAAGAGACCCTCACGTCGTAACGTGTCCTATGCGCTAGAATATAATCACAACATGCCGAAAGGATTTTGCCTCATTTTAGCAAGTGAGGGATCTGAGGTGCGAAGACGTTGTGCCATGGGGAATGGGTCCCAGTGGGGAGGGTCCCACATGTATGGCTTACGATGAATTTGATGAGTCCATGCTTGCGCGGGACAGAACTCTGGTGACAAGGATTTGATAACGATGTTGGACTTCATGGGTGCTCTGATGCTATCTATATTTCTGTTATTCTTGCTTTTAGTTGATTAGTTCCGTGGTGGCATTGCTTGCTGTTGCTGCTATTATTGCTGTGTTGGAGGGAACTGATAATACTATCAACATATTTTTAAATATTTTTATTGTTAAATATTGATATATATTTAAATAATTAGTGTATATTTAGGAATAGCTTATATCATTCTAATTTAGATAAATGTGTATTTTAAAAATAATAGTTTCTAAATATATTTACATTTGAATATAATAAGAGACATTAATAATAAAAATATTTTAAATTACATAAGTAATTATTGATTTTTCTTTTAAAAAATATGTTTACAGTATAAAAAAAATAATACTACTAATTAAGAAAAAGAAAATAGAGATATGTTTATAGTGTTTAAATTATAATATCAAATATAAACAATATGAGATTGACATTTGTATAGTTTTATAATTTTTATATATCATTTATATACATTGTAATGTTAGATATGCATTCTAAACCCTATAAGTCTGTCATCCTTATATGTATGTGTGTGTGTGTGATATTATAATTTTTATCTATATACTATCTTTTTATTGGTATATAGTATGTATATTTTATATTACTATATGTGTGTGTGCAAATTATCTATATACTATTTTTTTTGGTATATAGTTTGTGGTACTCTATGTGTGTGTGTGCAAATTATCTATATACTATATTTTTTTTGGTATATAGTTTGTGGTACACTTTCTCTTTCTCTTTCTCCCTCTGTGTGTGTGTGTGTGTCCATTTAATATATCTCGTCATTCTAGTGCAATTTTTATTAGCTTGAGCTTCAGAGTGCCATTTGTAGGTGTAGGTGTATCCATTTAATATATCTCGTCATTTTGGTGCAATTTTTATCAGCTTGAGCTTTAGAGTGCCATTTGCAGGTGCCTACTCGTTGCCCATGATGTCTCAGTCATACTATAACCTTGACCGACTTTAAGGGATCTTAAACCACAACAATCTGACACACTGGAACTAACTCTTTTCAAGAGTCTTTTTCTCCATCAATAGTCCATATCAGACACCACAACAATCAACCTCAGACACATTTGCATTCCATTTTAGATTAGCTATCCATGTCCATCTAGGACACATCTCAAACAAATCATTGGTGTCGTCTATGTGAATCTAGATAATATGATTCCCACCCAAAATGGTTAATACTGAAAGGCAAGCAACCTAAGTCGATGTCACACTTGAAGGTCATGTGCATGATGTCACCTCACCCAACAAAGACAACAATCCAATTAGGCCTGGACGATCTAGAAGTCTTTCACCTATATTTCAAAAAGTCAATGAGAGCACAGGAGAAAATGGAGTTGTAGATCCAAAAGATAAGGCATTACATAGTCTCTAAGAGGAGATTAAGGAATTGTGTAAAGCTCAGAAAGTAAGAGAACCACCCCATAATGACTTATAACAGCATGTTCGTCATTTAAAGCAAAAGTTGTCACAAAATCAAATCCTAAATTCTCAAAATGATGAATGATAGTACAATGCTACCACTCATAGCCAATGCTTGTTAATACCCCAATTAAGGTATATAAGGGCGTAACTCATATTATACTTACGTAGTTGGGTTAGGATTAATACCATTCCAACACCCATTGACGAAGCATATTACAGTAGTCAAGATAGTAGACAAATATCGAGCTCCTTTGCCTATAGAGCCATACACAGGAGAAAAAGATCTTAGTAAACACTTGGGTGCTTTCTTAAATGAAATGTTATTCGTAAGGTCCCCACACACAAGAATTCCCTATAACTTTGAGAAACGAGGCCCTCAATTGGTTTCGGTCACTACCCCTAAGATTTGTCCATAATTGGATAATCTTGCAGTTGCCTTCGTGAAATGATTTATCATGGAGTATGAAACTCCTAGGGATTTGCATACACTTGCTAAGGTAATCCAATTGCTAGATGAGACTTCAAAGAGTTTTTTATGGATGTTTTATAAACAAGCAACTTTGGTTCCCAACTTATCTAAAGATATCTAACTTTTCTAGTAATGAAGATTTGAAGTTGGTTTTGGGTGTGCTTGAAAGGAAGATGCATCATGATTAGATTTAATGTAATGTGACTTTTTTAAAAATTCAAATGAGTTAGTATTTTAATCATGACCAATCATGATTAAATGTAATGATCAATATTTATCTCTCTCACTCTCACATAAAAAATGCCTTCTGACTAAATACTCCCCCCAAACATATATTAAGGGCGTTTGTAGATTGGTTTTGAGCTAAAAAGTCATTCGATAGGCTAAAATCACCTATAGTTTGGTTTGGATTACGTTTATAAAAAATTTGATTCGATCAGATCCAATCCAATCCAAAAAAATATAGTTTGGATTGGATGATTCGATTTTTACTGACACATCCTTACCGATGTTTTAACTTCCTATTACTAGATGCTTTTAGTTCCAAATATTAAATTTTATAACATGGTCATAGTCACAATTGTTGGAACCAAAGACGTAGAAGCGTCTAAACCCTCAAAGTTTTGAAGATAACAAATTTATTAATGTTCAAGTTTTTGCCTAAGGACTAACCTTGTCACAACAAACAAGTTACTCTTATATGGATCGTCTAGTAGCCATGCTAAAGAAGACCATCCAGTTGACGTGCTAAAGAAGACCGTCCAGTAGACGTGCTAAAAAAGACCGTTCAGTAGAAGTGCTAAAAAAGACCGTCCAGTAGACGTGCTAAAGAAGATCGTCCAGTAGACATAACTGAAGATGACCGTCCGAAGCTAAAGCTTGTCTCTTAGAACAAAATCAAATATCAAATGCATTCAGACAAAAGCTTCCAACGATGAATCTTCAAACGGCTAAGTTTTATTTAAACATCCAATTTACTTATGTTCGTTTTTCCTCAAAACTAACATATTACTATTCTAGTGATCTAACGTTTAAATTGTTTTGAAACATTAAATGTAATTAGATTCACTCTAATGCAAAGGCGTAGCAAAATAGATAAAGTAAGTCAACTTATCAAGCTACCATGCTGAATGAAGAATGTTCAGAAAATCAGACCACCACCACAGTTCTGCGCTTTCCATTTTACTGCAAGTCTAAAAGCTACCACGCTTGATCTTTCTGAAAGCATGGTTTGCATGCCTTTCCTTGTACAATGAAGTCAAGTCTTCCACAACAGATCTTTTTCCCTGAAGACTATATATATGCACCAAGGAAGAAGCGAAAAAGAAGAATTACGATACGTGCTAACTTGTGACAATCTCAGCGAGACATCAAAAGCTTTTTGCACTTTATCTATAAGCGTCCATTGGACGATAGTGAAAAAGTCTTGTAAAAATATTCTGAGTGTTTGAGCTTAATCTTTCAAATCCTCACTACGTGAGTTGATACCTTTGTATAAACACTTGTTTGTGTTGTGAAAGCCTGGAAAGGCTTAGTGAAAAAGAATACTTGGGTTAAGCAATCTAGGGAGATTGTCTTGTAAAGCCTGAAGAGGCCGCAAACAATACTTGTAACCTAAGGTTGGTTAGTGGATACCTTCTGAGTGAAGGGACTGGACGTAGCTCAAGTTGGGTGAACTAGTATAAAAATTCTCCGTGTTACATTTATCTCTATCCCATAGCTTGAAAACGCTTTCAAACTTATTTATATTGTTTTAAAAAGTCTTAAACACAAAATTCAACCCTTCCTTCTTGTGCGCTTTTTCTATTTCAACAATCATAAAATCACCTATCTATATATTTTCTGAATTTATAAGTAAGAAAAATAAAAGATATAAAGAGAGAAATAGAGAAAATACAGCAAATAAAACCCCAAGACTTAATTAATTTAGCTGCAACAAATATAACATAACAATTCATATTATAAAATATAAATACAACATAATAGTTCAGCTGTAGCAAGCAAAAAATAAAATAAAATTAGCTATAGCAAATACAACATAACAATTCATTGCAACAAGTCATAAAAAGATTAATTACAACAAATACAACATAGTAGACTTAACAGTTTAGGTGCAACAAAAAATGTACGTGTATATAAAAGATCATCTCGGTTTGGATCGGTTTAGTTTTGCCGAACCAAACCTATCGGTTAGGTAAAAAAAATCTAAAGAGATCCAAAGAATTTCGATTTTCATCAGTTTTCAGTTATTTTTGGATTGGTTTTTAGTTATTTTTTGGATTTGATTGGATTTGAACACCCCTAACATATATATTACATCACTCAATAACTTTTTGTATATATTAAATTTCAATGATCAAACCGTTAAATATTTTGATATTATTTTAGCAATCTTGCACAATAGTTTTAGATAAATCGAACATTTGTAGTTAAGTAATTTTATAGTTGATATTTACTTATATTTTAACAAGTATATTATATGCTAAACTAATTTCTTTAATGAATTATTAGATGGTTTTAAACTTTTATAAAATTTTATAGACTTGATTTACTCAATAAAATTTTTTAATTCAACGATTAGATCGTAGAAATTTAATATATTCAAAAGAGTTATTGAGTAAAATAACTCTACCAAGAGTTACTATTAGATTAACTTGATCCTCATATATATATATATAGTTATTTTTATATGAGAATGAGAGAATAAATCTAGGCCATACAACAGTACATAAATGG
Organism: Spatholobus suberectus; assembly: GCA_004329165.1. NCBI lineage: Eukaryota > Viridiplantae > Streptophyta > Magnoliopsida > Fabales > Fabaceae > Spatholobus > Spatholobus suberectus. Next base: position 26,442,897 of record CM014732.1, on the reverse strand, counting down.
TCAAGATTTAATGTCATGTGACTTTTTAAAAAATTCTCATGACTTGGTTGTTTTAATTTTTACCACTTATGATATATATAATGGTCAATATTTCTCTCTCTCTCTCTCTCTCTCTCTCTCTTTCACACACACATATAAAAAGGTTCTCTCATTAGATTAATTATATATATATATATATATATATATATATATATATATATATGTATGTATGTATGTATGTATAAACACATTTTTCTTAATTTTCAAATTATTGAGTAAAATATAATATTATTCTCGTGAATAAAAAATCAATCTAAGTTATTTAGGAATGCATATATAGAATTTTACTTAATGATAATATAAATATATATTAAAGAGAAATGCTAATAACACACTCTCTCACACATACTCTTTTAAATACACTCTTTTTTATTGGTTGAGATTTTTTATAAATTACAAGAATTTGTGGGTCCCATTATCCCATATCTTATTTAAGTCTTTCTTTTATAATTTTGTAGTTTCCAATTAATTTTAATCAGTACTACCTCCGTTCTTTTTAAGTGTTGTTTAAGTTTTTTATACATAAGCCAGGAAATATAATAAATTTTCTTATTTTTCATAAAAGAGTTTTTAAGTTTCCTATTATACCCTTTTTTATTTCTACTATATAATAAATGCATATTAATTATAAATGTGTAAATTAATTAAAAATTAAGTGAGAAGTAAGGGTATAATTGACAAAAAAATAATTAATATTATTTTGAACTTTGAAAACGATAGAGAAATAAAAATAAATTTTTTCTTAAAAACCGACAATTAAAAAAGAATAAAAGAAGTAATAAAGTGTGCATTAAGAGGATGTACTAAAAAATGCATTGCTAACACTCTTCTATATAAAAATAAAAGTGCTAAATTCCTTCTATGGTGGTAACTGAACCGCATGATTAGGTACACGTACACACCTTCATGTAGTTTTGCTGATTTTTATCAAGCATTGGAATCGTACCCAAAACTTGCATAACAATTACCTCAACTAAAATAAATGTAAAATCAGTGAAAGAGTTCAGCAAAATACCGTACAAAAATACATAGAGACGTAAATGAGGGTCGGCCAGATAGAACCATTTGTTGTTAAAACTTGTAATGCATCATATCTTAACCTTAGAATAAAAAAATAACTTTCTCTTCCTCAATTTCAATCAAATAAAAAAATTAAAGAGACATTTTAAAAGCATTTTATTTCAATTTTAGGGGTTAAATGCTAATTTTTAAATTTAATTATAATTCAAAAAATAAAAAAAATTCATAGTCCGGACATTCATTTTTAATCTTTTTAAAAAATTGACCCAACAGTCCAATTTAACAATTAATAGGAGACTACAAATAATTTATGACGCGTACACATTCAGAGCTAACAACCTATTGACTAGTTCCCACGTATCTGATAACAAACAGGTAAGGGTTAATTAAGGGTATGTTTGGATTCCTGTGTTTGGATATTCCAACATATTTTTGGAACACTAAATTTAGTTTGTTATTATATTTGGTTGTCTTTAAAAGTAATTTTTTGACCTATTTTTTACTTTAAACTCAGTTTGTAATAAAAGCAAGATATGACTGGTTTTTAAAAACTCATATTTCTGTTGATAGTATATATATAAGTGTAAAAGTACTTTTAATTATTATTATTTAAACAAATTTCACTTTGTCAATTTATTTTTGAACAAAAAATATTCAAATATAAATTACATTATAGTAAATTTATTTTTTATCAAATTTGAGTTTATAACATATTTTTAATTCAAATTTATATTTGTAAACTTTAAGCCAAAGCCCAAAAAATAAGGGGCATTTTGGGGAATAAACTCAAAATTATATTTCCTTCGGTTCCTACTTCCTTGTTTGGTTTTGTATTGTCCTCATTTCTCAGACACTGAGGACCCTTTCTCAGCACAGAGCGAAGAACAAACACCGAGCCTCTCCGTTTCCAATGTGAAGAGAGCAAACGCAAATGAACATGGCTCCAATTTCCACCAGGATTCTCGGTTCGACGTCGTCGCGAGCCGCGGCTGCGCTCCGCCACTGGCGGTGGTACTCCTCCGCCTCCGCGGCGGTGGCGGAACCGGAGAGCACGGAGGTTAAGGACTACGCCGATTACCGGCGGTCCCTGTACGGACAGATCACGCACAAGGCCCTCCTCGTCGACGCCGTTGGCACCCTCGTCCTCCCTTCCCAGCCCATGGCTCAGGTGTGTGCTTCGATGTGTGCGCCACGTGAAACTGATTCTGTTATTATTTTAACGGCGTCGCTGGGACGTGGAAACTGATTCCGTTATTCTAACGGCGTCGTTTATGTTTTTTGTTTTATTGGTTTTTGGTAGATATATAGGAAGATTGGGGAGAAGTATGGGGTGGAGTACTCGGAGGACGAGATACTGTACAGATACAGAAGAGCGTACGGTCAGCCTTGGGGCAAATCTCGTCTCAGGTTGTTCTCTGCTTTTGCTTTTAACCATTCATTTGAGTTAGTATTACTGATTTACTATCATCTTAAATTTGAATTTTCATACGTGGTTGTGAGTTTCTTAATCTTGGTTTATTTATTTATTGGTATTATTGGCTGTTGCTTTTGTCAGTGGGTATATATCAATTGTCATGAATGACTTTCATGGGAGTGGAAATTTCCTAGTTTGGATCTTTTTGTATGTCTACCTTAAAAATTGAAAAAAAAAAAAGAAGGTGGTCAGAGAGTTTCATATGTGCTGATTTTGCTTAGTGGAGTAGATTTTCTTTATTGGGTCCGTTTGTGTGAATAAAGTTGTGTTTGAATCTCGGTCTAAAACAATTCAACTATTTTGCTCAGTCACGATCAATTGCTTTGAGATGTGTGGAAACGTAAAAACAAACACACATTAAGTGCATGTATGGGTTAAAGTTTGCAAATATAAGTTTGAATTAAAAGTATGTTGTTAACTCAAGTTTGATAAAAAATGAGTTTACCATAATGTGATTTATGTTTGGGTATTTTTTGTTCAAAAGTACATTGACAAAGTGAAATTTGTTTGGATAATATTAATCAAAAGTACTTTTGCACTTGCATATATACTACCAACGTAAAAATGAGTTTTCAAAAGTAACCCTTATTTTGTTTCTAACTCAAACTCAGTTTAGTGATAAACTGAGTTTTCAAAATTACTTTTAGGGGTAACCAAACATGATAGGAAACTGAATTTAGTGAGGTAAAAGTGTGTTGGAGGATCTTAAATGGGAATCCAAACATAGCCTACGTGGTTCATTTGTTTGAACCCATCAGTTACTACTCCATGATATGTGTGATGAGTAATTATACTATTATAGACACTGCTTGTAAAATACTGAAGAAAGCATTAAAATAACTTCAGCAAGGAGTTTGTTATCTTTTTATATTATTAGTTTAATGTAGATTGAGCTTTTAAATGGTTGGACTTGTAAGCGCTGTGCTTATGTAAGAGTTGCTTATGTCTAATTAGTTAGAAAGTTTGGAGCCTGGCACTGGTAACTCAAATATAAATGTTGACAAGGGTTTTTACATTGTTTTTTGGTGAAATGACAAGAACAAATCTTTTTGATAGCATGATAGCTTGTGTGTTTGTGATAGTAAATATGTATAGCTAGTAGTGAATGATCTTTCTCTGTTGTCAACTACGCGAAAGAACTATGGTGTAAGCATTTTAATTAGTGAGCAAATTTTTAGCACAATTCATATGAGCCATATTATCAAACTCCAATGTTTTGGGAGCAGAGTTATGATTTGGCTGAGCAACAAAACAAGCATCATGTGGTTTGCATGCAGCTTTAAATATCCATGCTTATGTGCCTTTCAACTTTGAAGTTACTTTCCATATATACATTCTTTGTTATTTGTCTCTGAAGAATATGTGAATAGTGTGCCACCAGCCTTTAGGTTAAGACACTTTGTTTTGTGTAAATAAAATTTGGAATGAAATGTTTCTCCTCCCTTTCTATGCCTTTGTATCAAACAACAACAAAAGCCTTATCCATATTAGGTATATTGACGAGTTTTACGTTGGGCTTCATATTGATTGTGACTAAATAAAAAAAAGTAATCTCTTACACATAGCTATAGAGGCACATTACTGCTTATCATATTTAGTATAATTAAGATTCTTTGTTTTCTTTTACATTGCAGATATGTTAATGATGGTAGGCCCTTTTGGCAATACATAGTTAGTTATTCTACCGGTTGTTCAGATCCTCAATACTTTGAAGAACTTTATAACTATTACATGACAGACAAGGTAAGGCCACTTATAATTACCATTTTCTAAAATGTATGATACTCTTTTTTTTTTCGTATTTATAATAAATTGGGTAGTGTTTGATATTTTTGGCTGTCTATCATTCATATAGGCATGGCACCTCAATGATCCTCGTGCAGAAGAAGTATTCAGAGCTCTTAGAAAATCAGGGGTGAAATTAGCTGTTGTGTCAAATTTTGACACTAGATTAAGACCTCTCCTGCGGGCATTAGATTGTGACAATTGGTTTGATGCAGTAGCAGTGTCAGCTGAGGTAAGCTAATTGCTCCTTCCTTTCTTCACCTTTTGTTTTATCAGTTTGTGTTACTACAGGTTATGCTCTCCTCCTTCCTCTCTCATTCATTGATGCACACAATTTACTGTATTGATGTCATTCGCAACGGAGATGCATCAAGAACGTGAGAAATCTATAGAAGGGAAATAGTGGAAATAAACCTTAATCATTCGTTGTCTAACTAAGTCACATCATGCAGGAACATGTTATGATAAAGAAAACAAACCAATCATATTGAAAGTGCAGAAATCTTTATTATATAATGTCATTACTAAAATTTATCATTCTAGTAGAATTAAAAATATGTCAATTGTCCAGCTAATATTGTAGCATGTCAATTCTAGAAGTAGGCTTCCCCAATCGCATTGGAGGAGGAAGCAGCTCAACATTATTCTGGGCTTGAGAATCATGTTGCAGAGCTTTTTCACCATTGAACCAAACATGCTTACGTTTGAAACAATGAACTTACACAAGAATTACATTACCTTTAGCTTTGGAGATAATATCAAGTATTGGATGGCAAAGTTAAGTAAATTTGGTGAAAAATCAAATGGAAACTTGATGGCTAAAATTTACTGGTATTTATAAATGCTTTAGCACAAACCATCTTTTTTATGGCATGTATTATTGTTGCCTATATCAACTTTCAGGAAGTAGCAATTATCCTCTCAGAACCTCGAGTCTTGACAATTATTTAGATGGTCAAGTTCTTGTATCTCAAATACATTTGAGTATCCATGCATTGGCATACTGGTTATGTTTGTAATGCATTGATCAAAGGTTTTGTACTTGTATGATTTTCCTTTTCTTGACCATAATTTGTTTATAAACTTCTCTCTTGTAAAATGTGTGTGGATGGTTGGTTATGTCTTTTTCAATTAGGTTGCAGCGGAGAAACCAAATCCAACTATATTTCTCAAAGCATGTGAACTATTGGATGTAAAACCTGAGGATGCTGTTCATGTTGGGGATGACCGCAGAAATGATATATGGGGTGCCAGGGATGCAGGCTGTGATGCTTGGCTTTGGGGAAGCGATGTTCATTCCTTTAAGGAGGTATCCAAAATCTTCCTCTCTTTTTAATACTATACAGAAATTTTATTGGAGAGAATATAAGGTGATTATAGCTAGGGGAGAATAAAATATCATCCCAAACAAGGTACCTCCTTTGGTATTTAAAATCAGGATTCGGCGGCTTACTTTTGGGTGGGGGTTTGATCCCACAGAATCCCACATGCCATTTGCTCCTTCCCCTTAGATCCCAAGTTCCCAATAGAGATCTTCCTAAGCACCCAAAAGCATCTAGGGAAAAAGAGATACCACCTCTTCGTTTTTTCTTTCCCCCTGTTATGCTATGCCTTATTGGTACACTTCTAAATATAACTAGTCAACATTATGGCAGTTTGTAACTATGTAATTAGCATGATCGAAAAATGATAACCTTGTATGAATATATCTTCTGCTGCTTTTAACTTTTTATACCAGTATTATAACCGGTTCATTTTTTATTTTGAAATCTATCTTTTTCATGCCAACTTATGAGGTCTCTCTATCCCCGTATGAAATGACTTGAATATTTTACTGTTGCAGGTAGCAAAGAGGATTGGGGTTCAGGTCTGAAAGATGATCTCTTTACAATAAGTATGATGCTATGCATGTATAGAGTCCTTTAGGCTTTAGCGTTAAGGCTGTACATGTTCTACTCCTTTTTGCAATGCATGTATATATGTATGAAAGAGATGTGAGCCTATAAAAACCATTAATGGAAGGTTTGGGTAGGAGCTTTTATCTTTCCACTGATCCGTGTTTTCCAAAAAGCTTATTTTAAAATTATAAAGAAAATAAATGAAAAAGAATTTTTTTTTGAATAAAACAAAAATAAGCAGGTTGGAAATTTTAGGGATGAAATGTATGAAAAACTCATCCCTAACCCCAACTTTTCATTCTATTCAACGGACTAGGAGCGGAAGATGATAGAGTACTAAAATCAGAAGTTTCTATGAAGGGCGTGGTTAAAAGCTAGGAACAGTGCTTAAGATTGATGAGCATGGATAACTTCATTTCCATGTGTTAAACTGGACTTGAAAAGGAAATGGATTCCGTCCATTTGGGTACTAGGGCAAATAAGGGTTTTTCCAAGCCGAACGGAGCGACTAGGGCCTAGATTTCTTCATAACGGGCTAAGCCTACATTCGTAAGAGATACGACTGAGCTAGTATATGGATTTTGAAGAACTGTCGAGGGGGAACGAGGGGGCCTGCTATTCTCACCCCCTTTTTGCTTTTTTCACCCCCTTCCTTTTTCAAAAATATATAAATTTCCTTGTCCAAAAATATATAAAATTTTAGGTTGTGTTTGGATGAGAAATTTTAAAATTTCAAAGAATTTGAAATGTTTGAAATTTGAATTGTTTTAATTTAAGTTTTCTTCATTTATTAAATGCTTTGTTTGGATAAATCAAGTCAAATTTTTTAAATTTTAAATTCTAAGTTTGGATATGATATTTTAATTTTCATCATATACAAAATTTAATTTTAAAATATATGTTTAAAAATTAAAATTTTAATATTAAACTTTTTCAAAAATAAACATTAGTCAAATTTTAAATATTTAATAATTCACAAATAATTTTACTACCAAATAATATTTAATAATTCAAAAATATAAATATTGATAATTTTTACGTCAATATTGATAAAGAGAAGAGAAAGAAGAAAGAGGGAAAGAAGAGAGAGGAGAGGAAGATGAGACAGCGGGGGGAGAGAAGAAAGAGAGTGAAGAGAGGGAGATGAGAGAGATAAAAGAGAGAGGGCATAAAGAAATAGAGAATAAAAAGAGATGAGAGAGGGAAATGAGTGAGAAAGAAGAGAGAGAGAAAAGTGAGAGGAGAGAAAGAGAAAGAAGAGAGGGGAGAGAAAGAGAAGAAAGAAAGAGGATAGAGAAGAGAGAGAAAATAGACATAGATGTGAGAGAAAGTGAATATAAAGAATTTCAAATTCTTACTTTTTTGGTAGAATTTGAAATTTTACAATTTTAGGTAATCAAAATATTTTTATAAATAATTAGAATTTCAATTTCTTACTAAATTTTCGATTCAAACAACATATTTTACCATAGTATTTTAAATTCTCTATAAAAATGAATTATCCTCTTAAATTTCCTTATCCAAACACAAGGTTATATTTGCCTTCAGAATTTTAAATTCCACTCCTTCCTCTTCCCTTCTTAGACTCCCCACCTCCCTCCCTCCCTCCTCTCCCATTCTGTTTTCTTCTCACCCCGTGCCCCCTCCTTGCCCCCCATTATTGCCCCCAATTGTAGGAAGAATGTGACTTCGCTCCATTTGCGTCGCCTTACTCTGTCGAGCATGGCATACGCCTCCACAACCGTCAACATTCTCGCTGTGCCATTGTCAAAGGTGAGTTTTGTTTTTTTTCTTTGACTTTTAGATTGATTGGGATTGCGATTTCGTTGTGTAGTAATATACAACATAATTGTGATTCCGTTGTGCATCAGGTAAGGATACACAACGAAATCATGATTCCGTTGTGTATCTGGTTAGGATACATAACGGGATTGTGATTCCGTTATGTATCATTGCATAATACATAACGAAATGCATAACACATAATGGAATTGTGATTCCATTATGTATTATGTAATTTTTAAATTATTTTTTTATTTTAATTATTTATTAATAAAATAATTTAAATTAATTATTTTTTAAATAGTTTTTTAATATTAATTATTGTATGAATTAAATAATTTAAATAATTTATTTGTTAGTATCCTTTACTTATAATTTTTTATTGTTTAATTATTTATTTGATTTTAATTATTTGTTTTTAATTATTTTTTCTCTATTAAAGTATTTATGTAATATGTAATTTTTTTTGTGTTTTAATAAATGATTAATTTTATGTAACATTTTTTTAGAATAATTCTATAATAATGTTGATTATATTTGATGTTAATTATTTCTTAATTGTTAATTTATCATTATTGTTTGAGACTCATTATGGCACGCACAAGATTAAGTGCCCATCATCCTGGATAAGGCCTTCCGTCGGTTGATGAGGTAGGCACTTCTTGGTGGCCACGGCCAATTGCATCGGCACATCGGGCTAGACCGGTTGAAGCGTCTATACAGTAGCAGGAGTAGGAGTAGGAGCAGGTAGAGATCTAGGTAGTGGAGGCAGAGGCAGAGGTGCCTCTAGCTTAACTGGCGGAGCTTATTATTGGACCTCTATTTCCAAGAGGTCTTGTAGATTTGTCCTTGCTCAGGTCTTGTAAGTACCATGTTGTGGGACATTTATGGCTGGGTCAGCCCCATGATGAGCTGAGGTTGATCAGCCATGGGGGCAAGATCTTGTCGATGCCCTCGCACCTGCAATTCGCAGAAATTGTGTAGGGTTCAAGGCTGGCTTTTCTTATAGAGGCATAGTTTACTTCGGCCAACAAGGGCTTTATATGTGCCTTTGTTGAGTGATGGCATAAGGACATTAGCTCCTTTCACCTGCCAGTAGGGGAGATGACCATCACTCTAGATCACTACCAAAAAATCACTGTTTAGCCACCAACATTTTTGGTCGCTAAATAATGAAATTTGGTCGCTATTTATGATAGCAATCACAAAGACACAATCGCAAAAACCCAAGTTGCTAAGCCATTTAGCGACCGAATTGTCGTTGGTCATTGAGTTGCGACCGAATGAATCGGTCGCTATAAGAGAAAATGCTTGTCGCTATCTTTTTGGTTGCCTGTCTCAGGGAGACCAATTTAGCGACCAAATTTTTCTGTCGCCACTTTCGTCGCTATTATAATTTTTTTTTTAAAATGTTTAGTAATTAAAAAAACGGTGGCCAAGTTAGTCGCTATATAGCGATGGAAAACAGGATCTAAATTTTGGTCACTAAAAAAGTAATAGTCTAAATAAATAATAATTTGGAAACAGATATCGGTTGCTAAAAACGGTCGCTAAATAGCGACTACAAAGAAATGTCACAATTTCGGTCGCTAAATTGCAATTGAAATAATTATTTTGTGACCATGTTTTCAATCACTATTCAGCTTTAGGGACCGAAATTTTCGATCGCTAAATGCAATACTACAATTTGTCCATTTTGTTATTTGGTAATTTATAATTTTGACTTGCTTAATAATTATGAATAACAAATTTAGACCTCAATCACACTCAATAACAATCAAAAGAAGAAAATATCTCAATAAATCAAATGTATGACAAATTGTAGAATCATAACTAATACAAAGTATCAACCAAAATATCATAATATAAAAATAAACATGCAATCAGTGGTCCGCAAGTGTGTCATCAACACAATCATCAAAATACTAACCAAAATATCATAAAATAAAAATAAACATGCAATCAATGGTCTACGGGTGTGTCATCATCACAATCATCCTAAGCATCATCAACATGGTGCTTAGTGTCATCTACAGTGGTAGTAGGTGTACTGAGGCCTAACACAAGAGTCCCAATGTGCAAGTGCTGTAATATAAGCTTCATCTGCTTATTTTGCTAACATATCTGCTCACTTTGTTGTTGATGATTCTGCATCATCTTCTCCTCAAGTGTCTTTTCCTTAGCTTCCTTTGCCGCAAGCTCAGCATTCAATTTTTGAATTTTCTCTTGCATTTCCTCTATTTGCTCTACCATTAGAGGTTGGGTCAAAGTAGATTGACCACGTTTTGAGCAACTAAACTTTTTGCTCAATGTACTAAGGCCATACGCATTCCCCTTGTCATTCTCACCTCCGACAATGCCAAAATATATGTCATTTTCATTGACGGAGACAAAAGGGGAGCCCTGTGCTGATGTGCCTTCCTCTGTGGTACGCTATTGGATCTCTTCTCGACGTTGCTGATATCTCTCCTGCAAAATAAAGTCAAATATCATTTTTTTTTCAAATAACACTTAAACTTTAAAGTACAATCAAAAAGTAGAAAGTTTAAACTTACAGCAAGCTTGCGAGTCTTATCATTAACCTATGCTCCAGTTTTTAATTTCTTCGTTCTCTCCACCACCTCCCAAGCAGTTGGCTATTGTCGAAACTCCTGAGTCTATGTACATTTAAACACAGGTTAAAATTGTAATACATCCAATCAATTATATTGAATCGAAATCAATTAAGTAAAATTGAAATAAAATTACCATCTTCTCATAATGAGCTGCAGTGGATATCGAGCCACCACAGTAGGCTGAGGCTCCTTTATCAATAGCCCGGTTTGCCTTGGTAGTGGAGCTTTTGTTATGGAAAGCTTCAGAACCCCAATGTTGGTCCAAGGCTGCTCGAACATTAGGTGGAATCCATATCCCCTTATCTTGACCATTCCTGATCTTGTTCATTGCATTTTTTAAAATGCGCGTACCTTTTGTCTCAAAAATAGCTCTGATGACTTGCTCCTATTGCGGGTCCCATCTATACTCTTTCTGCATGAAAAATGAATTAGGCAATATAATATAGCAAACAACACATTTTAAATTAAACCACAAATCAAATTACCTTAAACTCCCCAAACCACATGTTTCGAACCCGAAGAGGTATCTTCTTCTAAGTTGGACATGGTTAATCAAATTTCTGTCGAATGATCCGTGAGATGACAATGGAAGGGCCCTGTGTTGGTGTAAATCTATGTAAAGAGATATCGTTAAAATCATATTTAAACAATGTTATATTAAAAATTAACCGTTAAATTAAAATTACTTACTCTCCTTTTTCTGCCTGAAGCCAAAGTCTATGATCAGCTGAATGTCCAGACTCTATATGAGGAGGGTACTCAGGTGTAAGTGAACCTTCTGGTGCTGAAGATGTGGCCTCTCTAGATGGGACAGCAGGAATCGACTCCCTCATAAGGGCAGGATCCGATTCCTCTTGAACTGTAGGAAGTGGGGCTCGTCCAATGATAGGAATTGTTGACTCTGAGGTTGGGATGTGAATGGCTGAAGTGGGAGAGTTGGTGGTGGCTGGAGCTCTCCCACCAACCCCACGACCTCTGCCATGATTAGGTGGTCTACGACCACCACCTCTACCTCTGTCTACCATCTGTATGTGAAAATTGTTACATATATGACATTTAGGAACAAACAAAAACAAAGTGAAGTAGTGGACTTTTAGTAAACAAATAACCAAACCTATGAAGAGATAACTCAAACCTGGTCATGTTTTCTACACCAAAACATGTCACTTATCTTCCTTTTCATATTCACTACAAGTAATTGTTACAAACTAGAGTCATGCAAATGGTAAAAAATAATGGACATAAGGTATATTGTCAATTTTAATGTATGAATTACCTAAGAGGTATCTGTATCATCGAAATCACTTTCAATCTCACCTTCACTTGATATGTATGCATCCTTGTTTAGTTCGTCTAAGTCTATTTGATCCAGTAATTGTCTATCTACTTCTTCAGCACTGCCATTAACATCCACAAGAGAATCATTAATGACATCTGGATCAACATGTAGCAGTACTTGAAGCCCTACAAGTTCATCATCTTGGTACGGAGCCTCTTGGTCAGTATGACTTACTACATTATCAATGATTCTACTGCGAGCTTTTGTCTTGATCACGGTCAACCAACCTCGATGTCCCTCAGGATATGTTGTGTAATAAACTTGTTCTGCTTGTTGTGGAAATATAAATGGGTCATATGCTTTATTATATCTTCGTGATTCCCTTACTTCAACAATCCCATATTTATTATCTACTCTTGTCCCAATATTAGGAGTATTATCAAACCAGTTGCACTTGAAGAGAATTAACTTCATTAGTGGAAACCCAGTATACTCCAATTGAATAATATCAAACAAGATTCCGTAAAAATCAGATTCTAATTGACCATTGACTCCTCGTACATAAACACCATGATTAGAGGAATTCATGCCTTCACTTTAGAGAACAATGTGGAATTTGTATCCATTTATAATATAGATAGGCCATGATTCAACTTTTCTCTTAGGCCCCTATGCCAAATTAACCAATAATGGATCTTGAATATTATTTTTTGAATTTAGAACCTAAAAAATTTAACAATTAATGTTATACACCATATTATTATGGACAAAATAACATATGAATAACTTATAAGGTGTTAACCTACATAGTGTTTGAACCATGTTGGAAAATTTGAAGAAATGTCCCTATTAATTTGAGCATCCGAAGTAGTGGGGTTGAGCTCCCTTAAAAAATTAGTATAAATACTGGAAAAAAAAAACAAGTTACTCAAAGTACACAACATAACATCATTAACATGTACAACTAGAGTTGTATAAGGATCAAACACCATCTTACTCTAAATATGGCTTAACCTCTTCACAATTTTGAAGAACGTACAAGTGAGCAGCCTCGAGGTCATGTTGGTCCAAAAAATATGTTGTGGATTTGCCACTCGCTCTTCCTGGGTAATTGAAAATTGATATAGGAGGAGTAAATGAAGAACCTTCACCCACATCAACATTATGAGGCATCCTAGTCCTTCTTATTTCAATTTGATCAGGATAGTAAAATGAGGCAAAGGTAGATGTCTCCTCCACTAAGTATGCTTCACAAATCGAACCCTCTACCCTAGCCTTATTCTTGACTTTGTTTTTGAGGGAGTGTAAAAACCTAAAAAAGAATATGAATGTACATTTAAAAAAAAATGAAGAAAGATACAATATAATGGTGTATAAATGATTACTACTTTTATACCTCTCAAAAGGGTACATCCAACGATATTGGACTGGACCACTAACTCTAGCCTCATAGGGTAGATGAATTGGAAAATGCTCCATTGAATCAAAGAAGCTTGGTGGGAATATTTGTTCCAACTTACACAACAACACAGGTATATTATCTTCCATAACTCTTAGTTGATCAACATTTAGTGTTGTCAAAGTCAATTCTCTAAAAAAGTGGCTAAGCTCAACAATAAGCTTCCAAATAGGTTTTGGTAATGAGTTAAAGGCAATTGGAAGCAACCGCTGCATGAAAACATGACAGTCATGGCTTTTCATTCCATGTAACTTTCCTTGCTTAAGGTCGACACATCTACCCAAATTGGAAGCATACCCATCTGGCAACTTTAGTTCTTTGACCCACTTACAAATAGGGACTCTCTGGGATTTGGTCAATGCATATGTTGCCTTTGGTTTGATAAGTTTCCTACGACCAACATCTTTCAACTCAAGCTCCTTTTGATTGCATATTTATGCTAAATCCAATCGCACCTTGTGTGTATCCTTAGTCCTGCCATTGATGTCCATCACAATGTCAAACACATTCATAAACACATTTCTCTTTGTGTGCATGACATCAATGTTATGATGTAGAAGTTGTGTTCTCCAATAAGGCAACGTCCAAAATATGCTTTGTTTCTTCCAATTATGTTTATCACCATAACCAGGAATATTTTCTTCTTCTTCTTACGACTCATGGCAAAGCGGTAAGTGTGCAACTCTATTCCATACATCAAGACTAGATAAACGTGGAGGAATGGGTGAAGTCTCAACAACCCTATTCTTGAACGCATTTTTATTCCTCCTATATGGATGATCAAGTGGAAGAAATTGGCAATGACAATCAAAATAAGAGACTTTGTGGCTGTGTTTAAGTGTGATTGTCTTCGTTCGTTCCATACATATGGGGCAACCAAGTCTCCCAGTAGTTGTCCAACCCGACAACATCCCATAAGCAAGAAAGTCATTAATTGTCCATATCAAAGCAGCCTTCATCACAAAATTTTGCCTCAATGACACATCATAAGTCAATATGCCATCATTCCACAAGGTGCATAACTCATCTATGAGTGGTTGCAAGTACACATCAATCTTGTGCTTTGGATTTGATGGACCTGGAATTAAGATTGTCAAAAACATAAATTCCCTTTTCATGCACATCCCAGGGGGAAGATTGTATGGAGTTAAGATAACTGGCCAACAAGAGTAGGTTTTTCCATATTGACCAAAAGGATTAAACCCATCTGCACATAACCCTAATCTAACATTCCTAGGGTCTTGACTAAACTCTGGATGCATTCTATCAAAATGCTTCCAAGCTTCACCATTAGATGGATGACACAAAACAGTCGAGTCCCTCTGATTCTCACTATGCCATCTCATGTGAGATGCGGTGGCCATTGAAGAGTATAATCTTTGTAGTCTTGGAATGAGCGAAAAGTACCACATTTTTTTAACAGAAATCTTCTTCTCGACCCCCTTCCTATTGACTGTCATGTACCAATTCATTCCACAAGCAAAGCAATTTGTTATGCTTTTATTTGAATTTTCATTATAATACAACATGCATCCTTTTGGGCAACAATCAATTTTCAAACAACCTAGACCCAATTTCTACAGTGACCTCTTAGCATGATAAAAAATTTTCACCATTTTATTGTCTTTCGACATTGTCTCACCCATAAGTTGGACCATCCGATTCAAACACCCCTCTGACATATTATAATCAGATTTCAAGCTTAAGCTTGCCAAAGAAGTCGACAATTCTGAGTGATTCTCATATCCTTCCCACAATGGTGCCTGAGCAACTGCAAGTATATCAAAGAATTTTTGAGCTTCAGGATTAGGGTTTTCATCCATGTATTCATACCCAATTACACCCTCCTGTTCCATGTATTGACCAATTGAGGGTCCAACATGATTCATGGTGATTTGCTTGTAAGGATTGAATTCTTCCCTTCGCTCACCATTTTCATAGTATGAACCTTCGACCACCACTGGAGGAAACTGTGGCAACTATTCATCGTGATTTGTCCACCAATAATAATTAGGCATGAATCCATGCTCATACAGATCCCACGCTGTTTGATCCATAAACTTGAAAACTTTAGACTTGCATTTGTGGCAAGGACATCTCAACTTTTCACCTTGCATTTGAAAAATTTCTTGACTAATAACAAATTGTAGGAATTCATACACTCCTTCTCTAAACTCATCTGTCCAACGTTTGTTAACATCCAACCTTCGATACATCCACCTCTGATTCTCAGGAACCTCCATTGATGCAAACTAGCTGCAACAAATTGTACCCACAAACAAGTCTTTATAGGAGGAAAACAATAATTATAATTAAGAACATCCATACAATTATAAGAACATGCATACTATTGATCTCCTTTTCCTTATCCTGCTCCTCCTTCTCCTTTGTATCACAGGGTGTGGTCTTATCCCATTCGAGAAAAAATCATTTCGATACTCGGTTAATAGTTTTCCCTTATACAAAAGTCTCATACTTAACAAAATTTCTATAGCATTTCCTTTTGGTCTCTAAGTACATGACTTAAGTGTGATGACGTGTACCACACTCAAGTATGCATCTAGAGAACAAAAGGAAGCGTATCAAACCAAAATTTTGTCAAGTATGTAAGAAATTTAAACAAAAGGATATCTATTACACAAGTGACTAAAAGGTTTTTTTTTCCAAACTGTCCAACTTGGATAATTCAAGTTTCAATACAATGAGCACACATACCTTAACCAAAGTACGTGTGGTTATTAGTACTAGACCTCAAACGAGAAAGAAAGGCTTTGTATTGTGCAAACAAACTTGAAAAAAAAAATAACAATTAAAATAATCAATTGCCAAACACATGTATACTATTAAGAATATGATCACACTACTAGCATCATGCCTAAAACAGGATTACACCTTATTGAGCCCTGTTCTCCACTAACAAAGAAACATGTAATTTGTAAACACATGCATACTTTCTAATTTATTAGCATACAACAAAGAATAAGACAGTATTTAACCTACCTTAACTCCAAGCAAATTGCAATTTGTGTAGAACTTAAGTCCAAAACTTGTGATAGAAAGGAATAGTGAAAGGCACCAACCACTAAGAGAAAAAATTAACCATGTCAATGTTTTATGTGGGAGCAACTTTAATAACATGACATTAAACAAAATAGACCTCAATACTGATTTAAAGGCATTCAAACAGGAAGGTGGAAAATGTCCAAATTCATGAATCTAATGAAATAAAATTACATTTAGAAGTTGAAATAAATTATAGTACAAATTAAGGATATTCAACATGAGAATAGCCTTAAATTCCAACTAATCCTTATCAAAGAGGTGCTTCACAACCAAATGCTCTTACTAAGTTCCTTTTTATTAACTAAGAAGCGCTTGTAAAGCCTAATGAATTGTAAGCCAGATTTGCTAAATTTAAAGTCTCAAATTCCTTTTTATTAAACCATGTGAGTATGCATGGCAACTAACATTTAAAATGTACAAGAAAGATGGTTCTCAAACATATATAAAATACTACATAAATTAAGTAGAAAAAAATTGCTATAACTTCTAGCCTTTCACCAAGAATTATGTAGTAATACAAGCTAAGAAGACTAGCAAATTGTTAGATCGGCTAAAACTAGTAATCCCACTAAAGTAGCTGTTAAACTGTTTAAAAATTAATATTATTATTATTATTATTACTTTTATTGTTATTAATATTATTATTATTAACATTATTATTATTATTAATATTATTATTATAATTAACATTATTATTATTATTATTATTATTAATATTACTTTTATTGTTAATAATAATAATATTATTAACATTATTATTATTATTAATACTACTTTTATTATCATTATTATTATTATTAATATTATTATTATTATTATTATTAATATTATTAACATTATTATGATTATTGATATTACTATTATTAATATTATTATTATTAACATTACTTTTATTATTAATAATATTATTATTAATATTATTATTATTAACATTACTTTTATTATTAATAATATTATTAATAATATTATTATTATTAACATTATTATTATTATTATTAATATTATTATTAATATTACTTTTATTATTATTACTATAAATAATAATAATAATAATAATAATAATATTATTATTATTATTAACATATTATTATTATTAATATTATTATTATTATTAACATTATTATTATTATTAATATTATTATTTTCATTACTATTAAAATTATTATAATTATTAAAATATTTATTATTATTATTATTATTATTATTAGTAAAAGTTATGATTTTCATTAGACTTTTTATTATTTTAATTCCTTTTTACATATGATGCGGTGACGTATATGAGTTTAATGCTTTTACACCTAGTCTTATATCTTACTTTTTATAATGACCAGTTACTTCAGTTTTTTCTTATAAATTTTACTGGGTTATATTAATTGCAATTCTCTATTAGTGCACATTTTCTCCTTAGGAGAAATTCAAATTTTTAAAGTATAAATAAAAGGAATAAAGCTTGATATTAGTTATCTTTCTACCCTCATAAAAGAAAGAATGAAAAATGGTAGAATATTCTAAAATTTGAATTTTTGGACTTTGCTAATAGCTTTACACTATGAAGAATTTGGTAGAAGAATACACACACAAGGGAAAGCTCATGGACTACAATGGTAGTACTCAATTAGGAGAAATCCACAGGTACAGGCTTCACAGCTCTAGACTTGAATCCCATTCTAAAATACAAAAGCAAGCCAGTTTTCAAGAGAATTAACAATATCCATGCAAATATCAAAATTCAGATTATGTTTCTTTAAATCCCTCCAGCAAATTTGTAATCTATAGAGTTCAGCATCTCTAGATACAGAGGGAGACTTAGGCATAGGTTAGTGATAAAGGGATCTTTAATTATTGAGATATTCTCAATTATATTGGTATAACAGTTTTAAAAATAAAAAATATTAATTACAAGTTTACAATTAGGAAGTATTCAAAATATTCATGAAAATTATGTGAATATGATGGTACCAAATTTTCTTGATTCATGTCATAAAAAGAGTACGTATGTTGGTGATTAGCTTCTAATCAATTTTGTTGCAGTAGCCAAAATGGAAAACAAAAAATCTAAGAGGTTGCCTCAAGGATCTTGCATGTTCTAGCTGGAAGTTTCAATTTTCAGTAGAAGAAAATAGAAAATTGAAGAAAACAAAATCCAAATCTGATTTTTTTTTTTGTTTTTAATGGGAGAAATCTTATATTTTTCTTTTGACTTTTTCCTTGTATTCAGAAATTGCATATAGTTACTAGTTAGATAAAAGGTAATAAATCAAATTAGGATAGCTATCTTAAGCCACAGAGGCACCACCCCACATTAATACAATCAAACAAAAACACATTGGAAGGGAATGTGAAACAAGAAATTAAGAAAATCATGCACAAAGCTGCTTAGACAGCAAAAGAAAAAAATTATACTTACACAAATTAATAAATTTTTTAATTAAAAAATTTTCTATTATTTAAAAAACATATTTATAAATTTTTTAAGGAATCAAAATAATTACAATTATATCATTAAAGGAATAAAAAAGATTTAATCAAATAGAAAAACCACCTATTTCCATAACCACTTAATCAATGAATGTGACTTCACGTTGATCTTTATTACTATATGGGCCAATCAAGATTAATTGTCCTTTAGTTTCCCAAGCAAACTTGGTCCAGTATTACTCTTACTCAAAACTTCAGACTTGTAGGACACACTCAATCATAGAATGGCACCTTAAAGGCTTAAACTAGGTACACGTGCCTTCTTTTTAAGAATGATCCGAACAATAAAAATTTAGTATGTAAGAAGTTATCTTAGTTTCATATGTATCAAATATTAGATTTGGTAGTACGAATATATATATATATATATATATATATATATATATATATATATTAACAGTTTAAATTATAGAAAAGTCAGTCTTTGATGTATGCGATGCGTACATATTAGTACCATTGCATTGACAAATTAAATATATAGTCTATCAATCAAAATTATACTCACAAAAAACAACCGATTACAAAACAATAAGATTCACCTGATATTAATTAGGTATACCTCTGCTTTCCTTTTCTTTTATCACTTGATCTAAATATTTAACTTGTAAACACATAGCACAATAACTACATTAGAGAAAAGATTGATTACTAAAAAAACAGAAAGGACTATGCTATGCAAATAAAACACTGTGCCTAAATCAAAGTATATTAAAACTCAAATGCATTAAAACAATAGCGACATGTCAATAGCATCACATAAAAGTTTTAGAAGCTGTGTCATGGAAGCCTAAGTTTTCAGGGAAGCAACAAAGAGGTGCACAATGTAGTAGGAATGAATGAAGAAGCGAAGTTCTTTTTACTACATACTTCAAGCAACGAAAAGGTGCACAATGATAAGCTTGCACAATCAAATTAATATAAAACAAAGCACCTGACAAGTTCTTAGTCACAGATTATATTTTGTAATTATAACTTACTAAGAAAATGACCACCATATATATAAAAGGCAAAGATTCACCGTTTGGCTGCACTTGGGGCTGTGTAAATGTGAAAAGACGTAGTCATCGTTTAGAGTTTGGGGTTGCGTAACAGTGAGGGCTGTGTAACTAAAACAGAGAAAATGAAAGTTTGTGAAATTACTTACTTGGAAGGAAATAGAAGCAGAGAAGAAGACAAAGTCTGTGAAATTACTAACTTGGAAGAAAATATAAGCAAAGAAGAAGACAGTTTGTGAAATTACATAAAAAAATTGAAAGGCACTTCCCATTTGGAACCAAATGCGGAGAAAATCTAAAAGTGATGTAAATGCAGAACGAACCTGTTAGAGCTTTGTAGGAACAACGAAGAGCTTCATGACAGCACCAAACAGAAGGCACCGTTAGAGCTTCACGATATATGACGAGAAATGGATTTCGAATGTGATGAAGAATCCAAGAATATTAGATGAAGGAAAATGGGGTTTGTTCTTAGAACGAGAAAGGGATATGTTAGGGCTTTTAATTCCAAAGTAAAAAGGGGTTTGGAGCGAGAATTTTAATTTTAATTTTTTTATAATTTGATAATTGGAATGGGCGTGTAGGGAGGGGGAATGGGAAGGAAAGTAAAAATTTCACTAATTAAATAAAATTTATGAAATATGTCCACATACACTTATAGAGTACAATTAAAAGTATTAAAAAAGTTTTAAAATTTATGAAATTTTTACAGATGGTCTTTTAGTGTATCTAGACCTTACCTAAATGATAAAAACTTTAACTGAAATTTCTGCAGTAGTTTTCTAAAAATAAATTCATAAATAGCTAATAAAATAATTTTTTTGCTTAGTTTCATATTATGAGATTTATAGTTTATTTCTTCAACTATTTTTACTAAACTAATTGAGTATTACTAAAACTTGTCAATATAACAATTTAACTATCTATTATAACAGCTAAAAACATTTTTATCTAAATTTAGGCAGTATAACAACTTAATAATTTTACTATAGTTGTTTGAATTTGAGTAATATAACAACTTAATAATTATAATGTATTTATCTAAATTTAAGCAACATAACTACTTAATAATTATATTTTAATTATTGAAAATTGAGCAGAATAACAACTTAGTAAAAGTTTAAATCCAATAATAAATAATATAACATTTATAAAATTTGATACACTTAATTATTGAAAGGTTTAGGGGAAAACCTTTCCTACCAACATACAAAGTACTTGAAATTTAGAACCAACCTCACTCCCCCTCCATTACCTTTAAGGTTGTTGATGAAGAGGATGGAATTGTTGATGCAAAGTCTTTTAGGAAGAGAACTTTATTAGTTGTTGGAAAACTAGTAAAATTTTAGCATAAAAACAAAGTAAAAGAAAATTTTTCTAGAGAGAGAGAAACTCTCTATGGAGACTCAAGGCTAGTTTTAGGAGAAGAGGAATGAGAAATTTAGTTCAAGTTCATGGCTATTTATAGAAAAAAAAAAAAAGCTTAGGTGTCCATATTGATTACATCATGTATTATGTAATAATTCAAATTTTATTTTTCTTTTCAATCCATTTAGGGACACATGCACAAAAGTAGAATAGTGAATCAGTCCCTTAGGCTTAAACCTGTAATACCAACTGTCCCAATGTTCCCCAGTAAAATTTTTACCTCTAGTGGAATTAACCGGTACCGATAAAAACACCTAAACTTGAAAAAATAACTTTTAATATCAAAATAATTAATTTAAATATAAATCTAAACAAATGTATTATTTTTCATCAAATTTTTTTTTCTAAAAAATAAATTTTAATTTTTAATTAATTTTTTCGAATTATATATGTATATTTTGTATATTTTAAGCTTAGAAATTTTATATTAAATCCATTTTAATTCAATAAATGCTCAAATTTTTTATAAAAGTTCTAAAATTACATATTTTGCCTAGAAATGTAGTAAAAATATCATTTTCACCATTTTTGGATGTCAAACCAATATTGAGTTGGTTTATCTAACAATTAGGAGTATTTTGGTCATTTTGTACTGAAATTTAAAAAAATTCTCAGAAAATTTTCTAAATTATATTTTAATACATATGACATGATTTTAAACTGAAATTGACATTTTAATGTCAATTGAATCTTTTTCTCATGTCAGCCTTTAATATTGACAAATAAGGATAAAATTATCATTTTCTAATTTCTCCAGACTCTGGCTTAGAAAAATTATTAAAAATCACAATTAGATAGCTTTCGATATTCTAAGTTTAAACGTGGGGATCAAATTTTTTAGATTTCTTTTTGATTTTTCAGAATTAAATATAGAATAAATAAAAAATAATTAATTAAGTAAAAGTGAGGGTATTACATGTGCCACCAAAGCAAGTTCCACCGGGCGGCCTACCAAGCCCGCTGGGCGAGTACGACTTCGTACCCTAGGTTTTGCATTTCTAGTCTCCTTTTATGCCTCATTCTTGTACTTGTGGGCCTCTTTTGCGATCCTCACTTTGGTCCTTTTTTTTTAAGTCCTTTTTGACTAGCATAATACTCCTTTATGCCTATAGACTATATTTCTTTTCTTTGCTCATCTAACTTCCCTTCACAAAATTCAACAAAATTAAGGAAATTCATGCAATTTTAAATAGAAAGCTTAGAAAGACACATCACATGAAATTCTTTATTAATGGTCTATTTTCTCACAAATTTCCTATGAGCTAATGCAAAAATCATGTAAACTTGCTCTATAAATCTACATAAAATGTATATTTATCAAATAATATATATATTGTTAAAATAAAAACATATTATGTAAAGTTAATTTTTAGTTACAATTATGTAAAATTAATTTAATCAACATAAATTTGTTTTAATGATAATAAAAATATATAAAAGTATTAAAATATATAAATTTAAAATTTTTACTTTTAATAATTTCAAAAACTATTTTAATTATAAAAAGTTAATTTTAAATTTGATTTATAAATATTTTATTATATATAATACTAATTACAAAAGAATTATTTAAAAATTTTGTATTATTTTCCAATAATATTTTTAGAAGATCAAAAATAATTTATTTAAATAGAATTCAATAATATCAATATATTGAAATAGTATTTAAAAAATAATCTAAAAATTATTTAATAAATATATTGTTGTAATTAAACATGAAAAAACTTAACTACAAACAAAAATAAAAAATCTGTAATATAAATAAAATTTAATAAATAAATAGTATAAACATTTTTAAATATAAAAATTTTATTTAACTATATTATTTACTCATTTAAGTAGCATTTTTATATTACATGTAACAAAATATATTTAAAATTTTTAATTTTAAAAATGTAAAGAAATTAATTTAATTAAAAAAAATAATTTTAAACATAATTTACAAATGTTTTACTTCATATAATATTAATTAAGTAAATTAAATTATTAATTACAAAATTTATGTATTTAAAAAATTTTATATTTTTGTTAAATAATATTTTTAGAAGATAAAAAATAACTTATTTAAATAAAATTCAATAATGTTAATATATAGTAAAAAGTATTTAATAAATAAATTGTTGTCCCTAAGAATTCAAAAACATAACTATAATTTAAAATTTTTAAAAAAGACTAAAAATTTATTTAACTATATTATTTACTCATTTCATTAATTTTTTCTATTTTATGTACAAAATGTTTAAAAATTTAACAAGTAAATAATATTTTTGAATTTTCTTAAATAAATAATTTTAAAAAAAATTAAACCTTAAAATAAATAAACATAATTTCAAATAAAATAATATATATAAGTGCTAAATTGAATTTTAATATTTTTTGAAAAAAATTATCAATATTTAGAATGATATTATATCACAATATAAATTATGTATTATAAATTTAAAATATAATCTTTATGTATATTTGTTTCCAATTTTAATTTATATTATATATTTAGAAGTATCTATTTATTATAAGTTTATGTTATGTAAAATAAATATTTATTGTATGCAATGCAAAGATTAAAATACTAGTTTATAATATTAATTTTATTATTTATATTTTTATTCTGAATACTTTTTTACTGTCATGGAATTGTTATTGGATTTTAAATATTTTGATTTATTATGTTGACAATTATTATATTTAGATATATTTAATGTTTTTCTGTAAACAAATTATTTAAAAGATGGATGAATAACAAATTATTTAATTTTTTTATTATTAGTTTCATTAACAAGAGAAAAATATTAAAAAATTAACTAAACATTTTTATTATTAATTAATTAAATTAAAATATTCAAAGTGATAATTTTATGATATTAAATTTTTATTGTGAATACTTTTATTGCATGGAATTCTTATTGAATTTTTATTATTTTAATTTATTATGTTGAAAATTATTGTAGTTAGATGTATTTAATATTTTTCTGTAAACAAATTATTTAAGAGATAGATAGATAACAAATTATTTTTTTCAATCAACTTAATATAAACTAATTTTAATACTAAAAGTAACATAAAATAAAAATTAAGAAATTCTAAAACTATGATATTAATTATTATTTAAAATTAATTAAATATTAATTGATTAATTTGAATTTTTAATATAATTAATATTTAGTTATATATATATATATATTTTCCAATAAATAAATATTTTAAATTATATCAATTATAGTTTTTTTATTAATTATTTCTTTTTATTGTTTTACATCAAATAAATATTTTTTACATAAATTTTAACTTAATTTTTTGCTAATTAGTGACCGAATCAAACTCGGTCGCTATTGCTAACTAAATTTCCAATAGCGACCGACTAATCGATGGCTATATTCCATACTCAATTTTTGCGACCGAATATTCTTCAGTCACTAACTTAAATTAATTTTGGCAGCTAATTGGTCGCTAATCGGTCGCAAACTTGCATTTTTAAACACAGGTATGTAGCGACGGAATTCGCGACAGAAAATTTTGCTCCTAAAGCATTTCGGTTGCTATTTTCGTCACTAAATTGATAAGGAACCAAATTGCAACTCCGTAGCTGAATCGGTTGCTGTTAGCGACGGAATTTTTTGGTCGCTAAATTCGGTGGCTATTTGGCATTTTTCTTGTAGTGGTTGATGGGTCATATTTCCTACACTTGCCTATTACAGGCAAGGCCTGCGAGCATATTTATTATACGTGTGATAATGTCATGGGCCTGTTAATGAGCAAGTTAGGCGTGACCTTTGCTAAGGTGCACGCTGCGACTATGAAAGGAGCTCATGTCACTTTATTATGGCTGAAGGAGATCTATGTCGCAATGTAGGTAGCTAGGCATACCACATTTGCTATGCAAGTGTATCTATTACATCTTTTCGGTTGCACAATATTTGTCGACAGGAGCTTGACACACATGCAGGTTTTCTACCTGGACCTCTTCCATGATCTCAAGGCTTGTAGCAGATATTGTTGGGGGTTCCGCTGCATTAGCATTTCTGTATGATCAGCTCAACGTTGCTAGCCTCTGGTGTACGATGTAGTTTGGAGGACACATAAACCTGATCATGGTGTGCTTTTTTAAGTTTTGTAGATATGTGTTTAGTAATTATTTGTTTATGTAATTTAATATGTTAATTGGCGATTACAGGTGTGGATATATGAGCATTTCCCCACTCTAGAGCAGGAGCCCATTAGTGGTTACTCAGAGCAGCATCCCCGTTTGTGTTGATAGAGGTTGACGAGGGGCACGAGCTTTGCGCTGGGGACCAGGCAGGCGTTGGACCAGCTATGGTTGTATGATGACATATGGGTGCCATATGACGCACATCAGGTTGTCCGACCGTTGGTGGTGATTTTGTTCTACTTCGGCTTCATCAGGTGTGGTACCCATATGCGCGTCCATTAACCGAATAGGGTGTTTACACAGTTTGGGTACATCCAGGAGATCCCTTGCCCCTTGCCCCTTGCCTGTTCAGTTCCCATCGTTCACTAGCTAGTTTGATGATTAGAAGGGCTGATAGGTGCACACGGTAGGCAGAGGAGTTGCTGTGCTGCAAAAGGCTTCGTAGACATGTGGTGATGGCTACCTAGTGTGGTTCCACCATGTTTCTCACCCTTTTCTGATTCCATTGGTAGAGGGAGATCCTCCGCGAGACCCTCCATGAATTCCTGTCCCGCAGTAGCAGCCTGTGATAGATTCTTCATCCAGTGACTCCTATTCATGCGAGGTAAGTATCCATATCTTTACAATGTACTTTTACTATGCCAATGACACATTTTTTAATAAAGTTTCCATTTTTTTAGGCACAGTGGGAGAGAGTTACTGGCCTTCTAGAATGCATACTGTGTTTGAAGGTCGTGCATGAGGCACGGACGGTGATGGGATGATCCGGGAGGCATTGGCCATCACTCAATCAGGGCATGGCCTTCGAGTGCACCTATCACAGGAAGAGATGGAGGAAGACGACCTCCTGTGATACTTGACCTTTTTTTTGGTTTTGCCTGTAAAATCTTTTTTAGTATTTTATACATTATATACAAACGTTATTGTATATATTTTTGGATTTTGTAGATGCATTGTTGGTATCACTAATACGTTGTTACAATTATAGCATGCGATACAAATAAAAACAAACAAATGAAATGTAAACAATATTATCTAAGTCACTAAAAGCAATGTCATGTGCGTTAGAAAAGTAAACGGTTGACATTACACATAATAAATCAAGGGTCCAAATTACGTTGATTCAAACGTGTGCCTTGCTCATGTGTCTATTAATCATTAAAAGCTATACTCTAAAAATATAAATGAATTTAATAAATATAAGGAATTGATTTCAAAATACATAACAGAAATACGTTTCCGTTATGTATCAATCCCATATACATAACGAAAACACACACACACACACACACACACACACACACACACACACACACACACACACACACACACACACATATATATATATATAAGATAAAATATCTCATATATAATATATTAAAAAGATAAGTTTCAGTGATTATTATAATATTAAAGATTTTAATTGAGTTTTAAAAATAAAAATATTGCAAAAAGTAAAAACAAAAAACTAAGAGTTTAATTTATATACAATGTTAATTTAAAACATTTTTACATATATATATATCCAATAGAAATTCACCATATCACAACATTATATTAATGAAAAGATGATGTAATAAAATAATCAAATTTTATTAGACACCTGTGTAAAAAAGTTTTGCATTGACATTGTATATAAATTAAATTTCAAATATAATTCATACTCCACTAAAAGTATTAAGTTATATAAAAATATTATATAACAAAACTTGTAATTATTGTTATTGCTGAACATAAGTTTTTTAAAATTAAAATTATTCAATTTTTATTTGATATTAACTATGTTAAAGGATAGATTGAATGGATTTGTCTTTTTATATATTAATAGTGAATTGTTAGAATATTTAATTATTAAGCTTTGATCAATAATTTTGTAGTTGATAAAAAAATGAGATTTGATAAATTATATTAAATTAAATATTGAATATATATTTCGCCTAAAACCTTGGAATTTTTCACCATGGCTTTGCACTTAAGAAATGTATGGGTAGTGGGTGCGAGTATGTGTATATAGGTACTCAGCGGGTACAAGGATGGAGATTAAAGTTATTACCTGTGCGGGTATAGGGCCAAGTATAGGTATTTTTTTTCAAATGCGGATATGGGGACGGGTAAGGGAGTAAGTGGGTCTTACACAACCCATAAACCTGACCAACCTGACCTAACCTAATTACATTTTTGCGGGTTGGATTGGGTCACGGGTTGGGTTGGGTTTCTTTCAGCAAACCCAGTTAGGTTTGGGTTGGGTCATAGGTTGAGACATCTCAAACCTGATGAACTCGACCCAACCTGACCTCTTGTTATTTAATAAAAATATGATATTTATTATTTTTGACACATTTTTAGTATTTTTCCTATTTTTATTATTTAATAAAAATATATTATATTTATTTAATAAAAAAATATATATGTTTTCTAATTTTTTGAAAATTTCAAATTTTGTGTGTGACTTGATTACCCAACTTGACCCAACTCGATTTATGGTCGGGTTGGGTTGGGTCATTGAAAAAAAACTCTAACCCTACCCGTCCCAATTCTATTAAATTTAATATGGTTTGGTCTTAATTGAGAGTAAACCCGACCCAACCTGGGCCATTTACATCCTTAGGGATGGGTACTATAATACTCTATCTAGACCCTACCAATTGTTATCCCTAGGTAAAAGGTATTTTAAGTTTATTGATTATGATGGATCAAAATGAGAGAATGTTTAATGCCTTTTTGGTGTCAAAGCCATTTTTTTTTCGAAGAGAGTAGTAGGAGTCTAATTTTTAATATTGTTCCTTTATTTTATAGGTCAAAACATAACTAAATTTGCTTAGAACTTTAATGTACAATTAGTATTTTATTCTGTACATTGTACAGAATAAATATTTATTTTATATAACTTGAATTTATAAGAAATAAATACTTTTGAATATATAAATTTTATTATAATTAAAATTTGTAATAAATAAATATTTTGGAACATATAGATTATATTTTAAATTTATAATAAACAATTATTGTAATACAATGTTAATTTTTAATTATTGATAATTTTTTTAAAAAATATTGAAATTTAATTTAAAACTAAAGATATTGAAAATGATAGATCGAAAGAAATAAGAGGATAAAAATCCCTAAAAACGCTCTTATTGAAAAATGACAACTAAAAACACTCTCGTTCAAGATAGGTGTTCTCATTCAATATATAGGGTGAAATATTGTGGATTGTTTATTTTTTGTTTTGTTGAATCATTTTTTTCTTTCATATTATGTTTTACTGTGTATAGGAACTAATTTAAAATGTTTTTTCCTCATATATAGGAACTAAAGAGAAAAAAATGTGTTATGTATAGAGATCAAAATAAAAAAAAATTGAGTAACGTTTTCTCAAATATCAAAAACCATATCAAAATTTCTTTGGTCGTACTCGTATTAAACTTCACACAATTATAACATGACATAACAAAAGGAACCATTTCAAAAACTTTTGTTAAGGAACTCATTTACAAACTTTTTTTATTATCAAATAAAAGACAAATATATCGTTTAAGATACAAAAAGGTATTTAAACTGACCAATACAAAGAAAGAGGACAAAGACATACATATTGACGTGGGAATAATCTGTATTTAATATAGTCATCTTCGTTAAAAACGTATCTTGTTACTGACTTCGAAATTGCTTTATCTAGAAAACTAGTAAGGTACCTATGCATTCGCACAGGTCACTTTTTATGCATGTTCGAAACAGACCTGTATATAAAATTAAATTTACTTAGAATCAAACATAGTTATAGACATAACAATTGTAGGAATTTTTAACCTAACTGAATTTGATATCAATGCAAAGTTGTGGGGTTGAGGTTTTAATAAAAAATGAAGCAATTTTCGAGAATAAGATATCAATGAACCTATTAGAATCAATAGGGGTGGCAAAGCAGGCCAACCCGCCTCGCCCCGCCATCAACCCGCCAAAAGCGGGGCGGGGCGGGTTGACTCGCCTGCAAGAAGTGGGTTGAAAAGTTGAACCCTCCTGGCAGGGCAGGGCGGGTTGGCTCGCCGACAAGAAGTGGGTTGAAAAGTTGAACCCTCCCCGCCTAATAGTGGGTTGGTGGGTTGGCCCGCCAAAGAATAATGAGTGAGTCGGTGGATTGTACAAAGGGCGGGTTGGCGGGTTGAAAAATGCGGGTTGGTGGGTTGACCCACCCCACTTTTTTTTTATAAAAAAAACTCAATTAAATTAAATTTTTTTTGTTATCATTTAATTGAATTGGATTAAATAATTTTTATTTTAATACACGTTATATCACTTTGAATCTTTGATTGTTTGACTTATAATTTTATTATTATTTTATTATACATTAAATATATGAAGGAGAAATTATATTTTTTATTCAAAAGTTATAAAAATAATTTACTTGAAAATAAATAATACATCTCATTCAAAAGTATGAGGGATTATATTTTTTAGTATAGTATTGAATTGTATTTAATTACAAGTAGAACTAACCCCAAACGCATGTGTTATTGTTATCATTATATTTTTTAGGATAACATTGCGAATGTGGAGTAGTATGTGTAGAGCATCTTTTACTTCTTTTTTCTTAATTAATGTCTTTGGTACAATAATTAAGAAAGGAGAAAAAAAAAAGTGGCGGGTCGCGGATTGACCCGCCTAACCTGCGGGTTGGCTCGCTGGATTGGCGGGTTGGGCTGGGTAGGTTGAGGCGGGTTGGTGGGTTTTACTGGCTTATTCGCCTCGCCAAAAATGGCGGGTCAGGCGGGTCGACCCGACAGGTTGAACCCGTTTTGCCACCCCTAAGAATCAACAAATGCTAACCAATTACATTAATCCATCATGAAAAAAGTTTGTACAAATTTTATTCTTTGACACGTGCATAATATAATCCAATTAATGTGATGAATGGTAGAAGAATTTCCGTCTTTATATTTTTTTTCTAGTGGCAATAAGGTTCCCTTAAGTCAATAATAACAAAGACTACAATATCACCGTTTTTATCATATAGAAATTACCAAACAATATCCCAATACTCAAAACTGCAAGCATGTTATTATTTCAAACTGGTACTTATTACCTCCATAGTCACCAATCATGGGAAGGGAAATCATGTAAGTCAGATTGCTGGAAACATCTGTTTCCAGAGTCACTAAGAATAGTGAAAGGTATAAGACAAAGAAAAGGCTGACGTATCTTCCAATAGTGGGACAACTCATCAAGTCTTAGGCTGCATTCCATTTTATGCATGTTTGCAAGAGTATCGAATAAGGTCTTACAAAGTCTCTAAATTAAGTGCCAATAATCTTATTCTTCACCACAAATGCCATATCCTTCAGGGCACTATTCACTTTGTTTCCAGCATTAATTACCTTCCAAACCAACACTATAGTCGTTTCTCAGTCCCTTATTGACCAATTGAGTTCATACCATTTGTTTTCAAGAAATCAATGAAATCTTTTGTATTTAAGTTTTATAAAAAAGGCAAATAATTTAACAATGAATTTGGCTCAAATTAATTCAAATTTAAAGTGATATCATTAGATGGCATCTACGAAGATAGTGACATGCAAGATAATTGACACTTAAAAATAGCTAAAATCTTATTGCTACCATCCTTGTCATTTAGAGTTAAGATTAATTTTCATGTAATAAAGTATTTATTTTTTATTTTATAATTAGATCGATAGAGTTTCAAATTTATTCTTATGTTATGTATTATGCTTTTTATAATCTTATATACTAACTTTTTAAATATTTACAAAAAATAATATTATTTAAATATTACTAATTTTACGTGAAAGGTCAATACTATGTATTATATAAATATTTGTCTTAATTGTACCTTGATCTATTTAATTTGGATTGTGTTTGGTCTACAATTTTTTTTGACCCAATTTAATCTTTTTTTTTTCTTCTAAATCAAGCAAACTTAGCCCTATCATCAATTTTCTTATAATTAAAATTCTTAAATTTACATCTTTTTATCGATATTCTTAATTAATTGATTAGATGGAATTGATTTAAGCCTTCTTTTGTTTAAAATAGAGATGTCAAAATGCCCACAAAAAAAAAAGAGTTGTCAAAATGAGTTCTGTTTGAACCCGCATAACAGGAACGCAAAATCAAAGAGAGATTTGGCAAGATGTGGAAAATGAAGAGTGGTGCTTTGAGCGGGAAAATTTTTTCCCAGGGTGTGCCACGTTTCCTAGAAAGGACCAAGTTTTCTTATATAAGTAATAAATAGATAAGTAATAGATTATACTATTATTATTTATTATCATGTACTACCTAATATGACTGACGAATATAACACTAATCTATTGTGTCTTGCATCATAATATTTCGTGATGTATGCTAAATTTTGAAATTCGCATCCTTAATTAATAAACCTGTGCAAAAAATAGGCAAGGAAGCTAAAGGCTTGTGTATACCATGCATCAGCACGTGCAATTAGAAGGAAACAATTAGGTTTTGTTACAAGCGCCCGCTTTCGATAATTTGCTGCGTTGACACATTTATATAATTACTTGGTGAGGCCCCCGCCCCCAAAAGGAGGAATGTGACTTGTATAGTTTCATAAATTTTGAAAAAATCAATAATTAAGAGTGTGTCAGTGATCACATTTCTCAAATTATAATTTTTGCTATTACAATTATAATCATAAACTATAATTTAAAACCATGATATATTAATGAGAAAATAAGATATGCACTAACAGTATAAAACAGTTTTATACTGTCATTTAATCACAAACTATTGTGTATGATAAGTTTGTTAACTTTTAAATCAACTATCTTAAAAATTATACTAACGGTAATAGTGACTTCTAATTAATTGACAGTATAAATTTTTTTACACCAATAATACATAACTATTAAACTCTATATTGATATGAAGTCTGAATATAGACTATAGTTAACTGAATGCAAGTTGTGAAAATGGTAGATTCTTTCCGTCTTTATATCCACCATCCCTTTTTTCTTAAAATCATATAGTTTATGATTGAACAATGATATTTGTACACTCTTTAATTATAAACACTTCACCAACACCTATCATTTCTCTCAATCTCTCTCTTCCTATCACATCATATATCTATCATATCTATATTTTTCTCTACTTTTTCTTCATCGTTCTAGGTGTCCAATAGATATAAGGTGTGCACAAATCATTATTGTTTATGATTAAACAGCTAGCTCCATATGCATCGTTGAGAAACTATTCACTTTAAATACATAGCAGAGCATAAGGAGATCTTCTTGTGTACTGTCATCGAAAGACAAAAGTGCGTGTGTATGGTAATTTTCAAAGTTGTTCACTAATCACTATATTTCTAAACACAATCAAATTGGGTTGTTATCAGAGGTAAAACATGTGCACTAGCATGGAAGAGAGAACAAAATCGCAACCAAAACATGTAAATGTAATCAACGATATAATCTACATCTCAAATAATTAAGAGAATGCTTCTGAAAGGTTAGAATGGAGTGGATGACTAATATGTCTTTGTGATACAAATTGAAGGCTATAATTTGTTTCTTTTCTTCTATACACCTTTCTTTTGTTGTAACTGCAAGCCAGTAAATATATTTTGTTGGCTTCTCTGCAAGAAACTAATAACCATACATGCATATCTTCAAGCACGGGAAAGGTTTGTAATGGAGTCCATTAAAAAGTGTTAGTAAAACAATTCAAATTTCACATAAATGTAATGGATGGGAATTTAAGAGGTGTTTATTTTAGGAATTTGTTATTTGTGATTCAAATATTTAGGATTGTGTTTAGACATAAAGATATTATCAATTTGTTTATTTTAAGAATTTGTTTCCTTTTAAAGATTATGATACTAATAGGATTTGAATTGTGTATTACAGTTTAGCTCTCTCTATATATAGAGCCAAGAAATAAAATCTCAATCTGTGTGTTCCATCTAAGATCCCTTGGGCATGTGGGTAATTTCATTGTGTGCGAGGGTTTCCCCACTAGTGGTATTTGAGTTATGGCGGGGAACACACAAAAGTTTGTTGTTTGATGGGAAGACAAATTTTATGATTTGACAGTGTATCATTCAAGACATTTTAGTGCAGCAAGGTCTTGATTAGGCTTTGGAAGATGAAAAGCAGCCTGCCATGGATGAAATGGAATTGACACAGATCCAAAAGAAGGTTGTGAGCATGATTCAATTAACTCTTGCTCTTGAGATCAAGTACAACGTGTTGAAGGAGACAACACCGAAGGTCTTATGGGAGAAGCTCAAGAGCATTTATGTGTCCAAGTCACTGACCAATTGTTTATGTTAAAAGATGTAGTTGTATCAACTCAAAATGGAGATGGGAGAAAATCTCTATGACCACATTATGGTTTCAACCAGTTAGTATGGCAATTGTTGGATGGAAATGACAAAATCTTCGACGAGGAGTAGGTAATGTTGTTGTTGGCTTTACGACCAAGGTTCTACAAACCTTTGGTTCAAACATTGCTTGTAGGGAGGACAACATTGAAGTTAGATGAGGTGATTGATGCTCTAAGAGAAAATGAAAGAATGATGAGAAATGAGAATATTGATAACGAAGGTCATGCACTAACTGTGGAGGAGTCTAAGCGAGAAGGGAGTCATTGAAGGAGACAAGATGGGCTGAGAGGAAGATCAAAATTGTAATCACGTCTGGAACGAATATGAGTAACGTGTAGTATTACTATTATGGGGAGAAAGGTCATGTGCAACACAAGGTGCATAGAAATGAGGGAGGACTTGAAAAGATTGAGAGTTATGAAGAAAGATAAAGACAACTCCCACGCTAATGTGGTCAAAAGCTTTGAAGATGAAGATTTGTATGTGGCAACTACTAAGGAGGTTGCTAAATCGAAATGGGTAATAGATTCTACTGCTTCGAAACACATTGTAGAGACTGAGTGATATTTGACACTTTGAAAACTTATGGGGAGTTTGGTCATTTCAAGTTGGAAAATGGTGAGAAAATGAAGTTAAAGGTATTGGGAGTGTTAGAATGAAGCTTCACAATGGCGTCATCCGAACATTCCAAAATGTGAGGTTTGTACCTTCTGCTATTGCTAATATCATTTCATTGGGGGATATGACATCACAAGGGTACAACTATGTTGGTTCAAAATGGGGATGTAAGGTGTACAAGGGGAGGCTGTTGTTGTTGCAAGGGAAGAAAAATGAGAGGAACCTTTACTACTTGGAAGGGCAAGCTTTGAGAAAGGTAATGCTTTGTTTGGTGGAGGAGAAATAAAGTGGAGAGGAAAGAAATAGTGGGAAAATAAAAAGGTGAATATGTTTGGTTGAAAGGAAATGAGAAAGGAGAGAAATATAAAGTTGTGGGGCCCACTAGTTATTTCTATTTTATTTTTCACTTATTTCTATTCACCTATTTATCTTTTTCTCATTCTTATCTATTTCTCTTAAATCAAACACCCTTATTTTTATCCTATTTTTCACCTATTTCCATTCACCTTTTTGTTTTCTATCTACTCTATTTTTCACTTATTTCTTCCCTTCCTACCAATTGGATCATAAATAACTGTGGTAGAGAAGTTGATGAAAAGGTAAAATTTTTTGATGAGGTAATTATTTGAAAATTTTAATTGAGGGATGAATTGTTAGAAGAAGAATTCAAATTTCAAATAAATGTAGTGAATGAGAATTCAAGAGGTGTTTATTTTAGGAATTTGTTATTTGTGATTCATATATTTAGGATTGCGTTTAGGCATAAAGATATTATCAATTTGTTTATTTTAGGGACTTGTTTCCTTTTAAAAGATTAGAATGTTGATAGAATTTGAATTTTGTATTACAGTTTAGCTTTATATATAGGGCCAAGAAGTAAAATTATAATTTGTGTATTCCATCTAAAATCTCTTGGGCATGTGGATAATTTCTTTGTGTGTGGGGGGCGGGGGGGGGGGGGGGCGGTTTACCCAACAAAAAGATACCCTATCTTTTCTCACATATAAGGTTATTAGCACCATCTAATCAGTTAAACTTGTTAAAATGTTGTTAATATTAATAAACTTCATTTTGTAACACTTATTTTGGCAGTATCACAGAGAATATACCACATTCATGATCGAAAGAAAAAAGGGGAAAAAAAATAGCTTTTAAGAAAGTAAACAAAACTCAATAATTAAAGAACTAAAGAAGTGTATCGTGTTTCGGTTTTCATCCACACTCTCCCACACTCTCACCCTCTCTACTGCACAGACAAACACATAGACGCCACATTTCAGACACACGCTTGCATGTGCCCCTATATAATTCTCTATCGCGAAAATAATTTAATGATGATGCGTAGTGATCCTAGTGTAATTCGTTCAATTATTCAATGTCTTAACTCTTACTTGAAAGATGAATTTATATTTAAATAATCCAATAGACGAGGAGAAAAAAATATTTTATTCGTTTTTTAGCAGCCACTTATTTATTCAAATAAATAAACATGCATGATTACATAAAGGATAATAATGACTTGTGTATATATATATTCACAATCACAAGTGCGTCAAGATCATCTCATTATCTAACTAACTTGTTAACTGCTCCTAACAAATCGTCATCGATCATCATGGTTGCATTATTCTCCCCTCCTTTGTTCTCAGCCATGGGATGGCTCTTAGAGGAGGAGCCATTAAGCTATAACCAGAACTGCTTCTATAAAGATGAAGTGTCCTCGGAGTACTCATTTCCTTATCAATTTTCTTCACCACAGGCTCAGATTGAGGTTGAAAGGTCTACTGCACCCTCCTCTGATCCTGCCATGGTCAAGAAGCTTAGCCACAATGCTAGTGAACGTGATCGCCGCAAGAAGGTCAATAACTTGGTTTCTTCACTTCGTTCATTACTTCCAGTGGCAGATCAAACGGTATTTTAAGCTCCTTCTCTCTCTCCCCCCTTTCGTCTTTTCTTTAAATTGGTAGCCAAAATCGTTTGTAAGAACCAATTTCAATGGTTTCTTATATATAATGGAATGTTTATTTATCAAAAATATATATGTATCTGTTTCTATTTCCTATGCATTTAGGCTTATTCTTGGATCATATCCAAAATAACTTGCTGATAAAAAATAAAAAAAATTCAGACTAATTCACAAAAAATAATAAGAGGTTAATTTCTATAAAGCAGTTAAAGGCAGTCTGTTTTATTTAATTTGTTTATTTTCAAACTCTCATGAAATAAGCACTTATTATGCAGTAATGCAAAATGGGGTGAAACAGCTGCTTCTAACAAGGACGTGCTAGTCCTTCCTTGTTTCACACTTAATCCTTTATGCAACTGTGCAAGTTTACCCCGCAGGTCTATTCTTCATCGATCGTGGGAAAATCGCGCAGTTAGAAAATACTTAGGTGGTATTTTTTTTTCTTTTTTCAATTAATATGATTTTAAGGACAATATAAAAATGTTACATTGATTATTTTATTTTATGTTTTTAAGAATAATAACAAAAGAAATGACAAAAATAACAAAAACGGTCACCAACTCATCATTTCCTTCACAATAAGTGAGTTTTGTGATTTATGGTGGACAAATAAACCAATTGTATTATCATTTTTCTCGTATTAAAATTATTTTTCCCCTCATCTTCACCAAGCCCACATGTTTACCTTCCCTGGTCCAACACATCTTCACCAACCACTCCTTCCTGTCCATCCGCCGCACCAATTAATAATTCAGAATGAACTATGAACTACCTAGAGAAAGAAAGCCCTAAAAATCAAAATAGCAGAATCGTGGTGGCGAGTTTGTTTGAAAGATGGCCACCCCATTCTGCTTTCTTTCCACCCCCACTTTCAAATGATTTTAAATTGTGGTTGCAATTTTATCGCAATCTTTGACATCAAGATGGTTCTAATCTTGATGTCGCCATTATACACCAAAAAAAGATAACATGCATTTTCATTATTATAAACAAAATAAATACATATCAATCACAGGACCATAACAAAAAGCAAATGAAACTTCACCTAAATTGTTATCAATAGAGAACTCATCCCATGTTAATGTCGTTGCAGAAAAAAATGAGCATTCCGGCAACAGTTTCGCGAGTCTTAAAATACATACCCGAGTTACAACAGCAGGTGCAAGGACTAACTAAGAAAAAAGAGGAGCTACTGTGTAGAATTTCTCGGCAAGGAGATGCAGTGAACAAAGAATCTAAAAGGAAAATTTCCCACCACAACTCTTATTTTGTTGTTTCAACAAGTAGGCTCAACGATTGTGAAGCTGTTATTCACATTTCCTCTTATGACGTCCACAAGGCTCCACTATCCGAGATCTTGCACTGTTTAGAAAATAATGGGCTTTCTCTGCTAAATGCTTCTTCCTCTAAAACCTTTGAAGGGAGGGTCTTCTACAACTTGCATTTCCAGGTATGCTCTATGATATATATTTCATTTTTGTTTATTGTTGTCGTCAGTTTTTTACTCTCTTCTTCTTATACAACCTTTTAAAAGAAAAACTGTCATTTCAATATATCTATTATTTTAAGAGTTTAACGGCTATGTACTGATAGTTAAAGTAGTTTTATATTATTATCCAATCACAAATTATTATTTATTATAAGTTTGTTGATTTTTATAATAAATATTTTAAAAGCTATATTAATAATGATTTCTGATTGAATGACAGTATAAAACTTTTTACACTGACAGTGTATGATCATTAAACTCTTATTTTAATAATTTAAGATGACATTAATTATTAGGTTTTTAATCATATCCTTACTTTTATTCCTATCAAGAAAAAAGAGAAATAATGTGGTGTAGGTATTTGTTAAAAGCAATAAGACATAAAAAGGACACGTTACAAAAGGACAATGCTAATGTTAATTAATGTCCCATGACGACATTGGTTAATGATTAAAAATGCATGAAAAAATTATAAGAAAATATAATATTTAATGTTATTAGTGTATTCTTATCATGATTTTTATTTATTTACTTATTTATTAATTCTTTAATCAATATTTATAAGATACTTATTAACATGATCTTTAATTTTTTTTTTTTTGGTTACAAGATCTTTAAAATATATACAAATAATTTTGACATAAATAAAAATGAGAAAATAAGCTAATTTACTTACAGTGTAAAATAATTTTATATTGTCATCTAATTACAAACTATTATATATAGTAAATTTATTTACTTTTAAAATAACTATCTTAAAAGTCATAACAATGATGATTTTGCTTGGTTGAAAATGTATTTTATCCTGACAATGCATAATTATTAAACTCTAAAAATATTCATTATATTTTTTTAATACGTGAACTGTTACCTTAAACGATTAATAAAAAATGAAGATTGTGTTATTATTATTATTATTATGTTGCACCAATTGAGAGAGAGAAAGGGGTATACTTTATAATTTTGAGAACTAATGAAGTAGTACTGCTGTTTCTGCAGGTGGAAAAACCTCAGAGATTAGAATCCGAGGTTCTGACTGAAAAGCTTTTGTCAATATATGATCAAAAGCAAAGGATTTTCTAATCAAACTAAAGTTGGCTCTAATTATGATCAAAGATCTTCTGTCCTCTGATGTTAAATTTGACACCTAAAAGTCTGAACATATTTGGCATGTGCTGATTGCAAGTTCAGAGGGGAATAATCACATGCCCCCTATGTATGGTATGGTAAAAAGCAACTGGGAGGAAGGTGCATGGATTTTACGAGTTGATGAATGTTGTGTAAACATATACCCTCGGCCTTGCCAAGCTAAGTGCTATGTGTCTCTTTCCTTTTATTACATGGTAGATATGTAATTTTTAGTTATTATCTCATCATTTTATCTATTAAGATAAAATCTGTGATACTTAATTTATACCACGAAGCTTTATATGGCAGTTTTTATAATAAAAGTTATATTAAAAATTTAGTCTCAATATTTGACATCGTTTTAATTTTTACACGAATTTTTTTTTTACATATTGCTCCTTACATGAAAAATTATTTATAAAATGGTCATTACTATTTGCTGATGTTACAATAGTATTAGATTTAATCCTTATGTGTTAAAAATTTTCATTTTAGTCCTTATATGAAACAAATGTATATTTCATTTTGGTTTCTACATTTTAATTAGTTCCTACACTTAACACACATTTTTTTCAACTTAGTCCTATAGGAAAAATATTTTAATACTGTTAATGCTAACAAACATTGGGAACTAATTTGTAATTTTTTTTTATAAAAACTAAAATGTAAAGTTTTTTCCTAGAGACACTAAACTGAAAAATATTGTCAAGTATAACCGTATAAGGACCGACTTTTCAATTTAACCCATAATAAAAAAGAGTTTAATGGTTATGCACTGTCAGTGTAAAAAGTTTTACACTGTCAACCAATCAAAAATCACCATTAATATGACTTTTAAAGTATTTATTATAAAAGTCAACAAACTTATAATAAATAGTCGTTTGTGATTGGATGACAGTGTAAAATTATTTTACACTGTCAGTGCATGGCTTGTTTTCTCAATAAAAAATATATTGTCGTTGATACTTTGTTAAACTAAAGCGAAATAATAATCAGTTATAGGTTAAGATTTTATTTATTTATTAATAAATCTACATATAACACTAAACACTTAACACTAACGGAGATTGAGTCAGAGGACAAAAATAATTAATTAATGAACAAATTAAAAATTAAAATAAAAGTAAAAACACAAATTATAATTTAGGTTTAGTTAGTAAACTATATTAGAATAAAATTCATCTCATAGCCCTATAAATACAACTAATGTTAACTACGTCAGTATGTATCTATTATACACCGTTATTATGGTAAAACCACTAATGACGTAAGTGTTGAAGTGTCTTTTACAAGTACTTAACCTCTATCTATCTTATCTCAACTGCCTAAGAGAAGAGAGAGAGACATCGTTTGTATATTTCAAACCTTGGTCAATGGAAAACATATTTTTGTCAAAGCTATACCACAGTTCAGTCAAGTTAACCTTTGATACCTTAGACACAACAAAAAGTTTACTAGGAGTGAAAGTTACTCCATTTTACGGTCAAAGCATACAATAAGATTTTTTTTTGACATAACAATAAGATTTAATTAAAACAACTTAAAATGATATTTACTATATTGTTGCTTAAAATTTAAATTTGTCGACAGATGTGACAAATTTTTATGAATTTGCTTAGAGAGAATTAGAGATGAGATTATTGAGCAAAACCGAATAATTTCCTACAACCTAAAAAAATGAACTATGGGTAAATCAAAGAGACTTATAATGAAGCACCATTAAAAAAATAAATTAAGGTATTGATCAATTATATAACATATGTTAAGAAAATGATTTGCACGAAGACACTTCGCAAAGTTTGTCGGGCTTTAGGTATTTTGTTTTGATTTCTTCCGTACTACTAGTATTACTAATAATAGGATTACTAGCTTGGGCTTGGCCCAGAGAGAGAGAATTTCTTGACTTCGGCTCAACATGAAAAGTTTAGGTCATGAAACTTGGGTTCAAATTTGACCGTAACGTGGTGGAAGTCTAACTTTTTGTATGTCAAACATATTTTTGGGCTATTCACAAAAGGATAGAGATTTAGGAACAAAAAATAGAACTTGTTTATTCTCTCATGGAATTCTTGCCACTAATTTGCAATGGGATTCCGTTGCAGCAGAATTAGTTTGATCACCTCGTCTATCATATTTCTTATAAAAATATAAAATATATTATTTTAAATTGAACATATACTGCGTCTGGATTGAAACCTGGCAAAAATGTTTAGGTCATTTTCTTTTCTAAATGGCCCGATACTTTTGTGATTATTTGATTTTACATATGATGGGAAATAATTGGTTTATGAGAAAGACTAAGGGTATGTTTGGTTTAGAAGAGAAAGTCTTAAAATTTTGAAATTTGGCTTAACTCAATCCTACAAAATCAGTTTGTCCCACTAATATACTCTAGATTAGCCTTATCACTAATTGATGTAGGATTTCCAACACCCTCCTTACACTGAAGATTGGACATCTCGAGTGTGGAATTTGTAGGATTGGATATTTGTGAGTGGTTTGATAGCGGGTAATTCGATAGGTCTAACAATAATGGTTAGGATAAGTTCTGATACTATATTACAATTTTGGGTTTGGGCCTAGTTCAACTCCACAAACACAAAACTAGCTTGTGAGGAAAGAGTTGCCTCTCACTTATATATTCTAATTTGGATAATTAACGTGATAAATGATGTAATAAAAAATGAGAAGACAAATATGAAAAAAATAGAATAAAAGTGAAATGAAAAAGAAAATGAGGATATATTAAATATTTTCCAATCTATTGGTCCGACACATATGGTTAACAATGACTGACAACTTTATATCATTACATATGAAAGCAAGTAAGCAACTAACATGGATCCTCTCAAGCTGAATTTGGTCCAGCTGCCTGCATCCAGCTAACATCTAAACTATTAATTTTGTTAATATACAATAATTGGACAT
Organism: Spatholobus suberectus; assembly: GCA_004329165.1. Taxonomy (NCBI): domain Eukaryota; kingdom Viridiplantae; phylum Streptophyta; class Magnoliopsida; order Fabales; family Fabaceae; genus Spatholobus; species Spatholobus suberectus. Next base: position 26,400,947 of record CM014732.1, on the reverse strand, counting down.
GAAAGAGAATATAAATATATAATGGATGATTGAGATTGTGACTGGAGAAAAGTTGGGCTGCAGAAGTTACAGAGGATCCGAATTCAGCAAGCAATACCTGTTATGTAAGGAAAAATGTTGGTAATGTTGGTTGTGCGCGTAGTTGTGGATATAATCTTCCCAATTGATATCATTTATATATTTTGGCAAAGAAAAAGAGCAAAAAGAAATGAGATGATGGTGATTTTTGCATTAAATTGATGAAACTAGATGTTAGCTGCACATTATATGATAAATATTTATTTTTTATATAATTAAAATTTATAATAAATAAATATTGATCAATATATAAATTATATTTTATATTTATAAAATGAACAATTTAAATTGTCATATAAGATTAAGAAATAAAATTTAATATGATTGAGAATAAAAGAGATTTTATGCGAGTATATATTGGAAAGAGAATAGATTGAAAAGGAATAAGTGATATGGATTAAGAAAATTCAATATACAAATAAAGATTTTATGAGACTTGTTTAATATGTGTGAATACCCAGTTTTGTCCACCCTTTTATCTTATTTTCTTTTATTATCTTGTTCTTTTTTTAAATAATATTTCACAATTTTATTCTTTTTTGTTATTCATATTGGGTTGGCACAAGCCCAAACTGAACAATAATAACAAGATACATTCCTTTGGACTGGCACAAACCCACAAAGTTAGCTTTTTGAAATAATAACAACAAAACCCAAAAAAATAATATTAATAAAAAAGGAAGAAGAAAGGAAACGGTTATAGAACTTAAAAAAAAGGAAGCATGTTTGTCTAGTCTAAGGGTGGCAACGAACACTCTTTTCCACTGTCTTTCTCTTTTGCCATTCTTAGCCCAAGCATCTTAGCTTTATAGGCACCAACCCTGCAGCTACCTATCACCTTGTATTTGTCCCTTGCAAGTTTTGTCTCTTGTCCCTGCAAGAAGACAATGGAATAACGTTCAAAACAGGGGGAGACAAAGATAAATAGAGAGAAATATAGGCTGAGAGAGAGGTTAGACACACACACTCAGGAATTAGACACCGTGATGCTCACACTGTGAGTGAGAGAACTTACCTAGCACAAATTCCCCAATTCTCATCTCTTCATCCTCTCATCCTTCTAAGTTTGGAATTAGGATTTGAAAGCTTGCTCTCACACAGATAACCTCCTTGGTCCATAACACTGTTTTAAAACTCCATTTGCTGTGATTGTCATTCCTCTTTGTTGTCTTCTACTTTGTGCCTTGTCTCTTAAATGTCCTGTTCTATTAATAAAATAAAAATGAGTAAGAGAAGGAAAAGATGAACAGAATCAACTTGAACTACACATGAATAATAAATAGATAATATTTGATTGTGCATTTTGTATGTCTTGTTTGATACTAATCGTGAGGCAACAAAAATAAAATTTAAAAATAAAAATAATGACGAATGCTTCGAATAAAACAAACCATTTGTATGTTCTTTTTGTTTCAACTAATTCATCTTTTAGCTCCACTTCGTTTTTAGCTTATACGATTTAGTTGAATCTAAAAAAATAAATGAGAATAATTTGATGAGAATGAAACCTTTATACGAACCTTCTTTTTTATGATATACGTAGTAATTGTTCAATCAAAAGGTTAAATAATTAATTAAACCTTTATGCGGGATTCTTTTTTGTAACGATATACGTAGTAATTATTTAATCAAAAGTCAAATAATTTTGCAAATAATTATTTCTCATTAAACTTCTCAAACTATTTAATTAACGTGACTTGGGAAAACATTTAAATAAAATTTTATTTTAATAATAAAGGTTTAGTAATAACCATTTTGGATGCACTTCCTGTTTGGGTATTACAAAAGTCTTAAAAGGCGTAATGATAACCATTTTGGATACACCTCCTGTTTGGTTATTGTAAATATCTTTTAAAATAAATCTTAAGAAAAAAATTAAAACAAACATTTAAATAAAATTTAATAATAAAGGTTTAGTAATAATCATTTTGGATGCACTTGTTTGGATTTTACAAAAGCCTTAAAAGGTGTAATGATAGCCATTTTGGATGCACTTGTTGTTTGGTTATTGTAAAAACTTTTAAAATAAAAATCTAAAAAATCTAAAAAAAACATTTAAATAAAATCTAATAATAAAGGTTTAGTAATAACCATTTTGAATGCACTTCCTGTTTGGGTATTACAAAAGCCTTAAAAGGTATATCGATAATTATTTTAGATGCACTTCCTGTTTGATTATCGCGAAAGCCTTTTAAAAACGAAAAAATCAAGAACAAAAAATATCAACACACAAACTTTTTCTACCCAAAAAACTACATGAGTTTGATTCTCCATTGTACTAGGAAATACGTAAGAGCAGGATACCTCTCTTGTCGATCTCAAAAATAATAAAAATTTAATCATTTCAAGATAAAGTAAAATAATAATAATAATTCTTTTTTTAAAAAAATAAAAAATATAATATGTTTTTTTATAACACAGTTTCCTTGATAAATAAATAAATAGACAAATAAAACACCCAAAAATGTTCTTTTTTATTATTATTAAGGGGTAAAAATAAATAATTTTAAAGTCATATTAACTGTGCACATTTAATTAGGGGTAACTGTCTTTATGATGGACGTTATAGGGTGATAACACCTTCCCTATATGTAATTGACTCCTGAACGCAAAATTTGGTTTCGAAAATCATTTTCTTTTCAAAGGTTTTTCAATGTTTTCCTAAATAAATATTGGTGGCGACTCTATGTTTTTAAACATCTTTTTCGCCGTCATGCTGTGACCTCAGTTGCGACAATATGATTGAGAGATAAATTTTTAGACTAGTTGCGGAGCTAATGTGTAAAAGAATATTGAGAATGTGTGATTGAAAGAGTGAGAAAAGTGAGAATCTCATGTTTCAAATTATGTATTCTAATTTATAATATTGGAGTAGGTTAAAAAATATCCATCAAACAAATTATTGAACAGATAAACATAAAGTAAGTTTGTTATGTTTTATCATTTATTTATTTTAAAAACAAGATTATAGGTAAGGAGATATTTATTTCGTATAAAAGTTTTCATATTTTATAAAGCATTATTAAATGGTATCAATTTTTAGTCTGTGTCTTTGGATTAATTTTTTTAATTCCTTAAAATATTTTTTTATAATGATTATTAAAAAGAAAACAATGTTAAAATAACAAACATGCACTAACATATACAACTCTACATTATTTTATGTAAGCATGCTCACAACTCCTCTTTACGTAGAATTTTATTCACTCCCTTTTTTTTTTGCCATATTATTGATGAGAATAATTTGTTGACTTTGTTAATAATTAATTTCTGTTAGAGAACCTGACTTGTTACATTTAGTAGAGTCTTTTCTCCTAATTTGAGATTTTACTTAAAGAATCGTAATTAATTTGCAAACATTTGAGGGGAAATATTATAGAAATTTAACCTCCATAAATTAAGTTGACAAAAAAAATATCCGATATAAATCACACTACACAGAGAGAGACACGGTGGCCATTTCCCGAGACAGAACAGAAGAGGAAATGTCATGATACAAGTTGTTTTTGACATTTGGGTACAATAATAATACTCGGACAACCTTGTGCTTCTGACCCGGGAGAATGCTTATAGTCAGACGTTCAGAGAGATGCATTGCATGTGCAGAGAAAATGTCTACGTACGCGATAGCAGTGACGTTGATTGATTGCTCTTTTAGTATTATCATTTTCTAACCCTTTGTGTTTGATTAAAAAAGAAGAAGAAAGAAAATAGAAATAAGATAATTTTTAATTATTTAGTAAAAAAGAAAAAACTTAATTATACTTTTTGTTCCTAAAATTTTATAATTTTGTAAATTTTGTCTTTAATTTTTTTTCTCACGAATTTATCTCAATTTACAAAATGTCACAAATTATCTTAATTGTGATGATTTAAAGTAAAACTGTCACAAAATTGTCTAAATAATAGTAGTTTAAAAGAAAAATTGTTACAAAATTATCTTAATTGTAGCGGTTTAAATATGTCTAGGCAAAATTCAAGATATTTTATAAATTGAGGACAAAATTTGCGAAAAAAATTCTTTAAGAACAAAATTTACAAGATTGTGAAATTTTAGATGCAAAAAGTACAATTAAGCTAAAAGAAAATAAGATGACAATTTTTTTTACAAGATATCACAAATTTTATCCTTATATTTTCATTTTAAAAAATATTAGAGTATTATATTTGAATTTAAAAAAATCGACTCTAAATATAATTTATATAACTAATAATTTCAACATTCATTTTATATTTTGTAGATACTTAAATATTCCTATTTAAATTTAATACCTCAAACATATTTTAATAAATTTTTTGTTTTAAATATATTAAACGAAATATTTAATTGAATTTAAATTTAATATAATAAAATAATTAATTACAAAACATAATGTTAGACCATGAAATGAAATCAGAACGACACAGCCACCTTAGTCATAAACTAAATGATAAATGGTTGAAATAATAAGGCCTTTAATTTTGAAATGATAGCATTTCGCATAATTAAAATATAATTTATATAAATTATGAAGGTTATAAGATTAGTTTTAATTTTTATTTAAAATTTAATATATTTATTATTATATGAGCAAGAAATATGATACATATTAAGGTAGTTATATTTATTTGCACCTATATTAATAATTTTTTATATGTAAATACTTGTATGTAAATTTATTTATCAAATAATTTTTTTTTATCATGAATACTTTTTAAAATATCCATTGAATTTCGATTTAAATCATTTTTGTTTGAATTTTTGTAGTTTTTTATTTTACGTTAAGTGTGCGTACATATGTGTTATATTATGTAACAATTTTTCAGAAAAATGATATTTTTTAAACAAACACTTATAAAAATTTTCAAAATTCTTTTATCATAGCACTGAGGCTTGCTTCTGATCGGTGTAGTGTAGTGTTGGCTGAATTGTGGCCAGTCATCAATTTAAAGCTTGTTGCTATTTGCAAGACTACGTACCTATATAGGATCAGGTCACTCGCTAGCCAAATGTGTAAATTAATTAAGCTTTTCTGACTTTAAATAGATAAAAGAGTTTTACATCATCAAGATTGGATTTAATAAAAAAAAAAGTTAAATATGTTTTTATTTCCTATAAATATTGAAATGTTTACAATTAATTTCTCAAAATAAAATTAGGTTTGTCTATATAATATATCGTTTTTGTTTTATTTTGATCCATGTAAAATTATCTTTTTTTTTTTAAATGGTCCTTGCAAAGTTTATATTCTTTTATTTTGGTCCTTGTTATTTTATTTTAATCTTTGTAATATATCTATATTTTTTTTTTGCTTTAGTCCCTATAATGTTTTATTCATTTTGAGTTAATCTCTTGGAAAAAAATGGTAGGAATTAAAAACAAATTATTCTCATATTACAAGGACAAAAATGAAAAAAATAGTATATTATAAGAACTAAAACAAAATAGTAAAGATCAAAATAAACTTTTTTTTTACAGGGACCATTCTAAAAGATATAATCTTATAAGGACAAAAAAAAGTATATTATAGGGACTAAAAATATATTTAAACCATAAAATTATATCTTTGGCTTAATGGTACTTTTGATCCCCCAAATATCGCAATTGTGATTTTGGTCTCTCAAGTTTCAATTATACGAATTGGATCTTTCAAGTATTGCAATTGTGTGATTTTGGTTTCCCAAATTTCAATTGAGCGAATTAGGTCCTCTAAGTAGTGCAATTGTGCGATTTTGGTCTTTTCATCAATCTTCTATTAAATATTTAATGGATTTTGCTGACGTGACACTTTAACATTTTGTTAAAGTGTAGGGTGGAGTGTTTGATTTCTATCTCCTACATTTTGACCATTTCCCTCTTATTTTCACATGCCACATCACCCACACGTTAGCATTTACGTCAGTCACTACATCAATACCACATTATCTACCATGTCAACCATCAACACCACATCATCTGCTACGTCAGTTGTCAATGTCATGTCAGAAAAATTCATTGAACATTTAGTGGAAGATTGAACACCAAAATCGCACAGTTGCGATACTTGGAGGACCCCATTTGCACAATTAAAACTTAGAGAATCAAAATCGCATAATTGTGTATTTAGAGGAATCAATTCGTGCAATTAAAACTTAAGAGACCAAAATTACACAATTACAATACTTGGAAGACCAAAAGTACAATTAGGCCCATATCTTTTTAATAATTTGTTTGTGAAAATGTGTCAAGTGTCATTCATAAAAAATCGTCTTTTTGTAATCTCTTTTTTATAAAAATCAGGACCACGACCAAAATGAGATGGTTTTATTTTGAGGGGCTATCTATTTGCTGGAACTAATTAAAAATATATTTAATTCAAACAGAATTAATTATTCATAAAGTGATCAACTACAATTTAAATGTTATTGAAAGAAGCATTTATATAGTGTTTAGTTATGTAATAACCAAAAAAATATAGTTTTTAGCTACACTTTAAATAAAATTACATTTATAAAATACATTTAGAAATTAAGAAAAATATAAAACTTTTTGTGGTTTTAAATTACATCTTTTTCGCACACGGAACTTCAAATCTGTTACATAAAGAGCTTACCGCTTACGTATATTTAGTTATTTACCCCCTCGTCCTGTAGTTATTCGCAACTTAGAATAATCCAAACAAAGTAGACATATTGTAATCTCATAAACCCGTTATTGATTTCATTAGCTAATTCTCCTCAAAGTCCTTTATTACTTATGTGAAGTTCAATTATTTATCGCCGAGTCACACCTAACATCTCACCCTGTTCCCTAGGAATCGTATTCTAATTTGTCAATATTTGTTTTAGGCTGTTCGGTTTATTTTTCGTGAATTATATTATTATTATAGCTTAATATTTATGGTAAACTTATGCCTAAGAATATTATATTCATTACAAACTTTTATCTATATGTCAAAACTCAATCAAAAGTTGAGTAATAATTGATTCTATAAGGTCTCAACTGAGTCAGAAATTTTAATTTTTAATTCAAAGCTATACATATCATTTTATTAGAAGTTCATATAAATATAAAATTGTATTTTCTCTTTCTCATGAAATTAGATTTCAAGTATTTTATTTTTGGGTTAACAAAACCAATAGTAATCTCGGACCTAAACAAGGTTATTAAACAATGCGATGCCCTTGATATTATACCTTATGAAAATTTTGAAAAAGTCGAAGAAGAAAGCGCACGAATGTCAAATGATGTCTCAAAAATTATATACAACATAGACAACTAATTAAAACCAGATTATATTAATTATATATACTTTATTAAAATTTTGACTAGGCTGAAAGATGGAAGTGTACAAATGTCATTCCATGTTCCGAAAAATTATACAACAAAATTAGCCAATACAAGGAAATATTTTTGGGATACGAATTTAAAAGGAAATACATAAAATTTAACTTTATATATTAAATTAGAATACACTTTCAAATAAGATTACATTAATTTTTTAGGTTATATTTTAATTAAAAGACATATTATTCTTCAGTTATCCTTTTTAAAAAATTTAAATTATTCTGAATTAATTATATTGAGCATAATTTTAGGTATTTTTCTTTTGATTTATATTTTTTAATTTTATATAAATTAAATAATTCTCACGTAATGTACATGGTAGTGACTAGTTACCATGATATTCTTAAGCATTAATTAGATTCATGTATCTCTAACAGTGGAGGCATGCTTTATAATTCATGTACCCCTGGCTTTCTCTGTGCTTACGATAAAGTGCAATCTAACCCTACCTTCCATTTGGAAAGTAGCCCTCCATTATGGATGAGGAAATGCATAGTAGAATATTTTGGATTTGACTTTCCCTGCCTCGAGACCAAGGTCTACAATGTATTTATTTTGGCTAATTTTACTAGTGATCATGGAACAACGATTCTCATTTTACAGTTTGCTAGGTATATAGGAATAATAACGTAAACTTGTATCGGAGACAAAGGAACAAAACGAAGACATTTAATTATTTAGGTAAAACAAAATTAAAATTAAGTCAGGATTAAATCAAATGAAATACATGCTATTAGAAATCATGCGCAACAGAAATAAAGTAAAAAGAGTGAACATACACTACAAAAAAAAGAAAAAAAATCCAATTTTAGCATCGGCTAAACGGCTCATTTAACTGCTGCTAAATGACATTGAATTTGGCAACGTTAAAGCCAGCTAGTGTTGGTTTATGAGAACCGCCGATAAACTGTTTAGCGACAGTTTTGAACCATCAAGAAGTGCATGATTTTTAAATACTTGATTTTAACATAGCAATAGTTTTAAACCGTCAAGAACACTTTTTAAATATTTATTTTAACATAGCAGCGATTATGAACCTCTACTATTCATAAGTTTTATTTTTTATTCATATGGAGTTCTTTCATAGCATAATATCATCAACTATTTGGCTTCACATAACCTTACAGGTGCTTGTCTGTAGTGCCCAAGCAACATACAACTAAGGAGTATAGGACAAATAAATATCCAATAGATGATACTAAATACATGATATCAACTCAGTACGTAGAGCTAAAAAAAATACAGATTACATAACCAAGTTAAAATTCCAAAGGAAATAATCGATAATATAATTCTGTGTCAACAAGTACGTAATTAGAGGATTGTACAATGGTTCATTAAGACAGTCTTTAACGAAACAAACTTTTGGGTGGAGAGTAAGGAAAATCATGAGACAATAACAACTTAATGCGTAAAACTCCATTATAGTAAGGAGTCCCAACTGCATAACAAATTTTTGGTTTAGCACGACTCATTACATAATGCTCAAACATAAAATTTGAACATAAAGCTACATACCTAGGCCTTCATTATCAGCATATATTATTGTTGAAAAATTATCATCATTTACCACAACTTTAATATCCTCAGGAGGAGATTCATCAAGATTTTTAAATTCATTGGCAAGTTGCTTTATTACATTTGGTGGAAGATTTTCATTAGTTGTCTGAAACAAAAATAGCATGCCTACAATGTAAGAATTAAAACCCAAAATTGATTACGAAAAAAGCTCATGAAATTTTTTTGCCATAGTCCAATGCACTACTCAGCAAATTATAGGGCTCAAAAGTAGTTATTCAAATCAAGTTCTTGACCAGCACTAGCATATGACCAATAAATTCAACAACTAGAGATATAATGAGCTAGATGTTAGACAAACCCATAAACAAGTTAACTCAGCAAATAACGTGCTCAACCAAGCAGTGTATACTTAATGCAGTTGCCTTTAACAAGAGTTACAAAAACATAGAAAAGTAGTTCTCATAAAAGCAAAAAAAGAAAAAAATGCTTACCATTTAAAAAAATCCACCTGCAATGATATCCTTACCTCGTAGTGTAAGAAGTAACACAACTCTCTAATCACCTAAAATAACAAATATCTATATTTGTCTTAGATGAAAATAAAAATGAAAAGAAAACTATGGACACCTGAATAGGGAAAATACTAGGTAATCCAATGCTTCTATAGTGGGTGAACGAGGTGCAAAGGTAAAGCCAACTTGAAAATGTCGAGTTTGTTGTCACTAATGCTGACAGAGGTATCACCTTCATAGTCATAGCCAATTATCGCTAACGTCGTCCAAAGCAAAACCCTTAAAGGCTTCTTCTGAGAGGAGGGAAGAGGTGGACAATGGCAGAAAGAATGAAACAAAGTGTGGTTTTATAGAGAAGGGTTAGGTCATACTTAGTTACAAATGCCTAACCCTATATTTTCTCAAACAAGCAAAATTGAATTAGGGATTTGGTATCCACATGTACTTGGTGCTTTATGAGGCACTTCTAATAGCCCTTGTCTTGTAAGCCCCCCTCATTGTCAACACTTCAATCCAATTAGGGCACTATGGATTTTGACTTCATCTTAGCTTTCATTTTATTCCTTACCCCCATTGGATTGTTTTGCTAGAAATCAAAATAAGTGAATTATGTCATGCGAGTAGAAAATCTAGTTAAAATTTAACATTAATATTAACAGATAAGAAACAATGACCCTCAAATGTCTTTATCTTCCTTTTCCTTAAAATTAACATTGGTTAAATATAATCGACGCAAATCAACACACGCTAAATTGTGAATTTCTTGTAGTGAGATAGATTTAACATGAAAAATCCTTGATGAAAAAGAATACATGGGTAGAGGAAGAGCAATTCACTATATAAAAAATGGTACATGAAAGATTCAAAGATAGTAGTTGTAGCATGATTATATTTATGCATATAAAACCCTAACTTGAAAGTATAAAAGACCATAAATTTCTCAAAAAATATTTCTCCACTAAAATGGTCACATCTGAGTATTTTGGGTCGAGTTAAGAATATAGTCCACCAACTTTAACAATCTTCACCTTGACACAAATTCTAATGCATGGAATAAAAATTGTCACCCTATACCAAACAACCTTTAAGGGCTAAACTCAACCATGAACACCAAGCAAGTTCAAGCAATGCTCAAACTTGGCTGTACGAATTGCCTCAATAACCATATAAGTAGGATTCTTGCGAATGCCAACTTTGCTCCCAATAATATCACACGAGTAATAACATCACGAATAGAGTGATATCAAATATCAATATGCTTTGTCCTCTCATCAAACATTTGATCTTTAGTCAAAAAAATGACATTTTGATTGTCATGAAACACTATAGTAATTTGCACATCATCACAAATCTCACCAAAAAAGTCTTACAACCAGATAACTTTCTTACATCCTTCTATGATAGCTTTATACTTTGCCTCAATAGTAGATAGTGCAACTATAGATTGCAATATGGCTTTCCAACTGATAGCACAACACCAATGATAAATATATACTCTATAAGAAACCTCTTTTTATTAACATCAAGATTAAAATTATAATCAACATAGCCAATAACCCCATATCTAATTCTCCCCAAACGTAAACAAACACTATAAGAACCACACAAATATTTGAATATCCATTGGACCTCCTTCCAATGTTCTTTACGAGGATTTGCCACATATCTACTAACAACATGTGCTAAATTTGGATGAGAATAGATTAGAGCATACATAAGGATCCCATCGCACTAGAGTATATAACTCGAGACATATGATCAATATCATCATCTTATTGTAGAGATAAAGTGGATGAAATGTTGAAATGAACTACCACAGGAGTACTAACAAATTTGACATTTTGGTATTAAATTTATGAACAATTTTTTCAATGTACCCTTTCTGACTTAGTTACAATTTGCTTGAATGTTTATCTTTGTGAATCTTCATTTCAAGAATCTTTTTTTGCCTATTTCAAATCTTTCATCTCAAATTCTTTACCAAGTTAAGCTTTGACTCATTTTACTTCTTCTTTATCCTTGGCGACAATCAACATGTTATCAATATACAATAGTAGATAAACAAATGACCCATCAACACATTTCTAAAATTAAACACAACTTCCTAAGAGGCTATTTCATGTTATAGAGAGATTTTTTCAACAAGTGTTCATAGTCTTCTTATACCTGAAATCACAAAGTATTTTGGCTATTGTAGATAAATGTCCTTCTCAAGCTCACCATATAGGAATGTAGTCTTCACATCTAATTGCTCAAGCTCAAAATCATGCATGGCCATAATACCAAGTAAAGCTTAAATTAAACTATACTTTATAACTAAAGATAAAACTAATGTGTAATCAACTCTTGGAACTTGATTATAACCTTTGGCATCAAGTTTTGCCTTGTATCTGGCTTCTTTAACTCTTGATATCCCTTCCTTTCATTTAAATACCCATTTACAACGAATTAAATTTTTATCTTTAGGTAGACACACTAACTTCCATTTTCCATTCTTTTAAAGGGACTCCATATCTTCCTACCTAACAATCATCTACGTATCATAATTCTCAAAATTGATTACCTTTGAATATATAGAAGATTATTTCGTAGATTTAATATCTTCTACCACATTTAGAGCATAAGGAACCAAATAGCCAAATAGCCCTAACACACCTCTATGATTTTTTAATCACTTTTATCTCTTTGTTTGTAGTAATGATATACTGAGGTGGTGCCAATGGTGGTGGTAAAGTGGAGTCAACTTCATCATGACTATTTGAATTAGGTTAAGATAAATGCTCTAGTGTAGATTCTAACCTAATTTGGAACTCCTTCTACATACTTGATTTCTTCTTACTTGTACCACTAGAATTAGAAGTGGACAAATCTCGCATCATAAAAGTTTTATAGAAAATAAAATCTATGCTAATTATAATTGTATGGGTCATGTGGACGTCGTAATCTATATCCTTTAATGCCAGACTTATAGCTAAGAAAAATACATTTAGCATATCTAGGCTCCAATTTTGCATTATCAACATGAGCATATGCAAGACAACCAAAAATATTTAAATTGGAGTAATTAGTGGGAGTATCAAACCATACCTCAAGAGGAGTCTTTTTGTCAATTGCAGTTAAAGGAGACCGATTAATGAAAAATAAGTTGTTGAAGATTCTTTAGCCCAAAAGACTTTGCCAAACAAACATTAGAAATCATGCAATGAACTTTCTCCGTTATAGCTCTATTTACTCATTTTGCAACATCGTGTTGTTGTGGAGTATGGTGAATTGTGTGATGTCTAGCAAATCCTTTAACCATGCATAAAGCATCCAACTCCCTAGAGAAAAAATGTAAACCATTATCTATTTGCAAATGTTTTATTTGTTTTCTTGTTTGCTTCTCAATCATGGTTTTCTATTCCTTAAAAGTAGCAAAAACATCACTCTTTTGCTTCAAGAAGAATGGCTAAACTCTCTTGGAAAAATAATCAAAGATAGTCAACATGCAGCTAGCACCTCTTTAGATGGAACTCTAGATAGTCCCTTAGTATTGTGAATACTTTTATTGAATCTGACTCATTTCTTTTTTTTTTACCAAAAATGCAATGCTCACAAAACTCTAGTTTACTGATACTTTGACCATTAAGAAGTCTTTTCTTGCTTAATTCAGCCATGTCATTTTTCATCCCTATGCCTAAGACTTATATGCCATAATCCTGTAATGTTGCCATTTGACTAAGTAGTTGAAGCAACAATTGCATCTCTAGTGATTGTAATACCTTATAAAACATATCAATTGGCAATTTTCTTTGCCTATTCATCACTACAAGAACTCCTTTGCTGACCTTCAAAACACCATATTCACTAACATACTTGTACCCTTTAGAGTCAAGAGTACTTAATAAGATGAGTTTCTTCTTTGATCCAAATCTAGAGCATGCTTTATATTCCCAAGCATTCTAACAACTCCATCAAACATCTTAATTTTGACTATACCAACACTAGCAATTTTACAGGAAGCATTAGGGCCAATCAAAACAACACCCTTTGACACTGTTTCATACGTTGAAAACCAATCTTGATTAGAACACATACGAAACATGCAACTAGAATCAAGAATCCACTCCTCACTAGGTTTGGAGTAATTGTCAGAAACTGTAAGAAATTCTTCATCACTTTAACTATCGTCTACAACACTGTCTTGGCCAAAGTTTGTAGATAGTTTTACCTTCCTATTCTGCAACTTGTATAGTTAGGTATGATGTGTCCTATTCTCTTGCAATACTTGCAAATTTTATATTTAGGCTTAAACATGTTTCTAGTCCCTATAATATACTCATTTTATTTTTTCATCCCAATAAATTTTTTCTTTTAGTTTTGGTTCCTCTAATATTTTATTTTACTATTTTGGTCCTCATTGTTACAATAAGCTATTAAGTTTAACGGAATTTCCACGTTAGCAAACCATTTGGCATGCGACATCAGCAAGCCACGTCAACACATATGCCATGTCAACAACTCACATAGCATGCCACATCAGCAATAGAATATAATTGGCCCAATTGAAAACAAAAATAGGAAACTATGTACATATGGTCAATTGTTGTAACAGTCAAATTTCTCACATTTGGCCCATTTAACTAGTAAAGAAAAGGTTTGCGATCTCTTTATTGTTGTAGTAGACCATGATGCTTTGAGTGAGTTGTCGACATTATTTGAAGTCTTTGAAAAAACACACATAAAAGGAAGCTAGGGTTTGAAAGATGAAGTCATATTCAGAGAGAGAGAAAAAAAAACAATTGAGAACCTGTTGAAGTGAATGAAGGTTTGAAAACCCATTGAACACACTAAGACCAAAAGAATTTTTAGAAAGACGAAAACAAAGAGATATACAAAAAAAAAATAACGAAGGGAAGCCATACTTATATGAGAGGAAGCATCGATGTAGTTTAGGCATCTTCAATGTCCTCTTGAATGTTATGTCCTTAAGGTGTCTTTAATTTGCCAAGATAGAAAACGATGATTTGAAAATTAGAGCCAAAACGAAAATATGAGCGTGTTACTGAAATTAGAAAACTTATGCTAGACTTTTCTAGACTAAGTGTATTAAGAATTGATCTAGATTAACTCTTAGTACAATAAATCTAGAAAATATTATTAGGAATTTCAAAAGTTGTAAAATGCATCAACATTTTAGATTGATTGTACAAAGAACCAATCTAGTAAGTATTTTCTATATCAGTTCTAAGTATAACCGATGTAGAAAGTCTTGTTAGAAATTTCAAAAACTACAAATAATATCAACATTTTAGATTAGTTATATCAAGAACCGGTCTAGAAAATACTTTCTAAATTGGTTTTTAGTGCAACCTATCTGTAATGTCTTATCAGAAATTTCAAAAGTTGAAAAAAAGTCCATATTCTATGCCAGTTTTTAGTATAATTGAAGTAGAAAATGTTTTCTAAATCAGTTCTATAGCGATTGATGTAGAATTTTCATCTCACTATTACAAAAATGTCACCTCTCCACATGCTATATCGGTTTTCCAACAAAGGATATAAATTTCTAATGTAAAAAACATTTTTTTATTAGTGTATATCTCATTTTCTATAAATTGGCAAAGTTTGTTATGTTATAATAAATTTCTTGTTAATAATTTACATATTTTAATTGTAACACTTTGTTGTGGAGTTAAAAACGTTGTTGCAACTAGGAAATTAAATTCGATTGTGTAATCAAATTAGGAATTCCAACAATTTTATTTTGGTTTTATTTTAAATATGGCCCAGAATAAGAATCTATTGTTCTCATGGTTTTCACTATCCTTCTAACTTCTCCTAATAGAATTTGATCTAAGACCTTCAAATTGGAATACTTCCAAACCTAACTATTGTGGTGTCCTATAAATAAAGATATTTCCTACCTTAAGAGTTCCTTATGAAGAAATTGTTTAACGTAACTTGGCTTTACCACCCATTATTCTGTTAAAAACGTTGAATTAAAGCAAAGAAATATTGCAAATGTGATTTCACGTATGATCAGCTCAGCGTTGCTAGCCTCTGGTGTACAACGCAGTTTGGAGGATACATGAGCCTGATCATGATACATCTTTTTAATTTTTGTAGATATGTGGTTAGTAATTATTTTGTTTATGATTCATATATTTAGGATTGCGTTTAGACATAAAGATATTATCAATTTGTTTATTTTAGGGACTTGTTTCCTTTTGAAAGATTAGAATGCTGATAGGATTTGAATTTTGCATTACAGTTTAGCTCTATATATAAGACCAAGAAATAAAATTCTAATCTCTGTGTTTCATCTAAAATCTCTTGGGCATGTGGATAATTTCATTGTGTGTGGGGAGGGGGTTTCCCCAACAAAAAGATACCCAATCTTTTCTCACATATAAGGTTATTAGCACCATCTAATCAGTTAAACTTGTTAAAAATATTGTTAATATTAATAAACTTCATTTTGTAACACTTCTGTTGGCAGTATCACAGAGAATATACCACATTCATGATCGAAAGAAAAAAGGGGCAAAAAAAAAAAATAGCTTTTAAGAAAGTAAACAAAACCCAATAATTAAAGAGCTAAAGAAGTGTATCGTGTTTCGGTTTTCATCCACACTCTCCCACACTCTCACCTTCTCTGCTGCACAGACAAACACATAGACGCCACATTTCAGACACGCGCTTGCATGTGCACCTATATAATTCTCTATCGCGAAAATAATTTTATGACGATGCGTAGTGATCCTAGTGTAATTCGTTCAATTATTTAATGTCTTAACTCTTACTTGAAAGATGGATTTATATTTAAATAATCCAATAGACGAGGAGAAAAAATATTTTATTCGTTTTTTAGCGGCCACTTATTTATTCAAATAAGTAAACATGCATGATTACATAAAGGATAATAATGACTTGTGTATATATGTATTCATAATCACAAGTGCGTCAAGATCATCTCATTATCTAACTAACTTGTTAACTGCTCCTAACAAATCATCATCGATCATCATGGTTGCATTATTCTCCCCTCCTTTGTTCTCAGCCATGGGATGGCTCTTAGAGGAGGAGCCATTAAGCTATAACCAGAACTGCTTCTATAAAGATGATGTGTCCTCGGAGTACTCATTTCCTTATCAATTTTCTTCACCACAGGCTCAGATTGAGGTTGAAAGGTCTACTGCACCCTCCCCTGATCCTGCCATAGTCAAGAAGCTTAGCCACAATGCTAGTGAACGTGATCGTCGCAAGAAGGTCAATAACTTGGTTTCTTCACTTCGTTCAGTTCTTCCAGTGGCAGATCAAACGGTACTTTAAGCTCCTTCTCTCTCTCTCTCTCCTCCCTTTCGTCTTTTCTTTAAATTGGTAGCCAAAATCTTTTGTAAGAACCAATTTCAATGGTTTCTTAGATATAATGGGATGTTTATTTATCAAAAAAATATAGTTAGAAAAATACTAATTACAAGACAAATATAAACCATGTTTCTTAGCTTCTGATAATTTATGGTACAAAATATGTACCTGTTTCTATTTCCTATGCATTTAGGCTTATTCTTGGATCATATCCAAAATAACTTGCTGATAAAAAAAAAAAAATTCAGACTAATTCACAAAAAATAATAAGAGGTTAATTTCTATAAGGCTGTTAAAAGCAGTCTGTTTTATTTAATTTGTTTATTTTCAAACTCTCATGAAATAAGCACTTATTATGCAGGAGATTGTCTAACTTACCCAAGTAAAAATAAAGTTAAACAACCTTATCAAAGATGATTGATGTAATTTTTTATGTTGTACCAATTATTTTTAAATACATAAAAAATTGTACTAATCATTTTTGATGAGATTGTTTAATCCTATTTTTATTTGAAATAAGTTAAACAATCCTATTATTATGCAGTAATGCAAAATGGGGTGAAACAGCTGCTTCTAACAAGGACGTGCTAGTCTTTGCTTGTTTCACCCTTAATCCTTTATACAATTATGCTAGTTTACCCCGCAGGTCTATTCTTCATCGATCGTGGGAAAATCGCGTAGTTAGAAAATACTTAGGTGGTATTTTCTACCTAGAGAAAGAAAGCCCTAAAAATCAAAATAGCAGAATCGTGGTGGCGAGTTTGTTTGAAAGATGGTCACCCCATTCTGCTTTCTTCCAACCCCCACTCTCAAGATAGTTCTAAATTGCGGTTGCAATTTTATCACGATCCTTGACATTAAGATGGTTCTAATCCTGATGTTGCCATTGTACAACAAAAAAAGATAACATGCATTTTCATTATTATAAACAAAATAAATACATATCAATCACAGGATCATAACAAAAAGCAAATGAAACTTCACCTAAATTGTTATCAATAGAGAACTCATTCCATGTTAATGTCGTTGCAGAAAAAAATGAGCATTCCGGCAACAGTTTCGCGAGTCTTAAAATACATACCCGAGTTACAACAGCAGGTGCAAGGACTAACTAAGAAAAAAGAGGAGCTACTGTGCAGAATTTCTCGGCAAGGAGATGCAGTGAACAAAGAATCTAAAAGGAAAATTTCCCACCACAACTCTTATTTTGTTGTTTCAACAAGTAGGCTCAACGATTGTGAAGCTGTTATTCACATTTCCTCTTATGACGTCCACAAGGCTCCACTATCCGAGATCTTGCAATGTTTAGAAAATAATGGCCTTTCTCTGCTAAATGCTTCTTCCTCTAAAACCTTTGAAGGGAGGGTCTTCTACAACTTGCATTTCCAGGTATGCTCTATGATATATATTTCATTTTTGTTTATTGTTGTCGTCAGTTTTTTACTCTCTTCTTCTTATACAACCTTTTAAAAGAAAAACTGTCATTTCAATATATCTATTATTTTAAGAGTTTAATGGTCATGCATTGACAGTGTAAAATAGTTTTACACTGTTATCTAATCACAAACTATCATTTATTATAAGTTTGTTGATTTTTATAATAAATATTTTAAAAGTTATATTAATAATGATTTCTGATTGAATGACAGTATAAAACTTTTTATACTGACAGTGTATGATCATTAAACTCTTATTTTAATAATTTAAGATGACATTAATTATTAGGTTTTTAATCATATCCTTACTTTTGTTCTTATCAAGAAAAAAGAGAAATAATGTGGTGTAGGTATTTGTTAAAAGCAATAAGACATAAAAAGGACACGTTACAAAAGGACAATGCTAATGTTAATTAATGTCCCATGACGACATTGGTTAATGATTAAAAATGCATGAAAAAATTATAAGAAAATATAATATTTAATGTTATTAGTGTATTCTTATCATGATTTTTATTGATTTACTTATTTATCAATTCTTTAATCAACATTTATTAGATACTTATTAACATGATCTTTATTTTTTTTTTTTGGTTACAAGATCTTTAAAATATATACAAATAATTTTGACATAAATAAAAATGAGAAAGTAAGCTATGTACTTACAGTGTAAAATAGTTTTATATTGTCATATAATTACAAACTACTATATATAATAAATTTATTTACTTTTAAAATAACTACCTTAAAAGTCATAACAATGATGATTTTGTTTGGTTGAAAATGTATTTTATACTGACAGTGCATAATTATTAAACTCTAAAAATATTCATTATATGTTTTTAATACGTGAACTGTTACCTTAAACGGTTAATAAAAAATGAAGATTGTGTTATTATTATTATTATTATTATTATTATGTTGCACCAATTGAGAGAGAGAAAGGGGTATACTTTATAATTTTGAGAACTAATGAAGTAGTACTGCTGTTTCTGCAGGTGGAAAAACCTCAGAGATTAGAATCCGAGGTTCTGACTGAAAAGCTTTTGTCAATATATGATCAAAAGCAAAGGATTTTCTAATCAAACTAAAGTTGGCTCTAATTATGATCAAAGATCTTCTGTCCTCTGATGTTAAATTTGACACCTAAAAGTCTGAACATGTTTGGCATGTGCTGATTGCAAGTTCAGAAGGGAATAATAACATGCCCCCTATATATGGTATGGTGGAAAGCAACTGGGAGGAAGATGCATGAATTTTACCAGTTAATGAATGTTGTGTAAACATTTACCCTCGGCCTTGCCAACTAAGTGCTATGTGTCTCTTTCCTTTTATTACAAAGAGAGGGCAGATGATTTTAGAGTTCAATTTTGAGTTTTTTAAATTTGACTTATATCATGGTAGATATGTAATTTTTAGTTATTATCTCATCTTTTTATCTATTAAGATAAAATCTGTGATACTTAATTTATACCACGAAGCTTTATATGACAGTTTTTATAATAAAAGTTATATTAAAACTTTAGTCTCAATATTTAACATCGTTTTAATTTTTACACGAAAAAAAATTTACATATTGCTCCTTACATGAAAAATTATTTATAAAATGGTCATTTATATTTGCTTATGTTACATTAGTATTAGATTTAATCCTTATATGTTAATATTTTTCATTTTAGTCCTTATATGAAACAAATTTATATTTCATTTTGGTTTCTACATTTTAATTAGTTCCTACACTTAACACTTTTCGATTTAGTCCTATAGGAAAAATATTTTAATACTGTTAATGCTAGCAAACATTGGGAACTAATTTGTAATTTTTTTTTATAAAAACTAAAATATTAAGTTTTTTCCTAGAGACACAAAACTGAAAAATATTGTCTCGTATAACTGTATAAGGACTGAGTTTTCAATTTAACCCATAATAAAAAATATATTGTCGTCGATACTTTGTTAACCTAAAGCAAAATAATAATTAGTTTCAGGTTAAGATTTTATTTATTTTTTAATAAAACTACATATAACACTAAACACTTAACACTAACGGAGATCGAGTCAGAGGACAAAAATAATTAATTAATAAGCAAATTTAAAATTAAAATAAAAGTAAAAGGACAAATTATAATTTAGATTGAGTTAGCAAACTATATTAGAATCCAGTTCATCTCATATCCCTATAAATACAACCAATATTAACAACGTCATGTATGTATTTATTATACACCATTATTATGGTAAAATCACTAATGATGTAAGTATTGGAGTATCTTTTACAAGTACTTAACCTCTGTCCATCTTATCTCAATTGCATAAGAGAAGAGAGATACCGTTTGTATGTTTCAAACCTTGGTTAATGAAAAACATATTTTTGTCAAAACTATATGAGAATTTGGTCAAGTTAACCTTTGATATCTTAGACACAACAAAAAGTTTACCGGGAGTGAAAGTTACTCCATTATATGGTCAAAGCATACAATAAGATTTAATTTTTTTTGACATAACAATAAGATTTAATTAAAAAAACTTAAAATGATATTTACTATATTGTTGCATAAAATTTAAATTTGTCGACAGTCTGACATATTTTTATGAATTTGCTTAGAGAGAATTGGAGATGGGATTATTAAGCAAAACCGAATAATTTCCTACAAGCCTAAAAAAATGAATATGGGTAAATCAAATAGACTTATAGTGATGCACCATTTAAAAAAAATTAAGGTATTGATCAATTATATAACATGTGTTAAGAAAATGATTTGCACGAAGACTCTTCCCAAAGTTTGTCGGGCTTTAGGTATTTTGTTTTGATTTCTTCCGTACTACTATTACTACTAATACTAGGATTACTAGCTTGGGCTTGGCCCAGGAAACAAAGAGAGAGAGAGAGATTGTATGTCAAATATATTTTTGGGCTATTCACAAAAGGATACAGATTTAGGAACTAAAAATAGAGCTTGTTTTTTCTCTCTTGGAATTCGTGCCACTAATTTGTAATGGGATTCCGTTGCAGCAGAATTAGTTTGATCTCCTCGTCTTTCATATTTCTTATGAAAATATAAAATATATTATTTTAAATTGAACATATACTACGTCTGGATTGAAACCTGGCTAAAATGTTTAGGTCATTTTCTTTTCTAAATGGCCCGATACTGTTGTGACTATTTGATTTTACATATGATGGGAAATAATTGATTTATGAGAAAGACTAAAGGTACGTTTGGTTTAGGAGAGAAAGCATTACAATTTTGGAATTGGACCTAACTTCCCACTAATATATTCTAGTTTAGCCTTATCACTAATCGATGTGGGATTTCTAACACCCTCCTCACACTGAAGATTTGACATTTTGAATGTGGAGGTTGCAGGATTAATTGGACATTTGCAGGTGGTTTGATAGCAGGTAGTTCGGTAGGTCTAACAACAATCATTAGGATAAGCTCTGATGCCATCTTACAATTTTGGATTTGGGCCTAGTTTAACTCTACAAATTAAAAAATCAGCTTGTGAGGAGAGGGTTGCCTCTCACTTATATATTCTAATTTGGATAATTAATGTGACAAATGATGTAATAAAAAATGAAAAGACAAATATGAAAAAAATAAAATAAAAGTGAAATGAAAAAGAAAATGAGGATATATTAAATATTTTCCTATCTATTGGTCCGACACATATGGTTAACAATGACTGACAACTTTATATCATTACATATGATAGCAAGTAAGCAACTAACATGGATCCTTTCATGCTGAATTTGGTCCAGCTGCCTGCATCCACCTAACATCTAAACCATAATTTTGTTAATATACAATAATTGGACATGAAAGAGAATATAAATATATAATGGATGATTGAGATTGTGGCTGAAGAAAAGTTGGGCTGCAGAAGTTACAGAGGATCCGAATTCAGCAAGCAATGCCTATTATGTAAGGAAAAATGTTAGTAATGTTGGTTGTGCGTAGTTGTGGATATAATCTTCCCCGTTGATACCATTTATATATTTTGGCAAAGAAAAAGAGAACAAAAAGAAAAGAGATGATGGTGATTTTTGCATTATGAAGCTAGAATGTTAGCTGCACATTATATGATAAATATTTTTTATATAATTAAAATTTATAATAAATAAATATTGATCAATATATAAATTATATTTTATATTTATAAAATGAACAATTTAAATTGTCATATAAGATTAAGAAATAAAATTTAATATGACTGAGAATGAAAGAGATTTTATGAGAGTATAGATTGAAAAGGAATAAGTGATATGAATTAAGAAAATTCACTACTGCAAAAAAAAAAAACCTTTTAAATCGGTTAAAAATGGCTTTTTAAATTGGTTTTACAACCAATTTAGATACAGCCGATATAGAAGAAATTATCATTCTAAATCATAAATTGAATTGAGTTAAAAAAACTTTTTAAATCGGTTCTAACTAGAATCGGTTTAAAATTATACTTTTTAAATCAATTAATGCATAACCAATTTAAAAAGTTTCATTTTTTTTTAAATCATGCCATTGTTTTGACATATACAACCAAATCCTGATAGAAACAGCCAACAAATTCATTTATAACTTACATTAACTGACAAAACTTCATAATATATTTGAAACATATCAAATAAAAAATTACTATTTTTTTGTCTATCTAAAGTCATTCTAAACAAACTATCTATTACTTATTTCAACGAAAAATTTTGCCCAACGTCGACGGATGTCTAGTAAGTCCTCATGCGAGAATGGTTCCCTATCAATGAATAACTACAACATAAAAAAATAAGATAAATCATTACCTAACCACCTACAATAACTATAAGTATTATTGTAACGGAATAAAAATTATATTACCTCGTCCCATCAATCCACAATATCTGCTGAAACTATGGTCAACATATGTTTCATAACATAATATCCACACTCATAGGCCCCTACTTGTTTGTTAGCCTACCAATGAGAATTTTTTTAGAAATGATTGTAAAAAAAATTACAAATTGTAATTGAATATGTAGTTGTAAATTACTTACATAGGGAAAAAAACCAATTAGGCTTCCTTCGTAGTGACACGTGCCTACCCACCAATGTTTAATATCCAGTCATGACTCTGATTAAAAAATAGATATACAAGACATGTTATAGGTTTCATAATTATAATATAAAACATGAATGAAATATATTATAAATAAAAACTTACCTTTCTATTAGTTGTTTCAAATCTTTGTTGAGCTTCTTATGCAACAAACACAATAAGGCCACAACATTGTCCCTAACACAAATAATTAGCAATTGCTAATGTGAGCTGCATTGGAAAAAGAATATATGTGATGAGATTCAAATATCGTTTAAAATCATTTGGGTGAGAAATAAGTTGTGCTTACCAATGCAAGTATGGTGCTAGGTAACATTGTTTTTGTCTATTATATATCCAATTCTGAATGTAGGCTTGAGAATCTTCACCTTATTCCCTATCTTCTGAATAAGCAATGGGTTAATAAATCCATATGCATTCTCCCGACCCTTTGAAAGACAGAGACGATGCATGTATCTAAAATATACAAATGAATGTTAAATATAATATTGAGATGTGTATTTAAGAGATTAACAAAAAAAATTTAACTTACAGCAACCATAATTGAAGAACTGAGATATTTAACATGTCATTGCCAATACAAATTTCCAATACATCCTTCTGGGTGATCCACAGGTCTACACCACTAGGTCTGTCAAAGAATGTCGGTTCCCAATCTATTTGAACAACATTTGTCTCCATACTAGATGCCACCTGCCACAAACGTGTTATTGGATCAACTTCAGGTTCCGATTTTTTAGGTGGAACATCTTTCTTAGACAGTTGAACATCCTATAAAAAAAGTAAATATAAAATAAGGTTATAAAATACAATTAAGTTATTTTAATTTGTAATAGAAAAAAAATTAATTTAAAATGACGTTTGAATATACCTTGACTGATGTGACCTTTATAAGTCGTCTTGGCCATTAAATGAACTATTTAGGCGCCTGTCCAACTGTTTGAACCTCCTCGGTGGACATAGGAACTTGAGCATATGCATCCCATATTTGTTGAACCACCACCCTTGCTATATCATCCTCAACAATCCTGTGGTGTATGGTAGGCCCTAAATTAGATACTCTCCCAAAGGCCACTAAACGAACAGGCTCTCCATCAACATATTACTCATACTACTCATGGATATCAGTGTCAGTCTTTTCCCTAGAAGGATCAGCAACAGCACAACTTCCCTTTGTGCTGACACGTGCAGGAGTATGAGCTTATTCTGCTGTACATTTGTATTTTATTGTGAAAGACCCAAAGATGTCAACTCCTTTCTAATCTCCTATCTCAACTGTTCTTTAAGCTCATTTCTAATTTCTTGCCTGATTCGCTCCACCTCTTCCCTAGTGACAATTCCTAAGGTGGGCCCACTACGTAAGGATGGTCCGTAGTAATCATGAATGCCAACACCTTGTCCAACTGCACGAACCCTACCAGGGTGCTCTGGTATCCCAATAACAATAGTTAATATATCCTCATGTCCATGAGGAACAAATGTTCCCTGTGAGCTCTGCTCAACCAGTGAGTCCTATAACATTTAATTTAAGAAATGTGTAAGAAACATGGCATATCAACTCACAATTACAATTTGAAATAAAAAATGACTTACAATCTTTTTAGCAACAACGCATGTCTCGTCTGATATATATCCACCTGATTTTAGCGTGCGGGCCACCTTCCATTTATTCCATCATTACGATGGTGATGGGGGAGCAATATCTATAGTAGAACCAAATGTCGAGGCTTCCAGTTGACGTTGCCTCGCCTTCTCCTTCATCATCTTCTGCTCAAGCAACTTATACTCCCACGAGACAATCTGTGGGGGTGGACATTCTTTGATGCAATCACTTGTCCTTTTTTTCTCTTCTCTTGTGAATAATAAGGCACTATTAAATTCAATAAAAATTAATCAAATATTGTTATATGATTAGAAAAATATGTTTGTAACTAAACCTGGAAGACAGGATCCTCTCGGCTTTCAACAAACTTGGCCCACATCTCCTCATCCAAAAATGCATACTTCTCACAAGGAGAAATGTCTTTCAACTTTTCATATATATATCTCGTGGTGCTGTTGTGTCTTAAATGCCTTCCAACGCTCAACCGTAAGTGACAGCAATTTCTTTCTCAACATGACATTATGTGGAACATCATAAGTCAACTACAAAATAAAATTAAATAGTTAATGTATGAAAATAATATGGTTAAATATAATTTATATATTTGAGATTGTAGAAGTAAAATACCGTGATAGTTTGCCATATTTGATTCTTTATGCTCTCCTCCACATGGTCTCAATCCTCATAAAGGATAGAGACCTTACTCTAAGCAAGGACACTCACAAAACTAATGAATTTTGTGGCATTTTCCCTTTCAGGTGTCCCACTAAGCATGTTAAACTGAACTGGTACAGATGGTCACCAGCTCGACTAAGAGTTAGTTCCTTTAGGCATGTTCCTCGTCTACCCTTTTTTTTTGTAGACTCATACGATGAGTTACCAGAAGAATCAGCCATATGCCTGTTTAGAAAAGGAAAAAAAAACTTGTAAGTACCGTCATTGGAGAAGTTTGAAATTTTCAAAGATAAACATAACGATAAAAAGAATTAAACAATATAATAAAAAATATATAATGTCAACAAGAATATACAACAACATAAACATAAATAAGTTACTAACATTGTCAAATACGAATGTTTTCCCATATTCCTTCGTGATGATAATCACGTGTGGCACGTACATCATCCATTTCATTTTGATCAATAAAAGTCGACATCCATATTGAGAAAGAAGAAATCTCAATAAGATCAACATTTGAGTCTTCTTTTTCATGATTAGCATGCACACTTCTTCCTTAGAGAACCACTGACCATCTCTTGTTAAAAGGATCACTAACATAAAAAAACTTGTTTTTCTTGGTATGCCATAATGAAAGGCTCTTCCTTATAACCTACCTTGCTAAGATCGACCAATGTGAACCCTAATTCATCGGTTTGCACCTTGGTGTTACTGTCATCCCACTTACATTTTAAAACAGGCACTCTAAATTTTGTGTAGTCAACTTCCTATATGTCTTCGATAACTCCAAAGTAACACATGG
Organism: Spatholobus suberectus; assembly: GCA_004329165.1. Taxonomy (NCBI): domain Eukaryota; kingdom Viridiplantae; phylum Streptophyta; class Magnoliopsida; order Fabales; family Fabaceae; genus Spatholobus; species Spatholobus suberectus. Next base: position 26,374,573 of record CM014732.1, on the reverse strand, counting down.
ATGCCATAATAAGGTTTTTATCTTTTGAACTAAAGAAGTGCATGGACTCAGTCACAACCATAACCCCACTGTTTTGCATGGTACTCTTCTCATCCAACGACTTTGTATAGAAGGAAAATTGTTGATATCGTATCCAATCCGACATATAATATCAAAGTTAGGTCCATGTGCTAGCCATTTTAATGCCTTAAAAGCATTATCATCATTCAAAACTTGTTCTTTAAACCAGTTTAAGAATGTTTTGTTATGCTCATTCAACTGCCATTTCTCTAACATTCTAGGATTATTTTTCTTGACAATGTTTTTTGAGCAGAAAAATAATGTTCAACTTCATCAGTGTTATTCAATATATAGAAATGTGCTTGCAGAACTTCCTCTCGACTCATTTGTTTAATATTTACACCTCAAGTACCCTTACCAGAAAATCTTCCCTTATGACGAGATGTTGGGAGCCCTACAGGTTCAACTTGTGACAGGTATTTTGTACAAAACTCAATGGCTTCTTCAGCAATGTACCTCTCAACAATATATGCTTCTAGATGGTACGGATTCTTACTATACCCTTTCAAGATCTTCATATATCGTTCAACAAGATATATCCACCTTAAATAAACCAAACCACGCATTCTAATCTCCCTCACTAGATGCACGATTAAGTGAACCATGATGTCAAAAAATGAAGGAGGAAAATACATCTCTAACTAGCACAATATAATAGCAACTTCATTTTCTAACTCATTTAATTTCATAAGATCAATGACTTTGCTGCATATGGCATTAAAGAATAGGCACAATCGTGTAACGGCCTGTCTAACCTTTTTAGGCAATATGTCACGAATAGCCACTGGTAGGAGTTGCTACATCAAGACGTGGCAATCATGTGACTTTAACCAAACTAATTTGAGATCTTTTAGTGACACAAGGCTCTTGATATTTGAAGAGTATCCTTATGGCACCTTGACGCCCTGTAGACATTTACAGAAACTTGTTTTCTCTTCTCTTGACAAGGTATGACATATTAGGGGCAAATATGTCTGCTTACCCATTGATTGTGGACCTAACTAGAGGCATATACTCATCTCAACCAGATCTTGACAAGCATTCAAATCATCCTTTGTCTTGCCTTTAATGTTTAAAAAAGTGTCAATTACACTGTCACACACATTTTTCTCAACATGCATGATATCTAGATAATGTCTAACATCTAGATCGCACCAGTATGGAAGATCAAAGAATATCGACCTTTTCTTCCACAACGTTTTCTTAGTAACTCTCTTTTGGGTCTTTCCAAATTAGACGTTGATGTCCTTCACCCATTCATAAACCTGCTCACCAGTTAAAATAGGTGGCACAATACCATCCTCCTGACATCCATTGAAGGCTTTTTTAAGTCTACGATATGAATGATTAGGCTTGAGGAATTTCTGATGCCCAGTGTAATTTGTTTTCTTTCCATGTTTAAGTTGTACGTAACATGTGTCTTCTTCACAAATAGGGCAAGCATTATGCCCCTTAACACTATATCTGCTCAAGTTCCCATATGTTGGAAAGCCATTGATGGTACAGAATAACATTGCACTCAACATGAAATTTTCACAATGATACCCGCCATACACATCAACACCTTCATCCCACAGCATTATCAAATCTTTAATCAAGGATGTAAGTAGACATCTATGTCATTTCTTGGCTGTCTTGGGCCCGCAATCATCATAGATAGCATAACATAATTTTGCTTCATGCACAACCAAGGAGGTATATTATAAATAATTATGAGAAAAGGCCATGAACTGTGCTTACTAGATAAGTTACCTTAAGGATTCATTCCATCTGTAGCAAGTCCTAGCCTAAGGTTTCTTGCCTCAGTCCCAAAGATTGGAAACAAACGATCAATTTTCTTCCATTGCGAAGAATTTGTAGGATGGCGAAGTTGTCTATCACATTTTCTCCTATTTGTATGTCACATAAGGTTCTTCGCGTCATCTACATTGGCAAATAATTGCTTAAACCATGGAATTATTGGAAGATACCATAATACCTTAACAGGGGGACCCTCCTTTGTGCTCTCATCAATATCATCACCCTTCACTTTATATCGTGATACCCCACACCTGGGACACTTGGGCAACTCTTCAAACTCTTCTCTGTACAATGTGCAATGTATTTTCTTGTATTCCAATCCCATTAGACACAACACCTTCTTTGCCTCATAGTTACATCTCGGTAACGTGTTACCTTTTGGAAGCATTTCATTCAACAGCTCAACCAATTCAGTAAAACTTTTATCACTCCACCCATTTCTTGCCTTGACATTCACTAATCTTAACACCGCTGACAACCGTGTGAATCTAGTGCACCTCGGATATAGAGACTTTATCCGCATCACTGCATAAAGTGTCATACACTTGAGCTCGCTGAAAAGACTATGGTCCAATATCATGGATCATGTCCTCTAGTCGATCATCCATAGGTACATCAAATTGATCTGTTTGAGACATACTCGGCATGTCTAACAATTCACCATGTCATGTCCATGTTGTATAACTTTTGCAAAACCCATCACAAAGGAGATGCTCCCGTATTTGCTTAAGTTACAATCGTCTCTCATTCAAACAATTAACACAAGAACAATAAAAGAACCCACCACTATCACGAAGATTTCTTTCAACAAATTGGATAAACGCTTCCACTTCATTCTGATACTCACTAGTTGTGCATCTAGAATTAATCAAACTACGATCCATAACTTCCTTCTGTGATCCATAAATCATATCTTAATGCATGTAAATCTCACTTTTTTAATACAAGGTGTGGTCTTATCCCATTTAGAAAGTCATTTTTTTAAACTTGATTAATACGTATAGGTTTGGTCTCATATCTTAAATTTGACAAAATTTCGACAGCATTTAGCATTGGTCTCCAAGTACACGAAATAAAAGTGGTGACATCAAGTTCATCACAATCAAGTATGCACCCAGAGACACAACACAAAATGCAGTAAACCGAAATTTAATCAAATTTATGATGAGACTTAACCATTACGTATTAATCAAGTATGAAAAAATGAATCTTTCCAAACTGTCCAACCGGACAATTCAAGATTCAATGCAACAATTACCATTTTAATCATTGTATTGAATCTCAAACGGGAAACTAAGGTTCGCTCGTAATGCATAAATTCAATAGAAAAACAACACACAATTAAACACACAACATAATACATATAATTTATACACAAATTTCGGCAGAGTTTCCTCTGTATTTTGGTACTTTCCTAGAGACCTATGTACATGTATTCAATAACAAAACCAAATGCCAATTCCATGTAAGACAATCCAATCCACAACAAATTAAATATAATACTCAAGAGTTCACTAATCTCATAAAAATTCAAAAGAGTTTCCTCTGTTTTTGGCACTATCTATCATACCTCACAAAGGGTATGATCAACAACACAGCAATAATCAATTCTCCATTTTTTACTCAATTTATCTTATGAATATATAGTAGCATTTTAACCACTTTAATTCTCCATTTTTTGCTTACTTTATCTTAAGGATGTATCTAAGCATATATAAGTTGTCTTATCTTACAGTCATTTAATTTCCTAACTAGTGCCTAATCTAGGTAGCCAATTCTTTGATTCTTGTAATCTGCTAATTCTAGAGCTTTGGGTTCAAAACAAAATATAGTTACATTAATTATATTTGGTGACAATTAATTAATTCCTAACATATAATTAAATTAATTTCTTACTTTTATTCTTTTGCATTACTTACTAACTTAGCTAAAATAATCAACTTCACTTAATTCTACCTTATGTAATCTAATCCTCAACACTTAAAATTCTTACCACATATTTATATAAGTTAATAACTAACTTAAATAATTTATCTTTTTCTTTAAAGATTCATAAATTCATAAACATACAAAGAATTAAAATTTTCTTATATTAATGAACATATTCAAGCATAACCTTTAGTAATTAATTCCATGTAACAACATAATTAACATAAAAAATTAATTTCAAATTAATATAAAAAATGTAACAACCATATTCACATGCACACTTGCTCTAAGGGCAGAATGAAAAAATCAATGTAAACCATAATGGACCAAATGAAAATAAAATGACTAACCCAGTGCGTGCGCGACCTCCAAACTGCAGCAATGGAGCACGTTGAGTGACCCCCACCAATAGCAATGGCACGAGCTCCAAACAAAGCAAGCTTGACACCTTGCTCTCCCTCCAACCACAACAATGAAGCGCCCTCCAATGCGCTCTAACGTAACAGCGAAAATGGCAGAAATGAGGAGAAAGCTTGAATGGAGGAAATGATGGGTGAATGAGGAAGAAGAAAGCTTCAATGGAAGAAATGAGGGGTAGATAGGGGAGAAGAAAGCTGGAATGGAGCAAATGAGGGGCGGATGGGGAAGAAAAAGGCTGGAAAATAGGAAATGAGAGGGATCGAGGCGCGTAAAGCATAAAAGAAACAGACTTTTTAAACCAGTTAAGCTGGAACCGATTTAAAAAGTTGCACTTTTTAAATTGGTTCAACAACTTTTAAAATTAGTTCAAACTAAACCAGTTTAAAAAGTTTTAAACCGGTTCTAGCTTAACCGGTTTAAAAAATTGAACTTTTTAAACCAGTTCAGCTTGAATCGGTTTAAAAAGTGCGTGGAAATATTATTTTAATTTTAAAAATGAGTTTTTAAATCGGTTTTATTTCAATTGATTTAAAAAAGTTTGATATAATTTCAAAAATGTCACCGCATTTCTTTTTTAAACCGGTTCAATATTAACCAATTTAAATTCCTACTTTAAAATCCATTTTGTGTAGTAGTGATTAAATATACAAACAAAGATTTTATGAGAGTAGTTTAATATGATTGAGAGAAAAAAATTTAGACTAGTTGCGGAACTAATGTGTGAAAGAATATTGAGAATGTGTGATTGAAAGAGTGAGAAAAGTGAGAATCTCATATTTGAAATTATGTATTCTAATTTATAATATTGGAGTAGGTTAAAAAGTATCCATCAAACAAATTATTGAACAGATCAACATAAAGAAAGTTTGTTATGTTTTATCATTTATTTATTTTAAAAATAAGATTATAGGTTAGGAGATATTTATAATAATTTTCGTATAAAAGTTTTCATATTTTATAAAGTATTATTAAATGATATCAATTTTTAGTCTGTGTCTTTGGATTAATATTTTTAAATCCTTAAAATATTTTTTTATAATGATTATTAAAAAAAGAAAACAATGTTAAAATAACAAACATGCACTAACAAAAACAACTCTACATTATTTTATATAAGCATGCTCACAACTCCTCTTTAAGCAGAATTTTATTCGCTCCTTTTTTTTAGCCATATTATTGGTGAGAATTATTTGTTGACTTTGTTGATAATTAATCTTTGTTAGAGAACCTAACTTATTATATTTAGTAAAGTCTTTTTGTTTAATTATGTTTTTCCATTAACAAAATTCGAATTTGATATTTTTCTTAAAGAATCGTAATTAATTTGCAAAAATTTGAGGGGAAATATTATAGAAATTTAACATCCATAAATTAAGTTGATAATATATATATATATATATATATATACCCGATATAAATCACACTATACAGAGAGAGACACAAAGGCCATTTCCCGAGACAGAACAGAAGAGGAAATGTCTTATGTTCTTAGAACCGGACCGGACCGGCCGGAACCGGTCCTGTGTCTGGTCCAATTAAACCAGAGAACCGGTCAGGTAAAAAATCGTCTGTAAACCGGTAAAAAATCGGTTCGTAGCGGTTTGATAAAAAATGTCTAATAAAATATTATTTTGATGTTTTTTCTTTAAAAAAATGAAAATCAACCTAAAATATTTGTCATTTTTTTTATTCTAAATATAAACTTGTTTTTATTAATAAATATTGATGTGTATTATTAAAACTTAGACTTAAGTATTATGACATTTAATTTAAACTTTTTTAGGTATTGTATATGTTAAGAACTTATAAAATTATATTTTAGTTTTAGTTTTTAATATTATAAAGTTATGATATTATATATTTTTTAAATTTTTTATGTATTATTTAATTATTATTATTATTTTATTAATACCGATTCGACCATATTTTAACTCCAATTAAACTATTAAATTTTGAATTAGTGTCTTGACAAGTTCAATAATTGCTCCGATTTTAAAAACATTTTTGATGATAAGTTGTTTTTGACATTTGGGTACAATAATAATGCTCGGACAACCTTGTGCTGCTGACCCGGGGAGAATGCTTATAGTCAGACGTTCAGAGAGATGCATTGCATGTGCAGAGAAAATGTCTACGTACGCGATAGCAGTGACGTTGATTGATTGCTCTTTTAGTAGTATTATTTTCTAGCCTTTTGTCCTTGCTGGGATCTATACTGTGTTTGATTAAAAAAATGATAAATAAAAAAGAGATAATTTTTAATTATTTAGTAAAAAAGAAAAAAAAATTAATTACACTTTTTGTCCTTAAAATTTTAAAATTTTACAAATTTTGTCTTCAAAGAATTTTTTTCATGAATCTGGCTCTCAATTTACAAAATGTTGCAAATTATCTTAATTGCAATGACTTAAAGTAAAATTGTCACAAAATTATCTTAATAATGGTGGTTTATAAGAAAATTGTTACACAATTGTCTTAATTGTGACAGTTTAAATATATATCTAGACAAAATTCAAGATATTTTATAAATTGAGAGCGAAATTTGTGAGAAAAAAAATTTTAAGAACAAAAATTACAAGATTGCAAAATTTTAGATGCAAAAAGTGCAATTAAGCCAAAAAAAAATGAGACAACAATTTTTTTTAACAAGATATCACAAATTTTATCCTTATAATTGCATTTTAAAAAATATTAGAGTATTATATTTGAATTTAAAAAAGTCGACTCTAAATATATATTTATATAACTAATAATTTTAACATTCATTTTTATATTTTGTAGATACTTAAATATTCCTATTTAAATTTAATACCTCAAAATTATTTCAATAATTTTTTTTGTTTTATATATATTAAACGAAATATTTAATTGAATTTAAATTTAATATAATAAAATAATTAATTACAAAACATAATGTTAGACCATGAAATGAAATCAGAACGATACAGCCACCTTAGTCACAAACTAAATGATAAATGGTTGAAATAATATGGCCTTCAATTTTGAAATGATAGCATTTCGTAAAATTAAAATATAATTTATATAAATTATGAAGGTTATAAGATTAGTTTTAATTTTTATTTAAAACTTAATATATTTATTATTATATGAGCATGAAATATGATACATATTAAGGTAGTTATATTTATTTGCACCTATATTAATAATTTTTTATATGTAAATACTTGTATGTAAATTTATTTATCACATAATTTTTTTTATCGTGAATACTTTTTTAAATATCCATTGAATTTCGATTTAAATCATTCTTATTTGAATTTTTGTAGTTTTTTATTTTACGTTAAGTGTGTGTACGTATGTGTTATATTATATAACAATTTTTCAGAAAAATGATATTTTTTAAACAAACCCTTCTCATAAAAAATTTTCAAAATTCTTTTATCATAGCAATGAGGATTGCTTCTGATCAGTGTACTGTATGTAGTGTTGGCTCAATTGTGGCCAGTCATTTGCAGGACTACGTACCTATATGTGATCAGGTCACTCGCTAACCAAATGTGTAATTTAATTAAGCTTTTTTAACTTTAAATAGATAAAAGAGTTTTACATCATCAAGATTGGATTTAATAAAAACATAGTTAAATATGTTTTTATTTCCTGTAAATATTGAAATTTTCACTTTTAATTTCTCAAAATAAAATTAGGTTTGTCTCTATAATATATCGTTTTTTCCATTTTAATCCTTGTAAAATTATCTTTTTTTTAAAATTGTCTTTATATAATTTATATTTTTTATTTTGGTCCTTGTTATTTTATTTTTATCCTTTAATATATCTATTTTTTCACTTTAATTCCTATAATATTTTATTCATTTTGAGTTAATCAATTTGAAAAAAAAGATAGGAATTAAAAACAAATTACTCACATAGTACAAGGAGATAAATGAAAAAAATAGTATATTTTAAGAACTAAAACAAAATAACAAAGACCAAAATAAAATAAAAAATTTACAAGGACCATTCTAAAAATATAATCTTATAAGGACCAAACCAAAAAAAAAAGAGGATATATTACAAGAACCAACAATATATTTAGACCATAAAATTATATCTTTGACTTAATTGCACTTTTGATCCCCTAAGTATCACAATTGTGTGATTTTGGTCTCTCATGTTTCAATTGCACGAATTGAGTCTCCCAAGTATTGTAATTGTTCGATTTTAATTTCTCAAGTTTCAATTGAGCGAATTAGGTCTCCCAAGTATTGTAATTATATGATTTTGGTCTCTTCATTAATCTTCTATTACATATTTAATAGATTTTGTTGATGTGACACTTACTCTGACATTTTGTTTAAGTTGAAGGTGGAGTGTTTGATTTCTATCTCCTACTTTTTGACCATTTTCTCCTATTTTCACATGTCACATCACCCACACGTTAGCATCTACGTCAATCACTACATCAGCACCACATTATCTACTATGTCAAACATCAACACCACAACATTTGCTACGTTAGCTGTTAATGTCACATCAGAAAAATTCGTTAAATATTTAAAAAAGACTATTAGAGGGACTAAAATTGCACAATTGCAATACTTGAAGGACCTCATTTGCGCAATTAAAACTTGGAAGATCAAAACCACACAATTATAATACTTGAGGAACTCAATTCGCACAATTAAAACTTGGGAGACCAAAATCACACAATTGCAATACCTGGAAGACCAAAAGTGTAATTATGCCTTATCTTTTTAATCATTTGTTTGTGAAAATGTGTCAAATATAATTAATGTCATTCATAAAAAATCGTCTTTTTTTAATCTCTTATTTATAAAAATAAGGACCACACATAAATAAAGGACCAAAAGGAGATGATTTTATTTTGAGGGACTATCTATTTGCCTGAACTAAAAATATATTTAATTCAAACAGAGTTAATTGTTCATAAAGTGATCAACTATAATTTAAATTTTATTGAAAGAAGCATTTATATAGTGTTTAGTTATGTAACCAAAAAAATATAGTTTTTAGCTATACTTTAAATAAAATTACATTTATAAATACATGTAGAAATTAAGAAAAATATAAAACTTTTTGTGGTTTTAAATTACATCTTTTTCGCACACAGAACTTCAAATCTGTTACATAAAGAGCTTACCGCTTACGTAATTTACCCCCTCGTCCTGTTGTTATTCGCAACTTAGAATAATCCAAACAAAGTAGACATATTGTAATCCCATAAACCCGTTATTGATTTCATTAGCTAATTCTCCTCAAACTCCTTTATTACTTATGTGAAGTTCAATTATTTATCGCCGAGTCACACCTAAGATCTCACCTTGTTCCCTAGGAATCATAATCTAATTTGTCAGTATTTGTTTTAGGCTGTTCGGTTTATTTTTCGTGAATTATATTATTATTATAGCTTAATATTTATGGTAAACTTATGCCTAAGAATATTATATTCATTACAAACTTTTATCTATATCAGTCAAAACTCAATCAAAAGTTGAGTGATAATTGATTCTATAAGGTCTCAATTGAGTCAGAAATTTTAATTTTTAACTCAAAGCTATACATATCATTTTATTAAAAGTTCATATAAATATAAAATTGTATTTTCTCTTTCTCATGAAATTAGATTTCAAGTATTTTATTTTTGGGTTAACAAAAAACCAATAGTAATCTCGGACCTAAACAAGGTGATTGATATTATACCTTATGAAAATTTTGAAAAAGTCGAAGAAGAAATCGCACGAATGTCAAATGATGTCTCAAAAATTATATACAACATAGACAGCTAATTAAAATCAGATTATATTAATTATATATACTTTATTAAAATTTTGACTAAGCTGAAAGATGGAAGAGTACAAATGTCATTTCATGTTCCGAAAAATTATATCCAACAAAATTAGCTAATTACAAGGAAGTATTTTTGGGATAAGAATTTACAAGGAAATACATAAAATTTAACTTTATATATTTAATTAGAATACACCTTCAAATAAGATTACATTAATCTTTTAGGTTATATTTTAATAAAAAATACATATTATTCTTTACTTCTCCTTTTTAAAAAATTTAAATTATTCTAAATTAATTATATTGAGTGTAATTTTAGGTATTTTTCTTTTGATTTATATTTTTTAATTTGATATAAATTAAATAATTCTCACGTAATGTACATGGTAGTTACTAGGTTACCATGATATTCTTAAGCATTAATTAGATTCATGTATCTCTAACAATGGAGGCATGCTTTATAATTCATGCACCCCTGGCTTTCTCTGTGCTTACGATAAAGTGCAATCTAACCCTACCTTCAATTTGGAAAGTAACCCTCCATTATGGATGAGGAAATGCATAGTAGAATATTTTAGATTTGACTTTCCCTGCCTTGAGACCAGGGGGTGTGTATCCCCTGCAGTGAAATTTGATATGAGAGAGTAAAGTAAATATATCCCATCTATTCATAAATTTTAAATACAAGTTTAAAATATTTTTTATAAAATAAATTAAATAATTTTAATAATTAAGATCTCATGCAGTGAAAATGTCACTGTAGAAGATCTTAACCCCAAGACCAAGGTCTACAATGTATTTATTTAGACTAATTTTACTAGTGATCGTGGAACAACGATTCTCATTTTACAGTTTGCTAGTTATATAGGTATAATAATGTGAACTTGTATCGGAGACAAAGGAACAAAACGAAGATCTTTAATTATTTAGGTAAAAAAAATTAAAATTAAATCAGGATTAAATCAAATGAAATACATACTATTAGAAATCATGCGCAACAGAAATAAAGTAAAAAAAGTGAACATACACTACAAAAAAATTATATCGAATTTTAGCATCGGTTAAACGACTCATTTAGCAGCAGTTTTAACCACTGCTAAATGACATTGAATTTGGCGATGTTAAAGCCAGTTAGTGTTGGTTTTGAGAACCACCGATAAACTGTTTAGCGACAGTTTTGAACCATCAAGAAGTGCATGATTTTTAAATACTAGATTTTAACATAGCAACAGTTTTAAACCGTCAAGCATATTTTTTAAACTAGATTTTAAACCTGTGCATTGCACAGGTTTGTTTAAATTATATGTTTTTATATCTGTATTTGTTATTATTTTAAATATATATATATACATAAATAAAATTATTAATTTTTAATTAAAATATTTAATAATAAATTAAACATAATTACATTAAAATTGGGGAAGATGATGCATTATATTTTTAATTGAGGAGATGTTGCGTTCAAAAATATTAGGCCTACTCAAACTTATTATGACTTGTTCTTTCTTCAAGTAATGAAAGTACTACAATACTTATATGAAATACATAAATTCAAAATGAATGTAAGTATAATAAAATATGAATATATAAGTATTTAAATTTGAGTGTTCATTTTTGTTATTGTGGATATTATGTTAACACGTACTTATTTGTGTGTTTATAATTAATAATTTTAAATGTATTTGTTGTAAAATTAAAATTTATTTTAAATTTGTTGAAATAGTGTGATTTTTATCAAATATATATAGTTGTTAATTATTTTAAAATGGTTTTTTAATTATTTAAGTTATTAATTTTAAGTATGTGATATTGTTAAAATTTTGAATTGATTAACTTAAATGCAACATAAACTGAATACTCTCAATTAGTATAATAAGATTTGTCTATTATTATTGTTGTTGTTGTTGTTGTTATTATTATTATTATTATTATTATTATTATTATTATTATTATTATCGTTGTTGTTATCGTTGTTAATATTATTATTGTTGTTGTTGTTATTATTATTATCGTTGTTGTTATTTAATTTTAATTTCATTACTTACTACTTTTTAAAGTTATTTATCTATAAGAATTATTATATGTTTCAGATTTTATTTCTTATAATTTAATTATTATAAGGATTATTTATCTACAAAAATTATTATTTATATGTGTTACTAATTTTTTTAATATTATTACATACTACTTTTCATATATTACTATTTTGTTCTCATTCATAGTAAATTTAGAAAGACAATGCTATTTGTAATAATAATTACACTATTATTATATACTCTACAACTGATTTATATTTATGATGTATAATGGGTATTTATTATTATTTAAGATCTAAATTTATAAGAATAAAAAATCATAATGTCTTATAATTGACCATTATAAAAAAATTTATTATTATATTTAATATTATTATTATTATTTGTATATTAGTTATACATTAAATTTAACCAGTATTGTAAATTAGGTATTATTTAATAATCAATTTAATGTACTATTTAACATAATTTACCTAAAAAATAAATTTAATGCTTTTGCATCAATTTAATAGTCATTTTCAAAATATTATATATAGGTAAGGGAAAAATTATGAAATACAATTAAGTAAACCTACTACTACTATTACTATTTGTTGTTGTTGTTGTTGTTATTATTATTATTAAGGTTTAAAGCTATAAGAATAAAAAATTATAATGTTAAAATTGACCCTTACGAATTTGAAAGGAGTCTATTTATGATTATTGTTATTATTATTAACTTTTAATTATCAAAATTGTGTAATTGTTATTATTAATGTAATCAACTTAATCCTTTATTAAAAGTAAACCTTGTAGAGATTGACGGATATTAGTATATAATTAATTTATTTTATGAAAATAATTTATTATTTTCATATCATAATTTATTTGGAACAATTAATAAACATCAAAGTATATAATAAACTATATAAATAACATATATAAACATATAATTAGGCAATTGAATTAAGTAGAAAAAATTATAATAATTAATTAGATAATTTAACTATATAAAATTCATTAAAATGTGTTAAGTGAATTATATAAAAAATATAAGAAAAAATTAATGAATAAGTGATAAAGTTGTAACAATAATATGCTCCTTTTATATCCGGTTAAACAAAAGAAATATTGTAAGTTGAAAATATAAAGTAAAAATAAGATTATTAATTTTTTGTTGCTCAAAATGAGAAAGACTAAAAATATATACATTATTTATAATGTAATAGTGATTGGAAAAACATAAGAACATATATGAAAAGTATGAACAATAATAATCAAAACAAAAATAACATAACAGTAAAATAAGAAAAAAAAGAAGAAGAAAAGAAATACACAAAGATGATACCCATAAAAAGAACAGAAGAAATAATACAAAATACATAATAAGATGATGTACCTAATGTTGGTTCTCAATTCCCACTTCTCATCCTTCGCCAAATTCATTGAATGATGCATTGTAAGAACTTTTTTCTCTTATTTACACAAAAAGTTTCATTGCTGCAAGTTAATTAAGACGTATTAAGCAAAATTCTCTTTCTATCAAAGTACAAGAGCAAAATGAGAGAAAGAAAGTACAAAGCCAAAAAAGAAAGATAAACAAATGAAAAGACAAAGAACGAAAGAATACACTTGCTAATTGACCATAAACCTTTATGGAAGAATATATAAGAAAGAGATGCATGATAATGATTCAAGCATTTTTTCAGTTTTACAAAATTGAATCAAATGATTAATTAGACTTGAAATGGTACATTGGACTTTACAAAAAAATTAATTATCCATTAAAGGAGAAATGATAACCTTTTAGTTTATTTTTTAACTTTAATTTTTAAAACTCACTCACTAAAAATATTTTTTTATAATTTTAATTTAATACAAAGTTTGGAAGACTAATATAACTAAATTAAATGAAAAAAATTTAAATGGCTTATATACCTCTAATTTAGGCAAGAAAAATTGCTCTAACAACCTTTATTTTATATATATAAAGAGAAAGATTATATTAATACATATACTCAAATTTATTTTATTTTTTTAATTGAATGCTTTAAAACATGTTTTATGAATAATAATAATTAAAGTTAAAGATTTAATACACACATAGTTAAATTTAAAATAATTTATTTTAAATAATAATTATGGATAAAAACTAAGAAATAAATTATCATATATGAGTCTATTTTATTTTCAAGTTGTTTACTTTATAATGTTTTACGAACAATAATAATTAAAAAGAATTTTCTTAAATATTTAATTAAATTTAAAACAATTCATAATAATTTATTAAAAATAAAAGTTCAGGATAGAAATTAAGAGACAAATTATTTTATACACACACACACATTATTCTTTTTTAAATAATACTTTATAAAATAATTTTTTAAATAATAATATATATAAGGAGTTTTAAAGTATATATATCTATATTAAATTTAGGAACAAATACTTTTAATTTAATAATCACTTTTAAATATATAAATAAAGCATTAAATAATATTTAATAACATTAAATATGATATTAATGCTCAGGTTCAAGTTTACTTTACTATATAGATTGGATACTATATAATATATTTTATGAACAATAATAATTAAAAAAGGATTTTTTTAAAATATTTAGTTAAATTTGAAATGATTCATAATAATTTATTTAAAATAATAGTTAAAGAAGAATCTAAGAGATAAATTATATATATATAATTTTAATATATATTTACATATTTATAAAATTTAACTACATATTTATAAAATTATTAGTTTTGAAATATGTCTAACTTTTATAATATTATAATATGTAATGTTATTAATATACTATTTATATATCTAACCTTTTTTTTTATCATCTTTTGGTTTTGTTTTAAACTTAACTACATATTTATAAAATCATTAGGTTTGAAAAATATATAACCTTTTTTGATAATATAATATTTTATATTATTATTATAGTATTTATATATTTAACTTTTAGCCATAAAATCTTTATTTTTAATTATTATTTTTTCAAAAATATACTTTAAAATAACTAAATTAAAAACTAAAATAGACTTATGTATATACATAATAATTTATTTTTTAATTTATATCCTTAATTATTAATTAAAATAAAATATTATGAATTATTTTAAATTTAACTACGTATTTATAAAATCATTAGTTTTAAAATATATCTACACTTTTTATAATATTATAATATTTAATGTTATTATTATGTTTTAAGAAAAAATATTATGATTATAGTATTTATATATCCAACTTTTTTTTATTGTCTTTTTGTTTTGAAATATACATTGTTAACGTAAAATTATTAAAATTATATAATAAAATAATAAATAGTATTAATGGGAGCAATTAAATTTTTCATTAGACACATTTATATATGTTAAATTTGATTAGATCCAACAGCTATTATTATATTCAAGCTTCGATCTGTGGCAAAGATTTGTTCAAGTCTCCTTTGCTATATATATAAATACTTATTTTAATATAGCAGCGATTATGAACCTCTACTATTCATAAGTTTTATTTTTTATTCATATAGAGTTCTTTCATAGCATAATATCATCAACTATTTGGCTTCACAAAACCTTACATGTGCTTGTCTGTAGTGCCTAAGCAATATACAACTAAGGAGTATAGGACAAATAAATGTCCAATAGATGCTACTAAATACATAATATCAACTCAGTACGGAGAGCCAAAAAAATACAGTTACATAACCAAGTTAAAATTCCAAAGGAAATAATCGATAATATAATTCTGTGTCAACAAGTACGTAATTAGAGGATTGTAAAATGGTTCATTAAAACAGTCTTTAATGAAACAAACCTTTGGGTGGAGAGTAAGGAAAATCATGAGACAATAACAACTTAATGCGTAAAACTCCATTATAGTAAGGAGTTCCCAACTGCATAACAATTTTTTGTTTAGCATGACTCATTACATAATGCTCAAACGTAAAATTTGAACATGAAGCTACATACCTAGGCTTTCGTTGTCAGTATATATTATTGTTGAAAAATCATCATCATTTACCACAACTTTAATGCCCTCAGGAGGAGATTCATCAAGATTTTTAAATTTATTGGCTAGTTGCTTTATTACACTTGGTGGAAGATTTTCATTAGTTGTTTGAAACAAAAATAGCATGCCTACAATGTAAGAATTAAAACCCAAAATTGATTAAAAAAAAGGTCATGACATTTTTTGGCTATAGTCCAATGCAACTACTCAGCAAATTATAGGGCTTAAAAGTAGTTATTCAAATCAAGTTCTTGACCAGCACAAGCATATAATCAGTAAATTTAACTACTAGATGTAATGAGCTAGATGTTAGACAAACCCATAAGCAAGTTAACTCAGCAAATAACATGTGCTCAACCAAGCAGTGTATACTTAATGCAGTTGCCCTTGCAAACGTATAGAAAAGTAGTTGTCATAAAAGCCAAAAAAAAATGCTTACCATTAAAAAAAAATCTACATGCAATGATATCACTACTACCAAATAGGCTTTTTAGAATAGGATTTTAACTCAGTTGTTAATAAACCAAGTTAAAACCAAGATGCGGTGGCAATTTTGCAATTTTAATGAACTTTTTAAAACTGTTTCCCGTATAATCAAGCTAAAAAGTTAATTTTAAATTTTTTTTACTCACTTTTTAAACCGGTTTTCCATTAACCGAGCTAAAATGCTAACATGTGAAAATTTTTAATCACTTTTTAAATCAGTTCTTATAGAATCGATTTAAAATTAAATCACTTTTTAAACCGGTTCTGTTTGAACCGATTTAAAAACTAACTTTTTAAATTGGTTCAACAAAAAACTGATTTAAAAAGTTAGTTTTTAAATCGGTTCACACAAAACCGATTTAAAACATATTTGTGGAAGCTCTTGTTTAAAAACTCACAACAACCGTACCTTTTCCCTATCTTTCTCTCTACCCCTTTCAATGTGCCCTTTCTCTGCCTTCTCCTTAGCGCCACCACCGCCCCTAACCCCGTATTCTCCCTCTACCCCCTTCCCCCCTTCCAAAACCCCCAAACCTAAGCCCAATCCCAAGCCTCTTCCCCCTTGTGCCCTCCTCTAGTGGAACTGCAAGCCACAGCTCGCGTGTCATCGTCATCACCTCAGGCAAAGGTGGCGTGGGCAAGACCACCACTCGAGCTTCTCTATCATCGCCATTGACGGTGACGTGGGCCTCCGCAACCTAAATCTGGGCAAGACCACCACGCTGCGCTCGTCGTCATCACCTCATGTAAGGGAGGTGTGGGCAGGACCACTACTTGGGCTTCTTCGTTGTCACCATCAACGCCGATGTGGGTCTCTGCAACCTGGACTGCCAACAAGACCACCACCCCGCACATTGTCGTCATCACCTCCAAGCCCCACTCCAAGCTCTCCCTCAGCTTTAGCAAAAAAGCCCTCACCTGGCTTTGTTGATCTAAACCATTAGTTGTTAGTGATTTCATTGTCAATGGTGTTGTTAAAAGTGTTTTAGTGCACATTGGATTGAAATCTGAATGCTGTTCTTTGATTTGGTGTGGTTAAATTAGGTTTTTGTTTTAGGAAGCAGAGCTTGTGAAATTGGTGTGATGTATTTAACTCAGTTACACTTTGAACTGAGTTAAAAAATATTTTTTAACTCGGTTCAAAATCTAATTTAAAATGGCTCTATTTTTTACACTGCCTGTATTTAAATCGGTTCAAAAACTGATTTAAAAAGCTTTTTTTAACTGATTTAAAAAGTGTTTTTTACAGTAGTGTATCCTTACCTCGTAGAGTAGGACATAACACAACTCTCTAATCACCTAAAATAACAAATATCTATATTTGTCTTAGATGAAAGTAAAATGAAAAGAAAACTATGGACACCTGAATAGAGAAAATACTAAGTAATCCAACAATTCTATAGCGAGTGAACGAGGTGCAAAGGTAAAGCCAACTTGAAAATGTCGAGTTTATCGTCACTAATGTTGACAGAGGTATCATCTTCGTAGTCATAGCATATTGTCGCTAACGTCGTCCAAAGCAAAACCCTTAACGACTTCTTTTGTGAGGAAGGAAGAGGTGGGAACGAGAATGGCAGAAAAAATGAAACAAAGTGTGGTTTTATGGAGAAGGGTTAGGTCGTTCTCAGTTACAGATGCCTAAACCTATATTTTCTCAAAAAGGCAAAATTAAATTAGGGATTTGGTATCCACATGTACTTGGTGCATCATGAGGCACTTCTAATAGCCTTTGTCTTGTAAGCCCCCCTCATTGTCAACACTTCAATCCAATTAGGGCACTTTGGATTTCGACTTCATCTTTGCTTTCATTTTATTCCTCACCTCCGTTGGATTGTTTTGCGAGAAATCAAAATGAGTGAATTGTGTCATGCGAGTAGAAAATCTAGTTAAATTTAAACATGGATTATAAACAGACAAGAAACAAAGACCCTCAAATGCCTTCATCTTCCTTTTCCTTAAAATTAACATCGGTTAAATACAATTGACGCAAATCAACACACGCTAAATTGTGAATTTCTTGTAGTGACATAGATTTAACATGAAAAATCATTGATGAAAAAGAATGCATAGGTAGAGGAAGAGCAATTCACTATATCAAAAATGGTACAAGAGAGATACAAAGATAGTAGTTGTAGCATGATTATATTTGTGCATATAAAACCCTAACCTAAAAGTATAAAAGACTAGAAATTTCTTAAAAAATATTTCTCCACTAAAGTGGTCGCATCCAAGCTTTTTAGGTCAAGTCAAGAATGTAGGCCACCAACTTTAATAATGTTCACCTTGACACAAATTCTAATGCATGGAATAAAAAACTGCCACCCTATACCAAACAGCCTTTAAGGGCTAAACTCAACCATGAACACCAAGCAAGTTCAAGCAATGCTCAAACTTGGCTATACAAATTGCCGTAATAATCATATAAGTAGGATTCTCGCAAATGCCAACTTTGCTCCCAACAATATCACACAAGTAATAACATCATGAATAAAGTGATATCAAATATCAATATGCTTTGTCCTCTCATCAAGCATTTGATCTTTCGTCAAAAAAATGGCACTTTGATTGTCATGAAACACTGTAGTAATTTGCATATCATCAAAAATCTCACCAAAAAAGCCTTACAACCAGATAACTTTCTTACATCCTTCTATGATAGCTTTATACTTTGCCTCAATATTAGATAATGCAATTGTAGATTGCAATATGACTTTCTAGAGCTGTCAAAATGAGTAGAACTCGGTGGGCCAACCTGGCCCACCATGGGTTCAAGCCGGGTTGAGCTAAAAAAAATCAACTCACTTCGATTTTGGCCCAATGGCAACTTGGCTCACTTAACCCGCGAGCCAAACGGGTTCGAGCCGGGTTGGCCCGTTTTTTTTAAATTAAAAACATAATGTTATAATAATTAAAAATAAAAACACTTATACATAAGAATTGATCCCATCAAGCATTCACGTTATTCTTGTTGTTATTTGATACTTAAATATGAATCATTTATATTTGTATTTGAATTATTGAATGGCTTGATGAGAAAAATGTGACTTTTTTTAAGAAAAAGAATAGAAAAACGTTATTGACTTTTTTTAATTTCTTTTTACATTTTTTTTTATTTTTAAAATTTTGGTGAGCCAACCCACTTAACCCACCAACCCATGGTGAGTCGAGCCGAGTTGGGCTGGCCCATTTTTGAGGTCAACTCGTGGTGAGCCAACTCGGGTGAGTCGGGTTGGCTCACTTTGACACCTAACTTTCCAACTAATAGTACAACACCAATGATAAATATATACTCTATAAGAGACCTCTTTTTATTGAGATCTACATTAAAATTATAATCAACATAGCCAATAACTCCATCTCTAATTCTCCCCTAAAGTAAACAAACACTATAAGAACCACACAAATATTTGAGTATCCATTGGACCTCCTTCCAATGTTCTTTACTAGGATTGGCCACATATCTACTAACAACATGTGCTAAATTTGGATGAGAATAGATCATAGCATACCACTACAACCAAACTGGGAAATGGCAATGGTTATAATTGCAGTTTGCGACAATTAAACCACCACTACTTGAGTTTGGCGGCAGTTCCTAAATTGTCACTATTTGAAGCGTCGAGAAGTCTTCTTGCGGCAGTTATGTAAACTGCCACACCAATTGCCAAAAGAAAATTGCAACGATTTAAAACTGCCACAATTAGAAAAATAAATATATATATTTAATGTAAAGATAGTTTTAAAACGCCACTATTAATTATAAAAAAAATCATTATTTAACTTCACGACAGTTTTGCAACCGCCATTATACGCTGATTAATTTTTTAAAAAAATACAGTGGCAGTTCAAACTGCCACAATGTTTAATAAGCAAATTTCTTAATAACGAGCTCATGTAGTAATCATTATACACCAATTCTTATATATAATGAGCCTATCGAGTGAATGAAACAATGAGCCTATCTAGCAATCATTGTATAGTGATATTGCATTTACACCTATCACAATTTAAGCAATTCACAAATGCGTAAGAATAATAACATAGTTGAATACTAAACAAAAAAAAAAACTTCAAATTTGATAACCAAATTCAAAGTATTTCTTTCTTCCTTCTTCCTAGTTTACTAGTTGATGAACACAAAGGACTTGACATTTTGCTTGTACTCCTTCAATAGTGTCTTCTTCCATTTCTTAATGGCCAAAGAATGAGCTATGTAAAAAAGAAATAAAGAAGGGAGATGTGATTCAAGAACATGGAACATAGGGTAGAGAAAAATTAAGCAATCCTAATCCAAACCAATGTTGTCCCATAAATACGCAAATAACTTTTTGTGAATTATCAGCAAAGAACCTATAGCCTCAGAAGCATCCATTTGCAAAATCTTTTATTTGCTTAGAAATGGAGGACAAAGGACAAAGGATAAAGCTTATTTGCCACCTATAATAAGAGCTAACATTGATTTAGGGACCTTACGGATGTCTAAATTACACAAGTTGAAAGCATTTCAAAATATAGAGATAAAACGAAAATGATACCACCACCCCAATTTATCTTAAAACACATGGTGAGGCTTTAAGAAGGAAATCATCAATCAAAGCCAACTTATTTTGAATCTCATTAATTAAAACTTTTGCTTCCCTAATTCCTTGGATTACAAACTAGAGAAGGAAAGTTATTTCTTTTACACCATCTACAAATTGTTATAGCTATTTTCCATCTTTCTCCTAAAGACATTTCCCACCAAAGCCTACATTTCTGAAATAATGCTTGTTTTATCTCCTCATGGCTAATAGAATTTCTCTGTTCAACTACCTATTACCATGAAAGGAGCAAGTTTATGTTTAGTTTTAAGCACATAATGAAGATTGAAAGCACTAAAATAGGATACAAATGTCAGAACAAGATGCTTTCATTGAAAAATCATTGAAGCTACTTATAACACATTCTTGAATCTTAAGACCTAATGCTTCTAAGGTATTGACGGTTAATAGTGGTAATCCAAGCTTTGTGGCACAGCAAATGCTACAAATTGCACCACAGCTACACACCAAGTTGATAACTTTTTTAAAAATATTTACAGAATTGATAAAAGTACCAAATTAACAAATGAATTTAAGTGCCAAAGAAAGAAAGAAGAAAAAGGAGGCACCTTGCACAAATCCCATCTCCTTCTCAACCTTGTTACACAAATTTTAGTAAAAGTTACACAAATGAAGAACAAAGAAAGTTCCAAAACCAAAAGGAGCGTGATTGAACCAACCTTGTCACGCCTCTATACTGCAACGTTCTCTGCCCAAATTTATGCACTAGCACCAACTCAGACACCTTAGCACAAACCTCTAAACTGACCCTGATCCCAAGCTAGGTCCCTTACACAGTGTTGGCGTCGGTGGCTAGAGTTCCATTCTCGTTGTCAATATGTACCCATTGGTGTCAGCTCCACCTCTTGACCATTCATCCTTGGGAGGTTTCGAGTCAAGGAGCTTGGAGGATGATGTTTCAAGTTTGAGATGGTAGTCCTCGCCCTACTCACCGAAAACCTTGGTGGAGGGCTTGCCATTGTCATCAATGCGGCAACAGGGGAGCAAAACAAAGAGAAAGAAACAGGGGAGAACGAGAGAGAAAGAGTTGAAAACAAAGAGAAGAGAAAGGGATTTAGGGTTTTGTAAGAAAAGGAAGGGCGTGCGGGATGTGTCGGTGGGTTAAAGAAATTTAGGGCAACTTTTAAGATTTCGCAAAGTGAGTGAGTGAAAGTCTGAAAGGGGATACGTGGGTAAGTGAATTGCCATGCCACAGTTAGCAAAAATCATTGTGATAATTGCCAGAAAAGTCAAGCAATGACCATTTTTAACAAACCATCGTTAACAAAGTGCCACAATTTTCATCTTTTCTTGTAGTGTACATAAGGATCCCACAGCACTAAAGTATGGAACTTGAGACATATGATCAATATCATCATTTGATTGCAAAGATAAAGTGGATGAAAGCCTGAAATGAACCCCCACAGAAGTACTAACAAATTTGGCATTTTGCATATTAAATTTATGAACAATTTTTTCAATGTGCCCTTTCTAACTTAGGTACAATTTGCTTGAATATTTATCTTTGTGAATCTTCATTTCAAGAATCTTTTTAGCCTATCTCAAATATTTCATCTCAAATTCTTTATTACGTTAAACTTTGACTCCTTTTATTTCTTCTTTATCCTTGGCTACGATCAAGATGTTATCAATATACAATAGTAGATAAACAAATGACCCATCAACACATTTATGAAAATAAACACAACTTCCTAGGAGGCTATTTCAGGCCATAAAAATATTTTTTTCAGCAAGTGTTCATAGTCTTCTTTACCTAAAATCACAAAATATTTTGGCCATTGCAAATAATGTCCTCCTCAAGCTCACCATATAGAATGTAGTCTTCACATCTAATTGCTCAAGCTCAAAATCATGCATGGCCACAATACCAAGTAAAGCTTAAATTAAACTACGCTCTATAATTAGAGATAAAACATATGTGTAATCAACACTTGGAACTTGATTGTAACCTTTGGCAACAAGTTTTGCCTTGTATTTGGCTTTTTTAACTCCTGGTATCCCTTCCTTTCATTTAAATACCTATTTACAATGAATTAACTTTTTATCTTTAGGTAGACACACTAACTTCCATTTTCCATTCTTTTAAAGGGACTCCATCTCTTCCTATATAACAATCATCCACTTACCAGAATTCTTATAATTGATTACCTTTGAATATATAGAAGGTTCTTTCGTAGAATTAATATCTTTTGCCACATATAGAGCATAAGGAACCAAATTAGCCCTAACATACCTCTGTGATTTTTCAACCACTCTTGTCTCTTTGTCTGTAATTATGGTATACTAAAGTGGTGCCAATGGTGGTGGTAAAGTGGAGTCAACTTCATCATGCTTATTTGAATTAGGTTGAGATGAATGCTTTAGTGTAGATTCTAACCTAATTTGGAACTCCTCCTACATACTTGATTTCTTCTTACTTGTATCACTAGAATCAGAAGTGGACAAACCTCGCACCATAGAAGTTTTATAAAAAAAATAACATCTATGCTAATTATAATTTTATAGGTCATGAGGACACTGCAATTTATATCCCTTAATGCCAAACTTATAGCCAAGAAAAATACATTTAGCATATCTAGGCTCCAATTTTCCATTATCAACATAAGCATATGCAGGACAACCAAAAATCTTTAAATTTGAGTAATTATTGGGAGTATCAAACCATACCTCAAGAGGAGTTTTTTTGTCAATTGCAGTTAAGGGAGACTGATTAATGAAAAATAAGTTGTTGAAGTTACTTCAGCCCATAAGACTTCGACAAACCAACATTAGAAATCATGCAATGAACTTTCTCCATTATAGCTCTATTTATTCATTTTGCAAGATCGTTTTGTTGTATAGTATGGTGAATTCTGTGATGTCTAACAATTCCTTTAGCCTTGCATAAAGCATCCAACCCCCTAGAGCAAAAATGTAAACCATTATCTATTTGCAAATGTTTTATTTGTTTTCTTTCTTGCTTCTCAACCATGGTTTTCTATTCCTTAAAAGTAGCAAAAACATCACTTTTTTGCTTCAAGAAGAATGGCCAAACTCTCTTGGAAAAATAATCAAAGATAGTCAACATATAGCTAGCACCTCTTTAGATAGAACTCTAGATGGTCCCTAAAGATTGAAGTTCAAATAGTTAAGTAATCCCTTAGTGTTATGAATACTTGTGGTTAATCTGACTCATTTCTTTTTTACCAAAAATGCAATGCTCACAAAACCCTAGTTTAGTGGTACTTTAACCATTAAGAAGTCTTTTCTTGCTTAATTCAGCCACGTCATTTTTCATGTCTATGCCTAAGACACATATGCCATAATCTTGCAATGTTGCCATTGACTTAGTAGTTGAAGCAACAATTGCATCTCTAGTGATTATAATACCCCGTAAAACATATCAATTGGCAATTTTCTCTGCCCATTCATCACGATAAGAACTCTTTTGCTAACCTTCAAAACACCACATTCACCAATAAACTTGTACCCTTTAGAGTCAAGAGTACTTAATGAGATGAGATTCCTCCTTGACCCAAATTTGGAACATGCTTTATATTCCCAACTGTTCTGACAACTCCATCAAACATCTTAATTTTGCCTATACCAACACTAACAATTTTATAGGAAGCATTAAGGCTAATCAAAACAACACCCTTAGACACAGTTTCATATGTTGAAAACCAATCTTGATTAAAACACATACGAAACATGCAACTAGAATCAAGAATCCACTCCTCACTAGGTTTGGAGTGATTGTTAGAAATTGTAAGAAATTCTTCATAACTTTAATTATCTTCTACAATACTATCTTGGCCAGAGTTTGTAGATTGTTTTACCTTCTTATTCTGTAACTTGTATAGTTAGTTATGATGTGTCCTTTTCTCTTGCAATACTTGCAAATTTTATATTTAGCTTTAAATATATTTCGAGTCCTTATAATATACTCTCTCTTTTTTCATCCTTATAAATTTTTTCTTTTAGTTTTGGTTCCTCTAATATTTTATTTTACTATTTTAGTCCTTGTCGTTACAATAAACCGTTAAGTTTAACGAAATTGCCACGTCAACAACCCATTTGGCATGCAACATCAGCAAGCCACGTCAGCACATATGCCACGTCAACAACCCACATAGCATGCCACGTCAGCAACAGAATATAATTAGCCCATTTGGCTCAATTGAAAATAAAAAAATGAAACTATGTACTTATGGTAAATTGTTGTAACAGTCAAATTTCTCGCATTTGGCCCGTTTAATTAGTAAAGAAAAGGTTCACGATCTCTTTATTGTTTAGTAGACCATGATGCTTTGAGTGAGTTGTCAACGTTGTTTGAAGTCTTTGAAAAAACACACATAATCCATCCCATAATACGCCATCTATAAGAAGGAGAAATGGATAACAAGGTTAGTGTTTGAAACAGAGAAGGAGGCTAAGGTTTGAAACAGAGAGAGAGAGAAAAAAACAATTTAGAACCTGTTGGAGTGAAGGAGGGTTTGAAAACTCATTGAACACACTAAGTCCAAAAGAATTTTTAGAAAGACGAAAACAAAGAGATATACAAAAAAAAAAATGAAGAAAAGCCATACTTATATGAGAGGAAGCATCGATGTAGTTGAGGCATCTTGAATGCCCTCTTGAATGTTATGTCCTTAAGGTGTCTTTAATTTGCCAAGATAGAAAATGATGATTTGAAAATTGGAACGAGAACGAAAATATGAGCGCGTTACTGAAATTAGAAAACTTATACTAGACTTTTCTAGACTAAATATATTAAGAATCGATCTAGATTAACTCTTAGTACAATCAATCTAGAAAATATTGTTAGGAATTTCAAAAGTTGTAAAATGCATCAACATTTTGGATTGATTGTACTAAGAACCAATCTAGTAAGTATTTTCTAGATCAGTTCTAAGTATAACCGATGTAGAAAGTCTTGTTAAGAATTTCAAAAACTACAAAGAATATCAACAATCTAGATTAGTTATATCAAGAAACGGTCTAGAAAATACTTTCTAGATCGGTTTATACTGCAACCGATCTAAAATGTTTTATCACAAATTTCAAAAGTTGAAAAAAGTCCACATTCTATGCCAATTCTTAGTATAACTATGTAGAAAGTGTTTTCTAAATTAGTTCTATAGCGATTGATGTAGAATTTTCATCTCAATATTACAAAAATTGTCACCTCCCCACATACTATATCTATTTCCAACAACGGATATAAATTTATTATGTAAAAAACATTTTTTATTAGTGTATATCTCATTTTCTATAAATTGGCAAAGTTTGTTATAATAAATTCCTTGTTAATAATTTACATCTTTTAATTGTAACACTTTGCTGTGGAGTTAAAAACGCTGTTGCAACTAGGAAATTAAATTTGATTGTGTAATCAAATTAGGAATTCCAACAATTTTATTTTGGTTTTATTTTAAATATGGCCCACAATAAGAGTCTATCGCTCTCATCATTTTCACTATCCTTCCAACTGCTTCTGATAGAATTTGATCTAAGACCTTCAAATTGGAATGCTTCCAAACCTAACTATTGTGTTGTCCCATAAATAAAGATATTTTCTACTTTAAGATTTCCTTATGAAGAAATTGTTTAACGTAACTTGGCTTTACCACCCATTATTCTCTTAGAAACGTTGAATTAATGCAAAGAAATAGTGCAAATGTGACTTCACGTACTATACTTTTCCCTGCACATTCACTGGATAGATCCTACATCTAGTGAAGGAAGCAAAAGTTGCTGAATAACCTATATTTTGTATATTCGATATTCAAGAATTCAATGAACAAGTAAAGTCGACAGTGCTGAGTGCTCTATAGCTTTTCACCATCATGGAACTAATTAATATAATTAAAACCAAAGATTCAATCGTATCTGTTCACTTTCTCAATTGATAAATTCAATGCCAACAACTCTGAATAATAATAATAATAATAATAATAAGAGAAAAATAATGATGAGTTTTAGGGTGAGGGATTGAAAAAGTCTCACATTCATATGGAATTAAAAGTAACTGTAGAATATATTATTAAAATAAATGGATGGTTGAGATAGAAGGTAAGTGTATTCCATCTCAGTCTATTTATTTTAACAATATATCCAACGGTTACTTTTAATTCCATACGAGTGAAGAATTTTTTTAACCCCTCTTCTTAGAATTCACCAAAAATAATATTATCTTTAATTTCTTACCGAAAATAATGGTAGGGACATGTCTGGAGCGAGTCAATAGGTGAAGGATGCCGTCTAACAAGTTAATTTAATTGTGGCCTACCTCCAAACTTCAAAGAACTAAATTACATGGGCATACGTATCCGTCTTTCTCAGTTCTGAGTCTTCAACAGACAAATCGAGAAAATAGACCTTGGATGGGGTAGGGTGGCGGCGAACTGAATATATACGAGCAGAAGAACGATGTTAACGTTGGGTCTCGTGATTAATAATGATTTGAAGTATGCATGAATCTTGGCAAACATTTTCTTTTCTGGAAACGTAAGATAAAGATGTATGTATTGCACCCATAATGATGAAGTTTGAGTTTATCATTGGAAAATTGAAACCTAGAACTACCAAACTTTCATTTATACCTACACTTGTGATTATGGTCAAGCAAAAGCTCTGGTTTGTATGAACAGATTACCTATTTTGTTTGAGAAAAAAAAAATTCTTGTTTTATAAATGATTACAAAAATATAATATTATTTTTCACTTTATTTAATATTTTTAAATATTTATATAGAAAATAATAAAAGTTCTCTTTTATTTCTTTTACAAATCTTTAAAATAAGAAATAAAATAAAATTCATATTATGTTTTTCAATTTTAAGTAATAATTAAATTAAATTAAAAAACATTCCCTCAAACTAAACTAAATAAATTCTTAACTTCTACGATTCTAGGAAGAATACATATGATCATGTCTCTTTAATTAATGACTTCTTTTTATTGCCTTAGGTACATTTATAAGCGTGCACTCCGTTCAATTTGATGTCATTTGACTCAATGTAAGGTATTGTTTTAAATAAAAAGATAGGCAAAGTTATCTTTACAATGCATCTTCTTTTAAATTTCAATCTCATTGTTTGTCTAATGAAAAAAAAAATTAAGTACTATCTTCAATTAAATTCGCACTATATGATATTTTGATGAAAAAAACCAAAACGTGCCAACCTATCTTTATGTTAAGTTTCGTTTAGTTGGAGATTTTTTTTTTTTACTTTTATTTGTTCATTTTATTTTATTTTTAAATATTTTAAAAAAATAATGAAAACAATATAAATATTTTTATTATTCTTTGTACAAATCATTAAAAAAAAGTAACACTATAATTTGAAGTGGAAATCAACAATGAAAATAAAAAATACAATTTAAATACATTTTTAGTCCTTGTAATATATTTATGTTTTGGTTTTAGTCTTTTTAATTTTTTAAATAGTCCTTATTAATTATATTTAACTTTTTCATGTTAGTATTTGACTTTAACTACTCAAATGACAACCAAAGTTCACATCAACATGCCACGTGTCCACCAACTCATGACACGTCACTTTATACAATTTTTGTTTCATTTCTCTAATGTACTCAATTTTTTTATTTTAGTCCTTGACTCCAATATGACATATCACTTTACAAGGTTTTCATTTTAGTCCTTCTAATATGCCTAGTTTTTTTCAGTCCCCAACTTTGTATCTCCCTCTTCTCCTTCCCATTTCACTTTCCAACAGTCACGCAATATCCCCAAGCATCCTTCACTATGAACGACACACAATCAACACTATCTTATTGCCTTCATCAACACCCAAGCCTAATTTATCTTATTCTCTTTTTCTCCAACACCCAAGCGCAATTAAAATCATTGTAGATTTGTAACCCATACCAATCACCACCTTTTAAGTCACCATACCCTAACACCAAGACCCATGACGCTCAAAACCACCTTTGAGATCACCATCGTACAATTGCAACAAAGTCATTGTCCCTCATGTCCATAGCAAACACCACTATGCAACAACTAAGACCCTCTACCATAAACCATTAGTCGCATCCTCCACGAAACTCATATAATGGCCACCACATTTTCAGTCATAAACCACCATCCCGCAAATAAAAAACCAATTAAAATCCATTGATTCTTTGTGGTTTAGTTTCATGCTTTCAATTATTAACGTAATCCTAATGGACCCTAGGTCACTAAATCTAAAGTGGAACCTTGGCTATGGGTCAATTACGTGAACCACACCACGTGAACTCCTACATATTCACCTTTACTTGAAGAAATTCATGCACTGTTAAGTTATGCACAGGGGAGGGACATGATGGGATACATAGTTGGATGTGTATTGTTCACAGGAAAAGAAGATCGTAGTAGCTGTCATGGCTGCTAGTAAATCATGGTCGCTTGTAGTACCTAATTTCTCTTTTTTTTCATACATTTTAAATTTAAAATAAAATTGAAAAGGGAGAGAATATTATCATTTTCTTAATTTACCCGTCTTTTGACCTAGACATTTCTTAAGAAAGGTAAAAAAAACATGATACTAATTATTATTTTCTATCTTTTTTGTTTTTATATTTATTTTAAAAGAATAACCTAGTTATTATTAAGTGTTCACAACTATTAGTAATTAATTAAAAGTGTTATAATAAAATTAAGTATTCACATGCAATTTATTCCTCTAAGTTTCTCAAAATTAATTAAGTCTATCAATTTTAAAAATTAAACAAATTTCGTCCATCTCTAAATTTTATTTTACCTAAAATTTTGAAATTCCCATTCTTAAAATAAAGAGGGACTTAATAAGGGACAAAAATGAAAATAGTTCTTGATTACCTCACATATGTCTTATAATTCGAGTCATTTAAAGAAGTCCTCATCTATATCCATATTATAATTGAGGGTTCTCCGTTTACCCTCATCTCACTTTACTTTTTTCCCCAAAACTATCACATTATATTATTATATACTATTATACTATTTTAATAATAATAATAATAGTAGTAGTAGTAGTAATATAATAATAATATATTATTATTATTATATTATAAGATCATATAGACAAATATACTGTATATATATTATAATAATACGAGGATAATCTTACAATATAATAATAAATAATCTAATATATGAAATAAAAAATAATTAAAAATAATAGAAAATAGTATTTTATTATTTATATAAAGTATGATTTTAATTTTAATATATTGTCAGTATAAAAAACTTTAGAGGACAACCCTTGACACAACAATAAAGTTTCACCTTGTTGATCAGTTGGTCATGGATTCGAATCCGAAAATAGCTTCTTTGTGTATGTAAGCGAAAGGTTGCATACAATAACCCTTTCTCATACCTTCGCAAAACAAGGAGCTTCTAGGTAATTTTCTTTCTTTGTTTTTTGTTTTTGATAAAGGCATCAGTAATTTTCAATTACATAACAATATAAATTGAAAAATAATATAAAAAAGCCTTTATATTATTAGTATATTTCAATTAAATTCATAAAATATTTTTTATAAATATTTATTTATTGTCTACATAAATTATAATTGAGGGTTCGTCTCATAATCTATTTTCTCGTCCTTTTGAATACTTTTTTCTACCAAAACTTCTTGTCCACTTGAATGAATTATTTTCGCCAATGTCATCATTTTTATGCTTATTTCCACGGGTTCTTTTTGCTCATTCGAATAATTTCTCAGACCCATTTTTCCTATCCATTTGTATTGTTTTCTTGCCCTCTTTCCTGCTGCTCATTAATTCGCGCTAGTTTTTTTAATGATTTTTTCCTTCATTTTTTTGTCCATTTACATTTTTGTTTTTTTACTCATTCCCCAACTCATTTCTTTTTTCTCGCTCATTTGAATGATCTTTTTACTCCCCATTTATATGTTGTTTTCTTAACCATTTTAATTTTTTTTTTCGCCGTCAACTTTTTTTTTGTTTAACTTTGTTATTTATTTGGGTGATATTTTCTTTCTCAACTTGGTGAAATCATTTATATAATTTTTTTTATTTTTATAATGATTTTATATGCGAATGTGATCAGCCCTAGGGCAACGGTAAAGTATATATATATATATATATATATATATATATATATATATATATATATATATATATATATATATATATATATATATATATATATATATATATATATATATTAATGATTCTTAGTTTGTCTTGCAACACTTAGTAAGGTAATATGATTGTTAAACTATTTTACATATATAAGAAAGTGGAGGGGGCAGTTATAACTTGTAGCTGGAAAGAATTCAATTTCTGTATTGTAGCCTGCTGCCAAGTGATCGTAAAACAAAATTAAATTGGTTGATGCGCATGGACACACAATGCTATTAAATTTTGGTCCCTCTCTCTTGCGGGAACGCAGGGAGCCATATCTAAAACTTGACCTATTGAATCTAAAGTTGGAATTTAAAATATAGGTAGCCCATTTCATTTACGACTTATTAAACTAATGCTAGTTGCATGTTGACGTAAAGTTTATCCAGTTCACTGATACATTGAACTAGGCCAAAAAAACTTGATGTTTTGGAATCTTTTTGCCGTTATTACTGTTTTTATTAGTCGTCAAGTAGCTATGATTCCACAACTCTTCGTCATATATGGTGTTTGTTATAGAGGAGAAAAATCCACCGAAGTTGTTGGTACTCAGTACTCAAAAATATTGTTAATTTATTCACCAAAGAAGCATAAATTTCCTTAGCTCGGTAGGCATAGGACATCCACCAAATATTGTTATGAAAATTTGCAGGTTGATATATTCGTCTTAATGCTTGTTATTATATAATTGGTTCAAAGGATAACAACTACACACTTAAAAAATAAAAGAGAGAGAGAGAGAATTTTCCATATCTTGATCGTCTAAACGAAATACCAGTGATTTCAATTTACTTTTTTATTTTCTAGGCACAAAAAATGTCGTCTTTTATACCAATTCTTTTTTATCATTTTTAAAGTAGAAATAAAAATGTAAATATAATTGAATTTAACTGTATCAATCTACCCATCAATGCCCAGATAACTATAATATAAATACCAAAAACTAAAATTAATAGGCATGGAGCAACACAATAGAAAATGAAAATCAATAGCAATTTATTTTTAAATCATAATATTAATTTAGAAATATGTACATTCCAACGTTTTCAACGATGTTTTCTAGTTTCGAAAAAAGAAAAAGGCATATGATAAATGGTATTTGAAATCGTTTCCAAATCAAATTATGAAATGCGATTCAATCAAATTTAGAGGAAATGATGATATTCTTATTGGATAGGGCAAGATCATAAAATAAGTTCTTTGTCTTCTCACCGAACTAATGCCAGTTTTAATTACGCCCTTCACAGTTATTCTTAATGTTATAATACGAGTAAAGTTATATATTTAAATTGTCTTAATCAATTCATCTTAATATTTTATAAAAATATTAGATTAAAAATAAATATGTTTTAATCCCTACAAATAAAATAATTTAATATCTCTTTTTGTTGTAGAAATATATTTAATAACTTAAAAATATAAAAAAATCAATAGTTCTCTTTATTAGTTAAGAAGTTGTAAGAAAATTTAAAATTACTCTTTCAATTTGTCATTTGTTTAAAATTCAGTGATTAGTAATCATCATTCACTGAAGTATAATGTCTAAAAACATATTTTATATGAAAATTAATTTCAACAATTACTCTTTATTTCCCTACTTTTGATTTTTTTTTGTTTTTGTTTTTCTGACGTGTGAATTTCAACTCGCACTTCAAAATTTAGCAAAATTTAAATATGAAAAGTAAAAAGAATTTAATAACTACTTAAATTAACTTGTAGAATCTTTTAATTTGAAAAATGAGAAATATAGGTACAAAATAAGATTAAATAAAAGAGTTTTAATGTTTAATAAATTAAAATGTTATGGATATTATAATATATGTACCTTGAATGTTCAATAATAACATGTAAAACGAAAAAAATTAAGTTCTACAATAAAGTTCTTCAAAGACTTGAAAATAAGGTAGAAGAAACATTAAAATCATATAAGTGAATAAAGGGGGAAAAACATTATATATAAGGGTATCATATATAGAAAATTGTTAAGTAATGGTAACTTATAATGAAAAATATACTTTTGTAGAAAAAGTCTTTAAATAACAATATAACAACATAAAAATGAAGTATAAGTCATAAGTGTTACATTCAGATTCTTATCACTGGGCTCGTAGATTAACTAATGTGGAGTTGTTTTAGCTTAATTAGTAGTCTCGACTTTAAGTCTTGGTTATGTAACTGGGCTAAATATTCAAAAAGAGAGCTTTACATAGAATAATAACCCATCAACTTTATTCTGCAGAAAATCAAACAACATAAAATGCCTAAAGTAAAACATAT
The DNA here is from genome assembly GCA_004329165.1 of Spatholobus suberectus. Lineage (NCBI taxonomy): Eukaryota > Viridiplantae > Streptophyta > Magnoliopsida > Fabales > Fabaceae > Spatholobus > Spatholobus suberectus. Next base: position 26,341,074 of record CM014732.1, on the reverse strand, counting down.
AGACTCCCACTAAACTAAGGTATCTTGAGGAATAACACTCATATGAGCAGTGTGCTCATGAAAGGCCTTAGGTATTAGGCCCTTAGTCAATGGATCAGCTAACATAAAATTTGTGTTTGTATGTTATGTGGAAATCTGTTTATTTTGAACTCTTTCCTTGACAACTAGAAACTTAATGTCTATGAACTTTGACTTTGTTAAACTCCTATTATTATTGGAGTAAAGAACTGTCAAGTTATTGTCACAGTAAATTTTTAGTGGCATTTCAATGCCATCAACCACGCGCTAACTAGTGAAAAGTTTCGCAACCATATCCCGTGGTTGGACACCTCAAAACAAGCTATGAACTCCGCAGCCATGGTCGAAGAAGCTATAAGAGTTTGTTTAGCAGACTTCCAAGAGATAGCTCCTCCAACCAACATATAGATTTATTTAGACGTGGAGCATTTGCTATCTTGACATCTAGCAAAATCAAAGTAGAGTACTCAATGATCTCTAAACTGTTAGACTTCCAATAAGTGAGTATGTATCCTTTTGTTCTCTTTAAATAATGCATCACCATTACAAACTTGAGCGTACATTAGACTTCCTACTACTGATGCATAGGGAATCTTTTGCATCTCATTTCTTTCAAGGTCATTATTAGGGCATTGTTTGAGACTAAACTTGTCTCCCTTAGCTGTGGGAGTATCTCCTGGTTTATTATCTTTCATGTCAAATCTATCTAAAACTTTATCAATATAGTTCTCTTGTGACAACCTTAGGATACCTTCAAAAAGATCTCTTAGTATCTTAATACCCAACACAAAAAAGGCTTCCCCAAGATCTTTCATTTTGAAATTCTTCATAAGAAATCTTTTGGTTTCATGCAATAAGCCTATGTCGCTACTAGCAAACAATATATCATCGACATATAATACCAAGAAGATGTATTTACTCCTTATGATAAACACAGTCATCAACTACATTTGCCTCAAAACCATATGAAGTAATGACTTGATGGAACTTTTGATACCATTAACAAGAAGCCTGTTTAAGACCATAGATGGATTTCTTTAGTTTGCATACTATAGACTTTGAGTTACCTAACACAAAGTCTTTTGGTTGCATCATATAAATCGTTTCTCCAATGTCACCATTTAGAAATGCAATCTTGACATCCATCTAATGGAGCTCTAAATCCAAAAAAGCTACCAATGTCATTATTGTTCTAAGAGAATCCTTTGAAGATATTGGAGAGAAGATTTCTTTGTAGTCAATGCCTTCCTTCTGAGTGAAGCCTTTAGCAACTAGACGAGCCTTATATCTCTTAATATTACCCTTTGAATCCTTTTTGGTTTTAAATATCCATTTACAACCAATATGTTTCACACCGTTAGGTAACTCTACAAGATCTTAAACGTCGTTGTCTTGCATAGACTTCATCTCATCCTTCATGGCATCAATCCATTTTTGATAGTTAGAATAGTGCATAGCTTGACAGAAGTTGATTGGATCATCCTCTATTAAACCAACATCATCAAGTTCTTAGAGAAAGACAATATAATCATATAGAATTGCATTTCTCTTATCTCTAATGGATCTCTTTAATGGCACTTCTTGAGGTTGTTGATGTTGCTCTATAGGTATTTGAGGTAGAACCTCATTGTTTTCTTGTTCTAAAACAATGTTAAGAACAATAGTTTGAAATCAGAGTTGTATCTTGAACAGTAATAGGTACAAGGACTTTATCATTGTCAGTAATAGGTTCTTCCTCAAAGACAACATTAAGTGGGATCATAAAACTTATAACCCCGAGAGCGTTCAGTATAGCCAACAAAATCACAATTAATAGTTCTTGAATCCAGTTTTCTTTTATGTAGCCTATAAGGTCGTGCCTCAACAGGACAACCCCAAATGCTTAAGTTCTTAATGCTTGTTGTCTTGCCAATCCAAAGCTCATAAGCGGTTTTGTTAACTGCTTTACTTGGCAACCTATTAAGGATGTAAACTATAGTCTCTAAGGCTTTTCCCTAAAATGACTCTGGTAAAGAAGAACAATTGATCATACTTCTCATCATATCCTTAAGAGTTTGGTTTCTTCATTCTATTACACCATTCATGTTAGGTTTGCTAGGCATAGTGTATTGTGGAACAATTTCGCACTCTTTGAGAAAAAAATGCAAAAGGCTCTGAACGTTGTTCCCTTAATTCGTCATATCTACCATAGTATTCACCATTATAATCAAATTTGATAGCCTTAACTTTTTTTCCAAGTTGAAGTTCAACTTCAACCTTGAAAGATTTGAAAACATCTAAGGATTGGGACTTCTCGTGTATCAAATATAGGTAGCCGTACCTAGAGTAATCATATATGAACGTAATGAAATATTGGTGTTCATTCTAAGAAGCAGTAGGGAAAGGACCACAAATATCTATAGTATTAGTTTTAAAACTTCCTTAGCTCTCTTTCGGCATCTAATTTCCTTATGTTTGTTTGTTTTCCGTTGATGCATTCAACATATACTTCAAAATCTAATAAATCTAAGGATTCAAGAATTTCATCCAACACAAGTCTTTGGAATTCTTTGTTTAGAGATATAGCCTAAACGCTTGTGCCATAAGGTGGTTGAATTCTCATTTAATTTTCGCTTTGTACCTACGCAAACTTGTTTACTGTATTTCATTATGTGAACTGACAACATCAAGCATATATAGATTATTAATTAAAAAACTAGAACCAAGAACATTTGAATTTTGGTAGGGACAAAAATTATTATTTCCAAATGAACAAGAAAATCCAAATTTGTCCAAACTAGAAATAAAAACCAAATTCCGTCTAAAAGACTGTAAAACAAAAGTCTTAAATAAATCCAAATAAAATCTAGTGTTCAACTATAATCTAAAAGTTCCAATAGCCTTTACTACAACTTTGTTGTCATTACCCACAAAGATAAATCTTTCATCATCATTTGGCAGTAGACTCCACAGGCAACCCTGCATGGTCATACTTATGTGAGTAGTAGCTCCAAAATCCACCCACCAAGTATCTGTAGGTACAAAAGCCAAATTGACTTTAAATCAAACTAAAGTAAGAAATTTACCTTTTTTACACACCATGCAGTGTACTTAAAACACTCTTTCTTCATGTGTCTTGACTTTTTATAGAAAAAGCAAGTAAATTCCTCATTTTTATTTTATTTTGTTTCTTTTGCTGAGAAGACCCTTTTTACAAACACCCTTAGTTTTTCTTTCTCTTATTTTGAGAGGTCAGAGCTAAGCGAGTACTTTCAGTCTTATCTCTATGCAGCCTTTTTTCCTCTTACTCACAGTAAAATATAAGTTCATTGAGGGGCAATTTGTCCTTCTGAGTGTTATAACTCACTTTGAATTAGCCCAAAGTATGCAGAAAGTGAGATCAAAACTAAATGCACAAGCAATTCCTCACTAAGCTCTAACTTGATTGATTTGAGTTTTGATGTAAGATTAGACATCTCCATATTGTACTCTCTTATGTTACCTTTGCCTTTATACTTCATGGAGATAGGTTTAGCCAAAAGGTTACTCGTCTCCACCTTTTTCATTTTTGGCAAAGTATTGCTCAATTTCCTTAAGGAAAAACGCATCTAGAATGGAGCCCCTCATGATCATTAAACACATTTAATTAGAGTGTACCTACTTCTTAATTTTAACCTCTTCAAGGTTCTCTAGAGTAGGAGTGAGTTTTTCTGTCTAAAGTGTCAGATCCAAATCCATACAGCTGAGAATCATCTCTACTGCTTTCGTCCAGACCTTAAAATTTGTCTCATTCAGCATTGGGATACTATTTACTTAAGTAGAATCATTCGCAACACTAGCAATAGAGAATAAAAAGAGAACAAAAACTAATAATATGTTCATTAATAAACAAGCAAGTCATATAAAATATATAACAAGACATGTGCAAATAATTCACATAATAAACCCATCACAAGATACCCAACACAACATTAATTCCTAGTCTTTATTAATATGAATTAATAGTTTAACATAAAAATAAGCTTCACTAACCATGTTACAGTCATATTGAGAATTGAGATAATATAATTAAAGTTAATTTGACTTTCATAGCATACAGTAAGAAAATCATTTTCTTAATACAGTAATAATACATTGCATAAAGAGATACTTTTATTATTATTTTTTAATCAAAATTGATGTTTCATGTTAATAACACAAGCAAATCTTTAATGTACAGGTTATAGAGATGCAACTTTAATACAATTTCAATTGAAAGTTATTACTAAAATGGCTTATGATACTACTCTCAGTCTTATTCTAATGTATTTGTCATTTGATTCGGTTTCTTACTAGACATTTGATATCACACAACGAATGAACTTTATAGACTATTATAAAATAAAACTTACGAATTTGCAAACCAATAACTACTCTTGAATACTATTTATTTTTGCTAGTAAATAAATTGAATGAATTAAACCACATGGATATATTTCTCAGTTTAATGCAATTTTGTTCATGTTTGATGATAAATTGGTACTCTACCGATTTATATATAGGAAAATTGGTTTATTCTTATTCTAATATAATAGCTTTCTCTTTTTTTCTTTTCATCATGGAGTTTTCTTCAACTCATGTTAGTGTTTTGGATTTGTTCATGATTATAAGCAATTAATCCATATTCAAGAGTTATGATCATTGTTGAACCAATTTGTTTTCCAATATAATATAATTTGTGTTTTTCTTTTTTTTATTATTAATTTTGTTCTAATACTTTGAATGATGTGTTGGAAATTGGCCACTCAATATAATTTTGGTTAATTAATGGATTAGCAATTGTTTACAATTAATTATGGAACTATAAGACAAATTGGGTCAAGAGATTTAGAAGGATCAACCATTACTTCTTAGTTTTCAATTAGTTATTAATTTCACAAGCATGTTGTTCTTTATGCCTTTCTTGATTATTTCTGTGCACGATATGGGAGTAATGATTTATAGGAAATAGAACATTAGTATTGCATGAACATTAGGCATTAGTAGTTTAAGAATAGGTGATTGACAATTAGAAAAAACATGAGTTACAAAGGAATTTGGTAACATTAATATTCCAATAAGTGAAACCAAATGTACTAGACTTTTCATAATTGAATTGTTACTAGTGGTTTGTTTACCCTCTTGGAATTTGTCTTCCTTTTTCTTTTTCCTTTCTTTCTTTAGCTTTTTCTTGATTCATATTATAACCAATCACACTTTTATCATTTGTCTAAAGTAATCAAGATTGTTTTAGGCCTAACACTTGCCAACAATTACAATATTTTGGTGTTTTAAATACTCAACTCTATTATTTGTCAATGGATGTATTTTCCCAAATGCAAACATGATTTTAGCTCTATTGATGGGGATATTGTTCAAGAATATTAGAAAATCAAATTCTACTTATCTTATGTGTTTTTATTTTTGTTTTTTTTTTCATTATTCTTTTAGAGTTTATTTCTTTGTATGCTAATTCGGTCTCAAGTTCGTTTTAAGTGGTTTGATCATGAAATAGAAAGAGCCACGCATAGGTTGAGGAGCCAAGCTAAGGAGCAACACATGGTGAAGAAGAGAACTGTCCAAGATTAACTTATGCAAACTACTAATAGTATGGTGAGGACTAGCATATGTTGTACTGACTATGGAGGCAAATATTTTTGAACCAAACCCATCACTTACCACTATGAATCAAACCTTGCAATTAAAGGCTTGCCCGATAAAGACATGAATGCACATATTAATTTTTTAAAAATTCATTCACACTATTAAATATAATGAGATTTCTACTAATGTTATTCATTTGCATTTGTTTCCTTTTTTTAGTGAAAGAAGAGGTGAATAATTGATAGTCATCCTTACCTCATAGCTTCATTGTCATGTGGGACAAGCTTGTTCCCTAGTTGTTGGACAAATATTTTTTGCTGTCCAAGTTCAACAACCTTATGTTAAATATTGTTAATTTTTAGCAATGTGACCAAGAATCACTATATAAGGCTTGTGAATGCTTCAAGAAGCTACTTTGGAGATTTCTTCACCTTGATTTTGCTTTTTGCAACAAATATACATATTTTATTGTACTTTCTTTTCACAATAGGTCCATGAACGATGCTACCTATGGAGTTAAGGAGCTTAAAAATAGATCATAAAGAAACTTATCAATTGATTGATTGCAAAAGCCCATCAAAGTACTGAGGACGTAGTGAGAGAATGAGACTTGTAGAATAATTTAGGGTTTTAGTGAATAAACTAGTATATAGGCTTTTAGATTTTTAATTAAATGATTGAATTGAGCTTTTAACATTAAAATAAAATATTTTCCCCTCCCTTTTGGGCTCTATAGTGGATTGATGGCCATGGGCAAGTTCCCATGTGAACATGTTGAAATTTTTAGCATTAATTAGGCAATGTAGCTTTTTGGCCATGAAATATAAGAAAAAGGACTTAGTATTTTAGTGAAACTTCACTATTAATCAAGATTAGTGTGTTTAATTATCTTATTAGACCACATAAGAAAATAAAGAGTAAAATGGTAATTTCCCTAGTGTTCAGAGTGGTACTGAGTGTGTCTTTGCTCTAGAGTTATTTCTTGTAGAACGTACATCTAACATTGAACAAAATAATAATATTTTATTCTAGATTGTCTAAATCACTTCAAATTTTCCCAATGGGTTAATTATAATTAATTATCATTAATCATATTAATCTCTATGAGAATTTTAATTGTCTACTCACAAAAATTAGTAGAATATTTTGCTATTTGTTTCACAATTTTTTGGTTAAATTAATACCTAAAACTTACCTAGAAAACCATAAAAATTTTAATTAATTAAATTTATGATTTGATTAACATTTTCACTTATAAATGATATGATAAAGTTAATTAACAAAGTAGAAAAACTAGGTGTTGTAATCCTCCCTAACAAGAAATTTTTCATACTCGAAATTTCGCTTACCTAGGAAGAGATTTGAATACTATTCCTTCATCCTATCTTCTAACTCTCATGTAGCATCTCTAGTAGCGTCACTCTAAATATCTTTGACTAGCAAGATATCCTTTATTTTGAGTTGATTCACTCTTTTATTCTCAACCCTCACAGGTAAAGTTTCATATGTCAAGTTCTTTCTTAATTGTACCATATATTCAATGACATGGGTATGGTCAATAATGTATTTCTCAATTGAGAGGCATGAAAAACGTTGTGGATATTGAAAAGAAATGGTGGTAAAGTAATCTGGTAAGCAATTGGACCTACTTAATGAAAAATTTGGTAGGGTCTAATGAATTTAATAGAGTTTCCTAGATTTTATCGCCTTGCCTACTTAGTCATGGGTGTGACTCTCAAGAAGACTTGATCACTTTTCTCAAACTCAAGAAGTCTTCATCTCTTGTCAACATAGCACAAGAAGATTTGATCACTTTTCCTGAATCTTCTTAATCTTCGTTATCATTTATTGTGCCAACTTATGTCTCACTACAACGCTTTCTCCATCTTGATACCAACATAAAAATGTTCTACAACTTCTCCCATACAAAGCTTCATATAGTGTCATTCCTATACTTGAATGGAAACTATATGCCGTAAGCAAATTCCACCAAAGGTAGAATATCCCAACTCCCAACACAATCTAATACAAGCTGAAAGCAAGTCTTCTAACAACTGAATCGTTCTTTCATATTGTCCATCTATTCGTGGGTAATAAGCTAAGATCAAACATAGTCATGTACCAAAAGCTTGATGTAGACTCTACCAAAATCGTGAAGTGAATCTCAGATCTTTATCTGATATGATGCTATAAGGCACTTTGTCCCTAACAATCTCTTTGATGTACAATTGCGTCAACTTCTTTAAGAAAAACTTAATGTTAATAGGAAAGAAGTGATATGACTTTGTTAACCTATCAACAATAGCCCAAATCAAGTTGAATACTTTTATCATTATTGGTAATCCCATTATGAAATCCATGGTAATACTGTCTCACTTCTTCTTGGGCATGTCCATTATTCGCAGCATTCTAGCAAGCCTCTAATGTTCCATTTTTTCCTTCTAACAAGTTAAACATGATGTCACGTATTTTGCCACATCCTTCAAGTCAAGCCATTAAAACATCTTATTCAAATCTTGAAACATCTTTATGGTTCTAAGGTGAATTCTTAGCATGCTTATGTCCCTCATTGAGAATCAACCTCTTAATCTCTTGGTCTTGTAGTATACAAACTCCATCCTTGAATATCATCACTCTAGTCATTTCCCAAACTAAACTCAATAGCTTTTTGTATTCCAAATAACTTATTTTTCACTTACAGGAACTCATACCTAATTATTTGTCTCTTATTATTTCTAAGATTCCACTTGACACATAAATCATTCCATAATTGAAATGATCCTAAGCCATCTCTACAAGCAATTTCAAATTCTAAACTTCTCAGTCAGCTCCAACTCCTTCACCATCATCGTAGAAACATGCACCGTCTTCCTACTTAAAGTATTGACTACTACATTGGCCTTGCCAAGATGATATAACAATTGAAAATCATAATCCTTCAAAAACTCCATTCATCTTCTCTATCTTATATTTAGCTCTTTCTGATCAATCAGATACTTCAAACTCTTGTGATCATTGAACACATCGAACTTCACTCCATACAGATAATGTCCCTAAATTCTTAAGTTGAAAACCACTGTGACCAATTCTAAGTCATGGTTAGGATAGTTCTTCTTGTGAGTCTTCAACTACCGCAAAGCATAAGCCACAACCTTTCAATATTGTATAAGCATACATCCTAAGTCATGATGTGAGGCATCATCGTAAACATCAAATGGCTCATTAGGATAAGGTAGAACCAAAACTGGTGAAGTAATTAATTGTGTCTTCAACTCTTGGAAACTCTTTTCACAATCCTCGGTCCATGCAAATGCTTGGTCCTTCCAAGTGAGTTGAGTCAAAGGTGCCACTATCTACAAAAATCCTTTAATAACTTTTCGATGGTATCCTCCTAACCCAACAAAACTACAGGTCTCAGTTGTCATCTTCGATCTTTCCCATTATAGCACAATTTCAACCTTTGTAGGTTCTACAATAATTCCATCTGTTGAGATTGTGTGCCTAAGAAACTTCATTTCCTCAACCATAAATCACACTTAGTTAATTTCACATACAACTACTTCTCCTTTAAGATCTGTAGGACCATCTTAAGATTCTCCTCGTGCTCTTCTCAACTACATGAATAAACAAGAACGTCATCGATAAACACAACAACAAACTCATCTAACAAAGGACAAAATATACTTTTTATATAACCTATGAATATAGTTATCACAATGTGCCCATAGGACGTCACGACAATAGTGCAAACAAAACTTGATAAAAATCAATGGAGTCACCACCAATTACTATTTAAGAAAAATAATTTAAAAAACCTTTTATTTTGATAAATTGGTCATTGGAAAGATCTTAAGTTCAGGAGTCTACTTATGCATAAGGAAGGACGAAAACTATATCTCACTACACTCCTAATAACTTGTTAATATTGGTTGCCTTTGGTTAAATGTGTAAAATATTAACAAATTTTAAATATTTATTTCACCCCTTTTGTTTGCAAATATTATGAAAATGAAGATTTTTATTACTTTTTGAAATTAAGAAAATATCTATAAAACTTACTATTTGTTTTTATTACAAAAGAGAGAAGTTTTGAAAATTTAATTTTGACATTGACAAGGAAAATCCCAACTCCTATCTATCCTCTGGCATAATGAGGAACTCAAAATCACATAAGGTGTAAACAAGTCGAGCCAAGTACTTAAAGTTTAGGCTTGCCTCGTGAATAAAATTGGTTGCTCAAGTTTAGCTCATTATTTAAACAAGCCTAACTAAAAGGTTGAGTCTGGTTGTTTAAAAAAATAAGAGATTTGAGTTTGGCTTGTTTAGCTCATTTATAACTTAATAAAATTTTCTTAAATTAATTTTTAAATTTATTAATTTAGAGTTTAATAACATTTTAATACTATATGATAATCTATAAATAGAAATATGTGTACAACATGTGACATATGAAATTCAAACATTCTATACTATTACATTTTCATAATCTGGTAAATAAAAATTCTTAACTTCTTAATTACTACAAAAAGGAAACTTCAAAATTAATTTTAATGCTCTCAACAGAGTTCTACATATTTTCATAATGAATATATAAATAATAAAGGATATTAAATTCATCATCATCAATGTAAATAAACAAGTTATTCACAAACTATTAATGTCGAGCTTATAAAGCTTGGGCTTCACTCATATAAATAACCGAGATAAATTTCTAACTTGAGTTTATTTATTTAATTAAACTAAAGACCTTGAAGAAGCATCTAACAAGTTGTGCTTAGCTCATTCACACACACACTAACCACTTTTTATTTTATTTTTATATGAAAATAGCAATGATAATAATTACGACAATTCATTTGTAATAATAATAAAAAAAAAGGAATGATTTTTCCATCTACCCAACTTTTTCTTAGTTTTGCTTCTCCGTCCCCTTTTTCAACTATAATTTCTATTCTACTCTATGAGAATCTCTAACTTTAATGGAAAACACCACCAACCCTCTTCCTAAAAATTGGAATAAACCTAAAAATTTAAAATCAGTGTATGGAAAATTAAATGCCAAGTAGTGAAAATGAAATGATCTTAAGTATATCATATTGTATTCCTTAGCTAGAAGTGCAGCACCACCCTCAGTGCATGTTCTTTAATTACTTCCATTAACACCATTGCTTGCTATGCCTCCTCAATCCACATAGTTTAACAAGTTAATCACACAAAATATAGCAAGTAGTTGACAAAACAAGATAAAAGAGATAAGTAATCAGCATAGAAATCATAGCCAAAGAAAACAAAACACTTCATAGGAATATAGATTTGATGGAGCTTTTGCTGCTCCATTAGAAACTTCAACAAAGTCTAATGAAAAAAATGGAATGTTGCAAAGTGAAAAATCCCTATCCACCACTCTAAGAAAAAAAAAAGGAAAAAATAGTGGGGGAAATCTCTTAGTAAAATATTTAGCATCCTCACTGCTTTCTCTTTAAAAATCTCACACACAAATATCGTCGACGTCATCGTCATCATATATCAAATGAAAATAAAATTTAGAAGTTGGATTTCTACTATAACAAAAAAATAATTAAAAAAATTAAAAGAACTTTTGTGAATTAAGTGCTCATTAACCTTGGTGAATATGAAATTAAAAACCCTAAATCGAAGATCTCGATCGCTCTTCCTATCTCTCGTGCTAACAATAAGGGGGTCAACTTCAAAACAAGCATAGGAAAAAGAACAACCATGCAACATCTTGTACGACCCAATGTCAAAAGCTAACGAATTTGAACATGGAAACATGTATTATTTGAAGCACAGTCGTGAATGTTTGAACAGGCACAAAAATGCATATTTTTCAACGTAGCCAAGTTATATAGCTTCATAAAAAAAAACACATCAAAAGGTTAACAAAAGATACTTTTACACTTTAAAAAAACACCTCACTTATTCTCTCTCCCTAGATCCATTGCAACCTCCCCCAAGATCTGTAGAAAATATTACAAGCAAGGAGTTTAAGCCTTTTTGTCTCTTTTTTCTCTTTCTTTTCATGATGTAGTTTTCTTAGATTTATTTTAGTGTTTTAGACATGTTCATGATTATGAATAACTAAATTTATAGTCAAAGGCTTTTGTGGATCCTACATGTTGAGCCTATTTGTTTTGCAATTTTAATATAATTCTTGTTTTCCTTTCTTAGTAGCATTGCTCTATTAGTTTGAATGATGTGCTAAAACTTAGCCATACTCAATATAATCTTGGCTAACGATCATACTACAATTAATTAATTGAACTATAAGACAAATCCAATCAAAGGGTTTAGGATGATCAAGCACAGATTTGGTCTTTCAATCATTCATTAGTTCAAAATATTTGTTAGTTCCTTGTGATTTTCTTAGTTGTTGCTTTATGGGGACTAGTAGACCGAGAACAACCGATTAACAATTACAAAGAAGTACAAGTTATAAAAGAATTAAGCAACATTAGTAATTATACAGATGAAACCAAATTCCAAAGGTTTTCTATTATTGAATCATTGCTTGTGATTTGTTTGTCATAGAGTCCTCTTTTCTTCTTTCTTTACCCTTTCTTTCTTCCATTCTTTATTTTCCTTAATTCAAAATTTAACTAATCACATTCTTATTGCCTGTTTAAGTAATTAAGAATTTAATTAAACCCAATACCTATAACAATCCCTATCAAATGATATTTTTGGGTTTTTAAATACTCATTTTTGTTACTTGTCAATGAAAACAATTTTCCCAAACATAAATGTAACACATTGTATTAATTTAGTTATTAAGTTTAAGTAGATGAAACTACAGGTAAAATTTTCCCCACTTTTATAATAGAAATTTTCAAACTTGATAGAATTTGGAAATGATAAGTAAAAGATGAAAGATAAGACTATACACACACACACACACACATACACATACATATATATAACTGTACATAGTGATTTGGTATAACAATCATAAAATACAAAAAGACTAAAAGTACATCAGAAAGATCCTACCTCAAAGCAATACCAATCTATTATATTCCTCATACAAAAAGAAAAAAACTATAATATAGGTCTTCAGATCCTTGCTCGCTGAAGTATCCTCTGACTCGTACTCAGTATCATAGGGCAGTTAACGTCACCTTTAATAATCACAATCAATCATACATAGAAGAAAAATAATGAAGTGAGGTGTTTTGTTCTAAAATCACTTTTACATGTATAGGTAAGAAGTTTACCATAAAACAAAGATAAAACACAGCTGACAATAATAGGGAGCCTAAAGTTTATTCTATGTTATAATATCCTTAACTTAGTATGGATTCATACTCCCTGTTAGTGAGTAATAGTTCTCAACAAAACTTAGGAAGTGACTAAGAGTACATACAGGATATTCATTTATAAAGGTATACTCTCAAACCAATCTTGGAATGTTGAGCAGCTATCAGGTTATTGAGTTTAATCAGGCGAATATCCAGACTCGATGGCGCTACCCTGGCCATTAAGACCTTCACCACTTGATGCTTATCCCCCAAGACCTTCGCAAGTGGGTCCCTACCTTTCAATTCTTAGCGTACCAAACTGTAGCTTCCCTAGCAGTGTGTCATGCCACAGCATGTCACTCGCTTTTTACATTACCTCACTAATTTATCACTTCCTATCTTCTTAAACAGAGATTTCCTTGATCTCACTTAATTTTAACACCTAGTACCATCAAAATTTCTACCTTATATTACAGAAATTACACAATACCAAAATTTTAACATAATAACAACTTAGTAATCACATAAAATTTTAGTAGAATAATAACTTTGTATTTACTAAAATTTTAGCAAAATAATGACGTGGTAATTATAATTTAATTACTAAAATTTTGGCAAAATAACAACTAAATAAATACATTTAATTTTCTAAATTTGAGCAGAGTAATAGCTTAGTAAGTATAATTTAATAATTTAAATTTGAATAGAGTAATAACTTAGTAATTATAATTTAATAATTTAAATTTAAGTAGAGTAATAACTTAGCAATTATAATTTAATAATCTAAATTTGGGCAGAGTAACAACTTCGCAAAAATTAAAGTTTAACATCAAATAATATAACAATAATAATAATAATAATAATAATAATAATAAAACTTAAGCCTAAACAGGTTTAGAAAAAACCTTTCCTACCAACATGCAAATGACAATAATTTAGAACCAACCTCACTCCTCCCATTACCTCAAAGATGGTTGACGAAGAGGAGAAAAGTTGATAGTAGTGGTGGTTACAAGCTCTTAGGATGATAATTTTATTAGTTAATGAAAAATAGTAAAATTTAAGCAAACTAATAGTGTAAGAAAAAAATATTTTTAGAGAGAGAAGCTCTCCGATGTGTTTTGGCTAGGCTAGAGTGAGAGGAGGATGTGAGAAATCTGAAATTTTGGGGCATATTTATAGAGAATTGAAGGGGCTTAGGTGTCCCCAAAGATGACTTTATCTAATATGTCATAAATGCTATTTTTATTTTATTTTTAATTCATTTTATCTAATATGTCATAAATGCTATTTTTATTTTATTTTTAATTCATTTGTGGTGAATTAGCCCCCCTTAGGTTTGGGATGTGATATATGAGTTGTTCTCAAGCTCCTCAGTATAAACTTTATCTGCAATTAAATTAACCGGTACCAATAAAATTGCCTAGACTTAAAAAATTAGCTTTTAACATCAAAATATTGCATTTTAATGTGAAACTGTACAAATACATTATTTATCATCAAAAATAAATTTCTAATAATTAATTTTAATTTTTATTAATTTATTTTGAATTACAAGTATTTATTTTGTATTTTTAAGCTAGAAAGTTCATAAAAAATCCATTTTAATTCAATAAATATCAAATTTTTTATAAAAATTATAAAATTAAATATTTCACCTATAAATAAACTGAAATTACAATTTTCATAATTTTGGATGTCAAACCAATATTGACTAAGCTTATAGATATTTGAGGATATTTTGGTCATTTTACATAGAAATTCCAGATAATTCTCTGAAAATTTTCACAATTATATTTTAATATATATGACATGATTCCAAGCTCAAATTAACATTTTAATATCAATTGAATCTTTTTCTCATGTCATCCTTTAATGTTGAAAAATAGGGCAAAATCGTCATTTTTTAATTTCTCCGACTCCAGGTTGAAAAAATTATTAAAAATAACGATTAGATAGCTCTCAACATTCTGAGTTTAACCACAAAAAAATGGAATTTTGGGATTTCTTCCCAATTTTTCAGAATTAAATTGTTAAAAATTAGAAAAACAATTAAAAATTGAAATAGGACTATTTTTGTCATTTCATAAAAACTATCTTAATAAATTTCTGAAAATTTTCTAAAATTATTATTAATTATTCTAAGTATATTGATGACTTAAAAATAATTTTTAAATACTTCTAACTTTTTTTATTTATTAATTATGTTATCTAACGAAATGATCATTTTACCAATTTATAGGCTTCGTTTCCCAAAAAAAAATCTAAACTAAGTATTACTTACTAATACAAACATAATCATAGGGATAAAATTTTTGAGATTCCCATCCTGTTCTCCAAAAATAAATACAGAATAATTAAGAAAACAGTTTAATAAGAAAAAATAAGGGTTTTACAACCAACATTTGACATTTAAAACTTTCACGCTATTTTTTTATTTGAGACTACAGGTATTCGTCACAAGAGACAATCTTACTTGAGTGGCACAGAATCACTATGGGCGGCAAAACTCTCCCTTTAAGTATTTAACATAGCTACATTCTCAAGACCTAAATTTGATACTATTAGTTAAGCTAAAACAACTCCATGCTAGTTGATCCACACGCTCAGTAGTAAACTTTCACCCTATTAATCATTAACTTCATTGTTTTAAATTTTTTGTTCTAAAAAGGCTCTCACCTTGTTAATCGTGAAATTTAGCCAATTATTAATTCCATATTTTTGATATGTATAAATTTGGTGTTGATAAATTTAAAAATTCTCACTATGTATTAATTAAACGGTCAAATTACATAATTGATTTCCAAAATGTACTCAGTATTTCAAGTAAGGTCAGGAATAGGAAACAGGTTCGGTTTTGACATGATATTTGGATTGGCAATACTATCCCAGAACACTCCTACCCTTACTTTGTATCAAGTATTTCTTAATCGGAATTCCTGTGTGGCAGAGATGGGAGAATGGTTCGATAATAACTGGGATTGAATTTAGAGGTGGAGGAAGGATCTTTTGTGTGGGAAGAAGAATTGCTAGTAGATTTAGTAAATGCCTTGGATTTCTTTTTTTGTGTGTAAAGGTTTGCCAAATCAATGGATGTGGAAAGAGGATCCTACAGGTCTCTTTACAATAAATCAACTTATAACTACCTCCAGGCTCTAGTGACGTTAGGGAGTTTACATTCTTCTCATTCTATTGTCTTTAAAATTTTTTGGAAGAGTTTTGTTCCTTTCAAAGTGCTTGCTTTATCTTGGTGGGTCATTCTAGATAGGTTGCCAATTAGAGTCAATTGTGTAAAAAAAAAAAAAGAAGAAGAAGAAGAAGCATATTGTCTTAGGTGCAGGGCATATCCTACAGTGTTGTGCTTCTCCTTTAAGGAAGATAGTCATCACTTATTTCTATGTTGCTTGGTGACAAATCAAATTTGGTATGTTGTCTACGCTGAGCTTGATTCTATTGGGGTCTTACTTAATAACATATCTAATCACTATATCTCGTTTAGCTCACTCTTTGAGAAGGAAAAGCTACATTATGTATGTCATCTCATTTGGCACGCCATGATCTCGTCTACTTGAATGATGCGTAACAAAATTATATTCCAAGATATTCCATATGACTTGACTTGATAAAGGTTAGATCTTGGTTTAAGGCCAAAAAAGGGTAGCACTCAATGTTCCTTTTTTGATTAGTGTACAAATCTTATATCTTGTATCTCTCTAACCCTTTGATATTGGTTTGAGAGATTCTTATATTCGAATTAGATTATTCCTTGTATTCTATTTATTAATAAAGTTTTTGCTTATAAAAAAACTGAGTCTTGTCACTTATATTTAAGAGTGTTTAGGGGTCGGTTTGAGTCAAATTTGACAAAACTCATTATCCAAACCGATCAAAATGATATAGGTTAAGTTGGGTCAATTTTGTATAATTTTGTTGTTAAACCAAACCAAACCAACTCACTTAATAACGAGTTGGTTTAAGTCAAGTGAATCAGGTTTACAAGCTTAAAATTATTTTAAATTTTCTAAAAAATTATAATTTTTCCTACTAATTAAAACACATTAAAGAACTACTAATATTTTAGCATGTGCAATGCATAGGATAAATTTTTAGTTTATATAACTAAATTTATAATAAATAAATGCTTTTAAATATATAAATTATATCATAATTAAAATTTGTAATAAATAAATGTTTTTGATTATATAAATTATATGTTAGATTTATGACAAATAATTTATATTGTGTTACAAAGTTATTCTTAGTAATTTAAACACGTTAAAGAACTATTATATTTGGTAATAACTTTATTTTTTATGTTCTATAAAAATATAAAGATACAATATTCAAATTCATGAATATATACAAAAAAGATTATATTACATGGTAAAAAAAATTACGTGATTCCAAACCTGAACGATAATATTTCTTGATAAAAAAATCACATGGTTGTATTTTTTAATTTAAAGATAAAATTACGTGATAATATCTCATGGGTATTTTGTAATTTTATATTTTTTTAATTTAAAGATAATATATAATCTAAGTGATAAAAAAATATATAATAAATTTTAAGAAATGTCAAGTCAATGGGTTGGGTTCACAGGTTCAAAATTAAAAACACATTACCCAATCCATAGATGAATGGGTTTGAACACCCAAAAAAGAATGAACTGAAGTTATTAGGTCGATTTGGATTGGTTCGAATTCACAGATTACCCGCGAACACCCATACTTAAATTTATTCATATACAACAATTTAAAAAGTCTACCTCTTTATTTTATATCTACAACAAAGTGAAACCTTTATTCTTGGCATTAATTATACTTTATTCTTTCTTTATGACAAGTGGTTTCATCTTTGTGTGGCACCGGTGATATTTTTAATTTATATTTTTAAACTTCACCTAAATTTAGAGATTTTTGTGCAATGCAAAAGAAAACTTTGCTAGTATACTTCTATTCTATTTAGTCTGTGCAATTTACAAAAAGAACATTAGAGAATAATAATTAAAAATGTGAACAATATAAATTAAAAGTACACATGAGAATAATAATTTAATTGATAGAAGATCATTTTTTACAATAAATATAAAAATAAAAAAAAACACATACGTTTAACACTTTTCATTTTGAAAAAAAAAAAAAACAAAATTGGTTCACTGATAAAAGATTATTTTTTAGGTGATTTACAAATATCCTACCATGTCTAATGTTATGAAATTTGAAAGTTGATTTAAAAAGTTTTAAAAATGTTAAAAGCTCCTTAATTAAGAGAAAATCATTAATTTGATACAAAAACTTGAAAAATGTGTCTCTAAATACACAAGATACGTAATTATATTTAAAAAAATGTATAAAGTTCATCTTACTAAACTCGGAAAGACTCGAAATTATTATACAAAGATAAATTTAATTCTCAATAAATTAAATATGATTTTGTATAAAATTCCATTTATTTCCGCTTATTGAAATCTAATCATTTACATCTTTAGTTTTATGTTTTTTGTTTTAAGAAATCTAATGCGTCATAAATTAATGGTGGTTTCTATTAGTCCAGTCATAATCATACAATTTCTTTATACCATTTAAAACCAAGATAAATTTTGTTTGTACTTGGATTGAGTATAGGTTGGAGTACATGATCATGTATTCTCCTTAAAAAATGTCTTGAAAAAAAAAAGCATTGAATAATTTCTTCAAATGAACTTTTGAGTAGAAAATATCTTTAGGAGACATCACAATAGTTAGGCTTGGAAGCATTACAATTTGAAAGTCTTAGAACAAATTCTACTTGGAGTACGAAGGATAGTGGAATTGATGATAGCAATTAGCAAGTGGCTTCCTTTCTATCAATGAATTTGAATCTTCTAAAGTAAAAAAGTATATAAAATGAGAAAATAAGATATATTTTTTAATTAAAAATAGTTAAAAGTTTACAAGATATTTTAATAACCTAAATATGAATATGTTATTACCTTTTCATTTTCTATGTCTTCTCACTTCAATGAGTAAATTCAATGAATATAATAATAAGTCAATTCCTCTCATCAATTTTCCTATCCTTCCTAAAATAGAATATGAAAACCTTCGAATTGGAATGTCTCCAAGCTTTAAAATTACAGGCACAAGTTCACATGTTGATTTAATAATGGTCGAATTGGAATTGAACTGGTATTAATTAAATATATATTGTAATAAACTCATATAAAATTATAAAAAATTTAAGTTAGGTAAAATTTTAAATTAACATAAAAAAAAACCATACTATATGTCTTACAAAATAAAAACTTTTATAATAAATAGTTAAATAATATCAACTTATTCATGAATCTCATACATAAGCCTTTATTTAAAAATATTTTAGAATAATTTTTTAAAATTAAAAATTAAAAAGTAATTAAAAAACATATCAAAACCGATTTTTTTAGTACCATCAAGTGTGATGATCAACTGCTTCACTTGGAATTGTTAGTATTTGTTCTTAATTACATGATTTTGGTTGGTTCTTGACCAATTTTTTACCCCACCACTTTCTTAAGTTATTCGGACTAATAACATAACCAATTCCTATTCCAATTGGTTAAACTAATCGGTCTAGTCTAATTTTAAAACTATGCTTAAAGATATTTCCTATTTAATATAGTTCCTTTGTGAAGAAACTTTTCAATGTAACTTGGCTTTACCACCCATTATTCTGTTAGAAAAGTTGAACTAATGCAAAGATATAGTTATCCTTTCCCTGCAGATTCACTGCATTCATCCTAAATCAAGTGAAGGAAGCAAAAGTTTCCTAATATATAACCTATATTTTGTGTATTTGACATTCAAGAGTTCATTGAACAAGTAAAGACAGTGCTCTAGCTTTTCACCATCGTGAAATTTATTAATATAATAATTAAAACCAGAGACTCAATCATATTCTTTCACTTTTGTCAATTGTTAAACCCAAAGCAAACAAAATTATATTTGGGAAATCGATCGATTCTAGGGGAAGGGAAGATACTCTTTAATTTGTTACGAAATTAATGGTAGGGACATGTCTTAAGCCGGTCAATGAGCAAAACAACAAAGAATGAATGTGGTCTGACTTGTTAATTTAATTGTGGCATACCTCCAAAACACTAAATAATTCATGTATATGTATTGGTCATTTTCTATGACCAAAGAAGCTTTAATTTGTGTGTTTATCTTTTGCACTAGAGCAATCTAGTACTCCTTATCTTTATTAATAATATTTTTCAACTGCTGATCGAAAAAAAAAACGTATCGGTCATTTTCTCAGTTTTGTTTTTAAACAGCCATGTCATGAAAATAGATCTTGAATAGGACCTGGGGAAGAGGGGGAGCGGGCGGCAAACTGAATAATTTGAAGTATGCATGAATCTTGACAGGCTTGCATTTTCTTTTCTGGAAACATAAGAAAATGCATCCATTAAACCATGACGATGAAGTTGGAGTATATTAGAAAATTGAAACCTAGAGCAATTGAACTTTCTTATCTACACTTGGGACTTTGGTCTGGCAAAAGACTTGGTTTGAAACTTTGAATAGAAGGACTATATTGGGATATGTTTAATTTATATTTTCATTTTAATTTCTTATGTTTTATAAATAGTGTTCAATCTGTTTTTTTTTTTTTTCTGTTTTAAATATTTGCATAAGAAACAAAGAAAACAATAAAATTAAGTTTTTCTATAAAATTTTTTGAAAAAGTTAAAAACAACTTAACACATTTTAATTGTTTAAAAAAATTAAATAAAAATATTAGCCAATTAAACTCAACAGACACGTAACCTTTAAGTGTCCAAAGGGGAACGATGTGATCATTTCTTTTTATATTGTGAGTTTACATCGTGTCATGTAACATGGTCTTCTTTAAAAAAAAAAAAAAAAGATAGAAAAAAAAGAACTATTTACCATGCATTTTCATTTAAACTTCAATCTCATTTATTCTTTGTTTAATGAAAGGAAAAAGAGATTCAATTTTAACTAATACGAGTTATGTAATCATGTATGATATTTTGATGCAACAAAAATCCAACCTATCCTTCCATAACCTAATATTTTTAGTTTTTGTTAATGGTTTCGCCGAATAAATACTTATAGCTAGGTTCATAAATAAGTATGCCCAAAATTTTGATGATTTTCCTATGGCCTAAGGAATTATTTGATTATACAGCAGTCCACCAAAAAAAAATGATTATGCAGCCCTTACCGTTTGAACCCATTTAAGCAGGTTTTATATGCATATGAAATTAACGGAGGGGCAGTAGATATATCTTATATATAACAGTACATATAAATAATATTCAATTTGTGTATGTGGCCTGCAAGTGAGCATAAAACAAAATGAAGGTTTTGCAGTCAATTAAACGCATGCATTGAGACGCATGGCCACACATTGATATTAAATTTTGGTCTCTAACTTGTGGCAATGCGAGGAGAAATATCTAAAACGTGAGTAGTTGTATCTAAAGTTGGAATTGAAAACACAGGGAGCCAATTGTATATGATTCATTAAACTAATGCCAGTTGTAGACGTAAAGTTTATCCAGGTGACTGGTACATTGAACAAGGCGAAAAATCTTGATGATGTTTTGAAATCCTTTTGCCACTTAACAGAAGTTTTTATTAATTGTCAAGTAGATATGATTCCACAACTCATCGTCATATATGATGTTGTAGAGGACAAAAATCCACTGAAGTTACTGGTACTTGCCTACTTGGAACTAAAAATATTAATTGTTAATTTATTCACCAGAAAAGCATAATTTTCACTAGCTTAATTAGTTGACACAGACATGACCCTTTATTTGTCCATTTAAAATTTTAATCTATACTCATAAGAAGATATTAAAATTATTAAAAATATTATTTTAAATTGATTTTATTAAAAGTCATTGAAATCTCAAGCTTACGACATTTTCATTGAAACATGGCTTTTCAACAGATTTGGGCAGAAGAAGAAATTTGTTATGTTAGAAGATAAATTTTCCATTTGTTGAGAAACAATTCAAATTTTCAATTACAAATCTTTAAGATATGATTTAGATTTAGAGATAATATTTTTATTTTAGGGATTTGTTTCCTTTTTTAATTTTAGGATGCAAGTTGTATAAATAGAAGTTTTTAAGATGAAAAGAATCACCCCGGCTTGTAGAAGGGGTCACCCCGACCTAGAAAGGGGGGTCATAGAGGGTTTCACAAGTTTGTCCAAAAAACTTATATTGGGATGTAATCTTTTGAGTGAATGAATAAATAGATATATTTTCATGGACGTAGGTAAGAGGTGTCGAACCACGTTAAATAAATTTGTGTTGTTTGTTTCTATTTTATGGTGTTGTTATTTGTGTGTTTCCCCAACAATGGTATAAGAGTTGATGGTTGTGCGACCTAATGACTTGTGAGATGAGTATTGAAGCTTGATGAAGCTGATGGTAGATCCATATGGGATCCTTATGTCGAAAGTCTTCTTGGCGATGAGAAGTCAAGCGGCGTATCCTAATAGCTAACAACAATGCAAATTTTTATGTCGAAAGTCTTATTGGCAATGGGGAAGTCAAGCGACGTGTTCTGGTAATTAGCAGCGGTGCAAGTACAAGAATGTCACCATTCAATACTTGCAAAGTGAAGGCGGGAAACACACCAAAATTTGCAAAGAGGAAGCATGGTTGATGATTGCAATGAGCATCTATGATGACAAGAATTAAAAGAGGAAGTTAGAAAATTTTAATTGAGGGAGGAATTGTTGAGAAACAATTCAAGTTTTCGATTTCAAATCTTTAAGATATGATTTAGATTTAGAGATATTACTTTTATTTTAGGGATTTGTTTTCTCTTTTAATTTTAGGATGCAAGTTGTATAAATAAGGATTCTTTATATGAGAAGAACCACCTCAGCCTATAGAGGAGGTTACCCCAGCCTAAAGAGGGGGGTCATGGAGGGTTTCACAAGTTTATCAAGAAAACTTGTGTTGGGATGTAATCTTTTTAGTGAATGAATAAATGGAGATGTTCTCGTGGACGTAGGCAAGAGGTACCGAATCACATTAAATAAACTTGTGTCGTTTGTTTCTATTTTATGATGTTGTTGTTTGTGTGTTTCCCCAACAATGGTATCAGAGTTGATGGTTGTGCGGCCTGGTGACATGTAAGATGAGTATTAAAGCTTGATGAAGCTGTTGGTGGATCCATGTGGGATCCTTGTGTCAAAAGTCTTCTTGGTGATGGGAAGTCAAGCGGCTTATCCTGATGGCTAACAGCAGTACAAATTTTTATGTCAAAAGTCTTCTTGGCAATGGACAAGTCAAGCGGCGTGTGCTAGTAGTTAACAGCAGTGCAAGTACAAGAAGTATCACCATCTAATACTTGCAGAATGGAGGCGGGAAACACACCAAAATTTGCGAAGAGGAAGCATGGTTGATGATTGCGATAAGCATCCATGATGACAAGAATTAAAAGAAGAAGTTGGGAAATTTAATTGAGGGAGGAATTATTGAGAAACAATTCAAATTTTTGATTTCAAATCTTTAAGATATGATTTAGATTTAGAGATATTGTTTTTATTTTAGGGATTTATTTCCTCTTTTAATTTTAGGATGCAAATTGTATAAATGAAGGTTCTTGAGATGAGAAGAACCACCTCAGCTTGTAAAGGGGGTCACCTCGACCTAGAGAGGGGGATCATAGAGGGTTCACAAGTTTGTTAGGATGTAATCTTTTGAGTGAATGAATAAATAAAGACGTTTTCGTGGACGTAGACAAGAAGTATCGAACCACGTTAAATAAATCTGTGCCGTTTGTTTCTATTTTATGGTGTCGTTGTTTGTGTGTTTTCCCAACACCATTTATGTAATAAATTTATATTTTTTATATAATTAAGAAAAAAATCAATAATATGTTTGTGTGTGTGTTTGTGTATATAAAGTGATGTGTTAAAAAAAAAATATTTTTTAAAAATATTTTTGTATTTTTTTTATTTTTTGAACAGGTTTTGATAGGTAAGCTCTAAATGAGATAAATTATGTTTTCCAACCCACTTATGTTGACGGTCCGCTTAGCTAAAGGCGGATTGAAAGGGAAACAGAATGAATTTTACAACCCCTAATGTAAAACTACTTTTATTAATTAATGAACTTTTTCCATGCATAAAACTCAAAGTTAAAAGTTTGTTTAAATTAAATAAATATGTACTGCTTAAATAAATTATTGTGACTAATGTTATACTTTCTTAATAATCGTCCTAATATTTTATAAAATAATATTCAATTAAGAAAACAGATATATTTAATCTCTTAAAAATATAAAAAAGTTTAATTTTTTATTTATTAATTAAGAAGAAATTGTATGAGAATTTAAAATTATTCTAGCAATATACCATTTTTTTAAAATAAAATAATTAATAATCATTTTTCATTGAAGTATGGTGTCAAAATTTTGTTTCTTTTGGTAAATATGTCAAAATTAATTTTAATAAGTGCTCATTATCTCCTTTTTCGAGACTTTTTGTATTTTTTTGGGCATGCAATTTGGCTGTCAGTTAATAATTCATCAAAAATATAAATTTTAAAAATAAAAAGGATTTAATATATGAATAGATTAACTTCTTTATATTTTTTTCTTTTGAAATTTTCTAAAAAATTAAAAATTATATAAAAATAAGCTTCACTACCATTCTTCACTCAGACCAACGTAATGTTGGTAGCAAGAATGTATTCGCTATCAGAGTTCTGTTTCTTATAAAACTTTAGATACGCGCACACAATGAACCAACTTTATAGATATTAAAAAATTGAAGTAATTAATAAATTTTCAAACCAATAACTAATCTTAAAAGAAAAATGAATGTAAATAAATCGAATAAATTAAACCGCGGATACAATTATATGATTTTTCTCCGTGTAATAGACTCTAATTATGTTCATGTTTGACATTTAAAACTTTCACCCCGATAATCATGAACTTCTATTTTTTTTGCTGGTCTAAGAAAATGGAGGGGAACCACGCGTATGTATGAGACGAATGAATGTGTCGGAAAAATGTTCGGAGGGATGCAATTGACACAGAGTAGCTCCCATTGAATAGGTCATTTGGCGTTGCTTGTAAGAAAATAGCGAAGACGTAAAATTTCAGGGTTTTACAATGTTTCCTCTATTTTGCCCACGTCATGACAATGATTCATGTTGTTGACATCACTGTCACACTAGCAAAAACTCAAGACCCAAGCACTTTGTTACAAGTAATACGATAAGCATTAATTCATGCCCGTACCAAGCAAAATGATCCTTCTAGCCCTTTCCTCTCCAAAAATCCATAAAGTTAAATGGGTCCAATGCACATATTCTTAGATTTTAAAGAAAGAAAAAAGGTGGGCAAGGAAAGTCATCCAAAATTAATGACCCTGCACATTGAATCATCAGGAATTAGTAATTTTTTTATACAACGTACATTTTAGTTGGTTGAACCGAGACATTGCTTGATCTTGGACAGTGACCCCTTTGGCATATACAATGACTAGGACTTGACCCCCCAATCCTTGTCCCTTTCTACACCAATAAAACCCCCCCTTCATCTCTATCCCCCACCTTCATTCCCCTCCTTTCCATTATTCCCCAATTCTCTCTCTCTCTCTATTCCATGGCCTCAATCACTCACCTCACTAGCTAGAAGTCACTTATGATCTTTACTCTCTATGCCTCTCAATGTGGTTTTTTCAAAAAGGATTAGGTGAAGATGATGATGGTGCATCCTCGTGATAAAGTAGGCGGAGAAAAGCGCAAGGATTTGGTGGCAGAAAACGTGGCAGCTTCTTCGAAAGCCAGAAATTGTGTATGCATGGTAAGTTACTCGGTGTTGGTTTTGGCTTTTCTCACTTTGTCCATTTTGTTGCTGCCGTTGGTGTTGCCTCCTCTGCCGCCACCGCCTTTGCTGCTTCTCTTTGTTCCCGTTTTCATCTTGTTGGTTCTCTTTCTCTTAGCCTTTTCACCTTCCACACTGCCCAACATGGCTGTGCTTGCATCGTGATGTTGTAGCTTTTCAAATCTATATATGCATTGTAAGTTCAACAAGAATAATTTATAAGCACTAGTGGAATATATCTGAGTTATTATGAATTATAATTGTATCTATTTTGTTCCTCTCTTGTTTGTTTGGCATATGTCTATGATCTGATGGCCCCTAGAATATGTTGATTTTTGAACCAGAGTAATGATTAACTAAATGGAAAGGATGCAATTGGAGTCCTTGAAATGGTTTCATGATCTGGATTGTGTATGTACAAAAATACATAACACGCTGCAATTTAATGAAAGTCACGTGAAACCATAGATGAAGATGAAAACTGTTAGCTGGAATCTTATATATTTTCCAGAATTTTATCTAGAAGGAAAAAGTAATGTAGGATATTATTAATGTTGTTTTGGGGGGGATGTATTTGACTATTTTTCTTTTGATTAAGTCTTCTGAAATTGGTTGAGATCAAGTAAAGCAATCCGCGAAAGAGATTGTGGAATTTGCTGGCCTTTAGTCAATACCAACCATAATTAAGCCCAAATAGCAATCCTTTTCCCCACGTCATCAAGGGCTTTGAATTAATTATTTCTAGAGAGGAGAGAGAGAGAGTCATTAAAGATGGCATGTATTTCAAAAATTACCGTTGAAAATGGAAGATAACATTTATTTTGGAGGGGATTAGTCAGATCCACAAGGGATCACAAAAATCCATTTTCGGAGGGGATTAGTCGGATCCGATTTATCTTATGTGTTGACTTGGTGCTGAAGACTAGTACGAGCTAGAATTAACCCAATGGTGAAAGAAACTGAATTTTGAAAGTTAACGGACCTTTACATTTACAGTTGACTTTTATGGAGTTTCTTTATTCGTTTTGATGTACTTTCCTTTTCCCACTCTTGGCAATACTGGCATTGATTCATTCCTGTAAGGGGCAATAGTATTAGTAACATAATGTATTAAATACTTTTGTGCCTAGCAAATATATGAATATTTGCTGCAAATTTTTTTTTTATAATCTCTGTAATATCAACATCTTTTTTTGATCTTTACCGTCAGGTTTCGATACAAAAATGCTTATGGGATTTTATTTAATGTTGTCAACATTTTTGTAATGTAAAATTAGAACCTGACAGAGTTATGTAGACTTATTTGTAACAAAAGGACAGAAAATGAAAGGTTTAATTTAAATATTACAAAGGATATAAACAAAAAAAAAAATTAGTGAAAAGTTGTATATTTATTGAGACAAAAAATGTATTTAAACCTAAAATAATCCTAAGAATCCTTACAGCCCTTTGATTCAATGGATGAAATTTGTTCATCCATCATTTCATCTCATACTACTCTTAATTGAAAAATATAGAAAATTTTAACACCAACTTTTATTTTAAACAATTATTATTTCAAAAACACAAGGGTATAATAAATACTTTCTTTATCAATAAAAAATTGTTGTTTTTAAATTCTTAAAATCAACTCAACTGGGCTCTGTGCCATTAATTTGAATTCACGGGGTGTGGGCTCTGTGCACGGTTTTCTGCAGAAGTATCATCCCAGAAGTGACAAATTAAAGAATCCATTGCAGGGTGCTATTTAGGAAGAATGTAAAGGAAAACAACGATTGCAGGTTCAGCGCAGTTCTCGCCAACTTGTCCTATATATCAAGTTAATTGAATTTGGCTAAAGAGGATGAATACATACATATATATATATATATAATATACGTGTAATTTAGAACAGGGTGCATTGCATGCATTTGTATAGTACCATGATGATTCGTGAAAGATTCATTGATACACTTCCATTAATCCATTTCACAAAAAACAGACCATTAATCTAGTGAACATGAGATACATAAACCAGCCTTCAGCGCTAGCTATACAAACTTAGAAATTCTACACCAATGTGTATCATTACATTGGAATGACATATCATATGATTGATAGTGTGGGTGCCCCATTGGATGTCTCGGTAAAACACAAACACAAGCACGCGCCCACAACACCCCTAATCACTAAACTTTTCCCCCAAACCATGCAACATGAGGGACTCCAACCGACATATTCAAGGGTGCCATCCCTACGCCACGTCAGCCACTTTGCCTTGAGTCAATAATTATAAAGTAGGAAACAAAGAGACACAAAGGATACCCCTATCCCACCTTTTCATTCAATAAAACCAACTTGACACTCCCCTTCTTTTCATTTACACCCTTCCGTTGGCGGATTCAGTATTTGCTCAAACATCCTATGATGACTTTTGGACGCCAATGATTCAAAGGAATAAATTGGTTTTTTAATCAATATATTATTTATAAAAGGACTTGCATCCTCTCCGATTATAATTAATAAATTTTTGGTGGTCCTTCTCTTTCCTATATATAGTAGTCCTATATTATGTACAAAAAGAGGATCCAAATCCTATCTGTAATACTATATGACATTCTCAAAATTAACTACTATAATTTAGAATTTAAAGGATGATAAAGACTCTGATAAAAATTATGTTAAATGAGAGAGGATGAGATTCATTATACAAATTAAGATTATAATATGTAATTGACTTTTTTTATTATTTGTAAAGAAACATAATATTGGTGTTTTTGTTTCGAAGGATTGTTTGTATATTAACATAGAAGAATGCTAATAATACACTCTTTCTAACACATTCTCTATTATTAGTTATAATTTATTGAAAAATGCAAAATTATAAGTGTGAATCATTAAATAAGAAGTAAGACTTATAAAATTTTATAATTTTTAGTAAATTTTAACCAATATTAAAAAATATATTAAAGAATTTCTTTGCTACGTTGGTTTGGGTAAAAGGAATTCAAATCACCTTAAGCATGTGGTTTTGATTTGACTCTAAAATTTATGTATATGAAAAAAAAAAATACTATAGAGTGAAGTTCCTGATTTAACAAAACTATCTCACATAAAAGATACTCTAAAACCGAGAAAAAGTAATACTTATAAGTGGAATTAAAATAATTATCTTGAATTAAATGCGGATAATTTGGTTTTCTTTTTTGTTCAAAATATACACTTAAAAATTGTTAGATGTGCAAGAATTATCACAACAATAATACATGGTTTTATTTGATATTTTTAGAATTGGACCGGTGATTATCTAGTGAGAGTAGTGGTTTAAGATTTATGGTCTAATTATGGTTGAATCGATAAAAGTTAAATAATAATATTTTAATTTTTAATATAATATGTTTAAAAATTAAACAAAATAACATAAAATTCATAACTTCATATTATTAAAAATTAAATTTCATTTGCTCTTCAAAAAAAATTCAATTATAAATTTTATCACTCAACTCATTACTCGTAATTCATGACATATAATATTCAAAATTAAACATGAAATTAAATCAAATATGTCAAATAACAAATAATTATATCTATTAACTACAATTAGAAACTAAGGGCCCATTTGGAAAAATAGCTTAATTAAGATTTTTTTTTTAATAAGTTCTTATTATATAAGAGCTTATGTTATAAGTGCTTAAAATTCAATAAGCTATTTGTGTTTGGATATAGATGTTGATAAGTGCTTACAAAATTTTAAAGTATTTGAATGCAATGCTACATAAGCACTTATAAGATGTTGTCTCATTTTTAAAATTAAAAAAAAATAAATCATGATTGAAAATAATTTAAAAATTTAAAAACTAACTGAATAATTAGTATACTCACATTACATATATCACAAAAATATTAAAAATAAAATCATTAATCACCATTTACTTATTTTTAATTTTTAAAAACAAAACTTTAAGTATCATAAATTTTAAAAAAAAAATATGTGACACACACACACACACACAAAATTACCATACACCTATCAATAATTTTAAAAATTAAAATATTTAATAATCAAAACGTGAATAAAATATAAATTAAGGTGTTAAAATTAAAATCATATATATCATAAAATCATGATATGAACTTAAAAAATTCATCACTTACATATATAAATAAATATAAGTATATAAAAATAGTAAATCATTATAAAAATTCAACCACTACACACCATTATAGAAGGAAACGTATAAAGAAAATTACAAGCAACATATAAAAGAAATTACTGGCAACATATAAAATTATAAATTTATTTAATTAAATTATATATTTTTAATGAAAAAGAAGGAAACAGATAAAAAATTAAAAAATTACTAGTAATGAATAATTATAATTTATTTTGTATAGATTTAATATTTATATTAATTTGGATGAAGAAACGACAAAACAAAATGTTTAATTTGGGGAAAGTAACGAAAAAATAAAAAATATGCAATCTATATATGTTTGGCCCTGACAAAATTCGAAGGTATGTCTTTTCATAAGTTTCGTATAAGCTATCTTGTAAAGTTTATGAAAATAAGCTATAAACATCTTATGAACAGGTCATAAGATGTTTTTATAAACTCTCTCAAATACTCTCACGAGCACTTATAGTATAAGATAAGTCTAAATAAGTTGTTTATAAGTTCTTTCAAACATGGCCTAAATAAATATAATTATCTATCATCATAATATTAAGTTAGAATTATATCAATCATCATAATATTGAGTTTTTTAATTAAAAAAAATTCCAAGCAAATCTATTTTTGCCAAATTCTAAACGGTTTATTTGGTTTTGGACCAATTCAATTGGCTTTGTACCAATTCTTTACAAGACTGGTACGTTTTCAAGGTTAAATAAATTGGTCTGGTGACAGGTTCCCAATTCAATTAGTTCGACTGGCCGATTTGATCTGGTTCTAACAACACTGGTTTTATTTTATTTTTTGATAGTACAATTTTATCACTTTGTTAACGCTTCAATTATTGCACCTAACTACAATTATATGTTAACTAGCATCTTAATACCAACAAATATATGAAGTAAAATATATATATATATATATATATATATATATATATATATATATATAATAGTTAATTATATAAATTAAAAATATTTTAATAAATTAAATTAATATAAAAATAATATTTAATTTGAATTTGAAAATAATATATTATCTATAGCAATATATAATGACAATATTTCTTTTTGGTCTTCATTTTTCGTTAGACACCTTTTCTCTACAACTACACTTGATAACTAATCTCACTCTCTCCATGTCATAATTGATCTTGTTGGTTTCTACCTTTTTGTTTTAATATACATTTTAACTGAACACTTCCATTTTATTAAGTTAACTGCACACTTCCATTCTTTATTTTACTTCCTCCCTCTCCTTCCCCCTCCCTCTTCTATTTAAACTTTATATTTTATTTTTAAAAATATATAGAGGCACGAAGTGCCTCTTTTTTCCCTAGAACTCATAATAACAATAACTAATACAAGTTAATTTAAATTTAAAAATAATAGTAATTGTTATAATTTAAAATAAAATATGATTTAATTTAAATTTGAAAACAATTATAAATCTTAAAAAACCAATCTCACTCTCATAGATGTCACTATGTGATGAGAAAAGAGATAAAATATAAAAAGTGAGTTAATTGGGAGAGTGGAGAGAGTGAATCTCATTCTCCAACTCAAATTTATAATATAGGAATTGATTATTATGAAATTTTATAAATATATTTTTAAATTTTAAAACTTTTTCCTTTAAAAAAACTCAATCAAACCTGTTGAAAATCTACTCTTTATTAGAAATTAGAATTAGAATATACAACTTAGAAGAGTAAGACTCTTATTTTTCCCACCTCTCAATTAGATATTATTAATATTCTTCATTTCCTCTCTTTTGGATATGCATTTCACACACTATCATATAACTAACAAAAAATTTCTTTCTCAACCATCTCAACTACTCTTCTTTTATCTTTATCTATATAATTGAATTTTTTTAATCGCCTATCTCTTTTAATTTATCCTCTTGTATCTCTATATCTAAATATTCAATAATTTTTTAAGAAATTGTCAATAATTAAAAATAAGCTTATATCATAATTTAAATTAGGACAAAACTTATATGCAATTCCTTAAGTATTGTTTGTACTGTTCTTCAATCAGATTTGGAGTTTTACCTTAGTAATCTGTGTAATCTTTTAATGCAAACCTTTATTACGCAGATTACCAAGGTGAAACTCCAATTCTAATTAGATAACACAACACAAACAACACATAAAGATCCTTATGTAAGTTTTGTCCTTTAAATTATTCATTGTAAATATGAAAAAAATTATATATTCAAAAATATTTATTTATTATGAACTTTAGTTACAATATAATTTATATATTAAAAATATTTATTTATTGTAAATCTTAATTATATAAAAATAAATATTCATCTTATGTAATACACAAACTAAAATATTAGTTAATTTATATAGAGTTTAATAGACATGCATTATTGATGTAAAATGTTATACTTTCAACCAATTAGAAATCATATTTGATATGAGTTTTAAAATAATCAACCCTATATATTAAATAAAAACCTCTATATGTCACCAAAAGAATTCACTCTTCCCACTCTTCCTCACATTTATTTTTGTTTGAATACTCTTCTGTGGTGAAGTGGTGTAATTCATGCTTTCACAGTGCAATTCTTTCTCCTCCTAACCGCTCCCCCTCCCTATCCCAAACTCTCCCCATCAAAATCAATAACAAAAAATCTCATATCATATTCTCTGATTTTTTTTCACATTATTGGCTTATATTTTTTTTTATCTATTACTCTCTTTTCTTATCTTAAATTATTGCCTATAAAATTATCTTTGTAATTCGTTATCTCTGATTTCACGAGGATTTTATTTGATTTATTAAGAATAAATTATGCTTATCTCTTCTAACTTATATATTGATTTAAATTACTTTATCTCTTACTTGAATTAAATTCCTTTATCTGTTACCACATTTTAACTATCTTGTATATTCTTCCCAAAAAAAAAATCATGTCTCTCTCATCTCTGATTTTGTGGAGATAATTTTTTTTCGGTTTCTTGGAAATAATGATTTATATTATTCTTTTTCTTATCATGAAAATAACAAACTATTGTTTCTCTATTTAAATTTCTTTCACTTTACTGTTATCATTAACTGAAATTGCAAAAATTGAAATTATTGTTGAATTTTAATTATTTTTTATTTATTATGTTTAGTATTATTATATTTATATATATTTAATATTTTTCTGTAAACAAATTTATTAAATAGTATGGAATAATTTTTCACTTTTTATGAGAAAAACTTATAAAAGTTAAGAAAGTTGTCATACATAACAGTTTTTTATTGTTAATACATAAATTATTTATTCATTTATATATGAAGAAAAGGTTCAAGAGTGGCGTAGTGACTAAAATATAGATCGACGTTTCACTAAATGGGTACAGTTTACCTGTACTGTTTAATTTTGTCTTTTGTATGCAGCTACATATTACTTGTAGAGTAAGATCAGTTCAGCCAACGAAATTTAACACACTGCTACAGCAGTCGATGCTTATTATCAGTAAATTGGTATTTTGATGAATTCCGTCAAATGTTTTGTACTGTATAACTTTCTTTTATGTATGTCATCGTCACTTAGTGTCGCTTTTCCCTCCTTGGCCCACAGTTACTTGCTTTAATTCTCGGTACCGTTTGGTTTATATTTTTCGCTTGTGGAGGTACCAAGTGGTATAGGTATCTTCAGTATGATTGATAATAGGTGCATGCATGTACTCCTTTCCAGTTAAATCTATTAACTTCAATAATTATATTCATTTTGGGTTTAATTCGTGGTATTTTTCATTTTGATATAGCAAGTTGGATGAATGGCATTACTCGTGCTGGGGGAACCACTGCACTGTGATATCGTTCTTAAATTTCTGCCAGAGAAACAAAGAGTGATTCATTGAATGTTGCTTTATATATCTAGATAGCGAAACAAGTAGCTCTATGAGAAATTAGTTAATAATGTTAACACACCTCTCTACCTTTACTTAAGCAAGTTGTCAAAGCATTCAATTGCAAAGTATAAAGCATGGATTAGAAAATTAGATTGGATTAATTACCAATTCAACCTGTAAACTGGAGAACCAATCCTGGATTTGATTTGTTTGATTAGCTCAGAAAAGTAAAGAGAGCTAAAAAAATCGATTGGTCAGTGTAAAATTATCAAATTGAATCTGCTAATTTTATTGGTTTTTCGGTTTTTCTTTTCAATTTCTAATTTTGAACTCGAATAAAAATATTTTTTTGAATGAAATGTTTGATGAGAAGTTTATGAAAAATCACGTATAAGCAACGTATAAAATGAATTATTAAAAAATAAAAAAATAGGCTATGTACTGATAGTGTAAAATAGCTTTACACTATTATCGAATTAAAAACCATCATATATGGTAAGTTTGTTGATTTTTATAATAATTATCTTAAAAGTCATACTAACAGTAATTTTTAATTGATTGATAATGTAAAATTTTTTACACTGACAGTACATAGTCATTAAATTCTTGAAAAATATTATTATCACTAATTTGATAATAATTTATTCATGGCTATATCAAGGAACTATGAATTAGTGCTTTTATTGCTTGGTTTTAACTACATTGGTAAAGGGAGATCATAAACAAATTGTTTATGGAAAACATTCAAAAGGCGGCATGCAGTTTCTTCCGCCGATGTTTGCGTACCTTACTGTGTGAATCTGTCTCTGATACAAACCTTCCTTCGATGCAGAGCCATTAAATTAATAGGGATTAATACCTGCAGAATGTGTGTCGTTTAGTTTCGAGAATCTAACAGGTTAATCCCATAATTATTATAATCATGCTCAATTATAGATGTTTCAAGCATTTGACTGTGCATAGATTCCCTCAAGCTTTCCGTACCATTTAGGTCTAGGTAGAAGGATTTGTAATTTTTTATGATTTCTTTTTCATTCTAGTAGGTTACTCACAGACATATTTATACACATATTGCTTTATAATTATATATAATTTATATGCAGTTAGACACACTTTATTTTTTGCGCTTTCATTTTAATTACGAAAGTTTGTGGTAAATGAACAAGATATGCCCTTTTCTTCCGATCATCAACATGTGTTTTTCTGCATGAATATAGCGAGGAAAAATAAAAATGAAAATAAAAGACATGGGAACTTATAAGGCAGCTACTATATAAATTGAGAGTGCTAACAACACACTTTTTAACACACTTTTTTTATTGGTTAAAATTTATTAAAAATTACAAAATCATGAGAAAGATTCATTAAATAAGATGTAAGATCCACAAAATTTTATAATTTTTAATAATTTTTAACTAATAAAAGCGAATGTGTATAAAAAAAATGTGTCAAAAATTATATTCTAGCATTTCTCATATAAGTTACACCCGGAAGTTAGATTGCCTGGAGTGTTAAATGCTGAGTCGTTATAGTTTTTTCACAGTTTAATTTTTGAATAAATAATACATGTGTATGGAGAATATATATATATATATATATATATATATATATATATATATATATATATATATATATATATATATATATATATATATATATATATATATCATTTAATTACAAATTGCCGTATATAATAAACTTGTTAATTTTCATAATAATTATTCTAAAAATTATATTAATGACAATTTTTAATTATTGATAATATACAATTTTACACCTATTATGTCCTATTCTTATTTTTTTTTTCATTTTTCATTACTTTTATCGCATTTTTTATTTTTTATTTTATTCTTTCATTTTAAGGACATGTATTTTAAAGTTAGATAAAATTACTTTTAAATTGCTAAATATTAGTAATACATGTTTAAATTAATCTTAATTATAAATTTATATTAGAACATCTATTAATAAAATAAATAATTTTAAGTGTTTGCTTAACAAACACCGAAAACATTACTGATCTAAATAGTAGCTAAGCTATAGTTAAAGAAAGAAATAGATTTCACAATTTCGTAATGTATTGTGAGATTCATATGCTATTTAATAACTTTTTTTTTTTTTTACTAACTGTATAGTATACATTGCAAGTGTCAGGTGATTCCAAACGGATTGTACGGCACCTTATACAATAAAATTTCTATATTTTTTTAGGAGAAATGTTATTTTTATAACATTGTATAATAATTTTTACTACAATAAGAGAGAAAGAGTGATGATCTATGAGATGTGATGGATGATTTGGTAGAGAGAAATAATAAGAGAATAAATATTGTTGTATAAATTATTATATGAATTGTTATATAAATAATACATTTTTTTTTAGTAATATATTTGGACATTGCAATAGTGTAAGTACTTCTTTGCCACTATCATTTCTTTCTATTTCTCTTTTCATATTACATCATATTATATTACATATTATATCTTTTTTTTTTCTCTGTTATATATTTCTCTCCTTAGGTGTCTACTAGCATGGGATATTCATGTTCCATTTTCCTTGACAAAGAATTAAATGTTCATCTAAAGATTTATCTAATAGTATGTTTGGATCAACAAAAAGAAAATAAAAAAAGAAAATACTGATAATAATATATTATTTTTGTTTGGTTAAAGAAAAAGGAAAAAGAGAAAAATATTAAATTCTAAAAATAAAATTTCAATTTTTTTCCTTCTACGTTTCTTTCAACGTTTCCTTCAATTAAAATTTTAAAATTTTCTCTCCTCTCTTATTTTCTCTCCCGTGTTTCAAACATACCATAAGTATAAAATTTGTCGAATAAAAAAAAATGTAGGATTTGACTTTTATCATATCCATAAAGTTTTTAGAACTCGCATAAATTTAACTATTAAATTCCTTATTGAAAATAACCAAAGAAAGTAATTCATCCTTTAGCTTTCCTTTGTTGACATTATGAAAGAAATAGCAACTTATGGCGTGACACAAGAAATTTCAACGAGCAAAGAAATAAAGTTTGTTTAGCCTTTCAAGGTAGGTTCATGAACTTAATAAATGAATCTGAATTAGGTCACATTTTACTTTTTAGTACAGAAATGGATTTGAAATTTCAAAAAGGAATGACTTACCACTTGAATAACATACATGTACACACGCTGTTTTAAAACTCAAACCAGTCATCAACTCAGTCAGGGTACTGAATCATTATATCAATGGTCGAACCGGAAGGTCACTAATTAAACCGCATGACCCAGTTTCTATTAAAAAAATTTGATAATATTCATAACATATACATTTCATACCTATAAAATTTATTAAAGTAGCCCAAAAATAAATAAAAAAATCAACAATGATATTTGATTTAAGGGTGAAAGGAGGAAAGATTAAAAGTTACGCATTCAGGTCAAACAAACAAGAGCAAATAAAAAAGTAAGTGTAGTTGTGCGGTCAACACGAGAGACATTTATGTCATACGCATATGTGCACTTGGATTTTGGATTTACGGTTTCGGTGATTATTATCATTTTACATATGAATATTTATTTTTTTATAAATAAAATTCATAGTACATAAATATTTTAAATATATAAATTATATAATAAGTTAGGGTTTTTATTTCTTTTAATAGCTGTAGTTAAAACAACGTTGTTTCACGCTTTTACAAAAAACAAATTTCTTTGAACTATCCAGGTCAACCTGTCGATTCATTGGTTTAACCACAAAACCTGCCGGGTCACACCGATTTATACCGAGTCAATGGCATGTTCGATTCAATCACCGGCTCAGACTGATTGCACCACCAGTTCTTGGTCTGAGCCGGTTTTTAAAACACTGTATATATATCCCTTAATAACATACTTTAAAATTAATATATAATTTTTAAAAAAAAATTATGAACACTCAATATTTTTATTAATATTTTTGTATGATTTTAATTAGAATGATATATAATAAACTATAATTCATTTGTATTTATTGGAGAAAATTATGTTAATTATCATATTTTATTACATATCTTGCGTAAGTCTTCGTCTAATTTCTCTAATTTTGCTATAAGGATAACGAATTAGTGGCCTATTCTAACATTATTTCAAACAATGATTTTGTTAGCGCTTATTTATTAGCAATTGTAATGTAAAATTTTAGTACAAAACATGAATATAATTAGGTTGAATTTGGTAAAATTTTGGGTCAAATTGATAAAAAGGGTGAGATTGGGTCGAGTTTGTAAATTTTGTAGGTGTCAATCTGACCTGATGAAATCACCATCAAGTTGGGTCAAGTGAAGTCATTGGCTAAATATTTAAAAAATATAAAAGGGGGAAATTAGGGAAAAAAACTAAAAAAATTATAAATAAATAAAAACAGATGTTTTATCTTAAAAATTAGATGTAAAAAAATAAACAAATGAAATTGAAGAAGATTAATAGTTATTAAACATTACTTTTTTATATTTTAATATTGTTGATCAAGTCGGGTGAAAATTTTGTAATCTAATTTGTTTGTTTCAAGTTCATGCATTTTCGAGTTAATTCAATCTCTCAACCCAATCAAACCAAGTTTTTTAGCTCAAGTCCAGTCAGGTTAAGCTAACCCAAGGTCACTCCAACAAAAATGTTAATGCATTAAGTATGTGGGACTTTTATTCGTGGTTAAACAAATAAAGGTTAATGTAAATATTATCCCTTATTAATGGTTATTTATATAAATCACTAATAAAGGATTAAATTCATTAAAAATATTTTTTATTAATAAGTAAATTTCGTTACCAACCACTTGGTCTAAGTAACATTGGACTTAGGTTTCTTAAGCACCTAGTCAGGAGTTCAAATATTAACAAGTGTGTACGGAGAAAACCATCATTCGTTTGTATTAATTTATTTTTCTTGTCTTTCAAAATTATAGAAAATGTAATAACTTTGTTTTATAAAATTATTTAAATAAATAAAACTTAAGAATCCTTATTTAGTATATGTAAGAAAAAAATTAATAATTTGTGTGAATTCATAATATTTTAAAGTTTCAAGAAATAAAAAGTTAATAATTAAAAATATTATTTTTCCTTCTTTAATATTTACAAAAATTGAAAAATTATATTAAATACTGAATGAGTTTACAATATTTTATTGTAAAGAAATATTGAATTGAAAAAATAATATATATAAGTATCGAAAAAAATCTTTATTAGCGGTTTTGATAAAAATTGCAGGCCAGTTTGTTATAGAATAAAAAAAATGATTCTAATGTAAATAATCTAGTGATTATTTTCTAAAGATTAAAAAAACAGAAGCTAATAATTTGTATTTGCTTACAACTAGTATTTTAATTTATGCATTGCATAAAATAAATATTTATTTTATATAACTTAAATTTATAATAAATAAATACTTCTGAATATATAAATTATATTATAATTAAAATTCATAATAAATAAATATTTTTAAACATATAGATTATATTTAAATTTATAATAAACAATTATTTTAATACAATGTTAACTTTTAATTATTGATAATTTCTTTCAAAAAATATTGAAATTCAATTTAAAGTTAAAGATATTAAAAATGATAGATTCAAAGAGATAAGATGTTTAAAAAATTCCTAAAAACACTCTTGTTGATTTAAGAATGAAAGCTAAAAATCTTCTTGTTGAATAATAGAAGCTAAAATTACTCTCATTCAATATAGCTATTCTAATTTATATAGAAAGAGGATAATAAAAATCATTTTTTTAAAAAAGCAACAACTGACTTTATAAGAAGTTACTCAAAATAGCTTCTTATTTTAACTAAATTTTATATTCTTTTCAGCTTCTAATTATTTTAAAAAAATAAAATCAACACATAGAAAACTAAAAAAAGTGATTCTTTTATTAAAAAAAAAAAAAAAAAAAACCTGTAACCCATATAGTTTGTTTAGCACTTTTACTCTAAAACTGGTAACAACGTGTTCTTGAGATGAAAACCTTATTGAAAATATAAAAGTGTAATATAAAATAATTGAACTAAATAAAATTTACAAAAAAAAATAATTTACATAGAAAATTATAGTTAAATGTTGTGATAGGTTATACCATTTTAAATTTATAAAGATAGATTATATTAACGATTCATGTTCCAAACCACTAGTAAAATATTTTATGAATTACATGTTTTGTTAGTGGTATTTTATTGAAAGCGCTAAAAGTTAAGTGAGAAATTCTTGTATGAATATGGACGTAAAACATCATTTTTAGGCACAAATAATTCAAAAAATATACTTATAAAATAAAAATAAAAAGGGGACACGGCAATTCATAACAAAAAATAGGGCACGAAATTCTTAATTAAAATTAAAAAAAATAAACAATATTCTACTCGTTGTTGCATATATTCAAATGTCAATATGGTAATTTGTGTTGGTTAATTCACTAGACAATTACCCAAATGTGTTGAGCATGTCTAAGATTTAATCAGATTAAGAAATTTCCAAAAATTAAAGTTGAATGTTGTTGCGATAGAAGAAGAGGAATGTCTGCGTTACGAAACAGGATAATGGGAGGTCTATTAGATAAGAAGCATGTTTGGGTTGAAGGATGGAAGAAAAGAGGGAGAGGAATCACGAGGCACTGGCCGGAATAATGAGAAAAGATTTTACCAAAAATGATTGAGAATTATGTGCCTTATTTTATTTTTTTTTGTGTGTGTGTGATAGATTGATTTGTTTCCTATCCATTTTTCTAATGTTTTAATGGTTATTTCAGTTTTTTGTATAAAATTTATGTACATTAAGTTATCAAGAAGACTTGATTTTTCAAAAAAGAGTTATGCAAAGAGGTTTGTCTTTTTTGTGTGTAAGTTGTTCTTTCAATTTTAGTGAGTTCACTATCTTGTAGAACATAAGGTAAAAACTTGTTTTTTGTGTTCGACTTTTGAATTTAAGAGTATTTTGATAATTTTTATGGTGTATTGGCACTACTTTGAATATGTCACTACTCCAATGTTGTTCTTGATAATCTGTGCATCCAACATCAAATAAAATGATAATAATATTTTATCTAAAAATGACTAAACCATTTCTATGACTTTCAAAAGATCTACTAAGTATGATTAATTATCACTAATTACAATTAATTATCACACGAAATGAATGTTTGTTTATAGAAGTTAGTGAATGTTCGCTTACTGAAGTTAGTGTAAGTTTACATTGTTTGTTAGGAATCTGTGTTTAAGTTGAACCAACAATTGAGACTTAAACACCAAGCAATAAAAATTTATTTAATTATGTTTTATGATTTTTTCCATATTACATTCACTTGATTAGTGATGCAAATTAAGAAGTTATTAATGAACACAACCGTATGACCTTTCCAATCCTAAGCATTGGATTAACCCAAAATCCCAAGTGTTGACCTAAGGTTAATATGCGTAACAGGAACATTAACATACACTTGTGAATGGCATATCACACCTCAGGCAAGAGTAAAGTTGCTTTATTGTTACACCAAAATAGGATATTATTCGAATTCCTAAAAGTGAAGAATATTATTCCCATGAAAGGCGTTGGGTTCCGTGTTGAGGAATTCAGTCCATCTCTAACTCGTATAATATATAGCCAACGTAATGTAGCAAGTATTTAATATACATCATCACTATGTAAAATTCTTATGAAATTGAGCATCAAAATGCATATCTTTTGCTTGTACCCGCCCCATTCGATGGTGACTCAACCTTGTTGAAGAACTAACCAAATTTAGAGAATCTCGAACCTCGATAAGAGCAAATCTTGATTGACATTTACCAGAGCTCAGTCTAAATCAATGGTCCATCGTAGACACTTCATCCTTGTCCATAATGACAAAGCTTCACTATGAGAGAAGGGCACCCCACCCCCAAATTTTTTACATATATATATATATATTATAGTTAAATCTAATAAGATTTTCTATAATATTCTCAAATAGTCTTTAATGATGTTTATTCGCCAATTATTAATGATTTTAAATGAGCATAGAATAACACTTTAATTGAAGGTAATCTTTAGTCACTTATTATTATTATTATTATTATTATTATTATTATTATTATTATTATTATTATTATTTATAGACAATTTATTACTCTTTAAGTTTTTACTTTGATAACATTAGTTCTTATGACTAATTTTAAGCATTAATAATACTTTCATACATTAACAATTTTATTAATTATTTGCCTTTTCATAATATAAATTATTTTTCTTGCATACGGATTTTTTTGTGAATTTTTTATGCAGATTTTTTTTATATGAATTTTGTGATTTCCTTGTGAATTTTTTCTATAAAAATTTTCTACAAAATTTATTATGATTTCGGTAAAAGTATTTTTTTTTTTCCTTAAATTCGTTAAAAAATACATAGAAAATTTTAATATTTTTTGTGTATTCTTGTACAAATTTTGTTTTGTATAAAATACTCAATATATCTTACAGATTTGTTTCACAAAAAGCTTACAAATAAACTCTCCAATTTTTTGATTTAGTATATATTGGACGAGAATATGAAAGTTGTAAAAAATAACTTGAAAGGTGTTATTAATAAAGTAGAAGAAAGATATTTGAATGTCATAAAAAGTAATTAATTAAGAAAATAATTAATATTTAAATAATATTATTAAATGCTTAAAATTACATGTAAGAGATGAAATTATAAAAGTCATTTCATTCATTCAACAAAAAAATAATAAAACCATTACATTTAATTTATATATTATACTCCAATTTTTTTTCTCAATTAGCTCCACCACTTCTTGTCCATCTTAAACATATCAAAACTCACCATAATAATTTTTTCTGAAGTAAATAGCATATACATACACTGAAGCATAACTCTCCGTTTTCTCCGTCGTCCTCACCGTTGTAATGGTAAAGTTCTTGCATACCGGGGGAGTCAAGGGTTAATTAGTATGCGTAAGTGTAACTAAATGATCATATTTTACCAAAATATGCAAACAAGTGAACAATCAAATAGATAAAGCAACCTACAAATTTGAAAGCTGAAAAGTGGGATGCATAAATATATGAAAATTTCAATTTATAGAACGTTGGTATGCATAACATATATGAAGGTTGCGACAGAGTGACTATCGAAGTTTCCCTGTTTCAATAAAATCTAGCGTGAAAGAAAACCATCTTGATCTCAAAACGACAAAATTTTGTCAGAATCATTTCTGTACCCCCTAATGAAAGCCAATTAATTAGGCTATGTTGGATTGGTGGTAGATAATGGAACGGACTGAATCGAAATATAATAAAATGGAATGGTATGGAATGAAATAAATTAAAAATGTCATTCTATTGTTTTGATATTTTATTATAAAACGAAACAAAAATTCAATTCCATTATTTGAAAAAAAGATGAACGAAATGAGTTATAACTTTTTAATTCCCACATTGCCCTTACTTTAAAAACATTTTATATTTTATTTATTTTATGTTCTTATGCATTATTATTAGAACCATAAAATTGAGTGAAAAAATATAGTAAAAAATGACTTAATAAAAGTCACGTGTCATGTTTTTGTTTTTGATATTTTTAAAAGCAATATACTCCTATACTATAAATTAGAATCTTTAACTTGGAGAATAAAGCTCCCACACTCCCTACTCTTTTAATTAGAAATTCTCAATACTTTCTTCTTTTTTGGGGAGGTGCATTTCACATACTATCCCTACAATTAGTCAAAATATCTCTCTTAATCTTCTTAAACTACCTTCCTTTTATTTTTATCTGCATACTTAACTTTCTTAATCACTAAACCATTTCAATTTAAAGATAACTTTATATTATAATTTAAATTATTATTATAAATTTAAAATAAAATTTATATATTTAAAAATTTTAATTTGTTATAAATTTTAATTATAATATAATTTATAAATTTGAAAACACTTATTTATTATAAATTATATACAAATAAATATTTATCCAATGCAATACACATACAAATACTAATTTTTTTAATATATCATAATACATTAGACTATTTGTCTTTGTCATAATTTAGTTAGTTATTGTCATTGTTATCAAATGCTTGACGTTGAAGACAACGAAGAGGGTGAGGCACGCGAGAAGAAGATGAAACATGTGAAAAGAGAATGAGGCACGAAAAAGTCAAAGCAAACAGAGGAGAGTGAGGCGAGAAGCAAGAACTAATATACAAGGCAAATATAATAAGGTTAAAAAAGTTAATATATAATAAAATGTTTGTGTCTCATCACATTCCTCCTAAATTAGAGGAAAAGAAAAATGCTTGTAAATAATGGAATGAAATGGATCTCATTCCATCTTTTTTTAATAAGCTCCATTCTAATTTAAAAAAAAAAAAAAAACAATAGTATCACTTACATTTTCTTTCCATTCCTACCCATTCCATCTCTTACCAAACATAGCTTTAATAAACATACGTGCACACATTGAAAGAGAGAGATGCAATGAATGTTGAGAAGAAAACAGTACTAGACTCGGAAGAAAATCAAATCCATTGGCATTTACGTGAGAAATTGTTGACATGATACCAGCCACAAGGAAAATGGCGCTGTTTATCAATTTCGTCCTTTATGTGTTGGATTCGGGGGAAGTGAAAGCCCAAAATTCACAAATTAATGTCCTTCACTGACTAATGGCTATATAGCGCACAACCAAAAGGGGAGATTCTGATATGTGACGATTGGCAACTTAGCAATGCTTAATTCAGCACCTTGCTTTAATGTATTGACAAAAGCCAGCATCTATAACGACAACATGTGTTGGAGAACGACTTAAAGACATGGGGCTTGCTATGCAAAAATGAAAGTGTGACACGTGAAAAAATGAATAGTGTATATGATAATGCGATCAGTAGCATTAGATTCATTGCTCTAACTAAAAACAATGACTACA
The DNA here is from genome assembly GCA_004329165.1 of Spatholobus suberectus. NCBI lineage: Eukaryota > Viridiplantae > Streptophyta > Magnoliopsida > Fabales > Fabaceae > Spatholobus > Spatholobus suberectus. The sequence goes on along the minus strand of CM014732.1, from coordinate 26,296,418 downwards.
AATAAAAAGAGCTTGTACGATCATTAAAAGACTATTATATTATTGTTAGTTTGAACTCGAAGATTGAATAGACAGAAATATGTAGCCACGTTTGACAGTAGAAATATTATTATAAGGATAATGATAATATGAAAAAAAAAATGCACGAAAATTGATTGATAAATAGTGATTATAAGATTTTTCTCTATTATAATACATCACATGAGTGTTTTGTGAAGGACCCGAATTTCAGGTGAAGAATAGGCGTGGCAAAGAGGGTCAACCCACCTTGTCTCACCACCAACCCACCTAAAGCGGAGCGGGGTGGGTTGACCCAATGTGGGTTGAAAAATACACCCCACCCCATTTAAAAGTGGGTTGGCAAGTTGACCCACCAAAAGATAAAGGGCAGGTTGGCAAGTCCACCTTGTAAAAAATGTTTAAAATAAAAGAAAAAAATAGGAAAAATATTTTTATAATATTAATTCATTTTTTTAACACATCACTCATTTTATTATATATAAATATACATATTATTTATTTTTAATTATATAAAAATATAAATTTATTTTTATATAGCTTAAATATTGGTGGGTTAGGGGTGGGTTAGATGGGTCAACCCAGCGAGCCAACCCGATGGGTTAACCTACCTCGCCTTGCCTTCAACCCACTAGGTTGGCAGGTTAGGCAGGGCGGGTTAAGGTAGGTTGAATCACCTAACCCGCCCTGCCATTTATTATGGGTTAGGCGGGTTGGCCCAATAGGTTCAACTCGCTTTGCCACCCCTAATGGAGAAGTCCATGTAGTCCACTACATAGACATTGACCAGTGGTCTTATTTTGAAGTTTTATCCATTTTAAAAGAGTTTAGGTACCAAGAGAAAGTTAAGCTATGGTGGAAAAAGCCCAAGGCAAATATTGAGATAAGCTTGATGCTATAACTTGGGACAACCATGCAATAGGAATGGCTAATTATGCTGTGGAGCATAACTGTGCAGTGGACATTTATTTAGAGCATGACACAATAGCGAAGCCACATTTTATTAGTGATCAAACCCAACTTCCCTTCAATAATGATATTCAAAAAGGAAAAAAGATGGGTGGATAAGAAGTGAAAGATGTTGGTGCATATGGTGTGGAAGATGATGTAGGAAAGGTTGTACAAGGGGAAGCAAATGCTAATGAGGGAATTAAACAAGGAGCTAATCAGGAAGTTGGTAATGGAATTGAATAGGGAGCTGGTAAGCGGGCAATTGGTGATGGGGATGTATAGGTAGGTAATGAAGGGGTTAGTGATACAAATGATGATGGAAGTAGTACCAAAGAAGATAGTTCCAATAGTGTTCATTTTTTACATAGTAAGGAAGATAAAGACATAGGGATAAATGATGGATTTGATGCTAGTAATGGTAAAGAGAAAAGGGGGGGAAAAACAAATGCAATGGGAAAAAAAAAAGTAGACCGGTAAAGAAGCCCATGTTGACTGCCAAGGAAAAGGCTACGAAAATGAAATCTATAAAAGGTAAAAAGGCTATAGAAAATGCTAATATTGATGGGCAATCTAGTAGTGGTGTGCAACGAGAGGATGTGGACCCTGAGGTATTTAAGCCACCTAATTTGGAAAGTGTGAATGTGATGAGTAAGGAGTATTGTACTAATGAATTGGATAATGATTTGGATGAATCGGATTTGGATACTAACTCCAAAAGAAAATACCCAGTATTTCATAAAGAGAATATGTGTAAAGACTTTCAATTTAAGCTTAGAATGAAATATAGATTACTACAAGAGTTCAAGGATGTCATTTTAAAGCATTCGGTTTAAATGGAAGACAAATTACATTTGTCAAAACTGACAAGGTTAAGGTACGGGTTAAGTGCAAAAGAGACTACACCTTGACTACCTTTAAAAGTCAAGTTGGAAGGTCTCACACATGTAGGTTGAAAACATTAGTTGGTTGACACAATTGTGGTCGAGTGTTTAACAACAAGAATGCCAAATCCAAATGGCATATAAAGTGTTAGTTAATAACTTAAGTCTAACAGAAAAATGACATTGAATCAAAAAGTGGATGATATAAGAAAGAAATTCTTAGTTAGGATTACTATCTCACGTGCATTCAAAGCATGAGAATTAGCAAGGGAGGTTGTGGAGGGAAATGCTAAGAATAAGTATGCATTGTTAAGGAACTATAATGTTGGCCTCTATAGGATCAATAAGGGAAATACTTGTAAAATTGAGTTGGGTAACCCTTTTGTAGTTGCTCATCCAAGGTGTACACCCTATTGAGAGGATCCCTTACAGTCTCAAGGTGAGGAGAGTTTTATAAGGAAAGCTTATGCAACTCCAAGAGAGTTGAAAAGAAAGAAAGATCTAAGAAGCCCCTTATGTTAAATGAAAGGATCGTCACCTTTAGACTAGAGGATGAGGTTAGCATTCTTCAGTAAAAGAAGAATGTTTGGGGAAATCCTTCGATAACAGAAAATGGTTCAACCACTAGGGCTAGAATGGTATATAATTACTAGGTCATAAGAAGGACACATCTTGACAGCTAGAGTTTAGCCAAATGAGGGACAAAAGTTAAGTGATAAGATAAAGATAAAGCTAACTAGAACCAAACAGAAAATAGAAATAAGACCATGAAATGAATGATGTGACTGTTTATGATAGTATGTATGTTTTTCACTGTGGGGATAGATAATGATATATGTATGCCTAGATGCTAGGTAAGCAAAGAGAGGTAAATCCTATACATTAAATGAGAATGCAGGTTAAGAATGTTATGTACCACCCTTTGTGGAACGTGAGGGGTTATGCCCTAATTGAGGATTTATGTATGTCCCAAGTGGACAAGTAAAGATGAGGATGAATAAGAATGGAACTACATCGTCACCTGATGTAATAGGAATGTATGAACTAATTAGTGAGGTTAGGTGCCATAAGGTATGAGTGGTCTCAAACTTGACAAGAATGGTCAACTTTGAGTGGCAAAGTTAAAAGTGGAAAAGTAAGAACCCGATTACGAGTAAGGCAATGAACCAATGTAAGTGGTAGATAGTTGAGGTGCCACCTAATAAAGTGATAAAAGCAAGCTATTAACATAATTGTGGGAATGAGTACCAATGGGTAATGTTAGTAGCAAGGGCTGAGTAATGTAATAATTGGGTTTTATAAAAAGAATTGAAAGAAGTATACCACAATGTGTTTCATCTCCACATGTTATTTTTCGTCCAACCCATATTTTACCTAGTATCCCATAGAGGTGGCAAAATGGGCTAGCCAACCCAATGCAGGCTGGCCCGATGCAGGTTGCGGGCTATAGCGGGCAAGGCCAAAAAAGCCCAAATTTAATTTAAGCCTCTAAAATGAAGCCTAAGCCCTACAAAAGCCTAGTTTTTAGGACTTTTATCGAGTTTTTTGTGGGCTAAGCCCAGATCAGGCCATAGTCGAATCGGGCTAAAATGTCCACATTTAATTCAAGCTCAAAATTTAAAACCCAAGCCTTGTATTTTATTGAGCGGGTTCGAGTCGAGCCAGCTAGCTCAGCCCATTTTGCCTCATTTGGTATCCCATGTAGATAAATTGTTTTTGTATTTTTTTTATATAAATAATTTTTCAATATTAATGTGGTAAGAAAGCCTTTAATTTACACATTTGTGTAAACAAAATCTGTACGAGTTTCTTCAAATTAAAGCTCACTCCAATATTAAGAGTTTAAATAGGTCAGATGACAGGCAAGAGGTTTATAGCCTACCTAACTTTTTGCTTAACCTGATTTATTTATCAATCATATTTCCAATAGTTCCGGTCAAATCCGCCATGTTGTGATATAAATAGAAAGATTCCCTGTGTCACTTGTGGCAAATTGCAAAAATTAATGTTGCCAGCCTATCCGAGGTTTCAGAATCCAAAACCTATGACACAATTTGTTCATATTTTGCATTTTTTATAGAATAAATTAATTCAAATTCACAAGCGGTACAGGGAGTTTATTTCAGAAATATGCTGGTGAATAAGTTAATAACTATAAATTGACTCGTACTCACGAGGTGAAAAGTTCAGTTTTTATAATATATTAGATATTAGATATAATAGCTGTGCATTTTATGGATTTGTTTAAGAAAAAATAATTTAATAATGTAAACAAATATGTTAAAAATGATTTTTTTATTAATTTATAATTTAATGTAAATAATTCATTATAAATTATATTTATAGAATAGTATATAATTTTTATTAAAATTAATAATGAGTTAGAATTAAAAATAAAATATATCAAAAATAATTTATTGTATATAACATTTTTAATGTAATATGCATATTTTTTACTTTAATAATAAGAATCCTCAAATATAATATATAATTAATTGTTCAAAGGGAAGAGTCAAACTCTAGTATCAAATAGGGCATTTACAACAATTTATGTACACTGCTCAACCGACTGAGCTAGATCCTTTGGTATACAATGTAATGATATATAGGAGTACTGTTTATTGTTTAATCATATACAATAATTAATTGATTACAATGTAAAACGTATGTAATGATATTAGTTATTTTATTAATATTCTTTAAGCTTTTGTACTATTTTATTGATCTTCTAACTTGTTAATTATATAATTATTGATGTTATTGAGAAAATAGTGAGTATTATTCTTTCTAATAGATATTTCTTCATCTCGCGTATGTTGTTGAAATTTTAAATATATGTTATAAATTATTTATATGAGTAACTCATCCATTAATTTAGGTATACTTGAGACACATCCAAAAACATAAATTTTTATTAACAGTGAGAAGTACCAGCGGTGCTCCTAAAATTAAAAGTCCAGAATAGTTTTAAAAATAGTGATGGTTTCGGTACTTTTTATTTTAATACAGTACCGATATCTTTTTATATTGAAACAATAAAAAATAATTATTTACACATTAAAAGTATATTATAAATGAGTTAAAATTTAATTTTAATGGTGTTTTAAATTTTATAATTACAAAAAATTCCATCAATTAAGATTTATTTAAATTTTTTAAAATCAATATTAAACATGAAAAATATGCAAGTGTAAACGAAATGAACAACAAAAGTAATCTTAAGAGTTATTAAACAATCAAAAAATAACAAGATCATAAACAATAAATCATATTATTAATTTCATGTTATTATATATTTATTATTTATTAGTCTACTTAAGGAAACTACTGGTACCTTTTAAAATATACAGATATCGTAGAATTTACCTTTATTTTATAAATTAGTTGCTCAAACCGAATGAAAGTGCAAACCTCGTAAGGATTGATACAAGGAATAGCCACCGATAAGGGTTTCATGGAAACATATTCTTATTCATGTTCAAGACCATTGGCATAAGGATATCCCACTCATCTAAGTGAAGTCGGATAGAATCACTGTACATGGTAAAACTTTTCTTTTGAATTTTTAAATTAAGTAATTACATTCTCATAAAATAAAACTCAAAACCCTTAATTAAGTTAGAGCATGCTGGATGAACTATGTATTCGAGGGTTTAACATTTGAAATATATACGAATAATATATATTAATTTTTTATACCAATAAAATTATCTATATATGACATTATTATTATTTTTATATAGATCACGTATCTTTCACATAAGGCAATCCTGTTTGAACCAAGTAAGACCACTATGAATGGTAAAGTTCACACTCTGAGTATTTAGTGTAATTGTATACTCAGGACTTTAACTCGAAACCACTAGTTAAATTGGAATAATCTCGCACCAATTGATCCACACTGTCGATAACTCACAATATTTATATTAATAATTTAAATTTTATAATTAGATAAATGTTATATCAGTGTAGCTAATCTAACACCAACTGTTAATATGTGATTTTTTCTTTTCCTGTATCATAGAGTTTATTCGTGTCCGATGGGTAAAAGACATTGAGAATACTTCATCGTTTTACAGGATGCGCGTATTAAGTTTGTTCTTCGCTAACACATTCAGCAATTATATAGTTTTTAGCTGATTGATTTTTGGATAATGATGTGCATACAACTCTCTGGAGTCCAAAAAGAGATGGATATACGAATCATTTTTTATCTAATTAGTCAAAGATACTATATAGCAAATACCAAGTTGCAGTAGGAAGGGAAATGCATACCGGGATACCACCTTCGATTGAAGTCTAGATGGGCAGAACCAGAAGATATGCATTTGAAAACAATGAATCGCTCGTCGACAAAGCATGTTTTTCCTTTGGCTTGTATATGCTAAAAGATAAGTTGATTCATGGATGATAATAATATGGTTTAACCCCCTTGGTACAATTGACTATTATTTGGACCAAACACCTTCCACCGCAAATCACACACGAAACAGTGCCACTTTTTTTTTTTTGGTCAATACAACACAGGGAAGTAAATTTTTGTATTTATTCATAAGTTCTGTATCACCGAATGAATGAACGAAATGCAATTATAATAATTTGAAAATTAAATTACTTAGTCAATGTTGAACAGTGTGAAATGCATCATTGGGTCGGTCTCTCTATGTCTAAGTAGCTAAGTAGGGATCTGTTTCCTAATTAAACAGTGATAATTCAGTAAACATGTAATTCTTAATTTAATTGGGAGAAGACTATAAATAAGATAAGAGAATGATGACAGAAGATTTGAATTTACCAATGAAAAGCCTTTATAATTAAAATTGTTATATGTGGGTCCCACACTTTCAAAGTGGCCATATCATGGCGTGCAGCTTATGCAATTTCGCGTCCAAATTGGAAATAGAAATCTTGGAGCAAAAGTCTTGATCAAGATCCAGATGTTCATTGATAAAATAGTCAAAAACTGCATTTCAAACTTAGTGAAAAAACAAATAATAAAAAAGAAAAGTAATAGTAAGATGCAAGAAAGTGACAGAAACGAAATTAAATTTAGACAGTTTGATATTGTTATGATTAACATTTGTGAATTCAAGAATTGTGTTTCGATACAACAAAAAGGGTTGGGAATTGTAAAAAGATGTCGGAATCTTGAGAGTTGAGAGACGACCACGAGATGTATAAAATGGACAGTGCCGTTCCATTTGTGCTAATTTTTTGTGATACTGCAGAGTGCCAACAAGGCCACATTGTAATAAGATGACACGAGGCAAACGTGTCAAAAAAATGTTTGACACGCATTTATTTTTGACAATCTAAAGCAGATTTTGTTCATATGTAAAGTACTGGTTCACAATTATAGAGCCAGCAAAAAAGTAGATCACAATTACTTTATGTGTGAGATTGGATTCATGTTTAATTATCTAAAATCTGAAATACTACTATTAACTAATGTAATTTTAAGTAAATATTTACAAGTTTAATTTTAGGTTGAGAAATTAATAATGTATTTAAAATTGATTTTGAGTTAAAGTAATTCTAGATGACTTTTGGGTTGAATTAAAAATTTTATATTGAATTTTACTGTTAACTTATTTTAAAAATAAAAAACATTCAAACATGAATTAATTACTTACTTCAAAATCAGTTTTAACTAAAATTATGTTTATTTAAAATTAATTTTACAAACACTTGCTCAAACAAACACGAATTTTGATATCATAGATAAATATACTTGTCAATGGCACATTAGGCTGGGATGGTTTTTGGTATTGGCCTTTAATCATTCGATGGCCAGTACTGTTTTCCTCGGCTCATGGTGTTTTGCAACACCTTAGCATATCTTATGCTAAAGCCTTTCGTCTGTTATAATAATATTAATTTTGCCTTTCAAAAAACAACTCGACAATGGCACGTTTTATTTTAGAGGAGCGCGCTGTATGCATGCCAAAAATATGTTATTTTAGGTGCAAATCAACAGTAATTAATGCTTTCGCAAAATCTAATCAAATCACAGATAAATATAGTGTTTTTTTTTGCTCTTACCCATTAATTCAGCTAGCAGAAAGGCAATTTAGGAAGAAGTCAAAGGAATGTACCAAAATGGTTCGACCACGTTTTATGATACGTTGCGAGCATTATGTGTATAATCCAAACTTCTAATCTAATAAAAGATTTTATGAAAAAGTTGTCTTATGATGAAGTATTCATTCGAAGGTTTTATTTTGATTTTCATAAAGTCGGCTCATTTTTTCCAAACGGGTTTGGGAATTCTGATAGGATATGGGTAAGAGAGGCCTCATTGACCATTGGCCAAGGCAACCTCCAGAAATTAAGAGAGAAATTGAAACATAACCTTCTGATATGTTCCTTTGATCATTCGTTAATCATACTTTATAACAAGTTTTTTTATTTTTGGACATCATACTCATAACAAATTACAGAAGATATTCTCAAACAGACTCATACATGACGTATACCCTTCACTTTGTTGCTACCTTCATTTTGCTGCACCGCTCCTAAGTCATGGCTGTTATCATCTCAACATTTGGGCCTCATTATTGTACGAGTTGTTATTGGGTCAAAATTGGCTTGTAGAGTCTTCAGGGTGGGCTGCTATTCCCATTCTTTCTTTTTTCTTCTCTTTTCACCCTTTACTATTGCAATTTTTTTTTTTCTCTTTTCACCCTTTATTGTTACAAAAACGTAGTTAATTACAATTTTACTCTTACTTTTTTTTTTTTTTACTCTATCTCTCTCTCTTCTTCTCACCCTCAATTTATTTATCAATGTAATGGAAACACGTTTCCATTGTTTATATTGTACATAAAAAAACACATTTTTGTTGTATATCAAACTTCAATATATAACGGAAATACATTTCCGTTATGTTGATTTTTTAAAAAGAATAATTAAAATATTAATTATGATATAATTTACCCTTTTTAATATTAATTGTATTAATTATGATATAAATTACCATTTTAATTGAAATCAAATTAATTATGATATAATTTATCCTTTTTAATAGTAATCAAATTAAGTATGATACAATTTTAAAAAATATACGATACAAGTGATCATTTCAATAGTAATCGGATAAATTATAATAACTTGTATCGTATATTTTTAAAAGTGTATCATAATTAATTTGATTACTATTAAAAAGGAAAATTTGCATTATAATTAATTTGATTATTATTAAAAATGGCAACTTCTATCATACATTTTTTAAAATTGTATCATAATTAATTTGATTACTATTAAAAGGGTAAATTGTATCGTAATTAATTTAATTTTGATTAAAAATAGTAATTTATATCATAATTAATGTGATTAATATTAAAAAAATAAATTATTTCATAATTAATATTTTAATTAATTTTTTTCAAAAAAATTAAAATAATAGAAACGTGTTTTCATTGTGTATTTTGTACAACAAAAACACGTTTTTGTGAAGGGTATTTTTAAAAAAAAAAAACAAAAAATTGGGTGAAAATAGGAGGGCTCAACTTCAGGCCTGGCCACCACCAATGGTGAAGTACCGACACTAAAACTTGACACAATCTATCTCTTTATCATCTCGATATTTGGGCCTCATTATTGTACGAATTGTTATTGGGTTCGAATTAGCTAGTCTAGTCCTCACTCCTCGGGCCTGGTCACCACCATGGAGAAGTGGTCTGGTTAGTGTTAAATTCCCACTCTGAAACTTGACACAAACTGTTTCTTTTTTTGTAGGGCGAATTAAACACATATTATTAACTAATAGAATAAGCAATCTCTCGCTCATTGGAGCACGAATATATGTCTGCTTCGGGTCAGCATGTCGCCTTAAAACCGCACATTAACTAAATAAGTACCCCAAATAAAGAGTTAACCATATCAATATTCTACCCATAACCATTGAATGATATAAATTTAACTAAAAAACCTCAATTCTACCTATAACAAATATATTAAATCAATGAGAAGGTTTATATATCCTATAAATATGACGTATTTTGATTTTAGTCTTAAAAAAAATTATTAATTTTGGTTTCTATAATTTCTTTTATAAATAATTTATATCATTTTCTAATAATAACATAACATGTATCTAATCATACCATGTCAATATTATTCTAATATGACATGTGATGTGTCATGTTTTGATACATATCACGTCATTAATAGATGATGATAGGAATTACTTTTAAAATTTATAAGAATCAAAATCAATAAAAAATTTAAAGGACTAAAATAAAAATCCATTATATTTGCAAGAAATTACAAATATATTAAATGTTAGCTAAACCAAAAGAACTAAGTAATTTAGATAATACGTCTAGATTATTATTTCTCTTTTTTTAATCTGTGAATGAATATAATTTAAAGAATATAAATAAATCTTAATTTAGTACATTTTATAGTTATAATTAAAAAAGTGTATAATATTACTTTTATTCTATCCATTTCTTTTTTTCTGTTTATTTTTAAAGATAACACAAATTAATTAATATCTTCATTTACAAATTTTTTTTAATATAATCTCTATTATTATTTCCTTTCATTTATGATAACTATATAAAATAGTTAAGAATTAAATTGAAATAAATACATAATTATTATCTTAAACTTTCAAATAGATGTATAAATAAAAATAAAACTTTCTTTTAAAAATAGTAGATAAAATGAAGCGAAAAAAGTATTATTTTTATGTCTCAACATGGTTAGATAAATACTATATTAGATCACCAACATGTCATTGGTCCAAGTAGAATTAGGCTCAGATTACTTAAATAAGGTCTCAAGTTCGAGTTTTGTGAACAAAAAAATATGAGTAAGAGAAAAGATCCCATTAAAGGTGGTCAACCAAATTTCTCAACGAAGATTAATTATTGACAAAGCTGGTAGATATTTGCACCAATAACATGGTAATCAAAAAGAATATTATATTGGATCAGTTAGTACTAAATCGCAGATCAACAGATACATGATAATTGGGCTCATCAAATGGACAGTATAATGTCTTCAAAACAGTGTCCAAGAAAATACTACAAGGAGAATGTAGTTTTTTTTTGTTTTTTCAATGAGGTATTAGCAATAGCAATCAGATTCTAAACCAGCACAATCAAACACACACAGACAATAATAATTTAACGAGGTTAGACAAGTGTGCCTACGTCCTCGAGAGCAGAGCAATTATTTCTATTATTGAATAACAAATAGGGTTACATCAGACCTATAAAGAAAATAGTGCAGATTTACAATAACACCCTTATACCGTACTGTAGGGGACCCCTAACCCACTTAGTCATAACCCAGCAGGCAAGTGGCTCAGGCCCAAACCCGCCCATAAAATATGAGTCATGCACAACATGAGGAGAATGTTGATTTGGTTGAACATGATTATAAGATGGGACATTTTAATATGGTTCCAAAAAGTTTGTTTTGAGAATTTAATTCAAATACATGGATAATGTATCATTTAATCATAAATTGTTGTATAATTGAGAATTATTAATTTTATAATAATTAAGTTATATATAAATATATATATATATACACACACACACACACACACACATAATAATTTGTAATTAATAATATAAATATTCAAACTGACAGTGTATTAAAATTAAACGTTTAAGTGTGATTAAGTTCTAACCAAGAATTAGTTTCATAGTCAGTTCAAAAGACCGAAATTTGTAAAAATACATCGGGATCCCACTAGAGAGCTAAAAACTCTAATTACAATTGTTATCAAAAAATATTACTCCCTTCGTCCCAAAATAATTATCATGTTAAAAGAAAAAATAAGTCGAAAATAATTATCATTTTAGCTTTTCAATGTAGTATTACTTATTTTTTTTCATCTATACCCCTCATAATATAAGTAGAATACTGGTGTTGTACTGCATCGTTTCCAACAAAGAAAATAAGGTTAATTTTGTCAAATTTTTATTGTCTTTCATCTATTTATTAGTTTTTCTTAGTCTATATTAAAAAACCTAGGATGATAATTATTTTAGTACAGAGAGAGTAAATGTTTAGTTTGGAGATAAAAAAAAAATACTCCTTCTGTTTCATTTTGATTGATGTTTAAAGTTTTTTCATATAGATTAAGAAAGACAATAAATAAGCTACTTAATGAAATAATTTTACTAAAATATCTTTGCTCTCCTTTCAAAAATTGACTGACACAACGCTCAAAAATCATTAAGTTCATGTATTTATTTAGGGTAAATTTGAAATAAAAGTGTTAATATTTCACTGAAAACTGAAAACATCTACCAATATGAAACAGAGGGAGTATAACTTATTAATTGAGAATATTTTTAAAATAATATTACTGAACATGTACATATTATGCACGTTTAATTACACCTTAATTTAATTTAATTCATTATTTAACCTCATTAAAATTAAACGTAAATAAAGCATTAATTACTACATTAATTTAGTGACAGTTTTATTAACCATAATACTAAAAGTAAAAGTTAAAAAATTAATAAATAATTTTTTTAATAAAAATTACAATAGAAATGTATTGATAACATTAAATATAACAGTTTTTAGTAAAAAAAAAAAATCTTTTTAATATTTTAACCATTTCCTTAAAGCAATGATTAACAAAATCAATTTAGCAAATAATATATCTTCACAAACACCTCCTCTGTAAGTTATATACTCCCTCCATTTCTTATTAGACCATTTAAGAGAATAACACAAATTAAGGAATGTATGATCATCTATATTTAAGTTGTTTTTAACTTTTTATAATGATTTGTACTATTATTTTTCTCATTTGTTATATGTGTAAAATATTTGAAAATAAGTAAAAAAAAATAGAGATACAAACCTGATTAAAAACATGATTATTAATATTATGTTTAATTTTATATAAATAGATAAATTGAAGTAAAGTTTTCTTTCAAAAATAAACAGTTAAAAAGTAGGAAGTAATATTTAAATGAAAAATAAAAAGGAAGAGAGATCATTTTATCTTTTCGTCGGTACGTATGCAAGACAGTATGATAAATAAAATTTCTGCAAACATTCAGTTTTTACGAATTTTGTTTCTCTAAAATCAGTAAAATGAGCTTTCGTTTTAGAACAAAAGTAAAAATTAATTATTAAAAATTAGTTCTATATATATATATATATATAAAAGGATTTATTAAGGTACGCGCACTTATTTATTAGTTAGAATATTTTAGTAGGCTACACTATTGGTGTATTTGAAGATACATTGTAGTTATAGTTTGTTAATATACTTCAACTAAAAAATAAATATGTATACGTTAGTAAATCTCATAAACATTTGTTAACATGCACTCACCTTATTTTTTAATTAAAATACATTAGTAAGCTACATCCTTAGTGTATTTTAAGATACAGTGTAACTAAAACTTGTTAACATATTTAACTAAAAAATAAGTATGTGTATGTTAGCAAATTCTATATATATATATATATATAACACATGAAGAATTTATTAAAATTTATTCTTTTAAATTATGCTTGAAATGTTTCACTTTTATTTTTAAAATTAAATTATCATTTTAAAGAAGTGAATTTCATTTTCAACGTTCCTTAACATGAAAGAATTACTAGGAGAAAAATAATCTAGCGAGACACATTTTTTTTCTTATAAATATTTTTCAATAAACATAAATATGGTAAATTAATTTACCATTTATATGTATATTTTATTTTTTAATAAATCAAACAATAAAAAAGTATAAATGATACCAAGTAATATGACTAATAATTTATCCAATCACCTAATTTTTTATCTTTATTTATGAGAAAATAGGCTATACACTAACAATGTAAAATAATTTTATAAGTTATATTATCATTCAATCACAATCTACGTATATAATAAGTTTGTTGACTTTTACATTGACTACCGTAAAAGTCATATCAACAGTAAATTTTAATTAGTTGACAGTATAAAAAATTTTACAGTGATACTACATAACCACTACTATCAACAGTGCAAAAAAAATTATATAATACTATTTTTTTCTCTCACCTAGCAAACAAAACCAAAAATGTAAAAACACAAAAATGTCATTCCCCCGACCATAATATTCTTTTTCTTTTAATTTTTCCCATCTGTATCGCACCAAACAAAACCTGAACATCAATTCTTCGCATGTGGTACACAGTTGATTTAATTGAATTAAATTCCAAGCGTGAGGCGCGAGGCCAAGAAGTTTCCCGGAAAGTGGAAGGAGAGGAAAAGTAGGGCACAGAGACAGCTAACTATGAAAGAAAACAAAGGTTCGTGCTTTCTTTGTTGGTCAAAACCAACACCTGACGTATATTCCAACACCGATCCCAAACCCAAGACAACAGAGTAATGATTCATGTTGTTATATTCGGGTTTGTGGTCATTACTGCCAGGTGGCATCGCCAATTTGATTCATCACACTTCAAAAAACAAAAAGGCTTATATTAAAATTAAAATATAAATTAATTCTTAACCCTCGTATGTAAAACAAAACTTATGATATTTTATATTTTTAAAATATTAGGTATATTTGTTTTTATTTAATGTTTTTGTAAAATATTAAAAAATTGATAAAAATATAATATCACTTGTTATTTCAATATATTCTTTTATACTTCTAATAAAATATTAAATTTCAAAAGGAGAGAAAGTTGAGAAAATCCCTTTTTTTATGAATATAAAAGTGATATCAAATAAGTAATGTATTAAAATAATTAAGAAATAAATAGACTTTTAGTCTCCTAAAATAGGAAAATATTTACTTTTGGCTTCCAAGCTAATTCTATTATTTTAAATGTTGACGTGGCTAGTGGATTAATGTGGTGTTGACAAAATTGATTTGAAATGAAATGAATTATGTAAAATTGATTTTTGGTTAAAATTGATTTTGAAGTGATATGATTTATGTTGGATGTTTTTATTATAAAAGCAAGTTAGTAGTAAAACTCAATATAAAATTTTTGATCCAATACAAAAGCTATATAAAGTTGTTTCAACTCAGAATCAATTTTGGACCTAGAATCAATTCTTCAACGTGAAACCAAACATGTGAAAATTTATCTAAAATCACGTTAACTGATATTTCAATGTGATTCTAGATAATCTAACGTGAAACCAAACACACACTTAATAACTTATTTTCAGTCACATGTCATTTTTATTCCTTGTGGCCTAATGATTTCATGTTAAATGTTTGAAAGTGATTAAAATAGAACTTTTATATATTTAAAAAAAATAAAATCAAACTTTTACATATTTAAAGGCATTAAAAATATATTTTATCATATTAAATATTGCAAACATCAATTTAGCTATTAAGTTATTTAGGGATTTACCTTTGAAACTAATGGTCATCCACTAAAGAGATTCCTTCCAACTTATGTTGACCAATGGTATAGTTTTCACAAAGAAATAGTTATATTCAATTATAGAAGTGGCAATAGAAAGACAAGTGGTCCAAGCCGTCTTCCATTGCACCACACAACACATACCTTATTGCATAAAATGATGTCATGGTTGTATAAGTGATCCTAAATAGACAATATTTCCTGAATGGCTAACCAAAGGATAAACGAATGTTGAGGAATAGACTTGTTGGGCCACACTAGATGATGCCAATCCACAAAGGGGCTATGAAATCGAATATCATCCCAAGCAAGCTTGATAGAGAACTTACTACTAAGAGCATTTGACAAAATGACCCTATCTCTAATCACAGTCTTAGGCTTTCAATCACTAGGCATAACCTTAATGGTGTATTCCAATTAAAGGACCCAGTAAGCTATTTTCAATCACCCTCTTCTTTTTCTATAATTACCCCCAGCTTTAGCTTCCTTTCTCAAACCAGAAGCTAAAATGAAAATGTTTCTAATTGTTGATAAAAAGACCAAGAAGATGTCAATTGTCATACCAAAGAGAAATAGAATTTCTATTTCCCACCACATATTTTATTTTGCCTCATGCAAGGGATCTCAATTTCAGTTTTTTTTTCTTCAGTGTTTAAGAGCACCAACTTTACAAACATGGTTTAAGGAGGTGAAACTCCACTAGCATATGTGTACTAAGTATTATAAAAAGTAAAATAATAAAATAAAGTTTATTATTAGTCCTCTAACTAAGGTGCCTTAATTGGATACCAACTTTGGGAATTTTTCATCATAAGTCTTTTACTTCATACCTTAGTTTATGCATCATCTTCCTTTGTTGACTCATTCTTAAGGATGACAATTCTACTCATACCCTATGCATACTTGAAAAATATATGCATAATGGGTAGGGTAAATGTCAGTTCAATGGGAACGGGATTGGGGATTTAGCTACAAAATTTAATTGGGAAGAGTGCAGATATGGGTACTATAGTACCTACATGCCCCATATCTGCAACTACACACACACACACACATAATAGCAATTTTTGAATTAATATTTTTTTTATTGATTTTACACTTAAGTAAAGTGCAAGTATGAGTATATAAGTATTCAGCAGGTACATAGATGAGAATTAAAATTGATACCCGTGAGGTATGGTGACGAGTATAGGTATATTTTTTTTTCAAATGTGAGTATGGGACGGGTACTATAGTATCTTACCTAGACCTTATCCATTGTTGTTCCTACTCATTCTCCTAAGCTAAAACTCCAAACCAATACAATTATCTTCCTTTTCTTTGCAAAAAGAATATCAAGCCTTTTTTTAATCTTAAGACAAACCTTTCTTCACATTTATTGTAGATATTCTAAATCCTAAAGGCAAGTTCTAACTATTTTATCTCCCCTTCTTTGAGAAAGTTAAGGAAGGAAAATTGCGTGCTTTAGTGGAAAAAATAATCACAAAAATCAAGACTAAGAGCTGAACTTGCCAAGCTTTCTTCTCTATCAATTGGCTCTAATTGGTAAATTCTCTATTTAGGTGTATTAGTCTTCTCTCTTTATTCTGCTTAACAGTGTTGTTAAGTAAGTGGATCATATATGAGGATCCTTTTTTAAACTAATTATTAATGTTGCAAACATTAATATAACCATGGTTCTTCTCTCTTTATACTACTTAAGGATTAATGTAATATTAATATGATAAAATATGTTTTTGGTCCTTTTAAACATGCAAAAGTTCAATTTTAATCCCTCTCGAACATATGATGTAGAACCATTAGGTCATGTAAAATGGAAATGACATGTGACTAACAATGAGTTGTTATTTTCTTAGCCACATCAACATTTAACATAATATATTAAAATCGGTCTACTTTTCAAAACTGTGGAAGGAAAAGTTACATTTTAAATTTAGATAACCAAAAACAAACATTTTCCTATCGAGAAACTAAAAACATATTTAACCGAATATTCATTTTCAACATTTTGAGGGGCAAAAAAAAATCATTAAAATAAGACGGATCTTCTTAATTAATGTCTTTGAAATATTATTAAGGAATATTATATATGAAGTAAAATTTAAATGTAGTATAACAAATATTGATAATATGTGCTAATTTTTAATGTTGACTTTTAATATGTAAGTTACTAAAATAAAATTCTAATTTTAGTTAAAGAACTACGTTAAATGAACATATGGTAGAGTTTGGTTTCCCTACAGGAAAAAATCAAATAGAATTTGATGTGATAAAATATTTATTGACTTATATAAGCATTTTAGTATTTTAACATATGTAATGTACAAAATAAATAGTTATTTTATTGGCTAAAATTTATAATAAATAAATGATTATATATATATATATATATATATTATAATTAATTTAATGATAAATAAATATTTTTGAACATATAAATTATATTTTAGATTTATGATAAATAATTTAAATTGTGATATAAAATTATTTTTAACTATTCATAAATTATTTTAAAAAATATATTGAAATTCAATTTAGAAATAAAGATGAAAAAGATAAATTGAAAGAGATATATGGGTGAGAAAAATTCCTAAAAACGCTTTTGTTGAAGAAAAGCTCTTAAAAATACTCTCATTGAAGAATGGCTTCTAAAAATGGTCTCATTCAAACAAATTATTTTAATTTAGAGAAAATAGGCTATGCACTGACAGTGTAAAGCCATTTTACACTATTATCCAATCACAAGCTACCATTAATGGTAAGTTTGTTAACTTTTACAACAATTACCTTAAAAGTCATAACAATGGTGATTTGCGATTTGTTGATAGTGTAAAACTTTTTACACTAACAGCGCATAACCATTAAACTCTTTAATTTATATATCTAGAAGACAGAAGATAATCATATATCTCATTATACCAAATTCAACAAGCTAAATTGTATTTGTTGTGGTATTAAAAATTTATTGTATAAGTTAAGGTGCACAATTATTTATTGCATGGGCCAATAAAAAATTTATTGTTCTAAATATTACACAATTTATTACATAATGTGTAGTGGTGTAAGCAGGTCCGACTTAATCTGCGAACCCGACCAACCCGACCCCAACTCAATTACATTTTTGCGGGTCGAGTTGGGTTCATTCCAGTAAACCCAATTAAAATCAGGTTGGGCCACGAGTTGAGGCATTTCAAACTCGATGAACTTGACCCAACTCAATCTTTATTTAATTAATAAAAAAAAATTATATTACTTGACACATTTTTAATACATTTCACTTAAGTTATTCAAATTTTAATTTAATTTGAACACGCATTGGATGAGTTGAACTAATGAACCAATTATTTATTTTATTTTTCCTATTTTCTCTTTTTTAATTTTTTTTCAAATTTTTAGATTTTTATGCAACCTGCTTACCTAACTCGACCCAACCCAATTTATAGTCAAGTTGAGTTAGGTTGGGTCACTAAAAAAAAAACTCAAACCCGACTCAACCTAGCTAACCTAATTACATTTAATTAGATTGGGTCTTAAATGAGGGTGAACCCAACCCAACCTATACTATTTACACACCTAATAATATGGTACATCACCTAAGGTTTACCCTTAAATATACTCCATTAAATGTTTTCTTTAATTTTTCCACCACCGATATCTCTTATCCTATGCCTAAATCCTTTTGAATTTGTGTCAACGTGAGTACAATTTCTTCTAATAAATTCTTATCCAAAAACATGGTAAAAATTGAATCTTAGTCAGCATGCTCAAGAAACTAAGGTATTTACTATATATCTTAAGTTTTGTTGGTTATTCTATTAAATGCTTTCATTTGGAAAATTAAGGAGAATAATTTTAGAAATTGAGATTGCATTATAAAACTAAAGACTTTTGGGCAAGGACAGAGGTTTTACAAGGACAATTTAAATAAGTTTTTCAATCTTTGAAAATGTTTTAATAAATTTCCTGTTATAATATAATATTTATAAATGTTATTATCTTTAATCTTATTATTACAAAATTCTAAAGCAAAAAGTATTAGCATAGTGTTTCTGTAACTTATACCAATAATTATATCATTAATAACTTTATATAGAATGTAAATTTTATCAATTCAACAATTGATTTATATCCATATATTACCTTGATTATCTATGACAAATTTTATGAAAATTTAACAACGATAAAATAGTAATCAAATGATTCATATTTTTGAATATTTTAGTAGTATATATTATATCAATTTTGGTGTATTTAAATGAGATATCAAATCATTTTATATTAATACAAATCTTTGAGATATGATTTATGTGAAAGAAATTTTCAATCAATAGTAAGTTTTGAGATAAAGTTATTAAATTAAAAGTTATTGAATAGTGTAGTACTCTTTGTGTGTGTGTGTGTGTGTGATAGCTTGTAAGTACATCAAATAACTAATTAAAACATGATAAAATAATTTGTCCTATTTTGACCATCAAACAAGACTTAATAATGCATGAAAATTGATCTCTGAAAAAATAAATTAGTGCACCTAATAATTTGTCAATGCATTTGTTCAGTTTTATATTTAAATTAATTATTTTGATATTAAAAGTTAATTTATTCAAGTTTAGGTGATTTTATCGATGCTAGCTAATTTCATTACAGATAAAATTTATACCGAAGAACCTTTGACAGCTAATATAACATGTCCAACTCTAAAAAAGGGTGATTCACCATCTACACTTGATATATGTCCCTAATTTAGATAAAAAGAAAATTAAAAATATAGGATTTTGTGCATCATGCGTGATCTCACCCTTGGACACCTAAGCTCATCCTTCCCCCTATAAATAGCCATGGATGGAGCTAATCTTCATCACCTTCCTCTCCAAGCTGGTCAAAATACTCCATAGCCACCACTCTATATAAATATATATATATATATATATACTAAAATTTTACTAGTTTCCATCAAGCTTTCATTCTAAGAGTTGTGCACCAACAATTCTCTCTTCTTTAACAACTACCCTAAAGGTAATGGGGAGAGTGGGATTGGTTCTAAATTTCAATTACTTTGCCTGTTTAGTATTAGATTTAAACATACGTTCTTCAGTCTGACCGAAAAACTAGTGAACTCGTCACCTAAATAGGTTCAAATAAACTACATAACCGGTTTGAAGAATAACTGGTCAAAAAATTAGAAAACCGATTAAAAACCAGTAAAATCAGTCAACATCGATCAAAAATTGACTCTTAGCGGGTCAATAAAAAATGCTTAATACAATATTATTTTGATTTTTTTCTTAAAAAATAGAAACCAACCTAAAGTATTTATTATTTCCTTTTTTACTTTAAATATAAACTTGTTGTTATTAATAAATGTTGATGTGTATAGTTAAAACTTATACTTAAGTATCATGACATATTTTATTTGCACTTTTGTATATATGGTAAATGTAAAGAACCTGTAAAATTATGTTTTATTTTTAATTTTTAGTATTATAAAGTTATGATATTATTTTTTTAATATTATTTTATGTATTATTTAATTATTATTATTATTATTATTATTTTATTAATACTGATTCGACCACGGTTCAACCGTTGAACCTTAAACTAATGTCTTGACCGGTTCAATGACCGATCTGATTTTAAAAACATTGATTTAAACTTTTACTAAGTTGTTATGTTGCTCAATTTTTAATATTTAAAATACACTTATTAAGTAGTTATACTGTTCAAATTTAAATGACTATAGTATAATTATTAAGTTGTTATACTGCTCAAATTCAAATAACTATAATGGAATTACTAAGTTTTTATACTGCTCAAATTTAAATAATTTTTTTTTACTGTTATACTACTCACATTTAGATAATTAAATTGATATGTTGTCATATTTTAGTAAAACTAAATAGTTCAGTAAAAATAGTAAAAGAAATAAACTATTAATTTCATAATGTAAAACTATGCACAAAAACTATTTAATGAGCTATTTATGAATTTATTTTTAGAAAACTATTATATAAATTTCAGTTTAAGATCTTATCATTCAGGTAAGGTCTAGACATACTAATAGACCATCTGTAAAAAATTTATAATTTTTAAAGCTTATTTAATATTTCTAATTGTGTTCTATAAGTGTTTGTTGACATTTTTTACTTAAAAATACTAAATTTAAAAAAAATCTAAAAAAAATCTAAAATTTTATGATAAAATTTTAATTATTTCTCTAAGTTTAAAAATTATTTTTATGAATTTTTTTATCATTCTATAATTTATTTCTTAATTATCAATCTTTATTTTAAATTTTATAATTTTATTTTTATTGAAAGGTTGATTATATGTTTTAATATGAATTATAAATTATGTGAATAATATATATGGACAAATCTCTGTAATATAAAGCATATATATTAGTAGAATTTTTACTAGTGTTCAAATTAAATGAGACTAGAGTGAACCTTTATTTAAGAATTTAAGAATTAATAAGTTAGTGAGTAATGTAAAGCAAGGGACATGCAATGGCATAATACCCTGTTAAGGAAACTACAATTTGGTATATTGAGGAATGAAAGGCAGGGACCCATTTGAGGAGGTCTTGGGGTAGGCATCGAGTGGTAAAAGTCTTAATTGTTCGAGTAGCGCCCGTGAGCCGAGATATTCACCTGACCAAGCTCGATAATCTTGATAACTACTCAGCATTCCAGGATTGGAGTAGGAGTATACCTTTGTAAAGGGACATCCTGACTGTTATTTCTTCCTCATTGGTGATGAGGATTGTACCATGTAATGATGTTGAAGAGGTATATGTACTCCCAATTACTTTTCAATTTCATTGAGAACCATTACTCACTAATGAAAAGTATGAATCCATACCAAGTCAAGGGTAGTATAGTATAACATAGAATAAACCCTAGATTCTCGTTTTATTATCAACTGTATTTTATGGTAAATTTTCTACCATACATGTGAAAGCGATTTTAGAACAAATCACCCCACTCCATTGTTTTTCTTCCATGTATGTTTGACCGCAATTATTGAAGATGACAGAACTGCATAGTGATGTTGAGGACAAGTCAGAGGTCACCCTATGGACGAGGATCTGTATACTTAGTTATAGGATTTTCTTTTTGTATAAGGGATATGGTAAATTGATATTGCTTTGTATAGGACCTTCTTGATGTATATATTGGGTTAGGTAGTATATATCTTTTGATGTATTTTTGTTTTATGAATATTATGTATTACTCAAATCGTGATGTACAGTTTGATATATATATTGTCTTTTATTTCCATTTTCAAATTCAATTAAATTTAGAATTTTTCTATTATAAAATCGAAAAAAATTTACCTATATTTTCATCAACTTGAATTAATAACTTAATTAATATGAATTATATTTAAATTGAAAGAGTGTTACAAATTTTATGAAAATTTAACAACAATAAAATAGTAATCAAATGATTCATATTTTTGAATATTCTAGAAGTATATATTATATCAATTTTGGTGTATTTGAATGAAATATCAAATAATTTTATATTAATATGAATCTTTGTAGATATGATTTATGTGAAAGCAACTTTTAATCAATAGGAAGTTTTGAGATAAACTTATTGAATAGTGTAATACTCTTTTGTGTATGTGTGTGTGTGTGTGTGTGATAGCTTGTAAGTACATCAAATAACTAATTAAAACATGATAGAATGATTTGTCCTATTCTGACTATCAAACAGGACTTAATGATGCATGAAAATTGATATCTGAAAAAAAAAAAAAAAGTTAGTGCCCCTAATGATTTTTTACAATATTTTCTAAACACTTTGTTTTTCTCTCTATCTCAATCCAATTAGATATCTAATATTATCTTAAAAATAAAATTTTTAGATATTATATATTAATAATAAATCTTTTTGATCTAATAAATAATAATTTATATGATATATTATATTTATATTAATATTGTTTATCTTAAAATATAAATAAAAAATATACCTTAATTATAATTTTTTAAAATTTTATAATTTAGTTATACACGATATTAAAATTAATATATTATATTAATAAATCAAATTCACTACATCTAGTCACATGTATTATCAAATTTTAATTAAGTTAAATTAAGGACAAAATAAACTCATCATGTGAATATCCTTATCATTCAATCGCATCAATTATTTTATTGTATAGTCGTATAAAGTGAACACTCAAAAAAGTAACAAATTTAAGTTGTTAATAGTAAAAGTGTATAATTTTTATATATTATTAACATAAAAAATATTGTTGGTATGACTTTTAAGATAATTATTATAAAAATTAATAAACTTATTATATATAACAATTTATAATTGAATGATAATATAAAAACTCTTTAAATCATCAGTATATATATTATTTACTCAACAATAAAATCATGCACATGTATAATAAATCAAAAATGTGATAAAATATTAATTGATAATTTTTTTATAAACGATTGAAATCATTTACTTTTCTCATACTTATTCTAGAGAAACCAAATCTAATATACAATATTTGGTACCAATAATAATAATAACAGTAACAATAATAATAATAATAATCTATCTCCTAAAATGAATAACTTACTTTTAAAAAGTAAAATAACAAATCTCGTTATAATACTATTATATGTACAACATAACACATCGTATATAACATAGGAGTTTTTTTTTTTACCATATTAATGGTATAATATATTCACCAACTTTATCTATAACTAATCTTCACTAAGGCTATGTTTGGTAGAGAGGAAAGAAATAGAGGGAGAGAAAGTGGGTAGAAGAGAAGAGAAATAGGTAAGAAATAGAGTGGAAATAGAAGTTGTTTGGTTGGAGAGAAGTAGAGAAGAAATAGAGTGGAAGTTTGCTTTTTGACTTTTGGGAATTTGGAATAAAAAAACAAAATTACACTTATATCCTTGGTTTTTTTACCGTGATATTTGTCCAAAAAGTAACATATATTCGATTACGTTATTCACATAATCGAATATATGACCATAACAATGTCATATATTCGATTATGTGATTACCATATTCGAATATATGGCACTATGTATATATATATATGTTCGACTTTGCACCCAATATTCGAATATATTCTTGTATATTCGATTATGCATGGCATACATATATGAATACATAGTAGTAAATATGCATATTCAAATACACTGTGTTCAAATTCGAATATATATATATATATATATATATATATATATATATATATATATATATATATATATATATATATATATTAGTAAATATTTATATATTAATAATTATTTATATATTTATTTAATTTTAAAAATCAAATTTTAGATTTTAATATATAACATATTCGAATATGTGTATACATATTCGAATATGTGTGTTTATATATTCGAATATGCGTATACATATTTGAATATGTGATTAACATATTACACAGAGGCAAGGGTATTAACGAAAACTTGCAATCAATGTTGTATTTCTTCACAGTTTCGGACGGATTAAATTTGGCGTGAGACCCACAAAAAATTTAAAAACTTCGTCGCTATTTCCGCACCACCGAACGAAGAGAAATGCCGCCGTTCTCTTCTTTTCCGCGTAGTTCTCTTCTCTTCTTCGCTATTTCTTTGGTACCAAACACAGTGTAAAGAAGCCATCCAGACCACTTTTAATAAAGTCTTTCTTTTCAACCAAATTTTTTCCATCCACAACACTTTAACTCAAAATTTTGCGTAAAAATTTTAAACTCAATTCGACTCAAACCAATAACATGTTAGTATTTGAAATAGTTTGAATTTTATGCATTGACAAAATAAAATATTTTATGTTATCAACCATTTAAAAATCATTCTACAATAACTATTAATATAGTTATTGAAAAATTAACAAAATTATTATTACTATACAAAATTATAATTAATTAATAGTATAAAAATTCATTACAACATCAATACATTTAATATTTTCTCATGATAAAACATTAAGAGCTAATTTCATCATCAACAATTAAAATTATTTACCTCATCCACACAAGTACTAATTAAAATGCATATATAATTTAATTTTTTTTCACTATCATTTCATTATAAATTTTCACATAATATAATTAAGAAAATGTAATTACTTTAAAAATTATATCTAATAATTTCTAGTCTCACAGTCTGTCAAAATTAATTTTGTTTTAATATATTTAGCTTGTCCAAGAACCACTCCTGCTCTAATTATTCCAACTACCTATCCTCGTAAGATATCCATCCTATCAAAGAAAAAAAAAATCCATAAATATGATCCGCACTAATTAGGGTCATGTTAAAATAGTATGCAATCGGTGTGCCACATATATTCCACAAGTTCCAGAGCTTATGCCACGTAAGGTAGATATTTCCCCACTTTATATACGATTTTTTTTGGCAAACTCCAATCCCCCAATCACATACATACATCAATACCCACATCACTTGGAAAGCCATTCAACTCAGAACGCATTCTGTCAGTGGATCGCACTTTCGCCTTGAAAATTATACATCCAAATTTAAAACAAAAAAAAAAGGATTATAATAATAATTATTATAATAATAATAACCAACAGAAATAACAGAAGGATTAAAAAAATCAAGAAGTTGCCTTGGTTCACATTATATATTTTCACATCTCATAATATGATCATGATCATCATCTGACATCACCATCATAATCACAATCACAACGACACCATCACCGCTGCTGCAACTCCATCATCCGGGAGAAGTCCTCGAAGCAGACGAACCCGTCCCCGCTCCTGTCCACGCCTTCTATCATGCGCCGGCACTCGTCTAGCGTGCACCGCTCGTCGCCGATCGCTTTGAAAACCCTAAGCAGCTCCTCCGCCGAGATCCTCCCGTCGCGATCCGTGTCGAACACCTCGAACGCCTCTCTCAGTTCGCCCGGATCCGAACCGGACTCGAGACCCGACCCGACCCGGCTCATGAGGGCTTCGACGGTGATGGGGCCGCCGTCGCCGTCCACCTCGCTGAGCATGGTGGCGACGTCGGGCGCGCCGAGGCTGGTGAGGACGGCCTCGAGGTCCTGGCGCGAGACGACGCCGTCGTTGTCGCGGTCGATGAGGCGGAAGGCCTGGGCGAGGTCCCACCGGAGGTCGGCGACGGCGTCGGACCAGTCGCCGGAGCGGTCGGGGAGGACGCTGGTGGGGGTCTGGGAGCCGGGGGCGGCGCCGGGCTTGTGGGTGGAGTCCTCGGATGAGGATCCGGACCCGAAGGAGGGCGGGTCGGAGCGGGAGACCGCGGAGCGTTCCTTTTTGGAGCGGAAGAGGCGTTTGGGGCTGAGTTTGAGGGTCTTGGGGTTGATGCTAATGAGCTTCATTGGGTAGGTGTTTGGGGATGGAAAGAGACGTTGGAGGAAGAGGAAGGGGAAGAAAGAAGAAAGGGTAGGGGTTGAGGGGAAAGAGAGTGGAAGGTGGAGGGATTAAATGGGGGCACCGTGGGAGGTCCATTTCTCACTCTTGGGTACCTTCCACGAAGTTTCCTACACTGCACTTGTAAAAGAGGGTGGCTATTTATATTTAATTCTTTATGTTAATTAAATGAATCGCAATAGTATATTGGTGTGCTATGCACGACAAATAACTGTCTCTTTTTTCTTCTCTTTTTTTTTTTTTTTTTTCTTTTTAACCCTTCGTTTGGAATAGCTCACAAATGAATAAGAAATATAAAAGTGTGATTGTTTGGTGGGAGCAGGAACGATCGAACTAAGACATAAAAAGACGTGGACTTTACACTTTTTTATTTCTTCACTGAAATGAGGATAAATGAACACGGAAAGGCAGCATTTTAACATTTTGTGTGGGTTTATTTTGTGGTAATTAAAAACTGTCACAAATTAATGTCTTTTTGGTAATTTTCAATCGACAATAAAAATTACAATTTACAACAGTCGATTATTTGTCTATAATAATTGACTAAAGGTTTTTTTTTATTCATTTGTCCATATCTCTCTTTTTTATTTTCACTTATTTAAATTCAACCAAATACTTTTATTTTTATTTTATTTCTCACATATTTCTCTTATTTCAATTTTCATTCACGTTATTTATTACCTATTTCTTTTTTTTTTACTAAAAACACCCTTAGTGAACCCATGTATCTTTTGGTGGAAAGTTAAAGACTATTTTTTTTTTTGAAGTATTGAGTTCTCTTTAAGGAATTGATTTTTTTTTTTTTATGTATTTGATTCTTAAGAGTGTGTTTAGTGGAGGAGAAAAGAAGGGGAAATAGCCAAAGAGGGAGGAGGGAGAAAAATTACGTGAGAAATAAGAAATTGAGATTGTTTGATAGAGTAAAAATAGAGGGGAGAAAAATAAAAAGATGTAGGCTCCATACTTTTTTTTTTTTTTTATGAATGTGTGTGGAAATGAACAGTGGAAGACAGTGTGTTTGACATTTTGTGGCTATTCGTTTTGTGGCAATTAGAAACTGCCAAAAATTGCATGATTGATGGTACTTTCTTGCAATTTTCGACATTTTTTTGGCAATTTAAACTATCAGAAATGTATTTCACAAACAATAATACTTTTTTTTGTTATCATTTCATTGGTACGAAATATCTATCAACTTCACTGATGGCCAATTTTTGTCGAAAAACTGATTGAAAAAAAATAGACTTTAAAAAAATGATTATCATGTGATTTTTTTATTCTTTTTTATTTATTTATGTCTTTCCTATTTTATCTCTATTTCTCTCCAACAAAACACTTGTATGTGTATAGAATAATATTTGTTGGGAGAAGTTAATTTTTTAAATAGGTCTTAGTGCCTACTAGTGTCTTTTGATTAAAAGATACCTTAAATTTAACAGCAATTTTTAATATATATTTTTTCACACACTTTTTATTATTGATTAAAATTTATTAAAAACTAATAAAATGGTGAACATATCTCATTTTCTTAAAAAAAAATGAACATATCCCATTATATAAAAAGTAAAATTACAAAATGTTGTAATCTTTTATAAGTTTTAGTTAATAATAAAGAATACTTAGATTCTTAAGGATTTAATCTCTAAATCTGTATATATAGAAGAACATTACTAAAAGAAATTAACCCTTTAAATGATATTTGTATTTCAAATAATTAGTTTTTAACTGTTGGTTAAAGATATCCTGAACATGAAAAAATAATAATATTAATAATAAAAATATATCAGAAAGAGTGAGTTAAACAATATTTTGATAAGTTTCTCGTACTAATAGCCTATTTCCTCGTCAGTGTATGCGTTCTTGTTAAGTTTCGATAAACAAATACGGCTGCCAACTTACTCTTAATTCTTGAAGAGAAAATAGTTTATGATTGTAAAAGAATTTTACACTATCATCTAACAAATTATTATGTAAAATAATTTTGATGACTTTTACAACAACTATCTTAACAGTCATACACACTGTGATTTATGATTGGTTGATAGTGTAAAACTTTTTATATTGACAATGCATAATTATTAAACTCATTCTTAAATGTACTTTTATTATTTATAAAAGATATAAAATTATAAAATTACAAATAAATTTTACTAATTGAAAAATAAAGGCTCGCATAATTTCATAGTAATTATTGATAAATTTCAGTTAATATTCTTTCTCTTTTTTTTATCAACTTAAGGACAATTATTGATTAAGGAATGCAATTAATGTATTTGGCTATATTAAAATTATTTTTAATTTCATAATATAATTTCTATTATTATTATTATTATTATTTCATTTGTAATAATATATAAAGTATTTAAAATTTTAAAAATTAAATAAATATAAAGATTTAATTAAAATGATAATAATTAAAATTATTATAAACTTTCAAAAAAATAAATAAAAATAAAATTCATTTGTGAAAGAATACTGATGCAAAAAAATATGAGAGTTACAAAGCATGTATCTGAAAAAGTGTACCGTACCACTAATATTTTTGTCGTAGTTAAACAAATGGGTAGGGTAGGGTAGGGTTTCTGATGAAAATTGAAATTGGTGCATGTGTGTGGGGGTGGTTATTTAATGGGGTGAGTGAGTGAGGTTTGGCCACTTCTGTTTTGTTGGTTCTCTTTCTACCTTGGGGTAATCAAAAGTAAGAAGAATTTAGGGAAAGTTGCTTTCTTATAAAAGGGTCACTTCTTTCGCATGAATCTTCCATTTTTCGCAAGTATATTTTAACATTTTCTTTACACTAAAGTTGATTAGAGAGAAAAAAAATGGAAAGAAAAAGACTAAGAAAATGTACTTAATAATAATTTTTAATTTGATTGAATGAAAAAATTAAAAAATATATTTTTTAAGAAAAAAATCTTCTTTTATCTTTAATTAGAATTTTAATTTTTTTAATTCTTCATTTTCTTTTTATTCAAATCAGGAGTATGTTTGGTAATAGGAAAAGAAATAGAGTAAATAAAAATAAGAAATAGGATGGATGGAAATAAGTGAAAAATAGAATAGATTTTAGGAATGTTTGGTTTAAGAAAATGAAAAGAAATAAGAAGAAGAAATAGAAACAAATTATTATTTTTTGCTGAATAAAAAAACTAATTACAATATGTGAAAATCGATTATGTTGTGGTAAAATTGATTGTTGCATTTTCTGTAGATTTTAAACTATCAATAACACTTAAAGTCACCACTAAATGAACAATTTTTGACAATTAGAAATTGTCACAAAATGTTAAGGATACAACTATATAAGACTCACATCTTTTTATTTCTCTCCCCCTATTTCCCCTAAACTTATAATACCCCATTTCTTATTTCTCATCTACTTCTTCTCCTTTCTCCCTATTTTTCCACCATTTCTCCTTTACCAGCTGGAGCATAAGAGATAGTTAAGGTAACCCACTAGAATTGACTTAGTGAGGAGGTTTAGATAGTTTACATAAGATCTTAGCTTCAAACTTTATTATCGCTATTGTACATAAAAAAAAAAAAGATAATTAAGGTCCTGAGAATGATTGTTTTCAATATGTTGATTAATTAATAAGTAAAAAAAATATCAAAAATCAAGATAAAATATATTATAAATTGCAATAAAAATGTAACAAAGTTATTTTTATGAAAATTTTAACTTTTAATTTCTTAATAAATATCTTAAAGACACTTATTAACATTCTTTTCTTCTTTTATCTCTTTTTTTTGTGCTAACCCTTTTCTTAATAAGATCAAACATCTTTACTGTATTTTTTTTTTTTACTTTCTCTTTTTCTTTCTTCCAATACTTAATTTTCCATAATTTTTTAAAAATTATAAAGTAATACATACATTATTACTTAAATTAATAGAAAGAAAATAAAAATATATATTGATATAATGACCTTTAAGTATTATTTTTTAAGTCATTAGGAAACTCTATCTTTTTTTCATTTTATTTTTATAAGTTATAATAAAAAGAAGATTTAAATAATTTTATTTAATTTAATAATTAAATATTTCATTGATTATATTTTCAATTGTACTTGCAATAACAATATATAGTATAAGATGAGTCTAAATTTTTGTAAATATATATAAGATAAAACATTAAAATAAATATTGAGCAGTACATGGTGACGTATTTTTTCATTTTTTGAATTTACATAAATACTGAACTATTTTATTAAATATAATAAAAAAATTAAAATGAAATAAATACAAAATTAAATTAAATTAATATTCATAAATTTTTTAAGTTTTAACTTTCCATATGATGTTATTTAGAAATGCAAACAAGTTAAATAAGTTGTAAAATGTTTTTAATAATAACATTAATTATCAAATCAATTGAAAATATTAACAAAAACAAACACTTATAGAACATAATTAGAAGTATTAAATAAGCTTTAAAAATTATAAAAATTTTACAGATGGTCTATTAGTTGTCTAGACCTTACCTGAATGATAAGATCTTAAACTGAAATTTATATAATAATTTTCTAAAAATAAATTCATAAATAGTTCCTTAAATAGTTTTTGTGCATAGTTTTACATTATGAAATTAATAGTTTATTTCTTTTACTATTTTTACTAAACTATTTAGTTTTACTAAAATTTGGCAACATATCAATTTAATTATCTAAATGTGAGTAAAAAAAATTATCTAAATTTAAGCAGTATAACAACTCAGTAATTCCATTATAGTTATTTGAATTTGAGCAGTATAACAACTTAATAATTATACTATAGTCATTTAAATTTGAGCAGCATAACTACTTAATAAGTATATTTTAAATATTTAAAATTGAGCAGCATAACAACTTAATAAAAGTTTAAATAAATGTTTTTAAAATTAGACCAGGTCATTGAACTAGTCAAGGCACTAGTTTAAGGTTTAATGGTTCAACCTGTGGTTGAACCATGGTCGAATCGGTATTAGTAAAATAATAATAATAATAATAATTAAATAATAGATAAAATACCATTAAAAAAATAATATCATAACTTTATAATACTCAAAATTAAAAATAAAAACATAATTGTATAGGTTCTTTACATTTACAATATACACAAAAGTGCAAATAAAATATGTCATGATACTTAAGTATAAGTTTTAACTATACACATCATCATTTATTAATAAAAACAAGTTTATATTTAAAGTAAAAAAGGAAATAATAAATACTTTACATTGGTTTTTATTTTTTAAGAAAAAAATCAAAATAATATTGTACTAAGCATTTTTTATTGACCCGCTAAGAATCGATTTTTGGCCGATTTTTGATTGGTGTTGACCGATTTTATCGATTTTTGATCGATTTTCTGATTTTTTGACCAGTTATTCTTCAGACTGGTTCTGTGGTTTATTTGAATCATTCATGTGACAAGTTCACTAGTTTTTCGGTCAAACTGAGCAGTCTGATCTAATTTTCAAAACGTATGTTTAAATCTAATACTAAACATGCAAAATAATTGAAATTTAGAACCAACCCCACTCTCCCCATTACCTTTAGGGTAGTTGTTAAAGAGGAGAGAATTGTTGGTACACAACTCCTAGAATGAAAGCTTGATGTAAACTAGTAAAGTTTTAGTATATATATATATGTATATATATATATATATTATGTAGAGTGGTGGCTATAGAGTATTTTGACCAGCTTGGAGAGGAAGGGGATGAAGATTTTAGCTCCATCCATGGCTATTTATAGGGGGGAGGATGAGATTAGGTGTCCAAGGGTGAGATCACGCATGATGCACAAAATCTTATATTTTTATTTTTATTTTTATCTTAATTAGGGACATATATCAAGTGTAGATGGTGAATCACCCTTTTTTAGAGCTTGGATGTATTATATCAGTTGTCCAAGGTTCCTTAGTGTAAATTTTATCTGTACAAAAATTAGCCTAGGTATCGATAAAATCACCTAAACTTGAATAAATTAACTTTTAATATCAAAACAATTAATTTAAATATAAAACTAAACAAATGCATTGACAAAATATTAGGGGCACACATCTAAATGTTTTCATAAATGCTATCCATTTCCTAATACGAGTTAGTCGCTAAATCGCCAATTAATCACAAAGGCAATGCAAGAATTTATGTTCATGTATCATTTATGTTCTATAAACTTCATAGTCATAGAGAAAATATGCAAGTTGACTCCATATATTTGAGAGAAATAGAAATATTTAAACGAATATATTATACCTTTCTAAAACGAAGATATGTCAACATGCAAAGTCCTCTAGGAAGAGAACCAACAATTATCTTCATTGAAAAGGATAATTTAGAACGAAGTAAAATAGAAATAAACACAAGAAATTTGAAAATGGGTTCAAATCCTAAGCAACAAATATGAAAAAAAAAAAAACACAAGAACATTGGAACAACAATAAAATCTTGATCACTAGTGAGAGTTGAGTTGCAAACAAAGGAAGATTCATGATTACCAAAAGATGGTTTGTGACAAGGGAAATGAGTGTTGTCAAGAGGAAGTTAGGGTAAGTGCGAGAAAGTTATGATCATAAATGTGGTTGAGATGAGTTTTAAACGAAGAAACTAGATAACACTTTTATATAAAGCGCTATTTGAATAAAAAGAAACTATATAGTGTTTATTTTAAAAGAAGTGTTACCTCTATTTATGTTTTTTTTTAAAAGACATTATTTCAAGCATAACACTTTTTTTGTAAACTGCTATGTAGTTCTTAAACTTGGATAGCACTTTTTTAAAGAAGTGCCATCCAAAAGCTTCGTATTTTTTCAATGGCGCTTTCATCTAGAAGTATTATCTTGAACGCGTTATTTGAATGCATTCTTAACATAGTATTAGTTTTGAAACTTCACTTATTAGTATCTCTATTTCATCTTTTTGAAAGTGAAAATGTTTATAGTAGGATTAAAAAATAATTTTATCAATAAGTTGAGTCATATGAAGAGAAAAGATCGACTCTAAGAAATTCGTCATATTAAAATAGATTAAATTATAACATATATTATCTTAAAGAAAGATATTAGAAGAGTATAATTTTAAAAATGAAAAAAGATAACACTGTAATTTAAACATTTCTCAAAAGATGGGAGTTTAACTATTGTGTACAATATATGTATTTGGAGTGTTATGTGTGAGGAAAAAATATCACATTAGATAAGAATAAGTAAATTAAACGACATATAAGTGATAATAATTCATATATTTCAAGCCATTAGTTATTAAGTTGGTAACAATTATTTCACTTGTGTTATGCTTACTTGACTCATCTTAAATATCTCGTATATTTTAGGATCCTTAAGATGATCCAACGCTGTTGTATTTTTAAAATTTTCTTTTACGTCTTTTTGCAATTTCAAATAAATACATAATTAAATTGGATCATATTCATCCATTGTTGACGTCTGCATTTGCATAATTCATGATAACTTTGGTCACGGACGTTTACCCGTTGTTTGTTTAAGTAGAAATTGAGAAAAGAGAAGTGGGTAAAAAAAGGTAGTTTTATATTATTTGTTTGAGGAGAGAAGTAGAGAAAAGAGAAAATATACATGTAGGGCCCACTAAAAAAAATCTCTCTTTTGTTAGAGAGAAAAAAAAAAAGGTGAAATAAAAAATTGTAAGACTCACTTACAATTATAATTCTAACCTTATTATTTTTTTCTATCTCATAAAATCCATATATATTAAGGGTAAATATGTTTTTACAAGAAAAATCTATTTTCTTTTTCTTCACTTTTTTATTTAATTAAATAAACAAAGAGAAAACTCAACTTTTCTTTCATTCTACCTCTCTCATACTTCTTTAAATCTAAACACCTTAAAAATCTACCAATTCTCTACTCATTCTCTCTTCTCTCCTACTTCTCTCTTCTCTATTTCTCTCTTTACCCAAAGATAATATAATAAATTCATGTAGATTTTGAATATACGCCCATGATGGACATAATATAGTAATGAGGGAGAAGCGGATTGGTGTGGCTTATCCATCATTTTTAATCATTGGCAGGCATATTCAAACGCTAAATTAGGAAATACGCAAGTGAGAAAGGGAATATGTTGGTCATATATCAAGCCGATAACATATTGTTGTCATTGGACTCTGTGCACCGAACGTATGATTTTTAAAGCATTTTTTTAACTGAATAGCCAAAAGATATATTTATATTTTTTTTATAAGAATATGTATTATAAGTGTAAAATATTTTTATATTGACATTCAACACATTGTATTAATGGATAGAATAATATGGTAAAATAATTAAATTATATTAGATGTTTGCGTAAAAAAGTTTACATTGAAAGCGAATATAGAATAATTTTTTTATAATATATAATATACAGAAAAATCCATACACACAATTCAATTTATTTGACTTTGAAATTCTTTTCTTGAAGGTAATTGTGACAGTTAAAACTAAATACTTATGTTACAACGAATAAGAGTGGGAGTATATTCAGTTAGGTTAAATTTTATAAAATTTAAGTGTTATTTTTTAAATAACATTAAGGTTTGATTCATTTATTTGATACAAGTATTTTTATAAAGGTATAACTAAATTCATTTAAATTTTTATTTATTTTAAAAATTTACCTTATAATAAAATCTTTTAAATAGATCAATAAATATTCTTTTAAATATATGCAGAATCATTAAGTTTAAGTTTTAAATAAACTAATAAGTATATAATCTTAAAATATATTATAGTAAAAATTTAATATAGGAACAACAATATCATTATAATATTTGTGTTTATTAAGATAGATACTCTGTTAAGTATAATTTTTTTTAATGGTCTAAAACTTATTTTAATAAGATTTCGAAAAATCTATTACCTGACTTATTTTATAATATCTAACATGTCTTAAGCCCAGTCAAATAATCCAACCTATTAGCATCCTTAAGAGAAAATAAGGTTCTCTGTGTGTTTTTATACAAGTTCATAATTAGTTTATCATTTTTGGTAAATGATACAAAAAATATTAAATTAAGTTGTATGTATGTCATTGCAAAAATTTTAAAATTAGCTTTTATAAATGAATTTTTACAATTTTATGAAATTCAGTCTATTATTAGGTCTTGCAAGGACTGGATTAAAAAAGTATTTAAATTTAAAGAAACTCATAAGTTTTAATCTGTGAATTAGTTTAAAAATAAAGGACTTGTATATCAATCTAATTTACAAATAAGTAAACAGTTCTATGAAGTATTCCGTTTTTTAAGTATGATTTAGGGTTAATAACATACAAATTAAAAAATATAACTAATGTTTTTGAGTTTTTAATTAATATTTTTAAGAAACTACTTAAATATTATCTAATATATCATATTTAATATTTTTAATTACTAAAAATAAATTTTCAATAACTTTTTTACTTTCAATATAATAAATAGTTCCATCTCAATTAAACACGTTATATTTTTATTTTTTATCCAGTATTTGGATCTTTGTATTATTTGTTAATTTCTAAATATGTATTTTTAAATTAATATATTATTTCATTCAACAACTATAAATATCTAAAACACGTGAGATTATAAATACATGATCATATTAATTTAGATGAGTGACTCATGTTATATTGTTTTCTTTTAACTTTTAACGTTTTAACAAGTTGTTAAGTAGTTCCATTATAATTGTGTAAAATAATTATGAACAAGGGCAAGTCTAAAAATATGCAAGGGGAGTATCGAAAATAATTAACTTCTAGAAAACATAATTATGTTAATTACTAAATTTTTTATACCTTATATGAATATTTTTAACTTAGTTAAAACAAAATTATACATTAAATAAAAATTTAAATTACTACAATATAATCAAATAATGATGAAATTATGTGTATTAAAAGGAAAAAGCATAAAAAGACATATTCTTATTAAAGATTGAGGATTTTATCTTTATTGTATAAGAATAAATTAAAAAAAATGAAAAATTTAAAATTAAGGACTAAATTATGAAAATAAATTATGTAAATTGACTATTGATTTGATATGGTGTTTTAAAATTTATGTTTAATTACCTTTTTAGTCCCTATAGTTGCGCAAACTCTATCTTTTGGTATCTATAGTTAAAAATGATCCATTTTAGTCCCTATACATGCACTTTCGATATTAGTTTGGTTCCTGCCGTCAAATGTATCTTAATTTTGTGAAATAAAATTATCACAAAATAAAAATTAACAGTGTTAAACTGTCACAAATTGACTTTTTTAGCATTTTTTATTTAATTTGTGGTAGTTTTAAATGGTAGGACGAAACTAATATCGAAGGTATATGTATAGGAACTAAAATATATTATTTTTAACTATAGAGATCAAAAGGTAAAGTTTGCGCAACTATAGGGACAAAAAGATAATTAAACCTAAAATTTAAATTTACAAATATAGAAAGTTTTTTCTACATCAAACAACTAGATATTGTCTGAATTTAAGGGATTATATTAAAAAAAAAAAAGACAATAATTTACGGGAGGAGAATTCACCTGCCTGACATATTGAAAAAAATAGATTGAGAGAAGTACTTATCCTCAACATGAAGTATTCACATTTAATATATAAAAACGAATTAATAAATTACAAAATCAATATATTTTTATATAAGAATTATAAAATTTTATATATAAAACTTTGTTTTAAATGAGGGTGAGAGTGGGGTCTACCCCCCGTCCCAAATTAAGAATTGAGAAAAAATAAGATCATAATTAAAATAATAATTAATATTTTATTGAGTGTTTAAAATGACATATAATAAAAAATTTCTTTTAAAAGGTCAATTGAATATAAATATGGAAGTAGTACAAAATTAGTTTAATAAGAGAATTAATGTGGTTCAGTCAATCCAGAAACAGTTAAGAAATTTATATTATTTTTCTTAAAAAGCATATACAGAAAATTTTGATTATAATGCTTATACAATAAAGGAACTCCTTTGTATTCTCCTAATCTACAACCCAATAAATAAGCCTAAATTACAATACATAAAAAGCAGGTAAACCCATTAACATAAAATTCAACACATTTCAATAAATTATAACTTAAACTCGAGAAAAAATGTTCTAGTCCAAATTAGCATGGCAGTTGCTCCTGTGGATACATACATCTGCGCAGAGACTGAAGAAAAAGAAAGATGCTCCCTTTCCCACGCAAGCAGATGCCAGATTTCTATTGTAGTATTTTGCTTTTGAGCTTAAATTCCATGGAACTTGCACCAATGCCTTTTCAGATTAAATTAATCCGTACTTTTCAACATTTTCCATAAATATGATGTATGATTAGATTTTAGTTGAGAAAGTTTAAAAGTATTTTTATTTTTAAAATAATAAATTTTTTCTTTTTTATTTTATACATTAAAAATCGTTACTGTACATTAAAATTTGCAAAAGTCTTTTTTCAACTTTAATCCAAACATATTCATAGTGTCCCGGGAAAGGACACGTTTCTGGACTATGTTTAACGTGCACTCTACTATTCCTTCAGAACCCCTAACTACCAGGCAATGCTCATAAAATAAAGGGGGAAAAAAAAAAAATCTATTATACGTGCTAGCTTTGAACTGATT
Source organism: Spatholobus suberectus (assembly GCA_004329165.1). Lineage (NCBI taxonomy): Eukaryota > Viridiplantae > Streptophyta > Magnoliopsida > Fabales > Fabaceae > Spatholobus > Spatholobus suberectus. The sequence continues at coordinate 26,258,242 of CM014732.1, read as the reverse complement.
ATTCATGAAATTTTAACATGTCTTCAAATCATTTCCGAGAAACAAGATCATAGACGCGTTTGTTTGTTTTTTAAAATAAAAATATTTAATTAAAAATATATTTCAAGAATAATATTATATCTTTTTATAATATTTTCATAATATTTTATAAAAAATATGAAATAAAAATTAATATTTTCTTGATATTTTTTATTTTTATTTGTATAAACAAAATAAAAGTTAAATACATTTAATATTTTTAAAACTTGAGATAACATTCGATACTTTTTTCACTTAATAAGTAAAAGGATAAGTAAAAAAAAATGTGTAAGAAGATACAAAATTATAGGTTTAAGATAATTAGATAAGTTTTTTTTTATCTCAAAAAAGTTTATCAAACCTGTCCTTAACAACAGTTTCGATAACCTTTTTTAAAAGTTAAAAAGGGTAACTAAAAGAAAAAAAGGCTCTAAAGAAGAGATATAATAAAAATACTTAGAATGTTTTTAATAATCTTGAGGGTAGTGTGCAACTAATCCATCTTTGGTGAGAATTTGAACTAAACCTTTAGGTACTTCAGATACTTTCGGTAACTTAGGCTTTGGTTAGTTGGTTTGAGTTTTGGCAATTCAAGGACCTTAGGCAGCTGAGGTATTTTAGGCATTTTTGGCTTTGGGCAATTTAGTAACCTTAGGCAGATTAGAAACCTTAGGCATTTTTGGGACCTTAGGTAGTTCAATTTTTGGCAATTTAGTGACCTTAGACAACTTAGGTACCTTAGGGAGCTTTAGGTTTGGACATTCAAGGATATTAGGCAACTTTGGTTTCGGTAATTGAGAGACTTCTAGCAAAGGTGAAAACTTAAGTTAGGGAAGTTGTGGCACTTCCAAAAAAAATAAAAATCCTTAAGAAAGAATAGCATTTATAAATTAACAAAATCTCTCTATTTTTAATATAATGTTTTGATATTATATACTAGTTGATTAATTCAAAGACTTAGGTTTATTAACTTATTTAGTAATATACCTATGACTAGAGGTGGTTAGGGAGCCAAGCTTGTACGACTTAGTGAACTTGCTACACAAACTAATCACATGCAACGTTGCCAAAGAGAGACTACACTTTCATTCGGAGATCTAACACTTGTCCATCCTACACTATACCAATTGCAAAGTCAACACCACCACCCCCCTTGGGCAATAAAGAGTTGCTACACCACCGCCACCGCCCACCGCCCACCGATCCCACATTCCCATTACCATCTATAAGCTTCACGACGGTTCCTACTCTTTTCTTTGGTGGTCTACATATTGAGGTGGGGTCATCTTCACAATAGCTTCTTTATTAGGAGGTAGTACCTCAATATTAGGATAAAGAGGTGCCTCAGTAGCACGCAGAAGAGGTACCTTAAGAGCAGAAGGAGGAGGTAACTCGAAAGAATGTTAATGTACTTCAGTAGGAGGACCATGGCCATTCTAATCAGGGTTAGAGGCAGTATGAGGGGGACGCTGATGGAAAGGTCATCATATGTCATACTGGTTGTAGGTAAGTTACATTTTTCTTTACTTTTGTATTATCTATTAAGCCCTAAATTTGATTTTTGATATTGACTTTTTATTCTTTGTAGGTGAACTCTATTTGATATGGTTGCTAAGGCGATTAGGTATGCAATCACGACATAGTTTCAAGGTCCCTACGTTGCTATTATGTGACCCTTGAGGATGTTAAGGAGGGATTGGTGGCAAAAATTTCAAGTAAGTTGTACTGTGTATTTACATATAGTTATTTCATTTACATACTTACTAACTATTTCACAATTATTGTGCTAGAAAAAGTTTCATGGGATCATCGTCATGAGTAGATTATCTACAAAACCTTTAAGGAACATTATTCAAAATGTTTTATGAATATTTTGACTAAGGTAAGGAAGGTTGAGAAGAATCCTATTTAAATGGGGGATGGGGCTTAGGTTGGTTTTGTTGCTTATTAGGATAGTTTGACCTTCCAAAGGTCCTTAGCCCAAAACAAGGGCAATCGGGCCTTGACCAAAAAGGGAGCAATTCATACTACAAGTTGCAAGTCTCATCTTCAAGTAGCATTTGACTTGGTATGTATTCACTCACACACATATTTTATCTAGTTCAACATCTTTAGAATGTGTTATATTTTAAGACTAAACATTCATTGCCTTTAAGAAACATTATTCAAAATGTCTTATGAATATTTTGACTAAAGTGAGGAAGGCCGAGAATAATCCTATTTAATGGGGGATATGAGGTTTAGGTTGGTCTTGTTGCTTATTAGGGTAGTTCGACCTTCCAAGGTCCTTAGCCTAAAACAAGGTTAATTGAGCCCCAACCAAAGAGGAAGTAGTTCATACCAGAAGTTGCAAGTCTCATCTTCAAGTAGAATTTGACCTGGTATGTATTCACTCACACACATGTTTTATTTATTTATATATCTTTAGAATGTGTTATCCTTTAAGACTAAACATTCATTGCCTTTTTGGTAAGCCTAATAAACTTGTGCAATCTATGGATCGTGATAAGCTCTTATTGGCTACCCATAAGAAGAGGTTACACAATTAGGTTGATAGTTGTTTTTAGAAGACATATGTAAGTTGTCAATCATATACATTATTTTTATACAATTTGGTTGTCAAACAAAATAAGTTTCTTACTAGTTTATGCCTTTTGAGATTGAATAAGATGAATATCAAAATCTTAGCCAAATGGAGACACAAATTGGTGAGGTTTCCACAAATGTGAAGTGGAAGGTAGGTGCGTCACCTAAGCTTGACATTTGGTAGGATAATGCTCGCAGAAAGAGCTAATAATGAGTTTACGACACCACATATTTACCTTTAAACCTTTGTTGTGGTGCATCATTGCTCACTCATGAGTCTTGAGCTCCTCCATCGAGCAGTGGCATATATGATAAGAGGGTCGCTATAGTTGAGCAAGGCGGTGCAGGTGCTAGGGAGAGGGATGTGAGTGAGGAGTAAAGGATTGCTTGCTACCTTGGAGCAACACGTGTAGGCTTTGGTGGAGTGGATGACAGCGTTGGAGTGCTAATTAGGCTCTTGTAATGCAAATAGGACACTTAGATATTCGCACTATTGGTCCTTGGATGATGATGAGTCCTAACTAAAGAGATATTTGTTCTGTCTTTTTATCTTTTTCTTGTGTAAATTGATTATTGTATTACATAGATAAGGATAGTTATGTATGATGATTATTTTTATTTATTTCTATATTATTATTCATATTATTTCTTTTTTATGTTTTTATAATTTTAATTTATATATCCAAGTTCTGTAATATATCAGTAATAAATAAAGAAATTGATTTAAAAAATTATAAATCTAGCGTTGGTTTTTTTATTTAATTTAGTGTTGGCCAACCAGATGTTAACATTAATGTTGACCTTTTTAATTTGTCGCAAATTTCACTTAATTAAGCATTGGCCAAACCAAAATCAACAAGTTGATGATAAATATTAGCTTTGGCAAGTATTGATTGGCTAGGAAACTGAACACTAAAGTCTCATTTAGCTTTGATTTTCGTTTGTTAGCATCGACTTTTGGCCAACACAAATGGTAGATTATCTTGTAGTATATTGGCCAAATCAAATACTCATTTTCCTTGAAATGTCGTACTAAATATGTTGCTTCCTTCATAAGGTTATACTTTTTACTTTAAGAATGATAAAATAAAAATATTCAAATACAATTTATTTGTCAAACTAAACATATGAAAATAGTATAATCTTTTTGGTATATAAAAACATTAATTGTCCTTGAAATGCCTGTAGATGTCATGGGGGCGACTACTTGCAACCGATGTTTTCTTAGGATTCTTATTCATATTCATTAAAATTTCATGTGATGTTATAAGCCCTTACAACATTAAAATTGGGATTCTTAGGATTCAGCATAAAGATTCATTAAAACATTTTTTTAATTTTAAGAAACAATAAAAATTGGGATCCAAAATCACACATAACGCAAATGAGAAGAATTAAAATTGTTCTACCAGTTCTATGAATCTGTTTCTTGCAGTTCGATAATTTTCAAGTTGCTTACATATACTTCAGTGAATTTTTCCACTGGTGAAGCCTTAAACATGTGTGCACTTGTTTTATGAAATTTCTTATCTGGGGGGAAATCCGTGCGTTCGACCAACAAGAATCTTTATGCTGTTGCCATATTATTTCTTCTGTCTCGATCCTATTTTAATTTTAAGTGTAAAAATTTATTGTTTCAACAATTTAAAACTCCCTTTCTCATGTATGTTAACTAACTCTTTACTGTTAGGATGCACTAATTAAACCTAAATTAATCTTATTTCACTCCTCTTAGTTACTTCTTCCTTCTTTTGCTTTCACTTGTCCTTTCCACCTTTTCATAGCTCATTATTCCATTTTGCTTTTTTATTAGTATTGTAATGTATTCATATATATACTTTCTATTTCCTATATGTACCACAAACTTCATAAAATGATGGATAAATTATACTTTCTATTTCGAGATATGCCAAATTATAATTATTTTTTATATTAAAAATTACACTCTTTAAGAGATTTTACAATTTAATCTATTTGAATATAACAACACTTTTAAGTACTAATCAATAATTCTTGATGTTGAGAGAGAAGACGGAATGCGAGTATTTCCATTATAGAATTGAATGAAAAAGTTATAATTAATATTGCTACAAGATTCTTTTTATATGAGTATATATCAAGTAACTAACCAACTAATTCTAAGTTATCAGTGAAATAACTGATCAACCAAAATAAAGTTGGTTTACTATTCTACTAATACTCCTCTCTCCAAATGTTAGACGGTGGATGCCATGAAATCCTAATTTGGAGAGAAAGATATTGAGATAGGTAAAGTGCAACGACCTAGTGAATGCATCAATTAGTTGGGAGAAAGAAGGAACTAGATGCAAGTGAATAAGTCAAATTATAGTTTTGCCTGAATCACATGGCAATCAATTTCAATATGTTTGGTCCTCTCACAAAAGGTTGAATTGTGAGCAAGATAGATCAGCAAATTTATTGTCACAAAAAATTGAAGTTGGTTAATCCAAAGTGATGTGAAGATCCTGAAAAAGAAAGTGTAGCCATTAGACTTCACAAATGAGGCTAGCCAAAGCTCTATACTCAGCCTCGAAGGAGACCTTGACATTGTATGTCACCTTTTTAGATTTCCAAGATATAAGAGAAACAATAAAACACAAAACCCAATGATTAATCGTTGGGTGTCCAAGCAACAGGCTTAATCATAATCATCAAACTTGAGCTTAGTGGAGAGACTAATGAGAGTAGATGCAGGATTGGTTGTTGGATGGGCATTCTCTTCAAGAAATTCAAGAGTATATTTGCGTTGATTAAGCAAAGATCAAGCAATTTGACCAAGGTCTTTAATCTTAAATTTGTGATCAAGGAAAACTACTTAACTTTAGTGTTATACAGAAGATGAAATAGAGTTTTAACCTATGTAGCATGGACACGGCGGATGAAGGAGGTGTCGAGGTGTTCGACATGCCTCCAACACTAATACTATTTGGACACCTTTTTGCGGTGTTGAAAAAAAAGGGACTATTCTCAACTAAGACACGACTGAATTAGCTTAACAAGGTTCAAACACATTTTTCTTTTTCTTTTTTTACCAATTATTAAAAATAAAATCATAATAATAAATAAATTTCCTTTTCAAAAGTTAACCTTTTACTGTAAAAGAAGCTTCTCCTATAAGCTTGATTTCCCCCCTCTACAAGTTCTTGCAAGTTTTTACAAGTTCTTTGCATTCATCTGCACTTGCGTTCATCTCGTTAGTAGTTGTTGTATGTTTGCTTGTGTTGTTGTTCTACATCTTTGGTTCGCATTGCTGTTCCGCCTTCGTCCGCTTCGCGTGGTTTGTCTCTAGGTTCGCGTCATTGTTCTGCATTTCTAGTTCGTGTCACTATTTTGCATCTCTAGGTTTGTATCACTATTCCACATCTTTGTTGTGCATTCGTTCATGTTGCTGTTCCACTTCTTTGTTACTACTTGCGACCTTTGAAGGTTCATGCTTTCATTACTCTGTTCTTTTTTATTTTTTATTTCTATTTCTTTTCTTTTATTGCCTGATGGCTTATTAGTTATTTTGATCTTTTGATTTCTATTCTTCTCATGATCTGCTATATTGGCCAATGGCCATTACTGTTATGTTTTTTTATTTTTAGATATTGGCCATTGTTGTCCTGTTTTTTTATTGACTAATTTTTTTAGTATTTAAATTAAGTTCATATGAAATTATCATATGAAAATTGTAAAGCTTAACATCTTGTTTTAAGATGAATATATAAATCTTAATTATCAATTTAGATTTTTGTCATGTTGATCATATATATATATATATGTGTGTGTGTGTGTGTGTGTGTGTGTGTGTGTGGTGTTCCCATGTCCTATGTTTTAGACTTTAGCCGTGTCCTAATGTCCTTGTCCGTGTTGTGTCCGGTGTCCATGCCAGAGTCTGTGCTTCATAGGTTTTAACCATTCTTATTGTCAATTTTGCTACTTCACCTAAAATATTTATTTCATCTTCAAAACTGTCAAAATTGACACCTAATTTCTAGTATATTTGTTATTCACCCAAGAATTATAGAAGACAAAATAGATTTTCACCCAATCATATTATTAATTTTGAGAATTTACCTAAATATTTATTTCATCTTAAAAATTTTCAGAATTAATAATTAATGGGGGTTGGAAATTAGGCACGAAGATTTTTTTTTTTTTCAAGAGACTCGTTTATATAAAAATAATTAAAGTATAAAAAGAGTGTAATTTTTAAAAATAAAATAGTATAATTTAATCTCTCTAATATAAATAGTGTAATTTATCTTTAAAAATATTTTGTATTTTGATCTAAGTAAAAACACTTTAAAAAACTATTCTTAAGACATTTCTTGATTTTTTTGGTGCGAAGACATTTCTTGGTTTGCAAATAGACAACGTTGCCAAGCCAACAAATGGTTGGTCCGAATGACACTGGGTCCAGGTCTCTTAAACATGTGGTCATGAGTTTGAATAAAACTTTGTTGGGAGGGGACAACCCACCTATGAGTATCAACAAATCTCCGAAGGAGATTGAAAATCTCAGTAATTGACTAGGATATTCTTTTACAATTATATGCGTCACAAAAAAAATATGCCGCCCATCGACGATATATCTTCTTGAATTTAATTAAAATGCGGTGTTTATATAAAAAATTATATTTATATCATTTAATTATTAATTATATATAATAAAATTATTAACTTTTATAATAATTATTTTAAAATTTGTATATAGAATATTTTCAATTGCTTGAGAATATAAAAATGTCTACATCAACAATATTTCAAAATTGAACACTATCTTTTTTATCATTCTTTTTAAGTAAATTCTACGGTGGATTGGCAAATATGTGGTCCACCAATGGATCAACCATATGAACCGTTAGATATATAAATAAATAAAAAATTAACAGTCTCAACTATTGATTTTTTATTTATTTATATATCTAACAGTTTTGATTCACCTTAAATTTTCCTTACTTTCATCAAGAAATAAGGGAAAAAAAAATGCAAGAAAGAAACCGAAAACTACGTGTTTGAGCACAAATTGTCCACAAATTCGGCAAGTTGGATTGGTTTAAGCGCCGACAGAGAACAGCACGCGGAAATGGTCGAGCACACGGAAATTCTCAAAAAGAAAATTGTGACACCTAAACGTAAACACCGATTGAAATATTTTTGATAAAACGGGTAAACAAAATTGCATGTGTCCTTCACTAGTCGCTTTGACCACCTTTTTTTTTTTCTCCGTTGTGACATGTCCATAAGGATTAGCACTGCCACGCTCAATGCACACGCACATTGAAAGAGATACAAGGTTCCTGGCCCTCCTTTTCAGTGGGATAGCCATGTTACATCATATTGGAGAATAGGACCACCCCACTACAATCCAATTGTGTATTATTATAATTGACCCTTTAATTTATGCACACATACAGTGTGTGGCACTGTGAAAATATAGGAGAGATATTTGACTTGTTGCCATCCATTCCTTTTTGTATTCGCCTACGTTTTTCAATCACACACATATACTATGCGAAGACTATTGTCTCTCTCTCTCTTTCTTATTTTTTCTTTTTAATGTAGCGATTACTATATATTGTTTCTTTCCTATCTAGTTGCATTTAATTAGTTACTTGTGACAGAAAATCAGTGATTTTGGAAGTAATATAATGAAACTGAAAATATTTATACGCAGCATTGAATGCATGCGCAATCGAAAAAACGATGTGTCCGCATTCTCCGTCCGTGTGAAGCAGATGGAATGAATCCACAAGGGTTTGTCCACTCCACTGCCCTCAAATGGGGGCAAGTGCACAAGAAGTGGGAGCAGATGGCTTAAAGTCGGTTATATCATATAAAAAATTGAGTAAATTACAATCTTTTATTGGCCAAATCACCTTTTTTATTTTTGAAAGTATTAAACGTTGATACATAAGTCTCTAAAATTAAAAAAATTCTAAATAAATCTCCAGAAGTGCCAACTGTTTCATTTAAGTTCTTAAACTTAACCATTTACTTTTATTGTCATTTTAGTTTTTTAACATATATTAATATTATCACTTAAGTTACATAGTGTATGTAATGATTGAACTAACGTAATTAACGGATTGTTGTTTCAAAAACTTTTTTTTTAATTTTCTTTTCTCAATTTTTAAATATATTGTTTTCTGTATTTAAACATTAATATATATTATATTTTAATTCATATTTAATGTAAATAATTTTCTTAATACTTTTTTTTTAATCTTTTTGTGACTTTGAGCATCACGGGAGCTTTTCGAAATTCGAACCCTTAAAGGATCTTTAATGGTTGAATTGGAGTTGCATAACTTTGTTGTTTATAATTTTTAAATGATCTCTACTGTGACATATTACTTTTCATACAATTTAAGCAATTATTTCTTTCAACAGTACAATTTTAATGGGGCACCAGCACCACAGAACATTTATTCCTTGATTAGGCTATCGTCCCTTATATGCAAAGGTCACCTCAACTAGCTCCAATAGTGTGTAACCCAATTTATTATTGTTGATTCTTATTAAAGCAGCTTAAGCAATCATAGTCGAAGCTTCTCTTATTATTGAATTTGAGACTTCAAAATATGAATGATTTTTTTTTCATCAATCAGAAATATAAACAATAAAGCAACAAACTAACTTCAAAATAGCAAGGTTCAGACCCTGCGAACAAGATGAAAACACCGTGTAAGGGTGGTTCACTTAAAATATGAATGAATTTAAAACTTTTAAGATGAAATGAAAATTTTAGGTGAAATTTCAAAATCAATAGTAGGGCCATTTAAAACTTTGTTTCTTCTTTTCAAATTCTAAAATTAATAAAAAGATTGGTGATATTACAGAGAAAAAATGAATCTAACAGACTCATTTATACTTATTTACTACCTTTAAGAGATTCATTAATGTTTTTTTTTATTGACGAGAGAGATTCATTAATGTCAAAATATATTGAAGAGTAAATCACTAATTTCGGTTCCAAAATTATAATGATTAGTTAAATTGGTTATTGAAATTAATAAAATAGTAAAATAGTCTTTAAAATTGTAACTTATTAATTAGTTTAGTCTATAAAATTATAATGATCGATCAAATTGGTCTCTAAAATTAAAGTTTGAAGACTAAATTCATTAATATGAAAGTACAAGAACTTTGACCATGTTTGACCAAAAGTATGGAGACTAAAAATACATTTTTTTTCTAAAAAGAATAACATTTTAAATAAAGATTGTTCTAAATTCTCATTAAATAAATTAAAGGCTTAAATATGTTTTTAGTTCCTATAAAATGAGTGAGTTTTGATTTTAGTCCTTATAAAAATTTTCTTTAATTTTCATCCTCAAAAAAACTAAAACCTTTGTTTTTGGTTTTTACTATTATGTGACACTTGTTAACTGCTTATATGTTTAACGAAAGGTCAAGTGACTATCTTGGGTGACACCCACTAGTGTCTATAGTACCATGTCAATATGTGATGCCTCTAAAATTTTTTATAGATCCCTAAAATAAATATTATCTATCTACCTTAAAATGAACTTTGGGGACCAAAAATAGTTATTTTAGATTTTAGAGGGATAAAAATCAAAGAAAATGTTTTTATAGGGACCAAAACTAAATTGGTCATTTTATAAGGATAGAAATAGTGATTTCAAATTTTAGAGAGATAAAAAACAAAGAAATTTTTTTATAAGGATCAAAATCAAAACTCAATTATTTTATAGTGACCAAAAACATATGTATGCCTAAATTAAATTTACAAAATTAATTTATGAAATTAAATCCTCATTAATATTTCATTAATTAATGTCACTTTAATATATAATATATAATATACTTTTAAATATAAATAGATATCGATCAACTATAAAATTATATATCTCCTTTTTACCAAAAAAAAAATTATATATTGATAAATGTTTAATTAATTTAAAGTCATTTTAAATCATCAAAGTAATTTTACATGATACAACTGTTAAATTTGTATTTTAAATAAAGTTATAAGTAGTATAATTGTTTAAAATTTATTCTTAGTGAAAGTAGATTTCTTCCCATGAGACAGGATCCGTAAAAGATAACAATTATATAGATTCAGACTTTGACATGTAATCTAAAAAAAAAAAAAACCTCATTGGAAAAGAATTTAACCACTAACTGTGTTTGTGTACGAATATTTACATTAAAAAAATTACGGAAATAGGTGTCGATATGAATCTTTAATATCCACATCATCCATTACCCACATATATTATTTAGTAAATAAATTTAGATTTAATGCTCATGATAGTGTAAAGTAGTTTTATATTGTCATTCAATCACAAACCATCATTTATTATAAGTTTGTTGACTTTTATAGTAAATACTTTAAAAGTCATATTAATGATAATTTTTGATTGGATGACAGTGTAAAACTTTTTATCTTAACAGTGCATGACTATTAAACTCATAAATTTATACTATATTTATATAATGAGGAAAGTTAGCATCACTCTTTCTATCACTCTTTCTTTACTGAAATTTATTAAAACTCACAAATTTTGGTAGGTCACATTTCTAAATTAGGAGAGTGACTCATTAAATAAAAGATGGGCTTACCAAAATTTTTGATTTTCAATAAATTTCAACTAATAATAGAGTGTTAGAAAAAGAGTGTCAGAGAGGGTGATACTAACATTCCTCTTTATATAATAATACAAATGAATTTATGACCAACAGTCTTCCCCACATTTCATGCTTTTCAACTTAAAACCCTCCGTCCTAATATCTCTGTCATTTAATATATGTTGCATTTTAAAAAAATTTCGTATTAGTTAAGAATTAAGGTTAAAAGTAGTTTATAAACACTCTCTTTTCTTAACCCATTAATATGTTTTTTGAAAGACAAGAGCGTGAAGGTCTATAAAAGCCAAAGTGAATAATATCTTGTGATGAGCTTGACAATGCACCAATAAGAAGAATTGGTTTTTATTCCATCCCACCATAGAAATTTTAATTAATGCTCTTTATTTTAGTATTAAAATAACATTATTGCTTTTTTGGTAAATAGCATTTTTGTTTACTAGTTTAGTTTGTGAAAAAAAAAAAGATACATTAAAAGAAAAATATGTTTTATTTATAGGTAATGACCTTTCTATTACATGAGCAAACTTTTTACACCGTTGGATCTGCTCTTGACAATTTGTATTCTAAATTTGATAAAATTTCTTATTTTTGTCTAAAAATTTAAAATAAGGAAAAAAATAACCATAAATTCTAAGTGTCATGATTTAAATGGAAGAAGAATATCCTTTTAGTGTGTTTGATACACATTAAGGTACAACACAAGGAGAACAATACATAACAAATGCTTAAGTTACTAGATAACTTGTTATCATATGCATTGTTTGGTAGATAATGAACAACATAAACAGAATAATATGAAATTTAACGTAATATGCTTTTAATATAAATTATGGAGAAAAAAATATTATAATTATTAAATGACAAATAAAAAAAGGTATTTTGTCTTTTGAGTACTTTTTACTTGAGGCAAAAAGTTGTCTTTTAGTTTATTGAGTAACAAAAAAAGTGAGTTTTTGTCTTGTCTATCTTCCTTTCTTTTGTGTTGTCCTATGATCTTTTTTAAATCAAACAAGAAAGATTAAATTATATTTTTGGTCCCCTTATTTTTCTCAATTCGTAATTTTGGTTTCCCTTACTTTTTTTAGAAACATTTAGTCCTTCTATTTTTAAAAATTAGTAATTTTGGTCCCCCTATTTTTTTTTAGAGATATTTAGTCTCCCTATTTTTAAAAATTCGTAATTTTGGTCTCTTCATAAAATTTCTTGCATTAATCATTAGTGGTTTAACGTGACTTTGAAGTGTCGATGTTGACTCTAACTTTAACATGTCATTTAAGTATTGATACGTCAGAATCAACGTTAAATTACTAATGGTCAACACAAGAGATTTGATGAAGGGACCAAAATTGTGAATTTTTAAAAATAGGGGTGTTAAACAAAAGGACTAGATCCAAGGGGGTGGGGGGGTGGATTGGATCTTTCAAAAATTTCAAGAATCCCTAATTTCTTTTCAATAATGAATAACTAGATTTTTCAAAAACTTTGAATCTTATTGATTTGGTTATACAAATGAAATAGAATTGGATCAAGTTATCTTGAACTTTTCTATGCAAAGAGCCTTATGATTTTAAATGCAAGTGATCAAGATTCAATATGCTAGTAAGAGGATAGAGGAAAGAAAAGAGCAAACAAGATTTATATTGGTTCGATCATCACTACTGTGATCTACATCCAGTTTTCAATCAAACTAATTGGTGTTATCACTAAGTAATTCAAATGATTACAAACACTACGCACAAACACAAGAATTACAATCAAACAAACCACACAATCAAGTTTCTTGAACCCTATCAAGAAAAACTTAAAACCTTTCTTGTGGGACCCTACCATAAGGAAGATATGAGAGACACCCTCTCAAGAACGAAAATCAAATTAAAAGAAGGTTAGATATCACCTTAGTTTGTGATAGATGAAAAACAATGAAGAACCAATCAAACTTTATCCAAGAAAAGACTTTTCTTTATCCTCAAGGTTGATCCATGATGAGCTCTTTGACTTTGATCCAAAACTTGTAGTGGAGTAGAAGAATATTATGAATTCTCTCTAGAAAAGCTCTCTTTCAATTTTAGAATAGTGAATTTGTGTTGAAGTTATAGAAAGACTCACTAAATTTCACTTTATATAGGAGTTCACTAGAATAACTAGTTATTTAGACTTGTAATCAGTTATTTTGTTATTTGAAATATGGAAAATAAAGTTTGAATGAGTTTAACTAGTTATTTTCATTTATAACTAGTTAAAACAGAGACCATTCGTTTTGGTCTTGCTAGAATAACTAGTTACATAACTTTGTAACAAGTTATTTTCGCATAAGACAAAAACAGTGTTATATTATATAACTGGTTACAGAATTATGTAATTAGTTACAGCAGAAATAACTGATTACATAATGTTGTAACTAGTTAAAACAAAATACATATAACTGATTACATATAAATTTAACTAGTTAAAACAATGTAGATATTCACTGTTTAAGTGAATTTAAACGGATTTAATCAATTACAAAGCTAACTTAACCAATTAAATGGTTCTTAAACATAAGATTGAAGTGTTCTAAAGTCTTAATGTGTAGCTTTCACTTCCTATCAATTTAAAACTTAGTTTTATCCAATTATTTCTCTTTAAATTCAATTTTAGACTTATAGAAAACATATTTCCATTTTGTTAACCTTTAAGTCTTAAACCTTGAGCTCATTATCATCAAACCATCAAGAATAAAGATAAATCATGCAAGACTCACAACCACACACACGCATGCCATAGTTCTAACATGTTTAAAAAATTCAAGGCTCAAGCCTTACCTATTATATGTCATAGTTTTTTTTTTTTTTTAGGTTTGACCTAGTCTTTTTAAAAGTCTTGTTTGACCTGTTAGCATTGTGAATAACTAATTTTATCTGGAATATATATATATATATATATATATATATATATATATATATATATATATTTAAAAAAAATCTGAAAATTAAAATTGAAAAAAAGAAAAAACTGAAGATCAGAAAAGATATGGCAGTTACGCATTGAGGAGATAGTGGGATAATGAGGAGTTAGAAGAGATCATGGGATGAGTCAGTTATGAGATGATAGGAAGTTACTGAGGATATGATTTTGGAAAAACGGGAGAATATAAAGGAACCTATTGCCGGGGAAGAGGGAAAAAAAAAGAAAAACTCAAAAAAAAAGATCAGAAGAAAAAAGCACACAACAATTGAAGGCTCAAGGAAAAGAAAGTGATCACCGAGTACAAACAACCACTGGCAATCCACTCAAGTCCAACAATTTCATGAAGTCAAGGAAACACAGGTGTATTTCTTGTGTCTGATTGAAATGCAATTTGTAGCATCATGATTTGCTCTTCGTTTCTTTCTTAGTTTAATATAGATTTTTTTAAATGTTTTTTTTTGTAATTTTAATATTATACTGTGATGTTGTCTCATCATAATGACTTTTGATGGTAATGTCATATTTTAATATTTCCTTTGCATGTACCTGAGCCAACTTTTGTTCACATTGTGATTAAAAGGCTTTTAATTTCTTATTTTTGATTTTTTATATTGCAAACATTCTACTCATTCTAGATGCTTGTTGAATTGATCTTTTCTTTTATAAATTTGAAAACAAATGTCATAACCTTTTTTCTAAATGTCGCTACTTTTTCTCTTTTTTTTTCGGTTATATTTCATTGTTTATGAATCTTTCATTTCTTTTACTGTAATAGTTTTCTCGTTCCTTCTTTTTTTTTTTTTTTTTTTTGTGCATCACTTAAAAAATATAAATAAAAGGAAAAAATAAGTAGTTTTGATCTATCAAGATTCATGATATTAATTGAGTAGTGTATCCTACCTTCAATATCATTTAAATTATAAGATTTGTGAATAGTCATTTGCTATCCTAAGCTTTGTACCTATTTTTAGTGACC
Organism: Spatholobus suberectus; assembly: GCA_004329165.1. Classification (NCBI taxonomy): domain Eukaryota; kingdom Viridiplantae; phylum Streptophyta; class Magnoliopsida; order Fabales; family Fabaceae; genus Spatholobus; species Spatholobus suberectus. The sequence continues at coordinate 26,243,094 of CM014732.1, read as the reverse complement.
GTCGAATAAACACAATGCGAATTTTTACGGCAATGCAAACCATTCCTTTTTCTTTTACTTTTTTACGTTTGTACTTGTATGCTGATTTTTTATTTTTTTTATTTTTTGTTTCATTATTATTTTGTGGCTTTTGTTGTTTTCATTTCTTTACTGTTCACGTAGTGTTTCTAATTAGTACCCTCATTTTCCTTTTTCTTCAATTGTTTTTATTTCACTTTTTTTTAATTCTTGTTTTGTTTTTATTCTACTGTACGTTTGCCTTTTGCATTCACGTTGATTTTTTTTTAATTCTATTTGCTTATTGTAATACATATTTTTTTTCTTTCTTATCCTAGATGTATGTTAGGTACTGACCTTTTGTTTCAATAAAGCTAAAAATTTACTTCTAGAAAAAAGAGCAATTTTGATTCAAGGATTCATAACATTAATTGAGTGGTGAATTCTACCTTTAATGTTACCTAGACCGTAAAAGTTTATAGAATAGTCACTTGTTATCATAAACTTTGTGCATAAATTAAATTGAAAGTTATTTCTTTTGGGTAAAAATGATAAATAAAATTATCCAAATACGTAATGACTAATAATGTTAATTGAATAGCATATACTATCTTTAACATTATTGGAATCGTGAGCGTTTGATGATTAGCCATTTGCTAACTTGAACCCTTGTGCGAGGATAATTTTTTTTTTAAAATCCTTTAAAAAAAAAGGGGTCCTTTTGAATTTTAAATAAAAATACATTTTCAAGTTTCTTTACCATAAAGATAAGAAGATAGAATCCTTTTAGAAAATATACCGTTTTAAATTTTAATTTTAAATTCTTTTTTCTTAAAAATAAAACAAAAATTAAATTTTCATCTTATCTGTAAAAATACAAAAAAATTAAAAAATTAAAAATCCCATAAATATTTTTATTTTTCTTGTTTTCTTAATGGGTGTAAAATAAATATTTATAAAGTTACATAATTTTGCGTAATTAATTAGAGGTACCGCTTTTAACGAACGTTGTAGGGTGCTAATACCTTCCCTATGTGTAATCGACTCCCGAACCTATCTTTGATTTCAAAGACCATTTCTTAAGGGTTTTCCAATATTTTTCCCTCAAATAAAATTTTGGTGGCGACTCTATTTAAAAATTATTTTTGCGCCGTCTCTGTCGTGGCCTCGGTTGCGATAAGCATGTTTAAAGGCCTAGTTTTAGATAAGTCTAACCTATCCCTAAATAAGCTGACCTATCTCCATTTCATATTAATATTTAATCATTTAATGGGTGGTGTTTGGGTAGCGGGTCATGTTATTGATTGACGTGGTGTGGGGGTGAATGGTGATCTCTGGTACCAACATGTGGCATAATTAAGTACAACCGTTATGATTTTTTGGGTGCTAATCATCAGTGATGGTGCAATGATGATTTAAAGGTGGCATCATTCGTCAATTCTATGATGGAAATTTGCATAAACATTATGTCATTATTTTCATGGTCATTTAAAAGAAAGAAAGTGAGTTCATCTTGGTCTAACATTCCTCACTAAAAAGTTTGAATGTGAGAGAGTATTGATAGCTGTGTCTGACGATTTTCACGCTGGAAATTTGTATAAGCTTAAAGGTATTGTGTATATGAGAGTATTAAGTGTGCAGAGATGGAAAGAGGGAGTATATGAGATATATTTTAATATTTAAGCATTTATTTTATATTTTTTTGTCCATACAAATTTCATTTTTTACTTTTAGTCTCTGTACATTATTTTTTTGTTTAGTCCCTTGTATGTTTTATTTTATTTTAATATTTAATTTAAAAAATAATTGAAAATTAAAATGATGACATGCCACTTTTGATGATGTAACACTGATAATGTGACACTTTTAATAATGTAACATTGCTGCCATGACACTTCTAATAACATGATACTTTTTGATGTCATCATTTAATGATAACACTTGATAATATCATTGTTCGTTAATCACTTCAATACTTAGCAATAACTTCCTAATGATGAGAACCAACCTAAAAAAAAAAAAACAAGAACATGTTAAAAAAATTAAAAATAAATAAAAAATAGAAAAATTATAAAAAACAAAAACGTATTTAAGAAAAAAAAAAAGATAGGTCCTGCCAAAGAAGACAACCTAAAAAAGATAGGAGACCCTAGTCCTTTGCACAAGACCACAAGTAATGTATGCTAGCCAATTTGCATTCGGCAACCAAATTTGCTTCATGGTGGTGATGAGAAAAATAAAATAAATAGCTAATAAGGATACATCAATTCACATAAGGGCACAAGTGTGGGAAGGAATGTGCCCAGTTTGTGACCAAAAGAAGAAACACTCTCCAACCACAACTTCGAGAGCCCTTATTTCGGCTAGGGTTTCGGAGACGGAAACAATGGCAAAGGAGGAAGACTTGATGAATCGAAGCACCAGAAAAGTGAAGACCAAGGAGGGTGGTGAGGGCACAGATGTTGTGATGATCGAGGGTGTTGTTGAGGACCAGAACCTTGACCCAGAAAAGCAATCCTTCAAGGATACGGTTCTAAAGGATGGAGATCCCGCTCAAGAATAGCTGTTTAGTGCACTGTATGATGTGGAAATGCCTGAGGATAAAGTCTATGGTCGAGAGGAGAAGAGTTATGACTTAGCAGGGGAACTGGACCCGTACCCAGTTATTCCTATTTCTAAAGAAGAAAATGAGGAGTGGTGCGCCCTGTGGAAGGGCTCCCTAATAGTGAATGTGATGGGGAAGTAAATGGGGTTCAAAGAGTTGGAGGACAAGTTACTTCGAAGCTGGGCGAAGGTGGGGACTATTCGTATTATTAATATGCCATAAGAGCACTTCTTGGTGCAATTTTCTGCAGTGGAGGACTATAAGCATGCTTTATTTAAGGGTCCTTGGATGATAGCGGACCACTATATCATTGTTTAGAGATGGCGTCCTTTTTTCCTATCCTCTGCGACGCAAGTTCACATGATAGCTGTTTGGATTCGTATTTATGGCTTACTTATACAACTCTATAATGATAAATTCCTATGGCGCATTAGGTCAAAACTAGGAACCATGTTGAAGGTGGATAACCTCACCTGACCTCTATCCACTCTAGGGGAAGATTTGCTAGGATATGTGTTGAAATTGACTTAGGGAAGAAATTGGTTCCACATATTAATGTGTTGGGCCAACTGCTTAGTTAGGAATATGAAGGCTTGCACCTCATATGCTTCTGGTGTGGCAAATACAACCATAAGCAATCATAAGCAATCGCAGTGCAGGGAGATTCTAGAGAGTCCGTCCCACGAGAGAACCAAGAACAAAATGGTGGAAGCCAACAAGCGGTGGCGGAGAGCAGTGAGACAACCACCATAGTAGTGGCGGAGACAAACTCGAAGAGCAGTGCAGAGAATGCTGATGTAGAGCCAATCAATGCCGATGTTCCGGGGGAGAATAATCATGATCCGCAGGATTCGTTATACGGACCGTGGATGTTGGTGAAACTACCCTTACGAAAACCAAGGAAGGGAATCTCAAATTTATAAGAGTCGTCAGGAGTTAATGTGAAAAAAGGTGAAAGTATGAAATTGGCTGAATGCATGGGTCGCGATTTGATTCGCTTCAGGCGGTTAATGAGGAAAATTTGGAAAGTACCCATGGTCATGGGAGGAGGAGGCAATTTCTTTGGCAAGTGATCCTAAAGCGGTATGTGTGAGAAACACACTAGGTGGTAAAAATCCCCAAACTAGCTCATGTGGACGTGATGGGCGTCCAAATAATAAAGGTGTGCCCACCTCACAACCAAAGGCACCTACTAATAATGCTAAAGTTAGCAATGTCAATAAAAGCAAATGAATAATGCCTACGTTGAAAGGTAGTAAGGACCATGCTCATATGGGGCAGCCTTATGATGACTCGTTGAAATCAAGGGTCAGGGCCACGTCAAGTTCCAAGGGTGGGGGCCATTCTAATACCCTCACAGTGGGAGTTTCAAATGCAAATAGCAATATGAGGGAGGAGTTTTGGATTCTTTACACGATGAAGCTTATGGAACGCCAACAGTATAAGGCTTTTAAGTCAAAAAAAGTAGAGGAAAATTCCCTCCTAGATAACCACGCCATGGTGGTTGATGATCAAGACCTTGCATTTGCCAATAAACTCATTTGAGCAATCATAAAGACTATGGTGTGGTTCGGAGAATCGAGCTTGATGGATGTCATTTGCAGAATACGAGAGGCCATTCGGGTGGGATTTGATGTCTTTGGGATACTACGAAGTGGTCGGTTAACATAGTTCAATTGTCGCACTAGGTGATGCATATGGAGGTCAAGCGTCGCAGGGTATCTCCTTGGTTTTTGTCTACCGTTTATGGCTGCCAGCAGTTTGCCAATCGGAGTGAGCTACGGCATAACTTGATCCAATTCAGGGAGGATTATGAGGGCCCCTGGTTTATGGTGGGCGATTTCAACACTATTCTTTTCCCTTAGGAGAGAGAAGATGGTTCTCCTGACTTTAATTTCAAGAGTGCCTCTGCCTTCCAGCATATGATCTAGGAGTGTGACCTTCTTGATGCTGGCTTCCAAGGCCCTCCCTTTACTTGGAAGTAGGGCGCCCTCTAAGAACGTCTTGACCATGGTCTTTTCAATCTTCAGCATAATAATCCCTCTTAGATGTTGAGGATTAGCTCCCTCACAGCGACCCTTAAAGAATGGAATAGGGAAGTCTTTGGCATTAGTTTTAGAAGAAAGCAGAAGTTGATCCCCAGACTCAATGGCATTGCTTAGAAAATGATGTCCGACAAAAATCCCCACTTGGAGCTTCTCCAAGCTAATCTTTGGGAGGAGTTACAATAGGCACCTGGTTGTGATGGTCTCCAAGTGATTTTCTATAAATTGCAATGGGGCATTGTGGGTCTTGCCTTTTGTAAGCTAATAAAAAATGTGTTTGATGACCTGAGGAGAATGGGAGAATTGAATAAGACGCTTATCACTCTCATTCCAAAGGTTGAGAATTCTGCCTCCTTGAAGCAATTCCATCCAATTAGCCTTTGTAATGTGTCATACAAGGTGATTACAAAGATTATTGCTCAGCGTCTGAGATGTGTAATGGAGCACTTAATTAGCCCTGTTCAATGCAGCTTTGTGCCTAGACATCACAGTCGGGATAACATTATTCTCGTCTAAGAGATCATTCACTCTATGCGATCAAAGAAGGGGAAAATAGGCTGGATGGCTATTAAGATCGACCTTGAGAAGGCGTATGACAGGCTAAAGTGGGAATTCATTAGACACTCTAGTAGATACTTACTGGTCTCCTTGATTCTTTTATTTCTCTAATATGGCAGTGTTCTTGCTCTCCTACTTTCAGGGTTCTTTGGAATGGCGAAGCCTTGGCATCTTTCACCACCAACAGAGACATCAGACAGGGGGATCATATGTCACCCTATCTCTTTGTGTTGTGCCTGGAGCGGTTGTCTCAACTGATTAATCTAGCGGTGGAAAATAATTTGTGGGATCCAATCCAAATCTCCCGTGGCGGACCTTTTCTCTCCCACCTGGCCTTTGCGGACGGACCTTTTTCTTTTCTCTGAGGCTACCATGGAGATGGTGGAGAATATTCAAACTTGTTTGGAACTGTTCTGCTCTAGTTCAGGCCAAAAGGTTAATATAGAGAAGACTCGTATCTTCTTCTCCAACAATGTGCAATGCCAGGATCGACGATAGATCAGTGAGGCCTAGAGTTCCAACAGACGGATGTTTTGGGGAGCTAGCTGGGAGTCCCGTTGCATCATAAACGGGGTTAGCAAAAGCTCTCATCATTACATTTTACAGAAGGCAGATCAACGCCTCTCCTTTTGGAAAGCCCGCACCTTGTCTCTTGCAAGACGGATAACTTTATCGAAACATGTTTTAGCGGCTCTCCCGAGCTATGCTAACCGCCTTCCTGCCCATGAGTATCTGTGATTCCCTGGATCATAGCTGTAGGGATTTTGTGTGGGGTCATGATGGGAAAAATCGCAAGATCCATATGATTGCCTGAAACAAGATTTGTCGTCCTAAGTTGCAAGGTGAAGGTGGTTTGCATGATGGGCCTTCGAAACACTTGGGATGTTAATTGTGCTTTCATGATAAAGGCAGGCTGGAATCTCTGTAACAATCAGGATGGGCTTTGGGTTTGCGTGGTACGAAATAAATATAAAGGTGGTGATGGCCAAATTTCGGTGGTGAGGAAGTTCGCTAAAGCATCAAATTTCTGACACGGAATTACTAATTGTTGGGAGCAAGCCCTGTTTGAACCTGTGCTGGCGTGTTGGCAATGGGAAAAGCATTCGCTTCTGGTTTGATACCTCGGTACCCAACATTGGTCCCTAAATCGTGTTGCGATTGCTCCGCATCATGAAGTTGAGTACCATAATACATTAATTAGTGAAACGTTGATTGACTTCTATTTTTTATTAGTTAGTGAAAAATAATACATTAATTGACATATTTAATCATATAAAAAATAATTCTTGCTTATAAAATAATGTTAATAATTTCAGCAATTGTTGCTTTAATGAAAAGAAGTCTTTTAAAACTGAAATTAATAAAATTTCCCAAAAATTAATAATTTGTCAACAAAGATTAAATATATTTTTTGTATCCAATGTAAAAGAAATGTTAGACAAAAATATAAATTATTTATTAAATTATCATAATCATTTTTTATAAGTTAATAAGTAACTTATATTTTAAAAATATGAAAGATACATTTAAAATAAAATTATAATATTTTTTAATTAATTTAAAAATACTTCATTTTAAAGTTCACTTTTGACTTAAATATACTTTAAGCTGCCTTGTCGCTACCTCGTTAATGCTTTGTTTGGATAAAAAGAAAAGTAGAAGAAAAGAGAAAATGAGTAGAGAATTGGTAGATTTTTAAGGTGTTTCGATTAAAAGAAGTATGAGAGAAAGAGAAGAGAAAAAAAAGTTGAGTTTTCTTTCCACTTATTTGGTTGGATAGAAAAATAGATAGAAAGAGAATAAATTTTTCTTGTAAAGACATATTTACCTTTAATATATATAGATATTGTGAGATAGAAAGAAATACTAAGATTAGAATTGTAATTTTGAGTGGATTTCATAATTTTTTATTTGACTTTTTTCTCTTTTCTCTCTAACAAAGGAGATTTTTTTTTTTGAGTGGGTCTCACATATATATTTCTCTCTTCTCTACTTTTTTTCTTAAACAAATAATATAAAACTACTTTTTCTTACACACTTTTCTCTTCTCTACTTCTCTCTTCTCAATTTCTATTCAACCAAACAATGGGTAAATTATGGACAATTATGCAGTTCAATTCTTATCACACATTTTTTTTTTAATTAGTAGACATGTTTTGTCATTGTAAAAGTTTTTACACTATCAATCTATCAAAAGCCATTTTTAATATGGTTTTTAAGATAATTATTATAAAAATCAATATATTTATCATATATGACAGTTTGTAATTAAATAATAGTGTAAGAAGCATTTACACCGTCAATAAATATACTATTTTTTCTATTAAAATATTTTCAAATGTGTTGCTGCAAAATTAATTTGTTTGTCGCGCATTGTCATGACTAAGAAATCTTTTTAACAATTGTCTTATATAAGGTTAACGAATGATATATAACTATATATTTTGGGTAAATACTAAGTAAGATGGTTTTGTGAGGGTAATTTAAGTTTTAAAGAGTGTTAACTTTGAATCATTTTATTTATATGCTAAACATGAAGATTTCAAAATTTTTTGCATTTAGATGATCGACGTAGGTTTGTTCAATTGGTTCAAGAGATTCAGATGATGTTATTTTTTATCCTAGGGCATGTGTTTAAATTCCTTCTTATTTATTAACCCCTCTCAGTGGTTATTTCCCCTTAGGTAGTTCCTTTGAGGTCCTGGAGCTATGGGTAATCCTTTGCGAGGACTTATGCTTGTCCTATGAGATCCTTTGGCGGTTAGAAGGATAGAATTGAAGTAATAATCTAATATACTTACAACTATATACCAAAAATGAAAAAGTATACCCTGCATTTAATATAAGGTAGTGTGCATATCTTGTTAAATAATATGAAAAATGATTTATTGACACTCAAGGGATCAGACAAAAATTGGAAGAGAGAAAATATAAGTGATTAATAAAATTGATGATGTGATATAACAAGAAAAAAGAGATGAAGAGTGGCAAATGAATGTTGCACTGTTTGAGGTGTCAACGAATCAACACTCAAATAATATAACACCAAGTATACATCTTAGAAAATGCAGATTTTAATATCATTTTATGGGACTTATTAGAGGTGTTCATAAATCGATCTTATCCAGTTAAAATCGAAAAATCGATCCAAAAAACCAAAAATTGAATAAACCAAAAATTGAACAAATCAAAAATCAAAAAAATCGAAAATTTATATTAAATTGGATTTCGAATTTGATTTTGAAAACCAATCTAATCTAATATATACCGAACTTATAAATAAATACATATATATTTTTATTTATAAATTTATGATGCTACTCATGTTTACATTTTCATTTCTTATATACTTACAAAATTATCACATAACCTATACTAATTTATGAAAAATATATTTAATTAAAGATATATTTTTAGTAACTATTTATATAAAGGCACATAAATATAATTATTAAATTATGTAAATTTATTTTTAATAGTATATATTTAAAGAGTTATACTACTATTATCTATATAATGGCTTATAAATGAGATTTTTGATATTTTAAATTATTTTTTATTATATATCTTACCATTTATTTAATACTTTTTTCAAAGAAAAATAAAAAAAAGACCAAAAAACGATTCAATCCAAATCACTTTAAATTAGATTGGATTTAATTTTTAACTAAACTAACTAGATGACAAATTAAAAAAAACTAAAATAATTAAATGGGATGATTTTTTCTCTTTAAAACTGATTTAATTCAATATGCGAACACCCCCGATGGTTGGTATGTAGCCTCCGCTGGACAGAGTGGGAATGAGAGCATACAAAATTGATCCTAGTTGTGTAACGGATGTGATAGCGGCTTGATTGAAGGGATTGCATAAAAGACCCCAAGGGATTGCATGATGGAATACGCTTTCCAACTTTCCCACTGGAAGACTAACAGGTTTACAGCTAATGGAATATAGTATTGATGGTTTTTGGGTTTAAAGATAAGACTCCTTTTTTTTTTTTTTCAAGTATCCTCTCAGTCTGAGTATCAATAAATAAAAAATATTCGCATATACTGTCATGCATTAAAGTAGGGACTTTGTGACGCATCATTAGTGATTTGATGATTATCAACATTTATGTTTCCCCATATTCACAACAGCTTCAAAAAGTTTGTCTGTCTTGTTTTATTCATAGATTTGAGCCTTTTTGGTTTAAGGTCAAAATCAATTCTACTGAATCATGTTCAGTAGGTAAAAATTAATTCTACTAAAATCTAAAACAAACGGATACTTTACAAGCATTCGAACCGACTGACCCCGCTCAATTTTGCATTTAGTAGCATTAGTTATGAACAAAAATGAATTCAAAAGGTAGTTTAAGATAATTAAGTCATAAATCCTTTTGTCTTTCTTTGCCTTTCTTAAAAATTTTAATACAGCTAGCTGTCACGAGAAACTTAGTACCCATGTGGTGTCTCTCGTACATAAGAAATTTTGTCCACAAGAAATATCACACAGCAGTTGCATCAAGCAACTTTCATGCTAATCAGAAACTAATCCTCTTCAGATCTTACTAATAGTATTATAATTAATTCAGTTAATCAAATTATGTTTACCAGCATGAATACCACCACCTCACGAACCACGTCTCAATTTCATTCATGTGAAGTGGTGACCAGACATATCAATGTGGTCGTGCAATGTTTGTACAAAATTTCTTTCTCTTCGTAACATTTATGAGTAAACCAAATGGTGGGCTATTCCCATCAAAATCATGAATAGAGACCCTCCAAGCCTAGATTTAGTACTATTTACAATGGGGAGGGAAGTAGGAACAAAATATTAAAAAGTCCCTGGAAAAGAAATCGATACTTGAAACTAACTGTCAACAATGCTCTTATCCATACCCGAATCTGCGCCCGAATGATGATCCATGGAATTGTAGTCTGGAGTTTCAGTTAAGGACCTAGCTAGTATGGATTCATCATCTCCATACTCAGAAGCTGAGCTAGCAGCATCCATCTCCTTCCCTGGACACTCATCTTGGACACATTCAGCAACTTGATTGTTGTAATTTTCAGAATCATGGCTCCTATTTAAGGGTGTCAAGTCTTTCTTGACAACATTAAACACAATACCATTATGGATCCTTTCAGGCTGCAAAAGATCACCTTCAGCCACCAGTAAGCTGGACCCATTGACAACCCTGTCGCCAATTTCCCTTAGCTCAGATTCTGTGCTGTCAGAGTTCCTATCTGGTGTTGTGAGCCTGGGACTACGATACTGAAAATCATGAGGGTTAGTATGACTCACCAAGCCTTTATTTGGTTCGGTATCAATGTCCAAGTTTTGGAGAAAATCGATGAACATATTTGCCGAAGTAGTTCTCATCAAAGGCCCTCCAGATCTTGTCCAAGAATTCAAATCAACACTTTCAGAGTCACTGTCACTTCCGTCGTGTATGCCACGGTGGGTCTTCCAAGTTTTACCATTAGCTCCATTGGAACCACTAATGCCTTGATGCAATGAGGAAGCAACATCAGTAAGGTCTTCAAGGGAGCCTGTCGAATTCTCTCGCGCAATGCAATTCCATGAAGGAATTCTTTTTGAAGCACTGAACTTGATAGTACTCGACAAACCATGAGAAGCAGAAGCAGCTCTGTCAGCAATTCTCTTTAGTCTTCTCATATGATTGAGCATTACAACACACTCATCAAGAGCAAGTTCAATGCCACAATTCGCTTTTATGGCCGAAAGTTTCTCCCAAGTGCACCTTCTCCCTTGGTTGGCTGCCTTTTGAAGCTCTCCATAAGAAGGATTCTGTATAATTTTGGAGTACTGGAGCAGGACACAGGTAAGACAAAAGTCACAATGTGTACAAGTTAATCACAAATAAAGTGAATCATCTTTAGTAAATGATACATAAATAAATTCCTAAACCTTTAGCAAAAGTGTATGAATATAGTAAGAACATTTGTCACATTATTTCTCTATGTTTCCAAGGAAACTTCAAGTTTTGTAATCAAAGGCTTGATGTTAACCACTAGCACTTTTTATTGGAATTAATATCTAGCTTAAGTTATTTTCTACTTAAATATCTAGCTGATATTTTAATGTTCTTTAGTTACGTACCTGAGCAAGGGTTGCAGGCATAACAACAGTCACATCACCTTCCCAGTCTTGAGCAAACAATTTAGCAAGTCCACCTAATGGAAAGCCAAGTTCCAGTATTTGATTACACCTATGTTTCACCTCCATCTCCACAAGATGAGCAAGCTGAAAAATCAAAAAAACACACTTGATACAATCATTATGTATTAAGAGTGGTTAACATGTCCAATGCCTTATAAATGATGAATGGCAATTGTCAAAGGATACAACTATTTCCCAGTCATGCAAAGGAGAACAAACACTAAATTACGCAGCAAAATTTGATTTTAAAATCGTACATGTGCAGCTAATATTCAGACTGAAAGGCATGTCTGTCATTGGAATGAATGGCAACCAAAAGAAGTGAGGGAAATTTTACAACTGTTTCAACACATAGTTTTTGCTACAGACATAGACTGTTACTCCATTCTTTAATTAAAAAGTTCAACAGCACTTAGTCACTATGAAACCACCTGCATAAAGGATTAAACACTTATCAAAGATGAGACAATGTTGAGTGATATTGCAAATAGGAGGGCAATGATTTCTTATTGCGATCTAAACTTGTATGCATGGATTGCCACTAGAAGTTGTCACGGAGTGAAGTTGGAGAGGATAAAACTCCACAGGGGTTTGTCCAACAATAAATAACAAGTACATGATGCATGATATTTCAGAGACAGAAGGAGACATGCACAACACACCCAAATAACATGCATGAGTAAGGCAGAGAAAAGCTAAGGGGTCGTCTGGTTTGAAAAAAACGTTTTGTTTTCATTTTCTGTTTTCACTTTATTTCTTGTTTTCAAAAGTTTATATAAGAAAAAGTGAAAATAGAAAATGAAAACAGAAAAGTGAAAACAATAAAAGAGTTGTTTTCTATATAAACTTTTTAAAACAGGAAACAAAGTGAAAACAAAAAATGTTTTCTTAAACCAAAAATGGCTCCTAACAAGCATAAGCATATATAAGAACATGGAAATGAGCATACATAAAACTTTGAGCAAACTGTTTAAAAAGTTAGTCAAACAGTGATGAACTATCTTACACCTCAACTCAGGGCTTGGGGAGGGGAGGGGGCACTATAACAGGTAATGGGAATTATAGAAGTGATAATTCATTTAAGAAGCAAATGTACAGAATGCCAATAAACATAAAACATGCATATGAATGTATTATGCATTGCGTTTGCACAAAGGTGCAAGTCCATTAATATGTACCTTGGCAGCAAAGTTGCCCCCGTACGTCCGCACAAATTCTTTCAATCTCAATAATGGTGCAATATGAGGGTTGGCCTGGCTAACTATAAAATGATTGACATTGAATAGTTCTTTCAACTGCATCATAGGTAAATCAATCTCCAAGCTACCATCCCTCCAACGGCGCACTGGTGTGGAGCCCTCTTCAGGACCTAAGTTAAAAGGAGGATGGTAAGGAACAATCTCTCCACTTCTATCCTTTGCCATCAATTCTTGAGCCTCAAAAAGGCCAGGAAAGGCACAAGAAGCGGTGACTGCGCTCCATATAACCACATGGGGTGAAGTCAAGTAGTTAAGACATCTAGGTGGTTCATGCTTCCTTGGGGAACAAACTGTAATCCCAAGAATTCTGCCTGTCATGTCATAAGCTTCTTGAAATGTAAGGTTGCTTGTTAGATGCCTCAACATCATTTGCAAATGTCTGATCTCATGAACAGCACCAAATGTTGTGACTCTCTTAACAACCGCAAAAATCCCACCCATTTGATCAAAAAATTGCAATGAGTGCCATGAATCCTCAAAAAAGCTCTGAAGCTCAGGCCAAGTCCTAGTGGCAACAACAGCACACATAATGGATCCCACACTTGAACCAGCAATTATCCTAGGCAAGAGTTTATGTTCTACCAGTGTTTTAACTACACCCACATGAGAAGCTCCAAGTGAAGCACCCCCACTTAACAGCAAAGCTGTCCTCCCAAAAGCATGCCTAGTTTCATGCATGAAAGCAAGCTTTTCTTCCAATGACAGCTCCTCTGAATCAGAGTCACAGACCATTCTCAATTGAGTCGTCACCTCCTCAATGTACTCCTTGATTAGTTTGGGCACCTGAAGCCTACCCTTGTGTAGTTCAGGGTTACACATATTACCTAAATTTCTAACAAGATCGGCACGCATATAAAATATTATATCTCTAAGAGATCCCTCTTGCCGACGGTGGCGGAGCTCTTGAAGCTTGTTCCTCATCAATTCCACATCATAAAGGTCTGATTCATTCATCTTTGTTGTCTCCTTATCAAGCATCTTAGCTGCATGAGCCCACTCCTCATAGGTCAAAGCAGTCCTCATCATGTTTCTCCAAAACTTCCTCCTATATGCCATTTCAGCCCTTACTTTCACATTTGTGTATCGTTTCAACAAGAAAGCAACAATTGTCATCATTGCCAATATCCCTTGAGGGTTCCTGGGATGCAACCATGATATAAAGGATGCCAAAACCCCCCTAAACCGATAGAAGAGTTCTAGCAACACAAGAAATATCTGGTGCCTAAAATGTGACATTGACTTGCAGAAAAGAACCCTGAAAGCAATTGTCCTACCGAGAATGTCTGAAGGACCAATTGGAAAACGGTCAACACTAGCCTCATTACTAATTTGATCCATTATCCCTTGATCAAAATTCAAAGTAAATAATGTCCTTCTAACAAATCAAAACTAAAAACTACCAAGGGATTAAATAATATATACTAAAGTCAGTATAGTAAGAGCTGTATCTTCTATGTTAGTATCAATGTGAAAAGGCAAGCTAAAGAAAACAATTCACACTAGGATCTCATAAAACGATAAACTTTTGTGTGTGTGTCCTGTGTTTAACTCCAAAACTCGTATAATTCCTTCCCAACTTAAACCAAATTAAAAATAGAAAAGAAAAGAAACTAAATAAAAACAACTATGTTGAAGCTAAAAGTCCTTGTTTTTTCTTCCAACCGCAAGAAACCCCAGAACAACGATCACAGCTCCAAATCAGATACCCAAAACCTCTAAAATCAAAAAGATGAAACTTTTAATCAACCCCAGAAATCAAATAGTCGATCTCCAAAACCAAACTTTGTGCTGAGCAAAAAGGGCAATGAATATTTGGTCTTATAATCAAGGATGGATTGGGAGTGAGAGAGGGGTGGGTGGGCATTGGGATCTGGGCGGACGGGATAAGATACCCATACGGTGACGCGGAGCCTAGTCACGGAAACGATGACTTGGATACCATACAGATGCATGAATGAACCATATCCAGAGTATGGTTCGTTAGAGAATTGCCTCGGATGACAAGGAAAGAGGTGACACAATCAGACAAATATTGTTTTGGTTTGTTGTTGCGATGTAACTTGAAGGTTTGGAACTTTCTAATTTGAAAATGCGATCGGATAATGGTTACTTTCGAAAGACATGTGAGAGGACACAGTTGACACTGAAAACAAGCAATAAAAACGTGAGGGGAAGAAATAGCTATTTTTTTTTTCTAAGAAATAAATGGAAAAAGGGTCACTCAACAAAACAAAATACGGGCATACAGCTTGGAACAAGTCCAATGACAATGTTAATGGACATTAGTCGTTATAATAATATGTCAGATCCATCGTGGAACAGTCAACGTGGACTAAAACCCCTGGTTTCCGCCCCCTTGTTGATTGGCTTTCTATTTCTATATGAGTGGTTATTATCAGAGTCAGAAATTCTAAATCAAAATTTACTCTATCATCCCCAAAGAGCTAATTGTAAATGTGCGGACTGTAGATGAATTATTTAAGGGTAAAACAGCATTTTGGTTATTGAAAATGTAAATACTATTATGTTAGTCTCAAAATTAAAGAAATTTTAAACAAGTTCTTGAAATTTCCAATTATTTTATCTAAGTTTTTAAACTTAATAATTTATTGTTATTTTAGTCCCTAAACATGTGTCAATATTATTATTTAAGCTATATTTTTTTTTTTTGAATTTTGAACTAATATGATTGATAGATTACACTTTCTATAAGAATAGCAATTTTACCCAGATCATATAGATATTTGCAAAAAATTTCTGTAATAGGTAGGATAAATACCCGTTTAATGGAAATGGGTTTGGGGACAGGAATTTACCCCCAAAATTCAATGGAGATGGATGCGGGTATGAATACTATAGTACCCACCCGTTTCATACTTGCACCTCTCTCTCTATATATATAATTATTTAATTCATTAATATATATATATTTCTCTAATATTTAGGAAGTTCAATCCATTTACTATTAGCTTTTTATTATTTTTCCTTTCTCCCGTGATGGATCAATATAAATTTAAGATCACCTAGTAAATGACATATAGGTTAAGGTTATAATAGTAAGGGTAAGCCTAACCATATAATCTTGAGAGACATGTTGGTAAAGAGTTCTATTAAGAGATAAGTTGGCAAGAAAAGAGTTTTTTTATTTGAATGGCAAGTAGCTATTAATAGGATTGTTAAGATGACACTTAGTGAATAATAAGCTTTAGTTGGATTATACTAAATGTCAAGGAAGTTAGGGGGAGTGCATTTTATTATTGCATGTGACATTCAGTTGCAAGGTATCATTTTCTTTTCTTAAGTAGTTTTTGATGTCAATAAATAATATTTTGCTTTGGCATTGGAACTTGGGAAAGAATTTTATGGATATTGAAATTTTGTAATATTGAAATTTATACATTTCCTATTCATATACTAGGTATTTCAGGTGTTGGTTTAACACACCTTGTTTGCTATAGTAACAAAAATTGAAGCATAAAACTACTCTAGTAACAAAAATCGTTTGTTATAGTAATTGAAAATGAATAATGGTGGCCTGGTTTTTAATTTTTATATTGTTTCATTGAAAATGAATATTTAATGGGTTTGATTATTATTTTGTAACAATGGCCTAATTTTTATGTTGGTCTGTTATAAGGACCTGTGTTGTTGTGCTATTGATTAAGGTTATGTTTGAATGATTCAAGGTTATGTTTAGATGAATTAAGAATGAATTTTCAATTTAGTTGTAAAAAAAAATTTAATTAATATTTTTTATTGATTTATTGACTTTATACTTAAGTAAATTGCAAGTAGCAAGTGCGAATATGAGTATATAGGTACCCAACAGGTATTGGATGAGATTAAAGTTGCTATTCGCGAGGGTATAAGGGAGGGTACATTATTCTTTTTTTTCAAAAGTGGGTATAAGACAGAAACTATAATACCTTACCCTAACCCTACCTATTGCCATCCCTAACTTTTAGGGACTTATTTGAAATTTTATTAGTTTTAAGGATTAATGCAACATTATACATTTTAGAGACTGAAATAGTGGTTTATTCAATTATTTAATAAAATGGGTATGTATGATTTTTTCTAAAGACCACAAGTATTTTCTATAAAATGTAGTCTTATTTGAGTTAAATAAGACTATTATAGGAGACAAAGCTCTCTTTCCAAATATTTAATGCAACTGCATATTAAGGGCTTGAACTTGAGACTACTTATTAAGCTAAAATAATTTCACGTCAGTTGATCTATGTACTAGGTAATAAATGGGTATTGATTACTAGTCATTTTTCTTGAGAAGTGTTAACAACACACTCTTTCTAACACACATTTTATTATTAGTTAAAATTTATTAGAAATTATAAAAACATGAGTGAGATTCATTAAATGAGGAGTAAGACCTACAAAATTTTGTAATCTCTAATAGGATAATTACATATTTTGCCACTCAACTTTTTTTTTATGCACATTTTGCCACTTAAAATTAGTGTATTGTGCACTGTCATGTCGACATCAGACTGTCACGTTAGCAATACCCACTAGATTAGTAGTCAAATTATCACGTCAGCAATCAACTAATGACAATGGTCGGTCAACTAATGTCAAGGAAAAATGCGCGAAACTAGATAAATATGGGGACAAAATGTGTAGAGAAAAAAGTTTTGTGGCAAAATTCATGAAATTGTGAAACAAAAGAGACAAAAATGAAATTAAATCTTTCTAATAAATTTCAACCAACAATAAAAAATGTATTAAAAAAAGTATGTCAAAAAATGTGTTACTAGTAAACTTTTTTTCCCTTTTATGTGTTGATGTTGAAAATTCATGAAATAGTTTAGAGCAGCAGACTATTAGACAAAATCCCAAATTTATGCAGTGGAAAGAGTTTAGTATATAGCTGTCAAAGTGAGTCATAACCTAGTGAGCCAATCCGACCCATCACAGGTTTGGGTCGACTTTGGTCGAGGTTGAAAAAATTCAGCTTGTCATAATTATAAGCAAAAATTGGCCTGGCTCACTTAGCCCATGGCTCACTTGGGCTGAACCCGTGATGAGCCTGGTTGGCTTGCGGGTTAGGGGTTAATAATTTTTTTAAAAAAAATACTCAATATATATATATATTCCTTAATTGATAATTACCCTTTACAATTATAAATGCCATAACATTATTTTAAAATTTGAATGTTTAATTGTTATAATATTTTGTCAAAAAAAAATAAATTATGATTGAATTTTATTTTTTATTTTTTTTATTTTAGGTGAGCCAACTTGGGGATGGGTTAAGCTAAGTTGACTATTTTTTGGCTCGTCCAAAAATGAGCCAGGTTGGGCTAACTCACTTTTTTGTTCAACTTGTGGTGAGTCGGGTTGACTCACTTTGACAGCTCACTTTAATAGTTAAAAGTGGGCTAGACCATTTAGTCTTCCAAGATTTTGCCAATAGTATTTATAAACCAATGTAATCTTATATAAATAGTAAAAATTAAATTGAAAATTAAAAAATCAAATAAATCAAAAATTTAAAAATTGAAAATTAAATTTTTATTGAATAAAATCATATTTTGATATAATTCTGAAAATCAATCTAATCTAAATCCAATTGATCCACACACACACATATATTATTTATGAATTTTTTTATAATATTAATTAATTTGAATATAAGTAGAAATTTATGAAATTTTTATAATATTTTATTTTCTTCACAAACACCCTCTAAATTATATATTATTATTTTAATATTGTTTATAATTAAGTTTATCTTTTCTGAATCAGTTTAAATTTTTTAATACCTTTATCCTTAAAAGATTGAAATTTAGTTTTAATAAAAAAAAATGTAAAAGAGATAAAATAGAATATTCTCGACAAAGTTACAAAACAAATTATGATAAAAGCATACAACTTAGTTTGTAGTTTAAAATATTAGTTGTGATATTGTGTAAGTTTTCTACCAATAATTTGAATCAAAAGGAAAATATATTAATTTAGACTTATAGCATTTGACTTGTGAGTGGGATATTTGATACTTTGAATGAATTTCTATCATATTTATGATATATTTGAAGACTTATTTACTACTTTATAAGAAATAAAACAAAAATAAAAAATATAATTTATTCCAAACTACTTTAAATTTGATTGGATTGTATTGAATTTAAATTTATAATCAAATCAATTGAAAGGTAAAATAATAAAAAACAAGGTGGTTAAATTAAATAAGGTTAAAGGTATAATTTAGTCTCTATATTTGTCGTGGATTCTTAATTTGGTCCTTATATATAAAAACTTATTAAGTTAATCCCTATATGTGTAGTGCATTCTTAATTTAGTTCCTGCTGTTACGATGTCGTTTACGAATTCTTAATTTAGTCTCTATAGATGTAGTACATTCTTAATTTGGTCTCTATACGTATAACACATTCTTAATTAGGTCCCTATACATGTAGCGTATTCTTAGTTCTTATAAGGACCAAATGAAGAATACACTACATGTATAAGGACCAAATTAAGAACGCGCTACACGTATAAGGACCAAATTAATGAATGTACTACATTTATAGGGATCGAATTAAGATTCTGTAAATGGTGTCATGACGGTAGGAACCAAACTAGTAACGTTTGTATGTATGATGACCGATTTGATAAGTTTTTATGTATAGGGACCAAATTAATAATCAGCCACATGTGCAGGGACTAAATTATATATTTAACCATTGAATAATTATTCTTTTAAAACTGTTCTATTCTAATATAGGAGTTCCCTAATTTTTGCTTCAAAGAATTGCTATAGTACATATTAGTGTTGTATAAAGCATTTAGATGCCACTACAAAAAATGGGTGCTCTTATATGGTGACTAAAGTGAATTGCTTCAACAGGAATTTGACCATAATTTCCTTGACCAAAATGATTGGATTGGCCTCATTTGAATGCAATCGATAAATATAGGCAACTCTTCATCATTACTTGCTGGTTCATATGGAGATCAAGAAATGCGAAGGTTTTCTATGACAATTCTTAGATAGTTTGGTTTACTTTGAATTAGATTCACATTCTCATGCACACAATTCTTCAAACAATTGACTCCTAACCAATATCTTGCAAAGTTACTGATGTAAGATGGTGTTCACCTGAACCAAATTTAGTCAAGCTGAATACTGATGGCAACTCACAAGCCAATCTTAGCAAAGCAGGTTTTGGAGGCTTACTCAGGGACATGTATGGGCAACAGATGCTTAGTTTCTTAGGATCTTGTGGTTATACTACCAATTTGAATGTTGAATTGCTGGCTATTCTTCACAGGTTACAAATTGTTTGGGATGCTGGACATTGATCAATCATTTATGAATCTGACTCCTTGATGGCTTTAAAGATGATTGGAGATGGTGTCCATACTCTTCATCCTTATGCACCCCTTGTCAACAATATTCATCATTTCAAAACACTTTCTTGGAACCTGACGTTCCTATAGATAAGGTAATGCATGTGCTGATTGGATGGCTAAGAAAGGAGCTATGTTAGACTATTACTTAACATGTTGGAGGACTATCTGCCCAAGCTGTGTCATTCCTTATTTTTAGATGCTTTGGTACTGTGCATAACAGATAGTAGTTTGTGTTCATAGCTTTGTCTTTTTATTTCTTATTTTGGATCCCCTTTAGGCCTAGCCACATGGCCGAGGCCCACAAGTAACTATCTAACTACTTTTCCCTCCACTTTGCTGCTATATAAGGTATTATATGCTTTTAGGTACACATATGAGCATCATTATTCACCTTTTACAAACACTAACTTAGGCATTGGAGTGTCTTTGCAGGTGACAACCATGTGTCGCTGCTTGCTAGAGTCGCCTGAAGCGTCCACCCCATTCGAGGTCCCAAAACACTCTCGAACATTTCTAAATGATTAAAAAAAAGTGAGTTTATACTTACCTTCTAAATATAGAACATGGTTTCAAATTCATGTGATAGACAATTTCACTTATTGAATTCGTCTTCAATTATGACACAACACAATAGCTCAACTAAGATACAAATAGGTCCTAAATATTTACGTTAACTCAATGTTTTCTTCAAACTTGAGTTCCAACTCTTTGATCTATAAAATCCCCTTATGACATTTTTCTCCAATTAAAATAATAACTAAATTAATCACTTAAGTGATTTTTTTTTCTATGCTAGGAGAGAAGAATGAATATGGAAAACATATAAAAAAGTGAAAAAATAGAAAACCTTTAATAGACATATTTATATTTAAAAAATTACATATTTTTATGTAAAAATTAAAGTAACATATATAAATACACACAACTAATACATAGAATAGGGAATCCATGTCCACCTCAAATCCATCCCTATTAGAAAAAGTATTATTATAAGCCCAATAATAACATTGCGAGATATGGTCATGCATAGTTGAGTTAATATAAACATTAAATAGGTAGAACAAGCTTCGTGTGTATGAAAATAATATTTATTAGGAGATGTTAACTTTTTAAATGGATCTCAATATCTCAAAAGATTAGTCCCTTAACTTTTAGTTGGAAAATATACTAGGGTTCACAAAAAAGAAGGTAGATCCAATTTATGTTATTAATAGATATACTCATGTGTTACGTGACTTTTTTTTTCAATACAAGAAAAATATAATTTAAATATGTAAAAATATATTAAAAATATTATTTTGTTATTTTAATTTTTTAAAAATGATTCATTGTAAGTAATATTTTTAGTAAAATATATATATATATATATATATATATATATATTAATCTTAATAATACAAGTTGACAATTATTTCAGTAAAATTATGATTAAAAAGTAAAACATATAGAAAATAATTATATTAAGATAATTCATTAAATATAAATAATAATACCTATTCAAATTTTATTACTTTAAAATATGTTCTAAGAATAATAATGATAAAAAAACTAAGAATATTTTTAATGTATATTTAACTTTAAAATAACCCATAATAGTTTTTCAAAGGAACAATAAAACATAAAAATTAAGAAATAAATTATTATATATTTACTAATTTATTTTTATCATATTAATATGTATTTAGATTTTGTTATTTTAAAATATGTTTCATAAACTATTTTAAGGTATTAAATCTTGTAATCGTTAACTTTTCAGTAATAACTTTTTAAACAAATTTTATTAATACGAAATTACAAACATTTAATAAATATATACTATATTTACCAAATCAAAAAAATATGTTATATGTCATAAATATAGCATTTAATAGTTTTTTAAGTTTATTATATATTACATTTAATAAATGTAATATTAATATTATTATGAAGTCAATTTTATTTATATATAATACATAAATAAATATATTTTTTTATAATAAACATCGCATTTAATAAGCTAAAATACATTATATTTAATGAATATAACATTGCATAGTTTTTTTAAGTTTATTGTATATCACAATTAATAAGTACATCATCTAATATTGTTATGAAGTCAATTTTAGTTACATATATAATATATATAAATATAGATTTATCAATTTTTTTTATAACAAACATTGCATTTAATAAGTCAAACAAATATATTACATGTAATGACTATAACATTGAGTAGTTTCTTAATTTTGTTTTATATTACATTTAATATTACTATGAAGTTAATTTATAGTATAACATTTAATTTAGGGACAACATCAATTGATATTAGATGTTAAATTGTTGCACTTACACTATTTAATAATTTTCTGTAAAATCAAAATTAATCAATTCAACCGTTGAATCATTTGATACTATTTTTTTTACCATTCGTATCAAATTTCACATAGATTGGATATTTGTTAATGTTCCAACATTAAGTTTGTTGCATTGTTAGAGTCACTATATTTGAGGTATTGTCCGCTTAGGTACTCATGAGGGCCTTACGACTTTGTCCATAAAAAGGTATCTTAATGGATTAAGGGACAAGAGGGTTTATAAACCCTTGGTCTCGATTCCTAAGTAATATGAGACTTTTTTGGTGTATCACAGTAGTAGTCCCTAATCGAGGCTAAGGGGGCAAAGGGCCTTGTGACCCACATGTGTGGCCTAGGTCTTCCTTCTAGCATTAATGTTCCGACCTTAAGTCCGCTTCATTGTTAGGATAAAGGTGTTTATTGATTATCCTTGGCCTTGATTCCTAAGCAATGTGAAACCTTTTAATGTACCAAATAGTAATTCCCAATTAAGGCTAAGGGCTAGAAGGCTTTTCAACCAATGTGTCTATCTTAGGCCCTCCTTCTAGCTTCAGTGTTCTTACCTTAAGTTTGTTGCATTTATAAGGGTGACTGCTTTCGAGATATTGTCCACTATGGTGCTTGTGCAGGCCTTATGATTTTGTCCACAAAAGACATCTTGATGGGTTAAGGGATAAAAGTATTTATAAACTACTATTGGCCTCGATTCCAAAGCAATGTGAAACTTTTTTGGTGTACTAGAACAGTAACCCCTAATCGAGATTAAGGGGCTAAAGGGCCTTGCGGCCCACATGTGTGCCTTAGGCCCTCTTAGTGCCGATGTTTTGATTTCAAGCCTTTTGCGTTATTAGGATCACTGCATCTAAGGTATTGTCCAATTTAGCACTCATGTGGGTTTCATAATTTTGTCCATAAAAGGCGCATTGGTGGGTTAAGGGACAAGAATGTTTATAAACTACCTTTGGTCTCGATTCTTAAGTAATGTGAAACTTTTTTGGTGTACTGGAACAATAGCCCCTAGTCGAGACCAAAGGGCTAGAGGGCCTTGTAGCCCATGTGTGTGGTCTAGGGCCTCCTTTTAGCGTCAATGTTTCAACCTCAAGTCTACTACATTGTTAGGGTCATCACATTTAAAGTATTGTCTACTTTGGCGCTTGTGTGGATCTCATGATTTTGTCCTTAAAATGTGTCTTAGGGATTAAGGGACAAAGATGTTTACAAACAACTTTTGGCCTCAATACTAAGCAACGTGAGACTTTTTTGGTGTACCAACACAATTAATATATTATCTATTAATAAACATTTACTTTTATTTTAAATAATATATTGTCTATTAAAATAAAATAGTACGATTCAATAAGCTTTTTATTTGTATAAAATTTTACAAATTTAATCTATTCTATAAAACTTTTAATTTGACAGTTAAATTAATTAATTTCATATTCTATACAAATTATTAAATAGTCTAAATATAAAAACTTAACATCTAATATTAATTGATTATATTTGTATGTGTGCTCGCGTGCGCATCTACATTCCTTCCTTATTACTATTTTATCTTGTATGACTTCCTCACTGATAAAAGAAGGTCTTGTTCGATTTCCACTGGTAGACTTTTATTAATAGTCATTTATGCGCATGTATTATAAATTCTTAGTAGTTAGTAGAACTTGTTATATAACCAAAGTTTAAAATAAAACAACCTCCCCTTTGGCTAAACATATTTAGAAAATACAGAACATTTTTTTATCTCTATAGTTACGTATTCTGTATGCATATATTTGGTTTATAGATTTTTAAATTGCTTAATTGTCAGGAAAAGAAAGAGAGAGAGAGAGAGAGAGACTCAAATCAAGAAAAAATGGGAAAAAAAAGATACAATTGTTAATGACATTGTTCAGGTCTTTGCAGGATAACATTGCGTCAATTGAGGTATAGATCGGAGTGAGCAAATCGATGGTCCTGCCATTCTCATGATGAACTCATCTGAAACACGTTATGGTCCCACCACACTTTGATCCATGCCAACTATTACTCCTCAGATCTCAACTGTTACGAAATGAAAAATAATGAAAAAAACCTTATATGGTAATAGTTACTAAATTAGTAGACTTTACATATTTATCTTAAGATTTTTAATTATTGAATATTTAATAACACTAAGGATTTGTTTGGTGGTCAGAATAGGTTAGGGTAGGATAAGATATGATAATAGGATAAAGAACAGAATAGAATAAAAGCAGAATAAGCTATAATCTTATCTAATATTTAGTGCACATTAGATAACAAATTAGATAATGATAGGATAAAATATGAAATATGTTTAGATGACAAAATTATTATTTTATTAAAATTACATATAACTTTCTAGAAAGTAACTTTTAATTTAATTTTTAATTTTTATGAAAAAATATAATTTTAACTAAAATATATAATATTTTTTTATTTATGTAGTTACTTTTCTTAAAATTATAAAAAAATAGATAATTTTTTTAAAAATTATAATTATTATTCAAATATTTTTTTAAAAATATTTAAATATTAATTATTTAATTTTTAATATTTTAATTAATAATATACTTTAAATTTATATGTCAAATTATTATAAATATATATAATAAAAAAATATAATAAATATAATATATAGTAAACATATTAATTTATATAATATTACTATATATTATATATATTTTTTATTATATATATATTAATATATATCATCATATATTATATATAAATCTTATATATATTTTTTATAATAATAATATATCTGTTTATATATAATTCTATATAATATTTATTATAATATAACTATCTATCTATATGTATATATAATTATTTGTAATATGTTAAATATTATAACAAATATTGTATATAATTATATATATAATAATATATTTGTATATATATATATATATATATATATATATAATATTTTTTGTAATATTCAACATATTACATAATATATATAGAGAGATAAAAAAAGGAGAGCTTATCTTATTCTATTACTTCTTAACCCAACTTTCCCTCATGATAAGAAATATACTGAAACAACAATATAAAAAAAGAGATAAAATAACATTATCATATCCTATTGACACAATAAATAACGAATTACAATAGAATAAGATAGTTATCCTATCATATCCTGACCACCAAACGGATCCTAATAATATTAAAGAAAAAAACATGGAAATAAATGTGTCTCTAAAACTTAAAAAGATAATAATATGGATCACCTATGTTAAATACTCCAAAGAAAAGTTTTGCCATCTACAGTAGTCTTACCCGACTCGACTAGAATTACTTCATGTGGATAATACATGTGGTCTAGAAAAAAAGAAATTATTTTTTACTTAAAAGTATATATTTTTAATATTTTATCTCTTAAAAATAAAAAAGAACATAATTTTATAATAACCGAGATAGAATGCTTACAAAAAAAAGTATAGAGAGAGAATAATAACAATGGGAAGAGTAATAAATATTTTTTTGATATTGTAAAATGATAAATAATTTTAAAAAAAATAATACTAAAATGACAATTATTTAAAGAGGGAAGTAAATTCACACAAGGTGTTTTGATGTTCATAAACATTTTGTTAAAAAAAAAAAAGATTAGTGTACAACTTTTCATCCAATAATTGGAAATTAAAATTTCTACCCCATTAGATATGTAATTAAGGGCATGAGAAAATATAAAAAATATTAATAACACAACTTTTAATATATTTTTTAACACACTTTTTTCATTTAATAAAATTTATATAAAATTTACTAGGCGATAAATAAAACTCACTAACTAAAGAGTAATACCCATGATTCAATCAACTCTATGAATTTCAGCCCCATAAAATGAGTGTATATGTGTTAGAAAGTGTTAGTTATATTTCTCAGAATAATGTAAATACGAGTGAGTAGTTCTCACGTCGAGCCAATTGAATTGACCGAAGGCCAAGTCAATTCAATACAATAGACTGTTCTTCCCCCTCCTGCCTACTGGTCAAGCACCTCCAGGTCCCATTTCATATTCTTTTTTATCTTTTGACACGTTCAATTCTAAACTTAAAGCCAAAAGCCACACTCTTTTTTTTTTTTTTTTTTTCTTTTGTCTCTCTTATTCTAATAATATTAATATTAATATCTAGTCTAGTTACAAACTTGAGAAAACAAAGACAACTGTCCGGATATCCCACACTCTTAATTCTCTGTCACGCAGTTTCCTTTGCAGAAAAGAAAAGCAATCTCTATTTCCAAAGGGTACACTTTTTTTCCCCACACCAACTAAGGGAAGGGAAAAAAAAAAAAAAAACCACTTCTCAAGCATAATTGTAATTCATAATCAGGTGCAATTTTTTTTTGTTTTTTTTTGTTTTGTTTCACTTCTTGATTTGTTTTCATTGATAGTGTTACAAATTTTCACGCATGATTTTGATTCCATGAATTGTACAGATTCTGCGAAATGAAGGTTGAAACTGAAGAAAACCAGAGTGATTGTGCTGAATTTCAGAGAGTACCTGGAACAGATGAATCTGTTTGCAGCCAGCCAGAAAATAGAAGATTGGAATCCAAGAAGAAACTGAAGAAAATGAGGTCAATAAGGCTTCTAAGATTGCCAAGCAAGAGATCAACCACCAGAGGTGGGAGACCCCAATATGATAATCTCTCCATTCTCTCATCTGTTGACACAGAAAGTTTAGAGAGGCCAACACCAATTGAAATGGCAGATGCTTCACCCAATTACATGAAGGCTACCAGCAGTTCTCATGCAAAGGATAGTTTTCAGGTAAGTTTGCTGATTTTGAAAATTGGGAATTTGTAAAAATGATTTGAATAGTTTCAATTGTTGGGAGAATAGTAAGAATAAGAATAATATAATGCTGCTTTTGGGCAGAATACACAAAGACTATTCACAAAGAAGAGGACTTTGACAAGAATGTCTACTTTGAAACTAAAGAGGAGTCTGACCAGGAAGTTATCTGGAAGGACTGAACCAAAGAGGAAACTGAAGTCCTCAAGATCAATCAAGCTTGCAACTGTCAAGGGCCAAAAGTCAACAAGAAAGCCATCTGAATCTACTTATGGCAGTGATGAGCAGAATTGGAAAAGTACAAGTGATGCTGGTAACAAACCCCAGAGAGTCATTACCAGAAGATTAAGCTTGAAGCCTGTGAGGATCTTAACAAAGATGCCCACTTTTAAATCAAAGAATTCTTCCATGGAGAGAGACCATCAGATATCTCAATCCCCAGACACAAGCTTGCATAGAGCCACCTGTTCTTCTGCCCTCAAGGATTCCCATTTTCCTGATCACATTGACCTCCCTCAAGAGGGAAGTGACTCTCAAGGAGTATCAGCTGCGAAGGTCTGTCCATATTCTTACTGCTCCCTTCACGGTCACCGCCATGGCAATCTGCCTCCACAGAAGCGCTTTGTGTCAATGAGGAGGCGTGTGTTGAAGAGCCAAAAGCCAACGAAAATGGATCATCAACCTGTTACTAGATCAAAGCAGAATAGTAAAGCAAGGAAAGCCACTCAGAGAACTCAATCTTTCCACAGTGAAGATGGAAGATCTCATTTTCAAAACAAGAAAAATCTGGCAAGGGACTTATGTATTAGTAGTCCTCATGGCACTCCAGCATCCACAGTTACTGTAGATGTGGAATCAACATCAACAGATGTAGTCAAGTTTTCTGCTCCTGATATTGAGATATTGGCGGGAGAAGTAACCATCACAGACAAAAATATGGAGCCTGATTATGAAGTACTGCAGATGAGTTCTGTACAGAAAGAGCCTACACATGCTAGCACCACTGATATGGCATGTGGAGTGCAGGAAAAAGATAAAAAATATATCAAAATGTGGCAGTTGATGTATAAGCATGCTGTATTGAGTAACACAGGTAAATGTGAAAATAAGCTGTCCTTTGATGGGAAGGACAAGGAAGGAGGAGATCAAGATTCCCTTGCAATTAATGAAGTAAACAAGTCTTCTTGTCACAAATATTGTGATACAGATCAGGATACAGATGATGAAAACAAGAATGCAATTGAGCTGGTGCAGAAAGCATTTGATGAAATTCTTCTCCCCGAGCCTGAAGACCTCTTTTCTGATGATCATTTTAAATCTGAAGGCATTGATTCAGATGAGGTACTCTTGGAAAAGAGTGAAGGCGAGAGAGAAAGGAATGCCTCACCATCCACAGAATCTCCAAAAGCACAGATAATGGGGACCAAACCTGACCAAAGAACACCAAAAAGCTGGAGCAATCTGAAAAAGTTAATCCTCTTGAAAAGGTTTGTCAAGGCATTAGAGAAGGTAAGAAACATCAACCGCCAAAGACCAAAACGTTTCCCTTCTGATGCTAACTTAGAGATGGAAAAAGTTTTTCTCAAGCACCAAACATCAGAAGAGAAAAAGAATGCTGAGGAATGGATGCTTGACTATGCTCTTCAAAAGGTTATTTCTAAACTTGCACCTGCTCAAAGACGAAAGGTGACACTTCTAGTAGAAGCTTTTGAAACAATTCTGCCATTTCAAGATGCTGAAAATGGTCCACGGTTTTCTGCAACAATGGAGCCTCAAGCAGATCCGATTCAATCCCCTGATGATTCCTCAAATCATAGCAAGGAAGAAGCATCATTTTCTCATGATAGTACTATGGAACTGGCAGATAATGATGGGGATGATCCAGTGCCAGAACTGCACAATCCTATTATGCTCGAAGATAGATGTCTTGAGATTCCTAGAACTGAGACATTCAAGAATATGCCTGCATTTGGAGCTACTGAAGAAGACTTGAATGGAAAGCAAAGTTTAGCTGGCAGTTACGATAATGGGGAGAAGATATCAAGTGACAATGATAATATTTATCATGGAGAGATCAAAGATACCAGATCAAGTTCCTTAAATGAGCCAGTTGAAAGCTGTCATGAGGAGGCTTCCCCCATTGAAATAGTCAATGATGTTCCAGAAGATTTGCTATCCAATGTGAATACAGAAAATCCACACATCAAATCTGAGTCAGCTGGAAGTGATGTTGAAACCAAGAATCTGATTGGTGATAATGAGGAACAATTTTCCATGTCTAAAAGTTTAATCCTAGAAGGTCTAGTTAGATCACTCAGATCCAATTTGATGGGTTCAGGACCACCAGCAAATCTATTAGATGAACCAACAGCAGACAGAAAAGAAGGAATTGAAAAAGTTAAGCTGGAAGCTGAGACTCTTGAAGAGTTCCCTACAAAGGAACAATCTGAAGCTCCTATGAGTGCTGCTGGAGAACCTCAGAACCCTGTAGAGAAACAGAGCAACACAGGATTGTGGTTCTTGGTGTATAAGCACATGGTATCAAATATGGCTGAAAGCAATTCCAAATCACTAATTGATGGGGCAGATGAGAAAGAGTCAGGGTTTGATGGGAACAGAACAAGAGGAACTTCCATCTCTTATGAAAGTACACCTGTGACTAATCAAGATATGCAATTCAAGGACCATGTTGTAGCTGATCCAGAAGTTGAACTCCAACAGATTGAAGCCATCAAGTTGGTAGAAGAAGCAATCGATTCAATCCTTCCAGATGATCAGGATGAATTAGCAGACAAAGAGTCACTCACTGGCAACATAATTTCAGACAACTCCAAACAATCCGACAGAACTGAAAGAGTGTATGGTGAAGGCCTGAACCAAAAAGAGGAAAAGATGGAATCTGGAAATGGAATAATCCAAGAACAACAACAAGAATCAGCACCAAAGGAGCAAAACAAAACAAACCAGCAATTGTCTAGAAGCTGGAGCAATCTTAAAAAAGTGATCTTGCTTAGGAGATTCATCAAGGCATTGGAAAAAGTAAGGAAATTCAACCCAAGAGGGCCCAGATATCTACCTGTAGAGCCTGATTCAGAAGCTGAAAAAATTAACTTAAGGCATCAAGACATGGATGAAAGAAAAGGCACCGAAGAATGGATGCTTGATTATGCACTTCGACAGGTTGTTTCCAAATTAACCCCGGCTAGGAAAAGAAAAGTGGAGCTGCTAGTGGAAGCTTTTGAAACAGTCATACCAACTATAAAAAATTGAAACTGGCCAAAGAGTGGGATAGCTTTGTATGCAAAATAAATTCAAGCAAAACAAGCTGAAAAGGTAGAAAATTACCCTCCTCAAGTAGAAACTTCCATTTTTTTTTTCTTTTTCAATTTACCCTTCCACTTTTTTCTTTGAAGTATTGTAAGGTGAGGTGCAATTGGTAATAACAGCAAGCTTGTCAAACTGAAAACTGAAAATTACAAAATGTCTTGGATAAGGAAAATCAAATCCAATAAGAAGAAATATCAAGAGGGCACCTCTATACTCTTGTCATATGATCAATTTTAATTGAGACAACAGAAAAGGAAGAATTCTCTATTCATCATTTATAAGAACATTCATGTAATTTAAGAATAAGAAGTAATAGTCTCAAGTTGTATTTATACTACTGTCTTGAGAAATCTGATTCGCTGTTTCCTCTAAATGTGCAGGTCAACAAGGAGATCTATATGATCATAATACTTTGGGATGTCTGCAGTTTTTTGTTTGAGGAATCTTTGTGTCAGACCTCATATATTTCTATAGTCTCTTAGGAAGAAAGTTAGAGAGTATAGAATGTTTCATGATTCAGCAACAACAAAAATTCAATACAGGTGGATGTTTTGTATGAAAGACCTTTGCATTACAAATACCATAGACAATCTTTACATGTCATGGTGTATATCTTCTATGTGGAACACATTACAATCTCATCCGAATTGCATTTTTATGTTCTTCTCTTCTGACAGTAAACATGTCTTGTCCTGTTTTTAAACATCCAAAAATTAACACACAAAGTGAAAAGTCATGACTAGATAATTTCCTCGCTTCTTTTGAGTAGAACACTGAATTTATTTACATGGACTCTGATCATGTCTTCCGAGTCCTGATGTCCAAGTGAAAATTCTTGTCCAATGCATCAGTTACTACAACCATGTCACATACACTATGTTTAAATTCATTGTCTTTGCAAATTGTCAAAGCTATTATAGATATGCAACATATATACCTGTTTGCACTTTGAAAAACAGTTGTGCTTTTAGGCTAGAAAACGATTATTGCTCATAATTTAAGCTTAAATAAACGCATTTAAATCCATGCAAAGAAGCTTGATCCTATTGACACGGGCCAAAACATACATGACTCGAACAACTGACAGTGGTTACTAGTGACATTTTCCTTACGAGAGAAAAGCAAGCAAAAGAAAATGCCCAATTGCACAGGATAGCACAAAATTTGAAAACCGAAACCTTGTTTGGGTGATCATGAAACTGAATAATGGACAGTTGCCCACGAAGGTAATAATAAGAAAGATGATGTTACGTAACAGCAAAAGCATGGAGTTCATAAAAAGATAGAGTAACCAAACTGAGCCCACAACAACATAGAGTAAGACGTTGTTACGTGGGGAAATCTCCTTGTCATCAACAAAATGTGTTCAGTTTTCAACTTCAGTCCTGACTCTGTTGACTAGCGACTTTATTCCAGGTTACAAACCTTGGTTTGAGAATTGAGACATTACGAATACAACTACAACAGTACAACACAAAATCCTTTTTTTTTCGTAAAATCTTGTGCACATAGCTTCCCATTTATGTTTGGGCTTTTCTACAAGATCCTACAACTTAAAGCGCTAACCGGACCCATCAACGTGCCCATGATTTGGGACTTTGGGTTTTATTTTAAGTTTTTAACACATACGAATGAAAAAAGAAACGGAATTATAAATTAAATTGAAAATTTAGTAGTGAGATTGTTGTGTAAATATATATGTAGATTATAATAGATTATGAGATTAATTTTTATGCATAGTTGGTGTAAAACTTTTAACTCTATTAACTAATCAAAAATCATGTTAGACATGACTTTTAAGATGTGTTTGATAGGAAGGAAAGAAATAGGTGGAAAATAGGGTAGATGAAAATAGAGAAGAGAGAAATAAGTAAATGAAAACATGTAAGAAATAGGGAGAAAATAGAGGTGTTTGATTTGAGAGAAATAGAAAAGAAATAGGGAAGATAGAAATAGAAAAAAAAAAAAAAATCCTTTTTTAATGTTAAAATCGATTATGTTACATTGCAGTTGTTTTAGTCGACTAAGGTTCATTTTTAGTTGATTATTACACTTTGTGGCGGTTTTCAAACTGCTAGTATTTATTTAAATCGCTTATTTGTGGCAATTTTTGACCACCAAAAAAAGAAAATGCCAATAAATACACAATTTCTGGGGTTAAAACTTGCCAGAAAAGAAACTACCTCAAAATGTGCAGCATGCACCTTCCCCTCTCCATTTTCGCACGCTTCAGCAGGGAAATAAAAAGATGTGGGCCACACCTTTTTATTTCCCTCTTTCCCTATTTCCATGCAACCAAACCGGTAAAAATTTTCATTTCTCACCTATTTCATCTCTTTCCTATGCATTTCTCACCTATTTCTTGGATACCAAACAAGAGTTAAAGTAATTATTATAAAAGTCAACAAACTTATTATAAATAATAATTTTTGATTAGTTGATAATATAAAAACTCTTCACATTGTCAATGTATATACTATTTTCTCATAGATTATAAAATCATTGAAATTTATTTTAGCATTTAGTTTCTATATTTTGTTAGTGTAAAAAATTTTGCAATGTCAATTAATCAGAAATCATCGTAAATATAACTTTTAATGTAGTTATTATAAAAGTCAACAAACTTATCTTACATAACAATTTGTAATTGAATAACAATATAAAATCTCTTTACACTATCAATATATACTCTATTTACTCTTTATTTTATTAATTATTTGAATTGATATTTATCATTTAATATTTATTTAAAGTACATTACCTCACATTAGAAGCATCAATTTCTTCTTGAACTTCTCTAAGCCAAACACATTAATTAGTATCGTAAATGATACGGGATCCCTACTCCCTAGTTCTCATCTTTCAAATCTCACATATTTTTTTTTTAGTTTTTCCAAGTTTAATTTCAATCTTTTGATCTGAACCAATATAATAATCTATGTCTTGCATTGGTATTATACTGCATATAAATTTTTATATTAATTATTTTAGATTATATTATATATAATCTGAACCAACCAATTTATCTTATTCATTACACAAACTAAAATATTAGTTATATATAAAAAAAACTACATCAATTTTACTCAAAAACATGAAAGCTATAATTAGTTGTTTATCAATTAACGTGACATCCCAAGAGTGGGGCCAAACATGATTGATTTCAAATCGGATGTTGCTATTCCCACACCCCTTTCCACTCTTTTCACCATCTTCTTTTTCAAAAACAAATAAAAAGACCTAACTACCCCTGCCCCTTCCCCTTTCCTTCCCACCCGCCCTCTCACTCTTTCCCTTTCACTCCTTCCATTGCATGTCTTTGTTGGATCGCCGTCATTGGAAGAACATCTCGCTGGAGCATCGTACTCGCATTCCCTTTTAGGCAACACACTTTCACTAAATCTTCGCACTCCAGTGAGTATTTTCGTTTCCCCCCCACCCCCCCCCCCCTTTTTTTAATTTTTAGATTTAATGGTACCGTAATTTCGTTGTATATATGAGGGTTGAATACACAACGGTACTTTTAAATTTTTCTTTATCCTTTAATTATTTGTTTGATTTAAATGATTTATTTTTAATTATTCTTTTTGTCTTTTAAAGTATTTATGTAATATGTAATTTATTTTTTGTCTTTTAATAATTAATTAATTGTAAGTAATATTTTTTAGAATAATTCTATAATAATATTGATTATATTTGATTATTAATTATTTCTTAATTGTTAAATTAGTATTACTATTTCAGATTCATTATGCTAAGCATGAGGTTTGGTACCCATCATCCTAGATAAAGCCCTCTTTTAGATGATGAGCCAGGTACTTCTAAGCACCTACGGTCGATTGCATCAGCATGTTCGACTAGATAGGTTGAAGCATCTAGATAGCAGCAGTAGCAGAAGGAGGTACATGCTAACGTACCTGAGGCAGAGATTGACGTACCGGAGGCAGAGACAAAGGTGCCTTTGGTTAAGCTGGCCGAGCACATTATTGGACCTCTATTTCTAGGAGGTCCTGCAGACTTGTCCTTGCTTAGGTCGTATAAGGACCATGTTGTTCGGCATATATAATGGGGCAGCCTTGTCCTAACTTGAGGCTAATTAACCATGGGGGCAAGATGTTGTTGATGTCCCCACACTCGCAAGTCACAGAAATAGTGCGAGGTTCAGGGCTCGCTGCATGGTATACTGCTGCCAATAAGGGCCTTATAAGTGCCTATGTTGAGCGGTGGCATAGGACAAGACACTAGCTTTTTCCACCTGCCAATAGGGGAGATGACCATCACTTTAGATGATGTGTCATCTCTCCTACACTTGCCTATTATAGGCAAGGTCTACGAGCATGCGTATTATACATATGAGGATGTCGTGGGGTTTTTGATGAGCGAGCTACGAGTGACATTTACTGATGCATCTACTGTAATCGCAATAGGAGCTCGCGTGACTTTATTGTGGCTGAGGGAGATATACATCACACACCAGACAGTTAGGTAGAGCATTTTTGTTGCGTGAGCCTATTTGTTACATCTTGTCAGTTGCACGATATTCATTGATAAGAGCTCGACGCATGTGCAGGTCTATTACTTGGACCTCTTCCATGTCCTTTAGGCTTGCGACAAACAGTCTTTGTGTTCGACTATGTTAGTGTTCTTGTACGATCAGCTCAATGTTGCCAGCCTCTAGTCTATAACGCAGTTTAGAGGATACATGAGCCTAGTCATGGTACAGTTTTTTATTTTTTGTAGATATATGTTTAGGGTTTTTTTTATGTAATTTAATATATTAATTGCTAATTATAAGAGTGGATTAATGAGCACTTTCCCACCTTATAGCGAGAGCCGACCATAGGTTATTCAGAGTAGCTTTCTCGTCTCTGTCAATGGAACCCCACAAGGGGCACAGGCTTTACGCTGGTGACCAAGCAGGCACTGGACCAACTGTAGTTAGACGATGTCATTTGGGTGTCGTATGACGCACTCTAGGTCGTTTGGCCGTTGGAGGTGATATCATTCTACTTCAGCTTCATACGCTATAGTACCTAGTTTGGGTACATCTAGGAGATCCTTCGCCCCCGCCTGTTCAGTACCTATTGTTTACTAGCTAGTTTGATGACTAGGAGGGCTAGCAAGTGCACACGCTAGATAGAGGAGTTCCTGTGTCGCATGAGGCTCCATGGACATCCTGATATGCAAAAATCGCAAGTGCACGATTGTCGTCAAGTAATAATTCAAAGATCGTATCCACAGGGACTGCACTTTTAGTGATTATTGCTAAATAAATAAAAATTAAACAAAAGGAATTTGTTTGGAAAATTTACGTTTGGAGCAATTAGAAGAAAAATGCAATTAAAAACTAAATTCAGCAGTAATCAAAATCAGGGAAAATTCAACAGGTGAAGATTTTCAAGATTGAGACTTCACACTACGATGCTTAATGCCTTAATTTTGCTACCTATGTACTTCAACTTGTTTTTATTGAAGGTAAATTAACCTAAGATACCCTCTGTTCTCTTTCAAGATACGAAGGGGTATCTAGTCAAATTTACCTCGATTGTCGTGATGGTTGTGTTTAATTAGACTTACTAAGTTCTATGTTAATTCAATTATTCCTCAAAGGCTTTAATATACTTTTGTGGTTTAGACCTAAGTTCTTTTCCTATGGGTCTGGTGTTTGGATTCACCTCTCAATACTTCCCCAAATCCCTCAAGTTATGGAAAACGTTGGCAATTCATTTCGCATAAATAAAGCAATAGAAGAGGAATCAAAAGAGGAACAAGATCGCACATAAACAAATAGAAATTAATTCATTAAGACAACCATTGGACTATGCCCAATCTTAAAAAAATAAGGTTCTACTCACATATACTCATGAGAGAACACCAAAGATAAAAGATAAAGAACATAAAAATAAACCTAAAGACAGTTGAAGAAGAAGAAAAGAATCCTCCAATTCTCCGTGCTTTTAAAATGAAGTTCAAAGATAAAGATAAAAATCCTAAGAATGTCTATTTATAATTAATATACAATGGGTCTTAGTTTAATCCCTAAAAGAAATGAGAAATTCGCAGAATTAATCAAATATTTTTGCACACTGCCTAGTGATGGGCGTCACCATTTAGTGGTAAATGTGCACGTGTAGATTTCAGCTTTAGGAGTTGGGCCATCGCGTGGTAATGTGCGCCACCATGTGGTGGCGCATGCGTAGAAGGTCAAAATAGCTTCCAGCAAGTTTGCCACTCCATAGTGGTGATTGCTACCTGATGGTGGCGAGGTCTCCAACAATTTTTCTTCTAGTTTTCCTTTTTAAAATGCTTTAAGATGACCTTTATGCCTTCTAAGTGGACTTCTAAGTAGCCAAAGGTCTTTAAATCATCTAAAGGGCTTCCAAAATGTCAATATCTTGCTTTCCAATTCTAAGCAACCAACAAGATTTTCTTAAAAAGAAAAAGGCATAACATGATACAAGAAGGAAAATTCATGCAATTAGACACATAACTAGTCCTAAATCACAATGAAGTGCATGCAATCTAGTAATGAAAACTATGCTAAACATGTTATAAATTGCACACATCACATCTGCCGATGGCTACTTGGGGTGGTTTTACCATGTTTCTCATCCTTTTCTGATTCCTCTGACGGAAGGAGATCCTTTGCGAGGCCCTCTGTGAGTTCTTATGCTGCAATAGCCTATGCATGATCAGCCTGTAACGAAGTCTTTATCCAATGACCCCCATTTATGCGAGGTAAGTATCCACATCTTTATATCATGCTTTTTCGATGACAACGACAAGTTTTTAGTAAAAATTTGCATTTCTTTTTCTATAGGCACATTGGGAGAGAGTTGCTAACATTATGGAGCACATGTAGCGGTTGAGGGTGGTGCTTGAGGGCACGAACGGTGATAGGATGCTCTGGGAGGCATCGGCCATTGCATAGTCAGGCATGGCATCCAGGTGCACATATCAGGGGAGGAAGTAGAGGAAGATGACCACTTTTGAGGATTGACTTTTTATTTTTGTTTGTTATTGTTTGATATTTTTTAGTATTTTATATCGTATGTACAGATCTTATTGTATACAGTTTTAGATTTTGTAAACGTTCATGATTTTATATATGTTACACTTATTGCATTGTTGATATTACGTTGTTACAATTATAGCATGCGATACAAATAAAAACAAACAAATGCAACGTAAATAATATTATTCGATAAAACAAAGCCATTTTTGCATAGATTCGACACAAATACAAATAACGATAAACAAGGTGCATTGTCATGGTTCACTCAACCTAATGGTTGCTTGGTCGTTGGAGTTAGTTGACACCTCAGGTTCCAACAAGCATGCGATGATCTCTTTGGTGGTTCGTGGTTGACGCAGACGGGCAAGGATCTTTTCGGGAGATCTCCCTAACGTAGCATACAACTCAACTGGCTCAAGTCTAGGAAATTGGACAAAGATGGACAACATCCTTGCCACATCCTTGTTGTGTTTAATGTCCATAGACCAGTAATGAACACAATCATCCCCTAATGATATAGGTTGAAGGTAATGAATATCAAGTATTTTTTTGCTACTTTTGATCGTATTGTGAATTTTTTTATTCAAAGCAGCAATCGTCATGTCTTCAGTGACCCTAAGAAAAACAAGACCATGAGAACATTGAAATAAGACCCCTTTAGATGTTGTTGTCACATGACCATCATAATACACCATAGCAAGGAATTCGTCCATCTTCAAAGGAGAAAAAACAATATGGAATGAAGATGGCTGTGAAGAAAGGCAATTTGTAAGTGCTTTAAAGCACACATCTTTTTTATACTAGTGCAGATACTGTTCACGCATCAAAAAATCATTAAAAGCTTTGTCCTATGCATCATAAAAAGAAATGGTCGAGATTGCACCGACTAAATCAAGGGTCTAGATCTCACTGATTCAAGTGCATGTCCTATTCATGCGTCAAAAAATAATTCAAAGTAATGCCCTATGCGTTAGAAAAAGAAACGATTCAGATTGTACTGGCTAAATCGAGGGTTTGGAGCGCACCGATTCAAATGCATGTCTTGTTTATGCATCAAAGAATCATTAAGAGCGATGTCCTATGCGAAAAAAAAAAACAAACGGTCGAAAATTACATACAATAAATCAAGGGTCCAGATTTCACCGATTCAAACACATGCCCTACTCATGCGTTAGTGAACCATTAAAAGTTGTCTCTGAAAAAACTAAATGAATATAATAAATTAAATTATTAATTTCTAAATATATAACGGAAACGCGTTTTTGTTATGTTAGAGGGGTGCGCCCAGATACATAACGGAAATGCGTTTTCGTTATGTATCCTGGA
This sequence comes from Spatholobus suberectus, assembly GCA_004329165.1. Classification (NCBI taxonomy): domain Eukaryota; kingdom Viridiplantae; phylum Streptophyta; class Magnoliopsida; order Fabales; family Fabaceae; genus Spatholobus; species Spatholobus suberectus. The sequence goes on along the minus strand of CM014732.1, from coordinate 26,204,271 downwards.
CACATCCCTTTAACATAATGGAAATACATTTTCGTTATATATTGTCTATAATGAAAATGTGTTTTCGTCGAGGAATATTCAAAAAAAAAAAAACAAAATTTGATGTGAAAAGAGCGAACAGTCGGTGAGAGTAGAAGAATCCTTTCAGATTATCTTTATTTTGGGCTGAAATATCTAATAGGATTTGCAACTGGGCCGAAGTAAACGGCATAAACCCAGTAGTGTCTAGGGACTCTCTAGAGAGAGAAGAAAGGATATTCCTCATTACCCTTTTTGATTCTCAAACCCAAAGACTGCATTTGCTTGCAGGGGTTTATCCACAGCCAGCACCAGAGTCAAATCCATTGACTCTTTTCTGTTCCTCTTCACTCCTCAGTCTACAGTAACTTCACTGTTTTTGAGTTTTCTCAAGGTAAATCACTTGCCATCGTTTCCATCTTTTCTTGTCTTGTGTTGTTATGTGGGTTTTGTACATTTTGAAGTGGGCATGGATTAAATGATGGTTAGTGTCTTGAGGGCATGCAAAAGGGGAAACTTGAGGTGCACCTCGTAGTAATTTGATACTACGGCCTGCTGGTATTTCTGTCTTTTCAATTAAAGTGATTAGGATCAGTTAATGTTCGTTTCTCTAAGTGGGTCTAGTCCTTTTTTTGTTGATTCTAATTCACCTTGTTTCGTATTGTGTTGATGCTTGCTTGTGAAATATAGAATTTTTGCTGTTGGTCACGTCCTTTTGATCCACAAAGTTTAGAAATAGGGGTAATGACTCCATGAATTATATTTACTTGCTTGAGGAACTACGTGCCTTATTCTAAATTAACTTGCAATGCAAGTGAATGGATTTGAAATAAGAGCAATCATTTTTATCCCCTTTTGCAAAAAAAAGAAAAAGAAAGGTTATAACAAACCTAGCCCTTTGAAGAGCTTTAGGATTGCTTTAGTGAAATATTGATAAATTGAAGTGGTCACTGATCAGGAATATGGTGTTCAATGTTTTGAGGTCATGAAATATGGGTGATTTGAGCTCTTCATAGTGATTTGATACCGTAGCCATTTGTGCTTATCGTCCATTTGTCTAAGCGGTTCTAGTTCTTGTGTTGATTTTTATTTGTGACATTTATTTTGTGTTGAATGTTGATGCATGCTTGTGATATTGCAAGTCTTTACTCTTGGTTACATGCTTTTGATCAACAATGTTGGAAATTACGTTGATGAGTCCTTCAATCATTATTACGTGTGCTTGACGAAATAAGTATTTAATTATTATTCGAAGCAAAGTGCAAGTGATGGGATTTAAATTCTTGTTTCAGGAGTGTGCTCCAAGTAGTTAGAGGATCCTCTGATTGAGATGGCTCAATTGCTATCATCTTCTTGCTCCTTGACTATCTGCTCTAGAAATAAACCTTACTTAAAATCTCTTAACCAATGTTCAACACCATTTTCTACTGCGGTTGCTTGCAATAATTCCAAACCTCCATTTAGAAGGCTTTTCTTGCAAGAACAGAAGCCAAGAAAAGGTTCTGTAGTGGTACATGCTGCTGCAGTTTCAACTAGCCAGGAAACCCCAGTTCAAACTAGCTTTGGTGACCCTTTTAAACCACAGCGAGTCATGGTCATTGGTGGAGATGGATACTGTGGTTGGGCAACTGCTCTCCACCTTTCTAACAAGGGTTATGAGGTTGCCATTGTTGACAGCCTTGTTCGACGCCTTTTTGATCACCAGCTTGGACTGGATTCTCTGACACCAATTTTGTCAATCCAGAATCGCCTTCTCCATTGGAAATCTCTCACTGGAAAAAATATTGAGCTCTACATTGGTGACATATGTGATTTTGAGTTCTTATCTGAAAGCTTCAAGTCATTTGAACCTGATGCTGTTGTCCACTTTGGGGAACAGCGATCTGCTCCTTACTCTATGATAGATCGGTCAAGAGCTGTGTATACCCAGCAAAACAATGTTATTGGGACACTGAATGTGCTCTTTGCCATAAAAGAGTTCAGAGAACAGTGTCATTTAGTTAAGCTTGGGACCATGGGTGAATATGGGACTCCAAATATTGATATCGAGGAAGGTTATATTACCATAACACACAATGGAAGGACAGACACTTTGCCATATCCCAAGCAAGCTAGCTCATTCTATCATCTAAGCAAGGTACATGATTCACATAACATAGCTTTCACTTGCAAAGCTTGGGGGATTCGAGCCACTGATCTGAATCAAGGAGTGGTATATGGGGTAAGAACAGATGAGACTGCAATGCATGAAGAGCTGTATAACAGGTTTGATTACGATGGAATATTTGGAACTGCATTGAATCGGTTCTGTGTTCAGGCTGCTGTTGGTCATCCACTTACTGTATATGGTAAAGGAGGCCAGGTAACGTACCCATCCTTTTTTGTATTTCTTATTGATAAGCAGAAGAATGAGTTTCGATGATTGTTATGCCAAGGACATGAATTTTGGAATGTTTCGATCAGGACATGTTTATATTGTGTGTATTGTCTATTAGATCACTGGAGAAGAATCAAAGAGCATTGATGGAACTTCTCTGAGGCGTCTCCACATTTTTCTTTGAAACTTAACACTAACTATATTAAACAAGTCCTGCTTTTTGGGTTCTTGGTTACCTCGTGTTGTATCTGTTGCAACTCACTCTAAATATCTGAGTTATTGATAATAGCTGTTATTGGCCCCTGCCACTATTATACAGTGTTAAATGTTGATTTTATCTCAGTGTCTTGTGCACCTTGTGCCATTGAGATTCCAACAGCGCGATTTGATTCTTCCATTGCTCTATTTTCTTGTAGTTCTCTTCCAAATTAGTTGAATTGATCTGATTGTGTCTATAGGAGAAAATTTTTAAATGCTCTGATACTATTTTTTTTGTTTGTACTTTATAATGCACATATTTCAGACTAGGGGCTTCCTTGACATAAGAGATACAGTTCAATGTGTTGAGCTTGCCATCGCAAACCCCGCGAAGCCTGGGGAGTTCCGAGTCTTCAATCAATTCACTGAGCAGTTTTCAGTCAATCAACTTGCCAACCTTGTTACAAAAGCTGGTGAGAAGCTGGGCCTTGATGTGAAAACTATCAATGTGCCTAACCCGAGAGTTGAGGCAGAAGAGCATTACTACAATTGCAAGAACACCAAACTAGTTGATCTGGGACTGAGACCACACTTTCTTTCAGATTCTCTACTTGATTCACTGCTTAACTTTGCTATTCAGTACAAAGATCGTGTTGACACAAAACAAATTATGCCTAGTGTGTCTTGGAAAAAAATTGGGGTCAAAACAAAAACTGTTACAGCCTGAGAAGGTGGGTACATGGCCGCTGGCATAAGTGTATAACCTGCATGATGTGTTATTTGTTAGGTTATGCTTCATTGCCGTGAATATTTAAAATTTCTGTATTATAGGATCTTTATGCTACAATCCATCTTTGTGAAACCTTCATACCCTCCTTATGCAGAGTACATTTTTGAGCTTCAACTTTTCCGCAATATCCATATTCGAACCTAGATACTGCTTTTTTGTTTTAAGGTGTTTAGCATTTGGAAGCATATTGTACACGCCCGTAATATCACAATGTATTTGTCAAATAGGCAACATGTGAATATGTCAACTAACGATGGTAATTTTATATTTTTCATACATCTTTAAGTATTATTGGTTTTTTCTTGCGGTAATGATTGGGTTCCAGATTTTATTTCCTCTCAGGTGTGAATTGATAAAACTTTAGTATGGATTAAGTTTGGAAAGGGAATATTATGGTGGGCGATTTTAATGACATTCCTTATCTTTGGTAACAAAGATGTTACACTGAGGATACTAGTTGAATTGTTAAAATGAAAAAAAGATATGGAAGATTATTTATGATTTTAAATTACCTATCAAGCTTAAAAGTAAGTTTTATCGCACTATTATATGTTCAACTATATGATAATGAATGTTGGAATTTAAAGGTATAAGAGAAAAATGTGGGAGTTGTAAAAATGAGAATGTTAAGATGAATGCTTGTTACACAATATGAGAAGATATTGATGTTCTACTAATTAAACAAAAGATGATAGAAAATTGGTTAGGGTAGTTTAGACATAAGCAAAACAATGAGGAGAATAAATTGCATAGTTTTTAGTCTTGTGAAAAAGGAGAGAGGTCAAAATGAACATTCGAGGAAATTGTTAAGAGATCTTATGGTGAATAATATTATTGAGAATTTGATCTTCAACCAAAGTCAATGGTGTTGGGTGATCTGTATAGCCAATCTCACTAAGTGAGATATGACTCTTTGTCATTGAATAAAAGAGATGGACACTTATAGAGTCAGATTCACATGGCAAAGACATTGCCAAGATAAAAGTGAGAATGACATCATGACTTCCTTCTCTAATGTTAAAGAAGAGGTGATGTATTTGATATATAGATTAATCTTTTGTGTATTGGTACCCAAGGACAAAAAAGAAATGACAATAATAATAATAAAAAAAGCAAATCCTAAAAAAATTCTCCTATGTTGCTATTGTTCATCTCAAATACCATGGCTTTCCCTCTCCGTCCAAACCCCACTTGAAGGCCAAGCCTCATTGCACCCATTACAGCTGCCATGATTTTCACCCTCCCAAACTTTAACACCAATGGCCCGAAGTATTAGGGAATATGAAACATTGGAAGATTTCCATCAAAACCACATAAGTGAACTTGATATCACATCCAACCCAAAACCTTAGGAATTAGGTTAGCGAGTCCTTCTCACTTATATGTTGCTCAACTTGCTCATTCCTATCCAAGGTGTGACCTCTTACTCACACTTGCGCTTCAACAATCTTCCCTTCAAGTGTGAGTCTTTTTCACATGGCATACTTTCCCTTAAGCAGAAGCCTTTTCATCCATGAATATTCAATGATGACATTAGAGCTTAGTAATTGTCGCCAATACACTCTACATATTTGTATCGCTGTTAGCTCACATCAATGGGACACGTTGTTGGACTTCCATATCACCGGGAGGACTTTCGATATAAAGGATCCTTGTACATAGATCCACCACCAATTTCCCTATGCCTTAATGCTCCTCTGAGTTGGTCACTTGGTTGTACCATCGACTCTAATATCACTTTTTGGGGAATATGAGAGGGGTATAACATCAAGGAGATCTCCATCAATAAGCCACAAGTCAATCACACATGTGAACTTGACACTACATCCAACCAAAAACCTTAAGGCATTAGATTTGTAGGTCCTTTTTACTTATATGTTGTATAACTTGTATATTCCTACCTAATGTAAGACTTCTTTTACTCACATTTACACTCCAATGCGAAGCTCCTCTTCAAGGCTTCTCTTTGCCTCTCCAATTGTTGATTTTGAATCGCATCTCGGGTAGTGCCTACGTACCCATCTCTTATACCCAACATCTTCCCTGCTCTTCAAATCACCCACCAATATTGATCAACAACACTAATTCATTCTCTACTTCTCTAAAAGGCCATCAATGTTTGCGTTGTCGTCATTAGTGAGTAACGGGGGAAGGGAGGGTGATAGTGATAAGGGAAGGGGTTGAGAGAGAGGGAGGGTTAAAGAGCAAGAAAGGGAGATGGAGGCTAATAGTGAAGGGAAGAGGGGGGAAAAGGAGGTTAATGGTGATGAAAAGCAGAGGGTGACAGTGAAAGGGATGAGAAAGGGTTTTTTATTTTCTAATTTTACCTTTTCGATTAAAAAATAATATAACAGTTTATGATTAACTGGGTATTAATACAACATTTTTTTTCTCTTATATATTAAATGCCACTCAAAGAAAATTTATTAGTGTTTAGGATTTTTTTTTTCCTAAGAAAAAGAATATTGAATCTAGATTGAAGGGCATCCAGCATACACTTGAAAATGTTGATTCAATGACACTTATTCATCTTCAACATTTGTTATTGAAAGACATTTTGGTCTAAAAGAAGGTGCATTGATTTCAAAAGTTACAAGGACTGTGGATTAGACTATGTAGTAGAAAGGGATTCTAACTCCTTTAAAGTGAGTAACTCTCTTTAGAAGGTAAAGTAAATAACTTCAGTTGTTGATGAAAAAAATCAACTATTGATATTATCTAGCATATGCATAACAAATCATGAAGGTATCAGAATATCATTAGCTGATTTCTTTCATTAACAAATGAGATTACTTACTTTACCATTGCTTGTTTTAGATAAATTAAATCTGATAAAAGTAAAAATATGATATAATATTATATATTAATAAAATATTAATATTTAATATATAATATATAATATTATACTATTTTTTAAACATTAAAACATTATATTTTTGACTTTAGCTAAATTTAATATTTATAAAATCATTTCTAGTACGATAAGCCTATTATTTCTTAAGTTTATTGGTCTATTTAGTTATAGGCCTATTAGTTTGTAACTCTATTGGTCTTTTTGGTAATAAGCCCACAAGTCTATTAGCTAGTTTAAGGATAAGCCCATCTACTTATTTCAAGTCTTATAGCAAATTATACTTCTCTCCCTTAAGAAATGCGAGTATTATATTACTCTTCCTTTTTATGTTAAAATATATAGTTTAGTTTATTTAACTTAACACTGTTAAAGTAAATTACTCTCCTTTCCATTGAGAGATGCAAGTATTACAATATCCTCCTTTCTTATATTAAAATTGAATTACACATTTTCCTCCTAAGAAATGAGAGTCTTACATTGTTCATCTCCTTTTATATTAAAATATATAGTTTATTCAATATAGTTTAAGACCCTTAAAAAAAATTCTTTAAAAGACTATAAAATATATTTTAAACCAAAATATATAACTATTAATTTTTTTAATAATTACATTTTATTTAATAATAGAATTTAAAATATATAGATTCACTTAAAAAGTTATATGTTTAATATACATATATTATCGTTAAACTTACTAAATTTAATAAATATATTATATTTAATAAATACAATATTTGATAATATTATTAAAATAAATATTTATTATATTTAATAAATATAATGATTAATACTATATAAAGAATATCAATTTATTTATATATTTATATAAATACTACATTAATAACATTATTTAAATACTATAAGGTATAATATATTTCTATTGTATCTGTTATGGGAGAAGAGTGTATTTTAATATAAGAAGAGAGAGTGGTATAACATTTGCATCTCTTAGGTGATGGTAGTGTAAAGTATGTTTTGGTAATAATTTTTTTTAACAAAAGTTAATGGAATTTTAACAAAAAAATGAAAAAAATAAAATAAAGTGTCAGATACTTGAATTTGTCAAGGGAGAAGAATGTAAATTTTAACATGAAAGGAAAAGGTAATGTAATATTCACATCTTTCAAAAAAAGAAAATATAATTTACTTAAAGCCTTAATATAAAATAGACTTTTAAACGAGTTACCAAGTCTAACTAAACTTATATAAAGGTCAGGGTGGAAAAACAAGAAAATGCTTAGTAGAATCTACCATGCTAGACTTGGACTGTGAGAATATAATTAAATCTTGGATATCCAAAATATTTTTTTCCTACCTATTACGTACATTTATTGGTTCATGTTTCTTGTCCTTTCTTTGCTTATAAACCAGCTAACAATAGGACCACTCTGTGTCTTGGCTCATCCGCATATATAATATTATTGTTCCTTCTTTCCAAATCGTATCAGATTATCAACAAATTAACTCATATATGTCAAATGAAGGAGAATAATATTTATTTTAAGATCAGAATATTCCGGTCCATTCTTAAATGTTAACATTTAACAATTTAGAAGGAGACAATATAATCGTAGCTTAAAAAACATTAAATTATTCAAATCAAGATACATAATTTTTATGTCTATCAATTTAATTAGATATGTCAAAATTCAAATGCAAATCGTAATTGTTCTTTCTTTCCTTATAAATCAGCATATAATAGGACCACTCGGTGTCTTGACTCATCCCATATAATATTGTTCCTCCTTTCCAAATCGTATTAGATTATCAACAAATTAATTAACTCATATATGTTAAATGAAGGAGAATAATATTCATTTTAAGATCAGAATATTCCCGTCCATTCTTACTAACGTTAACATTTAAAAACTCATAAGGAGACAATATAGTCGTAGCTTAAAATACACTAACTGTAATTACCAATTAAATATGATTCTATATTTTATGGGATTGCCAATATGAAGTATTGATCACTTGATTAATATTTTGTTCACGACAAATGGCTTTAATGTAAATTTAAATTTTTCTAGTGATTAGAATGTCCTTTTCTTATTCATCACAAAAAAAATCCTTTTGTCATCCTAAATTTTCTTTGCTTACAAATATTGTCCAATCTACAGGTATCTTTATAGTTTGGATTTCTAGAAGAAATAGCGTGTAACAACCAACAAATGGTTAATTGGTTATTAATATAGACTGATTTTAGTATCATATACATATTTCTAAAGTAATATCCTTGGTGTGAGATATCTAGTAATGTTTTTAAAACTAAACCGGTTATTAAACTAAGAGTTTAATGGATATGCATTATCCGTGTAAAATATTTTATACTATCGACCAATTAGAAATTAACTTTGGTGTGACTTTTAGGATAGTTATTATCAAAGTCAACAAACTTGCCTTACAAGATAATTTGTAATTGGATAATAATGTTGTTAGTGTGTGTGTGTAAGGTGATATTTATATGAGAATGAAAAGAGTAAATTTGAGTCGTATAACCATACATGGATGGTTATGATTTAATGCTATGTGACCACTTAAAAGGTCATGTGACTTTTTAAAAAACTTACATAACTTTATATATTTGAATCTTAACCATTCATAACAAGATCTAATAGTTAATGTTTATTTTTCTCACTCTTATATAAAAAAGCCCTCTCATTAAATACCTTCTATATATATATATATATATATATATATATATATATATATGTATATTCTTAAACTAATTATAATGTTTAATGGTCTAACTGTAGTTGTATAGGTATTAATAAAAACATAATAATAAAAAAAATTAAATAATACATAAAATTATATTAAAAAATATAATATCATAATTTTATAATACTAAAAACTAAATATAAAAACACCATTAATTTTATAGGTTTTTAACATTCAAAATATACACAATTATCCAAATCAAATATATGATAATACCTAGGTCTAAGTTTCAATAATATACAACAATTTCTAATAACCATAACAAGTTTACATCTAGAATAAAAAGAAAATGACAAATGTTTTAGGTTGATTTTTTATTTTTATAAGAAAAAAAAATCAAAATCATGCCATATTAAGCATTTTTCATTAAATTGTTGTGAATTGATTTTTGGCCAGGTTTTATTAGCTTTTCAATTCTTTGACCGATTTTTCTCAAGGTCACTTCAATAGTTTATTTGGATTGGACAATAGATTGATTCATCAGTCTTTCAGTTAAACTAGTTGGTCTCGTCTAGTTTTGAAAATACTAATATATAGTGAAAGAAAGTTATTTTTATATGAGTATAAAACGAATAAATATTAACTATTTAATTTTGTCACAAATAATTAAAATTAAAACTACAAATCATATAAATTTAAAAAAAAAATCACATAATCTTTTTAAATAATCATGCGACTTTTAAAAACTTTTAATTTTAATCATTTGTATAATTATGTATGACCAAAATTTATTCACGAACTCTTACATTAAAAAAAAAAAAAAAAAAACCCTCTCACACTATATATGACCCAATAGTAGCTGTTTTCAATTTTTTTTATTCATTTTAGTCCGCGGGAATGATAATGGTACTGAAAAGAGACTTGCATAGTGACATTGGATACAACACCTCTCAATATATATATATATATATTGATAAAATCTCTCAATATTTCTTTAACAATATATTTCTCTTTCATCTTAACCAAAATATAATCATCCAAACACAAGATTTAAATAAAATATATGACCGTAGAGATAAAATTTTCAAAGATTGTGTTTAGTAAGTTAGTAACTAATTTATAAGCTAGTTTGACCAAAATAAACTTGTTTGGTATATGAGCTTCTTTTAGTAGTTTCTAGCTTATTTTCATAAGCTACACCAACTAGCTTACAAAAATAAGTTAGCTTATAATCTATTAGTTTTTTTTTTTATCCTCACTAATTTATTTGAATATCTTTTTACCTTTTTTTCTTCAGTTTAGAAATCAAATAATTAAATATATTCTTTTATGTCATTTTATATTTACCACCTAACTTATTAGTTAATCTTATCAAACACTTTTAATTTAATCAGCTAACTTATAAGTTTTCAGCTTTTCAGCTCTTAGCTTATAATTTAGTTAGCACATAAGTTTTCAACTAACTTATAAGTTAGTTTTACCAAACACACCCTAAATACTAATTATCTATTGGACATTAACTATGGTTTTATTTGTCTTCTGGATCAGATTTATTATGACGTTTTTGTTTATATTTTTCTTCAATGTCAGGATAATTAATTAAGGTCATGTACTATTATATAATTATTTACGTACAGCTATACTTATTGATCATTTGATAGGAACTAAAAAAATGAAACGAATAATAATTTTAGGTCCCCTCCAACTGAGCTGCTTTTATCTTCTTGTATTCTATTCATAGATAAATTAATATTGATTATTAGTTAAGCATTGCTACAATTGATCAATTATATATTTTGTTTCGTTTTAACAGAAATATGTTAAAAAAAATTAATTGACAACAATTTGTTTCATTTTCTGGTCCCAATTTTTAGGTGACTATCTTCATGTGTACAGTTGGTCCCCTACTGCCGGACAGCTTTTAACTTCTAGGACCACTCCCGTCACGTATATTTTGGAGTAAAATTGTTGTTTCACAACAAATCTATCATTTTCATCGGAAGAAAATTAGAAAAACCCCTCGTCTATTGTATATATGTCTGCTTCTGCATTATTATAAAGCAACCTTGCCAATAATATTCCTATCCTAATAAAAATGCTTCTTGTGCATACGCAAGAACACATTATATAAGTTGGAGTATTTCAACAGAATTAACGTGTAAAGATATATACAAAAAATTACGTAAGATTAATAAGCTATAGAATGGAATGATGAAAGCTCTGAAAAAGTAAAGCGGTACGTGTGTAAGTATGCGTAGTACGTAGTTGTTTTTTATACACTATAATAATTTATTTTCTATTTATTGTTGTTTTCAAGGAAAACTTTTTAATTGATTATAAAATAGCTGTAAAAAAAGGGTGTTGAAAAAAAGTGTGAAAATTAGTTAGTACAAAACAAAAAAGTGTTCTTCATCGTCTTATGCAGAAAATTCGTTGATATTCATTTACATCTAGTTTTTGGTAAAGTAAGAGTGAACTAAACCAAAAAGAAAGTGTTGAACAAGTTTTGAACACTTCTCCCTTCGCTAAAAATATTAGATATACGGAAAACACGTATGAGTTTGTGTATCATTATTGATAAAAATAAAGGTAAATAGAAACTTAATTTCTCCTCATCTAATTCTTTTTTCAATTGGTAATTAATTATTTGGTATGAAGAAATTTTTCGTGAAAAGTATAATACGTGATCGGGTTGTTAACCAATAAAAAAGGACATAAGTGTATGAGTAGAAAGAAAATAAGTGCTTTGAAAAGAAAGAAAGTTAGAAACTTACTTTCATAAGTTTTTACAAAATTTGTTTTATATTATATATTTTTCATTTTAACATTGCTATTTAATATGAAGGATTTTTCATGAAAGGTGTTGTGAATGAGTTTTTAATCAATAAAAAAAATTATTTTCTTCTTTAATTATAAAAACGTTACCTTATTTTTACTTTATTTTTATTTTAAAAAATTTGTATAAAAATAATAAAATTATTATTATTTTTGAAAAGTTAGAAAAATAGATAGACCAAAAGAAGGAAGAAAGTGATAAGAATAGGAATGATAGTCCCTTGGAAAAAGGAACATCACGAACTATGTCAATAGTAAGGCCGTTGCCATGCTGACGACAAGGCACAACCATTGAAAAACAATTGTTATTTTATTATATAAACTTTTAAAAGTAAGAAATAAAATAAAAATAAGATGATATTTTATAATTAAAAATAGAAATAGAAAATAGAAAATATTTTTTTAAACCAAATAACCCAACTTTCCTCTATTTTCATTTTTTTTAACATAACATTTTTCTATGCTTTTTCAAATCGTGGGAACATAGAAAAAGAAAAATTAGATAAAAATTTGACTTAAGTATGTTTTTAGTCTTTTAAATTTTGGGCAAGTTTGGTTTTGATCCCTCAAATTAAAAAGTAATTTTTTTTTGTTCCTGAAATTTGAAAACAGTTCCTTTTAGTCCTTCATTATAAACGGTATTACACTCATTGTTGACGTAGCTAACGACATCTACGTCATCATATGCCATGTGGAAATATTTAATTTTTGGCTTAAATATCTTTTGGTCTCTTAAATTTAGAACAAGTTTTTTTTTTGCACTCCCAAATTTAATAGTGATTTTTCTAGTCCCCAAATTTAAAAGTGTTATTTTTGTCCTTCAAATTTAAAATTAATTTTTTTAGTCCCCCAAATTTGAAAATAGCTCATTTTGGTCCTCAAAGTTGATGCCATTGAAAAAAAAATGTTAACATGATTAATAGTGTGTTTTCTGGCAGTTTTAAAATACAATTTATGGCGATTTTAAACCCTCAAAATCTAGAAAAATCAAAAATTAATAAAAAAAACCACTGTGATCTCTCATTCAACCTTTGTATTTGCAAATTCCAACTACAAGTCACCATACCTCAGTCCTAAAATAAAAAACAAGCCAAAACACATCTATAGCAGTGTGACAAGGAGCTAGGGAGGGAGAGAAAAAGAGGATGAGTAGGAGAAAGAGAGATGAGCAAGGAGAAGATGAGATGGGGCCATGCCATCGTGGTGGTGGTAGGGACCACTCAGGCCATAAAGGGTGAAGGGAAGAGTGAGAAAGAGAAAGGGGAGAAAGAAAGCGTGAGAAAAAGAGGAAAGGAAAAGGGGAAGAGAAGAAATAAGAGAGGGGGAGAAAGAGAAGTGAAGACAACAACTACGTCTTCTCTTCTTACCCTCACAAAAACATTGACACTTTCTCCTTCCTCGACAAAGACATTTCCCCCCACATTCACTGCCAACAACTCAATCTCAACACCTTCATCTCCCAACACGTAAATGACATTGATATTTTAAATGACATTTTTAAGTTGCGAGTGTATTTTATTTATAAGACTTTTTTAAAAATTTTTGGATTTATGTAGATGCAGAAGGTGGGGTGGAATTAAAGGAGAAGAAAAGGCAAACGAGGAGGTTGATGGATATTATTGAGGTAGGAATGATAAAGGAGTTGAAAGCTAAGAAAGAAGAGATCTTGAAGATTAAGAAATTGACTTAGGCGTTGGAAGAGAGAGAGAGAGAGGTTGTTGTGAATTTTTATTTATTTATTCTTTACTAAATTTTGGGGGTTTAAAACTGCCTCAAAATGTATTTTAAAATATTATTCGTTATTTTGTTAATATAAATTTTGGGAGTTTAAAATTGCCATAAATCGTATTTTTAAAATTGCCACAAAACACATTGTTAATTATGTCAGCAAATTTTTTAACAACATCAACTTTGGGGACCAAAATGAGTTATTTTTAAATTAGAAAACTAAAAAAAAAATCTTTAAATTTGAGAAAAAAAATCATTTTTAAATTTGGGAACTAAAAAAATCACTTTTTAAATTTGAAAGACTAAAAAAATCACTTGACATATGATGATGTGGACGTTGTTAGACACGTAAGTAACAAGTGCAACACCATTTATGACGGGTGACTAAAAGGAGGCATTTCCAAAATTTCGAGATGAAAAAAAAATACTTTTTAATTTAGGAGACCAAAAGTAAACTTGCTCCAAATTTGAGAGATAAAAACATATTTAAGCTTAAAAAATTTAGAAGGCAAGATAATTGAGTACTAGCTAGTTTTTTTTCCTCCTCATGCTTAGTCCATGTTTAGAAAGGTGACAATAGGAGGGGGAAAAAAGATAAAAAGGAGATATCACTTTTTTCTTTGTTTAAAAGAGTTAAAATATAGGAGAGAGAAAACTAGGAAATCAAGTTCATAAGGTAGAAAGTAAAGATGGACCACATGATAATGGGGCAGGCTGGTATGAGTAATAGGTTTTTGTCACCCGCCCATATCCACATAGGTATGCACAAATTTTATGAGTATCCACATGTATTTATGGGGTATTTGTAGATATTTGTTAAAATATAAAAATTTAAAGAATAAGTAAAAAATATATAAAATTAAAAATAAATAATTTTGGAATACATATTTATACTAAAAATAAATAATTTTGAAACATATAGTTATACTAAGAATAAATAATTTTAAAATATATATTTATACTAAAAATAAATTAGAGTAACTTTGTATATAATAAGAACATTTAAGTAATTTCAAATTACAAATACTCACGGGTACGGATACCTTACTATCCGTCCTCATTCCTTTAATAAGTGAGTACCCATTAAGCTATCTATTTCTAACCCATAGCGCATTTTACTTGCAGATATCTACAAGTGTATTTTTTTTTGGCCATCCGTAGTAAAAAGTAATATTAGTAATACATTCTCTAATACACTTCTTCTAACACATTCTCTATTATTAGTTAAAATTTGTTGAAAATTAAAAAATCATGAGTAAAGTTCATTTAACAAGAAGCTAGACTCACAAAAAATTTTGTTTTTTAATAAATTTCTGTCAATAATAAAGAGTATATTTAAAAGTGTGTGTTACTAACATTTCTTAAAATAAATAAAAAATCTCATCCCACGGCATGAAAGGAGAGGAGGGGATTTTATTATTATTATTATTTTAAGTGTTTAAAAAAAACTATTTTTGTAACAGAAAAAAAATAGAAAGTATTTTATATTAAGAAAAATAACATAATAAAAAGTTAGATTTTTAAGTTAAATTTAATTTTAATGTATATATAAAGTTTTTTATATCATTTATTTAAATTTTTCGCTTTTTTAAGAAATTTAATTTAATTTATTTTTTCGCTAATTCAAATAAATAGAGAATTTATTTATTTTTCTTAATTTTATCCATCTAACACAAACTTTTTTTACTTTATTTCTCTTTTATTTATATCCCTCAAACTTCCCCCACTTAATTTTTCATCTATAGTTCATTTTTCATCCCAAGAGAGCATAAAATAAAATCACAGGTAATTAAGAGAAGGCTTTCCCTCCTTAACCTTTGATTGTCCTCCTGCTCATTCACTCGTATTATTAATTTGTTCACAGTCATGGCTAGCAATTAAAGTGCATGTGCTAATTACACTTGTTCAACATATATATGATACTAATGCTTTTCAAATAAATTCGAATTTAAGAGTACGTAATCAGTGATTAACCATCATAAAATCTAAATTTTAACCAGAAACCGGAATCACATTTATCAATACATTCTGTCCGTACATGTGCTGCAAACCTAGACTCTAATATTATTCATCAAACAAGATGCTGAAGGGATTAATGCATCATTTACAACAGTGGTTCAGAAATTATTAACACGAAGAAAAGTGACATGACAGAATAGCACACGTATAAGGCAGCAACCAACTCCTATATATAACCAACTTATTCATAGACAAAAGCAACTTGGCACGAACGGTTCCTTCTTCCGGGGTTGGCCGAAGAGTAAAGTCACTAAAGTTTTAGGTCTCCTAACAAAAAATTATTTGCTGTTAGTTTTTATAAAATAAAAAAGTTACATATGTTGGTAAAAAGACCAAACATATAACTCTTTTATTTAAAGTAAAATTATTTTTTTCAAAGTTTGTTTTAGACTTTACTCAATATTGGGCTGGCCCTGCCTTCTTCGTACTACTGTAGACTTCAGATTCCACAGTACGCTTGGATTCGAGAATCAGCCTCTTTGATTTTCTCTTTGTCAAAGAAACGAAGGTATTCATAATGGTCGAATATTGGTTTATAACGCAGGGGATGTTGCTCATTAACTAGCTCCTCTGGAATCCGCATGATCTCACCACCAAAAGAAAACAGTCCCATAGAGTATCTGGTTTTCTTTGCATTCATTGTAACTCTGTGTTCACATGGACGTATCCTGCCATTACTCCACACCTAGGCCATGAAAATGAATCAAAGTTGATTAAGCCTAACCAAATGAAATATTGATCGTGTCAAGTGACTGCTGCACTCCATAATTCTTTCCTTTTCAATTCTAATATGAACTTAATTGTTTGTATAAACTTCTCAATAAACACTTATCAGAAAAGAAAATAAGAAAATAAAATGAATTAAACTTATCTCATAAATTAAAATTAACTTATGTTGTAGAAGTTAAAACCAACTTTTAGAGAAACTAAATGAGAGAATTTTTATAAATTAATGTATGCGTAAATTAATTTTAATTTATAAAAGAACTTAATTCATTTTATCTTCTTATTTTTATATCTTATAAGTGTTTTAAGAAGTTTACCCAACCAAAATCTTCATATTGAAAACAAGCTTGTAGAAATTCTTTATAAAATATTTTATTTCAAAATAATAATTATTTACACAACTTAAGAGAGTTAATATGGAGAAATTCTACTCTCACAACCTTTTTCTAATTTCTACAACAATTTTATAACTCCTAAGAGACAAATATCAAAGAGCGCGATGAAGAGAGATATAAAACAAAATGAATTATAAGAGAATATTATAAAACATTTACGTAAAATTAATATAAATCTTAAATATTCACTTAGAAAAATAAATTCATTTAATTAAAGGGGCAATTAAAGTTACCTTAAGCTTAAGGGGAGTAACCCCCTTCCACCACCGTAATTTTCATTTTTTTGTTTTATATATAATATTTTAAAAGAAAAAGTTGATGTGTTATAATTTAATTACTTTTATTATAATGAAGTTTTTTTTTTAAACTACTACATATTTAATTATTTTCTTTATTGATATTCTGTTTGGCCACTACAATATAAAAAACAAAGGAAAAAAATTAAAGAAATTAAAAAAAGTCATTTTTTTTATTTTTATAGCAATAAATAATTTAAAATATATTAATATTTTATAAGTGATAATTACTCCAGTCTTAGATTTAGTATTCAAACCCCAATTGAGCTGGATGGAGGCAAAAGTGATAATTACTTTAAAATAGATAAAATATATGATATTGTGATGGATAATTTTGGGGGTGGGGGGGGGGGAAGGTGGAGAATAGGTGTTGGTGTATACTCACATTGAATGCGTCACCGGCCATAACCACAAACAAGGATGAAGAGGCATCAACCCCCTTCCACTCCCCATCCTTCAGTTTGATTTCCAAGCCATTCAGATTATTCAGCTGATGTACTATGGATATGATGGTCAAGTCCGCGTGAGGTTGCAGTCCCATATCATTTTCATCCATCTGAGGTGTCCTGTATTTCGTGCATCGAAGGAGATAATCGCTTGATTCTATGAAAGAATCGCATCGTTGCATGTCCACACCAAAGCTCTCAAACACCATTCTCTTCGCCATATGGTCTAATTCTCCCAACAGCTTAGCATACTCATTGATGATTTCACTGTATGGAAAACGAAACCTCTACCATGAGCAATTGTTCACAATCACAATATGAACAAATGAAAATAATATGTAGTTAAAAATAAGAATTTAACTAGAATGAATGGAATCCTATGATAAAAGTTTTTATCTTGTTATTTTTTTGTGTGTACAACAACGGTAACAACGTTAGAATCTAGGATCTTATGCTTACTACACCAATTCTCCAATCACACTAGGCCGACCCTACCGCTCTACCTAATTGTCCATCTTTTCTGAGTGTGATTTCTATGTTATGTATGGCCGTGCTTACAGGGCATATCGATTAAAGTAGATTTTTCTTTTTGATCAATCAAAACCCCTTCCCAAATTGTACAAGCTTTTTACAAAACATACGACTTTTTGGATGTAGATAATGATATCTATGCAGATGAATCTTATATATATATATATCGCACAATGAAGTACTGCATGGTGGGTATATAAGAATCCAAATCTACTGAATCACTCAGTTATGATCTTCTATATTCTAGGTCTTCTCGTTCCTTCATTTGGCTTATGCTCTTCATTTTTTTTGATATTGTTATCTAATCATGAATTAACATGTTTGATAAAATTATTAACTTTTGTAATAATTACTTTAAAAATCATGTATAAAGTGATTTATAATTAATTCACAATTATTTGAATCCATCATTCAATTACGTGACATTAGAAAAAAGGGTACCTACCCGAAACGACCATTCCCCTCCGGCCACATTATGTGGGCGAATTTTTGACATCCTTGTATAGTCAGCGGATCATCAATGCCCAAAGATTCATACAAGGGAAGCCATGAGACTTTTCCTAAGTAACCATGGAAAAGTTTGTCACTTGTCTTTTGTGCTTTTGTTTCCACTGGGAGACTAAATAACTCTTCCATTGCAAATACAATAGAGTCGCAAAGCTCTTTGCCAATTTTATCATAGCGTGCCACGAAACAACCATTGTCCTCAAGTGCAGTCCTCACAACACTGCAGGCTGAGAGCCATGCATCGGTGCCAGGCTTCATGTTTTCATCAGTGAAGTCCACAACATGAAGTTGAGACTTTGTTTGGGATCCCATGATGCTCTCCTTAGAATATCAATGCTCTCACTGAAAAGAATTTGTGCGTGGAAAGCTAGATGGTATTGGCTTCGTCCCCCTTTTGTGTGATTTTATAATGTAGTATATTTGTTTGTTTTTCTGTCAGGGCTAAAGTTTTAACTTCTTTATTTATTTGTCCTTAGTAAACTTTTTTAATGAACGTAAAGACGGAACATAAAATAGGGTCTTAGAATGGATTAGAAAAAAGAAAAAATTATTTTGTTTGAGTCCTGTCGAGATGTTACACCTCCGTTTTAACCCCAAATAAAATGAAATAAAATAAAAAGCTTTTTCAGACCTACATACATTTTAGGTTATTTAATCGAATAATATTCTCACATTTATTTTCTTTTACATATCTTTTCTTACCTCATCATTTTTGTATATACATATTTTTTATCATATTACTTATCACATCCATTACTTTTATTTTATTTTTATCTTTCTTTAAATACACCCCAAGATAGAGTGTACATTTATCATACCTCTATTTAATTTAGACATGAATTAGGATAAAGACAATATATGATTTCAAAATACTGTCGTCTGTCTTATCCAATCATTTCAATATTGATTGCTTTAACTAATAATTGAAATTAATTAGAGAAATTGTAGATTTACAGTTATACAATAAAAAGAGGATAGAAAAAAAATATATCAAGGTCTAACGGAAGAGACTAGTCTCTCACAACTTGATAAATCATGGTTTGAATTTTTGTTGAGAGGGGTATATATATTTAATGTCTAACAGTACTTCGAACAAGATTGTCTTTAAAGGAGGATACCTGTGAAAAAAAAAGATAAAAAAATGAAAATAAAATAATTAATGTGATAAAAGGAAAAAGATAATGTGTTTTTAAAAAATACTATATTATATGAATAATACATCTCTTCATTGGTTGTTAGTGTGGACCACAATGTTTATGCCATAAAAAGTAGCTTCACACCAGGAATCGAAAATTTCTACTTATTTTGCATTTATAATTGAATATTTAATACTCAATACTAAATCCTTTAAACGTACAAGTTTGGTCGCATGTTTAGTATAATTTAAATTTAGAAAAACAATTACTTATTTCTTAAAAAACTCTCTCAACAAGTCAATAACTATAAGCAATAAGAATTTATTTTTAAAAATAATTTGAATCCAAATCACTCTTGGTCTTTGAAAAAGTTTTATTTATTTCGCTCTTGGTCTTTGCGATTATATTTTTTGTCGAGAGGATTTTTGTCTGTCTCTTGAACTTTGTATCTTAGTTTCTATCTTTTGTCTATGCAGTAGGTGAGGATGATTTTAGGGAGCGATAAAAACATTTTGCAAGTATTAATACTTATATGCAGATTTAGATATGAGTTTAATGGTCATGTACTTATAGTATAAAGTAGTTTTACACTATCAACCAATCAAAAATCATCATTAATATGACTTTTAAAATATTTATTATAAAATTTAATAAACTTACAGTAAATGGTGGTTTGTGATTGGATGACAGTATAAAAATACTTTACATTGTCAGTGCATGACCTTTTTTCTCTTTAAATATTGTGTTATCCTTTTTAAATTCATTGTTTCTAACTCCTAAAGATTGACTCTCAATGTTCTTCGAAGGTAAGTTTATCTTTTCCAAAAGAAATTTGGAACAGTATTCTTGGAAGGAGGGCAAGGGAAACTGGAACGACGAAGGAAACATGAATGAGAGAGAAGAGAGAAAGGAAGCAATGTGACTATATGAGTCGCCTGGGAAGAAAACATAAAGATTCACGTGAAATTTTAATTGGAAGTTACATCGTATTTTGATCCAAGGGTTTCTATTTAATTCTCTCACCTTTTTCATTTTTTTTATTGGAATTAAATTTGGCGCGTTAAATTATTGTCTCTTAACGTGGCAAGGCATCGAGATGGTCACATAAAGGTATGACTTCCAATCCTATAAAACAATATTTCGATGAAAATAAATTTATATCGAGTTTAGGTTAGCAACTGATTAATTTACCATTCTAAACACCTCTCAAAACTCTTTATTATAAATAAATAGATGTGAAAATGGATTGAATTACACTAAATTTTATAAAATCTATATCTAACTTAATTTCTAAATATAACATTCCAGCCTATCTAACTTACATGAATTTTTTTAAAGCCTAATTAATTTTTTTGTTTAATTACATTTTTTATCTTTCAAATATCACAACTGTGTAATTTTAGCTCCTTCCTTAGTCTTTTGTTAAATATTTAACAAATATGTTGACGTATCACTAACATGTTAACATGGTGGGTGACATGGTATGCGAAAATTGAAAAAAAATAATTATAAAAGTGTCGGTAATGGGGTTTAAATCCCACCTCTTCACTTCAACGACACCACTATCACTAATAGGGAACAAAATTGTACATATATTTTTTTAATTACAAAATTGCACATATATTTATTACAACAAAATAAACAATATAAATATAAATTACTTCCTTTGGTCCTTTTTATAAGACTCCATTAACTAATACACAAGGATTAAAGAAATTTATTAATTTAGTTAGTATCATTAAATATACCCAAATTTATGTGAAGTTTTCAAAATTGTCCCTAACATTGATGAGACATACTACTAATAAGGAGCAAAGAGAGTAATACATAACACTATTAATAAATTAATAAATATATAATAATAATAATAAATATTAATTCATATAAATTAATAAATATATAATAATATTATTACATATTAATTCATATAAATTAATAAATATGCTAATAATATTAAAATTAAAACTAATAGTTTGTTGTTAATAAATATAAATTAACAAAGATAAATTAGTATATATTAATATTCTTCATAGTAATATAAATATATTGGATATGATATAAATATAAATTTTTTAGTAAAATATAGACAGAATTATTACATTGATAATAATATCTTATTTCAATCACTAAAACATGAAAGAAAAAAAAATAAAACAACACAATTTTACTGAAGAAAAATATTTAAAACAAAGTGACTAAGTTATAGTTAAGATATATAATATTAAAAAGTAGAGTTTAATGGTTATGCAGTATCAGTGTAAAATTTTTTACATTATCAACCAATCAGAAATCATCGTTGATATGATTTTTAAGATAATTATTGTAAAAGTCAACAAATTTACCATACAAGATAGTTTGTAATTGGATAATAATGTAAAACCATTTTACATTGTTAGTGCATAACCTATTTTTCTAAAAAGTATAAGATACCATACAAGATAGTTTGTAATTGGATAATAATGTAAAACTATTTTTCACTGTTAGTGCATAACCTATTTTTTTCTAAAAAGTATAAGATATTATTTTTTAGTTTTATAATATTATATTGTTTATTAGTAGTAATAAAAATATGTGCAATTTTTGTTTTCGTTTAAGTTATATATATTATAATTTTTGTATATATAACAAATTATCACTTTGGCCTAGTGGTAATGGTGGTAGGGGTGGGGTTTGCAATCAGCACTTTATAAATTTCTTCTCTAATTTTTGCATGCCATGTTAATGCCATGTCAGCACATGACGAGTCAACATATATTTTGTTGTTGTTGTTGTTGTTCTTCTTCTTCTTCTTGTTAGTTATCGCGCAATGGCTCAAGGGCTAATGGTTTCACACTTTTCTTTTTATGAAAAGCATTTGCAACTTAAGTGTTAGTGGGTCATGATATGAATTTCGTGATACCTACTAAGGTCGATTTAGCGATAAAGAGTTTTGTTAGTTTGCATGAGATATTATATTCAAACTTCATTGTCACCATTGTACTAAAAAAATATTAACTTCTATGAGAAAAGGTCATTGGTGAAGGAAGAGTTAATGGATAAATGTGGGTGGTGCAATTTTGTCTCACAATATAAAAATGCAGCTCTCTCCATCTTTTCTGTCCATTAATAAACCAATTGTATATAGGTGTGAAACCCACATACAATGTGCATTCCTTCACTTTTTATAAGATAACCAAATGGTGGAAGGAAATTAACTCTAACATTTTTCCTTCTTCCTTCCTTCCTTCCTTTTTCCCTTAAACCAAATATAGCATAAAAGACTTTTTGAATAGTTTAAAGTCAAAGTTGTTAGGCTTACACCAAATCTCAACCCTTTATTCAATTAGACCTAATGTTGTATAATATTCCACTTTAAAAATGAAAAAAAATAAAATAGAAACACATCATGTGACATAAAATTCCCACGTTTGGCTTTGGAAATTCAACTTTCTCATCCTGGGCAATTGTGTGAATGTTATGCATGACTCTTATTTTGTAATAAGTGGACAGATGCTAAAGCGGAGCAAAGTAACAACATTGTCCTTTAAGTTTGATTTCTCGTTTTAGTCGAGTTACGAAACAAGTGGGTGCGAGCAGTACAATATAGGGGTAATTTTGTAAACATTTACTATAAGCTTCATATATGAGTTGTAACCCCATTTTTGATCTATAAGCAATATAGTTGCTCTACTCCTGAGAATGTAGGCACATCTGTCAAACCTTGTTAATTCTTTGTATCCCTTTTCTACTTTCACTCTTTTACTTTAATTAATCATTATTGAATTCTCAACAACTAATATCAAAGGCAAGGTTGAGATGACCATTAGCCCTGGTGCAAAATTCAAAGTGGGGAAGTTCGATGAAATTGGTAATTTCAGGTTAAGGCAAAGGAGGGTGAAGGATCTGTTAACACAAGAAGGTTTTTTAAAGGCGTTGAGCAAAACGAAACCAAATAACATGGACGAATTGGATTGGGACGAATTGAAGGAGAAGGCAATGAGAACCATATGATTATGTTTCGCAGATGAAGTGATGTATCACATCATGGATTTGATGTCTCCAAGAGAGGTATAGAAGAAATTAGAGAGTCAATACATGTCAAAGTCCCTCACGAACAAACTGTATGCAAAGCAAAGGTTGTACAGGTTGAACATGCAAAAAGGTTTCAATTTGTAACAACACATCAATACCTTTAATCAAATAATCAATGATGTACTAAGGCTTGATGTGAAGATTGAAGACGATGATAAGGCAATTATTTTATTGTGTTCTTTACAAATTCCTACAAACACTTGGTGATTCCCCTTACATATAGGAACAAATCTATTAGTTTGGAAGAGATCTTTATTGCACTTATGTCTCACTATCAAAAGAAACAAAATGTAGGGGACAATTCTCAAGACAAAGGTTTGTATGTGAAAGGGAATCAAGAATGTGGGAGGAAACAAGATGGAGAGGGTCTTGCGAAGAGGAGTTCATCTAGGTTGAAATCCAAGAGCAAAAAGGCAATGCATTGCTTTAAGTGTAAACAGACAGACATTTGAAGAGGGACTGTCCAAACAAGTAACAGAATGATGATAAGAAACGTGAAGGGTCATCCAATTCTGTGAATGTGGTTCAACATGACGATTCAGATTATATTGAAAAAGATGTACTCTCTGTTTAATCCAGTCAGTTCATAGATGTGTGGATTCTTCATTTTGGATGCGCCTATCACATGATATCAAATAAGGAGTGGTTCACCTCATACAGGTCAAGAAATTTTGGTTTTGTCTAGTTTGGATGATGATAAACCATGTGCTATTATTGGAATGGGACACAACAAAATTGAAATGTATGACCGTGATGTCAGAACATTGTGTGATGTTAGAAAAATTCATTATCTGAAAAGAATTTGATCTCCTTGGGCACTTTATAGATAAATGGGTTCAATTATAAATTTGATGGAGATAAGGACACTCTCAGAGTTTGTAAGGATGATTTGACTATGATGAAAGGAATGGAAACTGTAGGGAATATTTACAAACTGTTGGGGAATACAGTTGTAGGTGGAATTGCATTTGTTGAGAGAAATGACGATACTACAAAATTACAGGCACATGCATCTAGGTCATTATTAGTCTATTGGCAAGCGTACTAATCGTACAAGTAGACATTGATGAATATGAGCATTGTTTCCTAGAGGACTTGATCAATTCTAGGTGTTTACTATATTTGTTGTACTAAGAAGGATATTCAAGAGAAAATTAAATTCTCAATTGCTTAGAGAATTTATATCGAACACGTGGAATGCAGAAATATAAATTGATAATAGCAATTAAAAACATTGGGGTTTGACTTTATTAGACTATCCTTTCATGCATACATAAGTCAATAATTGAGTCAATGATTCATTCATTACCAAAACCATTTAGATATCTAATCCCTAATCCCTTAGAAGACTAGATCTAAATCAATTGGTTAAACTTACCATTCCCTTGATTAGCTTAGCTAACTAACTTGTTTTAAGAACAGAGGTTACTACATGGCTAACGATCTGCATTCTATTCCTAGATACACGATTCAATAGGTGTTTGCTCCAGATCTATGAAATAAAGTTGTTTTCCAACAAATCCAAACACTAAAATATCATTTTATAGGATATCAGGCCACAATAAGCTTTAAGAGCATAAGCAAAACACAATGAATGAAACATAAACATATAATAAATGACTTAAGAAGTATACATGAAAGTAGGTTCAATACATCCAACCCTAACTAGGGTAAATCTAGTTACTCATGGTGTCAAGGAGCAGCCAGAAAGAGATGAGGAAAGTAGATCGAAACTCCATGGAGTGCTTTCCAGCTGAATCCAAGGCTTCCAAGTGGCGAAAGATAACGACGTTCTTCGCTCTCAGAGAATTCTCTTTTTCTCAAAATAAAACCACAACTACCCTAATGTCACTTCGCAAGTCATTAAATGAGTTAGCCCAATTCGCTGAGCGAAGGCCATTCTTGCTCAGTGAATGCCAAGATTTTGTGACTTTAGGGCACTTATTTGGCTTAGCGAAAGTATATCTCACAGAGCGAATTTGTCACCTACAGATTCTCCTCCCCTTTGGAACTCATAAATTCGTTGAGTGAAGATCATTCTCTCTTAGCGACTCTTTCTTGATGTACACTTCTTTGGCAGCTCCAATCCCAGTCCTTCAAATCCTACAAAAAAGAGCTGATATCAACAATCAAGTTTTCAAAATTCAAGGCATCCATCCACTGACCTACTTTGTTTATATTTAGCTAAAACAGGGATCAAATAAAGTCTTAAGTAAGGGTAAAAGAGTTTCCAAAACATAAACACAAGCCTAAAAAGTGTGTCAAAACACCATTTATCAATCATCTTAGTGAGCATGGGATGATAGAACTCCACAAGAAAAATTTGTTGCAAGATGTTAAAAGCTGTAAGTTAGATTTGTACAAGTATTGTGTGCTTAATTCAAATTTGCAAAGCATACAACCAAGGGAAATCAAGATTATAAGGATACTATTATGGGGGGCTGCTAGAGATTTGTCATTAGGTGGTTCTCAATATTTTGTTACTTTTATTGATGATTTTTCTAGAAAAGTTTGGGTGTATTATATAAAACAAAAATGTGAAGTCTTTAGTAAATTCAAGTTATGGAAAACAGAGGTGGAGAATCAGATAAGGAGAAAAATCAAGTATTTGATATCTAAAAATGGCATAGAGTATACTGATTCGTGGTTTCAAAAATTCTGTAAGGAGTGAACAAGTATATTGATGAAAGAGAAACATGTTTGAGATTGAATGCTTGACTTTCAAAAGGTTTCTAGGCATAGGCCATGAGTGTGGCATGCTACCTTATCAATAGATCACCACAAACTTCGTTGGATGGAAAGGTTATAGAAGAGGTCTAGATAAATAACCCAATTGATTAATCATTTAAAATTTTTTGGGTGTCCTACTTATGTGCATATATCCGATGATGAAAGATCTAAACTTGATCTGAAGGGGTTCAATTTCTAGGATCTAGTCTTAAAGAAAATGGTGATCAACAGAGATGTAGTGTTTGATGAGCAGTCTATGTTGCAATAGATGAGTGAGACAGAAGTGTCAGTGACAAATGGAGCCAACTCTAGCTCCAAGGTAGTTTAGGTGGACATAGAATAGCTATTGGTAACCAATGGGAAGGCAAAAAGTTCTACTTTGAGATTTAAACCTATAAGTTCAAGTGGAGAATAGCAATATACTCTTGTTAGAGATAAAAGGTGTTGCACCATTAAGCCACCAAATAGACATGGGTTCAAAGATTTGGCATCATTTACACTTCTCATCAGTATTGGAGATCCATCTAACTTTCAAAAGAACTAGACATAGTAGCCAGTTGAGCTTCCTGAGGTCAAAAGGGCTATTAGGTGTAGGTGGCTACACAACAAGAAACCAACAGTATCAGAAAAAGAAGGGAAAAAGTTTAAGGCTTATCTTGTAGCAAAAGGGTATTCACAATAGAAAGGGATTGATTTTGATCATATTTTTTCTCCACTTGTAAGACATACTTCCATCAAGGCAGTGTTAACCTTAGTAGCCAGTTGGGATAGGCAAAGGGGTCAGTGGATGTACAAGAGGAAGCCAACAGTATTAAAAAAAGAAGGGAAAAAGTTTAAGGCTCATCATGTAGCAAAGGGGTATTCATACTAGAAAGGGATTGATTTTGATTAGTTTTTCTCTCCACTTGTAAGACATACTTTCATCAAGATAGTGTTAGTCTTGGTAGCTATTTGGAATATGCACTTAGAATAGATGGATGTGAAGACAAATTTTCTTCATGGTGAGCCAAAGGAGCAGATTTACATAGAGCAGCCAGAGGGGTTTATAGAAGCTAGACAGGGGCAGCTTATTTGTAGATTGAGGCGATAACTGTATGGGTTAAAACAGTCTCCAAGGCAATTGTACAAACAGTTTGATTCTTACATGATTCAGATTGGCTACAGGCGATGTAAGTATGATTATTGTGTGTATGTTAAGAGCCTTGATGATGGTTCTTTTATTTTTTTGCTACTTTATGTTGACGATATGTTGATTATCGCTAAAGATTCATGTGATGTAAATGAGTTGAAAATCCTGTTTGGAAAGGAGTTTGTCATGAAGGACTTAGGTGCTTCCAAGAAAATTCTTAGGATGAAGATTCACAAGGACATGAGTTAAAGAAAATTATGGCTTTCTCAACAAGGCTATGTTGAGAAGGTGTTAGCCATATTTGACATGAATAATGCTGAGTCAATAAGTACTCCATTAGCAAATCACTTTAAGTTTTCTTTGGATCAATGCCCAAAGACAGATGCAGAAGTTGAATACATGTCTAAGTTGACAAGTATGCAAGTTTATGTCCAAACTAAGCAAGCAACATTGTGAAGCAATCTAGTGGATTTTCAAGTATCTAAAAGGTGCAATAGATCATGGTTTTGTGTTTAGCAGTTAGCAGGGTGATCCTTCTTGTAGGATATGTGGATTCTAATTATGTTGGTGATCTGGATGATAGGAGGTCCATAACAGGGTATGTATTTACTCTTGCAAGAGGGCCTATTTGTTGGAAAACAATAATTTAGTCAATTGTGGCAATGTTTATTACTGAAGCAGAGTACATGGCAATAGCTAAGGCTGCTAAAGAAGCTTTATGGCTTACAGGGCTAGTGAAGGAAATAGGTATTAATCAAGGTGGAGTTCGGTTGCATTATGACTATCAGAGTGCCATTTATTTGGCAAAGAATCAGGTGTAGCATGCTAGAACTAAGCATATTGATGTGAGGTTTCACAAGATTAGAGAGTTGGTTGCATTTGGTTAGATATTGCTTCAAAAGGTTCACACTTCTAAGAATGCAGCTGATATATGTTGACCAAGCTAGTTACCACCAACAAATTCAAGCAGTGTTTCGGCTTGTTGAAAGTCTCTCAATGCTAGGCATGGTTGTGACCCCAACCTACTAGGTGTGTGAGAAACCTCTACTACTATCTCCTAAGGAGCTTGATATTCACCAAGGTGGAGATTGTTGTGCATGACTTTTATTTTGTGATGAGTAAACAGACACTAGAGTGGAGTAACAACATCTGTCCTTTAGACACTAGTTTCTCGTTTTAATTAGGTTACAAAATAAGTGGGTTGGGGGTGATGATACAATGGTAATTTTGTAAACATGTATTGTAGGCTTTATATATGAGTTGTAACCCTATTTTTGAATAATAATAAATATAGCCACTCGCTCCTAAAGAAGTAGATACACTTACTGAACCTCGTTAATCCTTTGTGTGTTTTTTATTTTCACTCTTTACTTTAATTAATCGTTGCTAAATTCTTAACAGTGAGCAATTGTAAAAGACTTCAATTCTAGAAATTCAATTACGTGTGTGAGTAAGGCAGAAATTTAACCACTTAGACATGGCGTGCTCATCATATGCTTATAATATCCATATTTCATATCAAAGCCAAAATACAGGTACATTACTAGACCTGTTCTGCAAACATTAGATGGCACAATGAGTTACACTTCACCACACAATACATCACACATAAAAGCACAACAAATGACTAAAAGAAACAACCAATATGACACATAACAAATGTCTTCGTTTCTGAGCTAGTTTAGCTTCAACCATGTGACTCTTCTTTTTCCAGTGCCTCATACAAATTTTACTTTGGTTCCTCTATTGTCTGCATCCCACTTGGATTGGAAACTTCAGTTAAATGGGTGCCACCGTTTGCCCAACAAAAAAAAAATGAATTGCATACAATAATGTCGAAGAGCCAACCAAAGTTGAATTATATATTGGGACACTCGTAGAAGAGCTTACCAAAGTTGAATTCCATTTGACGGTGCCACTGAATCACGACCAGAGCTCATTTGTCCAAACAACACATATACAACAAATTTCAAAATATTCCACATTGATTTAAAATCCTAGGTAGGCCACATTGGGGGTTAATATTATTTGGAAAATTAAAATTATATTGATTTTTGTTCTAGGAGTTATCTAGACACTATCTCTTTAGTCAGTTTCGCTCTCTCACCCGACTTACAAACCGTTGATTTCGCCTATTTCAATTAACATGGCCTCCCCAATCCCGGATGATATTGTCTTGCTTACCCCAGTCAAAGTTTTATGCTTATCCCGGCATTGTAAGGAAAATATCTCATTGCAAGGAAAACGCCCCAAATGGCACCCAAATGCATATTGTCACGTGACACCTCTTCTTAACATATTTTTCCTCCAAAAACATTCTATATAAAGGACTTCACACACGCTAGGTACATATAACTCTCTCATTCTCATTCACTTTCTTGTGCACTTACTAACTTAGGCATCAAAATCTTTGCAGGTACTACCACACCGGAGACGTTTGTTGTTACTGTGGAAGTCCATCGGAATTCTTTTTCACTTTTCCTCGTATTCACCACACAACAATTTTACTTCCAATTAAAATCTATATTGATTTTGTTTAGAAGAATAAAGGTGTATAAAAAGAACATGATGCAGCAAAAAGGATTCTTATTGTGATGGTGGTGTCGCTCGTGCTTGTAGTTAGCGATGCAAGAGGTCAACGAAATTTCTCTTGGCTGGACGTGGAAATTCCACTTCGCACAGAGACCGGTATGGTGATTGCCGCTCCGAATGGAAATAGTGATAATCGCTACCTGAGGACTTGGATGGAAGGGAACAATGTTGGAACGGAAATGGAGTAGGGAATAGTGAGTCACGTGACGTGTTTCTAATTTTTTTTTCATTTTTAAAGTATAATATTATACAGCATTGGATCTAATTAAATTAAGAGATGAGATTTGGCATAAGTCTAACGACTTACACCTAAGGAATGTTTGATATAAGAAAAAATTTTAGTTTTTCAAAAATTTGAAGGTGAAAATGTTTGATTTTCATGTTTGGTTTATTATTTAAAAATAACATTTTTTGGAAAAAAAAATTTCGAAAATCTTTTTTATCTATATTTTCATGAAATTGTTTCCATAGGGAGAAGTGAGAATCTAATTTTCTCGAGTTTGAAGAAAAGTTTTATTGTGATAAAAATATCACATTACATTTATTAACTCATTTAATGTAATAAATAATTAAAGTTTTTGGAAAAATTTTATTAAAACTAAATGTAAAAATCTTTAATTCTCAAGTAACAAATATAAATATTCTCAAAAACATTTATGACCAAACAAATAAATTTTAGTCATTTCTAGAAATCGTGAATCTTCGAGTTGCATGATTTGCAAGAATTATGATTCTCGGGCATAAAAAAAATTTCTCTTTTACCAAATATACTCTTAGGGTCAACAAATCTTGTCCTATATATATATATGGAGAGAGAGAGAGAGAGAGAGAGAGTTTAAATAAAATGTATTGATAGTATAAAAGATTTTTAATTATAACCCAGTTATCATATATAATATAATTGTTAATTTTTAGAATAATTACTTTAAAAATTATATTTAAAAAAAATTAATTAAATAATAGTATAAAAAAAATTTATACTCACAATATATAAAAATTAAACTCAGCTTATATATGTTGGATGTTAGCTGGTCTAATAGTATTTTTAGTATAAATTAGAAAACATTTTCAAGCTGAGATAGAGAATCTGATTCAGCGGACATCCTCCAACACATGTATTCTTTGATGGTTTCATTACTTATCGCGCCACATAGCAGTGACATTTCTATCAACAAAACCAAAAGTCAATTTAACTAAAGACTAGCTTCACAAACTAAAATCTTAGAGACTTCTTACAGAGATTACCTCGAGAAACATTTGAAAAGAGTAATATTAAAGAATCAATTAATAATATGAGTTTAATGAATATGTATTTGTTGATATAAAAAATTTTATACGGTCAACCAATAAAAAATTATCGTTAGTATGAATATTAAAATAATTGTTATATTATAAAAAAAGTAATTATTGTAAAAGTTAACAAATTTAATATATATAATAGTTTGTAGTTGAATAACAATGTAAAACTGTTTTATACTTTCAATGCATAACTATTTACTCTAATAATATTTTCCACAAAATGAAATATTATTCAAAAATTAAGGGCTCTAATTTTGAGTTATTTAGGTGTCTAGTCTATCTCTCTAACCTAGAGAAATTCTTGGTTAGACAAACATATACAATATTTAACATAATTATTAAAATGGCAATCATACTAATTTGCGTCTCCGAAATTAAGTCAGAAATTAAAAAAAATCACTTGTTAGTGGATTATGTGCAAATTCAATTATTTTAGGATGTTGTTTAGATTTAAAGAATATTATCTAATTTTTAGGATGTTGTTTAGATTTAAAGATATTATTCAATTTAAAAATATTTAACAAGTTTTTTTTTTTCATCTCACCTTCGTTTGTGAATTATGAGAGCAAAACCCATCTGTGTTCATATATTTGAAAATGTAACATCATCACAGGAGTTGAGAAAACTATGTGAAACGTATATTGGTCTCCGCAATTATAGTATATACTCTAGGACCACCATATAATTTTACACTTAATATGATCTCAGCAAATCAATTCATTACTTTTGGACATTGGCTTTAATCCACAATAATTCATTATTAAAAATGTATTAAAATCTTCCATAAATCTTTCGCATAAACGTCATGATTTATTCTATTCAGATAAAGAAATGCTCTGACGTTTTTACAAGAGAAAGATATTGTCTTTTATAGGTTCTTGATAAGATTGAAAGTTTTAAAAATAATCAAATAGCGCATCTAATTCATGTACGAAATAAATTTCAAGTTAAATCTGTACGTGAAATTATATAAGATCCCGAAATTCCATCTTGATATGGGCCCATGGCAGTGGTTGTTAGAGCTTATTTCTGCTGACGGTGGTTTATATACTTAATTATATATTGATATCTTTATTTAGTTACATGAAAAGTTTAGGTTAGGAGAAGACACACCAACAAAGAAATATTGCCTAGTGAAATTTATAGTGGAATTATAGTTGAATTTATATATTGTCTATTAACAGAGAAATTCTAATAATTAAACCCCAAGTCACAATTAGTGTGAGCGAAAGATTTGACCAAATGTATCAATCCCTATAAACATATTGATTTCAATCCTACACATCTTGTATTATCGTGCAAAAGTTCATATTAAAAACACATTAATGTCGTATATAGTATTTCATGTGTTGATGCATAGCTTATGTATTGTCTCTGACTAGGGGTGGAAATAGGCTAAGCCAAACAAAGCTTTGCTTAAATAAGTCTAGCTTGTTTAAAAAAAATTTCATGACTTGAGTCTAACCTGTTACCTACCATAAACTTTATTTTTAGGCTTGGCCTAGCTTATTTGAAAGCCTGACTTAGCCTGTTAACCTACTTAAAAGCCTATTTCATATTAAAGATTTTATATAAATCTAACTTCTCTCTACATTAATTAATAGGCTCATAGACCGATGAAAAAAAAACTTTATGTAAACAAATTATAATATTTAAATATTAAAATCGCTATTATTCAAAGCATAAGAGAAAGGTGAAAATAGGCAGAAAAAGTTTTATAAGAATCAAGTCTAACATATTTATATGATATAAGTTTATTTTTAATGTCTAATTTGACATTCATGATAACTTATTTAAAAGTTTATTTTGTAATAAAACCTTTAAACATGGCATAAGTTTATTCTCCAATAAGTTTATAGGTTTGACTCTTTATGTATGTCAACATGCTTAATATTTAAAAAAGGCAAATAAATATATAATTTTAATACATTATAACAAATTTCATATAATATTAATAATAATAACAAAAATTATTATTTATATTTACTTAAATAGGCCAGCCTGTTAGGCCTAAAAAGCTTTTTGAATGGCCTAAAACTTGGCCCTTTTAACTAAATAGGTTTTTATAAAAGCTTGGGCCAATTTATTTAGTAAAAAAGTCTGGTCTAGCATGAACTTAATGTAGGCTAGGCCATAGGCCCTTGTTGGTGGCCTGACCTATTTCTATCCTTATCTTTGACTATATTATACAATTAATGAAATACTAAGAAAAAGATAGGCACTTTGTGTCTCTCTCTATATTTTCTTTTTTAAATCCATATCCATTATCAATTATCAATTAATAAAGGCGATATCCTTGTAAAACATAAATAAAAGAGAATGAGAGAAGAAGTATATATACATATATATGTATATGTATACATATATATGTATATGTATACATATATATGTATATGTATATATATATATGTATATGTATATATATATTAAATGAGAACAACTATCTTTGAACAAAAACATTTTTAGCTGTTATTCTTCGACGAGAGCATTTTTAGTTGTCATTCTTCCATGAGAGTGTTTTTAGGAATTTTTTAACTTCTTATTTCTTTCAATCAATCATTTTCAATATCTTTAGTTCTAAATTGAATTTCAATATTTTTAAAAAATTTATCAATAATTAAAATTAACACTGTAATACAATAATTGTTTATTATAAATTTAAAATATAAACTATATCTTCAAATTTTATTTATTACAAATTTTAATTATAATATAATTCATATATTCATAAGTATTTATTTATTATAAATTTAAGTTATATAAAATAAATATTTATTTTGTGCAATGCACATATTAAAATACTAGTACTAATATATATGTAAATTAGAATAGTTATCTTACATGATAATGTTTTTAGCTGTCATTTCTTAACGAGAGCATTTTTAGGAAAAAAATTTTAACTTCACATATCTTTTAATCTATTATTTTTAATATTTTTAGTTCTAAATTAAATTTTAATATTTTTTAAAAAAATTATCAATAATTAGATTGACATTGTATCACAATATAAATTATATATTATAAATTTAAAATATAATCTATATATTCAAAAATATTTATGTATTATAAATTTTAATTATTAAATAATTTATATTATATATTCAAAAGTATTGATTTATTATAAATATATATGGCAAGCTAGGAATACAACTCAGATCACAAGGTCACTTATGATCCCATTCTTTTTTGCACTTGTTCTCATGATCCTATTCTTTTTTGCACTTGTTCAACCCCAATATTGGAACCCTATTAATGCTACTATGTTAATTCTATGCAAATATTCCCCTTTCTTGTGTTGAAATAGAATGAAACTTATAGTTTGAATGGAAAGGGAAGAACGAAGAAGAAAATAAAATGTATTTTACATTAAATAACAGTGTTAAGTAAAAAAGACAACGTATTATTAATAGAGTTGGACAAAATTAACTGACAAAAACCAAATTGTTAAACGATACAAAGTTAAAAGATGAAAATGAAATAAAAAGAATTAAAGGAAAAACATAAAAAAACTTATATAAAATTAGAAGGTGAAAAACTAATTTTATCTATTTCCCTTTTAGGTAAAATACATACATTTTCTCTTTCTCTATTTTCTTTTGTCAAAAAACAATTAGATGTAACAAAGAGTGGAGTACAAAACCCATTAGGATTGATTTAGTGGTGAAGGGTTTAAGTAATTTACACAAATTTCTGGGTTCAAACATCATTTTTATCATTGTACATCCAAAAAAGAGTGAGGTACAAGAATTATGGTCTGTTTGGATAAATTTCTTCATAATCACTTATATAAGAAGAAAATAAGAAAAAAAAATGAAATAAGTTTCTTCATAAACTAAAATTAGCTTCCCCATAAGTTAAAAATTAGTTTTTGGAAAAGTTAATATAAGAGAACTTAGGATTTTATGCAAATTACTCAAACCCCTTACTACTAAACCAATCATAATGAGTTATTCTTATTAAAAGGTTAAATCGAGTTCATGATATAATTCATTATTTTAAAATGTTTTCATTGAACAACATAACCACTTATTCATTTTAGTGTCATTGATTTTCACTCAAGCAAAATACGGCTTTTATATGCCATATTTTGTATAACCCAAATGATTTGTTTATTTATAGCATGTACGAATTTACTCATGGCTGAAAATTACTTTTTCTTTTTTAATTGTTCTCAAAAAATATTTTAAATTATTTTAAATATAATATAAGATAATCCAAATAGACTAATAATTAAGATGTGCTAAAGGCTGGACGGAATCAATCCATCCGACTTCTCCCTTTGTTTTTTCGCGAATCGATCAAACTTTGGACCAAACCTCCCATAACCTATGTTGTTTTGGCTTCCTTGTCTTTAAACTTGTCTCACATTATTTTTTATATGTAGTTTTGTCTTATTTGTATTAAATTCATAATTTCAAAATTTTCTCACTTATCTATAGTCTATAGTTATATTAAAATTGTCCGACCACCACTTGCACTTACACGTGTCGGCATTCTATCAAATTCGGCCCCCTGCACTTTCTCTCTCTCTCTTTGCATTATGCTTTTTTATTTTTCTTAAAATTGAATTGCTTTTTTACGTTGTCCACCATGCAAAGCACGGGAACTATTCTAGTTTATCCTTTACATGTTGAAACTGTATCCATTCAAGTTAGAGGGCTTTTTAACCAAAGTAGAAAAAAAAAAAGTAAGAATCAATTCTTCAATTAAAATCAAATAAGAATCGATTTTCTGAAAAACTATCATCTCTTACTGCATGGTGGCGTGCCTATACTGAAAAAAGAAGAAGTGAGAAACTAGAGGCTCCATCTAAGATGTCGCCTCCTTTCATAGAAAAACAAATAAGTAAAACAGGATGTGCCAAATGAGTTGGCGCCTCCTATTATAGAAAAATAAATATTTAAATGCGAGGTGCCAAATAAGTTGGCACCTTCTGTTATAGGAAAAAAATGTATATTTAAGGCATCAAGTGAGTTCGTGCCTCCTGCTATAGAAAAAAAAAATTAAACGCAAGGCGCCAAGTGAGTTGGCACCTCCTGTTATAGAAAATATATATACATATATATATATATATATATATATATATATATTATTTTATTTTTTCTGCCCCTTTCTAAAACAATTCAGATTGATAAATTATTTTTTTCTTATTATTATTTTAGTAAATAGTTTTTTTTTTTACTATTTTGGTTAAAAAGCCCAAGTTAGAGCAAAATAGAAAATATTTACATCAATTCAGTCTAGAGCACATGCCTCTCTCTATCCACTCACCAAATTTAAACTAAAAGGATCAAACCTTAAAATTGATTAATATATTTAAACTAAATGTCACGGCACTACAAAAAATTAGTACCTTGTTTATCTGGTTAGAAATTGTTAATTCATAAGCCACTGTAGGAAATTATTGGGATAAATATTGCTCAAATATAACATACACACAAAAGAGAGAGAGAGAGAGAATGCTCACAAGTCACAACAAATGGTGGGCTGATTGTCCTATTTGGGGTCTATTTGAAAACATTTTATCAAAATGGGGTTGTTTTAAAACTAGTTACCAACATGGAGTTCTTTTGACTATTGACCTGTCAAACGCACTATTTTGACTAGCGAAATATTGTACACGTCAAAATTTTTATTTTTTTTAAAAAATTACACATTAGGGGTGCTGATGTGACAATTGAAAATGGTAGTTGCAGTTGCGAAATTATAGGATGACGACACATGAAGCTGTCCACATAACATAACTAGCACCAGTAGTGAAATTGTCTGTGAGTGCCACGTGGCGCTA
Source organism: Spatholobus suberectus (assembly GCA_004329165.1). Lineage (NCBI taxonomy): Eukaryota > Viridiplantae > Streptophyta > Magnoliopsida > Fabales > Fabaceae > Spatholobus > Spatholobus suberectus. The sequence goes on along the minus strand of CM014732.1, from coordinate 26,167,145 downwards.
TCCTGCTAAACGAGCTAGTAGGATTAGAGAAATACAGATGTGCTTCCATGTGGCACACACCTGCATGTTGTGGGTTTAGGGATAACAATTTTATGGGGTGTTGACACATGTTACACAGCTGCAATTTTTGGTATTTACAATAGCGAAATACGGTTACATCACCTGCTCCATGCAGTGGTCAGTAAGTCATAGTAATTTTCAGAATTTGGAGTAGCGATTTTGGCATAGCAATTTACGTGTAGCATTTTACATGGAGGACATGTGGCGGATAGATGATAATTACGCTGTTAAGAGTAGCTATTTACATGGAGTCAGACACATGGAGGTTTGGTTTTAATTCAGGTACGAAAACTAGCAAATTATTGTTAGCCACGTGTTTATTGTGCTATCACGAGTAGCGAATTACTTGGAGATGGACAATTGGCATAATTGTGTTAACTCCGCTATTAGGATTAGCAAAATTTTGGGGGGCTGCCACGTAAGACAAGTTTGTTAAAAATTTTAAAAATAAATTAATTTTCAGTGGTTATAAATACGAACTTCAATCATCTACATTTCTGACAACATAACTTATGCTATATTGCATTACGTTAGTTTTTCTATACTGATGTATTTTAGTAGCTTTAGTCATTTTACATTTATTTATTTAATAATATATATTATAGTTATATTTATATTAGTTTTATATATATAAGTACTTTAGTTATATTTAATTTCTACCACAGATTATCTTTTTTTAAAAAAGTGATGTATGGATCAATAATTGTTTTTTATTATATGTAGATCTATTATTTTTTTTTATATACATATAAGTACTTTAGTTATATTTAATTGTTTTTTTTTTTATGTTTGTAGACATTTTATTTATTAATTATTGTGTGTGATATGTATTTATTGTGATTTTTGTAATTAGGTTTCTAATTTTTTATGTCAAAATTTATCTGTTATTGATTTAATACTACTTTGTTATATAGGTACATTGAAAAGAATCATGAATCCAACTATAGCATTTGTGTATGTAAATGGAAGGACGTATGAAGGTCCTGAAGGCGTGACATTTGAAGGGACTAAGAAAGCAATACAAATTAGACATGGTATTAGTTTTAATGTCTTAAAGCGAAATATTCATGACAAGTTCAAATTGCAAGCAAATCAAGTTATATCTTCTGTTACATGTAGGTATTTAGTTTCAAAAGGTGAAGGTAAATACACTGCATTACAAATATATGATGATGAAGACGTAGAATGCATGATTAATGCATTTCAGCAACAAGATAAAATGTTAATAATAGAAATGTATGTTGAAGTGGATGTTGTGGGCAAATCTATAATCTCGTTAGAAGGAGGTGAAATTAACTCTCGAATGTCAGGAGATCACAATTTGTCTTGCAATTAGTCATTGGCACTAGTAGGGATGCCTACAAAAGTGGATTCATATGATGATGATGATGATAACTATTATGTGTCAGAGTCATATGTTAAGGAATCATCTGAGGATGATATACCTAATGGCGAATCATTTGATATAAATGGGGAAGCAGCGTCGATTAAAGCAAGTCGCACAATCAAACCCCTATCAATATATCAATATGAGGAAGGTGTGTTTTTATATGAAAATCTTGTTATGTTATTGTTTAATTAGTTATTATTTATTGATAAAGTTAATTTGAAAAAAGTAAATTTAAGGTTAAAAAATATAAAAAAATGAATAAACATATTTAAGATTAACGTTTAATTCAATAAAAAAAATTAATTACTTTAAGTTTAATATAAGAATCCTTTTACTAAATTATTATCATCAAATATAGACCTTAATTTATACTTAAAATAAAAGTATCAGTATAAATAGGCAAATTTATTGTTAGATTAAAATAAATACGAAGGAAATTTATCTATGTTAACTTAACAATACAAAAAAGTAAAATAAAAAATAAATGAAAAAATAGACGTACATAATTTTTTTAAAAAAATAATGTCAAATAAGATACTAATTTAAAAAAGACAAGATAAATATATGTAACGATTAACAATTTAACTTGCATGTATAAATGAAAATAAACATTAACAACAATTGTGTTACCTCATGCCAAGTGGTTGACCAGTGATGAAGTTTGGCGTCTTTTTTGGAGCTATATGTTTCATTCTTTTCCACACCCATAGCTGCAACAATAAACACATGCCTCCAATAGATTGCGTCCTATAATTAGTTGTTAAACATAACTCGCGATATAAACAACTAAGGATAGCAGCTCTCCACACATAGCTCCTTGTCTCATTAAAGTCTCCTAAAAATTGAAGATATCGCAATGAGACTCTACTACTTGACTTGTCAACAAATAATACACCACCTATAAATCTTTAAATCCATGCCCGAGCATACCTCCTTAAATGTTCCTCATTCATCACATGTTGACCAATGTCATCAAAATGCTTAGCTAACCAACTGAATTTAACAAAACTTGTATCTAGTTGTGTTGGTCTTATGCCAAGCAACTCTTCACAAAGAGCTACCTAATCAAGCATTGTTGCCCCAATGAGAGGTAACCCATCAATAGAGAGCCCTAAATCTCCACATCTTATGTGAAAAATATGTGTTTCTGGTCTCCACCTCTCCACCAATGTATTGACCAGACTCGCATTGACCTCTAAGAAACTCATTCTCGCAACCTAATAGAAACCTAACTGATTCAGGAATTCTATAATTGCTTCTAGAACACCTTTTACGCCATTATGCGTTGGAAGGGCTCGTCTAACAATTAACTTACGTTCCGACTCATCATTCCATATATTTTGTGACACATGCATACTTTGCATATGCAACACATCATCATCAATTGGTCCAGAATAAATGCTACTTGAGCCAGAAGATGAGAAAGACGTCATTTCACCAAGATTACTAAATAATGTTGCATACATTGTGATAAAAAAATGATAAGTCAATAAATCACTATAAGTAACAAAATAAATAAATAAATAAATATATAATTATTATTATTATCCTAAATAACAAAACCTTATCCGTATTATTAACAATGGTAATGTTAATAAAGTTACAAATAAATATCCCTAAACATAAATAAATCATTCCATAAAATTTTTAAAAAATCATAAATTATGAATATAATTAATCAATTTTTAAAATAACAAAAATACATAAAATATTTCCTCAAACACACAAAAAAAGTATTCATTCACCATAATGCATATCTTAATAATAACATCATTAATAAATATATAAATTACTACATTATATATACACACACACGATCATATTAAAATTTGTATGTAACAAATAACAAATTCTAAATAATTTTTTGTGGAATCGTCTACAAATATTATGTTGTTTATTATTTAGAATAAAATATACACGGTCATATATAATTTCCTGACACAAATTATATATATATATATATATGTGTGTGTGTGTGTGTGTGTGTGTGTGTGTACATGTATATGTATATGTATATATATATATATATATATATATATATATATATATATATATATATATATATATATATCTATATATGATCTATTAAGAAACAATCTAGTTATTTTTATCAATAAATTTTAAAATTAACCATATATATACCTAAACATAAAATAGATATGGTTGTATTACAAATATAAAGTACTAAGTGTATGAAAATATTAATTAAAATAATAATTTGAAAATGATATTAATGCAAATGAAAAATTATATTAAAATGAACATAGTCAATTACCAAAATTAAGTTAATTACACCAAAAAAATCTTTATTAAACAAAATTAAATTAATTACCAAAGTACACATTGATTAGTTAATTATGCAATAATACATATAATTAATAAAATAATTACAGTATATTACATAAAACAAAAGTTTACATAATATCAAATATATAACAGAAAAATAAATACAAATTAAAAATTGTTTCACCAAAAAATTAAATAAGTAAACAAACTAATTTTCATAAATAATTATTTATTGAAATAAAAAATATGTAAAAACAATTAACTTAAAATATAATTGTAGAAATAATTACTTATGGAAATAGTATGAAGTAGAAAGTAAAGAGTAGAGGAGGACCATAGTTTTTTGGATTTGAAATGTGGTCATGTTTTGTGAGGTGCGGTGGTACTTAAAGGGTAAAAAAATATTATTTTTTCACTGATCTATCCCATAAATTGCTACTACAAGTAGCAGTTAGCAAGTGAATTGACGTGTCTACAAAATGCAAAACTCGCTACTGCAAAATGCAGCTTACATCTGACTTGACCGGTCACTGTAGTACTAAACTCGCTACTACAAATTGCAAAAAAAGCTACAACTTGATGGGCCACTGCATGCAAAAATCGCTACTGCAATTTTCGACACACTACTACAAATTCTGACATGATAGATAGTAGGTGATGTGACCATATTTCGCTATTGCAAACACTAAAAATTGCAAGTGTGCACCACGTGTCGCGTCCCCAAAAAATCGCTATCACAAAAACCACAACAACAGGTGTGCGCCACATGTCACATCCCCACAAAATTGAAATCACAAAAACCATAAAGTGCCACGTGGAAGCACGTCTATATTTCACTAGTTCTACTAGCTCGTTTAGCTAGACAACGCCATGTGGCACTCGCAACTAATTTTGCTACTGGTGCCAGCTAATCTATGTGGACAGCTCCACGTGTCATGCTCGCATAATTTCACAACTACAACTACCATTTTCAGTTGCCACATCAGCATCATTAACGTGTAATTTTTTTTTTAAAAAAAAAAATCTGATATGTACAGTATCTTGCTAGTCAAAATAGCGTGTTTGACCGGTTAATAGTCAAAAGAACTTCATGCCGGTTATTAGTTTTAAAATAACCCCATTTTGATAAAATGTTTTCAAATAGACCCCAAATAGGTCAATCAGCCACAAATGGTGCTTTTCATTCTGGCCTGTGACAATTGACTAGGGATAAACACAATTTGGTAGATTTATTTACTAGAAAACTATAGAGAAATATACCATTTCCATGTGTAAATTTTTATTCATTTAAGTGCTTTATCAACATAGTGTACATAACCACAACTCCTTTCATATACATACCAGGAAGCTGTAGAAATTTAGATTTTATTCCACAAACATAGCACAACATAAAGTAGTCGCCAAGACACACATTTAACTTCTGATATATTCATATCATAGAGACTGCATAGAGACTGTCTTCACATGATACATATTTTGTGCACCTTAAATACCACAATATGCCTTGATCCTAGAAGCAGATTTTACAGCTTCTTCTGTGAGGAAGAAACGAAGATATCCATAATGGTCAAATCGTTTATAACGAAGAGGATGTTTCTCATCCACTAGCTCTTCCTCTGGTTCCATCACTTTACCAGCATATGAAAGCAGCCCCAAGCAGTATCTATCTACCTTTGAATTCATGAATACTCGGTGTACACAACCGCGTATCCTGTCATTACTCCATACCTGCAAAATGAGATTTTTCATGGAAGAACTATTAAGTCTATTATTCAGTATATTCATAGTATACCAATTTTTTGTTAATCAATTGTATGTTTGGTTAGAGGGCGAGTTGTGGTGCAATGGTAAAGTTGTGTCTTGGTGACCGGTTGGTCATGGCTCAAATCTGGAAACAACCTCTTTGCATATACAATAACCTTCTCTCATTACTTCACAAAGCGAGGAGCATCCGGCAGTGGGGTACGTTAGTTTATTTGTATGTTTGGTTAATATATAAATGATATCACGCAATTCATTCATCTAGCCGACTTTCCTTATGGAATAAGATTCTTGCTGTATATATATATTTGGTTAATGGGTTAATAATCAATCACTAGCCCATTAGTCAAACATTACACAATATTAATGAAATAGTTTTTTTTTTTTTTGAACATGAGGTATCTCTGGCATAGAGTTAGGAACTAATCTCTTAAGATCTATTTAAGAGATTGTTCTCAACAAAAAATTTTATACACACAGATCTAAAATTTTAAACTTCTGACCACATATTTGAGGAACATTATTATCTGGTCAACCGTGCCACACAGTGCCCATTGTGCCACAATATTAATAAAAAAGATTATGCATCACTCACAGGTAGCATATATAAAAAAAAGTAGTATGCTAGCATCATTTTCCATTTCATAATAATTTGCATCGTTCAAAGTTTTATATAGAACAGAACAATTAAAAAGGCATATATATAATTAAGTGTAGGGATTACCTATGATTATAGCTTCGACTGGAATATTACAATAAATATAGATGACAGATGATGAACTTATTTGAAAGTTTTGCAAAAATATGAATTAAAGTAAAAACAACCTGAACATGAAGAGACAGAAGCTATTTAATCAATTCTGTTATTGCTAATTATTTCTCAGAAAACATTACTCATTCAGTAAAAGTCACAAGGTGAAGAAACATTACCATGAATGCATCACCAGCCAAGACCGTAAACATGGAGGGTGAGGCATCAACCTGGACCCACTCTCCATCCTTCAATTGAATTTCTAAGCCATTTAACTTCTGATTCAATATAGTTAGGAAGCCTGAATCTGTATGAGGACGCACTCCTAAGTTAGTCTCACCCACCTTTGGTGTTCTGTATTTGTAGCTCCTGAGAATATAATCGGTTGATTCAAGCAAAGACTCACATTTCTGATTGTCTAATCCATAGCTCTCAAACACCATTCTCTTTACAATATAATCCAGTTCCACCACTTTCTTCGCATAGGAATTGACACTTCCACTAAAAAAGAAAACAAAATACATATACATAAACATAAAAATTATAATAAAAACAAAAGTTTGATAACAACTTAATTAAGCATTTTTTGAATAACTATAAAGTTTATTCATAAGTTCAATTGTAAAATTAGAAATAGTTAATTAATTACCTGAAATGGTCATTCCCTTGTGGCCACATAGTAGTTGTGTACTTGTGACAATCTTTAGCATTCAGTGGGTTATCTATGGCCATGGATTCATATAAAGGAATATCAGGGCGTTGCCCCGCATAGCTATAGATGGGCTTATCAGTGGTGTGTTGCATTTTTGTTTCTAATGGAAGATCAAAGAGTTGTTCCATTGCAGAGAAGACAGAGTCATAGAGCAATGGATCAACCTTATCGTAGAGTGCTAGGAACACCCCGTGATCCTGGAATGCACTCCTCACAACTTCACAAGCAGAAACCCATGTGTCAGTCCCAGGTTTCAAGTTTTCATCACTGAAATCAATGACAGGTAGAGGAAGCTGAGACTCTCTTTCCGACCCCATGATGATCCTTCCCAATCTTTGCTCCCTCACCGTTTTATCAAATGAGTATTTGCACTCTGAAACTAGAACACTTGTGTACTTATATTTGATTTGAATCATGCAACTTTAGGTTGAATGTTGATAATAAACTGCTCATATATTTTGTTTTATTTTCTGGTCCCAATTTTAGGTGATTATCTTCATTTGTACAGTTGGTCCCCTACTGCCCGAAAGCTTTTATATAGTTTGGAATAAAATTGTTGTTTCACAGCAAATCTATCATTTTCATTGGAAGAAAATTAGAAAAACCCTCGTCTTTTGTGTATAAGTCTGCTTCCCCATTATAATGCAACCTTGCCAAGGATAATATTCCTATCCTAATAAAAATGCTTCTTGTGCGTACACAAGAACACATTATATGAGTTGGAGGGTATTGACAGAATTAATGTGTGTGCATATATATATATAAGATTTGTTAATGTACTTCAACTAAAAAATCAAGTTGATGTATGTTAACAAATCTCATAAGCATTTACAAATATATACTTATTTATTTTTTAGTTGGAGTATACTAACATACTTAAGATAATTTTTTATTATAACTTACTAACGTAGTTCAACTAAAAATCAAGGAAATGTATATTAGCAAATCTCTCTATATATCTATCTATTTATCTATACATTAATTTTTATGTCTATCAATTTAATTAGATATGTCTAAATTCAAATGCAAATCGTAATTGTCCTTTCTTTCCTTGTAAATCAGCATATAATAGGACCACTCGGTGTCTTGACTCATCCGCATATAATATTGTCCTCCTTTCCAAATCGTATCAGATTATCAACAAATTAATTAACTCATATATGTTAAATGAAGGAGAATAATATTCATTTTAAGATCAGAATATTCCCGTCCATTCTTACTAATGTTAACATTTAACAACTCATAAGGAGACAATATAGTCGTAGCTTAAAATACATTTATTGTAATTAGGGATGACAATGGGTAGGGTACTATAGTACCTGTCTCCATACCCGCGTTGAAAAAAATACTCGTATCCGACTTCATACTCGCACGGATAGCAACTTTAATTCCCATCTCCGTACCTGCTAAGTACCTATATACTCATACCCACACCTGCAAGCCACACTTTATTTATGTGTAAAGTCAATAAATTAATAAATAAATAGTAATTAGAAAATTTTCTATAATCAAATTAAAAATTCACTCTTAAATCATATAAACATAATCTTAAATTATCTAAATTTATCCTTAAATCATCCAAATATAACATTAAAAGTGTCCAAACATAAAATTAAATGCATCCAAACATAATCTTATATCATTCAAAAATAAGTCATAACAAAACAATATTAGAAACATAGTCATCTAAGAGCGCAGCAAGCAATAGGAGGGAGATAAGTTGATGAACTGGAGAACAGAGGCAAGCGGCATACATCAAATGTGAAGAACAGAGGTACAGCATAATAGATGCAAAGAATGGGAGAAAAGAAAATTTTACTTTTTAGAGTTCAGTAACTTCAATTATTATATTTTATTAATAAATTAATACAAAATAAAATTATAGTTATATATATGTAATATATATATATATATATTATATATATATTAATATGTGCAGGTATGAGGCAGGGGTGGGTACTATAGTACCTATCCCCGCTAAATTTTATGGGTAATTACTCGCTTCTGGACCCATCCCCATTAAGTAGGTAATTTTCTTCCATTTCGGATATTTTTTGCGGGTACCCGTAAGGTCTAAGTACAATTGTCATCCCTAATTGTAATTACCAATTAAATATGATCCTATATTTTATGGGATTGCCAATATGAAGTATTGATCACTCGATGAATATTTTGTTCGCGATAAATGGCTTCAATGTAAATTTAAATATTTCTAGAGATAGAATGTCCTTTTCTAACCCAAGGGGTTGGTAGAGTGGAACAAGACAGGACCTCGCATCTGACAGGTTGCAGGTTTGAGCCTCCATTCCCTCCTTAAAGTAAGGTAAACGTAAGTACCTCTGTAAGTACTATGAGTCTGGAGGCTTTCCCTGCCTCAGACTGAAGCGTCATTTCCTTTCCTTAAAATTTTCTCTACCAAAAAATAAAGAATGTCTTTTTCTCATCCTAAATTTTCCATTAGATTGATTCATCGATCTTCCAGTCAAATTGGTCAATCTAGTCTAGTTTTAAAATACCAATATATAGTAAGAGAACTCTTTTTTACGAGCATTAGTCAATTATTATAGAATTATATTTATCAATTATGGAAATAACCAATTTAATTGTTTGCACTTGATAAATGATGGGTATTATGTTGGGCCTTTGATGTGAGTGGACCGTAACAAGTTGTCATTTTACGTTGTGTCCATTGAGAGGTTCCTGTTCTCATCTGATGAGTTATTAAATCGTTATACCATCAGGCGGTTTAATGTAATGGAAATGTGTTCCCTTGGTAGAGGGTAGTTTTCTCTCACACTCTTCCTCTATGTCTTCTCTCTTCGGTGAATCATCATGGACTTTGAGATTAATCTAGGTATGCATTCTTGATCTCTCTCCCACATATTGATTATGTTATATGCTATAATTTGTATCTATATATGATTTGGATATTTCTAAAATTAAGAGTAAAAAAAATATTAAATATTAAATTTTGTCATGAATAATTAAAATTAAAACACATGAATTATATGAATTTTTTCAAAGGTACACAATCTTTTTAAATAATCATGTCTCCTCTAAAACTTTTAACCTATAATTAAGTATGACCCAAATTAATTCCGCTGAATCTTACATTAAAAAAAAATCTCTCACTATATATGACCCCATTGTATCTGTTTTTAATTATTTTTCTTTGTTTTAGTCCGCGGGGATGATCATGGTACTGCAAAGAGACTTGCTCAGCAGGGACGGAGCCAGGATTGCATTATAGCAAGGGCCAGAAATAAAAATTATACAAAAATTAATAACTATAATAAAAATTAAAAAAAAAAAAGTTCATTAAATACATATCTAAGCATAGATTTTAATACAAAATATTTATAATTACAAAAAATTAAATATATTTTTTAAAAGATCTAAAATTACAATTGTCAATCATCAATTTGACACGCCATCAAGAACTTTCATCAATTTATAATAAAAATTGGTATGTACATTGACTATAATTTTTTTACAAAAAAAGTACTATTAATTACGTAATAAAAATTTACAAAGTCATAATGAATTATGTTACTCACTAGATTATCTTTCTTGACAATAACAGCCAACAACTATTGAATTAGAATTTGCTTTTAAATATTCAGAAAATAGAAGGAGAATGTTGTATCATTTGGCCAAGACGAGATGAGAAAAATAATGAGAAGATAGGAAGAATAGTGATAGAACGGGAAAATATTTATTAGTGTGTATCAAAGTTCAAAATATCAATCCTTGTATTCATAAGTTTGTCTCTTTGATAAATGTTAATAAATAATCTTTAATTCTCAAATCAATTCATAATCAAATCAATATAAATTTGAAAGACTAAAAAGTTATTTGACTGTAAATGCAAAATTTTATAGCCTTTCAAATTGCAATAATATATTATAAAACGAAAAACTATTAAAACAGAAATAAATAATATTCAAATGTTTTATCTAAAAAGAAAAAAAATGTAATTATTTTCACAATGAAGATTATTAAAAAATATAATATTTATCTAAAAAAGAATATCATTAATTATTCTGATAATAAAGATTATAAAAAAAATTAGGGCGGGGCACTCATACACACTAATCTGTCCCTGTTGCTCAGTGACATTGGATACAACACATCTCTCAATATTTCTTTATCAATATATTTTTCTTTCATCTTAACCAAAATATAATCATCCAAACACAAGATTGGCCGTACAGATCAAATTTTCAAATCAAATACTAATTATCAATTGGACATTAACTATGGTTTTATTTGTCTTGATCATATTAATTATAACGTGTTTGTTTCTATTTTTCTTCAATGTCCGGATAATTAAGGTCATGTACTATTATATAGTGAGAAAATAGGTCATGCACTGACAGTGTAAAGTAATTTTACATTGTCATCCAATCACAAATCACCATTTATTGTAAGTTTGTTGACTTGTATAATAAATACTCTAAAAGTCATATCAACGTTGAATTCTAATTGGTTAACAGTGTAAAACTTTTTACACTGACAATACATGACCATTAAACTCATATATAATTATTTACGTACAGCTATACTTACTGATCAATACTAAAAAGAAAAAATTTAGGTCCCCTACAAGGCTCCAACTGGGAAGCTTTTATCTTCTTGTATTCTATTTTTAGATAAATTAATATTGATTATTAGTCAAGTATTGCTATAATTATTGATCAATTGATATATTTTGTTTCATTTTGTACGAACAGAAATATGTTAAAAAATAATTAGTTGACAACAATTTGTTTCATTTTCTGGTCCCAATTTTAGGTGATTATCTTCATGTGTATATATTTTAACTTCTAGGACCACTCCCGTCTCATATATTTTAGAATAAAATTGTGGTTTCACAGCAAATCTATTATTGTCATCGGTAGAAAATTGGAAAAACCCTTGTCTTTTGTATACATGTCTGCTTCCGCATTATAATGCAACCTTGCCAAGGATATTCCTATCCTAATAAAAAAAAATGCTTCTTGTACATACGCAAGAACACATTATATAAGTTGGAGTGTGTTAACAAAATTAACATGTAAAGATATTGTGAACACCCAATTTATCTGGATAAGAAAAAAATTAATTAATTAAAAAAAGAGAAATATTGAAAATAAAAATAAAAATAGACAATTGAAAAGAAATAAAAAGAAAAAGAAAAGAAAAAAATAAGTAATCATAAATAAAAAAAAAAAAAGCAATTGGACCCAAAGAGTTTTTTTGTCTTGCTTGTTACCTTTTTGGGGCTCACATGTGCTTAGAGGCCTATGGTTTAAGATAAAAATAAACCAAAACAAAACAAAAAAAAAGGAAAAAAAAGTGAAAGAAAGAAAATTCTAGATACAAGTTGTTGCAACTAACATTCAAAATTTGTTTGAAAAAACTGAATTTGGAGGAAATTTGTGAGATTCATGGTACCTATATAAAGGAGTGTTGGGAGAAGTTGTTTTATGTACACCACACATTGCTACCACCACTTGGCCTCTCAAAATTGGCTCCTCTCTTTTTGTTAGCTAACCTTGTGTTTGGATGAAGAATTTTAAAAGGATAATTTATTTTTATAAGAAATTTAAAATACCTTGTGGTGAAATATGTTGTTTAAATAGGAAATTTAGTAAGAAATTGAAATTGTAGTAATTTATAAAAGTATTTTGATTATCTAAAATTGTAGAATTTCAAATTCCACCCAAAAAGAAAGAATTTGAAATTCTTCATGTTTATTTTCTCTCACCTTTGTGTCTATTTTCTCTCTCCTCTTTCTTTCTTCTCTCTCTCTCCCCTTTCTTCTCTCCCTCTCTCTCCTCTTCTTTTCTCTCTCTTCTTTCCTCTCTCCTCTCTCTCTCCTCTCTCCTCTCTTTTCTCTATGGCATCTCTCTTTTATCTCTCTCATCTCCCTCTCTTTCTTCCCTCCTCTCTCCCTTCTTTCTCCCCTCTGTCTCATCTCCCTCTCCTCTCTTTCCCATCTCTCTCTTCTTTTTCTCTTTCTTCTTTTTGTTCTCTTTATCAATATTAACGTAAAAAGTATCAATATTTATATTTTTGATTTATTAAATATTATTTAATAGTAAAATTATTTGTAAATTATTAAATATTTAAAAATTGACTAACGTTTATTTTCAAAAAGTTTAATATTAAAATTTTAATTTTTAAATATATATTTAAAAATTAAATTTTGTATATGGTGGAAGTTAAAATGTCATATCCAAACTTAGAATTTGAAATTTAAAAAATTTGAATTGATTTATCTAAACAAAAGATTTCATAAATGAAAGAAATTTAAATTAAAGTAATTCAAGTTTCAAGTATTTCAAATTCTTTAAAATTTTAAAATTCCTCATTTAAACACAACCTAAGGGCTTTGGAGGTATAATTCCTTTCTTTTCTCTTTTGATTTCATCATGTAGTGTATTTCTTTTGGCTCATTCTTCTTGCATCATGTAATAAATATTGTTTGGTCTATTCATTTGCATTAATCACCGTTAGGAGTCTTGTTTGTTCCTCTCTTTTGCTTGATTTGTGCTATTTCTAAGTGTTTGTGTTTAAAATAAGTTTGGATAAATAAATGTTGCTGTTGCTTGATGTTTGACTCTCGTTAATTGGCGCATATACCCAATAATAAACCATGGATTTTGCTTTACCAGTGGATCTGAAGTATTATTTTAGTTGTGGTGTTTTGTTTGAATTCGTAGACACCATACCATGATCTGATTTTCCCTCACCATAACAATAATGGTTCACAGATTCACAACCACCACACAGATCACACACTATAAAAAAATAATTGACTATTTTATCAAAAAATAAAAAAATAATACTTAAATATTATTATTTCCACAATTAAGTCCCCAAAAAAATATAATTGTCTTAATTTTAAAATATTATATATATATTAAAAAAAATAAAACTCCAAAAAAGTTAGGGTGGCCAAGACTCCCGTAAACTATAATGTACCTTCGTCCTTGGCAGCCGACACCGGCAATGGCGAAGGCGGCGATAGTGGTGGTCTCACTTAAAACCACAACCATCCTTATCCACCACCGCACCACCCATGCCATCACCTCACTTAAAACTATAACCATCGTCGTCACCATCCCCCCTCTCCCACCACTATTGACAGTGATGGTGGTGGTACGGATGGCGATAACAATGGTGGTAGTGGCAACGATAGTGGTAGTTGTGGTTTTAAATGAATTTAGGTTTTTAAGTTAGTCTTTTAATTTAAGCCTTCTATTTTAATCTAATTGTTAAGATTGACCATTCTCATTCTCACATAAAAAGATCATTCTCATAAAATACGCCTCTTATACATACAAACACACACACATATATATAAAGGAGAAATTAAGTTACTCCAAGAGTAACTCTAAAAGAGTTACTTGATCTCTCACCATTCATTTTCTTGTAATCTAATGGTCAAAGATGAGTAACTTGTTAACGCCGTTAGATTATAAGAAAATGAATGGTGAGGATAGAGAGTAACTCTTCTAAAATTACTTTTGAAGTAACTTGATCTCTCCTTGTTATATATATATATATATATGGGTTTGCTAACATACACCCACTTATTTTTTAGTTGAAGTACGTTAGCAAACTACATCATTGGTGTATTTTAAGATACATTATAGTTATAGCTTACAAACGTATTCTAACTAAAAAATAAATGTGTGTACATTAACAAACCCTACAAGCATTTAGCTAACGTATACACACTTATTTTTTAGTTGGAATACGTTAGCCAGTTACACCATGGTGTATTTTAAGATACATTGTAGTTATAACTTCTAACGTACTCTAACTAAAAAACAAGTGTGTATACGTTAGCAAAATTCATATATATATATATATATCGACACACACACAAACTACATTTATATCAAACTTATTGGAGTTTAGTAATTAATATAAATGATTGAAAAATGAATTAATATATTCAAGTAATTGAAGTCAAAAATGATGTTTTTAGTCTGGGTTAATAAATCTAATTTCTCTTGTATCAATATAATGACGCTTATGTCCGCCCAAAAAAACAAAAATAATGAATTTACGCTTTGGCTTTTATGTTAAGACAATATAAATTATTTATATCAATATTTTAAAAATTAGATCAATCTGCGGATTGATGAAAGTTTTGATTTGCAATTTATTTGGCTAAGTGTACTTAAATTGATGATAATTAAATATATATAATTAATATCATTTGATATATTAAATAATAACTTAATATAAATTAAATTAAATTTTAAATTAATATAGAAGCATAATATACAATTATTAAGATAAAAAATAAAAATAATAAACTAAATAATAATTTTAAATAAATCAAAAATTAAAACATGAAAAATTAAGAGAGAGAGAGAGAGAGAGAATCAAGCCGTTTTTCTGTCTAACAAGTTTTTCATAAAACTCTTACTAAAAGTTCACGGTCCATAAAATGAGTCCAACAAATCAGCACATCATTGGATCTTATGCAAATCAGCAAAATATCAATTTGTTATCCAACACGATTTCTTATACCATAGCAAATAATAATTTCTTTCTTAGCCACGCTATTATTACTTATTATATAGTGTCATTTTCATGTATGTATAGTAAAATTATTTTAATTTTTTAATGTCACACCTAGCAAGAAGATTGTATTGGTGCATCAATTAATCAAATAACAGACGAAGCTTCAAACTATTCAGTTTATACCAGCTATCTTCTTCCAAATCTATTGACAAAGTGGAGAGGAATTGAATCAAGAGAAGAAAAAAAAGCATGGGATCAGAAACCGAACTGAAGCTTCCAATTATTGACTTCTCTATCGTGGACTTGGAGACCAATGCTGCTGAGTGGGACTCAGTGAAATCCCAAGTTCACAAAGCACTTGTAGAGTATGGTTGCTTTGAGGCCGTGTTTGATGAAGTCCCTTTGGACCTTCGGAAAGCCATATTTCTTGAAGTGGAAGAGCTATTCGATCTCCCTTTACAAACCAAACAGCGCGTTGTGTCTAGTAAGCCATACCATGGTTATGTTGGGCCTATTCAACTCTATGAGAGCATGGGAATTGACGAAGCAGATGTTCATGAGAAAGTGGAAAGTTTAATCAATATCTTATGGCCACAAGGAAAACCAAGTTTTAGGTATGCGTTAGAAATTAAGCTTTTATTTCACACACCACATCTCAAACTTATAATTTATCATTTATATTTGAGCATAAGGATGATTATAAATCTTATCACATCAATCAACTAGTGAAACAGAACAATTTTTGACATTATAAAGGTGCGTCAAATGTACAGTTGTGATTATTTATAACAACTTTAAATTTGAAAAAAAAAAAATCTATTAGAACACCTTTTTGAGCCCGTTTTCTTGTTAATTATTTGGCAGCAAAAATCTACAATTCTTCATAGAGCAAGTGTCGAGGTTGGATCGGATCATTAGGAAGATGATTTTGGAGAGTTTAGGTGTTGAAAAATATCTGGACGAGCACGTGAACTCAACTAATTACCTTGCACGGCTTATCAAGTACGAAGGCCCTCAAACTAATGAAGCAAAAGTTGGCATAACAGAGCACACAGATAAGAACATATTAACCACATTGTGTCAAAATCGAATTGACGGTTTAGAGGTACAGACCAAAAGTGGAGGGTGGATCAAATGCAAGCCCTCGACGTCAAATAGTTTCGTTGTTCTTACTGGGGACTCCCTTTATGTAATTTCTATATACATTCCACTTTTTCTGGAGAAATTAGAAAATGATCTTATTGAAGAGATTGATTTATATATACTCTTAGTGTAAAATTTGTAGGTAGATATCTAAGAGAAATTTATCTTATTACCACATCATATTAATGAATAATGTGGTAAAATAGTTAAATCTTATTAGATGTGTATGTAAACATATAAATTAAACTTTAAAAAATATGTGACGCTAAAAAATTTGATCATTAATGCAAGGTATTAATGAAATATGTTGCAGGCATGGACAAACGGCAGGGTGCATACGCCGGTTCACCGAGTGATGATTGCTGGAAATGAGACAAGGTTCTCTATTGGACTGTTCACAGTTCCAAAACCAGGGCTCATAATAAAAGCCCCAGATGAGCTTGTGACAGAGGAGCACCCTTTGCTTTTTAAGCCCTTTGTCCAGAGTGAGTTCATGAAGTTTCTTCGCTCTTCTGAAGGTATCAAAAATGCTCTGAAGGTTTATTGTGGAGTCTGAGATTTGATTGATGATTACACTTGTGCTCCCTCTACACAACCCCTTTTGGATTTTCATAAAAGTCTGTAATATTTGCATAAAGTTTGCAACGTGGTGTGTCTATGATATTAAAATAAAAAGCTCAACTATTAAGTCTATTATAATATAGTTTATTATAATTTTTTGTTTGAGACTTTTAATATCCAAAAATTACATTGGTCCCTAAATAATTTGAATCGAATCTGATGAATCCATTTGAGGGAGTAAAGTTTTCTCAACACTTTTTTTTTCCATTTATGAAACTCAAACTTGAATAAATAAATAAATAATCACACAATTATGAGCGAACCTTTAAACTAAATAATCATATAAATAATATGTTTTTCAATAAAAATAATAACTGGGTGTGATAGTAAGTAAGTTATACTTTCCCGTAGACCAAAGTTTTCCTGGTTAAAAAAAAAAAAAATCCTCAAAATGCAAATTTTATTTTAACTACTCACTTTCTCGTCCGTCTGCAGAGATTAGGCAATGGCATGTCCGATGACCTCATGTCTCCTTCGTTCATATTCTGATTTCTTATTAGGAATGAGACTCTGTGATGAGTCGTGAGTCATGCATTATGACATTGCAAGGCATGATTATTCCGTCGGGGGAGTTTTCAGGTCACTCATTCATTTGCTATATTTTAATGCCATTGATCTTTCTATTGTGTAAATAACATTTGCAAATAAGCCAAAGATAAAAACTCAGATGGCCGGACAAGCAATCATCAAATATATTTAGGATCAAACATATATAGTGACAATTTGTTATTATCAATGTTGAGAGGTGATTGGGATTGTGGGTGTAAATAAGATGAGTAGAGTTATCATTAATGGGAGGTGATTGAGATTATGGGTGGAAATAAATTAATCGGCCCAAGTTGAATATTTAAAGCTTAAGTTTGACTAGCATAAAAAAATATGATATTCAAGTTTTAACTCATTTAAATGAGGTAAATTTAAGAGTAAATTACATTGACACTCTTTGAGGTTTCATCAAATTCCATCCGATACTCCTCATTTTTTTACCCTTATATTAACTTTTTTAGTTGTTTGAAAAATATTACACTGACATCCTTTATATATTACATTAATCTCTTTAATTGTTTGAAAAATATTACACTGTATATCCCTATAAAATAAGCTATTGTAAACCTTAAAAAAAATAGGAGAGTTTGTGTAATCTTAAAAAATCTCAGAAAATATCAGTGTAATTTATTCTAAATTTAAAGTTTGTATTTGTCTTTGTAGAAAAATAAGATATTTGAATTTGACTTGTAAATTTTATTCCTTTATTATAACTTGATTATCTTTCTTTTATCAAATATATTCATGACGTGTTTTTTTTTTCAGTTTATTAATTTAGTATGTAATAGACATTATTTTCATCTTAGATGAGATAAAAGTAAGAAGAGAAGGAGAATAAAAGAATATTTGAATATTCAAATTATGTTATGATAATTTTTAAAGAAAAAATATAATTTATTAAGTATAGCTCTTTCATATACTACTTGATAAGAATTAAAAAATTAGTTAATTTAGTAATATAAAATGAGTTTAATGGTCATGCACTATCAGTATAAAAAGTTTTACACTGTCATCTAATCACAAATCACCATTAAAATGACTTTTAAAATATTTATTATAAAAGTCAACAAACTTACAATAAATGGTGGTTTGTGATTAGATGACAGTGTAAAACTATTTTATACTATTAGTGCATGACCATTAAACTTATATTAAATTTGTCAATAATTTATATAACTTATATATAATTACTTTTAAAATTATTGGGATTCTATTTTAATCTTTTTCTATCTAATTAATTAACGCAAGTTGTAAAAAAAAGTAATTAATACATTAAATAATTTTAATAGAGTCTTTTCAAGAAATATTCTTACAAAAAAGATTGGAAATAATATAAAATTAATATTTTTTTTATAATTATAGATAGATAGATATAGACACACACACGCTCACCATTCACAATTTTTTAATATCAAGTTAATAAAATTTAAAGTTAACTTATTTATATAATCAAACCCAAAATTAAGCTTAAGTTTATTTATTTATTTATTTATTTATTTAAATATATAAATTTAAGCAGGTTTTTAGCGAGTTGAGTTCCCAAATAACTCAACTTAATTACGTTCTTAGTTGAGACAAAATATAAATCCAATGCATCATCACTGCAATATTTTCAAATCTGATGATATTACTGTCAT
Source organism: Spatholobus suberectus (assembly GCA_004329165.1). Taxonomy (NCBI): domain Eukaryota; kingdom Viridiplantae; phylum Streptophyta; class Magnoliopsida; order Fabales; family Fabaceae; genus Spatholobus; species Spatholobus suberectus. Next base: position 26,147,712 of record CM014732.1, on the reverse strand, counting down.
AATCATAAATACATATTAAATTTTAGATTCATCAAATATTTACAGGTATCTAATATAATTAATATTTAATATTTACATATATTTTTTTAAGTATCATATGTTAAAATGGAATATAAAATTAATTAAACGGAATATCAATTAATTTTAAATTTTCATAAAAGTTTATAAACTTAATATATCCCATAAAATCTTTTAATTCCACAGTCAAATTAACAACAGTCAGCGTTTATTTAAACAATCAAACATTGTAAGTGTTCCAATAATACTTTTTTTTTTGTATGTTAAACCCTGTCTTATTTTTAAATTATATTTTAAGGTCGGCGAGGGCAGTTAATATAAGATAAAAATTCATGACAATACATCATTCATATAACCAGTGTTATTAGACTTGACTCGAATTGGTCGGTTGGACCGGTCGAATTGGGTACAGGTCACCCAATTGGTTCGTACCTCTTATTAGATCGGTTACGCACTTGAACCGGTAAAACCCAATTTGACTCGGCCGGTTATTAGCAAACTCAGTGACTTGGTTAATTATTCATGAACCGGACTGGTTATTCAATTTTTTTAACATAAGCAGAAGAAGAATGGGAGTTGCAGATTTGTAGTGAAAAAGAAGAAGAATGCGAACTGGAGATTCGTGAAGAAAAGATGAAAAAGAATGGGAGCTGAAAGTGCCCCTATCTTCACCGTTGGTCCTGCATCTTTCAACTTGAAAAGAAACTTTAAACAAAGAGTAGACCAATCTGAAATAAAATGGTTACTTTTCTTACTTATTAAGACTTAAGAGTTTAAAACATTGGTAGTGCTTGCACACTGCCCAAATAACATTGGAATTTATTACGCTCACTGCCCAGAAGCTATAAAGCTTACGGTTCTGTGCCTTTTTTTTTTCGATTGACGGTTACTGTGACTTTTCCGAAATGGATCAAAAATGTTACGTTATTGTAATGTAAATGAATTTTTTTCTATTGAAATAAATACTTTGAAAGCATAGAGACGTAACGTAGCATCTAATTATATATATATATATATATATATATATATATATATATATATATATATATATATATATATATATATATATATATATATATATATATATTAAATAAATAGAATACATATTTAATATTTAATATTATATATGTATATTAAAAATTTATATTTTATCAAAAATAAATTATATATATGTATATTAAAAATTTATATTTTATGACAAATAAATTATATATATATATATATAATAATAAAATACATATTAAATATTTAATATCATATATGTATATTAAAAATGTATATTTTATGACAAACAAATTATATATATATATATATATATATATATAATATATAATATATTTTGTGACAAATATATTATATATTATATTAAATATTATACCGGTTTATGCGATTTAACCTTTGACTCACTGATTCGACCAATAACCCATTGACTTAGTACTCTAACCGAATCAATGACCGATGTAGTTTTGATAATACTGCATATAACTAATTCTATTTAATGAAACAAAATTTAATTGTTGTTATCTACGGTCAAAGGGTAGAAATATCATAAGTTTAATAATCCAGAACCTCTCATTATCCAGTAACAAAGGTGCTACAATAAATTAACAATCACTTGTGGACTTCCTTTTTATTTTAGCGATAACATTGAACGACTTTATCATAGCATTAGTTTTCTATTTTAACACTAAAAAGAAACAAACTCATACAAAACACAGAGAAGCGTTGTAGTGTTCAAAAACTATTATGCTTCTTCTGTCAATAAATATTTTTTTTGTCAAGAAACACTACTATGGTTCGAAAACAATCTAGGAATGATAAACTTCTCAGGGCCCAACTACAAGGTGGCCCAGCCAATGTGACTTGTGGCCCGAATCCTGACCAGCTGGCTACCTCTATTCCACAATTTGGGCATCTAAAAACCGTTGACGTCAAAAGACAACCGGTTTTGGGCGGAACAAAAAAAGAAAGAAAAATTGGGTATATTCTATTCTACAAAGAGGCTGAAATGGAAAGTTCAAATAGGGGCTACTAAGGGACGATTATACTTGTTTCAAAATTTGACCCTAAATTTCAATTTGATCAATTTTTTTATATTTTAATCTGTCTTTAGATTGGAATAAATCTCATAATCAACGGTTTCAATCAAGACCAAGTCTAATAAGATAGGATTGAGTTGACTTGAAATATATATATATATATATATATATATATATAGGGTCAGAATCCGTTGACACCAGGTGTTAAAGTTAGTCAAATTACACCTTCAATAACTTTTTGTAGAATGTAAATTTAACTAATCTAACCGTTGAATTGTGTGATATTATCTTTATGATCATGTATATCAAATTTCACATCATTTAGACTTTTCTAGATATGTTATCTAACATTGAGTATTTACATATATTTTAATATTATATTGTATGTTAAAATACAGTGATGTGATGAACTACTAAATAATTTTAGAATTGTATGAAATTTTATATATTTAATCTAATCAATAAGAACATCAAATTCAACAGGTTAGATCAATTAAATTTGTATTCTACAAAAAGTTACTGAAGGTGTAATTTCACTAACTTTGACACCTAGTGTCAATGGATCCTGACCCATATATATATATATATAGGGGCGTATCATATGAGAATAGTCTTTTTAGGTGAGAATGAGAATGGTTAATCTCAATCATTAAATTAAAATGGAAGGCCTAAACTAAAATACTTAAGAATTCAAATTAAAACCTTATGTAACCATCAAATCTCTAAAAGATTTCAATTATCACATCCTAAAATATCTCAATTATCACGTCACTTTTCTTCAAGATTGTCGTTAATCCATCATCATTACCACCATCACTACCGCCGTCACCACCGTCATGACTGTTATCGCCATCATTGCTGCCACCATCACCGTCGTTGGCGGTGGTCGTGGTGGAAATGACAACGATGGTGTTGGCGATCATGGTTGTGGCAACGGCCGCGATCATGGTAGTGGTAGAGATGATAGTCATGGTGGTGATGGTTATGTGTTAACACCGTAATTGTTGTTGCCATCGCCGTCACTATCGTCAGTCATGGTGGTGGCAGCAACGATAATGGCGACGACGGTCATTGTAGTGGTGGCGGTGATGACGTGGATATGGCGATGGTCTTAGTGGTGGTGTAGGCGACGGTCATGACAGTGATGGTGGCGGCAGTCATGGTGGTGATAGTGATGAGTTAACGACAATCTTAAAGAATAATGATGTGATAATTAAGATATTTTAGGATATAATAATTGAGATCTTTTAAAGATTTAATGGCTATATGAGATTTTAATTTGAATTCTTAAGTATTTTAATCTAGGTCTTCCATTTTAATTTAACGATTGAGATTAGTCATTCTCATTCTCACCTAAGAAGACCATTCTCATATGATACACCTCTTATATATTGTAGTTATAACTTGCTAACGTACTCTAATTAAAAAATAAGTGTGTGTGCGTTAGCAAATCCACACACACACACACACACACACACACACACACACATATATATATATCTTTAAGTTATAACTAAAAGTTAAAATTGAACATGTATCTTAACTCAAATATGATTTGGACTATGTCAAATATGAGTGTTAGGGTTCCTATGAATGTTGAGGTTCCTAAGTACCTGACTATTAAAAAGAAAGAATTACTCGTGAAAAACACGAAAAAACCTAAAAGCACCCCATCTCCAAAAGTTAGGGGCCAACTCATACTTTCTCATGAACATGTGCAGTTAGGGACCTAGTTGTCTTCTCATATGAATATGTATAGGCTAACGACATGGTCGTGAAGGAAATCGATGGCAAGTAGAACAACCCTAACAAGTTGTTCAAGATGGCTATAAGTCAAGCTTTAAAATGCACCTTGGTCTCATAGAAAGATGTCGATCTCAAAGCTAATGGTGAATATACAATGTTTACAAACAATGAGGATGACTAGTTCATGGATAAAGATGAATCTATCTCAAAGGAAGGCAACAACTTGATGCAAGCCTCTCAAGTAGTTGATGCTCTGGACAATCTTTTTTGCCCAAGGATTTAGATACCACATCAAGATATTACTAAAATGCATGAAATTATTGACAAAATAATATTCGGTTACTAAATCGATCATAACATTGAGCAACAACAAAAGTGTTCATTATAAACAAACAAATTAGTCATTATTTTTTACCCTATACCTTTTTAATTTAATTTTTTTTATAATCTAACATGAGCGACAAATTTATTGATTGTTATTTATGACCTTACAATTTTTAATTTAAAATTATTTTTTAGTTTAAAGATAATGACTAGAAAACCAGTCACTATCTATGACTTAATAAAATTTTAATTTTAATTTATTTTTATAGGTGAAAATTAGCAACTCAAAAATCAATCCCTTATAAATTTTAAATTTTAAATTATTTTAATGATTGTAACTCTACAAAATTTAAATATTAATTTATTGTTGTAGTTTAAATATTGTCACTGATTTTGACGATCACTAAATCAATGAATGATAAACTAGTCACTTTGTATGAATTGAAAAAATTTAATTTTTTTTAATTTTCTAATTAAATTCTCTCTTTTCTAATTTTGTTTGCCTCTGTTTCACACACACACACACAAATCATTTGCTTCTTGAACTCAAAGTACTGAAGCCAAAATGGTTGTCCCTTTTTGAAACCTTAAATTGTTCTCTCCTCCTCTTTCTTCATCAATCAATCTCACTGTCTCACCCTTAATGTTGCTCTTTCTGTCTCAACCTCAACATCTTAGCAAATTTGTCTTTCTCTCTCTCAGTCTTCTCTTGTAGCAAGTGCCATCTTTCTCAATTTATGTTGTAGGGTAACCATTGAAGCCATTGGATGATGAGGTTGCACTCATTCTCAATTTGCTCTCTCTCTCTCTCTCTCTGTTGTATCAAGTTTGTCTGTGTCTCTCTCTCTCTCAGAGTGTGCTCTCTCGCTCGAGTTTTGGGGGAACATGTGTTCTTGGGCCCAAGAATAATGGGCTCAATGGTTTGGATGTACCAAAGTAGTTGTGGGTGGAATGGTTGAGTGCGGCAAGGTTTAGGGCATCCAACCTTCGATTTGTTTAGCAAGATGTTCTCACGAATGCAATTTTTAAATCAATGAACAAATATCTTCATATCTATTTAATGGCTAAGGGATAGTGATTTTGTGGCTATCCTGTTTAATGGTCTTTGGAAAAATATTACGCATTCAAATTTCAATTCTCAATAGCTTCATATTTGCCTAGACTTGGATGCTTTTTATAGAAATCCTTGGCATAATTTAAAGTTGACTCTAAGGTGTGATTATTGTAGTAGTCCTTGGCAAACTTCTGCTTCCATTACTGGAATTGTTCTCCTTATTCTCTCTTTGGTTGATTCAATTTGTTCTGTCTTGCAAAGAATATAGCAATAGAATGCCTCCCCCACCTCCAAAAGACTTGGTAAAATCAAAAAATCAATTATTGTTGAATACTAAATTATTTATTATTATTGTTGTTGTTGTTGTTGTTGTTGTTGTTATTTTCAAGTTCTATCGTTTTCCTTTTGTGCATAAAGCTCAGTGTTGCTCGCATCTTGAAGTCTATGTGCACAAGAGCTCAAAGGAAATGTGTTTTCGTCAAGGACATTTTTGTCCAAAACAAAATAAACAAAAGCAAAGTGGTGAACTTAACAGTAATGAGGTAAAAATAAATAGTTTCCCTAAAAAAAATTTTTGAAAAATCCATGTTTAACTTTTTACTAAATAAACTAGACAAAATCCGATCGTGAATAGGCTAAGTCGTAAATCCCAAATGTACAACCTACCTATTTACATTCCAACTTGCATTGGCACTAACTACATTTTGATAAATTAGTTTTGTACTTGCTAAATAGAAACAGTATAGAAGAATATAAATATTCGCCTTATCCATCAACATATTTTTATTAAATAAATAAAAATTAAAATGTCAATGAATTTAAGTTATTTTTTCATAAAAATTAATATAAAAAAACAAAATGTAGAGATCCAATTTACGTACACAGTAAAAAGAGAGGGGGGAATACGACAACATTACGCTGTGATAGTATACATCGCTGAATGGCAGGAAAGTAACCAACAACTAAGAAAAAGTTCATCAACACCTTCCCTTCTCCAAGAAACCCCCTCTTGATTCCCAAGCCACCAAAACAAAATGTTGACATTACTCTCTCTCTCCCTTTCTTTTTCTCTCTATAAATACCAAATCCAACCGGAGCAGTTGCTCTAAGAAACATAGATACTCGTCTGGGTCTTCTCTTTTATTTTTATCATCACTGCTTATTTTTCTCTCTTTGGAGCAAACCAAAAATCACTTCTATGGCTGGCCTTCAACAATACAACTTCTTCCCCACCGATCTCTTGTACCCTCGTCCACAACCACAACAAGCTTCTACTAAGCCCACCGTGCTTCCCCTCCAAACCCCCAATGCTCAAGATCACACTCAACACCAACAACCACCTAGGACCAATGCCACCCCTTCTACTTCTGCTGTTGTTTTTAGTCAGAAGAGCCATTCTCTTGCTGCCGTCGACAACAATAAGGTCTCCAAATTCTCATCGGACCCACTTTCTCGGTTGCTTTGTATGACTGAAGATGAAGATGATACCTCGGACTCTTTTTGAATTGTCCTTCAATTCTCCTCCAAAGGAATAAAATTAAGTGGTCTTTTCATGTTTAGCAGTTAGGACCTTGTAAATTATTATTGAAGGGACTAATCCCTCTTCTTTTGTGCTCTTTTTCTACTTTTTAGCCTTTGATCAATTCTCTTTCACCCTTTTTTTTATTGGTTTTCACCAACATTTGAGTCAGTTTATAATACTATAGAACCTGAATGGTCCTACTTATAGAACATGAAAATCAATAAATTAAATTGAAGCTTGTGCTATATGTTCTTCATTTCTCTCTTTAATTTGGTGTATATATGTTCTTCATTTCTCTGCCTCCTACAAAGTTATCTCCGTTTCTCAATTGAAAATTCCAAGGATTTTATTGTTCGACTTGATGAATAATAGAATTGGGATTTGCATAACGTGAAAGACAATGACTTTCCGATCAACAAAATCGAAGCTTGTGAGATTGTTTAATTCTATGCTTGCTTGGAAGTTTCAATTATGTTTCATCACATGTTTGTTTACTTACACCAAAGAAAAAGAAAATCATACCAGCACTCTAGAAAATTGGGTACAACGAATGTGCTCAAAGTCTTTTAGTCAACGTATTGTGTAGAATTAATTTTAAAAGGGTTAAGTCAATATTGGTTTGCTTCAGCCATCTCGGTTCAAAAAATGTACATCACATCGAACCATTTTCAACTCTTCCAAGTTCCAACAATTGAATAGCGACCTATGAGAAAAGAAAACAGAGAGAAGAGGAAATAAGGTACAAAACAAAAAATCAACATGTGAGAACATGCCGTACGTCACGGCGTGCAAAATACGCAGAGGGCCACTTCTGGAACAGAATACGAATATCCCACGAATATGCCTCTATGACCTTAATAATTTCTACCTACACAGTAACAAAATAATGATGCACGTGTTATACTGTTACTTAAACCTCAAACCAACCAATATTGTTTTGTTTTTTTTCTGGAGTAAAACGAATTTGTAAAAGCCTTGGTCAGTGAGATTCTTTTCTAGCAAAAGAAATTAGCATCCAATATAATATACCGCAATATTCCTGTAAGGTATATGCTTCTTTGCTAAATAAAGAATGAGGTTTACCAGAAGAAAATATAATCTAGTTGGCTTATCAAAACTTACTATATTATTTTTTTCATTAATTTATTGAACAAAGCTTGTTCTATTAAAAACGAATCATTTTTTCTTTAGAGATTGAATTGATACATAAATTATAAGTTTTTAATATATACTATTTTGCATAAAATAGACAATAGTATTAGAATTTAATTAAAATACACTTACAGTCTCATCAAATAATAAATTACCAGATGATATCTAATTAGTCGATATCGTAAAAAAAATTATAGTATATATGAAAATTAAACTCATAGTACTATTTCATAAATTTTATAATCCTCAGCCGACCAATTCTATATAATAGCTAATTATATAGAATTATCTTGAGTATGTAGGAAGAATTTTGCGGTCAAGAATCATCTTAACAAACTCGATCCAAATTAATAAAATGTCCAAAGTGTGATCCAAACATGGGTGACCCTAAACCAAAAAGTAGGAAGAAGAATGAACAAGGACCATATGTTTTACTAAAAGATCTTGCATGCTTTTATCATATGATGGGTCATGGATTGTTAGCAATTAGCATTACTAACCAGTAGTGTGCCACCTAACAAAACCAACTCATGTAAAGTAAATCAAGAGGTGAAAGGTGAACCTACCTTTCCAATTCCCATGATGTCTGTCTACTTATCATGGATAAAGAAGTCCAAATATTTTGCGTTCGAATGACGCAGGTTCTGGGACCTCACCCAACATTTGTGCTGGAATATTCAAAGAGGTAATAACTACGATTGATTCTTTGTTAAAAAAATTGTATATTCTGTTTTTTTATTACTTATAAATTTATATAAGACTCAAATCAATTTTTTAACATAAATTATCTATTATAAACGCAGTTAGCATGTGAGCAACCTCATCTTCTTTAAAGAAACCATGGCGACTCTTTGCTGTGTTAGAGAGACTACGACTCTTGAAAAGTTACAAAAATTACTTTTGGTTTTCGATTTTATTAACTTATAGATTTAAATATTCAAGTTATGAATTAAAACATATTTACTATTCCACGTTAAATTATTTTAATTAATTTTTAAAAAGTATTAAATATAGTTTTAAAAATAAAATATCAAATACTTATATTTTTGTTTGATAATTTTATAAAATTTCTTAACCTGCATATCCTACGACACAGGTCAACAATACTCCTTATTTTGTAATGTAGTTTCAATTTTTCTCTTAATTAAAGTGGTTTTTTTTTTTTTTTAGCTACTTCAAAAACAAATTCTTCATCAACATCGAATTATTGAGTAGACTGAAAGGGTCGAAGATCACAGCTAGAGCGAAGATTATGGTTGACTTTTGTTCTGCCAAACCCTTGAAATAGTAGCAGGACATGGTTTGGAGATCAGGAAATGGATCATAGATGTGTAAGGCGGACTTAATTAGGTGTTGGGGTTAGAAGGAAGTTAGAAATTCATTGAGTACTATACATAATTCTGTAAGTCTTTTTTTTTTTTTTAAGTTCAATTTTATATAATAGCTTTAAAAATGAGAGTAAAAACAAATACTTAAATAGAAAAGATTAATCATGTTGTACTATATGTCCTAGTAGGTTCACATCAATTCGAATATATAAGGAACGTCTATTGAGTTCATTTGCCCAAGTGCTTAAATTGTTTTGTCCTACAAGAAGATAGTCCGGGAAGAAAGAAAACTTTTCAATACAAGTTTATAAATTCATTTAACATGCTAGATCTAAACATATAAAAATAAGATACATCATTTTATTAAAGACTATGTGCATAAAAGAGTTTTTTATATTAAGTTCATTGATACTGAAAAACAATGGTCACAAAAGCATTAGCAAAGATTCATATTCATTACAAATAACTCGAACATGCAATTGTCAATTGATTAATTATTTGCATTTATTTGCCATGCATTATCCTATATGCATTGTTTTACATACATACACACACACACACACACACATATATATATATAGAGAGAGAGAGAGCGACTCTTGTGAAAAAACTTACTTATGTGAGAACATGAGAACAACTAATAATAACCCTTAGATCAAGATTAAAAATAATAGACCGTTGAGATTAAAATCCTATTAATTAAAACACCTCTTATAAGACTTGCCAATGTCATTGTCACTACTGTCATCACCCCTACCACCATCACCCCCACCCCACCGTCACCATTGTCGCCGCCCCACCACCACCATTGCCCCCGCTGTCAATGTCGCCACCATTACTGCCCCCACCGTCAATGTCGCCACACTGCCACCCCATCACCACCACCGTACCCCCGCCACCACCGCTGCCGCACCCCCACTACTGCCATTGCGACAACCACCCCCCCCCCCCAAGGTGGGGGCGATGGTTGTGACGATGGTGGGGGTGGAGGTGGTCAAGATTGCGACAACAGTGGTGGTGGGGGTGGGGGCGATGGTGGTAGGGGTGGTTACTATAACGACAACAACATTGGTGATCTCATAAGAGATGTTTTTAATAGGGTTTTAATCTCAGTATTTTATTATTTTTAATCTTGATTTAAGGGTTGTTATTAGTTGTTCTCATAGTCTCATATAAACAAGTGTTCTCACAAGAGTCGCTCCCTATATATATATAGAGTGTATACTATGAGAACGACGTTCTTATCTGAGAATGAAAATGGTCAATCTCAACCGTTAAATTAAAATAGAAGGCTTAGATTAAAAGACTCACTTTAAACCCTAAACCCATTTAAAACCACAACCACCATTATCGTTACCACCACAACTAACGACGATAGTTGTGGGTGGCAGCAACAATTGTGGTTCTAAGTGAGACTGTCATTATTGTCGTCACTGTCACCACCATCATTCCCCCCCCCCCCCCCTAAACTGTCGTTGTCGTCGCCGCCGCCACCTTTGTCACCATCATCGCTATCGTCTCCACCCCGACCACCATCACTAGTGGGGGTGGGGGTAGCGATAATGGCGGTGGAGATGGTTGTGATTTTAAATGAAACCACCATTATCATCACTGCTGCTACCACTGTCGTTGACACCACCCAACCACTGCCAATGGTGGCAACAACATTGGTGGTTGTGATTATAAATGAGTTTAGGATTTTAAGTGAATCTTTTAATTTAAGCTTTCTATTTTAATATAACGGTTGAGATTGACCATTCTTATTCTCACATAAGAAAATTATTCTCATAGTATACGTTCTCTCTCTCTCTGTCTCTCTCTCTCTATATATATATATATACACACACACACATATATATAGAGAAGGGGGACATAAAGGATTATTTTTATGCGAGAGTGGGAGGAATAAATCTATGTAATATAACCATGCATAAATGGTCAAAATTTAATGTCATGTGACCACTTTAAAAAGTCACATTATTTTTTAAAAAATACACATTACTTATGTGTTTTAATTTGATCATTTACAAAAAGATCTAATGTGAAGATTACAACCATTCACGAATAATCAAGATTAAAACACACAAGTCATGTGAGTTTTTTAAAAAGTCACATGACTTTTTTTAAGTGGTCAAATAACATTAAATATTGATCATCCATGTGTGATTGTATGACATAGATTTATGCTTTGTTTGAATAAACTTCTCTATAAGTACTTATAGGATAAGAAAATAAGAAGGTAAAATGAATTAAGATTCTCTCATAATTTAAAATCTACTCATGCACATAACTTTTATAAAAGTTCCCTCTTTTAACTTTTGCAGAAACTAAAGTACATAAGTTAATTTTAATTTATGGAAGAAGCTCAATTCATTTTACCTTCTTATTTTCATTTTGTATAAGTATTTATGCAGAAGTTTATCCAAACAAGACCTTACTCTTTTCACTCTCATATAAAATGGTTCTCTCACTAAATATTTCCTACATATAAGGAGTGTATTAGATAAGAATCTTCTTATTATGAGAAAAGAGAACTACAAATATAGATCATCAAATCATATTTGAATGATTAAGATTAAAAAAAATGCACATGACTTTTTAAGTAGTCATGTGTGTAACAATATCACTCTTATATCAAAATTGAAAAATATTTCTTAAAATTAATTTCCAATATAATTTTTAACTTTTTACATATCATTCCATCTTTAAATTATAAAAAATATCTTTAATATTTATTTTCAACATTTATACATTATTCATTTTCTAAATTATAAAAATTATGTAAAAATCAAATATAAAAGAACAATAACACAATTAACATTGAAGATTTTATCATAAATCATAAAGATAAAGATAACAAAGAAACTTATGTATATGTTATAAATGTTAAAAATGTTATTACATGTCTTAAATAATATAATTTTTCATTACAATATAATATTTATAAATTTTACTATCTTTAATATTACTCTTATAAATTATAAAAAAATGAATTGTATTTATTTAATTTAATTTTTAAAATAATAATTAATAATATATTTTAATTTTTTATGTCAAAGATTTTATAAATATACATAAGATAATATGTTAAATACAATTTTTTCATATAATATATAAACATCCATCCATATATATATATATATATATATATATATATATATATATATATATATAGTTATTTTGAACGAAAACATTTTTAAGGATTTTTTTTTAAACAGAAGCCTTTAGGAGTTATTAACACTCTCATTGATACACATGTCTTATCTTAATCTCATATATTTAATTTTCTTAATTTCTTATTTCTTTTAATTTATCTTTTTCGTCTTTATTTCTAAATTAAACTTTAATATTTTTTGAAAAAAATTATCAAATAGTGAAAAATAACATTGTCTCACAATATAAATTATTTATCATAAATCTAAAATTAAATTTATATGTTTAAAATATTTATTTATTATAAATTTTAATTATAATATAATTTATATATTCAAAAATATTTATTCATTATAAATTAAAAATAAACATTTATCCTTGCACAAGCAAAAATACTAGTTTGTTAATAAATTAAAAAGTTTCTTATCAATACAAATATTTTATCCTTGTACACGGGAATGTGCTTTCTAATTTCTAGCGTGAACATATTCTATTAAAAATCACCTTTGGTATAATTTTTGAGGTAGTTATTAAAAAAATCAACAAACTTACCATACATGATAGTTTGTGATTGGATAACAGTTTAAAATTATTTTACACTGTCAACATACCCTATTTTTTCTTTATTTATTAGTAGTTAAACAATCTTTTCGTAAACATTTTCTAAATTCATATCCAATCTTACACATATGAAATTTAAGTCCGGTTCTTGAATGTAATAAAGCCATATAACCTTCTTATTCTTATGAAGTCAAAAGTTCTTTTCCCATTCTACGACATATATTTTATTTTTTTTATTAAATCAAATTAGTATTAATTTTTTAATTAATTATTCAATTTAAAGAGATTTTTACTTTTCTTAACATTTTTAATTAATATTTAAATTTATTCAATCAACAACAAACTTGTAACGCATTATTAAAATATTTTTCTATTATCTACAAGAATTTTAATTTTTTTCAAAAATTAAAATTTTAAATATATATCTTTTATTTTTTTAATTGATTTTTATTAGCATTAATATAATTTTACAAATTAAATTAATATTTAAAAAAATATTTTAGTTTTTATATTTATAAAAGTAATTGTACAACGTACGTCATACATGTTCTTTTTTTATGTATTTACAAATACTTGTATCATGAATGAAATACTTATTAAATTTTTTAACAATATAATTTGATACAAAAGCTTTATACAAAAATTGTTAAAAATCTCATAACAAATGGTAGTTAATTTTTTAAAAAAAGTAATCAATTAACGAAATGCAAGCATGGGCCTGTTTAGAAAGTTTGGGACTTAAGGTAAAATTTGTAAAGATATTTAATGTAATATTAATCATCTATTTTTATATTAATCTTCTAGCTTTTTGAGCCGCAAATTATTTATCAATGTTTTATAATTAAATAATTATAATATTTCACTCTCAATAGATAAGATGACTAATTCATTCAATTTATCTTATAACATTATTTATCTTAGATAGAACTTAAGTAATTTTAATTTTAAAAAACTTCTTTCTGACATTATAAGTAATTTGAATAACATTCTATAAACAAGACTTGCATTTAGAGAAATAAAAAACAAATCTAACCCTTTTATATAGTTTAATACCTCTATTGGATTGTTAATTGAGAAAAAAGGTTATGCATTGACAGTGTAAAGTAGTTTTACACTGTCATCCAATCACAAACCACCATTTATTTTAAGTTTGTTGACTTTTATAATAAATACTTTAAAAGTCATATCAATAGCGATTTCTGATTGGTTGACAGTATAAAACTTTTTACACTAACAACGCATGACCATTAAACTCTTGTTAATTATACAAGTGCAACAGATTTTTTTTATTTTGTTCATAAATCTCAAAAACACGCTAATATCATTAATGGCTTTTTAATTGTTATTTTCAATTGCAGTCACGTAAATCACATTGGTCTCCAATTTTACTAATCACAACAATAATTGTGATTGCAATCACAATTTACAACTACGTATATCACGTTTAAGTTTTTTTTTTTTTTCAATAACCAAAACATAAACTTGCATCTTCGATTTTCATTCCGGTGACTTTTTAATTGAACTTTTACCATGTCATAAATCAAAAGGAGCCAAACCTCACCAATGCATCACTTGACTCAAAAAAAAAAAAAAAGGAAAAAATGGGCGAAAACTACAGCAGAATGTTGAGTTTAAAACAAGAAGCAAAAAGGACATATAAAAAAAAAATTCCTTTTGTGCTGCACGAACATCGTATTTTTCGTCGAGCGGAACAGCTTATACTTCATAATTTTGGTTAGCCTCTGCGACGTTACGCCTTAACTGATACACAAAACTAGCATATACTAAAACTTTATTTTTTTATGAACTAACGATACTCTCTAACCAATAGTCTGTGATTAGTCTTTTAAAAAGGCCTTTCACAAAATAGCTTCTTAGCATATACTAATTCTAACTTACGACATACTAATATTTAAATTTTCATAACGAGAAGACACATTACTTGCATTGTATGTCTTCCTTGTGCCTTGTATACCTATTTCTAGGGAGGAATTTGACTATAAGTTCAATGCGAGAAGTGTCCTGTCTTATTCCCTAGTGCAGAATATGAAAGCACAGAAAGACAAACATGATTAAATTAAGGTACTTAATTTCAATCGGTAGGTACGTACATACATACATGGAGTAATAGCAAGGCATTAAGAGACTTCGTACTTAATAGGTAAAGTTACAAGTTTCAGGGGCATTTGGGTCCTCCCCTTTTGGTCTTCCAGTTGTTGTAGCAAGGGCAAACCTGCTTGTTGCCATAAGTTCCAGGAGGCACACACAAGCACTTGGCACAGCACTTTTGGCAGAAGAACAGGCACGGTTTCTTGTAGTGTGTCTTTGAGCATCTAGCTGTGCAACGTGGGCCACATTCTGCAGTTTTGTTTATTCACCAACGTGCACCAATATTAATTTCATGGACTTGAAGAAAACTGTTAAACTGGTAAATGACAACTAGTGAATTAACTTGCATAACCTGTTGTGTGATTTCACTAACCATTTATCACTAATCAATGGCTTCAGTTTTAGGGTAGCATCTTTATATGGTTTAACTTTTTAAGAATTTAAAACAAAACCTCTTTTGCATCTATTAGTTGTGACTTTGTGATGGAGGCTATTTTGACCAGATAACATGTCCTTTATGATTTTTACCTTGTGGTTGAAGACTGCCTTCCGTGATGCCACGCTGAAACTCAGGAAAACAAACATGAAATTAACATAAAAAGAAATTGACAAACTTGTTGGGATAAAATTCAACATGTGGGGCCACACGTGAAAATATTAAAATGTGTAGTCATTATTTGTATAAGCATCTATTTTAGAATTAGAGTTTGAGGTTCTTGGTGAGAGTTTGAATAATATGCATAAGGTTTTATGTTCTGTCATTTTACGACATCAAAAAGTTTTAAAGTTTAAGGGTATAATTATCACGGAAATTAATGTGTAGAAGACAAAGTGATATTGTTAATTTGATGAGAGGCGGCTAAATTACAAATATCAAAAATTAGATTTATAAATAAGGGACCGTGGTCCCAGATTGGATGTCATAAAGAAGTCCGTTTTCCTCTAGAACATTTAGAAAACTTCAGACATTGACAATTTGGAAGACCAACCTCTTAATTATATAATAATTCATTTATAACGGATTCATGCACGCTTCCATTTTAATTATACTCTTGATAATTTGACAACATAAAAATAATTTATTTGATAATGTTTATCATGTTTGATATAGTCAAAAAATACCATGTTTGATATCTCCCAATTTCTAATAAAACTGACAAAGTCTGCATCTAAGAAGAAATCAAATTGTAGAGTATGCTATGTACAATATTGCCGGAACCAAAAACAGAATTTTCAGAAATTCTCACATCGTACTAAAAAAAAAACTCACATTGGGAAAGTGGGTGGTGCTTTTGCTAGGCTGCGGAGCTGGAGCCTCAATGGTGGACACAACAATCTCAGCCTGAAAGCATAATTATCAGGGTACCTTACATAAATATAATTAACATTGTCTATAATGTCAAAAACAATAATTACAACAACAACAACAACAAAATGTTTACACACTGTAAAGAAATAATTTACGATGATTTACACAAATGCAGCCAAGCCAACGCTATGAAAAAGCATGCCGGGGAAATGTAATGATAAGAAAACAAAACAATAAACAAAGGAATTAAGGAAGTGGTATTATATAATTTATTACTTGTAGTTAATGCATATTCAATTCCATTCCTTAAACACGATCGTTTTCTACTTTTGTTGCCATTGCTGGTCAAAATAAACTAAACTCAAACATGGCATTGGCTCCCACGCTGACTTCAACTTCAAACGATGAAGTGACCTCTTGTGACAAAAAAATAAAAATGAATTTCAAGTGGAAGCAGCAATGCAGAGCTTAATTAAAAGTAACAGAGTAGAAATACTAAAGCTGAGAGTTATCAGAAAATGAGAAAGAGAACTACATGATTTGTTTTGGCTTACATGGTTTTCTACAAGAAGAAGCAGCATTTGAACAAGGCAGAATATAATGATGCTCAGTTTTTTCGCCATTGCTCAAAAATGAACCTCGCACAAAGAAACTGAGAAAAGAAGAAATAGAGAGAAGTTATGTCAAGTGTGGTCTTCAAGAACTAGTGGCAGATGAGATTTCAGGCTATTTTATAGATGAAATGTGTGGCACTATGTAATTACCTTAGCTATTGTTTTAAATAGCAACAGTCCAATCTTTGTTTTCCCAAAAAGACAATTACAGACTCTACTCAGACAAGGACAATTACAGACACATCCTTCCTCATTGCTATAAGAATTATATATGACCGACCATATATATGTATTTCCCGCTTCTTAATGTAGTTTATCAAGCCCCTTTAACTTTTCAAATGAATGCACAAATAGGCAATATCATGGAGTTGGAAAAGCTAGCAAATCTTAGTACATTAAGTGTATGTTTGTTTTAGTTTATTTTGATGAAACAATTACTTTTTTTTACCTGCATTCTGAAAAAAAAAAAAATCCCAGAAAATAATCGTTTGTTAATCATGCATTTTTAGTCATTTCTACTTTAACTTCAATAATTGTTATGAAATGACAGCCAAAAATGAGGATGAACTCGTGACAAATGAGGAAAAGGGGTACGTTAAAACTAGGGGCTGATGGAGTTTTTTCATGTGAATGGTTAGTATGAAAAGGACAGGTGGCCATCTCACATGTGCATTCCCATGTGATTTCCCAATGCACCCTCAGAGTAACTAACTCCAGAACGCGACAGAAGAACTAGGAAACACTATACACTAACCTCCCACCCTTGCTCTGCCTTGTCTTTTATATAGACCTGGCAGTATGTATGAGAATCCTTTTGAGTAATCAATAGCATTCCCGTGAACTATATTATGCATTTGTTAATTTTATTTTATTTTTTTGATTTAATTATCTTTTTGATCTTTATAGTTACACAAACTTTACTTTTGGTCCTTATAGTTATAAATACTTTATTTTAGTCTCAATACATACATTTTTGATACCGATTTAGTCTCTGCCGTCAAGTATATCTTAATTCCGTGAAAGAAAATAATCAAAAAATAAAAATTAGTGGTGAAAAATCACCACAAATTAACACTTTATGCCCTTTTTTATTTAATTTGTGGCAATTTAAAATAACAGGAATCAAACCTATATCAAAAGTACATGTATAAAGACTAAAACAGATTATTTTTAATTATAAAGACCAAAAGATAAAGTTCACACAACTATAAGGACAAAAAAATAATTAAACCTTTTTTTTTTACCCTTTATTCTTGTAGTTATACATTTGTAAGTTGTACCCATTATTTTGGCTGGTCATATGAAAATGACCTTCACATTTTACGGCAATCCCTTTCAAGATTCAACCGTGGAATCACATTCACACAAATCCTGTTAAAATTGAGCGTTTTTTGTTATAGATAGATACTTTATTCTTAGTATGACATGGATCGCGCGGTGCCCCTCAACTGAATTAAGTCAATTAACATATTTGTGATTAATTAGCGACACTATTTGGTGGATTTGTATTACCACCGGTAAAAAACTTAGTTTTATCCTTTTCCATTTGTTGCCATTTTCACCTTTCCTTTTTCCTTTCTAGAATGGAGTCCCCTTTTTTATGCATAGAAAAATGTGGGAGGAGTTAACCGTCCATCTCAACCAGTGAGAAAGAATGAGGGTTAGGTATTCAGTTTGTTCTGTTGGATTGCTCTCGTGAAGTAACATTTGTCTGTATTCAGCACTTTTTAAGAGGTTTTGACTGAAACCCAAAATTTGTGCGTCTATTATCAATCATCCCACCCACGGAACCGCATCAAAATGTATCAGAGTTCTCAACCAAAAGAGATTACTCCATACTACCGCAAAACTTCAAAGCATTCTGTTGTTAATCACGAGATTATTGCTTAAAAATAATGCAATCAGAAGTGGAGAACGTAACCTGAATCCAGGAACGTTACGTATTTACATTCAAAATGCTATAGTTGCCACTTGCTAGAAACCTAACATCATGTGGTTTCGGTTCAGTCCGTTAGTAAATTTAACTACGTTAATCAAATTACAGTGGTTGTTGACGCGGATGACAGAGACGCATTGTGCCCGAGAACAATGCCTGTTTTGTTTGGTCACATAGGAAGATAGTGGCAGCACCTCTTTACAATAGATATCACTGAAGAGATAAACAGATAGACGTGAATTGATTGAAAAGAAACTATCAGTGACATGCTGATAGCATCAGGGCAAAATTCTCTTGCCATCTATTTAATACTATATCCCCTCATCTATTTTAACACTATATTCAAGTAATCCTATATTTGTTTTGGTTGAAATAGGATGGAAAAAAATTAGAAGGAGAAAGATAAGAAAGAAATATTAAATTTTCATAGTTTATTTGAGAGGAAAAATAAAAAAAGACGGAAGTTATTTTCGTAGAATCCACAAAAAAAAAATCTTCATTTTTTATTTTTTTGATTTAATTTTTTAAAAAATTTATAATGTAAAATTTTTTTAAAAAAATAATAAATAATTTTATGTTAAAAAAAATGTTATATTGAAAAATTATATATTTTTAATTATTATAAAAATATTTTTATATATAATTCATTTATTTCTTTTCACTTTCTTTTCTATTTATTTAAATAAGTGGAGAGAATTTTTTTCACTTCTTTTCTTGTTATTTCTATTCATTCAAACAACATATATTTTCCATTCTATTTATCTTCTATTTCTATCAATTCTATTTCATTCCTTTTTATTTTTTCCCTCTTTATTTCACTTGTCATCCAAACAAAGCATAAATCTTACACATTTTCTTCCTTCCTTACTGTTGACGATAAATTTAAGTGGTTTTGGACCATTATGTCTCTATTAATCTTCACATAACATGTAATTAAATATTATTAATTTTTTCTCATAAATTGTAAAATTTGAATATGTGTTATATACACGTTAGTTGAGACCATAAACACTTGGTAATCCTGAACTACCTAATAAACACTTGTTGACTAGTTGAGTCATCTACTTTCAAATATTGCAATATTTTTCATCTTCAAGGCCTGTAGAAGCAATATGAACAACCAGCAATGTGTCTTCTTCTTCTTTTGCTTGGTGCTTCTTTTGTTTTTATTTCATTTTATAGATTTTTTTTAGGTTTAAATAACGTTTTCATCCCTATAAAATAAGGGGGTTTGCTTTAGTCTTTTATAAAAAAAAATTATTTTTGTCCCTATTATATTTTTTTTGTTTTATTTTGGTTCATGCCATCAAGTTTGGTCGTCAAATCTAACAGAGGGATCAAAAGAGTAAACATAGAAAATTATAAGGACCAAAAATTAAGAGGACCAAAACAAAATCAAAATTAAAAGGAACAAAATGAAAACAATCTTATCTTATAGGAACTAAACAGTTATTTAAACCAAATTTATAAAAATTAAACCTTCAAACACTACAAAATACACTAGTAGGGAGCAAAAAAAATTAAATCTATAATAAATGTATTGTGACCAGCAAAAATGTTTATTAAAATTAAATCTTTAATATACAACTTCGTAGAAGTCATGCAATGATGCAATCACCTTCAAGTTATATGGTGTGTCAGTGTAATGTATAAAAGGTGTCAGCATAATGTTTTTCAAACAATTAAAGAGTGCTAGTGTAATTTATAATTTTTTTGGTTAGTCACTAGTGCATTCATTATAGGTTACTTTTTCTGCTCCCTATCAATGCATCTGCAGTATTTGAAGGTTTAATTTTTATAAATTTGATTTAATAATTGTTTAGTCCCTATAATATAAGTTTGTTTTCGTTTTGGTCATCTTAATTTTGGTTGTTTTCATTTTAGTCCTCTTATTTTCAGTCCCTATAATTTTATGTGTTTTCTCTTTGATCCCTCCATTAGATTTGACAATCAAACCTTACGGCAAGGACCAAAATGAAATAAGAAAATATATAATTGGGACAAAAAATGAAAAAAAAAAAAAACTATAAAGGACTAAAAGCCTAAACCCCTACTTTATAGAGATGAAAAAAGTTATTTAAGTCTTTTATTTATAACAATAATTTTATACATTAGGTAGATAAAATATTCATTAATTTTTATAATTGCTTTTAATTGCTCATTAATTTTAGCTATAATTATTTCATTTTATGTTAATTGTTTTTTCTATTAAAGACCACAAGTATCTTCCATTTTAGGTAATCCTGCTCGAGCTGGGTAAGACCATTATGAACAACAAAGCTCTCCCTCTGAATATTTAACATAGTTGTAGACCCAAAACTCGATCTCGAGACTACTTGTTAACTTAGAACAACCCCACAACATTTGATTCACATACTTGTGGTCATTAATTACTTTTAATTATATGGTTAATTCCTTTTAATTTGTTAATTCTTTTGCCATTAATAAATTCATTTTCCTTTCAAAAAAAAAAATTCTTTTGGTGCCGTTTTAATTACGTTAATTGCTTTCAAATAGGTTTTCTCATTTATATGTTAGGTTTTGAATTGCTTTTAATTTGGTAGATAAATTTTTATATAAAAAAAACTAATTTAACTATAGATTATTGTTACTTCATGTGTTAAATTTTCTCTCCTAACAAATTTTTCTGGTTCCGTCACTGCAATGATTGCACCAACCCATCATCCTTCAAGGATCAAACAATGTGGTTCACACATACCGAATTCTATGGATACCCTCACATGGTTTAAGTACTTCATTCGAGAATTTTATCACGATCAGACACAAACTTGTAAAACACATTACAACAGTTACAGTTTTCATAAAAACACTTGACTCAAAGTTTACCAAATGGGAACTTCTGTTTCCCGTTCAAGGCATTTCTTATCTCTATAGACATGTTAAGTGGGGACGAAAGGCAGACCCTTCCCTCAAACTTTTGGCTATAATTGCTTTGTATTTACATATATACGAGACGTATATGGTGAAAACGTGAAAAACTGAGGAATTAATTTTAGACTTTAATAGACAAGTAATCTCAATGCAAAAGCTTTTAGTCAGTCAATTAATCAAAAATCATATTTGATGATTTTTAAGATAGTAAAAGTCACCAAACTTATCGTATAACGATTTGCAATGAGTGCATGTATTATTTATTCTTAATTTTAATTATATAACTATACATAAATAATTAAAATAATTTTAATTAAATATAATATTAACCATTTTAATTATAGAATTTAATAAATATACACTGTGAATATAAAAAATTTTACTTTGTCAACTAATTAAAATCATCCTTAGTATGATTATTAAGATAATTATTACAAAAATTAACAAACTTATCATACTTTGTGATTAAATAACAGTATAAAACCTTTACGGTGTCAATACATGTATTATTTATTTTTAATTATATTACTAAAAGTTGCTTCTCTCATGCTCTCGTCTCTCATTATAGGAAAGGGTTCATTTACTCCCCATGTTCATTTACTCTCTTTAAGATCACTTTGTTAATCATAAGTGTCAAAATTTAAATAAACTGAACATTCACATGTATATAATCATATAACCAATATTTACTTATATTTAAAAAATTATATTATACATTAAAATAAAATTAATTGATAAAGTATCAAATAATTTTTAAATTATATAAAATTTTATAAACTTGATATGAATTATTGAACTAACGGTTAAATTAATAAAATTCAATGTTTATAAAAAATTATCTAGTTAGACTAAGCTTACTCTAGAAATAAGTAAAACCCTTATATAGGGGTCCCAAAATAAATTGGACAACATCACTTCTTGGATGCAGGATCCAGACCAGCGAATTTTCTCCAGTTCAAAGTAGAGAAGCAGTAATAAAACTTTGATTTTCAATTTTTCACCCACAATTAAAAAAGAGAATAAATAATGAAACATATATGCTCCCAAGTATAAGGGTTAGACAATATATTTACAAAATTAGTAAATAAAAAAATGCAACTTTTCTAGAGCACACATCATTCTCAGCCTGGGAAAAACAAACAAATTGCCGACTGTACCATGCTTAGAAGAGTAGGAACACACTGAACTAAGGAAGAACAATTATAAAGCATTCTTCGATGTTACCCATTGAAAAGAGAAAACCACTAACCCGAGAGAAGAGAAAGTTGGATCAAAACTGTGTAATTGAATCCCCGATCTAATAATAAGAATAATAAAACCTGAGCCAACGCCATTATCATCTGAAGCATGCAATAAGTGAATCATGACAAAGTCGCCAATACTCTTTGTAGGACAGGGACGTCCATGGCATTGGTGAAGGTAGAAGGGTGCCACGCATAGATGGCATTCTGGTCAATGAGGGAGTAAGCAAAAATACAAAAAGAAATGGAAAAAAGTGTTATTAAATAAAAACTAAACAAAGAATCAGCGAAAAAGGGTCATCAAATCATAAAAACGAGCACTTAGCACCAGGATATCACACCTTTGCCCAATGAGGATTCCATAAGCCACTGTGGAGATGGATGACCCAGAAACTCCCAAAAATACATTTTTGTAGTGAGGCAAGATAATTTTTCCTGAAATTTAATCCATTGAAGTAAGTACATAATGTTTGTCCATGCAAAATACAACAGTGGCATATAATGCAAATTGTCACCACTCCCAGATCACAGCTATCAAAATCATGAAGAGGAAAAGTCTGATATCACAACCGAAATTTCAATCAAGTTTACAAATACATTTCTTAAAAAATGTTCGATAATGTCTGGGTCTATCCGTCTATTATGATATGTTGCTTTTATCCTGATATGCAACTAGGCAGAAAGGAACTTACCACAACAAAACTAAAGACAGATCTTCACTACCGGAATTACTATAATACACATCACAGATAATTCAAAATATATATCCAAAGTCTTCAAGTAAAACCCCCAGACATCAATAGAGCAAGTCTACACATTTTTCATAAAACAAAGCTACGCATTGACCACATGATGTCACATATTAAATTTCCCTATTATTCAACATAGAGACATATCTTGACAACCGAATAGAAGCATCAGTCTGAACCCACAAGTAATAGCTTCAGGCCTCACCTATGCTCAAGTAGTTGCTGTGCAGAACTGAAACTAGAATACTAGATTTTTCTCTATTGAAATCCTTTAGATGCAACGACTCCTCGGATGAGGTCATTTCATCAGCAAAATCAGTACTTGGAGAAATAGTACTATTACTCTGACAACCAATAATTTCAAGCCATATTCCAGAAGGGAATCTTCCTGGTCTCACCAACCAAAGAAATATTTTGGTATAGGGGGTAGCATGAATTACCGAAATAGTGACTTCAATCAGTAGACAGACAAGGTTAATGGTTGTGTCCACGATACTAAAGAATATATAAAAAACGGAAGTAGTTGGTAAAAGAAGTAAAAGTGGCGTAAATAGAAGAGATCCAACAATATGTTGCTTCACAGTATAGTCAAAGCTATCCAACCTCTGCCGGAGAGGATTCCATTTACGACCCCTGCCAAAATAGCCAGCAACTTCACGAAAATGAATGCAAAATATTTGTGTATCTATAACAGTTATTCTTCTAAGGGATACTGAACCACAAATAGAGATGTGCAGCAAATATGATGGCTTTCAGAAAATACAAGGGACTCTTATGATCTCCACTTTTATGATACCATAAGTTATCTTCAAATTTACTAAAGGTTCAACTTCTAAACAGCTAGCTATAATTGGCTCTTGTTCCTTAAACTCATTGCCAATGTTTTCAGAGATACATTATAGCTAACATATGATGGATTATCTACATATAAAAGTATAGTTCTCCACAACAAAAAGGAAAAATTTGACCAACGAGATCACCGCACTAGCATCTATTTGGTGAGTACTGAGTATATGTCTGTCCGTGCAATTGTTTCAAAAAATTATCAAGTTTGTTTGCAGACAAAGACCTCTTATGTGAATAACTTATTGAATTGTCAAAAACTAATTAAATTAGAAAGTTCCATTTATAAAACAAATACCAAATTAGGACGTTCAATTCTCATTCAAATCACTCCCTTACTCATGCAATCATCTAAAATTGAACCAGAATTCGTTACCTGAAAAGCCGCCACAAGGCTGCTAATGCCTGTATCTGTGATGAATATACAAATGAAATGAACCAATGAAGAGTTGAAACGTGTAAAGTTGCCAGTGCAATCATGTCTATGATCAACGCAGCAGGTACAGTGAATCCACAAAGGATTCCCAAAACAGAAAGCCCTTGAATAATATAATTGAAGATGAAACCCACAAAGATCCAGAGCGTTGACCATATCTGGACTGCATTCAAAGAGACCATGCCAAGTACTCCAGCCAGCTCAGCATTCAATTTGAAGCCTGCAGGGTTTCCCATCAACCAAACACAGCCAGAGCGCAAAAATGTGGAAAACCCATGCATAAAGTTCAAAACTAAAAGGTAAATGGATTCTGCATGATATAATAATGCCCAGCCAACCACGTTTCCCAGGAGAATATCAACAAGCAAAGTTGACCACATAGAATGCCTACGCATTGCAACCTTCTCTACATATTCAACACATGATTGTGACCTTGCACACAAAAGAATGGTGTTAAACAAGGAGAAAACATAAAATCAATATCAAAAGTTACATAAGGCTAAGAATAGTAAATAATTGCCTTAAAAAAGAAAAAGTAAACATTTAATTTTAGAAAATAAATTGAAGTTTATCAGAAAATATCACCATGAGTAATGGGGAACATAAGCTATGAGCAAATAATGAAGAAGTAAACACAAAATTCTGCCTATAATGTTTTCAATTTCAACCAAAGAAAATTTGTTTCAGACTGAACAACATACTGCATTGAAAATTAGGGTGTTACTGGTCAAGTTCAGTTTGGTACGTACAACTTTTTAGGCTTAAGACTTAAGTACAAAATAAACCACTTTCCCCAACTCACAAAATTCAAAAACAAGACCAAACAATGAGTTCTCAAGGAATAACAATACTTCATTGGTTTGTTTCAGATAATAATAATACCTAGCAAATTTTTAATACACTCAAACAGATACTGTCCAATGGCAAGAATAATTTAAAACAACAACAAACATGCCATGAACCAACTATCCCAAAAGCTTAAGCTGTTAGGTGAAGACACATGAATGGTTTTACATTATATTTCTAACAGATTTCCTCATACAAGAGTCCTTTGGGTATGAAGCACGGTCATTTAAATCCTGGATAACGGAGGGTAGCGGCTAACCCCAAAAACGCTAAAGCGGAATAGCGCATAGCAGGATGGCCGCTATTCTGAAAATTTTTTTAATACACACACACATACATATGTTTATATACATTTATTTATTATTATATGTTGTATATTTGTCTCTATATATAGTATTATATAATATATAATTATGTACTAATGTTTTTCTATATTTTTTAAATATTATTAATATTATAGAGTATCTTATAGTTTTATAAAAGTATAATATATATATATATATATATAATAAGAAAAAAAACAGCAAAAGAACACCTTCCCCAATTATAGGACTGCTTTGGGTATAGAATGGCCCAATTTGGGGTGCAGGCCCAACACCCTCTCTGAAACCAAAAAACCCTAACCTCTTTCTCCCATCAGCCATTCAGCCGCCACCTCCTCTCAGATCACAACCATCTTTTCTTCTCCCCAAAACAGAAACATGCCTGCTGCTTCTGCAACCTTAGGCAAGGGCAGAAAGATAACCACACACACGCTGCCAGAGATGGCCAGAAGAGATGCGACAGAGAGATGGGAGAGATGTGTGAAAGAGAAGCGTCAAATGAGGGAGATAGGCAACACGTTTTCAGAAAAACAGAATAGCACTGCTATCCCAGTCGCTATTTGGGCTGCTCCAGCAGTGACATTGAACCATGCTGCTACAGAGGCCCTTGTCGTGGCCAAGGGCCGCTCGCCATGGCGCTAAAGCGACGGCTATAGTGCGCTATTCTCAACCCTGTGTCACACACAGGCTCAACAATCTTTGCTGAAATTAAACTTTTTATATTAGAAGAATGGAGGTGGAAAGGATCAAACTCTAACTACTTAGTCATAGAAGCTCCAATATCAGATCATTAATGTATAGGGTACTCAACCCAAAAAACTAGCTCAAGAGAGGAAGATTGCCCAAGTGTTATAAGAAGTATTCTGGCCATATTCCTAATCAATGTGAGACATCTTAACAAAAGATAAATGCAATATCCAATGTAAATAAGCTACATTTTGCTACCAACTCCTATATTATATTTGTAATTGTAATATAAATAAAATCCTGTATGTGAATATGTTGATGTTGAAATATTAAGGGAAAGGAAGGGGAAAGTAGAGTAGAACAAGGGAAGGAATAGACCTGGAGGGAGGAAACAGAATAGTGATGCTCAATTCATTCTCAAATTCAAGTCAATAAATCTCCAAGTACATAGCAATCCTGAAGTACGTAAACCCAAGTTGACAAACAATTAACCATGTAACCTAAATTACTAAAAACCCCAAATAACCCAATTTTATTCAAAAAAACCTCATGAACCAAAAAATACAAGAAATTCTAAATATATAATTCTATAGTCTATACACCTAAAAGAACTAATATGAATATTCTATGTTCTGTTATTTCAATCCCATACCCCATCACATTTGTATATACAATACGATTGAGTTCATATGGTTAATCTAACCTCCAAATTTTTTTGTGTAAACTGTATAGTAAAGAAACAAAGGGTGAACCTTGGATAATGATACAGTTGCCGCCTTGCATTGTTGTTAAAATCACAATTTACCTCGTAAGATCGTACAATCCTATGAGTCAAACACACCTTGGCAAGCTAAATCGTGCCTAGGACTAGTGAGCGAGATCAGAGTGGGATCACAATCTTCCACGTGCAATCCTGGGATCGTCAATCCCCAGCAAGGTAGAGCAACCTGAAAATCCCTTTCTTCTCATTCACGAAGTCCTTCCCTGCCCATTTGCAACCTTCTTCATTCCTTATCCATTCACAAATCTCTTCATCCTGCACCGCCAGACCTCTCCTTTGTCACAACCGACAGACCTCCACCCCAAACCACCATTGCCACCCTGGGTCGTCGCCGCCACTGCCATCAATTACGCCACCAATTGCACCTCCCTTTGGTTGTAGCAACATTGTCAGCTTGCCTTCGGCAGAGAACATGTCTTCCACAAGTTTCGAGAGCCATTCCAATTCCACCAACACATATTGTTACAAAATCTGTTGGATTAGGGCTTGTCCTAACTGTGGGCCACAAGGTTGGCCTAATTTTTTTTTTTCAAGAACTACTTCCTTAACAAGCTCAACAGTACAACATTCTTATCAGAAAAAAAATAAAAATAATAAGAGTTTATTTGTCCCACATTTATTATACTATTTGGATATTAAAACTTAATATGATTATAATTTTTCAATTTAAGTTTGTTCTAATATTGTGATTTAGAGGTTACTTTCTTTATTTATGTTGTTTCTTATGCATGTGTACTATATATAAATATAATTTTGCATTTACGTAAAAACATAGGATCTTATGATCCGAGTTATGATCCCTGAGTTACGAGTTTTCACCCCCCTCCCGATCCTTGGTAGAATCTCAAATTTAACAACATTGCTGCCTTGTGGCCAGGAGGGTATGCGTTCAAATCCTGGAAACAGCCCACCCACTTACAGGGGGTAAGGCTACATGCCTCTATCCTCCCTGTACCCCACTTGGTGGGAGCCTTATGTCCTGGGTCACCCTTTTGTACTGTAAAGAAACTGAACTGAATCACAGTTTGATTTAGTTTAACCAGATTAGTTGGGTTTGGTTTCTTTAACACCCTCACCAAGTCCTTTAAAAGAAACTAAATTACATGGACTTTATCAAATATTAAAGCCTGACATCTCCAAATTTTGAAACCTGCCACAAATCAAAGTAATATATTTTACCTAAAATTTCATATTACCTGAGGTCATTCTCCTGAAGAAAGATTGGCCAATATAATATCTGACAACAACGGATTTGCATATTTATCCAAGCAGTCTTCATGAATACCTTTGCTGATGTCACATACATCAATGATTCTGATTCATAATTAAAATGCCTTTGGAAAAACTGAAGAACAATATAGAGCACAGTGGAGAATGAAGCCAAAAATTTGGAAAATAGATGCCCTATGACAACAACAAGCCTGAAAAGTCACAATACAGATCATCAGAACTTGAAGATCAGCTGAGCAAGAGATGGTGCATCAATAGTTAGAGCGTGTACATGGGAAATATGGAGAGCTGGCTCAAGGATCTTCTTGGGACCAGGTGTGTCTCAAAAATTCTTTTAGCAGCAGCTGCGCAATTAATTGCCAGAATAACTGTATCCTGGGGTGAAATTTTGAAAAAAAGATTAGCAACTAGGACAAAAATCTGCATGCACAAATATGAATAAGGTAAATTTCATTACCAATTCAATAAATTGCTGCTTTTTATGAAGCTCATTGACCCACTTAGGATTTTTAATGGAAGCTTCAGCTTCCTCATTTGAACCCGAATGACATGATGAGAAATGATGAGCACCATAAGAGGGTGTTCCATAAATTATAACCTACAAGTGGTTAAATATCGTATATATCTGTTTGAGTCTTGAGAAATCACAAGTACTTGCAGAAAGGCAAGTATAAGAAATAATGACTTACATACGTGAACATCATATTGCGACACAGTTATTCCATTCCAATGAATGTGATGCAATTTTGGAAGCCCGTGTATTCCTACATCATTCTGTTCAGGAGAATCAAACATGAGCAGGACCCAATTACTTTTTCCAAGAACATATTGGCTACTTTTCCTCAATGAACCATCTAACTGAAAGCAACAGCAACTCATACAGTTATTTTTTCTATCTGCACTTCCCTCTTCCAAAGCATTGCCATACTCAGAGAACTTCTTTTTGCCGTCTTCCGCCTCATTCATCAAACTATTACTAGTAGTAGGGTCACTGACACACAGACCAAGTACAGAGAACTTGGACTTATCCTCAAGAAATGAAGGCATGCTCCCACATGTGTCATGAATGATCCCCTGATAGAGAGTAGAAGTTCATCAAGTCAGTTATCCTCATTACACTGGACCATTTCAGAAACCACCTAAGACAACTTGTATGAAAGAATCATTAAAGGACTTAACAGTGGGATTTTTCCCACCACAATCATACTGTCATAGAACCAAGATTTTCATAGCTAACAAAGTACTTATGCACCATTTCAAGTGTGAATTGATGCCCATCCAAATCAATTTATTTTCCTATTAAACTTTATATGTTTTTTCCACAAATTTGTGAATATCTTGCAATAAATTTTATACACATGGACCTAATATTTAGGTAAAAATCAATCAAGATACTAATACCTAACTGAATATTTTAAGAGGAAAAAAGTTCATTTCCATTGAAACTTGACAACTCTTGCAGGAACTTGACTACAACATAAAATTTTTAATATTACAAAAAAGGAAGGCCAAAATTTCCTCTGCAATTAATATTTGTAACAAACATACAACCAATAAATTCATTGTTGCTATTGTTATTTCATTTGCTTTACTCTAAACTGCATGCAAGAAAAAGGGATTGTGAACTCAAATTCAGTTTTATACCTCAATGCCAGGACAAGAACTAGAAAGCAAGACTTCACTGCAAGTAAAGGCTACAATAATGTCAAGGGATGATGGTGAGCAGGAAACAAACCACCCCAGTAAAATACTGGAGGATGATTCTTGATTTGATAAAAGTTGCTTTGGCCACCAAATCCTACAATGTCTTCTCATCTTCCTCTTATGATTTCACATAAACTAAGTTACTATTCATGAAGTCCCTGCAATGGACAGAGACAAGAATGTGCTTACTCCATTAAAAATTCTCAGATTAAGAAAGAGATGCAAATTAAAAATCAATTTATGTAATAAATTAATAAAAACTTGAAGAAGATTTAGATGGAAGTATAGGTCATATTATAGGCTATACTTTCCTTTTTTACTTTATAAAGGAACATTACATCAGGAATTACACCTCATGATATCAAGAAATAGTCAATCAACAGAGAAACTATCTCTGAAATCTATTGGACTGGACACAGTGAGTTTCTCAATTTTATTTTATTTTTTTTGAAAAAAGACTGCATGAATGTAACATTGAAGATCCAAATTTTACAGTGCAATACTTCCTATTAAGAAAATTTAGTACATAAAACAAGATAAAATACTTGACAAATACAACAACAGAATTCTAATCATCCTAGGAAGAGCCACAGGTCATCAACAGATAGAGTAAAAAATAAATAAACAATCTGTCCATAATTTTGTAGAATCTCCCAATTACTATGTACTTACATAGTATCTACTCTCCATAATTTTCCTTTCTAAAACCATCATCAACTTAATTTGCAGGATATGTGATAATTAGATATCTGAGTTTAAATTTCACCTCAAAACTATCTAAATTATTTTTAAATCATATAATGTAATCTCTTTTAATCATATTATTGACTTAGGCCCATTTGAGAATATGTACAAGTACAAGGTCTTCATAATGAGAACAACTGAATTGGAGGCCAGCATGGATGGAGAAAAGGACAACTCAGGGGGTGAAAGCCACATCACCAAACAATTGGAACAAGAGTTTGTTTTAAAGAAGGGACACATGTCAAGTGATCCAAACTTTCAGGGAAAACACTTGGTGAACTGTCAGCTGAGAGATTTCATTGAAGTGAGCAGTAATATAACATATAGGGAATGAATGGGAGGGTGTGAATTCTGTAATCCTTTTCCCAAGTCTCTCCCTCCCTTTCTAGATCTCATCATCAGTCTTTTTCCTGATCTTATTCTTCTTGTCGCTAATCTTTTACCTCGGTACTTGGTCGTTTCCCCCCTAGATCCCAGAATAGCATCATGGACTAAATGTTTTGTCCAAGTCAAGGAACAGACTCCGAATAGTCCTGACAAATAATGATTGAGACGGGATTCAGCATTCGGCATTTTTAAACCACAAACGCTTGGTTTCCATTTTGGTTGCAGGTGTAACCAATTCGCTATTAAATATATAGTAGAAAGAAATAATAGAAAAAGAGCTCCTGTATAAAGATCCCCATTAGTACATAAACCTACGCAAAGATATTATATCCATCTCTGATTGTAAGAAATCCAGTTGAATGATACGAACTACAGAATTTAGGTGTTGCTTTGCTAGAGTTCCTCATATATTGGTACTTTCATTAAGAGATGGCCACAAATTTTGTTATTTGAAAACATAAGAAAAATACAGTTACCAAAGCTTCCAACGCTATCCGGTAGCTTATTTACGCAAATGAACTTTCACACATTCACCTTACAACCTATAAAAAAAGAACACAATAGTCCTAAACCTAACAATTGTTAATTAAATTCTAGTTAATTAAATGCTGCAAGCAACATCCTTCTCTCTTCTTTATTCTAAAAAAATCGAATATAATTTTTGACGACAACATTACGCAACACAGTTAATCGAGAAAACCCGAATAATTGAATGGCACTAGGACAATTACTGAAGCTGCGTGAGCTAACACTCAACAAAGGATCTACGATAGCTCTAAGTAGGGTTTGGAGGTTCCAAATGGTCGTCGCTACTAGCGAGGCTAAAAGCATTGTAAGAAAAAGCAAAGAGACGAGGTAATTTAAACTAGCACGATCTCTATGAATGTAACTGCAAAGAGAGAGAAAGAGAGATACCTGAGCTTCGATGATGCACCGCCGTAAAGGGCGGTGAAATGGCGGCCGGCGAGGCGGCGAGGCGGCACGGAGTGTCGGAGGGGAGAATTTGGTAGGAGCGGACACCGCGAGGCTGAGTGAGAGCGAAAAAGCTACAGACAAGAAAAATAAAATTGAACTTGCCCTATCAAAATGAACTTTTAATTTCAAATTTTCGTATTTGTCCCGACTAATTAATTAATTTTCATTCGTTTTTACAAGGAAATGTACTGAATTTTTAATTCTTAATTTTTAAATTAATTCTTAATTATTTAATTCAAATACACTACTCTCATTCAATTTTATGATAATAGTGTTACTTTTTATAATAATTACTTTAAAAATACATATTTGAGATCATTTTTAATTAGTTGAAAACATAAAATTTTTATACTAACATTATATTAAAATTAAACTCAATTCTTAATTAATTTTTAATTCTTCAATCTTAGTTTTCTTTCGCTCTTGCATTTTATTTTAACAAGGTCACATGTATCTTATATGAGAGAGACAATCTTGTTTAAGTTAGATAAGACCATTATGGACATTGGACGACAAAGTTTTCTCTTCAAATATTTAACACAACTGTATACTCAGGATTCTTGTGACCAAATTGTTTGTTTCACGTTTGAGTAGAAATACTTAAAAGACACTTGTTTTTATATTTATGATTTAATATTTGTTTATAATTAAATAAAATTTCACAAAAAATATTAAAAAAATGATAATGTTCAATCCAAACATGGGGTTAGAGAAACTTGCAGGTGTCATTGGTGGACATTTCAGCAATTTAGTCATAAAGAAGCTTCATGTTATTTAACACGAGGTCACTTGCAAGCACTACAAAGCTCAAGTAAGTTTTATGCTTAAATTAAGAGCAAAATAACTCAAAGAAAAGAATGTAATTTGTAGTGGACACCCATCAATGTTATATAATAGTGAGAGTGGTGCAAATGCAATTAGGTAAAGTTAGGCTAGAGTTGGTCACCTGTTTGTTAATCAAGTACATGCGAGGCCAAAGTGCATGACAGGGGGTGGCTAAGGTTTATGTCCAAAGTAGATACTTTTTTACTATTGTTTATAATATAAAACACATTAATATATATTATTAATAAAATGTGAAAAAATAAATTAAAATTAATACTTTTATTGAATTTTGAAAAAAAAAGAATATAAATTTAATAAATAAAAAATAATAATATCTATAATAAATAAATACTTTCGTTGTTCTTTATTTTAGATTTTAGATTAATATACATAATGATGTGTCATGTAACACTATTTTTCCTAATGCATGATTTAATGTTTTCATAATTAAAAAGTGGAAATTAGATATGTAATATAGGTGATTAGAAGAAATAAATGAATTGTTATTATGTATAGTACGTGGTATTTGGTGATAGTTGTGTATTGTATGTTTGAAATTCTAGTTTGAATTTAGGAAACTTGAGATATGTGCTTGAGCTAATGTGGGTATGTTGTGAGTATGATTTTGGGCTTTTGAGGGAAAACAATTAAGTTAGACCCATTATGGGTTATAGGGAATGGTTTGATGAGTCATAGGCATCAGTTAGTCCAAAGTCTATGTGAGAGCTCTGGGGGGGCAAGATATAAAAAGAGAATAGGGGGAAAAGTTTCCCTATTCTCACATTCTCTTTCTCTCTCCTCTCTTCCTTTTCTCTCTATCTCTCTCTAAAACTTCTCAAGCTTGTGAAGTTGTAAAAGAGTTTTAAGCTAAGTTAAGTGTTTGTGGCGAGAAAAGGTGCGGATTTGTGGAAGATTTGGCTTAAAACACCAGATTTTCAAGGAACCTAAATTCAGATTTAGAAGCTTTTAGAGGTAAGGAAAGCTTACTCTTGGTTGATTTTGTGGTTGTGGATGTTGATATGTCGATTTAATGCTTTGGAATCGATTGATTTCTGTAAATAATTGTGTATATGTGGTTCTTGGAAAAAAAAAAAAAGGGTTTGGAAAGGGGGTAATGAGATTTGTGGATGATTTGTAGATGAAATTATTATGTAAACGGTTAGAAATGTATTAGAAGTAGTTAAAATTGTTTTGTGATGCTTGTTGTTGATTGATTTGGTTAAAAATGGGTGTTGGTGATTGATTTGCGAAGAAAACAATCGAAAATTGCACCTAGCGATGGATAGCTCGCTGCGACAGATTTTAAGGTCACTGGAAATCTATTATTCGCTTAGCGACAAAAATTGTCGCTTAATGACAAATTTTGAAGTCGCTGGAAGTCTGTCACTCACTTAACGACGATTTTTTCGCTTAACGAAAAATCTTGTCTCGCTTAACAACAGATTTTTCGCTTAGCGACGAAAGTTGAAGGCTCTTTATAAGTCATTCACTTAATGACGAAAAGCTCGCTTAGCGACGGAATTCACGCTCAGTGAGAAAAAAATAGAACTTTTTGTACTTTCTTATTATTTTTGTTGATTGTTGATAACTTTATTGACTTTTATGAATGTTAAATGTATATTTTAAGATAATTGGATGTTCAAATGCTTTTCTAAACTAGCTTTTTGGTTATTTTTATTATTGTTGGAGATTTGTTTGATAAGTTGTAAGTGTCTCACTGAGCGAAACATATGTTCACTGAGCGAGAATTCTACTTGAGACTTGGCTGCTCTCTGGAATTGAGTTCGCTGAGCGAGAACCTTTAAAAGGGAGAGTGTGCTCTCTATATGAAAGGTACTCACTGAATGAGCATATAATTCTATTTTGTTGTGTGAGAATTTGTAAGAAAGTGCTAGTTGGGTGGAACTGCTGCCTAAGTAGGAACCTCCACTAGTTGTAGAGTGTTGTGATAATGAGATATCTTATTTGTTGACCATGTAAGAGGCTGGATTAAGCCTACATGGGGTTGATGGTGATTGTTAGACCATAAATGGTGCTGAGTAGGCTACATGGTGATATGTTGATACATACATACATACATATATATATATATATATATATATATATATATGATTGATTTTGGTTGAGCTAATGTTGTGATGACTCATGTATTGCATGCATATGTTGTTGGCTGAAGTTATGTAGACCTCATGCCGTGGTGCGGCCAGGCACGTAAGTTGGATGGTTGACAAAAGCTTTAGCTTAGATAGGCCTCCAACTATAGGTTGGCTGATTGACAGGAGATGTGGCTTAGATGGGTCTCCAACCTAGTGTCTCTAGAATGTAGAAATCTGTCGAGAGTCGTGTCATTTATTCATTGACATGTAGAGGTTGAAAGTATGGTATGTTGTGTTGTGATGTATGTAAACCTATTTCTTGGTATATTGGATTCCAAATGAGTATGTTAATGGTTTGATGATATAAGTTGTATAAATATATGTTAGTTTTTGATTTGTAAGCTTACCCTTGCCTGACTGTTTTGTTTTGGTGTGGTTGTTGTGGTGGTTGTTGTCGTTGTATGGTGCTATGACTGTGATGATCACGTCGTTTGGCGTGAGAGCAGAAAGAGAGGCGTCCACAGATCCAGCTTCTCGGAGCTGATGGAGAAGGTCTCAGATGGAGACTTTTGGAGGCCCTTTTTGGGTGGAGCTTTTATGGAAGCTCTTTTCATTTCTTTTTGGATTTGATGTATACGTTATATAGTTGACCAACTGTAGGGAATTTTGATTATGTATCTCCCGTGGAATTGTATAGAAATTGACTTATAAGTTGCATTGTTCTTATCATATATGTATGTTTTACATATAAAACGGTGATGAGATGATATTTAGTATAATGACTGAATATCTTAATAGATTATGAGGATGTAGGTAGTACTATAGCAACGAAAGGTCGTTACATGTCCTAGATAGGACTACTAACTCTGATTGACCTCTTGGTGACATTAACCAAAATGCATTGCATGTGGACTAAAGTTAGAGATAACCTGACAATGTTGTTGTTCTCTTACACGGCTAAGATATCATGAGCAAGGGGTGGATACCAACAAAGGTACTTTAATGCTTAAGTTGGTAACGATTTCACCAAAGTGATGGTATGTAATAAATACTTACCTACTATAATGACATTGATTGTATTTATATGAGTATGAAATGGGTTGGATTTTCAAACACAAGACCCAAGGCTCTCAGACGTAATGTTAGACAATTTTGGTGTAGCAACATGATAACTTTACTTCAAGCATAGATATGTTTCATTACACATAGGTGTACTGACCTCAATCAACCCTTTTATGTTTTGGGTAGATCCAACATTTTGGGCCGAGGTGACCCATTACACATATTGGGCCTTAAGTCCAATTAGAACAATTGCCCCTAACTCAATGCTCGGAGGTTGAGCATGTCAAGTTGCAAATCTAATTCTAAGGTCCTTTTGTGATTGAAAGTGATAAGGTGTCTTTGTTTAAGGCATGGTTGTAGTCACATCCTTTTATATCTTGACTGAGTTGTTATTTCCAATGAATAGGACACATAACATGTTATGGTTGGATGTAAGCTCTTGAGCCTCACAAAAGTTATGACAACCACACAAAATTTTGGGACAAGTTGTCACTTTTACCTTATTTTATAGGTTGAAATATCAATTTTACCCTTGTAATTTTTTTCATAAATAGGGTTAACCATCCCCCTATCATTATTATTTATTTCTTAAGCTTTTGTGCCTCCCTACTCTTTGTAACTTCCAGCCACATTCAACTACCGTTGTTTTCAAGTTTTTTTTTTTTGACATTCCTCCTTGATTTTCTCAACTTTTTTTTTTCACTTTTAGGTACCTTCCTCTTCCTTTTTTTTCACCTTTTTAACTCATTTCCACCATGGTTAACCTTAGGGAGGTGGAAGAGGATAGCAGTGGGAGCTTTATGAAGGTTTTCATATAACCCCCACTATTTTGGCTAAGGTTTGGTCATGGTGAGTCATTTTCTTTAGGAAAAGCCCTTGGCCCGACCTCTATTCTTCATGATTAGAAGAGTTATGGTAAATTTGTTTGTTAAGGTCATACCCCCTCTAAAATGTTAAAAAGAGTTCATCTAACAGCCGAGATATTTGTTGAGTTCTCAAACATATCTCTTTATTCTTCTAATTCTTTTAGGTCTTCAAATTTCACTTTGAAATTCCCTTTTTTAACATCTTTTCCAAACTTGGCCCTACAGGTTAACTTGTAATCACGAGGAAAGATAAAAGAGGTGGCAACTTCATCATGCCTACAAGGCTAAACCAATATTCCTAGGCAAACCAAGAGGTGCTTAGGACCCCAACCTATTTTTTGACATACCAATAAGACCGACTCAGGGAGAATGTGGTCTTGACTTCAATTTCAGACCAAAAAGATAAATACTTACTAAAGGTTCCTCAATTAAGTGGTCAAGTCTACAAACCATTTGAGATGTCCAATTCTTTCATTTCTGTCTTTCACTACATGTTCACCACTTTAAGAGTCCGAGTTCCATTAACTGAGTTAGAAATCCAACCTCTTAAAAGACTTGGTGATGCTCCTTCCCAACAGCATCTAAATGCCTGGTTTTTTATTTTAAAAGGTTCCTAACTATTTTGCTAACACCTTAATTATACTCCATTTTGCCCTCTTTTCTTCAATATTTTTTTTCACATACAAAGGAACCCTAGGGAAGGAAAAGGTAAAGCCTAGGTCAACATAATAAGATTTACTAGGAAACAAATCTTGTCGGCCTATACTAGGTTATACAAAAAAAAAAAAACTTCAAAAAATAGTTTTACAATATTGTCCCAGCTTGCAAGTAGATTACTCCCTTTTGGACTAAAATTATTGACAATTGAGTATCACATGTTGCTAACTCGAAATTTTATTACTTGTAACTGTTAGTCCTCTAAGGATGCTCACTTCAAAGTTTTATGGTCAAAAACAATCTAGACTTACATATTAGACCAAGCAACATTATCTCTCTTCTTAACTTCAGTCAAAGCCCCAACACACTCCACAATATCACATATAATAACCTCCTCCTCACACTGAAGGAACTCCGTTGTAGGGACACAAACAAAAATCAATTACCAATGGGTGCTAACATTCCAATAGTCGAGCTTCTAAAAAAAGAAAGGCAAAAAGCAAGTAAAGTTTGCTTAGACTATTATAGTTGATTTTGAGGTTGAGGGTACTGAAGAGGAGATTGTGTCTACGACTAAGGAAGAGGCAATGGTTCAAGACGAAGGTGGTCAAACCAAGTCTCTTTGCATTCTTAGTGAAACCTTTGACATTTCACAGATTGTTGGGAAAATTTATACCAACTTGACTGACTTTCTAAGTTTAATGCAAATAAAATATGCACATAGGCATCCCATCAAACTCTCAAAGTTATAATCAACTTCTAGCATTTGCTCTTGAAGACTTTTCCCAACACTACTCACCAACAAGAAAAATTTAAGGATTATAAGAATGAGGATTTAAGTCTTACTAATAATGTCGAGGTTGCTCAAAAAGAAATGGTCAACCTTGTAACTGAAAAGACTAACTAGCAATTTGATAAAGAGAAATTGAAACAAGACTTGGCTGAATCTTTTTCCAAGAATTAGAGTTAAAAGAAGATCTCAAATTGGCCAATGAAGCATTTATGTAGTAACAAGAGGAGTTAAAAAGAAGTTGGGGAATAGCATTAGAAAATAAAGGCTAAGAAAGTGACTTAGGAGGTTGAGAAGGCGAGACTGACTTCGAACTAGGAAGTTGAAAGAACCTAACTTATGGATAATGTGAGGGATGCATCGACGAGTCTTTTGACAATGTTGTCATGCAATCGAGGATTCTCGATCTAAATCTGGATGCTAGCATTGCCTCGACTATTCTTTTTGATTTACCTCAACATTGAATGCTTATAACTGATTTTTAGAAATACAAGGACTAAAATCATCATTTTTTAAGTGAAAAGACTAAAACTAATTCTGACCAAAAATTTAAAAACCTATGTACATGAAAATGAGATTGGTTCACAATTTTAATTCTTATATTTAAGTTATACAATACTTCTTGGTTGTACAAAGAATAAAAGTATAGAATTGAAATTTTAAGTTAGATTTATATTCCATTTTGACATCACAAATTGGGACTAAGTCATGGAATATATGACTAGTAATAAAAACAAAGTTTAATAAACTGGTTTAACTAGGTTGTCTAGTGATTAGAAACGACATACATATACCAAACCAAATATTGAACCTTTTTTTTTCTATACAACTAACAATAAAATGACTTGAAATTTTACAGCAATAATAATATTAAAATCATTATTTTATAATTTTGATAAATTTAAGAAAAAATTATGTATTTTATTTTGGATATTCCTAAAATTTTATTTCTTATTTTTATTGAATACTATAAAAAGAGTACTATGGGAAGTATAGTTTATGTGTGTAAAGCTGTGGTTCAATGCCATTTCATTTAATGTGAAAATGAAACATACTAGGTCAATAATAGTAAAATCAAATTACTTTTAAAATTAATTATAAATGAATTTTGCTAATATATTCTATTTTTTGAAAAAAGTATTTGAATACATTATACAAATCTTCAAATGTAAATTACTAAATGTTTAATGGCTAAATTACATTTTTAGTCCTCCTATTTTTCTCAATCTACAATTTTGGTCTCCCTATTTTTAAAATTTTGAAATTTTAGTCTCACTGTCAAATCTCTTGCATTGACTGTTAGTTATTTAATATTGATTCTGACATGTTAGTACTTAAATTACATGTCAGAGTCAGAGTTAGCGTTAAACCACTAACGATCAACACAACAGATTTGATGACGGGACCAAAATTGTGGATTTTTAAAAATAGAGAGACTAAATATCTTTTAAAAAAATAAGAGGACCAAAATTACGAATTTTAAAAAATAGGAAAACTAAATGTCTCTAAAAAATAAAAGGACCAGAAATGTAATTTAATTAATCATTTGGTTTGTATACATGTGTCAACTTTTTGTTTTTGTTTTTGTACCTAAATACTCCAGGTTTTAGTCCTTGTGTGTGTGTGTGTGTTTTAGTCTCTGTTGTTAGTTTTCTGATAATGTAAAACCACCACAAAGTGAAGGCATAAGGACCAAAACATAAAAAAAATTGCTCATATAAGGACTAAAACATAGAGTTTTTAGGTATAAAGATTAAAACGAATTGGCGCAAGTATAAGAACCAAATAATTAATTAAATCATTGCTAAACTATTTATTAAACATGACTGAAAATATATTAATAAGAGTTTAACGGCTATTCACATTCAATGTAAAAACTTTTACACTGTCAACCAATCAAAAATCACTGTTAGTATGACTTTTAAGATAACTATTATAAAAGTCAACAAACTTATCATACATTGTGGTTTCTAATTAGATAACAATGTAAAACTGTTTTATACTATTAGAGTATAACCTATTTTCTCTATTAATAAACCACAATTATGAATATATTTTTAAAACTATTTTTAGTTTAATTAAAACATTTGCTTAATTACAAGTTGTAGGTATTTACTCTTTTGTTTCTCTTCCCTTTCTCATGGGCCTCTTAATGAAGTTTATTATGCACCGGCCTAGTTGTAAGGCCTCCCCTAACATTTAAAAAAAAAATTATACATAAAATTAATTTCCCTCACCACAAAAATAATAAAATATTGCGGCATGCCCTATAACATAATTCTACAACATAAAGTTTGAAACACTAATGCAACAAGTTGAGACACGTTAACTATAATCAATTGGTTAAGGCGTAACGTGATTCTAAAACTTTCAAAAATATAAAACAAAATGTATACTAATTTCGTTTCTTTATATTTTTCTTCTTCTAACCATATTTTATTTCACTTTTATTTTAAGTTTGTTATTTCAAATTTTACTAATTTCATAGTTACTAATATAATTAGAAAATGTTAACACGGAAATTACTACTGTGTCACTACATAAAGAATTGTTAAAGTAATATATAGTTGATACAAATGTAGTGAATTTTAATTTTAATAATATTTGAAATAACAATAAAACAATAAAGTTGTGAGTTGAATAAATTAATAAGTAAATTATACTAACACCTCTTGAGATTTTTTGAAATTGCACAAAATCCCATATTTTTTTAACGTTTACAACAACCTCCTTTATAGGAGTACACAATGTAATTTTTTCAAACAATTAAGGGTGCTAATCTAATATATAAGGAGTGTCATTGTAATGTTTTTCAAATAATTAAGGGGGTTAGTATACAGGTAAAAAAAGAGAGGGGTATTAGGTGAAATTTAACGAAACCTCAGGAGGTGCAATGTAATTTACTCTAATTTAATTAATCAGAATATAAATAAGGAAGATTAAATCGTTCGTATTTTAATTTATTTTTTTTATCTTATAGATAGTGTGCATATATAAATTAAGAAATGCTACATATATCTTTTTACATGTTTTCAATTCTTAAAAAAAAAACATTATTTTTTGTATTTATAATATAATATTTTTTTAATAAAAATATATTTTTGACTCTTTAACCTATATACCTATTGTGTATAAAATAGGTTAAATTGCATTTTTTGTCCCCTTATTTTTTCTAATTCACAATTTTGGTTTTTCTTTTTTTTTTTGGAGACATTTATTCCTCTTATTTTTAAAAAGCCACAATTTTGGCCTCATCGTCAAATATCTTGCGTTCACTATTAGTAATTTAACGTTTATTCTAACGTATCAATACTTAAATAATGTGTCAGAGTTAAAGTCAATATTAGAATAGAGTCAATGTTAAACCACTAATGATTAATGTAAGAGATTTGATGGTGAAACCAAAATTGCAGAGTTTTAAAAATAAGAAGACTAAATGTCTCTTAAAAAATAGGAAAATCAAAATTACAAAATTTTAAAAATAAGAGGACTAAAATTGTAGATTTTAAAAAAATAGAATAACCAAAAATGTAATTTAACCTATAAAATAAAAGAAAATGTACTTTAATTTAAGAAACTCAGCTGTTTCCCGTCCATTCAACGCTTAAATTTATAATGAGACTACTATTATATTTGTTTACCTCTCCAAGGACAAAAAATGAAACAACATTATTTCAA
Source organism: Spatholobus suberectus (assembly GCA_004329165.1). Classification (NCBI taxonomy): domain Eukaryota; kingdom Viridiplantae; phylum Streptophyta; class Magnoliopsida; order Fabales; family Fabaceae; genus Spatholobus; species Spatholobus suberectus. The sequence goes on along the minus strand of CM014732.1, from coordinate 26,105,035 downwards.
TATTTAAATCAAAGTTAATAATTGAACCACATGGCAGAGCTTTACAATAGTTGCATTTATATATAAGTGGGTGTTCTTTCTTTCCAAGATATAATTGACGAGAATGACATTGTATGATCATGATTTATGAATATCATTTTTGCCGGACCGGCTTTTAGTGGTGTAGAATTGCTTTTATATATCCTCTAACTAATCTTTCATTTGGCCATGCGAAGCAAGCCATGTGCACTAAATCAATTATTGGCAGATTTTGCATGGGTGCTTCTTGGTTGCTCCCACGTCATCAGACATGGAATTAAGTATGCATAGAATCAAATAGAATTGATGAACATGGCAAGAAGTGACAAATAATATTGCCTTTCAATAATTATCAAGGTATCTCTCTTTAAAAAAGCCTTCAAGAAGCAATCATGCTGAAAAATAAGCTCATGATATATATAGCATGATTCTAAATGTTTACGAAAAAGTTAATTTGTAGTTTTAATTTTAGTCAATATTTGGGGATTTTATTTACATCCTTTTTTTTTTATCTCTTCGCACTCCCGCTTGTGTTTTGATATTTTTTTCACAAAAATATTTTTTTTTCAAGAGTTAGTTTCTAAAACGTGTTCTTAAAAAGTTGAGATCAGCACTATTTTGACATTAAGAAAACTAATTTTCGTAAAGTAGATTAATACATTACAAGAACTAGTTTTTGTAATATAACTTAATTAAGTTAATTTCCATGTTATACATTTAACTTTTATTTTTATTAAATAACTTAATAACTTGATAAATAAAATATGAGGCAAAAATATTAGTCAAATAAAAATAAGTCAACATAGTCAAATATAATATAAAAGTCAAATACAACTGAAACCAAATATAATAAAAAAACAAAATGATCATGTACAATTCTTCCTCCTTTTTTGGTATGTACAACCCACATCAAAGATTGCTCGTGTAATGTAAATGTGTTTTGTGTGGTGTTTTATGTGTCCCATGTGGTGTTCCAGGTGTCAATCTCCTTAGTGACCATCCTTCAATCAAGCATGAATTGAAATAGCTCAAAAATCCTCTCAATTAGTGATAGATGTCATGCACATGTCTAAACTGTTGTAGCACCTTTTTCAGTAGATGTGGACACAACAATGGGCTTGATCTAATGAAGCTTGAGAAAAACGAGATCTTCTAAAAAGGTCGCTTCTCTCTGTGGGATGCATATGGCATTTAGATGACCTCCTCCATCTGCAACATATCAAATGCAATCCAAATGGTGAAAACATCACTAGATCCAATAACAATGACCGATCAACAGGTACGAGGTGACTACTTAGTATATCCAAGCACCAATTAGTGAGAGTCAATGGCCAAAAAGTGCTAAAAAAATCCATGCTTGTAAGAACATTAACATCATTAATTATCGCAATACACAAAAAAATTGAAGCCAATGAAAAAAAAAAAAAGGTTATTACTTGTAGAAGAGTCATATATCCTTTAATTTGCTTCGTATGGTGCATCCTAGCCTGACTAAGCTGATTGTAAAGGAATGTTAAGGCGAAGGCACCTCATGCATACCTATCCCATGCCACAAGGTCGCAAAAAGGGCCCAAGAATGCCATATATACAAATGTAGCACTTTTTGTAAGCAAAGATGATGTAGCCCACCAAATGTAGCAAAAAAAGCTTTGACCGTAAAGACAATGTGACCGTCCTGGATGTGTGCATGATATAAATCCTGTGGCGAGCTAAATCACATGTGCGCTTCTCAGATTGTCATTGTTTCAATTTGTGCCTTGTCCATGTTAACCTCGAGTAGCTCCACTAGTTACACATATGCCTTTGGAGCCCATAGTAGCGCCCCAAATATAGGTAAATGTAAAAGATGACATATCATCTAAAATGATGGTCATCTTCGTAACTAGAAGTTGGAAAGGACTAGTGTCCTTCTACCACGCTCAGCAAAAGCAGACAAAAAAGACCATTGTCCACCATGCGATAGCACACATCTAGAAAAGGCACCAGCCCAGTTGTTTACATGATCACCATCACCTACTCATGCTCCAAATTGAAGTCCTACACCTTTTTTCCATGGTTGACCACCTTTTGTTAGTGACGATCCTTTCCCATCCACAAGTGTGTGGTAATATGGTTTGCAAAAGACCTTAACATAAACAAGTCTTGAGGACATCTTGGAAAAGCCTTACCAACAGATTGAACTTATACTGACTCCTATGGAGCAACAATTAGCTCCTATGGAGTGACAACTATCTCTTGCGAAACGACAACATCAGCCTGCACTAAGCGCTCAACTCTTTATCTTTGAGCTGAAGTCGTGGGTTGTGAACACTCAGCTCTAGCATGTATAGAACCAGCACCTCTAGTATGTGCAACTAGGAATTTGCACATTCATCACAACATACAAATCAGTAAAATAACCTGTTTCAACATTACACATCAATATTTCAACATTACAAAAACTAGTTTCTGTAATGTATTTTTATGAAAACTAGTATTCATAATGTTGGAATCCATTACAAAAACTAGTTTTTGTAAGATCACTAAAAAGCAAAAAAAATGGCACTCACTCACTGGTGACAAAGATGCAATTGGAAAGCGAGAATCAATGTGAGAAAGATGGCTTTAAAGAGAAGGAAATGAGTTTGTGGTTGGAGAAATGAGGAGTAAGGGGAGGGTGCAAAGGGCGAGAAAGGTGTTGATGATGCTAATAAGGAAGAGGGCAGGGGTGCAAATGAAATGGGGAAGGGAAAGATAAAAGTTTTATTTAAAAGTAAGGCAAAGTAGTTTAGGTATTATAAAATGACCCAAAAAAGGGCAGTGTGAAGAGAAAAAAATGGGATGTAAAAAGGATGTAAAAAAGCAAAGGTATGAACCCCAAATATTTACTCAGTTGATTAGTAAAATGAATCTCAATAACATTCGTTATGGTGTCCTTCCTTCTTCGAGACACCTTCAAGGAATCAAAAGCTCTTGATTTGTCCATGCTAACCTTTAATCTTGAAATAAAGCAAAAAAAATATAAAACTTTAGCTATTAAGCGAGCTGGGGATGGCTTTGCCTTGATAAACAAGAGCACATCTTCTGCAAAAAAAAGAGACAAGACAATTGAGGCCCATTTGGAAAAATCTATAGAGGTTTCCATCTTATTTCCTAAATTTCTTGCGTTATCATTACTCCCAATCTTTTCACACACCAAATGAATAGGTATAGAGATAAAGGATCACCCTAACAAAGTCCTCTCACTGGAGTAATTTTTTTGTTTTGATGTCATTCTAAAAAAGAGTGATGATGTAGAAGAAATACTATGTATGATTAGGGAGACAGTTAATTTAGGGAAACCGAACAATCTGAAAGTTTGTTTAAGGAACTACTGATCCAACCTATCATATGCTTTTTCCAAATCCAACTTGAAAACTATATCCCCTTTTCCCTTTTGGAATGGTGCATGTGATATATTATTTCTTGTTAGACATTTGCATTATATCCTTGGTACTCATTCCCAAAATAAAGCTACTTTGCAAGGGCTAATTATATCACTAAGAAAAGGGTGTAACCTATTCACCAACACCTTAGAGACAATCTTGTAAATGACATTACACAAGTTAATAAGGCAAAAGTTCTTAAAGTTGGTAGGAGTATCTTCTTCTGTAATTAAGAATAAAAGAGTCTCCATTACCTGTGTATCGAAGGATCTTGTCTCAAAAGCCTTTTTTTAAAAATACCACACACCATAGCCCAACTCATCCTAGATCATTTTGAATAAAATTGGTTAAAAATTGTTTACCCCCAAGTGCTTTGTAAGATTTCGTACTTAAAAGCACTTGATGTGCTTCCTCTTTCATGACATGCTTTATAAGGGCACCCCTAGCTTCATAAGATAGTAAGTATACATTAATGTTATATAACTCACCTCCCAAACTTTCTTTTGTGCAATACAAATCCTAAAAATATTTAATTGCCTTATCTTTTAGGACCTCAGTGTCAGTGCACCATTCTTTAAAAGGCAAATTCAGCCTATAAACTTTGTTCTTTTACATCTAATGACTATTTATGCATGGAAAAAGGATGTGTTTTGACTCCCCAAACAAAGTAATTTCTCCCTAAACTTCTGGAACTAGTAGGTCTCCTCCTAAAAGATAATACCCTTATATTCCTTCAGCCATTCCTTCTAAAGGTTGATCGGATACACTTAGTCAACGTTTTTTTTAGTTCTTTAGATGCCTTTCAATCGTGCTTCTTGTGACACCCATTCACATTGAACATAACCCATACTTATTTAAAATATGAGTAAAATTTTTCTCCGCTTTTAATAATAATAAAATTGTAAATTTAACAAAATTTGAAAACAGCAAGAAAAAAAATAAAATCTATATGTATTCATCGTAAAACTATACATCATGATTTCATAATCAGAAAAAATTATTGAAATACAAGGAGATCAAAATATATATCAAAATTGTTACTACTTATTCCTAGTACATCAAAAATATCCTAGTTAAAGTAGTGTCTGTCTACCCCTGTCCCATAAAATAACAAATTATCATACTAGTCCTATAGGTCCTCACCAATAGTCGGGTCTTCATTAACTGCGATCAATCATGTATAAAATGAAAAATAATGGAGTGAAGTGATTTGTTCTAATATCACTTTTACATATATGGTAAGAATTCTACCGCACAATACAGATAAAACACAGTTAACAATAAAAGGGAAACATAAAGTTTATTCTATGTTATACAATCTTTGACTCGATATGGATCTATACTTTCCATTAGTGGGTAATAGTTCTTAATAGAACCTAAGAAGTGACTGGAGTACATATACCTCTCTCAATATCATCACATGGTACAGTCCTCATCATCATTAGGAACAAAATAACAATTTAGGATATCCATTTATAGAGGTATATTCTCACCAATCCTGGTGATGCTGAGCAGTTGTCAGGATTATCAAGTTGGTTAAGTAATTATCTTGGCTCAAGAGCGCAACCTTGGCCAGTAGGACGTTCACCACTCGATACCATACCCTCTAAACCTAACCATGGGTCCCTCCCTTTCGTCCTGCAATGTACCAAACTATAGCTTTCCTAGCAGGGTGCCATGTCACTGTATGTCACGTGCTTTACATTACTCACTAATTTATCACTTTCTAATTTCTCAAATAGAGATTTTCCTAGTCTCATTTAATTTGAACACTAGTACAATCAATATTTCTACCTTATATTGCAGAAATTGCATAATACCTAAAATTTTAATAAAATAATGACATAGTACTTATAGTTTAATTACTAAAATTTTGGCAGAATAAAAACTAAATAAATATATTTTAATTTTCTAAATTTGAGCAGAGTAATAGCTTAGTAAGTGCATTTTAATTTTTAAAAATTGAGTAGAGTAACAGCTTAGCAAATTCATTTTAATTTTCAAAAATTGAATAGAGTAACAACTTAACAATTATAATTTAATAATCTAAATTTGAGAAGAATAAACACTTAGCAATTATAATTTAATAATTTAAATTTGAGCAGAGTAACAACTTAATAAAAATTAAAGTTTAACATCAAATATAATAAATGATAATAATAATTAAAATTATGCCAAACAGGTTTAGGGGAAAACCCTTCCTACCAACATGCAAAACGACAATAATTTAGAACCAACCCCACTGCCCCCATTACCTCTAAGGTGGTTGATGAAGAGGATGGAATTGTTGATGTAAAGCTTCGAGGAGGAGAAATTCTACTAGTTGAAAACTAGCAAAATTTTAACATAAAAACTAAATAAGAAAAGTTTCTAGAAAGAGGAAATTTTAGAGAGAGAGGCTCTCTAGCTTATGGAGGAGAAGAATGGTGAAAATCTTCTTCATGAATGGAGGTATTTATAGAGGAAGAGGAGGCTTAGGTGTCCCACTATTTACAGCATCCATTATGTCATTATTATGTCATAAATCAAATTTTTATTTATTTTTAATCCAATTTAAGGACACATACACCATTTAGGGTGGTGAATAACCCCTCCTAGGCTTGGGAATGTGCTATATGATCTGTCCTCAAGTTCCTCAATATAAATTTTATCTATAGGTGCATTAATTAGTATTGATAAAATCGCTTAAACTTGAAAAATTAGCATTTAATATCAAAATAATTCATTTTAATGAAAAAAGTGGACAAATACATTATTTTTCATCAAAAATATATTTCTAATAATTAATTTTAATTTTTATTAATTTATTTCAAATTTTATCTATTTATTTTGTATTGTTAAGCTAAAAAAATCATAATAAATCCATTTTAATTCAATAAATACCAAAATTTTTACGAAAATTATAAAATTAAATATTTCACCTATAAATAAAATGAAATTACTATTTTCACCATTTTGGACGTCAAACCAATACTAACTATCTTTTTGGACACCTAGAGGCATTTTAGTAATTTTATACAAGAATTCTAGAAAATTCCTGCAAAATTTTCAAAATTATATTTTAATATATGTAACATGATTCCAAGCTCAATTTTACATTTTAACGTCAATTGAATCTTTTTCTCATGTCAGCTCTTAATGTTGAGAAATAGGGACAAAATTGTTATTTTCCAATTTCTCTGGGCTTCAGCTTGAAAAAATGATTAAAAATCACGATTAGATAGCTCTTGAAATTTTGAGCATGATGGTAGGGATCAGAATTTTGAAATTCCTCCTGATTTTTTAGAATTAAATAGTCAATTATCAGAAAAATAATTGAAAAACTAAAATAAGAGTGTTATATTTTTCACTATTTTTCTTTCAAAATAAATTTTTTATAATTAAAATATACCTAGTATAAAATTTTCAAAATACTTTGAAGTCAAAAAGTCTTTGGTCTGCTCTTGTAGTCAACCAAGGGTATTTTGGTCATTTCACAAAAATTGTCTTAATAAATTTTTTAAAAATTTATAAAATAATTATTAATTATTCTAAGCACCTAAATGACTTGAAAATAAATTTTATACACTTCTAACTATTTTTATCTATTTTCTCAATTATCCGATTCTTCTAAGGGCAAAATAATCATTTTACCCTTTTGCGGACTCCATTTCTCAAAAATTATTAAAATCTAACTAAGTACTACTAACTAATACAAGCATAACCATAGGGATCAAAGTTTTGAAATTCTCATCCGCTTCTTCAAAAATAAATGCAGAATAATTAGAAAAAATAATTTGATATACAAAAATAGGTGTTACACTTCCAACTCCTTTTTTTCTTGTAAAAATATTCTCAAACACCTCTTTATTAAAGCGAATAGAGTCTAACATAACATTCTGGAGAGCTGCTACCACATTACCCCTATCTTTTTACCAAGTTTGTTGAACAAGGCGAGTGTAATCACCATTAGTGCACCAGGCAATTTGGAATTTCAATGGCCTCCCCTCTCTAGTCATCATGGAGTTATTACATAATAATAACAATAGGTCATGGTTTGAGTGTATCCTAACCAAGTGCTCCACCATGGTTTTTGGGAATCTTATATGTCAATTATGATCACAAACCCCTCTGTCCAATCTTTGAAACCAACCAACATGCAACACAACATTTTTGTCACATAAACTCGTTGTTAAAGTACTTCATTCAAAGAAGTTTGCAATTATTCAAGCATTGAGCAAACATATTTACTTTGGCTCTAAAAGCACAACCCTCATCGTTTTGATGGTAGAAGGATATCATTAAAGTCTCCAACTAAGACCAACGACTATTGCACTCTGCTCTTAAGTGCTGCCAAATACTCCTATAGTATCCCCTATATAAAATATGTTGGGCTAGCATAATTGCTTGAGCATGCTCAAGATTGATTTCCTAGGGATACATTTAGTGTCACATAATGTGACATAGATTCCAACAAATAAATTAAATAGCCACCTTAATTGTTTGACTTTTATGTATGTTTTCCTTTTGTAACCATAATCTGATCTCCATATAGATTTCCTTCCACTTAACATCATTAATTCCATTACTTGCCCCATGAACGTTAGGGTTTGCATTTGTAACATCATCATGGATTTGACCTACGTCGCCGCCTTCTACATTTGGTAGCCTTCGTTCTTTATGAATCTTCTTGTGTCTCCAAGCATGATCTTATTATATGACTTTACAAACCACATCACTTGCACAATAGGCAGAGACCTTGAACTAATGATTTCAAAATCACACCTCCTAACTACTGGCTGGTTCAAATTAATTTCAACACATACACAAGCAAACTTTCCTCTTGAGCCATCAATTGTCCTAATGTCAACCTTAACAAGTCTTTCCATTGTAGTAACTAAAGTTAAAAAAACATTCTCATTATAATATTCCATACCTAAACTTACAAATTGTATCCAAACCAAAGTACTATCAAATTTGACTTCAAAGGATACAAAATCTGGAACCTAAGGCCAAACGAGGTAATGATTAAAGATCATCCATGGACCCCCCCACAAATGACACTTTCTCAGTCTTGTGCTAGATAAAACTCAACCATATAAAATCCATGCCCACATATACCACTTCAGTTCTTTTTACTAGTTTTTAGACTACCTTTAGCCTATTCGTATTGTATAAAATCTCAATGTTTTCCCAGTAACTTCACAATAATAGCATCATTCCATAACACCTATAACTCTTGAAAAATATTTTCATCAATAAGACATCTTAGCTTCAGGCGATCCCCATCCTCAAACTCGATTATGAACAATTGATTCATTATCAAATCCACTTGTTCCCTTCTAACAAAAACCTCCTGTTAACCCATTAGTTTGTCTCGAAAAGAAATCTTGTTCCGGTCTTGGTCTCCCTTTGGTCTAGAGGTTTTGGAGGGGAAGAGAACTTTATTGTACCGACACGTCTACAAAATTTTCCATAAATTTGAGAAGTAATTAAAGTTTAATGGTCATGTACTTATGGATTATAATGTTTCCCATCTCCTTTAATAACTTACGTCTAATCTATGGATTATAACTGGTCATATTCATATTCTAACTCAACTTATTGTTAAGATTTAGGCTCATGAGAAAAGTTAAATCTAAAATACTAACCTCATAATTTATTAAAATAAGCTTACTTACGTAACAAGGAACCTAATACTAATTAACATACATCATCCAACTCTTTCACCTTATTGGGTGGCATACATCATTTGTGCCGCGACTCATTAATTTAATTTAGCCAATGTTGCGCGTGTAGAGCACATATTTTGCTTGACTAGCAAGTTTAGCAAATGAACCCATACTAAAATTTTGGGGGGTAGGTTTGGATGGTTATGGCACAATAACAAACTGTAAAACAATTAAGAACCGTAGAACTAGAAATGAAACGATAAAAATAATGAGAAGCTGAAAACAGTATTAAATACGTCAAGGGGTCAACAAACACGGGGCAGGAATACGCGCAAGTTGACATTGACCTCAGCGCCGTTGCGTCCGAACCAAGACGCACACAGGACGGTGCGTTCACCAAACCTACAGCGGTGGGCCATACCTTTTTCCCGAACCGTAGCTTCGGAATTATCCTTTCGCCCCCTCTAAATAACGCTTCCACGACTCGTTTCGACGCGTGACTCTCGCTCGTCGATAACGAAATTTTTTAGGTAATTCTCCTCTCTTTCTCTCTGATCTCTTCGCGATTTTGATGATTTGCTCCGATGAAGTTGAATTTCGTTTTTCCTTGCTTTCTGTTCGTGTTTTGGGGAAAATGAAGAGAAAAAAATGAAAAATCTCGAGCGATAGGTTATCGTAGCTTTTTTCTGTTTGTAATTGCGCGAAATTGGTGATTTGTTGAATAATTTGCTTGATTGATGGCTGGAAACTAATGGATTTGGTTCTTCGGTGTTTGAATTTCTAGGTGTTGAAATTTTAATCAGGCAAAGCTTATTTTTCTTTCTCTCTCTCTCTCTTTTTCTCATTTTAATTGTTAGAATATTTTATTTTATTACGTAACAATTAACGGATCTTACTCCAAATGAGTCAAAAGAGAGATGGTTTTGAATTTTTCATTTGAGATCTGACCTTTTTCGTTTAATTTTTATGTATGATCGATTTTTGTTGTTCCATGCAAAAAAGAGTTGCGAAAATTACCATTCATAAACAAAAAATAGCCCAATTTTTCAGATAATTAGTGAATCACTACATTTTATTTTTACACCGTCCATAATTTTACCGGAAAAGAAAAATATCTTGCATATTTGTGAATTCAATGGAATCATGATATCTCCCAACGTAGATTTTCGAATTTAATGTAATTTGGTGAAGATCCATGTTTATACTGGAAATTGTGTTAATTTGGAGCTTGGAAGGTTCTTTATGATTCTCGTTCCTTGTTAACACTTGTTTTGCTTTGTCCTTGTTGATTTGGACCATTTGGTTTTGGTGCAGACGAAGAACAAGGATCAGAATCGTTGAATCAAGTTGAGGAAGATGGCACTAGTCTCTGGAGGAAGATCAACACTGAACCCGAATGCCCCTCTTTACATTCCAGCTGCGTTCCGCCAAGTGGAGGATTTTTCCCCTGAATGGTGGCAGCTGGTGACAACTCTGACATGGTACCATGACTACTGGCTCAGCCAGCAACAAGATGATGGAGCCTTTTATGGCAACGTTGGTGAGTATTGGTTTGATGGCAATGATGTGGTTGATTTGCTTCCTGATTCGTTTGATCTTGATGCTGGTGAAGATCTTTCTGTTTTGGAAGCTCAGCTTGAAGAGTTTATTCGATCTTCTGAAACCCAAGGTAAAGGGAATCATTAGGTTTCGAGGGTTGAATTCAAAATTTTATTTTAGTAGTGTTATGTTATCTCAATGATGCAATTAATATTTGAGCTTGGTTTTCATTCACTAACTTGGGGCTTGAATTAATTTCTTCAGAAGAAACTGGACCCAAAGTAACTGCATGAGCCAGAGATGAACATTCCAACGCATCTGCCAACCTAAGAGGCTGAATGCCACAGCCTTAGCTTGTGGTCATTCTGTTACTGTTGTGCCATGTTATCCGTAGCTTCAACTTTCTGTAACTCTTGTATAGGCAAGGTTTCAATCTTTCAATCTTTCCTTCTCTGGCTTTACCAAAATCTATGGTGAATAGGGAAGGAGAAAGATGAAAAAAAAAAATGTGACTACTTCATGTACTGATGGCTAAGAGCTGCTACAAGTATTCAAATTGCAAAAATGAAAAAATAGAAAGAAAATCTTCTGTGTGTTAGGATTTGTTTCCTCATGACTTTCACCTAAACTTCAAAGTGGATTTAAGGACACATTCTCTGTCTCTGATAAAAAAAAAATCAAATAAATAAATAAATAACATAAAATGGACGCATTCAACTTCGTAATTGCCAATTTTAAAGTAGCATTCGACACGCCGGATGTAATTTTTGAAACTCAATTAACTTTCTGACGTAAAATTCAAAATACTTTAACAGTGTTTGAAACTAAATTAACTCCGACGTCAAATTCAAAAATACCTTAACATAGTGTCCATTTAGTTTAGAGTTTGATAAAATGATTTTAAATTGTTGAATGGGAATGAGATACATGCCTAAATCAATCTGAATCATATTTTTGTATTGAACCATGTATTTTTCATTAAAAAGTAGGACTGATTTTCTGTCTTTTAACATAACATAAACCCTTGGACGATTTTCAGAAAAAAAAAGAAAAAAAAAAGAAAAGAGAAACGTGGCACTTTCATGAAACATGATAACCCATGTCCAGGAGTAATTAATCAGCCACGAAAAAATAAATTATATTTTAACACGGAAAAATATCAATGTGCATTCCATTTTTGGAATGTATGGGCGGAAAGATCAAAGATAAATAAAGAAAGAAAAAATAAAAGAAGAGAGAAAAAATGATAGATATAATAGATAATATAATAGAAAATAAAGAAAGAGAAAGAAAAATGGGTGAAACTGAGATGAAAGAGAAAGTAAATGTATGACCATAGTAAAAAAGAAAAATGGGTGAAAGTGAGATCAAAGAAAAAATAAATGTATGATAATAATTACTCTTCTGTCACTTTTCTTTTAGAGATAATCTTATTCTTCTGCCTTTTGCAAAGGCAATCAATACACAAAATTGGAAAACTACCTCCTATAATGCAGGTATTACCACTTTATGTACATTAAAGACGCAGGTCTTATGACTCATCTCAAAAGTCAAAATTACAAAATCACCGACCGGGACGCCTATTCAGCAAGGAGTGTATTTATCTGTATTTGTTGGTGGGGGGCTATCACACCAACTGGTAGAGAAAAATGGGCGCAAAAGCTTTAGTTGCAAACATGTTATTGCCTCTGCAACACGTCAGTTCAGTTACGTCCTTAATGAAAGTCAGGCCAAATTCTTTTCATGCAGATAGCTCTGCCCCTGCCCCCATGTATTCCGTATTATCCTCATCTTCAAGTTGTTTCCTTCTTTGAGCTTCAAGTTTAGTTTGGTTGCCAATAGCATCAGAGATGGCTTTTGGTAACCAAAATCCTGGCTTCTCAAGGAATGGTGCCCGGTCAAGCACCAAAGGTTCTCTCAAAGTTACTTCAACTCCGTCAAAGGTCCACAATTTCGTGGTTGCTTCACCTTTGAGACCCAATGAGAACCAACCTAAACCCGCTATTGCTATGTCAATGCTATTGACTTCCCAACTAGATCCAGACACTTTTACTTCCCTTTCTTGCCATGTTCCTAATTCAGCAGCACGGTCGTTACCAATGGGAGGCTGGAAAAAGAATAAAATGAAATAAAGTTAGCAAATATAGAGACAACATGCAATTCAGAAGAATGATGAATAGAGCACAATTTTGTTTTATATATACAGGAGACATATCTAATGTGAGGGCCATTTTCACATGAGATTGAGAAGCGTAAGTCTAGATCATAGAACCATACAAGGATGATAAAGATTTAATGTTATATGACTACTTAAAAAAGTCATGTAATTTTTTAAAAACTTACATGATTTGTATGTTTTTAATCTTGACAATTCATAATAAGATTTAATGGTAGATATTTATTCCCTTTCATATAAGAAAGAAAGACTCTCTCAGTTTATATATATATATATATATATAACTGGAACCAAGTCAAGCCTACAGTCCTCACATTCACTATCTTTGTCACATTGAAGTATATATAAAACGACATTCGAAGAAGTTTCTGTTCATTAATAATTTAAATAAGTAACAACTAAATTATAACATTTTTCATAGACTAAAACCTATAAAGAAATAGTTTGGTCTATCTTGTTGGTATACTCTTTGACGCAGAACATTAGGCATAATGAGCTAGTACCTCTGAGTCCACTAGGGATTTTAAAATAACTACCACAACAAAATAAAAGCATTTATGGAATTAGTAGGAAATATGAATTTAATATACAGTCAAAGAGAAAGCGCTTATCAGTAATAATAAGCTCCTAAGCTTCTAAACTAATCCTAGCTTACACACTACTGATAGTGATATGAAACTTTTATATATAATATAACACATAAGGACCAACTAGAAAACATATGAAAACACAATATGGGACTTGATAATTTTAAAAAAAATATTAAACCCTAAAAAAGTATGCAGATTTTTTCTTTATATAAAAAGTAATATCTGCTAACCAGACACACTTTGTATATGTGGCAACAACAAAAATAAATGAAAGCTTATGCCACAGGCCTCTTTCTAGCCGTAGGGGCAGGGAATAAAAGATGACGAATCGTACTTGCAGATAATTTGGAAATGCAACTTAGCATTAGAACAGTTTCAAAATATTAAATGAACTTCAATGGTAGACTAATATTCTTTCATCTACAAAAAAATTACAGTACAACATTCCCTCTTTCAACCAGGAATGTCTTTGCATTTATGAGTGCATTTCTTTGCAGAATCCAGGGATTCCATTGTTCAATCTTACAATATCAAGGATATCTAATTTTTTTAGCCAATAAGCGAATCCAATTAATGAAACCAAGTCTTTCCTACAGAAAATCAATCAGAAGTAGAAAAGTGATTATTATCAGAACACCAAATATTTTCAGAAACAAACAGTAGCACCTCTCCCCACTTTGAAGTTTATTACTGCTCAAGTGCTTGAAGGAATCCCAACCCTTTGCAAATGGTTTTGACTTTTGAACAATCAAATTTCTCATGATTTTTGACTCAAGAAGCTGATCATTTTTCACCAAAATCACCATACTTAGCTTCATTTCAGTCACTCATTATATCAATGACTGCTCGAGATAATCCACCAGAGTAAACTCATTTATCAAGACAACATTAAACTCCTTCAGATTCAAATATCTACTACAATGTTAATCAAAGTGTGATAGTTATTTTTTGTTTCTGGTAATTTGGATTTGACAAAAGTTTGGTTGTTTGGGGATATAGTTTAAATTATTTAATTAATAAAGGTCCTCCTCTTTTCTACATGATAAGTTGTTCATTTTCTTGAGAAATATTAGTGAAGTTTGATTTGCAAAACAAAGTTGATTCCAACATATCTCTATGCTAACATTTCCCAAAAACAATTGCATATGATATTCAAAACTCACAAATATGCACAAGCACATTCCCCATATCTTCATTATTCAACTCCAACCCCTCAAAGGAAAAACTAAAAATATGTTTGATTCTTGGTATGTTGTATGTACACTAACTAAGTATAACCTACAGACACCATGAAAAATCTTCCTTTCTATCTCAGGTTAAATGACAACAAGAAGACCATCAAGGAAGAAGGGTAAAAAAAAAAAAGATTAAGGGTCTCTTTGGACAAACTTCTCAATAAGCACTTATACGTGAAGAAAATAAAAAACAAAATGAATCAAACTTCTTCTATAAGTTAAAACCAACTTATGCACCTCAGCTTTTAGAGAAGTTAGATGAAAGAGCTTCTATAAAAGTTGAATTGCATGAGTCGATTTTAACTTATGGAAAAAGTTTAATTCATTTTACCTTCTTATTTTCTTCTCATATAAGTACTTTTTGATAAGTTTATCTAAACAAACCCTTAATAATCAATTATAATTGTTTTGCGTGCGAAACCCCTTCTTCTCAAGTAAATATAAAATCTTCCCTAGCTTGTGTAGATTATAATGGTTACTTGAATTTATTAAGATGGAATTAGGTATGAGCAAATTTATCAAATGATATAAAGATGGCCAAGTAGAGTTTTCAACCTCCTCAGTAAAACAAAGAATATTGAGACATATTTAGGATGGTAGGAGAACAGGAAAAGACTTACCTGCAGCCTGATACCAACATGATTTCTCCAAACCTCATCAGCATTTTCTATTTTCCCCATGTGAAGAGAAACATTTGGTGATGCCCAAACTGTGACATATATTGTTTCAACAGAGGCATCAACAAGGTCAAGTCTTGTCAAGCCACCAATGTGTACAGCCTGCCCTACCTGTAAATTAAAACCAGCATGTGAGAACTTTTCTCCTCTTCTGAAATATACATACTAATCTTCATAAAAACTTTGCAATCTTGATTCAGTATGCATATTTATGGTTCAGAATCTTCAAATACCAGATAATGGCCATAATTATTATGTAGTAGTAAACGAAAACATACTACTAAAATAATTTCCGTTAGCTCTTGAGTCTTAACTTATGAACATGCACAAAGCACACTTGAAATCTGAGCAAGAAAACAAAAGCAACCCTGACAATTTATCTCCAGGAGAAATGGAACTGCAATAGCAATAAGTAACTTGCCTTAATTCTATATGTCCGAGGCCGAAGTTCCTTCCGAATCTCAACCATCTTTTGCTCATCCCAGTTCAATCTCATCGACATTAAATATGGGTGCAAGAGCCCTGGAGTGTCAAACATCTTAGTCTTGGCTGGCAAAATTCCCGCAATTCTCAAGATCCCAAGTGTTGTCCCAGGAATTGGAGCTTCTGTGAGCTTCGTAACTTTAGCTCCTTGTTTCTTGGCAAATGCATTGATCAGAGTAGACTTCCCTGCATTTTGAGCCCCAATTACCCACACATTCCCACGAGGACCAGCCAAATCCTTTACAAAGGACAACAAATTCCTTACACCTAAATCCTTCCTTGCACTGACCGTATAAACCCCATTTAACTTAGGTGCTCCTCCAGATCTTGCACGATTTCTAACCCATCTATCTAACCTCGCAGGAGAAACCTGTGATGGAAGGAGATCAACCTTTGTTGCCACAAGAACAAGCTTTGGCAGCTTCTTGGCCCGCTTTGAGTCATCCTGCATTCTTTCCAACGCTTGAAACAACGATCTCACCGCAGTTCTAGGGAACGAACCATCAAAATCAACACAATCCACAACCATGACGACAACAGTAGCACTGCCACTCCCAGAAGGATTCATCAACCGCGTCGAAATCAACCTGTCGAAATCAAAATCAGGTATCAAATTCTCAGCGGTCTGGTTTTTCACCTGGCCATAGTTTCTCAAGGAATGGCACCGAGCACACACAGTGACCTCTTCTTTCACCTTCTCAGCCTCCTTAGCCATCCTCTTCTTCTCAGCTTTTGACACTTTCTTCTTCTTTATCCTCTCCAAGTACTCCTCAGTAACGTTACCATAACCAACTCCTGCAGGGGCAAACCCATCCAAATCCAACTTATCATCATCTTCACCCAGTAACTTAGCCTCCCAATCATCAGAATCCCAATCAAACTCATCTGTTAACCCCTCACTTTCTTCTCCAAGCTTACTTTCACTTCCATTCAAAATCTCCACTTCATCATCTTCTACCTCATCATCATAATCGTTAAACCCATCATCCTCTTCTGAAAACTCTTCCACTTTCACCTTCCTTGGTTGGTAATACCCAAGAAGGTTAGGGTCCTTATCTTGCATGAAGACTCCACAACCGGGGCAAATGGGTCCACGAGCTTCATCTTCATCTCTCCCCTCACTCAAAAACGGGTTTCTACCATCTCTCCTTGGCGTGGCTTTGGCGTGAGCGGGGTCACCGTTCACCGCAAAAGCAATCAAGGACGACACTTTCTCAAAGCGCTTGCTAGTACCTACACGCAAGACACATAAAAAACGCAAATGGGTGTCGGAAAATGGAAGAGGGGAAGTGTCACAAATTGATACAAGCGAAAAGGATTGAATTGATTAATCGAGGGGCTTACCTGAGAAATGACGAAAACTTGGAACTGCACGCTCTTGCATGTTGTTGTTGAAGATGACAAGCTTGGTAGAAGGAACAACGATTGTAGACAACAACATAGCCATGACTCTGAAGTCTGAGGGATAAACTTGTTCAGGTGCCCAAGCGCGAATGCTGAGAAGAGGGAAGAGGGTAAGGCAAAGCAAGAAGTTTTGGTTATGTTATATTTTAAAAAGATTTTTTTTTTTTTAATTTTAACTTCTTGGCAATCCTTCAATAATTCATTTCATTATTTCTTTAGATTAGTTTATTTTAAAAAATGAATATATTATTTTAATTTATTCAAAAAGTTTCTTAAGTAACAATTATCTACTCCTATATTATAAATCTAAATACTTATCTTGGATAAAAAGATTTTTAAAAGTTGAGTTTAATGGTCATGTACTAACAGTGTAAAAAGTTTTACATTGTCAACCAATTGAAATTCGCCGTTAGTATGACTTTTAAGACTATTATTGTAAAAGTCAACAAATTTACTATATATAATGATTTGTGATTGGATGACGATATAAAATTGTTTTACACTGTTAGTGTATGATCTTTTTTCTCTTAAAAGTTATAATTCAATGAGAGCGTTTTTAATTTTTTTTAAATAAAAGTGTTTTCAGAAGTTTTTTTTCAACAATTTTTTAAAATAAAAGTATTTTTAGGAGTTATTATCACTCTTATTGAGTCACGTGTTCTATTATAATTAGTATTTTAATCTATGCATTATATAGAATAAATATTTATTTTATATAATATAAATTTATAAAAAAATAAATACTTTTAAATATATAATATAATATTATAAATAAAATTTGTAATAAATAAATATTTTTAAACATATAGATTATATTTTAAATTTATAATATATAATTTATATTGTGATATAATGTCATTTTAATTATTAATAATTTATTTTAAAAAATATTAAAATTTAATTTAAAACTAAAGATATTGAAAATGATAGATTAAAAGATATGAAAGATTAAAAAAATTTCTAAAAACACTTTTGTTGAAGAATGATAGCTTAAAATACTTTTGTACAATATAGTTATTCTACTTTATATATAAAGAGAGGATTTTATATATTTAGCATTTTTTTATTTTAAATATATTTTTTAATTTTAATTTTCTTAACTGTTTATCTATTTCAATCTATCATTTTCATCTTTATATCTATATTGAATTTCAATTATTATTTTAAAAAAATTATCAATAATTAAAAATAATCTTGTATCATAATATAAATTATTTATCGTAAATTTAAAATATAAATTATATGTTTAAAAATATTTATTTGTTATAAATCTTAATTGTAATATAATCTGTATATTAAAAATATTTATTATAAATTTCAGTTATATAAAATAAATATTTAATCAGTATATTGCACAAACTAAAATACTAGTTTTTTTTTTTAAATGTAATGCCAAGTATAAACTTTGGCCTCTTGCAAAAGCATAATTGTTTAAGTTTAATTATTATACATTATCGGTGTACAAATTTGTACACTGTCAACCAATATGACTTTTAAGATAGTTATTGTAAAAGTTAACAAAATTATCATATATGATAGTTTGTAATTAGATGACAATGTAAAATTATTTTACATTGTTGATATATAGCCTATTTTCTCTAATTGTTTGATTTGCCTATTTTGTTCATTTAGCAAGTTTACAAATATATTTTAAACATTAAAATATAAGGTTTGATTAGATTTGTAAATTAAAATTTTATGTTTGGAATACTAAAAAAACTACCTTTTTAAAAAATTTATATATTTTATTACTTTGTGTGTGCAAATCTTATTAAATTTAATGGGATATGAGATAATTGATTTGATTTTTAAATTTAAATATTAATTAATTAGTTTACCATTTTAAAATAAAGTTTGATATCTACATATTTAGAAACCATCGTTAGTATGACTTTTAAGATACTTATTGTAAAAGTTAACAAACTTACCATATATGATGGTTTGTAATTATATGATAGTATAAATTGTTTTACACTGTTAGTGCATAGCCTGTTTTCTCTTTAAAATACTATATTAATAAAAAATTATATTAATTCCATTTTCAATGTATTCTATATACAAGATAACAAATAGGTTTAGAGTTTAATGGTCATGCACTGTTAATGTAAAAAATTTTACACTGTCAACCAATCAGAAATCATTACTAATATGACTTTTAATGTATTTATTATAAAAGTCAACAAACTTACAATAAATAGTGGTTTGTGATTAGATGACAATGTAAAACTACTTTACACTGTCAATACATGACCTTTTTTCTAATAGGTTTAATACATCAATAGGTTCTTGAACTTTTTGACAATTTTTAATTAAACTCCTAAACAAAAAAAAAATCGTAATTGAGTCATTGATCTTTTACAATTTTTGTAATTGGGTCCCTAAAGTTAGTAAAACTATCACAAAGTGTAAATTTTCTGATATTTTCAAGTTGCTATAAACTAACTCTAAAGACCTAATTATATTTTTAATTGAGGGACTTAATTAAAAATTACCAAAAAAATTTATGGACCTTTGCATGTATTAAACCTAACAAATAACGGTAAATTACATATATAATATTTGAATTTTTTTCTTCCTTTAAAAAATCATTTTAAAAATAAGAATATTAAACAAAACTTTAATGAAAAATTAAGAGTTTAATCAACTAATAATATCAAATGAGTAATGTTATTTACTCTTAAAAGATTTACACTTTTTCATAATCCTCCTTTGTTCTTTATCCTTCCATTATATCACTTATTTTATTATATATTTTTATCATCTTTTTTATTTTTATTTTTCTCCTTATTATAAAATATTATAAAAGATCTTGTACAAATTTGTTATTAAAATAGTACTATTACTTATTTCAAATCAAGATAACAGGGTCTTTTTGTGTGTGTATAACAACAATCATAAAATTTAAATTTAGAATATTGTACAAATTATCTAAATTTCTTGTTACTAGACCAACTCTAATAGATTTACATGGCAGTGTTTATATCATTTACAAGTGCAAATGAAAACAAAGAAAGAATTTTCGATGCATGAATGTAAAATTATTAAAGTTAAAATAAAATTATGTATTGACATATAATTTAAAATTGAACTTTTGTACAAAATTTATAATTAAACAAATTTAATAATGTGATAAGTAAAAACATATTATTAAGTAATAATACAAAAAATTAAACTATTAGCCTATTAAAATTAAGAAAAAAAATTAAAAATTTATGTATATCATTTCACCTTTCAACAGGAAGACATCTAGAAAGATAAAAATATATATATATAAAAAGAAAAATAATTAGAATGATATACAAAAACGCTCGGGAGCCAAAATTTCCAATAATTTATTTTCATCTGAAATACTTATTTAGTTCATTTTGATTTTTCTTTGTTGTGCTGAAATTGGAATTAGATTTTAAATACTGTAACATGTTACCTCCATTCATTAAAAAAAATAAAAAATGTTACATTCTTTAAAATAAAATAATAAAAAAATGCTTTCATGTTTCGTGTTGACCAAAAACCCCTGCAATTTGACCACATTCTCGGCGCGCACAGTCCCTTCCGCTTCTATATAATAATATAAAAACCCATTCTCCGCTCTCGAGCTTCTTCGCCAAGTTAAACCAAAACTCAAAAACAGAAAGAAACATGGCGCCAAAACGAAAACCTTCGTCTCCAATCTCAATCGGTGATTCTTCAAACCCTAGGATTTACGATATTGATTTCAATGCTCACTCCTAACTTCGATTTCCACCTTCTCATTGCGCAGGTAACTGCGAGATTACTGTCGAGGCTAACCGTTTCACCTGCAACTCCGACTCAAACGGCGTCGTAATCTCTCTACCCCGAAGCGGAAAGATCAAAGTGTCAGGTATTACTCAAATCATAAGAAACGCAATGCCGTTTGAGTTTGTTTGATTTGATTAACGATTTTCACTAATGTTCCTTTAAGCAGCGGCTGCAAACCATGGAAACGCTTCTGAGGATTTTAGGTCCGGAGATAAAGGTAGAATGCTACATTTATGCGTGATTCGTTGTAACATTGTTTAAATATGTAATTAATAGTAACTCGTAACTACTCATTAACGTGATTATAATGTTTGCTATTTGGTTTATAATTTCATAGAACACGAGTTCGTGCTAGTTAATCCTAAAGATGTCGATGGTATTAGCAAATTCTACCTTCAGGTAACACCCTCTATCTCCACACAAATTTAGGATGCGATTGAGTAAATAGCTTAATTAAGCACTTATTGAATAAGTGCTTATCATATAAACATTTATGTATCAGACATCAGTTGTTTCTATAATTGAAAATAAAATAAAATAAGATCAAATTATTTTCATATAAGTTGTAAGCTATTTTCATAGACTATGCCGTAGTGTTTATTGAAATAAGCTGAAAAACAACTTATGGACAGATCATACTCAAACACCTGCACAAGTGCTTATGTCATAAGATAATTTCAAAGAAGCTGTAAATAAGCTATTCAAAACATGTTATTCATTTTTATAGACATTTTATAATTATCCAAGTTTAGGGAAAAAAAAAATTAACCTTCCCATTTTCCCCATCTGAAATGTCTCTGTGAATGGGTTTGCAGGAAGTATTGCAGATGTATACGACAGAGCTACCTGGAATGAATTATGCTGCAAATACAGGAAAACTATCGAAGTTTCTTGAGAGATGTGTTACTAATGGGTATTAGCTACCTCTCATTCTCCTTCTTTCTCTTGCATGTTTATAATGATTCCACAGTTGTGTTACTGCTAATTCATTAACTAGGATGATTTTAACAGAATATTTATTCACAGGTTTGTTTATTTGTTTTTGTGAACTTATTTTCACCTGGTTTAACTGTAGGTTTTGTTTTATGTGGTGTGTTTTGGCTACTTCAAAGGTGTAAGAAGCTTTCATTTATTAATGGTATATTCTTGCAGGAAATATCGAACACTACTTATGAAATCCGCTTCTGTTGGAAATTCAGGAAAGGTATATATATTTGCTAGACTACTGTACTTAAGTCACAAATTGGAGCACGTTTTCTATCAGTGTTATATTTCTAAGTCTACATTTTTTTGGTCTTCTAGGGAGCAGTTATAAGTAACGTATGCTGCACTATCCTATAAATTAAATCTAAGGAAAATGCTTTTGGTCATAGTATGTTTACAAATTATAGTAAAGCATGTGTCAATTTCTTAAAGAGAAAGTGTAACAAGTCTAGCCCTGAGATTCTGTAGAGTCTGTTTGTGTACAATATATAGTAGAGCATGTGTATATTTCTTAAAGAGAAAACTTAACAATTTTAGCTTTGAGATTCTGTGGAGTCTGTTGGATTGGTAATCAAATTACAGAATATATTGAGTCATCGTTGATGGAATGTTTGGTTCTTTAAGCAAGTTGACATTGTCTCAACGATTGCCCTGATTGATCTTTGCCAATATTCTCCATTTTCATCTTAGAAACCATCAGGCTTAGAAATAAAAGGAAAAAATGTTTCTTACCATCTTCTAATGTGAGCTATACAACAAAGCTTCGCAGTGTAAATTAGAGAACTATAGTAGTATATGTCTAATTACATCTTAAATTATGATTATGTTTTTCAGGTTATAGCTGCAATTACATACCAAATCATCCCTGCAGATACGGAATATGCAGAAATCCCACTTGCTGCTGTCAATGCAATCTATCAACGGAAGGTCTTTCATAATTTTTACATTTTTCTTTGTTATTGCAGTTTTAAGCTTTTTTTTTTCTTTTGAAAATGTCACATCTGGAGTCAGTTTCAAGAAATAAACTTGCAATGGTTAATTACAGAAACATTCTTTTGGTTTTGGTTACAAGATTATATATAAAGCTTCTGCTTTAGTTCCAATTGCAATTTGCATGTTTAACTTTTTTTATCTTATAATGAAATTAAGTAGATAACTTCATGAGAATTATTCTTAGTAAACAGGATTAGTAGGAAAACTACATCGTGAAAATTTACATAGTCATCTTGTTTCTAGGGCTCAGATGTTTTGGAACTTATCTGAATTTTCATGTTGATGCCAAGATAATGCTCTTAAAGAAGTCTTATGGCATACTGTATTTGGATGTTGTTTCTTCTCATTTATGTGCATCTCAGTTATATTGAGCTGTGGCAACTTATATGACAAGTTAAACCTTTTCCTAATTCTCTTGCTCATGTCATCTATTCTCTATGTGTTTACATGGTTTTGGTAATTATGGGTTCAAATAAGGTTTCTATCTCCATTAATTATTGGTTAATATCCTGCAGGGTTTTGGTCATCTACTGTTTCTAGAGCTACAGAAAAGGCTTCAGAGTGTTGGCATTCGTTCTATTTTCTGCTGGGGAGACAAAGAATCAGAAGGATTTTGGATTAAACAGGTAATTTATAAATGAAAATTTTCTGGAAGCTAGAGCAGATTATAGAGTCAATTTTGGTTTATTGTACGAATGATTGTTATTTCATTTCTGAGTCTATGATACTTGATAGGTATGTGATCATCCTAGTATTTGTTTTTGTTTTTCAGTTACATATTTATGTATTGTAGAAAAAAGTTAACATTTATGTAAAGAGGCCAGTTTATATGGTAAAATAAACACTCAATGGTATCAAAATCATAATTTTGGTTCCTGTAAAATATGCTCCCTTAGTTCTGATGTTACGATGCTTCCCTTTTTGAATTGCAACTGCAGGGTTTTGTAGAAATAGCACAGGTGGATATCAAAGGAAGGGCCCGCAGGTTACCTGTAAAAGCTGATATTCGAAAATCACTGTGCTTTCCTGGTGGTTCAACTCTCATGGTTTGCCACCTAAGGAAAGAATTCTTAGCTGATGATGCTAACACTGTGAAGCATCTCCCCTCACAGTTTCATCAGAATTCCGTTACATCTGCCATTGCTGAAGATGAGCTGCTTGAATTTTCGCAAAATTTACACGTAGATTTGAAATTTGCAGATAAATCTCCACATAGAACAGAATCAGGTGAAAGGCAACATGAAGCTTTGGTGAAAGATGGATCTTCAACAGAATATGACAAACTCAGTGGTATGTGCATCAATCTGTCTGTCTCCCATAATTCCAAATGTGAATATTTTGTAATTTGTAATTTAAATGATTTCCTTGTTGTAATTGGAAAGAAAAAGTAGTAAACAAAATATCTTTTATGTGGACTATTTTGATGTTTTTATGTACTTTTTGTTGTAATCTCTTACTCTCTGAACAGGATTTGACAGTCACAATCCTAAGCAATGCTGCAGTGGCGTTGCTCCTTTGCCCAGAGTAAATGATGATAGACAGGCCACTGGTGCAGAAAATTCACAGGATGGAATTGATGCTAATGTGAAGTATTGTTCTCAATCTACAAAAGGTGCAAAGAGGGCCTGGGAAGCCTCTTTATCCTCATTGAAGTCAAAAAGAGTGAAGGGAAGCCAGTTGGTTGACTATCAATCAGATTCTAGCTGCGGTTTTATCCTAGAGACTGATAAGGCCAATCCTTGTTTTGAAGAAGTCCCTCGTGATCCTTCGATTACAGAAAGTTCTGAAAAATGTAATGGAGATTATTTGCGTTTGGAAGCTCCCATCAACATAGAACTGTCATCAACTAAACAATGCTTTAGAGTTATGTTGATGAATATTGCTGATGATGCTAAGAAAACGCAGATTACAAAGGTATGTTTAATTACCCAAGCATTTTATAAATTCTTTGGTAAACTGATGGGTAACTTTTTTTTTACTGTCCTTTAGAGACCTGATCACTTGCTTTTGAATGTATTGACATTCTCTTTTCAACGATTTTTTTTTTGCTGCTGGCAGGAAAAAGGGCCTAATTTGAAGCTTTCTATTTTTATTTTTTTCTAGTAATGGGATAGAGCCTGGAAATTAATTCAAATGCTGAGGACTAGAATTTTTTTTTTTAACTTAACCATTAGACATTTGTTCTATGTATAGGTGATTGAAGACCTTGGTGGAACTATATCCTATGATGGAAGTAAGACCACACACGTTGTCACAGGAAAAGTGAGAAAGACTCTGAATTTCTGTACCGCCCTCTGTTCAGGGTAGGTTCAAAATAATATTTTCAAATCTTAGCTTGCCTAGTTTCATACTGAAAATTTATTTATAGTTGAGATCTAGTTTTAATTTGAAGCTAGTTGAAATCTTGGTTTTTAAATAAATTTCTGGAACTATTGTGTGTTCAAAACAGTTTATAATCAAAACGAGAGCTATTGAAAAAAATGATTATAGCCTAAAAAATAATCAAATCAAATCTAAACATGCCGATAATGTTTTTATAGTCTGATTCTTATGAAGTTGTTCATATTATTCATCAATATATGTCTACTACATTTTTGTATGTGTTAATCACGTTGATTATTTATAACAAGGAGATATTGTTGACTACACAGTGCTTGGGTGATCTCATCACGTTGGTTAAAAGAAAGTTTTCGTGAAGGCAGATTTGTCGGTAAAGTGGAACAAACTTTCATATCTATATCTAATTATTATTATTCAGGTAGCAAACGCAGTAATTTTAAAAAATGAATTTGCAGATGAAGTGCCTCACATACTGAATGATACGGATTATCTACTGAAGTACAAATCTGATTTAAAAAGTGCAGTTTTCCGGGCAAAAGCTAGCCCTCATGCTTTGTTTAAGGGTTATAATATATGTATTGCAGCTCACGTTCAAACTCCTGCTAAAACATTGTCTGCAATCGTCAGGTCCGCAGGTGGTAATGTAAGTCATATTCTTTTTTTACTGAAACTTAAATTTAAGTAGACCTTAAACAGTGCTGCATCCGGCATTTCCCATCATTTAGACATGCTTAAAAGCTTGAAGCATCTGAACACAAGTAATTATTGTCACATGGTGTCGATGCTTATAAAAATGCCTATCTTTCATACAAAGCAATATTCTTTAGGCTTCTAATTTGGAGGTAACTGTAGAGAAAATACAGATTCCACTTATTTTGGTGGTCCACCTTGGTTATTTTCGAAAGACTGTTGACAAAATGAATTTAGTCAACCTAGTTTCAGAAACTAGCTTTGAAATTCATCGAGGTTATGTCTGACAATATATATTTATTTTGACTTCTAGTTCTTTCTAAGGTCATGTTTGATTATCTGTTGTTTGAGTGAGCATTTACAAAATTAATTTTGGGTGTTCTTGATTTTGCAGAATTAATTTGGTTAAAATTGAGTTTGGAGTGAAGTGATTTATATTTGGAAAATTTTATTTTAAAAATGCATTGGTAGTGAAACTTGGTACAAAATTCTCAACCCAATGCACAAGCTACATAAGAGTTGCTTCTGCTAGAATTACGTTTGGAAATATTTCCCGTTTGAAATATTAGTCCAACATTTTTCAAAACGTGTATATGGCTTACAAAAGCCCTGTGAAAAGTGTCAAGGGAGTTTAGGTCAGCTTAGTGTTTATGGATTGAAAGTTTTCTACTGTTGGTTATGTAGTTTAACCACAAAAATCGACCTTGGTGTTCTAGATATTCAACATATGGATTTCAGCTACTTATCTAAACTAATTACATCCACTATCATTTATGATGCATCTTGAATATAGTCCCCTACTATTTCCTAACAGAAAGAAGAGCTTCAGAAGCGTCTTGCATGTGTGTGCCCATTTATAAAATGTTCATTTCATGATACATCTTATTCACATTACACATCAATTTACATTGTTATTCTGGAGCTCGCTTGCTATCAAATTCCACTTATTTTTGTATTAGGTTATTAGTGGACTCGAAAAGGTAAACGAAACATCAACATCAATCTTTGTGACGTGTGAAGAAGACACAGAAGAAGCAATGACAGCTGCGAAGAAAGGTATACGAACTTTCAGTAGCGAGTGGTTTATGAACTGTGTCATGAGACAAGAGCTTGACTTGGAGGCCTGCCAGTTTGCAGAGTCCTTATAAGGACGTGACATGCACAGTGATCCATATGATTTGGTATATAAGAATCTCTGAATTTTAGAATCTTTCCGTTTCATTTATATAAATATGAATAGTTTTTAAGAAAAGAGCCGGTTAACAAATTTGTCCTCCGCAAGGAGGATGACTTGCCGGATTAATGCATCTCAAATTAGGTTTCAACAGATACTGTAAATACCTAATGGTTTTATCAGGTTTTGTATTAGGCTTAGGAATTGCAAAGGTATTCATTTCATGCACAATTAGGCCATTTCTACACCAATCAATGCTTTTACTATTTTATTTTGGATTTTGGCTAGGTCCTTTTTTTTTTTGAGAAATATTATTTATACAATTCATATAACAATTTGTACAATATTTTTGTGTCTATTGTTCTCGTATATCATTTATTGCATTTCATAATAATGGAAAAAAATAAACGCAAAAAGTGTTAGTACAAATTGTTATACATGTGTTATATCTTTTTCTTTCTTTTTTTCATTGATGAATTTGTAATCATTTGGAATTTGAACCAAACCTCATTTCCTTTCTTTGATATTAAGCTATTAGCTTAAATATGTTTCTAGTTTTTGTAATATGCCTGTATTATGGTTATAGTTTTTATAATTTTTTTAATGGTTTTGGTTTTTGTAAAATTTTATTGATTTAATTATTTTTTTGGTTTTTATAGTTGTGCAAACCTTACCTTTGGGTCTTTATAGTTAAAAATAATCTGTTTTAGTTTCTATACATGTAATTTTGACATCGATTTGGCTTCTGTCATTTTAAATTGTCAAAAATTGAATAGACAATGTCAATTTGTGGTTGTTTTACACCACTAATTTTTATTTTGTGACGGTTTTATGTTATGGAGTTAGGATAGACTTAACTGTAGAAACCAAACCAATATCGAAACTACATGTATAAGGATTAAAACAAATTATTTTTAATTATAGGAATCAAAAGATAAAATTTGCTCAATAATAAGGACTAAAAAGATAATTAAACTAATTTTATTTTATGATTTTAGTCTCTATTACTATTTACTGATGATGTAACAACCATCTATTGAAGAACACAGTTGACATTTCTTAAATATTAAGGACTAAAATAAATATCTCTCAATATAAGGACTAATGTCATGTTTATAATTTTATTTATAAGGATTAAAAAAATACCATTAAGGACTAGAATTATAAAATTTCATAGGGACTAAAATCATACAAAAATTATAAGAATTAAAAATATAAAAATGAATATATTATAAGGACAAGAAATACATTTAAACCTAAGTTATTATATTCTTATAATATTTTTATAATTCAATATTTATTTGTTTATCACATTATTCATTTTATTTCACATTTTTTTCTTTTATTTCTCATCTAATTATGAAAAAATTATATAAAAAAACATGGGTAGAATTAAAATTTCTCATTTTTCTGGTAAATCCAATATTACAATAATAGTCGTCATTGACTTGTCTATGATACTAATGATATTTATGATCAAGAATTTTTAACTTGGTTCAATGGTTTTAATAAGCTATATGCACGTGGTTTGAATTGAAATTTATTGTAGATCTCAATAAAGGGTCGCTCTTGTAATTATTTTATTATTTTATAAGTTTAATTTATATATATGGTCGATGTTTACAGACATATAATAAGTTTTGATTATTTTATTATATCATTCTATTCATTAGATTGATGTGGTGATAAGGCAAATTTCTATCAAAAGTTTGTTTGAAAACGTTTTACATTAATAGTATATATAAATAAAACTCAATCATTTTTAAACACGACAAAATAACTAAATATTTGACTTTTCATTACAAATACATGTGTAACGTAACAATACCCTTCGTTTACATTACACAATTTGTAAATATTGCTAAAATTGATGGCTATACATTGCAAATTACAAGGTCAATGATCAATATGCAAGGTTCAAAAGGACTTTTTCTTTTTTAAGAATACCAGTCTCATTATACTTTTTGTCCATGCAATTTCTGTGTAAGGGTCTGCACTCTTCAATAGTACAAGTTTGAATTTTGAATCCGGGTGCGTTTTGGAAGAAATTACTTATAATTTATTTATACTTATTTTATGACATAAGTATTTGTATAAATATTTGAACAGGCTAGTTTATTTTAATAAATTTTCTTTATGAAAATATTTTAATCTTATTTATTCTTCAATTAAAAAAAATTGTACAAAAAACCTTATATAATACTCATCTTTTTCCAAGAAAATATCTTGGCATGCCTTGACACATAATATTGAAGTAACAAATGCTCATTACCATTTTTGTCAAATATAATTTATGTTTTCGACAATTTTACAGACGTCAAACATTTTTAACTATGGCTTTTGATAAAAATATCATATATATTTTTTAATAAAAATAGGCTTTACTATATTATTATAAAAGTTAAATAATCATGTTTTATGATATTTATGATTATCGCCATTGGTTTAAGAGATATATTAAATAATTGTGATATAGGATTTTAAAAGGATTTGATAATCGTGCTAATTATTTAATAATTGCAATAATTATTTAATAATTGCTCAAGATTTTAAAAGGATTTAATAAAGATATCCAGTAGATTTAACTCTTCTAAAGGTAAAATGAGAAAGTGAAAATTTATCTACCATTAATATGTATGGATAAGTATTCATCTTTTTTTTTTAATTATTATTTTATATAACTATTCGCTTTAGAGAAACGAAATTCCAACTAGTAAAAGTTAATTTATTAGGAAACTTTGAAGAAGACTCCACGAGATGCATTTAGATCTTCTCATATTAAGTAACATAATATAATCATGTCGAAAAGAGAAAGACAGTTTTTATTTAGGATCCAAGACAATTGGCGTGGGGCGGGGCGGGGCGCTGTAGAATGTGGGCTAAAACAATGTAGTCCTCTCTATTTATGAGTGCACTGGTAAGTTAGCCCACCAAAAATAAAAAAAAATAGTAAAAATAGTAAAAAAAATAAAAAATTATCAAAGTCTTATTGGTTACTCTATTCCAATGTTTTTAAAACCGGACCGGTCATTGAATCGGTCAAGACACTGGTTCAAGGTTCAATGGTTCAACTGGGATTGAATCGTGGTCGAACCGGTATTAATAAAATAATAATAATAATAATAATAATAATTAAATAATAGATAAAATAATATTAAAGAAGCATAATATCATAATTTTGTAATACTAAAAATTAAAAATAAAACATAATTTTATAGGTTCTTTACATTTACAATACCTATAAGTGCAAATCAAATATGTTATGATACTTAAGTATAAGTTTTAACTATACATATCAACATTTATTAATAAAAACAAGTTTATATTTAAAATAAAAAAGAAAATGATAAATACTTTAGGTTGGTTTTTAATTTTTTTAAGAAAAAAAATCAAAATAATGTTGTATTAAGCATTTTTCTTTGACCTGCTATGAATCAGTTTTTAGCCCGTTTTTGACCAGTTTTGACTGGTTTTCCGATTCTTTGACCAATTTTTCTTCAGGCCGGTTCCATGCTTTATTTGAACCGGTCAGGTGACCGGTTCATCGATTTTTCGATCTGACTAGCCGATCCGATCTAGTTTTCAAAACAGTGCTCTATCCATTCCTTTTTAATTGTCAACTTTTTTTTAAAAAAAATTATTTCTATTTATTTATCATTTTCAAAGGTCAAGATAACATTAATTACTTTTTTTTTATTATCAATTATATCCTTATTTCTCACCTAATTTTTAATTAGTTTACACATTTATAACTAATATGCATTTATTGTGAATTAAAAATGAAAAAAGGTATAATAAAAATTTTCAAAACTATTTTATGAAAAAAAAATTATTGCATTTCTTAGTTTGTATATAAAAACTTTAAACGACACTTAAAAGAGAACAAAAATAGTATCAAAACTTCAAAGTCTCATTTATTTCCTTGGCAACTTAGCACATAATATTTACTAAGAATCATGTATTTTTCTATAAAATATCTATTTTATTTATTTTTTTAGATTCTTTTATCAAAAAAGCTCAATGGACTAGCTCATATCAACCCATCAACCCGTTTTTGGGCAGGCTATATGAGTTTGTGGGTTGTTTTTTATTATTTATACTCATCCCATTTGCCAAATACACTTTCCTTTTCAAGTTTTTTTTAATGTAAAATTACTTAAGTAACTTTACTTTTCTCTCTTTTTCAAACACTCCCTCACATATAGCTTCGCCACATTCTCCCCTTTTCTTTCGCTTCTCGTTTGTCCCATTCTGAAAAACTTGGTCTTGAACGCTTCCCACACTTAATACTTACAGTAGTTTATAACAACAACACATTACACATTGAGGCATGTTGCGGTCTCCAAGCCCCTCCCTCAGTTCAAAATGGAGCACCACATTCACAAGACTAACATGAAGAAAATTAGGCCGCACATTTGACTTGTGCCTTTCCGAGTCCTAAGTCAGCACGTATACCCTACACTACAGTCACTCCGTGTTTCGGGTGAGTTCTCAATCCAGAAGGACCGAAGTTATGACACCCCGTCCTTATCTCTGTAATCGAGTTCAATGACGAGAAATTAGCAATCCATAACCAATCAAAAAAAACCTAAACTAGAATCTGTTCAAGTCAATGCTGACAAGTTCTTTGCTGGAGTAAGAACAGCAACAACACAACAATCTTAGCTACAGAGTTTCTTGTAAACTGCCCTAAGCTTACTTTTGGAGGAGTAGAATGAAGGTTGACCACGATTTTGGCGCAATCCCTGGCAGCAAAAATAAACAAGTCACTTCATGAATGCTGAAAAACACTACCTAGTTGCTCCTCAGAGTAGCCTGTGTAGTGCTTCAAAGTCCTTGTCCAGAAGAGGCCCTTTCAAGGGTACAATCGAGCCACGTACAGGGCCGAAGCAGCAATTAGAGAAGGGTAGTACAAGATTACAGTAGGATAGTGCATCATACCAAGTTCAGCAAGGAAAAACACCATGTTTTCCCTCTACATCGATGAAAATTTGGCATATTCATCAGGGCATTCAACTATGGCACTCTAAAAAAAGAAATAGAAACCTTCACAACCAAACTTTAAATTAATATACATCTATATCAGATGGGGCCGAGGCTTTGATATACCGAACCAAGAAGACATAGGGTGTCGGAACAGTTAAGTACCATTCAAGCTTTCTCAGGATCGTTTTCTCCATCATCAGCACTTGTTCGATAACAATATAACATAAGCATGGTCTGATATGCATTCAAAGTCATTAACCTGCATGCATACAGCGGAAACCCACACCATCAGTTGGCAGTTATTTTCTCAAAGCATGATTCATAAATCTATAAAAGAGAAGGAATTCTACCTCCGGCCTCAAAATATGAAGAGATATGGACACCACAGGTGGAATTCCTTCTCTTCTATGATTTATGAATCATGTTTTGAGAAAATAACTGCCAACTTATGGTGTGGGTTTCCACTGTATGTATGCAGGTTAATAATGATTTTTTATGCATATCAGACAATGCTTATGCTGTAAAATTTTTATATCTCTTCCTATCTCTTCATATGTTGAGGTCAGATGTGTCCATCAATCATCAGCTGGTTGAAAAATTAAAAGCACACATTAACTACAATTAAGAGTATAAATAGATTGGGTTAGACTAGACTTTACAATGCCTAAGCTTAGTTTACTTTTCAAATTTAAAGTTTGAGTTTGACATATTTACTGGACATAAACCTTTTTTCAAGGTTTGGTCTAACTTTTTTAAAATCCGATCTGACTCAAAAACCTAATTAATAGTAAAATCTCTTGAATAGGTTAAAAAAATTACCTTTAAATACACTAATGGACTTAAACTTTAGGTCCCTAAAACAACCTAACTCTGATATCACTTTGAAGGAAACAAGGAGATAGATAGAAAAAGGGAAGCAAACAAAACATGACTTCTTTGATTAATTTGGGTTCACTAGCTCATTGTGCAAATGCACTAATACATAAGTATTTATACTATACAAGACATACATGAGACATGACTCTTGAAAAATATAAGTGCTTGAATCTAAAAATACATAAATAGGAAAAATACTATTAACCTTAAATATTCATAAACATATGAATGAATCAAGTTTATTAATTGCTCCATTTTCTACTTCAATGCTTGAGTAAGCCTTAGGGAAAGGGTTATGTCATTTCATTATTGAACCCACAAGTAGATAGGATTCCCAGCTAGGCTATACTCACCAGTGACAAAAGTCTGGTCACCTCAAGTCCTACGATAATTAATTAAACAGAAAGGGCAAAGAGTAGAGGGACTTACATATAAGCATTATTGCATCCGCTCTTTCTCATATCATTTTGTATTTCTGCTTCTGCATCAGACCACGTTGCATCTTCTCCATTAAGTTCACCAAGGGTCATTGCTCTTCATAACAAGCCTCTGTTGCTCCAAATTGGAATTCATCCCAGGAATATTGTGAAAAAGAAAGAAGGAACTACAGGCAAGGAAGCCGAACATGCAGGGCATCAGCCACCAATGCAAGCTGAAGCTGCTGTGGTGGATGAGCCAGGAAGCAATAGACCTCATGCTGCTCAGCTCCAAGTCTTGCTAAAGTGTCTGCGCATGTACTATCTTCTCTGAGAGAATGGATCAAATCCAAGGACCAATTTCTTTGCATGAGGGAGCGTATGTCAGCAAGCAAATCACTGTAGGCACAATCCTCAATGTTGGCATTCTCCATGAGATTTATAGCTTCTAATGAATCAGTTTCAACCAGCACAGTTCTGTAACCCAAATCCCAAGCTGTGATCAAACCCTGACAAATGGCATAAAGCTCAGCTTTCATATTCGTTGTAAAGCCAAGAGATCCATAGAACCCACCAAGCCACTTCCCTTCCACGTCACGAAAGAGACCCCCATAACCAGCATTTCCAGGATTGCCCATGCAACAGCCATCCACGTTCAACTTAATAAAATGTTTTAGACGTGAGTTCTGGGAAAGAGAACTCACAGCAGAACTACCCTCTTCCCCTTTCAGATGCAAAAACATTGCATATTCTTTTACTAGAGACTGAATCAGAGAATATAACTCATCATTATCTGTCGGAGAATTTCCATTAAAGATGGAACTATTTCTATCCTTCCAAAGCAGCCAAGTTGTGACCGTAAACCTCAAGCAGTCAACATCATAGTCCCTGTAATTATTGGGCAACCAGGGCTTCTGAAGGAACCTATGCATCCAGTCATGAAGAGATGTTGAAAAAAACTCATCACGCACCTCAGGAGGAACCATTTGAACCCAGATTGCACAAGCTCTTGTACAGTCTCGTAAAACATGGATGGTAGTCCCTTCCATGCTGCAGAACCTGCACCTTGCATTAGCAGGCAAGCGATCACACAGGACAGCCAAGAGGAAAGTCTTGCAATGTTGGGGAACCTTGAGAAGGCATATCCATCTCCAAGATGCAAAATGAGGAGATAAGCAATCCCCACCTGGAACACATTGGTTGGCAGAAGCAGTGTTGCATTCAGACAGTTTTCTGCGCCAGTTTTCAGCATCTTCCTTACATAATATGCGCCATCCACATTTCCTTATCACTAATTTGCTCTTAAGACTAGAACTATAAAACATTAATTGAAACCTGTCTTGAACATAAAACCAGCGGGACGAAAGGAATGGAAAATATAAAATCAACATGTGAGGATATTTATGATTTGGGATTCCAGAGATGAATCCCTGCTCTAACTTGTGACATAGCTGATGCAAAATATTTTTGAAACTAGGAACTTTTGAAATCCAACCAATGCGATAATCCTGTGAAGGTGAAGACTCCACATCTTCTACAACAAGGCAAACCAAAATTCCCCACCATTCACTTCTATAATACCGATGACGAAGTTGAGCTAAGTCCATCGATATTGACACAGTAGAATCAGCCCAAATGTAGTTTTCTTTTAAGTATTCTATGTCTTGGACTTGATTGAGATACTTTTGATAGAAAAAAAATGATGGAACTTCATTTCCTGGACTTACCAATAAGGTTTTAAGCTTATTGGCATTTTGCAACTGTTACAAGGAAATGAGCATGTTAAAAATTTAACAAGAAACGAGACTGTATTATAAAGAGAGAGATGCATTGACAAACCTTATCAAAGGCAAACGACGCCAAGTGACCCCATATCTGTCGCGGATCTGATAAAGGTTTCATTGAACCACAATCACTTGCATTTACATAATGTACATTTGGTGGCAGCTTAGGAAATGACTCCAAGCTCGGGCAGCACTTCAACAAAAGATTTTCTAGCTTCAAAAGTTTAGAGATGGAGCCAGTAGGAAGGTGTACAAAATTGTTCCCACTTAGATCCAATGTTACCAATGATGATAAGCAGCCAAGATCTTCAGGAATTGATCCATCATGGAGATTGCAATAACTCAAGTCTAGTTTCTTCAATGAGGATAAACCAGAAAAAGAAGGCAAGATTAATCTCTTTGGAGTTGGATGACTGTTAAACCCGAAAATCTTCTCAAAAGGGAGAAGTGAGCTCCATGAGTTCGAAGTTAGTCCTTTGCATCCACGAAATAAAAGCAGTCTAAGATTTTTTAAAAGAACAATGGATGAAGGCACTTCCCTAATAGCAGTCTCACTCGCATTTAAACACTCCAAAGCTTCATTTTCACTCAGATTATCAGGCAGCTTAGAAAATTTTGAGCAACCAGAGATATTGAGCCTTCTGAGAGATTTCAAATTAGAAATGGTATTTGGAAGGCAAACAATATATTTGCAACCCTCTAAAAGCAAGTTATTAAGACCTGTCAGGTGACCAAGAGACAGGGGTAGTTCAGCTATGGAAGTCTCCTCTAAAGCTAGCATGGATAAACTTTTCATACTTTCCCCAAACTCAGGAAGCTTTCTAACTGCTGAGCAGCCTGAAAGAATTAGACGTTTTAAAGAATCTATTAACAATTTTCTTGGAAGGATTTTGAGATTTTTGCAATCTTCAAACGTCACATACGAAAGCTTTTTAAGAAGTCCAAGAGATGCATGAACCTCAACTAGGTTTATACAGCCTTCAAGATCCAATTTTTCAAGATTTGGAATTCCAGTGAAATCTGGAGTTATATGTAGATCTTTGGAATTTCTCAAATTGATGATCTTCAAATTTCCCAGAAACTGGAAATAAATAAATATATATTAGCTCTTAAAAAATTACATAAGATCCAGAGATTGAATGGAAGAATGTTACCTTTGTTCCTCTCCAAAGGTGTTTTATTTTGCTATGACACATATCAAGGTCAATAAGTTCATCCAGTTGAGCTCCAACTGGCAGGGATTCAAGAGGATATTCCTTCCATACAAGAACTTTTAATCCACTGGGAAGACATTTGAGACCAAGTGGAAGTTGCAATTTATTTAATATCATGAGCAATCTAAGATTACTCATCTTTGAGAAAGCGTCAGGGTTCCAACGTGCTTCATAAGGCTCAGGCAGATTTAGAACTACAGCTTGAATGGATTCAGTTCCCTGACAAAACATGACAACAAAAATAACATAAGGAATAATGAGGAGCAATTTTTAAATCAAGTATAAATTTGTAAAAAACCTTACGTTATTATTTCTGAATACTTGATCAATGTCCTTGAGTGACCACAACCTACTCCGCTTGCTGGCATCATTAGGAGATTCTTGGAGAACAATATTCCTACCCATTTCTTGAAGCAAATCGTGCATCCCCAAATGCCATCCATCATAAGTTACTAATGATTTTTCAATTAGAACGTCTATACCAATCAGTGGATTGAAACCGCAATTTTTCAATATTTGTGTCACGTGATCTTTGGTGTTTCCTTTGAAAAAACAAGCAATATCTAGAAATATAGCCTTTTCCATATCTCGTAATCCATCATAACTTAATCTTAGACTCTTGTAAATATCATTTTGTAGATCCTGCCTTAACATTTTCAAAGCGTCTTCCCATACAGATGCGCTTCTTCCACAAAGAAATGAACCCAACACTTTGAGTGCCAAAGGAACACCTCCAGCATATTGAACTACACATTTTGACAACTCTACGTAAGCTTCTTCAGGTTTTTCTCCTCTAAACACTTTTTGACAAAGAAGTTGAAGGGATTCATCACTATTTAAGATTTGAACATCATAATTTTCACACACACCAAGTGATACTAGTAGATGCTTATCTCTAGTTGTTATTATTACTCTGCTCCCTCGACCAAACCATTCTTGCTTTCCAGCTAAATTCTCTACTTGAATGTCAGAACTTAAATCATCAAGGACAAGGAGAACTTTTTTATTGAATAAAAGATTCCGTATTGTCTCCTTTCCTTGGTTCAAAGTTTCAATTCTCATGCTTCTTATTTTTAGATGAGAAAGCAATTTTCTTTGTAAGCAAAGCAGACCATCCCTTTCACTAGAAACCTCTCTAACATTCTCAAGAAAGCAACTAATATCAAATTGTTTATGGATTTTATTATAGACAAATTTGGCTAGAGTTGTCTTTCCTATGCCACCCATGCCCCATATCCCCACAAAGCGAACTTCCTCTGATTCTGTCCTTAAAAGTGAATAAATGCTGTTTATCCTTGAATCAATTCCAACCAGTTCATCCTCATAGGATGGCAATTTAGGTTGTAACTTTCTCCATAATTCTGCAACAATTTCTTCAATGAGTTCTGTTTCACGCCTACAAAAGAAATGATTACATTTGAAATGAGTTAATTAATATGAATTATAATCAAGTAAAGGAACAAAATGTTCATGAATGAAGATGTATTTTAATTAAGGTTTCAATTTGGGATCATACCTTTTTTGTGTGTCAATTAAAGTTTCTAGTTTGCAAAATATTCAATAATTACAATTGGGGATACTATTATCCTAGTCTATTCCATGTCTAACAAGGTTATGGTTTGAGGAGATACTTTTGGAAGGTTGTCTTCTTTGCCAAACTTCTACAGTCTTCTACCAGGTATTTGTTTGATTATTCGTTGGGTTTCTTTACTGATCTCCATCGTGGTTTAGCTTGTTTTGAAGAACTCAATGTCAATTTTCATTTAATCGATATTTTTTCATTATTAATAATAAGAATGTCATCTTGTCTCTTGTTTTGTTATCAACATTTCATGAAAGAAAAAGGGTCTAGTGCCACCTGTAGTAAGGCTTTTGTTAAAAAAAATAAAAAATCCTTATTAGCTGCGTAGGGTAATAAAATATACGGCTTATAGGTTATAAATGCAATTGAAAAAACTAACAAAAATAATTATTTCAGATAACTACATCCCATACATTCGTCCTATATTTGTCTTATCTTCATATCCTCCCTCAACTACTAATATTTCCTCTTCCCTTGTTATGTTTGGTGGTATAAAAGTGTTTTTCAGATTTGCTTGCACACACATTTGTAGGTCTTGTGGTGATTACAAAAATGGCTTTGAGCTGTTCATAAATCAAGTCATACAGTGTATCTTATGCTTGACAATAACTAACCACAATGGTCAATGCTCTGTCTTTGCACACATTGCATTGATGACTCCTTTAATATGGGAGCCATGAGTCACTATGCGTGCTTTTTGAACCAATGGATACATTGATTATCATGCATTATAATTAAATATACTGATATAGTTGAAATTTGCAGACTATTATAATATTGGTGAAATAAAAAAAAGCTATTCTTTTATATAAAAATAAATATATATTTAAAAATATTAAATTTCTAAGTTAAATTATGTTGAGAAATTGATTTGGACGAACTGATTTCCCATCATAGCTTAGAAAAATCAACATGTTGAGCAGTCGGTTTGAGAGAGATCAACTTCCTAATATGATTTAAAAAAACATTGGAATTCTGTTAGGGAAAAACTGGCTACCTGATGTATTAAAAATAATAATAATAACAATAACCGTAGGAAAATACAGTCAGAACACATAAATTTTAGGAATTAAAGTCATAAACTAGATTTTTTTCTTTTTTGGTATAAAAAGCCAACATTAGTACTATCTAATTGAAACAACATTAACTAGCTTCGAATGAAAAGAATGTTCATATTTATTTCAACAAAGACCACATTTATCCATTTTCTCTGGTTAATTCATACACGAAATAAATAAACAAAGACATTAGGGCAAAACGTAGATACAATACAGCTAGTACCATTCTCCGGTCGACATTTCATCTTAATAATCACCACTATAGTTACCATGAAGAATGCAATAATTACCAATATAAAATGCTAATTTCATTTAAAAACAGCACCAACAGTCCAACGGTATCAATAGCATATAGAATTCTCTATTAAGTTTTCTCCTAGATTTAGACCTAACAATAATGCACACTTTAAAAATAAAATATCCAAGTGAGATTTAACTCCTCCTAATAGAGAAAACGTATAATCTACTGTTAATTTGAATTAAAGCATTTTATAACCGTATTTCACTTCTAAGACACGTTTTGGATAAACTTTTCCGACATGTACTCACAAGAAAAGAACATAAAAAAATAAAATAAATTAAGTTTCTTTTATGAGCTAAAATAAACTAATATATTTTAATTATTAAGAAAAGTTAAGCAAGAGAATTTCTATAAAAGTTAAGCACATAAATTAATTTTAATTCAATTCATTTCTATTTCATAATTTTCTTCTCATTATAAATTCTTATGGATAAATTTTATCCAAATAGAACCTAAACCATCCATCAATAGCTTTTACTTTCTCAATTTACACTTACTTATCCTTAGAGGTCCAGCCAGACAAATCCGCAACGTCCGTCAACGCTTGTTTCCACCTTCGAAGCTTATCAGTCCCAAACCTCTCCCCGTGCTTTGCGAAAGCTTCGGCGAAAGATCCTCGCTGGTGCCTCACGTCGGAGGGATCCACGTCGTAGAAGATCGGGAAAACGTGTCGACCAAACTCCGTTCGCGATTCGAGAATCCTGAGGAGCTCGTCCAAGCACCACCGCGAAGAGGCGTAGCGCGGAGAGAGAACCACCACGGAACACAGAGACTCTTCGATCGCCTTCGGAAGCTCAAGCGCGATAACTTCTCCTCTCTCGAGTTCCTCGTCGTCTTTGAAAACGGCGAAGCCGCGTCCCCTAAACGCAGCGTAGAGGTGGTCCGTGAATTTGGTGCGCGTGTCTTCTCCCCTGAAACTCAGAAACACGTGAAACTTCCACGCCGGGGCTTCGCTCGTCGCTGCCATAGCAATGGAATCGCAATTTCATATGCGTCGCTGCTTCACACTCCCAACGCTTACTTCTCTCTCTGCTCTCTCGCTTTCACTTTCTTTTCTTAAATCCTCCGCGCGCACACTGTTGAGAATCATTGACTACTGAGGTGGTTGAACTTCCAACTACACGTCATAATTTAGGTCTAATTAGTCATTTTTTTTTGGACAGAGGTCTAATTAGTCATTTGCAACTTATATTTATCTACACTTTACATTTTACTCTTTATATTTAAAATTTTTACGTTTTAATTCTGATACGATGAAAATTTTATGTTTTAATTTATGCAACTAGTTATCAACTAATTCTGTTAGTAAGTTGCCAGAAATTTATTTAAAATCGTCACAAAAACAATATATTTTTTACGGTTTCAATTTTGATAATTAATGACAAAGATTAAAATATAAAAAATTATTCGTATATAGACTAATAAACAAAATTTTTAAATATAAAAACTACAACATAAAGTGTGAACAAGTACATAAACCAAATGAATAATTAAATCCAAAATTTATGAAAAATATGTTAAGACAAAAGATGAATTTATAATCTTCAAATATTTTGATAATAACAAACAGTTAAAATTACATCCGTCTTTACATAATCGTCTGTTCATACGTTCGCATACAATCGTCTGATATTTCTTTTAAATGAATATCGTCTTATCTTTTGTTTAGGTAAACTTCGCAACTAACAAATCTGACAAACGATAACAACTTTCTAAAATGATCTCTCGAAACATATAAAGCCTACATATCTACTCTCGAAGATAGTCAACAAAAAAGAAGAAATATATGTACGTATGTTAGAACGAGAAAACTGACATGACAACTGCTACAAGATTGAGTACAATAAGAGAAAAGATAAGCAGACTATTTTATCTTATCATATGACAAGTTGGTGAAAGGCATTAAGTGTTGCATTTAATGCTCCAATGACTCTCTTCATCAAACGAATGTCGTCTTCTGCAAAGCACTCAACGGATTTCTTTCTGAAGCCTATAAATAGAAGAAGATACCTCTTTTGAAAGTTGTTGTTGTTGTCGTTATTGTTGCTGCTGCTACTAATCATAAATTACTTTAAGAAAAGAAAAAGCTTGTGTAAACTCTGATTGTAAAATCCTCTTTATACTTCATTGTATATTCGTCTGTTAAGACGTTAAACCCAGTGAGGTAACTCACGCATAAATCTTTTTCTTAACAAGATTGGTGGAAGCCTAAAGAGGGTTTGATTCAAAGAATATTTGGTTGTTTGCTTGGAGAGGCAAGTGAAAGACCACTTGGGTTGAGCCTGAAGAGGCTTGTGGAAAGAATACTTATAACTTGAACAAGTTAGTGAAACTTGGTTGTTGCTAAGAACTAGACGTAGTCTCTGGGGTGAGACAAATCAATATAAATTCTGTTTGCTTTCCAGTTTGTCTTTCAGCTTTCCTCTATCTTATAAAACATTTTTTAAAAACCTTTTGATTCATTTCAGACAATACATCATTATCAAAAAAATTGTGAAAATTTGTTATAACACAATTCAACCCCCCTTTTTGTGTTATCTTTGTGCTCTACAAAATATATATATATTTTAGTTCAAAAATATTTTTTTATGAAAAATATTAAAATAAAGTGAGTGTTACATAAAAAATTAAAAGATATATTTGATTCTTATGGTTTTAATAGTTTGTTTATATATAATTAATTTACTGCAACCCGCTTGATTTTAACTATTTTTAGCTAAATTTTCTTTAATATGCATGTAATACATATAAAATTGGTATGCCAAGACGAGCATTGTGGTTGAGGAGTATTAATAAAGTGAGGGAATAAGTATACACGGGTAATTATAAGGTTAAACTAATCAGATCTTGAATTATGTGGACATTTTTAATTAGGTCCTCAAACTTAAAATAAATTATAATTGAATTCGTGATTTTGTAAAATTTTTATAATTAAGTCTTTAAAGTTTTTAAAATCGACACAAATTGTCATTTTTTGACAGTTTTAAGCTGCTATAAACTAACACTAGAAACTTTATTACATAAATTTTATAAGATTAAGAAGTTAATTATATATATATTTTAATTTAGAGACCTAAATTATAATAATGAAATAAAGATTAGTCTTATATTTAAAGATATAGGATAAAAACTTGGCAAGGGAATAAAAACAGAAATGAAATTAAAGAATTGTCTAATTTTAAAATTATGTTACTTAAACTACAAGTTGAACATAATAAAGTTTTATCTAGATTTCTTATTTTAAGGACACTTCACAATTAGGCATTTCTCACACTTTTTTTAGGTATTTTTAACCAGGTATTGTGAAAACTCTAATGGAGAGTTCTGATTTATTGTAAATACATTAATATTATTAACACAAATTATTTTTACATAACTATTACTGTTATTATCTTTTTCCGTCTTTATAATTTTTTTTTAATTCATCATCATCGATGTACACAATCCCTGTGTGATTTTGAGCTGGGGAAGTTAGAAAATAAGATTGTTTTTAAAACAAACAAATATGCATGTGTTTATTCATAAATTTTAATGAATTAGAATCATAGTATAATTTAAATTAAATAAAATATAAATAAACTCTTACTTAAATATTTTAAAAAATAAATAAATTACTCACTAATTAATTAAATTAACATCATTGGTGGAAACTATGAGTTGGCATTTGACGATCCCATTTTACAAGTTAGCGGATGGGCCTCTTTCCTGTTAACTTCATCAAATTATCGGCCCACTTTTAATCACTGTAGGTTCCGCCACGGCCCTCTTTACTGAATTAGCCATCATTTTTTTTAGTTTCACTGCATTTTTTAAACTATTTTTAGCTAAATTTTCTTTAATTTGCATGTAATACATATAAATTGGTATACCAATACGAGCATTACGGTTCAGGACTATTTATAAAGTGAGGTAATAAGTATACAGAGGTAATTCCAGTAACCAAATAAAGATTAGCCTTATATTTAAAGATGTAGGATAAAAACATGGCAAGGGAATAAAAACAGAAGTGAAATTTAAGAATTGGCCTATTTTAAAATTATGTTACATAAACTACAAGTTGAGCAAAAAGTTTTATCAAGATTTCTTATTTTAAGGACACTTCACAATTAGGCATTTCTCACACTTTTAGTTATTTGTAACCAGGTATTGTGAAAACTGTAATTGAGAGCTCTGTTTTATTGTAAATACATT
Source organism: Spatholobus suberectus (assembly GCA_004329165.1). Classification (NCBI taxonomy): domain Eukaryota; kingdom Viridiplantae; phylum Streptophyta; class Magnoliopsida; order Fabales; family Fabaceae; genus Spatholobus; species Spatholobus suberectus. The sequence goes on along the minus strand of CM014732.1, from coordinate 26,061,489 downwards.
ATCTTCTCACATAACTATTAGTGTTATTATCTTTTTCCATCTTTATCATTTTTTTTCAATTCATCATCATCGATGTACACAATCCCTGTGTGATTTTGAGCTGGGGAAGTTAGAAATTAAGATTGTTTTTAAAACAAACAGATAACCATGTATTTATTCATAAGTTTTAATGAATTAAAATCATGGTACAATTTAAATTAAATAATATGTAAGTACACTCTTACTTAATCATTTTAAAAATATATATAAATTACACACTATTTACCATTAACATCGCTGGTGGAATATATGAGTTGGCAATCCCATATTTCAAGTTAGATGATGGGCCTCTTTACTGTTAACTTCATTATATTAACGCCCACTTTTACGACCCACAAGTAACTGAGACGCTTGATTATAAAAGAATGAATGGATTGAAGATTCCTTTTATGTCCATGGGGGAAAAAAAATGATAATCACCAATTCTGTAGACTCCAATGCTGATCATTGCTTCGTCCTTCGGTTTAATTTGAAATAAAGGCTGCAAATCATAATTCCTTATAATCTAAAATGCATTTTAGATAATTATTATATCATCAACTATTATGTCATTGTGAGATAGAATTTTCAAAATACGTCCCTTAATTTGTTGTTGTGCTTGATTTTCTTAGACAGAGAGTCCGATTTTAATGCCGATTACTGCATTAGCCATCATTTTTTTGTTTCACTGCATTTTTTTTATATGTAACTGGCTGTTTCAAATCTAATTAGATAAAATGGTTAAAATAATAATGTTTAAGTGTAGGATTTAACGCTTACAATTAAGTGAAAAGCTATACCAATTAATGATAAGGATGTAATTTTTTTTTAAAAAAAAAATTCAGATCTATCTAAGGAATTGCACCCAAATTCAGCCCAAAAGAAACCATCAAGCTAGTGTTGACAAAAAAAAATGCTAGCAATACTTTATCAAACACTTTCTTTCCAAAATTTTAGAAGTGAGGCCCATTAAAATTTGTGATTTCTAACAAATTTCAGTCAATAGTAGAGAGTGTTAGAACATAAGTGTTTGAGAGAATGTTGCTAGCATAGCATTCCTCAAAAAAAAAAAAAAAGAGTAACTAGTGAATAAGTTTCATAAATTTATAAATTTAGTGTGAAGTATGTAAAATGGAGAACTTGTTTCCAATAAAAACAGAAGAAGCATTTATGATAGACTTTTAAAAAAATCGACAAAAGTGTCTTATGTAACATAAGAGATTTTGAACCCCCTAGAATGAAAAAAACATAGTGATTTTGGAGTGAGAAATATGGTGATTTTTCTTCGAAACTTTAGAGGTGAAGAAACAATGAAAGTAAATGGTTTCTTTTGGGGTGTAATTAGGTTTGTTTAACTTGTTTAGGTCCTTTTTTTTTTTTGGAATAAAACTCAGTGTAATATCATATATGTTTATGGTATTATTTTTTGATTAAAATTGGAATTTCAATTCGTGAACCTGCACTAACTTTTAATGTCAATTTTTTAGGTGAAATTTCAATTTTAATTAGATAACAGTACAAAAAATACATATAGTATCACATTTAAGTTTTATCTTTTCTTTTTTATTTAGCTATTGAGATCTAAAAGTCCCTCTTTTGTAGAATTTCAAAAATGTTAAAATATGAATAAAACAAAGTTGATCATATTTATTATCTTGGAGTTCGAAAAGGGATAGACTTGTTTTACAACTATTTGGTAGTGAATTTTCACCTTAATTTTGTGGGGGTTTACTGTTTACATAGTTGGAGCATATAGGTGAAAACAATATGATATGAATTAATTTAAAAAAAAAAAAAAAAACTCAAGTCTCAAAGAGACATGTGTATTAGAGTGTTCTCATCCCTTTTTATCATGAAGGTGCCTATGAAAGTATGAACACCTTATGTGCTTCCTTCATCTAAATCATTCAAAACCATGCAATCTAAATAGTTCTAAGTATTAAAGTTTCATGGTATCATTTTATCAAAAAAAATAAAAAAGTTTCATGGTATCATCAAGGTATTTATCTTACCAGTATTGCACGAATCAAGCAGACATGTTATTTTCTTATCCTTTACCAAAACTTAATCTGCCTTTATTGAGTCTTTGTTTAACATTAAATTTCAATCTTAAACACTAGCATTCTGGCCATAACTTTTGGGAAAATAATCTAAAAGTCGGAGTCCTCAAAAATTATTTTTCTTATGATTTTTTTAACTAAAATATAACACGTTTTGACTCAAAATTAATTGATAATTAGTAAAGAAGTTTTTAACTTTTAAATAAATATTCAATTAATTTAAGAGTTTAATAGTTATGTATTGTCAGTGTAAAAGTTTTACACTGTCAACCAATTACAAATTACCATTATTATAACTTTTAAGGTAATTATTGTAAAAATCAACAAACTTATCATACATGGTGGTTTGTGATTGGATAACAGTGAAAAGGGCTTTACACTGTCAGTGCATAGCTTATTTTTTCTTAATTTAATTGGTAATTTATATAAAGTTAACAAAATGTTATTAATCAATTTAATTCAATAATTAATTACGTAGAATGAAACACACAGTCAAACAAATCCGTCATTTTTTCAGATTTTTTTTGCCCGTTGAGAGTACCATATTTCCCCCCATTTGTTGTTCGATGATTTTTAAGTGGTATCCCCTGCATTTGGAAACTCATCGCAATCGTGAAAAACTACATCCAGTTATAACATGAAGTAACTTTCACATTTTTTGATTTTTGGATGTGGAGAGAAAGTACGGATGACGTGTCAAACTTGGTTTCAAACATGCACATCTTCTTCCTCTTCCTCCTAACTTTTTTAACTGCATAAAATAGGATTTCCAGGACTTTGAGTTGCAATAATGTTTATTTCACATCCTTTCATCGGTATAAAATAGATGGACAGAAAATAAAATGATAAACAGAAAAAATTAAAAAATTGTGGTAAATATTGTAATAAACAAAACAAGGTAAGAAAAAAGAGGGAAAAAATAAATGTAAAAAAAAAGAAAAGAGTATGAAAAAGTCAAAATCCTGTGCCATTTGGCAGACGAATTTTGCTATGGATCTTTCAACTGCGTATTTCGCTGGGAGGGCTCATATTGTTTCTGACTCTTCTCGAAATCCTGGGTGCTCAGAAATTGTGTGCCTAACATGTTACTGAAAATGATAGTTGTGAAAATCGGACCCGTTGATTTGATCAGTCGGATCAGAAATCGGTCTGATGGCGATCCGTTAATTATAAAAAAATTAAATTATTTTAAAATTAATGAAAATCAGTTGAGAGCCGGTCAAACAAGTCTAAAATCAATAAAAATTAGTATAAAAAATCGGTTTGAATTAGTATTTTATAATTTTTAAATTTAATTTAAAATACTTTTAAGATAAATAAAAATACATATTTAATAAGAATAATAAATAAGTATAAAATAATATTTTGTTTTAATTTTTAGCATTATAAAATTATAATATTATATTTATTTAACACTATTTTATATAGTATTTAATTATTATTATTTTATTAATACTGGTTTAACTACAATTTAGCTACAATTGAATCATTAAACCTTAAATCAATATTTTAACGTGTTCAATGATGAATCCCATTTTAGAAACATTGCAAAAAATTGATATTTTACTGAGACGAAATTTGTAGTCCAGCCAGAGAGCATGGAGGCAGTGATTTTATTTATTTTAGTGGGAGAATACAAAATATTAAAGAGTTATCATTATCATTTACTAAGTTTCTCTTTTATCTTATTTTTATATTTCTTTTATTTTCATCACATTATTTATAATATTTATTAATTTCTCTTTCTTTTTTAATCTTTCTTTTCTTTTTAAAAATTAATGACTATGTACTGTTAATATAAAAATTTTACATAATTAATTAATTAAAAATTACTGTTAATATAAGTTTTAAATTTATAATTAAATAATAATATAAAACTGCTTCACACTCGGTACATAACCTATTTTATCTTGTTTTTATTCATAAAACCACAAATAAGGTGTAAAATATTAAATATACCCACCTTTTCCTTATCGTAAAAAATGCAGAGAAGCTTCAACCTAGCTTTGGGAGTTTTGAGAAAAAAGGTGTGCTACATATTATTAAAATTATTAAAATAATTGACATCTTCGGCTGATCAATCCGGATATCTCACGTCTCAATCAACATTGACGAGACAACATAGTATACATCCTTTCTTCGAATTTCCCCACTCCCAAGTTTCCTTATCATTGGAATCCTCGTCTTCTACCACTAGTGCTGTTTTTATTGATCATTTGATCCCATCCCTGTTCGTATTAGTTTTATCTTTTAACAACTGTTCATAAAATTTCCTCCAATAAATGTGATTTTTATTTATTATTATCTCTTTTATGCTTTGTTTGGTTTAGAAAAAATGTAAAAAAAAAGAAAATAAAATAATTTTTTGATTGTGTGAAAAGGAGGAAAAAAAAAAAAAATAAATAAATAAAATATATATATATATATATATATATATATAATGACACAAATATTTCAAATAAAAAAAGAATATGTATAATACATAAAGATATTTTTGTCTTTATACCCATTTAAGCTTTGTCTTATTGTCTTTCTCTCTAAATTGAAAAGAAAAACGTTTGAGTGGATCTCACTATTTTTTTTTCCTCCCATATTTTCTTGTATACAAAGAAGGGAAAACATTTTGATAGTGTGTATCCCTTCCTCTTTTTTCCATTCCCCTTATTTTCTTTTGTTCCAAATGATATGTTATATAAAAAATAATTAATTTATTTATTAAAATTAATGAAATTAATTAAGTTAGTTAATTTTAATTAAAAATATCATAAATTTAAATTTTGCTTCATAAATAATCATAAAATTAAATGATTTAAATGGTAGTTATATTTATATTTGATGACATTACTCGTAATTTAAAAGATAATTTTTTCTATTAATATGTATGACTTATATTATTAATAGGTCAATGAATACATCTACATGCATGAAGAATAAGTGAGTATTTTATCAATAGACTTCACAAGAAATTAAAAACATAAAAGAAATTAGCAATTAATACATTTGAAAATTAGTCTGAGTTTATTTGATTTACTAAAAAATAAGGTATTGGACAACACAAGTATAATTGTTCATTGTTTAAGTTAAAAAAATATCATGAGACAGCACAAAGGAAAGAAAAATGGAAAAGACAAAAACTCACTTTTTTGTTACTTAATAAATCATGGGACAACTTTTTGTCCCATGTACAAATACTCAAAAATAAAAATACCTATTTTTATTTGTCATTTAATAATTATAATATTTTTCTCTCCTTCTCTTGTCTCTCCCCCCACCATTGCTGCCACTACCACTGTCACCGTTGCCACCACTACCACCACCACCATTGTTGTCATATTAAGATAATTTATATTTAAGAAGATATTATAGTAAATTTTACATCATTTTATTTGTGTTGTCCATTATCCACCAAATAACAAACATAATAAAAATTTGGTAACTTAAGCATTTGTCCTGTGTTGTACTTTAGTGTGTATCAAACGCACCCAATGTTTCTTTTGATTAAGACCAATAAAATGTGCCATTCATTTCTTATATAAAAGACCATACGTAGTGTTTACCACTCTCTTTTGTATATTAACTTTGTCTCTATATATAAAACTTTTGTAACTAATTTACAGGAAGAAAAATGCTAGCAGTACACTCTTTTGAGCACACTCTCTACTACTGGTTAGAATTAATTAGAAATCAGATGATTTTATGGGTCTCGTTCATATTTAATGAACTCCACTTATGGTTTTGTAGTTTCAATAAATTTAAGCCAATAATAGAGAGTGTGTTGCTAGCACTCCTCTTCGTAGGAATTAAGAAAGTTGGTTAGTTAGTAGTATTAACTTGTTAATAATTTGTATTGTTTTTTCAAAATTACCCTTAAGATTATTAGGTTAGGACTCATCATTTCATTCTTTTCACCTAATTAATTAATGTGTGTTAGTCACGTCTTCTCTAATCCTCACAAGAGAGAAAATAAGTTTATCTTATTAAATTATAACATATTATTTATTGACTACAAAAATGATAAAATAATTAACGGTATTTTGGCCATAAAATAACTAATATACGAGACAATTTGAAGAGGATCTTATAAAAAGGGACCCACAAATTTTTCAAAAGAGTCTTATATATAGGAATGAGGTAGTAAGTAACACATGACTACATTTTTTCATCCTAATTATAAAAATTAAAGACTTGCTTTTAGATATATTGATTGTTAATTTCTTTTATACTCTTAGTTTTTTGTGAAGTCTAAAAATGAGACACCCTCTCATTTTCCAGACAAGTAAATACATTAACTAATCTATTAAGGGCCCGTTTGGTGATCATGATATGACAGGATAAAATAAAATAACTATTCTATCCTATTGTAATCTATTGTTTATTGCACTAATAGAATATGATAATGTTATTCTTCCTCCTATCCTCTCTTATTGCTCCATTGTATTTCTTATCCTAAGAGAGGAACTAGATTAGGAAGTAAGAGGATAAGATAAGTTTTCCTTCTCCCCTCCCCCTCCCCCCTTCTCTCTCTATATACAATAAATATTATATAATATTATATATATATAATAAATATAATATAAAGTACTGTATATTAATTTATATAATATATATTAATATAACAATACATATATTAAATAAAATTTGTATTCAGTATATTATCTTTTACACACACACACACACACACACACACACACATGTGTGTGTGTGTGTGTGTGTGTGTATAATAATTTTGACATGTAAATTTAAAGTATATTATTAATTTAACTATTAAAAATCAAATAATTATTATTCAAATATTTTTAAAAGAAAAATATTTGAAAAATAATTAAATTTAAAAATCTTATACAATTTTTTTATAATTTTAAGAAACGTAACTATATAAATAAAAAATAACATTGTATACTTTAGTTAAAATTATTTTTTTGTAAAACTTAAAAGTTACTTTTAAAAAATTATATGTAATTTTAATGAATGAGTAATTTTTTTATTTGAACATATAATTTATATTTTATCCTATAATTATCTAATTTGTTATCTAACATGCACCAAATATTAGATAAAATTGTAGCTTATCTTTCTGTTATCTTATCCTATTTTTATTCTTCTCTCATATCCTATCTCATTCTATCATATTTCGACCACCAAATAAGTCCTAACAATATAAACTACACTTATTAGTAAAAAAAATTATCATTTAAATTATAAGTAGTGTCATTAAATATAATTACTACTTAAAACACTTAATTTTATTAGTATTTCTAAAATAAAATTTAATTTTATAATATTATTAATTAAAATTAATTAACTTAACTACTTTCTTTCATCTTAATAAATTAGTTATTTGTTACTTAGAAAATAGTACTAAATAGATGACAAGTGTAGGTAACGATAAATGCAATAACAGTACATTGCTTATTGCTTGGTGAAATTTTGTAAGAAAATCCATGACAGAATTCCACGTTTCATGTGATGATGCGCTGCCTCCAGGGACAAACATTAGTGACTGAACTAATACAAAAAAAAAAAAAAAAACTTAGTGACTGAACTAATATAAAAAAAAAACATTAGTGACTGAACTTTTTTGGCTTCTTTATCTGAGCTGTGCATTGCTATCTTTATCCGTAGACTGACCACTTTCTTTTTTTTTTTCAAAAACTATGATTTATTTAAACACTTTTAATATATCAATTTAACTTTTGATAACAAAATCAGCAATAAATGACACATATAATCGAAAAAGGTATGTTATCAAAAAACAAAAAAAAAAGGTATAGGAAATAAATTAAGAGATTGTTTGATTGGTAATTGTAGTTAATTTATAATTTATTTGAATGCTTTATAAATTTATTTAATTAAAAATGTTTAACAAATAATTTTATTTAATTAATTTATTAAACTTTGTATTTTGTTTATTTTAGAGATACCATAATAAAATATAATTAAAAAAATATTAAATATTCATTTTAATTATTATACTATTGTATTATACTAATTTTTAAATTTGTTAATGTTACTCTGTTTATTTTAATTATTACAATAATATTAATTTCAACGAAATATTTGATCTATTTTTTGTCACCATATTATTAATGTGAAGTATTGACCAAAATTATTGATTACTTATTTCCACTGTGGAACCTGACTGACCAAAGTCTAGTAAAAGTTTTTACAAGCTAAGTCCAACTCATGCTAAAAAGGTTTAAATTTAATTTATGCTCAAAATTTAAAGTCTAAGTCCAACATTTTATTGAGTGGGTTCAATTTGAGTCAATCACAAACTCCATACGAGTCGCTAACTTTAGTGAGTCAAGCCAAAAAGTCTAGATTTAGTTCAAACTTATAAAATAAGGCTTAAGTTCGGTGAAAGCCTAATTTGTATAGACTTTTTTGTAGACTAAGCTTAGATTAGGCCATGATTAGAACAGGCTAAAAAGATCTAGATTTTATTTGTGCTTAAAATTTAAAGCTCAAATCCTACATTTCATCAACTGGGTTCTGGCTAAGTCTGTTGAGAGTAGGGATGTCCATGGGGCGGGGCGAGCACGGGTAGCGGCTACCCGTCCCGTCGGATAAAATCCATACTCACGCCCGCCCTGTTACCCACGTGGGTATCTGTTTTAACATCTACGGGTATCCGTGGATATCTTCGGATATTTAAAAATAAAAATAAAAAAAATAACAAATTTATTTTGTGTGTTGTGGACAATTATAAAGTATTGCAAATATCACTTTGAATTTATAAATTAAAGAGTTATTGTTTTAAATAATCACTTTGAACACAAATTTTAATTATTCTAACAAATTTTCTAAAAAAAATATAGTTTAAATGCTCACAAATTTATGTTTCTTTTTTTTTGTAATATAATTGTATAAGATTTCTCTCGTAATGAACAATTGTTCGAAAATTTTGAATAAATTTATGTAATTTTATCTATATTAGTATATAAGAGTATTTAAGTAAATATATAATTGTGGATAGTGGGTATTTGCGGGTACGGGTACCATTATACCCGTACCCGTCCCATTAATAAACGGGTAGTGGATATACCTGTTTAGAGTATCTGCAGGTACCTATTTAAAGTACCCATTTTCTACACGAATATTCGCAAGCACGGGCTTTTTTGTCATCCTTAGTTGCAAGCTCAGCACGGGTCACAAGCTATAGTGACTTGGCAAAAAATCCCAAATTCAATTCAAGTTTCTAAAATAAGGTCCAAGCTCGATAAAAGCACACTTTGTATAGGCTTTTGCGAGATAAGCTTGGATTGGGCATGATTAGATCGGGCTAAATAGCCTAGATTAAATTCAAGCTCAAAATTTAAAGTTCAAGTTTTGCATTTCATCGGGCGATTTTAGGTCAACTTGACCTATTTTGCCTCCTTTAGTGAAAAATAAATAAGAGATGGAAAAGACTATGTGGGAGGTGAATAAGGGTGAAGAAAAATATCGAAAAAGATGAGATAACTTCTAAAATCTTAAAACTAGAATTAGAAAACTTTTTATTTTTGTTTTCAAAGGTGAGTTAAAATGATTTTAAAATTCATTTAAAAACTATTTCAACCCCCTTTTATCCAAATAGGTTTTGCTTTCAAATTTAAGTTTGAATACAAAATAACTAAAAACTTACAATCACCCTAAACAAGATAGTCCATCAAACTAATTAACGTAATTTTTTTTATTAGAATATGTGTGTATATTTATCACAATTTAATCCTCAAATTTTCAATAATTATATATAGGCTATATTTGACTAAAATAATTGATAAATTAACTAAAAATTAAAAAGTTATTTTGTAGTCAAAAGTTGTGAAGCTAATTTGTTGAATTTAAAGTACTTTGTAAAAGGTGTTTATGACTCATCTCATCCTATTAACTTGATTCGAAGTTAATTTTGACGACTTCAAGTTTTTAAGTTAGACTCGATGTATTTAAAGGACAAATTTGGGTTATACTTTGAGTTGTCCCAACACAATTTTGTGTCCCATATTGTTTTAAAAGATATATATTTTAAACATTTATATATTAATAATAATTTTTTTAACCTAATAAATAGTATTTTACATAACATGGTATTATATTTATATTAGTTGTTTTATCTTGAAGTATATATTGCAAAATATATCCTAATTGTAGTTTTATATATTTTTTTAGTTTTACAATTTAACCATACATAATGTTAAAATTGACATATTATGCCAACAAATTAGGTTTATTCGGTCTTGTCTCATATATTATCATATATTGATTGGATCAGACTCGGATTAAATAAATGACCGTCATAATTTTGCACTAGGTAGAAACAAAGATAACTTGTCTTAATTTGTTATAAAAACACTCTTAACATTAGTATTTTTTTTATATTTTTTATAGATAAAAATATATGTTTAAGTAATTTATAATTTTATATTTTTTGTTGATTGTTCTCTTTTTTATTTTTAATCCAATGCTTTATTTAAAATTAAAAATAAACAGTATAATATTAGAAGACGATGATATATGAAAAAGTTTATTAAAGTACTAAGAAAAAAAATGAAAAAATATGATAAACTAAAAGCTATAAATTTAAATACTTCTTCAAATAATATATAAAATATTATAAGTTAATAAAATAATTTTATTTACTAATATATCGTTGGTCTGAGTAAAACTGAGCTCGGATCTCTTAAATAAGATTTCAAGTTTGAGCTTCGTAAATGAAAAAAATGTAGTTGAGAAAGGAGACCTCATTAAAGGTGGTCAACTAGGTTATCCAACAGAGATTAGTCATTAATAAAGCCGATTGATATTTCACACTAATAATATGATGACAAAAAAAACTTATTTATTAAATATTTTTTATTTTAGTTAAATAAAGGTATAAATTAATTACATAAATTATAACTAACTGAAATAAATTACGAATTAAATTTATGCTTTAAAACTTCACACTTTATTTTCAAGACGTGTCTCTCACTTTAAATATGTCAAGTGTATACTGTGATGCTCTTAAAAATGCAATTTAAATTGAATAACCTCACTGTACGATGGAGAGAAACGTAAGAGGAGAGAAATTTGAAATTTAAATTGAAAGCAAAAATGGAAAAATAATTTTTTGTCTTTAAAAATTGACTTTTTTCTTTCTTTTTTAATTAAAAATATTATTATCTATATTTTTTCTTTTCTATTTTCTTTATTCTTATTCAAAAGATAGCATAAAGAAAAGAGGAAAGATATGCGCCTCCGTTTTGTAATCTTCTGTAGCAGCAAAACTACAGGAATTACCAAATGTTGATGCATTTCTATTTTTTGCCCTCCATTGAGGGAGCATCTCCAAATGCTGACAACAAAAAGACAGAAAAGCACAGGTGATAAAGTACACGTGTCGTTCCCCAATTCCGAATATTATACCCATAAAATATTGAGGGTCCGTTTGGTAGGAAAGAAAAAAATAGGTAAAAAAAAAAGTGAATAAAAATAGAAAAAAGAGAAATAGGTGAATAGAAATAAATAAGAAATAGAGTAGAAATAAATGTGTTTGATTTAAGTGAAATAGGTGACAAATAGAAAAGAGAGAAATAAAAAAAATGAATAAAAAAATCAAGTTACAAAACTAATAGTCGATTATTGTGTGTGCATGGTTTTGAATAGTCGACTATTGCACTTTGTGGCAGTTTAAAACTGTCACAAAATGTTAAAAACTGTCGAAAATTGGCATTTTTAGAAAATAAAATCGCCACAATTTGTTGCGATGTAGCTCTCCCCTCTACATTTTTGCACATCTCAGTGCGGAAATAAAAAGTTGTAGGGTGCACCTCAATTTTCTTACCATTTCTTTTCTCTTCTTCCTACCAAACAACCACACATACTAATTTCTCACCCCTTTCTCCCATTTCTCACCCATTTCTCTCCTACCAAACAAGGGGTGACTTAGGAACAGTCAAAGAATGAAATCAATTTAATATATTATTTTGAGTTTTGTTATTGATTTTTAAAAAATAGTAATTAATAGAAACTTAATATTTACAAAATATTTTTAATTAGGTGAAAAGGCAAATATTAAATAATTTTTTATTCTTTATATAATAATACATATTTTTAATAAATGGCCTTATTTTTATTTTTGCAATTTTCAACTTGTCTATTAAGTATGTAAATTAAGGAATTAAAAAAAAAATGAAAAAGCTTTTAATATAATATATAATTTTTTCTATTACAAATAAAACGAATTCTTCTTTTTTAAATAAAAAAATATGTTATTTCTTTAACTTATATACTTGATATATAAAATAGAAAAAGATTATTTTTGTAATTGATATATTTGACACACTCCTTACGATTCATAATTTGTTTTTACTTTTGCTTAGTAGGAAAACAATGCAGAAATTAAAATACATAAATTTGAGAGTGAGAGTCTTATTTTTTCTACTTTTTTAAGATTTAATTATATTTTTGATCTTGCAATTATGTAATTTTGCTTCTTTAAACTTTAATTGGGTCTTCGAACTTTTTTCCATTTATAATTAAGTTTTTCTATCAATATTCTGTTAAATATTTAACAAATTTTGTTAACATATCATTGCAAAAATGAGTTATAAATTCACAAAGTGGTGGAATTTTAACCCTTAACTTTATATTCCAACCTCAACACAAGAACTATGTTAGGTCAATTTGATTGTTTGATATACGTATGAAAATTATAATGCATGAGGAACCAAAATTGCATATACATTTACATATAATAAGAATATACATACAGACATATATATACATTTACTACTACTAAATAATTAATATAATATTATAAGACCAAATAAACAATAACTTATTCTTTTTAATAACATATATCTTAATTATAACATAATCATTTTGTTTTAATTTATTTTCTTTGGATACTTTAGTAATTGAATGAGATATTATCATTCATGTAATAATTTTTTTTCTTGTATTTCACTAAAAAAATTTACATTTATATCATATATTTTCAATTAACCTTTTTCTAATGTATTTATATCATTTAATTTCCAATATATAAAAATGTAGATACTTATTAAATATAGAAAATAGTATGATTTGTTATTTTTTTATATTACATGCATTTTTAAACCTTAATATGAATTTAATGATTGTGCACTGTCAGTGTAAAAAGTTTTACATTGTTAACTAATCAGAAATCACCGTTAATATGACTTTTAATGTAATTATTATAAAAGTCAATAAACTTATTATATATGATACTTTGTGATTGGATGACAATGTAAAATTACTTTACATTATCAATGCATGATCTATTTTCTCTATACATCTTTGTCCACATTATTGGAAGAGGATTTTTTTAATCAAGATAAATTAAAAGTTTATTTTCCATAGATTTCTATTTATTTTAAATTTAGTTTTTAAGATTTTTTTTCTCTCTCTAAATTAGTCTTTACATTTAAATACTTTCAAAATAACCCTACAGTATCTTAGGTTAAAGAGATTGACGTAAAAAGCATAATTTTTGTGGCTAAAGGGATTGACATGTGGTCAATGTACTCTGAATTCAATGATATTCAAACTATTTTTACTTTTATGCTTTTTAATAAAACTAATGATGGCAAAATAATGGAGGAGTAACTTATTTCCTCTTAAAATTTAAAAATTCAGAATTTTATTGGTTATGCCTGTGGTTTAAATTTTTCATTAAAAGTTTATGGTTTTTTTTTCCTCTTAAACTTTTCATTAAAAACCATATTTTATTGGATTTTGCAAATTAAAAAAATCACGGTTTAAACTTTTTTATCCAAACAACAAATTTTAATGAAAAGAATTTTAAATCCTCCGAAACGTTACTTTATGCTTTATCCAAGCACACACTACAAGATTTTGCAAATCCAAATTCTTCGAAATCGTAGGTTTAAACCGTGATTTTGTTTTTTAAAAAAGTGGTCTAGAAAATGTTGGGTTAATTCCAAATAAAAAAAAAGGACACAAAAACTTTTAAAAAGGCAGATGAAAGAGTTGCTAATATGGTTTTTAATTAAGTTTCATACATGCATTTTAGCTCTCTTGGAATCTCCTAGAAAATCCATCTGTATGGGATGGATGCACCTCGTGCTAAAGCCGGAAGGTTCAATAAAGTGACATGCTATCCACCACTTTAAATCCTTTGGAGATGAGAACTTTTGTGTCTAATTTTACGAGGGCCTTTTTGAGGGAAATTTTGAATCATTTATTCAATGCCATTTGCCTATGGTAGTTGCCACATTCGGCTCTATCTATATGAGTAAGTATGGGATTCTTGTACCATAAAGATTAATTGATATCACATCTTATATGATTCAGGAAACATCTTTACCTTTACCTTTTGCCTTCTCTTTAAACTTGAATCAAATTATCAAATATATGATGTAGTGACATTAATTTTATCGTTATTAATACTAACCAAGCATATATCTATTTAACCATAGAAGGCGATCTCCCTTTTAATTTTTTTTTCACACTAAAATGCATCCATAATAATGATTATATTTAACAAAAGTACAAATAGAAAGATGCCATTTCCAATTCCAGCAAACCTACTACATTTGATGTTGTTACCCATATCGAGAGGTGCCATTTCCAATAGCCCACCTTCTAACCAAATCTCAATTCAAAAGGAAACCAAAAAAAATAAAAAATAAAACCTCAATTCAAAAGATGAAAGTTATCCATCTGGCCATCACAATATATCAATCCCTTTCAAACCTGTCATAATCAAAAAGTAAAAATAAATAAATAAATAAGAGATTAATGATTTCATATATAGAGGTAAGTATCCAAGTTAGTCCGCTCTGCATAACCCTATGAATAAATCCGTTAATGTATTTGAATTCACATTATAAATAAATTAGTATTTAGCTTCAACATTTTATAGGTTAAATGTTTGTATAATTAAAGTTTATAATAAATAAGTATCCATATATATATAATTTTGATTTTACAATGAATAGTTTTAAAGTTTGATATAAGACTGCTTTTAATTATTAGCAATTTTTTTTACAAAATTATTAAAATTTAATTTAGAGGTAAAAGTAAAAGAGGATAGATTGAAGGTGTTTTAAAAAATAAGTATACAAATACATATAAAAAGATGGTAATTTAAAATTGTTGAGATTTTTTTTTGGGGCTAATTGTAGAAGTAGTGTGTGACTTATACATCTAAAGCAAAAAAGGGAAATAATATTAAGAACAGAAGAAGAATGAAAGTTTTATTTTTCAAATTGTATATTCCAATTTATAATATATATTTTTTTAAATTTAATTGTTTTTCACAAATTACAATAAATATAAAAACATATTTTCAAGTTAAAATATTTTTCCTTACTAAATAATAGAAAATATAAAAAGTATATATGTTAAAGTAAAACATATTTTTTTATTAATTTATTTTAATGTAATAAAATATATATTATTATATGAAAAAGAAATCCGCTAGAAGGAGGGCTTGAACCTCCGACCTTGTGGTTAACAGCCACACGCTCTAACCAACTGAGCTATTCCAGCTTGGCGATCACTCTAGCTCAAAATCGTTTTTACTGTTTAAAAAAAGTGAAAACATGCGTGTGAATGAACTGAAATGGCAACGACAAAACGGCTCCTTTTGAGTTGTTGTTATTATTCTTAACGTGCATTTCATTTCAGTTTGTAGTGAGTCGTCTCTCTCTTTTTCTCCCTTTTCTCTTTCACCTCTCTTTCTCCTCCCCTCACCAAAGCGACACACAGACGCACCCACCAAACCAAACAATATATAAACAACGACATTCCCATCTCGTTGCCCTCTCTCACATACATGCACCCACCTTGACGCTCCCTTCCCTTCTTTCGTTCTTCCGATGGCGGGTGCGCACTCCCACAGACATCACCAACACCACCAACAACCCTCCTCTTCGCGCCTCCTCTTGCTCCTCACCGTCCTCCCCCTCACCCTCGCCACGCTGGCCTTCGTCCTCCAATGGCGGGCGGGGTGACCGACCCCGTCACCCGCTGGTCACCCGATCAGGACCAGTTCCCAGGCATGGCCAATTCCCCTCCCTCACCCCGCTCCCACTCCGATTGCGCCAACCCCCTCGCCCAATCGCAGCACCCTTCATTCCCCTACTTCCGCGAATGGAACTTCGATTACTCCTCACACCTCTCTCCCAAGGTCGCGATCATTCATAAACCCTTGCTCAATCTCATAATCGCAGTTTTATGTTGTTATTATTATTATTTAAAATTCGTGAATTAGGAATTTTGATTTTCCCTGTTCATTCAGATATGTATCACGACGAGTACTTCGGCGGGGTTGGAGCAGACGCTGCCGTGGATCTTCTATCACAAGGTTATCGGGGTCTCGAGTTTTCTCCTCTTCGTGGAAGGGAAGGCCGCGTCGCCTAATGTGACTAGGGTTTTAGAGAGCATTCCCGTGAGTCAGTTCGTTCATTTATGTTGTTGTTAGAGGTTGACGACTTTTTTTTTTTTTTTGGATCTTTGATTGAAACGTGTTTTTGAATCAGGGGGTGAAGGTTATATATAGAACGAGGGAGTTGGAAGAGCAGCAAGCTAAAAGGTGTGTGTGTTTTTTGATTTCACTTTGAAACTGTTTGGGATATAAAGGGCTTTTTTTACTTTTTTGAGTGGGGGACTGTTTGTTTTCGAACGAACTTGTAGAGAGTACAGGATTTGAAATCTTCGTGTTATTTGAATTAAAAAAAAAATTGTTTTCACGGTGTTGATGGGTTTAAGCTTTGACACGCAATCTGGATCTGGGTTGGGTTGAGTTGGGTCTAGTTTGGTAATACAGATCTTTGGTGGAGGTTTGTGTTTGAATTTTCCTATAGATTGTGTTTATTTTGTTAATAGAGGTCTATTGTGGAGGTTTGTGTTTGAGTTATCCAATAAATAACTGTTTCAGATGTGGATTTCAATAGTTTTTACATTTTTTTTTAGAAAATTAGTTTTGGCATGTTTTATCTAAATCTGAATGTATATCTATTTGGACATGATGATGAGATTCAGAATATGCATATGATCAAATGCTTGTCTTATGAGAGATCTTTCTGTCATGAAAAAATTGATGTGTTAAGATTCTGATCCGCATAAAAATTCCTTTTTTTTTTTTATCTTCGTTATGAAAACCAACATTGAACAGTTGAATCATGGCTTGAACAGTTACACTTTATTGGTCAAATGATTCTTTGACATTAGATCAAAGCTTGATTGGTCAAGTGCTCTATTGCTTTATTCTTGTTAGTGATGATACCTATTCTTGTTATCTCGTAATTCTCAGACATGAAATCTTTTTTATGAATTGTCAAGTTTACCCTTCATTAATTTTCTTTCCTTTTTATAAATACCCATTCATCTTTGTGATTTCTACCCTGTCAGTAACTTACATATTAATAGAAATGATTATATGGAGGCAAGCCGTGGGCTCTTGGCCCGGTGGTAGGGTTGCTGTTTTGTGACCTGATGGTCATGGGTTCTAGTTGTGAAGAACAGCCTAGCAATGCTGGGAGCCAAGTATTCTGAACCATGCTCTCTTTTATATAGAATAATGGATTATGATATAACTTGCACATCTAAGATGAAGTACCAAACATCTTAAAGTAAGGGGTTGGTTTACAATATAAAATCCATTGTTGGGTTCTTGTTTCACTGCTTAAGATATTGAGATCACTTGTTTCTAATAATCTTCATAAATATTTTATTCATATGGAGTTTCTTGATTTTAAATTATGTGCTAAATTTTGTGACCTCCCCATAATGCTTCTAAGTATTTTGATAGGATGATTCATTACTTATTTACATATTTCTATTTTCTTTATTATTTCAGCCGAATATGGAATGAGACTTGGTTGGCAAGCTTCTTCTACAAACCATGTAACTATGAGTTGTTTGTGAAGCAATCTTTGAACATGGAAATGGCTATTGTCATGGCAAGGGTATGGATTATGATTTCTTTTATTGATTATTTATTGTCATACCTCCAACAATGTGGTTTATCTTTTTATGATCTTAATTTTTGTCTTGACAATATTTTTTTCTTCAGGATTCTGGAATGGATTGGATCATCCATCTGGACACTGATGAGCTGATGCATCCAGCAGGAACACAAGAGTACTCTTTAAGACAGTTGTTAGCTGATGTGCCTGGAAATGTTGATATGGTTATTTTTCCAAATTATGTGAGTGCAAGAATTTTATATTGATCCTGAAATCCTGAAGTTACTATTATTTCATATAGTTGATCAAATTGTATTCTTTTTGCCCTGTTGGTATTTGTTGATATTTTTTAACTTAGTTCTGGAAATGTTATTTGTTTCAGGAAAGCAGTGTGGAGCGAGATGATATCAAGGAGCCTTTCAGTGAGGTATTTGCTTAAATAGCTTCTCTAAGTTCTCAAACAGATAATTCAATTGATGTTGTTTGAAGATGATTATAGATTTAGTTCATGTTTGTAACTTCTTCTTTTTTGTGGTGGGGGGAGGAGAGGGATTTAGTAATTATCAGAAGTTTGTTGTTTTCGTTGTGCCATATTATTGTGTGTGGAAAATAAAATACCCACGGAACATGAATTACAAACATTTTAAAAGCTATCTCTTCAAGAAACCAGCCAGTCAAAACTTTTGCACACATTTTATGTAAACATACGAAAGCTGACATGCATTGACATTCATACTCAAAAAGAGTTCTGTATATTTTTTATAATGAACCTTTTATGCAATGTATACAGTGCAGACATGATGTATGTTTAGCTAATTAAGATGCATTATTTAGTGTTTTATACTTCATTGCAAGAGTCTTTTAAGTTTTAATGATGTCTATTGAACAGAAATGAGGCAGAAGCAGAAGCTAACTTGGTAGAATTGTGTGATTCAGAAACCAACAGCTTGTTAGAATATAATTTATTAAGCAGTATCTGCATTATACCAATACAATGTATATAAACATAAACCCAGATACCCTTAGAGTTGGTAGTATTTGATTGGTTAAAGATATGTTGTTGACAAACCTGTGATGTGGCTGTTGCAGACTTGCAATTTCTAAGGTTTTTTTTTTTAATTAAATAAAAAACAAAAAGCATCTATTGGGGTAAAAGCCATTGTTGCAGATCCAGATTTTTACCATGTCTTGTAGCCTTTTTATTAATGGTGTTCATTGTTGTTCCTACTTTTTTGTCCTTTTCGAAACCAAGTATATTTATTGACACATTTAACTTACAATGTTTTCATAGGTATCAATGTTCAAGAAGAACTATGACCATCTTCCAAAGGATGTATATTTTGGAAATTACAAAGAAGCAACTCGCGGCAATCCAAACTATTTTCTTACCTATGGAAATGGGAAATCAGCTGCCAGGATTCAGGATCATCTCCGTCCTAATGGTGCCCACAGATGGCACAACTATATGAAGACACCTAAGTATGTTGATTCTGCCTGTCATTAGTTTATCAGTGTGCGATAGATAATACACATGCATATGTATGCATTTTTACTACCAACATTAGTTTATAATGAAGGGGAGGTATTGCTGAATCTGCAAGTATTTTGGAGTTTAATAGTATATCCAGTTGACCTGCTGGAAGGCTTATCATAAGAAATTTATGTGAATGCTGGTTTCATATCATATATAATAAGTTACCTTAATACTTATTTCAAGCTTACTGTAAACTGTTGATCACATATTGACTTACCTTCCTAATCTGCCATGCCAGCAATAAATGCTATCTTGTACAGGTCTTCATTGTTTTGTAGGTTTCACATGAATTTCACTCAATAATAGTGTGTTGAAAGAAGTGTGTTAGACAGTGCATTGCTTCCTTTTCTCTTTCTGTTTGGTCTTTTTCTGAAATACTTGGTAACTGCTTGCTGCTGTTAATTTGCTTGTGAATCATTTGAATAAAATGTTTAAAGCCCTAATGTTAATAGTGAGGAATGCATTGTTTCTGTGTGTATATTTTACACTAATCTGTATGCCAAATCTTTCATCAGCGAGATAAAATTGGAAGAAGCTGCTGTTCTGCATTACACTTACACCAAATTTTCTGATTTGACTTCAAGACGTGATCGGTGTGGCTGCAAGCCTACCAAAGAAGATGTTAAAAGATGCTTCATGTTGGATTTTGACAGATCTGTAAGTTATAGTAGCTGTTTATGTACTGTAGTTCCTTCTTGTTATAATTATTACCAGTTTCTTCTAGGTTAAGTAAATTATTGTTTGTGTTTACATTCTTATATTTCAAAGATTTTGTATATCTAATGCGTTTGACATTTTGATATTTGTTTAAGGCCCTGCACTTGGGTTCCTTCCTAGTTGAATCAGAAGAGAACTCCTGTTTTGTTGTTATTTTTGTGCATGATTATGTGACATTCCCTCAGATTTCCTCCCCCCTAGAATCAGAATTAGTTCTTTACTTGTTTACTAGTTGTAGTATTCTTGAACACCCTTTCCTCCTTTATTTTCTTGATGGCTAGCCTAAAGACATGAGTAGTGTTTTTCCATTAAGTTTTTGTTCTTACTTTCTAGCATGTTAGCCTGTGTGCATTTTGAGGAATTTTTTTTTTTGGGGGGGGGGGGGGGGGTGTTACACTGTATCCTTGTATATATATTTTTTTTGTCTGACACAACTCTTCTATGTTTGATGTAGGCATTCATAATTGCTTCAACTGCAACTGAGGAAGAAATGCTTCAATGGTAAGTAGTGATATGAAATCAATTACCTAGTTTTTTACTAAAGTATCAATTTATTATTATTATTATTCTAGGGGGATTGGGGGAGGACAAGCAGTTGAACTTTTTGTTGAAATATGCATCGTTTGTGGACATTGTCCCCCCCCGGGGAAAAGATAAATAGGTGTCACTCATTGGATAAATATCATACAATATAAATAATATTAGCTACTATGATGGAGATAATATTTTACATTGAGACTGTAATTTGTTTTCTAACGTTATGATAATTAGATAATATGTTCATGTAATGTGATATTTACGAATGTTAAACAAGACAAATTTTATTTGCTTTATCATTTACGAATTATGTGGCTCTTATTAACATACAAACATAAAACTAGCTCTCTTTATTTTACAGCCTGACAAGCTTGCATATTTGATTTGGCTTTAAGTCCTAATTTTATTGTGTCTCTTAAATGGGCCTTTTCTTTTCATTAAGGTATCGTGAACGCATTGTGTGGACCGACAAAGCACTCAACATGAAACTTATGAGGAAAGGCATCTTGACTCGTATTTATGCTCCCATGGTAAGTTTACATGCCTGAAATTTGCTTTCTGGTTTCTCTCCAAGCAAATTACATAGTTATCATCTCCATAGTTATTAGAAAACGGTCCAAACTTTTCCACCCAAAATTTATCTTTGCAGGTTATTATTCAAAGTTTGAGGGAATCTGGGGTTTTTAGCTCTGTAATTTCAAAAGCTGCTCAAATGAAGTTATCAAAAGAAAATTTTTTAAAATCTGTTGAGAGTAGCAATTCAACTAGGAATTCCAGATCTGAAATGATATCTTCTAGAAAAATTGATGCCGGTGGATTATCCCAAGCAACTGCAAGAAGAATTTTGGAAGTTATAGATGACTCACTCCCTTCTGCAATCCCACCGTTATCTCCGCCCAGCCACGATCATGCTGACCTTATTACATCTTAATTTTTTGACCGACTCCTTGCCATTGCCAGAAATTATTTTTGAAGATAATCTGATACTTTGAGTTGTGGGGAAAAATTAAGCTCTTCTGGCTGTCATGATTGGCCTTCCAGTTTTTGGATTCATGGGGTTTTTCCCGATCATTACCCAAGCGCTTATGTAAATTTCAGGTATAGATTGTAGGTTTAGTTTAGAAATCATACAGAGCAGATTTTTCTAGCATTTTCATTATTCTTTTTTTTACCTCTAATCTGTTTTTATTTCTTTCTTCCCCTCCTATTTTTGGAGACATTTGGGCAGATTGGCTGCCATTGTAATGGAAAATAGTGGCCTATTGTATTTTTTTATACACATTGAGAGAGACAGGATTATACAGGTTAAAATTTTCTCCCCCGGCTGGACGTAGAAATGGTTCATGCAATGAAAATGTTTTGCTAATTTTTGCAAGCATTATAATTGACTTCATTAGTGCTGTTCATCCAAAGGGAAGTGCAAGAGCTTATGTGCTTGCTATAGTTTGCAGAATCTGTGTAGTCGATGAAAAGGTGGTCCGAGGACTAAATTTAAGCGTACTAAAATGTCTATTTGGTAGCATTTGATAGGTGGGTTAGAATGAGACGAAACACAATGTATGGGTTTGTTTTAGATGTGCACGACATAATGTAGGAATGAAAAGAGAAGGAAGGAAAAAGAGTTGAAAGCGAGATAATTTTTTGGGCTGTTTGATAAGATACTGAAAGAAAGATGAAATGTTTCTTTTTGTTTGGTTGAAAAAGAAAGTGAAAGAGAGAAAAAAGATGTGTGTAAAATGACATGTCTTAAATAAAAAAAGTGAAATGTAATATAAATAAGGGTATTTTTATCTTTTGTATAAAAAATAATTCAATCCCTTCCCCTTTTGTCCAATTTTGGATGGAACATCAAAATGCAGTGGGATCCGATTGCCGCATCCACTTCCTCTCTTGTTTCTTCTTACCAAATGAAGGAAGAGTTAAGGTTTTCAACATTTTCCCCCCTCCCCCCTGCCCCCCTTTTTTCTGTACCAAACGAATCATTAGTTTCATTGAAAGAATGAAACCAAAAAGAATGAAATAGAATAGGCTGTTTCATTTCCTTTTAACTGTTAATTTTTTTTAAAGTCTCTTTAGGATATACAAGGGGGAAAGAACCAGAAGTCTTGCCCCACTCGTTTATCACAATTCCGTTCAAATCTAATAACCTTTCCAACTCATTCTAAAAAAAAGTTTACGTTAATTTTACGAAAAACATTAATTTGAATAGAGCAATTTGAAACAAGATTTCAACGAAATTATAAGGGTAATTGATGTAGGTTTTTTTTTTTTGATAAAGGTAATTGATGTAGTTAAAATATCTTGTTTTTCCCCATTTTATATTTTGAAATTTGAACACTCCAGTGTTCTGTTTGTGTATTGTCAATTGATGGTAGAGGCCCTCTGACGTAGCGGGTGGCAACGATGGGAAGAGTTTGCCAATTGCAATAATTAGATATATACACCTAGTGACAGATCTTAATGGTGACTAAGCCCGCCCACCCCCGCCCCCAAATAATTTTTTACAATATATATAACAGGTGTAACAATTATATCCTTAATAATAGTACCGATGTAACAATTAACCTTCTTTCTTCACCACTTTTTTAGTAACGCTTCATTTGGTATCGGAAAAAAAGCTGAGAAAAGGAGAGAAGAGCAGTGATTTCACTGTTTTTTTCACATTTGGTATGGAAGAAAGATGATGAAATTTTTGAAAAAACATGTGGAATCCATAGTTAAAAAATTCTTCACAAAACAGTGAAGAAAAGCGACAAAATTACTGTGTATAGTGGGCACTCTTCACAAAAGCAACTTGCATAAATCGATTTACACATACTAAAATCGATTTGTACCTTTTTTTTTTTACTTTGTATTTGTTTTAAAATAATATAAAATGATAACAAAATCGATTTGCATTTGGACAAATCGATTTTGCTTCCCTTCCAAGCTTTCTCAATCGGTTCCCCCCACCCCCAAAATGCCTGTTTTATATAATAATAATAATAATATTAATGATAAAAATAAATAATAATAATAATAATAATAATAAAGGAATAAATAAATAAAAATAATATTAATAATAAAAATAAATAATAATAATAATAATAAATAAATAAATAAAAATAATATTAATAATCTCAAAAAGTTAACTTCTTTTCTATTTTTTTTCTATTTCTCTTCAACCAAACAACCTTAACTTCTACTTTATTTCTCACTTATTTTTATTCTTTTTTTTTCTCTTCTCTTTTTTTCTCTCCATTTCTTTTTTCTTTACCAAACACACCCTAAATGTAACTGCAGACTCACCTCTAGGGATGTCAATGGGGGCGGCGGGGGCGGATAGTAGCTACTCGCCCCGCCAAACAAAATCCGTACCCGTATCTGTCCCGTTACCCGGGCGGGTATCCATGGATACTTTAAAAAAAAAAAAAAAAATTTATTTTATATGTTGTGGACAATCATAAAATACTATAAATATTACTTTAAATTTATAAATTTAAATCTATAAATTAAAGAGTTATTGTTTAAAATAATCACTTTGAATATAACTTTTAATTATTCTAACAATTTTTCTTAAAAAAAATAGTTTAAATGCTCACAAATTTATGTTTTTTTTCTCTTGTAATATAATTGTATAAGATTTCTCTCATAATAAACAATCATTTTAAAAATTTTGGATAAATTTATATAATTTTATCTATACTAATATATAAAGTATTTAACTAAATATATAATTACGGGTAGCGGGCATCTGTGGGTACGGGTACCATGATACCCATACCCGTTCCGTTTATAAACGGGTAGTAAATATAGCCATTTAAAATATTCGCGGCTATCCATTTAAGATGCCAATTTTCTATCCGTAACAGATTTTATCTGCAAATATATGTGGACACGAGTTTTTTTGTCATCCCTACTCACCTCCCCATCGCGGTCCTTAACGTTTTTTCCATCCACCAAAGGCCATAAACCACCCACTACTCTCCATTTTTTCATTTTTATACGGTTTTGTGTCTCTTTCTTTTTCTCTTTCAAATTCTCCATTACCGGAGTCTTCCCTTTACGCTCTCGCCCTATTTCCCGATAATTTGTACCTTTTCTTTATTTTACGCAATTCTTCTTTCCCTTAAACCTCTATGCAAAAAAAATAAAATAAAAAAATATCAGTGTGGATCCAAGTGCGTAAATCTTCCCTTTCCGTTTCACTTTCCAATAATTACTTAGATTCTTCCCAATAATCTTATCATTATATGGTGTTCTCCCCTGATGAGACTACTTCTCCTTATCTTTCAAATATTGCCTTATCCGTCTAATTATTCCTTAAAGTTATAAATATGAGTTAATTTATTTTTTAAAATTTTAAAAATAATATCATAAAAAAATTTATATCTTATGCGCCAAAAAATATTTATATCTTAATGTTAATTTTTGAAATATTTTTACCATTAAATATTGTTCTTTTAAAAATAAAGTATTACTATATTAATCTTTTAAATATTTATATCACTGAATTAATTACATTATCTCTCTCTAATTAATTAATATATAGAGATAGAGAGGTGATCTAATTAATTAAGTGATATAAATATTTAAAAGATTAATATAGTAATACTTAATTTTAAAAAAATATTTAATGGTAAAAATATTTCAAAAATTATCATTAAGATATAAATGTTTTTATGATATTATTTTTAAAATTTTAAAAAATAAATTAATTTTTATTTATAATTTTAAGGAATTATTAGACGGATGAGACAATACTTGAAAGATATGAAGTTGTCTCAGCAGGGAAGAACACCATATAACGATAAGAAAACAAAATAAAAAAAAATAAAATGGCATGCCACATAATAAATACTCCACACCACACCACACCACGCAGGCACCCAACAAAACGGTTTCCGTTCTGCTTGGAGAGTCACCTCTACACTACCAGCAAACTCGCTCTCTTCATCTTCTTCTCTCATTTCTCGCGAATGGAAGACCAAGGTGGTGGTGGTAGCACCAAACACGTGAAAAACACCAACAATGCTTGCGTGGACACCTCGAAGGCGGAGAGAGCAGTGTGGTTGATGAAGTGCCCTCCCCTCGTCTCTCGCTCCCTCCGCGCCCCTCCCTCCGACACCTCTCCCCCCGTCGCCAAGGTCGTCGTCTCCATCGACCCCCTCAACTCCAACGACGACAATTCTCCCCCTCAGGTTGTCGTTTCCTCCTTCCCCATTCTCCACCCTCGTTTTCTCTCTCATTGTGCCGTTTTTCTCTTTTGTTTCAAATCTCCGTCTGTCTCATTGTCGTCTAGGCACGGACCCTTTCTCACGCTTTTTGCATTCTCTTTTCAATAATAATATTCAAAATAATGCTATGCGTAATCGACATTGGGTGCACATGCTTATATCCTCTGGTTGGTTGAGTGGGAAGTCTTGAGAATAGAACCGCTGAAAATAAAGGAGTCTGATACGCTCAATTTTCGTTGAATTAGTCCCACGAAAATCTCATTAATTGGGTGGGTAAAACACGAAGGAAATTCGTTTTACAGTTGCTTGGATTAACAAAAGTACATGAAGGTACAGAATAAAATATAATTCAATTTCAATCCAGCCATTGTTTTGGTTGTAATTAATTTTTGGAAAAAAACTTAGGTACAATTCCTTAGGTGTTTTTAGTATTGTGCTCTCATCAAAATTGCAGTTCAACAAGTTATCGAGGTGAAACTCCAATTCTAATTGGAGAATACCACCAAAAGTACCTAAGGAACTGCATTTAAGTTTTATCCTTTGTCTTTTCATTTAGGAAAGGAATATATATGTTGTGTATCATATGAAAATAGTTACTTTGATTGTAACTATTAATGACACTTTTCCCTGTGATTTTTGTCCTTTTAAATTGATTGTTTAGTTAAAATACTCAGTTTACAATGGAGTTGGCTGGAACTGAAGCTGGACATATACCCAGATGTTATGTTATGGATATGTCTAAAGACTTCATTCCCATGTCTGTGTTTTCAGACACACCACAAGGTAAGTAATATTCATCTTTCAGTGACCATGTGTGTTGAAAGTTACTTTGGTGGATAATTAAGCTCACTGTTACTTTATATCTTGGTTTGGCGTGAAGTAGCTGCGATTATTTGAATACTCTGAGCTGTATATTGCTTTCATGTTATCACCTGGTAATTTTATGTCCTTATATTTTTCTTGTATTCTGCTGTCATTAAATGATCTTCTGTTTCATGAAACAGCTTAGTGAAATGATAGTGAAAGAAAGAAATGAAGGTGTTCATTCTTTTTAACTTTGTAGGTTGAAATAAGTGGACCTCGTGTATAATCAGCTATGAATCATATTTTTGCAATAAGCAGAAGAATTTAAGATACATGTGCATTCTTTTTTTGATTAGTTATGAATTTGACTTTCCAACAATTGAGTTAAAGCATGCAATTCTGAAATTGAACCTGTAATTAATTACTTTGATGGAAAATGAACCACATGATTGTTTGAACTTTGAAGGGACTGAGGGAGAATCATAGAGCTGTTTGTTTGCATTTTCTGTAAAGTATGTTGTAAGGCCCCCAACAGTCCATCATTGACTAAATGAAGCAGTAGCTTGCTTAATAGTTGTTTTTTCCTTACTCCGTAGAAAATCTGGGGCATCATTTATATATGATGGATATTGTAATAGAAGGTTTTATTATACCATTCTCCTTTGAGTGTGACAGGAACTGGAATTCACTATAGGAATTACTGGAAAATTTAGAGAAGGAAGTGCTGATTACAATAGGAAAATGCAGGAAAAAAAAAGTAGAAATAGAAAAGAAAATATCAGAGAAGGATGCCTTCTCTGCCGATGGCAACAGCCTCAAATTTCCCACCTTCACTCTCTTCCTTCTTCACATTTATCCTCCCCCCTCCCTAACCAAATTCTCCTTCCCATCCATTTTCCTGTACCGCATAAGCAGATTGTTGTGTTGCAGATCATTAACTTGAATATTTCTCATCCTTCTTAACTTATTGTATCCGTGGCCCAAACGACTTCTTCTTTTTCTACCCTTCCCCCATATACATCTAATCACCTGGGTTCTATCAAAGAGATAGATGGATATGCCAACTATGAGAAGCTCAAGTCTTGCATGCAGAGTATGACAGTAGTAATCAGTAAAAAATGAGAGGTCGAGTGCACTGCATATAATGAAAACTCATACAAAATTATTAGGACCTTGCAATTTGGATTAATTTTTTATCGGACAATGGGAGGGGACTAATTGTCCTCCTAAGTCCTAATTATTGCTTGGAATTTTGTTGCTTTACCTCACACTATCATCCTTTATAATTACATTTTGGGTATGTCTGCATGTTTCTTTGGGCTGTGATGCTACATGTTCTGGTTGATTTACTTATATTTGTTCAATACAGACTACTTTTTGGTGTCTTTTCAAGCTTTGATGCAGAGGATAACTTTCTTCAATATATGCAATTCTTTTTAGTTATTTTCCTAACAATATAGTTTATGTTATATGCCAAAGCAAAATAATAATAGGAATGAGAATTTTACAGTCAAGAAAATTTTTCTTCAGTTTAGATATTCCGTCTTGGTGTCTTCTAGTTTTCAATAATCATTTGCAGCAAAATGGAAAAGATGAATCCAAATTTATGTGTCTTGCATTCAAGGTTTTGGAATTTATTATCAATGCTCCTTGTCTCATGAAAGATCTCATTTAATTATCTTAAGCCATGAGCTATTTTTTCTGGACTAATGTTGGACCCTGCAATGTACATTTGAATATGCTAATTGCTCAAAAGATAAAATAAAATTAAAAATATAAATCAAATATGATGATTATTGATTTTATCCTCCAATTTGTTGAACAAATTGTCATTTGTGTTATTTTTCTTTTTTTAGTTATTTTTAAGAATGATAATTAAAAAAAATTCCTTTCTTGTTTGACTCAGAAACACTCGGTGCATGATTCCAACTATTTTGCCTTCTGTTTTTTTTTTTTTTTCATATTTAATATTGTTGTCCTGTGTAGGGCCCTAATATCATTAATGAGTATACAAGTTGGAGACAGTCTACTTAGAGATACCAACAATCAAGTATTTTTCTGATAACTGTTAAAATAAATGGTTATAAATTGGGTAACTGTTGAACTGCATATTGTAGCATTAGATTCAGCTCCTCCAAAATAGGGGTTCTTTTTGAGGGAAAAGTGAGAAATTTCAACCCTTGTTTGATAGTAATTGGTTGATATTATGATAAAAATACTTGTACATAACTATGGATTTGTTGATATTTTTCATCCGTGGTTGAGACTTGAATTACTCACTTTTACCTCTAAAGTGAACCTATCACCTTAAAGGAATCAAATCTTCTAGAATTTTATATTGCCAATCCATTCAGGTTTTTGATACTTCCTGGGTAACTCTACCTTGTGATTTAACTTGAGCAAATGATGTTTGAATAGACACTGTTGCAACATTTTGTTTTCTAATATTTCCATTCCCATCTTTTATTATCAACCATCCCATTTCCAGTTGCTATTATGTGAAGAATTCTTCTATTACTTGGAATTTCTACCCTTTTTGAAACCTAGTGACAACGGGGCTTTGGAATGAAGTCTCTTCCTTGGTTTCCTTGACCTTGATGGTCCCATTTTTATTTTTATTTTGACGATGGTAGGATTTGCACTGTAGACTCCTTTGAAGTGTTTTCTTGTAAATCCTTTTCAGTTCCTTATTCATCTCCAATAAGGGACAATTGTCTTCTTGATAAGCTCCCCTTTTGAAGCCTAAGACTCCCTCTACTGAGAAATCGTTCATTTGGACAGAAGCACTTCATAAGAGTAGTAGTTTTGTGGCTGATATATAGACAACATGTTGCACTTTCTCCTAATGTTTTTCATTTGTGTTTCTCTGGTTCTGGTATTAGCAACTAGCAACTATTTAAAATGTCTAGATACCAGATATTAGACAGGAATCCTCTCTAAAGGGCATGCAGTTTATGTTGTTATCTGATGCTTTTGGTTGGAGAGGAGTCTCAAGTTTCAAGAATGGTTTTTCTTCAATTGTCTCTTATCATGGGATTGAGAGGTCTCCTTATCTTCTTTGTGATGCTTAGCAAATGGTTATTTCAAGGGGGGTTTCTTTGTTGAATATGCAGAGACCTCGAGTTTATTTAATTAATGTGTTGTCCTTGTATATTCTGATATAATTTCTTGGTCTACATCCACAACACTACGTGATATCTTCTGCTCTTGTACTTTTTTCTCTCTTTTCCCAAGGATATTTTAATGTAGATTGTAGACAGTTTTTGGTTTGATACCCAAAGCATCATAAATCTCCTCTATCACATTTAATTTAGCAAAATGTAAATCCACCTGTTGAAATTTCTGTTGTATTGTAGGAAAGATCTCTGTGGAGGGAAAAATACTGAACAAGTTTGACATGAGGCCCCATAATCAAAACCTTGAACTCTATGGGAAACTCTGTCGTGAAAGGACAAACAAGTATATGGTCAAAAATAGACAGATACAGGTTTTTTTATGTCTCTAATTCTCATAATGTTGATCCCTTGATTTAGGCAAACATTTCCATTACCTTTGACTTCTGAATTCATTTTCAGGTTATTGACAACGATAGTGGGGCACATATGAGGCCAATGCCAGGGATGATCATTTTTTCGACTTCTGGACCCAGTGTAAATGGCTTATTCTCCTTCCTGTTACCAATTATACTCCTCAATGATTGCATGCTAAGAGAAACCCCCTTCTTTTGGTATCATGCCAGCTCATCATCATTTTATAAATTACTGATCAAATCATCTGCCCCCCTCTTCCTTTTGGGTTGATAATGAGATAAAAATGACAGAGTCAAGGTTCCGTATATAAAAATACTGACAAGTGACAATTCAATGCATTAGCAGTGTGTAGTTGTGACTCTGAGAGAGAGGGTGTTGAAGAGGTGGAGTTGATGATTATATCTATAGGCTTATTATGCAGTTCAATATTTTTTATTAATTTATACTTCAGTTGTAACAGAGGTTTCTGTGTTGGATTAGGAAAAGAAGAAAACTCCAGCCAAAGCAACAGATACGAAGAGAACAAGAAGAGACCGTGGAGAGATGGAAGAGATTGTGTTTAAGCTATTTGAACGGCAGCCAAATTGGAGTTTAAGAAACCTCATACAAGAAACGGACCAACCTGAAGTATGTGCTTTGAGTAGTTTTACTCTTATAATCTAAATTATGGGATATCACTTGATATTTATTGAACACTTGGCACTTACACAAGCTTAAATCTCTATACACAAAATGACAACCATAAAAGTTTGTTGCATCTAATGGATGCATGTATGGTTGATGCTCAGATCTGTCTGATATAATATTTGGGCAATTGGACTAATTAATCTATACAAGATAGGTTCACAAGTTAACATAAGTTGTATACATCATTTTCAGAGAATTTTTGAGAGATTTATAACTGTATGTCTGTATCATTTATGTTTAACTATGGATATATACGGATATATACATGTACATACATAGATTCCTGCTTGAAATATTAGTTACTAAATATATTTGCTGTTTACTAGGTAGGTCTCTACAAGCACACCACATGATTATGAAACAATATATACATTCTCTTACAATTTGGGCTTAGGTCTAACTCAATCCTACAAAACCGGCTTGTGAGGTGTGAGAGTTGTCCTTTGCTTATATACTTTATTTTGCCTTATCACTAGTTGATGTAGGACTTGGGTTTTTTCTCAATCAATATACCCCTCACGCCCAGTAATATTGGACTTGGTGCGTAGATAATATGGTAGGTGGCCCGTTAATGGATTTAGGATAGACTCTGATATCATCTTACAATTTGGGTTTGGGCTTAACTCAACTCTATAAAACTGGCTTGTGAGGTGAGAGTTTCTTCCTACTTATATACTTTATTTTGGCCTTATCACTAGTTGATATGGGACTTGGGTTTTTTTCTCAATACATTCAAATTAAAATTTATTTTTGTTTGAAGTTATTACTTTTAATAGTGACTGATTTAACTAATGTGTTGGATCTAACACATTTTTACAGCAATTTCTGAAAGATATACTAAAAGACCTTTGTGTCTACAACAACAAAGGAACTAATCAAGGCACGTATGAACTGAAGCCTGAATACAGAAAATCTGGCGATTAAGCAACCTCCAAATAGGTTTTATTTGTTCTGATCCATTTGTTAACCTTCTTCAAATGATATATAGCTTACTCTTTTCAGTTTTTTCATTAAGTTCAAGTTGCAAAATGAAGCAGCATGCATCCTTTTAGAGCCTTTTCAGTTCCTTGTGCACATTGTTTTGCAGATTTTGCTACCTCACTATTTACTTCTTTTGTTCCTAAGTTGAAAAGCAGAACTAGGCCATTTTTGAACAATTTACGTTGTCATTGCAAAACTAACAAAATTACCAAGTGAATTTGTGATAAAACTGGCCAATTACACAAACAGAGGTTGAACTGTGCTTCTGTGAATTTTCTACACTCTTTCTGAAACTTAAACAAGCCTTTTAAAGTATGCAACATAAACCATTGGATGCATTGTATGCATTTCTACTGTTGCAAAGGTAATTTCAGATGTTTATTGTCATCATATTGCCTTGTAGCGCTCAGTTTTTGTGAAGTTCTTTGTTTTGTTCACTTTAGAAATATATGAGAATGTTTTGAAGGAAAACCGTTATGAAAAGTTATATATGGATTTATAAAATGTTTAATAAAGAATAAAGTTGAAGGAGTAATATATATATTTTTTTGCGTAAATCTACTGTTGGTCCTTATAGTATTATGATTATGCAATTTTGGTCACTTAATTTTCAATTGTGTAATTTTGGTCCTTAAATTCTTTTCAATTGCGCAATTTTGGTCCAAGCTGTTAGTCTGCCATCAAATTTTTAATGAATTCTCCTGATGTGGCATGTTAGTGATGATGTGGTGTTAACATGCTGTTGTGATGATTGACATGATACTAACATATTGATGTGGTGACTAATATGGCAGTTTGACACATGTTGCGGCATTAACGTGCTAATAGTGGTAATGAGAGATTAAAATTGCACAATTGTGATACTTTAGGGATGAAAATTGCATATTTAATTTTATCTCAATTTTTTCTTTTTTATTTTATTTTATTTGTATTATCGTTTTTGTATTTAGTTTCTTAATTATTAATTTAAATTTTTTTAAAAATTAAAATAATGTTCATAAATAAATAAATAATGATAAAAATGAAAAGACTTACTTGCATTTTTTGTTTTCTTTTACGATTTTGCGCATTTTTTTCCTCAAGGTTTTTTTTTTTGCACATTTTGTCCCTTATTTTCAAATTTTTCACGAATTTTGTTCATTTTTTAGCTGACCATCCATTGTTATTAGTTGACATTTACATGGTAGTGTTGATTGCTAACATGGTATTGACATGTTGATGTGACATTGACATGTAATTTATCATCTTAACTTTTAATAATTTTATATAATATAAATAAATTTGTATTGTTAAAATAAAAATATTTAATATATAAAATTATCATCTTAACTTTTAATATTTTTTTCATACAATAAATTTATCATTTTAACTTTTAATTCTCTTTTATCTCCTTTCTCACCCTATTTTCTTCAGATCTCTTTATTCTTATTTCTATCACTGCCACATCACCTTTTTTTTTTCTTTTTTAAAATTAAAATAAGGTTTAAATATGATTTAGGCTAAATTGTAATTTTGGTTCCCTTATTTTTAATTTTTCAATTTTAGTCCTTCAATTTTTAAAAATTTGGATTGTTAGTCCCCATATTTTTAATTTTGTGATTTTAGTTTTTCAATTTTTAAAAATTTGCAATTTTGGTCCTTCTGAAATTGTGAATTTTTGTGATTTTTAAAATTTTAGTCTAAAATTAGATGATTAAAATTGTGAATTTTTTAAAAAATTAGAGACTAAAAATTGCAGAATTTAAAAATATGAGGACCAAAATCATGGATTGAGAGT
This sequence comes from Spatholobus suberectus, assembly GCA_004329165.1. Lineage (NCBI taxonomy): Eukaryota > Viridiplantae > Streptophyta > Magnoliopsida > Fabales > Fabaceae > Spatholobus > Spatholobus suberectus. The sequence goes on along the minus strand of CM014732.1, from coordinate 26,027,711 downwards.
TATAGGGGGGTTAAAAGTGCAATTTAACCTATGTTTAAAATCCCTGTAAATATGGCTTTGTCTGATTTTAGTCCTTGCAAATTTTTTGTTGTTTTTAGATCCTAACATTTTCCTAGTGTTCTTTTTTAGTCCTTATCATTAACTTTAGTTAATTTAGTGTTGACATGATTAATTGATATTAATTGAGATAATTAGATTATTTTTAGGTTCATTATTCAATTAAGTAATATATTTATTATTTTATATAAATAGGGTAATTACATATAATTTACTTTTATAATTATTTTTGATTTTTAATATATTATAAATAGTGATTTTTATTGCTTTTAATATTGTTCTTACTTTCAATTCACTAATTTACTTTTAACATTGTACTTTTAAAAAAAAGTTATAATTTACTTTTAATATACTACTTTTCTATTTGGAGAGAAAATCACTACTTGTGATGTATTAAAAAAGAAATTATTTTACAATTAGTCAAATTTAATGAATTGAAATTTCAAAATAACATCAAAAGTAATATTTTAAAAGTAAATTATATACGTCTAAATTAATTATAATTTTTTAAAAAAAGGTACAATGTCCAAAGCAAATTAGTGGATTGAAAGGTAAGAACCATATTAAAATCAATAAAAATCATTGCTCATAATATTTTAAAAATTAAAAGTAAATTATAAAAATAAATTACATGTAATTGCCTTATTTATATAAAATAATAAATGCAGTACTTAATTAAATTATCCACATAAAAATAATCTAATTATCTTAATTTGAAATATTTTTTATTACCTTAATTAACTTAATATTCTTTATTTTATTAGTTATGTCAGCACTAAATTAACTAGAGTTAATGTTGAAGACTAAAAAAAAAAAATTAAGAAAATGTCAAGGATTTAAAATAACAAAATTTTTTACAAGGACTAAAACTAGACAAAGCCATATTTATAGGAATTAAAAAATATTTAAGCCTTAAAATAATAAAGATTTAATATTTAAAAAAAATTAAATTTGCACTATGGTCATACTTGTGGGACTAGAAGTTTAATTCACAAATGCAATAATGATATATATAATATTTTTATCTATAAATTAAACAAGCTAAATGGCTTAGTGGCTTTGATTGTGGTGGAAAAGGAATGAGTCAATGGTTGAAATTTCACCTCCAACGCTTTTACCATTTTCTAAAGGTTATAAACATTTTTTGCCCCTTACTTTTAAAATTTTGTGCATTTTGCCCCTAATTGTATGTCAGTGCCACATTAGTGGTATTGTTAATAGTCCATGTTAGTGTCACATGTACTACCATATCATGTCAACATTAGAGCATCACGTCGGCAGTCCATGCCAGCATTAGAGCGTCACATTAGCAGTCAACACTATCATGTTATAGTCAACTAACAAATGAACGAAATTCGCAAAATTATGAAAGTAGAGGGCAAAAGTGCAATCAAGTCAACTGAAAAAAGGAAAAAGAAAAAAAAAAAAGCTTTAACAAAAAAAGAAGAGAAAAGGAGAAAGGTACAACATATTTTAATCATGTGTGAACACCCAATTTTGTCTGAATAAATTAAAATATTAAAACATGCCAAAACAAAGATAATATAAAAAATACAAACAAACCACAAATAATGAACATTGTGGACCTTTATTCACCTTCAACTCTAGCCTAGGCCTTCATTTAATGACATTCTTTCCTTTTGCATACAACAAAAATGTTATTTTAGATTTTCAAATGTGGCGTTCTTAACTTCCAATATTGCTCTACCTAAATATAGGTTGCCTTTTTGGGTCTTGTAATATATGTTGTAACTTACAAAATAGCACTCAGTTATACTTATTTTATCTAATAAGCATTACTTTAAAATTTACTTTAAATTAAACACTTAATATGTTAAAATTAAGATATACACCACGCAGCACATGATTTCTAATTACAATAAAAATTAATTTAATTTTAATAATAAAATGATGGTGGCTGAATAAAGGTTGGAGAAGGAGAAACCATTGGAAGTGAATGGTGAGGGTGAAACTCTACCTAAGGGGTTAACAATCAATGTAGGACAGTAAAAAATGGTGTCCAAATTTGACATGAGGGTAATGATTGTACGTAGATAGATTGATTTAATAATGTTTTAAATATAGAGACCAAATTAAAAATGAGCTACACATATAAGGACCAAATTAACAATGCACTTCATGTATAAGGACCAAATTAAAAATAAATAAGGGGGTTAACGATCCATGTAGGACCGTTAGAGACGACATCATGACGATAGTGATCAAACCAGTAACATTTGCACGTATAGGAATCGATTTAGTAAATTTTTACGTATAGGGATCAAATTAAGAATGTGCTACACATATAAGAACCAAAATATGTGTTACACCTAATGATGGTGATGATGATGATGATGATAATAATAATAATAATCATCATCATCATCATCATCATAATCAAAATTAAGTGTGTAATTTTGGTACCAAAAATATCATGATTATGAAATTTTGATCCTCCTCGGGCCATGTCGGTATATTAGTGCCACATCATCAGTAACATGCGATGTCAGGAATATTCATTAAAAAATTGATGATAGACTAACATTTGGATCAAAATTGCACAATTGAAAAAATTTAGGGATAAAAATTGCACAATTAAAAATTAAGAGACCAAAATTGTACAATTGTGATACTATAAGGACTAAAAGTGGATTTCAGCCTTTTTTAAAAAAAAAAAACTCTCTCAAAAGCCTAATAAAAATAATCAATTTTTTTCTCTAATTGAACCTTATATGCACTTAATCTTTTGATTGCAACATTTCTTATCACTTTTCATGTCTAACTACACTCTAATCATATTTTTGACTAAATTTCTGATTGAAACAAATTTCTTTAATCAAAATGTCTTAAAAGCTCCAACAATAGTCAATTAAATGATACTAGTGTAATATCTCATGTCCTACATGGGTATTAATTTTACAATCTATAAATTTTTATATTATTATAATTTTTAATATATTTTGTCATTATTTTATAATTTTATAAAAATATATACTAGTATATATGTATTTAAAAATTTACACACACACACACACACACACACACACACACACATATATTATATTTACAAATATATATATTTTATATTTAGAAATATCTTTTAAAAATATTAGTTTTATAAATATATTTGCATTTGTATATATAACTTAGATATATACACATTTTTAATGAGATATTAATAATGAAAAGTAATTTAAACTACATTTTTTTTATTGTGAGAAATGAGAACTACAAATATATATCCTTAGGTCATATTTGAATGGTCAAAATTAAAAAAAAATACATGTAATTTTTTTAAGTGATCATGTGATCACTAACTTTTAATATTGACCATCCATGTATGGTTGTATGATTCAAATTTATACTTTTTATTTTTTACAATATGAAAAGTTCTCACTTGATACATCTCATATTTATTTTTATTCCATGACATACACACACGTTTATATGATAATATAAAAAGAAATGCTAACAACACTCTCTCTACTCTTAGTTAAAATTTATTGAAAATCAAAAATTTTGGTAGATTTCACTTCTAAATCAAGAGAGAGACTCATTAAATGGTAAGTGGTGTTTGGATGATATTGCAAAAGTACTTTTATATGATTAAAATTAGTAGAAAAACATGTTTTTAAATATTATTAAAAATAATAAAAATTGTGTTTTTTTTTCTCTATTATTGCTAAAAAATGTTTGAAGCTATCTTATCAAATAAATTATTTTTCTTTTAATTTTTTTTTTGAAATTAATTTCTTTATATATTTTCCTGAAGTTTTTGGTAAAAAAGTATTTGTATCCTTAACTATGGAGAGTAAAGAATGGACAACATTTGGATATAGTTCTTTTTCTAGTGTTTTTTTAATTAGAATTAAATTATGCATAATAAATTTTTAGATTAAAAGTTATCATAGGTTCCAAAGGTGAAACACCAATTCTAATTGGAGAACAACACCAAAAGCACCTACAAAACCGCATCTATGTTTTGTTCGTAAAGAATCCATATTTTCTTGAAAATTTTGGTAAAAAAACAATTACTTTAACTTTCCCTCCAAACAAAGTTATAGAACCACAAGGTTTTGTTAAGGTTAGAGTTGAAGCCTTAGATGCTCGATCATGTAGAAAACGAAAAACACATGCATAGGAGAATTTTGGTGACTAGGTCAAATTGATGAATAATTATGGCTTATGTGTGGAAGAAGGTTGATGGAAACTGATTCAACTAGAGAGAGCAATCATGAAATGCTTGGAACTAAAGTTCAAATGTTCAACCATGGAGGGCGAAGAAAATTCATGCACAGGAATTGGAGCTCAAATGCTTAGCCATGGAAGGCAAAGAAAATAGATGTAAAGGGACAAGAGGAAGAGACTGAAAAAAAGAACAAAACATAATTGATAGTTTTATTTTTGTCTAATTAAATTGATAATTTGATCTTTATAAAAAGGTAAAGGGGAGAGGCTATTGAAATAAGCTTTAATAGAAGCTCTTTTATGAGCTTTTGCAAAAGTTAAACCCTAATAAAACTCAATCATTCAAACACCACTTCTAAGTAGAGGTGGCAAAATAGGTTGGGCTAGCTGTGCTAAGCCAAACCCGCCCAATGAAATGTAAGACTTAGGCTTTAAATTTTGAGCTTGAATCAAACACAAACTTTTTAAAGGTGATTTGATCATGGCTCAATATGGGGTTACCCGCAAAAAGCTCAAAAAACTAAGCTTTCACTAGGCTTGAACTTCATTTTAAAGGCTTGAATTAAACTCAGGCTTTTTGGCCCAACCTATTATAGCTCACAACCTGCATCGAGTTGGATAGTCCGTTTTTCCACCTTTACTTTTATGCAAGAAAAAGCTTATACCTGAAGAAAAGCTCCCAAAAGCTCTTCTAGCCTATATCCAAATGGGCTCTATATAAAATATCCTTTTTGAAATAACAAGTTATCCTTTTAATTAGATGCATTAGGTAAAGTAAAAGAGATAGAGAAAGACAACTATAGATGTTAATTAACCACTTGGATTGCATCTAGTTCTTAGTAAATCATTGAAATTTTCACTATAACTATTGGCAAAATCAAAATAAATTTCTCTCCTTATGTAATTAAAATGAGCAATAAAAGAAATAATGTAAGAGTGAAAAAATGATTTCAAGAATATTTTGGCATGATAAACCCTCTCAATGTGAAAAGGAGAAATCACGAGGCCTAGTCCAACAAAATGTCTCCATTATTAAAAGTAGGATTACAATGATTCTTTTAATACAAAAGAAATTCTCTTAATCTCACCCAAGTAGAATAGTTTACAATATCTATCAGTAATAATTTTAAATCTTCCTACAACGTTCTGGTACTTATTTTGTATGGTAAGTATTGATGGTTTTTTTTTTATATTTCCAAGACATTAAATGCATTTACGTTTCCTTTTTTTTATGAAGTAGTAGGAAGATTTATGGGAAGATATGTATGAGGATATAAAATTACTCATCTATTAAATCTTACCAAGTTTGGTGAAAACACAACTCTCTCTTGAAGTGGATGACTATAACTTTTTACTCTATCACTTTTGGAGATGAACTTGCTTGTTAGATGGACACAGCTTCCTTCACAAGTTCCCTTATATATAGGGGGAGGAATGTTACTTCCACTAATAATTATTAATAAATCCTAAATAATTTTTACTTTTCCAAGCATTCTTGAAACTTCAAGCTTTACTTTTCTAAGTTGAATATGAGAGACTCAAGGTTAAACCATAAAATCTACGACCTCTAAATGTTCTCCTTTTTTTTTCTTTTTTTTTTTGTGCATTGGAATTATTGAGCTTACTTGATTGTGTGCTTCATCAATTTAGAGGGATTTCCATTTTCCCACAATAACCAAATATTCTTTACCAGCCATTTCTAATTTTACAAGTGTTTTGGTCCATCTTTTTTAGAATTTTTATACAAGTATTCTTTTCTCAAACTTCTTTAAGCTCCACTATCGTGGAAAGAAAATTAAGAAAGAGTTTGATCCAAAATCATTTAAGTCCCTTTTTTTGATAAAAAAAAAAAAACAAAGTTGATTAGATCAAGGAACACTAAAATAAAAGTGGAAAGATTATTAAGTATGTATGAACATAAAAAAAAAATAAAGACAATCACATTGTCTATCTGGCGCATCATAAAAATACTTCTATATTGGAGTGAAAGTTGGATAGTTTAACAAGATACACTTGGACAAGTTTATGCAAAACAACTAACCTAACACTTCATTAATTGCGTGCCAATGAAATCAATTATGTCAACAATTTTTAGAACATATTCCTCGAGCATTGTGCCAATTACTAAAAGATGGTGCGATAGAGAAGACTTTTACAAGGTGTTGATTGTCTTAAGCTAGATATAGAAAGTTTTCACAAAAGCGCTTATATGTTGATATCCCTACAAAATATTTAAAGATCAATAGTGTTTTATTGCATGGTGATTTATTACAACAACCATATGCTTTAAATGCATAGAGTAACATTTGAAAATTTGTTTGTTGATACATTGTTGAAACAAATTGTCTCTAATATCTCTCAAATTTTCCTTGCACTATAAATGCAAGGAATGAATTCTTACACACTACTATTTGTTAAGAAACTACAACTACCATCTTATCCCAACATCCAATTCTTTCCTTCTTTATAAAATTAGTTATAGAATTTGTTAAGAGCGACATTCCTTCATTTATCCCTGAACTTCATTGGTTACTTTGAAACATAACCTAGATTAATACCTTCTTATCTCAATTTTTTGGCAAATGAAGCTTAAAGAGACATGTATAAGAATATTTGGGTGTTGAGCTTGGAGATGATTGTGTAATTATACTTAGATAGTGAAAATCATTTGGGTTTGGGTTAAGGTCAAAGATTAAACATATCGTTAGTTATTTACTAACAAGTGGTTGGTCCAAGTGGTGATAGGCTCATGTCCCTTAAGCAAATAGTTAAGGGTTTAAATCTTGGCTTTGGTGTATGGAGAAAACTTGGTTAAGAGGAGACAACCCACCTTTGAGTGCCTTTAGATCCTGTGAAGGAGATTAATCTCAGTAAACTATTGGGGATACTCCTTGCAATCATATGTGCACAAAAAAAAAAAAATATCATTAGTTGTTTTAGAGGGAACTAATATAAATATTATGTGCAATCTTGTCCTTCCCCATCTTATTTATTTATTTATTTTATCTAACTAGGGTTTAGCTTTGAAATTTTTTTCCTAAAATCATTTTCCTTATAACCTTCTTTTGAAAATTCATTCAAAAGTATCTACTAGACATAATCATTTGTGTTCTTCATAGATAGCTTTAATATCATGTTAGAAAATCTTTTGCAATAATCATCTATGTGTTGTCTAATAATGTTTTATGGCATTAGGCCTTAAAACTTTTGAAGATTCCATAATCTCAAAAGATTGAATAGATTATATTATTAGAGTAACAAAAGTATACATAATTAGATGATACTTGAAGTTTACAATTAAAAAGTTTGAATGACTAAAATTGTTAGTTGTCTTAGAAGACATAGTCTAAAGCAACCTTACATGAACTGTCTAAAGCTTTCTCATTTTTACTAAAAATCAAAAGAAGTCAAATATGAAGAATCATACAAGGCAAATACACCTTGGGCAATGAACAAGTTAGGGATGGCAAAATAGGACTACTTAACCAAACCCAACTTGTCCTTAACCTACCAAAAAACGTATTGGGTTGGGTTGGACTCGTTTTGAGAATGGGTTGTAAATCTCAACCTAACCCAACCTTGGTGGGTTATGGATTGGTTTGGCTTGCCACATTTTAAAAAAAAAAGTTATAAAAATGTGACTTATAAATTGACCTACCAAATAAATTAAAAATATAAATAATTTAAATATAAACATAATGTCATAATAACAAGAATGTTATCCTACTAAATTTCCTTGACCCAAATACTCTCTAAAACCTATCATTATGAATTAAATAAATGTAGTGCAAAGAAAAGGAAAAAATGATTGGCATAAAACAAAAGGCATATTATATATATAACATTTATTATCATGAAACCTAACTTAAGCATATCCAAGAGCTACATCTACAATTTATAATGACCCTCTGTCGCTACAGTATCACTTACTACTTCATACATTACTAAGATGTTCAATAATAAATAATCAATAGGCTATTATAAACTCATTCATACTATAAAGTATATATGTATATATAAGATATGAAATAATATAATATACAAGCCAAAATATACAAAACCAAGGAAGAGATACAAAAAGAAACTCCTTATAGCTGGTCCACTATACAACATATACAAAAGAAAATCAAAAGGATCTTCTCTAAAAGGTCCACCCAAAAAGGGCCTTCAACCTCTATAGCTGAGACCTTCATGCATCAACAATGGGAAGCTAGGCCTGCTGAAGCTTTACCCTCTGCTCCCATGCCAAACGATGTGGTCATCATAGTCACAACAACACATAACCACAACCAACAACAACAGCAATCATAACAAAACAAAACAACAAGGCAAGGGTAAGCTTACAAAACAAAGATAAACATATAATATCAAATCCATTTCATCCAATCCATCAACATACTAATTTGGCATTCTATTCAACAAAAGAATGAGTTCACATACATTACGGCACAACACACCCTGTTTTTAACATCCACATGTCAATACATGAATGACATGACTCTCGAGAGATTAACTACATTTCGGGTGATAAGCCAGGTCTTACCTCGTACCATGGCCTTCCAAGCACCATTCAAGGATTGCAAAAACTCTGATCTACGGATGAGCTTAGTGATTTGTCAGGGTAAGTGAATGTGGGTGGTGGCTTACCGCGACACAAGGCTTGCACCGCCTTAGCCCCCTACGGAATTACCCATCCACTCATCCCCAAGGCCCATCTTTCCAACCCTACATCTTATCTGGGCACTAGGTTGGAAGCCCATCTAAGCCGCAACTCCTGTCAACTAGCCAACTTATATGCTTACTCGCACACGGCTTGAGACCCACACAACCTCAGCCAACAACATATGCATGTAAATGCATGATTCACCACAACATCAAATCAATCACAACCATTCATCAATATCCATACATATATGCATATAGAAACACAACACCACGTGGTCTACTCAGCACCACTTGTGGTCTAACAATCACTACCAACTCCATGCAGCCCCAAATCCAGCCCCATGCATGGTTAACAGGTAAGGCTTTATCCAAGCAACACATACCTTGTGAGAATTCTCACACAGCACTGGGACCTACATCCCCTGTGAGACGTCTTACCACAACAACACAACATAACTAGTGAAAGTTCTATCTAAGCAACCTTCCACCCAACTACCACTTTCAAATAATTTATCAAACAAATCCACAACAATGATAAAGAAAAACCAAGAGCCGGTTTGGAAAACCATTTGAACATCCAATTATCTTAAAATATACATTTGACATCCATAGGAATCAATAAAGTCATCAACCAACAACAACAATAATTATAAAGCAAAGAAAATCCTGTTATTCTTTTACTGAGCGTGAATCTTGTTGCTGAGCGAGATATCCGTTGCTAAGCGAGAATTTTCATCACTAAGTGAGTGACTTCCAAAGAGTCATCAACATTCGTCGCTAAGCGAATTTTTCGTTGCTAGGCGACATACCTCCAGGGAATTTTTTAGAATTTGTCGCTAAGTGAATTTTTTGTTGTTAAGTGAGTGACAGACTTCCATTGAATTTTTCAGGATCCATTGCTAAGCGACAATTTTCGTTGCTAAGTGAATGACTTCTAGAGAGTCATCAAGATCCGTTGCTAAGCGACAAATTCCATCGCTAAGCGAGATTTTCCGTTGCTGGGCGCGAGTACGATCTTTTTGTTTGCAAATCAATCACAAACAACCATTTTTGACAAAATCAATCAACACCAAGCATCACAAAACAATTTTAGTTATTTCTAATACCTTTCTAACTGATTACATAACAATTTTTTCCATAAATCATCAACAAATTTCAAAAACCCCTTTCAAAACCCATTTTTTCTAAGAAAATCTTCATCAAAATTCAACTGTTTATACAACATGAAATCAATATATCCACAGCCACTAACAAGAAATCAACCTATAGTAAGCTTCCTTTACCTCTAAAAGTCCATGAATCTGAATTTAGGTTCCTTGAGAATTCGGTGTCTTGAGCCTAAACTTTTTAAGAATCTCTCCTTCTCTTACCAACTCACTGAATTGAGCTTTAAAACCCCTAAGACACCCTTAAAAACTTGAGAGATTCTAGAGAGAGATAGAGAGAGATGAAGAGAAGAGAGAGAATGAGAATGGGAGAAAGTCTCCCTCCTTTTTTCTTTTTATACCTGACTCTCCAGAGCTCTCATATGGACTTTTGGGCTAACTGAAGCCCATGACTCATCAAACCACTCCCCATATCCTATAATGGGTCTACCTTAACTATTTTCTCTCAAGAGCACAAAATTACTCCAATAACACACCCAAATTGGCTCAAGCACATATATCAAATTTCCTAAATTCAAACCAGAATTTCAAACAAACCACTCACACCCATTATCACATACAACAAATCATACACAACAACAATTCATTTATTTCTTTTTAATTACCTAGATTACATATTTAATTTATACTTTTTAATTATCAACGCATTGAATCATGCATTAGAAAAAATAGGGTGTTACACAATTCAACATATAAATTGATAATGATATATTGAAAACTCAAGTATAAGGTCATACAAATTGCTACGATAGTACTTTCCTCTCTAAAGCTAAAATTCTATCATTAAAAAAAAAAAGAAACTAATTAAGCCATTAGAATTGGAGAATACAAGAATTACAGCAAAAAAAGAAAAAAAAACCTATCAATCCACCAAAACATCCATATATGTAACTCATGATGATAAGTTCTTAATAGTACACAAAAGATTATGTTAAAAGAAAAACCAAAGATGACGAGTCAACCCAACCTTACCTTTTGAGTTGGTGGGTTATACGGGTTGGGTTATGTAATTGGATGGACTGCATTACGTAACCCAACCAAGTCATTTTGGTAGGTTAAACAGGTTGACCCACTAGGTTTAACCCATTTTGCCATCTTTAAAATAAGTACACAAAAGTAGCAAAGGAAAAAAGTTTTTAATGCTAAAGTTATACTTGTACAAAAAAGAAAAAAGGCATCGACATAAGTATACCAAACCTATGAAAAGCACTTTGTAAAATAGATAAAACAAGTCTAACATCTCCATTCGTTAAATGAAGTTCAGAACATTCATCTCTACTTTGATGCTCTTAAGTCTACAATGTTCACCTAGAAGACATTTATGAAGAATAAAGTAGAAGAACAACACATTAAGAGTGATTTGCATTCATTGGTAACATTTCTTAACTCTTTCATTTATTTATTTGAGGTTTATTACTTTAGATTTTGCATGCTTTGTATACTTGAAAGAATATTCAAAAGCTATCACTGTTCATATTTTGTCCATCTTTAAATAATATTAAAGTTTTATTTATGTTATTTAGACACCTTGGGGGGTGTGGTGAGCTTGAAGAGACTTGATTAAGAAAGAATGCTTAAATTGTGAACTTGGAGAAACTTGTGCAATAACACTCGACAGTAAGGTGTAGGTTTATTTGTACTCAAAAGGTATTCATAGTAAAAAAAATTCTTACTTGTATGTTGGGAATTAGGTGTAGCCCTTAAGTGATGGATTGGAGGGTAAACAAGGATAAAATCCTTGTGTTCTTTTTGAACTATTTTCTTCTCTTTCTTGCTTATATAACTTAGGAGTTGTTTTGTGAAAAGTTTTAACAAATCGATTTAAACTTAGTTTTTGATAAAATTTATGTTCAAGTGTATCATCTAAAACTTTAGATGATTGTTTTCGAACTTCGAACAATTTATCTATTATATTTGCTTAACCTACCCTAAAATGTTTTTTATTTCCCTTCAAAAAACATTTTTGTTTTTACAAGAATAAACTCAAGAAATACAATTCAACCATCTTTTTTGTGTTTCCTTGTGTATCTTGCAGTTAATATTAAGTCTCAACCTTTAGGTTAAGCTCTTAACAATGTAGAGGAAGGAAATCCGAATGGAGTTATGACATATTCAAGCAAGCAATTAATCCTTTGCATATCTTGTACTTCAACTTTCTTTAAATAAGACTATGCCTATTGAAGAGACATAATGGAAATGTTTATTAAGTCAAGCTAGTATACTCTCTTAAGCATTATTGTCGATGTTGATAATGATATTCTCTAAATTCCTCTTGGAATTCCTATTCCTAATTAAAAAAGGAGTGGTAAGCAGAAGCTATTAACAAGATACATATGAATGCAAAGATAAGATATCTCATCACATGTTCTTCATCAAAGTTGAATATGATAATGTGTATGGGTACAAAATTGCAAAGAAAATGTGGGATACTTTAGCTCTTGCTCATGAAGGAACCAAAAAAGTAAGAAGAATAAAGATTGGCATATTGGTGCACTAATACAAGTTGTTCAAGTTGAAAAAATAGAGGACATTGATGAGATGTTTAGAATTTTCCAAACTATAACCAATAAACTCAAAGTTTTGGGAAGAAAATACAATCAAAAGGATTAGATCATGAAACTCATCATAAGCATACTTAAGCATTAAGAACTTGCAATCATAGCCATTTAGCTAAGAAGTAAAAGATCTTAGTACTCTTAAGCTAGATGAACATTTGGGTTCATTGTAAATCCATGAGTGACATCTAAATGAAGGAGATCACAAGAAAAGGATCAAATCTATTGATCTAAAAGCTTTGAAGGTTGAAAATTTCTCTAAAGAGACAGACTAAGTTAGAAATTAAGATGATGGATTTAGGAACAAAAGATGATATATAAAAGAATTAAAATAATTTGGAACTAAAAGGAAAAGGGCAATAATCTTATAAGAAAAGGTTTAAAAGAAAGAAGAAAGTAATTAAAGGAAGAGAGTATCATATACTTTGAGTATAATAAAGTTGAACGTATTAAAGGTGAGCTTCTAAGTCTGAAGAAAGACTTCAAGAAGTTTTCCAAGAAGGAAAAAAAAGGCCTAATGACTAGTTAGGAAAATCTAGATTATGAAGCGTTTGAAGTTGCTCACATTTGTCTAGTGACATATACAAACTCATACTTAGACTTAGAAGAAAAAAAAGAAGACTCAAAGGTAACTTCTGAACTCTTTGAATTACAAAATTCTTATGAAATTCTTCTAAGTGAGTTCAATGTTTTTTTATGAGATCTCAAAGTTGAAAAGGAAAAATGAAGATATATCAAAAGATCTAAAAAGAAAAAAAGAAAACCTAAGACTTATGAATGGTAACACTGGCTTAAAAACTGAGAATGAAGTTAAAAACTTCAAGATAAAGTAGATGAAGTCACCTAGGACCTTACCAGATTTGTTAGTGGCATTACCAATTTAAACAAGATTTTGAAATTTTAAAACATCCACATGACAAACTTGGGATAAACTTTAAGTCTAAGAAGAAGCCTCACAAGAAGTCTAAGACAACTTTTATTCAATCTGATAGTGTGAGTCATTCTTCTTGTACTTTTTGTGATAAATCTAGACACATCACATCTAGATGTTATCCTAGGAAGATGCAAAGGTCATCCTAAGCCTCAAGGATGAACCTTTAAGGACCCAAAAAGATATAAATATCTAAACTATTGATTATTTTTGTTATAAATGTCCTTGATAGGAAGGACACAAAAAATGATATTTAGTCAATGCATGTTCACAACACATGACAAGAAAAATATCTATATTTCTAGACATTCTACCAACTAAAGGTGAAAAAATTATCTTTGGAGGTAACCAATATGGCAAAATCTTTGGCATCGATTGTTGACCAGTTTATTTGATTTTTTTTTTTTGAATAGTTTTTTGAAGTTATGATTTTTAGGCTATCCAAACAAATTACCTAACTAGTTAACTCGGCAAACTTGTGTAATTCTAAAAGAATTGTATAAAACACAGAATTTATGTAATAGAAAAGACTAAAAGATCAAAAACAAATTTCAAAATAATTTAGAATTAATAAACTTATAAAATATTAAAATAATGAGACATGATTAAATCATGTAAAACATAAATTGGTATATCAATTTGATTAAAAAAGAAAACTACTTATATGAGTATTAGAGATGGGTCATAGATCAAATTTGAGGAAAACTTTGCTCCAAACAAAAATTAGGTTGGGTATGATTGGTTTTAGGTAATTTTTAACGAAACCAACTTGAACAAATTTAAATTGGTTTGAGTAAAGTTATTGGGTAAAAAAAATAAATTCGAATCCTTATAAAAACCCATAAAAAAAAAAAGGAAAATTAGTTAAATTGATTTGACTGAAGTAAATCAAGTTAACTTTCATTTGTAGGATTAAACTTTGGTTAAAAAATAATCGAGCCCGCGTCCATTAGTAGGCATGCTTTGACTTTAACACCTTAACAAGAGGTGGTCTCCTCTCGTGTTAAACATTTTATAAGTATAATAAAAAAAATTGAAAATAAATATTTGAGAGTCAAGCTAATTTAGGATTTTTCAAGCATACATAGGTCTATTAACATGTGCATTTTGAATATATGATACATGTTGGTCATAGATAAGCTCATATTATTCAGAGTTTTTCAATATCAATTTGTTAAGCATACCCTCAAATCAAATAATTAAAACTCTTATGGCTCATTTGGTGAGATAGACTATGATATGAGAGCATAATAACAGTAGGATAGGATAAGAGTAGGATAAACTTTAATCCTATCTAATATTTGGTGTACATGTAACAAATTAGATAATATTATTGTGTTATATGAAATTATTTTTTATTTATGTAGTTATTTTTCTTAAATTATAAAAACATTGTATAAGATTTTTAAAATTCTAGTTATTATTCAAATATTTTTCTTTAACAAATATTTGAATAATTATTATTTTATTTTAATATTTTAATTAATAATATATGTTAAATTTGCATGTCAAAATTATTATAAATATATCTAAGATAATATATCGGATATATATATATATATATATATATATATATATATATATATATATATATATATATATATATATATATATATATATATATATATATGGGTTAGGATCTGTTGACACTAGGTGTTAAAGTTAGTCAAATTACATCTTCAATAACTTTTTGTAGAGTACAAATTTAACCATCCAACCGTTAGATTTGATGTTCTTATTAATTAGATTAAGTATACAAAAATTCATGCAATTCTAAAATTATTTAATAGTTCATCACATCACTTTTATTTTAACGTACAATATGATATTAAAATATATGTAAATATTATTTTCAATCTATTATTTTCAATATCTTTAGTTTTAACTTGAATATCAATATTTTTTTTGAAATATCAATAATTACAAATAATATTGTGTCACAATGTAAAGTATTTATTATAAATCTAAAATATAATTTATATATTCTAATATATTTATTTATTACAAATTTTAAGTATAATATAATTTATATATTTAGAAGTATTTATAATAAATAAATTTTAATTATATAAAATAAACATTTATTCTATGCAATACATAGACTAAAATACTAGTATATATTTATTTCTTTATGTTGGAAATAAACATAAATACAATTGCAGTATTACAACCAATAGATACTAATCTTTTAAAATTCAAATGGAAGAGTTAATTGGCAAAACTTTTTTTTTTCGTGAATAATGACGCCAATGGGGTTAGATGCTAAAATTTCATGCAAATTACCTAAATCCTCCTTCACTAGGTCGACCTTAGTAGATAATTTTTGAAACTTATACATCATAATTCAATTGATTTAATTATTTAAATTAATAGCTTTACAAATATTAAACTAAAAACATAATAAAGAATAATTATACAAAAAATATGATTTATGATAAGGATTAAATTGACTTTTTTTTGTATGCATATGATTGCAAAGATTATCCTCTATTGTTCACCAAGACTAATCTCTTTTGGGAGATCTAAAGATACTTAAAGGTGGGTTGTCCCTTCGAAATTAGGTTTTGTTCATACACAAGAGTCATGATTCAAACTCCTAACCACTTACTTAAGGAACTTGAGCCCATCAACACTTGGATCTGCTGCTTGTTAGTTAAATCAACCAATTTAATTTGATTTTTAAAATAATAAATAAATAAATAATTCAAATGAAAAAGTATGTACAAAGAAGTACTCAAGAGTTAGGGTATGTTTGATTGTGATTTTATTGTTTAGATTTTTAAAAACTATTTTATAAAACATTTTTCAAAAATTGATTTTTACAGAATAAAAATGAGGGAAAAAAGATGAAAAGTACAAGGAAAAAACATGAATAATAAAAAAAACTGAAAATAAAAAATTAAAACAAATTAAAGATGTTTTGATTTTTTCAATTTTAAAAACTAAAAAAGAGATAGTTTTGAAAATAATTTTCAAAATCTATTCTTATCAAACATTTATTTTTTAAAAAGGTTTTTCACTTTCAAAAACTAAAAAGAGATAATTTTGAAAATAATTTTAAACAATTACTCATATCAAACAATTTTTTATTTTTATAAAATAAAACAATTAAAAAAAAGGAAATAAGCAGATCCCTAATGACACTATAAAGTGTAAACAATTAAAACAATTTTCTTATCTCTAATAAATATAGCTTCAGTAGCTGAGTTTCTCTAGTGAAATATTTATACTAAAATTATTAGTTTTTCCCTAATGACACTAGAAAGTGTAAACGGATCCCAGACGGAATTATGAAAAGTAAATAAATAAAAGTAGCATAGATCATCAAGGAGATAAGAATGAAAAATTTAGCTTCATTTAAAATTGTCTATGCATATATTTTTTCTCTATATACATAAACCTATCATCACGGCAGGAACTATACATAGACTATAAACCCGAAAATAGACCATAAATCTTTCATACAAATGTATTAAAATAGAAAAGGCTGTCTTGTCTTCTTATAAACTACCATATACTACATGTTTGACTAAGATAACAAAACTTATATCTTCAGCTACCTTCCCCAGCAGTTTCATTGGAGTCCTTGCAGTCTAAGGTCTTTGACACTTAGCCTTTATATTCATTCATTTACCACGCAGCAGGAGTAGGCACCTCCTTGGGCACATAAACAAAATTCCCTCTACGTCCTCCTCCTCCTCCTCCTCCACCTCTATAGTTTCTTCTTCCCCTATTCATGTTATACTCATTGCCATTATATGCTGGAGGGGTCTTAGACCATGACACGTTTTCTCTCCTTCTATTATACCCATCCCATGCTCCCCAATTCCCATACCCACCACTTCTTCCTCTGCTCATTTTGTGCCAGTCACCACCATAGTGCTCCCTATGATTCCATCCCCAAGAATCATTCCCACAATCTTGCCATTCATATTCTTTTGCATGTTCAACAGGAGCATTATATTTATTTTCATGTTCAACAGGACCACAATACTGCTGCCCAGATTCTACTCCATTATTCTCATGCAGATTTGACCGCCAACCTTGGACTGCAGAATCTGGATCAAAAGGCTTTGCTACTTCGGCTTCGTCATCCCCCCATCCAGTACACGAAAATGGCTGCTGATTCAAGTAGAGGGTGCCACCAATTAGCACAACCTCGTCATTTCTTTGTTCCTCACTGGGGAACTTTACTTCTCTTTCCAAGTCCAGAATAAGCTCAGGGTCAACAATTGCATTCCAATCTACGTTGTCAATGTACATGTTGGGATCAGGCAACGATACGTTGCAGGGAATGCCGTTGATCTCAGCCCAATACCTCATTTTTGCATTGTCAAATGCCTCTTTCCCAGCAGAGTCATCCCAGTTCACCACATTTTCAAACAGATGCATATACTTCTTGCTTTCTACTAGCTTTCGCCATGGAACTGAGCCAATTGAAGAACAGAACTTCTTTTCCCATGCAGGCACTGTTGAATGCCAATTATCTGTGAACCAAGAACAACAAGAAAATCAGTTGATAATTAAAGGAAGCTCCTACTATCATGGCAAGATTACATAACAAAAGGTGTGTTGCAGTCTAAACAAAATAAAAAACATGGTTAGTACACAAAAGGAAAGCCAAGAAACAATATGTAAAATTGGAAGGAAAGGAAAAGGCCACACAAGAACAAATGAATGCATTTTCATGAGAGAATTTACATCAGAAACCAATATGATACATAACAAGCACTAAATAAATCTCAAGCAAAGGGTCATGTGTTACTCTGCATGCAGTCCATCATGCGTTACCCATACATTCTAAAATAAAAATAAAAAAATTTCATAATACCTTGCAGATGCTTCTAACATATGTAGCAAAAGAAATGAAAATCATGGAAAACATATGGAGAAAAGGTATAAATAATTCCACATTATATCTAGAACAACCATTACTTTGTATGTTTGTTTGATTCAAACATGTCACTGATAAAGATTAAGATTCAATTAATAAATATCCAGTTAGCAATTGGTAAAATCTAGACAGCTTCAGTTCAATACCTGACAAAACCGACATTTTTACAGCGCATAAGCTACAAATGATCAATCACCAAGATTTCCTTTTCAATAATTGAATGATGTAGGCATTTGTTTCAAACAATCAAACATGTCTCCACAATATTCCATTAGTAGATACCTCAACGGTTTCAGTTCAGAACACGACACACCAAATCATTATAAGAAGAATTTAGATAAACTAAACAGGTAATTCAGTTGTCTTTGCACTGCTCAATTTCAATTAAGTAATACCACATATCAGTGGATGAACTGATCAAAAGATGCGCAGTTAGGAATTGCCAAAATCAAGACAGTCTCAGTTCAGAACGCGACAGAAATCAAAATTGCTACATGTAGAAAAGAGCCTATATAAAAGGAAATTATGTTTACCCTATAGGCTTCACCAATCTGATAATGTGAGGTTTTATTTACAATGTGCACTAAAATATTCAATTTCTAGACATCCACTCAAAAATTGCCCAACCATAGACAGTTTTGGCTCAGCACATAAACAAAAATTATTACAGAGCAGAATTTGCTTAGATTCACTACAAAATGAAGCATAGTCATGCATGTTAACCTAGTACATTTCAATAATTCAATGACATTGGGAACAATCAATCTGATGAACATGCAAAGCATCAATACCTACAAGCTACAACCTACTAACCAAAGAAATGACAGCACCTGATAGATAACCTTAGGGGCCCTCCCTTGGATTATTGAAGCTCTTACTCACTTTTGTTGACAAGGAAATAAAACCTAAACCCTCCACCATAACCCCTACCTGCCCTAACCACTTGAGTCACACACACAACACAAACACAACAAAGTAACTTGAAGCCTTGAATAATCAAACCTCTGAGCCTACTATCACAAACGAAGCAGGGCTTTCATAACCGCACCTCATACAATGATGAAAATTAAACAAAATTGGAAAATAAAATAAAAATAAAACAAAATCCAATACATATCTATCTATCTATCTAAAGCTAGTACCTAGAAACATACGAATAGCACAAAACTAGAAATCCATCACGCGGCAAAGAAAGGCAAAAGAACCAAAATCGCTCATTCTAAACCCACCATTTAAAAAGAAAAATAAAAAAATAAGGGAACCCCATTTTCTTAAACCAAAACCCCAATTAAAACCAGTAAAAACCAGCGCGATCATGACATGTGCAACAATTCTACCACACAGCCACGTTTTAAAGTCTGTCAGAGAACAAATAAAAGAAAACTAAAAGAGCAATCCATGCAACAAGAATTAAACGCAGTCTCAGAAACCAAACGAAGAAAGCGAAAAGGGCACTGACCCAAAGGTGGCTTTCTGCTGTAGGAGGAGGATCGCCAGGGACCCACTTGATGATGACTATCACCTTGTTGTTTTCTCCAATTAGCCATTCCCAGAGGCAAAAGAGAGAGACCCAGAAGAGGAAATTGGAAAGGCTTTGGTTGCAAGCAGTGCAGAGGCACAACAGAAGACAAAAAATTTGCAAGCTTTGATAAAAGAGAGAAGCGGGCACGAATTTCAGGAATTACCTCAGCAGAGAGAGAGAGAGAGAGAGTTATGTGTGTATATGTTTTTGGACACCGCACAAAGGCAGAAACAAAAGAAACGGTGATGTGGGAAGAAAAGGTGGAGGAAGAAGAGCATGAAATTAAGGAGGCTGTAGAAGGACCATGAATGAATGAATGTGTATGCGAATGGACCCCAGACAGAGGAAACGCTCTGAGGTTTCTTGTCACGCCTTCGAAGCGTTTCCTTCCAAGAGAGACCCTATCATATTCGCCTCGCTATTTATAGCACATGGTTTTTCTTTGTCCTTCGCTTTGTTTCGGTTTCATGAATCATCATTTTTATTATTATTTACTTTATTACTTACTTTAGAATAATAATATTGGTAATGATAATAATAATATAATAATATTCCGTAAAACATTTGCCTCCCTCCCTCTCCCTGCACCTGGTCAGGGAAGTTTTTCTTTCCCTCTTTTCTTTCCGTTTCTTTCTCTCTTTTGGAAAAAAATAAATAACAAATTCCTTCAAAATCTCAGCATGATAAATTGATAATCTTCTTCATTAAGAAAAAAGATTTCAAGATATGTATAGACCATTTTTTGGATAGTATTTGTTATCTTTATTTTAAGATGTGTTTTAATGAAATTATTTTAAAAAAAGAAGGATTGTTATTTTTACTTTTTGTAACCATTTTACATTTAAAGATTTTCAAAATAAGAGATATAGTATAATTATTTAGCCATCCTTGTTTATTAGAATAAATATTTTAAAATAGGAAGAGTTATTTTTTACTTTATGTAACCATTTTACATTTAAAGATTTTCAAAATAAGAGATTAAAGTGTAATTATTTAGCCACAATTATTTATTTGTACAAATATTGTTATAACCTTTTAATGTAAAATATAAAAAAATATTATTTCTTTTCTTTATTTCTTTTTTTGGTTTTGACTTGCAAAAGATTTTTTTTTTTTAAGTTGATGGTCTTATCTAAAATATAGTTAGACACTAAATATGAATTTTTTTTCTTCTAATTGAAACATAATTCATTATTTGGTGAAAACTAACATTTTTCACTAAATTCAACTCCCATTAGTTTCTTCCTAAAATCTTTCATTCAACGTTTCTTTTGATGCCAAATAAATTAATTTATTTTGTTTTCTAATTTTTATCGTACATATTAGTTAATTACTGAGTCAGATCTATCAAAGAGAATAAAGATAAAGTAATTTCAATTATTGATGAGAAAATTAATAGTTAATATTCTAACACATTCATAGTGAGAACTCTTGGTTATTATGAAAAATGAGAACTATAAATCTATGTCATACAACTGTATATAAATGATCAAGTTTAAAAGTTAATTAGTGGTTACATGACCATTCAAATATGATTTAACAATTTATATTTAGAGAGAGAGAGAGAGAAATCAAATTATATCATGTAACTTATACCAACTATCACATAATTAATAACTTTATAAAAATTTGAATTTTATCGATCCAACCGTTGAATTATAACTATATATTACCTTGATTATTTGTGTCAAAAATTGTTAAAATTGAATAACAATAAGAAGCTAATCAAATAATTCATTTCTTTGTATACTTTAGAAATATATATTACGCCAAATCTGATGTATATGAGTGGGGTATCAAATATTTTTTTTTATTAATATAAAGTTTTATAGATATGATCTATATAAAAGAAACTTTTAATTTAGTAGTGGGTTTTGAGATAAAATTATCCAATTAAAAGTTATTAAATGATGTTATAGTTGATATAAATTATATTGGTGTAATTTGATTCTTCCTTATATATATATATATATATATATATATATATATATATATATATATATATATATATATATATATATATTTGTGTGTGTGTGTGTGCACGTGTGTGTGAGAGTGAAAGAGCGAGAGTTTTTGTTATTGTGAAAAATGAAAACTAGAAATACAAAACATTAGATTATATTTGAATGTTTATGTTTAAGATTAAAAGATAAATACTCATGACTTTTTAAGTGATTATGTGACTATTACCTAATTTTTAATCTAGACCATCCATGTATCATTGTATAACCTAGATTTATAATTTTCATTTCTGATAAGAATCAAGTGTTCGTATTTAATAGGCCCTTAAATTGTCACATGTTCTTCTTTAACTTCTTGTATTTTGCACTAACAAAATCTAATGATGAGATTACATAATGGTTTTCAATGGAATATGTTGAGAGCTTCTTGTAGTTAGAGATGGTAGGAGATTAACTTGTAAGGACTCCAATGTTTAAGTCAATAAGATGTGGAGTCAAGAGGTGAAGAATTAGAAAGAGTATGTACATCATAATGTTGAATTCAAGGTTTTTATTACCCTATTGACTTATCTTTTAGTAATAAATATAGTTATAATTTCAAATAATTATTTTCAAAATGTTCATAGAGATTTTAGCCAGCAACTATGTGGTTTAAATGAATGAATGTTATTCACCACATGCTAAATACTTTGGAAGGCATTCTTTGCATGCTTAGACGTTGGACTGACCTACATTTTAAGCTTGCAAGTTGCGATTAGGTTGAGTCCAATTCAAAATAGTTATTCTCCAAGTTAATAACTTATGCTAGCAAGAGGTGCTGACTTATAGATATCCATGTGTTGTTGGATATATATTGAGGTTTAGCTGAAATCTTAGGTTCGATGTGCACAATTACTAACATACACCTTGGGACTGACTTATGTTGGGTTTTCCCTAGCAATAACTTGCCTGTGTTTTTAATCTTGGTTTTAGCAAGCTAAGGAAGGTTTGAAGTGTTGGGATGCTAACACACATTGTAACATTTTACAATGTTCTTATTTTTTTTAATTTCTTTTTGCATCTTTGGATGTTGGCCTTTCAAATGTATATTTAACATTTAACATTTAATAAACAAGGTAGTTTTGTTTACTATAATTTGTGTGTATTTTTATGATTGCTCTTAGTTGCTTGAATGTTAAAATTGTTGCTCTATGCATATTGAACTTGAAGTAAGCAACATATGCCTTTACAAGTTCTTGTAGGCATTAAGTACCCTTGGCCTTTTCATCTTCATATCTTGTATACTTCAAATCCAAGCACTAGAATCACTACCACTTGCATTTATGAGGTGGAAAACTAGTATCCTTGCAAATGTGTGGTTGGATAGACTTGAAAAAGTGGTTATTTTCTCCTAAAACCTAGGTGGCAAAAGGCATTATAGACTTGTGAACGAACAAACTTAAAATGGAAATGGTCTTGTGAAGCAATTGACCTAAAAAAAATGAGGTAGTTTGGTGATTCTAGGCAATGGGTGTCATTGAAGGCTTGCAATTGCATCAACCTGATAAGATGGTGGTTTTTCTTCTTTGGCTCTAAACATAAAGTGACCTTGGAAATGTGGTTTTGTATCAACTTGTAGAAAGGCAATAAAGCTAAGGTGGCTTCCTTCTACTCTAAAAGGTAAAAGTTAGGCCTTCAACTTTGGGTGGATGCAAAGTTGACTTAACCTACATTGAATTGTTGGTTAGACATACTTGAGGTTCTTCGACATTTAAGCTTATTGAAGATGAAAAATGTTGACAAGAAATGCTTCAACAAACTTTAATCATATAAAACAAGGCAATGGAATATTGTATCATTAATAGGAGACAAATCTTATATACATAGCAAACTAATCAATGGATTAGCTATAATGTTTTTCCATTTGTTCGCGATCCATGCCTAGATGTGGGAAGGGTAGTGAGTGTCTTAAGGGTAATGGTGGCCTAGGTCCTTCTCTTTAAGCATGTCATCTTCTTCCTTACCACATCTTGGATGTCAAAGCATATCATGGATGTCATCCTCTACTTCAGATAACCATTATATGGTGTGAATAGCTAACTATTATTCACCATGTGCTAAATACTTTGGGAGGCATTATTTTCATCCTTGAACATTTAATGAACCTACATTCTAACCTTGTAGGCTACAATTGGGTTGAGTCTAGTTCAGAACACCATATAATAGAAGTATTAATTTTTATAATAATTATTTTCAAAGTCATATATAATGTGATTTCTAATTAGTTGAGAGTGATAGTGTATTAAAATTAAACTCTATATAAATACATATGTATTTGTGTGTGTGACAGTATTAAATGATAATTTGGTGTGAAATTTAATAAAATGTCATTGTAAATAAGTTTCTATCAAGAGTAAATTTTATTAATCCATTCATTGAATTTAAAGTTCTTATAAAGTAGATCTAATTCATAAAATTTTACACAATAAAAAAAAATTTAAGATAGTTCATCACCTAACTTTCTTTTAAATTACAAATTTGGGATACTTTCTTTTTAAAATAAGGTTAAATATATTTTAGTCCCTACAAATAGGAAATATTGATTTTTAATCCATAAAAAATTGTCTCCTTTTGGTTGAAGGGAATCTTGGTGGAAGGACCATGTAAACTCATTCATCCAAACCACCATAGAGGAAAGCATTTTCAACATTGAACTGTTGGAGGTGCCAAACATGAATGGTTACTAGGGATAAAAACATGTGAAAACTGCATATTTTGTTGACTAGAATAAAAATATAGTGAAATTAAGCCTTTCTAATTATGTGTAGCTTTTGGCAACAGGTTAGGCTTTGTAACTTTTACCATTAGCTCAACATTTAATGCACTATACTTACTTACAATTGATGGGGGTCTTACCAGGAGGAAGGGTAACTTGTTCTTATGTTTGATTTTCCTCTAAAGCTTTAGTCTCATCTTGCATGGCTTTGATCTAATAATTGAATTTGAAAGCCTTTTTGTAGGAAGATGGCTATGCAATTGAAGAAATAGAAAACATGCAATTTTATGTCTAAATGATAAGTTACAATGAGACTAATATGAAGATAAAAGGAAAGGGATGCTGTTAGGTTCAAAACCTTAACGTTTTAATCATG
This sequence comes from Spatholobus suberectus, assembly GCA_004329165.1. Taxonomy (NCBI): domain Eukaryota; kingdom Viridiplantae; phylum Streptophyta; class Magnoliopsida; order Fabales; family Fabaceae; genus Spatholobus; species Spatholobus suberectus. Next base: position 26,002,641 of record CM014732.1, on the reverse strand, counting down.
GCAAACCTTATAAGCAAATTTTTAAGCATTCTGAATGGATGTTACTAATAATTCTTTTCGAGTGTGTCTAAATTAAGAAACAAGATTCCAAAGGATAATAAAGGGGAAATGCACATCAAATAGAAAAAATGCTCATTGTACATTGATCAGAAGCTTAGCAAAAGCTACTCAAAAAGCTTAATTGAATTTGCTTAGAAGTTTCGTAGAATCTACTTAGAAGCTTGGCATATAATTACACAAAAACTTGTCAAAAGAAAACCTATCCAAAAAAGTTATTATAAGTAATGATCAAGGAATTAATTTTGTTGAAGCACATACAATTCTAATGTATATCTAAATTTCTTATCATAAAGAAAGTCCAAGAAATGCAAAAGATGCATTTTACAGACACTATTTAAAATCCTACTCAAAAAGGTTCAATCAAAAGCTTGGTTATCTCAACAAGATAGACTAAAGTTACAATATGATATGAGATACATAATAAGAAATATGTTTTAATTGAAAAAGGATCATGTGAAAAATATACATCCTTTATGGAAGCTTGATCTAATATTCAAAAAAAAAGCTTAGAAGCATACTTGACTATGCTAAAAAGATTTATTGAATTAACTCAAAAAACTACTTGACTTTACTTATAAGCTTTCTGGATTATGATTTGGAGCTTACTAGGCATGAGACATTCTAATATTCTTAACATCATTTTCATCAAGTTTCTCATCATTCATGATCCATAAAGTATTCTTAGAATGCTTATTGCCTAAGCATTCATTTACGAAAAGGATCATTTTTTTTGTCACTCATGGATAGACATCATAAATATGGTCAACAATACCTTCAAAAGCTTGATTAGATGCTTTTGAGTGAATCATACCTTTGTTAACAAAAATAAACTTTACAATTGAACATGAATTGGATCACTTCAAATGTGAAACGAACATGCTCCAGTGACTTCAAATAACTAAAGACTTTTTGTAAATAGCCATGATTTAAAGCTAAAACATAAGAAAAGAACAAGGGTGATGATTGTTCTAATATCGGTTTGTGTATATTTTTCACAATACTAACTCTTAAATATCTTGAACCTGACTTTGTCTCATATCTTAGAAGACATTAATAACTTAAAAAATAAAAGGCCTATCCACTCTTTGAGTGTTTGTGAGTTGATCTTATACCAAAACTTCATTATACTTATTTATTGAATGATCTCTTCTTTTAAGCTAGTAAGTGGTTCTAGGGTTGGTTTAAGAAAGTTAATTTGTGTGTGAACCCTATGGAGGTTGTGATGAAATAATATTGGTTTTAAGCTTATAGAGGTTGAAGGTAAAATAATACTGGTGTAAGCTAGAAGAAACAGTGAGAATTAATATAGTTGAAAACTCTCACCTTATATGAGAATTTAACACAACCCAAGGATTGTTAGGACTAACCAGGATAAAGTCTTTGTGTAGCATCATATATCCTTATCCTCTCTCATTGGTTTATTTGTCTATATGCTCACATTATTTTTTTTATATTATTAGTTAACTAAGTTTTCTTCAAAACTATTGGTTGATTCATAATTTTTTTAATATCATATTTTATATTTTAGTGTTTAATAAATCCTTTGTGAAACACATTTACATTTGAGATTGATATGTATAATATTTGCTATATTTGATTCTATGTCTTATTGGGTTACTTCTTAGAAACTTTATTTATAAGATTTTAAGCAATAAAAGTTGTCCATAAAAACAATTAAAAGCTTTGTTTGAAAAACTTCTAATTAATCAAAGTTATTTAATTTGGATTGTGTAATCCATGATACTTCTTCATTAAGATCATAGTTACTTTATAGATATGAATCCTATTAGAATATCTATACATTACATATACTTTTAATATATTTAGAACTTCAATTTTTTGAGCAATTTAACTAGCATTCAAAGAACCTTTTCATAACCATGTTCTATGTTAAACTTTAGAATCAACTCAGAATGGTCCAACAATTTTCAAGTTAGAAAATTTCAAAAGGTCACAATTTAACTTTCTTATTGTGACTCACACCTTCACTTCAGATGTTACATATGTTGTTACCTGATGATGATGGTACATAAGATAAAAGGGAGTGATGGAAATCACACAGATATATGGATGATTGATAGGGGTGAGTCAGGTTTTGAGTGGGATTAACACGAGTGTCATGATTTGATGACAAGAGAGGAGATAGAGGGTTGAGTAGTAAGACTGTTGCACATGGGAGGTATGTGGAGGAAGATAAGGGATGTGGAGGTAAAATATCTTTAATAAAGAGAGGGAGAAATATTTGTGATTGGGTGGATGTGAATGGTTAATATGAGTTTGGCTATGAAGTGAAGTTATATAGGAAGATGGAATCATAGTATATGACATTTTGGGCAAAGTCATGTCTAGAATTTTGAGGTCTTAGGCTAAATTTATATTTGACATTTGCTATATTATAACTAATCAATTCTTATATTACTATTGTAACTTTGAGTTGTAAAATTATTTATCAAAGTTTTATATTTGAGTAATTCTAACATTTTTAATATATAAAATGACTAATTCATTTAATGCATTTTAGTAGATAATTGATGTCAAATGAGATTTAAATAATTTTATTTTAGGTTAAATATGTTTTTTGCCCTCCAAAAATATGACAAAATTAGTTTTAGTTCTTAGAAAAAATATTTCTTGAATAAAATCTCTCAAATATTAAAAATACCCTAATTAGATCCTTGTGTTAAACTCTGTTTAACTTTTTTGTTAAATGATGGTCACATTAGCTTCCAAGTAAAGTATTTTATTAACTGAAGTGCCCAATGATAATTTTTAATAAAAAATCATGTAATTACTTTTGCTTTATGGTTAAAAAAATATGTGGTTTAGGGTTAAACATGTAATAAGTTTATTCAAAAAGTATGTTACTAATCTAACCTGGACATAATAGTTGACATGGACGGCCACATCAGCAAATTAATGGTGATTGCAATGTTGATGTGACTATCATTTAATAGAAAAGTTAAACAGAATTTAGCACAAGGATTTAATTAGGGTATTTTTAATATTTGAGGAACTTTATTTAAGGAAAAAATTTTCTGAGGATTAAAACTAATTTTGTCATATTTTTGGAGGACCAAAAACATATTTAAAGCTTTTGTTTTTGAAAAATTATTTTTGATGGTACCAACAAAAACAATATTGTGAATATTATTCTATAAGTAATGTGTATATTTAGAAAAGAACATAATCTTTTGATATAATTTAATACTTCTAATAAGATATTATTTTCTTTTGCTAGCATTTCTCTCAATATATATCTTTAATTATAAAAACAAATCAAAACTATCCATATTTGATAAATAAATTGGTAAATCATTTCAAGTGTTCTAATTTTAAATCTTGTGACTCACTTAATTAATTGAAATGTTCACTTCAATTTTTTAGAAAAATAAGAAAATGAAACAAATTAATTGCATGGGTTGAAGGAAGATAATCACAAATTAGCAATAAAAAAAATTAGAAGAAAAAATTAGAATATTAAAAAAAGAAGAAGTTAGAAATATAAAAGAGGTTCAAAAGTACTAGTGAGATGAAGAAAGGAGAGGAAAAATAATTAGAATGTTGAATACTTAAAACATTGTAGAGTAAATAGTTGTAAAAAATAATTAAAAGAATTATTAATGTATAGAATTATTATAAAATTAGAATAATAACTTGGATTGAAAATTAAGAATTGATAATAATTATTTTGTCAATAATAAATTTATAATTTTAAGGTGATAAAAAACTCTAGAAAAATGATTATTAATAAAATTGTTACTTTAATCAATAAAAAATAAACTTTATTAAAATATACTCTTTTTAGGGCCTTTGGTGATATGAAGGCTTTAACACCTTAGTTGCTTATGGCTTGATTTTGGAATAAAAATTTATCTTGATTTAAGTTTACAAAAATTATTGCTGTTGGAATAGGGTGGATAACTATGACACACATTTTTTGGGCTAATGGGTTGAATTTCTTGCATTTAGTAATGTTAGTGTCTGCAAAGTATAGGCATTTAAGTATGTAAAGTGTTGACTAATTTTGACGTGTGTGATGTAGGCATCATAAGGATATATATTTTATAAGAATGTGATGGATAATTTATTAATGAGGTGGGTGGCATGTAGTATGATTTAAAACCAGAATAAATAAAGGAGATTTGATTGGAACATTAGGGTGCATGCTATTTTGAGTATGTCTTGGTGTTTACATTCAACATTATTGTTTGGTTGTGATGTTTTATCATGTTTCATTGCATAAGATTTAGTAAATAATGCCACGCAATTGGTAAAAATTATGCATGATGCATGTGGGCCCATTGTTAATTCTTTATGTTTTTAACCTTAGTGTGAAATTATGCAATAATGAAATTAATGAACGAGTGCATGTTTTTTGCTTTGGATTTCATGCAAAATACCTATGTATGTCTCATATAATCATTTATTATAACGAAGAAGTAACAATGTCTATGGATGGAACTTGTGGAGTATGGACCCTATATATCCATGTGTAGAAGATTGAATGGTGAATTTGCATGAGATGTAATAATAAAAAATGGTACTTCTTTTTGTTTAGAAGTGACATTATCATAAACAGAAGGTTTAGTACAAGATATAAAAAATATTTTAATGAATAATTTTTAATCTTTGTTGAGATGGATTCCCTAGGCAAAAAAACGTTGTAAAGAACTAACATAATAAAGCTAAATTTTACAATTAAATTGTGTATAAAAGATTGAAAGGTAAAATGAAAAAGGGAGCCTATAAACTTGTATGACCCAATCTTCAAGTCTGTTCTACTACTTATCTTCGATGTGGATAAGTCTTGTGTAATCCATGTATCAGATCCAAAAATTAGTTTACATTGAATGATTTGGAGAGCTAATAGATTGAAATCAAGTTAAACGAAAATTGTGGTATATACAAGATGTTAGTTAAAACAAGTGACCTAGCTTGAGAAATATACATGGTCTAATTATGTTAAATATTTGGTAGTTTGATTTTGATTGGTTTTATTTTATAAAATATTGTAACATGATATGGTTAATGACTCATGACTATAAGGATCCATTAGTTTGAATGTAAGTTGGTGTTCAAGGTATAATGAGATAGCACAACACAAAGGTACTATGATTTATTAGGGAGGGTTAGGTTGTTATTGTACTAGAGATGTGGGATAAGGTATAAGCATTTGATTGTTGGATCAATGCTAGTTGGGGTTGATGTTGTTGTGGAGTAAAGTTAAAGCTCCAAGATTTCATTCTTCATGTTGGTTAGCGTTGTTCAAGTCTAGTGTACCATTAAATTTCTCATCAGCTTCAAAATGATTCACTAAGTTATGCATTGAAAGGTTCTTAAATTTGAACCCAAGAGGGAATACATGCTTTTTATAGTAGACTTTAATTGTGTGTCTATTCTTTCCACAACAAGAATGGATCTTTATACCTTGAGGTGTTTTTCCCATTAAAATTAGGTTTCACGAATCTTGGTGCTTGTCCTTGCTTAAAAGTTTTTCTTGGAGCATTATTAATTTTTGAAGTTTTAGTTAATGTGTTTGCACGATATCAACATGACCTAATAGTAGTTGATGTTGTTGAACAACAATAAAAAATACTTTTGTAATAAGGTGTAAAGGATCTGTCATTAAAATTTGTGATTTCACATTTGAGAATTTGTATAACTAGATCATATATCTTGTGCTTCTTTACTTTTTTCATTTCATCACACAACTTTTCAAAACATAATTACAAATCATATCAAGTCTAAAATTTTCAAGTTCATACCACAAGATTTAATAGCTCACCTTGGTGAATTTCACAAATTTCTTGTTATAAATTATAACTCCTTAATAAACCTATACTACACGTTTGATAATGAAAGGGAAGGATTTAGTTAGGTACTAACAATTAAAGTTAGTTAGTTAAGCTTAAAAACTTGCTACAAAATTAATGTATATGTTGATATCAATTCAATAATAATAAATTTTCATAATTTTACTCCTTCAAAATCTTGAATTTAGTAGATGGTATTAAAATTATTTAGAGCTTTATTGCACATCTTTTTTGTTTTCTCTCAACATGTCTTGCAATGTTTATGGAAACTCAAACAATTGGTGAGCAATTTTTAGTTTGGATACTTTATGTTAAAATCCATCACAGAAGTCTAATAGTCTTTATTTTGTTCATCTTAATCAAAATCTTACAACCATTATTGTTTTTCATTTGTTTAATGATAATAATAACCATTACTGAACTCTAACAATGAGAAGAGCCATGCTTGTGAAAATTAAATTTAACCTACTAGATGGAAGCATTATAATGCCTAATTGGTTTAATCTTAGTTACAGTGCTTGAAAGTGGTGTAATAACCTAATCCATTCTTGGTTAATAAGCTATACATCTTCCTCTATAGCCTAACTAGCACAATACCTATGCTAATGCACGTGTCACATTAATTTTTATATATGTTTTAAAATTACTTGCATATATAATTAAAATAATATTCTATTACATTATTATATATGTTTCAAAATGATATATTTTTTAACTTAAAATAATTAATCCAAAAATAATCAGACAACTAAATTGAATAAATGTAAAATATTAGACAATGCTAATGTAGAAGATTAAATTGAAAAAAGTAATATTAATATAACAACTAATACATCTTAAGTAATTCTCATGTGACTGACTATACATCCAATGATATTTACATCATTATCAACAAATGACTTGGTATTGTTTAGATGAGAGGAATTTTCAACACTTTATAAATTTAGAATGTCATCATGATCTAGATAGTCACCTTTTTTGTTCATTATCCCTAACTAAATAGCTTATTAAATATTGAAAAATATTTTGTTGAAAATAATTATATTTCCATCTTAAACTTATAACTCCTAAGTTGTAAATCTATAAATATTGTTCAAATTTATTTATGTAGTGAAGTAATTAAAAAACATTTTATTTATTATGATACTATCAAAGAAATAATTTAAGACAGTTTTGCAACATATATATTTACTAAATTATTTACTTTACTTATGTATAGATATATTTTTAAAAAATATTATATGTAGACATGAGAAATAAACAATACTTTAATTTTATAATATCATAAAAATCTTAAATATTATCAAAAGATTTCTCAAAAATAATAATTTTAAAATATCAATAACACAATAACTCAAACAACTTATGTTTAATTAATTTCATTATTGTATATATAAATTATTTTTCCCAAGAAATGTTGATAGTTAAAATTTTAAATGATAAAAAATACATGTACTTGAATTTAAAAATATTATTAAAAACATAATTTTTTAATAAATATTATATATTAATTATTTTAATATATTACTCCCTAATGGTGTCTAATTGTAATAGAAGTGAATGACTTTATATAATCTTTACTTTTAACATTAGGAATTCAAGAATTGTTACTATGAGAATAATTTAACTTGCTCATCATTTTTGACTCAAAGAATAGTTTGTTAATTATGTTTATAAGAATACCTTATAAAATATTGAAAAATATTATATTAAATTTCTTCAATGATATGTAAAGATAATTATATTTTTTTTTCTAAAACTTAAATCCCTTACAATTAAAATTTTTCAACATTGTCATATAAATATTAATCAACAATTTTTTTCTATATGAAGTTATTAAACATAGAGTCAAAATATTATTTTTGTAGTAAATATATTAATTAATTAAATTTAAATTGATTTTTCATAAAAAAATTTTAACCTTTTCATTTAACTATTAATTAACAAAATTTTTGTTTATGAAATTATTAATAACAATTTCAGATGATTTCACAATAAAATGATTCTATATAATTCCACAATAAAAATAATTTAGTTAATTAAATTATAATTAATTTTAATATAAATTTATATAAATTTATCATCACTTAATATAAATAACAACCTATTTTTATGTATAATATTGGGCACATTAATATATTATATATTTTAGAAAAAAGAAATATCATGTAGACAAAGATGATGATTTTTATTATTGTATATGTTTTTATAAATTATACATAGCAAAATGCTTATATAAATTATAGAATATAAATTTTTATAAACATGAGACATAATATAGTAATAAAAAAATGATTGCACAATAGAAAAGGCTTAAGACAATAATAATAATAAAAATGAATGCACAGTAGAAATGATAAAAAAATTTGAAAGCACAATATAAAACTTTGCAAAATGTAAACGTGAGATGTGATATAATAAATGTTGATCACACTACGAAAACAAGGTCATTGAGTCGAAAATTTTTGTTTATTACAGTGACATGTGCCAAGACATTCCTTTATTATATAGTAAATAGAAGTATAGTGTATGATCTTAAGGTATGGTGTGACCTTAAAGAGATATTTTTGTAAGGTGATTTGGTTTTAATTGTTGAGTTTCAACAAAAACTATATTCTTATAATCATAATTCAAGTTATATTGTAGATTACTTCACTGAAATGAATATTTATGAATATTTTGAGGGAAGGATTAGAAAACTACAGACCCATTCTAAGTTTATATATGTTGTTTAGGGCTCTTATGAAGCCTTACGAGTTTTCAGGACATACAAGCAATAAGATTACGTGATACATTTTCTCATGTGATTAAATGATGACTTTAATATCTTGAGATCAAAAATTTTACTTTCAGATTAATTACCTATTATTCAATAAAGTGTTTTCTATAATTCTTCAACATGAAAGATAAAATGGAGTTAGATCTATTGAATAAACGCAAGCTTTGATAAATGTCACTAATGGTAGGAAGTAGTTGGAGAAAGGAAAATTGAATGATAAATATTGTATCTATTGTGGCAAATTAGGTAACACTATTGAGACTTGTTATAGAAAGCATGGATTTTTACCTACAAACAAGAAAGGTGGATCTACAATACAATCAATAACACAATTAAAGAAAAAACTAAGTTGAAGCATAATGATAATTCGCATTAGAAGCCTCTGACTTCTAATTCAGCTATTTACACTTGATTAATATAAGTTATTGTGTGAAATTTTGCAAAAGGTTAACCTTTATGATTATTCTTTAGACATGGATTATGGTGTTACCAAATTCATGTTATCAATAATTCCAATAAGAGATTAAATGTTCTTCAACATGCTGATGGAAACAAAAAAGATATAAGTTATAATTCGTCATGCATAAATAGCCATACTATTTTATTGTATGTGTGAAGCTACCAAATGAAAAATTCATTATTATTAACTTTGTGGGACACTTACAATCACATGTTCCTTTATTCTTCTACATGTTCTATATTTACTCCAATCGAAGCATAATTTGATATCAATTTCAAGACTTATAAATCAACTAGTTGCATTGTTAATTTTTCTAATAACTCTAATTTCATACATGATGCATCAATAAGGAGGATTGTGTTAGGTTCAAAATCCCTTGATTTCATTTTGACAAACTTTTTAAACTAAATCCTAAGCATTATGAATGTGTTACTGACAAATCTCTTTGAGAATGTGGTAAGGTCAAGTTTCTTGAATAGAATAAAGAGAAAGAATCCCTGAGCAGAATGTTGCAATTTGTATGGTGCAAGATATTGATCAAAATGCAAGTACTACTACTCAAATAGCTGAATACTTGCTCTGAAAGCTAAGAACAATGGCTTAAAAAGCTTGTCCCTTGATCATAATGTTGGCATATCAATCAAAAAATTCAAGAGCAAATTAAAGCTAATCATGATCCATGAAGATATATGCTTGAACACATTCAACAAATCATTTTGAAGTATTGCTACATCTCAAAATTCAAGAACCACACTACCTATGTCAAAAATTATCATGTTAGTACTCAAAATTGATTTTCAAATAGGTTCATCTCTACTCAAGCACTTTCTCATAGTCAAAGAAGTCTATTTTAGATAAAAAAGAACATGAGAAGGAAAATAATCTTCTAAAAAAATAGTTATTCTAATCATTACATAAGTTTAGAAAACTACTTGCACTTTGCTTATAAAATCATCAAAATGTTGTGAGGTCCTACTTTCTAAAAACTTTCAACATTTATGAAATTACTCTCTGATTAAAGAAATATTATTCTTATACTACCAAGATTACATACTCAAAAATTGAGCTCAAGGACACATCAAATGATTGCTCAAAAAGGTGTCACATTAACACTTGAAGGAGAATATGTGAACTAGGGGCGAGCAAAGGACGAGTTAGGTAGGGTTATGTTTGACCTTAACCTGACCCTAAATATTGACAGGGTGAACTTTAAGACCTAACTCGTCTCTAGACCTGAATGAACTCGATGATCTACGGGTTAAATAAGCATTGAGCCTATGTAAGACGGAATTGAGTTGACTCAAAATATAAGTAAAATAAATTCTTACCTTATTAATGTAATAGGGATTTCAAGAATAAATTTGTATCTCATTATTATACATGATATCATGTAAGTAAAATCATAGTTACTTATAACCTGTAGAAAAAAATGATAGTTTTAGTATCAGTCATGAAAAAATAGACAAAAGAAGTTAATGTGTTAGAGTTTTTTAGTGAAGCGTAAAAAATGAAATGTACTGCAAAGACATAAGAATGACTAGTAAAGCTAAAGGTGAGTAAAGGATGAGTTGAGTTGAGTTATGTTTGATCTTAACCTAACCCAAAATTTTGACCGGGCCAATTTTTTAGATCTTAATTCGTCCTTAGACCTATATGAACTCAATGATTTACAAGTTAGATTAGGACGACATGAGTCGAGTCATCGAGTTGGGTTGGGTCTTGCACACTTTTAACATGTACTCTCTTGCTTTATGAATGGATAGTACCTAAAGCATGAACATGATAATTGGTTGATTCAAAATTCAAAATATTTTGCAACTCACCTTTAACAGTTATGAAAACTTCTTTGCTTATACATACAAGCTTAAAGGGTGCAAAACAATGAGAGACATGAAATCAAGTGAGAAAAACTTATTTTTCAAAGTTTGTCTTTTTCTATTCATTCTGTTTTCTGGTTTTTAACACCTTTATCCTATTTTCTTTGCTTGGTCTAATTCAAAATCTATCCTTGGACGTGTATCCACTCTCAAACTTAAAGTTTATGGTATAATAGAGAGTTGGTAAGCCTTTGTTGAGTCATTCAAAAAAGAAAAACACAACCCACCATCTTTGTTTTGCTGTTATGTTTCTCCCACATTATCAAAGTTGCTAGTGTTGGTTTGAGAGTATTAGTGTTGTGAGAAAGCTATCAAAGGATGGTATTAGAAATAATCATGGTTTGGGTTGCTAGTCATAATGTGTGGTTGTCTTTGTTTGTGAGAAGAGCTTGCATAGGCTATTTGAAAAATAATAGTAGGTTGTAAGCCTGTAGAGGTTGTATAAAGAATATTGGTTTAGTGTCTTATGAGGTAGTAGTACTTGTATCCTTGTAGCCTAAAGAGATAATAGAATACTTGTGTTGTTGCTTGGTTGATTAATGAAAATCTTATTTGGTGTGAGGACTAGATATAACCCAAGAATTGTTTGGGCGAATCAATATAAAAACTTGGTATTTCTCTCTCTTTACATTGTATACATTATTGTTACATGTCACATTCATTCTACATTTGGAACTTGTTGCATAACCAAATTTCTATTAGAAAACTTTCTAAAGAAACACTAAAGATTTGAAATTGTATTTTGAACTATTTAAGTTTGTTCGTCAATGAAATTTACTAAATTACTCTTGATTAGAAAGCATTTGATATAGTTTTGTCATCATAGTTTCCATCTACATATACTTAAAAAGCTTGTTCAGATAGATCATAGTTTACTTTTTGAAGAAAAAGATTACCAGTTAAAAAATTGATTAGAAAGCTTAAATTTCTTATTGCATATATATGTAAATTCCTCGTGTGCATTAGTATTTTAGTTTTTGGATTCATAATTCACTTTATACAAGATATCTCTAAGCTTTTTGAAGTACAAAAACTTAGCTTTTTGAACTTTCTAACCATTTATGGATAACTTCTTGAGTATTAAGTATATTTCTTGACTTTAGAAAAAAGCTTAGAAAGCTATCAAACCCCACTTTAACTGGCTTTAGGAACATGATCAATTGATATCAGGTGTCAAACTTTTGCACCTACACCACTTAATAACTTTTTGCAAAATATAAAATTTAACAATTAGATTGTTGAATCTTTTGATATTATCTTTGAGATCGTGTACATAAAATTTCGCATAATCTAGACATTCTTTAATTTGTTATCTAGTAACAGACTTTGTTATTTTTTAAACAAGATATTATTCGTCAAAATAAAGTTGCATGATGAAGTATCAACTAGTTTTTGATTTGCATGAAATTTTATATACATAATCTACTTTATAAAAATTTTCAATTCAACAGTTTGATTGTTAAATTTTGTATTCTACAAAAAGTTGTTAAGTTGTGTAAGTGCAAAAATTTGACACTTGATGTCAATTGATACTATCATATACATATATATATAAGATCAAATTACATCAATATTACTTACACCAACTATTACATCATTCAATAACTTTCAGTTGGATAATTTTATCTCAAAATCTACCATTGGATTGAAAGTTTATTTCACATAGATCATATCTATCAAATTTATATTAATCTTGATACCAATCTAATCCAAAGTGATTTGATGAAATGATTTTTCTCTTTAAAATTGATTCAATCTAATTTGCGAATAGCCCTAGTAAACATGGCCCAATTTGCATGCCTTAAAACCAAAGGCAAATCTCATATCCAACCAGGGGCGGTTCCTTTCAAAATATAACATTAGAACCTACACAGTTAGAATCCTTTTTACAAAAAAGGTAGCATTGCAAACAAAATATAACTTTTTTTTCAAGAGAAAACTCTAACTAAGAAGGACATAATTCAAACCAAGAAACTTGAAAATGACGAGGATGATCATCATTTAGTAAAGAATAGATTTTAAGAATAGGTTGACACGACCAATATTTTAGATAAGTACAAAGAATTTCATCTCTTTGATTTATAGGAAACTCCCAAATCAATGGGTGCAATCCTGGATCAGATTCAATATGAAAATTGTTCATTTCTTCAGCATGAAGTCTTGGAAGTTTTGGCTCATATTGCTCTTGTTCATAAAATGAAATATTGAGATTAGATGTCTCAAATGTAGAAGAACCATTTGAAACATTTGTATTTATTTTAAAGAATTTGTCAATTGTTTTCATTTTACTTACACCTAAAATAAGAAAACCAATTAGACATATGAACTAATTATTTTTGAAAAAATCACAAAATAATTTCTTACAATAATCAAACACAACAAATCACAACATTAGCAAGGAAGAAAATAATGCAAAATAAAGTTATATCTTAATGGATAGTGAATATTTACACAAATAAGTAAGAATCAAACTTGACTTAAACTATTAAAAATGACCAATTAAATTTTCATATTTTCTAATAATATAAATATATATATTTTACTTTTTCACTCAATTGTATACTTTTTTTTAGTATAGACCACATGTATCCACCACTGAAGGTAATCCTATTCGAGCTAGGTAGGATTATTATGGGCAGTAAAGCTCTCCGCCGAGTATTTAATGCAGCTGCATACTTAGGATTTAAACTCGAGACCACTGGTTAAGTTGAAACAATCTCACACCAGTTGATCCATGCTCTCAGTGGTACTTGATTGTCTACTTTAAATATATGCAAAATAAAAAAAAATATAATTGCTTGAATTAAATCTTTCAAACATATCATAGATTTTCCAATAATAGTTCAAACCCCTTTTTGATTTTGAAAGAAACCAAAATACCAGTAGATTAATATTGCATTGACAATAAAACAATACTTGTTAATGCCAAAGAATTTAAATAAAGAAATAACTTAGCAGTCTATGTTCCTGAAACTAAAATAATAAAGTAAAATAAAATAAAAAGAAGTAGAAGAAAGTTGTAGACTTATCGTGCTTGTTTATCAGTATGTTCGCACTTGTTATTATTGCAGTATTGCGTTGCATGCTTTGATGCTTGTAAGGTTGTATACATTCTCCTTGTCTTGCCTTAATTTATTTATTTTTTTGCCTTTTCTTCTTACATTAGAACTCTGTGAAACAATGAGATAAGAATTTGCGATGTTAAACCAAATAAGGACTTACGGGGGTGGTTTGCTTGTTTCAGAAGTTTGTGGACCAATGAAATATAAAAGTAGAAGAAATTATACTTTTGTACTTTTTATCAGAAGATTTAAGAGATAATGGTGTTATACTTTTGTCTTATTATGAGAAAACATTAAAAAAGGAGAAAAAATTGACTTTTTTTGTTCTTTTATTTTGTTTTATTTCTATTTAAATAACTTAAGTTAACAAAGGATAGTCTAGGAATAAGAAAATATACACACACATAATTTTATAATATATATTTGTTTAGGGTAGCCAGTTAATTGATGTGGCGGGCAAAATAAAAATATACATACAAATTTTATAAAGTCTTTTTTTTTAGGGTTGGGGGGGGGGGGGGGGGGCGGCGGGGTTAGGCATGGCCACCTCATTCATGCAAGAGGAATCACCCTTGGTTGGAAATGAGATTTGCCTTTGGTTAGAAGTGTGTTTTAAGGCATGCAGATTGGGCCATGTTTACTGGGGGTGTTCACAAATTAGATTGGATCAGTTTTGAAAAGAAAAATCATCTCATTCAATCACTTCAGCCTTTTTTTTTTAGTCATCATCCAATGAGTTGGGTTTAAAATTTAACTGTGATTTTGTCTAATCCAATCTAAAGCTATTTCGATTAGATCGATTTTCAATTTTAATCTTTTGTTTTTCTTTGGAGAAAGTATTAAATAAATGGTAAGATATATAATAAAATATAATAAAATATAATTTAAAATATCAAATATCTTATCTATAGTCATTATATTGCTAATAGTAGTATAATTCTTCAAATATATATTATTAAAAATAGATTTACACAACTTGATAATTGTATTTATATACTTTTTCTCAAATAGTTATTAAAAAATTATCTTTAATTAAATATGTTTTCATAAATAAGTATAAGTTATTTAATAATTTTATAAATATATGAGAAATGAAAATGTAAAGATGAGTGATATTATAAATTTATAAATAAAAATCTAGACGCATGTATAAGTAATTGGTTTGGATCATTTTTCTAAATCAAATTTGAAATCTAATTCAATCTAATAAAAAAAATTGTTTTTATTTTTATTTTTGCACTTTGTTTGATGTTCAATTTATTTGATACTTAATTTTTTGGATTATTTTTTTGATTTTTATTGGATTGAATCAATTTAGGCTTTTGCTATTTACAATTTCCCATTCGCTAAATACACTCCCTTTTTCTAATTTTTTTATATAAAATTACTTAAATAACCCTTTTTTTTACCTCTTTTAAACGTCATTTTTCGCTTGTCTCATTTCACTGCACTCTCCCCTCTAGTTTTACTATACTCCTCGAGTCTCCCCCACTTCTGGTTTCATCACACTTTTCCTTTAGTTTTACCATACTCTCCCACTTGTGGATTGTGGTTTCAATACACTCCCCCCTTTCTTAACTATTATTACTTGACTTTTTATTTTGGATAAAGTTTCTATTAGTTAGAAATAAAATTGCCAGAAAACAATGAGAAGAAAAATGAGAGAAAGGAGTGCAGTGAAACCACAGGTAAGAGAATATGATGAAACTAGGGGGAATGCAATTAATGAAACTACAAGTGGGGGGAGTATGTTGAAACCAGAGGGGGGAGTGCAATGAAACAGATGAGTAAGGAATAATGTTTAAAAAAGATAAAAATTAAGATTATTTAAGCAATTTTATACAAAAAATTAAAAAAAGGAGAATACATTTAACAAATGAGGGGAGTGTAAATAACAAAAGCCATCAAATTATGAATGTAACACCCTCATTTCTGCTTATCATTTTTCTATTTATTCAATAATTGTTTTAAGCATTTGAATAGGAATTCAAAAATTTTGAGTATGTAGTTGCGTTCAAAATCATGAATATACTTCAATATAGATTTTTAATAATTTTTCCAGATTGGGGCCTGGGAAGTTATAAAATGCCTGTTACATCCCTAAAAAACTAATAAAATGCTAAAAGGGTGGAAAATTAATAAAAAGGTTTAAAATTCATTTTTAATTTACAAATATGCTCAACATAATAAAATATAATTTTAAACATTTTCTGAAAATTAATTGAATTTATTTATTTGAAATAACCAAAATGTCCTTGATTGACTACAAAAGGCCAATTAGAGACTTTTGGTTCATAAATATTTTGAAAAAAAATTATAATATGTATATTTTAAAACAAATTAAGGTAAAAGTTTTAATTTTTTAAAAAATGGCAATTAAATAGTATAAAAATGATTTATTAAGAAATTATTTAGCATTTTTACATAAAATAATAATAAATAATTATATAATAAACAAAATTTTATAAAAATATGTTTTTATATTGGGTTGGGTGTGGTAGCCTTGTGTGGGCCCAGAATTTTTTAAGCCCAAATTTAATTAATACAATTAATTGTTAATTAAATTCTTTTCCACCTAATTTATATTTTAAAAAATAAATAAAATTATAGGATAATATTGCTGCACTTCCACGCCAGTTTTTGGAATCTTCAATTGGATTTTATCAAACCAATTTAATTAAATTAAAATTAATTTAAAACATTATAAAAAAACCAATTCTTATTTTTTTTTACTACACTTATCCTCTAACTTTCTCTATTGTAGAGTTGTTCTTCTTCTCTTTCTCTCTCATTTTCATTTTTGTCTCTCATTTAAACACACTAAACACTCACTTAGAAACTAATACAAAATCAAAGGAAGACTTAGTTGGTGTTTGTGGCTCAAAGACTTGTCTTCTTCAACTTTTCCATCAAAGCTTCTATAGGGGGGGGGGGGGCGCATTACCTCATTTTTTCATTTATGCAAAAGCTCGTAGGAGAAATTTGGCCCCCAAATCTCATTTAGTTTCTATTTTTCCTTATTATTTGTATATGTTGTTCATGATAATTTCTATGGCTGTATATTTTAAATGATAATCTTGTGATGGTTTATTGTGTTGGATAATGTATATGGTTTCTATCATTATTATTATTAATATTGAGATTTATTGTGGTTATGTGTGTTGATGTTGTTTATTATCATTAAAAATTATTTTATGATGATTATATTATTAAAAACATGGTTTATTGTCCATCCATGATTTCTGGTTTTCATAGATGCAAAGAGGAGAAAATTCTTATTTTTGACCATTATTATTATTATTAATAAATTCATTTAATAATAAAATATGATAATTGATGTTATAGAAGTTTAAAGTACTAAACTAAAACGTGAGAAGTAGCTCACGGCCATAAGCTGTTACAAATAGTAGAACATTATTTTTATTTATACTAATAATCATAAATTAATTGACAATTGCTAATTAATTTTTATAATAAATTTAAAAACAAAAAGTTACAATTTGGGTTTAGAAATAAATAGTATGCGGTCATGATTATTTTGTTACAAATCTTAT
Organism: Spatholobus suberectus; assembly: GCA_004329165.1. Classification (NCBI taxonomy): domain Eukaryota; kingdom Viridiplantae; phylum Streptophyta; class Magnoliopsida; order Fabales; family Fabaceae; genus Spatholobus; species Spatholobus suberectus. The sequence goes on along the minus strand of CM014732.1, from coordinate 25,985,036 downwards.
ATGATTATTGATAATAATTATAATATTAATTTTATGATACTTTCAAAATAATAAAAAACAACTGAATTTGGGGCCTAAAAATACTATGAATAGTATTCGGCCTCTACAGTTTTAAATAAAAAGAAAGAAATCATTTTGTTACAATTTTATATATAAAAGAGTATTTTTAATAGGATAATAAAGATGGATTAAAATTAAATAAAGTTAAAATTTGATAAGTATAATTATATATATGCATGAATTCATCTTTTATAAAATTTTTGAAAATAGAAGTTTAAAATTTTATTATAATTATATTTAATTATCAATAATTAATGTTAAATTGAATGAAGAAAAAGAAGTTTTTACTAAGTTTTTATAAAAAATTGATTTTTGGTGTAAGATAGTAGTAAAAGAAAATTAAAATTTTGGCCTATACTAGATACCATACATGGCTCTCGGCAATGGCTATTTAAATTAGCAAGGAACTTATTTTTATTTTTAGTATTAATCAAAATTAATTTTATAATAAGTTTAAAACGATTTACAAGTTGAAAGATCAATGTTTTTTGGGTTAAAAGTCCTAATATGACATTCGGCCATTCAAGAATAAAAATAAGAAATTTTTGTGAAAAATATTGATTATTATTAAATTAATTTTTTTTAGCTAATTTAAATTAAGTTAAAAGATTCACATTACATTATTTTGGTTAAATGATAGTTCTGTGATTTGATGACCTGAGATATTGTTATTACGATCTATGACCATACCTTTGAGTAGATATTGTGTTATTAAGATCCATGACCGTACCTTTGAGTAGGTATCGGTAGTTAATTACTAAATTGTAGAAAAAACTCTACTGGATGTTTTGGAGAGATATTGTGTAACATATTGTTGAGTTTGACATGCATTGATGAAATATGATGAGTCTATTGAACTGATGACCATGCTGTGAGAGCATTTGTGTAATGCTTGACCGCTTTCAGGATTAGTGACTATCCCCACAAACCAACACAAGACATTTCAGTGTGATTTGTCCTCACTCACACACTTCCTGGGAAACTTCTTAAGAGGTCACCCATCCCAAAATTTCTCTAAGTCAAGCACGCTTAACTGTAGAGTTCTTAAGTGATGGGCTACTGAAAAGTAGATGCATCTTGTTAGTATAGGTAGCACTTATTAATTCCTTTAAGCTATCCTCAATTGTACAGTCTCATACCTACACAGCCTCTGCATCCTTCTCATTCTGGTGTGTATTCGATTCATTCATGTACCCCTCTCGTTGGAAGCTTGCCAGGAGCCGCTCCTTATCCGTGCCTCATCTCTTTTTGCATCAGGCAATCACTCCCCGCCCTCGTCAGCTTTCGAGATGTTACAATGTGTGCCTGTGGAATAGAAAGTTACAATTTGGTACACTGTAGGATGAAGGCAAGGACTATTGATAAGGTTTAGGAAGTATTAGTAGTGAAAGTCCTATGGTCAGGGTAGCTCCCTAGATGTCGGGACAATCACGTAACCGACTTGATAACCCTGACACCTGTTCAACATAATCGAAATTGGTGTAGTGTATACTCCTAAGGAGCTACAAGCTCGTTTCTCGATAAAATAATGATGATGATGTTGGTACCTTTGTGAGGGGTTATATGAGCTCCCAATCACTTCCTAAGACTGTGGATGATTGATAATAATTATTAGTGGGGGTATAGATCCATACGTATTGTGAAAGTTTAGGCTGTTTCATAATAATTTAGGTCAGACCCTAAGTTCCCCATTGTATTTGTTTGCCAACAACTTGTTTGCTTTATAGGTTGTAGGTTGGTCCCATAAACCTTTTGTGAAAATGATTTGAGGTTATATATATCCTTATTCCTTTGCTTTGTTTCTTTCTTTTTGTTTCTCTATTCTGTATATGTGTTCGTGACATATTATGAAGATATAGGATGTTGACGTCGAGGATGCTAAGACTGGGAAGAATTCAAAGGAAGGTGATGCTATAGAAGAATTATCGCAACTGTAGTATACTCTTTATGTTCTGTTCTAGGATAAGGGTGGGATTATGTATAGTTATTGCTCTGACTTAGGTCTTTTTTGAAGGGTAATTATTTATTTCTCTAGTCATGTATTTATTCTATAATGAGGTTTAAAGTAATCATATTGATAATAGTGATGTATGTTTATCGTTGGAATGTATGATGTTTACATTTACCTTGAACATATGTTGTTTTATAATTCCAAAATTACATCGAAAAAGATTTTTGTTAATTAAAATAAAAAAATCTCTCTCAATTTAATTAAAATAAATATAATAAATTGTGAGAATAAGTGTCAATGTGATTGGGTGTCACAATGAACACATTTACTTGCGTTGGGCCATTTTTACCTAGGTTAAGCCTTCCAAAAGCCCAATCCTAAACATATTCAAATCTCTTCTAAGTTTGTATTCAATTAAATTAAATAATACATGTTATATAGATATAATATTAATGGATTTTCTCATGTTATTAAGTTACAAGATATAGTTTTGTTGGGATAATATGACACAATCTTATTAGTAAAAATAATGTCTTTAGCTCTTCAGCATAACTATATTATTAGATGACACAATATAAGAAGTGTTAGCAATATATTGTCTAACATATTCTACATAATAAAATGGCAGGATTTGAATTCTGCATTGTACAAGTGTGTGTGTAGGGGTAAGATAACATTACTTAATGAAAATGAGAATTTAAGGGCTAGTTTGAGGTGGTTGCATGTTTTTAGTTTTTGGTTTTCAAATGTAATTTTCAAAAGAAAATGCATTTAGCTTGAAATGGATTTAAAATAGTTTTTAACTTAATTTCAAAACACTTTTACATTTAGAGTGCATTTGGGACAACTGAAATTTTAACATTTCAACTGTTTTTTTTTTAAAAGAAAGCTTTTTGTCAAATTTTAGCTTGTTTGGGACATCAGCTAAAATTTTGTAAAAACCTTCTTTTTTTGTCTAAAAATATAATTTTTTTTTATAATATGTAGTGTAATAGCTTATGATTTTTTTTCAATAGCTTTTTTTCTCCTTAAACACATTATTTCCAAATTACCCCTAAGTTTTCCGATAACTTGTTTTCCTTTCAGTTTCATACATACCTTTTTTGTAATTTACTGTATAAAAGCTATTTTTTTATTGTTTCCAAATGAAATTAATCATTTTTGAATTGTTTTTCAGCAAACTTACTCAAACAAAAACTGATTTTGATTATAATCGATTATAACAATAATCGATTATTAAAATAATATAATTTTTGCAATTGTCCTAGACACGCCTTCATTTTCAAAACCGAAAAAAAAAGATTTGTGAATTTGGTTTTTAATTTAAAAAAAAAATACACTTTCATTACATTTGACAATGATCCTTTCCGTCACTATTGGCACCACCACCAACATTGCTACCATCGGCGCCACCACCAATGTCGCCACCTCTACCACCATTACTAGCACCACTACCACCATCACCTATCATGATCACTACCACAACCACTGGCACCACAACCAACGTCGCTGTCGCCACCACCATCGTCATTGTCACCGTCACCACCACCACTACACAAACATACCTTTAAACTAATTTTAACGGAATAGGAAATTTTCAAAACTGTTTTTGAAAACTATTTTAAAACTATTTTTTAAAAACTAAAATCTGGTTGCAGTTTTTTGAAAATTTCAAAACTCACAACTAAAAATCACCCCAAATGGACCTAAGTGATCGAATTCAAATTACATAATCGCAGCTACTGGTAAAAGTTTATGTTTACTGTTATGTTTTATGCTAATTTAGCTTGGTCTATTACATTCAGATTTATTGAGTGATAACCAATCAATTTTAATGAAAATACGAAATCTGAACAATGTATAGTATTTATCAAGAAAATAATATTTGTACAATTAATACGTTTTGTTTCTCAAAGGTAGCTCATACTCGTTTTCTCTTCCATAATGAAAGAGTACGGGTATACCTTCAAACACGATTGAGAAAATCAAGAACACTCTGACACTACAAAATATTCAAAGCTCAAATATAATTGCAATTGAATTACTAAATTGGAAAAGTTATTGTATAGTTAATGCATACCACTACTACTACTACAGATTTCCTTGTTAGTTATACTCTCCTCAATCGAGTTTCTTTTTCCTTCCTTTCTTGAGGATGATGTTAGGCTGTGCTCTTATACTCTCTGAAGGGGAATTGTTTTCACAGTTACAACTTGTAAACAACAAAAATAGCAAGAAAAAAAAAATTTGTACCGGATTAGGCTTAAGGGTCAATCCATATAATGGGTCATCTTGACTCAAAATGTTGGATTAACTCATGTTGTAAACTATTGACTAAGGTCAACACCACAATTAGGTGCAAAATTCCTAAAGTATATTTGTGAATAATACTTTATCTATAGTAAAATATCTAGTCGCTATATCAAAATAAGATATTATTACTTCTAAGAAGTCTTGAGCCTCGTGTTAGGAAATCTAACCCATCTCAAACCCTCTATAAATACAACAAACATAACTGTAGTATATGAACATTTTTCACATATTGCTATTATGGTGAAATTGTTATGGACTCGAGTGTTATAGTATCTTTCCGCCATATTGAAGTGCAATATCACCATTAGAACACCTTAAATCTCATTCCAAGGAGAGTACACTTTGCCCAACAATTAATCCAATCTCGGACACATCAAAATTCAATGAAAATAAAACTTAGCTTAAATGATTTTATTGCCATAAATTTGGGCATGGTATAATATGTATCCTCGTATTAGCATTTTAAATAAAAATGTTTTGCTTGCCAAGAAAAGGGTGAAATTGATTGTAAAATGTAAAATAAGTAGGAGTACGTGTCTGTATCAAGAGGATATGCGTGAAAGTGATGAAAGGTTTATGGGATAAGAGAAGAACAAAGGTGGATGAGTTGTGAGTACATTGGATTTTAATCAATTAGAGCGGGTCCCATTGAAGAGTTGTTAAGGTAACTCATCTGTATTTGCGATCAAAAGCATATATCCTAGACTGTACAAGTGTGTTGGATACAATAATGACCAAATACAGAGACAGACAAGGAACCAATGCATATTGCATCTTTCAGTTATAATTCTTTTCTTAGATTCTCAAGTGATGCAATGCAAGTGCAATGGATTTATGTTTCTTTTCTCAGGTGAAGTCCAAAAACCTCATTGCCCCACTTAATGTTTGGCCAAAGGCTTACGTCTTTGTTTGTATTTAGATTTTAGTAAAATTATTTTAATAAAATTAATTATGAATCGTTAAATATAATTAAAAAATGTGTTTAAATTAATTTTAATTACATATTTTATAGTAAAATATGTTACAGTGCAGGAAAATAATTAGGTTAAATTGCATTTTTGGTCTCCCTATTTTTCTCAATTCATAATTTTGGTCTCCTTATTTTTTTTAGAGACATTTAATTTCTTTATTTTTAAAAATTTGCAATTTTGGTCTTACTATCAAATCTCTTGCGTTGATCATTAGTTATTTAATGTTGATTTTGATGTATCAATCATTAAATGATGTGTCAGATTCACAATTAGTGTTAGAGTCAACGTTGACACATCAGAGTCAACATTAAACCACTAATGGTTAACACAAGAGATTTAACGGTGGGTTAAAATTGCATATTTTTAAAAATAAGGGACTAAATGTCTCTAAAAAAATAGGAGAACCAAAATTGTAGATTTTTAAAATAGAGGACAAAATGTCTCTAAAAAAAATATAGGGACCAAAATTGCAAATTGGAAAAAATAGGAGACCAAAAATATAATTTAGTCAAATAATTATTACTGTAAATCAAAAGAACAGTTGAAGTTGATAGGAGAAAAATGAAATTGATCTGCATCTCTTTATAATTTTTATATAAATTTTTATAATTAAATTTTCAATTAAATTAGGTATTTCAATTGACCAACAACAAACATTTTTAATATATATTTAATTTAATTTTAAAAATAATCATTTGTTTTATTAATTGATCAGTGTGACCAAGTTCAAGTTTATATTTCAATTTCCTTTGCCTCTCATATTTGGCACTCAAGGGGTTATGATTTGTATGATCGGAGACCGCCCTATCACATTAGATTGACTTGGTTAAAGGTCGACCTACTATCAATGTTGTAACCATTCTCTTCATATATAGCAAATCTTAATAATTCAGTAATTGTTCGTTACAACCCTTTAATGACATTATAAATAACTCATCAATCCACAATGATAGTTATACTGAGAGGTGCCCAATCGGTTACTAAGCTTGACTTTTAAAGAAACTCAAGAGACATGATGGAAGGCGACTTACCCACAGACATTGGTCTTCTACTTCCAAAGGATCTACTAATGTTCTAACGAGAACATTTACAACCCACTGTAGGGTTGTGGTAAAACTTTTTCCGATCACACACTCCTTCATCTTCTATCGATTTTTCCATACGACACGTTAAGGATCGATAAAGCACAACAAGTGAAGCCAGATTCCACTCTAATTCGTGCCATTCTTTTCCTTGGCAATGATATTGGTACCAGGATCTCCAAATTGTCAAACAGTCCATAAAACATGTTAATTTACTTTTGGTGCGACAAAATACTACGACGACTGTCCTACAATTTTGACTGTCTACAATTTCTACAATGATAACCATTCTACAACAATGATTCTTCTACTACAATTGATTAAGGATCTACGACGATGACTACTCTACTACAAATGATTAAAGACTTATGACGATTATTTTACTTTAGTTGATTGAAACTTACAACCATATGACGATAACCCTTCTACCATTGCTACTACATATAATTGATTAAAAATCCATGACGACAACCAGTGACCGATCCAAGACTCCGAGTGTGGGGCAATCTATTTAAGAAAATAAAAAATAATAATAATTATCATATATATAAACATAAAGACATAAATGTTAAAATCATAAAATTTTATTAATATAGTGAGTTCAAATATATAAAAATAAGGAGGCAAAATATATAAAATTAACATATTTATTTGTAATTTTAACAAATTAAGGGAGTGCATTTACATACTCTTATTTAATTATAGGTTTACCCTTAATAGTGGGTTCAAATATATTAAAATAGGGAGGACAAACTATTCTATGATTAAACAATTATTCATTTTGAATTTGGACCAATCAGTTTCATTCTACGTTCGACCATGTTTTCATACAAACATTAGTTTATAATTTGAATGATATTCAATCATCACATGGAAAACAAAAATATAAAACTTAACGTTTCCTTTGTTCAATATATTCAACCATCATAATATTAAATCAACAATGACAATGGCCAATCTATAAGGTCGTGACAATTGTTTGAAAATAGCATACAAAAACAAGAACGAGATCTGAACTAACGAAACATTCGAGTAGACAAAAGACCAATTCCTAAATCGACTTATTCACACTTGCAATTCATCAGCTATTTTGTCATTCACAGTTTCACGTAAAAACTGACCTAAAAAAAATTAGTTTTGGATAAATCACATAAACTTGTTCTATGGCCTGATCAATTTTATGACTTTATGGACAACCACACTAATCAAAAGCTAATCTGCATGACAATTAATTATACTATAGGGACCAAGTGTTCACAACAAGTTAAGAATTGTTCTTTATATATTTGTTGTTGTCACTTGGAAATTTTTTGAAGTGATGAAAGTTTAATTAAGACCTTCCGATTGTGGTAACGAAGAAATGACAAGTTTCAAGCTTGTTCACATTTTGAGAAAATTGAAAAGAAGAAAGTGTCGAAATAATTTTAATTAATTTGCTAGTTGAACATAATAAGTGTTATTTCGAAAGACTTTCGAGAGTGAAGAGTTCAAATGTCCAAGGTTATATAAAAGAAAAATCGCCAAGTGTTGGAGCACTAAGAAACGTTGAAGATCTTAAGGCAAGAGCACATGGAAGAATTATACGCCATTCCAATAGGAAGTTTTAAGCAGTTATCGAAGACGAATGCATCGACAGGTGGCAACATCTTACATAGTCAATCCTAGGTAATTGTATATGTGTGTATATCTTGTTTTTCGATTGTTAGGGCAAAAAACCTATAAATAGAGAACCATTGTGACTATTCTTTTTTGGTTGAAAACTTACACTAAATCTCTGTAACACCTAACATGTTGATCGTCATGGCTACTAGTTTCCTAAGTAATGTCTATGTTCTCACTAAATCTTAATGCAATTTCATTACATTCTTGCCAATTGAAATATATATATATATATATATATATATATATATATATATATATATATAGATTATTTTCTTTATTTAAGTTAAATTAAAAAACGACAAAAGAGAATAAAAATAAAAAATATACACATGTGAAAGCTCCACATAATATATTACCTGACCGAATAAAGTCTCATATTAGTTTAGCTTAAGTTCTGTTGCTCATTTGATCAAATTGTGGCCTAATATATAGATCGGGATTCTCAATTTGGGTTGAGGAAATAGTCCCGTTAGGAGTTTCTTGCTGATTATAGTGTGGTAGTTCATATAATTGTTGTTGTTCTTCTCCTCCTTACGGAAACTCTCCTATCTCTGAAGTGAAAATTTTTCCTCTTTTTTTAAGCATCTTTCTATTTCTTTAGATTTTTATTTTTATTTTCTATCTCCCTGTCCTAACTTCCACCACACCACACCACCGGTCCCTCGAGATTAACCAAGTCGCCGTACTTCACTATACCTCTTTGCTACATGCGACCCCAATGTTGTCGTTAATAGCAGGTCTTCCACCCTCGATTGAATGATTAAGGAACTTCGAACAGCATAGGCACGGAGGAAAGTCGCAGTCTTTGTTCGGACATTATACTGGGAGGGGAGCAATTCAAAGTACATGATGGCGAATGATTTTGCAATGGACAAAACTTAATATAGTTTTTTAGATGTTTTTGGTGTTGTTTTTCAATCAAAATTAGAATTTCATCTTGCTAATCTTCTACTTTTAGTTTGGGTTATCTAAGATTTTAATCCTTCATTTTCTTGAGGGCATAAGTTAAAAATTAGCTTCTCAGACTCTGAGTCAGTTAAGTTTAAGTTCATTTACTTTATTTTTTTGGATAACCATGCTATAAGTACGAAATATTCGTAGTTTTTTAACCAATAAAGTCCAACACAGTTGATAGATAGCTGGGTTTTTTAAGCATATTGATAGGGATTCGATTCCCTGGCTGTGTGTATGAATAAGACTTTGTTGAAAGAGACAAAACTTACTTTGATTTTCCATGTATAACATGATTATAATAACTACTTATAGTTTGGAAACCTACGATAGATCTGTAGTTTATTTTATTCCATCATGCCTTTATTTTTTTAGATAATTTTGCTTGAGTCGAATAAAATTATTATGAGTAACAAAACTCTCTTTATGAATATTTAATACAATTGTATACCCATAAATTGAATTCGAGACTATTAATTAAGCTAGAACAACCACACATCACCATGCCTCTGTTTACTCTTGATATGATTATATTGTTTCACTAATTTTCATCCTTCCTAGTTCTTGATATTTCATATACTTTTCATTTTAAATTTTGGTTTAATTACTTATTTGTTTCTTATAGTTACAAAAACTTTTTTTTTAATCCTTACATTTAAAAACATCCCTTTTTAGCTCCTATACATACCATTTTTAATTATTTTTAGTCTGTATAATATTATTTTAATCTCTTTTAATCTCTACGACGAGGACTAAAATAAATTAAAAATGATATGTATAGGATTAAAAAGAAATACTTTTAAGTATAAAAACTAAAAGAATTTTTTTTTATAACTATTGAGACCAAATAAATAATTAAACCTTAAATTTTTAATGCTAGTTGGTCCTACTTTGAAAGAAAGTCATCAATCATATAAGAGATTTGGAAATTCTAGAGTCAATGCTACAAGAGAAGAGATTATTCATTATATACTATAAAATATTAATAAGAAAACTTTTATTTAAAGCTGACTTTGATCGTAAATGGGTACAAGCAGACTCCAATAGTGCAGATAAACCTCCACACCTGCCTCGGACAATTACGGAAGTTCCATTTGGAACCACAGCCCTTATTTCTTACTAAATTATGCTTTAACTTATCAATTTAAATTAATGGAGTATTTGGGCTGTTTATTTGGAAGGAAGAGCCCCCAAAATTTCTCATACTCTGGCTGCTTCTGATTTTCATCAAACATGGCAAACACATAAGTTTCAATGGGTCTACCAGGCCTTTTTGGAGTCCCTCCCTTCACATGCTGAACCAGGTTTGTATTGTAAGTTCTTGCATTGTCAAGTGAAGTTGCTGTCCCACCAGAAGAAGGCCATCCACTCTCTGACACAACTATGTTCACTGACCCTCCCCCTGCTCTCTCCAATGCAGAGTAAACGGCATCCACAATAGCATCAAAAAGGTTACGGTAACCAAGTGAACCATCATTCACGACCACAGAAGGAGATCTGAAAAGAGCATAATCAAGACTAATGTCCCTTGGGTTGCTAATGTAACCGAAATAAGTGTACACATTAACAAATAATGGGGAATTATTGTTCACTAGAAATCTGATGACATCATCAAGATATGCTCCTCTATACTCAGACTTGAAGGATCCCCTTGATGGTGGGTATGATTCTGCCAAGGCACCGGTCTCAATGGCAGTGGAAACTTTTATTTGGTTTCCAAGGCCAGCTTCAGAAATGGCTCTTTGAATGTTTTGCATTGCGGGGACTAGAAACCGTGCGGCTGAGTCTCCGGGTTTTACTTCATTTCCCACTGAAATGTATCTGAATTTGACATTGCCATAATTTTTGATGTTGTCTTGCACCCATTTTTTTGCGTTGTCTTGGCTTTGAGCTAGATTTTGGAGGTTGTCATTTGGGATGTCTAGCAGCAACTGGATGTTGGAACCTCTTAGAGCTTCAAGGACTTGTTGGTCTGGACCATAGATTCGCATCCTGTGAATGTTGTATTGATTGTAGAGGCCCACAACTTCTCGGGGGGATGGCAAGTCTTTGCCAAGTCTTCCATAACATACTCCAGATTGTGCATCTGCGTCAGATGGAACAAAATGGTACCGCTGGTGAATTGATTGTACTACTAGCTGCTTGGTTCACAATTAGATAACATGCTCGTACAGATGAGTACCCAACTTGCTTTTTTCTAATCATTGACGTACAGTGAATGAACTATCTTAATCAATGGTTTTTTTTTAGGTTAAGTATATTTTTGATCTTTTAAAAATATGACAGAATTGATTTTGGTTTTAAATTTTTTTTTCGAATAAAATCCTTTAAATATTAAAAATATTTTAATTAAATTCTTGTACTAAATTCTATTTAATTTTTCTGTTAAATGATAATTACGTTAGTTTCTAAGTAAAATATTTTATTAGTTGAAGTGTCTAGTGATATTTTTAATAAAAAATTGTGAAGTTACTTTTGTTTTAGGGTTAAAAAAATATGTGGTTTAGGGTTAAACATGTAATGATTTTATTTAAAAAATATGTTACTAATATGACTTAGATATAACAGTTGACATGGACGGTTACATTAATAAATTAATGGTGATTGTGATACTGATGTGGTTATCATTTAACAGAAAAGTTAAACAGAGTTTAACACAAGGATTTAATTAGGATATTTTTAATATTTGAGAGATTTTAATTAAGAAAAAAAAATTCTAAGGACAAACCAATTCGATCATATTTTTGAATGATCAAAAACATATTTAACCTCCTTTTTTTTAATACGTTTTTAGTCTTTGATGACACGAGCTTTTTAAAATTGATTCTCATATATTAGTTCTTAAAGCTTTTAAAATTCATGTACTTTAATTGTAAAGATTAAAAATGAGTGAAATTTAAATAGAAAATAAAACAAAAAAAATGACATTTTTAGCGACCAGAACTATATTTAAGGATTTTTTCCCCTGAATTTTGTAGCACGGTATTCATTTTGCACATTTTTTTTAATATAGGGACAACTTGACTATATTAATTGACTTGGTTAAATTACTCTTTTGGTTTCTATTTTTATTTAAATTATTCAATTTGGTTCCTCTATTTTTAAAATATTCAATTTGATTTTTAATTTTTAAAAAAGTTCAATATTACCCTTCCATCTAAATTGATACTAACAACGTTAATAGAGTTGACGTGGCACATGATGTGTCAAAGTATAAAAATAGACACGTGTCTAACCACACTAACACCATTATTGTCAAACAAACAAAATGACAACATTGAACATTTTAAAAAAGAAAAGATGATTAAATTGAACATTTTAAAAACAGAAGAAACAAATTGAATAATTTAAATAAAAAGAAGGAACAAGAATGTAATTTAACCACTTGACTTATTCTCCATCTCTTACAATAATAGTTAAAATGGATAAAGTCTGGGTAAAATACTTCCATTCTAAAAGTAGCTTCGCCTGAATATCTGCATGTGTAGGTAGTAATTTTAGAGTCGTTGTCCACGTCTAACTGGGTATCTATATTTTTTAACTTATAATGAAATATGTTATTCTTAATTTCAATGTGTTCTGTTTTTACAAACTACTATAAAACAAAAAGCGTTACTTTAATATCAAAATTAACTATGAAAAATTAATAAAATAAAAGTACTAACTAAAAGTGTATGAATTAACTTAGTTCAAAAATATCCAAATATTTGTCAAATTTTAATTATAAATATTTCAAGTCTACATCACTAGCAACTGAATAGAATCTCACAAGAGGGTGCCATCACAACCAAATCCTTGTTGGGCCAAGGAGCCACTTGAGGCCCACTAACAACTTGCTAACCCATTTGGCCTACTGATGCAAAAGATCCCTATCAGTTGTTTAGGTCAGATAAGCCTAGGACTCCAGAATATTTCACGATTAGATGCTCATGCACCTTGCAGGATTGCCTCACAACCATGCTCTGTGTCCTATTGATAACTCACTCACATTCTATTAGTGACTCAACATTACCTGAGTCCTATAAATAAATTACACAAAGTACATCTTTCTATATGTTGATATTCCATTGGGTGTTAGATTAGACTAACAAACCCCTTCTCACCTCAAAGAAGTAAATCTATTGGGCTTACCATTACTTTAGCTTAGCTAGATCAATAAAATATAACAATTATACAATTATATGTGTGTAGGGAAAATACAGAACAAGTTGAGTGTTATGACCTGTTTGGATAAATTTTTCTATAAACACTTATAGAAAAAGAAAAGAATTAAGAAGGTAAAATAAATAAATTTTTTTTCATAAGTTAAAATCAACTTATGTGCTTAATTTTTATAGAAGCCCTATCATCCAACTTCTCCAAAGCTAAAGTGCATAAGTTAATTTTAGTTTATGGAAAAAAACTCAATTCATTTTAATTTTTTTTCTTATAAGTGTGTATGAAAAATTTTATCCAAAAAAAACCGTTATATAATATCTAGACCCAAATTCATTTAATGAGTAAATATCCTATTCATTATAAATAATTTTTATGAGCATTTATTTGATCCAAATTGAATTATCATTCGTATTCAAAGAGTTGTTATTTTTGACCAAGGTGTTTTTTCAAATTTAGATATTCTCTTTTACTTGTGAGATTAAGGTTCTATTTGAATATACTTTTCTATAAGTATTTATAGATGAAGAAAATAAGAAAGTAAAATGTCACTACAAAAAAAATATTGTTTATCTTCTTCTTTTTTCTTTTATAAATATTTAAGGAAAAAAATTATTCAAACAAAACCTAACACTTTTAAGAATTTTACAATTTTAAATTCTATCAACAATTATTTTCTTTTACGTCCTCATTAAAAAGTATTTTCTTTTAGGATACTTTATTATATACATACTTGAAAATATTTTTATGTCAAATTCAAATGAAGTCCCTTATGCAACTGTGTAGATAAGATCACAACAGAGAGGATTGTTAGCATATCAAACTATTTGTATGTTTGCATTTAAGAAACAATTGATAGGATTGGTACGATATCAAACTATTTGTGTGTGTGCGTGTGTATTATGAATAATTTTTATGAGCATTCATTTCATTCAAGTCCATTTGCCAACCCCACGCTCAAATTTGAAAGGTTTTGTAAAAAATAAAAAAAACGAAAATAGTACTTTCATAATCTATTTTCATTTTATTTTGGTCTTTCATCTATTTTTCTGTTTAAATTTGATAATATTTGTCCATTATGACAGTAAAAAAAAAACACTACAATTGACAAAATGCTATGATTTCTGGCAGTTAAAAATCCTTAATAGATAAATACTAACCAAAATAAAAAAATATAAAGAATCAAAATAAAACAAAATATTAAAGGATTAAACTGAAACAAAAATATAAAGTTAGAAGACCACATTACTAATCAAAATAAAAAAAAGGAAAAAAACTTAAAAGATTTTTATATTCTGGTATAAAATTTAAAAAATAAAGAAACTTAATTTAGGATTTATCAAGTGAGAGTGTGTACGAGAGACAAAGCGAGCTAATATAGATGGTAATAAATGCTAACTTTTCTTACACTCTCACATTACACACACGAGCATATATATATATATGTTTCAGGATTCGTTGTCACTAGGTGTCAAAGTTAGTCAAATTATAATTTTAATAACTTTTTATAAAATGTAAATTTAATCAATCTAACCGTTAAATTTAATGTTCTTATTAATTAGATTAAGCATATAAAATTTTATACAATTTCAAATTTATTTAGTAGTACATCGCATCACTTTATTTTAATGTACAATATGATATTAAAATATATGTAAATATTCAATGTTAGATAACATATCTAAAAAGGTTCAAATTATGTGAAATTTGATATACATGATCATAAATATAATATCATGCAATTCAGTAGTTGGATTAATTAAATTTGTATTATACAAAAAGTTATTGAAGGTGTAATTTGACTAACTTTAACACTTGATGTCAACAGATCCTAATCACACACACACGCATATATATATATAATGCTTTTCCTATTGATGCATAATGCTTTTCCTATTGATGCATAAAGAGAGGCAGGGAAGGGAAGAGAGAGAGAGAGACCTGTTGTGCCTGTACAAGTGATTAGAAGGATAAACAGGAAGATTATGGAAGCCATGGAAGAACTTTTCCGAGTTGAATGAGGAAGATCTGATACACGGTTATGGTGCAATTCGGACTCCAAAACCGGTTCGTTTATATAGACAAATAATAAGACTTGTATTGGCTATGAGATTTTTCTACAATTGTTAGGTACGAAGTCAATCACACTGACGGGTCAAGCACCGCAGCTACTAGCAATTTGTTTATCGTCTTTACATGTCTGCTTCTCTCTTAATTTCCCGCTAGTGTTCAAAACCATTAATTAGCTTCTTAGCTACGGGCTAGGTAGATTCCCGGCAATGGAGCCAACATGCACATTATTAGAAAAGAAAATCGGTGATCGTATCACATTTTTGGCTATATATATTTGCATTCATTGTACTTTGTTTGCGTGATTAGTGACGGTTCATTGTAATTGCTCGAGTCTCAGATGAATCAGTTCAGGATTAGATTACTAATCTATATATGGCGGCTCCCCCAGAATTTTTATTTAAGGGGACAATATAAAAATCATGACTTAGTTGGCATGCATAACATTGGCAAAAAGTTTATGTTAAATGATTAGTTTTAAGAGTTTAATGATTATGCACTGTCAATATAAAAAGTTTTATACTGTCAACAAATTGAAATTTCCTGTTAATATGACTTTTAAGACTATTATTATAAAAGTCAACAAATTTACTATACATAATAATTTGTGATTGAATGACAGTGTAAAACTGCTTTACACTGTCAGTGTATAACCTATTTTCTCTAGTTTTAATCCGTTAGTTTTTTAAAAGTCTATTAGTTAGTTATTTTTTCCTCTTTTTTTTTGGAATCCAATCCAACATTCAGTTTAATATATAATCAGTATTTTCTTGTTAATAAAAGAAATATATAATTGTGTTGAGTATAAGAGAATACCAACAAGGTGCAAGCAGCATACAAGCGCCCACTTAGGAATAGGAAAAAAAAATGGAAGAAACTAGAAAAATAATAGTAACACTCTCATAAAATAATAACATCCTTTTTCTCTCAAATGAAGATGAAATAAAATATAAGACTAGCAATCGTGTTAACCATCCCCTTATTATCAAAATATAACGTTTCAACAATGTCCATGGAAACTTAACCAACATACAAAACTTAACAACCAATTTGAGAAAGAGTCAAAACAAAATATAACTGTAGTTAATATTGTAAAAGATATAAAAAATTTAATATAAACCTTCACATCTAAAGTTGTTCTTATCTTTGTGCCATAGAGAAAAGATCATCAATTAATTACCATATATATATGGTAAATTTTTAGTGATCCTTTTTACAATATAAACAATCATGTAATCAGCCAGAAAATAATCTTTTATCTTGTCGTGTAGCCTTGATTTTATAATTTTCATATTTGAAAAAGCATGATATGTGATTGTTGTTGACACAAGAGTTAAAACAAGTTGTAGTAATTGTCAACATTTTGTGGTATTTCAAATTCACAAGTTTACAATTCATATCCCAATTGAAACTTTTCCTCATTAAAAAAAATCTAAAGAGTAAAATTTCTCAACAAGACTACAACTGTAACTAGCATCAAATGACTTGAATATATCTTTAAGATTTAAAGTTGTGCTTAATATTTGAAGTTCAGTTTTGGCTCATTGAATATATTATTTAACACTTTCAATTGATAATTTATGACAATATTAAATATATTTATAAGACAATGAGTAGATTCTTTAACAACTAAATCTTCAAGAACTAGGGACGAATATAGGAGTATTAGGGGGCCCAAAATAACTCTTTTATAGGAATATATTTGAACTTAAAAAAATTAGGGGTGACCGTGGCCTCGTTGGGTCACCCTCTCTCTTAACCCTTGCTAAATATATAAGTTAAATTATTCAGTTTTTTTATTATTATAAGTTTTAGTCCCTATATGAAAAAAATTATAAATTTTAGTTATCCCTCTATAATTTTTTGTGGTGATGAAAGTTTTTGTAGTAGTTTTATACCATCAATAAGTTTACATTTAAGAGAGTGTGATAATGATGTATTTAAAGTTATTAATGTTGTATTTATGTAAACATTAAATAATATTATTTCTTGTACTTATTAAATATAATATATAATTATTTTAACAACATTATTAAATATAATATACTTATTAAATTTAATAAATGAATATTAAATATATTACTTTTCATGTGAATCTATATATGTTAAAATATATTATTATTAAATAAAAAATAATTACTATGATATATAACACATAAATATAAATACTAAAATATACATTAGTTTTTATATTTTTATTATTGCTTAAAGAATAAGTTTATGAAATATATATGTAAAATAAAAAAAATTCAAATGTATTATATATATAAATTCATAAATATATATAATAATTTATTTCTTGATATCTATTCTTATAATTGTTATTTTAAATTCAACTATATATTAAAAAATTTATTTTTAATTATTATTATTATTATTATTCATAAAACATATTTTAATGTGATCAAATTAAAAAATTAAAATATACTTGAGCATCAATATTCATGTAATTTTTATATAAATACATAAAAACATATTCTTTATCTATCTATTTAATTATTATTATTATTGTTCATAAAATATATTTTAATGTAATTAAATTAAAAAAGTAAAATATACTTGAGCACCGATATTAATGTAATATTTATATAAATATATAAAAACAGTTTTTTTATCTCTCTATTTATCTATCTATTTGTTTATGTGTCTATCTATCTATCTATTTGTCTATTTATCTCTCTCTCTCTCTCTCTCTCTCTCTCTCTATATATATATATATATAGATAGATAGATAGATATATTAAAACAAAATAATTTATATAAATATATATAAATTGATAAGTACATTTATATAATAATTTATTTCATAAATATTATTTTAAATAAATTGTCTTGAATTATTTGAAATTTAATCATATATTTCATAAAACATATTTTAAAATAATCAAATTAAATACATATTAATATGATTTATGTATTATTTAATGTTTTAAATGTTAACAATTAATTTAATCTAATCAATTTTACTTATTGTATTTTATTCTATGAATATAATATAATAATCCAAATTTATATACTACAAATAATTAAATGAGTGATTAAAACTATGAATGTTATATAATTTATAAGATATTTTATATATTAGATAGGTTAAGTCACATTATTTTATATATAATAAATAAAACAATGAGATTAAAAGTGTTAATTTACAAAATTTGCATGTATTTCTGAAAAATATAATAAATACAAAATTTAAATACAGTGTTATTAAAACTTCATTTTTCATTTGAGAGGAAAAAAATATTAAAGGGGATTTAAAAAATAATTTTGAAACATATTTTTTTTTCTATTTAATTATGATAATTTGTATATTTTACTTTATGTTTGATGTCTCTTATCTATTTTTATTTACAATTATATGTAATGTATCATTATTAGTTTCAATAAATATAATGACTAATAATAGAATTTAAATATTATTAAATATTAAAAAACACTTTTTATATAAATTTATGCCTTTTTAATTTAGTTTATTTTAAAAAATAATCACTTTTTATATCATTTCTGAAGGATTTTTTGTAAAATCAAAATGATTATTTTTATAATTTTAAGTTGAAACATGTATGTTAAACTTTAAATATGTTTAGATAAACATATGTTAAATTTTAAATTAATAAAATTAATCTAAAAGAAATTCTTAATGTACAATCAATCCCTAAATTAATAATCCCGTTAATTGTAACAAGTATAATACAAAAAATATTTAGAATTACCTGGATATGCAAACGACATTAGATTCATTAGTATTGTGTCTTAATGTTCTGTGAAGTCTCAATGAGACAAGTACAATGCAGAGTGGAAAGAAATAAGAGCCTCTCTTGTGTTTAGGGATGGCAAAAAAATCCGCGCTCGAGGATATCTACAAATAAAATCTGCGACGGGTAAAAAATAGGTACTTTAATTGGGTACCCGCGAATATTCTAAATGAGTATATTTGCTACCCATTTATTAACTGGGTAGGTACATGTATCATGGTACTCGTACATGTGGATACCTGTTACTCGTAATTACATATTTACTTAAATACCCTTATATATATTAATATAAATAAAACTACATAAAATTTATCCTAAATTTTCAAAATAATTGTTCATTATGGGAGAAATCTTATATAATTATATTACGAGAAAAAAGGAAGATAAATTTATGAGCTTTTAAATTGTTTTTTTTTAGAAAAATTGTTAGAATAATTAAAATATATATTCAAAGTGATTATTTTAAACAATAACTCTTTAATTTATAAATTCGAAGTGATCTTTGTAACACTTTATGATTGTTTACAATTCACAAAATACATTTGTTATTTTTTTATTTTTTAAGAAGTATCCACGAATATCCACAAATATTAAAAATATCTGCGGATATCTGCTTAACAGGTACCCACGCAGGTAACAGGGCAAGCACGGGTACAAGTTTTATCCCGCGGGGCGGGTAGTTACTACTCGTGCCCGCCTAGTCCCGTTGACATCCTTACCTGTGTTAAATTGATATGGGCACACCTACCAATCATAGTAAGTCCACACAATAAATAAATAAATAATAATAATAATAATAATAAATATCATGATCACATTGATATTAATTATTATATTCTGATATAAAATTTAAAAAATAAAGAAAGTTAATGTAGGATTTATCAAGTGAGAGTGTGTACGAGAGACAAAGCGAGCTAATATAAATGGTAATAGATGCTAACTTTTCTTACACTCTCACGTTACACACAGGAGCATATATACATATATAATGCTTTCCTATTAACGCATAGAGAGAGACAGGGAAGAGAGAGAGACCTGTTGTGCCTGTATTAGTGATTAGATGGACAAACAGGAAGATTGTGGAAATCATGGAAGAACTTTTCCGAGTTGAATGAGGAAGAGCTAATACCCGGGTATGGCGCAATTCGGGCTCTAAAACCGGTTCGTTTTATAGACAAATAATAAGACTTGTATTGTCTGTGAGATTTTTCTACAATTGCTACGTACGAAGTCAATCACACTGACGGGTCAAGCACCGCAGCTGCTAGCAGTTCGTTTATTGTCTTTACATGTCTGCTTCTCTCTTAATTTCCCGCTAGTGTTCAAAACAATTAATTAGCTTCTTAGCTACTGGCTAGGTAGATTCCCGACAATGGAGCCAACATGCACATTATTAGAAAGAAAATCGGTGATCATATCACATTATTGGCTATATATATTTGCATTCATTTGTACTTTGTTTGCGTGATTAGTGACGGTTCATTGTAATTGCTCGAGTCTCAGATGAATCAGTTCAGGATTAGATTACTAATCTATATATGGCGGCTCCCCCAGAATTTTTATTTAAGGGGACAATATAAAAAATCATGACTTAGTTGGCATGCATAACATTGGCAAAAAGTTTAACATATAATCAATATTTTCTTGTTAGTAAAAGAAATATATAATTGTATTGGGTATAAAAGAATACCAACAAGGTGCAACTAGCATACAAGTGCCCACTTAGCAATAGGAAAAAAAAATGGAAGAAACTAGAAAAATAATAGTAACACTCTCATAAAATAATAACATCACTTATTTCTCAAATGAAGATGAAACTTATAAAATATAAGACCAGCAATCGTGTTAGTCATCCCCTTATTATCAAAATATAACGTTTCAACAATGTCTATGAAAACTTAACCAACGTACAAAACTTAACAACCAATTTGAGAAAGGGTCAAAACAAGATATAACTGTAGTTAATATCGTAAAAGATATAAAAAAAAATAAATATAAACCTTCACGTCTAAAGTTGTTCTTGCCTTTGTTCCATAAAGAAAAAAAATCATCAATTATCATATATATGTGGCAAATTTTTAGTAATCTTTTTTACAATATAAACAATCATGTAATCAGCGAAAAAATAATCTTTTATCTTGTTGTGTAACCTTGATTTTATAATTTTCATATTTGGAAAAACGTACACGATATGTGATTATTGTTGACACAAGAAGAGTTAAAACAAGTCGTATTAATTGTCAACCAGAGGATAAAAGAATGATTTACTTGTCCCAACTAATTTTTGACACAATTCAACAATAGTTGACAAACTCTGAAAGCTAAGATTTTGTGGTACTTCAAATTCATAAGGTTATTCATATCCCAATTGAATCTTTTCCTCGTTAGAAAAATCTAAAGAGTAAAATTTCTCAACAAGACTACAATTGTATCCAGCATTAAATGACTTGAATATATCTTTAAGATCTAAAGTTGTACTTAATATTAGAAGCTCAGTTGTTTGCTCTGGCTCATTGAATATATTATTTAACTCTTTCAATTAATAATTTATGATAATATTAAATATGTTTATAAGACAATGAGTAGATTCTTTAACAACTAAATGTTCAAGAACTAGGGATGAATATAGGAGTATCAAGGGGCCCAAAATAACTTTTTTATAGGAATATATTTGAACTTTAAAAATTGGGGATGACTGTGGCCTTTGTTGGGTCACCCTCTTTCTTAACCCTTGCTAATTATATAGGTTAAATATTATTTAGTTGGTCTTTATAGTTATTTTTTTATTTTAAGTTTTAGTTCCTATATGAAAAAATTATAAGTTTTAGTCGTCCCTCTATAGTTTTTTGTGGTGTTGAAAGTTTTTGTAGTAGTTTTATACCATCAACAAGTTTATACTTGAGCGAGTGTAATAACGATGTATTTAAAGTTATTAATGTTGTATTTATGTAACATTAAATAATATTATTTCTTGTATTTATTAAATATAATATATAATTATTTTTAACAACATTATTAAATATAATACACTTATTAAATTTAATATATGAATATTAAATATATTAATTTTCATATGAATCTATATATATTAAAATATATTATTAAATAAAAAATAATCACTATGATATGTAATACATAAATATATATACTAAAATATACATTAATTTTTATATTTTTATTATTAAGAATAAGTTTATGAAATATATATTTAAAATAGAAAAATTAAAATGCATTATATATATATATATATATATATATATAATATTCATAAATATATAATAATATATTTCTTAATTTTGATTCTTAATTGTTATTTTAAATTTAACTATATATTAAAAAAATTATTTTTAATTATTATTATTATTATTCATAAAACATATTTTAATGTGATCAAATTAAAAAATTAAAATATACTTGAGCATCTATATAATAATTTATTTCTTAATTTATATTCTTAATCGTTATTTTAGATTTAATTATATATTAAAAAAATTATTTTTAATAATTATTATTATTCATAAACAACATTTTAATGTGATCAAATTAAAAATTTAAAATATACTTGAGCATCAGTATTAATATAATATTTATATAAATATATAAAAACATATTCTTTATCTATCTATTTAATTATTATTATCATTATTATTCATATAAAATATATTTTATTCTAATTAAATTAAATAATTAAAATATACTTGAGCACCAATATTAATGTAATATTTATATAAATATATAAAAATAGATTTTTATCTATCTATCTATCTATCTATCTATTTGTTTATGTGTCTATTTATCTATCTATCTATTTGTCTATTCTCTCTCTCTCTCTCTCTCTCTCTCTCTCTCTCTATATATATATATATATATATATATAGATAGATAGATAGATAGATAGATAGCTAGATAGATAAATAGATAGGTAGGTAGGTAGATAAATAGATATACTAAAATAGAATAATTTATATTAATGTATATAAATTGATAAGTACATTTATATAATAATTTATTTCATAAATATTATTTTAAATGAATTGTCGTGAATTATTTGAAATTTAATCATATATTTTAAAAATTATTATTTTTAATTGTTATAGTTCATAAAACATATTTTAAAGTAATCAAATTAAAATACATATTAATATAATTTATGTATTATTTAAAGTTTTATATGTTAACAATTAATTTAATCTAATTATTTTTACTTATTGTATTTTATTCTATGAATATAATATAATAATCCAAATTTATATACTACAAATAATTAAATGAGTGATTAAACTATGAATGTTATATAATTTATAAGAGATTTTATATATTAGATAGGTTAAGTCACATTATTTTATATATAATAAATAAAACAATGAGATTAAAAGTGTTAATTTACAAATTTTGCATGTATTTCTGAAAAATATAATAAATACAAAATTTAAATACAGTGTTATTAAAACTTCATTTTTCATTTGAGAGGAAAAAATATTAAAGGGGATTTAAAAAATAATTTTGAAACATATTTTTTGCTATGTAATTAAGATAATTTGTATATTTTACTTTATGTTTGATGTCTCTTATCTATTTTTATTTACAATTATATGTATTGCATCATTATTAGTTTCAATAAATACAATGACTAATAATAGAATTTAAATATTATTAAATATTAAAAAAAACACTTGTTTAGATAAAATATGCCTTTTTAATTTAGTTTATTTTAAAAAATAATCACTTTTTATCTCATTTTTAAAGGACTTTTTGTAAAAAGAAAATGCTTATTTTTATAATTTTAAGTTGAAACATGTATGTTAAACTTTAAATATGTTTAGATAAACACATGTTAAACTTTAAATTAATAAAATTAATCTAAAGGAAATTCTTAATGTACAATCAATCCGTAAATTAATAATCTCGTTAATTGTAACATGTATAATACAAAAAATATTTAGAATTACTTGGATATGCAAACGACATTGGATTCATTTAGTATTGTGCCTTAATTTTCTGTGAATTCTCAACGGGACAACTACACAGCAGAGTGGAAAGAAATAAGAGCCTCTCCTGTGTTAAATTGATATAGACTCACTTACCTATTATAGTAAATCCACACAAGCTCGCCACATTAACATATTACTAATAGTGCTCTACAATAATAATAATAATAATAATAATAATATTAATATTAATAATATTAATAATAATATTAATAATAAATATCAATGATCACATAATTGAGATTAATAGCACAAGTATGCTTTAATATGGGTTTTAGAAAAAATTAATATCACTAATTATGATTGTCCAATTAATAAAATAATCCAACATAAACATGTTTAGATAAACATATTTTTTAAATTACTTTAAAAATCATATCTAAAGTAATTTTTAATTAGTTAACAATATAAATTTTTTTACATCACTGGTGTATCAAAATCAAACTCTATTTTAGATTACTTCTGTCTTATATTACATATGTCACTTTATGTCTTTTAATTTGTGTCAAAATATTTGTTACTTTAAAAAATTAAGAAAGTATTAATTATTTTTTCGGTAATACCTTTATTTATTAATATCTCAATTAAATGCTTAAATAGATTCATAATTATATTCCAATTCTTTTAAAAGTGTATTTTTGGTTAAATAAGATTATTTTATAATAATAATTTGTAGAACTATTTTTTTTAAAAAAAAAACTGAGCCTCAAAAGACAAATAATTTAAATTTTTAATACTAGTTAGTCGTGCTTTAGTACACCAAAAAAAAGATAGTCGTGCTTTGAAAGAAAGTCATCGCCAATATGAGAGATTCTGAAATTCTAGAGACTTTCTTTCAGATTAATTCCATGGAAAAGAATTCTGAAAAGAAGAGATTATTCATTATAATGTATGTGCTATAATATATTAATAAGAGAACTTTTATTTAAAGCTAACTTTGATCGTAAATGGGTACATGCAGACTCCAACAGTGCAGATAAGGCTCCATACCTGCCTCTTATAGGACAATTATGGAAGTTTCATTTGGAATCATAGCCCTTATTTCTTACTAAATTATGCTTCTACTTATTAATTCAAATTAATTGAGTATTTGGGCTGTTTATTAGGAAGGAAGAGCCCCCAAAATTTCTCATACTCTGGCTGCTTCTGATTTTCATCGAACATGGCAAACACATACGTTTCAATGGGTCTACCAGGCCTTTTTGGAGTCCCTCCCTTCACATGCTGAACCAAGTTTGTATTGTAAGTTCTTGCATTGTCAAGTGAAGTTGCTGTCCCACCAGAAGAAGGCCATCCACTCTCTGACACAACTATGTTCACTGACCCTCCCCCTGCTCTCTCCAATGCAGAGTAAACGGCATCCACAATAGCATCAAAAAGGTTACGGTAACCAAGTGAACCATCATTCACGACCACAGAAGGAGATCTGAAAAGAGCATAATCAAGACTAATGTCCCTTGGGTTGCTAATGTAACCGAAATAAGTGTACACATTAACAAATAATGGGGAATTATTGTTCACTAGAAATCTGATGACATCATCAAGATATGCTCCTCTATACTCAGACTTGAAGGATCCCCTTGATGGTGGGTATGATTCTGCCAAGGCACCGGTCTCAATGGCAGTGGAAACTTTTATTTGGTTTCCAAGGCCAGCTTCAGAAATGGCTCTTTGGATGTTTTGCATTGCGGGGACTAGAAACCGTGCGGCTGAGTCTCCGGGTTTTACTTCATTTCCCACTGAAATGTATCTGAATTTGACATTGCCATAATTTTTGATGTTGTCTTGCACCCATTTTTTTGCGTTGTCTTGGCTTTGAGCTAGATTTTGGAGGTTGTCATTTGGGATGTCTAGCAGCAACTCAATGTTGGAACCTCTTAGAGCTTCGAGGACTCGTTGGTCTGGACCATAGATTCGCATCCTGTGAATGTTGTATTGATTGTAGAGGTCCACAACTTCTGGCGGGGCTGGCAAATTGTTGCCAAGTCTTCCATAACATACACCAGATTGTGCACCTGCGTCAGATGGAACAAAATGTTACCAGTGGTGAATTGATAATAGATAAATATAGACATTGAATCACTTTCTATTTCTCCTTCTTTTCTATTCTATAAATATCGGATCATATATACTTAAATACATTTTCATGTCAATTCCAAAATGAAATCACCGATGCTACTGTGCAAGCAGGGATGTTAATAACCAACTTGTCGTTAGTTCAAGTGGCACTGAACTTAGAATCCTTATGTAAGGTCACGGATTTGAATTTTGTAAATAGACAAAAAAACGCAATTGAAAGGAGAGATTCCAGCCAGATTCTCTAATAAAGATTAATGATTAATAAAGATAATGGATACTTCATACTAATAACGTAATGGCTCAAAAAACAGGAATGTTAATATGTGGGTCTCGAATGGTATCAAAGTTTATATTTGCATTTAAGAAAAAAAATTACCAATATCTATATTCATGTGAATAACAATTTTAATGCTGGTGTAATCACTTAATTGGTACTTCTATGTTTATTCCCAGACCTATTTTTCACATTTTAATTAAGTGGAAAACACTCTTTTGTGTCTTTATTTATAAAGTAATAAAACAAGAATATTATATTTTAATATTAAAATGAATCATGAAAAATTAATAATACAAAAGGCATTAATTAGACGTGCACAATCTAACTTAGTTAAAAACAAAATGAAATATCTTTCGAATTCTAGTTATAAAATAAAATAAATATGTATGTATCTATGCATGGTGGGTGATATGTTGGGTACTATAGAACCCAAATTTGTACCATACACTAAAAATTTCAGTGAGTAATTTAGATAAATTTGAACCTAAACACATTTGGTGGGTAAAAAAGCCTATCAATTAAAGATGATTTTTATGAGTATTTATTGAATTGGAGACAAATCATTCACCCTACATGTGCATTGTCTAGTTTCGAAAGATTTTGTAAAAAAAGTCGAAAAGGCAAACATTCAATAAGGTTTTCAAAATTTATTATAAAATTTTAGATAGAAACTTAAGGATCTACCTTATGGGAGCATGTATGAGATAAGGTGAGCTAACATGGATGGTGATACATATTAATTTTTTTTTCTCTCTCTCTCATTTTATATATATATGTATAATGAGAGAGAGAAGAATTGGCACTAGGTATTAAATTTATATATTTACATCGTTTAAATTTTTTTTGTAAAATACAAAATCAAACATTTCAATCTTTAAATCATTTGATACCATCTTTCTGCATATGTATCAAATTTCAGATAATTTAAACATTTGTTGTTATATTACTTAATAATAAACATTAACTATCAAGTAGTTTTTGATTTGCATTTAATTTTATAGACTCAATTTACTCTATAAGAATTTTAAATTCAACAGTTTGATTGGTTAATTTCATATTTTACACCTAATTATAATTGATCCCACACACCCCCCCCCCCTCCCCCCGCAATATATAAGAGATGTAGCAAGTGAAAGGAGTGTTAGTATGAGAGGGTGAGAAAAATTGGATCATATAACTATGTATGGACGGTTAGGATTAAAAATTATTTAATGATCGCAAAATCACTTAAAAAAATCACATGACTTTGTCATTCAATCTTAACCTTTTATGATTTTATCCAATGACTAAGATTCACTCATCTCACTATTTCATAATAAAAATCATATCACTATATATATATATATATATATATATAGAGAGAGAGAGAGAGAGAGAGAGAGAGAGAGAGAAATAAAGATAAGAAAAGTTAATATTAACCATACAATTATACATAGATAATCAAAATTATTTTAATTAATTTTAATCTTAACTATATATTTAAATTATACAACTGAAATTCACTTGTATGACGCTCTCGCTGATACGCTCTTTATGTGTGTGTTTTTTCATTGTTAAAATACAAAAATAGTTAGAATTTCATAAATTAAGTGATGATATAACTTTAGACAGTAATTCAAGTACCTTTAATTCTACAAGCCAAATTGGAAGACAAATAAGACTTGTGTTTCTATTAGTGCGTAGAAAGACAGAGAGGATTATTGATTAGTGCATAGAGGTGGAAAACAAAAAATGATTAGTGACAGAGAGGCAAGAAAGAGAGAGAGAGACCTGTTGTGCCTGTATTGGTGATTAGAAGCATAAACAGGAGGAGTATTGAAGTCGTGGAAGATATTTTCCCAGCTGAATGGGATTGAGCCATTTGAGATGAGGAGAGAAAGTGGTTAATGAATAATGGATACAAGCTACCGCTATGGCAATTTAGGCTCCAAAACTAGTTCGTTTATATAGACAAATGAGGCTTGTATTGGCCATGAGATTTTGCTCAATTTCCTCCTCAAGTCAATGACTGCGGCCATTATGAAGAAGAACAACAAAAATGACCTTTCACCATATGAGGGGTATCTTAGGTTGAGGGGTATCTTAGGTTAAGAGAGTTGCTAGCAACAAACTCTTTATTATTGGTTAAAATTTAATTAAAACTATAAAATTATAAGTGAAATTCATTAAATACGAAGTAGATTCGTCCAATTTTGTGATTTTTAATAATATTTAGTCAAT
This sequence comes from Spatholobus suberectus, assembly GCA_004329165.1. Lineage (NCBI taxonomy): Eukaryota > Viridiplantae > Streptophyta > Magnoliopsida > Fabales > Fabaceae > Spatholobus > Spatholobus suberectus. The sequence continues at coordinate 25,956,502 of CM014732.1, read as the reverse complement.
ACTGTCTCCTGTCCTTCTTATAAACAAAAAATAGAGAAATTTTTTTGATCCTAATTATAAGTAACATTGGATATATTAATTATTATCTTTTTTTATATCCTTAATTTATTGTAAAGTTTATTAATAAGGTATTCACTCATTCTCCATGCAAGTGGATGTATTTATTGACATATTAATAATATAAATTATACTCATTGGTAGAGAACATTATTTCTTGGATTATGTATAATATTATTAAATAAAACCACCACTTAAACTATTTAATTTTATGAGTATTTTTGAAATAAAATTTAAATTTATGACATTATTAATTAAAATTAACTAACTTAATTATTTTTATTGGTTTTGATGAATTAGTTATTTATTATTTATATAATGGATAAGAGGTAGTAATAAATAGTATGTTAGAGAATATATCACTATCAATTCGATGGCTAATTACCTAGCAATTTGTGTATCGTCTTCACATGTCAGGTTCTCTCTCCTGTTAATTAATGTTAAAAAGCATTTAATGAATCTTCTTAACTACTAGCTAGGTAGTTCCCTGGCAAGGAGGATACACACACGTTAGAAAAGAAAATGGGTGATGAAATGTTTGACTATATTTGCATTCATATATACCATTTCTGGTCTTTTATATAAAAAATAAATAATTAATTTATCAAAACCAATAAAAATAGTTAAATTAGTTAATTAATAATGTTATAAATTTAAATTTTATTTCAGAAATATTCATAAAATTAAATGGTTTAAGTAGTGGTTGTATTTAGTGACACTACTTATAATTTAAGAGATAATTTCTCCCACCAATAAATGTGATTTACATTGTTAATAGACCAACAAATACATTCACTTACATGAGAAATAAGTGAATATTTCAGTAATGGACTTTGTAATAAATTAAGTATATAAAAAAAGCTAGCAATTAATAAATATAAAAATAGGCCTATATTTCTTATAATTAGAAAAAACTGCATTCATTTATTTTTTATATAAAGCATTAGATGTACTACATTTTCATATTTTCTGAAGGTTAATTGTAATAGCTCAAGTTTTGGATGAATTAGTTCGATCAGGATTAGATTACTCATAAACAGTAATCACTATTATGGTTAATATTTCAAAAACTGGACTAGTAATTGTAAGAAATAGAAATAATACAAGAAGGGGGGGGGGGGGGGGGGGGGGGGGGGAATTGAATTGTGATATAGCAAATTTTCTTTTAAAAACTTTTTCAAGATGTATCGTCTGAAGGGTATGATCAAAAAAGTTTTCAAAGACGTTTTATAAAACAAACAAATATTAAAACTGAGCAAAGCAAACTGAAAGGCACACAAGATTTATACTGGTTCATCTTACCCTAGAGACTACGTCCAGTTCTTGGTTACAACCAAGTTCTACTAACTTTTTCAAGTTACAAGTATTCTTTTCATAAGTCTCTTCAGGCTCAACCCAAGTAGTCTTTTACTTGCCTCTCCAAGCAAAAACCTAAGTATTCTTTGAATCAAAGCCTCTTCAAGCTTCCACCAATCTCGTTAAGAAAGAGATTTATGTGTAAGTTACCTCACTAGGTTTAACGTCTTAACAGACGAATATACAATGAAGTACAAAGAGAATTTCACAATTAGAGTATACAAGAGTTTTCTCTTTTCTAAAAGAAGTTATGATTTTACAGAATCAGCAGAGACTATAACAACCAACAATAGCAGCAACAACTGTGAAAGTTGTCTTTTCTTCTATTTATAGGCTTCTTCTCAAAAAGTATCCATTGAGTGTTTTATAGAAGACGGCCTTCGTCTGATGAAGAGAGTCGTTGGAGCATTTAATGTTTTTCACCAACTTGTCATATGATAAGATGAAGCAGTCAGCTTATTCTTTTTTATTCTTGTACTCAATCTTTTAGCAGTTGTCATGTCTACTTTCCCGTTCTGACATTCGCACACATATTCCTTCTTTTTCATTGGCTTTCTTCGAGAGCAAGTATATAGGCTTTATAAGTTTCGAGGTAGCTTTCTCTTTTGCTTGATGTGTAGATCATTTTAGAACGTTGTCATTGTCTTGTAAGATCTGTTAGTTATTGATCAAAGGATAAAGACAATATATATTTTTAAAGATATTAGACGGTTGCTTATGAACCTGTTACGGATGAACAGACGATTGCGTAAAAGCATATATTTTAACTGTTTGTTATTATCAAAATATTTAAGGGTTATAAATTTGTCCTTTGTCTTAACAGTAATTGAACTAAAATATTAGATTGCGGTTCATTAGTTTAATCACTATTATGGTCAAAATTAAAAATTATTACTAAGTATAAATGTTAAATTAAATATTAATTTTCACGCTAATTATATTTGATTGCAAATTGATTGATATATTAATATTTAGTTTTCTTAAGGTTAAATTACTAATTTGGTCCCTTAATTTATTTTATTCAATTGAATCCCTTTATTATTAAAAGATTCAATTATGTCTCATATTTTTCAAAAATGCTCCAACACTGTTTAGTGTGATATTGGAGGATGATAAAGGTAATATTAGAGCATTTTTAAAAATTATGAGACATAATTGAACCTTTTAATAATAGAGGGACTCAATTAAATAAAATAGTAGATAATTTAAAGAGTGGTTAAAGGGTATAGTAGTCCAATAAAAACTAAAAACCAAAAGAAAGTATCCTCTTTATTATAGTTATAGATTTTAAATTATGATGAATTCATTTTATGTTAAGATTTTTAAATAAAAAAAATAGTGATGTATTGATAGTATAAAACAATTTTACACTGTCATCCAATCACAAACCACTATGTATGGTAAGTTTATTGACTTTTGCAACAATTACCTTAAAAGTCATACCAATAGTGATTTTTAATTGATTAACAATGTAAAACTTTTTACACTAACAGTGTAAAACTCTTTTTAAATTCTCAAATCTCAACTTTAACTACTTTTAAATTTTCTATTTATATTAACATTTCATTTTTTTTCTCTCAAATCTCAACTACATATATATTTTAAAAGAAATTCTTTTTTTTTTTAATTTGCGTCTTTCTCCCAAGTATAAACTACTTAAATTTTTTTATTTAAATAAAAATATCTCCATATAATACACGAAATACTTACTAGAATATGGAGAAGTCTAATGATTGATTGAAAGAATTATACCGAGAGAAATCTTTACTTTCGAGAATTAAAAATAAAAACATTTATGTAAGGATTTGTACTTAAATTAATAAATTAAAACATTAAATTTTTATATAAGAAATTAAAATTTATCCTTCCTTCTACACACCCAACACATTTTTTTTGAGGACCACACACAACACATTAATTTTAGTTAATCATCGAAATTTTTTGATATTATTATAAAATAATTTATACATAGTTTGAATATTCAAAATTTTAACGGAGCATTATTAAAATATAAAGATAAAATAAAATTATATATGTTTTAATATCATAAAAATTATATCATAGTATGATAAAATAAATTTAAATAATTTTTTTATTATGTTAACTCATATTGCTCGTAAATACTAAATTATATTTACAAATATGAAACACATAAACAAATAGAATAAGAATCAACTCATAAATTTTAAATGAGTTTATTTATTAGAATTTATAAGATTATCAGTATATTGGTATTTATATATGTTGTATTTAAAAAAATATCGTAAAATATTTTTTTTTCATTTTTACTATAAATTTTTAAAAATAAAAAGCTTGCATTTGGATAAATTTTTGAAGGATACATTTATGTTATGTTTTGTATAAGAAGTTACTCTTCCTAACTTATAATAAAATTATTAATTTTTTTAGTTTATCTAATTATCTTAAAATTATATATATTTTTAATTAAAAATAATTATATTTTGAATAAAACATAAAAAATTGCAAATCTTAAATATATCTACCAAATTAAAACGTTAAAAACCAACAAAAAGCTCAACTCAGTTAACAAATAATTGAACCCCTTAATTGAGCTGATATATGAAAACTATTTTATGAAGAGAGACAACCTTTTAGACAGTGATCTTTATATCTTGAAAGGAGATTACTCTTCAACCGCTGATTAATAGAATACCCTTTATTTATCCAAAAGAGAGAGAGAGAGAACCCTGTATACCAAAAAGAATTTTAGAACTTAAAATAACTCCTGTAACACAGAACGCAAAAATAGCTTATATAAAACTATTTCAAACTTTTTTCAATCTAAATATGTGTGTTATAGAGGGCAATAACTCATTCGGTCCCAAAGATATTTAGTGTTTGTTTGAATTGGCAGTAATATAATTGATTTTAGATCAGTATAATTTTATAGAATTGATTATTGTTAAAATTGATTTTGAAGTAATGTGATTTTTGTTTGGATAACAAATATTAGAAAAGTAATTCTTTAAGAAAATGTTGTTTGGATACTTTGAATCAAAAATAGGTCTATGTATACTTCTTTTCTATTATAATTAGCTATTTTATTTTATATATATATATATATATATATATATATATTAACAAATTAAAAATAACTAGACATAAAATAATTTTTTCACTTCATGCTAATTATTAAATTAAGAAAAAATATATATATTATGTTAATTTTTGAAATAGAACCCATAACCCTTATAAAAATATTAAAATTGGATGAAATAGATAATAAAAATATTAAGGTTATGTTTGGCCAAACCTTTTTTTGGCTTAAAAACTACATTAAAGCTAAAGCTCAAAATAAGAGCTTTAAAAATAAAGTAGAAGTTGTTTGGTAATTTTTTTTTTTAGTTTTAAAGCTTCTTTTAAGTTAAAAGTTGTTTGATAAAAAATTTTAATATTTTAAATTTACTTAAAACTAATTGCCTCACTCAATAAAATTATATATATATATTGATAGAATAAAAAAATATCATGTAAAGTTAATTTTGAGTTACAATTATGTAAAATTAATTTAATCAACATAAATTTATTTTAATGATAACAAAAATACATAAAAGTATTAAAATATATAAATTTCAAATTTTTAAATTTAAAAATATCAAAACTATTTTAATTAATAAAATTTAATTTTAAATATAATTTATAAATATTTTATCATATATAATACTAATTACAATAGTATTGATTACAAAAGATAAAATATTTTAAAAAATTGCATTATTGTTCAATAATATTTTTAGAAGATAAAAAATAATTATTTAAACAGAATTCAACAATACCAATATATATTAAATAGTATTTAACAAATAATTGAAAAAGTACTTAATAAATATATTATTGTAATTAAAAATAAAAAATCTTAATTACAAATTAAAAATTAAAAAATCTGAAATCTAAATTAAATTTAAAGAATAAACATTATAAATATTTTTAAATCTAAAAGTTCTATTTAGCTATATTATTTACTCATTTTAGTAACATTTTTTTATTTCATGTAATAAATACATTTAAAATTTTAATCTTAAAAATGTAAAAAATTAATTTAATTAACAAAATTAATTTTTAAGAGAATTTACAAATATTTTATTATATATATTATTAATTAAATAAATTTAAGTATTGATTACAAAAGTTAAAATATTTAAAAAAATTTATATTATTGTTTAATAATATTTTAGAAGATAAAAAATTATTTAAACAAAATTCAATAATATCAATATATATTAAAAATTATTTAATAAATAATCCAAAAATTACTTAACTATAAATTATTTTTTAAAAATATGGCATCTAAATTAAATTTAAAGAATAAAAATTATAAATATTTTAAAATGTAAAAATTTATTTAACTATATTATTTACTCATGTCATTAATGTTCTTTTATTTTATGTTATAGAATATTTAAAAAGTTAAAAAATAAATAATTTAAAAACAAATAAAAATCTTACAATAAATGAACATAATTAAAATAAACTAATATATGTAAGTATTATTTAATGGGAAAGCCGGTGAAACACTTAAATTGAAAAAATAATAAAAAATTAAAAAAGATGGTATTTTTGGTCTTATTGGGATTCAAAAAGGAGATTGCGTGAATAAACTCTCTTTAAGCCAAAAAAAAGCTCCGCCTACTAAATTATAAACTACTTTTTTTCAAATTTTGTTCTATAAAAATAAGTAGCTTATTTTTTAAGAGTTTTTCATGAAATGTGTTTAGCTTAGCTTTTTCTTTTAAGGAAAAAATAAGCTAAAAAAAAGCCGGGCAAACACTCTCTACATGTGAGGCAACTGTACTAATTATCATTGTTACAATATAATTCTCAAGAGAGAGGATCAAGTTACTCTAAGAATAACTCTTGGTAGAGTTACTCCACTTAATAACTCTTGATATATATTGAATTTTAATGATCCAACCGTTGAATATTTTGATATTATATCAACGATCATACATACCAAAATTTAGATAAATCGAACATTTGTAGCTAGTTAATCTTATAGGTTACATTTACTTATAATTTAGAAAAGTATATTATACGTTAATTTGAATTTATTTAATGAAGTAATAAATAATTTTAAACTTTATAAAAATTAGTATACTTGATCTAGTCAATAAAATTCTTTAATTTAATGGTTGGATTGTTGACATTTAATATGTATCAAGAGTTATTAAGTATAGTAACTTTACTAAGAGTTACTTTTGAAATAACTTAATCCCTGCCCAATTATCAAACATTACAAGTTAAAAAGTAGTCAGATTAGACACCACTAATTAAATAGGCTTATGCATGAGGGTACAAGTGTGAGGGTAAATTAGAGAAAACAACTTCCTCTTGCTTCAACTTCACCATGATTTTTTCTAATTGAAAGTGTTTTTACTTGAGTAACCAAACATCTTAAATTTAAATCAAACCAACTTTGAACCAACTCACCATGATTTCACCACCAATTCAAACACACACTCAAGCCAGGTTTAGATTCTAAAAGCTATTTTAGTCCAGTCTTTAATCCAGTCATAAATCGAGTTGGGTTTATTTTAGAGAAATTGTTCGATTAATAAAAATGAATCAGGTTTTGATAAGGCTAAACAGACTCAGAAAAGCCATGAGACCATTTGATTTGAGAAAAATATTTTTTTTTTTCATCCTGAAGAATCCATCTTGAGAATTTGGGAGGGGGAACAAGAAATGAAGGCAGTTCATCATTTACATTGCAGTTCCATAATTGGCATGTTTCTTTGACAAATGAATATAACCACCATTCCCTGGTAATACACAGGAAGGTGTCAAACGGTTTATAAGACCAATCAAATTTCTCTGTTTTGGTAGTGTGATTTTGCATCCATGCCTAGATCCAAGGGACTTGCATTGAAGCAGCTGAAAATTCCTGTAACTTCTGCTCATCTACAGAATGGTTGATACCCATAGAAGAGAATATTAATGCCTTGATAATATGTTGGCAATGCTTAATTGCATAAAGTCTGCCAAGCATACCACTGAAAGAGATTTGGCCTAGTAAATCCATGCTAGGCAAGTTTCTAGAAGACATTTAAAGGTCCACCGAATTTTAAAAATAAAGTCTTCTCATATCCCTAACCAACTTGTCACAAACGGCATCATTTGTAGCCAAAAATAGTTCAGCTGCATCTCTACTATTAAAAGTCCCCCCTTCAATAAAGTAGCTTCCCTCATCCTTCACAATGATTCCGTGTTCACAAGCCAAATCTAAGACCTCTGACTCATGGCAAAAGCCTCTTCCAAACTTGATACCCAGTTCAGCCCTTTTCGTTGCTGCTGGTGCTAGTTTATTTTTTACCACTTGCGCAAAGATCAGAATACCTTCTACCTGAAGCACCAGATATCAAAAGAGAACAAAAGAATGAAAAAAAGAAACGAGAGATGTTAGGGAAAGGGAGCGAGAAATTGGGTAACTTTCCACATGTTACTAAACAGCAATAACTAAAGGTGGCAGGACCGAGAATGAGAAGTCTTCCTCAACAGGATAATATAGACTACCCGGTTGGTCATAGTCCCAACTGCACTTAAGAACTAACCTTATCCTCAGTTTTGATCAATCCCATTCTTGAAAGTCTCAAACGAACAGCTGCATAGAATCTCAAGGCATTTCCACCGCAAGTGACTTCTTCCACAGATCCACATTCCTTAACTGATTTTGGACTCAATCTAATCTGTACATGAAAGACAGTATTGAATGATAAATCTAATGGTTCATTGGTATATCTTATTAATCGACATTCAATCAAGGTGCACAAATGTTCAAGTAATAGGGCTTCAACCTGATTAATGAAAACAATGAGAGTTTGAGAGTGAGATAATGAATAGTGAATTTTCCGCAATGCTTGAGTCATCATTTGCGATTGTAAATCTCGTTTAGGGCTAACTCCTAATTGATCAAGTTCGCATTTGGGGACGAGGGCAGCAACCTGGAATGACAAAATTATCTTATATTCATGTGAGAGTAAAACCAAAGATAAAATGTATTGGAATATCTAGAAAATATCTCATAATAAGTTAATAACACTACTGTATCTCAGGAATATTTTAGAGTATCTTAGATGACCTCTTAGGAGTGACTTTCATATTTCATTATATTTCATTTGTTTCCTTATGTTATTAGAATTAAGAGTATAGTTTTAGTATAAATAGGAGTTAGTGTTTTGTATTTTATGTCAAATCAATATCAATTTGAGATTATTCATTATTTAGCTTATTCTCTCTTTTCCTTCTTCTCTACCTAAATCCTACAATTTCAACAAAATGATTGAAAGCAATGAAAAAGAATAGGAGGATCCATAAAGTTAGTCGAAATACTTGGATGAAGGTTTGTTACTGCTGCAATTGGGGGCAAGGCTCTTATCTTGACAGTCAGGCACTGCTTTTGAATCTCATTACAGATTCAATGCGGATGAATTTCACAAAAATGTCTGTTTTGCTAAACTAATGAGAACGTCTCAACAGGGGATAAATTACATTTGGAGAGAATTTTCTTCTTCTCTAAAATGATGCAGACTTTTAAGCCATGCCCAACATGAGTTATGAGAAAAAAGGGCCAACATAGTTATGATTAAAATCAGTGTAATCTAAATCCACCCCACTGGACCAAATTCTCATGCAATATACGTATGTGTTAGAGACAAAATACAATAACTTACACTATCAATCACAATCACATCTACAGCTCCACTTTTTGTCAATGTATCAACCATGCTTAACAAATTTTCAGCACAATCAGGATGTGATACAAGAAGGTTTTCAGTATTCACGCCAATTGATTCCATAAGTGAGAAGTCCAGTGCATTTTCTACATCAAGATATGCACAATATCCTGCCAACAGAATAAACGGGAGTTATCAAATTGACAGGATGCAATAAGCTCAACGACACATTCCACCCGACATAGGGCATAAAGTGAAGAGTATGACTGAGCATCTTGCATATGTCAACTGACAAGAAATAACACAAATTTGATTCAATTTTTGGTCAAAATTAAAAGTTGAAAGAAATTACTTCTAGAGACAAACAGCTTTGTGCATTTCATGCATGTTCACACTCCCGTATTGTTATGATGAACAAATTCAATAAAGTATAAAAGCTGAGATCATCACCAAGAAACTAATCTACTTCCAAATGAATGAAAGAATTATAGCTGCCTCCAATCCATTTCACATTTTACAAATCTTTCTTCTATATTCTACCTCCAAATTATTTGCTTAGTTTGAAATTCAAACAAGATTCTTCTTTTTTGCCTAAATTATTTCTCTATGCTTCACTTTTGAGAAATGATATGATGCCGATTATAGCAAAAATGATAATTGATGACAGTTTACAACTTATGAGCTCATAAGGAAGTTTCCGTACAGTGACCTAGAGACTTTAAACTACACATTTGACACTTAAAGGAATCATAACCGCGAAAAAGAAATTCTAATTACACAATCGAAGAATTTACTCATGTTGAAACTTAAGATGGCCCAGGGTGTCAGGAACTGTTTATATACGCTTTGATGTATATTTGACCTCTCAAGCATCTATATTTCATATTCCCTCCATTTCTTTCTATTTGTCCACTTGGGAAGATAAAAACACCTATTAAGGAATGTAATTAATATCCTTGTTTATATTAAAATTATTTTTATCTTCTTGATATGACCTTTACTATTACTTCGCTCTCATTTATGACAAGTGTTAAAGTATTTAAGAATTGAGTAGAGATAAGGGCATGATTGAAAAGATAATAATTAATATTGTCTCGAACTTCTAAGTAAACATATAAATAGAAACAAAGTCTTCTTTCAAAAGTGGACAAATAAAAAGAAATGGAGGTAATATAGCACAAGAAAATAATATTTTGCCATATCAAGCTCCAAAAGTTCATTATTATTGCTTGGCTAAGAATTGATTGCAAGTCCAATCCCTTATTAACGACATTAGTACTCCAAAGAGACTCGAATAAAAATCCCCATAAACAGAGAACTTATTTATATACTTGAAGTGTGTCTAAAAAACTGAAATACCGAAATTCTGATAAGTACCTCCAAGCTTTTGAGCTTCTTTAATAATTTGAAGTGCAAGTGTAGTCTTACCAGCTGCTTCTCGTCCATAAATTTCCACAATCCTACCCTAAAGTATTGAAATGCAGTACACATTAAGGAAATTTGTGAATATGATAGAAAAAAAATCCTAAGCCAGAAGTAAGAATCATCATTTCCAGCCAAGTCAGTACAGTGTCCATCTGGAAAATTGACCAACCAAAAACCAGACTATTGATAGTTCACAAAGCATTTAAATGCCATACTTCAAATTTTAAATGACCATCTATCATCCAATGGTTAAGATATGGGGATGAGTGAAAGAGCTATCAAAAGAAGAGAAGGGAAAAAAAGAAATATTATTTGTCATGTTCATGTGGTTTGCTGCTTTAAACAGATGACTAATTCTGACACTGAATAATACTTATAATATCATGAAAAGGCTTAAAGAAAGATTCCCTTTGGCTGCAAAAGGTTCAAATTCTGAATCTTATGGGTGTTTCAGGAGCAGAAAGCTGAGATAAAAGAGGGGAAAGGAAAACAATAAAATCCTTACAAGAGCTGCTAAACTGAGAAGATCACCACAGGTCCAGCTGTTATGGAGAACCAAGGTGCTTAAAATCACAAACTTTCTAACTTCAATAGAAAAGACCTCCATTTAGGATACATTATAAATATAAAAGACAGACACTCTCTATATTTATCATTTATCATAATTAACAATGCAAAGAGAAACTATTCTAAGCTTCTATCTTTGCAGATAAATAGTGGGAGGATATTATGTGGGAAAGGGAACTATGATGAAGAAAAGGAAAGAAAGGCTAGCTCTATTGGGGAACCTATGAACCCTAATTCCTTGTCTGCATATATCTATCTATACCTAAATATCAATATTCAACACTTCTGCTAGCTGAACTCAACCTGAATTATTTTTCTGTTAAAGCACTATTGCTAAGAATCTTTTTTCAGGCTTCAATTTCATATTAATATTGACTAGTAAATCCAGAGCATTTGAGGCCATCTAATCATCAGAGAAAAAAGTAAATATATGTTCCAGTGCTACTGCTACACAATTTCACTGGGTCATTCACCAGCAAACTATGAGCACATGATACATATCTCCGTCTTGTGGATGTGCAACACATTTTCTTACACCAAACAATTGTCTAAAATCTAAAGAACAAATGCACAAGTCCAATTGTCACCTTTGGTAATCCTCCAATTCCAAGAGCTAGGTCAAGCTTCAAGGAGCCTGTAGATATCACGTGAGCACGGCGTACACCAAAAAACTTCCGCAGAGACAACATTGATTCCTTGGTAAACTCGCTAGCTAGCTGTGAGACAGCCAAGCAAAGTGCATTATCTTTCTCTGTTGCTTTGACATCATCATGGGTCACATCACATTCTAAATCTGAAGCCTCAGCTGAAATGCTTCCAATGTTATTATTAACACATCATTTATGATTATTTTGAAAACATAAGCTCCTAGTATTCTCAAACTCAAAGAATAAGGATGAAAGACATACATATATTCATACATACTTAGAGAAAAAGAGAATGATGCCCACAGAAAAAAAAAAAAAAACCCAGCAAGAGTTCATGCCAAATAGACACACACAAACACAGACAGGTACATTAGGAGACATGGGAACTAGTACCTGCAGAAGAAAGCAAGCACGCATTCATGCCAATCCTAGTCATTATTTCTCTACCTCCATTCTGGAAAAAAAAAGACATAATTTGTCACAAAAGGAGATGAGAATTACTCATTTGGGGAAAGGGAAGCACACGAACACAACTCACTTGGATAAATAATTTAATTATGCATGCCTTAGGACGCGTATTCGATCAGTAACCATAAGTTTCACTTAATTAAAACCCATCAACATTTTGAAAGAAATTCACATCAGACTCAACGAATAATAATGCCTTGAAATAACAACATTAGGGGTATCCAGCTCAATTGAACTATCAGTGGCATAACTACACTTCAATTTTCGCTTCTAATTTAACATACGTATATATATTTTTTTTAAAATAACTTTAATAAATGAGACAGAGCCACGTTTCATGTTTAATAAAGCACGTTTACAGTCAAAAGAAGGAGTTGTTGGTAAACAAAATAAGAGTGAGAGGTTTTGGAAAAAAATAATAATAATGAAGGTGTAGCGTACATATATATATAGAGAGAGAGAGAGACCTGGCGGAAGGGGAAGAGGAGAGAGGAGGAGAGTAAAGGCCTAGCGAAGAAATGGAAACGAGGCAAAAGAGTCATTTTGATGAGACACCGGAGGCGCGTGGTGGCAGCTGTGACTTCATAAACATTTGATTTGAGATAGCACAGCGCGAAGCTAGCTAAGTAGAGCGAGTTAAGAAAAACATGGAAGAAAGAAAGCATGAGTGAGTGAGTGAGGTAGCCACTGCGCTAACCTTAACCAACTGGGAAACGGGGCTTTCCGCCCTCCACAATTAAGACAAAGTATTGTTCTTCGATCCCAATTTACTTCATAATTTGGATGATAAAGCTTTGCATTAAAAATTGTCACTAAAAGCATCTAAATAATTATATCCAATCCAAATTTTGTAATGAATTTTTTTTTTTTATAACTAGACATTTTTTCTTTTAATTTTAGATGAATATTCAGTTAAATTTTAACTTTTTTCATTTAATATAATTATAAATATTATTTTTATTAATAATAAATCCTGTTGATAAAAATACAAAGACTTGTGCTTTTGATTGATTCAATAATAAAAATTATTTTAATTAGCAGTGATTTATAAGTATTTTCTTATGTTTAATATTGATTAAAAATTAAAAAAATAAGAAAATAAGATCAATAAAACTCCATAAACTGAATTTGAAAAAAATAACTAACTCGGAATAAAAATATTACGAAGCAAGATAACTTTTCAATAATATTTTACTTTTAACATTTGTCTGATTATAATGTTATATCAGTTTTAGAATAAATAATGTATGTTCTCGTCTTTTACATTATTTTTTAAGAGAAAATAGGTTACATAGTGATAGTATAAAATAATTTTGCACTATCATTTAATTACAAACTACTATTTATGATATATTTTTTAATTTTTACAATAATTATCTTAAAATATTTAATTAATTGATAGTGTAAAATTTTTTATACGGACAGTGCATAGTCATTAAATTCTTTTTTAATTATAAAGTGTGATATATAATAAATTTATTTATTTTTATAACAATTATTTTAAAACTTATATTAAAAATATTTTTTAATTAGTTAATAGTCAAAAAAACTTTATATTGATAATACATACTTATTAAACTCATAAAAATATATTTTGATGACATAAAAAAATACTATCTTTAATTTTTAATGCAAAATTTTATATTATTAATTAATTAGAAATATTTTAAATATGACTTTTAAAATAATTATTATAAAAGTCAATAATGTTATCATGGTGTTGGATATTTTATTTAAATTAAATTATAAATTTATAATATTTTTTCTTTTAATAAATAAAAGCATTTGTTATAAGAAAATGTTTTAGGAGAATATAAAATTAAAAAGTTAAACATATAATTTAGTCCCAATATGTATTACGGATTCTTAATTTAATTCCTATATGAAAAAACTTATTAAATCGGTCCTTATATGTGTCACAGATTCTCAATTTGGTCGTCTTAATACCATTTACATATTCTTAATTTAGTCTCTATACATATAACGCATTCTTAATTTGGTCCCTACACATGTAGGGTATTCTTAATTTGGTCCTTATAGTATAGGGATCAAATTAAGAATGTGCTACACGTGTATGGATTAAATTAAGAATGTGTTGCACGTATAGAGACCAAATTAAAAATGCGCTACATGTATAGAGACTAATTTAAGAATATGTAAATGGTGTCAAGACGGTAGGAACCAAATTGAGAATCCGTGACATATATAGAACCAATTTAATAAGTTTTTACGTATAGAGACTAAATTGAGAATTTACAACATGTATAGGAATTAAATTATACATTTAACCAAATTGGAAAATGTTATAAGAAAATGTTTTAGGAGAATTTGTTATAAAATTATTTTGGTTTAAAACAGTAAAATTAGCGACCAGACCGGCTCTTGGGCGGCGGAGCCGTTGACCTGTCTTTCCCACGAACGACTCTTCTCATTCTCTTCACAATAAAATCCAATTTGTTTTGTGTTGTGTTGTGTTGTGCAGCACATCAAATCAAAGCGGGTGAAGTGATGAGAGCAGACATGGCTGCGGCAACGGCGATCTCTCAGCTAGGGTGCTTCTCCGCCGTTCACCGTAGCTTACGCCTTCAGCGGCGCTCGCTGTTACGTCCCTCCCCTCGCTCCAAGGTCTTTCACCTCTTTTCAATTTTCAATTAATTTTTTGTCACCGTCTCTTGTAACTTAATATTTAGGGTTGCTGTTTAGCCACAATTACGTGCATCAAGCACGCCCATGTAGAAGGTATTACATAGATCTAAAGCAACGCTTCCTATAAATTACGTTGCCAAGGGAAGTTTGAAGTAACAGTGTTAAAACAAAAAATAACTGAATTCCTGCTTCGAGAGATTTTATGTCCAATGAGACGTGGTGTTAGAATCACAATTGTTATTTCTTTCCCCTCTAGATTCTTGGGTAGGAATTTGGTCGAGTTTATGGATTGGTTCACTGAATACATTTAGTGCGTGTTTGATTTAGCTTGTTTTGAAAAAATATATATAATCGGGTTTTATTTGCGGCTTCTTGTTAAAGTTTTTTTTTTTTTTTTTTTTTTAATGATTGCTTCTTCAGTTCTTTTTAATCAGTCTTTCGCACACATGATATAAGTATGGTTTTAAAAAATTGTCTGTGACCCTGATTTCAGCCTCATTGTCAAGGTTTTTGGGCTCACGACTTCAATTGCAGCCGCATTTGTCTACAATTTCCTACAATGTCAAGGATTGCGACAAAACTGCAACCGTGACTGATTGATAGCAATTTAAAACATAGGATATAAGTGTTGAAGATGGTGCTTTTTGTTTGTACAGTTGGTTTTCTGATTTTGTTGCTTTTAATCACAGGATTTTTTATGACCTTGTCTTCCTTCCAAACTAGATTACTGAAAAAAGAGAAGAAGCATTAACATAAATTCATTATATTTAGGCATTCCATGAAAATAAAAAAATAAAAAAAAGCTGCCTGTTGTTACCATAGGCAATATTTTTTTAATTACCAAAAATTTTGTGAGCAGTCTCTTTCACATGATGTGGTTTATATATTTTTTTGATATTGATCTATGACAGTTATTGCTGTGTGTATATTTGTGTGTTCCACATGTCTATCATCCACTTGTGACTTATTTCCTTTTGGGGATCACTCTACCCATCTACCTTGTTTTCCTTCTACTTATTGTTGTTAAGCATACATAATCTACGTCTTTCAAATTTGGCATGCATGACTGCTCATATATAATATATAGACATATTTCTCTGCAAGTACTGGAAAGGAAAGCTTTATTGAACAAATATGCTTGTATGTGTATGTAATTCTAGTGAGAATACATAACTTATGAGTGCAACGGAGTGCTGGAAGTGTATATGATCAAATATTCATGTTGGCCTTAATGATGATAAATTCGCATGTTTCTCCACATTTTGGGGAAAGTCATATTAAGTCTATATGGTTGCTCATATCTCTCCTTTGATATTGCAAGGCATAGTGCCAGACAATATGGACAGGCTCGAATGTCAGCATAAATAATATGTTTTTGTTAAATAAAAGTTTGCTAGAGCAATTATTTGATATTGATACTAAACAGGAAGCATATCTCATATAGTTATCAGTTGTTATGAGTCTGGAGAGGCATGGCACAGATACTGCTGGATCTGATACCAAAAATACACTAAGTTATGCAGCTGATGTGTCAAAGCTACATGTCGAAGAAAAGCAGAACTCATATTCAACAACAGACGACCATGATGCTGAAAAAGTAGGGTTTGGAGAGACAACACAGGAAAGTGTCAATCAACTGAAAAGGACTGCAAAAATTCATGACTTTTGTTTAGGCATTCCCTTTGGTAAGTGTTTCCTTGTTAGATAATTTGCATGTTAGGCAATTTTACTGTTAACTTATAATGCATTTGACTTACAGTGTACTTGGTTGGAGGGAAATGGAGGGTTTTGGGGGGGGGATGTATTATTATTATTATTATTAGGGGAGGAGAAATGGGAGAGCTAAAATTCCTCCCCTCCTGTTTTTGTTTCCCCTCCAATATTGGGGGGTTTTGGAGGGGAGGTAAAGTGGTTTATAATTTTTGGACTGTGTAGACTAAATTGTCTCAAATTTATTTACCTCTCATCTCCTCCATTACTATTTATAAGGGTATGACAGTATATTATCCATATTTTCTCTCCCCCTCTAGATGGTGTTTGGTTTAATTGCTCTTTTATCCCCTTTAGTTGTCAATCTAGAAAAAGTCACTGATTGGAACATTATTGACAATTTAAGTCTGACATACTTTCCCTGTAAATTTCTCTGTGCTATTGCTTTTCTTTCTTGTTTTTTTTACGGGGGGGGGGGGGGGGGAGTGTTCCTCAATATGATGCTGAAGTTGATGGAAGATGTTAGATTTTTTTCTCTTTATTAGGTTAGATCTAGGTAAGCTGAAATTAAATCTAAGTGAAAGGTGATAGAAAACAATTATACCTTTTGTTCAAAATTCAAAGAGTATTGTAAATTAAGTGAAAGATCTTTGAATAATACAGTGAATTGATTTATGTTAGGACACCACTCACAATGACTGGCTGGCCAGCTCTCAACAATGCTTAAGTCTGACTAAACTAGTGCCAGTTCATCATAACTGACTAACTAACTCCTGCTAACTAGCTTCTTAATCTCTCCTCTTTTTCTTGACCCCTAACTGAACCTTGGGTCCTAACATTGCCCTTCCCTGGATCTACAGCCTTGTCCTCAAGGCTGAAAGAAGGAAGCTGGCTACATAGCACAAATTTATCCTCCCACATTGTACTTCTATTGATTTCCCCTTTCCACTTTTCCAGCCATTGACGAATCTTCTCTCCCTCCTAAATAACTTGTCTGCTAGCCATCACCATCACATATTCTGGATCTACTTGATCTTCTGATTCAAGTTCCAGTCCCTCTGGAAGGTTGTTAGATAAGAAGCATACCAAGGTCGGAGGCTTCTTCCCATAGACAACTTCAAAAGGCATTATCCCTGTGGCTACATGAAAACGTGTGTTATACCATAGCTGAGGCCACATCACCAAATAAGCCCAATTCTTAGGCTATTCTGAGGCAAAGCAACACAAGTAGAAAGAGCTCATCCTAAATAATGGCCCCTTCCCCCACAACCTAAACAATTCTTTCCAACAATGGCTAATGAAAAAGGATCTTGGTCACTAACCACTGATTTGGGAATACCATACAGCCACATCTTGAAAATAACTCAGTGACTGTCTTGTTCATGTAAGGGTGCTGAAGCAACAAAAAATGGCTATATTTTAATAGCCTATCATCAACACAAATAGAATGACCTCATAGCCTCTCAACTTAGGAAGACCCATAATGAAATCTAAGGAAGTGTCTTCTCAAATCTCTTTAGGAATATCTAGCGGCTGTTAGAGTCCAGCAGGTGTAGCTTTGTATTTGTTTCATTAACAGATATCACAGGACTTCACAAAGTCCTAGACACTTCTCTTCAGCCAATCCAGTAAGCATGGCAACGGGACGGGTTTGGCTCTCCTTGTCCTTGCTCCTTCCAAGGACTGGACTGTTTGAGTTGACTGAAGCAATTTAAAAATTTAGGGTTTCATTTTCATCTTGAATTAACAATTTAAATTGTTTATTAGAACAGATATGAAGAGGGTGGAATTTCTCACCACAACAAAAGCAAAGGCCTTTTTTCACTCCATGAACTCGGGATAAAAGAGGTAATGAAACATTTTCATCTTCTCTGTCAACACTCTCCATTCTACCTCTATTCTCCTTGCTTGAAATACACTTTGCATGCTAACATTGCAATTTTCCCTGAAATACCCGTGACAAAAATCTCCCTGTCATTGAGTGGGCTCAGGCTTTCAGCCAATTCCTCCTCAACATCTCTGTCCATCTTCATCAATTACAAATGTGTTGGGAGTTTAGAGTTCAAAGTTCAAACCCTACATCTGACATTGGGCTGCAAGCCACTCATGAAATACTGTACTTATGCTTCTAGTAATCTACTCATTTGAGGACAAATGTGCTCAAAACCCTTGATATACTCCTCTACTACGCCAGTTTGAGAACAAAGAGGGTTTTTGGAAAAAATCTATTCTGCCTTTATTGAATCATTCTGTACAAATATATAAAAACTTCTAGGAGACAAGCTAGGAGTTATTCTAGGAAACTGACCCTCTATAATAGCTAGAAGGAAACAATAACAAAATTGCAATAAACAAGGAAATAAATATCCTAGAGATCAGGAAAGATTCTGACTCGAATTGATTTACAATCCACATCAGCCCTTTCCAACACTCCTCCTCAAGCTGGTGAATGTATGTCAATCATTCCCAGCTTCAATACATTTGTCTCAAACCCAACCCTAGGTAATGGTTTTGTTAGTATATCAGCTTCTTGTGATCCAGAGGGTACATAGGATAGACTGATTTTTCCACTTTCAATCTCGGATTTGATGAAATTTCTGTCAATGAGGACATGCTTCATTCTGTCATGTTGGATAGGATTGTGAACAATTGCTATTGCTGACTTACCGTCACTATAAAGTCTTATTGGACCATCAGTTTTAACATTCAATTCTGTCAATAGTAGTTCCAGCCAAATTCACCAACAAATCCCTTGTGCAAGTGCAATCACCCTTATTCTTCCTCAACGCTACTCCTGGACACAACAAATTGCTTCTTACTTCACCAAGTAACCACATTCCCACAAAACTTCATACAGTATCATGTGGTTGACTTACTGTCTTCAGCCGAGCCAACCCAATCAGCATCTGCAAATCCTTCAACTGTCCTGTTGTCATTCTTCTTGAAAAGTATACCCATACCTGGAGTTCCTTTCAGAAATCTAAGGATCTGATCAACAGCACTCTGATGTCTTTCGTTGGAGCATGCATAAATTGACTAACTATGCTAACACTATAGGCAATGTCAAGCCTAGTAAGTGATAGATAGATTAGTTTTCTTACTAGACATTGATATATTTCCTTGTTGGCTGGAGGGTCATTCTCAGAGATCTTATACTTATAGTTTCTCTCTAAAGGAGTGTTAGCCGGATGACATCCAAGCTTCCCAATTTCCTTTAGTAAATCTAGTGTGTATTTTCTTTGAGAAATGAAAATGCCAGTTTTGCTTTTGGCAATTTCCATCCCTAGAAAATGTCAAAGTTTTTTGAGATCTTTAACTTTGAATTCAGACTGTAACAAACCCTTAAGGTGAATAATCTCATCATTGTCGTCACCTGTGATCACCATATCGTCAACATACACAATCAAGATTGATCTTCTTCCTTCTTTTGATTGTTTTACAAATAGGGTGTGATCTTCCTAACCTTGGGAATATCCAAATCTCTTCATTGTTGTGCTGAATCAAGTGAACCATGCCCTCGGGGATTGTTTTAACCCATATAGAGACTTCTTCAACTTGCACACTGATTTGGGCATCTCTTTGTCTTTGAAACCAGGAGGTAACTTCATGTAAACTTCTTCTTCTAGGTTTCCATTTAGGAAAGCATTTGAGACATCCATTTGGTGTAATTGCCAATCCAAGTTAGCTGTCAAAGATAAGAGAACCCGAATAGAGTTCAATCTTGCAACCAGTGCAAAGGTTTCCTCATAGTCAAGCCTATAAGTCTGAGTGTACCCTTGAGCAACTAAACGCGCCTTGTACCTTTCTATCTCTTCTTCTGCTCCAACCTTCACAGTAAAGATCCACTTACAGCCCACTAACTTCTTCCCTTCTAGCACCTTCACAAATTCCCACATATTATTGTCATGCAATGTTGTCATTTCTTCCAAAACTGCAGCTTTCCAATTTGCATCCCTTAAAGCATTGTATATGTTTGTTGGTATTTTCACATTGTCAAGTTGAGATACAAATGCCCTGTAAGTGTTAGATAACTAACAATATGATAAATGGTTTGAAATCGGGTGTTGAGTGCAAGATCTTACCCCTTTTCTGATCGCAACGGGAACATCTAGATCATCTATTGTAATAGTTCCTCTCGTTGTACCTCAGAGAACACGTAATGGAGAAAAGGAATCGGTTTCATCCCAAGAATACGACTCCTTAAAGAAAGTCAAATACATGATCTATCTTTCTCAAGTATTTGATTATATAGAATTCCATCCTCAGCACACTTCCATGGAATTGTATAAAACAAATCCATCTCGTGCCATAGATCAATTAGCCGATTGTAATATTCCGTTACAGACATCGATCCTTGTCTAATGTTTCTTAGAAGGCAACGAATTTCAAAACACTGAGATGTGTTTTCAAGATCTTAGTACATCTCCTAGACAACCTTCCAAATTTCAAGGGCATTCTAGGAGAACAAACACGTGTGCGCTATGCAAGGCTCCATAGAGTTGATTAACCATGCCATAACAATTGAATTTTCAGCCTCCCATGTCCTGTAACTTATATCACTCCATGTTGGAGCAGGAATCTCACTAGTTAGGTATCCTACTTTTCCTTTCCCTCGAATTACTAACAAAACAGATTGAAACCATTCACGGAAGTTTGATCCATTCAATTTGTGTTGGGTAATCTACAGTGAATGATTTATATATGAGTTGGAGAAAGTGGTTCTAGATGGTCTCGATGCATTTGTGGTTGAATCGACTGCAGTCGAGTCCACCGTTGATGATGATTGGTTTGTTTTAGACATTGTAACTGATGACAGTGAGGCCCAAGAGTTTTAACACATTTCTGGGAAGGTTGGGAAAAAAATTAGGGTTTCTCTCCCTTTATTTTTTTTCCTCCTACGAACCTGGGGCTCTAGATACCATGAGAACAAAGACGGTTTTTGGAAAAAATCTATGCTGCCTTTATTGAATCATTCTGTACAAATATATAAAAACTTCTAGGAGACAATCTAGGAATTATTCTAGGAAACTGACCCTTGAAAATAGCTGGAAGGAAACAATACCAAAATCGCAATAAACAAGGAAATAAATATCCTAGGGATCAGGAAAGATTCTGACTCGGATTAATTTACAATCCACATCAGCCCTTTCCAACACAGTTTACCTCAAGTCAGAGAGTTCTTCATATAGATTCGTAAACTTCCTCCGTAATGAGCAATCAAAGCTCCCTTGAACTTGTCTCGTGTTAAGCTATCCTCTGTTTCTTGAAGGAGATTAAACAAGTGGATAGTTGAACCTACTTTTCTCAATCTTGCCAGTTTAATCTTTACATCCTCCAATGTATTCTGTACTTCATATTATTTTTCTTCCCTGGTGATCCATCCCACCGATCAGTCCCTTCAAAACATCTGGGGCCCCACCTTATGAACTGACATCCCATACTTGTTCTCTGCTCCCCTTTATGCGACGGCTGTTGACCAGGTGACAATGGGTGACAAGCCTCTGCCATGCCTTTTCCAACAACAAAGTAACTTCGTGCAATAAAGAACGGTGAGTGTTCATCATTGCTTTATTGTGGCCTGGAATTTGCTCATTCCTGCCTTGATAGAGGCCTGAAATTCCCCCATTCCCTGCTCAATGTTAGCTATTTTGACCTCTAAGATCTCCATCCCATGAGACCTTTTTGGTGGCATGAAGAACCTTGCTATCATCTTCATTCCACTAAAGGTCCTTCGTCTAATCTGGCAGGTTGGACCATGTTGGGACGTCAGTCACAATGATAAAGCAGAAAGAGAGAGAAGATCTAAGATTAGGAAGAAAAATTGTAAGTGTTATTCACTGTAAGGGCTTGGACATAAAACCAGAGCCTAAGGCTCTTTCAGAGATTGTATCTCTGCCTCAAAAATTACAAAATCCCCCATATCCCCTCCATGCCTGCAGCTTCCTCTTTTGACTAACTGGTCAGCTCTCAACAGTGCCTAACCAACTATTGCCTGCTCAACTTAATAACTTCTGCTAACTAAATAGCTTCTTGATATCTCTTCTTTCCCCTTGGTCCATCTCTGCTATTGTCCACTAACTGATCTGTAACTGAACCTTGGGTCCTAGCAATTAACCAGAAAAGGCTTGATGAAGGCTAGTGTTATATAGATTATAACTTTTACATATAGCTGGTAGTTAAAAATGGAACATTGTGCTGCACAGGGAATAGTGTTTGCTTGTGACAATATGAAAATGTGGCACATTATTTCATTACAGAAAGGAAATTTATACCGTTCTCTAGTAGGAAATTATCCCCCCTCCCCCTTGAAGATGTCATATCTCACTTTATCTTTTGTTGTAGGTGGATTTGTTTTAACTGGAGGGATTGTGGGATTCCTTTTTTCACGGAGTCCTGCAACACTGATCAGTGGTGTGCTCTTTGGTGGTGCTTTACTATTCCTCAGCACCCTTAGCTTGAAGGTTTGGAGGCAAGGAAAATCGAGTTTACCGTTTATTCTAGGACAAGCAGGTATATGATTTTAGCAGCAGTAAGATAGCATTGGTCTTGGAATAAAAATAAAAGAACTTAAAAAGCTGCAACATAATCTTATTTGGATAATTGTTATTTACTCTCTTGTTTTCTTATTTTGCAGCATTGTCAGGGGTTCTTATCTGGAAGAACATCCAGAGCTACTCATTGGTAGTACATCTTATTTTGACAAGGACTGTCCTTATGTTGTGCCTCATTTTATACTTATTTGCTTTTCTGGATGCAGGCAAAGAAAATATTTCCAACTGGCTTTAGTGCTATTATAAGGTATCTCAATCCATTGCTTTTATCCTATTTTATATTTTGGTCTTTGAATTTGATAATTGTTCTTTTAGCCCCTTGGGTGTTAAATTGTACCAATTTTGGTCCGATTCCTTTATGCCTTAGGGAAATTTTTGTTTGCAGTTCTGCAATGCTCTGCTTTTATTTATATGTGCTTATCTCTGGAGGAAATCCCCCACCCAAGAAATTGAAGCCATCTGCCAGCACTGCATGATGAGATAGTCAAGGTTACGCTAGCCTATAGAATATGGGGGCTATAATATCTTATTTTTCTGTGAATTGAAATAAGGTTGTAAGCTAATTTGGCCTAGTTGCTTTGGAAAATAGGTCAGCCAAGAGGTGCCAATATGATTATTGCATTAGATTCCTAGGCATTTTGTGGATTATATACTAATAATATGAAATTTTATGGAAAAGCTGATTTGCTGTTACAGCTACATAGTTTCGATACTGACTATATGGCACATGCATTTATAGTTTTTGGTAGCAAGAACACATGCATTTTTATTGCTCTGTAAGTCCCTGGGATCCCAATGTAGTTTTGGGTCATTGAGATGATATTGATTGATCGTATTCTAGGCATAAGGTCACACCCTTTTGTGATTCATGCCACTGGAGAAAATAGCTTGTGTTATAATATGAAGTAAATGTGTTATCCAGTCTGCTGACTGATGGCTAGGTGGTTTATGACATTCATTGATCAAATCTGTAAGGGTTTTTTTAATTTAATTTATCAAGCGGAACTCATTTTCCCCATACGTATGTTAATAGCTATTAAATCCCATGGTTGTACAAACCAGTAATATTTTTGGATGAAAATCTGATTATTTATATGTATAATTTTTTTTTAATTTTAAAAATCATAATCGCTACCTTCTTTCAGTCCATTTTAGCGGCATCTTCAGAGTGTGGCTACTTTTCCGATCCACATGTGCAGTGTTGGATATTCAATGATTTCTGATCAAAATGGATTCAGCTTATATTTTCCAAGATAGAAACGGTTCATGCACAGATTAAGAGAGAGAGAAATAAAAAGGAAAACGGTGAGGATTAAATTGTGACGCCTGAGTTTTTGGGCCAATGCAAGTACAGGAAGAAAAAAGAAAAAAAAAAAAGGTAACCTAACCCTTTCCCTAATATGACTCGTGAGCATGACTATTTTTGGGAAACGAAAGATTGACCCGGCTTGATATAAACAACTCAACAATCAATCTTGGTATAAGATTGATGCTAATTCAGTGCAGTAAACTAGCAATAATTTACCCTCCTCAACCAAACAGCTTTGGCTAAATGACAGGATTCTTGTAATTTTAGTATGAAAAAAAAAAAAAAAGAATCCTGTGTTTTTTGCCCAATGTGTCTGAAATTAAATTATTGAACATAACTTTGAGGTTAGAAAATTTATGCTCTCAATAGAAATAGTTTCTTGCAAGCTGGAGAAAGAATAGGTCTTACTTTCGTGCTAGATCAAAGCATTTTCTTTTATATTTTCTAATTAATTATAACTTTCTCTTTAAGAAAATTTAATCTTACAAATTAAATTTCATATTTTCTGATTTACTCTACATGACATCTTTTACATTTTGTTGTATCTACCTAAAAATGTACTTTCAAGCTTACGATGGATGTATTAACATGAGTTAACCAAGATTTTAATTTACTATTGTTAGCAACATGTAACAAAATATTTATACAAAAAAAAACTAACTATATTTTACTTAAACAAGTTAGTTAATAAGATTATTTTAGTAAATTAATTTTATTTATAAATTGAAAAGTCAAATTTCCCCCTTCTCTTCCTCCCTACCCCCGGGCCCCCCAAAGTTTTCTTCCTTTCCTCCTCAACTTACACTTTTTTTTTTCCAAAGAGTATATTCTAATAATAGCAAGCTGCACTTTTAGAAGGATTATAACAATCTACGTTTTAACATTTTTTTTTTTTAAGTGGGGGTATATTACCAATTATGAATCCTAATTTTCTTTTATTTATTTTTAGAAGAAATATGTTAACAACTTATATCCTTTAAATTATTTGAATAGATTCAGATTATAATTTGATAACATTATTCTTTTAAAAAAAATAGGAGAATATATATGTGAATCTCCATGTAAGAAACAAAACTGTATCAGACATTAGGCAAAGGGAGCCAGAAAAAAGTATAATAATGAATCACTTCTACAATCAATACAAATACGCTTATGTCCTTTTTTTTTGGAAATGACAAAATAGGTGAGCATCATGCCCAAAAACAAAAACAAATTACACAGGTTTAAGATAAATTATACTTCACTCTTTTATAGTTTTATGCTTTGTCAACTTATACACTAATCGTATTACTAAACTTCCTTTTGTTTTATTTTCTTTTTGGAATCACTGAACCCAAAAATAGAAACAAATTGCATAGAAATAAAATAAATTATACTTCACTCTTTTATAGTTTCATACTTTTTGCACTTTTTTACCACTAAACTTCCTTCTGCTTTGTTTTAAAATCACTAAATCTCCTTATGTTTTATTTTATCACTAAACCCTCTTACACCTTATTTTTGCTTGATTTAGTTAGAATTTTATGCTTATTGACTACAGTTGTAACGGTGGTATAATAACATTGTTCAACCTATGAACTTTACGGATGTAGTGATCGTATGTAGAATATATGGGGAATAAGTTGAAAAGGTATTAAACTAGAGAGAACTTAAGTGTAATTTATCCTAGAAATTACTATATTACACCATACCTTAAATATCTGCTAGGCTATTATGCAACAAGGCAAGAAAAAGCATAAGATTTATGTAGAACCATAGTTCTAAATTGTGGTCCGTAACCGCAATTGTACTTGCAACGTAAAGGTTTTTCAACTTACCGTAACTGTATCAGCTGCATTTTCTTATAATTTTCCACAAAGTCAAAAATCACGACGAAACTGCAACCGTGACCACAAAAATGCGTGTAACCCACCTAACAAACGGGTCTAACTTGGACACTGTCTTTCTTCCTCCTCCCTAGCTAGAAGTGCAGTTACTCAAAAGAGACTAGGGGTATCAAACCAGGTTCCTGTTCCTGCAATGTCTACAACAAGAGCCGAACTAATTAACTATTGAAGAAAGAAGGTACCTGGCGGGAAAAATTTTTTGCCCAACTATTGAGACTTGAGAGTGACCTTTCTTGGCTTCAATGTCAACACAAACATCACCCTCTGTATATGCATGAGAGAGTAGTTCCGATGAAGACGCAAAAGAGCACCAATCTCATGAATAAGAGTAGCACAAGGATGAGCAACATAGCCCTTGTTATGGATTAGCTGAAATGAGAATCAGATTCAAATATGACAAAAAGGAGGCTTAGAGGTCAAAGTCAAACAAACTTGCCCATGCAACATTCCCTATACCTCCACCTACGTTATGGAGCAAGAAACCAATGCAAGATCCATACACACCTCTTAATAACAGATAAGTAAATCACATATTCTTCTGAAGTCATATTCAAATTTGAAACTTGAAATTCTTCTGAGACAGGCCAAATCAAGTTCAATCTTCATTGTACTGATTAATAATCCTCCATATACATAAATTAGAATAACTATCTTGAACAAAAATGTTTTTAGCTGTTATTTTTTAACGAGAGCAGTTTTAGTAGTTATAATATAATTTATATATTTAAAAGTATTTATTTATTATAAATTTAAGTTATATAAAATAAATATTTATTTTATGAAATGTACAAATTAAAATACTAGTAATTTATGTAATAAAACTAACAACTACCAATATGTAAAAGTTGTATGCCCACGATTAATTCTACTAAACACACTGATATAAATCACATACTATCCAGAGTGATTATTCTTCTGTTTATACACCATGACTGCTTATCCACAGAAAACACATTCCCTCTAACTTTTTCCCTTTAATGTTTCCTTCGATGCTAGAAATGAATCTGTACATCTTGATAAATTTTACAAAGTAATAATAATAATAACAACAATAATACTAATAATAATTATTAGTAAACGTATTTTTCACTTCTGAATATTCAAATAAAGTTTAATATAACCAATAGTGATTGGTTGCAGTACAAATCAATGAAATATCAAATATTTGAATCCTGAACCTTGCCTGATTACTACTTTCAATCTAAAAGATTAATTAAATTACTCATGTACATAATGTGTATACATTTTTTCATACTCTATTTAAATGTACATAAATTTTAATATAGTTCCACTTATTTAATTTCTATGAAGAGAGATCGGCGCAAAATTTTCACATAATATGGTTATATGAAAATTCCATATAAGAGTATTCATTTCCCATTAAATATATGTGGTCAACCAAAAAGTACTAGTCCAAGTGCAAAGAGTTTAAATCCTTTAAGCAAGTAGTCTTGGATTCCATTTCAACCAACTTTCATGTGTACAGAAAAAATATTGTTAAGAAGGATTTCTACTTTATCACTTGATTGTATGGTGAGAGATTAGTATCCCACATATCATATGATAAGATATTTTAGGAAATAAAAAAGGGTTAAATATATTTTTAGTTCCTATAAATAGGAAAATGTTCAATTTTAGTCTCTAAAAGAAATAAATTGTTTTTTTTTTGTCTCTCATTTATAGAAATGTGTCAGATATGATCCTTGTTCTTCACAAAAAATTGTCTCATTTTGATATCTCATTTATAAAAATAAGGACTACATGTGACACATTTTTATAAATGAGATCAAAAGAAGACGGTTTAGTTTTTAAGGATTAAAAATGAACATTGTCCTAATTGTAGGAACTAAAAACATATTTAACCTTAAAAAATAGAAGTGGTCAATATATTTTTATCAAGTTTCATAAAAATAAATAAAAAATATAAGAAAAACTGTAATAAATTCAAGTGTTGTAGAATTATTAAATCATTGATGAATTTCACCTAATTAACTTGAATTTTTTAACTAGTCATTAACATGGTAACATAGCCTCTCAACTGCTCAGAATTCCAATTCTTGTTGCTTTTATTCTATACACTTCTGTACTTTCAAGCTAAAATTTAATTCTTTTGATTAAAAAAATTAAAATGTTAATTAAATTTCAGTAGAATAGCCTATAAAGAATTTTGCAGCAGAGGTGCATTTAGAAATATAATAAAGTTTCATTGATGGGTCTTTTTTTAAAACTTTAAACGTGAGATATTTTCACCATAAAATTTTAAAAACACAAAACATAACGAAATTATAGTCATATTTTATAATCATTAATGAAAAACATATAAACTAAAAATAAAAACCTAAAACAAATTAAAACACCTCTTATGTTTTTAAGAGGGTTTATTAAAAACTTCTATAATCAACCAAATAGTTATGAGTTTAATCCTTAATAACACCCTTCTTTTTTTTCTTAAAATAAATTTGAAATTCAATATAAATTAAGTAAAATAACTCTTGCATGTGAGGTCAAGCATCTAAATCTTGTGCATTTTCAGGCCGGGTTCTTCAAACCACATTTTAAGTTACCCTAACTAATTAAAGTTTAATGACTATGTACTGCCAGTGTAAAAAGTTTTATATTGTCAACCAATCACAAATTACTATTGTTATGACTTTTAAGGTAATTATTGTAAAAGTCAACAAATTTATCATACATGATAGTTTGTAATTGAATGATAGTTTGTAAAATAGTTTACACTATCAATGCATAGCCTATTTTCTCAATTATATCTTAAAAATATTTTAACTTTTACATTCTTTAAAAAATTAAGAATAAATTATAAAATGTTTTGATCTGTAGATATGTACCTTATATACATTATGATAATATTTTTATAATGATATAATTTATTTTAAATATATTGTAAACTCTCTTTTAGTTTAAGTTTCTTATTATTCTAATTAAGGTTTTACGACTTTGTCATGCATGTGTATGATGTCTAAATCTTGAGTTAGTTTGATTCTTACTTGGTCATTAGTTGAGCCTCGATAATGCCAATGGATCCAAAAAATTGTCTGTTATTAAGTCAACATTGGGACATGTTAAACCCTACCCAATTTCGCCTATAAACACGCTTAGTAATTCGACATCTTATCTTATCTTAATCTTAATATATATATATATATATATATATATATATATATATATATATATAATAAAAGTAATAAGGTATGTTGTAGTTTTTCTCGCCTAAAATGAGGCTAATTAAGTCATTTTTATCTAACTATTAATTGTTTCATTGATTTTATTACTTTAACATTATTGTTTCTCACTGTTTAATATGCTTAAACCTGATTTGCATGCATAATTAATGACAGCTCATATGGATTTCCTAAACCTTCAACAACGCACCTATAAAATTTGCAAAATACTATATTTACTAAATATTTTCTTTATATTTTAAAACAGTATTTGAATTAAAAAATATTTATTAAATATTTTAAAACTACTTATATAACATCTTATATCAAATAATGTTAAAATTTCGTATTAGATTGTTTTTATCTTTTACAAAAGAGCTAATTTTTAAAAAAAAAATACTATATTAAAATATTTGTTTGTATTAGACATATTTTAAATTAAATTTTATATTAATTATTTTATTATTAATTACAAAATATACTAATTAATATTAAAATTGAGCGTAAAAGCTGTTTATTTTTTTGTTACATATATGTTAATATTATTTGATATATATGTTGGATTCAAATGTTTTGTGTAAAGTATGTTTTATAGTGAATCATTTTTTTTTTTTAACTTTACAAAATTATATATTAAGAAATATTAGAAATACTTTAAGTTGTTTTGTTTGTTTTATGTAAAAGTTAAAAGTTTTAAATGAAAAATAAAACATTAACGTTGTTTCTCTGTAATATTACACTTTTTAAATGCATATATCTATTAAATATGTTATGATTACTTAAAATATTTAGGATATAAAAAAATAGAATTCCATATTAGTTGTTTTATATTCTTTTTGCATAAAAAAATATTTGAAATATATTAATATCAGTTGTTTTGGTTACTTTTTAATAGTTTTTGTAACTATACTAATTCTAATTAATTATTTAAGTAGGTGATACTATAATTTACGTAACCACTTTTTAAATAAAATTCAATTATATTCCTCGTTATATTGCTCGGGCTCATAGACTAGTGTCTGTTAAAAGTAAAAAAGTATCTATGAGCGCATATACTTAACTGCACAAACTTTTAGTATGCTTATTTACATGTGTGAATAAATCATTCTAATAATAATAAAAAAAATGATAATGATTTTACAAACTTTTTGCAACTTCAACCATTATTAGAGAAAAAAATGAAAATTAACAATTAAAAAAAATCCGTATCTAATATGGGCATTTCTAAATATTTAGCAAAGAAAATATATCATTCACAATTTCCTACAGAATATAGATACAAACATTTAACTATCCGTAATTAAATAGTAAAATAAATATATAAGTAATAAAATGCTAACTATGTAGTTAGTTATAGATAAAAACAATATATCGCTAATTTGATATGAGATAGAATTCATCATTTCTAATTTGTAACAGAAAAACATTTCCTCTCTAATTAGTGAGAAGAGTACATTCTTACTGATAATTTTATTATGTCTCTAATCTAAGCATAAAATTTTGTAGTTAATTTAACAATTTTTTAAATAATTAGTTTAAAATGGCTATAGAACACAAACTTATATTTTGAAATCCTGTAAATCAACATTAAAATAAGACGCAGGCTAAGGTGAACCAGTGTCTCAAATGGTTTGGGGTGGACAAATGATTTATCACTGTTAGATTTATTAAATTAATATTGAAAGGTTGGGATGAATTACCAGTTACCCTTTCTATCATTTTTTACATGTTAAAATTATTTTGCACAAACAAGCCTCCACACCTGACACTCCATTCACTTGACAAAAGGACAGAAACAACGGAGGCAGCGGCCACTAGTCCGTTCGGTGGTGCGAGGGACCCCGATGACGGATCCATGTATGGAACAAGCGTTGGCTCATATCCATATACACCTACTCCATAATCTTTTATGAAGGGCATCAACGACTATTCATATTAAATGTTAAAAAAAAAAGGTAATACCGATAGCACCTTTTATTCCTGTTAAAAACTAGTGATTCATGGAGGAACATTTGATGGCCACGTCCACGGGAGAAGCCGTCTCAAAATAAATCTTATAACGTATAGATTTTCATTAACATCCCAAGAGACAAATACTCAACAGCATCATTCAAATATCCAATTACATCCATATGCAATAAAAACCAACATATCTAACATCAAAGTTTCAGAATGTTCATGAAAACAACAAAGCTAATGATCAAAATTAATAAGAGCCCCATAAGAAAAATTCTCCATGAAATGTTACATTTGCTTTTAGAGCAAATGAGACTCCCCTTAGGACAAAATGAAGCTTCTCCTCGTTCAAACAAATCCTCTCCTCATGAATCTATAGTTGATCTCGAAGGATTTTATTTTCCTATGTCATACTAGCAATTAGAGCCCTCATTTGCTCATATTCATATTTGGAAATGTCATCAGATAATGTAGCAGAGGTAGAAAGATATTTGTATTTGCCACTCTTTGGACCTACGTTGTACGTTCATCTCTTCTTGTCATACTTCAAACAACATCTAAGAAGATGTTGCTAGACTAACAACTAAATATGACATCTCTATGTGTCTCTTATCAGTTCCTATCAACAATTTGATACTTAGCCTTAAAATAAAAATTATATATATAACTTCAGTTATAAAAACTCATCCCTTCTTACTAGGTCAAGCCTCCAAAAATTCAGTTATAAATTTCATATTTTATATTTTCTTTTTTTAAAACATTTTTTGCTTTTCTATTTTTGGTTAATTTTTAATTGAATTTAATACTTTGCTTATTTAAAAAAATATATTTAAACAATCAAATTGAATTATTGAAAATTTTATAAAATTTATATATTGAAATCTTAATTTGAGAAAAAAAAATTATGACTAAATATGTAATTAACTTAATAAATATTTAAAATTTTGTTAATTTCATCATTTTCAATAATCCTTTAGCAACGGAATGTAAATCTATTGATAAATCCATTAAATTGTATTACAACGCAATTAATAATAATATATTAGAGATGGAGCATTTCATCACAAAATCCCTCTCAAATTTAGCAATGAAATTAGCGATGAATTATGGTCAAGATGGGAACTTCCATCAGCAAAGTCCTTCTCCAATCATATTCTATGAATTTATTGATGAAACTAGTGACAGTATATCTGAAAAGGGGAATTTTCCACTTTACCTTTTCAAATTCTGTCAGTAATTATGTTATACATATTTAGCAATGGATTTAGTGGTGAAATATTTGAAGAAGAAACAATCCATATTGCTAATTCTATCCAGAAAAATTGAAAAAGAATAAATTTCTCAAATTTCTCACCAAATCTATCCTTATTAGTAAGAGATGTAGATAATTTTGTTTTTGCTAACAGTGGACCTGCTCGCTCTACGTACGACATAATGTCTCAAAAAGGTTTTGGTGGATGTTGTCAATTGTGGGTGTGGAGGCATTATCTAATTGTGATCCCTATGAAAAGTAAAATGCATTATGCATAAAGAAATTAAGCCAAAAAATAAAAAATAAATTAAAATCCTGTTCCACGGAGTATTCATGGATACCAATTATAGAATCATCCTTTTCCCAGGAACATGATTACCAAATTAAGCACAACCTACGATGGTGGTAAGAATAATATTGTCCCTTATCAATTGGACGAATGCATTCTAAAATTGTCATGCCATGAGATGACACAACTATGTATTGCGTTGGTATGCCTAACCCCATCTTGATTTGGTGATGGTAAAAGAAAAGTTGATGATAGGGATCCCACATTGAGCGTGAACTATCACCTCCAGGTAGTGAATGTGTGTTTGTCAATGAAGGGTCCATGGACCACATGCTCATTCAGGTTGGCTTTTAGCCACGTACACTCTTGTTGGAGGCTTGCATAAGTGGCTCATCATTAATTCTCCGATATATTTCAAGAGAAAAATAGACCATTATATTAATTCAAGTTCTTGTACCACTGTTGTGGTTAGCTTTACATGCCCTCCCTTCTGTGTGTGTTCCCTCGTTGAATTTGAATGAACGCAATTCTTCCTCCTGCAGACTTTTGAAAGCCATGTTTCAAAGCAAAATGCGAATAGGCACTTATCAAGCAATGCTTCAAGGTCTTGAGATAGGCGGGGGTGTTGTTTGTTGCTTTCTCGACCCTTTAACTAGTCTTTTCATGCTTGGCACTGCTGACTGCACTTGAGCATTGATGAGACGTGAATTTCTTTTCTGTATAAAGGTGCTTACATGATTGTCTCTCAGCAGATAATTCTAAATTTGAAAATCACTACCTTCTCTGAATCTGCCCAAACAAAATGTTAAAGGGTAATGTTTTGTCGATATTAATTATGTGCTCATTAATATTTAGAGAGATAAAAAAATAAAAATAAAAAAGCAAAAAGTAATAGAAATAATAAAAGATATAATGTAATAAGAAAAAAGAGATAAAAGAAAAATGAAGATGTTAAATAATGAGTATTTGTAATAAAGAAGTGTCTGTCTATTATTATTACTCTAAGTTTAAACTCTCACCTTGATTGGTTGATTGCTTGAGAGTAAAGAAGAAAAATGAGTGAAAATTTTGAAATTTAAAATGAAAATAAAATAAAAAAAGAGTTTTTAATTTTTAATTTTAAAACTTTTTTCTTTTTTTAATAAAGATGCATTTTTATTCATTTTTTAAGTTCTATTTTCTTTTTTCTCATACAAACATTTCATGAGATGTTATAGATGCTGCACATAATTTATGTAAGGGTATTTTATATTATTTTTCCACTGTTATGACTTTTCGTTTATCCATTGGCAAAGGGAAAATGATTTCTCACCAAAATCTTGAGGATATTAACCTTGAAGCAGTTTTTTATATTAGAAATATTTATTTATTAACTTGGACGTTAAGAAGATTATTTATTCTTTAGTGCAGAGTTGTCATATCAACTCATACATTTAGAAGAATATTTGTCTTTTAGTGATCTAAAATTCAAACTTTTTTTTTCGTAGTTGGTGTTCAGGGGAGTTGTCTCTGCAGCAATGCGATGGGAGGTTTGACTAAGTGGGGCCGGAGAGCAATACATATATAGGACGGATTAGACACAAAAAAGACGTATGCTTAAATTGAAAGGAACCGGAAAGAAAGAATATTTTAAAATTTTATTTTTAAAAGTTAATTTTTTTTATTTTAATCAAACAAAAAAAAAAGATATTATTATTTGTGTATCTATTATCTATTATATATATAATAAAAAATAATCTAAAAAAAAAGCTCCATGTGTCATGTGTCAACCTATAAAATTATTCTACACGAAATCTCATCTCATTTGACAACACCAGAGCGTTTCTCTCATTTTTTTGCTTACGTGCCAATCCTGTGTTTATTTGCATAAAAATTAATTTATTGGTAATTATAACACAATTTATAAACAATTAAGATACGAAATATTAGATAATCAGAATAAATATTTATACGATAAAAATGGTAACTGCACAACATTACTATAAATATAAATCAAATTTTTTAAGAAAACATTACAAAATCAAGATGAAAATTAATATAAATCGTAACTGCCCATATTTTAAAATCAATATAAATCAACATTATAGCAATAAATATTATATAAATCTTGAGCATGTGTTGCCCATTATATAAAATCAACATTAATAATTATATAAATATTATATAAATCAACATTATATATAGCAATATTTTAAGGAATAATTATTATTATATATGATAAAAATGGTAACTGTCCATTTTTTAAAATTAATATAAATCAACATTATTTTTTGTTTGCACAGTTGTAAAATTTAAACGTGATTAAAATGAAGATGAGTTTTTAAATTTGATAAAGAAATGGGTAATTTTAAAATCAAAATGAGTTTTAAAATATTAGAAAGAAATTGTTAGTTTTCAAATGGGTAGTTTTTAAATAAAAATGAGTGTTAAAATTAGCAAATATCTAAAATCTAATTGTATGATAAACACAAAATTAATCAAACAACTAATTTAATTACCATTTAATTTCATTAACCTATTTATTAAAATATGATATGTGTGATAGTTTAATTGCCATCAAATTTCAAAATAAAATGACACCTCTACAATTATTTTATAATAATATACAAAAGGAAAACTCCACGTGTAAGCAATTTCAAAATAAATTAATTACTCTATTCTTTTAAGGAAACAATTTGGAATAAACTTGATATTTGACTACACTTAAAATTATATCATTATGAATAAATTTGAAAATCCATTCATAGGTTTGGATTACAGGTGGCGAATCAAGAGTAACTTTCAAGATTTGGATGGCACGTGTCATTTACAAAGAGGTTTGGATAACATGTGTCGTTATATGGTGTTTCATAAATATTTAGTTCAGTTACAAACCATAATTATTACATTAATGAGTTTTAAATAGCTATATTTGAATTTTGAATTTGAAAATTCTATTAAATATCTACCTTTTAAATACCTACCTTAATTATAATTAAAAATTCTATTGGACATTTAACTTAATTATTTGTTAATAACTAACAAGAATAATATATATAGTTTTCTTAATTATTTTCAAAATCAAGGATAAACTAATGAGTATTTTTGATTTTTAAAAAAATTATATACTTAATCAATAATTTTTTACTTACATTCACACTAACTTTGTCCTAAATAAAAATCACTAAATTTTTATTTACATTTTATTATTTATGACAATAATTTAATATAAGTTTTAAGGACAAAAATAATTATTATTATATATTTTAAGTATAATTTGGGAAGATATTTGTGTATAATTTTTAAATTAATTTGTAAGTATAATTATTAAAAATTAATTTAATATATTATTTTTTCAAAATATATAATGATTCCAAATTTATGTATAATGATTCCAAATTTTTGTAAATATATAAAGGTTCATGAAATTGCAATTAAATTATTGTCATAAATACAATCCAATTTCAATTCTATTATGATTATTGATACATTTTTAAATCTATTAATCTTTTTATTATTATTATAAAGTTGTTGTCAATGAGAGAAATTTTTTCCCGCCTAAAAGAAGGGCATTTTTGTAGAACTCTTCAACCATTACTACATTAAGTTTTTCCGTGGTGCTATTAAAACCCATTTACTCATGAAAAACAAAAACTGTGTAAGTGGATCAGTATTGATAAGTTGATATTGGAATCGGAAAGGTCAAAAAATACTTTATATATAGTAGGGCGTAGTTTGTGTACACATAACTCTTCTTCTTCCATACCATTTTGCAGTGTCATCACTGTCCCAAAACAGGTTGTGTTTGAGGTATTTTTTTAAGCATAATTCTTATTTCTTCGACTTCTTGATTCTTCTTCTTATTATTCTCAATTATTAATCTTCTTCTTTTCTTAATTATTAATTTGCAATTCTTCAACTTTGTTTTTTTTATTTTTCATTTTCTTCACGTCTTATTCAATTGTTTTTCCTTATATATTGTTTAAAATACAGTGTGACAGTATGCGTTCCTTTTTCTTTATGTATTATGCACAATATTTATGACTATATGCATTCTATATCTTGGATTTTTTTTATTAGAATAATTTGCTATTATTATTGTGTGATGTTTTATTATTGCATTCCTTTTTATTTTTGCTTCGAAATTATGTTATGTTAAGACAAAGGACGAATTTGTAGTCCTCAAATATTTTGATAATAACAAACAGTTAAAATTATATGTCCTCACGTTATCGTTTGATCTCTCGCTCACATCATCATCTGATCTCTAGTTCACATTATATCATCTGATGTTTTTCAAGTCAATATCGTCTCATCATTATTTGTATAAAACTTTGTAACTAACAATGCTTACAAATGATGACAACGTTCTAAAACGATTTGCATATCAATCAGAGTGTAAGCTACCTCAAAATATATTATGCCTATACATCTACTCTCAAGGAAAGTCAACGAAAAAGAAGGAATATGTGTGCGAATGTTAGAACAGAAAGGCAAACAAGACAACTACTAAAAGATTGAGTATAAGAATAGAAAAGATAAGCAGATTATTTTATCTTATCAGATGACCAGTTGGTGAAAAGCATTAAATGCTGCATTTAATGCTCCAATGACTCTCTTCATTAGACGAAGGTCATCTCCTACAAAATACTCAACAGGTACTTTTGGAGAAGTGTATAAATAGAAGAAGAGTCCTCCTTCAAGTTATTATCGAATTCACAAGTGTTGTTGATATATGTAACGCCCGGTCGCTTGTAGGATCTGTGACTGTCCCCACAAACAAACACAAGACTTTTCAGCGTGCTTTGTCCTCATTCACACGCTTCCCGGGAAACTTCCTAGTAGGTCACTCGTCCCTAAATTGCTCCAAGTCAAGCACGCTTAACTATGGAGTTCTTAAGTGATGGGCTACCGAAAAGTATATGCATCTTGATGGTATAGGTAGCACTTATTAATTCCTTTAAGCTATCCTCAACTGTACAGTCCTATACCTGCACAGCCTCTAGATCCTTCTCGTTCGGGTGTGTATTTGATTCATTCATGTACTTCTCCCGCTGGAAGCCTGTCAAGAGCTGCTCATTGTCCGTGTCTCATTTCTTTTGTACCAGTGATCACTCCCCGCCCTCGTCAGCGCCCGGGATGTTACATGCCCACCAGCTTCCGCTTGGTTCGTCCTCGAACCACACCGTACTGGGAGAGAGACCTTGCTCTGATACCACTTTGTAACGCCCAACCGCTTGCAGGATTTGTGACTGTTCCCACAAACCAACACAAGACTTTTCAGCGTGCTTTGTCCTCACTCACACGCTTCCCGGGAAACTTCCCAGTAGGTCACCCATCCCTAAATTGCTCCAAGTCAAGCACGCTTAACTATGGAGTTCTTAAGTGATGGGCTACCGAAAAGTAGATGCATCTTGATTTTCTAAATTTGAGTAGAGTAACAGCTTAGTAAATGTATTTTTATTTTCTAAAATTGAACAAAGTAACAGCTTAGCAAGTAAAATTTAATAATTTAAATTTGAGCAGAGTAACAATTTAATAATCATGATTTAATAATTTAAATTTGGGCAGAATAACAACTTAGTAAAAATTAAAGTTTAACTTTAAACAATAATAACAATACTAAAATTTAAGCCTAAACGGGTTTAGGGGAAAACCCTTCCTACCAACATGTAAAGTGACAGTAATTTAGAACCAACCCCACTCCTCCCATTACCTCTAAGATAGTTGATGAAGAGGATGGAATTGTTGGTGCAAAGCTTTTAGGAGGAGAAATTCTACTAGTTGAAAACTAGCAAAATTTTAACATAAAAACTAGATAAAAAAAATATTTTAGAGAGAGAAAACTTTAGAAAGAGAAGCTCTCTAGCTTGGGAGAGGAAGGGATGAGTGAAAATCTGAAAACTTTGAGGCCTATTTATAGAAGAAGGAGGGGGGTTAGGTGTCCAAATATTTACATCATCCATTATGTCACTATTATGTCATAAATCCAATTTTTATTTATTTTTAATCCAATTTAGGGACACATATCTCAAATAGGTGGTGAATCACCTATTTTAGGGTTGGGGACGTGCTCCACCAGCTGTTCCAAGCCTCCATGTGTCAAATTTTATCTATAGGTGAATTAACCGGTACCGACAAAAATGCCTAAACTTGAAAAAATTAGCTTTTAATATCAAAATAATGTATTTTAATAAAAAACTGGATAAAAACATTAATTTTAATCAAAAATAAATTTCTAATAATAAATTTTAATTTTTATTAATTTATTTCAAATTATATGTTTTTATTTTGTATTTTTAAGCTAGAAAATTCATAGAAATTAATTTAATTCAATAAATACCAAAATTTATATCAAAATTCTAAAATTAAATATTTTACCCATAATTAAACTAAAATTACCATTTTCACCCTTTTTGAATGTCAAACCAATACTGGTTGGCTTATTAGACATGTAGGGGCATTTTGGTCATTTTACACAGAAATTCCAAAAAATTCCCAAAAATTCAAAAAATTATATTTTAATATATATGACATAATTCCAAGCTCAAATTTATATTTTAATGTCAATTGAATCTTTTCCTCATGTCAGTTCTTAATGTTGAGAAATAGGGACAAAATTGTCCTTTTCTAATTTTTCCAGGCTCCGGCTCGGAAAAATTATTAAAAATTACGATTAAATAACTCTTGAAATTTTGAGCAAAATGGTGGGAGTCAGAATTTCAAAATTCCTTTTCAATTTTTCAGAATTGTATTGCCAAATATATATAAAAAACAGTGGAAGAATTGAAATAGGATTATTATATTTTTCACTACTTTTCTCTCAAAATAAAGTTTTTATAATGAGAGATACTTAATATAAAATTTTCAAAATATTTTGAGGTAAAAAAGTCTCCGATTAGTACCAACAGTCAACCAGGGGTATTTTTGTCATTTTACAAAAATTATCTCAATAAATTCTAGAAAGACTTCTAAAATTATTATTAATTGTTCTAAATACATTGATGACTTAAAAACAATTTTTAAACATACAGAATAATTTAATATACAAAAGTAGGGGTGTTACAATATACTTGTTGTTGAATCTATATTCATAACTACTTTTGAGAAAAGAAAAAGTCTTTGTAAAATCAGTTTGAAATTCTGTTTTGAACGTCAATTGTATATTCTTTTGATAAGACGTTAAACCCAATGAAGAAATTCACACAAATCTCTTTCTTCATGAGATCAGTTGAAGCCCGAAAAGGCTTTGTTTCAAAGAATACTTAGGTGTTTGCTTGAAGAGGCAAGTGAAAGACTACTTGGGTTGAGCCTGAAGAGGCTTGTGGAAAGAATACTTGTAACTTGTAAAGTTAAGTGGAACTTGGTTGTTGCCAAGAACTGGACGTAGTATCTGGGGTGAGATGAACCAGTATAAAATATGTGTACCTTTCTGTTTTGGTCTTTCTTCTTTTGTCTGCCTTTTAAAAACGTTTTGAAAATCCTTCTGATCTCTCTTCAATAATTAAGTTGTTCCTTTTTGAAAAGAAAACAAAAGGATTGCGCAAATTGATCGTAACACAATTCAACCCCCCTTCTTGTGTCTAATTTGTGCTTAACACGTTAGTTTGTTTTCAAAATGAAGACCCCAATTTCTATATATTGCATTACTTAGTGATTGTCATGATCATTGTTTTATAAGATTTTGAGGATATTACATACTGATATGATCCTAATGTCATTAAATTAATCAATCGATATTAATTTTCAAAATGTGCTAACTATTATAATCCTTTGTAGGGAATTTCGGCCAAGTTTGTGAAAGCATGGCGTGCACATGCTTATACTATAATGTACTTGATTGATGAGATAGGGAATGGATATGAATGTAAGTTGCGCAAGAAAGGAAGTCGCAAAAGGATAGAATGTTCTATCTTTGAAGGGTGAAAACAATTTGCAATAGAAAAAAGATGGCAAGAGGGTCAATGTCAAAATTGCAAAACTTGAATGACCCTGAGTTCCTATTAGTTGGTGGTCATTCAATTAGAAAAAAATATAGTAGAACTAGTATTTGAAGTTTACAACATTTATGTTTACAGCATTTATGTTTATGCTGATATGAAATTGTTGTTCTTTTCTATCATGTATATGAATTTGGAATGAAATTTTCAGATTGAATAATTAATAATTATTTAAGAATATTTATCATTTGTTTAAAAATAAAATACTAATAATTTAAAATACTAAAATTTATTTTTAGAAATAATTTAATATAAAATTGATATGAAATTATTGATTGATTAAAATCAGTCAATAATAGAAAATCTTGAATATAAAATACGAGAATCAATTTGAGTTTATAAAATAATAGATTGATAACTAGATGTGAAATTGATGAGTAATATTTTCAAATTTATATAATTAAATAATAATTATCATTTATATAATAGAGTAAACATCTCTTTTTACGTTAGGATAACTAAAACATCTCTTTTCTTTCTTATTGAATAATTTATAATTATTTAAGAATATTTCTTATTTTTTTAAAAATAAAATACTAATAAATTAAAATACTAAAATTTATATTTGAAAAAAATTTAATATGAAATTATTTATTGATTAAAATTAGTTAATAATAAGAGAATTTGAATATAAAATACAAAGATCAATTTGAGTTTATAAAATATTAGATTGATTAATAGATGTAAAATTGATGAGTAGTATTTTCAAATTTGATTTAATATTATATAATGAAAATTGATGAGTAATATTTTCAAATTTTATGTCAAAATAATCAAATTCTTTTTTTCTTAGTCAATAATTGATTTAATGAGTGGTATTTTCATATTTATTTGAGTTAAAATATTAATATGAAATTTATTACAAAAATAACTTATATTAATGAGTAGTATTTTCATATTTAATTCATTTAATATTTTAATATAGAATTTATTTTAAAAATAAATTAATATGAAATTATACTGGAAATTATTTATCAAAATAATTTAATTTGAAATTATTAATTGATTGAAATTAGTCTAAGATAATTTCCTATTTAAAACTGTTGAAACCCTAATGTAGCTAGTTAATGCCTGAAAAACCCCACAAACCTTTTTTTTTTAAATAATATTCCTTTGATTTAATATATTAATATGGAATGTATTACAAAAATAACTTATATTAGTGAGTAGTATTTTCATATTTTATTGATTTAATATATTAATATGGAATTTATTATGTAAATAAATTATATTAATGAGTAATATTTTCATATTTAATTGATTTAATATTTTCATATAGAATTTATTGCAAAAATAAAATTAATATGAAGTTTATATTGAAAATTATTTATCAAAATAATTTAATATGCAATTATTAAATAAATCCATCTATTATATATTATAAGAGAAGATTTTGCTATGTAAGCAGATGCCACGTGGCATCACCATATTCATTTTTTTTTTTGCCTAAATTTCATTGATTTTTTGTTTTATTTTTTTAATTCATATAAACACATTATTATATTTAATTATAGTAAAATTATAGTAATTAAGATAATTATAACAAATATATATTTTGATTTCATCAATCAATTAAATCATTAAATCTTAAATGAATTTTGATTTTATATAATATCGTAATTAATTTAGGCTTAAATATACTTTTGGTCCTTTAACTTTTTACTAAAATTTAGTTTGGTCCTTTATCTTTTAAAAGATTCATTTTGGTCATTTAACTCTTAAATTTGAGTTAATGTTGTCCTTTCGTTAACAATGATCGTTTTTGATTTTTGGACACCATTTTAAACCCTTTTTTGATCGATTCAAGACCTGAAACTTATCCTATTAGATTCACCTACATGAAAATTATGGAACCTAACTAATGTTTGAACCAAAAAGGAACATAAATATGGTGAAAACGCATGAATAGTGAGTCTCATAAACAACTGAAAAACTAAAAAAATCTAATATCATATTTTATTTGTTGCTCGTAGGACTCACTTTTCACGTATTTTTCACCATGTTTATAACCCTTTTTGGTTCAAACATTAGTTGAGCTCTATAGTTTTCATGTAGGTAATCTAATAGGACAAGTATTAGGTATTGAATCTATCAAAAAAGAGTTCAAAATCGTGTCCAAAAATTGAAAACAATCACTGTTAACGAAAGGACAACATTGACTCAAATTTGAGAGTTAAAAGATCAAAATAAATCTTTTAAAAGATAAAGGACTGAAATAAATTTTAAGAAAAAGATAAAAGAGCAAAAGT
The DNA here is from genome assembly GCA_004329165.1 of Spatholobus suberectus. Classification (NCBI taxonomy): domain Eukaryota; kingdom Viridiplantae; phylum Streptophyta; class Magnoliopsida; order Fabales; family Fabaceae; genus Spatholobus; species Spatholobus suberectus. The sequence continues at coordinate 25,913,285 of CM014732.1, read as the reverse complement.
ATATTTAAGCCATTAATTTATTAAATTATATGGAATGTTTTTTTTTATAATTATAGTAACTTTTTGTTTATTATTAGAATTTTATAACAACTTACTATAAATATATATTATAATGATAATAAGTTATTATATTCCTTAAATACCAGCATAATGAAATTCACCAAAAAAAATACTAACATAATGAGTAATAATCAATTATATGATTATGATTATTATTATTATTATTATTATCAATTATAACTTATTATTATATTATATAAATGAAGGTTTTGTCACGTATGCAAATACCACGTGACAGCACCACATTGATTTTTTCCTACCAAAATAATACTAAATTTTTTTATTGTATTTTTAATTCATAAAGGTACATAATTATAGTAATTAAGGTAATTATAATGACTATATATTCTGATTTGAAATAATTAAGGTAATTATGATCATCATATATATGTTTTAATTAAAATAGCTAAGATTATTTTAAATTAAGGTAATTGTTATATCATATAAATGAAGGTTTTGCCACCTATGCAAATGCCATGTGACAACGCCACATTGATTTTTTTCCTACCAAAATATTACTAAAATTTTTATTCTATTTTTTAATTCATAAAAATATATAATTACAATAATTAAGGTGATTACAATAAGTACATATTCTGATTTGAAATAATTATGGTAATTATAATAATCATATATATGTTTTAATTAAATTAATTAAGATTATTTTAAATTAAGGTAATTATATTATTTTAAACTAATTAGAATAATTATGACCAACATACATTATTTTAAATTTTTATCTCTATATATTTTGAATTTTAAAATGTTTGTATAGTGTTATAGATTTTTCAATAAATTATATTAAAATAATAAAAAAAATCACTTGATAATAATTAGTTATGATAAAGTATATATAGACAACCTAGAAAAAATTTATCTATGATCTAGAGTATCTAAATTCCAAATATGATAAAATTATTATTATTATTATTATTATATAAAAGAAAGTTTTGTGACGTATGCAAATGCCACATGATAATACCATATTGATTTTTTCCTACCAAAATATTACTGAAATTTTTTATTTTTTTATTATTCATAAAAATACATAATTATAGTAATTAAGGTAATTAGCATGAATATATTTTTTGATTTAAAATAATTAAGGTAATTATAATCATCATATATATGTTTTAATTAAAATAGTTAAGATTATTTTAAATTAAGATAATTAGATCATTTTAAACTAATTTGAATAATTATGACCAATATATATTATTTTAAAATTTAAAATATTTGTATAGTATTACAGATTTTGTTAATAGATTAAATTAAAATAATACAAAAAAATTCACTTGATAATAATTAGTTACTATAAAATTATATTACAGATGACCTAGAAAAGTTTTATTTGTGATCTAAATTATCTAAATTTTGAATATTATTAAAATTGGTAATTTAAATTTTTTTAATTTATGAAAATACATATTACATATACATTCATACACACATAACTATAGTAATACATAACTATAATTTTAGAGTGATTTCAAACAATATAAAGTGTAACATCCACAATTTTGGGTAATAGGAATAAGAATATAATTATGGTCTAGAGTGGTTATAGGCATTAAATAATAGTTACCTTTATATTAGAATATTATAAGAATAAGATATTAAGACCCTAAATGGGACTCTGAGACCTAATTGGACCGAAGCCCCACCAGACCACCCAAAAATTTTGTGGGTATTTATAAATTATCACCTAATTTATAAATAACCACAAAACTTAACTGAAGTCTTTTATCTTTTCATTGGATAAAAATGTTTGTTTTTTCTTCATCCTTAAAATATAATGAATATTTAAATTAATATACAAAGTTATTCTAATACAAATTAAATTTAGAAGTTAGTGCTTAATGCTTATTATAAAAAAAAGTTAATTGTCAATTAAAGCTCATATATATATACATATATGTATATATATACATATATGTATATACATATATATATATAGTTATGTATGTATGTATGTATGCATTCAATTTCAACACACTTTAAAATGCATGCATTCATGCATATGTATGATCATGAATTCAATTCTAACTAACATACTTAATTAAATGACTTAATTATTTTTGTGAAGAGTACAAGCAACACATTATCTAACACACATCCTACTATTGGTTAAAAAATATTAAAGACTACAAAATTAGGATAAAGACTCATTAAATCAGAAGTAGGACCCAAGAAATTTGTGATTTTTGAAAAATTTCAACTATCAATAGAAAGTGTGCTGCTAACATTTCTCATTTTGTATACATAAAGGTGAGAATGTTACATGAAAATAGAACTACAAATTAATGAACTAAACCAATTCAAAATTATTAGAAAAAAAATTATTCTGTAAACAACTTTTTATTATTAATATATCTTATTAAAATTATGTATATATCTAAGTTATATACAAATGTAAATATATTTATAAAAATAATATTTTCTAAAAATGCAATTATATAAATTAAAATGATATAAGACGTCTAAATATTAAATTTAAATATATATTAATATTTATAATTATTTATATATTTTTTAAAAATTTATATACATATTTACTATCAAAAATTTATAAAAAAAATTAAACAAAATAATTACTAAATATATGAAAAATCATAATAATATAAGAAATTTGTAAATTATATAGTATAAACTTAATACCCATGCAAGGCACAAGTTATTACGCTAGTTTTATACATAACAAAAATGCATTTGGTTGTGTTAAGAGGTGCGTCTTTCATACACAATAAAAATGCATTTCTGTTGTATATCGAATTCGATACACAATGGAAACGTGTTTCTGTTGTGTTAATTTTTTTGCAAAAAATTAATTGAAATATTAATTATGTTGTAATCAAATTAATTATGATATAATTTTAAAAAATATATGATACAAGTTATCTTTTTTAATAATATAATTAATCCGATTATTATTTAAAATAGTAACTTGTGCCGTATATTTTTTAAAATAGTATCATAATTAATTTGATTACTATTAAAAAGGATAAATTGTATCATAATTAATTTTATTTTAATTAAAAATGGTAATATATATCATAATATGATTAATATTAAAAATGATTAATTACATCATAATTAATTCAATTATTATTAAAAATGGAAACTTGGATCATATATTTTTTAAAATTAATCATAATTAATTTGATTACAATTAAAATGGAACATTTACATTATAATTATTTTGATTACTATTAAAAATGGTATCTTATCATAATTAATTCAATTTCAATTACAAAAAATTGTATCATAATTAATTCGATTATTAATAAAAGGGTAGATTGTATTATAATTAATTTGATTACAATTAAAAATGTAATCTATATCATAATTAATATGATTAATATTAAAAAGATAAATTTTATCATAATTAATATTTTTTTTTAAATTAACACAATGTTTCCGTTGTGTACAATACATAACAGAAACGTGTTTCTATTGTGTATTGTACACGATGAAAACGTGTTTGTATTGATAAATTGAGAGTGGGAAGGAGAGAGAGAGAGAGATTAAAAGAGAGTGAGAATAAAATTGTAATTTGCTACGTTTTTGTAAAAATAAGGAGTAAAAAGAACAAAAATAAAAGGTGGGAATAGTAGCCCCCAATTGCAACACAGTGTAGAAAAGCCTCACCGACATACACATATCATCATCTTTTACCTTTGTGTGGCAAAGGAGAAATGAAATAAAGAAAAAAAATAGTGTGGAGTCCACTAATTATTTTCACTTTAATTCTTATTTATTTCTATTTATCTATTTACTTCTTCTCTATTTTTATCTATTTTTCTTAAACCAAATACTTTTATTTTCATTTTATTTTTCACCTATTTCTATTTATTTTTTCTATTTCCATCTATCATATTTCTCACTTATTTCTTTTCATTCTATCAAACAGACCCTTAATTTAAACTTATTAAAGGTGTTTAAAACAATTTATTTAAATTTATGAGAATAATTTATGACCTTTTATATATATGAGTATTTTTATGTTTATTTTAATAAATTTCACAATTAAAGTTACGAATAAACACTAATTTAAGAAGGTATTATTGGTTAATGAATATTTAATTAAACTGTTTATTTAAATACGTTGGATATATTCATTTCATATTACATTTGTTGTTAATTTATTTGAAACTTTTATGTTAATTCCTTTTGAAACTTAATTGTAATTTTTTATATATTTACATTAAACTCACATGTTCAACTCATTGCACTATATTGACTGCCTTCGAGAAATAAAACTCAAGCAAGCAATCTAATTAATCCCTACGATGAATCGCAATCGAAATTTCACATTATAAGAGAAAAAGAATAATAATTTGACTTAAGTGAAGAGAAAAAATTTTAAATTTGTAATTAAAATATTTATTAACATTATATATTCGTTATATTTTATATTAGGTTAGATTAATTTATAAGATCATTTCAAAAAAAAAATTATAAGATATATTTTCATTAGAGTTTTAACAAAGTATTTCTATAGTTTAAACTTTTTAATTAAATTCTTATAATTTTAAAATTTTATAATTAAGTCTCTAAGTTAATACTGTGAAAAGTCCATTATGTGTTACTAACATAGTATATTGTTTACCTATAATATCCCATTACTCTTATAAGTTGCAGGGAAGAGAGTTCTTAAAAATATTCCTCATGTCAATCACTGATATACTCATAAATCTTCCTAATATTTGCAAAAAATTGCCTATTCTTCCAATCTACCACAGAGTTGGTCATTTGACTACGGCATTAATGTGCTTGATGAAACGCCCAAATGTAATATCCTTGAAACACATAATTGGTCAATTGCTTCTCTACAACAAGTAGAAATTAACCTTTTCGGAGCTTGGTAATGAAATATGTTAACGATGTACTGCATTCTGAAGTACTATATAGTGCATGAATCAGAGAATCCTCCATTCTATGTGAAATTGTATGCATATCAAGTACGAGGTTTTCTTCATTCACAATTTGGTTTGACATGTTCTACGCCTTTATTTTATTTATTCTTTTTCAAAACCTTGTAATGATTTGAGTTGGGATGTGATATTTAGATCTTTAAGGGACTAGCATGTATTCATACTGTACAAGGAGTTTGCCATAGGAATGTGAAGTTTCAATATCTTTCGGTAAGTTAATTCTTAATTTGCTTTTCCACAACCAGTTACATTCTTTTATTCTAAAGCTAGTGTATGTTTTGAAAGTTGATCCTCTCACTTACCAAGTCAAGCTTTTGTGACTTCGAGAGTGCAAAAGTTTTGGTATGTTGGTCTGTACTTGTGCATATATCTGTGCATATTGTTACTTTATACATACATGCTACCATATTAATGGTGGATTACTCAAGTCATATGCTACTTACACATCGATCATAGAATAGAAAAGCTCTTTTGAGATCTGTCCACAAGTGAAATTTTAATTTTATATATGTTATAAAATAACCATTAAAATTTACTGTTGTTTTTACCAGCTCGTTCTTTTTAGGAGTATTTGTAGACTAGAATTGATTGGTTTTGAGGGGACAAAATCATCTGATTTAATTACTTATGTTTTGTTCTTTGATCATTCAATTGATTTTGATTTTAAAATCAATTCAATCCAATTTGATTTATTTTAATTTAAATTGGATTGATTTTCTTCAGTTTTTAAAAAAGAGTCTACAAATATTAAAATAAATTATTAAATACACAAGTTAACTCAACTTTAAACATCACATCTCATATATAATTCACTGTAGTTCAAAATATATATATTCTAATTGTAAGTTAAAGATAATCTTATGATATTTCAAAAAATAAATATATAATAGATAACAAAAAATTTCTAGATTATACAATTTTTTAAATTCATGAATAGGTAATTAATTATTGAATAATCTTGAATACACAATAAAGTTTGGTTTGATTTAAATTTAGATCAGTTTCTAACATAGGATCCAAAATTTGATCCAATCTAACAAAAAAAATCATTTTTTAAAATTTTTATTTTTCGGTTCAGGTATCAGACTTTGTAATAAATTGGATTAGTTGATAAACATTCCTATTTTTTTTTTCCAATAAACAGAAGAAAGGTTATTGCTTGGAATTACAAGCTAATTTTAATTACAGTTATTTGTTCATTTGACTATTGCATTTGATTCAGATGGCTTGGGATGCAACTATAGTCAATTAGTCATATTGATGCTATATTATGTGCATAGAATTGTTTTTTTTTTATTTCTTTTATGACTTAACTGATCCATATTTATAAATGACTATCAAGTCAGAAATGTTATGGTCAGAATTTTAATGATGCTAAAAGTATTATTTAACGAACTTAAATCGTGTTAGCTTTTACGAGTTCAATTATAAAATTATAGAACTAAAAGGATTGAATTAAAAGTTCTTAATTTAAATTATAATTAAGAACCTAATTAAAATTTTAGTGATACTGAATACACTTGCATTGATTTAACCTTTTAAATTATAATATTTAAAAATTATATATATAACTCTAATTATTACTTGTTGTTCCATAATCTGTATGAGAGGGATGGCTTGCTAGTTGCATTATTATATAAAGCACTTTTTAAATCGGTTAAAAATGAAGAACCGATTTAGAAATAAGCGATATAGAAAGACATATGATTTTAAATCGGATTTTGAACCGATTTAAAAAAGAGTATTTAACTTGGTTCATTGGGAACCGATTTAAAATGTTATATCTAAAACCTTTCGATATTGACCAACTAGTTCTTCTGCCCAATGTTATAAGAATTGGCTCAAACCGGCTAGTTGGACCGGTCTGACCAGGAATTGGACAAAACACCGGTCCAGGTAGCTTGTTAGGCCGAAAGTGCAATGACCCAGTAAATTAAAATCGGTTTGACTTAGCCAGTTTTAGGAAAAACCAGTGGCTCACTGGTTCACAATAAACTGGACGACTATTTAATAAAACAATTTCCTTCCACAATTGTGCGTGCTCGCCAAAAGTTTCCACATTGTTGCTGCACCCTTACCAACCCATGCCTTTGTATCAAAGAACAGAGAGAAGAAAAGAAATAGAGAGAGAGAGTGACGAAATAGAAACAAGAAAAAAAAAAGAACAATGGTGAAATAAAAAGAACAAGAAAAGGAACTATCTCTGATTCACGCTGGTGACTCTATGAGCCTCCATAAGCAATAACATTGTGGTTGAAGGTTTCATAGTAACTCTTTCCATTAGCTTTTTAGGGTTTCACAAGTAAAAGGGCTCATTCATGATTCTAAGCCCGCAAAATTTAATTTATTTTACTCATTTGGACTTGTCTATTGGACCACATTTTTTTTGTTATAAGTTTTTCTTATTAAGTAAATTTTGTCTCATATTATTCAACCAACAATAAAAAATCTCTATTTATTTCAGCAAAAAAAAATTCTCTATTTATTGGACGAAATTTCTCTATTATATTATTGATTAAATAGAATTTTTTATTTCTTAGTATTAGACTAAAAAAACTATTTTATTAAAAAAAAATATTTTACTAATTTCATATTCAATCATTATTTTTAAAAAAATCTTTTAAACTTACATATATTATTGTCAATATATATATATATATATATATATATATATATATATATATATTGTGAGTTTTAAAGTACAATATGATTTTTTATAAATTTTTTAGTATAAATTTATAGGTCATAAATTTTTTAAAATTTCTAATGTATACCGGTTCATGCGATTTTTCGACCAGTGACCCATTGATTTAGTATCCTAACTGAATCGATCATTGGTTCGAGTTTGATAACACTTCTTTCACCTGACGAGAACCCCATGGTGATATTGAGTAGCATTTGAGAGCATAAAGCGGTACTGGTTGGAAATCGGCTTCAACTTCTTCTCCTTCTCTAGAGGCAAAACGTCACTGAACACTGTCATTAATGCCCCTTGCAACAGCTACACAAACTTGTGTGAGTGAAATAAAATAGAGCAACTCCAATGGAAGTTGCTTTAAAAGTTCTTCGCTATAAAGAACCAAACCCAACAAGTACAGGTTCACCATTGGAGTCATCCTTAAGCAACGGTTCCTTGTTAATATAAAATAATTTTTCATTAGCAAAATTTTGGAGGGAAATGAGAACAAAATTAAAATCGAGTGCTTCAAGGGTGCTTAAAGTTCCGACCTTGTGCTTCAAGGGTTGTTCAAGTTCTGACCTTTGTGATGAATCCACTTTGCTCTTTGTGGATTTAAGCTCATTGGTACTTGGACGGAGCCATCCCACACCCAGCATGCATGTCAGTGGATATTGTAGGAGAGGCAAGTTGGAGAGAGTGAGAGATTGGGGTGGGGGAGAAGAGTTTGAGAGAGACTAGAAAACCAGGTCCAAGCCTTGAGAAGGTGTGGGAGACGAGTTTGAAAGTTTAAAAGATAGACAGGTTTTTTAAATTGGTTCCTAGATAACTGATTTAAAAACCAGTTTTTTAAATCGGTTACAAGAGCAACCAATTTAAAAAACTGTTTTTAAATCGGTTCTTGGTTACCCGATTTAAAAAATATTGGTCAAAATAGTAAAAATGCCACCGTATTATTTTAAGATCGGTTTATGGAGAAACAATTTAAATTCTTGTTTTAAAAACTCATATTTGTACTGCTATTAGTTGGGTTGTGCTAGAGCTTCAAGACGCTGAATGTACACTACTGGAAATGCCTGCGTAAACACTCTAGAATTCAAACCATTAGCAAATCCAACAGTATAAGAATAGAGAAAAATAAAACATATTTGAACCCTACGGAGATCTTAATTATTTATCAAGGATGGAGTGCATTTGGGAGGCTATATATATTGGCTCCTGCCTCGTAATTATTATCATTGATAAAATTAACTTTCCATTACAAATTTACAAATATATACATATTAATTAAGTAATTAAGAAGCTCGCAAAAAACTTATGTTGAGTTGTAAACTATATTTTATGCCATCTACATTTTAAAATAAGTGTCATATGTTAACTAGAGTGTTGCCCAAAAATTAAGGAAAGTTTAAACTCCATAAAAAAATGACCATAGGACTAATTGTCACTTTTGAGAGTAGATATTATTATTTTGGACAAAATTTATATATATTATGTAGATGTTGTTTGTACCGTTTTTTAATCAAAATTTTATTTCAGTTTTTTTTTTTTTGATAAACCAAAAGTTTTATTAATGGATAGTCTAAGAAGCACTAGATGCGCTAATGGAAACCACAAGAGCTCATTCCCATACCCCTCACAAAACTGACCCCCGTTAGCAGCACCCCTAACAACCTACAATATCACAACACTTATCAGTTATTTAAGTAATCTGCACAATTTTTTAATGTAATTATTTATTACATAAATTATCGAGATGAAATTCTAATTCTGATTAGAGAACAACACAAACAACACCTATAAAATTGTATCTAATTTTTGTCCTATTATTTTATTTCTTATTGAAAACTAGTTTTTGAAGAGAAGAGGATAAAGTTGGGGAAAAAATATTTTCTTAGTATCGTGAAACAGTAGATAATATGAAATAAAAATATTTTACTTAAATGACACTTATTTTCTGATCGGAGGAAGTATATAATCAAATTAGACAAATTTCATTTGTCTTTTTCAAGAAATACTTAAAGCTCTAAAAAAAATTCTTCTCTAAAGAGACTAGTATATGTTATTTAATCTATTTTAATATAAATGAATTTTTTTAATAATTATAAATAATTTTAAATGAGTTTGTTAATTAAGGATATTTTTGTAGAAATAATGGCATATGAGTGTTAATTATTTCTTTGTTACTGTTAGCATATTAATTGCTTTAATTAGCCATTCATTTATGCCCATCAGTTTTGTTTTTGTGTTAAAAGCTATTTAAAATTTTTCCAACCATCTAATTTTTTAGGCACTATATAAAGCAATAGTAACAAGAGTCTTGATACCAAGAGAGCAATTCTCTACTTCTCAACCTTTCTCTCTTTCTTTCTTCTCCTTTGTATTCTTCTAGGCATTGTTCGTGAAACTCCAACGTGTTTTGGTCTCGAGTGCACAGGTTCACGCATGCTGCTATGTAAACCTTGGGGAGTAAACCAAATTTTGAGTTGCACCAGAGGTTCACCGAAATTTGTTTTCAAGGCAGTGGCTATTGCTATGACATAGTTTTTTTTTTTTTCCTCTTTTTTATTTTTAACAATATTTCTAACAATCTGAAAGCAAATTTTTTTCCTTTCTTTTGACTGTGGTTCTAATGGATTTGTTTCTCAATAAGAATGTGTTGTTTGATATGTCAAAACTCGAACTCTTTAATGGAACCAACTACAAGGAATGGTTACAAGGGTTACTCATCATCTTTGAGCAACTTGAGATTGGCTACATTTCAAAGATGTACCAACAATTCTTTTTTAGAAAGTAACGAGGCTATGGAGATTACAGTCAAGGTAACTGAAAATTATGGAAAACACAACAAACGAGCATGTCGTCATCCCTTTAATCATATACCAAATAAAAAAAAAATTCAATATCTTTGTGTCGAATAAATTTGCAAAATCTATTTGAGAAAATTCATTTATTATTTGGCAAAAATTTATCTAATATGCAAAGATGTAGTTAAAAGACTATTTGACAAATTTTGATTTATTATTTTAATAGTATTTTAGCATGTGTACTGCACAGAATAAATATTTATTTTATATAACTAAAATTTATAATAAATAAATACTTCTGAATATATAAATTATATTATAATTAAAATTTGTAATAAATAAATATTTTAGAACATATAAATTATATTTTAGATCTATGATAAACACTTTATATTGTGATACAATATTATTTTTAATTATTGATCATTTTAAAAAAAAATAAAATTCAAGTTAAAATTAAAGATATTGAAAATAATAGATTGGAAGAGATAAGAAGCTAAGAAAAATTCCTAAAAACACTTTCGTTGAAGAATGACAGCTAAAAACACTCTCATTCAAAATAGTTATTCTAATTTATATATAGAGAACGATATATATATATATATATATATGAGTACAATGGTCATACACTATTAATGTAAAAAGGTTATACCGTTAACCAATTGGAATTCACCGTTAGCATGACTTTTAAAGTATTTATTATAAAAGTTAACAAACTTATAATAAATGATGGTTTGTAATTGGATGATAGTGTAAAATTACTTTATACTATCAGTGCATGGCCTGTTCTCTCTCTCTCTCTCTCTCCTCTATATATATATATATATATGAAAATTGGTTTGGTCCGAGTTATATACCAAAAAATATATCTTTGAGAAGTTATATTAATTGCATGTTATATAATAACCCTCATAAGAAATTAGATAAAAGTGTGGGGGTGTTTAGCTAAAGGTGGACTATCAGTTTTCAAAAGAACAAACATAGGTCCTAAAATGATTAATGTTGTATTTATTGGTTATCAAGGGTTTTACTCAGAAACAAAGTATAGACTTTTTATATTTATTCACCAGCAACCAAATTGCTACTATACGTGCTTTAATAACTTAGGTTGCAATCCATAACTTGGTTATATACCAAATGGATGTAAAGACCCTTTTTTTGAAGTGAATTTTTAAAAGATGAAATTTACATGAAACAACTATAAGGCTTCATTGTGTTGAGACAAGCTAGAACACAAAGTATGTAAGCTTAGAAAATCTTTGTATGGCTTAAAACATGCACCAAAGCGATGGAATGAAAATTTTAATAACACATTGGTGAATTATGGTTTTGTAGTAAACGCTTGTCTTCTATGTATGTAAAAATGGTATATTCTAATTGTGTTATTATATGTTTATATGTGGATGATATATTGATATGTGGAACCTCTTTAAAAGCAGTAATCGAAATTAAAGAGTTTTTCAGTTCCAAATTTGAGATGAATGACTTAGGAGAAGCTAGTGTGATTTTGGATATTAAAATACTAAAAACTAAAAATGGTTTCTCTCTATGTCAAGCTCATTATGTTAAAAAATATATTAAAAAAAATCAATAGTTTTGGTGTTGTACCTACTAGAACATCATTTGATCCTAGTATTCATATTAAGAAAAAATAGTAGAACCTATGTCTCTTTGTTTGAGTATGCAAAAATAATTGGTACTGTCACATATCATATGAATTGTACTAGATCAGACATTACATATGTTGTAAGCCAATTGAGTAGATACACTAATAATCCTAATAGTGATCATTGGAATGCTTTGTGTCTTCTAAAGTATCTAAGGGGTACTATGGATTGGAGTTTACATTTCAATAACTTTTTTAGCTGTCTTAGAAGGATTTTGTGACTCAAAATGGATTTCAGACAACGATGAGACAAGTTTTACTAGTGGGTCAAGAATTAGAGTGGTTGAGAGGCCTAATGGCTAATATACCATTGTGGGGACCCCCAAGCTTTAGGCCAGCTCCGTTCTCTTATCCATCGATCAAATGCACTGGGCTCATCTCAATTGTGATTCACAAGCTACAATTGGTGTGGCTAATAACAATAGTGCCTATAATGGTAAGAGAAGGCACACACATGAGATAAAATGTTGTTAGAAGCATAATTAAATTGTTGATATCTTACTTAAGTATGTGAAAAGTGAGAAAAATCTTACAGATCTTCTTACAAAAGGATTACTCAAGAAAATTGTCTTGGATATGTCAAGGGGGATGAGCTTAAAGCCATGAGTGGAGGAAAGTATGGTGGACACTCAATTAGTGGTCAAATGAAGCCATATGAATACTCTTATGCACTACACTTCTCATCCCTATGGCATGTGGTAATGCTTAATGTGAGGTTGAGCCATAAGCTTTTAATAGATACATAGCCCTTAATATGGGTGGTGCTATAGAGACGCAGTTGATGTATCTACCTGTGTGAGTGTGAAGGCACAAGCCACCTTCCATGAAATACTTAGGCTATCTTTCTAGAGCACCCATGAGCAACCTAAGGTGCACATATATAAAGGCCTAAATTATTGTGCAAAAAAAAAATTAATCGCAGAGCTATCACAATTTTAAAGGTAAAAGTGTGTGTTGTGAAGGTCTCGTCTTAAGTCCATTAAGTTTAAGAGTAATTCACTTCTTGAACATAAGGTGTTGCCTCACCTCACTACGTGTTAATTCAATCCTTAGGACATTAACACTTAAGCACAAAAACCTTTCTTTGCCCAGTTTTTTTTTCTTCTTTCATTTATCTACCATTAGTGGGGGATTGTGGAAATAATGGCATATAAGTGCTAATTATTTCTTTGTTACCGTTGGCATATTAATTGCTTTAATTAGCCATTCATGCATACCCATCAGTTTTGTTTTTGTGTTAAAAGCTATTTAAAATTTTTCTAGCGTTCTGATTTCTTAAGCACTATAAAAAGGAATAGCAACAAGAGTCTTGACACCAAGAGAGCAATTCTCTACTTCTTGACCTTTCTTTCTTTCTTTCTTTTCCTTTGTATTTTTCTAGGCATTGTTTGTGAGGCTTCAATATGTTTTGGCCTCGAGGGCACGGGTTTAAGCACATTGCTGTGTAATCCTTAAGGAGCAAACCGAATTTTGGGTTGAACCGGAGGTCCATTAAAATTTGCTTTTAGGGCAATCGTGGATAATCACAACAAATAAAAAATATTCTTATGAAACTCTTTTTACATTAAAATAGATTAAAGGTTAAATGCATAGTTTAGTCCCTACACATGTTGCAAATTCTCAATTTGGTCCCTATATGTAAAAACTTATTCAATTTGTCCCTATACATGTCGCAAACTCTCAATTTGGCCTTTGTCGTCATGATGTCGTTTACACATTCTTAATTTAATCCTTATACATGTAGCACATTCTTAATTTGATCCTTATAATAGGGACCAAATTAAGAATGCGTTGCAGGTATAAAGACCAAATTAAGAATTTGTAAACAGCAAGGACTAAATTAAGAATTTGCGACACGTATAGGGACCAATTTAATAAGTTTTTTGTATAGGAACTACATTGAGAATCCACGACACATATAGGGACTAAATTATATGTTTAACCTAGATTAAAATATAACATATTTTTATGTCCTAAGTGAGGAAAGTAAAAATATATTCTTAAGAAACACTTTTACACTTAAGAAACATACCTATGTAATCGGGGTTGATTACAATGAAAAAATCTTATTGAGGTAGGAATTGGATGTAGTCCAAGTGATTAGTAGGTGAACCAATGTAAAATCCTCCTATGTTGTATCCTTCTTCCCTACACTATTACTCTTCTGCACATATATCATAATATTGTAATCTGTGATTTGATATCTTGCTTTTGAACCAACATTTTCTTAGCAATGCATTTTTCTCAATATCCATACAAGTTTTATATAAGTTAATAATAAGATCTGCAAAGTTTCATTAGAATCTGATTTGAATAAATCTTCAAAAGCATAGTTATGAAACTTGCTTTTGATAACTTTTAGAGGTATATTTAATATTGATATTAAGATCTTGCTTCTAATTAACTTTAAACAAGTATATTATTCTTTCTACGCATATTCTAATGATTGTACATTAATTAATTTGCTTCTAAGAATCATCTAATAGCAAAGACGGAAACTTGAGCAAACATATCAAGTTGAAGAATATCAATTTTGTAGGTTAAGCCAAAATTTATCAAAGGTCACAACTCAACCCCCTTCTTGTGACTTTCTAGTCCATTTCATATTGAACACGTTGATGCATAATTTATTTTTCATCTACTTGAATCATGTTCCTATCATCATTAATTCTTTGAAAAATTCATTAATAATATCCATTCAAAAGACTTATAAGTTGGTTCATTAAGTTTGTTAGAATTAAAACCATAGGGTTTTGAACCTAACACTAGCAACCTTGTGCTATGTCTAGTCTTTAACCCATAGCCTAGATTTTTCACTATGGCAAAACAATTGTACAAAGGATAACCTAATCCTCACCACCCTTACTACATCTTCAGGCTAAACCCCAAGTATTTTTTTAATACAGATCTTCTTAGGATCCACACACCTAAATGTATGATAAAAGAAATAATAATAGAATCATCATTAGATAATGAACTTTAAGTACAATAAACAGATAAGGATGAAAAATAAAGAAGTAGCTAGAGAATGAGTTAACATAATTTTCTATGTAGCCAACAAATAATTTAATGTTATTCTCTCTTTTTTTTTTTATACTATTCTTCTCACGAGACATCGAGGAGGATTTTCATTCTAAAGGCACTTCAAATAAATTTAAAGACTGGCAGCATTTGAGGTGCAATTAATGCTATATATGTTGTTTCTGATTTCATACTACCAACAACACTTTTGTTCCTCTAGGGATGATAAGAATCTAGAGTAGGTATATCTATTTGTTCCTATACGTGACATGTTGATATCATCGAAAGTCCATGCAATGTTTTTCTCTTTTTCAATGTTAGCTTCAATACTCGAGATAAGCAGCCCTAACCTGCTTAAACTAATGGGGGCCACTATTTGTATTAGTAAAGCAATTAATAAGATGAGCTAGTATTTTAATACAAAATACAAACATGTATGGTGAGAAAGGATCACCTTAGTGAATGACTCTTAAAAGGCTAAAGCAGGAGGTTCTAGTGCCATTAAACAATATGCTTATAGAAGTGGTAGAAATGCAAGCTCTGACGATGTGAGTAAATTTGCTACCAAACCCAACTTCTTTGAGGGTGTCTATTAACCACTGAATTCTATCATAAGCCTTCTCAAGGATCACTTTGATCGCTACAAAACCTTTCTTTCCTTTCTTCCTTTTCATAGTATGATAAACCTCCTAAGTAACCACCATATTATCAAAGTTATGACGTCTAAGAACAAAGTTGCACTACTGAGAGGCATTGAAAGAAGACATTATTGCTTTTATCTTATTAGCTATAATCTTGGTAATGATTTTGTAAATCACATTACACAAGCTGATGGGTCTAAATTCCCTTATATTAACCTTTGGGATGAGGACCAAAAAAGTTTCATTGATATCTCTAATGGTGTTGAGCATCTTATAGCATCATTTTAGAACTTCGCAAACAGAATCATCCACTAGATCCTAGTTTAAGTGGAAAAAGACTAGATGCAAGCCATTAGGTCCAGGCACTTTGAAGGCACACATACTAAACAATATTTCTCTAATTTCAACATCTGTGAATGGGTCTTGAATAACTAAGAAAGCCCCATCTAATAGACTTGGGTAGAAGTGGTGGAGAGGCCAAGGATCAATGTCACCCTCTTCTTTGAATAGGTCCTCAAAATTTTGAACTGCCATTAGATAAAGCTGAATAATATCCATCTCCAAGTTGCCATCCGTATCACGTAGTAATTTGATCTTGTTCTATTTTCTTCTAGTGATTGTAGAAATGTGATAAAACTTCATATTATGATCCCTAAATCAGAACCAATCCCATCTAGCCTTCTGGCACCAAAATAGATCCTCTTGTAGAAGGATAGTGTTTAGTTCCTACCAAAGATTCTTCTCCAACTTAATGAACAAACTTTAGGACAAATCACATGGAAGCATAAAATGAAATGAAAGTATAAGACTTACTTGCATCTAATACCTATATTGTAAATAGTACAATTTTTTATGGTAGTAGCATAATAGATTGAAAAAACACTAGTCATTAAAGTTCTTGTAAAAATTAACATCTTTAGCACTCTTTTACATATTAAATTTGTACTTGCTTGGTTAGAAGTTAATATACTTTATAAAATAAAAAAATTAATTAAATTAGAAATAAAATTTCAAAAAAAAATAGATATTGGGATTTCATTCATGAATGTTTATAAAAAAATTAATTAAATTAGAAATAAATTTTAAAAAAAAATAGATATTAGGACTTCATTCATGAATGTTTAAATTAGAATCAAACGACACACAAATGGTATGTCCTACAAAATTAATTAGTAGAAAAATAAATGAAAGTATTTGTACAACTCAAAACAAATGTATAAAAAGAGCTGCAATACTTTAAAACAAAATGACATAAACTATAATTCTTCAATTGTGTAAACTACAATTGACCTTATTGCAACTGCAAGCATCATAACTTTCAACTTGTTTATAATTTGGTATGAGTTTTTAAGGAAATGATAATTGTTTATAATTTGGCATAAGTTTACTTTTTTATTTTAATGCAATAATAATGACAAAAGTGAAGGTTATTAAAAAAGACATTTATGTACAAGGTTAGTAGTTGTTAAAGTTATTAATTTACATTTATGGTAAGGTTAAGAGTTAAAAAGAAAGTTAAAAAAAAACACTCAATTAGAGAGTAAGAAGGTGTAAAAATTTCTTACATTAATAAATGATATAAATTGAAACATTGATATCGTGTATTTTTAAAAATTAGAGGACTAAAATTGTGGAATTAAAAATGAATAGACCAAAATTGCGAATTGAGAATTATAGGGGGCTAAAAGTACCATTTAGCCTAAATAAAATAGTTGTCCAAATTCTACACTACAATAGTCAAAATAATAATAATAAGTCCAAAAACATTGATATCATAGCCTTAATTGTCTAGAACTACTAATAATCTTTCAGATTAGCTAACATTTCCTATTATTTTAGAAGGATTTAAGCCATTTATTATAAATTTTCACTCAATTTGTCTTTAGGAAAATGCATGTTGTTGTATTATAGTGGAAGAAATTATTTGCTTTATTGTTTTGCTAAATTTAATTGAAAATGTTACTTATTTTCTTTTATTTTGATATTTTAATTTTAGGTATTAAAGAATAAAAACTGGAGCTCAAATGAACCAAACCATGTTGCAGTATTAGTGCACTAGCACACGCAAGATCAGTACTCTAGCGCACCATAAACATGAGCCTAAAGCATTGGCTCAGCCAAAGCTTATTTCTTGTGTGCCCAACAAACCATAAAGAGCACTTAACGTAAATGGCCCTACAGCTCTCGACTAAACACAATTTCTCATGCACTCAACATGCCACATGGGGTGCCTAATGTACATATTGATATGGCTCTTGGCCTTTTGCATGCCCAATGTATCCTTACACTAGTCTATTGGGTTTGCACAACCAAACACCTATAAATGTGAAAATTAAAGACTTATAAGGTGTTCTTTGGACTCTCTATTGAAGCAGAAGCTATAGAGGCTCTGGGAAACAGTCTCTACCATTGAAAATTCAAGGCATTCAATGGCTTCTTCCTTATCTATCTCTTTTTATTTGTTTCCTCTTCCCTTTCTATGGGTATCTATATTTCTTAGGATTAGGTTAGGATAAATTTCAATTTGAACCTCCAAATTCCATCTCTTCTATATGGTTAAAGCCTTTCATTTAATGCTTTTCTTTAATTGACCACCTTAGGATTGATTTGTAATTCAAATTTGCGATTGGGAAATTGAAATTTAAGTTGTTTTGACTTATTGGCCATATATATATATATATATATATATATATATATATATATATATATATATATATTATGCCTAGGAATATGGTTTAAATATATGCATTTGCTGTGATTTCTTGAAATTAATGTTTGTTTCTAATTAAACTCACGTAAGAAATTAAGGTTCATAATTGGTAATAAAGGGATTGCTTGCCCAGGAATTTGGGGTAAACTAATTTAGTGAAATTAGTTGTCAATTGCATGATTATAAGGAATTTATGACTGAATGAGATTACATTAGAGGATCATTGAAAGGATTTTGAACCAACTTGTTTTTGCTTATTGATTTCTTTTCTTAGCCAACTATTGCATTTGTTTCTCTATAACTTTAATTAAAACCTAAAACAAAAAATTATCAATTGTTACTTGAGTCATCATTTTCCCATCATTATTTCTCCATTCAAAAGTGTAAATGAATTGCGTAGTTGTTAAACCTTAATCCTCATGGAATGATACTATGCTTACTTTTTATTACTTTTACAACCAATATACTTGTCGTGTCTCCACAAGTTTTTGGTGTTGTTGCTAGAGATTGTGTCTCTAATAGTGACATAATCAATTATTACTCATTTGGTAGTTATTTGTTTTTAGTTTATTTTCATTACTTTTCCTTTTTTCTCTTAATACTTGATTCTTATGATTTTCTTTGTTTTGTTTTATGCAAGGTAAAAGGTCAAAAAGCTTCTTTTGGATCAAAAATTGAGAAAACTATAAAAGCCAACCAAAAGAAAGCCAAGGAAACAAGGAACAAGACCTAAGTATAGCTAAAAGAGGTGAGTTAACTTCCCTTCAATCCTTTGAGAAATCAAGTGAAGAGCTTATTGAAGAATCGATGGCTAAACAACCACCTAGGCGCACTCTAGGAGATTATAGCAATAATAGGAATCAACACAGACTACCTATGGCTAATCCACCAGTGACTAGCAATAGTTTTGAGATTAACCTAACACTCCTTAGTGTGTTGAGGTAGATTCAGTTCACAAGCAACAAGATGGAGGATCCCAACACTCACAACTCTAACTTCTTGGAGATTTGTAAGACTCTGAAGCTTAAAGGTGTTACTGAGGACTCAATAAAGATGAGTGTAACACCTTAATCTGTCAATCAATTCGTAACTCAAATTTTGAGCTATATTAGCTTGGCAGTGGAATTTCAAAGTAATTGTTTTATATATATACAATTTAAAACAACTTAATAGAACGCAATTTTTCTTCTTGGTAAAAGTACCAAATTTATTGATAAACAATTAAAAGATACAGCTTGATTTTTGCAAATACAACTGAAAATAGAATACAATCAAATTTCTGCTTTTACATAAATAGTGTAGTTACATTTATTTTTTTTATACAAAAAGGGTTTACATTTCATTATAATGATACTACAGCACGGTTGACCAACTAAACATGTATATCTCTAAATTAGGACAATAATGTTAATATAATACGTGAGATACAAATTAAAACATCATCCCCCAATTAGAGACTGGTGAGTCCTTTACAGACTTCAAACTCTCACTCTAAAAGAAAAAGTCTTTTACGAGTTCTCACACACATTCAATATGCCACTCTGATGTTATCTAGGTTGGGGCTTATAAAGTGCTTGACATATGCAGCGCCTCCAATTAGTTTTCTTCTCTTGCCAACACCATGCATTTCGAAAATATGTGCTTCTTTACGTACACACCTGAATGATGTTGCACCTTTATTTTTGTTTCGGCATCTGTAGATGGTGAAAAAGTGGAATTAAACAAGGGTGAGAACCAGATATCCAGAGTCCCAAGGACTCAAAATAAACCAAGAAACTTACATAAAAAAATGCAACATACAATAATATTCCAACTAACTAATAATAATTACTGGTATCATCATATTACACAATATTTCACACGATCATACCACAGACATCATGATATCAAATAGACAACATATTCACAACACATAAAACTTTGAAATCACTCTCCTCACTTTTAGACACTCAAAACCGTGGCATAAGGGTAGTCCATGATCAATATTCATTTATCCTAAACACTTGAACCAAGTTAAATTTACTTATTAAATTTTATTCTAATAATCTCTTACACTTAAACAATAACAGTTCTTAACATATACTTAGCCCAATTCATACTTTGAAGCCTAAATTTAAACATTTGAAGTAAACAAAATTTTCAATCATTCAAAGGCACAAATACATAATTTGGCTATTCAACAAGGAAAACTAAGCCAAAGTTCTTATCACTCACACAACTCATGCATATTCATTCCTTCATCAATTCCGTCATACATCACTACACAATGATATATTAAAATCATTAGAAAACCATAAAAACAATCTATGATTATCACCATCATCAATATGTAATTTACAATAAATAACACGTCAACATATCACAATCAAGCAACTAAGGGATTAAGGAGGCAATTTCCATATCCAATTTACATTAGAGTATCCATCAACCACATTTCTTCCTAAGTGCTTTCATAAAATTTGGTTTTCTACTACCTTAAGCAAAATTATGTTTTTGTCCCTAAACGATACCTAGCTTTAATCAATTCAATTAACATATCAAATGAATTTATTTATTTTCAACAAAATTTTTTAGTTTAGACCTCTAATATGTCTAGTTTAAAATATAATTTTTTCCAATTTTTACAAAATAATTTGGGGGCTCAATTAGATCAATTCCTTGGAATAAACTTATGAAATTTTATAAGGACATTTTAGACACATAGAGGCATTATCATACCTAATTTCATGCATAAATTCTCACTACACAGTGAGAAATAAATAAAATATAGTAGTTGTCCACGTTGTAGGAATTTTGGCAAGTCTAGTTTAAAGCAATTAATGAATTCTTTAAGTAATTAACATATAATTCAAATAGTTCAAGCAACTAATCATCATCAAAGATCATCACACAATGCCCAACTAAATCCTAAGTGGCAAGCATGCGTACTACAAACAATATATATATATATATATATTACACTAATTTTCCTTTCTAATCCTATTTTAACCCTCAAGACCCAAGATGAGAAAATGCTTCCCCTTACCTAGTGAGCACGCAATAGCCAAGAAAAAGGGGAGAATAAAAGGTTTCTCTCTTAAGCCTTGATTAAGTCTTAATGATGGTGGGATGAAGGTCGGTTGATGGGACTTCACCAACACTTGGATTCTTCTTGAGTTTTTGAGAGAAGAAGAAAAGAAAATGGGAAAAAAAATTGTGTAGTGTTAGCAGAGAAAGAAGAAGAAATGAAGTTGTTTTGGTAGATTTCAGGGCCCAAAATAAGCCAAGTTTCTCATAAAAAGTGTGATAAAAAATAGGAATTAGGTATTAATTTTAATTCAAAATTTTGGAATTATCTCTTTAGGGACCAAAGTGAAAGTGAAGCAAACGGATAAGATCTCTCATTCTTATCCACTTAGGGACCAAGTTGAAAGTAGTTTAGGGACTAATATAAAAGTAGTTTAAGAATTAAATGAAAGTGTTTTAGGGACTAAAGTGAAAGTAACATTAGGGACTAAAATGAAAATGATTCAAGGAATTAAATGAAAGTGAGGCAATGGATAACAATTAACTTGGTCGTGGTAATTATACGGCTGGCCAAATTTGGTATCAAAGGAGTCTAAGGGTATTGTTGTTACTTTTTAATTTAATCAAGGACATAATGATAATTTTACTTAATTTTATTTAAAATAATTTATAATTAATAAAATAATTTATAATTAATAAAATAATTTCACCAAATAATTCTATAGTTAAAAATATAATTTATATAATTTTTCTAGATTAAAAAAACATTGGGTGAGCCTATTTAGTCAACTAAGAGTATTTTAGCCATTTTCTATAGGAATTTTAAATAATTTCTAGAAAATTTCCAAAAATCATTTTTATTATTCTAAACATCATTATAAGCTCCAAATATCCTTTTTCTAAATTTTTAACTATTTTTACTAATTTATATATAATGTATTATTCTTAGAGGTATTTTGGTCTTTTTCCGAACCTTAGTCTAAAAAAATTATTAAAAATCAAATCTAAATAGTCTTTGACATTCTAAGCACAATGATGACTCTCAAAATTTTCAAACTCCTATTCAGTTTTCCAGAAATAAATTCAAAATAAATAGAAAATAACAAACAAAAGTGAAAGGTGTTTCAATAAGGGTGTTTCCATTTTCTTTAAAGGAAAGAGTCAAAGACCAGTTTCAATCTTTACCCTAAGGGAGTATTACCATTTGGATAGATCTAGAGCACTAATTCATTACCTGTTTTTTTCCCCTTTCTATGTTTATTTAGAGGAGAGGAGATATTTCTAGCTTTCAACCAAAAAAAAAAAGGGTGAGAACCAATATGTAGCATGATAGATATAGGACGTGGCAAAAGTGCCCTAATCATTCCTTTGATGATCTTGAGCAAATATGGATTTTCTACACTAGGTTGAGGAAAAATACAAAAATGATACTTGATGCTTCAATTGAAGGCTCTATGAATACCAAGACTACAAAGGAGGCCAAGATGATTACTGAATTTGTGGCTTTTAATGAGTACCATGTGCAATATGACCGAGGAATTGTATACAAAATGGGTCTCTTAGAAGGATAGGGACAAGCCACAAGAACTCCCCTTTTATGTGAAATTGCCATATCCTCACAAGAAGAAGAAGAGGGACAAGGCTAAAGCCTTTGTTAGATTTCTTGATATGTTTAAGAGGTTCCAGATCAACCTTCCGTTTGTAAAAGCCTTTGAGTAAATGCCTTGATCATATGCTCTCTTCATGGAGGATCTCTTGACAAACAAAAGGAGATGAAGATATGGAGAGATAATAGCTTGATAGAATCGTGCAATGCCATATTGAAAAGGAAGCTACCTCTTAACCTCAAGAATCGTAGGAATTTTACCATTCTCTGCACTATAGTGAGTGTGACTATTGATAAAACCCTTTATGACTTGGGGGCTAGTATTTATTTGTTGTCGTTATCTATACTAAAGAAGCTTGGTGAAGGTGATATCAAGCCTACAAACATGGCATTATAGCTAGCCAATAGATCCATCATTCTTATGGCATTATAGAGGATGCTCTTGTTAAGGTTGATAAATTTAAAAATGATTAAATTTTAAGAAATAATTATATGTTTTTATTTTTTTCCAAAATACTCAAAAAAATAAATAATTATTTCCTTAAAATACAATGAACTAAACACACATTAATATATGATAAATAAACTGGCTAGAACAAGTAATTAGTTATTCATAGTTATACAACTCAAGGTGTGTGTGTGTGAGTGTGTTATCAAAAGTAATTTTTATTAATTTAATTGTTAAATTTGAACTTCTAATAAAGATTAAATTTAAGAGCATTTCCAATGGAAAACTCACTAATAGGTTCTTAACTTACTTTTAGTAAGTCCTACAAATTTAAGAATTGTAACAACTTTGTTCTAATGGTGAACTCATTAAGAACTTAAATTAGGTCTCATATGTTACCCCATATTTTTATACCTGTTTTATATATATATTTCTTTTCAAGATAATAATTCATTTGTATTTTATTTTTGAAACAATAAATATGAAAAAAATAGAATATTAATAGATTTTTTTTAATGTTAAAAACCAATTTTTATACAAGAATCGTTTTTACACAGAGAAGTCAACTTATTAAACTCCAGTGGTGAAACTTAGCAAGAACAGGCAACTCCCATTTAAATTGTTTTAAGTAAATATATCTACTATTTAATTATATATCGACAAATGTCTACATCATATAAAATTTTATATGCTTCTTCATTACGATAATGTTATATAATTCAACAGTTAAATTAATAAAAATTACTTATAATAAAAAATTATTGAAAGTATTATTTAACTCTCTCTCCCTATATATAAAGTTATTATAATGTATACACGTATTGACAAACAAGCACTTGATAGTTAATATTTATTTATTATATATTAAATAAAGTGTGTTAAGTGTGAGCATATCTTGTACTACATTTTAGCTTACATATTTATCAATAAATTCTTCGACTTTCCAAAAAAAATTATTAAATAAAAATATTTTGATAATGGTTTTTGAATTGTATAATTTTCATATCTAACTTTATGAAAATTTTCAATTCATATTAAAAAAAATCATAGTAAATAAGTATCTTAAAAACATTTATAAAGAAATTAACAAATAAGAATCTTTTATTAAAAACTAGCAGAAAGATAGACATTGTCGTGCTTATCTATCTGCATTGCTATTAAACTTTAAAAAATGAGTAAATTTTATCATTTTGATTTATTCATATGCCATTTTTAAAATATAAATCATACAAATTTTGACTGAATTTTTTTATCTTTTTACTACATAAAAATAATAAATAATTTGTCATCAAAACACAAATAAATAATATGTTCAAAAAAAAGAAAAGAGGCATTTGAGGCACATGACAGTGATTATAATGGGAGGTTAAGTGTTAGTTGAATGGTAAAATATGAAAAAAAAAATGTGCACCAAAATTTGCTATCCTCTTTATTATTGTTATAGATTATGGTAGTATGTATGCGATAGAAATTATAATAAGATATAGTAGTTATACTTTTTAATAATATTTTATTTTTAATTTCTTAATCAATGTTTTAAGAACCTTAGTGTTTTCTTTAAAATAATAGTTCCTTTTTATTAGCTTAAAAAAATTATATAGCCAATGTGTCCCTCCAATCCTCCCTTGAGATACACGAGAAATTATTAAGTAATTCAAGACCATTTCGTACTTATGATCCTGACCAATTTCTATGTAACATATACTCAAGTTTTTTAATTTACAAAAAAAATTAATAACACTTAACTACATTTATATAAATTAGTAGAAAGTAGAAATTATGAGAGTCTCAAACCAGCAAATAATCTCTTGACACCTCTCGACCCCTCCGTAACATATTGACATACTGTAATCGAATAATTTTGTTGGCAAAAAGTTTCAGCTACATATCTCCGACGACAAAACCCTAGCTAAGTACGATAGAATTGCATAATTTTCTACTTGAAAATTTTGTCTCCCCCACCACCCTCTACCCCCTCACCTTGATGAACTTTAACAACGCATAGTGGCCACACATGGGGGGAATACAAATGATGACAGAAAAGAGATGAGGGCTATATGTTAAGCTTCCTAGCTAGAGGATAAGATAGCATGTGAAACAAGGTATAAACCATATTCGATGTTGGATCATGTACTTAAGGAGCGCTAGCAATACACTCTTTAATACATTTATTATTAGTTAAAAAATTTTAAAAATTACAAAATTATGAGTAAAACTCATTAAATAAAATGTGAGATCTAAATTTTGTAATTTTCAATAAATTTCAAACAATAATAAAGGGTATGTTGAAAAAATTAGGTTAGAGAATATATCGCTAATATTTCTCTCATGTGCTCAGAACTACCTTCGTCTGTCTAATTAACTAGAACAACTACGCAGCTGGCCAATAATAATGCTCGAAAGTTTCTTAACTTCACATCTTCAGGTCTCTTCAGGTTCGCTATCAAGAGTGGTGTTCTCAGTGTCATTTTCTCTAGCCGCACGATCATGATCATCAACTAGTTAACCTCTCCACTTTATAATTAGCTTAGTTGGAGACACTTGTTACTTCCGTGTTTATTTGAGTCAGAGAGAGAAGTGACAGGGTTTTCATTCATAAAGCCACTCCATGATGTAGAAGATTAATGCAGCTTCCGATATTTTGATTTTGTGTTAGCAAAAAGTACTTTTGTAATATTTACTTTTTGGACGATTCTAGCTAGCCATTAACTTGATGACACCCAATGTCTTAATTTCTCTCTGAGCATGGGACACATATATAGATTCGCAGAATATATGTTTGATGCTGAAGAGTCAGTGAATAGCTACGTCAGTTAGATCACATAGGCATGTGATATGCCCACAAATCAAATAAATTGGTTAGGTCTGTGATGGCTAAAGTTTTACAAAAGACCTGAGAGTTACAGGCACGAGGATAACCTTTCGCTATCACAAGTTATATTTCGGTCCAGAGACTTTGAATGTAAAAATGGTCCTCTCTTAGTACCAAGAAAAAAAAAAGTAAAAAAAAATGGTCCTCTTGGCACCAACACTGTTACTCCAAATACGAATTTAAAGCATAATAATGGAGCTGCAATTTTATTCTCTTTTAGACTCATGACATGCACAATCGCTGCTGGGCATGACTAGCGATTTGCTAGCAACGCAAGCACTTGTCTGCCAAAAGCTTAGGGGTTTGAGATCTCTTTGTCAATCATTTTCAGAATAGCTGTAGTGACGCTCCAAGTCTCGCCAATTCCGCACGTGACAATGACTTCGTACCTTATATCTAATTAATGTCCCCACTCACAAACAATGTAATTACAGAAAAAATGTACATACGCTAATATACGTAATTATTGTTAGTTTAGGATAAAACTTAGATTTAGTTTATTAGAAATTATTGTTGATGTTGTTCTCCCATTAAAATTGAAATTTTATTTTGGTATATGCTAATATTTAATATAAATCTTTATCACACAAATTATCAAGATGAAACTCTAATTTTAATTAGAGAACAACACCTAAAGAATTCAATTTAATTTTTCTCCTTATTTTTAATCGAAATCAGCATTCTATCCTAGTAGTTGTCAATTTTAGTTATTGAAATGAAAATAGTTAATTCTAAGATGAAATATTAATTTTTATTGAAGAACAATACTATGTTTATAATATTGTATGCATGTTTTGTCTTATACTTACAGGTCCAAACATGTCCTACAGCTCACATGTCATTGAAAATTTTGAAATAAGGGAATTGATGTGTAACTACGGTTTAGGGGTGTAAGTAGGTCTGACTCAACTCACCGACCCGACCAACCTGACCCAACTCAATTACATTGGATGGGTTGGGTTGGTTTTTTTTTTTACAGACCCAATTAGGTTTGGGTTGGGTTACAGGTTGAGACATTTCAAACCCGATTAACCCGACCCAACCCTGACCTCTTATTAATTAATAAAAAAAATTATTATTTCATTTAATTAACTAATTAAGTTATTTACATTTTGTTTGATACATGGAAAATATTTTTCTTGTCAATGTTGGATTTGTGTGATTGAACTTATATTTTAATTTGAACATGCATTAGATGTATTTTTTATGATTTTTTTGAAAATTTCATATTTTTATACGTGACCCAATTACCCAACTCAACCCGATTATTGGTCAGGTTGGGTTGGGTCATTGGGAAAAAAAGCTTGAACCCAATCCAACCCAACCAAATTAAATTTAATTAGGTTGGGTCTTAAATAAGGATAAACTCAACCCAACCCGGGCCATTTACACCCCTTACTACGGTGGGAAAAAAAATTGATGCGACTTATAAATTAGGGCTACACTTTTGGTTTGCCATAGCCTTATAAAAGGAAGGGGGGGGGGGGGTGTGGAAACTAAACTTTTGTTACCCCCTTCCCCCAAAAATGACGACACTTCCCTATCCCTAATCCCTTCCCCCCTCCCCCAGTAAATATGGATTTTTAGGTAATAGAGAAAGAAAAATGCTATTTGTACAACAAATTGTAGTACAAATTTTACAATTAAAAAAGAAGAAGAGAGAATGGAAAGAGAATAGTGGAATATAATAAATACTATGAAAGAAAGAGATAGACACAAAAATGATGTTGTATAAATTGTTATACAAATTGTTGTATGAATAACACATCTTAAAGCAAAAACAGCTAAGTATTAATCAATTTTATTTTACTAGGAGGAAAAAAAAACAACACAAACAAAACCTTGCAAGCTATTGGATTTCTCATCCTTCCCATTTGGATAAATCAAATGAAACATAATCAGCTACCATTGCATTGTCTTTCTTTCGTTTGGAAGGAGAGGAGAGGCGTAAAAAACGAAGAAAAAGAAAACAAAGGGAGTCAATTTTTATAATAGAATAATTTCCCCTTCTTTTTTTTCTGAAGTATTAATCTTGTTAATCATTAGGTAAAAAAAAAATTATATCTTAATTTAATGTGAAGTCTATTAATGAGACAATCACTCATTTTTCATGCAAGTAGATGCATTTTTTGGCCTATTGACAATTTAAGTCACACTCATTAGTGAAAAAATTATCCCTTAAATTGTAATTAAATATAACTACTGCTTAAACTATTTAATTTTATGAATGAATCACCAATTTAGTCCCTAAAATTATAATAGTCCATCAAATTGGTTCTTAAAATTAATAAAATGCTAAAATGGTCCCTGAAATTGTAAATTATAAATCAATTTGGTACCTAAAATTGTAATGGTCGATCAAATTGATCTCCAAAATTAAAAAAAAAAAACTTAATTACACTTTTTGCTTCCTAACTTTTACAATTTTGTGTATTTAGTCCCTAAAGTTTTTTCACGCATTTTTTTTCCTAAAGCACAATTAAGTCTTTAGAAAATAGTAAAAGTGTAAAGGTAAGATTTGAACCCTTGACCCCTTCCTTCTCCAGAACCACAAAACCACTAAGTCATTTAGCTTGTTTAATTTATATATAAAAAATATATTATATATACTATTTCTGCATTTGTTAATTACACTTTTAGTTTTCCAAGTATATATTTAAATTTATTGTATAAAAAAATTAAATTAATATGATAAATTTATTTATTAAATATTTTTTATTTTAATTATTTAAATTTATAAATTATACAAATTTATTTATTAAATTATATAAAGTTATTTATTAGTTAAATTATAAATTTATTTATTAAATATTTTTATTTCTGAATAACTATCCTACAAATAAAAGGGCGGAATATGTATAAATAATTTTTAGATAATAAATAATTTTATACAATTAAATAAATAAATTTGTATAATTAAAATAAATAAATTAATAAATAAATTTATCATCTTAACTTTCAATATGTTTTATACAAATATAAACATATACTCAAGAAATCAAATGTGTAATTGACAAATGCAGTAATCATATATTTAATATATTTTTAATATATAAACTAAACAAGTCAAATGACTTAGTGGCTTTGTTGGCAAAGGAGAAAGAGGATGTTAAGGGTTTAAATCCCACCTCCAATATTTTAATCATTTTCATATCATGGATGTTCAATTAATGTTAAGATAAAATTTGTAAAATTATGTAAGTTTAGGGTCAAATGTGCGAGAAAAAACATTAGGGACATAATTCGAAAATTTTTGAAAGTTAAAGGACAAAAAGTGCAATTGGATTTTTTTAATTTTAGGAACTAATTTGACTAACCATTATAATTTTAAGGACTATTTCGCCATTTTATTAATTTCAATGACTAATTTGATCATCTATTACAATTTCAAGGACTAAATTGATTGATAATGTACAATTTTAGGATCTATTTTACCATTTTATTAATTTTAGGAACCAATTTGACCGACTATTATAATTTCAAGGACTAAATTAATAATTTACTCTAATTTTATAGGTATTTCTAGAATAAAATTTAAATTTATGACAATATTTATTAAAATTAACTAACTTAACTATAATTGTTTCTTATATATAAGTATGGAGGTATTAATATATAAAGGAAGAACAAGATACTTACATGAAAGGAGAGTCCTAATATTTATAGGTAGGGGTGGTTGAACCTGAGGCAGTTACCAACTCATTTATAGTGGGTTAATTGTTAACTACTTGCCTATGAATAATTTTTTTAAAATATATATATATATATATATATATATAATAATTGGGTTAATTGTGCTCTCACTTAGCCCATGAATAAATTTTGTTTATCCAAAAAAATTGGTAACTAATTGCAAATGCATGGACGTAGGATGTATGCTACTACATACACCTAATACCAACAGA
The DNA here is from genome assembly GCA_004329165.1 of Spatholobus suberectus. Taxonomy (NCBI): domain Eukaryota; kingdom Viridiplantae; phylum Streptophyta; class Magnoliopsida; order Fabales; family Fabaceae; genus Spatholobus; species Spatholobus suberectus. The sequence continues at coordinate 25,882,932 of CM014732.1, read as the reverse complement.
GGTTGATCTTGTAGTGTTCTCAAGGAACTTTGTAATATATTACTTATAACCTTACGAGGGATATTACTTCTTAAATGCAATTAGATTGTCTTTGTAATGTATATTCACATGAAGTTTACTAGGTGAGTCGAGGCTGAGTTATAAAATGTAGGTCTTGGTCTAGGGTTCGCTAGATTTTGGCAGCTTCAATGGCTTGAAAGTGAAAATCCTTTCGATGAGATGGTACGATAAGCATGTCAGATTTAGGGCATGTCATATAGTTATTTGGTGACCCTAGGGGTTGTGCCCACAGGATTGGGCTTGTCCAAAGAGCAAAATATTTATAAAAAAAAATTGAAACACAGAAAAAATTCATTAAAACTTCTCTTTTTGCTCCCCTGCATTATACGTTTTCAAACTTACATTTGTAATCTATTATCTTTCCTGAAGATTAATTATGCAAACAAAAAAACAACCCTATAAAGTAATATAGCAAACTGATCATCTGACAATTTAAAGATGTTTATCGTGAATAGTTTCTTGTATTCGATATTGCAGACAACATGGTGCACAAATTTGCATATCATAATTGATATTAAAGAAGATATCGTCTTTTTCTTGTTTCGTGTCCCACTCACATACGCCTCTCATGACATGTTTCGACTTAAGTTTGGCTGCAAGTCTCAGGATCACAAACGATAAGGAACTGACTAGTTACAACCAAGTCAAGGTACAAAACAACATCATTTTTTGATTCAATCTAGCACGTGAACTGATAAGTGTCTGAAGATAAGGTGCGTGAAAATAATGCTTAATTAGTTTCTGAAAATTTACGAGAAAAACAAAATGATGCTTATATTCAAAGATTAAAGAACATGACCAACTATCGTCTTCGTACACAAAAAAAATAATAAATAAATAAAAAGTAGAAGCAATTGTAAATATAAGATTTCTGTACATATGTCCGTGTACGGCTAACCCCATAGAGAAATTCAAAAAATATTTTTATATTACACTAAATCTTCATTTATCTCTTTATTAGCTTAATTTTAAGATTTTTATCCAAGTGTTACACACACAAAACGAAATGCTTATAAATTTCGTGACATTTATGTTGCTATTTACTTCTCAACAAGTAATAAATTAAGATATCAGTATCTATATTTTTTATTTATTTGAATTTTAATCCTTACATCACCATAACACTTTTAATTTTAGAATAAAATATTAAAAAAAAAAAACATGGCTAGGCTACCGTTTTACAAATTATACTCTAAGTAGGCGTAACGTATTTTAATAATTACGGTTTTTCACTTTCACTCACAACACTTGAGAAAACTTAAGGGAATAACCCATGATTTTCTAATCCACTTTTAGGCAACGACATTTTTAAGGTTTAGCCAATGGTTTTTAAGAGCTTGCCATATGTTTAAGCCATGTTTATTGAAGTGATGTCTCGTGTTTTAGACAACATTTATTTTAGTTAGGTAGCAATCATAAACTTAAACAATGTGGTGTAATAGTTTTTAAATTTGGACAAGAAACTTATTTTACATTATGTTAATGGTGAGGATCAAACTTCGGTCATATAAGAATAATACTTACATCGTTAATTATTAAGGGTATATTTAACCCATCCTTTTATTTTTTAATTTGAAAACTACATTTAAGTTAAAGTTAAAATTAAGAACTTAAAAAAAAAAAGTAGAAATTGTTTGTCAACTTCCATTTTTTACTTAACACTTCTTTTGGTATGGAGGAAATAGATCAGGGGAAGAGGAAGAAAGAGAATGAAAGTAGGAGAATATACGTTGTTTGGTATGATATAAGTGTGAAGAAATTTAAAAAAACACATGTGACACCCTACAGTCAGAAATTTCTACACTTCTAGACAACAATTTGTGCGGAAGTAGAGCGTCGTCGTTCACTCTTCTTCACATTGTAATAAGTAAATTGATTTACTTGTTTTATTTTTTATTTTTTATTTTTTGCTGACAGATTACTTGTTTTATTATATTATAATAACAATAATAATATTAAAATAAATAAAAATAATATTAATAATAATAAAAATAATACCAATAATAAAAATAAATAATAATAATAATAATAATAATAATAAGAAATAATCTCAAAAAGCTAACTTTCACTTTATTTCTCTTCAACTAAACAACCTTAACTTACATTTTATTTTTCACCTATTTTTCTTCTCTTCTTTTCTCACTCTTCCCTTCCTTCCTTTTTATTTCCTTCCTCTCTACTAAATATTCCCTAAAAGCATCCTTTAAGATAAAAGTTGTTTAGTAAAAAATCTGAAAATTTTGATTTTATTTAAAAATAATTATCTTGTCCAATAAAAAAGTACATTTATAAAAATAAAAATATCAATAAAATTAATTTAGTTTACATAAAATTATTTTAATGATAATAAAATAAATAAAAATATTGAAATCATATAATTAAAATTTTTAACTTTTATAAATGTCAAAAAATATTTTAATGATAATTTATTTAGTGATGATTTGCAAATTATATATATATATATATATATATATATATGAGAACGTATCTAGTGAGATGGCTTTTTTTATATGAGAGTGAGAGGAATGAATATTGACCATTAGATCTTGTCATGAATGGTCAAAATTAAAACATTTAAAATCATGTGAGTTTTTTAAAAGTCACATGACTTTTTAAGTGGTCACATAACATTAAATCATGACCATCCATGTATGGTTGTACAACCCAGATTTACTTCTCTCACTCTCATATATATATTAAGAAATTTCAATTTTGATTACAAATGATAAAATGTTTAACTTATTTTATATTGTTGTTCAATAATATTTTTAAAGAAATAAAAAAATAATTTCATTACAATCAAGCATTAATAAAAGTGTAAAGTAATAAAAACATAACTTTGAGACTATGTTCAAAAAAGTATAGAGAACCACGTAATAAAAAAAAGGTTTAAAAAAGTAATAAAAATGTAGGTATATAGCGAAACATAGGTATATACAACAAAGTAATAAAAAAAAATATAGGCTTAAATATGTTTTTCGTCCCTATAAGTTAGCGCTTTTTTTTTTTGTTCCTGTAAATTTCTTTTTCAAAATCACCCTTGTAAGTTCCCAACCTTTCATTTTTAGACTCTGGCTTTTTGCCATCAAACTTTGTTACAAAAACGTTAATTTGTTGACGTCTTGATGACATTATCATGTGTCGTGTCAACAAAAAAAATGATGTCATGACGACATCATCAAGTATCACGCCACTTCAACAAAACTGTCATATCAATGAAAAAGTGCGGTGACATTAGTGTCACGTCATCATTATAGTAAAGGAACTAAAAATGAAAAAAAAAAAATCTATGGAGACTAAAAATGAAAAATAAAAGAATTTATAGGGACAAAAAATTGGAAAAAAAAATACAAGTAATAAAAGTGACATATTTGTAGGCACAAACAAATCTTTTAACCTTCAATATAATGTATGAATTTAATTTAACATTAATATAAAATAAAAATCTTAAATAACAATAAAATCATTTTTTAATAATCACACATTCTTTCAACCTTTCTTTACTCTTTTTTTTTTCAACTTGTTCAACACTACAAGGCCACTTACACATTGCATAAACAAAGAATGCATCTTAATTGACTTAAAACTAATATCACTTAACTTTAGTTTTTCTTATCCCAAACACCCTACATACTAACCCAAACTTTTAAGACTTTTATTAGAACCTGTCACTCAGGTCATCGATTAACAAAGCATGAAAATCAAATTAAAGATGCCTTCTACCATTATCCCACAATAAACCTATGAAAGAATAAATTCCAGATTTAGATACCCGACAAAAGACAAATAAAGTGCAGAACATTTAACTTATTCATCATGTTTACAAATCAACTAAATAAAATATCCATAATGTAATGACAATAACCTCCATAACATAATGACAACAACCATGGTTGCAAGGTGTTGTTTTAGTGTACGTTGGTTCTGCACGATGGACTCACTAGTGGTAACACCGTGACAAGTGGTGATGATCATGGCTAGTGCATCAGGTGATGTAAGGACAAAAGAAATAAGAGTTGTGGGTGTGATGTGAAGAAAGAGAGAATGATAGGAGCCTGTGTGTCATGCCTATGTGAGCTCCATTGTGAATGATGATAAAAGAAAGGGAGATTGTAAAAAAAATAAAAAGTGAGTCTGTAAAAGTGTTGAGTGAAGGAAAAAAAAAAGAATAAGTAATGAATTGATGATTTGTGTGTGTGTGTGCTCTTGTCAAGAGTTCCTGGATGTTTTTATGTGTAAGTGTGTGTGTGTGAGTGAGTGAGTGAGTGAGTGAGGTGCGTGTGTTAGAGAGGGAAAGAACTAGTGTGTATGATGAATGAGAAAGCCTAAATTGTTTATGCAATGTGTAAGTGACCTTATAGTGTTGAATAAGAAAAAAAAAGTGAAAAAAGATTGAGAGAATACATTATTGTTAAAAAATAATTTTTTTGTTATTTCAGATTTTTATTTTATATTAATTTTAAATTAAATTTATACGTTATATTTAAGACTTAAATATTTGTTTGTATCTACAAATATGTAACTTTTTTTTGTCCATGTAATTTTTTTTTCATTTTTTTACCTTGTAATTTTTTTTTTCATTTTTAATCCCTCTATTGTAACAATGACATGACATTGTTGCTGATGTGGCACCAATGATGTGTCCCTTTTTGTTGACGTGCAAGGACGGATCCAAAAACCTATTAAAAGGGGGCCAAAAATTTTTTCTTCCTTTATAATTATTTAAATATCCTCCTAATATTGATATACTTATAGAGTAGTCTAAATGGATATTTTATCTACTTGTTAATTTTGTTCATTTTCAACTTCTAACCCAAAGTTCACTCTCAAGCATTATATTTCAACTAAAAGTCACACAATACTACACTTTATTATAGTTTCAATTTTAATTTATAAAAGCAAAGAAAATCAAAGCACAAAATTTCAAACATTTGCTTGTATAATTCTACATTAGCCAACCTTAATTATTATTGTAATAACAATTGTCTAAGTTAGTACAAAGACTGAAACATCAAATCTGGTATGTATATATTAATTGCGAAAAAAAAAATCTAGCATGTATATACTACTATATAAGAAGTACTGAGGGAGGGGGGCCAAGGCCCATGCCTGCCCCCCTTGGATTTGTCCCTGCTAATGTGTCATTTTTGTTGACGTAACGTGGCACATGATGACATCATCTCTTGTTAATGTGTCACATGATGACGTTATCATGATGTCAGCAAAATGACTTTTTGTAACAAAGTTTGACGGCATGGATTAAAATTGAAAGATTTAGAACTTATAAGGATGAATTTTTTAAAAAATTATGAGGACGAAAAATGAAAAACGCTAACTTACAAGACAAAAAACATATTTAAGCCAAAAAAAAACATAAAATATAGCTAGACAAGATTCGAAGTGAGGTCGAGCATAAAAAATAACGTTTCTAAAAACTCTTTATTCTCATAATTTCTTCTAAAAAAAATAAGCTACATATTTTTATAAGAGTTTTTATGTAAAGAGTGTTTGCCCCAACTTCTCCTTTTAAGAAGAAAAGCCAAAAATAAGTTGAACCAAACACTCCCTAAGTCATACTTGCTTTTTTAGTCATAATTTTTGCATTACTTATATTTGTTACATCTTACATCATATTTAATAATTATATATAGATAATTTTTGCCATTATTATTGTTGTTGTTGTTGTTGTTGGTCTTTTACCCATTGTTATAGAAATTTAAGAAAAGAAATTGAGTATAAAAACTGACACTATAAGAAAAATGCATAGTAAAGGCCAATCACAAAAGGTTGAGACTTATGGCTACCTCAACATCGGTAAAGTGACAATTTTGAGGACATTGTTACAATAGTCAACACTAATTTGTTTGTGACAGTCAAAAGAAATTAATGTTTAATAGTAAAGCCAAGTCATCATTTAAGTCATCACTAAGAAGAGTCGACATTAATCATTTTGTTTTTTAAAAAAATGTTGTTCCAAATTATTTTTTGACATCGTCTTAGATTTATGCTTGTACACCACCAGCAAGCTCCATGAACCTATAAACAACCCTCACCCTAAACTGCGAGCACAAGACCTTGAAACCTCTATCTAAGAATCCAAACCAACCACACGCCTAAACTAGTATAAAAAATCAAAATGAAAACAAATAGAAAGTGCATCAAGCCTCCATCTTCAAAACCCAAGCAATGCATCCTAACTCAACACCACACAGTCAAGCCTCCCTCTATCTCACAGCCACAAGCCAAACCAAGGGAATGACAATGGCATGGTGTACGCCTTCAGAAGCCTCTCTATAGTGGTGATGACAATAGCCAACAATGAGCTCACTGATAGTGGTGCTTTAAATAAAGACCCAAATTAATGAGTTTTGATTTGCACAATAAGGAAAAGAAGTTTATCAAAGTATATTTATGTAAAACCTACCCTTAGTGATTGGAAATGGCATTAGTGACCGATGATTTGGGAAAGGATTGGAGAGAGTTTCTTGATAAGGGTGATGAAGAGACATAGAAAAGAAAATTAAAATAAAAATGGGAAAGGAGCTTCGATGCAACAGTAGGGAAAAGTCTAGTGTTTTTTATCCTAGATGAGAGGTTGAGAATTTTCATTTTCGTGCTCAAAGAAAAGAGGGAGGCAAGGGAGGGTTTTTGTTTTTGCACTCAAATTAAAAACTAACATTGACCTAGCCAACACTAGTAATATTTTTTTTCAAAAATCGGCCAATGTTAATTGCATCAATCTCAAGGTCGACACTTGGACTAAATTTCTTCTTAAAAAAACATTATAAGTAGTGCTGACCATAGCCGACACAAGTTAAAAAAATAAAATAAAAACATTAACGAAAAGCATATTAGTATCAATTTAGCATTGGATAGCCGATGTTAGTTGACTGATACTAATTTTAATTATTATATTTGGATATCTACTTCACCAAGAAAAGAAATTGTTGTATATTACTTTGACAATGATTTTTAACCGTTGAATATGAGAAATTCAAAATTTCTCTCGTTGTCAATAATAGTTGTTTGTAGTACTTTAAATTTCTCTCATTACAAATGGTTTTATAAATGTTGATAACAACAATACCTATAATTTAAAAGATGTTGTTTATTTTATATTTTAAGAACAATTTTACAACAAGGAACTGTCAATAGTAAATAAAATTGTTATTTATTCTATATTATAAGAAGAATTTTACAACAATTGATAACAGAAATGTCCATAATATAACAAGTTATGTCTATTTCATGTTTTAAGAGTGATTTATCAACTCTTGATAATGGAACTATCAATGGTTAGGAAAATATTGTCTATTCCTTTTTTGTGTTTAAGAATGATTTGACAATCTTTGTTAATAGAAATGTACACAAGATGAAAACTATTGCCTATTTTATATTTTAGTATCAATTTTACAACTATTAAGAAAAATAATAGGCCTATTTTTTGTCCCTAAGGTTTCACAATCTCGTGAATTTTGCCTCCAAAATATTTTTGTCGTGAATTTTGCCCCAAGTAGAAAATTCATCACAATTAAAGGAAAAATCGTCACAAAATTATCTTAATTATGGTAGTTTAAGGGGAAAATTGCCACAATTTCTTAATTGTAGCTATTTTTCTATGTTAGGGTAAAATTCACAATATTTTACAAACAAGGGAACAAAATTCGCAAAAAAACAAAAATTGGAGGGGGCAAAATTCATGAGATTATAAAACTTTGAGGGCAAAAAGTACAATTAAGCCAAAATAATATGAGTTTAATGGCTATGCATTGTTAGTGTAAAGCAGTTTTACACTATCAACTAATCAGAAATCTCCGTTGGTATGACTTTTAAGATAATTATTATAAAAGTCAACAAACTTATCATATATGGTAGGTTGTGATTGGATAACAATGTAAAACTACTTTACATTGTCAGTACATAGCCTTTTTTATCAAATAATATTACTATCCAATGACAAATTGAATTTGGAATACCATTCATGCAAGACTTGGATTTTCTAAAGTTTTGTCTAATGATATTTCTACACATTTTGTCCAATTGAGCTTTATCTTAAGAAAGAAAAAGATGCGCTAGTTTGACATCTTATTTGGCATGTTGTGGTATGGTCTACTTGGATTATGTATAAATATTGTGTTTCAAGGTGTTCCTTTTAATTTCAATGATACCTTAGACTTGATAAAAGTTAGATTGTGGACATGGTTCAAGGCCAAAATGGGTAGTGTCCATTGCTCCTTTTTTGATTGATGTATTGATCCTGTAGCTTGTTTATCTTTATCCATATGATTTAGTCAAGTAAGACTCCTATATATCAGTTAGAGTACCCTTTATACTCTATTTCTTAACAATATTTTGCTTATAAAAAATAATATTACTCAAAGTAAAAAAATGTTATAGAGTATTAATTAGTCACCCATATAATACTAAAGTTCTTTTACTAAACTTGCCACGAGACATTTTTCAAAATTCTTAATTTTTAAATATCATAATTTATTGCTTCATTTAATTTTTATTAACTTTTCATTTGCCACATTTATATGTTTTTTGACTTTTTATATTCCTAATAATTTTATTTTTATTTTTTTATATTTTATAGTTATTTGATAAAATTTTTAAAATAAATAAAAATAAAATACCTTATTTTTCATAAATTAGAAAAACAATTTTATTTTATAAACATATAGATCTTAAATAGAAAAGATTAAAATATATATTAATATAATATCCATTAAATTCTATTTATATTTATTTATAAATTTTTTTTTATCTTTCAATCTTATCTTTCCAAGTTTTAATGAAAACACAATATATAAAAGGTCTTTCACTATAATTGTCAAGTGAATTTTTTTAAATTTTTATTTATTTTATTCATAATATTAATATAATCTTTGCTAAAAAATTTATAAACTAAGTTAAATATGAATCTTATATATTACATAATTTGATAAATTTTTATTTAATTTTTAATTTATATAGAAAATAATTCATTGGATTGAAGAAAATTAAAATTTTTAATGAAACAACAAAAAAAGTGATACATACACATATATGTATAATACTTGGAGATGTGAATAATAACACTATTAATTGTCAAATCAATTTTAAAATTATTCTAATTAAAAATTACTCAATGTTTGATGAACTATTAATTTAACATTGTAAAAAAATAATTGGTGAAACCATATATTGTTTTGTTTTGACATTTGACAAATCCATATAGTTGTTAGAAATTAATGCTATGTTAAGAATTTTAATTAACTTCATTCCATATTGTGATAGCTCTCTTATTTATTCATTTGTGATTCTTACCATTTGATCATGTTTACCAATATAACAATGTATGTATACAACATCTATGTGCATAAAAAAATTATGTTAAATGTTTGTGTGTATATATTATTTTATAAAATTTAAAATTTCGAATATTTTCTTTGAATGCAGATAGACAGTTCATAGAAAATATTAAAATTAATTAAATAACTAGAGCATATATTCATTACAAAATATTAATGTTTATTGGACAATTACTATAGTATGTGTTGTAGTTTTGTATGGTGATTTTGAATAAATATTACAAATTATTATATAGTGATGATGATTAAGATTGATGCATTGCATTTTATCCCATATTTTGCATACTAACTCATGTAGATTTGCATACATTTTAGGTTAATTAGGATTGGTTCCATCCTTATTTTTCTTAATTTCGTCACTTAGGCTTTTTGATATGCGTTTTTGTGTGTTTGAATTTCAGGAAAATTTATCATTGAATATTTTGCCTTGGAGATTAAATATTTAGACTTAGAGTGATTTGGATCAAGGAAAAGAGCAACTGGGAGTTTATTGAAGCTTGGATTAAGTAAAGGATGGACAACAAGTACTTGGACTTAAAGAAAAATGAAGAAAAGTGGTGAAACTCGCAACCAGAATGTACCATGCCTTGGGCATAGGGCTCCCACAGGCGTGGCAGGCACCAAGTGACCTAAATTTGCAACCAAAACGAACCACAGCCTACCTGTGGTTCAAACCATGGCCGTGGCGTGTCATTAGAGCTTTTATTATGCAATTTTTATGTCTTTTATTTTTGTTGGGCTTAGACCCTTTTGTAACCTTGGATATAAATAGATCTTTTAGGATTAGGAAAAAGGTTCCAAACCTTGGCATATTAATGGCTTAGATAGTGAAAGCTTGGAGTTTTTTGTTCTCTTTTTCTCTTTAATTCTAGTTTGATGTTCTTTCTTACTCTTGTTTTTGTTTCAATGACTATAAGTAAGTAATCATCTTGTTCTAGGATTGAGCATAGCCCTATGAATGTCTTAATGCATTAATTTCATATTACTTTTGTTTGAGACTTGTCTCCTCTTGATTTCTTTTCTATTGTTAATATTATGTGAAATGATTTGGCCATGTTTTACACAAACTTAGGGATTTGGGGAAGTATTGAAAGGTGAACCCAAACACCTAACTCATAGGAAAGAAACTTAGGTCTAAACCATGAAAGTAGGCTAAACCCTTCGAGGAACAATTGAATTAACAAATAACTCAATAGGTCCAATTGAATATAGCCACCATGAAAGTAGGAGTCAATTCAATTAGGTACACCTCCACATCTTGAAAGAAACGAAGGTTGTCTTAGGTTAATTCAACTTCAATGAGAACAAGTCAAAGCACATACGTAGTAAACTTAATTCATTAAGCATCATAGTGTGAAATCCAATCCTAAAAGTCTTCCTATTATTGAATTTCCATTAATTTTAATTGTTTGAATAGTTTTTAATTCAATTTCTTATTTTTCAATTATTCTCTTAATCTAAATACCCTATTAGTAAAAACTTTCAAGTTGAATTTTAATTGAACTCTTGAAATAATCACTAAATCAAAACTTTCAAGTTTAATTTTACTGCATTTATTGACTTTCAATTGAATCTTTCTCCAAAGTTATGCATAAATGAATTGAAGGTACTATGGTTATGTTTCACCCAGCTTTTGTTGACTTACAAACTACTTTAAATTTAAAGCTCAAAATAAGAGCTTTAAAATAAAGTAGAAGTTGTTTGGTAGTTTTTTTTTTATATATATTTAAAGCTCTTTTAAGTTAAAATTTGTTTGGTAAAAAATTTTAAAATTTACATTTAGTTAAAACTAATTGCCTCACTCAACAGAATAATACACACACACACACACACACACACACACACACACACATATATATATATTGATAAAATAAAAAAATATTATGTATAGTTAATTTTGAGTTACAATTATGTAAAATTAATTTAATCAACATAAATGTATTTTATGATAATAAAAATACATAAAAGTATTATAATACATAAATTTCAAATTTTTAATCTTAAAAATGTTAAAATTATTTTAATTAATAAAATTTAATTTAAATATGATTTATAAATATTTTATTATATATAATACCATTACAAAAATATTAATCACAAAAGATAAAATATTTTAAAAAAAAATTGTATTATTGTTCAATAATATTTTCAAGATAAAAATAAATTATTTAAATAGAATTCAATAACGTCAATATATATTAAATAGTATTTAACAAATAATTGAAAAATTATTTAATAAATATATTTTTATAATTAAAAATGAAAAACTTACTACAAATTAAAAATTGAAAAAATCTTAAATTTAAATTAAATTTAAAGAATAAACGTTATAAATATTTTTAAATATAATTTTTATATAACTATATTATTTAAAAAATTTAGTAACGTTTTTTTATTTCATGTAATAAATATATTTAAAATTTTTAATTTTAAAAATGTAATAATTATTTTAATTTACAAAAATTAATTTTAAAGATAATTTACAAATATTTTATTTTATTTAATATTAATATTAAATAATAAATTTAAGTATTAACTACAAAGTTAAAATATTTAAAAACCTTTATATTATTGTTTAATAATATTTTTAGAAGATAAAATATAATTTATTTAAACAAAATTCAATAATGTCAATATACATTAAAAAGTATTTAATAAATGATCCAAAAAGTATTTAATAAATATATTGTTGTAATTAAGAATTCAAAAACTTAACTATAAATTAAAAAATTTTAAAAAATATAGTATCTAAATTAAATTTAAAGAATAAATATTATAAATATTTTAAAATATAAAAAAATTATTTAACTGTATTATTTACTTATGTTATTAATGTTCTTTATTTTATATAATGAATATTCTAAAAAGTTAAAAAATAAATAATATTTTTAATTTTCTGAAATAAAAAATTTAAATTAAAACCTTACAATAAATAAACATAACTAAAATAAAGTATTATTTAATAGGAAAGCCAGTAAAGCACTTAAATTGAAAAATAATGAAAAATTAAAAGAAATGGTATTTTTACTAGTATTGGAATTCAAAAAAGAAACTGCATGAATAAGTCTCAGATAAACCAGAAAAAAGCTCTCCTAGCAACTTAATTATAAGTTACTTTTTTCAAATTTTGTTTTATAAAAATAAGTAGCTTATTTTTTTAAAAAAAAATTTATAAAATATGTTTGACTCAACCTTTTTTTTTAAAAAAAATAAACTAAAAAAAAGCCGAATCAAATACACTCTCTATATGAAAGAATTTAAGGAGTGTACTGTGCTCAAACTGCTAGCCCTGGTTCAACACCTGAAAATCAGAAAATGTAAGAGAAAAGAGTCGTAACGCATGAAAATCCTCGAGAGCACGCACAAAACAGTTCAAATGTTTGGCGGGTCGTTGATACGGAACGGTACGTGAAGGAAGAAGCAGAAAAGACGGATAAGCTGAGCACCATAAATTGATGGAGAAAGAATGGGCCTGTGAAAAGAGTTAAAAGGAAACAATGTGTCAAATCAACGCACAAATTTGTCTATTAAAATATTTTTTTATAATAATGATAATGAGATTTAAATCTAAAATTTTATGTAAATCACCTTAACTCTTCACTATTTTACCGATCATGGTGGGTTATTCAAATATATCTATTATTATCATTTTAGTATATGTAATGTGTAATGTACAGAATAAATATTTATTTTATATAATTAAAATTTTAAATAAATAATTTTAAATATATAAATTATTTTATAATTAAAATTCATAATAAATAAAAAAATTTAAATATATAATATTGATATTTTCATTTACAAGAAACAATTTAAATTGAGATATTATCAAAAAAAATTATAAGTTAAGGTTACTTTTTATTATTGACAATTTCTTTTAAAAAATTATTGAAATTTAATTTAGAAATAAGATAAAATAGAGTAAATTGAAAGACATAGACAATTAAGAATATTAAATATACAAAAAATATGAAATAATGATAGTTTGATATAATTGAGAGACAAATTTTTTGAGTAATTGCGAGAATAAAGTGTGAAATACACACGAAAGAGAGAAGAGAGGGAGTATTGACATGTCTAATTAAGAGGGTAAGAAGAATAAGAGTCTTACTTTTCAAGTTGTATATTTTAATTTATAATATAAGAGTATATTTAAGCCAACTCTTATAAGTTTTTTTTTTTTTGGTGAGCTCCACCTCTTATGAGTAATAAAAGTTTGTGAATTTGTTTAGTTTGAAAAAATATTTTATTTTATAAATAATTATAAAAATATCAAATTATTTTTATTCTTTTTATTTTTAAATATTCATATTAACATATGAAATTTATTTTTCATATCTTTATATAAATGTTTAGAATAAAAAATAAAATAAAAATAGGATGACATTTTATAGGCTTGAATTTATTTTTGATCCCTATTAAGATTGTGCAATTTTGGTACCTCAATTTTTAATTGCGCAATTTTAGTCCCTAAATTTTTTTCAATTATACAATTTTGATCCAATTGTTAGTCTGCCTTTGATTTTTTAATGGATCTTATCAACATGGCAGGTTAGTGATCAATGGCATAGCACTGACATGGCGTTGAGGGAACCGAGATTGCACAATTATAATACTTTAGAAACCAAAATTGTACACTTAATTTTGAAGATTATTATTACTATTAATGTCACATCTACTCAATGTAAAGATAGAATATAAATTGAATTGTGTACACAATTTTAAAATACTTATATTTATTATTTCTAATTTTTTTCAACTTTTTATTTAATTATTTTTTACTTGACATTTTAAAGGGCTATAAGCCCTGCAAGCCATATTTCACGTAAGTTTTATTTAATTACTTTTTTAAAAGCCTCTATACAAGTCTTGCATTTTGATAAAAAGAAAATATGGGTACATGACACATGAACCACTAAATTAAAAAAAAAAAAAAAACATGTATGAAGAAAAGGATAAAAACACATACAGGTTATTAATCAGCAAAATGAAATGGAAACACATCCACAACTACATAAGAAAAAAAAGAAGATAGTTACATCATAATGTAGCCTGTAAACAATCAAGAAAAATATGCAACCTACCAAACATGGCATGTTTAGTAAAAAAAAAAAGTGCACGTACTTGGTAACAAAAAAAATGTAAGCAATATGACATCACCTCCTAACCGAAGAAGGAACAACCTAGGATAGAAACCTTACTTTGAGTTTATGCTAGCTCATAGATAACACTGTGGTGGATAGATTTTGAGCAATAATATGGTAGCACGATGCTGCTCAAGTGGTGTGTGTAGCATGCACATAATGCCGAACAAATGTGTATTATTGTAGACCCCTTCTCTTAATAATATTCAAACATATAGTAGTTATTATTGCTATTGTTGGTTTTTTTTTTTTTTTTGTTATTAACATAATTTTGAAAATTGGACTGGACTAACTAGCTGAACTAGTTTGATGGGGAACCGATCTAGTGACCGGTCCGTTAACTCTAAAAAATAGAACCATTTCAAAATTAGTGAGAATCGGTCAAACCGGTCCAAAATTGATGAAAATTAGTCTAAATTGATTAAAAAAAGGTGCAAACAATTGGTTTGAACTGGTATTTTTCTTTTTTTTTTTCTTTTTTTAATTTTTTAAATTTAATCTAAAATATTTTTAAGATAAATAAAAACACATATTTAATAAGGATTACAAACAGATATAAATTATTTCATCAATTATTATTAATTTTTTCTTACGAAATATATAATTTAGTCATTTATGTAAATTTACAATTTTTCTATCTTGACTTCTTATAATTTATATTATATTAATTTCTCATTTTCTTTTTTATTTCAAATGTAAACTTGTTATTGTTAATGGACATTGTTGTATTTTTATTAAAATTTAAACTTAAGTATTATAATATATTTGATTTGAACTTTTATTAGTACTTTGAATGTTAAGAACCTATAAAATGATGTTTTATTTTTTTTAGTGTTATAAAGTCATGAAATCATATTTATTTAATACTATTTTATGTATGATTTAATTATTATTATTATTATTATTATTTTACTAATACCGGCAATTACGGTTCAACCATGGTAAAATTATTAAACCTTGAACTAGTACATTGATCGATTCAATGACCTGTCCAATTTTAAAAACATTGGTTATTTTTTTTATTGTAGTAAGAGTTGAAGTTAAAATTTGCTTCACTGGAGGTAAATTACTAAGGTCTCCATCAATAGGCTATAACTAAACATCACATTCAACTTAAAACTTTAAAATATTAGGTATATATGTGGATCCTTCTCACTTAAAAATTCTCATAAATTTGTTTATTCCTATCCAATATGAGACTTATTCACTCACACTCATCATTTCAACACTATATATACCACGAAAATTAAGAAAAGATTTACCTCGATCTAATGATGGTTTCTATACATCTTTTCCACATTCCACGAAAAGAAAAGACTCGTTTCTAGTTATATATGAATTCGTCTATATATACCCTAACAGCATCCAATTATATATCTTAATATATTACTTTTACATATGTTGTCTTCTATTTTCAGCTTCTTTGTTAAACATCTGAACAAATATGCTATTTGATCATACGGTATACCACATTGAAAACATATCCATGTATTGCAGTCCAGTTCCCTCCCTCTATATTCCGTATATATATGGATAGTGCTGCCGCCTAATGCATTTTTTCCTTTTCTAATGATTTAAATGTTGATGAAGCTATTAATAAGAATCTCAAGTATCAAATATTTTATTTATTTATCCTCGTTGTACCACAAATTTTTGACCAAAGTCGCTATGGACAGATTCACATATATTGACTATTGTCAATAATATGCAATGAATGAATATGTACCACGGTTAGTGCTGAAAGGCATCCATAAAATGACAAAAAACAAATCATTTTTTCCATGAAGGAAAAAAGCGTCGTTTCTTTTTTTCAGTAACATAGCATATGGATGCTAAGTAAAGTTTGCGACAAACATATATAGTAAGGTGACAAGTCCAAAGGCAAATGGAAAAGGTCCTAATCAACCTCCGTATTAGTGCTCTTCATATTCAAACCAGATTAACATATAACGTTATTTTTTCCTTGAAATCAAATTATTTAGATGTTGATGAAACTATTGAAAATCACAAGTATCGAATCTTTCTCTATTTATCCTAGTTGGACCACAATTTTTTTGACCAAAATGTCGCTATATTGACGGATTTATATATATTGACTATTTGCTTGTCATTAATATGTAACGAATGAACATGTACCACAGTTAGTGCTGAAGAAGGGTATCCCATAAATGACAGAGAATGCATTATTTTTTCCACGAAAAAGAAGCTACCATTTTTGTAAAAAAACATAGCGCATGTTGTGCTATACAAAGTTGCGACAAACACATATATAATAAGGTGAAAAGCACAAGCAAATGGAAAATATTTCTAGCCATGTTTCATATTTGTTAAGATCTCACATCGATTAAAGATGTGATCATTATATTTTTTAAAAGACTTGAGTATTTCCTATCTTACAAACTGATATTGTGGAATTAAGTTAAGCTCTAAGCCCAAATTAGAAGTTAGTTTCGAACTCTATTTTAGATCCGTTATTGCGTCACCCAGCCAAATTCTAAGGGTATTAGTGCCTCTCATATTCAAATAGGATTTTATTGTTGATGATAAATTCAATCAGTTTAGGTATTCAACAAAAACATAGAGTAGTAGGGGCACCAAAGTAGTAGTAGTAGTAAGAGTATTGCCACCAACATATGTTTTTTTGTATTTTTATTTTTTGTAAAACTAAAAATCAAATAAGTGTTACATATCCAAGCTATAATTTAGTAAAATATAACACTAATGTTCCATTAGATAATCCAAAAATAACTTGAATATGTAACACTCATTTGATGTTATATTTTATTAGAGAAGGCCATAAGACAAGCAAATTAGGTGAGTGAATTGGAAAGAAACCTTGTCACAAAGTAATAGTAGTCATTTGAAGTTGATGTTTAAAAAAAAACACACAATGGAAGGCACCAATAACCATGCATGCTTAGAATATTGAGATTATTTATTTATTTATTTGATGGATTTTGGTGAGTCAATCTACCAACCCGCCATTTTATGACTCACTAACATGCCAAACTGTCTTTTTATGATTCATCAACCTGTTATGCTGGATCAACTTATCAACCTACCAATCCACATATAAGTGGGGTAAATTATGTTTCCTAACTCACTTTTTCTAGCAAGTCAAGCCATCCTGCCCAACTCAAGTGAGGTTGGAAATAGGTTAGGACAGATTAGTCTACTTTGCCACCCTAATTGCAGTAGTTTCCATAATTAATGGTAAAATTTATTTATGTTTGGTTTGAGGAATATTTAAGGAAATACCAAAACCCTTTATACTATTTGCACTTGGCTGCAGTTCTTAACAACATTTTATGCACCCTTCTTGTTTTCATTGGCTAAATTTTGAAACCTTTCTTGTCGTCAATGAAATTCTATATATCGTTTCGACCCTTTCTTTTTTATGTCAATCTATATTAATTAATGACGATTAGACGATCAGTATTCATTTTAGTATATTCAATTAAAATATCTCAATCTTTTAGCATATACTATCCCTTAAAAATTACAGATACACAATTTGTAAATTCTATTTTTTTTTTTCTAATTCCAAATTCGAACACTCTTTTACTTAAAGTCACTTATAGGTGTGTCATCTCTATTATTTCAAATACATTACGTCCTTTAATTTATATATTTTTAACTCTATCTGGCTTTTTTAAAAACAAAATTATGTAATCACATGATACTCACTAATAAAAATAATATAAATTTATTAATACAAATCTGTCTAGTAAAAGATTGGTACAAGTTTCTGCTGGTTCAGATTTCTTTGTATATTTGTAATGGCATAACAATATGTATTTAATGCTATTTTCATAAAAGAGTGAGATAAAATAGAAGTGGAAACGATACCTCTTATAATGTAGTTAAATCCCTTGTTCGTCTTGTTATTTTTATATATTTTTTCTTTTTCTACTCTACACTATAATCTTTTATTCATCAAAAATAAAATAAAAAATAAATATTTGAGAAAATGTTAAATACATATTGTGCATTCTTTTAAATCAAAACCAGAGCAAGATAAATCAACATTTTTCTTTTCGGTTAACAGCAAAGATCGACACGTGACTAAGTGGCAGACATAGCATGGAATCAACTGCATGCGTATTAACGGAAATTGATCGACGGATTTCAATTAACTTAGTCTGCCTTGTGCAACTTATGTATCCTTGTCAAAGAATGGTAACACAATTAAGAGTAAAGTTTTAAATTTTTTTTAACGTGTATTTGTATTAATCATTATAAAATTTTTTCACTAAATTAATAACATTTTTAAAATATAAAACGGCATTACATTAATCACTTTATGAAAAATTAAAGAGAGAGAGAGAGAGAGAGAGAGATTAATTTAATAATTTTACATATTTTAAAGTCTTGTTTGTTAATAAAAATATTAAAAGAAATGAAAACTTTTGAATTATTATATTTTCTCTAATTTACCCGTATAATTTTATCAATTTATTCATTCATATGCATTGGAAGTCAATGTTGCAGATGTGGGTGGGATTTATTATCTAATGCGGACATGTTCGGTTGTTGTCATTTATCTTCGTGGTTCACCATAATAGGTTAGTTGGCATTAGTGTCTGTGGCTTGTGGTTGCAAGCAAATTGTTAGGCATCCTGGAGTTCTTATGAGCCAATTATTAAGCAAATTATAAGGATTATGGCTTCTATTTCAAAATTAAAGCATTATATATAATTTTAATTTAATAATTAACGTGAAGTGAAAAAATTACTATATATAAAATTCATTTGGTAATTACACACTCAAAATAAATTTTGATTCAAAGTATTCAAACAATATTTTCTTAAAAAATTAATTTTCTAATATCTGATATCCAAACAAAAATTTCGTTACTTCAAACTCAATTTTAATCATAATCAATTCTATAAAATCATGTTGATCTAAATCAATTCTATCAACATAAATTTCTAGTCAAGTACAAGAGGAGGGTGGGTGTCCGTAGCATTCATTTTTCTAAAACCCATGGTGAATGACTGAATGAGTATAATTTACTTTTATATTATAAATCTGAATCTTTATCTTTGAATGAAAGCATTTTTAGGTTATTTTGGAATGAGAATGTCTTTAGGAGTCATTCTTGAATGAAGGTATTTGTTTAGAAGTTATTTCCACACTTATTGAGTCACATGTCTTATTCTAATCTCATATATTAAGAATTTAGTTTTATTGTTTTAATATTTCTTTCAAATATATTCCTTAATTTTAATTTCAAATATAATTTGATTTAACAATTAGTACAAAAAAAATTCTCAATCATTTCAAACTACTCTCCTTTTATCCTCATAAGTATACTTTATTTTCTTAATTGGTTATTTCTTTTAATCTACCCTTTTCATCTTTATTTTTAAATTAAATGTCAATATTTTTTTTAAAAAAAGTGTCAATAATAAAAAATAACATTGTATTACAATCTAAATTATTTATCATAAATCCAAGATATAATTTATATGTTGAAACATATTTATTTATTATTAATTTTAAAATTTTAATTATAATATAATTTATGTATTTAAAAGTATTTATTTATTATAAATTTTAATTATATAAAAATAAATATTTATTTTGTGCATTGTACAAATTAAAATAATAATTTAAAATGTAAATTCTTATACTTATATAATGATTTAACTATCACTAATGTTCTAAAAATTATTACATAGCACTCATTAGGAAATCCTCTTAATTACTTCTTTTTTCTCATTTTATTTATTATTTCAAATAATCTACACATTTTAAAAAATAATTATATTAATTTACATGATAAAATAATATTATTAAATTAAAATATACTTATTTATTATAATAATTAGATAGATAATAAAAAACTAATTAATATAATATATGTTAAAATATCAATAAATAAAGGATATTATTAAAAAATAGTTAATATTTTCTTGATATTTTAAAATAATAAATAAATAAAAATAAAAATATTCTAAAAAAACAAATAAAATGAGAGAGATATAATAATATCTAATCCTGATTGTTTTCAAGACATTATACATGGGAGGTGAGGGACGGAGGTTATTAGGAGCAGTCATGAATATTCCCAGAAAAAAAAAAAAATGGGTGGAGACCACAAATGTTTTTTACTAGAGACAGTCTTATTTGAGTCGGATAAAATTATTATTACTAGTAAAATTCTCTTTTCAAATATTATTGCATGCTCAAGACACAAACTTAAAGCCACTAATTAAATAGTTTTATACTAGTTCACTCAATATACGCTACGTTCAGTACCTTCTTTTCAGAAAGATTTCTACTAACCAAATCCTAGTTACAACAAGTTTTTATTTTTTCAACAGCCTCTTCAGGCCTTACAAATAGTGATCAATCATAGATCACTAAAACTCAAGTATTCTTTTATCACAAAGTCTCTCCAGACTTTCACAATACAAAGATTGTAATTACAAGAATCAACTCACAATGTGGGAATATGAAAGTTTAAGCATAGAATACAATAACTTTGCAATGCAAAGAGTATGAAAATTTAAGTGCAATAGGGATCGTCCAGCAAGAGTTTTAGAGCTTGTTAGAGTTCGTAAGTTTTGAACACAAGTTCTTTACTTCTTCTGACATCAAGTCTTGCTCAGATAGCTTCTTGGATAATATATTCGTTTAGAAAGAAAGGGATTTTGATTATATTCCTGTTCTGAAGAAGCATTAAATGTGTGAGAGATCCTTCATGTTAAGACTTGATACGTGTCTTGAGAATCTCGAAGAGAGAAGATGTAGCAGTCTTGTCTTGGAGTAGTCTTGTACCGAAAAGGTAGGTATTATCTAAAGCACAACACTACTTTTTTGAACATGCCTTCTTTAGTTCTCTTCTTTTGTATTACAACCTTGATAAGTTGACTAACTTTTTCACGTGCTGTACTTATAATCTAGAATATCTTACTTTTCATTATATGCTAAGATATTTAAACGTTAGAGAATATCAAAAAGCACGAGGAATGAGTTTCAATATGAATGAGGATAAACTTATTCAGATTTATTGAAACTTAACCAAATAAAAGACGTCTAAGTTAAAAACTTTGGACAATTTTTTCATCGGACGCTTTTTAGAAAACTTATATCATATGAATTTGCACAAGGGCACGTTGGACGCCTAGTTTTAGTTGGTGTATTGGACACCAGTTTTTCTAAATCGTGTTGGATGAGTCTAAGTTAGGCAATATTCTTTTGTCTCTAAAGAGCAGTATTTCTGCACATGTAACACACTAGTCATCAAACTCTAAAATTTAACAACATTTGTTATCATCAAAACTTTGAAGGGTTAGACGCTTCATACATCTTTGGTTCCAATAATTATGTTAAAATCAAGAATGTCCATAATATGGTGGGACTAATTGTCCTACCAATTTTTTTTCATATACAAAACTTGGGTTTTCCTTAAGTGAAATAAACGCATGTACCACTTAAATTAATTATTTGTTGATAAATTTTTTTGTTTAATTTCTATAAAAAGATTATTTAATTTTAGTCTTTAAAAATTATAAACTTATTTGCTTTTAATACCTGACCAAAAACTAAATTGATGTTATTTTTGCAAAATGTAAGAATTGAAAAGAATAATTTTTTACGAAAATTTAAAAATTATAAAAAACACTATATTTTCACATGTTATCCACCAGATATTAACATGAAAATTCAAATCTTAGTTTCTACATATTCTTTGACTAATTCTGAAGTATCCATATCATTGGGATCAATTATGACAGTGAGGTAGGTCTAAATCAGTCAGTGGGAAGATGACAACAAGTGAGGTAGACAAATCACAAATAAAGAAAGAGATGGATGGGGAAACGTAGAAAAGTGCTTAAAAGAGAAGGAAGAGTGTGCGAACTGGGCTTTGTACCACATATAGCATCCAAAGTAGAGGAGGGTTCGAGAGAATAATAATACTTACAAATGATTTATCATCGCTAAACTCCTAAGTGATTTTGATTCAAATAATTTGATAAAGATTCTGAAGGTAATTTTAAAGCTAGATATTTCTTCTCTCCATATCATTTAGTATGTTTCAATTTAACACTAATATTAAAAATATAATTACAGTCGAATATATAAATAATTCATATAATTGAAATAATACACATTTAACCACTGAGCATATGAATCAACTAGTGTAGAATTATTTCAGTTTAACCAATGATTTTGAGTTCAAGTCTTAGATATGCAGTTGCATTAAATACTTAGAAAAAAAAACTTTATCACAGATACACATTTAATAGTATATATAAAATACAAGGATTTCTCTTCATGAAGTTTTTTTCAATATATAAAACTTTAGTCCTGCTATAACTTGTTCTAAATATAAAAATGATTTATGGATACCTCTCACCTATTTGACACCTAGTGTAAAAAAAAGAGAAGAAAAAGATGTGTATGTAAAATGAATGATATGATGTGATAAGAAGAAAGACAAAAAAAAATGATAAGTGTTAATAAAATATTTATAATAGGGGGTAGTTCATGTACCATTACTATTCTAAATAATCCAAATGAGTCCAGCTTTAGCATTATCTTTTTTGCAAGTATCTATTTGTGAGAAGTTTGTGGGGGATGTCTTCGCAAGTATCATTTTCCTAGCTATTCCATATAGACTTGATTTCATGGTGAGGATATGCTTATGTTAGCCTGTTGGTGTCCTTTTGTATTCTTCATGTCATGACTCGCCACTTCTGTAGGATCAATATTAGAAGTCAAGATGCTTCCTACTTCTTCCACTAGTGTGCCCGTGTGATCCCTTGTGAGCATCACGTGTACTAGTCCCTACATGATTCCCTCTTAACAAGATGTCAGGCTAGGCCAAAGTGATTCCCAAAATCATGTCTACATCGGCATCTTGATGAAAACACAACATCATAAGATGAGGAAAAAAATATCGTTTTTCGAGCACGAATGAAGCCACCCAACTTAATTTGTCAGCTTATAATCAACCTGTTGAATCTTGATCATCTTATTATAAATTGAATATGTACATGATTGTTAAGAAAAAAAAAAAACAAAAAAGCAAGTATAATAACATATAATTGTGAGACATCGTTCGTACTGCATCGTATTCGTGGCTTGATAAAGAGGAATATATATATATACACAAGTTCATTAAGAGCTTTGATAACCCCGAATCAACAACCATACACATATAGCTTTTGATGACATTGAGGATGCAAGCTAGGCAAACAATTACAATACATATTCCCTCGTTTAAAATTGGGTGATGTTTTTACACACCCGGCCGAGTGTGAAATAAATAGACAAAAGAGAAAGAGAAAGAAAGAAAAAGGAAAGGGGGAGAGAGTAAGAAATGTGACAGAAAAATAAGAGTTATAAAAAAAATTAAAGGAATGTAAAATAAATGTAAGAGAAAACGAGTGATAAAAAATTAAAAGGTGCTAATAAATCACTAGGCAGGTTTCCATTAATTGAATTATACAAGTGCACTTTAATATTACATTCAATTCAAAATCCTAAGTTGTTAAATGTATAGATTATTTTTATTTCTATGTTTCTCAATTTGGTTATTCTTATTCAATGTGAAACTTCTTCATTAACACTTGTTATTCCAACAATCTCTCCCTTGTGTATAAGTCTTTTTCACATGGTATGTTCTCCCTTAAACAGAAATCTTATTTCTTTTGTTCACAAGTATTGGATTTTGATGCTACTTGTATTTGTACTTCCGTTTTACCTAACCACCTACACATTGTGAAGAAGACTTCCAATACAAGAATTTCCACACAGATCCATCACCAATTTTATTGTACTTCAATAGTCATTTAAGTCTATCACTTAGTCATACCAAAGGCTTTGATACCACTTATTAGAATATATAAGGTGGAAACATATCACAAGAAAAATCTCCATCGATTAATAGACCACAAGCAAACTATACACAAGTAAATTTTACACTACTTTAGGTATATGAGTCATTCCTACGTATATATTACTCAAACATATTCATTTCTATCTGATTTAGGACTTCTTTATTCACACTTGTCATTAAAAAATAATAATAATAATAATTAACACAGATGTAGACATAATTTCACAGTAGGTTTTGATCAGGGACCCTGCATTATTATTATTTTTATCAACTCTGGTATTTACAGCGAAAAAAATTACGAATTTTTTTTTTATAAGTTATATGACATAGTGACAATGTTATTTCATTTTTCTTTTTCTACAAGAAAAATAAAAAGGAGAACAAGACCTTCCCAAATGGTTAAGTTAAGAATTCGTAATATTTTATTAAAATTGTATTCTTGCTATTTTTAATTATCTATTTAATAATTAAGTTTAATTTTTATGCACTATCTTTGTAAAAAAAATTATATTGTCAATTAATCAAAAATTATGGTAAATATGACTTTTAAGATAATTATTGTAAAAGTCAACAAATTTATCATTAATAATAATTTATTATTAGACAACGGTATAAAATTCTTTTATATTATCAGTATATAAAACTATTTTCCCTTATAATAATTACACGAAAGTGTGAATATATAACATTTGACAAACATTACTTTTTGCCGCTACATATTAATGTACTTGTAATCCTCTTATTTTATCAAACAATTTCATTCTAATCCTTAATATTATAAATGTCAGTCATTTTAATTTCTAATTTTATAAAACATTATTCACTTTGGTCTATTTTAATACAAAATGAGAATAAAAAATAAACCAAAAAAATTATAAAATAATTAAATGGCCAACTAACTTAAGATTTTGTAAAGTGAAGAACTATAGTTATCATTGTTTATGATATCAGTATTTAGAATTAATTTTATCTATGCTTAAGCCAAAAGCGTACAAATTTTTTTATTCAAATTAAAGCTGCTTGAGACAGTAATGAAGAAGTCCTCAGATAAGAAACATGAGCGAAACCACTGATGAAACATTTTTATTAGGTTACTTTTAGAGTAGGGGACCCAAATTTGACTCTCTCACTCAACTCAAACACCAAGAGGCTTATAGTAGGGGCCGGACCCGGCAATCACTCTCCTAACTCAAAGAATTCTATTCTACTGTTTCCAAACCTGACAATCGTGCCTTCAGCTTGCTAATTACACAGTCATCTTCTTGGAACCTCAAAGCCCACCTCTTGGTCAAATATGGTCCCCGATCAAGGAGCCACTCCATGCCATGTGAGCGCAGCGATCGATTCTTTAGTTAAATAATGAGGTAAGCATTACATTTCTGCACTTTCTTTTTACATATTAATTTTCGTTAGAATCAATATATATATATGCACACAAGACTGAGTCTTATTTTTTCAGTCACTTACTTTACAGCACTTTATGTTAGTTGGAAAATGATGGGTGGACACTCATCTATGATATTTGACACTTAGAGAAATAAAAAGATAGAAAAGAGCAAAGTGTAGGAATTGAATGATAGGTGATATAATGTGATAAGAAGAAAAAAAAAATGATGGATATTAATGGGATGTTTGTAATGGAAGAGTATTCACATATCATGACTCGTTTTTCTTAATTTCTTTCTTTTATATAGAAAATACTAAAGATTCACCCCATTTTGCGGTGAATTGAGATGGAAGGGAAGAGAGACATAGAAAGAAAAAAAAAAGTAATAGATATATTATAAATGATGTGATAGAAAAAAAATAAAAAAAATTGAATGAAAATCAAATGAATATATATATATATATATATATTACATCTTCTCTATCATGATTTTTCAACATAACTCACTGAGTATATATAATTATACATGAGGTGTAATCCTCCCCACCCACCCCTTAAAAAATTTGCGAAACAATCATTTCTTGTACGATAATATATAAAAGATATATATACTCTAGAGTGAAAATATAACTAAAACCTCTTCGATGTTTCACACACCACATGTAGTGTACGCACTATTAAAAAAAAAATTATCAAGTAAATAAGTGCATTCTGAGTTAAATCGGATTAGGGGAAATAATTTTTAAGATACATCAAAAGAGGAAAGACACTTTTTGAATAGTAGAATAAGCACACCACCACTTTTATATTTGTGAATGGATTAAGTGCTAAAAAGATGTGTGTACTTCACATATACACACAAAAATAAAACAGTTACCCGTAAAAGTATTGAGTGAAATTTTCTCCACTTTTTGTCCCTATAATATCCTATATTTGTTTTGTCGATTAAAAGATTTGAATATAGAACTGTATATGTTTTACGTTATCCATTTTTACCCTTTAGGTTTTACGCTATCCATTTTACCCTTTAATATTATTCATGAACAAAGTTTGTATCTAGTATACTACCCCATGCAAGTTTACCCGAAAAAAAAACAGACGATTAATCATACTTTTACTTTCTTGAGCCAGAATTAATTCGGCGTGCCACTATAATATTATTCTTCACTAAATTTTGCATCTAGTGTAATATTGTTCGATCCCCGTGCAAGTTGTAGTAAACAACGATTAACCACGCCAGTTAATAGAAAATGAAATTGGTAATACATTAAAACTAATAAAATTAATTACTTTTTAAGATTATTTTCTTTCGCAAGAATTAATTCGGCGCGTGCAAGACAAAAAATCAATCTTTTGTAAGAATTTAAATATATAACGCAAACATTACGTCACTTTTATGATGTGCAAATAGCATCACCAAACTAAGATATCATAAATCTCACCAAGTAGCTGAACTATATTTGAACGTCGAGACATTTAAAATGTCCAGCAGTATTATAGTTGAAGTTTAAACCATAAAGATATTTTACAGTGTTGATTGAACATGCATGATAGTGTTATAAAGAAAATGTGCGATACGTATAATTGGAATCACATCATCTTACATCTCAACTCTGAAGTGATCAGTCTCCAACTGTAAAACGGTAGATAACTAGATGCACACAAAAAGAGAAAAGAGTTATCAAAATCACTACAAAAATATTCTAATTTAATAGCAGACAAGTAAATGTTAAGCATTAGTATCTGTTAATATAAATTTTTACTTAATAGAAATTAAATTGTTAGAATAAACATTGTACTTTGCTAACCTTTAATGTTAATATAATATATATCAATTCTTTATAACATATGATCTATCATATTATTAATATAGATCTATAATGTATATACTAACAATTTAATTTTCGGTAAATAAAAGTCATACTATTGAAAACTAATTCAATGTAAAACCATTGATATATATGAAGAATTTTTTTTTTATAATGAATCAAAATGTTGGGTATATAAAAAAATGGTGTGAGACCAATTATATAATCAAATAATAAATTGTATGTATGTCTTTAACATTAAATAACTTTTACGAAAAGGAAAATGACGAATGTGAACTCCATTTTTGGGGTGTATGAGTGGAAGGAAATCAAGGATAAAAAAAATATAGATGTAATAAATGATATAATGAAAATTAAAGAGAGTTAGGAAAAAAAAGGGATAAAAATGAGACAGAAGAGAAAGTAAATATAATAATAATAATAACTCTTACAAAGAAAACCACTCACTTTTTCCTCTCTTTTTTTTTTTGGCTTTTTGTTCTCTCTTCTTTCCTCTCTTTCAAAACATGTTTCCATGTAACCGTGTGTGTGTATAAGAACACTATAATTGATATATAATACTTGATGTTACTTTGAGTTAATTATCAAGTCTTAGATTCTAACATTTATATTCATTGCAAGTTTGGTTCAAACCGATTCAATTAGCAACTCATTGGTTAAAGTCATGATTCAATACCACTATATCAAGTCAATGTACAGGACCTTTAACAATGGTAGTAACCTTATCTTTGTTAATAGGATTTCCCAAAAACGATTTAAATAAAAAAGTACTCCCTCTAGACTCAAATGTAAGCAAAATTTTGTTGATGTATGATGATTTAAAATATAAATAAATCTAACTAATTTCACCCCTATTTAATGATAGTATGTCTAAAATACCCTTTATTTAATTGAAATTCTATTTTCAATTCCTTTCTGTTCATGATATCAAGTTCTAATAAAGAGTAATATAGGAAAAAAGTTTATATTTTTTAATTGAAATTAGTAAAATTAAATATTGTTAACTAACTTTCTTAATTAATGTGAAATTAGTTATTTTTGCTTATATTTGAGTCCAGAAGGAGTCAGGCTTAATTATATGTTTAACGATGTACGATTTTGGTCCTTCGATTTTCTAAGTTAGTAAAACTTCTCTATTTTTAAAATTAAACAGTTTTGGTTCTATTCTCAAATTTTTCCTTAAAACTCTCAAATTATTATTTTATATCTAAATATTTAGAGGTTAATTATGGATTTATTATATGAAAAATTTAATAGTTTAAAAATCAAAAGTTTAGTGGAAATTTAATAAAATTTGAATGCTTTTATGGAATGTAAGATTAAGGTTTAAAAATGAAAAGTTTTGAATTTTTTATGGAATGAAATTTGATGTTTTGATTAGTAAATTTTAAGCAAAATAAAGTTTGTAATAATTTAATTGATTCGGTTTGTGAAGACTGTGTAGAAAATAAGAATTTAAGAATTTGAGAGGAAAAAAATTTAATAATAAAACTAAATTGCTTTATTTAAATAAAAAGAGACTTAATTAACTAAAAAAATTGAGACCAAAATTACAAATCTAAAAGTAAAAACACACAAGGACACCCACCACAAAGAATCAGGTTGCCTATAAAAGGAGTCACTCCTTCGATCTGTCCATGCTCTTCCAAACCTTTCCTTCAGCTTCTATACCCTGCCTTCCAAAACAATATTCCACCCCTCTCCTTCTTTTTCTCATACAAAGCAATATTTTTAGAAATTAAAAATCATGATGTCAAAACCTGGTGGCTTCTATAAACATGGAAGCCTTTCATCAATCAAAATCTTCATACTTCTACTCCTTAATTCCATACTTCACAAAGCCAACTCAGGCTGCAATAACTCTGCTTCCAATTCCTTAGTTCCATTTCCACCTCATGAGATCCTCTCATCACTCCAAACACTACCTCTGGATGGCCACTTTAGCTTAAGGGACAATGGTGATGCTGCCAAGGACTTTGGCAACATACACCATTTTCCTCCTCTAGCCGTGCTGCATCCTAAAACAGTTTCTGATATTTCACGCACCATAAAGCATGTTTTTGAAATGGGGTTTGCCTCAGAGTTGAAGGTTGCTGCTAGAGGCCATGGCCATTCTTTCCAAGGCCAGGCTCAAGCACATGGAGGCCTAGTCATTAACATGGAGTCACTGCAGGGTCCTGAAATGAAAGTTCACAATGGAGAGTTCCCTTATGTTGATGTCTCAGGGGGAGAGTTGTGGATAAACATTCTGCATGAAACTCTTAAACGTGGGTTGGCACCAAAGTCATGGACAGATTACCTTCACCTCACTGTTGGGGGCACTCTTTCAAATGCTGGAATAAGCGGGCAAGCCTTCAAACATGGACCTCAGATCAATAACATCTTTCAGCTTGAAGTGATCACAGGTAACTGCTCAAGCACAAACTGTTATTAATTTTTCCCACCTGATAGGATTTTGTATTTGTAGTAATTGAGGTTTTGTTTTAGTGCCTGTTTGGGATAGTTTGAAAATAATCACTTGTTTTTTTATTCAAAAACTATCTCAGTAAGACAGTAAAAAATAAGCAATTATTTATCCGAGATAAAGTAAAAGTTTAGATTTTATCATGCTGAATGAGAATAATAATCCCCTTTTTGGAGTGTGAATGGTGCATTCTATGAACTAGTTAATCATTTTGTGTGGCTACCACTTTTGATTTTTCATCACATTAATCTGGTTTGCAAAATTAATACTTTGTTGTAGGAACAGGAGAGGTGGTTACCTGCTCAGCGAACCGAAATGCTGACCTTTTTTATGGTGTTCTTGGAGGGCTTGGTCAATTTGGCATCATCACAAGGGCTAGAATTTCTCTTGAACCAGCACCCAAGATGGTGAGTGTACATTCACAACTCTAATATTAAGACAAAAAAAAAAACAGTTCCCAATAATATTTGTTTATGACATGTTCTGTGGCTTTTTGGCAGGTGAAATGGATTAGGGTGCTGTACTCAGAATTCTCTACATTTGCTAAGGATCAAGAGTACTTGATATCACTTAAAAACACATTTGATTATATTGAAGGATTTGTGACCATAAACAGAACTGGCATCCTTAACAATTGGAGATCATCCTTTGATCCTAAAAATCCACTTCTAGCCAGCCAATTCAGTTCTGATGGGAAAACCTTCTACTGCCTAGAGATGGCAAAATACTTCAACCCTGATGAAGCTGAAGTCATGAATCAGGTATGCCATACCAAGCAAGTTATTAATTGCATGATCAGAATTAAAGCATTGATTGTGAGAAAAAGTACTCATCTCCGTCTCCTATATTCAAATGCAGAGTGTTGATCACCTACTGTTAAAGCTGAGTTATATCCCACCCACACTCTTCCTATCAGAAGTTTCTTACGTGGAATTCCTAGACAGAGTGCATGTTTCTGAGAAAAAACTAAGAGCAAAAGGCTTGTGGGAAGTTCCCCATCCTTGGCTGAACATTCTGATCCCAAGGAGTGAGATTCATCACTTTGCTGACGAAGTATTTGGCAATATTCTTAAGGACACAAGTAATGGCCCCATACTCATTTACCCCGTCAACCAAACAAGGTATATATATATGGCTTGTCAAACATGACACATACCAACAAATTTAATTTCTATACACGGTTAGTATAACACTGTCAACCAATCAAAAAGTATGATTTTTAATATAATTATCATATAAGTCAACAAACTTATCATATATGATAATTTATGATTGGATGACAGTATAAAAATTATTTATAGTGACTGGAGGTGCATATACTATTTACTATTTACTCCAAAGGAATCATACTCTATTAATTCTCATGATCTGAGTCATTTTTCCCTTTTTGTTGTTACAGGTGGAACAGTAAAACATCCCTGGTTACCCCAGAGGAAGATGTTTTTTACCTGGTGGCATTCCTATCCTCTGCAGTCCCAAATTCTACAGGTGCAGACAGTTTAGAACACATTCTAGCCCAAAACAAAAGGATCATAGAGTTCTGCACCCGTGCACAACTGAGGGTGAAGCAATACCTTCCCTATTACAGCACACAGGAAGAATGGCAAGCCCACTTTGAGTCACGATGGGAGGCATTTGTGGAAAGAAAAAGGGCATATGACCCACTAGCACTGCTTGCCCCTGGCCATAGAATCTTTCAAAAGGCAGTGTCTGCTTCATGTTAGTTTTGGGGTGTGAGGTTGTAAACTATTGGTAATTAGTCATGTATGTTTTCCTGGCCTTGCTCTCAATAATTGTGAGCGGGGCCAATGCATTTTCTATTCAAGCGGAAGCTTGCTTTTTAGATCATAATTAGAAGATTGGCTCAGGAAAAAACCAAGAATGAGTAGGTGGTGATATTTTAGGCTGTTTGAAGGAAATTATAAGATTAAATCTTAGGGCCACCCTTGTAAGAGAAAAATATAAGAAAAGAAAATTATTATTAAATGTAAAGCAAAGGTTAAATAAAGGGAATTGTTGTTGTTACCTTTTCTTCTTCATTTGTTCGTTTAAACTTTTCTCTATCATAATAGTATAAATATCACAAAGTAAAGCTACTAGAATTGACCTATTAGTAGAGAATTTTGGTAATATGTACGAGATCTTAAGTTCAAACTTCGTTATTGTCATTATACACTAAAAAAATAAATAATACAAAACAAGCTTGTTGAGGGAAAAAATACTCTGTTTAGTCAAATTTTCAATTCATCGCCTCTCAAATGCCTATACAATTAGGCACTTAAGTCTTATTATACTAGAAGAACTTAGCTACATTGCTCATAGACTCTAATTTGCTATCAGAAGTCAAATTTTAAAGTGAAGTTTTTTTCCACTTCATCCCTTTTTATTTTTTTTCTGTTAGATCATTTTTTTCATTTGATCAAAGCATCGTAGACCATTTTTTATCATCTCCTCAATAGATATTACTTTGACTTTCTCTGAAATTTATTTATTATTAATATAATCTATTAAGAATTTAATTAAATATATTGATAATGTAAATAGTTTTTTACACTGTAATTATATAATTAAAAAATTAATTTTTGTTGTAACTACTTTAAAAAATCGTACTTATATTATTATCCAATTGATTAATAATGTAAAACATTTACTGTGTCAGCAATAAATTCATCTATTAATTGTTATACATCTACTTCTACAATTCATTCCTCTAAATTTATTCATGAAAGCACTTTCCAACATTCACCATCATAAACTAGCATTGGTATTATACCCAACTTAACAAGCCCCAAGTTAGTCTAGAATATAATCACAACAACAGACTATACATATCACACTTCACTTCATGGACATGCACTTTCCAACATTCACCATCATAAAGTAGCATTGATATTATACCCAACTTAATAAGCCCTAACAACAAAAGACTATACATATCACACTTCACTTCATGGGTATGGATCTCCTGCAGTTCATTTTTGAATCGCACCCTCATGCAGTTTGAATCTAACGGGTTTCATTAACAGTACACAATTATTTATAATATTTTAATAAAACAAAATATTTTAAGAGCCAAGATCCATGCCGTTTGAAATGCAACTGCAAAGGATCTGAATCCTCACTTCATCTACTTAACAAGATTCCCTTTAATTCTTGTTCATCCCTTTACGAAATATAAACCTTAAATAACGAAACACCTGAGTACATAGTACAAAAAAAAATCATATTCATACATCACAAAAAAAAAATCATATTCAAAGAGAAAATAAATAAATTATCTACTTTTGCTGGCCTTTCCTTAATAACCCTCGACCAATAGCATACATATTCTTCCTTCCATCTTTCCTTTCACTCTTTCCAAACAGACAAAGCATTGCACTACTTTTCCGTACTTAAGTTTGACCAAAATAAAAACAGATGCAAAAATCCAAGGATAAGTTCTTATCAGGCCGAAACTAATTTTTTAAACATAACATCCCACTTAACAAAGATAAATCAAACACTAGGTAACGGACCAACTATTTTTACAAGGAAATCATTTAGTGATATTACTCGCAAGATTTTCTTCAGCATCATGATTTTGATTTTAACAAGTGCCAGCTAATATTAGCCAGAAACACATTGTCCTCCCAGCTAAAAACAAAGTTACGAATACTAGTGCATATAACAGCACCAATATTCAGTCCCCCTTAGTAGCACCAGTCCAGCCAAGGCCGGGCCTGCTTACTTGACCCTGTGGTTCTTCATAATCTCGTGCATCACGGATTGAAGCTTCAAAGTCAGTAGAATCACTTGCAACAGGAAGAAAGCTACCGATATCATCCCTGGCACCAAATCCTCCAGCCCGAATAACATCATCAGGGGTTATGGATGCCTCCATGTTTACATCCCCAGATGTATCAATTTCCTCAGGACGTGTACCCTTCGGGCAATTTTCTCCACCTTTCCGATCAGCTATCCTTGTCTGTGTGACATCCCCTGAAGATCTTGTAAAATTTTTCAGAACACCTTTGTCATCAATCTCAGGATGATTGGTGTCAGCTAATATGTTGTCCACATGAGTGCTCTCCTTATTATCTGTTAAATTCACACAATCAAAGTCTTTATCAAGGGCATCATGTGACATGATCAGTATATCAACTGAAAGTAGATGAAGTTTAAAAAAAATAAAAAATCTAAGATACAGAATTATTAAGTAAAGAGAGTCCTATTAAGTTAACATCCACTTCCACCTTATCTCTAAAGTAGTTTGAAACAAATTCAAAAAAAGTATCATGCAGCATAAGACCCTACACTTCCTCCTAAAAAACAACCCTACCCCAAAGCAAATGCTAAATAGGTGTTTGCACCCATTTGAATGAATTAAAAAAAGCATATCCAATTTATTAATTTTACTCATAGTCTTTGCAAAACTGTTACATATCACTTGAACAAATGGCTTGCTGGCAGTGTTCTAATATGCATTATATAAACTCAATAAAATTGAAAAATACATGTCAAGGAATTCATACTAAGACTTCGAAAGGCCAAAATAGTGAAGACAAGTTTGAATCAAGAAATTTCCATGAAAGTGCAAAAATTGTCTCCGGATGAATGGTCTAAAAATTCTAGCATGTCATTGCTTTGACATGCTTCACTCATTGGCTAAATTTCAAAAAAATAAACATATTTGATTCCCTTACTTCAATTGTAATGATGTATCAAACAATTTTCATGGCTTTATTACATTTCTACAAACATTACATTTCTACAAACATTTGCACCTAGCTTCATCAGAGTAATTTGATTGACATAATCTACATTGTTGAATGCATTGTCAAGTATCAACTTCACATAGTAATGTCAAACATTCATTCCAGATGAAAAAGTAGTCGAAGTGAGCTTCAGATAAAATAATGATAGCCCTCACCATGCAGCATTTTATCCGATTTGTTCTCCATGAAAGATAAAATTTGCATTAATAGATCCACATTGTATTCCTATGTAGGTTCATTCACCGTCTCTGTAGGGCTGAATCCTCCACATTCCACAAAATCTTCTGAGATCCTTACCTGCAGAAAGAAGTAAACTGCTTGATCAATGTCCAGTGTGTAAGTTGCATGATTGCTTGATACAACAATTACTCTAAAATGGAGACTTTCGAGACCATTGGAGGAAAATATGACAAGGAAAGTAAAAGAGGAGAAACATCCCACTGTGACTACAAATACAATATCTATCAAGATGGCATTTGCCAAATTAGGAAAGAGTAAACACTAATAGGAATTGGAATGTTGGATTCCTCTGGTTGAAAGTTTGGAGAATAGAACATAAGCAGTGCAGCTAATCTGTGACAACTAAACAACGTTGGACACTGAGGACCACCAAACATGCAGAAATAGATAGTCCATTTCATTTGGGTCAAGATCTTGTAGGGTATCACAATTCTACACACATAGGTAAGCTTCACTCACCTGGGAGAGAGTCTAACTTGAATTTTTAAGCTGTCACACCCACTTGTTTTCTCTGTACAATTTTGAAGCAACCATAATCACCACTCCTTAAATGGCCCAAAACATGAACATAGTAACATACTAGGTTTGTCAACTCTAGTCACCTAGTAACTGACATATTTAAAGTCTCTCAGCTTAAGGGGAAGTGCTGAAACTTGAAACAGAATTACAGAAACTGTCACAATTATTTGTATCTAATATCTATCATTATTATTGTATATAGATAAGCTGTACCTTCATAGACTACACCCTAGTAATGTAGAATGTTCGTAGCCTTTTTCCTATGCATAAAAATAACACAAAGATGAAAGACCTAAGGTATCACACAAATAAAACCACAGCCATGTAACCTTTAACATAGATTTTTGCACCTTCGATTCACCGGGAAGAAGGAACCATCAGTATATAAACATAATGCAAGGTACACAACAATGAAACAGATATTATATAAAGCAAGACTTGGTTCAAGGTGATTTTATAGAGATTGTGAGAAGAAGAGGGTTCAGTGGAAGATGAGGATTGACAAATTATGAAGAATTGAAACTATATTTGCTTGTGCATCTGAAGCACCATCGATATCATCCACCTAGTAAATGACCTACTTCAATTTCAGGAGTTTTTCATAATCGCTTGGAAAAGAAGCATAAAGCAGTACCTGAATCGGAGTGAAAAGACGAGAGGAAAAGCGCGACGGAACGCTGATTCTGGAATCGCGTTGCGATTTATGTGAAGCTCTGTAACCGAACGAAAGAGACAAGCCACGTGTCTCCCAGAGGCTGCGTTTATGCTACGCTGGCGAGTCTAGAGGCCCGTTGCGTCGCAACACGGCAACAGGGATGTTGGCATTCAGAAAATATCTCGCCCGTGACCGATAATATAAAATAGTTTTATATTATCATTTAATTATATATTATTAATATAAAAAAATTTACATTATTAATTAATTAAAATTCACTATTAGTATAATTTTTAAAATATTTATTTTAAAAGTTAACAAACTTACAATAAATGATAATTTGTAATTAAATAATCGTATAAAATCACTTTACATTATCAACATAGTCTGTTTTCTCAATCGTAAATTATTATATATAATAAATTTATTAATTTTTACAATAATTACTTTAAAAGTATATTAATAATATTTTTTATTAGTTAATAATGTAAAATTTTTTACACTAACAATGTATAGTTATTAAATTCTTTTTCTATTATAAAAATGATTTTGTTTTTAATTTTTAATGATATATATTGAAAATTATAAAAAAAAAATAGAATGTTTATTGTTAGTAGTAAAAATTTCTGAAAATAATAAACAAATTAAATAAAATTATATTTTTGTGATAATTAATAAAAATATAAATAAAATATGTTTTATTAAACTAGTATTTTAGCTCGTACATTACACGGGATCAAATTCAATATATCAATTTCACGATTGTAAGTTTTTATCATAAAAAGTGAAAAATTATTCATACTATTTAATAAATTTATTTATAGAAAAATATTAAATACATATAAATATAATAATTGTCAACATAATGTATCGAAATAAGTAAAATTCAATAATAATCTCAGTTTTTGCAATTCTAGTTAATAATAACAATAAACTGAGAGAAATTTACATAGAGAAACAATAGTTTATTATTTTCATAATAGGAAAAAGGATATTATAAATCATTATCTCCAAGAAACTGAACAAATTTATCCCACAAAAATGAAGATGAGAGAGACAAGATATTTTTTTTTTAAGAATAGACAAGATAGTTAAAATGTGGTAAGAGATAAAATAATTTGATAAAATAATTTAAATCAATATACAAGTTAGAAGAAATAAAGATAATTTATTCCCAAGAAATCAAATAAAATCTTCATGAAATCAGAGATAACAAATTACAAAGTGATTTTATAGGAATGGTTTAAGATAAGAAAATAGAGTAATAAATGAAAAAAGATAAGCCAAAAATGTGAAAAAAGATCAGAGAATATGATATGAAATTTTCTATTGTTGATTTTGATGGGGAGAGCTTGGGAGAGGGAG
This sequence comes from Spatholobus suberectus, assembly GCA_004329165.1. Taxonomy (NCBI): domain Eukaryota; kingdom Viridiplantae; phylum Streptophyta; class Magnoliopsida; order Fabales; family Fabaceae; genus Spatholobus; species Spatholobus suberectus. The sequence continues at coordinate 25,845,309 of CM014732.1, read as the reverse complement.
GAGGAACAGTTAGGAGAAGAAAGAATTGCACAATGGAAGTGTGAATTACACCACTTTACTATGGAAGAGTATTTAAACAAAAATAAATGTGAGAGAGAGTGGGAGAGTGGGCTCTTCTAGTAACAGATAAAGGTTCTCATTTAATATACAGGGTGGATTAAATAAGTCTTTGTGTTTGTTAGATGATTGAGTAAATTTTGTTTGTTAGATGATTGAGTAAATTAAAAAAAAAGTCCTAACACATAGCCTATAGGTAGAATAGAATTGTCTTTTATAAAAGATATTTGTGATCTAAATTCAAAAAATAAAGCAAATATCTAATTTAATCTCTAAAAAAATATTATTCGATCTAATTTATCTTTATAAAAACATCTCTATATAATTTATGGCTAGATGAGTCATTGAATTAGTTTTATAATCATAAATCACATTAATGCTCCCATCAACTCTAAGCTTCAAGAATCTTACATGGTTTTTGCTTTTCACTCAAATTACTTATATGGACACTTGCATAGACTTAGCTAGATTCTTAGGTTATGTTTGAATTTAAGTTGTAAAATTACTTTTGTGAATTTCAATGTAAATTTGCAAATTTCAATGCACAAATAAAGAAGAACAAAATTACTACTTTAAGAGAAAAAGTACTTTTGAGCTCTTTCAACTAAAATCCAAACATACACTCAGTTAAATTCTCTCAAAAGAACAAAGCCTAAGGGTAGAAACAAAAATGATACAAATTAGCTATCCTGCCAACATCAAATTCACCAAAGAAACATAAAAAACTTTGTAACATCCTAAAATCTTTAATATATAAGACTAGTTTGTTGAGGAAATTAAATCAATTAAAACTTAGAAAATTATAACAAATAATTTGTGTGTGTATTCTATTAAAATAACTAAAGAATTTAGAGCAATGAACTTTATGGGACAAGTATTTTCTTAAGATTTTTAGATGACTTCTATTTATTTATGTGAGATGTATTTAAATCCTATTAAATATTAAAAGAAAAAAACACAAATGAAGTGTTGAGAGAACAACTCAAACTTTCAATTTCAAATCTTTAAAATATTGTTTAGATTCAAAGATATTATCTAATCTTTATGATGTTATTTAGATTTAAAGATATTATTTTTATTTTAGATATATGTTTCCTCTTTTAAGATTAGGATGTGTGGAGTTCCTTGCCCTAACTAGGATATAGTCTAACTTTTAATAAATTTTAGAAAAATAAATCATGATGTTGTTAAAAGATAGTAGAAATTTGAGGATTTTTTTTTTCAAAAATCTTAAAAAAGAAATTAAAACACTTTCTAACATAACAATTTCAAAAATATGCTTTTAAAAAACAACGTAATAAAAATCAAAGTATTATTATTATCTTTCAAAAAACACATAGCATAAAAGCTAAAATCTAGCTAATTGTCAATAGGTACCTGATTATATATATATATATATATATATATATATATTCTCATGATGTCATACAATCACAATATAAAACTTTTCCAAAGCTTCTTCGAGTACCTAATTGATAGTTATAATAAATAAGATAACAAGATATTTAAATAAGGGATAAGGGAGTGAATCATACAACACCATGATGGAAACAACTTTATAAAATCCTATAGCATAAGTAAAAAGCGTGTTTTACAACCACATGGCCACACGTGGCCATAACACCAACAGTACTACATAATTATATGAAGTCACCAAACCCAAACCTATACTTGTAATGCTCCTACATTCTAAGTAAGATCTAACTACCTCTGGATGCTCTAGACTAGACATGTTGCTCATCTCCTCCATCAACTGCTTATAACAAATAAGCAAAACAGGCACAAAAGAAAAAGGCAAGAGAGAAAACATGTAAGACATTGTTGGAAATATTGTTAAAAAATAAAAAGAGGAAAAAAATACTGTGTTGTGGCAATAGCCACTGCCCTGAAAGTAAATTCCGGTAAATCTCCAGTGCAACCCAAAATCTAGTTTACTCCCCAAGGTTTACACAATAACGTGCTTGAAGCCATGTACTCAAGGCCAAAACACATTGGAGCCTCACAAACAATGCCCAAAAGAATACAAAGGAGAAGAAAGAAAGAGAGACAGATTGAGAAGTAGAGAATTACTCTCTTGGTGTCAAGACTATTGTTACTACTCCTTTATATAGTGCTTATGAAATCAGACTGTTGGAAAAAAATTTAAATAGCTTTTAACACAAAAACAAAACTAATACGTATGAATGAATGACTAATTAAAGCAATTAATATGCCAATAGTAACAAAGCAATTAATATGCCAACAGTAATAAAGAAATAATTAGCATTTATATGCCATTATTTCCACAATCCCCCACTAATGGCAGATAAATGAAAGAAAAAAAAATCTGGGCAAGGAAAGGTTTTTGTGCTTAAGTACTAATGTCCTAAGGATTGAATTAACACATAGTGAGGTGAGGCAACACCTTATGTCCAAAAAGTGAATTACTCTTGAACTTAATGGACTTAAGATGAGACATTCACAACACACACTTTTACGTTTAAAATCGTGATAGCTCCGCAATTATTATTATTTTCACAATAATTTAGGCCTTTATATATATACACCTTGGGTTGCTCATGAGTGCTCTAGAAAGATAGCCTAAGACTTTCATGGAAGGTGGTTTGTGCCTTCACACTCACGTAGGTGGATACATCAAGTGCGTCTCTATAGCACCACCTATATTAAGGGCTATGTATCTATTAAGAGCTCATAGCTCAACTTCACAATAAGCATTACCACATGCCTTAGGGATGAGAAGTGTAGTGCATAGGAGTATTCATATGGCTTCGTTTAACCACTAATTAGGTGTCCACCATACTTTCCTCCACTCATGGCTTTAAGTCCATCCCCCTCAACATATCCAAGACAATTTTCTTGGATAATCCTTTTGTAAAAGTATCTGCAAGATTTTTCTCATTTTTCACATACTCAAATGAGATATCACCATTTTAATTATGTTTTTAACAACACTTTGTTTCATACGTATGTGCCTTCTTTTACCATTATAGGCACTATTGTTATTAGCCACACCAATTGTAGCTTGCGAATCACAAGATATATAGGAGGTATAGGTCTCCCCACAATGGTATATTAGCCATTAAGCCTCTCAACCACTCTGCTTCTTGACCTCATCATTGTCTAAAATCCCATTTGCATCACATAACCCTTCTAAGACAACTAGAAAGTTAGCGAAATGAAATTTTCAATACATAGTATCCTATAGATACTTTAGAAGGCACAAAAGGTCATTGTAGTGATCATTATTAAGATTATTAGTATATCTACTCAATCGACTTACAACGTATGTAATGTCGAGTCTAGTATAATTCATAAGATACATGACATTATCAATTATTTTTGCATACTCAGACTAAGAGACATAGGTTCTACTATTTTTTCTTAATATGAATACTAAGATCAAATGATGTTCTAGCAGGTACAACATCAAACTATTGATTTTTTTAATATATTTTTTTCAACATAATGAGCTTGACATAGAGAGAAACCATTTTTAGTTTTTCGTATTTTAATACCCAAAATCACATTAGTTTCTCCTAAGTCATTCATCTCAAGTTTGGAGCTTACAAACTCTTTAATTTCGATTACCATTTTCAAAGAGGTTCCACATATCAACATATTATCCACATATAAACATATAATAACACAATTTGAATATACCATTTTTACATACACACAAGATAAGTGTTTACTACAAACCCATCATTCACCAATGTGTTATTAAATGTTTTCATTCCATTACTTTGGTGTATGTTTTAAGCCATATAAAGATTTTCTAAGCTTACATACTTTGTGTTCTTGTTTCAAGACAATGAAGCCTTCTAGTTGCTTCATATAAATTTTATCTTTTAAACCTTCACTTCGAAAAATGGTCTTTACATCCATTTGGTATATAACCAAGTTATGGATTGCAGCCTAAGCTATTAAAGCACGTATAATAGCAATTTGGTTACTAACGAATAAATATAAAAAAGTTTATACTTTTTTTCTAAGTAAAGCCCTTGATAACTAATATAGCCTTGAATTTTTCTATTAATCCATCATACCTATATTTTCTTTTAAAAATTGGTAGTCCACCTTTAGTCAAACACCCCCACACTTTTCTCTAATTTCTTATGAGGGATATTGATTAATATATAGCATGCAATTAATATAGCTTCCCCACATATAACCAGGCACACCAAAATTAATTATCATGACATTCATTGTATCCTTAAGTGTCATATTCTTTCATAATTTTCTTTCTTATTTTTTTTTAATAATTGAACACCTTTTAATATTAGCACTTTTATACTTTCACTTCATACATTATTTACACACATATGTAACACACTTTTGATAATGTACAAAATAATTCTGACATCAAGACAAGATTGTTCCTAATAGGTACAACTAATTAAAACACCACTATATATTAAAATAATAAATCAATTTTTCCAAATAGATTTTGTAGGTTTGCTTGACGCAAAAAAATTGAAAAAATTATTTAGCATATGATTAAAGGGATGACGGCATACCCGTTTGTTGTGTTTTCCATATTTTTCAGTTACCTTGATTGTGATCTCCATAGCCTCATTGCTTCTCTAACAAGGAACTGTTGTTGCATCTTTGAAACGTAGCCAACCTTGAGTTGCTCGAAGATGATGAGTAGCCTTCGTAACCATTCCTTGTAGTTGGTTCCATTAAGCAGTTCAAGTTTTGACATATCAAACAAGACATTCTTATTGAGAAACAAATCCATTAGAACAACATAGTCAAAAGAAAGAAAAAATAATTTGCTTTCAGATTGTTGGAAATATTGTTAAAAAATAAAAAGAGGAAAAGAAATACTATGTCATGGCAATAGCCACTGCCTTGAAAGCAAATTTCGATGGACCTCCGGTGCAACCCAAAATCCAATTTACTCCCTAAGGTTTACACAATAATGTGCTTGAACCCGTGCACTTGAGGCCAAAACATGTTGGAGCCTCACGAACAATGCCTAGAAGAATACAAAGGAGAAGAAAGAAAGAGAAAAAGATTGAGAAGCGGAGAATTGCTCTTTTGGTGTGAAGACTCTTGTTACTACTCCTTTATATAGTGTCTAAGAAATTAGACCGTTGGAAGAAATTTTAAATAGCTTTTAACACAAACAAAACTAATATGTATGAATGAATGGCTAATTAAAGCAACTAATATGCCAATGGTAACAAAGCAATTAATATGCCAACGATAACAAAGAAATAATTAACATTTATATGTCATTATTTCCACAGACATAACCACATACATCCTTTAACATCCATTATATTCATAGAGATACAATACATTTTGTGACACCCATTCACATTGAATATAACTCATACTTATTTATTTATTTAAAAACGCGAGTAAAATTTTTCTCCGCTTTTAATAATAGAAGATTTGTAAATTTAACAGAATTTGAAAACGACAATAAAAAAAATATAATCTATATGCATTTATTGGGGAACAGTACATCATGATTTAATAATCAAAAAAATAATTGAAATACAAGGAGATTGAAATATACATTAAAATAGTTACTACTTATTCCCAATACATAAAAAAGATCCTAGTCAGAGCAGTGTCCGTCTACTGTATCTCATAAAATAACAAACTATTAGACTAACCCTATAGGTCTTCATCAACAGTCGGGTCTTCATTAACCGCGATCAATCATGCATAAAATGAAAAATAATGGAATGAGGTGATTTGTTCTAATATCACTTTTACATGTATGGTAGGAATTCTATCACACAATACAGATAAAATATAGTTGACAATAAAAAGGGAACCTAAAGTTTATTATATGTTATACAATCCTTGACTCAATATGGATCCATACTTTCCATTAGTGGATAATAGGTCTTAACAGAACCTGGGAAGTAACTGGGAGTACATATACCTCTCTCAATATCATCACATAGTACAACCCTCATCATCATTGAGGAACAAACTAACAATTTAAGATATCCATTTGTAGAGGTATACTCTCACCAATCTTAGTGATGCTAAGCAGTTGTCAGGGTTATTAAGTTGGTTAAGTGATTGTCCCAGCTCAAGAGTGCTATCTTGGCCATTAGTACACTCACCACTCGATACCATACCCTCTAGACCTAACCATGGGTCCTGCCTTTTATCCCGCAGTGTACCAAACCGTAGCATCCCTAGCAAGGTACTATGCCACTACATGTCACTTGCTTTAGATTACTCGTTAATTCATCACTTCCTAATTCCTCAAACATAGGTTTTCCTGGTCTCATTTAATTTGAGTACCAGTACAATCAATATTTCTGCCATATATTGTAGAAATTGCATAATATCAGAATTTTAACAAAATAACGATTTATTAATTATATAAAATTTTAGTAGAATAACGACATAGCAATTATAATTTAATTACTAAAATTTTGGTAGAATAACGACGAAATAAATACATTTTAATTTTTTAAATTTGAGCAGAATAACAGCTTAGCAAATGCATTTTAATTTTCTAAAATTGAACAGAGTAACAGCTTAGCAAATATAATTTCATAATTTAAATTTGAGCAGAGTAACAATTTAGTAATCATGATTTAACAATCTAAATTTGGACAGAGAACAACTTAGTAAAATTAAAGTTTAACATTAAACAATAATAAAACTTAAGCCTAAACGGGTTTAGGGAAAAACCCTTCCTACCAGCATGCAAAGTGACAATAATTTAGAACCAACCCCATTCCCCCATTACCTCTAAGGTGGTTGATGAAGAGGATGGAATTGTTGAGGCAAAGCTCCTAGGAAGATAACTTTACTAGTTGTTGGAAAACTAGTAAAATTTTAGAATAAAAGCAAAGTAAAAGAAAATTTCTTCTAGAGAGAGAAGCTCTCTAAGAATTTGGTGGGTTGAGAGAGGGAGCGGTGTGTGAAAAATGACCAAGGATGGGAGGTATTTATAGAGGAAGAGAAGGCTTAGGTGTCCACTTTGATGACATAAGTCATTATGTCATAAATCTTATTTTTGATTTATTTCTAATTAATTTAGGGACACATATCAAAAATAGGGTGTTGAATCAGCTATTCCTAGGTTTTGGACGTGCTCCCTTAGCTGTCCAGCTTCTAGATGTTAATTTTATCTGCGAGTAAATTAACCGGTACCAATAAAATCGCTTAAACTTGAAAATTTTGACTTTTAATATAAAAAAATGTAATTAAATGTAAAACTGGACAAATACATTATTTTTCATCAAAAATAAATTTCTAATAATTAATTTTTATTTTTATTAATTTATTTCAAATTTTATCTATTTATTTTGTATTTTTAAACTAAAAAATTCATAATAAATCCATTTTAATTCAATAAATACCAAAATTTTTATGAAAAATTCTACAATTAAATATTTCAAATTGAAATTACAATTTTCACCTTTTTTTAGATGTCAAACCAATATTGGCTGGCTTATCGAACACCTAGGGGTATTTTGGTCATTTTACACAAGAACTCCAAAAAATTCCCAGAAAATTTTCAAGATTATATTTTAATATATATGACATGATTCCAAGCTCAAATGGACATTTTAATGTCAATTGAATCTTTTTCTCATGTCAGCCCTTAATATTGAGAAATAAGAACAAAATTGTTATTTTCTAATTTCTAAGGGCTTCGACTCAGAAAAATTATTAAAATGATTAGATAGCTCTTGAAATTTTGAGCATAATGATGAGAATTAGAATTTTGAAATTCCCTCCTGATTTTTCAGAATTAACTAGTCAATTATTAGAAAAATAGTTGAAAAAATGAAATAAGAGTGTTACATTTTTTCCCTATTTTTATTTCAAATAAAGTTTTTATAATTAAAATATACCTAGTATAAAATTTTCAAAATACTTTGAAGTCAAAAAGTCTCTGGTCTGCTCCCGCAATCAACTAGGGGTATTTTGGTCATTTCACAAAAACTGTCTTAATAAAATTTTGAAAAACTTATAAAATTATTATTAATTATTTTAAGCACATAAATGATTTAAAAATAAATTTTAGGCACTTCTAACTATTTTTATCTATTTTCTTAATTATTTAGTCTTTCTAGGGGCAAAATAGTCATTTTACCCTTTTCCGGACTCTGTTTCCTAAAAATTATTAAAAATCTAAACTAAGTACTACCCAGTAATATGAGCGTAACCATAGGGATCAATCTTTTGAGATTCCCATTTGGTTCTTCAAAAATAAACTACTGAATAATTAGAAAAATAATTTGATATGCAAAAATAAAGGTGTTATACATTTCATTTATGTATTGCCAAGACATATATAGGTTACCACATAATCACATAACGTTGTAGAGGAAAGCTCAACATACAAGGACAACAATCAATAACACATTTCACATCATATGTGTGTGTGTGTGTGTGTGTGTGTATGTGTAAAGGGCGTATCATATGAAAATGACCTTCTTAAGTGAGAATGAGAATGACTAATCTCATCCGTTAAATTAAAATAGAAGTCCTAGATTAAAATACTTAAGAATTCAAATTAAAACATCATGTAACTATCAAATCTCTGAAAAATTTACCAAACAAAAATCAAATCTATAAAAGATATCGATTATCACATCCTAAAATATCTCAATTATTATGTTACTCTTCTTCAATATTGTTGTTAACACATCACCATCACCACCACCACCATGACTGTCACCATTGAAAAGCACAATGAGTATGATGTGGAAAAACTGCAAATGCACGGTTGTCGTCAAGTAATAATTAAATATCGTATCCATAGGGACTACGTGTTTAGTGATTATCGCTAAATAAAAATTAAACAAAAGAATTTTGATTGGGAAGTTTAGGATAGACAATTAAAAGAAAATGTAATTTAGAAATTAAATAAAGCGGTAATTAAAATTGGATGTAGTTCAAATAGAAAAACTTCCAAGATTGGGGTTTCACACTATGATGCTTAATGTCTTAATTTCACTACCTATGGGTTTCGCTTGTTCTTAATGAAGGTGAATTAACCTAAGGTACCATTCATTCTCTTTCAAGATACGAAGGGGTATCTAACCAAATTTACCACCTACTGTCGTGATGGCTGTGTTCAATTAGACCCATTAAGTTCTTTGTTAATTCAATTGTTCCTCGAAGGCTTTAACCTACTTTCGTGGTCTAAACCTAAGTTCCCTTTCTATGGGTCCGGTGCTTTGGGTTCACCTCTTAATACTTCCCCAAAACCCTAAGATTATGAAAAGCGCCGGCCAATTTGTTTCGCATAAATAAATTAACAGGAAAAGAATCAAAGAAGAACAAAATCTCACATAGACAAACAGAAATCAATTCATTAACTCAATCATAGGGCTACGCCCAATCCCAGAAAGAAAGGGTTCTACACACACATAGTCATGAGAGAACACCAAACAGAAAATAAAGGAAACATAAAACTAACCCAAAGATTGAAGAAGAAGAAGAACGACAACAATTATCCCAATTCTCCGTGCTTAGAACAGAGATAAAAAAAAAAGTAAAATCCCTAGAGAGGTCTATTTATATCTAAATTACAATTGGGCCTAAGCTAATCCTCAAAAGAAAATTAAAAACTTGTGAAATCCTTCTAGCAGTTCCGCCCACCGCGTGGTGATACACACCACCAGCTGGTGGTAGACGCGTAGGTGTAAAAATTGCTCCAGGGTGTGCCCCACCACGTGGTGGTAGGTACCACCACCTAGTGGCAGACGCGCATGGACTATTTCAGCATCAGGAAAAGGCTCCACTAAGTGGTGGCAGGTGCCACTAGATGGTGGCGAAGTCTCCAAAGCTTTTTCTCCAAGATTTTGCTTTCCAAATGCTTTGAGATGACTTCATTACCTGCCAAAAGGACTTCCAAGTGCTCAAAGGTCTTCAAATCATCTTGAGGACTTCCAATTATAAATTTTTTGCACTCCAAGCCTAAGAAACATCAAATATTTTCCTAAAAACAACGACAACCACAGAAAAAGGCGTAACAAGGTAGAAGAAGGGAAAACCATGCAATTAGATATCCAATTAATCCTAAACCATAATAAAATGCATGCAATCTAGTGAAAATAACTATACTAAATAAGTTATAAAATGCATACATCAGAGTACAATATGAAAACTAAGTTGCATGTGGGATCAAAAGGCTGTGAGCCCTACATGCACAATTCGGGCCATTGAGAGAAAAATAGGAAAACCACGACGTTTTAAAAAAGTGCTCTGATCATTATGATCACGAAAAAACTAAGAGTAAAACTATAGGTTCGTTTCAGTCATGCGATGTCAAACGAAGTCTTTTTTTCAAAAACAAGAGAGAGTAAAACTAAGAGAAAAATGAGAGGTTAAGAGCTTACCACAAAAATTCGCAACCGTAGGATCGATCAGGGCTCGCGTGGATGGATCTTTACCATACAGAACTCGGGTTTGAGCTTAAGGATGCTTAAACCGAGACATACTAGCAAAAAGGAGGGTTCGGTTTTGAGTGGAATGGCCATGGTTTGGCCTAGATGCAACACGAGTTGGAGGAGAAGAAGCCAAATGTTGACCTGCTATGGTGGTGACATTGGTGATGCCAAGATGGTGGTGTCGTGAAATGAGAGATGCTAAGTTTATGAGGTCTTGAAATAGGAAACAAACCACGAGTGGTATGAAGCAGTGTTCTAAAACTCGGACCAGTGATCGACTCGATGAAGGTACTAGGTCAGTGGGTCACTAGTTCAACTAGTGGGTCATTGGTTGAACCACATGAACCAGTATATTATTAAATATATAGTTTTACAATATAGATATAGTATAAAAATTATTTTTATCACCTATGTTACAATCAGATATGTTGGTGTAATGGTTATTTACATTTTAAGCACCTAAGGGACTTGGGTTCTATACCTTGTGTGGAGCAAAATTTTCTGCTCCCTGTCCTAATTTCTCTTACGCATGGCACAACTTGCGTGTCACAGTCAAAGTCAGGCAGCAGGCTTCAATAGCAGCAAAGTTAGGTTACAACAACAGGCAAGAGCAAGTTGCAAGTAGCAGTGCATCAGTCAAGAGTCTGTAACCAATCAACACAAAGTGGGGCTAGTCAAGAGTCTATAACCAATCAACACAAAGTGGGGCTTCTTTTCAACTGCATTCCAACCGGACCAGTCACCGGTTCGGAACCAAGTTAGTGATGTAATCCCGAGTTGAAAGAATTTTTGATTTGATAAAGTGATCGAACCAGCTATAGGTCCGGTTTTCGGTTGAACTAGTCGGACCGGTCGGTCTAGTCTGAGTTTTAAAACATTGGTATGAAGAGATGCCAAGGTTAGCCTCGCATGGGAGTGTCTCGGGCTCTATGGCAACACGAAGATGAGAATGGGACGGTGGGGGCTCTCGTTGATTGTTAGAAAAATGAAAATTAAGAAGTTGTTGGGGTGGCTACGTGGGAGTGAACCCGAGGGTGGTATGCAACGTGCAAAGGAAGCATGGGGCAAACAACTTGCTTAACAAGTTGACGAGGTGGCAATGTGGAGGACTTGGAAAGAATTGGTAACATGAATAATAAGTTAAGGTAAGGAATCATGTTTCGTAAGTCATAAAGGTGCCGTGGTTAGCTTATTAGGATCAAACAAAGAAATGCCACGGTTTAGGATGCAAAAAGGTGACGAGAATGGTTTAATAAATTAAGGAATGACATCGGTTCAATTAGGGGTCATAAGGTAGTATAATATGTTTAACAACAATACTCAATAATAAAAACCAACTATATAGTAACAACTGAAAAAAATATGAGGGATACAAAGATAGACATAGAATTAATCAAGGACACTAACAAAATAATTTAGGAACATCAATAAATTATTTAGAGTATGAATTTAGTAACATAGTATAACTTAGAATTTATAGGAACCATAGTTTAAGATCAAACATTAATTTTAAGGACCAGTGGGATTGAACAAGAATCTTGTCACTGCCATTTTAATATTTTTAGGCCACTCAGAAAATTGTATTCATTGCCTAGATTGGTCACTTTGGCTCTAAATGAGCTCTAAAGTGTTTAGTCTTTTACTAAATAATTAGTGATATTAAATCACAATATATATATATATATATATATATATATATATATATATATATATATATATATATATGAGAAAAAAGGTCATGCATTGACAGTAAAATAGTTTTACACTATCATTCAATCATAAACCACCATTTATTGTAAGTTTATTGACTTTTACAATAAATACTTTAAAAGTCATATCAATGGTGATTTCTAATTGTTGACAGTATAAAACTTTTTACATCGACAGTGCATGACCATTAAACTCTATCTATATATATACATGTATACATATACATATATATGTTATATGTATACGTATACACATATATTCTACTAGCATATCAAATAAATCACGCTTAGACAAAAACATATATCATGCAACACTTAATCTAGCATATTAAAACCAATATGTTACAGGATGCTAGGTCTATAAATAGATGTTCTTGAAATGAGAAAAACTCTTTAGCCTATAAAGGAAGTCACCACTTAAAGTGAGAAAGATAATGTTGTCAGAATCGAACCAGTGATCGACTAAATTAGGGCACTGAGTTAGTGGGTCACTAGTCGAACCAATGGGTTACTGGTCAAACCAGTGGGTCATTGGTCGAACCTCATGAATCGGTATATATGAAAAAAAAAATTAAAGAAATTATAACCTATAAGTTTTAAGAAATTATAAAAATTCATAGTAGTTTAAAAATTCCAATATATATATATATATTAAAACATTAATAATAATATATGTAAGTTTAGAATATTTATTTTTAAATAATAATTAGTATGAAATTATTCAAATATTTTTTTACTATAAAGTTTGTTTAGTCTAATACTAAAAGATAAATATTTCCATATAATCAATAATATAATAATGGGAAAAAATTGTCCAAATAGATAGAGAGTTTTAATAGTTATATAATTAATATGAGATATAATTTACCTAATTAGAGAATATTAAAATAATTAAATAAGTGGTCTAATACAATAGAACCCAAATGAAAAAATAAATTGGTTTTTGTGGGCCTGGGCTCATGAACCAGCCCATTTATATGTGAACCCTAGAAGACTAATAGAAAACGTTAATATGAAATGAAAAAACCATCAATGCCACAACGCATACAGAGCCTCACGTTAGTTCTCGTGAATCAGAGACATTAGAGTTCCTTTTCTTCCTCTTGCGTTTTCATCACTGTCTCACTATCTATGTTTCTTTTCTTTGTCTCGTTCTTTATTTCCTATCTTTTTCTCTTGTTTTCTGTTTTAGCTCTCTGACACGAAGGCGTGCGGTGAGCAATAATGGCAAACTTCCGACGAGATGCACTGTTGTGGATATTTTTTTATATGACCGTCTAGTTTGCTATGAACCGACAAGTCAACGGTTTTCTTTAAAATTGACCAAGTCAAACCAATTTTTATCGGGTCAGATGCATCTGCGATCTAACATGCTAGCCAAACCAACGATATGACTGGTTCCTAGTCCGAGCTAGTTCTAATAACAGTTGAGAAAAGGTCATGTGAAGGGAGATTTCTCAAGTTTGTCTAGAAAGCTTATAATGAGGTGAATATTTTAGATGATGAATAAATATTGAGGTGTTCCCATAGACGTAGACAAGAGATGCCGAACCACATTAAATTATGTTCTTTCGCTATTTCTATTTTGTAGTGTTATTTGTGTGTTCTATCTTTGATTCTCATTATGTGTGAAGGAGTTATTTTCCCAATGAAAAGTTATCAAATAATGACTTTAGTTATCAACTTTTGTTATTTGAATTGCCAACATAAGAAAGTTAGTTATCATTCATGTATAGTTTCCTTTTTAGTAGGCCTTAACTTTGAAAACTTTTAATTCAACTTTAGTTCAATTTTCATCTCATAACCCAAGCCTTATACTTTGACCATGGTATGGTTCCAAGCAAGTAAGAAGATTTTATGATTACCTTAAAACCATTCCTTAAGTTTACTTAGTGGCATAATCAAAATTGACCAACTTAGTGAGTAAGTCAAGTCTTAAGTTAGAGAAATGTTGTAGTGCTCTTCAAGTTAAAACTCAAGTAACTTTTCCTTCTTTTATGTCATGTTATGATTTCTTCATCCTTTATTTTCTTTCAATTTCTAACTAAACTTTGTCAAATTTATTGTGAGTCACGTGGAATGCTAAGGAACAAGTTTCCTTTCATAATTTACTTTTGGCAAAACTAAGACCAAACCTAAGGTAGGGGAAGAAATCTCATTTTATTATTAGACTTAGAGGTAGATAAGAAGTAGTTAAAGAGCTCCCATATAATGTTGCATGTAATTTTTAAGCCTTATAAATTTGTTGGTGACTTGGAGGTTTTAGGAGTCCTTAACCCTGGAATCCTAAGTGGTTGTTAATGTTAAAAAATTACTCTTATTCTACTCCTCTTTGCTTCTTTATTTTTATTTTTGGACTGCAAATATAGACCATATTATATACTATATTTTAGGTTCTTAATGGTGTTTTTATGAAACCTTATTGCATGATGTTTAAAAACACTCATGGTTAAAAAGTTCAACTTTTATTTAATAAAGTAGTTTGTTGATTTAAAGTTGAGACAAACTTAATCGTTAAGACTAATTGAGAAGTTAGGATATGTTGTACATCTCGTATGCATCCAAATTTCCTTTGTATGGGGCGGTCTTTTAAGTAATAGACAACATCAACTAAGGTGCAGAAGCATCTACCATGACTCATAGAGGATAATAGACTATAATGAAAACTTAATTGATTTCAAGGAAGGGCTTCATAGAGTTCATATTAGAAATCTAAACTTAAGAATAGTAATCTCCAAATGCACATCTAATTGGTGTTTCTATGCTAAGTTTGTTGCATACTAATCAATAAGCTAGTGATAAGAGATGTCAATAATTTAGGAGCTCTAAGAATCTCCCCTTCATGACCATGATGTCTTTTCTAAAGTAGGGATTTTTATGGGTTAGATTGGTTCAGATTTAAGATAAATCAAATCTAAACCAATCATATTTAATTGGGTTGAGCTGGTTTAGATTTTGAAAAAAATTTCAGTCAATCCAAACTAAACCAATCCAATTAAGATTAAGTTGGTTTGATTCAAGTCATCGGATTATGATGAAAAAACTAAATTATTACATTTTTTCAAGTTATTATCTTTACTTTTTTTCTATTTCATGTAAGTTTTCAATTTTATAACAATGCAAGGTAAAAATATTCATTGTCCTTTAATGATTATTTATTTATTTTATTTCATATTTAGTTTTTTATAGTTATCACTTTATATATCTCATTAATTTCTTCATCAAAATATGATAAAAAAATTACATGATAAAGTTGACCAAATTAAAATATTTGGTAACACTAAATAAGATCAAAATGAATGAAAAAGAAATAAAAGATAAAAATAGAAGAAAATTTTAAATTTTAAAGATTAAAATATACTAATCTAAAAGTTAGAAAATAATTGATTTAGACATCGAGTTGGATTAGGCTAAAAATAAATAAATCTGAGAATTGAATCAATAATATTTGGTTTTGCTCAGATTTGAAGCAAAAAAAACAAAAAAACAATTGAACCAATTTAATTGATTCTGTTTGAATTGTTGATTCATAAGGTTAATTTGTAGAATACCCTTATTGTAAAGAGTGAAACGAGGGAACGATCATGTTAGAGATGTTCCTTTGATAGTTTCAAAAAGAGTAGTATGGAGAATGTTAAAATCTCACATGTAATCTCTTTAAAGGTCCTTCATCTAAATATTATAATTTGAAATATTCACTTTCTTAATTTTCTCAAAGCCTTAAAATAGAATGTCCACGTGTTTAACATATACTTTGACCATCATTTAAGATTTTTGAAAACTTCAATATATAGGCAACTTGAAAAGCATTTTATAAACTTTAAACATACTTAGAATAAAGTTTTTAATCTTTTTAAACTATCAAATCACACATTTTTAATTTCAAAATAAATTAATCAAACAATTAAGGACCCGTTTGTTGGTCAAGATATGATAAAATAAGATAAGATATAAGAACAAGATAAAAAAATAATAGAATCAAAGTAAGATAAACTTCATTCTATCCAACATTTGGTGCATACTAGATAACATTATTGTGTTATACCAGATAAATGATAGGCGGTGGTGGTAATGGCGACGATGGTGGTAGCGATGATAGTAGTGGTAGCAACAATGGTGGTAGCGGCAACAATGGGGACAATGGTGGTGGCAATGGTGGGGTAACACCTATACTTTTGTATGTTAAATTATTCTATATTTATTTCTAGAAAACCAGATGAAAATCTCAAAAGATTGATCCCTATGGTTATGTTCATATTAGAAAGTAGTATTTAGTTTAGATTTTTAATAATTTTTGGGAAACGGAGTTTGAAAATTTATAAAATGACCGTTTTGTCCTTAAGATGCTAAATAACAGAATTAATAAATAAAATATTTGGATGTGTTTAAAAAATTATTTTTAAGTCATCAATGTACTAAGAATAATTAATAATAATTTTAGAATTTTTTGTAAATTTATTGAAATAATTTTTCAAAAATAACAAAAATACCCCTAATTGACTGCGGGAACCAACCAGAGACTTTTTGATTTTAAATTTTTTTGAAAATTTTATATTAAGTATATTTCGTTATAAAAATTTTATTTTGAAAGAAAAATAGTAAAAAATACAACAACCCTATTTTTATTTTGTCAATTGTTTTTCTAATATTTGACAATGTAATTTTGAAAATTCGAGAAGGAATTTCAAAATTCTAATCTACACCATTATGCTTAGAATTTCAAGATCTACTTAGCCATGATTTTTAATAAATTTTTCAAGCCGGAGTCTGGAGAAATTAGAAAATGACGTTTTTGTCCTTATTTCTCAATATTAAGAACTGACATGAGAAAAAAATTCAATTGACATTAAAATGTTAATTTGAGCTTGGAATCATGTCATATATATTAAAATATAATTTTGGAAATTTTCTGGAATTCTTGTGTAAAATGACCAAAATGGTCCTAAGTGTCTGTTAAGCCTAGTCAGTATTGGTTTGACATCCAGAAAGGGTGAAAATGATATTTTTAGTTTATTTTTGGGTAAGATATTTAATTTTAGAATTTTCATAAAAATTTTGGTATTTATTGAATTAAAATGGATTTTTTATGAATTTTCTAGCTTAAAAATACAAAATAATATATATTTTGAAATAAATTAATAAAATTAAAATTTATTATTAGAAATTTATTTTTGGTGAAAAATAATTTAATTGTCTAGTTTTGCATTAAAATGCATTATTTTGATATTGAAAGCTAATTTTTCAAGTTTAGGCATTTTTATCGATACTGATTAATTCACCTATAGATAAAAATTGACACATGGAAGCTTGGGATAGCTAGTAGAGCACTTCCCCAACCCTAAAATAGGTGATTCACCACCTATTTGGGTTATGTGTCCCTAAAATTAATTAAAAAGACATTAAAAATAAGTTTTATTACATCATTGCTTATGTCATTTAGGGGACATCTAACCCACCCTTCTCCTTTATAAATACCTATGCTTCATGGTCATTTTTCACACATCCTCTTCCCTCTCAAGCTAGCCAAATTCTTAGAGAGCTTCTGTCTCTAGAAAAAAATTTATTTTGCTTTGTTTTTATGCTAAAATTTTACTAATTTTCTAACAATTAATAAAGTTCTCTTTTTAAGAGCTTTGCATCAACAATTCCATCATCTTCATCAACTATCTTAGAGGTAATGGGGGGAGTGGGGTTGGTTTTAAATTATTGTCACTTTGCATGTTGGTAGGAAGGGTTTTCCCCTAAACCCGTTTAGGCATAATTTTAATTATTATTATCATTATATTATGTTTGATGTAAAACTATAATTTTTATTAAGTTATTACTCTTCTCAAATTTAAATTATTAAATTATAATTGCTAATTTGTTATTGTGCTCAAATTTAGATTATTAAATTATAATTGTTAAGCTGTTACTCTACTTAATTTTTGAAAATTAAAATGCATTTGCTAAGCTGTTACTCTGCTCAAATTTAGAAAATTAAAATGTATTTGTTTAGCTGTTATTCTGCCAGAATTTTAGTAATTAAATTATAATTGTTATGTCTTTATTTTGCTAAAATTTTATATGATTACTAAATTGTTATTCAGTTAACATTTTGGTATTGTGTAATTTCTGCAAAATAAGGTAAAAATGTTGATTATACTGGTGCTCAAATTAATTGAGACCAGGGAAACCTCTGCTTAAGAAGTTAAGAATTGATAGTTTAGTGAGTAATGTAAAGCAAGTGACATACGTTGACATGACACCCTGCTAGGAAAGTTACAGTTTGGTACGCTGAGGAATGAAAGGCAGAGACCCACTTGAGGAGGGTCTTAGGGGTAGGCATCAAGTGATGAAGGTCCCAATGGCCAGGGTAGCGCCTTTGAGCTAGGATATTCGCCTAACCAAGCTCGATAACCCCAACAATTACTTAGCATTCCAGGATTGGTTGAGAGTATATCTCTATAAATGGATATCCTGACTGTTATTTTCTCAATAATGATGAGGATTGTACCATGTGATGATGTTGATGAGGTATATGTACTCCTAGTCACTTCCTAGGTTTTGTTGAGAACTGTTACCTACTAATGAAAAGTATGGATCCATATCTAATCAAAGGTAGCCTGATACAACTTAGAATAAACCTTAGGTTCCCTTATATTGTCAGTTATGTTTTATCTTTGTTTTATGGCAGATTTCCTACCATATATGTAAAAGTGATTTTAAAACAAATCACCTCACTCCATTGTTTTTCTTCCTTGTATGATTGATCGCAATTATTGAAGATGACAGCAATGCATGATGATGTTGAGGATGAGTCGGAGAATACTTTTCTAGATTTATAGACCTAGTTTATAATATTTTCCTTGAGGTATATGGTAGATAAATACTGCTCTGTATATGATCTTTTTGATATATATATTGGCTAGGTAGTGTATGTCTTTTGATGTACTTTTGTTTTCTTTTTGACTATTATGTATTACTCAAACCATGATGTACAGTTTGATATATATATACATAAGCAGTTTTTATCATTTCACTTCTATTTCCAAATTCTGTTAAATTTAGAAAATTTCTATTATAAAATCAAAAAAAAATTACTCACATTTTCATCAACTTAATTTAATAATTAAAGTGACATGAATTATATTTAAAATTAAAGGAGTGTTACAGGTGGCAAGAGTGGTGGTGACAATAATGGTTGTAGTGACAATGGTGGGTTGGGGGGTGGTGAGAGGAAGGGAAAGAAAGCGACTATCTTATTACTTTCTAACCCAACTTTTCTCTTAGGATAAGAAATACACTGTATCACCAAGATAGGATAGATGGTAGGATAAGCAAATCATATTCTATTAGTGTACCAAACAACTGATTACAACAAAATAGGATAGTTATCCTATCTTATCTTATCGTGACCACTAACAGACCCTAAGTGTATTGATTATATTTACACTTTTTATTTTATTTTATTTCTCCCTTACACTCTAGTTCATCAATTTTGATGTAATAAAACTAACAATTTTCTTTAGTTAAAAATTATATTTCATCCCTTATACTTAAAGATTTAGTACATAACAACTATAATAAAAATGATTTATGATTTTATTGCCTTTTTTTTTTCAATGGATTCACTATGAAATAAATTCCATCATATAAACATCAAATAAAATATAAAAAATTCAATGTCTTCTACATCAATCAACAATAACTATTCAAACACTTTATATAATCAAACACCAAGTATTTTACATTCAAATACCTTAAACACACTAAGTCATTGGAGATTTCATTTTTTCATAATTAGTTTCTTCTTTTACGAAAAAAATATTTATACAAGTTAAACAAGTTGATCCACAAAAATGCCGATCAAATCCATTTAACCCTGTGGGTTAAATGAGTTAACCCATATAAGTCCATATTGAAATGAATTAAACGTCGAATAAACCATCAAATTCATTCCTAAAATATTATTCTTTCTCCTAAATAATTCTTAGAGTAAACAAATTATATAAGTAATTTCTCAAATATTAGAAAACATAGTAACAAATAGTCCTCCCAAGCATAGTAAAATTCATTATTGTAGGGACTAAATTAGTGGATATTCAATACTTTAAACATAATACTTATATAATTTTATTACTTAAAAAACTATTTAGGAGAGAAGATAACTCTTAAGAAACCAAATTGAGTAGGCTAATTCGTAGACTACAACTCATATTCTGCTCAAACCATAGGTATCCTAGTATAACTTAATATAAAAGCTAAGTAACACCATTAAGGAACAAAAACAATAAATAACTACAACTTTATGTAAGCGAGAAACTAACGTCAGATTTTAATGTAAGTACTAATTAGTGAGCTACTGTGAATGGTGAATATCAAATGATGAAGCAGAGGTTTACATTAGAAAAAAAAAACTCCCATGGCAATTTGTTTTGCTCTGGTTCACTTTTCCTATGAACTAACTTTAACGATTCGTGCGGTAGGGTGGAAATTGAATGGGAGAGGAAGAGAGTGAAAGAATATTGGTTGTTTAATAGGGTAGAAGTATGAAGAAATATTTAAAAATATAGGTGGGATCCATAAAAAAAACTTTCGCGCAAAAAGGCAAACCTAAATCGATTTGGTAGGAGGCAAGTGTTATTTCTGTGCACTTCTTCGCCTTTTTGCGCGAAATTTTCCGTACCCTCTTTTCACCAGAAATCAATTTAGGGGGCCCCTTGTTTTAACTTATAAAACAAGTTAGGCTCCGTCCTCTTGTTTAGCTGTTTCATTATATTATTACAACAACACAATAATAATAATAAATAAAATAATATTAACAATAAAAATAATAATATTAATAATAATAAAAATAAATAATAAAATAAATATCTCAAAAAGTTACTTTCTCTAAGAGAAGGAAAGAGGTGAAAAAGAAGATAAGAGAATAAGTAAAAAATAAAGTAAAAATTAGATTGTTGATTGAAGAAAAATAACATGGAAGTTAACTTTTGAGATTATTATTGTTAGTATTATGATTATTAATATTATTTTATAGTTTATCTAGATTATTAATATTCTATTTTTATTATTAATATTATTATTTATTTATTATTATAATATTTAGTGATTATTATATATATTATTTATATTTTATTATTATTATTATTTATTATTTATTTATTATTTATTATTTATTTATATTTATTATTAATATTATTTTTATTTTTCTTATTATTATGAATATTAATTTTATTATTAATATTATTATTTATTATTATTAATATTTTTATTTTTTATTATATTAATATTTTTTTTTTTATTATTAATATTTTATTTTTATTATTATTAATTTTTTTATTATTAATCTTTTTTATTTATTCATTATTATTATTAATATTATTTTTATTTATTATTATTATTAATATTTTTATGTATTATTATTTTAATATTTTTATTTGATATTATTTTGATTTATTTATTATTAATATTAATAATATATATATATATATTATTTATATTTTTTATTATTATTATTATTATTAATATTTTTTTTATAACTAATTATTTTTATTTATTATTATTATTATTGTTATTATAAATGAGTAAATCGATTTACATTGACCCCAATCGATTTACTCTTTGTCTTTGTGTCTGAGAGCTACCAAATCAATTTAGTAAACAATTAAATTGATTTGGTGAGAAGCTAGTGTTATTTTCGTTCACTTCTTCATGTTTTTGTGCAAAAAAAAAATTTGTGAGCCTCACATATTTTTTTAAATATTTCTTCATACTTTTACCTACTAAACAACCCATATCCTTCCACTTTCACTCTCTCCCTTCCTCTCTCCCTCTATTCCCACCATACCAAACAAAGGGTAAATAATTAGAATAGATTAAGCACGAGGCTTAGAGTCCATTTGGTATAGTGGAAATAGGAGAGAGAGGAAGGAAGATGAAGGAAGAGAGTGAAAGTAGAAAAATGTTAGTTGTTTGGTAGAATGGAAATATGAGAAAATTTTAAAAAAAATTGTGGGACCCACAGGAAATTTGTTTTTGAGGAAAGGCGAGGATTTGAGTGGAAGTGTTGTACAGAAGTGGTGTCGTTGCTAATCTTCTTTGTAACAATAACAAGTAAATCGGTTTACTTGTTTCGGTAATCGATTTACTTGTTTTTTTTTTTTTGCTGAAAAGGTTACTTGTTTTATTATAATATAATAATAATAATATAAAAATAAAAATAAATAATAATAATAATAATTAAAATAAAAAATAATCTCAAAAATTATTATTTTTTATTTTTTTTAATCAAACAATTTTAACTTTTATTTTATTTTTTACTTATTTTTTTTCTTTTTTGCTCACCTTTTTTCTTTATATTTTTTTCTCTTTACTAAACACAAGTTTAATGTAGAAGCAAGATGGCAAAGACGAAAAGCAAAAGGCATCTCAAGTTTCAATAGTAATATCTTGTTAGGTCCCCCACCGGTTGACGCTCCCAACCTCCCATCCCAAAGTCTTCAGGTTATTAACTCCCCCCTCCCTTCTCGATCACATAGCTATTTATATTTATATTTATATTTATTTATTTATTTAATCTAATCATAAACGATAAATATAATATTATTAGCTTAACAATTTTCATCTGCCTCTGGAGGAGTGGGAATTTGAACTCTCAAACCCGTTGGTTGAAGCAACAATTTCAAAACCCTATTCCTCCCCGCACGTCAATGTCGTCTTCCGCGACGGTGCATCTCCAATCTCCGATCAACTCCCCCTCCGACGCGCCGCCGCATTCTCCGTTCCTCCACTTCAATGCCGACTGCTTAAACCCCTCCGCCGCCGCCGCCGCTTCAGCCGCGAGCGCGAGGTCGAGGCCGAGGCCGAGGCTCGCCAAGCTGAGGAAGCAGTCTGCGTCGCAGCAGGCCAGGTCCCGCAGCAGAACCTCTGGCGACGACGGCGCCGGCTCCGGCTTCAATCCTTTTCGCTCCGATCAGGTAAGTGGTAATGTTAGTGGAGTAGAGAGTGGTTCCGGTGATTTTGTGTTTTGCGCTGGGAAGGGCGATTCTGATTCCGCTAGGGATTTGAAGGGGCCGAGTGAGGGAGAAATTAGGAAGAGTGGCGGCGTGGAATTTGTGTTTGGTGCTAAACGGAGTGATGTGGAATCGGAAAAGAATGGTGAAAATGTTAAAAATGTTACAGAGACGGTTTCTGGTGATGAAAGGAAGGGGGTGTCGAATTCGGAGGGGGAGCAGGGGGAGTTCAGTAGTAGGGTGTTTGTTTTTAGTGCTTGTAGAAGCAATTTGGTTTCTGGCTCAAGTACAGAAAAGGGGAAATCTGGTGTGCGTGTAGGGGATTCTGGTGGGGAGAGGGAGTGTAAGACTGAATTTGAGTGTGAAAAGCGTGATTGTTTTGGTGGCAACCGTAGTGGTAGAGAATCGAGTGTTAATGTGGAGAAGCCGGAGGCTTTTGGTGGTGTGTGGAATTCGGATCGTGGCAATGGGTGCTTTTGGTGGTAAGATGGGAATGAATGGTAATGGTGATACTGTTGCTGATCGGTGTGATCATTTAGCTGATGGCGATAAGTGTAAGAGTCGATATGGAAGTATTAATGGTATTTCTGCTACTTATAGTGATGTTCCAGCACGTAATTTATCAGATAAAATGAGGAAACTGAACATCAAACATTGTGAGGGTGCTGATGTTGCTAGAGATTCGACGAATTCACTTGCAAATGGTTGCGCTGGTTTTGTGTTTGGAGGAAGTGACAAGGTTTTTGGCTATTCTAGTGTTAGTTCAGGAACTGATGCTGATGGTCAGCAGTCTTGTGCTCGTGCTGCTTTTGAGAATATTGGTGGGCAATTTGTCAAAGCAGGTGGATTAAATGATGTTCAAAATGGAACCGCTTGTGGTTCTGCAGGAATAAATTGCTCTAAGCCATCCACTAGCCAGGAAGGTGTCAGAGGTTTCCAGTGTGACAAAATTCCAGAATGTAATGTGTCTGAAGATTCAAAAGTGAATGGAGCTGCAGCATCTTTTTCCTTCTCATCATTTGGTCTTGACTCCCATCCAACTAATTATGCTTCCATGGGCCATTCCTCAAGTGCAGATAATGATAAGGGTGATAATTCTTTTGCAAGTACTCCAGAGGCTTCCAAAGAGTCTTTTGCAGACTTCAAACCCCCAACATGGGATCCTTCTTGTTTCAAAGAAAACTTATTTCCTAAGTTAAATACGAAAATTGAATCCACACAGAAGGGCAGATCTTGTAAAGAAAAGGGGTCAAAATGTATGAGGCGAAAATTGAAGCCACATTCCTTAAATAAGAAACAGACAGGGCTAGATCATTTGTCGAAGGAAAACGGTTCACTCAAATCCCCTGATTCTTCTGGTATTCACTCACCCATGGATTTTTCGCCCTATCAGGAAACAACAGCAAGTGATCAAGATGTAAAAGCTTCAGAAGAATTAAATGATCCGCACTCAACAATTCCTACTGATTATAAAGATGAACATTTGCCTGCTGTGGGGAGAGAAGATATCAATACAACTGATCGAAGGTGTGGAGATCTGGACAATAGCAATTTATTGTCACGTAATGGAAGTTCTTCTGTTGATGATATGCATTCTTCTGGCCCTGAGATTGTCTGGCCTAATTTGAAAACCAATCAATTCTGCAGTGGTGGTGTAGCAGGTGCTTCAGCAGATGCTGGGGTTGACTTCACCTCAAACACCGAAAAGCAAAAGGATGATATATTTCGTTTTGTTCATGGTGTGAATGATTCAAAGGGGAAAGATTTTGCATTTTCTGCATCATCAACTGTGGAGGGTACTCCATCATTAAAGCGTAAACAAAAGAAATTTAGGAGGAAAATGGGGTGCAACTCTTTTGTTATCTCTCCTCATGTGAATGGAAAGTTTGTATCTTCTGTACAATTTTCACCACATACCGCTGCCAACATGTCATCACATTCTGATGTGATGGATAGGTCTCAGATAAATGACCAATTCAAGGAAGGGGATGTTGCATCATCAGATACAATTCCAGCAGCCTGTGAGAAGTGGAGACTCAGGTGCTGACCATAAAAGAAACCAGCTCTTTCATATATATTTTAATTAGTGATTTGATATTTGTTGTGCTGATTTCTGCTAGATATTACTGAAATTTGCATTCTTTATTTATATGTGAAATCATGATTTTATTTAGGGGGAACCAGGCCCATAAAGATGGGGATCTTTCTAAAGCTGAGGACTTCTACACACAAGGAATAAATTCTGTCCCTTCAGATGAAAGATCAGGATGCTGGGTTAAGCCTCTTTCACTGTGCTATAGTAACCGTGCAGCAACACGGATGAGTCTTGGAAGGATTAGGGAAGCTCTAGAGGATTGCATGATGGCTACTGCTCTGGACCCCTCCTTTCTGAAAATACAGATGAGAACTGCTAAGTAAGTGTTTTGTTTGTAATTATATTCTTTTAGATCACAAAATATAGAGGATTTTAGTTTTTCTCCCCCTCAAGTAATGAAATATGATTTTCCTCTCCAGCTGCCACCTTTTGCTAGGGGAAATAGAAAATGCTCAACAGTGTTTTAATAAGTGCATGGAATCAGGTAGTGTTGTTTGTTTGGATCGGAGGGTTATAGTTGAAGCAGCTGAAGGTTTACAGAAGGCTCAGGTATTTCAGTGATTTTCTTTTATGTGGATAGCACAATTTTGATAACTTTGTCTTGATGCATTTTTTGATATACTGCCAATTTGTTTGTCAATGATTGTTTCTTCTTCTGGAACCTTTGTGTCGGTTTTGATAACTTTGTCTTGATGCATTTTTTGATACTGTCAATTTGTGTGTCAATGACTGTTTCTTCTTCTGGAAACTTTGTATTAATATTATAAGTTTTATATTACTATCAGTTATTATTACTACCTTAGCTTTTAGTCTTTCAAGAAGCAATTAATCTTCAATTCTGCTATTCTATCTTTGTTCACTTGCAAGGTGTGCATGCTTTTATAAGATGTCTAATAAGTGTTACTTCATATTAACAGGAAGTGGTGAAGTGTATAAATGCTGCTGCTGAACTTTTAAAAGAGAGGACTTCTGATGCAGCTGTTACTGCTTTAGAACTAGTTTCTAAGGCATTATCAATAAGTTTATACTCAGAAAAATTGCTGCAAATGAAGGCAGAGGCTCTATGTTTGGTATTTTCTACTCCAATTATTTGCTCCACTCATCTTTATGCATTCTTATTCTGTTTTTTGTTTTGTTTGGTTTTGTTTTGCTGAATTATTTTGTGTTGTGGGTAATAAAAAGTGCTGTTTATTTGTTGTAATGTCTTGCAGCTACAAAAGTATGGTGCAGCAATTCAGCTTTGTGAACAGAGTCAGCATCTTGGAGAAAAGAATTTTGTCTTAGCAAACAATGTAGAGAATTCCAATAGTTCCTTGTGTGATAGTTACTCAAGTGTAAAATTGTGGAGGTGCTCATTGATATCCAAGTGTTACTTTCATTTGGGAAAGCTTGAGGCATCACTTAATGTTCTTGAGAAATTACAGCACTCTGTGTCTGTCGCTGAAAAGTAATTCAATTGATAACCGACCAAGGCTAATTTTTCATTTGCCATTTCAATCTAGATATATTTTCTTTTTTCAAAAGCTAGGGATGCCTGATGATCATTTCAATTGTGTAGGTGTATGATTGATAACATTGAAGACTTGCTGTCGTTAGCTTCTACAATACGAGAACTTCTGGACCACAAGGTAATTTCAAGATGCTCTTCTTCATAAATTAGTGCCTGAATCCAAATGCCAATTATTAAAACATCTTGGCTGTCCTCAGGTTTTGTTGTATAATATTCCATGTATGAATTAATCTATGACAGTATGACCTATGAGCTAGAAAGCATGGATACAGCACGGACACGGGGATATGGTAAATTTTAAAAATTATAAGACATGACACAACAATAATACTACGTATAAAAATAATCTCAAATTAGCAAAATAAAAATCTTAAATGACAAGCAAGAATTCATATTTTAAAATGAGCATGAGTCATTGTAGACATAATTATTGAGGCATTCCAATTTATATTGGTATAAAAGTTTATAAAAATAAAATAATTATAACATTGCAAGTAAAAGTATTTGAAGTGTCTATTCAGTGTCCAACATGAATACATGCTTGACATGGGTACAACTTGACACACCTACTATTTAAAAGTGTCCTTGATTTCTTGCTTGTGAGGACCTCTGTCATGAGAAAATCATCCTAATAAAGTAATATGTAGTTCTCTGATGGAAAATTCTTTTTATCAGTGAAAAGGTGGAAATAATTCTTCCAGTGTCCTTTTTGACATTATTAATGACTAATATAATATTGTTAATTCCGGAATCCTATTTAATTCAGGTTTTTATACAAGAGAATAAGTAGGTTAGCTTCTTATTCTATATTTGAAACATTTTCAGATTTGTGTAGTATCATTTCCAGGTAACTGCTGGTATTATGCCTATTAAT
The DNA here is from genome assembly GCA_004329165.1 of Spatholobus suberectus. Lineage (NCBI taxonomy): Eukaryota > Viridiplantae > Streptophyta > Magnoliopsida > Fabales > Fabaceae > Spatholobus > Spatholobus suberectus. The sequence goes on along the minus strand of CM014732.1, from coordinate 25,817,676 downwards.
GTCATTGATCTTTATTATTCTTCTTAACAACAGAGGGCAGGAAATGAAAACTTTAAATTGGGAAAGTATACGGAAGCTGTAGAGAATTACACTGCTGCTTTATCATGCAATATTAAATCACGTCCTTTTGTGGCAATATGTTTCTGCAACCGTGCTGCAGCTCATCAAGCTTTGGGCCAAATTGCTGATGCCATTGCAGACTGCAGTGTGGCTATTGCCCTTGATGGAAATTATGCAAAGGTATACTTTTCTGAAATCCCTTCAATTAGGTGAAATCATGAGTGCATATTTGAATTTTCTTCCTTGATGCTATCTTAACTTATTAAAATTCATTAAAATATGAGGAGTAATATTGACTACAGACAAATTTCATTTGAATTGATCAGTTTTATGTAATATAATGGTTTTTTCTGTTTGACTCTAATTTTGCTTAGGAGGGGGACAGGGAATCTCATTGATCTCATTTTGCAGGCAATTTCAAGAAGAGCCACCTTACATGAGATGGTTAGAGATTATGAACAAGCAGCTTGTGACCTCAAGAGGCTTATAGCTGTTCTTGAAACTCAATCCAATGAAAGGGCTAATCAGTCTGACTCACCCAGTGGATCAAATGGGGTTAAAGAATCAAGGCAAGCTCATCAACGTCTGCTTTCAGTGGAAGATCAAACCAAAAAGGGAACACCCTTGGACGTTTACCTCATTTTGTAAGTTCTTTATTCAATAGGGGATTACCTGTCCTAAATTTTTTTCAGTATAACTCAAATGAATTTGTGTGGGAAAAATCTCTGAAAATAAATGTATGTCAAATCCCCCATGGCTACCTCTTTGGGTGATCTATATGGCAGACATACATGAGAACCTTGGTGGATGGCAGCATTTTGTGACTCTCAAAGTTAGAAGGATGAGAAAAAAATAGGAACTTTTCTGAGTAGCTGTAATTTCAAATTAGGTTGTTTACAATTTTGCATAATTTTATGCATATTAAGTGAAGAAACTAAGCACTTGCCTAAGAAGCTAAGGTGAAGCTTGCTGAGCAAGTCTTCTAACTAGGCTAAAGCTTGCTGAGCAAGCCTTCTAACTAACTGACAGCTGTCAGTTAGTTAGGTACAGTTATGTAACAAATTACAGGTGCACAGTATATTATATACACTATCGTTAAGAATTTAGTTTAGACGGGGATATGCAAAATGACTAAGATGCCCTTTCATATAAGTAAAACTCTCCCTTAAGCTGGATGTTGGTGTTTTCGTTGTTGGTACAAAGTTTAGGAGGGAAGGCTGCTCCATTGCTACGTCAAGGCTTGCCACAAGCCTCAATAAAGGTTTATTGTGATGCTTAGGGACGACATATCAAAGAAGGACCAGTAGCATAATACAAACCCAAGACATTTGCATTGATACAGTTCGGTCCTACCAATTGAGCCAACCCTCATTGGACATAGATGCTAATGTGATAGAAACTGGATCATATCACTGGAGAAATGTGTAGGTACTGTAATATTTGACATTAACCACTGATATCAATAACGATATAGTTGTATTTACAATAAATTGCAAGAAAAAATAATGGGTATTTGAGAGGCCTTTATCTCTTCTATCCACTCATTAGTCACTACTTCCTTGGCTTCCCTCTCTACTACTCTACTTTCATGTCATAGTTCTTTGTATATTACTACTCGAGAGACCTGATTTGACTTGAATTGCTTGAGGAAATAATCCCTCAGCAGTGTATATTTATAATACTGAATTTCAATCAAAATTAATTACAGAATTCCTTAATTATAGGGGTGAGAACACTATCCTGATTTATGGATATAAATCAGATATATACAGAATAATAATAGGAGAAATTACAGCAATCAAATCTAATCATATCTCAACATTACTAAAGCATTTCTCTCCAATTTCCCTTATTATGGTTATGCTGACAGTTAGGTACCCCCCTGTCATGCTAATTCCCTTCCCACTTGGGGTTTTGATCCCTACAATTCTTCCTCATATGCACCCTCACTATAGGATGTTTCCTAACAATACTATGCTCCAAAGCTTTCACCTTGTCCTCTAGGTAAAATGTGAGAATGATCCTGTATAAGAGTCATGGATTCCTAGAATTTTTCAAAATTAGCGAGGTCTTGCCATTTGATGTGATGAGTATGAACTCCTAAATTGGTTTGGTGGATAAGATCCTCTAGCAGTTGAACTTTCAACTCCCAGTCTTCACACAGAAATGGTGGTAATGGCTGGCTCGTGGTTGTGGTGAGATGGATTTTTTCAACATTGATGCAATCAAAATCTGGTGGATGTGACTGCAGCATGTGCATCCAATTTGTGCGCAACTTGTCATGTTCTCTCTAATAGAACCAATATTATGCAAGAAAGTATGAGAAAATGTGAGAAACTAGAAGAAAAATGTTTGAATATATGAAAGTATCTTATATTATCTTAGAATCTTATATTATCATCTAGGATTAATTTACCTCTTTTCTCATCTCCTAGAATTGGTTACCGTATTTCCTTGTTTTATCCTGATTTGTTTTCTTAATTAGTAAGGATTATGATTAATATAAATAAGGGTAGTTATCAATAGCTATAGTTTGCATTGGGTGCATCTAAATCCGTGTTTTTCTACCTGCATTTTACAGTGAAGCTGAACCAACTTTTGAATTGACTGACTTGAAGATAGGGCCAGCTCTAGGTTTTATGACTATATCATCTCATTGTAACACATCTTATCTTTTATCTCTCTTACTCCCTCCATACCTAAAGCCCCAGAATTACAACAAAGTGTTTTGAGAGAAACCGAAATTGTAGAATTCTGTTATTAGAATGGTAACTGAATGAACTAAGTTTACATGATGAGAGTATGTGTGATACATTTATAATTATGCTCTTGACCACCAACTGAAGCTAACGTTCTAAGTTCTAACGATCTAACAGCTGTAGAAACAGCAAGCTGAGTCAGCATGCAAGAGAAGCTTACAGTAGAAGCTGTATTTACTCAGAATGTAGTTATTCTAATATTCACCCCTCAAACTCAGGGAGGATGGAGCAGGGGAAAATAATCCCAAGACCCTGAGTTTGTCATGCATCTCATGGAACCTGTGGGCTGAAAGAGCCTTAGAGCATCAGCCAGCTGATCTTGAGCTGGTATGTGACAAACAGTCAGGCTCTTATTAATGACCTTTTCCAGAACAAAGAATAGGTCCAATTCCAAGTGTTTGATTATGGATTGAAGAACTGGGTTGTGGAAAAGGTAAACAGCACTGAGATTGTTACACAAAATAACTTAATGCTTGAACTGGAAAATCTTGAAGTGAAGGAGTATTTGAATCCAAAACATCTCAGCTGCAGTGTTGGCCAGGCAGCCCAGGCTCCTGTACTCAGATTCAATACTGAACCTGGCCACTAGAGTTGTTTCTTGGACCACCAAGAAATGAAATTAGGACCAAGATAGATGCAGGAGCCTGAGATGGACTTACTATCATTAGGGTATCACAAAAATTAAATAAAGAGAAATGATTCGATAATTTGCCTGGTTGGAGTAGCCTGTGTGAAATGGCACCCTTAAGTTATCTTGGTATATGTTTAACCACTTTCTGATGCCCCTCCAGTGATTGTGAATTTGTGATAGAACTTGGCAGGCCTTGTTCTAGGTAGCGTAGTGCACTGCACCTACAAGGGACCTGTAAAGATGAGGGTCCTGAAAATGACTTGTATCATGTTTGGACAGTTTTCAACCACCATTCAATGGGCTCCTTTACTCCCTTTAGGCTTTAGCCTTTTGCTTTCTACAGAACCAATCCTCATTGACAGGCCATTGGCTACAAATGGGTGTTCAAAATTCAGGAAAATCTTAATGGTTCCATCACAAGTATAATGCACATCTAGTTGCTGAAGGGTTTTATCAACAATCTGGCTTTGACTATACACTATACAGAAACCTTTTCACTGGTTTTCAAGGTCGTTATTATCAGAATTCTTTTCACTCTTGTCATTTTATACAAGTAGCAGCGCCAAAAACTTGATGTCAACCAATGTTGTCAAAATTGAGATCCTACCTAGGATTGGGAAGGGGGTGAAAGATCGTTAATTGCAAGATAATAACACGGATTGTAAGATCCTAGCAAAAATGCAAAATTATACTTAAACAGATACATATGCATAAAAAATAACAGATAACAAAAATAACATCTAAATGATAACATTTAACTAAACTAGTAAACATAAATTGAAAATTCATACCCATAAGTTCACATACAAGTGATAATAAGCAATGAAAATACTAAAACAGAGAACAGAGAGATAGAGACTAGACAACCAAAGAGGCTGGAATCAGAAACACAGAGCAGAGATGCAAATGGATGAAGTCAGAACCCAAGGAATAGACCAGAATTCAGTGCAGATGGCTTAAATCAGCACACAAGGCAAAGACGCAGATTGCCGAAGTCAGAGTCCAAGGCAGAGACCAGAATGCAAGTGGCTGAAGTCAGAACATGCAAAGAGAAGGCTGAGAGTAGACAGATGGCCAAAGTCAGAACGTGCAAACAGAAGGCAGAGAGTAGAGAGAAAGAACAAGGAGGGAAGGAGCAGGAGAGATTTGAGAGTGCAAAGAGGGAGAGAGCGAGAAAATAGGGCAGGAATGAGGGAATCATAAGACTTGGGTTTTTCTGCAAACCAGGTTGCAAAACCTGACTTGCAAAACCCAGCTACATATGCCGAAATTGGCTCACAAAATATCATTGATCCCACGATCACTCTGATCACAGCTTCGTCCCATAGAACATTTGTGTATCATACATTGATGCATTTAACTCTAAAGAAACTAGTTACACTAGGAACAACCTTTCCATTTATTTATTTTGCAATGGTCAATTGAAAATATGACCCCATCTATATTGTCACTTTGTCAGAATACCAATACATGTATTGAACTCCGCAGTTTTCTATTACTGATAGTTGCTAATTCAGAGCATCTAAATCTAAATTCTGTTCTTTACAATGTCAACACCAGAGGAATCAAATCAGCTGATACCGCGACAGATATCAAGAAGGCATACCACAAGGCAGCTCTCAGACATCATCCAGACAAGGTTTGTGTCCTTTTGTGCCTGCATTATGGTGATCTTAGTATAACCTTTTTTTTTTTTTTTCCAATTTGCTTTTGGGTATATAGTAGAGCCACCCTCATTTTTAGCTTTCAAAACTTTTGTAATTGGGAAACTTTATTTTATCTGTTTTTGATTTGAGTCTAGGCTGGTCAGTTGTTGGCAAGAAGTGATGCTGGAGATGAAGGCCGAGTTTGGAAGGAAATTTCACAGGAGGTGTACAAGGATGCTGATAGGCTTTTCAAAATGATTGGAGAAGCATATGCTGTGCTTTCAGACCCAGCCAAGGTTATACGCATGATTTTTTTGCTAGTTAATGAATTTGAATGCATTATTAACTATTGTCTGAGAATACGAGCTGGGTGAGTGAGAGATAGTTGACAAATAATGCTTGAGTGGCTTACAGTACTATCTTCCTAGCATTAACATGCTCTACTGAAATGGTCAAGTTCACTTCTGTCTTAAAACACTTATTTGCAAGCCGGAGCAAACATATTATATGCTGCTAGTTTTTTGCAAACAGAGCTAACAAGTAGTCAGTAAGTAGTTTTATGAACTTGGTTGTATACTAATTTTCTGATCTAATATGGTATATTAATTTTTTCAAAATCTGTTTTTTCCCACTCACGAAAGACTGGGTATGAAATAATATGACATCATCTATTATTTTACATGAGTATGAGCCATAGCCCTGTTCTCCAACTTGCTTACTTTTTCAGCACACTATTCTTCCTCAAACTAATAGCACCACTCTGTATTATAATAGAGATCAAACCCTATAGACACCTGTATGGTAATCAGAACATATAAACCACACATGCTATTTCAAGGTATAATGATTAGAGTGGGTTGGTTAGAATACCAATTTTCTTAATGTTCTGTAATAAGTTTTCTATTGGACTCGTTAAGTTTTTAACAACCTCAACAACATTCATTGCCAGTAATATGCATTGCTCTTGTTGGATGTCATCCATAGAGTTTGGTTTTGGTTTATCTTTTGGGGAAGTTTTTCTTGTGCTCATGTGCATATGTAGAGCTTATTTCTGCTCGAGGGAAACCTGTATGTTTCAGAGGAATAATTTAATAATCGGAATGCAATCTCATAGGCAGCATTATATTGCAAACATGTCTTAAACAATCTTTCTCATCATTAGTAAGTGGATGGAGCATTCCGCCTCACTCCCACCCTTTGTCTTCCCTTCACCTCTTCCGCTTTTTCCTTGTGTTTCCTATAGTTTAAGCATTATTGGTGTCTTGGAAGGCCTTTTTTTCAGGTAGTATTGGATTAGGTACCTTTTAATTGGTTAGAAATTTTAGTGAAAATGTGATTATGATGCTTAATGTTGTCTGTAACACATGATTGGTCTCATTAATTGGGAAACATGCCCACTGGCTCTATCTGTTGGGAAAGCATAAATTTTGTATGTGATTACTGCAGAGGGTTTTTTTCTTTGTTTTCATTTTCTTGCTTCGGTTGTGTAGGAAGTTGTTCAAAGTTTCAAAACTAGTTCGGTTCCGTAATTTTCATTAAGGGTCAATTCTTTGTAATTAATATAAAAACTGATAAGCTTCTATTTTCATTGATATTAGCGCTCGGAGTATGATTTGGAAGAGGAGATAAGGAAAGCCTATAAGCAAACTAACAGAGGTGGCACAAGCACGAGATCTTCAGATGTTTATGGGTGTGGAAGATCGTCTGATGGTTATAAATCTCCCTCTGACAGAACTTCTAACAGACGATATGGACGGGATCATTGGAAGACATATGGACATTCATATTCTCGATGGTAAGAGGATACTCATGTCATGGGCGTCGAGGTTCCTTTGGCTGGTGAAAGTGACATACCTTTCTCATTTTTGATGGACCCAAGTTGCATGATGGTATGGAAAAAGAGGCTTAAAACTGCATTTGCAGGTAATTATAACTCTTATATTTGATCCAGTTGAAAGTGACTGAGGACTTTACTAATATATTTATATTTGTTTAAATTTCTTTTGGTGTGACTCAGGCCATGATTGTTTTATTATTTTGGGACTGACCCAGGCCATTGCTAAAATAAGATTGTACGTAGATTTTGCAAGCATGCCATAGTGATATATGCAAGCTGTATTCCTTCAAGAAGCCAAGGACTTAAGCTTTGGAAATGAGGCAAGAACAGGCCCCACTAACAGTGATATATGTGCTTCACCAACTTAAATGGTAACAAGGCATTGATGATATACTTACCTGCCCTTAATCCCATGCTGGTTGCTGGACGAGTTTTTCAAAAGGGAAAGGGATTGTTCATACAGAAAGTCCGGCAAACACAGACAAGGGAGCCAATGCAGTTGGGCTTGCATACTTTCTCGAATGTCACAGACTCACAGGTGCTGTTGTAATTATCATGTATCAGTGCTTTATCTGGATTGAAAATCTTAATAGAAAGTGTTTTTGCCGAAAAGAAATAAAAGAAAGTACGTCAAATACTGAAAATATATTTTTTTTAATCGACCCAAATGGCCAAATTACATATCCCTTGACAAGTTTGAAAACTGCCTTTAACATTTTTTCTCTTGGATTCCAAATGAGTGAAAAGTTAATAGAATTGTATGAAATATTGATTCTTTATATCTATTAGTAGTTATGTATCTCTGGCTGGGTAAGGATAGAGTGTAATGTGCATCTGTTATTATATAGAATTTGCGTACTTCACGATTAGACAATTAAGGAACCTACATCCACACGATCAAGAACGTGTGTTCACATACTTACACGTGTACAGTCACTAGGTTCAAATGATTATACAGACGGCCATAACTGTACCATGGGACAATGTCCTTCCACTCGGATACAGCACGAAAAGGGACGATGCCTCTATAAATCAGACCTGTGAAGTGAATGCTTTTAGCATACACACCCATTCTGCTCGAGCATCGAAGTGTCATTCGTAAGGTAGTTATTTTCTTGGACTTGGATGTTTACAAATGGTGTTTAACGTACCCTTTTTTAAAAGTAACTCGTAGCAGAAAATAGCATGTAACACTCACATTGCACATTGCCAATTTAATGGTCTAAAATACCCTTTGTAATTGTGATTGACATTCAGGCCAAGTATCAAGAATTTCTAACCCATAATTCCAAGCAATGCACCACCAAATCTTCAAAAGGAACAGTGACAACCATTATTAGTTCTAGCATTTACATGCTCACCAAAGATGGAGATTTTTTGTGCCTCTGGTACACGTTGATATAACTTAGATGTTGAAAACAAGATATTACTTTGGCAGAGTGCTTTCATTTTTATACACTAACTAGGCTTAACTTTCCAATTTGCCTTTCCAAGAGAGATGTTGAGTAGTACATACAAATCCTTAACCAAAGCTTCACCTGGATTAAAGCTCATGCCGGACTTACTTCCAAATTTCACGATATGTTGACGGAATGTCCCTTGGCAACTTCTGTTTGAAAGAATAATTCTTAAAGGGGAGTAGCAGGTTTTGATAGATTTCAATTTAACTAAAAAATTGGGAAATCGAACTTGAGAGGAATTAATGACAAAATAAGTGGGAATCATAATGAGCACTTCAACGTCCATTGCTTGTTTGAAATGACTTCCAACTTTGTGACGGTTGTGTCTAGTTCTAGGTAATTTTTTCATTAATTTCTAGATAGAGCCTTAAACAGTGTAAATTCATTGACTATGTGATCATTACTTTCAGCATGTTACAAGTAAATATATAGTCATTGTGATATATATTTTTCATGATTTTCCCCCCAAAATTTATTAGAGCATATACGCTTTGTAGTTTCTATGATAAAAAGGGAACTCTGTTCTGCATTAAATGACGCAAGGAATTGCAAGTCTTCCATGACAAATAAATATAAATATGAAATGATTTCAACCTGCAATGGGTGAAATGCCATATCACTAGTGGTGTATTGCATTTAACTTTTGCTCCCTCTAATTTTGACCAAACTTTTGCTCCTATGCTGCTCAATATTTCCACCCTCACATTGTAAATAACTTTTGGCAACTGTCTTTTTCCCTCACCCGATCCCTATCAACCAAATATAACTCAATGGACGAGAGGTTCAGTTATGAATAATTTCGTAAGATGATCAAAGAATATATATATTGCTAGCCAAAAAAAGGGCACTTCTTCACACTGATGCCCTTTCATCTTATACTAGTGCCTTATCATAGTTGACGTAAATTAGGGGTAGCAAAACAATCCATTTATCCATCATCCATCCATTATAGAAAAAAATAATAATGGATTGGATCCAATCCATCCATTTAATTTTTTGGATGGTTAGTGATCCATCCATTATTTTTTCAAAATCCATTGGATTACATTAAATAAAAAAATAAAATCCATTGGATAAAAAAAATAAAAAGACATGTCTAATCATTTTTTTTTTCAAAATAATTTGTTTTTTGGTCTTATAATCAGATTTTTATTAAAAAAATAGAGTTGCCATTAAAAAAATAAAAAATTTCTAATCAGGTTTAAAAAATAATTTCTTAAACTTAAACGTTTATGATATAGCTAGTTAGTGATTCAAATATGCATCTTGGCTATTATGTGAATTTCTAAGAAATTACATTTAAATTTTGTCAATTCTCCCTATACAAAATTAGAGTTATTGAAATATGTTTTTATTTCGAATTATGGTAAAAAAATTTCAAGTTTCTACATTTTGAAGATTCCTTGGTAGTTGTTTTTCATTTTTCCTTGAACATAACTTCTTTGGTAACTTGGAAGAATATTATTTTAACACGACAAAATTGGAGAGAGAGAGGGAGGAGAGAGAGTGTGGGAGAAAAGGGAGAGAGAGAGAGTTTAGAGAAAGAGAAGAGAAAGAAAGGAGAGAGAGGGGGGGAATATTTTAAAAATAAAAATTTAATTTTTAAATTATATTATTTTTGTGGATGGATTGGATATCCATCCATCAAAAAATTGTTAATGGATGGATTGGATTAGGATTGGATTTTTTAAATGATTTTTTAATGGATCAAAATGAATTAATGGATTGTTTTTATCCAATCCATTATAATCCGACTAAAAATTTATCTGATCCATCCAGTTGCCACTCCTAACGTAAACACATGTCAAGAACTCAATGATGGGGTCCTTATACGAATGCTGCTCTTGTTGGATTAAGAATCATGGACTCCAAACATCTCAGTAATACTTATCATTTTTCTCTATCTTTCTCTTTCTATCACATCATATCACCTATTATACCTACACTTCTCTTTATTCTTTTTCTGTCTCTCACTAAGTGTCAAATAGCTTCTTGGTGTCCACCAATCATTTTTGTTGAATCAATAACTTCTTTGAATTGAGGCCTCATGCACTTATTGGCAATGAATATTGTGGCCAAGCATCACCATAGGTGCGGTGCACTAGTTTGGATGGACTAGTTTGATGAGGAATGAGGATCAACAAATAAAACAAAATGTATGAATTATGAAATATGCCATCAAAATGTGAAGGAGGGTGAAGTCTACAAACCATACTTGTCAAGATTAAACATATAAATGTTCTATTCTCTTCATTATCCATTATCATGTTAGGGTTTTCCATTGTGACAATACTGTTGCACTTGATGTGGCCAATTTTTTTTTATCATTTACTTACTCTTAAGAATTTGATTTTTATAAATTAGTTTTGATTTATTTTAATAATATATGACATTAAAGATTGCATGAAATCCTACATTAAAATATGGTAACTATATGAAGAAAAACTATTTAAGTGATTGTATGGATATCAAGACTGTTTCAAATATTCAATAGGTTTAATTACTCATTTAGTCCCTATGTTTGTACTATTTTTACATTTTGGTCTTTATACTTAGAAATTATTTGTTTTAGTCTCTACATATACATTTTTAATATTGTTTTGGTCCCTCCGTCAAATGTATTTTAACTTTGTGAAGTAAAATTGTCATAAAATAGAAATTGGCAGTATGAAACTGACACAAATTTTTTGGCATTTATTAAACCACTACAAATGGACCAAAAGGATATCAAAAGTGTATATGTAGGGACTAAAAGGGTAATTTCAAAGTATAAGAACAAAAACGTAAAGATGATGCAAGTATAGGAACCAAATAAGTAATTAAACCTATTTAATATTATTTACATTTTCTATTCAATAAAAAAAGGGGGAGAATAGAAAAACCTTCGGTTTAAAATTCTAATTTTTACTTTCAATAAAAAATAATTCTATATACGCAACGTTTTAAGAAAAAAATAACAAATATCCAGAAATTTGAATTATATATAAGGTTTTGCAGAAATATTTTGACATGTGCATTTATGAATCTATAAATATAAAAATAGTTGAGTATATATTAAATATTATTTTATATTACCATTCTATCTATCTATCTATCTCTCTCTATCTATTTATCTCTCTCTTATATATATATATATATATATAAATATAAGATTTACTAATGTACACACACTTGTTTTCTAGTTGAAGTACATTACCAAGCTACACCATCAGTGTATTTTAAGATACATTGTAATTATAGTTTGCTAACATACTCCAACTAAAAAACAAGTGTGTGTACATTAACAAATTACATCATTGGTGTATTTTAAAATACATTATAGTTATAACTTGCTAATGTACTCTAACTAAAAAATAAGTACGTGTACGTTAGCAAATCCTTATATATATACATGAGAGGGATCAAATGACACTGATGTCACTTACACCAACTATTACACCATTCAATAACTTTTAATTGGATAATTTTATCCCAAAACTCATTGTTGGATTGAAAGTTCTTTTAACGTAGATCATATGTACAAAATTTTATATTAATCCAAAATTATTTGATATTTTATTCATATAGATCAAAATATACGTAATATATATTTTTCAAAATATAGTAAAACATGAGTCATTTGATTACTTTCTTATTGTTATTCAATTTTGATAAAGTTTGACACAAACAATCTTAGTAATATGAAATTATAATTCAACGGTTGGATGGATAAAAATCATATCTTATATCAAGTTATTGAATGATGTAATAGTTGATGTAAGTTACACTAGTGTCATTTGATCCCTCCCCATTTATATATATATTATTTTAATTTACTTTTATTATTAGTAAAATAATATTGTATCAATTAAACTAATCTTCTCTCAAATAAATTTTAATTTATTATTTACATTTTATTTGTATTTACAGATACGGGGTGAAGCAAACTTAAAATTCAATATAAAAGGAATGTTGTACATTAAAGAATAATTTGATTTATTTTAGGTGCATGAATATGAGATTTTGATTAATTTATTATTATTGCGAGAAAAGCTATCGCATTTCGGAGTGAGGGACAAGTTTTGGGTAAGTTCTATCAATAATTAGTGTTCATTTCATTAGTTTTTAAAACTAAGCTAAAAATTATAAATTAAAATAAAATTAATGATCTAAAAACTAAAAAGATATGTATAATTAACTTAAGTTATTTTAAAAAATAACATAACTAATTAATCCACTCTTAGGTAAAAAAAATTTAATTTAATATATGGAAATAGATGTGTGAGTTTATTGCTTACATGTTTAAAACAAATTCAACTTTGTTCATAAAAATATGGAGTTTTACAAATTATTGAACTTTACTTATATGTTGATAATACACATACAACAAAAATTATTTTCAATAGCTCAAGAGATAAATAAATTTTGAAATGTTTACTTATTTTATAAGTGTTACTGTACCAAAAAAACATAATTTTATTATTTTATGTAAAAATTAATTTCATATTCAGATAATACTGAAAAACCTACAAGACAAAAAAATACTACGTAAACGTAGAATTGCAATCGTTTCTAATTTTATTTTTAATTCTCTGTTCATATAAATAATAAATTGTGCATGACACGTGTCAAAAAGGTAAATTCAAATAAAAGTGAATGCTATCTCAAACTTTAAGCAAAGTCAGTGATACATATGGCATACTTTGTCTAATATATGGCATATTTTGTCTACCTTTAGTGAGGACAATTCTTCCTTACCTTGCATCAGATCGAAGAAAAGTAGAAAAAACATTCCTAGAGTGAGAATATAATAAAAGCAAGCTCTTAGAGAGATGCCTAAAATAAAATAAAATCGTCATAATTACTATTTTCTTCGTCCAGGAAAATAAGGCGTTACTATATGATGGAAATAAGATAGACTTTGTCTGAAATTAAGTTAGGTTTATTTTACAAAATATCAATTTTTAATTATTGTATGAATTTAATTTACATATATTGTCAATATACATCATCTAATAAGATTTAACTATTTTGTCACACCATCTTATTTATTAATATGATGTGTTGATATGATAATTTTCTATTAAATATTTATATAAAAACATTTTATATTGATGGCGCATAAAAAAAAACTCATAACATAAATAAATTATATGATAAATATCTTTTTAATTCTTATAATATAACTAAATTTAATATTAGTTCTTTAAAGTGATTAAATTAATAAAACTAATTACAAAATTCTCCATTCAAATAAAGTGATCACAAATTATGTTATACATATTATAACTAGGGTAATAACTCGTGTCTTGCACGAGAGTTGAGTTCACAATTTACAATTTTTTTATATAATTATAATTTTTTTATGTATTTCTCAATCATTTTTTAATTTTATATAAGTATATATTAGTAGATATGTAGATAAATATTTACAAAATATATTAACATAGTTATGAATATATATATTCAAATAATTTTATATTTACATATGTCTTATATCATTTTAATTTATATAAATGTTTGTTTTAAAAAATATTATCTTGATAAATATATTTGTATTTGTATATAACTTAGATATAGACATAATTTTAATAATAAATAAAAAAAATATTTGATATTCCATTTATAATTATTAGTTTTTCCTTTACAAAATATACTTCCATCATAAAATAAAAAATGACTAACATTCATTATAAAAATAAAAAAAGAAAAGAAAATAATTTTGTGGGTATCTAAATTTATAGATTACAATAAAAAAATCAATGATGAATACAAAGAAAAGATAATGCTTATATAATAATATTACTAATTTTATTTTATTTTTGTTAATAACTAAAAGACCCGTAAATTTTTCTCTTATGATTTTGAGTTAGTTTAGTTCATTCAACTTTATGTATAGAATATAACTAAGTCCTTTATTTGAGCACTTTAGTTAGGATTAAATTCCTAATCACATGCTTAGAAAGAGAAACTTGGTAAACATACTCAATGTATCATTATTAGACACAACCAATAATGATTATTATAGAATGATAAATTTAAATAAAGAGAAAATTAGTAAAAAATTAGAATATTTTACATAAAAGTTTCTAATTTTATATTGAAATGTGACATGATTCGCATTGGTAGATTTATATTTTATTGAAAGTAATATAATATTTATATAAAAATTTAGATAATTTTATTATGATTAATTTATTATTTTTAATTTATTTATTAATTTATTTGTATAACCTTAATATTTTAAGTGTGATTTTAAGTATAAATTAATTTGATTTGAAGTGATAATTTGAATGCATTAAGTGTAAAATTCCATTGTCACATCTCGTTTTTCTTTTTTAATAAGCAATATATTGTTATGAAAATAACATAAAACTATAAAATATCTAAAAGTAGAGAAGACATAGAATAGAGAGAACAAGAGAATGGGGAGAATAGGAAGTTCCTTATCATATTTCCAGTAATGAAGTAACCTATTTATAGGTACAAACTGTAACTGAACGGTTACAAATGGTTTAATAGTATTAAGACGAAATATAAATAGTCATAATTTACAATGAATATGGACAGCCACTATTAAATATTCATAACACTCCCCCTTGGATGTCCATTATTTGAGAATGTGCTTCGTTAAAACCTTACTAGGAAAAATCCTGTGGGACAAAAACCTAGTGAAGGAAAAAGAGTACATCATTCTTTAATATGTTGTCATATACTATCTCATTAAAAACCTTGCCAGGAAAACCTAATGGGACAAAACCATGACGAAGGGGAAAAAGAGTGTAGAACGTATTTATTTCTCTCCCTCATGCAAATAACCATATTTAAGACAATGAAGGTCAATCTTTTATATTTGTTACTCAAAATTTTGCTCGCTTATTTTGGTTTGTTTTACAGATCTCCAAGAAACTATTGTGTCATTGTATGCAAACAAATATCTTGTTTGTGATATTGTTATGAGAATTTAACAAATAACCTCTAAGATAATGAAGTATATGCTTAACTCTATTTCAATATCTTCATGCAAGTGAGGAATTATGTCTTGCTAGTAAATTCACAACAAATGATATAGTAGGAAATGTATAATTAGCAAGATATATTAGTGCTTCGATAGCACTAATATATGTACTTCAAGACCAAGTAATTCGATAGAACTAATGTATGGTACTTCAGGACCAAGTAATTCTCCATCATTTTCTCGAGGTTTAAAAGCATCTCTATTCACTCTAGAGACCTTACAAACATTAGATTGCACAATAGATGTGATATGTTTATATAGAACTTTTTAAGCACCTTGCTATACAAGTTTCTTGACACATAAGAATTTCATTCTTTAAATATTCAATTTGAAATCCTAGGCAAAACTTTATCTTTTATAAGTCA
This sequence comes from Spatholobus suberectus, assembly GCA_004329165.1. Lineage (NCBI taxonomy): Eukaryota > Viridiplantae > Streptophyta > Magnoliopsida > Fabales > Fabaceae > Spatholobus > Spatholobus suberectus. The sequence goes on along the minus strand of CM014732.1, from coordinate 25,801,921 downwards.
TTCATCTCAAATTTTTCTTTAAGTAATCCATAGTTTTTGGAAGCTCTTCAAGAGTTTTGATAATAGTTATGCCATCCACATAAATATCAATTATGACAAATTCATTTTCAGATCTTTTCATAAAAATACATGAACAAATGAGATCCTTTTTATATTATTCTTTTATCAAATACTCACTGAGATGATTATACCACATACATTCATATCGTTAGTAGAGACTTATTCATTTTCATTGAGTACTCTTCTCAAGAACCTGCACTGCTGGGCAAATTAAATCCTTTAGGGAGTTTTATATAAATGTCATTATCAAGACAATCATACATATATAAGCTGTAACAACATTCATCAGATGTAAACTAATCTTTTCATGTGCATCCAAACTGATTAAGTGTTAAAAAATATTTACATCCACTACAAGTAAGTATGTCTCTTTAAAATCAATGTTAGGTCTTTGCAAAAATCTTTGAGCAACAACTCATGCTTTATATCTCATAATTTCACCACAAAAACTCGTTTGTATCCAATTGGTTTTACATCTTCAGGTGTACAAATCACAAGTCCAAAAATCTAACTAGCTTTACATCTTCAGGTGTATAAACTACGAGTCCAAAAACCTAACTTGTTTTACATCTTCAAGTGTACAGACTTCAGGTCCAAAAGTCTAATTGGTTTTAAATTTTTCGTAAGGACTACAGGTCCAACAACCTTTCGCGTGGCAAGCGAGTTTAATTCTGCCTCAATTGAATCTTTCTACATTGGCCAATCATTCTTTGTTGAAAATCCTTGATAGACTTTGGATCTTGATCCTCATTATCATTAATTACATTTAGCGCTACAATATTTGCAAACACATTGTCCACGTTGACTTTATTTTGGTTCCATTATATTCCATTCATGACATACTTTGAGATCTCTTTATTTTCACTAATTTCAGGTACTTGAGTTCTTCTGGAACTAAAATATTAATCATGTTAGAAGAATCTTTTGAAATTTTCATATCCTCAATTTGGCCATCTTGCCTTTTAGCTCCTTTTTTTATTTGAGGATTTTTATCTTTGGAACCAACGAGTCTATAACGCTTCATGCGTGTTTGAGACTCGTTTTTACAATATTAATTATCCAACAAAAACATCAATTTTTATTGGAGCATTAGCAGTTGGTAAATAAATTATCTTTTGAACTTCTGGTTCACATTGTTTCATTTGAAGATCAAGATGATAATTCATTTTAACTAATCTCCTTTTCCAACTGCTTATTCTCTCCCCCCCCCCCCCCCCTAATCTTGGGAAAAATTATTCAAATGACAATCAACAGATTGAGCTTGTAAATAAATCTTTTGTTGATATTCAACATATTTTATTATAGATGGAGATTCATACCCAACATATATTCTCAACCTTCTTTGAGGACTTATCTTAGTGTGTTGTGGTGCAATAATTGAAAAACATACAACACATCTATAAACTTAAATGGGGAATATTAGGTTGCTTACCAAAATCAATTGCAAAAGGGAAGACTTATGATAACTTGTTGGCATGATGCGAATCAATACCATAATATGTAAGATTGCATGTCCCCAAATATAAATTGGAAGTTTTGATCTCTTGAGTAATGGTCTTGCAATCAATTTTAAACGCTTAATAAATGATTTTGCAAGTCCATTTTGTGTATATGAACATGTGCTATAGGATGTTCAATATTGATTCTAATAGGCATATTAAAAGCCTTATATGTAAAGTCACCAACATTATCAATACATATTTTCTTAATTGGATAATCAAAGTAATCTCGCAAACGTCTGGTTACAAGTTGACAACAAACAAATATGTGACCATTTAGTTGATGTATCAATTAAAACCATAAATATCTAAATGGTTCACATGGTAGGTGTATTGGTTCATAAACATCACCTTATATACATTCTAAAAATGTGAGAGATTCATTCTCAATTTTGTTGATGATGATCAAATTATCAACTTTTCATGGGAACAAATAGTACATAAGAATTTATTAAATTGAAGAATCTTTTGACTCTTCAATAGGTGTTCACATAAATTTTCAAATATTCTTCGCATCATAATAGATCCGGGATGGCCTTAACTAGTTATGCCAAATAATAAACTTATTTAGATTTGTAAACTTCTAGTTTACAACATTATGTGTTTTAATTTGTACTAATATACGTGTAGTACAAACCAAATGAAAAATGTGTAATTTTTCTTATACATTTCATGGTCTAAGTCTCATGATATAAAAACATTTCTCACATTTGAAATTTAATAAGTTTCTATAAAATTTAGAAGAATATAATACAATAACAATGTATAATTATGTTCCTTTAAATAAAAATACATCAGCTCTTCCAGAGCCTTTATAATACTAGATATAGTATTAACATTGACTTATTGCATTACTAAATAAGGGAATTTTTTTTTTTCAATTCTGAAAAGTTGTTGCACTATCAACAAAATACATATATTCATTATTGATTTCAATATCAACATTCATTCTTCATAAAAACAAGGAACATAAATAATCAATATGAGAAAATCTAATTAAATTATAATAAATTCGAAATTGAAACCGTTTACTATTTAACAACTATTGAATTGTAATTTTTAATTAATTTGAAACATTCAAATGATGAATAATAATATCTAATAAAAACTTTAATGTTGATAATAATGATTAAAACTCATATATTAAAAATTAATTATTTAAATAAATAATGCATATATGGCTACCTTCACTTCTGGGAATGGAGTAACGCCAATTAGACGAGTCTTGTGATTTTTTCATTATTTTTTCTAACTCAACTCAGAATATTTCTTAAATTATTTGTCTCAATATTGCTGCTACAGGAGCACATTAAATGCATAAAGAATATTTTTCTAACATATCTTTTAACGGCATTTTTTTTCACACAATTTCAAATCAAGAAATGATCAATTCTAAATATGACATCTCCCTCAATATATCTTTAGACGCCAATTTAATCTACAATTTCACACTAATTTTATTCTATAAAGGTATACATAATCTTTGGAAGACTAACATGATGTCTATATATCCTTGGAGGCTCAATTTGAGTATTTATTTTATTTTATTTTATTTCATCCCTTTTAATCAAGGTAATATAATGGTAATTGAATCCTTGGTGGTATCATATCCTATTAAAATTGCTTCACATGAAAATTAGACACATGTGAAAACATATCCCGACATATCTTTATTTTTTTTCTTTTTAGAGAAGGAAAACATAAGAAAACAACAGTCACAAGAAAATTATTAATATATAACAACATATATGACAATCAAAATTAATAATCAATACAAATTAAATATAACGCAATAATTAATAATGATTGATAATCAATGCAAATTAAATAAATGATACGTTACAATATAACATAATATTATAATCAATTAACATAATATTGCAATTAATTAATTAAATATAAACTAATTTAAAACATTAGTTAACAACAACCAAATAATTAGTACTCAAAACATTGAACAAGGCTTATTGTAAACATACAATATATTGGCATACTACATATGGCTAAAGCATACAAAAGTATCATATTTTTGAAATCGACGCAATGATACTAAGATTATAGGTTGTAACTTGGTGTAGACTTATGATGAAAATCTTTATTAAATAATATTCTTTCCATAATTAGATGAAAATCTTAATAATAATGTAATGTTAAGCATTGTAAGGGGAGGACAATTTAAGAAAAATAATAAACATAATAATTGAGTTCGAGCAAACATTTGGTGCTCTAAACAATACTAAATGATCAAACTGAATATTTTCATCATTTTTATTGCTTTGTCCATTTTTTTCATTTTTCATATTATTTTTCCACTTCTGGTGAAAACAAAAAGTCTTTCTTCATAACTTTTAGCATTTTTTTTTTTTAATTCTAGTGAGAAAAAAAATATTATTTTTTCCTTTTCACTTTTTGCATTGTTTTCTCACTTTTGGTGAGAAAAAATAAATATTCTTAACATTTCATATTCTTTGATAATGTCTTCCAGACCCATTACAAAAATATTCTTAAAATTTCTTTATTTGATAGTGTCTTCAGGACACATTGCATCTAAATGAATTTTACATTCACATAAATAATATAACTATATATTAATTAAACATATAATACAAATAACATAACTATAGAGAAAGAAGCTAACCTTGAAATGTGAAATAGAAAATATGATTTTTTTCCCCCAATAGAATCCTTTACATGGATTTTTCTTGCAAATTGCAATGCCAAGAGTGAATATAACTAAGAGAGGAAAGACAATCGTGCTGATAACGTATTATGAAAATAACATAAAACTATAAAATATCTAGAAGTAGAGAAGACATAGAATAGAGAGAACAAGAGAATGGAGAGAATAGGGAGTTCCTTATCATATTTCCAATAATGAAGTAGCCTATTTATAGGTACAAACTGTAACTGAACAGTTACAAATAGTTTAATAGTATTAAGGAAAAATATAAACAGTCATAATTTACAATGAATATGGACAGCCACTATTAAATATTCATAACATATATATGTATATATATATATATATATATACATATATATGTATATATATTATGCTATCATATTATATATGTGATTGATTTAGTTATAGTTAAACTTAATATTAATTTATTTCAAATTTTTTTGTATTATTCAAGACATTTTAAATTTGATTAAAAATTGATAAATATTAATTTAATTGAGTGACCGATTTACTAAAAATTATTTGTTATTTTTAATGTATTACTTTATTATTTTGTCTGTATAAACTTTATAATTTAATTGTGATATTTTGTGTATGAATCATTTTAATTAGAATTTAATTTGATTTAAATTAAAATATTATTCATTTATAGCATTGATATTTGTAAAATGTTAAAATTTAAATTAATGAGAAAAATAATCATAATTTTATCTAGGTTGAAATAATCAAAATTTTGTATTGATATGTGAGAATAATAATAACACCAAAAGCATTTAAAAAGTTACATCTAAGTTTTGTCAATATTAAAAATAATAATAATAATTCATAGAAATATTGAATAATAGATTAAATTATTAAGTAGGTCTTTGAACTATTTGAGAATTTTTAAGTAGATCCATAAACTAAATTTTTTTGGGTTCCTAAACTAAAAAAGTAGGTCAGGTGGTTAGTTTATGATGGCTTAAAATCGTAAACAAAATGACAATTTATGATGGCTTTAAAAATTCTAGGGACTCAATTGAAAAAAAAAATTATGATCAATGATCCACTTAAAAATTTTTAGCTTAAGGACTTACTTGAAAATTTTCAAATAGTTCAAGGACCTACTTAGTAATTTAACCTTAATACGGTATGATTTAGTTGGATTTAGTTTTTATTTGACTTGCGTAATTATTAATAACATAACTAATAATTTGTACCTTGATTCAAGTTGATATTTGATTTGATATATTAATTGTAATATGTAAATTAAAGTTATTAAAAATTAAAAAAATAGTTTAGGAAGGAAAATGAAAGAATTTAGTGTTTGTCATGTGATATTAGCATATTAGTAAAGCTTTATTTTGTATAATAAACAATAAATTATTTGTAGAGAAAAACAAATAAATATAATGACAATGCTTGTTTTAGGATTCAAAAATAGAGTAAGGTTGCTTTTTCAATATAGTAAAATTATTTTTTTTAATTTATTTTTTTAAGCCTTTTGCATTATGTTTGGAAAAAGTAGTTGAAAAGCTAACTAAAAGTTGAAAAACTAGTTGGTAGCTAAAAAACTTATAGCTGAAAGTTGAAGGTTGTTAAACTAGATTATTGAATTATAAATGTTTGGTAAAATTATCTATTGAAGTAGCTAATAAATGTAAAATGACATAATTGATATATTTATATGATATTTTTGAATAAATTTTAATTTTATTTTATTGGTAAAAATATATTTGGGGGTAATTATAATTTTGGTTTTTTAATTAATTTTAAACTCTTGTAATTTTTTATTTATAGATCAATTATTTTCATTATAATTTTTAGTTTCAAATATTATATTTTTTTCATGATATGCATTCTATTATTAATCTTATATCATATCTTATAATATTTCCAACTAAGTTCAAAATAAAATAAACTCACATTTAAGTAGATGTCATACTTAATTTCATTATGTTGATTAGTGTAATGGTTAAAATATGTTGAAGTATAATGTTAAAATAATAAAATAAATAATATAAATATTGTAATGGTCAAAATAATCAATGTAATATAAAAAATATCCAAAAAAAATAATAGCAAAAATAAAATAAAATAAACCTATCATATTCATCATTATCAATATCTTGAAATATAATGCAAAAATCATAAAAAAATATTATAAATAGTGTTAATGGTTAAAATAATCAGTGTAATATAAACATATTAAAAAAATAGCAAAAATAAAATAAAACAAACCTATCATCTATCACTATCAATATCTTAAAGTATAATGCTAAAATAGTAAAATAAATATTATAAATAGTGTAATAAGAAGCTAGAAGTTAGCGTTTTAAAAAATGTTACTTGAAGTAGTGTCTCAAAAAATGATACAACCTACTAAAAAAGCTTATTTACCAAATATTATTAATAAGGTCTAACAAGTTTTTTAGCTCATAAAAAATGCTAGAAACTAGTTGAAATGACTTGCCAAACATAGTCATCGTCTCAAAATATATAAATTGTAAAAAAAAAAAGTTAGCAAATAAACTTTAAATGTCATATACTAAAAAAATATATATATTAAAAATTAATAAAAATATTTATGAGCTTACCTTAGAAGAAAAGAAGAAAAATCAAATAAAAAAAGATGAAAAGATAAAATGTTTGGAGAAAACTCAACAAAGAAATACCTTTGGTAAAGGAAAAAATATATATAAATAAAAATTATTAAAGAGAAATAAAAGAAAGACTAAACCTTGTTTTAATAATATAGTAGAACTTATATCTTCTTTAAAAACCCCTCTCTAAATCTTTTTGTGTTATTTAAATAATTTTTTTTAAGAATATTTCTTTTATTCAAGGCATAGAAATGACATTAGAGGTCAATACATTATTTTGAATAAGTGGTAATAGTTGATAGGTATGCCATCAACCCAACACTTTTCATGAAAAATAAAAGCTAAATGTGTTATTCTATTTGCCACCATGTTAGTTATTCTCTTCATGAAATTCAGCTCTGGTGCATCCTGTCTTTATAGCAATACTCTACCATATATCATTTAAAATTTCTACAAAATAAGTGTGGTTGTGTGTTCCCCGTGCTTTTTGGCCTCAGCAATAAAGAAGGACTTGACATGTGTTATTTCAATACTTAAAAGTGAAGAAACTATAAAATGATGTTAGCAAACAAACGTTAAATATTAGACAAAATATGTAAAAGACATTCAAATAGAATTGAAAAATATAGAACCTTACCTTAGAAAAAGAATAAAAAAATTGGTGAATTTATGTTTCTTGCTTATATTTATCCCTTTATTAATATTGAATAAAAGGAATAAAAATATGTTAGTAATTGATTATTTTAGAAAAAAAATGATGAAATGAAAAACAACAATATATATATATATATAGGGGCAAGATTCGTTGAAACCAGGTGTAAGAGTTAGTCAAATTACACCTTCAATAACTTTTTGTATAATACAAATTTAACCAATCTAACTGTTGAATTTGATGATATTATCTTTATGATTATGTATATCAAATTTCACATCATTTGGACTTTTCTAAATATGTTATCTAATATTGAATATTTACATATATTTTAATATCATATTGTACGTTAAAATAAAGTGATTTAATGAACTATTAAATAATTTTAGAATTATATGAAATTTTGTATACTTAATCTAATTAATAAGAACATCAAATTCAACGGTTGGATTGGTTAAATTTGCATTATACAAAAAGCTATTGAAGGTGTAATTTGACTAACTCTTATACCTGGTGTTAACGGATCCTAACCTATGTATATATATATATATGTAGAGCACAAAGATAACACAAGAAGGGGGGTTGAATTGTGTTATAGCAAGTTTTTGCAATTCTTTTGTTAATGACGTATTGTCTGAAATAAGATCAAAAAGATTTTCAAAAAACGTTTTGTAAGATAGAAGAAAGCTGAAAGACAAACCGGAAAGCACACAGAATTTATACTAGTTCGTCTCACCCTAGAGACTACGTCTAGTTCTTGGCAACAACCAAGTTTTACTAACTTTTTCAAGTTACAAGTATTCTTTCCACAAGCCTCTTCAGGCTCAACCCAACTAGTCTTTCACTTGCCTCTCCAAGCAAACACCCAAGTATTCTTTGAATCAAAGTATAATCAGGCTTCCACCAATCTTGTTAAGAAAAAGGTTTACGCATAAGTTACCTTACTAGGTTTAACGTCTTAACAGACGAATATACAATGAAGTACAACAAGAATTTTACAATCTGAAAAAAATATAAGAGCTTTTTCTTTTCTTAATGAAGATATGAATTTTTCAGAATTAGCAATGACTATGTCAAACACATCAACTACAACAATAGCCACTTTCGAAAGAGGTCTCTTCTTCTATTTATAGGCTTAAAAAATTTTCGTTGAATGCTTTGCAGAAGACGGCCTTCGTCTGATGAAGAGAGTCGTTGGAGCATTAAATGCAGCATTTAATGCCTTTCACCGACTTGTGATATGATAAGATAAAGTAGTCTGCTTATCTTTTCTCTTCTTGTACTCAATCTTGTAACAGTTGTCATGTCTGCTTTCCCGTTCTAACGTACGCATATATATTCCTTCTTTTTTGCTGACTATCTTCGAGAGTAGGTATGTAGGCTTTATACGTTTTGAGGTAGCTTACGCTCTGATTGATGTGCAGATCATTTTAAAACGTTGTCATCATTTGTAAGATTTGTTAGTTATGAAGTTTATCTAATCAAAAGATAAGACGATATTCATTTTAAAAACATCAGACGATTATATGCGAATGAATGATCAAACGATTATTTAAGGACATATATAATTTAACTGTTTGTTATTATCAAAATATTTGAGGGTTATAAATTCGTCCTTTGTCTTAACAATCTCCCCCTTTTTGATGATGACAAACAATTATAGTTCTTGTAAAACATTTTTTCTTATGAAAACACTTTTGGCAAGTGAGTTTTAATTTTTAAAACATTTTTTTTATAAAGGTGTACTTTAGTTAAGCAGATGAAATATATATAAAGGGGTAACTGAAAGAAACTAGACGATATCATTCAACACAAAAAAAATTATACTCCCCTTAAGATTGATATCTTTATACTCCATATCTTTATACTCCCCTTGTCTTCTATTTTTCTCCCCCTTTTGGCATCATCAATCAGAAGATTCAGAGTCTGAAGGTGTAGATGATGAGTCGAGGTCACTTTTGAAGCACTTGGCTAGCTTGGCTAACAGAACTTCTGCTCGTTTGTGTTTCCTGTGTTCTTTCCTAAGATCAGCTTCAAGACGCTACACAGTCTACTTCAATTCATTGAAAGCTTGTCTGTCGTTTGAAGGTGCAGGGGCAGAGCTAGTAGTTGCTTCATCACTAGGTTCCTCTACAAAACATAAGTTGAAAGCGTAGGGTACAGGAGGACCACAGAACCAAAAGTGGCCGCAGGGTAGAGAGATTTCAAAGGTTTCAGAGGAGAAGAAGATATAGGTTTGGGGTAGGTTTATGGATAATTGGTTTTGAGGGTTGGATGTACAATTGGAGGGAGACGGAGAGACTTGCGTCCAGTGACCTATCGAACGGAGTGCAGCTTCATGGCTTAGCAAACTCTTCTCATCAACAGACAAACCAGAGAAGTGTTTTAGTGCTTCAACATGGTCTTGCAACCTTTTGCAGTCTGTGCTTCGAAGAGTAGCTTTTCCTTTAAGTTTAGCCAGCTGTGCAGACGAAAGTGCTCTCTGTCTTATCATCAAGTGCCTTTGGGGGTTACGTCTGAACTTTGGTTCTTTTCCTTTCCCTATAGATAGATTTTGGCACAGATAGTTCTTCTGATAGCAGATGCGAAAGGTGGTCCATGGCTTCATAAGGAGCCACAGTCGTGTAGCCATGAATCTAGGTGAGCCTAGTTCAAGGTCTGGACACCTTCGCTCACAGATTGCATGCTGCAAGGAAATCTGCATCTTCTCTCGCAGGAAGTTATTCATCACCCTTCCTAACTACTAGTCATCATCACTAATCTGCCATTTTTCAAAATCTGGACTATTTTCTGGACGGATGCCAAGGGGGTAAGTCTTGATCATCCCATGGCAGAACGGATATATAATTTTGGGCTTGTAATGGTACGTTCTATACATGATCAGATACTCTGAGTAGTTGCATTTCATCATGAAAGGAGAGGTGTGACAGAATCCTACGTTGTCTCCAAACTTCATATCCAGCTGGAAATATCGTTTTAGTTGAGGGTGGATAGACGAAGATTGGAGCGTCTGACAGAGTGCTATATCCTTCCTCCCAGACGTATAGGGTGATATGCGGCTCATAAGACATGGCTGGGGTAGCTTCTTCAATATCAATAAATTTCTCAGCGTACCCATGGCGTACCAGAAATAGCCATTCTTCATTGATGAGAGTCGTCCACATCCTTTGATTATTTACTTCACCCAGTTCATAATTGATTGTAGATTAAAGTACCTCTGGATCAAAGGGCTCTAGTAATTGATATTCTTTTGTTTTTCCAATCTGACGCGACTCAGGCTACTCAAAGTAAATCATTGTGCGCATTTGGAGACATTCAAATAGAGGCGTTTCAGAGCGATAATCTTCTGGTGCTATTTCGTCTATCATAGGTGCAGCTCCTCCAGATGAAGTTCCTTCTGTTTTAGGTTCCGTGAAGGAAACAGAGAGTGAAACAGCCCTTGCAGGCTGATCAATACTAGGTGTGGCTATTAAGTCTACAAAAAAACGGTTGAAGACTTGAGATAAAGAAATAGATTGTGGAACTTTCCAGAAAAGAGATCTAGGTAATCTACCTCTTGAGGTAGCAGCAATGTCCTCTTGAGTCAACAGCTCTTGCTCTTTTAGCTCTGCAGGGGCTGTTTGCACCAAGTGCTCAATCACAGATTGAAGCATTACTTCCTCAATCTATTCTTGCTCTACCTCAGCTAGTTTTTCTTCTTTTTTCTTCTTCTTTTCAGCCCATTTTGATTCAGCTTGGGCTCTCTTAAGCTGCTTTTCTTCTTGAGCTCTTGTTTTGGTACTGGAATCTTTTTGGATTTTGAGAGCTTTTTAAATGGTTGGGCAGATAGAGTGGGTTCAGTGGAGGTAGGTGGTGGAGGTGGTTGTTCTGATGGAGGGGTAGGAATGATTGTGCTTGGAATAGGAAGAAGGGTGTTAATAGGAAGGTCATCATCTGAGTCAGGTTAGGGAGTTGGTTTGGATCTCAGATGAATGGTTAAGGGTTTTGGTCTTTTGTAAGGTGGAGATAATGGTATTTGGGGTTTGGTCTATTGTGGTTGAGGGTCTGGTTGTGAAGGTCTTTTGATGGGTAACTTAGGATTTTGTGGTTTGGTCTGTTTGGGTTGTGGTTAAAATGGTTGGGGTTTCGTCCATGGTGGAGGTTGACTAAATGCAGTACCAATAGAGGGGTTAGCAGACGATCCCACTCTGAACGCAATTCCAACAAATTCTTCTGGTGGTTCTTCCTTGATCAATGCCAACTTTGGATGTCTGGCAACGTATCCAGAGAAGAGATGTGCAATCCTCATCTTCTTGATGTTGGATACATCGATCTCAGAACCTTGTTTCATCTTTTCTAACCCAGATTCTTTTATTCCCGCTAGACGAATGATTTCGTTAAAGGGCATGGCGTAGGGAATAGGATGCTTCTGCTTGCTCTGGGCACCTTCCTTCGACTTGGAGAGACAAGATCTCTAGTTGTCCAGGATTAATACAGGCAGATTTACTTTCTGACTAGTCAGTATCTTGTATGTACAGAATTTGTCCTTAGAGGTTACATTTTCTTTTGAGCCTTTTCTTGGCAGAATAATGTGCAGCAAGACATTGTGAATCAATCTGCATATAGGCTTCATGTTTGAAGCATATAGAAACCTCTTCAAAACATCCTTGTTCTCAATTTGAGGCTTGGGCTTTCTATACAATGCCCTGTCGACAGTTTCTGGGGTTATGACCTTTTCTCAGTCTTCAGTAAAGAGGTCACCCTCCTCTTTAATGCTAGACGCTGCTACAATGGCGTCGGTAGAGATGATGATGGCTTGATTGTCGACGGTTCCAGCGATAGTTCCGTTAACCTCAGAAGCAAAGGCCCAGAAGTAGGCGTACGGTACATGGTACCAAGAGGTTCTCTTCTACACGAAAGCTTCCCATCCGACATTTTTGATATACATTTGCAAAGGGAATCCTTCTTCTTCAAGCTTCTGTAAGTCAAGCCATTTTCCAGCAACGAAGTCACTTTCTGCAAATCTCTCCATGGGCACAAGCTATTTCTGGGTGGCCATGAGTTCTGTCTTGAGAGATTTAAGATATGAGAACAAAGGTAAGGAATAGGGTTTGAGTTTAGAGAGTTTGAGAAGTTTTCAGAGTGTGTAAGTGATGAAAAGAGCGGTTATGTTGAATAAAAAAGAAGGTCAAAAGTAGTGAAGAAACGTGCATTTATGACGACTTGATGTGGCAGGGGATACGACGCACGTTTCTTAGGTGGTTATTGAGAGTAACCATTGGGGGAAATATCAGACTAATGAATTTTAAAAAAAACTTTTCATATTCAAAGACGATCGTGTCACTAAGATGAAATATAATGAGATGTAAGACGATATAGAATAAGAAGAAACTTAAATAATCAAATAAGACGATGCATGTAAGACGTTTTATTCTTGCAAAACTTTCATGTGCAAATTTTCTAAGATGAAGTTAAAACGTTCTACAAGTAAAGCTTTTGTAAATATATCAGCCCATTGATGTTCTGTATTGATGAACTTAATATCAAAAACACCTTTTTGAACATAGTCACGAATAAAATGATGTCTTATCTCTATATGCTTAGCTTTAGAATGGTGAATGGGGTTTTTAGATAAATTGATTGCACTAGTATTATCACATAACACAAGAATGTTATGCTCAAAGCTAGAGTAATCTTCAAGTTGATACTTTACCCATAGGAGCTGTGAGCAGTAACTAGTAGCAGATACATATTTAGCTTTAGTAGTTGATAATGCAACTGAGTTCTGCTTCTTACTGGTCTAGGATATAAGACATGGTCTGATAAAGTGACATCCACCACTTGTGATTTTTCGTTCAAGTCTATCAACAGCATAGTCTGCATCACAGTATCCTACTAACCTAAATTCTTTGTTTTTCTCATAGAATAAGCTTAGGTTAGGTGTACTAACAAGATATCTAAAAATCCTCTTAACAACTTTTAAATGAAACTCTCTAGGGTCAGATTGAAATCTGGCGCACAAGCAGATGCTATGCATGATGTCTGGTCTACTAGCAGTTAAATAGAGAAGTGAGCCAATCATACCTCTATAGACAGTCTGGTCTACAGGTTTTCCTGATTCGTCCTTTGTCATACCGATAGACGTATGCATTGGTGTGGTCATAGGTTTTGACCCATTCATCTTATATTTCTTAAACAATTCCTTTGTGTATTTTTGCTGATGAATGTATATACCCTTCTCTTCTTGTTTAACTTGTAGGCCAAGGAAAAATTTTAATTCTCCCATCATGCTCATCTCAAATTCACTCTGCATTAAATCTGAGAAATCCTTACATATAGTTTCATTAGTAGCACCAAAGATTATATTGTCTACATAAATCTGGACTATAATGAAATCTCTGTTGGATTCCTTTCTAAAAAGAGTTGTGTCTACTTTGCCTCTTATAAACCCATTTTCAATAAGAAAACTGCTCAGTCTGTCATACCAAGCATGAGGTGCTTGTTTAAGACCATACAAAGCCTTTTTAAGTTTGAAAGCATGGTCTGTGAGGTTTGGATCCTCAAAACCAAGAGGTTGTCTAACATAGACTTTTTCCTTAATGAAACCATTTAAAAAAGCACTTTTCACATCCATTTGAAAAAGCTTAATGTTTTTATGAGCAGCAAAGGCAAGCATAATTCTAATAGCTTCTAATCTAGCAACAGGAGCAAAGGTTTCAGTGAAATCAATACCTTCTTGTTGATTGTAACCTTGAGCCATTAACCTTGCTTTATTTCTGATTACTTTACCATTTTCATCGAGCTTGTTGCGGAATACCCATCTTGTTCCAATGATGCTCTTATGTTTTGGTTTAGGAACAAGAATCCAAACATCATTTCTTGTGAATTGATGTAATTCTTCTTGCATTGCTATTACCCAGTCATCGTCTATTAGTGCTTCTTCTATCGTCGTAGGTTCAATTTCTGAGACTAAGGCACAAGACGCTTGATTCTTTAGTGATGACCTTGTTTTAACTCCTTTAGTTTGTTCTCCAATAATCTGATCTTGAGGATGATAGGTAACGAACTTCTAGTCCTTATGAGATCCTTTCATCTGATTATTGATCTGTTGTTGTTGAGGAGTATCTTCTGATTCTTTTTCTTCGTCTATTCTTGTTTGATCAGACAATCCTATTTGTAAATCTGCAATATCTTCTTCCAAATCTGATAGTCTCCTACCAGGGATTAGTGTATCATTAAATTTAACATGGATAGATTCTTCTACAACAGAAGTTCTAGAGTTGAATACTCTAAATGCTTCTGATGTGTCGAAATATCCAAGAAAAACACCTTTATCAACCTTAGAGTCAAATTTTCCTAGTTGATCTCTAGTGTTGAGAATATAACATTCACATCCAAAAGAGTGAAAGTATGAAATGTTGGGTTTTCTACCTCTCCACAGTTCATAAGGAGTCTTTTTAATTATTGGTTTGATTACTATTCTATTTTGAACATAACAAGCTGTATTTACAGCTTCTGCCCAGAAATACTTAAGGATTGAATTTTCACAGAGCATGGTTCTTGCCATTTCGTGTAGAGTCCTATTTTTCCTTTCAACTACCCCATTTTGTTGAGGTGTTCTCGATGAGGAGAAGTTGTGGAAAATTCCATTCTTTTCACAAAAGGATTTAAACTCAGCATTTTCAAATTCAGTTCCATGGTCACTTCTAATTGCAATAATACAAAAACCTTTTTTCATTTTAGACTCTCTTACAGAATATTTCAAACACATTAAAAGACTCGTGTTTGTGGGCTAGGAAATAAACCCATGTATATCTAGAATAGTCATCGATAATGACAAAGCCATACTTTTTCCCACCAAGACTAAGAGTTTTTGTAGGTCCAAACAAATCCATATGTAGTAATTCTAATGGTTTGGAAGTGGAAACAACATCTTTTGATTTAAAAGAGGTTTTGATTTGTTTCCTTTTCTGACATGCTTCACAAAGAAAATTAGTTTTCCACGAAATCTCAGGCAATCTTTTACTAAACTCTTTTTATACAATTTTGAAATATGTTTCAAATTGATATGCCCGAACTTTTTATGCCAAATCCATTTTTCATCTTCTTTGGTCATTAGACATGTATCATTTTGTTTGTTCAAATCTTCAAACTCAATCTTATATAGATTATTATGTTTGTTGGCAGTAAAGAGAACGGATTCATCATTTCTTTTGACTATGCATGATTCTTTGTTGAAGGAGACAAAAAATCCACTGTCACAAAATTTACTAATGCTAAGTAGATTGTATTTTAATCCTTTAACACATAGGACATTATCTATAGATGGAAGAGGAGGCTTACCAACTTTACCTATACCAATGATTTTTTCTTTTCCATTTCCACCAAATGAGACTGTTCCTTCATGTGATTGGAGGTCTAGGAACATAGACCTTTCTCCCGTCATGTGACGTGAGCATCCACTGTCCAGGTACCAGAATGAATCCCTTCTTTTTCCTATTAAAGATATCTACAACAGGAATTATTTGAAATTTTGGTACCCAAATACTTTTGGGTCCTTTCATGTTAGTCCCAGAGGTCTTATTTGACCGCTGTTTTCTTTTGTGTTGACACTTTTTGAGATAAGTGTCCAGATTTGCCACAAAAATTATAAAAGGTTGAATAAGATTTAGAAGACGATAGTTTAGAGTTTTTGTCCTCTATAAATCCTATGCCAGATCTGTCAGACGGAGATCTTCTATGTTTTAAAATCATTTGAAGTTTTGAAGATCTGTCTACAAATTTGGTCAGATCATGTTTCAGAGTAATGACATTTTTCTTTAGTCTATCAACTTCAGAAAGAAGCATTGCCTTTTCAAGATCTGAGGCTAAGCTCTTTTGCATTCTCGTCAGATCTCTCTTGAGTATCTCATTTTCTAAAATAGCTTCTTGATATTTTTCTTTATATTTTTTAAACTCAAGAGCAATCTTATGTGAGTTAGCAAGAAGAGTGTTATATGACATATCTTCGTCATCAAACTCAGATTCACTGCCGTTAGACTCATGCAGAAAGTTATTATAATCAGAGTTTACCTCAGACGTTACTTCCTCTGCATCTGCCATGAGAAATATATTAGCTTTTTCATCGTCTGAACTGCTACTGCTACTGTCCAGATCTTCCCAAGTGGCTATAAGATTTTTCTTCTTGTATCTTTTCTTTGAACTCCATCCTTTCTTTAGTTTGGGGCATTTAGCCTTAATATGTCCAGGCTTTTTGCACTCAAAGCAAATGATCTCATTGTTCTCTTCTTGAGGATGCTTTCTGTATCTAATATCCTTCTTTCTGGAAGATTGCTTAAATCTGTCTTTCTTCTTGAGCATCTTCTTGAATTTTCTGGTGATGAGGGAGATCTCATCGTCTATTAAGCAGCTGGAGCTTTCGTCTGAGCTCTCGAATTCCTCAAATTGAACCTTCAGCACTTTGTTTCTTCCTTTCGTCTCAATTTTTTCGTCTGCTATTCGACTTGATTCTCCAATCTTTAGAGCAATTGAGTCATTATTTTTGACTTTGTCTCTTTTGAAAAGATGCACTTCATGTACTCTTAAAGCTCCCAGTAACTCTTCTAGAGTTAAGGTCTTTATGTCCCTTGCTTCAGCTATGGCTGTAGCTTTGGGTTCCCATACTTTGGGAAGACTATTCAGAATCTTGAGATTGTTCTGAGCCTTAGAGAACTCAACACCAAGACTTTGAAGTTCATTTAGAATTGTTTGAAATCTTCCAAACATTTCATCAATGGTCTCTGTCTCCTTCATGGTGAACATCTCATAATGTCTTTGAAGAGTTGCTGCTCTCTTAAGACGAACATCTTCCGTGCCTTCATGTGTTATGCGTATAGCATCCCACATTTCCTTAGTAGTTCTGCAGCTACAAAATTTATTATATTCAGTTTTTGATAAGGCACATGTACTTTGCTTTTGCGTTTTGTTGTAACATGTTGTAGTCATCTTGATTGCATTCGTTTTCTAGCTTGGTTACAACATGATCTCCATGTGTGATGATTCTCCAGATACTATAGTGAGTGGACTTGATATACATTTCCATTATGTCCTTCCAGTATGCATAATCTTCTCCATTGAAAGCTAGAGGCCTTGACAAGAGGCTCTTTCAGGAATGAACTGTCCTTCAAGGTTTGTCATGCGGATCTTTTCCTCTAACACTTGTTAAGGTGCTCAACCCTTAGAGGCTGGGCTTTGATACCAAATTGTAGAGCACAAAGATAACACAAGAAGGGAGTTGAATTGTGTTATAGCAAATTTTTGCAATTCTTTTGTTAATGACATATTGTCTGAAATAAGATCAAAAAGATTTTCAAAAAATGTTTTGTAAGACAGAAGAAAGTTGAAAGACAAATCGAAAAGTACACAGAATTTATACTGATTCGTCTCACCCCAGAGACTACGTCCAGTTCTTGGCAACAACCAAGTTTCACTAACTTTTTCAAGTTACAAGTATTCTTTCCACAAGCCTCTTCAGGCTCAACCCAAGTAGTCTTTCACTTGCCTCTCCAAGCAAACACCCAAGTATTCTTTGAATCAAAGCCTCTTCAGGCTTCCACCAATCTCGTTAAGAAAAAGGTTTATGCGTAAGTTACCTTACTGGGTTTAACGTCTTAACAGACGAATATACAATGAAGTACAACAAGAATTTTACAATCTAAAAAAAATATAAGAGCTTTTTCTTTTCTTAAAGAAGATATGAATTTTTCAGAATCAGCAACGACTATGTCAACCACATTAACTACAGCAACAGCCACTTTCGAAAGAGGTCTCTTCTTCTATTTATAGGCTTAAAAAAAATTCCGTTAAGTGCTTTGCAGAAGACGGCCTTCGTCTGATGAAGAAAGTCATTGGAGGCATTAAATGCAGCATTTAATGCCTTTCACCAACTTGTCATATGATAAGATAAAGTAGTCTGCTTATCTTTTCTTTTCTTGTACTTAATCTTATAGCAGTTGTCATGTCTGCTTTCCCGTTCTAACATACGCACATATATTCCTTCTTTTTCGCTAACTATCTTCGAGAGTAGGTATATAGGCTTTATATGTTTCAAGGTAGCTTATGCTCTGATTGATGTGCAGATCATTTTAGAACGTTGTTATCGTCTGTAAGATTTGTTAGTTACGAAGTTTATCTAATCAAAAGATAAGACGATATTCATTTTAAAAACATCAGACGATTGCATGCGAACGAATGATCAGACGATTATGTAAGGACATATATAATTTAACTGTTTGTTATTATCAAAATATTTAAGGGTTATA
The DNA here is from genome assembly GCA_004329165.1 of Spatholobus suberectus. Classification (NCBI taxonomy): domain Eukaryota; kingdom Viridiplantae; phylum Streptophyta; class Magnoliopsida; order Fabales; family Fabaceae; genus Spatholobus; species Spatholobus suberectus. The sequence continues at coordinate 25,783,166 of CM014732.1, read as the reverse complement.
AATTCGTCTTTTGTCTTAACAATATATACATGTATATATACATGTATATATACATGTATATATATGTATGTATATGTATTTATAGTTGAGTTATCAAATAGTTTTTTGTTTTATGAAACTCAAATTATGCTAGATTTTTTAATTTGATTTTGTTATAAATTTAAATCAAAAAAATATTTTTATTATTAATTAATTTAAATTAGAATATATTTGTGTTATCAATTTGAATTTTTAAATTATGAAAATAATATTTGGTCTTACCAACCTTTCGAGAGATGTCACTCGACCGGGAAGATCCGCAAGCAGAGACCGGGTTAGGGGCACCTGCAAGGACTTCAATGTTTAAGTAAGTTTAAGCCCAAGAAAAAAAGAGTAGAGAGATTAACATACTCGATGTACCACTTGGTGTGTGTTTGTACAGGAAGTGGGCATGTCTCGTTAAGGTATGATTCGGATGACCTTTATGAGGATTCACCTAATTAGAATATTGATTGAAGGGATCGCACCCTTAGTCATTATGGTCAAGATTCCCTCCAATGATGAGTGACATGATTTGAAGGATTGCATGTCTAGCAATTATGATCGGCCCATGGAGCTGGGATAGTACACAACCCCGCAAGTCGCAAGTGCATTGTACATCGAAAAGGCTTGATGAAGTCAGTTAGGGCTTGTGGGGCCAAGATGGTGCAATATTGATTAAATTATCTTAATTAATATAATACATACATGTATTTTTATGAAATGAAAAATAAAAAAATTGTATTTTAGCGAGAAAAAAAATGTCTTAAATGTTGAGTTTAAATTTAGATCTACCATAAATTTGAATCCACATATATATTAGTGTTATCAATTAATTCGAATTCAAATATATAATTGTATTATCAATTAGAATGTTCAAATCATGATTGATTACTATATTATAAAAAATATTCTATAAAATTTAATACATTGATTACTGTATTATATAAAATCAAAATTTGTATAAGATTTAATGATTTAATTTGTGGATTTATTTAATCAAAATATATACTTATTGTAATTACCTTAATTACTATAATTATATCTTTTTATGAATTAAAAAAATAAATAATAAAATAATAAAATTACTATAATAATTTTTATAATACATAGATAATAGAAATTATTATGAAATAATAAAATAAGGATAATAAATATAAAATTGACCATAAATTCTATCATTATTATTATTATTATTCATTACGTCAGTATATAAGGTAACATAATAATTTATTATCATTATAATACAAATTTATGATAAATTATTATAAAATTGTGATAATAAACAAAAAGTTAGCATAATTATAAAAAAATGTTTCATAAAATTTAATACATTGATTACTATATTATATAAAATCAAAATTCATTTAATATTTAATGATTTAATTGAACAATTTAATAAGAATATATAATTGTTATAATGACCTTAATTATTATGATTAAATATAATATTATGTTTTTATGAATTAAAAAAAACAAAAAAATGATGAACTTTAGGCAACAAAAGAATGAGTATGTTATAATATCTATGTGACAAAACCTTCTTTTATAATATATATAATAGATAATAGATATAATAGATATCAAAACCTTTTTTTTATAATATATAACAGATAATAGATAACAAAACCTTCTTTTATAATATATAATAAATAATAGATATTTGAATTCAATTTTTAAATTGATATGAGTTTATTAATTTAAAAAGAAATTTAGTTTTAAATTCAAAATTTAATATATAAAAGTATGGCAAGAAAAAAAGAAGGAAAAGTATACTAAATAATATAAGAAGAATTTCATACAAATTCAGTTGCATGCTTTTAAATGAAAAAAAAAAAAATCTATCGTTTCAATTAGTTACTGATCATATAAGATATAATAACTTTGATCATATATGATATAATAATTTTGCAGGAAATTTGTAAAGTTTGAAAACTTAACTATAAAGATAATAAATTAAAATAAAATATTTTAGATGCCCGAGAAAATAATGTACATATTAAATTGACTGTACGAGAAGACATGTAAATTATTATTCTAATAGGAAAATGCTGAATTGAACGAATATTAACTCATACACGAATAGAGACGAATATTTTTGATTGGTCAATTTTTTATGTTTATTTTCCCTTGTTTTCCGTCCTACACAATTTATTACTTATTGTTTATGTTAAAACAGTGCACGTGTGGGTTCGTATGTTTCGTGGCAAATATTAGTTCGTAACAAATAACAGTTCTCTTTTTTAACTTGTTAGTTACTTCAAGCTAGTTTAATTGGCTTTCGGTTTCTGCATTGCTCATAATAACTTGTACGTGAAAGTAGGCACAATGGATGGCAAGCGTGAACGACAGCCTTCAAATAGAGCGAGGTTATAGGCTGTGACTGTGAGCATATTCTTGTAAATCTTCAAAAGCACGAGCAGACAAGAGCCACTACATATATGTAGACACACACACACACATGCACAAGCAACAGATGTTCATGATTATTACTTTCTAATTTCAATCGCCATTCACCGCCTTAATAAGACCAATAATAGTAACAGCACAATGACTCTCCCCACCAACCCCAACTCCTTCTCTTTGGTCATCCTAGTGCTCATTCTCTATTCCTCTTCCTTCCTCGGATCAGCTTCTGATTCTAAACCTGGTATGAACAATCAATATATTGTAAGACCCTTAATTTATTTTACTTTCTTTTTCTTTTTCATGTTAGAGAAATTCAGAATGAAAAGGTGTCATTGTTGTGATACATCATTGAGGGAACCATGGATATTATATTATCCTGATGTTCCTCACAAACATCATGTTTTGTCATTTTTTTAATTTTTTTTTTTTGTGTGTGTGTTTATTCCCGTTCTCAAAGAAGTGATATGTACAAATCTTGATCATTGTTTTTCCAATAAAATTTCCCTGAAGTTTGATTTTCCGTCTTTTCCAGTCACATAAAAACTTTGTTGGATGAATCACCTAATTAAATTAAAATTATTTTTCTGAAGATCTTTCTTTTTTGATAAGCCAAATGAATATATTAAAAACTTGTAACTAAACTTAGCACAACGTGTGCCAGAAATTAGAAAATGTATTTTGAAGATCTTGATCTGATACTTGTTTCTTCGATTTTATCAATTAACATTTTCATGAGAAAGATATTCATATTGATGTCTAATTTCTTACATCCCTCGCCTAATTTCTCAATGATCAACGACAACCAGCATGAACTCTGTCCATGCAGACAAGAGTGAATTTAAAGGACAAAACCATTTTTCTCTTTAAGTTGATTTTTCGATTCCTTTGGTTTACTTTTACCCTTTGCTTCTTAAAACGAATTAGAATTAAGGAAGAAACATCATTAGAAAACGCTTTACATTTCTTTTATATTGCTTAATATTAATTTATACATAAATAGATTCCTCCTATACTATTCACAACCTCTTTGGGAGTCGCGAGATGACTAGACCTCATTCACCTTTTCTACCAGCTCACATCATAAATTACTAGTCTCTTCGCATATTTGTGAAGCTATATTTCTTTTTTTTTCCCCTGATGTTTTCCCACTTTTTTTTTTATCTTTTGTTACCAACGTTTCCTACTATTATGTGGCCAATTTCTTTATGCCGTTGGGAAAAAAAAAAAAAGGGTCCTTTGTCTCTCTCAATATGACATCTTTTTTCTCACAGAATTTACCTACCCTTCATTGTTTAATCTCTCAATTTGGACAACTCAATTTTTCACAGCTTTACCCGATACTTAAGTGATCATGCTTGGTCTCTAATGTTCTTTATTTTTGGGGTTATATTCTGCACCAATGGGGTGACAAATAGAAAAATGGTGAAAAAAGGAGAAGGGACAAACTCTTTACATTTATTGAAACATTTTAAGGCTCTTCTAATTGTAATATCTCGTGGTCCAATTCCAAAAATCATGGTAGTAGAATAACAATTGGAATCATTAATGACTCATTCCCTTCATTGAGCATGACCTTGGCTTCTCCCTTGTGTGAACAGAAGATGAATATACCTACGCTGAAGGAACTAGCAAAGGGCCAGAGAATTGGTGGCGTATCAACCCTAAATGGAAAGTATGTGGGAATGGAAAACAACAATCTCCCATTGATCTCCTAGAAAAAAGGGTGCAGGAGCTTCCTCAATTGGGTAAACTTGAAAAAGATTACAAACCAGCTCCTGCTGTCCTAAAGAATAGGGGTCATGACATCATGGTGAGCCACTAAACCACCACGTGTGTGTTTGGTTGAGCGTTTGCAAAATTGATTTTGTAAATTTGATTTTGGTCAAAATTAATTTTGAAGTGAAGTGATTTATGTTTAAGTAGTTATATAAAATTTATCCAATATAAAACAGTTGCTTCAATTCAAAATCAATTTTGAACCAAGAATCAATTCCTCAATGTTTTGATCCAATGTGAATCCAAACATACACTCCATCCTATTGGTTCGTGAATTTCTTATTTTCTGGATACCTTCAGTTGTTGCATGTTATTGCAACATCAATACACTGGTAATCTTACTTGTTAACATTAAACTCATCAACTGGGACAAAAAGTTTTCTTTGCTCATATTGCAGTACTTATTATCAATGGATCGGTGCTTCCCTGAGAGCTGAGACATATTTGCTTAATGAGCCTAAGGTTTGTGCTTAATTAATGTTTTGACAGCTGCAATGGAAGGGGTATGCAGGCCATCTTAACATAAATGGAACTTACTACAAACTGATTCAATGTCATTGGCATACACCTTCAGAGCACACGTTGAATGGAAAAAAGTGAGTTTGCCATTTTTCTGTGGTAGGAAAACTCTTTAGGCTTGGCTTGATATGATTCTCCACATAAAGATAGATGTCTTGAATTTGTTATCTAGGTTTGACTTGGAACTGCATGCAGTCCATCAAAACTCTAAAGGAGAGACTGCTGTTATTGGAATATGGTATAAAATTGGCCATCCAGATCACTTGCTTTCGAAGGTTTGCTATATTTCTTAACATCTGTGTACACTTTTGGGAAATTATTTATACATGACTTGTATAGAGTACAGAGTACTAAATGTGCTGTCCAGTTAAAACGAATGTGCAAATATGTAAATTCAAGTACACATAATTCTCTCCCTATGAAAGATAACTTTGCCCCTGCTGTGATCCTGTAAATCTCAAATTTTAGAAGCAGCCTACAGGTAAAAATTAAAATAAATAAATAAAATGGCTCCAGGAATTCTATTCATTGCTGAAACTTTGAACTTCATTATATAGGCAAACAAATGTAATTAACTATTGACCAAGGTTTTCAAAAACTGCAATTGCAGCTGTAACGTCAAGGTTTTTGTGGTCTCTTCAATCACAATTGTGGCCTTATTAGTTGCATTTGTCCATAATTTTCTACAATATCAAGAATCGTAACAAAACTGCAACTACAACCGCAATTTAAAACATTGCTATTAACATTATTAAAAGTAGTTGATTGTAAAAAGTCATACAAGAGAATCTAAGTTGGTGCTAGAAATGATTGTGTGTTGTGATTGAGTGATTAATTTCAATTTTATTTTTTTTAAAATATTCTTTCTGGCAGCTGCTCAACGTTATAAAATCAATTGGCGACAAGGACATATATTTAGGAGTAATCAACCCAGGAGACATCAAGTTTGGAAGCAGAAAGTATTACAGATATGTTGGTTCTCTTACAACTCCACCATGCACTGAAGGTGTTGTTTGGACAATAGTGAAGAAGGTTCTGTACTTTCACATGATTTAACTAGAGTAGATTGATTTGTACCATACACCCTTTTTTTGAAACCTATGTTCCATGTGTATTACAGGTGAGGACAGTCTCAAGGGAGCAGTTGAGAGCCTTGAAAGGAGCTGTTCACCATGTAAGTAAATAAGCACCCCCTAGATTTATCAAATGAAGTTTCCTAAAACAAATGTTTTTGAATTTAATGTGAATACACTGACCGCATAAAAAATTTGTACGTTGTTATCTAATCATGAATTGTCATATAATTGATAATTGTTAACTTTTGTAATAATTATTCCGAGTGATTTTTAATTAATCGAGAGTGTGCATCAATGTTTTCAAGAAGCATGAATTTCTCTTTTAAAAGTGTTGATCAAATTGAACTGCTAACGCGGTTCCTAAAACCCCCATAAGTGAGAGTACAAGTACAGCTACAAGCCTTATCTAAATTGCAATTGTTCCACATCCACAGGGATACGAGGAAAATGCAAGGCCAACGCAGGAACTTCATGGAAGACAAGTTTGGTTATATACTCCTAAGGAGAATAAACATACTAAAATATTTGCATAAAGATGTGAATGAAACTGAACTGCTTCTACACTTGGCAATAAAGTATAGAATGAGAAGGGCTGCTTCTACGGAGTATGGACAAATAAAGGCTACATTGAGAGCACGGTCAAGCACCTGGGATGATGATCGTTATTGTGTTTTAATTAAGTTGTATTTTTGGTGTGCTTGTTTTGGTAGCAAGTTGCTTTGGTTTGTTAGTCCTTGGCTGGTTTAGGAGATAATGATAATTTGTCCTTTTGAGGAGGGAGAGAAATTAGAGTGGCGGGGCTTACACTTTATTTTCTCTCCTTCAATATCCCGATTTAGGAATAAAAAAAGTCTTTTAAATAATTTATCTATTTTTTTTTCTATTCTCTCTTCTATTTATCTAGATAAATAAATAAATAAAATCAAATTTTCTTTTCAATTTTCATCTATTTAAATAATATATCTTTTTTATTTTTATCTTTATTTCTTACTTTAGACAAATAAAGTGTTAAAGAGCACTACTCCTAGTTTAGAAGAGTTAAATTTTATAGACAAGTCTTTTATTTATAAAACACTCTGAGATGTGATTAAAACTAACATAGTGTGGTATGGTTAATACATAATTATGCCTTTTGAACATATGAACAAAGATTTGATCTCCGGATCTGAGTATGAAAGAATATTTATTAGAAAAGGTCATGCCCAACACTTGTAGAGATTAGTCTCTAACTCTCGATTAAGAAATACCCAAATTTACCCAAAACAAAAACCAATTGTGACAAAGCCTCCTTTTTTCACTTATTAACAGAAGAGTGTTGTAGTACTTAAAAATGTATAAACTATTTTTGTACAAAATTTACGAATCATGACCGTGGATAGATTGGATTATTGGTTGGTACAAAGCCGCATGTCCCTACCTGAGGATTTCTCTCTTCAACTTCTCTCGATTTTGTTTTTTAAGTTTTTTTTTTTGCCATCTCAACATATATAATGATAATGGTATAACTACTATTTAATTTAATGATAAAATTTGTACATTTATCTATTATTTCATGTTAACAACTTAACATTAAGCCTTTAGTGAGTAGAATCACACGATCCGAATCTCATGAGATAAGTCTAACTTTTAAGGGTTTAAATATAATAGTGTTAATTTATTTTACGATAAATCAACGGTGCATCAACATTATACAATATATATTAAGAACTAACTAATAAATCTAAATTTAAAAAAAATAAAAAAAGATCATTTTCCCGCCTTACTCTTTCTTTAGGAACCACATATTCTCCAAGACCCAACCAAGCAGCACTGTGACTGTGACGGCCCTAGTGGATCCATGGGCTTAGTTCTGCTTTAAGGCCGTTTAGCGTATTGAGTCGAGCCCGACCTTTGTTGGGTCTTGAGTCTGAATAGTTGCTTAAGTCGGTAACTTATGGTAAGATGATATTAATAGAGTGGAGAGGTTCACTGGATTTTTATGGGTAAATATCTATTCCAAGTAAATTTTATTGGTTTCTGTTGAGTTTAGGTCCAATTCTCATCTCTAAACATGATAGATTTTGTTTTTATCCTCCACTTATGGCAATTTTGCTTAAGCTTGATACGACCACTACTGGCAGCAAAGTTTTCTCTTCGAGTATTTAGCACAGTTACATATTTAGGACTCGAACTCAAAATCACTGATTAAGTTGAAACAACCCCGTGCCAGTTGATCCATGTGCTAGATGCTCCCTTTCATTTTCTTTTTCTTTTTAAATGTAAGCGAATCCAATGACCTCAATAAAATTTTATAATTATAAAAACTCTTTTCTTATTAAAAAATAAATTCATTAAGGAATATCCATAATTACACTTACAAATAATAATAATAATGAAAAGGTTAGAAGAAGGTAGACATAAAAAAAAAAAAACCCTACACTTTGTCAGCCCCAGCTAGGCATAAGTAATAAAAATATTGAAGTCATTAAAATAATTTTAATAGCAACTTTCTTTATTAAACATCGTTCTAATGAATTTCTCTAACTTTCATTTTTCTTTTATGTTGCACAAATTTGTCATTTTTTTTTTTTTTTGGTAAACTTTGGGTATCACTTAGTTGAAAGGTAGAAACTAATCCCTTAAAATATTAAAATTCATTTAAAGGACTAACTTCTCTCAACTAGGGGTGGAAATAAGCCAGGCTGCCTGTTAAGGGCCTATGGCCTGGCTTGACTCGTTTATTAAAAAGATCAGGTTTAGGTTTTGCAAAAAGCTTATTTAGATAAAAAGGTCAGGCCTTAAAAAAAGCCTATTAAGCCTAACAGGTTGGCCTATATATATATATATATATATATATATATATATATATATATATATATATTATATATACATAATTATATATAATACATATATTGCATATAATAATATAAAAGAATATGTAATTTCTAACCGACCTTTTTAGTTTAATAGCTCTTTTTAGACCAATAGACTTACTTAGGCCAATAGACTTATCAGCCTTTTTATAGGCCTTATAAGAAAATAGGATTTTAAGCAAACTTATAGGTCAGACCAAACTTTTATGCAGGTCAGGCCTAGGCCTTCAAAAAATGCTTATAATAGATAAATAGGTCAGGCTCAAGCTTTATATTTTTAATGAATGTCAGGCTCAGGCTTACCAAAGCTTGGCCTATTTCCACCCTTTGTTATTTTTAAAACATACATAAAACTCATCATATTTTATAAATAAGTTACACATAATTCCTTTTTTCCCCTAGAGAAATGTTAGTAACACACTCTTAGAAATATTATTTTGAACACACATATGAGTTGAAATTTCTTGAAAATTACAAAAATTTGTTGATCCCACATCTTATTTAATGACTCTCTCTCATGATTTTGTAGTTTTCAATAAATTTCCAACCAATAATAGAGTATGTTAGGAGAAGTGTGTTAGAGAATGTATTGCTAGCACTCCTCTTTTCTCCTATAATGCATTTCTTAAAATTGTAAATGATGATCAATTACATTTACTTGAGTGACAAAATACTCTAACTAATTGCAATTTTTCACTTATTATAATTTTTTGAGTTTAATGTTTATGTAATGTCAATGTAAAGGTTTTTAACTGTCAATCAATTAAAAATAGTCTTAAGTGTGATTTTTAAAGTTATTGTAAAAGTCAATAGACTTATCATATATAACAGTTTGTGATCAAATGACAAGGTAAATTCACTTTATATTGTCATGCATACTCTATTTACTCTAATTTTTTTCATAGATTTCTCAAACCTTAGACAAATCTCCTTATATTTTATGTTTTACATTCAAATTTCTTTTATCACAATAAAGTTTTTTAATTTATTAAAAACCAAAAGAAAGTCCGTGTGTTCATTTAGCTTTATCGTTGAAAACAAATGATTTAAAACCCGAAAAAAGTTCGAGTGTTCACATCATAAAGATGTGCTAGTATTTATTTTTCACTTAGCTTATATTTTCTTCAATTCTAAATATTATATTTTATAAATTACCAGATAAGTAAAGTCTAACTATTTGCACAATAATTTTTGTTTTTCTATATATAATTCATAAAACAAATTTACTAACAATAATGTTGTAAATTTTGTAACTTTATTCTTTATATCATTTAATTCTTGATCAAATGATTCTAGTAAATTAGTTTTTTATCCATTATATTAGTATGTGAGAAATATTTATTGTAATACTTTTAAATTATTTCTCTTCATTTAGAAAATATTAAATTATAATTAAATTGTTGATAAAATTGTTCTAATAAATTAGTTTTTATCCATTTTATTAGTATATATGTGATTAGTTTTTATCGTAACACTATTGAACAATAAATAAATTTGATAAGTTCTTATCATAATACTCTTGGATTTTGGTGATTCTAATCACATTATTCACAATCCTTTACTTTTCTCAAAATTGTTACAACCCAAAATTTCTCATTATCACCTTTGCCGACAATTCTAAAGCTAAGGTCACAAGCATTGATCAAACTACACACATCTTCCTTCATAATCCCTAAATTTTATTCTCTTTGCACCTAGTTCTTCTTTCAATTTAGTCTCAACCAATCAATTCACTCACACTCTTGACTATTCTATAATCTTTACCCCCCAACTCTTTTTGTATACAGGCTTAAAGTATAGGGCAAATGATTGGCACAAGATATGAATCACTTGGTTTTACTATTTCCAAACTCCATCCTTTTTTGCTTGCACTGCTATAGAGTCTTTGAGCCTCATTCATCATCATCTAGGTTATCCAAATTTGAATAAGTTAAAAGAGATGCTTCCTAATCTTTCCTAGTTATAGTCCTCAGAGTGTGAGTCATGTTATCTCGGTAAACATGTTCGAGCTACCTTTCAAAACAAACTTCATTGTCAAGCAACTTTTCCCTTTTACCTTGTCCATTCAGATGTGTGTGATTCAAGTTGTGTCAGTTTTGTCCTGGGGTTTAGGTACTTAGTTACTTTTATCAATGATTTTTGAAGATGCAATTGAATTTTCTTAATGAAAAAGTGTTCCAAATTGTTGATTATATTTCATTTTTTTTTGCGTTGAAATTCAAACTCAGTTTGGGCATTCTATTCACATCTTATGAAATGTAATGCAAAAAATAAAAAAATTATAATCCTTTTAACAAAATTTGTGGCATCTTATGGTATGATTCATCAATTAATTTGTCCTCATAGTCCCTAATAGAATGGTGTTGCATAAAGAAAACATTGTCATACTATTGAAATTGTATGCTCCTTTTTGATACATTCCTATGTTCCTTTAAAATTTTAGGGCAGTGTTGTGTTCGTTGCTGGTTATTTGATTAATAAAATACCTCATTCTCTATTGTTCCCTAGTGAATCTTTTTTCAAAGTTCTTCCTTATGTCTTTGGTTCTATGTGTTTTGCTCTCCAAACCTTGATAAGTTAAAGGCTTGTGCTATAAAATGCATTTTTCTTTATTATTATTGGGTACAAAAAGGATACGGGTGTTATTCTCCTTCAACTCGTTGCTTTTATGTATCAATTGATGTCACCTTATTTGAAGACACTCCATTTTTCACTTCATCAACAACATAAGAGTATATCTCCTAAGTGGGCCTACTCCAATTTCTTAACCTACTCTAATCCCATATGAATTACTTGTGGACTTGCTTATATCACTTCACAAATTAAGGTACTTGTTCTACAAGAAATCCTTATTCCATTTATAATGTCTGGAGTTATCATCGCTTATCTCCTCCCTATTATGCTTTTGTGTATACCATTTTTCGTGTGTCTATTCTTATGACTATGCAAGAAGCACTTTCTTACCTAGGATGGCAGCAGACTATGACTGATGAGATGGTGACACTAGACTAATAAGACATTATCTTGTATTCCTTCCCCTCCAAGGAAATCTGTGATTGTTATTGTTAAGTGTTCACAGTCAAGGTGGGTCTTAATGGTCAAATTGACCACTTCAAAGTTCATCTTGTAGCTAAAGGCTACACTTAGATTTTTGGGTTTGATTATAATAATACCTTTTCTCTTAATGCAAAATTGGCATCTGTTCATCTTTTCCTATTCATGGCTACCATGCATAATTGACCTCTCTTTATTAGTTGGATATCAAAAAATGTCTTTCTACATGGTGATTTGGCAAATGAGGTCTATATGAGCAATAACCTAGGTTTATTACTCGAGGGGAGTTGCACGATTTTGTTTAAAGGCTACACAAAGCCTTATATGGACCTAACCAGAGTCCTATAGAATGGTTTAGGAGATTCAGTTTCGTTCTTCGAAAGTTTGGCATGATCTATAGTGAAGTTGATCATTTAATATTTTATACCATTCTTTCACTAAACAGTGCATTTATCTTGTTGTTTATGTAGATGACATTGTCATCACATGAGATGACCATGATGGTATCAAAAGTCTTAAGCAACATTTATTCCAACATTTTTAGACATACTTTGGTTGACTGGAATATTTTTCTTGGGGATTGAAGTAGCTTAATCAAAGATAAGCATCCCCATATCTTAGAAGAAGTATGCATTTGACATTTGTGAAGAATCTGGGATGTTAGATTGTAAGCTTATTGATACATCTATGGATCTAAATGCTAAACTTATGCTAAATCAAATTTTGATAGATATCAAAGGTTGTTGGGACGTTGAACTATATCTTATAATGATTAAACCTGATTTATCCTTTCTTGAACTTGTGATAGTATTGAGATGTTGTGGTTCAAAGATTGAGGTATATCAAAGGATCTCTAAGAAAAGGATTAATCTATAAGAATAAAGGTCACACTGTTAAGACAAAGGACGAATTTATAACCCTCAAATATTTTGATAATAACAAACAATTAAAAAGTTTTTTTTTCAAGTAATCATCTGGTCACTCGTAATCTACGTATTCACTATCGTCTGATATCTTGAGCTTATAGCGTCTTTGTCTTTCCTTTATAAGATTTAGTAACTAATGGCTTTCAGAAGAATGTTCAAATGATGCACACTAGTTAGTTATAAAAAGTGTAAACTATCTCGAAATAAATGAAGTTTATGTACCTACTCTCAAGAAAGCTTAATTTACGCATAAAAGAAGGAATATGTGTGCGGATGTTAGAATGGAAAAGCAGATATGACCTCTGTTACAAGATTGAGTACGTGAATGGTCAAGATAAGTAGACTGCTTTATCTTATCAAAATGACAAGTTGGTGAAAGACATTAAATGCTTCATTTAATGCTTTAACGATTCTTTTCAACAAACTAAGGCTGTTCTGCTACAAGCACTCACAACGGATACTTTTTGGAGAAGCCTATAAATAGAAGAAGAGACTTCAATCTCAAGAGTTAGTTGGCTTGGTTATTAAAATTTCTATCTATCGAAAAAGCTCTAATATTGTAATAATTATGTACACTACCTGTGAAGAGTATTATTTGTACTTCATTGTATATTCGTCTATTAAGACATTAAACTCAGTGAGATAACTCACATACAACTTTTTTCTCTAAGAAATAGGTAGAAGCCTGAAGAGGCTTTGATGCAAAGAATACTTGGTGTAGAACACATAGATAACACAAGAAGGGGATTAAATTGTGTTATAGCAAATTTTCGCAAAACCTTTATCAAAGACATATCGTTTGAAGAGATAATCAAAAGATTTTTCAAAAATAATATTACAAGAAAGATGAATGCTAAAAGAGAAGCAGAAGTGCACACAAAAAATATATTGGTTCGTCTCACCCAGAGACTACATTCAGTTCTTGGCAACAACCAAGTTTCACTAACTTATCCAAGTTATAAGTATTCTTTCAACAAGCCTCTTCAAGCTCAACCTAAGTAGTCTTTAACTTGCCTCTCCAAGCAATAACCCAAGTATTATTTGAATCAAAGCCTCTTCAAGCTTCTACCAATTTCTTAAAGAAAAGGTTTAACGTGAGTTACCTCACTAAGTTTAACATCCTAACAGACGAATATACAATGAAGAACAAATAAAGTTTTTACAATCAGAGTATTACAAGATGAAAGCTTTTTTGATAGATGGAGATTTTAATCAGTCAACCAACTAACTTTTGAGACTGAGGTCTCTTCTTCTATTTATAGGCTTCTCCATAAAGTATTTGTTATGAGTGCTTGCAGGGAACAACCTTTGTCTTGTTGGAAAGAGACGTTAAAGTATTAAATGCAGCATTTAATGTTTGTCACCAACTTGTCACTTGATAAGATAAAGCGGTTTGCTTATCTTTACTATTCTTGTACTCAATCTCGTAGTAGTGATCATATCTTCTTTTCCGTTCTGACACCCGCACACACATTCCTTCTTTTACGCAGTAAAGTGATCTTTTCTCGAGAGTAGGTATGTAGACTTTATTTATTTTGAAGTTGTTTACGCTTTTACAACTAACTGATGTGCAAATCGTTAGAACATCGTCTGAGAGAAGTTAACTACTGAAACTTTGAAACAAGATCAAAGACAATACACGAGCAAAAGATCAAACAATAGTGATCATAAGATATTCAAGTAATCAAACGATTGTTTGAAAAGCTCTTTTTATTTGTTTGTTATTATGAAAACATATGAGGGTTATAAAATTGTCCTTTGTCTTAACACTTGGGTTTTTGCTTGAAGTGGCAAGTTAAAGACTACTTAGGGTTAACCCTTGGAGAGGCTTGTTGAAAGAATACTTGTAACTTGGATAAGTTAGTAGAACTTGATTGTTGCTAAGAACTAGACGTAGTCTCTAGGGTGAGATGAATCAGTATAATTCTTGAGTGTTTTTTTTATTCTCTTTTAGCATTCCTCTTTCTTTCAAATCATTTTGAAAAATCTTTTGATTAACCCTTCAGAAGATACGTCTTTGAAAAGGTTTTGCAGAAAAATTTGCTATAACACAATTTAACCTCCCTTCTCTTGTTATCTTTATGTTCTACACACACCAATATTACTGCATATATAGACGCTTATTGAAATTGGTTGCCCCTATGATTGACGATCAACCCTTGGTTATCGTGTTCTTATTGAAGGGAATCGTATTTTTTGGAAGAGCAAGAAGTAGATGGTTGTTGTGAGATCTAGTGCAAAGGTAGAATATCGAGCTATGACTGTTATTACATGTGAATTTATTTGGTTGAAATAACTCTTACAAGTTACAAATTTGCAAATTAGGACCATAAGTCTCATTTGTGATAATCAAACTGCCTTACACATTACATCAAACTCAGTCTTCCATGAACGAACCAAACAAAGATTGATGATCATTTTATCGACAAGAAGGTTCTTTTTGGAGAGATCATTACATCTTTTGTAAATTTTAATGATTAGTTGGCAGATATTTTTATCAAGTCACTTAGGGTTCATAGATAGCTTACATATGTAACAAGGTAGATGCATTTAACATATATACTTCACCTTGAGGGGAGAGTTGTTATATATTTATTAGTCTTGATTATTTCCTTATTTATTATAATTCTTAGCTTTCCTAGTTACTGTAATTATAAAATTAATTAGGATTTGTTGTTTCCTTTTTTCACCTAGGCTTTAGGTGTGAATATCAAAGGAAAATATTAATTCCATTCAAGTTGGTATCATAGTAATACCCTCCTTCTTGACTTATCACGTCACCTTCACTGTTGAGCTCCGTAAAGTTTGGAGTTTTACTTTAATTTCATGATTCCTCCTTCATGTTACTTGTCTCTCATACTGTTGTCACCTATTCTACATGATTGGTCTAGCTTTGTTTGTTGATAGACATTTGCTACTACTTGGTTCTTGTTGTCGGGTCTTTGACTTTGTTTGGTCTTTGGATCTTTCTTTCAAAAGATCTAATTGTTGTTTGGCTACTACCCCATGTTCTGTTTTATGTGTCCCTTTTAGGTTGTCTTCATTACAAGCTTTGACACCTTCATTATGCTCTTTTTTCATTGTCTTCATTACAACATTTGGCATCTTCATCATGCCCTTTTTTTATGTCTTCACTACAACATTTAACACCTTCATCGTGCCCCATTTTTTGTTTCCTTCATTGTAGCATTTAGAGCCGTCATTATACCCCTTTTTCACTACTCTTATTGCACCATTTTATACATTCATTATGCTTTTAATAGTAGTTTTCATTGTTGTTACACCTTTGATCAATTGAAACCACCACCTCACCAAGTCATTTTCTAGTGAGAGCGTACCCTATATTCACAAGGGACTTTCCACATAACACTTTTATGATCTTGCTTATTGGTTGAGAATAATAGATATCCATTTAAGAGTGTTATGTAATAAGGATAATTTAATTTATTTCCATTAGTAGGTTGAATATTTATCCTGATAACTAAGTTGATTTGCATTTCTTAGAATTGGGCAAATTTGATATGATTTGATTTGTGTAATTTTTATTCTTTTATATTTCCTTAATTAAGTCAATGTAATCTTTTTGTAAACACAAGTCAGAAATATAATTCATATTTTTATTTATTTATTTATTTCAACAAACATGATTTTAAAAGACCGAGTTGATAATTTTTTTCCACTTTAGCATAACATTTATAAAGTATAAAGACCGAGTTGATAATTTTTCCCACTTTAATATAACATTTATAAAATATCAAAAGGGTTTATTACCTTTTTGGTCCCTATATATGTATTTTCGGTATCGGTTTGATCCCTATCTTTCTAAACTATCACAAATTGAATAAAAAAATGCCAATTTGTGGCGGTTTTTCACCGCTAATTTTCATTTTGTGATAGTTTTCTTTCACGGTGTTAAGACATACTTGACGGTAAAGACCAAACCGGTATCGAAAATGTATGTATAGGGACTAAAATGGATTATTTTCAACTATAGAGACCAAAAGGTAAAGTTTGCGTAACTATAAAGACCAAAAGGTAATTAAACCTATAAAAAATCTTGCACAATGTCACATATCCATATTAAATCTTGTTGAATGAACATGTATTGGTTTAGGAAAGTTAAATTTTACGAAATAATTATAATTATAATCACAATTATTTATTATTTATTTTAAATAAATTAAGGGAAGTGCACTTGATATGATTAAATTTGAATTAATAACTATAAAGAAATGTTATTTGTATAACATATTATACAATAAATTTTACAACTACTCCCTCCATTTCTTTTTAAGTGTTTTTTTTTTTAGAATTTTTTTGTTTTTTATTTATTTGTTATTTTCAAAGTTCAAGATAACATCAATTACTTTTTTTTGTCAATTATACCCT
This sequence comes from Spatholobus suberectus, assembly GCA_004329165.1. Taxonomy (NCBI): domain Eukaryota; kingdom Viridiplantae; phylum Streptophyta; class Magnoliopsida; order Fabales; family Fabaceae; genus Spatholobus; species Spatholobus suberectus. Next base: position 25,766,147 of record CM014732.1, on the reverse strand, counting down.
TAATTCCTACCTAATTTTTAATTAATTTACATATTTATAACTAGTATGTATTTATTGAAGAGTAGAAATGAAAAAGGTATAATAAGAAACTTCAAAACTATTTTATAAAAAACAAGAAAATTTTATTGTATTTTTTAGTTTGTGTATAAAAATCTGAGAAGGCACTTAAAAAGAAAAGGAGATAATATGAGGGAAAAAGAGAAAAGAAAAAATATAAGATGTAATAAATGATGTAATATAGAAATAAATATAAAAAATATTGCTATATAAATTATTGTATAAATAACACATCTCTTAATTATATAAAAATGTTAGCAACACACTATTTAATAACTTTTTTTAAATAATATTTTTACTATTAATTAAAATTCATCAAAAAACATAAAATTTTATTTACTAAATATCAATCATAATTTTATAAGTTTTAATATTATTTTTTTTGACAAATAATAGATTAGTTGCTACCCCTCCTCCAAATTCCATTTCCCTTCCGTTTCTTCTCGCCGTCTATACACGGCAAATTCCACCGTCAAAATCGAAATACACAGGGCAGCGCACGTTAGCGTAAATGTCACCTGTCCCGCGCACGTTAGTGAGCGTCAGTGCTTGCTTCCATTCTCTTTCTCGTCTCTTTCCCTCGCCTTATCCTGCGCACCACTCTGTTCCACTTTTTCCATTTAGGGCTACGCAGCTTCTTCTTCATGCTTCATCCCAGAACTAGGGTTCCTTCGTTCGCATCGTAGTCGCGTCGCAGCACATGGATCACAGACCGAAAACCAAGGACTCACTCTCTTACTCCACTCTCTTCAATCTCGAGGTCCGTTCCATTTCTTTTCTTCGTGGAAATCATTGCGCTTCTTCTCACCGTTTGTGTCTGGATTCGCTTCTTTCGGGGTTTCCTATGATGTACTTGCAGAATTTATTTAAATTTAATTTTAGCCATTTGCATTTTCTTCTGGGAAAAAAAGTCGAGGATTTTGTTATTATTATTATTATTATTATTGCTGTTTCTGATTGCATTGTTTTGTAGCCTTTGATGAACTTTCAACTTCCAGAACAAGATGATGATTTTGATTATTATGGGAATAGTAGTCAGGATGAGAGCCGAGACAGCCAAGGTAGGCACTGTTTCTGTTGTTACTTGGATTTTCACGATTTTATGTAGATAATACTGTTTGGCTAGTGAGTGGTTGTTGGTTTGAGAGCTTGGACTTGAATATGAGTGTGTTCTGTATCTTTGTGATGCTTCCATGAGTAGGTGGGGGGATTGCAAATCACAGCAATGGGAATGTGCATGAAAGGGACTTGAATTTGTCGAAGAAGAGGAGGTGGTCTCTAAACAGTGACAACGAGGAGAAGAGCAGTTTTTACGGGACACACATGACGGAGGAGCGATATCGATCGATGCTGGGAGAGCATATTCAGAAGTACAAGAGGAGGTTTAAGGATACCCTGAGTAGTCCTGCCCAAAATCAGGCTGTTGTTCCACTCGTGAAAAGCAACTCGGGATTAAAAGCTCGCAAGTTGGGGAATGAGCGCAGGGGAGGATTGCGTGCTGCGGAGACTACATTGGAATGGATGAATGATTCCGGTACTCAGAAACCAGGAAACTACCGTGATGCAGAAGTAGTGCAGCAATATGGCACTGATAGGTTTGCCTTTTGTGCTCTGCTGCCTTTTATGGTGTGTGAGTTTTTGAATTATGAATCATTGTTTAAGTTGAAAATTACCTTGCTGTTGTGAACTCCTTTCAGGATTATTTATGAACCTGCATCTTTGGATATTGGGGATAGAATCATTTACAAGATTCCTCCAATCTATGATAAGTTGGCTGAAGTTCTGAATCTCCCAAGCTTCTCGGATATCCATGTTGAGGATTTTTACTTAAAGGGTACCTTGGATTTGGGCTCCTTGGCTGAAATGATGGCTGCTGATAAAAGATTTGGGAACAGAAACCGAGCAGGCATGGGGGAAGCAATACCCCAATATGAATCACTGCAGGCACGACTGAGGGTCATGTCAGCTTCTAATTCTGCCCAAAAATTCAGTCTGAAAGTGTCTGATGTTGATTTGAATTCCTCCATTCCGGAGGGGGCAGCGGGAAGCATCAAGAGATCTATTTTGTCTGAGGGTGGTGTATTACAGATTTATTATGTGAAGGTTTTGGAGAAAGGTGACACCTACGAGGTATCTATCATATAATATGCATTAATATTTTTCCCTTTGCACACTCTCTCTCTCTTTTATCATTTAGCTTTGTCTTTCAACTGCTTCAGATAATTGAAAGAAGCCTACCTAAGAAGCAAAAGGTGAAGAAAGACCCTGCTTTGATAGAGAAGGAGGAAATGGAAAGATGTGGAAAAATTTGGGTAAATATTGTAAGAAGAGACATACCAAAGCATCATAGGAACTTTACTACTTTTCACCGAAAGCAGCTCATCGATGCCAAGAGGGTCTCAGAGACTTGTCAAAGAGAGGCATGGCCCTATTTCCCTCCTTTTAATACATCCTTCATCTGTTATATTTCATATTGATTTGTGGTGTATCTTGAATCAAGCTGTCTAGTCTAAATATTTTGATGGCAGGTTTTGTATTTTGCATTTTGTCTACAATAACTTATATGGACCTATTTTTCTTTCAGGTTAGAATGAAAGTTAGTAGATCCCTTAAATGGACAAGGACTGCCAGTATGCGCACCCGGAAACTAGCTAGAGACATGTTACTGTTCTGGAAACGAATAGATAGGGAGATGGTATTTTTTAATTCCTTCCTGAAATTTATTGATTTTATGATACTGAATACTGAACTCTGGAAGAAAGTGTATTTCAAGAAGTCATCTTTTTTATGTCATTATGGTGATTGGTGACCTTTAGTGTAATATGATGGCTGCATACTCTCCTTTATGCTCCACCTTTACTTTTGCAGAGAAGTTTCATGCATGATAGTTGATAATAGGTTTTACCTACTTGCTTATGTCTGCATGTATTTCATTGATGCATGTTTATCTAATGGGTAATAATAGTCTTGTAATCTCTTATCACCATTATTATTGAAATGATGTCACAGTTTTTTAAGGGTAGTGGTAATGATTGATCCAGGTGGTATTGTGCACTTTTTTCAAACCATGGTATTTAATTTTGGGTCTAAGCTGCTCAATTTATGTTTTTGTCTTTTTGAGATAGAGAAAAAGAAGAATTGGGATTTTTTTTAATAGATATCAGACCACATTGTTGGTCTTGACTCTTTACATAAAATGGCTGGTCTATTTGCTAGACATGCAGACATGAATCATACGATAATGTGTACTTGGATTTGTCTTTTGAATGTGAATATTGTCACGCTAATGTACATTTCACTTGTACATTAGACTTGAATATGCTGTAATTTTTCAATTGTATTCCTTGCAGGCAGAAGTGAGGAGGAGGGAGGAAAAAGAAGCTGCTGAAGCTTTGAGGCGTGAACAGGAGCTTCGAGAGGCAAAGAGGCAGCAGCAAAGGCTTAATTTCCTTATACAACAAACTGAGCTGTACAGTCATTTTATGCAAAACAAGTCAAACTTATTATCTTCAGAAACTTTACCCAAGGTAGATGAAGATACAAATGATCAAGATGCACTGATCGACTCTTCAGATGCTGGGCCTAATGAGGAGGAAGATCCTGAAGAGGCTGAATTGAAGAAGGAAGCTTTGAAGGCTGCTCAAGAAGCAGTTTCTAAGCAGAGAAAGTTGACAAGTGCTTTTGACACTGAATGCTTGAGGCTGCGCCAAGCTGGTGAAACTGATGCACTTCCACCAGATGTTGCTGGAGCTAGTAATATTGATTTGCAAACCCCGTGAGTTTCTTCTCCTTCTTTATTTGTTGTGTGTAAATGCACATCTATACTAAATGTACATATGCAAATTTTTGTTGATGTTCATCTGGATAGTGTTGAGGGGTGTGAGTTAAGCAATATTGTATTCATTTGCATTAAGTTTTTGTATTGTTGTGTTGCAGCTCCACCATGCCAGTGGCATCCACGGTTCGAACACCCGAATTATTTAAAGGTTGTCTTAAAGAATATCAGCTAAAAGGTCTTCAGTGGCTAGTTAATTGTTATGAGCAGGTTGTTGAGCAATCCTTAATAAAGTCTCGATGATTTATTTCATTTGGTTGTTAATTTGAAGGGTTTTGGTATCTTTCAGGGTTTAAATGGTATTCTAGCGGATGAGATGGGACTTGGAAAGACCATTCAGGCCATGGCTTTTTTGGCCCATTTAGCTGAGGTAGTTATTCATCCACCTGTTTTGGTACACTTTCATGACTTTATTGTAACCTGTTTGTCCCTTTCAGGAAAAAAATATATGGGGACCTTTTCTGGTTGTCGCACCTGCTTCTGTATTAAATAATTGGAATGAGGAACTTGAGCGCTTCTGCCCTGAACTGAAAAGGCTTCCATATTGGGGCGGGCTTTCAGAGCGGACAGTACTTAGGAAAAGTATTAACCCAAAGGATCTTTATCGTAGGTAATGTTAATTTCTTTTGCTTTTTTTCACCTTGAAAAGCACAGGTGATAGTAATGACCTTCTCCGTAGGGTTAATATTTGAGAAAAATGGACTTCTTTTAATCAAATGTCACTAACCCTAGAAAGATATTTCAATACATATAAATTTGGTGTGTGGAATGCAGTCTCCCTTGCAGCCTTTATACTCAATTCATGTGTTGTAGAAAAAATTGTCAAAATAAGGATTTCCTTCTAAAATTTATTTATGAAGTAAATGAAAGATGATAATTTACTGGTGTGACTTTTTATTTTCACTAAGAATATTGATTGAACTTAATGGTAATGATGGTGGATGTAGTAAGGCAAAGTTGAGAGGGTGGAAAAAATGTTGTGTTATTTTACTTCATTTTTGTTCAGTGTTACCTGCCCAGTAAGAACATCTCCAATGCAAGAACTTAATTTGGGTTCTTAACTCTCTTTCTTTGTTGCCACATAGGATTTAAGAACACTCACTAATTTTCACTCCAATGATAGAACCCAACTTGAGTTCTTAACTTATTTTTAATGGGTCCCATTTTATCTCTCTACTCACAACATATTGACTTGGAAAATTTTTTTAATGGTTAAACAACCTTGCTTGGAGTTGCTTATATAAGCAATTTCTATAAGAACTCATTTGCTCTAATGATATTCTCAAGTTGCTTAACTTTAAGAACCAGCATAAGCAACTGCATTAGAGTTGCTCTAAAGGGGAGAAGTAGATTGCCAAGAAAAGAAATAAATATTGCCTCCAGCTGGTGTGATTCATAAAGGAAAAAAATTTATGATCAGCAAAGGTTCTTTTTATCAGTAGAAGAGCCTTATGTATTCTGGAATTTGCTGTTCATTTATTTATTTTTTTAATTAAAGTCATTGGATATTCTGTGCTGGGAAAGTGAGCAATATTTTTAGTCTAGAAAGTGCGCATATGACACGGGATACAAATACAATACAAGACAACCATAGGGATATGACATTTTAAAAATTATAGGACTCTACTTGACTATAATACAACATATAAAATTAGTATAAAATTAACATATAGCACAAATCTTGAATCAAAAGAGGGAATCAATGTTTTAAAAGTGAGCATAAGTCCTTGTAGCTATAATGAAATGCTATAGTTTATTTATATTATTATTGTGATATTTCTATCTGTATTAGTATACAATTTTAAAAAGTAAAGGAAAAAAAAATTATAAAATGCAGCTAGGAGTAATTCAAAGTAATTATGGGACAAAAATGAAACCTGAAGTAAAGGACAAAAAGTATAGCTTTGCCAATTTTTAACTGTATTTAAATTTGAAAACTGAACAAAAACTGGTGTAAAAGCTGCAGTGTACGTTGAAAATTTTCTGGTTCCTTAAAATTAGGAACTTTTCGTCATTGGTGCAACTTTGTGATCAATATGAAATGGTTTTCAAACTTTTAAGTTATTGTTAAATAAAACAATTGGTTTTTAACAAAGTAAGAAAAGGATGTCAACGGTGGAATCCCCTTTCTTTTGGTGTAGAAGGATTTGGTCTATATGAATACTCTACTTATCTGCATAGAATCATCTTGGTTTTTAACCTTTGGAATTGTGAGGCTAATCTAATGCAATATTTTGGCCCTCACCAACCATAATAAGCTCCATTTGTAATTTATCTTTTTGGTCTTTAATTTTCATTCCTCTTATTTCTGTTGTAACTTTACCTTGCTTATTTGCCAGGGAGGCTAAATTTCACATTCTCATCACAAGCTACCAGCTATTAGTATCCGATGAGAAGTGTTTTCGTCGTGTGAAATGGCAGTATATGGTTTTAGATGAGGCCCAGGCAATCAAAAGTTCAACCAGGTCTGCTGAAATCTTAACTCTGCGGTGCATAAGTGAATGACATCAGACATCTATTATTAATTGATCATTGTTCCAGCCTTTTTTCTTTTTTTTGAAAAAAAATCTGACTAATTATTTTATATTGTGCCTTTTTTTAGGATTTTGTCTTCTACAATTTTGTATATATTTTGTTAATTGTGTGGTCAATGAAGAAGTTATATTAACGTCTGTTTTTGTGATTTTTCTTTTTAAAATTGTTTATTTGGCAGTATAAGATGGAAGACACTCCTCAGCTTTAATTGTCGGAATCGCCTACTGCTGACTGGTACACCCATTCAGAATAATATGGCCGAGTTATGGGCTCTTCTGCACTTCATCATGCCAACTTTATTTGACAGCCATGAGCAGTTTAATGAGTGGTTTTCTAAAGGGTATATATTCCTCCTTAAAGTCCTTGAACATGTTAGCTATTTAAATATTGTCTAACAATCTTTTATGATCTACACATGTCAGAATTGAGAACCATGCAGAACATGGGGGTACTTTGAATGAGCATCAACTTAATCGATTGGTAAGTTCCTTTCCTGTTGATAGTCATAGTGATGAAATGGTTAGGTTGTGCTATTATATTATATTGGGTTTTTTTTTTTTGGTAAAATTAGAAATTTTATGGGCATATTAGTAGCCTATGTTGTGGAATGAAGGGTAATTGCTTGGTGTTTCACAATAGGGGAAGTTTTTGATTCCATTCATTGAGTTCTTGCCTTTATTGTATGTTAAAATTTTTAGGAATTGTTATATTCACAATGTATACATAGGCTTATGAGTTGTGTTAAAACAGGGATATGATGATTAAAATTCCAATAGGATGTGTTATATTGCTTCTATGTTCTATTATTATTGTAACTGGGTTTTGTTAATTTTGTTAGATATTTTATTATTTTAATCCCTTATGTAAGAGTTCTAATTATTGCTTCTCCTAACAGCATTCAATTCTAAAGCCTTTCATGCTGCGGCGTGTTAAAAAGGATGTGATTTCTGAGCTGACTACAAAAACTGAGGTTACTGTGCATTGTAAGCTGAGTTCTCGGCAGCAGGCTTTCTATCAAGCAATTAAGAACAAGATATCTCTTGCTGAGTTGTTTGATAGTAATCGTGGGCAGCTCAATGAGAAGAGAATTCTGAATTTAATGAACATTGTTATTCAACTAAGGAAGGTAGACAATCCATAGTATTCAGGCTTTCTTTTCTCTTTGTTCTTAATTTTAGTAGCACAAATTTTGTATTAACCGGTTCATTTTGAAATAAGGATTGTTGCAATTCAATTGTTTGAAGTTATTTTTTCTTCCCGCTAACACCAAGAGTGCCTGTAATAAACATTACTCTTCAAATATGATAGGTTTGCAACCATCCAGAGTTGTTTGAAAGGAGTGAGGGAAGCACGTACCTTTACTTTGGAGAGATTCCAAATTCCCTCCCACCTCCTCCATTTGGGGAGTTGGAGGATGTATATTATTCTGGTGGTCACAACCCCATATCATATGAGGTATTTCCTCTTCCTCATGCCTTATTTACTATATCAAAACATTCAATTTTATTTGGTCTTGTATTGTTGCAAATTTATCCACATTGGTTCCTTAAGAATTAGGTCTCTCCATTCCTATCAGATCACGTGTCTAATGTAGGAAATCTTTGCATTGTATGATACTTTGTTTTGTACTGCTTAAACCATCCTTGACTCTATAGTTGAGACAGTTAATTTGATCCATGAACAAGGATTGTTTTATGAAAAATGTCAGTTCATTCAGGACTCAGGACCTTGTTGCAATGTTGGTACAGTTTGGTTTCTTACATTTTAGAAGGCTGGCAATTAAAATTTTAGTATGATTTAGTTTATACAATGTTAGCTGTTTGGTTGGTAATTTTTATGGTTTGAAAATGGATCCATAATAAATGGCTGTTACAAAGAGGATTTTTTAATGGTATTAGACAGTAATACAGACACTGGTTCACTCAAGGTTGAGATTTGAGAAGAATCAAAGAGGATATAAATGATACTAAATAATATTTTCTTTTATATGAGAACGTATAAAAAGGAGGGAAACAAAGAATCTACATGTGGGGGATGATAGGGGGTAAATTAATGCTTTCATGCTAACTGCGTGTTTGGTATACCATTGGATATGTGCATTGTCAGAAAAACTCACGTCAATTTTTGCTAAATAAACAGAAGCTATCTTTTCTTGGTTCACTTGAACATGCATCAGGAGGAGACAGATGTGAAGCCAAACACATGTTAAACCTTGATCTATTCTGGTTAATGTGTCGCAATTTTGTGTCAGATCTGACTATCAGTGTGCTAGTCTTAGACAGATTTTTGTTTCATACTTTCATGCCACCTTACATGCACACTGTTTATAGCTGAGCCACTTGTCTCTTACCAGTTAGATGGGACAAGGTTAGTGAGTTCCATATGTACTGAGTTGTTGCCTTGCTGGTAAAATTTGATACACATGGAACCTGTTGTTTGGTGCCATTTTTGGCATTTTATTGTAAAAGAAAAGTATGTTTTTAATATCCCGTGTCACCCTTTCGAGAATCTGTTAGATATATGCTTAATAGATGACCCAGGTCATGATGATATTGGTTTTTCTTTTGTTTAGGGTTTTCTCTTTTACCTATTAATTAGTTGTTTCTCCTATCATATGTTAACTATGCCTCCTTTAATTTTTTTCCTTACTGCTTTTGTTATTTTCCCCAATATTTTTCAGATACCAAAACTTGTCTATCAAGAAATTATACAAAGTTCTGAAACTCTCAGTTCGGCTGTTGGTCGTGGTATCTCCAGAGAATCTTTTCAGAAACATTTTAATATTTTTAGACCAGAAAATGTTTATCAATCTGTCTTCTCAGAAGATATGTACATTAAAAGTGGAAACTTTGGTTTTACCCATTTGATGGATTTGTCTCCACAAGAGGTGACATTTCTGGCTACTGGTTCTCTTATGGAGCGGCTATTATTTTCTATGATGAGATGGGAACAAAAATTCATCAATGAAGCTGTAGACTTTCTAATGGAGACCATAGATGATGATCCAGAATGTAGTTACCTTGAGAAAGAAAAAGTGAGAACAGTTACGCGAATGTTATTGGTGCCATTGAGATCTGAGACCCAGTTTCTTCAAAAAAGATTGCAAACTGGGCCCAGCCATGCTCCTTTTGAGGCCTTGGTTGTCCCACATCGAGATAGGCTGTTATCAAATGCTAGGCTTCTTCACTCTGCTTACACATATATCCCACAAAGTAGAGCTCCCCCAGTATGTTATGTCTATTATCTGCTCTTCAGTCAGTTATCTTTTCCAAAATAAGTTGCCTCTTCTTTTCTTTTTGTAACAAAATGATAATTGATTATTGACCATTTTCTTCTCTTCGTCTTCATAGATTGGTGCTCACTGCTCAGATAGAAACTTCTACTATAAAATGATTGAAGAATTACATGATCCCTGGGTTAAGAGGTTGTTTGTGGGATTTGCACGTACATCTGATTATAATGGACCTAGAAAGCCAGATGGCCCTCATCATTTAATTCAAGAGATAGATTCTGAACTACCTGTTTCTCAGCCTGCTCTTCAGTTAACGCACAGTATTTTTGGGTCTTCTCCACCTATGCGGAATTTTGACCCTGCAAAATTGCTCACTGTAAGTGTTGCTTTTAGTTTTGTTCTTTCTTTCTCATGGAATGCCCCCTCTTCTCTCAATTTTCATGTTGAATAGATATTCTAATTTACATAATTTTCATATAGGACTCTGGAAAGCTCCAAACACTTGATATATTATTGAAACGCTTACGAGCAGAAAATCATCGTGTTCTCTTGTTTGCTCAGATGACCAAGATGCTGAATATTTTGGAGGTACTTTCAACATTTCACAATGTTCAACCTTTGATATTGATTGTGTATATATAAAAAAATCCAGGGTTGTATGATTCTGATATGTTCAAAGACGTGAAACATGGGTAAATGAATGAACAAAATTAGTCATTACAAGATTCCTTTGGTAGGAGCTTATTTCCCTTCAATGTAGTGATTACAACTTACATGAAATCAGCTTATGAGGAGACCTAGAAGTTGCATGTTTGTGTGTGTACACATATATGTACACACACACATGTAAGTTTTTATGTTTTTTTCCTAAAGCTATTAAATGAGTTTGGTTCGATTTTGTTTTTAAAAAATTGGGAACTTGGGTATTCTGAATGTTCAATGATTGGAAAATGGAAACATTCCTACCATGAAGAGGATCTATGTACAGAGCAACATAATTGCTCCACCAGTCTTGGCTCTTGGCCTTCAACTTTTATGGGTCTTTTTCTTTATGCTGACTGGTAATTTAATCATTCTTGCAGGACTACATGAACTATAGAAAATATAGGTATTTTAGACTTGATGGATCATCTACTATTCAGGACCGCAGAGACATGGTCAGAGACTTTCAGCATAGGTAATGCCTTCTAATTTCTTTATAATCTTTTCATACTCTACTCTGGTTAGACTACTGAACATTACTTATTTCAGTATCCAGCTGTTTTTGATATTTCATTAATTTGTTGTAGGAGTGATATTTTTGTGTTCTTACTGAGTACAAGAGCTGGTGGATTGGGTATCAACTTGACAGCTGCTGACACAGTCATATTTTATGAGAGTGATTGGAATCCAACATTGGATCTACAGGCAATGGACAGAGCTCATCGTTTGGGTCAGACTAAAGATGTTAGTTCCATCTTTCCTGCCACTTCTCTCCTCCCGCTACTTGTTCTATGGATGTCATGTTGCATACTTGCATTTTTTTTTTGTGGGGGATCTCAACTATTGGTCTCTGAATTATCCTTCATTTCATATCTGGAACTGATGCTTCCCTTTCTCTGGATCATGCACATTTTTCTTGCTCATACATTAAAACTACTCCTATTAAGTTTGCAAGTGCTTAACTTATTTAGTTTAAAACTAATTTTAGATGCATTTTCAAACTTGTAGGTTACTGTTTACCGACTTATATGTAAAGAGACAGTTGAAGAGAAGATTCTTCTTAGAGCTAGTCAGAAAAGTGCTGTACAGAACCTTGTCATGACTGGTGGTTCTGTTGGTGGTGATCTTTTAGCTCCTGAGGATGTTGTATCTTTGCTTCTAGATGATGTTCAGTTGGAGCAGAAATTAAAGGAAATTCCTCTCCAGGTCGGTTGTGAATCTGGTTACCAAACTTCATTATTTTACAATGTATTGAATATCCCTCTGACCAACCAAATGAAACACTCAGAAAAAAGTTATAGAAACCCTAAACCAGTTTGAGAAATTTTCTGATTGTTTGACCTCGCTTATCCTTCCAGGCAAAGGATAAGCAAAAGAAAAAACAACCTATGAGGGGTATTTGGTTAAATGAAGAAGGTGATGCATCACTGGAAGATCTAACAAGCTCTGCAGCTCAGGGTACTTCAGATTATGATCTTTCCGTGGATCCAGAGGGTTCAAAGTCCAGTAATAAAAAGGTGTCGTCATGCTTCTATTTATTTATTTATTTGGAGAGGATTATACCTCTAAACTTATTGGTTACAAAAATTCTTGATACTTTGTTTCAATTGGTTGCATGATAAAGAAATCTGTTAATTTATATTAGAAGTTTGTAGTTTCTTATTTGCAAGGAAACGATCTGTTGCATAAGGCATTGTAATGTGGTTGAGCACACTTCTGCATGCTTTTACATAAATCTGTTTGCCTGAAAAGAAAATTGGAAAGTCCTTTATGTCTATGATAAGAGTTCTTTGGGTAGTTTCATTGCATGAAGTTTATCTATACTGTACTGTTGCTAGCAGACTGTAAGAGTAAAGAAAGATTCTGTGAAACTGCAGTTAGCTATTATTTCAATGATATACAACAGCTCTCCAATTAGTAAATCAAAATAGATGGGCTGGATATTAGTGTATAGGGACAAATGATAAACAGATGGTTTTGGAGAATTGTGGGCTTGGGTATTAAGGGTTTTGGGTGTCACAAATTTCAAGAAAACATGTAAAGCTGATATGTATTTATGGCATGTCAAAGAGAATTCCTCCCCCTTTTAAAAAAATAAAGAAAATAGTTTATAAAACTCATCAACATTCCACAGGGCCTTTCCAATTAAAGGAGTAGGGAGTTCTGAAATTCCCAAAGTGAGTAGTTTCTTAATTCTTTTGACAAGCTTATCTCTGTAAAGGCAAAATTACTGTGCAAGGAAATTTAGTAGTCAAAGTGGGACATTTCACTGTTTTTTGTTGGAGAGAGATGTTGTGATTCTCTTTGTTCTCATAGGATTACAGTAAATCAGTATTGACCTTTCTTTTCTGTTCTGCTTATTGCTGTTTCATGGGAGTTATTGTTTTTGACATGCATAGAAACTGGGCAGCCTTGCTGCATTCTTGGTTTTTGGTCTTTGTTAGTCTTAACTTTTCTGTTTTGGAGGATATCTCATCCTCTACTGTGTGATACTTTCCCTCTGTTCTTTCTCATGAAATTTCTTTCTCCATTATAAAAGAAGTCCCAATCATAGAAGATTTCAGCTATTCCCTTCTGCAAGAATCTAGAAGTTTAAGCAGTAATAAAAAGCTGAAAGCTAAACTATGATGCCTTCAACTAAACTATGTTACCAGCCAATGAACCATAAATTTTGAAATCATTTGTGAAGCCTTAAGCTTTTATTCTTCGTCATGTTTAAGCTCTGAGCTGACTGATAAATTAAAATAAATAGTGACCGACTCCTTGCCACTTTGACTGGGGATTTTTCCTCCCTTTTTCAAACCTTAACTTAGTACAGAATCCTTTGAAACCCAAATACTCCAAAAATGGCAAAATATCAGTGTTGTATTCATATCCAATTCCATTATGTGTACAATATGCCTACATATGTATCTAAAGAGTATCCTCCAATTTTTTATTTTTATTTTTTTAATTTTATTGACTGAAACATTTTGGATACAAGTCCGATGCTTTGAATAGAAATTAAGTTACATATAGCTTTGATATAGCTCTATCTTTTCATTCGTATCCTTGAAGCTATAGTAAATAGTAGACAATTATATAGAGCCAAGACTTATTTTAAATAGGATAAATGATGCTTTTTGTGACTTTCTGACTTGGGTTGGGAAAAAATATGGAACTCTTGTGATATGAAGGAAAGATATGTAACTATGATTTTTTGTTATGATCACAAGTTTTTTATTTTTGTTTTTGGTAAATTGTGATCGTCATCCATTGCAATGGTTGTGTTGATGTGAAATGATCAATTACTCTTCACAAATATAGTGCATTTATGTAAAATATATGTTTTTTATTTTTAAATTCATGTTAACGTATCTAGGCTGTATCGTATTTTACATTATTTCCCATATCCCCATTTCTGTGTTGTATTTAGTATTTGGGTGTCAAAGACAGAAGAATCCTTAGAGCAGAACAAGTATTACAATAAATTTGAAGGAATAGTATATTCAATGCAATGTACAATTGTCACAAACCAACTATCCTAAAAGCTTGAGTTGTCAGGTGAAGATACATGAATGGTTTCATATTGTATGACTAGTTGACCCTTAACCCATCATGGTACCTTGAGTCCTTGACAGACAAAAGATAAATGACAATTAATTTTTCAATATAACTAGTTGACCCTTAACTCATCATGGTACCCATCACGGTGGGTTCATACTTCATACACAACAAAACTTTTGTCTGTCTCTTTCCAACATGGTGATTCTGTGACAATAAAGGATCCAAATCCGTTGTATTTTTTGTTGGTTTTATCATTTATGCGATAGTATTTGAGTGATTTGAATTTTTAGGTATACTGATGTTCGTGGAGTTCAAATATTGCAAGTTTATTTTGAATGTTGTGTTCAACTTGGTAACATAATGTCTATTTGCAGAGAAAAGTTGCCTCAGATAAGCCAACTTCGAGGTCAAAAAATTCTCAAAAGATGAGTGAAAATAGTACTACGCCTATGGAGGACGAATTGGATGATGTTGATCCAGTGGGTCAGAAACCCAAGAGACCCAAGAGGATAAAGAAGAATGTGAATGAAAAGTTTGAAGATGCTTTTACTGGGACTGCTACCGTGGTCCCAGAGCAGACCCTATTTCCACTTCCACGTGATTTTAGTGCTGGAGGTTCTAAAGCAGAATCAGGCCAAGATAACTCCTGACCATGGCGTTTTACAAAAAACTTGGGGGTACTATTCTATCAGCCCTGTGGATTGACATTTTTGGGAAGACTGCTAAATTGGCTCTCTGGTTGATCAACAGTTTCTAGTTCCCTATTTCTTGGTTCTCGTCCGACTGCAAATAGTAGAGGCTAAGTTGAGTCAAGAGTAAGACAGGCGAAGCTGTATATCCTAGGTTGTACATAGTTGTCCTTAATATATATTAGTTATAGATCTGCCTCTCTTCCACAGTTGGGGGACTTTCTAGTTTGTACAGATTGGGCCATCCTTACTCGAGTTGATTTTTTATGTGCCACAAGCAATATTATTTATAACAAATGATAATTAATATACAGCAGTCTTGGTACTCATATTAAGTCTGCTGCATGGCAATTAGCTCCCCATAATCAATATGATGATGTGGGATCTCTCGTGACCGAGTTTAAGAATAACTTGTTCAATTCATCTGGATCAAGAAGAGGTGGTGTAATTGAACAAAGTTAGAAGAAGCTGGTGGTGGATAAAAAGCTGAGCCTGAAAAATTATCAATGTCTTATAATGAGTGGTGGTCAAATCCTGTGTTGTGTTTATCTTGTATTGTAACACTAGGTCTGCATCTTGATGTGACGGGCAGGGGTATTCCTTGTACTCCCATCTTTTAATAAATATTGCTTTATCCAAAAAAAAAAAAAACTTATTCAATTCATCTCATACAGTGAATGCTAGTAACTCGGTTTTAATTTTTGGTGTTAGATTAAAAGGAAAGGCACTGATTGGCAAGTAAGGCGCCTTCTCTCCAGAATTATGGGTTCTTAATTTTTGCTAGTGCTTTAGTATTAAATAGAAAATTTCCAATTGTTGAACCTGACAAGTGATAACATCCTCCCAAAATCGGAGTAGGGTGGACTACATGTGCAAGATCAATACTGACTATAGTTGACGTCATTTGCTCTCTGAAATGAGGATGGCCATCTCTTTGCTATGAGGGTGGCATATTTGGTAAATAATAATAAGAATTTCGAATAACTCAAGTCCCTAGCACAGTGAAACACTGAAACTCAAGTCGAACATGACCAACAATAGAGTAAATCGACTCTGCTTTATGCGCACGGTGCACAACGACTTATAACCAAAGTCCCAAATAACCAAGCATAGTCTGAGATTTTCCCTTGTTCCTTATCCCGTGTTGATGATACTTGGGTGTGTTCGGGTAAACAATTTAATTAAACACTTATTGAACACTTGTTCAATAAGTGTTTAATTAAATTGTTTAACCCACTTATTGAACAAGTGTTTATCATGTAAGTACTTATACACGTAAGTAAGTACTTATATATAAGTCATTTCTATAAGTAAAGAATAAATAAATTAAACTTATTATAAAAAAAAAAAGTAAATTAAACTTTTTTTTTATATAAGTTGTAAGTTGTTTGCATAAATTATCTTGAAGAGGTAAGATAAAAATAACTTATAGACATCGTAAGTTATTTTCATAAGATCTTTCGAATTTTTATAAAAGTGCTTACATCAAAAAATAAATTCAAATAAGTTATAAATAAGTTCATCCAAACATACTAAACAAGTTGTCATTTTCCTTTTATATTAAGAAAAAACTTAGGTGCATTATTTTAAGTGCTTGTGGTGGTGTGGTCCAATCAAAATTTTCATCTTAATAACATGTGCTACTTTATGTGTGGTTCCAAAGTGAAACTGTAAATTTAATTGAATAACACCAAAAATACAAAAGATATTGCGTCAAAGTCTTTTCCTTTCTATAATTAAAACTTATAACTCACCTGATGTTTAATTTACTTGTGATAATATATATTATATATTATATTATATATATACATTACAGACTTATAGAATTAGTTTCAACTGAAGGTGGCAATAAAATAACAAGAACGATCATAACTGAGATGAAAACATAATTCCTGCATGTCAAGAGAGAAAAACCATCAAGAAATTAGAAAAATAGTTGGTACATCTTCACAAATGGAAACCTTCTATGGCAAAAAGATTATTGTATCTGATAGACTGGGATTCATCCAACAGTTGCTAAAACTGGATTTCTTGAACACAAAATCCTATTAAATAAACCACACTAATGAAACCCTACAAGTTTCAATAATTTTTTTTTCTTTTTTGCATAAATCAGTTTCTTAGCTGATCAATCATAATGATGGTAGATATCATGAAACTGTTATCAGACAAGTGGCATCATAATCCCAATTTTAAGTTATTATAATGAAATATCAAGACCATTATGTAAAGTGAAGAAGACGTTTTACCCCCTAATTTACAAGAAATTACTGCATGGTCTAAGATCATCATGTGTTTATAATCTTAGTCAATTTTCATGTGACACGTAGTTGAGTTTTATTAACTTTTTTTCATAAAATGAAAACTCGGCTACATGTCATATAGAGATTGACTGGACTATAGACATGTGGTAGTCCAAACCATGCAATAATTTATCCTAAGTCCTACTTTACATCCAGTGGGATTTATTTGCCATCTAGATAATTTGTGAATGCCTTTTTTCTATCTCCAACTGTGATTTGTTTGGATTTGCAACTGGTGCAAAGACAGAAATTGACTGTAAAAAGCTTGCAAAGAAACACCAAAGAGAAAGAATCATGATAATCAACAATGTTCTCATCATGATAAGGTACATTCTGTCGTGCATAAGGGAAATGAGTTATACAAATAACTATATTACCAAATATAGAAGATTCAACTGTACTATACCTGCAAGGGCATTAACAAGGATAGTCATAATAGTCATTTAAAATATATTAACGTTCTCATATGACAATCAATCTTCAAGCTCAAATCCAAGCCCAAGAAAACCTCTGTCGAAGAAGAAAAGACAGTGTGTCAACTGTCAATTTCAAGTGGCATTACCTATTATTTATGAGTCTTAAGCTTCTGGCATATTCAGTTCATGACATGATATCAGATTCTTTATGGTCAATTTCTCACATGAGGAACGTGTCAGAGATATGTAAAATCATTTATTTATCTTTACCTAACAGTTTTAATTTTTGAGATAATTAGTTCATTAAATTACCTACACCAAGGAGCCTGCTCTACATGTGCTGTCCTGTGTCATCACCACACAGAACAGAAGCATCTCACCTCATATTGGAGGAAAGAAAATTCCATAAATAATCATATGATTCATTCAGCAAATGCTAGAAACTGTGTAACTAATCATATAAAAAAACTAGAAAATACAGGGTCACGTTGGCAATTAATTTTTATTTTTTTTTGCCTTGCATAGGTGATTTAAGTAGTGTTTGGCTGAACTTTTTTAAGTTTTTCTTTTCTTTAAAGTTGATCTAATTAACTTTTATGAAAGCTCTATTTTTTGGACATCTATTCATTAAAATAAACTATTTTTTAAGAATTGTTAGAATATGTAGTGCAGGCCCAACGGGAGAGTGTAGATTATGCTTAGATGTGTATCAAGGATAGGAGGTGTATCACTCAAAATTCAAACCAATTAGGTTTGATCTCTCTATTCTTATATACATATTGACTTGACTTTATTTGTTTGATGTGGGACTTTAGTTCTTTAACAAGAATTTTTTAAAATTAGGATTGACTTGATTTTTCCTTTTTAAGTAAAAGATAAGCTAGAAAAAACTTACTTGCACTTTTATTGAATAAGGACAATGCCCTTAGTTGGGTACCTATTTTGGACTTAACTACTGTGAAGTAAAAGTGTATTTTAAAGTACACTAGGGTTTTACACGTGCTATGTATGGGATACATGTTTGGTTATAGACACAAAAATATTTTTTATTTTATTTAAAATATTTATAAAAACGTATGAGAAATTTTTGTTTAAAAATTTAAAAGAGATTTAAATTATGTTAAATTTAAATAATTTTGAAATTTTGAAATATAAAATGATAAAATAATTCAATTATTTTATAACTATATTGTAAATAAAAATAAATTTTATAATATTTAAAGTTGATAAACAATATTTTGAAAATTTTAAAATATAAAATTAGTTAAATTAGATGCAAACTATTGAAATCAAATATTACTTAAAAATAAATTATTATTTTAATCTCTAATAGACAATTTATATTTCATTAACACTTATGTAAGATGAGTTGTTATAGATGTTAAGTATTATCTTCAACTTCTAGAGAAGAAAATGAACTAATTATTAAGTTCTCTAATGTAGGTATTTTTCCTCCTTAACATAACCATGCGATATTAGCTAATCATAGAAAAATATATTACTTGTAATAAATACTTAAAAGAGTGATATTTTATCCAAATATTTCAATCAATTTCCCTGTAAGGATTTCTAATGATATTAGTTGATATTATATGTCGTATGTATATTAAAATTAACATATAAAATTAAATTAAATGTCAAAATAAAATATTTAATCTATAGTAAAATTATATTTTAAAGAAAATAATATTACAATATAATAATATGTGTAATTGTAGCAGTATACAAATTTAATATTTTTAATTTTTAAAAATTGTATAAAATAAATATTTTCCAAGTATTTCAAATATTAAAAATATTATATATTTTGTATTATATAGTGGCAATTATTATACACCCGAGTTTTATAATAATTGTGTAGGTTATAAATATTCATACAATTTTAAATGGATTATTATTTCAATATTATATAAATATTAAAAACTCGTACGGTATATATCATTATTAATACATTTAATAACAATATAATGGTGAATATAAAACACTTTATATAATTTAAATATTAAATATAATTAAACTATACATTTTAATGTTGTAAATAATATATAATTTTAAATGACTTTCCTATTACTATTAAATGTTAAAATAATTAAATATATTACATTGAAATTAATATTACATTTAAATGTAAATTTTATCATAATTTTGAAATATGAATTGATAAAATAATTCAATTATTTATACAATAATATTCCAAATAAAAATAAATTATTATTCTCCATGAACATATATTTAAATAAGAAGAGTGGTATAAAATGAAAATTTATATAAGAAGAATGGTATAAAAGAAAATGCACTATAGATTAAATAGTGAAAAGAATTCAAAATTGGCAAGGAATAGAAAAAGTTCTTTGGTGAGAAGGTGACACTTGTTTAAACTTGCTGTTAAATGGTTCTTAAATTTATATACTATAGATGTCTGAAAAGTTACAAAATTCTATATTTGGATTGGAATCTACTTAGCAATCATGGAAATTAACACAAACAAAGAAATACTACTTAGTGATGTGCTTATTAAAAAAACTACTTAAATGGTTTTAAGGTTATTATATTGTGAAAAAAAAAATTTAATTAGATTATCTAAAAAGAAAAAAAATATAATAAGGTATATTCATCTTTAAATTTTGATGAGTCATGTTAGTATGTACCTTTTAAATTAAATTAAAGGTGAATTATTTTTGCACTTTCTAAATAAACTCAATTTAAAATAGCTTTATCCTTTGTTTTAGAGGGTAGACTTGTGTGACAAAATACCCTTTGTCCCCTAATGATAATAATAATAAGAATTAGGAATATCAAAATTGGGGGTTGAACTCGATGAGACAACTCACTTGACCCTCCAAAACGGGTTGGGTTAGGTTGGGTAATTCAACCCTCCAACCTACATAATCCAACCTGCATAACCCATTAACCCAACGGGTTAAGGAGTGAGTTGGATGAGACTATGACATCAACCTTTGAAGAACTTATCTATAATATGTTACATATTAATATATTTTTGTGTAATATCTAAAATAATTTAAACATAAACATAAATTGAAATTGCAGATATAAAAACTTAAGTTGCACCTAAGACAATTGAATCTGATATTTCACATATTGTTAATGTGTTTAAATGATTAGAATTCCTTTGCTTATTTGTGAGATTTTTTTTTTCTAGAAATGAGATTAAGTGTAGAAGATGAGAATCCTACTTAGCACTATTATTTTTACGTGAACTGGATAGCTTCTAATTATCTCTCATAAACTCCATGATTTCATTGATATTGCTAAAATAAGTTTTTTAAAATGAAATTAAAATTATTTTTAAATAAATTTATGATTAAATTATAATATATATAATGATGTTTATTAAATTTATGATTAGATTCCTCTTGCATTGCAAAGAAATAAAGTATAAAAATATAAGAAAAACCAACATTGTACCAAATAAAATTAAATTTCAAAATAAAATATTTTAAATCAAGATAAATTATATATTTAAAAAATGATGATATAATATAAAATTATCTTAGTTTTAAATTTGGATAATAATATTTAAATTTAAGTCCATTAGCTTTATTAAATAAATTCTATTTTAAGTTTTTTTTTTCAAAATTAATTTAAAATATTCAAAATTATATCTACAAATTAAAAATCTATATAAAAAAAAAGTAATACACTGAAATTAACATATTACGTAAACTCAATTATATGCAAGTATAAAATTAATGATCGATGCTTAAAATATGTGGTAATTAACATATTACCCAATTATATGCAAGTATAAACATTTTTTTTTTCTATCTACTGGATAATTATTTTATTTGCTCATTTATTTTCATTTTATTGTGTGATCATCTTTCTTTCACGTTTACTTTTTTTTCATATTACTTTTTTTAAAAATACAATAAGACATTTTTTATTTAATCAATATTATTTCTATGCTCAAATATCTTTATTTGGTTTCAATTTTTTTATTTAATCAATATTATTTCTATGCTCAAATATCTTTTATTTAGTTTGATTTACAATCATACTAAAATACTATTAGACAGAATTTTGTATTCAAAAATTTATCCCCTTCTATAGATTTGTCTCACACATATTTAATCATAGAACTACTTAGAGGAACAAAAAAATGAATAGATTACCTGAAAATAATTATATATATCTTTTAAAAAATTATTAAATTAATTTCATTTTTATACACTATCTGAAAATAGTAAAACACATATTCAAAATCTCCGAAAATAATTTTTACTATTTTAAAATTAATAATAATGTATTTTTTGAATTTTTTTAAAATAAGTAATTATTTTATTCAAATAAATTGTTTCAAACATGTGGTTAACACTATCAATGCATTAAATTTCTTATTTTTTTAATATATATAAACTGTAGAAAATAATTGTAAATTGATATGCAAACATTTATAAAAATAAATTTATATTATCAAATGTAAAATATTTTATAATTTTATTATTTTTCTATTATTTTTTAAACTTTAATTTATAATTATTTACACGACATTTATCTTTTATTTTGATATTATTATTAAACTTATATTATTGTTTTAATATTACTATCCAAATGCACGTTAGTCGATGCTCAATTATATACGTGATACGTCCCTGTTTTTTAGTTTTATTTTCTAATAGAAAATATTAAAAATTATGAAAAGACATTCTATAAATTAAATACACCAATTGCTGATGTCTTGAATCTGCTTAGACACGTGCTAGCTAGAAACTCCATCCATAGATTTGGTGAAGGTAGGAAAAATGGAGGGAAAAATTTTCACCACAAGATGCTACGTGTAAAGCAAAGTCCATTTAACAATCCTCTTTTATATAATATGTAACATTGCATAGATAAGCCTCACCCAACCTTTGAAAAGGTCAATTAATCATCAATGTTTTGGATATAAACTCTTTTTTAATTTTTTCTAAATTACTATAATTTATTATTATTATTATTATTATTTTGCGAATAAACCTAAAGTTCTCGATTTCACCACCATTTTCTTCTTTTCCTATTTCTTTTTCTTCTCCCCCTCGAAGCCACTATCGAGTTTTCAATATAATTGAAAAAAATCCCGTTAAATAGTCAATTACAACTCACTAACTACACACACTCTTCAAGTGTTTACCTCTAAATATACTGCCTTGATCATGTGTTCAGTAATGTGAAATCCATATTTTTTTTTTCTTGTGTCTTCTCCCATGTGATATACTAAGTACGTTTCTATAATTACCAACAACAATTTCAAAGTGTCATTGAGAGATCAAATATAAGCTAGAAAAGTGAAATGAAAAGGATACCCAAAAAATTGATGAGTTGTTAGTTTATGGTG
The DNA here is from genome assembly GCA_004329165.1 of Spatholobus suberectus. Lineage (NCBI taxonomy): Eukaryota > Viridiplantae > Streptophyta > Magnoliopsida > Fabales > Fabaceae > Spatholobus > Spatholobus suberectus. The sequence continues at coordinate 25,743,497 of CM014732.1, read as the reverse complement.
GTTTGGAACTGCTAGAAAATTTACCATTTGTGGCAATTTTATCAACTTCAGGAACCTAATTACAAAAATTTAAAAGATCAATAATCCAATTATAAATTTTTTTAGTTTAGGAACTTAATTAAAATTTTCTAAAAGTACAGGAACCTACGAATATATTAAACCTATTTTTTATGATCAAGAGATTATTGGAAAGTGTGAGAAGAAAAAATGTGAGATTAGTTACTATCTAAAAAAATGCTTAATTAGTTGACCTATTTAAGGATTATGTTAGTTGAGAAGGTGATAAATAAATCTTATTTTATGGAATGTTGAAGAGGTTAGGAAAATCGGTACAAAATTAATCTATGTTGTATTTTAATTTGTTTTCACGTGAATGAGTTTTTTCAAAAATGATTTTTTCATTTTACAACCATGAATGTTAATGACAGCTAGCTTTAAATTATTATTATTAACTTAATGATTTTTAAACGATAAAATTAAAATTTGAAGTGAAATCTTAAAGCTATTTTCCTTATCACTAGTGAGTATCCTCGAAACGATAATAATTCGATATATATTATTTAAGATATAAAAAATTACATTATATATTAATATTTTATTATACTTAAAAGACATAGATAATATGCTTAAGAAAAAGCTCCACTTATCAGAGACATAGATATAAAATTACATTATAATTTTTTTCTTTTATTTCACTTACGAAAAAAAAAAAAGCTTTACTCATTCAATTTATCGAAAACAAAATATAAGCACATATTAACCATTTTCATGAACATAATATAGGATATTTAGAATTTTATTTTGTCTTTTGAAGTAAGTAAGTATTAAGAAGTTTGAGGTGCATTAATAAGAAACGTTTTTGAAGGAAATGATTTTTAAAAATTATAATTGTAAATGATACAGTAAAAGCAAAAAATAATTGTGAATATAAAGAGTGTTAAAAAATAATTATAAAATATAAATGATATTGAAAATTATGAAAAGAAGTAAAAAAGAGAGTCTTTAAAAGCGTGTTTATAATTACTGATCCTCATTTAGAGGTTTGTTTATAATAAAACAAACTAAAGCACAACGCATTTCAAAAAGGAGCATAATGTTTTAAGATAGACGTCGAAGAACAATATTTTTTGGATTGTTTGTTCTGTGATACGTTAATAGGACCCTTTTGAATACGATACTTCAAGCTTTCTATCTGATTTATTTACCTCACAGAAACAATTAGGTGGTGCCGCCCCGGTGATTTATGTTTGGTTTTGATTTTAAAATTTAGATAATACGATATTTTGAATCTAAAATAAGTTATACTCTTTTTAGCCAAAGAAAACTAAATATCAATTTGGTCAATGAACCTTTTTATTTTTCCCTCTTTTTAGTTTTTAACTTGAAAAAGAATTGTCTATTAATGAAATTTTGATAAACTTGTATGATTTAATTAAATTTTTTAAAATAAATTAATATGATATTACAATTTGCAATTTCCATAGTTCTCACAGAAAACATTCATCCTTCATTGCATAACCATTAAGGAAGACATGTTCACAGCAAAGAAAATGTGAAAGTTGGAAAAACTTTATCCTTTACTTTCACATTGTATTACTAAACCACATTAAATTGGTTGAGTTGTTCGTATTTTGTTAACCATACTTTAACCTGTGTGACAAGTGAGTGTTTAAAAATAAATAAATTACAAATTATGGGTTAAACATATTAATTTGTGTTGCTTTGTTTAATTTATTTTTCATTATATATCAATATTTATTTAATAAATTGGTCCTTAACTACGTAGATAATAAGAATACTCATATTCATTTTCTACATAAGTTTTATCATAATAAGTTGTTAGAGTTTCCACCAAAACAAAGTTGTTATAGTGGCCAAATACTTTTTGGAATATTACTCAGAAGTAGAAATTAAGACGTGTTTAGTTTGTTTTTGTTTTCATTTTTTATATAATAATAATATTATTATTTACTACGATTCATTTATTAAGTTTAAAAGACATTTTTAGATAACCTAAAACTTGACCTCCTTAATTAAACAAGATTTTAAAAAAGAATTTACCTAATTTACTTAATAAATAAACTTAGGTTGATTATAAGCTTTCACAAGACTTCTTACTACATGTTTGGTAATGATTCGGCAACTCACGTATTGTGCATCAATTCCATGTCTAACACTAAAGCTATTTCTTGTACCTTCAAAAATTCACATATCCTACGCACATTTGAGGTAATAAACGAGGAACTAAACACACAGTTAACTTGTCATTGATCCCGCTTGTTTGACTGTTAAAAATTAATTTATTCTTTTTAATAATAAAATACATGTCTCAACTTAATGCAAAATTAATTTATTCTTAATGCAATTTATTTTCTCAACTCCTTCAAAATTAATTCTGTCCAACTTTACTTTAATGCTAAATCAAATGGACACCTCATCCCTAAACTAATTCAATAAACATTCACATTAAGAGAAATATTGGTGTATGAATCACGTGAACATTAATTACAGCTAAATTGTTGCAAAAATCAATTAATTCGACAACCTAAATTCAACTAGCATAGTCTTCCAAAAGCATAGAAAAATAAAAGTCATCAAATCAGTCAAAATGGTAACTTTTTGAATGATACCTGAATCTAATTACATACACGAGCTAAAAATATTCCATCTAACAAGTACTTTGCATTAATATTTCAAACAAGACAAGCTCAAGGTAGGCAGAAACATAAGAGGCACGACATTAAATATTTGTCCGTCAACCACAAAAAAGGATAAAGTATCACTGTATCTACCAAGATTGAGAGGGCACGTCACATGAAAATATGGGCCAAGTCATACAGTATTAATCACCGTTTGGGAAGTTGGCCACACCCAAATACTTTTAATGCCAATAGATTGATATGGGTGGCACTCCTGTCAAGATGACTCCACATGAATATGAACACACCATTTCATCACACCTTTATCTATGTGACATGTGGGTGCTATTTAACATCAGTACTATGGAATTGGTTCTAATTAAAGGGGTTAGTCTTTCACGACATAATAAAGTACAATGCAAATTTTTTGTTGAGAAAAATATTCACTTTTACTCTTTGTTTAGTAGAGAAGAATTTGTGTGAAAATAGAGAGGAGGGGATGAAAATAAGAAGGTGAAAATAAGTTTGGTTGAGATGAATTTGTGATGAGAGAAATAAAAAGTTGGCCACCACTTTTTATTTCTTTGCTAAAATACGCAGACATGAATAATGAGAGGCGGTGATTTTAACATTTTGTGACGGTTAAAAATTGTCACAAATTGATGTTTTATGGTGGTTTTTAACATTTTGTGATCGGCTATCAAATGCAATAACCAACTATCAAAAACAATCAAATACAATAGTCGACTATTGAGTAACAATAGTCTACTACTGAGTCCGAGAAGTCAATTAAAATTTATTTTTTATTTATTTTTTATTTCTCTCTCTTCCATTTCTCAACTATTTTTCTTAAACCAAATACTTTTATTTTTATTTTATTTCTCACATATTTTTCTCTTTTCTATTTTTATCCACTTTATTTTTCACATATTTTATTTCTTCGTACCAAACACACGCTTAGTGTATGACTTGTCTTGAACCTTTAAAAGAGGATACATGTGAGAAATAAAATAATATAATACCAATATTTTTTATTTATTGTTTGGTTTAAATATTTATCTTTCTAGGGGTGTTCATTGGTCGGTTTGGGTTGGGTTTGGCCAAATTTAATACTCGAACCAATAAAAATAAATTGGGTTGAGTTGAATTGAATTTGTGTAATTTTTTTATCAAACGCGAACTGAACTAACCTGATCAATAATGGGTTGATTTGGGTTTGATTCATGGGTACCCATTCTTATTTAGTGACATATTAAATACATTTTTATATATAAAAAAAAGAATTATAAAAGCTAAATTATCTTTTTTTTTAAAATAAAAAATCATAATAAACATTGCATTGTTTACTACGCATGAATAAAGGGTTCTACTATATAAGCCAAAGTCCAATAACTACATCCGTTGTTTTCATTGGATTGACTTAATGATCAAAATACATATATCTACGTTTGTATGTTACAATTAAAAAAAGTCAATTCAATATTGACATACTTATTATTTATAATTTTTTTAAACTAAAAATATATATATAAATAATAAATTTAAAAATTATTCATGTCAACGGATTAGGTTTATAAGATCAAAAGTTTAAAAATTAAAATCCGTTACCCAACTCGTACATGAACGGATTGGGTTAAGTGTTACCTAAACATTCCAAAAATCCGAACCGAAGGGTTTGGATCGGTTTAGGTTCACCGGTACATCCCTGTTACTTTCTCTCCAATAATGTAGGCTCTCACAATTAAAAAGCTAGAAATTATGCATATAGTGGGGTCATGAGTTGGAAGAGTTAAAGTAAATCAACCCCATCATTGAAGGACCATAACTTCGTAGTTCCCGCACGAAAGTTTGGTTTTTTTATTGGCACTGGCCGCATCTTGCAGTTGGGTAGATGAACTAACAAGAGACGGAGAAAACAAAGTTTTGTTTGTGTTTGGTTTTGGTTTTGATTTTGGTTTTTTCCCCGTCCCCCTTATCTATTCTTTTTTATTGGCACGTGCACTGCTTAGAAACTAAAAGAAAAGTGGAAAAGCACTTATATATATATATATGTGTGTGTGTGTATATATATATATCATGGTTTGTGCATTGCATGTTCCAATTAAATTTAGAGAGGCTTAATTTTTTGGTCAGAAATTTTGCACAGACCCAATTTAATGTTCAGCTTTGGTCAATCAACGTCCACCAAAAAGATTTGATTTCCCATTGCCGCATATTTTGTAAAGGCAATCTTATTGTTATGGTAAAAAGAAAATTATTAGTTAGTTGGGTAATGGGAAAGTGAGAGAAGAAGCATAAGATTGAGGCAGGTTATATAGGAGTCTCAGTTTAGTTTATAGACACACACATGTATTGAAGTTCATAATTCAGCTCTTGTTGGTTTTCTTAACTTAAGACTTTGTTAACCTTTTAGAGCATGGTGGGAAGCATTATGGGAGTGGTTCATAATGCATACTCAAATGGAAGTGTTGGTGTTCAGAATTGTAATGGGGTGGAAGAGAAGCTTGATGGTTTGAGAAGGCTTATTGGGAAGGCTGATGGTGATCCCTTGAGAATTGTGAGTGTTGGAGCTGGTGCTTGGGGCAGTGTTTTTGCAGCTTTGCTACAAGACACTTATGGCCAATTCAGGGACAAGATACAAGTCAGGATATGGAGAAGAGCAGGAAGGGCAGTGGATAGAGGCACTGCAGAACATCTCTTTGAAGTCATCAACTCAAGGGAGGATGTGTTGAGGAGGTTGATCCGGCGTTGCGCTTATCTGAAGTATGTTGAGGCAAGGCTTGGGGATAGGACACTCTTTGCTGATGAGATTCTCAAAGATGGCTTTTGCTTGAACATGATTGATACCCCACTCTGTCCTTTGAAGGTTGTCACAAACCTGCAGGAAGCTGTTTGGGATGCTGATATTGTGGTCAATGGTTTACCTTCAACAGAAACACGTGAGATCTTTGAAGAGATAAGTAAGTATTGGAAGGAGAGGATCACAGTGCCTATAATTATCTCTTTGTCAAAAGGTATAGAGGCTGCATTGGAGCCTGTTCCCCATATTATAACTCCCACAATGATGATTAACCAAGCAAGTAAGAGTTTTCATTTCTTGATCTCTATTTACATGTTACCTTTTTCTCAATGCATTTTTGGCTTCTTTCTAATGAATAATAAAAAAATAATCTTTTCCATGCCTTTTGCCAGAATAGAATAAGCAAACAGGTGTGATGATTATATTTGTCCTTGTTACCCCGTTATCTTCTCTACCCTTCGGTTGCTTAGGGCGCCCTGAGGGATTCGCCTTTAGGAGAATAGTTATTGATCACATAGCTTGGGTACTAGAAGTTGCTGATCGTATCATTCGGGCAGAGCCTGGGTCCCTTTGTATTATGTATAGCGCAGCTCCCTCAAAGTTTCTTTTGCTAGTTTTGTTCCGATCGATGAAGGAAACTAGTGTACGTTTAGATTAGTTGTGAAAAATAAATTATTTTGATAATCTATTGTAGATTTTTATTATTATAATAGCTTAAATGTGTTTTTAGTTTCTTAAATTTGGGGTAAGCTTGTTTTTGGTCCCCCAAATTTAAAAATTTGAAAAAAGTTTGTTTTAGTCTCTCAAAACCATCTGCAGCATCATTGATAGGGACAGAGGAGTCAACTATACAGCATCAACTGAGTTTGGTATGATGTTTTCACTAAGAAAAACACTAATAAATGGGTTTTGTATGACAAATTAAGTAGTAAGAAGGTTTTGTGTGACAAATTCACTAACAGAATTTGGCAGAAGAACTAAAACATGCTTTTTTAAAATTACAAAGACTAAAAAGATTAATTTTAAATTTGAAAAACCAAAAACAAACTTAGCCCAAATTGGATGGACTAAAAACATATTTAAGCCTATTATAATTGATTATATGAAATAAGTTTTACATTTGAATATGTTAGGTGAAAAGTGGTTCTAAGATAATTTGTTTTGTTCAGATTATATAAAAGAATAGTTTTTTATAATAAAATTTGAAAAGGGGTAAGAAGTTATTTGTAGTAATTGGTTTTCTATTTAAATTAATTAATTATTGGGAATATCATAAAGAACCTATTTTCCTTTGTTGAGATTATAATCTTTGATTATAATCCAAATTACTAAACACATTTGAATAGTGTTACGGGTGGATTTAACCTTATAGGTGTTACCGGCCCCAAACTCATGATCTTCGAGCATGCTGTGCGGTAACGCTCGCGTTTTATACCCTTCCTAGGATCGAACCCGCATGTTACCTTATAGGATTTAACGAGGCTGACCCTGGTGCCACCAAGCTTTGTTACGAGTGGATTTAACCTTATAGGTGTTACCGGTCCCAAACTCATGATCTTCACGCATGTCGTGCGGCAACGCTCGCGTTTTATACCCTTCCCAGGATCAGCTTGGTGGTACCAAGGTCAGCCCCGTTAAATCCTATAAGGTAACACGCAGGTTCGATCTTGGGAAGGGCATAAAACGCGAGCGTTGCCGCACGACATGTGCGAAGATCATGAGTTTGGGACCGGTAACACTTATAAGGTTAAATCCACCTGTAACAAATAGTAACACCAACAACTGTTTTCTATTAAGCAGATTATAATCTTGAAGAAGAATCTAATCCAAACATGCTCAATACACCAGTGAGAACTATTGGCAAATTATGGGAATGAATCATCTCATGAAATCTTGATGAGGAATGAAATAGCTGCGATATTTCATTTTCCTTTTAAGCCCACAACTGAAAGATACTTAGAGTCTTCTATGTTTAGTGAATAAAGTTGATGTTGTACTTGCAATGTGTCTGTAGTTAGTATGGTTGGGAGTAACAGAAGGGATCATACAAGTCGTTCATATCAAGATGAAAATGAGTGAAAGGAAAATTGTAAAGAACATTGAGCAACACCTTTATATGTGTCAGGATCTCATTGCTGTCTTATTTTTTGTACTTCTGATATAAAAACATCTACCAGATTTGTGTTTTATTGCATACTTCATGATTAACTTCCATCACTTAGTCATTATTGTTCACATTCATACTGAAGCATATTACAGATCAATTGTGATAATTCTCTTGCTGAATTACATCTATTATTTAACCTAGAATTTGACACTGAGCAATGGAATTTTCATGCTAAAGTTAGTACTTAACATCCTTGTTTTTCTAGTAATTACTCTCTTGTGATTTATTTCATCCGATTTTGTATTATCATAGGTTAGCCTTCTTACTATGCATTAATATGTTTAGTCCTTCCTTCATTCTCTACTCTTTGCAATGTTAACTTGACAGCTGGAGTGCCTATGGAGAACATACTCTATCTTGGGGGTCCAAATATTGCCTCAGAAATCTACAACAAGGAGTATGCCAATGCAAGAATATGTGGAGCTGAGAAATGGAGGAAACCTCTGGCAAAGTTTTTGCGACAGCCACACTTTATTGTCTGGGACAACAGTGACCTCATCACCCATGAGGTCATGGGGGGCTTGAAAAATGTCTATGCAATTGGAGCTGGTAAGCTTCAAATTGGTTATCATCACGTTACATGTAATGTCAAACTTGCAGTAATCCGTATCATCATGTTTTGGTTTGTGTAATGTCTATTTCACTGGTTGGTTCACTCCCTATTCCACACATAATAGGAAAGCATACTTATGCATATTATCTCAGAAAGATTCCACAATCTAAAGAAAATACAAAAGGAAGCATCTGTAAACGATAACCATACAATTTTTCCATTTAATTTTGGTACATATCAAGGTATATAGATAAAGATTTCATCATGATTGATGATTTATATTATTGTAAATTGAATTAAGGCCTTTATGTGTCTTTCACGTGCTACAGAGACTAGACTAGTTGGCATTAACTTTGGAAAAGAAAGGGGCTCAACGTACCTCTAATTTTATAAGAGGCATTCCCATGTCTTACACTTGCTTTCTGATTTACAGCCTATAAATCCTTTTTTTCATTTTAATGCTGTCAGGAATGGTAGCAGCCCTTACCAATGAGAGTGCTACAAGCAAATCTGTGTACTTTGCACACTGTACATCGGAAATGATATTTATCACTCACTTGTTGGCTGAAGAACCTGAGAAACTTGCAGGGCCATTACTGGCTGACACTTATGTGACCTTGTTAAAAGGCCGTAACGCTTGGTACGGCCAGATGTTAGCTAAGGGTCAACTAAGACCAGACATGGGTGACAGCATTAGTGGCAAAGGAATGATTCAGGTATATTTTGTAATTTTTCATGTCCTAGTTTCTTCCAAACTTATACGCTATGTTCCTGAGGTGTGCCAATTGCATCTTTAAAATGTGAAAGTTGAATAATTATATACATTAGGATATGATGATGCTTCACTGATAATTTAGCAGCAGCCTGTAGCAGGGGCCACTGTTTTTCATCAAATAAACCACCAATTTAGTTCTTAAAGTATTACTCTCTCTCCTAAACAGTCTTTAATGTAATGAAATTATACAAGTAGTACTTAAAAGTATTGAAAATCCATCAATTTAGTTCCTATGTTGATATATTTTATTAATGTTGAGGGACTAATTTAAAGGATTTTTCAATACTTTAGGGATTATGTAGTATGATTTCTAATACTTTAGGGACTACATATATAATTTCATTACTTTAAGGACTATTTAGGAGAGAGGATAATACTTTAGGGACCAAATTGATGGTTTATTCGTTTTTCATCATCTGTACTTGTATAATGTATTTATAGTTTAGTAGAACTTTTGTTTTTTAACTTGTATGGAGAAAATATGACGATGATGGTAAGTACCATCCTTGCTGGCAATTTATACATGCTTATTTTTAAATTCTTTATGTGGTCTAAGGCATTCTTAGATGGATTAATGCATCTGATGTTACAAATTTTACTTGACATAAGCCACACTTTTCACTTCTCTTGCTATTAGTATTAATTAAAGGAAAATGCTAACCAGTGCCCTAAAGGCACTGGTTAAGAAAGCAAAAGTAGAAAGTTTTTATTGGAAAGTGAAGTAGTACACTACCCCATGATTTCCAATGCAACCCTTCTGATACAATTTTTCTATTTATTGATTTCTTAACCAGGTCCTTAGGACACTCATTTGTGAGACCCTTAATTAAAAGAAAGTAATGAGCAAAGAATGCCTTTGGGCCATTTAATCTTAGGACAAAACTTACATACAGTTTTATAAATGCTATTTGTACTGTTCTCCAATTAGAGTTGGAGTTTCACTAAGGTAATTTGCGAAATAAAGGTTTCTATTAAAGGTTTATGCAGATTATTGAGATGAAACTCCAATTCTAATTGAAAAACAATACAAACAGCACTTATAGAACTGTATGTAAATTTTGTCCTTATTACAGTTCCTTTTAGGTGAAAAAACATTAAATAAATAAGGGGAAGTGAATAAGGACATCTGATCAATAATCCATGCTTTAAATGTGTAAATAATTTAAAGAATTAGTGATTTCATTTCCAAGAACTAAAAGATTAGTGCTTTGGCCCTCATAGATGACCTTGCCACACCAAAGATGGAATTAATATTATTCACATAAGAATGAGAAATCATCCTTGTGTATTTCTCCTTAGAGTCAATATTTTCCCTTTAATCAAATTCCAATAACTAAACAAAAATGCTATCCCTGCCATTTATTTCTAGGGTGTGTCTGCAGTGGAGGCATTCTTTGAACTTCTGAGCCAGTCTAGCCTGAATGTGTTGCATCCTGAAGAAAACAAGCCTGTTGCTCCTGTAGAGCTCTGCCCTATCTTGAAGACATTATACAAAATATTGATATCCAGGTAATCTCCTGCAATAATTGACTGAAGCCTTGGTTGTCTGTTTTCTTTACCCTTATGCTTGTCAGTTGTTATCTTTGAACACTTCCAACTCCAAGAACTACATTTGAAAATCACTATACATCTTGCTGATGCACTAAATAAGTTTCCCATGCTTCTGGTACATGGTGGATTTCTCAGGGAACAGTCATCACAAGCTATTCTGAAAGCCTTGAGGGATGAAAATCTGAATGATCCTCGCGAACGAATTGAGATTGCACAAAGCCACGTTTTCTACAAGCCTTCACTTCTTGGACAACCATGATTGTTTTCTCCTTGGCAAAAGCCAATGTGGATGCAACCATATATAGGAAGCATTTGTCAAAGGGAATATTTTAATAAGCATGAACGTATTGTTTTGTGATGGATTTTGTATTACATTGTTGTATGTATATATGTCAAAATACAAGCTACTACGCAATTGGACTATAACTCCCAAAAACACTGCACTAGCCTTGCCCAACAGAAGTCTATCTTTATGGAGCAAACTTAGCTGAGAACTCACTTCACTACTGCCTGTTGGACACTACAACATTGTGGCCAAAATGGGAGAAACACTGTTTTTTGGATTTTTTTTATTTTTATTTTTTTCATTAATGGAATGGAATGGAATAAGTGTGGAGGAGATACAAAGGGAGTGAAAGGAATGAAACAAAGCTAACTTTCTTCTTGTTTGGAAGATTAATGAGGGAAAGGAATGGAGCTAAATTATTTTGTTCTAAATATGAAGGTTTGGAAGAGAATGTAATGTGTTTACTTGTGAACAAAGTTTATTTCCTCCAATTCGACCTCAACTTTGGGGAACAAAAATTGTATATTTGAGGAGAACAAAAGGGGAATAGATTCCCCTTTGAGTTCCTTTCCCTTCCCATCCATTTTCAAACCCCCAAACAGGAGGATTATTCCCCTTCCCCTCATCACTTGTCTGTGAGTCTGAAATTGTAACTTTTAGCAACATTGGTGAATCAAGTATACAACCATAAAAGCTCAGTCTCTGTCATAAAGCACTATTTCTGATGAGATGTATCTATTGAACTTGTGCTTCCCAATATAATAATAACTAACTACAAATCCATGATTGTCCAACTGAGATGGGAGTTAGGACCACCTTCACTTGCAAGCAATTGGACAAGGATCAAGGAGTCTATTTCCAGTTTTCACCAGTACCTTCTCAAGTTAAAAACTTGCCTGCAACAGAGTGAGAGGTCAATAATCATGCCCCACCACTCTGCCATTTAAGACTAAACAACAACTACCCAAGTAGCGAAAAAAACCACACATATTGTCATCCTAGTCTCACAAGCATGGGGGAGAGAGGACTAGGCTACTTTATAGAGAAAGGTGCACTTTAAAGGCCAAAGTATAGAGATATAACCCAATAGGTTGGAAAATCAATAGAGTAGATTTTAATTACTTCATAATTGGTTATGTATATCTTACACAATCTCAATACTTAGTTTTTCAATCAATTGTTATAAAACCATACTTTTAAAGTGCAGCATTCATTTTAGAAGAGGCAAAAGGAAGTATCCAACTAAGGAAAAGACTTGCAAACTTAGGGGGATGTGTGTGTGGGAGAGAAACATTTTAAAACTATAGGATCAAAAATGTATTTAAAACTGAACAATTATATTCGTTCAAACTCATATTTTGAAAAAGGGTGTAAAAACCTAAAAAGTAGAGTAATATACATGCATCATATTATATTAATTAGACATCAGTCATGCTACTAGTAATAGACTCATCTTATCATAATATTTACAACTCATATATTTAACTAAAAAAGTTGAAAAAAATATTAAATAATAAATACTCTAATGGACTTTATCCGAATGTTTGGTTTTACATTTATTCCATGAGACACACGTCACAATAGAAGCTACAAATAATATCTTTTTCATTGATTCTCTTATTTGATGTGATTTTGCTGAACGTGTGTATTTGACACTCTTCCATACACATGCTACATGTATCACAATTTTATAACCTTTTTTCTACATAGACAAGTAATTTGCTCCTCACCCTCAAGTCTCTCATTTGGGTGCTCACAATTTGGGTGCTTGCTTGGCATAACATTAATTTGGGATAGTTGGAACTTGAGTGCAAACTCATTTTAGCGCCATCCTCACAATTTTTAGCCTCTATCCATGTTTGGTTATGTTTTGGATTGTAATCTAGAATTTACGAGGATCACAGAATAATTATTTTTCTCACTTGAATCATGATCTTGGAAGATCTTGATCCATGATCATATCAATTTTATGGTAACTAAATTTCTACACTTTCCTTATTTCATCAAGAGGTAGTAGTTACCCAATTTAATTGGGATACAACCTTCCATATTTTCACTAGCTCTAACCACTATATAAGTTGGGTAGACCCAAAATCATCCAATTCAACTATCTCCATTTGAAAATCTGTGAGGTCCTTGCTAACTTAAGTATTAGAGTGTCTTTGCATGCATTATCCCTTTTTTTTTTTTCCTTTGGAGATAATGAGCAGTCTTGGAACAATGACCATAGAAGTTGCCTAAATCTAACATGGTGAAATCCAAGTAAGAACTAGTTTTGGTTAATGTTAAGAAAAAAAATACTTTTTGAAAAATGTTTTTGTCAAGGACAATGGTTACTTTTGTTTCTGTGGCAATTAGGACAGTTTGGTTAGTTACTAGATCTATTGTTAATTAGAGCTTTGTACAAGCATTACATTGTTACTCCTTTTCTTTGTAATTCAGTATAATGATTAGAACACATTAATGCTATAATTGGTTGAGATGAGAAAGTAAAAGAAAAGAAAAGGGAAAAAAAAGTAAAAAGTGAGATGATTTTGTAAGTTATTTAGTAAGAAAGAAAATAAAAGAAAAGAAAGTTAAAATTTTTCTTTTCTTGTTTGATTGTGTAGAAGAAAATAAAATAAAATAATATATATATGTATATATATATATATAATGATATAAATATCCTTAATAAAAAAAAGTATATGAAAATAAAGGCAAACTAATCATTTTATTTCATAGAAGCAGTTTTTCCTCTTTCTTCTGTCCATTTTGGACTAATTGAAAAATCTGTAGGCCTAATGTACTTTTGCATTATTCTTTCTCTCCTAAAACCAACACAAATAGTAAAAAGAATGAATTTTGCCATATTTTTTTGGTCGCCCCTTCTTTCTTCTCACTTTCAGTTGTTTCAAACATAGTGTAATAGATTCAACTAAACTCTCTTTTTGACCTTTTTTTCTTTCCAAAGGAAATAACTTTAGCTCTCTCACAAAAAATAAAATTATATATATATATATATGGCCTTAAACAACTAATATAAAGTTATAAAAACACATGTGAAGGTGAACTGAAAATGATTCTTTTCGTCCATTTGCCTTGATTTTGAACATAAAATACTATTAAATTTCAGATTCTTAAATTATAGGTAAGATTAGGTGACACGAATCAAATTTTCTACCTTAGTTTGATTTATTGAAGAATTCACATTAGTTTTATAGTGAAAGACTACACTTTATTACTAGACTAATCATATATAAATATTTCACCAAGTCAAATGCTTGGTTGTTTCCCATGTTTCAAATTATGTCATAATATAAACTCACAACGTGTGAGAACTTAAATAAAAAAGTTTGAGTTTGTTTTAAGTTCAATATATTAAGTATATAATTAAAAATTAATAAAATATAGGAAAAGTAATTTACTTATAAAAAAAAAATCTAAATATAGGCACGTGTTTTGCACGAACACCTAATGCAAAAAAGTAAAAAATTATATTTTACTTGCGTAAAATATTTATAAAATGTGAAAGAATTACATTTCATAATTGCTTAAATTCTATGGATATAGAATGGTACATATTTGATTCCCCTTAAGGTTGGAAAAAGAATCTCCATCCGAAAGAATTAATTCCATCACGCTGTAGACCAAAAAAACAAAAAAAAACTTTAGTCAATTTAAAAAAAATACTGATCTAATACCTAATAAAGATTTTTTTTTCCCCCTTTTTCAGAAGGTTTTTTTAAAAGATTATATAATTTTTCATACGAAAATTTCATAGCAAAGGAAATCTGTAATATCATCATTTCTGAATCCATTGGTCCGTGGTCTATTATTCCATTAATTAAAAAATGAACGTATTGATATATTGAATAGTCTAATCTAATCTAATCTAATGAGAACGTAAATTATTAGCAAATGTTCCTACTAAAATTGTATTTAATGTACAAGTATAATAAAATTGGAGAAAACGACAGTATAAAATTGAACGTGACAAAACACACCTCCAAATTTGTTAATGTTGTAACCCGCGCTTCATATTTAGCAAATTGATCGATCGAGGGATCAATCTCAGCAGCACGTTAATGCGGCACAACAGCAAAGTTTCAAGTCTCGTATGAGGTCATCATGACTAACCAGTTGCAAGGAAGAAAACCTATACTCCCTTTCATTTACAAAGTACCCTAAGAATTCTATCTATAGGCTGTACAATATCCTGTCACAAAATCCATTTTGGTTTGCCTATGTATCATTCATAACTACGTCAGAATCCTATACCAAATTCCAGGGAAGCACTGGGCGTAACCAACCAAGAAAGTTACCCAAAAAAGCATGGCAGAAATGGGTTACCACCATTACGCCCGACGGTAAGTAACATCAACAGCTACTGAGTCGTTGAATTAACTGTTCAACCAAAGCTCCTTTTCGAAGCTTATAGTACTTACTTACATTGTGTTCCTTTGCCATGGCCCTCAAATTTGTCAATGTCAAGCTACTCAAGCTAACAGGCAGCGAAGATGAGGTCTCATTAAGGGAATCCACTAAGGAATGCGGCTTGCTAGTATGAAAATCTACCTGGCTTCTGTTTTCCAAGTTAACAGTCGAATTTTGTGTGTCCACAGTGATCGGCAACTTTGAAAGTTTTCTTTTCTTTTGTAATTCAGAAAATTTGCTGTCATAAAGAACCATAGCGTGACCTTCAGTTTCGTGCTTGTCAAGTTGCACTGCCCTTCTAGTAATAATCTTCCGGTTCATGGGCTCATTTAAAACGGCAACATCAGTACAGGGTTTAGATCTTCGCTGCCTCTTGGTTGATACAATTATGGATGTACTTGGAATAACTTCTGTAAAACTGTCATGTGGTTCTGTGGCAGAAAATGCCTCAAGTTCTGGTTTCTGCTTTTCCCGAGCTTTTAGCTTTTAGGGAAACTCATATTGGACTTGCTGAGGTTAGCAGCAATTTTGGATTTAAGGTCTTGTTCTTCTTGTTTCTCTTCATCTATCAGCTGTAACCCCGTATACAGGGCACTTTTGGTTTGCACCCCTAGCATCAATGCAGAATTTTCAGCATGAATAAGGGTGGTGTTTTCAATGTTGATCACTTGTCCAGAATTATTACCATTACTTCCTTTAAAGGAGCAAAATTCAGTATCAGCGATACATAATGTTTGAGGATAAACAACTTGTAGAGGTACATTCACAGAATCTTCATCTGGAGCAACCTTGGATTCTTTCTTGCAGGCTCTTCGAGCAGCTTTTGGAGCAAAATCACATGGCTTTTTGTCTACATCGCAATTTTCCCTTTCTCGTTGTTGTGAAGTACCAAATCTGGAATGAAGATTCTTTTTCCTCCCCTTAACGCCAATTGCAGGTATAAAATCATCTGAGCTAACACCTTTTTCTTTGACAAATTCATTTTCTTTCTGCACAATTTAAGAAAAAATAATGCACTAAAAACCTTGTTAAAATTAAAGTAAAATAGTAGCTGCTACATCCAAGAAGTTTAAATTGATTAAAAGGGGACCAACAGAACCTTGGCTTCACTTGGAATATTTCCGTTGTCTTTGGCAGAAAACAAATCCAAGATTTGACCCATATCTGTATTAATGAGTAGGCTTCTTCCGACTTCTTCATTTCCAGTAACTTTATTATCAGACGTTTCTGATAATTTCATCCCATCAGAGTGATCAGGTGCACAGATGATAGCCCCCAAATCAGGACTTCTCCCAAGAGATCTTTCAGGCAATTCCTTAAAAGAAAAAAAATCTAGTCAGGATGTATACCAGGTCCACTGGCTGAGACAAGTTTGACAGGGGATTCAAGGCATTATGTACAACATTAAAGCTGAAATGTAATCTAGGCAGATATAAAACAATCCTCTCTACAATAGGTATTGCCCTTGGGCTTTGCTTCAAATTTATCATGCATAAATATGGTTGCCAAAGTTAGACCTTCACCAAAATAAAAAAAGAAAGAAAAAGAAAAATACAACAACAGATTGTTATTGCAAGCTCAATGTAAAGTCAGAGACCTGCTACCAGCCTACCACATTGGCCCTTTAACTGAGATTTACTCTCTTTTCCTTAGGTTTCAATGCCAAGCAAAGGTTCGTACTGTCAGGAACTAGTATGTGAATACCTTCTTCAATGCTACTTTAAAGTTAAAGCTCAAAATAAGGGCTTTAAAAATAAAAAGCTATTTGACAGAGCTTAAAAGCTCCTTTAAAACTAAAAGCTTTGCCTCTTTGTCTCGTATCTCACTAGTTCAAGATGAGAGGAAGAGGCAGGCTAAAGTGTGCAACTTATTTTTAAAAGCAACTTCAGTTAGCTACCTTTCCTCCTTTTCTCTTATAAAAAATAAATTCCTTAATTTTTTAAGAGTTTTTCTCTAAATGTGTTTGGCCTAACTTCTCCCTTTAAGGAGAATAAAAGCTAGAAAAAAAAACTGGGCCAAACACTACCTAAATGAGTAATTGATATTGATATTTGATGGCTTATAGTTGACAGGCATGACACAGTGCAACTAAAAAAATATGACTTCTTTTTTATTTTCTTCCTCAAGTTCCATCTGAATTAAGACTACCAATAATCTCTCCTCCATGGGTGGTCAGCTACAAGGTCAGAGAATTTTGGGTGGAAGCTTTGATATTGTTTTAAGTCTGCTTGTCGTTAAACTCAGGTGTCAACGTTGGCCAAAAATTAGTTTAGGATGATTGGACTTGGAACTGAACTGACAATAATAACTGGTATGAGATTTGAGCAAGCACAGAACCATGTGCATATCTAACTCTTTGTAGGCTTATTTGTAATTTGTAAATGCCTACAAGTATATGGCATTTGCCCAAATCTTCAATTGGATATAGCCAACCCTCAATCTTAAATGCTATCATTAGTGACAAATCTCCACTATATGGGTCTCCAAATATCATATCCATTGCCTGAATCATGGCTTTATATGTGGGCTAGAGAGAGGCAGAGAATTACTGCACACTTATGTTAAACTTGTATGATTTAAAGCAATTGCATATGCAGCAAGCAGACATGCCAAGCAATCATCACATAAACAGATAAAGTAAGCACGAGTCTTAAATAGGTCTAGCATTACAGATTCCAGAGGCTAAAAAAATTCAAAAAGAAACAATGGTGTAGCAATCAACTATTTCAAAAAAGTGTTCACCTCAAACATTAAAAGTTATAGTACATTAAGACATGCAGGAATAGAAAATAAGTGCTTTTTTAAATTAAAAAAATACAGTAACAGAGCTTTCTCTACCTCAATCTTTTCAGGATTATCTGATCTCTTTTCATGAAGCTCCAAAAGAAGTTCCGAGCTTCCAGAGCTTTCTGAGGTTCCATGGAGTTCTTTTCCTTCCTCCTTAACGATTATATTAGAATCAACGGTGCTAGAATCTTTGTCTAGTGCTTGTTCAGTAATATTCACAATTGGTCCCAAGATATCCATATCTTGATACTGCTTCAAATTGAAAAAGTGAGGGAAAAAACATACCAGTTATGTTCAAAACCAAATGTCAACAGTTAAATAGTGTACGTCATATTTTTAAAAGTTTATATAAGAAACAGTAAAAATAATCTTTTAATTGTTTTCTGTTTGAATAATGTTATATCTTCCTACAAATCCTCCTAATACTTTATGAAGAAAATATTAAATAAAAAAGTAAATATATTTAATGTCTAGGAAACTTTAAAAGCATTTAATACTTTCTTTATCTTGTAAGTAAGAAGATTAGTAGGAATATTTTGTAAGAAGATTTAGAATTATTCTCTCTGTTTTCACTTTTTCCAAAAAATGGAAACAGAACCCGTTTTTCAAATCAAATGACTCGCCACAATCTTCACTACAAAATTTTAAAAGAAAAAAGTTGTCACAATAAAGCTTTCTGCTATCAGAAGAAACACAAAATCATGGAGCACACATCATTTTGCAGGGAAAATATCAACGGACAACGGTAAAGGTGGCCGTCTCTTTTCAATCTTCAGAAACGAAAAACTAAATTTCAAAAGCCAAACCTGGGCAAGTTTATCCCGAGAGCGATCTCTCTGCAAAGCCTTCACTATTTCATGAAGTGTCTCGGTGGGTTCACTATCTAACAGTAGCTGCATCTCTGCATCATCAGCATGATCATTCTTCAAAGTGCTAACCGCTACATCAAGCCGATTGATTTTCTCAGTGAGAGCACCACAGCATATGTCGGGCCATTTTTCATGCTCGGTGCAAGCCAATTCATTCTGAAGCAACAAGAGATCCTTTTCAAGTTCCTCAATCTCAGTATCCGCCTTGGTGATCAAAATTCTCAAAACCTGAACACAGGATTCCACGTTCAAGGCATCCTCCTCTATCACATCTACAAATTTAACAGAAAGCCAGAGTAAACACAACACACGGAGGACACAAATGCAGGGTGAGTGAGAGAGTGAAATAATAATTACCACGGCCACACCCAAAGTAGAAGTCACATTCAGGATGCTGTGACGAGTAATTACTACCACTAGCAACTGAGACAAGTAAATAAATAAATTACACGTCAAAAGCAATTTGAATTGTGTGGACAAACTTCCTCATAATCATTTATAGGAGAAAAGAAAATAAGGAGTGATCAAGTTACTCCAAGAGTAACTCTAGCTAAAGTTACTTCCTTCAATAACTCTCTATATATTAAATTTTATTAATCTAATGGTTAAATTAAAAGTTTTTATCGAGTAGATCAAATTTACAAATTTGCATCAAATTTTAAAACTATTTGATACTTACTTAAAGTCAATTCAACGTATAATATACTTCTTAAAAATATAAGTGTCAGTCATAAGATTACAGAAAAAGATCCTCTCCATTTCTTTCCCTTTCCATTTCTTTCATTATCATGGTTTTGAAAAAATAAATTATACTCTCCTTTATGTGTGACACATCTCAATTTCATTTCTTTCTCCAAAACTATAGTAATGGAAGAAATGAAAAGAAAAAGAAATGGAAAGGATCTTGATTATAAGATTACATAACTAAAAATGTCCAATTTATATAAAATTTAGTGTGTATAATCGTAGAGTTAATATCACCATATTCAACAGTTAGATTAATAAAATTTAATATATACAAAAGAGTCACTGAATAGAATAATTTCATTTTATTCCTGAGATAACTTGATCCCTCGACACAAAAAGTAAAATAAACTTTTTCATAACTCAACTTTTGGAGAAGTTATCATAAAAAAGAATTTCAAGCAACCCACTAAACGATTAAGTAATTACTTCACAGATACTACTAGTATAAATTAATCACGAGACAAATAGTAGAGTAGAAATCGAGAAACCTTGCCCATACGAGGAACTCCACAGATCCCAAGCCATGAACTGCGAGTAACTATATCCTGAAACAATAATAATAATAAAAAATAGAAAGTGGCGTTGAGGAAGATGGCATGGTGAAAGGTGACTGTTGACGAATATAATATAATACATAACATGCAAGTAAAGAAAATCAAGAAAGAGCCACCGCATTAAGAAATGCAATAAAGAATGGAACAAATGTATTGAACGGAGAAAGTAGTAGTGGAAACGAACGAACATCTCGTTGTTGTTGTTCGCTGCGAATGAAGGTTGGAACGACAGGCGTTGCATGTGAAACGACAAAGGAACTCGGAGAAGAGAAAGGGAGGAAGGGAATTAAAAAGGGTAGAAATAGTGCGCACCAACCTCACTCAGTGTTGAGCATTAATTAGTAACAATTAATGAAGCATTAAGAATGATGGTCACATCACACTACACTACATCACTTGCTAGCAATAGCATCAACCGTTACCATTAATTAAGGGAGACTCATCAATGCAGTGCTGCTGAGACAGACAAACATGCCAAAAAAGGACAAAACCAACCAAAAGGGTCGAAGAAGAAATTAGGGTGAGCAAGCGCATTTCCATATTTGACTTCACCTGGAAATGAAATGAGTCCGCGAAATGCTAGTGAGTGCCTAGGGTTTCGCGATGTTGCGGAATTCAGAGCCTCGCAAGAGAAGAGAAGACGGAAGCGCACAGCAGAGAGGAGTGTCAAGTGTGTGCGCTGTGCAGCGAAAAGGCTGCAACTGAAAATGAAAGTGGCGAGGGCGAGGGCAATGTGGTAAATTCACACACTGCGAGGGTGGGGCCCGATTTGACTGCCCTCATTGTGGGCCGTCGATCGTTTTCAGGTGCTATTTTTATCGGCGAATCGGTTCCTCGTGGGGTCCACGCGTCTATTCTATTTTTCCAACTTTTAAAATTATTTTTTAATTTCTTTTATAACATCTTTTTATTATTTTTTTATTTACTAAATAAAAAAAATATTTAATATTTTTTAAAATTTCCAACACATACATTTACTTTTTATTTTATATTTTTTCATAGCATATTAAGAAGATTTATGAAAAGATATCGCTTTTTTTTTTTTCCGATAGCAGAAAAGATAAAGCTTTACTCTGACCAATACTTGAAGAATTTTTTTCTTTTGTCATTTTCTAGGTCAATTATAGAGCATTTTTCTATTTTAAGTTATTTATTATTTTAACATATTAAGAAAGTATTAATTGTTATTTCTACTCATTTTATTTGTTATTTTTAAAATATTTTTCCGTCTCTATTTATTTGTTGCTTTAAAACATTAAAAAATATTAATTACTTTTTGATAATAATTTTATTTTTTATTTCTCTATTCCAAAATATTGAAGTTTAGGGTCTGTTTGATACAAGTTGAGCTACAAGCACGAGAAGAACAGCACAGTATAGGGTCCATTTGTTCTACTAAAATTTAGGAAACTGGACAGCACAAAAGCACATGTCTTGTGTTTGTTTAAAATAATGGTAAGAGGACAATACAAAATAAGGAGAAGGAGAATAGAACTGGACAAAAGTCTAAAATTTTGTCATTTAACAAATTATAAGACAACTTTTTATCCCAAGTACAAAATACTCAAAAGACAAAAATACCCCACAATCATCGTTGCCATTGCCACCTACTATAGTCGTTGCTGCCACCAATGTTTTCAGTGTCCACCACCACCACTGTCACTGCTACCACCATTACCGCTGTCACTACCACTGTTGAGGCTACCTTCACCT
Organism: Spatholobus suberectus; assembly: GCA_004329165.1. Taxonomy (NCBI): domain Eukaryota; kingdom Viridiplantae; phylum Streptophyta; class Magnoliopsida; order Fabales; family Fabaceae; genus Spatholobus; species Spatholobus suberectus. Next base: position 25,721,640 of record CM014732.1, on the reverse strand, counting down.
ACCACCACTATCATCACTGTTACTACCACTATCGTCTCCACCACCATCATTGCCTTTACACCACTGTCGTCATCAATGTCGCCACCCCTGCCACCATCGTCATTGCAGCCATTGCCATCGTCGCTACCATCACCACCACTGTCCTTGTAATTGCTACTCCCGCCACCACTATTGTTGTTGTATTAAGATAATTAATATTAAAAGGGTATTACAGTAAATCTCACACTATTTTGCTTGCACTGTCCATTGTCTACCAAATAATGTACAAGATAAAAAGTTGTCCAGTAACTTAAGTATTTGTCTATGCTGTACCTTAGTGTGTATCAAATGTAACACCCCATTTTTGCCTATTACACTATTTTCTTAATTATTCTGTAATTATTTTTGGAGAACCAGAAGGGAATCTCAAAATTTGATCCCTACGCTTACATTCGTATTAATAAGTAATACTTAGTTTTGATTTTCTGGGGAACAGAGTCTGAAAATTAGTAAAATGACCATTTTGTTAGATAACAAAATTAATAGACAAAAATAGTTAGAAGTGTTTAAAAATTATTTTTAAGTCATCAATATACTTAGAATAATTAATATAATATAAAAAATTATAAATTTATTGAGATAATTTTTGTGAAATAAAAAAAATACTCTTATTTCAATTTTCAACTATTTTTCTAATATTTGACAATTTAATTCTAAAAAATCAGGAAGGAATCTCAACATTCTGTTTTCCATGGTTAAGTTCAAAATGTCGAGAGCTATCTAATTGTTATTTTAATAACTTTTTGAGCAGGGGCTAAGAGAAATTAAAAAATAACGATTTTACTCTTATTTCTTAACATTAAGGACTAACATGAGAAAAAATTTAAATTGACATTAAAATGTCAATTTAAGCTTAAAATCATGTTATATGAATTAAAATATAATTTTAGTAAATTTTCTGAAAATTTTCTGGATTTCGGTGCAATATGACCAAAATGTTATTAGGTGTCTATTAAACCTAGTCAATATTTGTTTGACACCCAAAAATGGTGAAAATGGTAATTTTAGTTTATTTATGGGTAAAATATTTAATTTTTGAATTTTCATAAATTTTTTATATTTATTGAATTAAAATGGATTTATTATAAATTATATAGCTTAAAAATACAAAATAAATAGATAAATTTGAAATAAATTAATAAAAATTAAAATTAATTATTAGAAACTTATTTTTGATGAAAAATAATGTATTTGTTTAGTTTCACATTAAATTGCATTATTTTGATATTAAAAGCTAATTTTTCAAGTTTAAGCAATTTGTCGGTGCTAGTTAATTTAACTGTAGATAAAATATACTATTGATAAGGCTAGGACAGCTCACTATGCACATCCCAAACCTAAGGGGGGCTAATTCATCACCTATTTTTGGTTATGTGTCTCTAAAATTAATTAAAAAACCAAAAATGATTTTATTTACATCATTTGATGATGTAATCAAAGTCGACACCTAATCCTTTTCTTTCCCTATAAATAGGCACTTGAGAATTCAGATTTCTCACCATCCTCACTTTCTAAAGCTAGCCAAAATCCACTAAGAGAGTTTCTCTCTCTAGAAATTTTTCATACTTTGTTTTTATATTAAAATTTTGCTAGTTTTCAACTAGTAAAATTTCTCCTCTAGAAGCTTTGTACCAACAATTCTATCAACTTCATCAACCATCTTTGAGGTAATGGGGAGAGTGGGGTTGGTTCTAAATTTTTGTCACTTTGCATGTTGGTAGGAAGGGTTTTTTCCTCAACCAGTTTAGGCTTAAGTTTTATTATTATTGTTATTGCTATATTGTTTGATGTTAAATTTTAATTTTTGCTAAGTTGTTACTTTACTCATATTTAGATTATTAAATTATAATTACTAAGTTGTTACTTTACTCAAATTTAAATTATTAAATTATACTCGTTATGCTATTACTCTACTCAAATTTATAAAATTAAAATGTATTTATTTAGTTGTTATTTTGCCAAAATTTTAGTAATTAAATTATAATTACTACATCGTTATTCTGCTAAAATTTTAATAATTACTAAGTTATTATTCTACTAAAATTTTATGTGATTACTAAATTGTTATTCTGTTAAAATTTTGTATTGTGCAATTTCTACAATATAAGACAGAATGTTGATTGTACTGGTGTCCAAATTAAATGAGACCAGGAAAACCTCTATTTAAAAGTTAGGAAGTGATAAATTAATGAGCAATGTAAAGCAAGTGACATGTTGTGGCATGGCACCCTGCTAAAGAAACTACAGTTTGGTATATTGAAGAATGAAAGGCAGAGGGACCCACTTGCGAAAGTCCTAGGGTTAGGAATTGAGTGGTGAAGGTCCCAAGGGCCAGGGTAGAACCCTTGAGCCAGGATATTTGCTTAATTAAGCTTGATAACCCCGACAATTGCTTAGCAGTCCATGATTAGTTTGGAATATATCTCTATAAATGGATATCCTAATTGTTATTTTTCTCAATAATGATAAGGACTGTACCATGTGATGATGCGAGAATCTGAAGACCATTATTATAGTATTTTTCTTTTTATATAAGGAATATGGTAGTTGGTATTGCTTTGTATAGGATATTTTTTATATACTTTTAGTCTTTTTATATTTTATGACTGTTATACCAAATCACAATGTACAATTTTACGACATATATATATATATATATATATATATATGACAAAGTCAACGGTGGACCAATGATGCAGGTGGTTTACCATGGGCAACTTTTTAACTACCTGTTGGATATATTGTAATAATATTGAATGGTATAGATTAGTTTTGTGCTACCAGTTATAGCAATGTTTTTGTTTTTTAATTTTTTTAACAGTATAAATGTTATTACGAATTTACCTCTATTGTCTTTACCCCACTCGGTGGCATCAACGAAGATGAGCTTGTGGGGGAAGTGGAGGTGGGAGCACCGCAAAGCCGTGGTGGCTCAACTTGGACCACCCTTTATTTGCCAACAATTTCACTTTCATACAAGTAATCTAACAATTTAACCCCACAATCAACATGAAAAAAAGAAAAACAACAAATTTCAGCAACAACACAGAGAGCCTACTACAACACAAATTCCAAATGAAGGCAAAGATATTGGAAACAACTTCAAACAATGGGGATTTAGAGAGTCAATGGTGAAGAAGACATCGATGATGGGTATTGTGTGGATTTTGCACGGATTATCCACATGGGGACAAATGTTGTTACTTGTTGGGTTGAGAATGAATTATACGATTCAAAAGCTTGGCAATGAGAGAGAAAAGAAATCAAGAAAGAGAGGGAGAGGGAGTTATAGATATGAGGTTATTGATGTTTTTTGAAATTTGAGGTGTGGTGGAAGAGTGGCTCCTTATGCTTTTCTAGATCTAAGGAGCAGTAATGCTTTTTAGTCTCGCATGGATTGCGTGGAGATCAGCATGTCTCATTCTTTAGATGGAGTTCTGTTTGCATGCTCTTCACCAAGCTCGCTGCCTTCTCAAGCAAGGAGCTAATGCTCTGGTAACCACTGACGAGGTTGACAACGACGAAGCAGTTGTCATGGGTGACAGTAAGGCGAGCTTACTAAAGTGGTGGAGGGTGAGGTCAGTTGATGGCAAGGCTATGGATAGAGAAGGCCGCGAGGTTGACGAAATTCTCGAAGTCGAAGATGGAAAAGGAGTAAGCAACATCAACAGAGATGAGGTTGCGGAGGAAGGGGAATGGCATAAAAGGAGAGGGTGGTGGCGGAGTGGTGATGGGGGAGCCAGGGCATAAATGGCATTGTCAAATTTTAAAAAAAAAATTCTAAGATAAAAAAAATAAAATACCGGAGAAATTTGCTACACCCGGTAAATATAAATGGTCCACCGTAGCATCCCTTTCTCTCTATATATATGTGTGTGTGTGTGTGTGTGTGTGGGTGTATGTGTGTGTGTGTGTGTGTGTGTGTATATATATGTGTGTGTGTGTAATATGTGTGGTGTGTATATATATATAATGTGTGTGTGTGGTGGTGTGTGTGTGTGTGTGTGTGTGTATATATATAGTTATCTTTCATCTTTTGCTATTATTTCCAAATTCTATTTAATTTTAAAACTTTTCTATTGCAAAAATCAGAAAAATTTTACTCTTAATAATTAAATAACTAAATTAATACGGACTATGATTAATAAGAATGGGTGTTACATCAAACACACCTTATAGTCTTATACATTATTTGGTAGACAATGGACAACACAAGAAAAATAATGTAAAATTTACTAAAATATCCTTTTTAATATTAATTATTTGAATATTATAGAACCATAGAGTCTAGATTGAAATACTTCATCTTCATTCTTCCCTTCACCCCTTCAATACCCCCTACCTTTCACTTCTTCAAAAAACCCTTTCTTTTTCATGATTTAACCGACTCCATTGATCTAATTTGTTGATATTGGTTTTCTACATGGAATTGGCTCCATAATTATTTTAGGGAAAAAATTCCCTCTTATAATGTTCCACGATTTGTAATAATCGTCCAAACAGTGAAACCCATGGTACGTCAATAGACATAATAAATTTGCTCCAATAATCAATGTTCTAAAACACATACTTGATTAAAGACAGTTTTTAATTACGCAACAATATGAAATAAGAAAAGCGCACAAGAAGGGGGGTTGAATTGTGCGTTTAAAAAACTTTTCGAAAAAGGTAGATCAGTCTAAACAAAACGTTTTTAAGCGTAGGGATAGAGAGAAGAAAACACAGAAAGCTTTATACTGGTTCACTCAACCTGAGCTACGTCCAGTCCCTTCACCCAGAAGGTTTCTACTAACCAATCTTTGGTTACAAGTATTCTTCATGGCCTCTTCAGGCTTTACAACGCAGTCTACCCAGATTGTTTAACCCAAGTATTCTTTTTACACTAAACCTCTCTAGGCTTTCACAACGCTTAAAAATATTTTTGAGGAAAGATCGACTCACGTAGTGAGGATTTTAAAACTTAGACTCAGGATCACTTTGAGAATTATTACAAATAAAATTACTATCGTCCACTAGACGCTCTTGACAGAATATCACAGAAGAAAGTATATGTTGTTGTTTTAAACAAAAATCCACCTATCTTAGTTCTCTTTTGCTTTTTGTTGATGCGCGTATATATACGATCTTCAGGAAAGAGATCCGTTACAGATATCTTATCTCTTCACGTGATGAGGCGCGTGCAGACTATTTTTTCATAAAAGTCAGGCGTGGCAATTGAAAACTTGCACTACAATACAAGTTTCAGGGCTGCACTAACAGTCTATTCTTCTGAACTTTCTTCATCTGTCTTGTCAGCTTGATAAGTTGACTTGCTTTACCCATTCTGCTGTGCTTTTGTACTGACTTGATGTTGATGTTTCAAACCGTTTTGAACGTTAGCTCATTGGAGTGGTACTGTGTAGGTTTCAAGGCGGATAGACATGATTGATGTTCATAATGAAAAACTCAGTCGTTTGAATATATGAATACTGGAGATTTAGACGATCGCCTTCGGTCTGTTCATCTGGATGGTCTTTGATCGCGTCTTACTGGACGGTCTTCAAAGTGTCCACTGGATGGTCATTATTGCATCAGCTGGACGGTCCTTCTTGGCGAGTCTTCGTCTTTCGCTGTGATAGGGTTAGTTTATACACATAAATATAAACATTAATAAGCTTTGTTATCTTCAAAACATTGAGGGTTTAGATGCTTCTACGTCTTTGGTTCCAACACAATAATGGTGAAAGAGTTTTACATACATGTAACAAAGAAAAGCACGACTCTTGTGAGAGTGTCTTCGGAACATTATGACTTCTGTGAAAGCGTCTTTGGAACATCACATCTCCTATGAGAGCATCTTCGAAAAGTATGTGATGAGGGAGGAAGAAGGAAAAATAGAAGCAACATAGGGAGAAAGGTTGGAGAAGGAAGACGTTACGAAGAAGAGGTAGGAGACACATGAAAGAGAAAGTGACAATTTTGACTTTTTATTTTGTTATGCACAAGACAACTTTTTGTCTCCTGGTTTAGTGAGTTACAAATTTTTATATTTTTATTTTGTCTCATGACCATTTTTAAAATCAAACATGGAACAAATCATGTTGCGTTATGTTGTCCTTGACTTTTTAACAAATCAAAAGACCCTTAATGTTTTTAATAAGGGTAAAAAATAAATAAATAACTCAATTAGTGAAATAATTTTACCAACATATTTTTATTCTCTTCTTAATATCTATTAATGCACTATTAAATACTCTAATACAAATTTCACATGTAATTATTTATCTATAACTATTAACGAAGACGATATCCTATTTTGGTTTCTACATTTATTTAGACATTTTTACCCTTTAACTAATTTTGCAAACTACCCCACTACATTTAATTTCAATTTCTCACACCAATTACTTTTATTTAACCTCCACTTTCTCTCTTTTTCTTTTATTTTATTTTTAATTTAGAAAAAAAATTATGCCTCTCTTTCCCCTAGTTACTCATAACTTTTGTGAATGTAACCAACCATTATCATTGCAATTTTCTATAAATGTACCTTGGTTAGCAGGATAATCTGACCTCATATGGTTGCAATGGAGTATTATCTAATGTCATAAATGGGAGATTAATGTTGGTTGCTAAAAAAATTATAGACACGGTTCTTAAAAAACTTTGTGTTGATTATTTATTTTGGAAAAATTTGGAACAACAAAATTTATGTGTCATTGAAAATTAAAAAATGTTAATCAATATGATTTTTTTTAGTAAATTACATTGAAACTCCCAAGTTTTTTTTTTCAGATTGCACACGATATCCTTCGTTTTTTATCCCTACACTAAACCCCTTAATTAGTTGAAAAATATTACACTAACATCCCCTATACATTGTACTAACCCACCTTAATTGTTTAAAAATATTATATTGTATACCCCTATAAGGAAGGTTGTTATAAACGTTAAAAAAATAGGAAGATTATGTGTAATCTGAAAAAACCTCAGGAGGTCTTAGTATAATTTACTATTTTTTAATACTAAAACTTCAACCAATTTAAAATATAAAGAGTAATATTTTAACTTATAGTGCATTAATTTTTTTTTATACTTTTCACCTAATTATTATTATAATTAGTGATCTTGAGTTCGTGTCTTACTTATCATCAATTATTATAATGCATTAATTTTTATTTTTTTTTATTGTTCACCTAACTAAAGTGAGCACTTACAACAAGTTGTTGAATACATTATCATGATATGGTTTGAACTTTTTTTTCGATCTGGTTATTTATAATTAAGTTATTTTTTAAAATTTTACATTATGAGTTTATTATGTTTGATAGAATATGCTTTGACCTTTTGCAAAATGATCCCTGCGAATAAGCAGATTATGTAACAAATGAATATTTAACTATGTATTTGACTATATGTCATTAAAAATGGATTTGTGTATTCTACTCAGTGAAACTTAGATTTAAATTAGTATTAAGGAGAGTTATAAATCATGTATCACATAAGGTATTATTCTATTAACAATATAAAGTTTTATTTTCTAAGTAAACCATAAGTTTGATTTGTATATCTCTTCTAATGGATACCATGATTACACGTGCTCACATTTACTGCCGACACTATATTGTGACAAGTCTACAAAACAGTAGTCGAATTGTCCTTATTATTGGCGCTTCGTCTCAAAACCTAACTTGCCCTCAGACCCTCTCCTAAATTGTGTTCATCAGAAACAAGGTGGTTATCTTCTAAAGTGTCTACTTTGATAAAACTACTTATGGAATCAAGGAACCAACATCGAGATGCAAAGTCAAATGTATTTTCACACTACCGTTGATTTTGGAAGAACCTCTGAATGTAGTTGGTTTCAACACTTTGCATGCTTGATTTGAAAGTGGATGGATATGTTGATGTTATTCAATAGTTTTGAGTTCAAGGAATACTAGTAGTTATGCTTATAAGTGAGGCTTTAAGTGTAGGTATAAATTTCACAACTGCCTCTATAATATACTTTATGGAGCCATGGTGGAACCATGCAATTAAGGAACGGGTAATGGATCAAGTCTACCATGTTGGACGAAAAAAGGTTACGAAGGTTGTTCTAATAATAGTTAAAAATAACACTGAAGAAAAAATATTAAAGTTGCAAGTAGAGTTGTCAATTTGAGTTAGCCTGGTCCATTCGTGCTGACCAACCACAAGCCAATGCATTTTGGGCCAAGCAAATTTTATGTCAGACTATAATTTTCCTAGTCCAACCCAGCCCTTGACAGGTCATGGGCCAAATAGGATGGCCCATGGGCCATTCATTTTTAAAATATAAAAAATAAATTAACTTTTATACAATAAATAAAATAATTGTTAATCATTATAAGCCAAAATAATATATATATATATATATATATATATATATATATATATATATATATAACCTGTCATTTCTACTATAAAATAACAATATGCAATACATAATAATAGAGAAAATATAGTAGTATTTTAAAAATCGAACCGATCATCAACTTGGTCAAGACACTGGGTCACTAGGTCAATGGTTGAATCACATGACCAATCTTTATTAAAAAAATTAAAAATATTCGTGACATACAAATTACATACCTATAAAATTTTATACCCGATTGTCCATGGACTACTTTTGCTAGCAAGTTCACTACTTTCCAATTGTTCCTATGAAATTAACAATAACGTACAATTTCCAATCTTTCCAAAATTCCAATATTTCCAAATTAGCAATTTGTATCAACAAAAATCAAATCTTGTTCAAGTGTTTAACTCAATCGAACCGCATAACAATATACAATACATAATAATAAAGAAAATAAAGCAGTATTTTAAAATTTGGATCGGTCATCAACTAGGTTAAGGCACTGGGTCACTGGGTCACTAGGTCAATGGTCGAATTGGTGGGTCAATAGTCAAACCGCATGACCAGTTTCTATTTTAAAAAATTAAAAATATTTATGACATACAAATTTCATACCTATAAAATTTTATATCCGATCGTCCGTGGACTAATTTTGCTAGCAAGTTCATTACTTTCCAATAGTTCCTAACAAATTAACAATAACATACAATTTCCAATCTTTCCAAAATTCCAATATTTCTAAATTAACAATCTGTATTAGCGAAAATCAAATCTCGTTCAAGTTCAACACATGTTTACAAGTGTAGACTATAGGGAGCAAACCTTGTGAATGTGACCTTGAGAATTAAGTGCAGGTGTTCGTGAAAGAGAGAAAGTGAGAAACAAAGACGCACGAACACGATGCTGTGCAAGAAGGAACGTGCAAGGAAGAGAGAAAGTGAGAAATAGAGACACCTAGGCTGTGTAGGGACGACGACTCTTCGACAACATTCACGCTACTGTAGGGATGATGACTCTCCAATGAGGCTGCTTTTTTCAATGATGCTCATGCAGCTAGAGGTCCTGGATGCGATTTTGCGACGCGAGCAAAAAGGTTTTTGGAGTCTGGAAGTTGCCTCTGATCTAAGCATCTAATTCTAATTTGGGATTTTGGGTTTTGAATAGCAAAACGATGTCATTTTGCTCATTTTTTAAAAGAAAATTAAAAAATTAAATTACATTAGACCTATCCGAGTCGCCCAAAATTGCGGGTTAGTGGTTGGACTGCAAAACTGGTTGGTTCATACCAATTCGCACTGAATCAATGGCACACCTGATCCAACTACCAACTTGAATTGGTTATACCACCGGTTCCCGGTCTGATCGGCCGGCCCGAGCCGATTTTTAAAACACTAAAATAGAGTGTGTCAATTGTAACAATAAACAAGTACTAAAAGTAAAAAAGAAAACTCAATAAACATAAAATATTAACTTTAAAATGAACATTAACAACACGTATAATGTTAAATTATCATTTATGATTTTGCCTACTGTACAAAAATAAATAATAAAAAAATAAATTGGGTTCATGGGTTAGCCTATCCTATCATGAGCTAGCCCACTTCAAGTTAGCATAAATTATAGTCAGGCTAGGCCAGGTCAAAATAAGCTTGGGCCAAATTTTTCATAATCCAGCTAAACCCATTTGTCGGGCTAATCGGGTCAAGCCATCAGGCCTAACCCATTTTAACACCTCTAATTGTAGGAGAAGAAACAACTATCCAGGGAACCATCAAGGGAGATATTAAACGGCCTGCACAAGCAAGATATACTAGTTAAGATGGTTATTGGTTACATGTGGGTACAATTGGTTAGATTTTACCAAAATTTTCTCAATAGTTAGCACTACTAGGTTAGATTTCTTCTTGTGGTCACTTAAAATTTAGATTAGTTAACATTTATTGGATGCACTTAGTGAATTATCATCAAAGTAAGGTAAAAATAGTTTTACAAGTGAAGCTTTAGTAATGCAATATTGACTTCTTAGCGACTTAATAGAAATGGGAAACAATTGATTGCCAGTTAAAAAGTAGGATTCCTTTTATACAATTAGAATGTGTCTTTGTAATCATTGCATTTGAACTTTTTTTCTGTAGTTATTTATTTAATTGTTGGCAACCATCGTAACTAGTGCTTTCGGCTCCTCGATGGGACTTTGAGGTATTCCCACAAGTTTCAGTCCTTTGGGCTGGCTATGAAACTTATCCTCGGTCAAGGGCTTAGGCACACTTAAAGCTCCCCGCCCTTCCCCAAGGATGTATTTGCTGGGAATCAAACCCAAGTCCTCCCCACAAACTCAACATGTGTCGCCTACTGAGCCACACCACCTAGGTTGGATGTGGTTATTTATAATTAAGTTATTTTTTAAATATTTTATATTATGAGTTTATTGCATTTGATTGAATTTTCTTTGACCATCTACAAAATATCCTTACCAATAAGCCTGTCATGTAGCAAATGAATATTTACCTATGTATTTGACTATATGCCATTACTGTGTTATGCTCAATGAAACTTAGATTTAAATTAGTATTAAGGAGAGTTATGAATCATGTATCACATAAAGTATTATTCTAGTAACCGTATAAAGTTTTCATTTCTAAGCAGACCATGATGACTATTCAATTTGTACATCTCTTCCAGCGAATACTCTGATCACACGTTATGCTCACATACACTGTATTGTGACAAATCTACGATGAAGTGACTGTAATTGTCCTTACTATCGGCCCTTCGTCTCAAAACCTGACTAGTCCTTAGACCCTCTTCTTAAACTGGTCATACCAACATCGAAACGCAAAGACAAATGTATTTTCACACTTTCAATCACTACCGTCAATATTGGAAGAACCTCTAAATCCAATTGGTTTCAACACTTTGCGTTCTTCATTTGAAAATGGATGACAATGTTGATTTTATTTAGTAGTTTTAAGTTCAAAGATTATTAGTGGTTCTGCCTACAAACAAGGCTTCAAGTATAGGTATAAATTTCACAATTGCATCTATAGTATACTTTATGGAGCCATGCTGGGACCATGTAGTTAAGGAATGGGTAATGGACCAAATCTACCAAAGAAAAAGGTTGTGAAGGTTGTTCAACTAATAGTGAAAAACAGCAACGAAGAAAAATATTAAAATTGCAATTATAGTTGTCACTTCAAGCCAGCCCAATCTATTCAAGCTGACTCTTCATGGGATAATGCATTTTTAGGTCGAGTTAGGCCAAATCAATTTTATGTTAGACTGAAATTTTCTTAGCCAACCTTACCCTTGATGGGCCATGGTGCAAACAACCGCCCTATGGGCCATTCATTTTTTAAAATGTAAAAAATTAAACTTATCAATAAAATATTTTTTAATCATTATAAACTAAAATAAAAATATATATAGTGTTTCATATGTACTATAAAATAGCAAAATATAATACGTAATAATAGAAATAAAATACAATGTTTCAATCATAATAATAAACAAGTACTAAAAGTAAAAACAAAACTCAATATGTATAGAATATTAACCTTAAAATGAACATTAACAACACACATAATATTAAATTTTTTATTTTTATTTTACCAATTACAAAAAATAAATAAAAATTAAATTAGGCCCATGGGCTGGCCTAGTCCATCACAAGCCAATCTACTTCAAGTTAGCAAAAGTTTGAGTCAAGCTGGGTCGAGAAAACATAAGCTCAAGCCTGGATTCATAATCTAGCCAACCCATTTGTCAAGCTAATCGGGTCACCCATCAGGTCAGGCCCATTTTGACACCTCTAGTTGTAGGAGAAGAAACAATTACCCAAGGAATCATAAGGAGAGATATTAAATGGTCTGCAAAAGCAGGATATACTATTCCTTTTAGCTTAGTTAAGATGGTTATTGGTTACATGTCAGGGGCAGTTGATTAAATTTTACCAAAATTTTCTCAATAGTTGGTACTGCTAGGTTAGATTTCTTCATGTGATCACTTACAATTTAGATTAGTGAACATTTGTTGGATGCACTTAGTGAATTATCATCAAAGTCAACATAAAATAGAGTGTATCAATTGTAATAATAAACAAGTACTAAAAGTAAAAACAAAACTCAATATGCATAGAATATTAACCTTAAAATGAACACTAACAACACATGTAATATTAAATTTATCATTTTTTATTTTACCAATTACAAATAAATAAATAAAATAAAATTGAGCCCATGGGCTGCCCAGCCCATCACGAGCCAATTGCTTCAAGTTAGCAAAAGTTTAAGCTGTGTTGGGCCAAGGCAACATAAGCTCGGGCATGGATTTTCATAATCCAACTTAACCTATTTGTCAAGCTAATCAGGTCACCCCATCGAGTCAAGCCCATTTTGACACCTCCAATTACAAGAGAAGGAACAACTACCCAAGGAACCATCAGGAGATATATTAAATGGCCTACACAAGCAAGATATACTATTCGTTTTAGCTTCGTTAAGATGGTTACTAGTTACATGTGTGGGGTAGTTGGTTAAATTTTGCCAAAATTTTATCAATAATTGGTACTACTAGGTTAGATTTCTTCATGTGGTCACTTACAATTTAGATTAGTGAACATTTATTGGATGCACTTAGTGAATTATCATCAAAGTCAATGTAAAATTACTTTTACAACTGAAGTTTTAGTAACGTAATATTTGTATCATTGCATTTTTTTTAACTTGTGATTTAAAAAGTGATTAAAATTAATTACAAGAGAAAATTTAAATTTAGTTTTTTTGAGAAAATTTAATTAAAACACTTTGTATAAGTTTATGTGATGATTTTCGATGAAGTTCTAATTGAACTAGAATTTAATTATGGACTATTAGTGTAAAATTACACTGTGTAACTGAACAAGTAGTTAGAAATTTATCATGAACCAATCCTAATGTGTCATTAACACATTTTTCCAAGATAATTAGCACCTATTTCAAGGTAAATTAATTTATAATTTACCAATTTTGGTTAAACCTTATCTTCCATTTTTAGTAAATCACTTTAGCCAAATTAAATAGCAAAATTTGAAAAGTAAAATGCCAATTTGGGCATTACTTTTCTCAGTTACCCAATCCCCCTTTGTACCCAATGATTCAATTCGTTATATATATATATATATATGCCCTTATACCCGACAAACAAAAGAACCCCCCTCAATGTTTTGCGTTAGCCTTTTCTTTTACTTTTAAACCCCCTGGATATTTCTCTAACACATTCAAAACGTAGGAACAATAAAAATAGACCCCTGAACTTGCCTTTAAATAATGTAGCTTAAGAGAAATGGGGACCTTGCTTCCAGTAGCTATAGGTGTGGGTGTGGGAGCAAAATCTATGGAGCTTGGGGAAGTTTCCCTTCCTTTTTTTTGAGTTCATCTACTTCCATTTATCTTCACCAAGTAAGGGAGCTCACTCTTTGTTTGTTTTCTTTTCTTTTGCAAGTAAATGCTGGAAAGAAAATATTGATCTGCTAGTTGGTTTGTTGTTGGATCTTTAATGGTTGCTATTGTTGGGTTGCTGTTGGAATATGTTTGTTCATTCTTTTTTGGCTTAAAAATCTTATGCTTTTCCTTGCTATACATAATGAAAAATGTCACAGTATGAGTTATTGTAGCTGCTATTTGGTTTTGGAAAAATATGGTTTTTATATGATTTTACCATGGAAAAATAATCACTTGAGTGGGTAGGATTATTATGTATCTACATAATTTTTTTTGGAACATGATATTGAGACCTTATCCTACCTAAAAAATACAACTATGTGGCTGGACTTGTGCACTGTTTTAAGTAAAAAAAAAATGGTTTACTATATCTAAAAAAAAAATTGAACATAGGTGATGTGTTTTTCCTTGATCTCACGATCTAGAGTGCATACCATGCAGTATAGGTACTGCTGTAAGGAATTAATAGACTAAAGATTATTTACATAGAGTCAAGATATAGTTGTTAGGAGGTTATATTTAAATATCTAAAATAGTAGCTTTGAAAATAAAATTATATATATATATATATATATATATATATATATATAATGAACGAAGTCATATAGGTTATAAATAGACCATGGAATAAATTTATAGTATGTGTAAAATGCTATTTTCAAAATTTTATGAAAAGAAATAAATTACATTTGAGTAAATTCATTGTATAAGTAGAATCTGTGTTTCGTAATTTTACAATTGATAATATTAAACACCTTTAATCAAATTAGCTAAAATATATATATATATATATACTTTAAGCTTTTGTTTATAGTTATATATGTATTTTGTTGAGAAAACGTAAACATATAGCATTAGTTTTATAATAATAATAATAATTTATTAACTAATTAAAAGAGAAAAATACCAAGATCAATAGAATGGAATGAAGAGGTATCATAAAATTTTAAATCCTTAGGTGGTGTAAACAATTAAAATAAATTTAATATTTAATACCCTTGATGATTAAGATAATATTTAATAATTGTCTTAAAACTATGATGACGCACGTTATTCAATGCATATGGTGAACATTAGAAATACTAAGAAAAATAATTGTTGGAAAATCCTAAGGATTTTGTCATATAAGACCTTGAGAACAAGGTGATGATTATGCTTAGTATCTCGTGGAAAGGCCCAACATGTAAAGGTGGCGAACATATTGTTGATATGTCTAATCCATAGAAAGGAGAATCTAAGCGGGAGCATTGTTGGATCCTAACTTGAATTAAAAATTGTTTTGTTGACATGCATTCATGTATGTGTCGTTGAGGAACGCTTAATAAGCATTGGGATGGCTAGTGGAGGTACCTAGGGTATCCTTGAGGATATACGGTGCGCAATTCCACAAGTGACCGGATCATTGCATACCCGAGTCGTGGTGGCAAATACCCACATATGCGTATCCTGACGAAGCCGTGGTCGATCCAAGATCAATACCAGTAATCCCCGAGTTGGTTTTAGGCATGTGCCGCCTTCTTGCCCTATGGAGGGTGTTGTTGATGTACCACATTAAGGGATACGTCTGGATAATCACTCAAAGTTGTTGAAAATCTCCATAGAGTCGTGTTTGCATGCATTGCACTGACCATATCATATTGACTTGGGACTATATCTACTTTTACTATAGTACTTATGTAAATTGTTGTGTATATTTATTGTTTATCTTCTTAGAGATGTGTGGAACGTCATGGTATGTTATGGTTAATTATTTGTTTATAAGCTTACCCTTGCGTATTTGTGTTTGACTACGATGATCGTGGCATTTTGCTCATAGGAGTAGATGGCTAGTAGACGTCGAACAGGACATTAGCATTGAGCTCGTGCCAGCTATGAAAGGCCAAGGTGGCGAGTTGGGTGATTGACTGGGAGGCCTAGGAGACACGTTTTAGTGGAGTGCTAGTTATCTGTTATGTTCTAATAAGTGTTATGGTGTCTTCCGTTTCTATTTCCGTGACAATGAACTTTCGTGAGTTGCTTGAAAGGATTGGCGTACCCCATCACGCCTTTCTAGGGCTGTTGGACGTGCATATAAGTATAGGCATTTGTTCTGTAGAGGGCGACGCCCACGGATGGGTTCTGAAAGGCCAGAGAGACTGATGAGGATGCTCCTTCCACCTTTCCTCACTGTCCTTAATAGGAGTAGGATGTAGTTATGACCAACTAGGGAGTAAATATCATATAGTAAACTTCCCAGCTCCTTTTTTTATGTATTATCTTTTTGGAGTTGTATTTGATGGCCATGTATGCTTTATTTTGAGATACTTAAATCTTCTACTTATGGGATAGTAGTGCCATGAGGCACCGCATTGTATTTCATGTGTTGTGCTACTTATGCGTAGTATCTAGTATATTATATGCTTATGTGTCGAAACTTTTAAATGTTTTCATTTTGGAAATTGAAAAATAAAACACGAAAAATTTATACACATTTTCATTAAATAAATTAATAAGAGATTTCAAAAATTTAAAATTAAATCTTTTCAGTAGTGATTGTTAAATCGGTGATATGTAGCGACAGCGAGTCGTTACAATATTGACTTCTTAGCAGCTTAAATCAAATGGAAAAAGAAGGATTACTGCTAAAAAAAAAAAAGCTCTACTTATACAATTAGAAATGTCTATTTATAATCATTGCATTTGATTTATTTTCTTTATGTGGTTATTTGTAATCAAGTTATTATTTTTTTAATATTTTATATTAGGAGTTTATTATGTTTAATGGAATTTGCTTTGACCATTTGCAAAATGATCTTGGCCAATAAGCCTATTATGTAGTAAATAAATATTTAACTATGTATTTGACTTTATGTCACTACAAATGGATTTGTGTGTTTTACTCGGTCAAACTTAGATTTAAATTAGTATCTGTTAAATTTGTATATCTCCTCCAACAAATCCTGTGATCACACGTTGTGCTCACATTTATTGCCTACATTGTATTGTGACAAGTCTACAACGAAGTGGTCACAATTATCCTTATTATCAGCGCCCCGTCTCAAAACCTAACTTGTCCTCAGACACTCTTCTAAAGTTGTGCTCATCATAAATAAGGTGGTTATCTTCCAAAGCGTCTACTCCATAAAACTTCTTATGGAATCAAGGAACCAACATCAAGATGCAGAGTCAAATGTATTTTGACACTTTTAATTATTATTATTGATATTGGAAGAAACTTTGAATGTAGTTGGTTTCAACACTTTGTGTCTTGGTTTGAAAGTGGACGACAATGCTGATGTTATTCAATAGTTTTAAGTCCAAGGAATGCCAACGATTTTGCTTACAAATAAGGCTTCAAGTGCAGGTATTAAATTTCATAGTTACCTCTATAGTATATTTTATGGAGTCATGGTTGGACCATGCAATTAAGGAATGAGTAATGGATCAAGTTTACCATGTTGGACACAAAAGTTGTGAAGGTTGTTCAAGTAATGGTTAAAAACAACATTGAAAAAAAATATTAAAGTTACAGGTAAAGTTGTTAATTCGGGTCAGCAGAACCCATTTAGGTTGACCCATCACAGGCCAATTCATTCTTGGGCTGAACTAGGCCAATTTTATGTTGGACTAGAGCTTTATTAGCCCAATCCTTTACGGGGCTGCACGCAAAACAAGCTTGCCCACGGGCCATTTATTTTTAAAATATAAAAAAATTAAAATCATCAAAATAAATTACTTTTATACAATAAATTAATAAAATATTTTTTAATCATTATAAACTAAAAAAAATATAGATTGTCATGTTTACTATAAAATAGAAATATATAATACATAATAATAGAAATAAAATAGAGTGTCTCAATTATAACAATAAACAGTTATTGAAAGTAAAAAACAAAACTCAATATGCATAGAATATTAACCTTAAAGTGAACATTAACAACACATGTAATATTAAATTTATCATTTATGATTTTACCAATTACAAAAAATAATAAAAAATAAATTAGGCCCATGAGATGGCCCATCGTATCACGGGCTAGCTTGTTTCGAGTTAGCAAAAATTTGGGTCAGGCTGGGCCATGCCAAAATAAACTCATATGAATTTTCATAATCCAACCCAACCTATTTTTAGGGCTAATTGGGGTTAGGCTTATTTTGACACCTCTAGTTGTAGGAGAAGAAATAATAACCCAGACAACCATCAAGGGAGATATTAAAAGGCCTACACAAGCACGATATACTATTGTTTTTAGCTTTGTAGAGATGGTTATTGGTTACATGTGTGGGACAGTTGATTAGGTTTTACCAAAATTTTTTCACTAATTGTCACTGCTAGGTTAGATTTTTTTGTGTGGTCACTTACAATTTAGATTAGTTAACATTTGTTTGATGCACTTAGCAAATAGTCATCAAAGTCAAACTAAAAATAGTTTTACAAATAAAATTTTAATTACGTAATATTGACTTCTTAACAGCTTAATTCAAATGGGAAATGAAGGATTGTCGACTAGAAAAAATGACTCCTCTTATACAATTAGAAATGTCTCCTTGTAATCATTACTTTTGATTTGATTTGATTTTTTTGATGTAGTTATTTATAGTTAAGTTATTATTTTTTTAATATTATATATTATGAGTTTATTATGTTTGGTTGAATTTGCTTTGCCTTGATCTCAGCTAGTAAGCCTGTTATGTAGCAAATAAATGTTTAACTATATATTTGATTATATGTCATTATAAATGGATTTGCATGTTCTACTGGGTGAAACATAGATTTAAATTAGTATTGAGGAGAGTTATGAATCATGTATCACATAAGGTATTATTCTATTAACAATATAAAGTTTTCATTTCTAAGTAGATCATGATGACTATTCAATTTGTACATCTCTTCCCATGAATATTGTGATCATGTGTTATGCTCACATTTACTATTGACATTGTATTGTGACAAGTGTACAACGAAGCAGCCGCAATTGTCCTTATTGCCTAGTGGCACATCTTAGAAATAAACTTGCCCTCAAATACTCCTCTTAAATTATGCTTATTAGAAACAAGGTGGTTATCTTCCAAAGTGTCTACTTTGATAAAACTTCTTATAGAATCAAGGAGCCAACATTGAGATGCAAAGTCAGATGTGTTTTGACACTTTCAATCATTGTTGTTGATATTGGAAGAACCTCTAAATGCACTTGGTTTCAAAACTTTGTGTCTTGATTTGAAAGTGGATGACAATGCTGTTGTTATTCAACAGTTTTAAGTTTAAGGAACGAGGCTTCAAATGTATGTATAAATTTCACAACTACATCTGTAGTTTACTTTATGGAGTCATGGTGGGACCATGCAGTTAAGGAACGACTAGTGGACCAACTCTACCATGTTGGATAGAAAAAGGTTGTGAAGATTGTTCAACTAATAGTGAAAAACAGCAATGAAGAAAAAAATATTAAAATTGCATGTAAAGTTGTCACTCTGGTCTAGCCTGCCCCATTTAGACTGACCCTTCACGGGCCAATGCATTTTCAGGTCGAGTCAGTCAGGTCGGGGCAAACTAATTTTACGATAGACTAAAGTTTTCCTAGCCAACGTAGCCTTTGACAGGTCATGGGCTAAATAAATCGGCTTATGGGCCATTCATTTTTTAAATATAAAAGATTAAAATTATCAGAATAAATTAACTTTTATATAATAAATTAATAAAATATTTTTTAATCATTATAAACTAAAATAAAAAAATATAGATTGTCATTTGTACTATCAAATAGCAATATATAATACATAACTAGATGTAATACCCATGCATTGTACGAGTTTTATTTAAATCTAAAAATATAATTTGAATATATAAAAAATATATCAAGAATAAATTTTTTATCAGTTTATAATTTATTATAAACAATTCATTGTAAATAGGTTTTTAAGATATGATGTGTATTTTTTATTAAAATTAACCATGTTAGTTGTCAATCTTTTAACTGAGGTTATGATTAAAAAAATAAAATATATGAAACATTATAGTTCATTGAAGTAATTTATTAAATATTTATTATAGACTATATTTCTCATATTTATTAACATTTAAAAAAGGAAAAATAAAATCTAACTCTATAATCATTGAAGATATAATAATGTTGCAAGTGATTTCACATTCACATCATCAATATTAAGCAAAAAAATATACATGATCAAACTTTTCTTTTTCATTTTTTGTCCATGGATGTTTTAATATAAAAAATAATAAATTAAAATATATACTCAATAAATAAATAATAATTTTAAAATGTTTGTATAATTCCAAATGTTGGCCTAATTTAAAATTAAAGTTATATTAATTTGGTTATATATAATAACTAAATTCAATTAATTTTATACAAAATTGAGAAAAATACATATTAACCAATTTTATTTGTCAACAATATACTGTATTATTAGACTTAAGAGTTATTAAATATAGAAAAAATGCATTATAGAATATATCTCATGAACATAAGATTTAGTTCTATTAAATAGTTGTACTCAATAATTCAATGCCGAAAGTGGTTTCCACTATGGAGACCCTTTATCATTTGTTGTTATTTCTAATTGTAACAAAAGGATTGAATGAAATAAATAATTTGTAATGATTTTAATTTTAATTTATATTGTCATGATAAATAAAATATTCAAAAATATTATAACACTAACAAAAATACAGTATTATATATTTTTTAAGAGTTTAATTTCTATGCATTGTTAGTGTAAAAAGCTTTACATTATCAACCAATTATAAATTATGATAAGTATCACTTTTAAGATAATTATTGTAAAACCTAACAAAGTTATTATGTATGACAATTTATGATTGGATGATAGTGTAAAAACTCTTTACATTGTTAGTGCATAAACTATTAAAATATATAAGCCTTGGAATAATATATAAAGCACATGTTATGAAAGTTATTTAGTTAATATATAAACTTTAATATTTCGTATTGTCAATTCATTTTTTATTTTATTTGTAGATTAATCACTTAATTTTTATTTATTTTAATTTTTATCCTTAATTATTAATTAAAATAAAATATTACAAATTATTTTAAATTAAACTACATATTTATAAAATATTAGTAGATAACTTTAATATTTTAATTAATATTTTATAAACCCGTGCAATGCATGAGAAATTTATTTTATGAAAATAATTAATTATTTCTATACCATAATTCATTTGTAATAATTAATAAATATTGAAGTATATAATAAACTATAGTCAACATGTATAAACATACAATTAAGCAATTAAATTGAGTATACAAAATATAAATAATTAATGTGATAATTCAATTATATGAAATTTATTAAATTGTGTTAAGTGAATTACATAAAAAATATAATAAAAAATAAAATTAACAAATAAGAAATAAAGTTGTGACAATATAAATAGACTCCCTTTATATCTTGATAAACACAAAAAAAAATATTGTAAGTTGAAGATATAAAGTAAAAGTCAAATTATTGATTTTTTGTTGCTCAAAATAAGAAAAGGCTAAAAATATATAAAGTATTTATAATATAGTAGTAAAAGGAAAAACATAAGGCATATATAAAAAACTTGAACAATAATAAACAAAACATAAATTAACATATCAGAAAAATTAGAAATGAAAAAAATACACAAAAGTGATACTGGCTGGAGAGTAAAAAAAATAATAAAAGACACATAATAAGGTGATATATACTTGCCTGCCTTCCCTAGTTCGGGTTATACACTTCTCTCGCTAGTCAGCATGCGAGAGAACAAGGACTTTGAGAAAACTCTTCCGAAAATGGAAATATTTAAAGAACTGTGATTGCAATCCGTAGAGGGCACCATTGAGCTTACATTGGTGATTGTGTATCGTGGTGATTGCAAAATTTCTTTCATGTAGGGGAATATTTACTGTCAATTAACCATTGATTATGGATGATATTGAAGTATTTATATGTAATTAAATAATTTATATGCATTTAAATTTAGTGTTAATTAAACATTGATTGCAAATGATTTTCCATCGAACCCTTC
This sequence comes from Spatholobus suberectus, assembly GCA_004329165.1. Taxonomy (NCBI): domain Eukaryota; kingdom Viridiplantae; phylum Streptophyta; class Magnoliopsida; order Fabales; family Fabaceae; genus Spatholobus; species Spatholobus suberectus. Next base: position 25,699,739 of record CM014732.1, on the reverse strand, counting down.
CCTCCCACAGAGAAGCACAGAAACAACATTCTCTCTTTGCGACCGCCATTCAAACGCACACACGAAGAATATTGGATGATATTTTTTTTGCAATTGATGACCAACCTCTTGTGATTATTTTTCTCAGAACTTATCTTCTCAATCTGGCAACTGATCTACAGGCTACGCCCTTCAAATCCCTATGTAGTATTCTAATTCTTATGTTTACATATATTAATTTTAATTAATTTGATAATTATTTAATTAATAAAATAATAATTTTATTAGGTGGCAGACATCTTACCTTATTGATCCAGGTGACAGGTGTTGATGTGTCTAAGCTGGTGTTACATCAACGATTAAAGATTTAGAGTTAACAGTAAAGACTAATCGTCTTAATGAAAAATAAATAAGGACTAAAAGTGCTTGAAAAATTTATAAGAGACTGAAGACAAAACTCTATACATTTTGAGGAACCAAAAATATATTTAGCCATAATTTAATACATTATGAATAATGTTTAGTTTGATATATCGTTAATGTAATTTTTTATACTGTCAATTAATTAAAAATAATTTTAAATATGATTTTTAAAATAATTATTATAAAAGTTAACAATTTTCAATTATATGGTAATTTAAGATTAGATGACAATATACAAATTTTTTACAATATTAGTTTATTCTAATGAAATTCTAAAGAAATAAGAATTTAATTAAAATACATTGAGAGTATAAAGTATTTTTACACGGTCATTTAATTCTAAATCATCATTTAAAATAAGTCTGTTGACTTTAATAATAATTATCTTAAAAGTTATTCCAAAAATATTTTTTTATTAATTGACAATTTAAATTTTGTTACAATAACAGTGCATATTATCTTTTGAATTTAATTATAATGTATTAATAGTATAAAGATTTTTCACTCTGTAATATAATCATATTATCATGTATAATAAAATTATTGATTTTTATAATAATTATTTTAAAGCTCATATTTACAATAATTTTCAATTAGTTAAATTGTATCAAAGATACACTCTAATCCCTTATACGACTATATATTTTAAAAAAAAAACTATATGTCATGATGCTAACTCAATAACAATTAATTTAATGAATGTAAATTATGATTTTAGTTAAATTTAATATATATAATATTAAGAATTGAAATATTAAAATTGTTAACGTGAGGAAGATAAATATCACCGTCGATTTGGAGCTTCATCTCACATCATTATCCATAAAATTTCCTTATCAAAAACGAAAAAAAAAATGTCATGATGCAAAATTTTTGCACACTTTAATATTGTATTTATTTTTAGACAAAAGATAAAATTTCCAGATGAAAAATAAAAGGCCACTATTAATATCCCTTCGGCATGAGTGTCGGTGCTGAGTGGTGACTCTCCTGCTCCTTATATTATGCGTCATAGTTAGGAAGAGTTGGCGTTTGAATTGAAACGCAAATCAAAGAAAGATGAGGTTATACGACAAGCGTCCAGATCTTTGTCGTTTTGTTCCTAACGTGTCGCCTCGCACCGCTCTTCTCAATGTTCTCACTTGCAACGCAACAGATCTCATTTTTTCCCCATAAATTATAGTCTTTGAGTAAATCATCAATTTCATACTTAAAATATCATTTTTTCTCTTACATGGTCCTTAAATTAATAAATTTATATAAATAGTTTCTAAAATATTAAAAATCATACTATATAGTCTTTTAAGTATTGAAAAATTCTTTAAATTAATCCCTCACCAAGAACTAAATTGATGAATATTTAATATTTAAGAATTACTTATATAATTTCATTAGTTCAAAAATTATTTAGGAAAAAAGATAACACTTTAGAAACTAAATTGATGATTTATTCAATTCACCTTTTTATTTTGCTTAATTATTAAATCTCTCATTATTAGCCCGAAAAAGGAGGAAGAAAAACAAGCAAACACCCCGAAAATCAGATAGTTTACTCCTAGCCTAACATTAAGGGGAAAAATTGGGTGGTGGAAGGACCATGGATATGATGTGTGGGACACCCCCTTTGCAATTTCAATCTAAAAAAGTTCTCTCAAAGTAATACTAACTTGCTTTATATGTTAAATGATTTGAAATTCAATTTCAATTTCATAATAACATCCCCTATTAGCCCAAGAGATAAAGAATTCCTACTCTGCTCGTATACCAAAAAAAGAATTTAATAGAAATATTTTTAATATATAAGTTTTTATAATATTAATCAATCAAAAATTATTTTTTATATGATTTTTAAGATAGTTAATCTAAAAGAAAACAAACTTATCATACATCAAATGACAATTTATGATTAGATGATAATATGATTTTTTTTACATTATTATTAAATATATTATTTATTAAAAAAACAAGGCATTTTTTATTTATTACAAAAGCAATACAATTTTAACCAACCGGAATTTCATTACCAAATAACTTTGTCCAAAGTCTTTTGTATGGATGTATGGTATAATTAGTGACTAAATTGTGAGCACATTAATCGGTTAAGAGAGAATGGTGATAACCCATGAAGCATAACGTTTTTGGATGCTACCTTGAAAATGTCAACAATAAACTTTCTATAAATAGTCCTTCCTGGTACTACTTGATTAGCAATAGCATCAACAAAACCTAACTCAATTCTATTCCACAAGCTTTCAACCAACGTTCATCATCACCAACGCTGAATGGGAAGACAGAGAACAATTAAAATTTAAGACCCCATTGTTGATAGATAGTCCACAAACAAAAACAGGGTGTCTGTCCCATCCACAACATACCAACAAAAAGTTTCAATGAGCACACATGGTTCTTACAGCATGAGATCCAAAGCCACCTTTGAAAATGAAGCCAAGGCCACAGTGAAAGAGAGTGGGGTAAGTAAATAAAACTAAAAGCATAAAACAAACAGAAAAGGAAAACAATTTTATTTATTTTTATTTTTAACGTTCAAAATGTAATGATGAGAGGTTGATATGAAAAATGGAAATCCAGGGAGGGGGTGGAGGCAAGAGTGGGAAGATGATGTCCTCCAACAGCAAGGAGAATCTGTTCATATGTTTTCTGGTGGCACTCTGGTACTCTTCAAACATTGGTGTGATCCTTCTGAACAAGTACCTGCTTTCAAACTATGGCTTCAAGTTCCCCATCTTCCTCACAATGTGCCACATGTCAGCCTGTGCTGTTCTCAGCTATGTCTCCATTGTGTTCTTCAAGGTGGTGCCTCAGCAGATGATCAAATCAAGGTCCCAGTTCATGAAGATTGCAACTTTGAGCCTTGTGTTCTGTGCATCTGTGGTGGGTGGCAACATCTCCCTCAGGTACCTGGCTGTGTCCTTCAACCAGGCGGTGGGGGCAACCACACCCTTCTTCACTGCTGTCTTTGCCTATTTGGCTACCCTTAAGAGAGAGGCTTGGGTTACCTATGCTGCCCTTGTTCCCGTTGTTGCTGGGGTTGTCATTGCAAGTGGGGTATGTTTGGTTCTCTATAATCTCTGTGCTTTCAATTGATTTATTGTATTTGAACGTTGTGAATGATCATGGATGTGTGTGTGTGTGTGTGTGTGTTCCTTTTTGAGATTGGGATAGGGGTCTTGATTGATTCATATTGATGCGCGAAGAGTGTTTGTGTAACTATAAAGACATGAAGAGTTTTGATTAACATGTTACATGTCAATGCTGCATCATGTTCCATGTGCCAGTCCAGATCTGGAGTGATGTTCGACAGATTAGGTGGTGGTTGTTTGTACGATGTAGTTGATCTGTGATTGTTTGAAAAGTGCAAGGAATTTGTTATTGATGAAGTGTAACCTGCTTGGAAGTTAATGAGATCTCAACTTCTCGAGAACTGCAAATCTGTGACAATTGGAGGGTTTTTTCCCCCTCTTTTTTCTTTCCAACATGAAATGGATGAGGAAATTTTAGTGCACGGGGAAAATGATGTTTCTTGACATTATTTTCTGTTGTCTTCTTCTAGCTATCTATAATCTTCTTCTTTTGGATCTGCACTGTTCTAGTTTATTATCTCATATCAGATTGCCAGATTTTTGGTTTTTTTTTTTTTTTTAATCAACTAGCATTGAAGTTACTTAACTAATCATTTTATTTCATCTAGTCATGTTGTGTATGTAATACCTCCCCTAAAGCTTGTCATGAATTAGGCTCTTTATAGTTATCTACTTATCAACTGTCGTGGCATTCTGTGTATTACACACCACAATATAATTTGTTATATGACTGGTGCATATTTTCCTTTCTGTTTTCCTTGTTTATTCATTATGCTTCTGTAGAGCTACAAGATTTTCTTGGTGATTGCAGGGCGAGCCGGGGTTTCACTTATTTGGATTCATTATGTGCTTAAGTGCAACCGCCGCAAGAGCTTTCAAGTCTGTCCTTCAAGGCATTTTACTTTCTTCTGAAGGGTAAAAGATATTTTACACCATATCTAGGATTTCTAATTTCCTCTTTTTCATCTAACTTCAAAAGCTAACCGGCTGAAAATTATATCTAAGATTACTGAAATCCAATATGGTTCCCCTCACCTTATTTAATTGAAACCAGAACTTGTGCATTAATAGGGAACTAGCTGTCTAAACTAGGAAAACAACCATTGAAGGATGTTTCAGGATGTTAAACTGTATTGTGTGTGGAAGATATATCGTGTCTCATAAGACACACAGAAGTATATTTTTTAGCATAAAAATGCTGGAAAGTGAGATCGGTGTAATCATAGGTAAAGACATACTTCAATCAAGGTATTTGCAACTAATGAAACTTTTCAATAGGTCTGCTGTAATTGATCAGTAGCAAAAGTTGTGGAATGACCAAGTACCTAAATCATATTTGCTGAAAATATTTAGTTATTGTGAATTGAGGATTCTAGAACAGATGTTTTAAAATCTTATGATGTTGCTTTGATGGCCAGTGCTTAATCTTCAGCTCTTTATAAGTATTGTTGGTTTGTCCAGTTGAAAACTGTGTCGCTCATATTGCTTGCTCAGGTTTAACATCAGAAAGAAACTAACCATGTGAGAAAAAAGAAAATCTTTTTGAACTCACTTTTTTCTGCAAACTACACTTTAAGGAACCAAAAACCATTTGGTAAAAAAAAAAAAAGACACTCTTTTCCAACTTGTGTAATTAAGCATGTTTGTATATCATAATTTCTTGATGCATGAAAGACGGGCTAGCAGAACACTGCCACCTGAGGAGTATGCTTTTCTTTTATTTTTTTCTCCTCCCAATTGTTCTCATTCAGTTGAAAAAGAAAAATGGAAGGTCCAACACCCTGATGATTCTTGCTTAAAGCTTTTCATTATTTTTTATGCTTTTTACTTATTTACATTTTAGGCATGTAGGTAAGTTTCCTTTTCATATTCGTATGGGGTTCTATTTTAAATATTCTTGAGGAAGCCATCCTAGTTATATAGATTCTATTTGTTTAATATGGTAAATTAGTAATGAATGCCCTTCATACGTATACTAAATATAAACAGTCATCATCTTAATAAGATGTGGAGGTGGTTCTCTGTAAATAGTCATAGAGGCAGAATTGTAGCTTAACTTGAGTGGAGGCTGTCAAAACATAATAATACTACTTGAAAATCAATTTTTTTTTCTTCGTTATAATTGAAATCTTGGATGGTTTTAGATTTGAATAGTCTTTGTTGTCAAGCAAATTGTGTCTATCATCTGTGCCTCTTCACTTTTCACTTGTGTCTTTAATTTCCAAACCAAAGAATAATTAATTTTTGCTGAAAGTTTTGGGCTAACTGCAAGATACTTTTCAGAGTATGATGTTTTTGAATATATAAAATAGGAAAGGAGTAGTTGTGAACGAACTTATGTTGTCATTAAAACTTACTCATTTGTAAACTTAGATATAATTCTGTTCTTGCCTTTCACTATAGTGAAACTTCTGCTTTCCAAGTGTCCTTAAACCTATATTATAACATTTCTCATGTGTTATCCTAATGAATTGATTCAATTTTTTGAAAGGATTAGTCCCTAACTTTATTGTATACACACATTCTTGTGTATTTACATATTGTGTTCAAGTACAACAGGGTGACTAGGTTGCACATGTCAGACTATCTGTTTCTTTTTCTTAACTTTCAAACTCTGACTAAATTACTTGTACTCAAAACACAACTTAAGATACCTATATCATTTTCTTTTGAAGTAAGTACTGGAAATTTTTATGTTCCTACAAATTATCAGTATTAGTATGGCAATCCAGAATTTGAGGCTCCTTCTCCCCATAAATTCTTGGACTTAGTAAACCAAAATTGGATAAACATATTTTTAGCTGTTAAAAAATGCTTATAATGTTGCATCCACTTCAACTTGACAGGGAAAAGTTGAACTCAATGAATTTGCTCCTGTATATGTCTCCAATTGCAGTCCTAGTTTTGTTGCCTGCAGCACTTATCATGGAGCCCAATGTCGTAGATGTCACATTGTCGCTTGCAAAGGACCATAAATCTATGTGGCTACTTCTTATTCTTAACTCAGTCACAGCATATGCAGCAAACTTAACAAACTTCTTGGTGACTAAACATACTAGTGCTCTGACACTCCAGGTTTGCCTCTTTCTCACTGCTAGAAATTATGAAAAATATTAAGAGCTAAAGCAGTAATTAAGACCAAAGTTCTTTTAATCATTAAAGCCATCAATGAAAAACTGAAAATGACTTTTACCTATATTTTACATAACATATTAGATGATTAAACTTCGAAACGAAATGTGTTGACTCTGAAAGATTAACAAACCGCATTGGTTGCAATCACATATTCCTCTCTATAGGATTTTTTGATAAAATCTTGATTCACATATTTTCTTTTAATATTTTGCAGAATTTTATGCTTGATATTTTACAAGAACTTTTAATCATTATAAGTTTCCTCTGCAATAGTTTTTTGCAATGCACAAGTTTATCTGCTAGTGTTTCTTTGAGTAGCCAAAACAAGCACTTGATGCTAGAACATAAATGTTAAAACATGGATAAAATATGTTTTTGGTCCCTCTAAAATTTTTCAAATTCGGTTTTAATCTCTCAAAATTTTTTTGTCTTATTTTGATCTCTCCAATTTGAAAATGCACCACTTTTGGTTCTCAAAATGGTTTAGATAACGCTTTATAATTGCTATTAAATATTATTTTAAAGACTAAAAGTGATGCATTTTCAAATTAAAGAGACCAAAATAAGACAATTTTTTTGAGGGACTAAAACTGAATTTAGAAAATTTCAGAGGGACTAAAAACATATTTTATCCTTAAAACATTGATTATGAAACTTCCTTTAGTTTCTGCAAATACATTGTTTCTCTTTTATTTGTTTTCTCTTGGAACAATTTTACTTGAATCCAGCCGATCTACCTTTGATTATTCTACCGATGACATAATCAAGATTCCTTCAAGTACTTTTAATTATTTGATTGTACAAGTTACTTCCTTGGGTAACCAAACCCAAAATCACATTAACCATTCATGTCAAGGTGTGCTTAGTGCAAACTTGCCTTGTTATTTCATGCAACTCATACGCTGAATTCCCTCCAAATTTTAACCAGGTATTAGGTAATGCGAAAGGTGCAGTAGCTGTTGTTATCTCAATACTTCTATTCAGAAACCCCGTCACTGTTGTTGGCATGGCTGGCTATACAGTTACCGTAATGGGAGTAGCTGCATATGGAGAAACAAAAAGGAGGTTTAGATGAACAATTAACATTCACCGATTGTCTTATTCGTGTATTTTATTGTAGTTTATTTATATGAAGAAGATTCTTTGTAACGTGACTAGGAGTAGAGGGGAGTGGTTTTATAATGTTATTCTGTTGTATCTACCACATAAATATTTATTTATCACTCGTACATTTTGTCCTAAGTAAACGTGCCAATTTTTTTTATGCGATGAGTTGAAGCACTAGAAATTATTCTTAGGAATGCGACAGAAGCAATTATTTCAAAACTATATAATTAAATATCATGTTGAGTTATTCACCAAAAAAAATATATCATGTTGAGTTCGATATTCAATATAATTTATATTGCAAATTAATATATATTCTGAACTAAAATAAATTCCAAGGTAGGCACTATCTCCCTATCTACCAATAACACTTTATTTAATATTAAACATTTAAAAGAGTATATTGTACATTACAAAAATGCACACTAGTCAACTACGAAGTTCGAGGACTCCCTGGTTTCTGTTCAACAAATTTAAACGCCATTATCAATGTAGCACGTGCTGAGATCTTTGTATACAAGCCAAACGGTCCAAACTCTGCTCAAAAGCAGGGGTGCACAGTATGTGAGGCTCCCAGTGAACTTGCTTGGTATCAGAGAGCATGAGCATCTTTGTTAGGAGTTTTGCATAACAAGGTTCTTTTAATGAATTCTAAGAACAGTTATGTGAACTGTGAGTTGCACAATTTTGGAACTGTTCTCAAGTGAAAATGCTCCTCAAACAGCTGATTCTGACACAAACAGATATGCACTAGTTGTGTTCAATGCGCAGAAAGGACAGTTGTTGGTATTTGCCTTCAATCATTTCTTTCCCAACACCCATATATGTTTTGTCACGCCTGGAAATTCCGTACGGTATCATGTCTTTACAAAACTACATAAAATTACAATGCCGTAACAAATGACAGCATTAAAAGCACACTAGTAGGAGAAATCAGCAAAGCAACCCAGGTAGTGCCCTCATGTAAAAAAGTAGCTCGGTTAGGCATTCTTGTCAATGTTCATCTAGTTGTTTTTTGTAAGGTTAGTTTCCCCCAAAAAAGGAACGAAAACAAAAGAAAATGAATGTTCATGACCCTAAAACAAAGAAAAGAAAAAAGAAACCATACTCTTCTAATATTTTATGCCAGCTCGGGACCAGATGGCAGTGCCTCATAACCATCATGGTGCTGCTTACTAGTATCTCTTTCAACTGGGATGCACTTGAGGATAACAGCTATAGGCATGCTAACTGCTCCGATTAACACACTTAGTAACCAGAGTTGCCAGTTTAGAGGCACAGTGCTGGCAAACGTTCCAAGGAATTCAACTATCACTACTTGAAATGCCACGGTGACGAAAATTATCAACAAAAATATCCAGCTGTCAAACATGCCTCTGAATATGTTTATCTTTTCAATATCTCTGCTGTTTATCTCATTAAACACCTGGAAAAAATAGAAAGGGAAAACAGCAAGCTAAATAATTGGAAGACAATGTACTGTACCATTTTTTAACCAGTTTGAACTTTTATTTAAGCATCCATCATCAGAATTTCACATGTTTGTAGTCCATTAAGTATAACCAACAATTAGGACACGGTGCATGCAGAGTGTACCTGGCAAAATACAAAGGAATTGAATATCAAAGTGTTGAGCACTCTCATTGCATCTGAACCACCAAGTCCGAGTAGCCTCTTTCCGTCAAAATTTAGAACCGCAAGGATAATTAATTGATATATACTTTGACCAATGATATTCCTCCACATAGGTTTGGTGATAAAGTTTGCTCCCCTTGCAACTGGGGGTCTTTTCAAAAGTCCATCGTTAGGAGGTTCAGTAGCCAGCGCTAATGCACCAAGAGTGTCCATGATCAAGTTGACCCAAAGCAACTGAACAGCTGTGAGTGGAGCAGATCCTGAAAGAAGGAAGACTATCACTGATGTTCCTTGAAACAAATTCAACAGAACATAAAAGGGAAAACAAATTCTATTAACCAACAAACCAGTGATGCATGCAGAAAAGAAGTTGATAACCAGAGCAACAACATTAACTGTCAATTGAAACTGCACAAATTTTTGAATGTTTATATATACTGCACGTCCCCATTTGACAACATTGACAATTGTCGTGAAGTTATCATCCATTATAATGACATCAGCATTTTCTTTGGCAACCTGAAAATGGTATTAATTTTCAAGGACAAAAAAATGTTATTAAGTATCAACGGCAGAAAAGGGTCATTAATATAAAAAGAGAAAAAAGATACCTCCACGTATGTACAAGTCTAGGGAGGAGAATGGACAAGATAGCAAAGGAAAAATTAAAGAATCGGTAAATAAATGATGTAACTAGAATAGAAGATAACACCTTATATCTTAAACATAATGCAGGACAACTATACAAAACTAAGACTACACTTAACTGCCAGAATTATCATAGTAAACAAGAGATACAAACCTCAGTTCCTGCTATGCCCATTGCAAGTCCAATGTCTGCCTCACGAAGTGCAGGAGCATCATTTGTTCCATCACCAGTAACAGCAACAACCTCACCAAACATACTCCTCAAATTGGTTACTAACTTATGCTTGTCGAGTGGTAAGGATCGTGCCATCACCTGAAACCATATCAAGTACAAAAGAAAAGTCAAGCATCTCAAGAGAGGATACAAATCACCTATCCTATCCCCTTACCCTCTCCTCGAGAACTGAAAGTCACAGAATTTGCGATGAGATCAGAACCTGTATTTTTGGTATAACATCCTTCATTTGCTCAGGAGACAAGTCACAAAAATCTGGACCTTCTATGGCTACACCACCCTCGGTAAGTAAACCGCATTCTTTAGCTATAGCACTAGCTGTATTTATGTTATCACCAGTAACCATGCGGATAGTTATTCCAGCAGCTATACAAGTTTGAACAGATTCCTTAACCCCAGGGCGTACAGGATCCTTGATTCCTACTAAGGCTATTAGAGTATAGCCACTATCCGGAATGTTGGTTTCCCCATGGGTTTCATTTATCTCTTTGAAAGCCAAACAAAGAGTTCTCAAAGCTTCAGAAGCGAAGCTATTTATAACATCAGAGACATTATTTGCCCGGTCTTCAGGAAGATCAACAACTTCCCCATTGCAATCAATAATTTTATCACACATTTTTAAAATTATTTCTGATGCACCTTTGCAGAAAGCTCGGACCCCTCCATCAGGAAGACCCACAACCACAGACATTTTCTTTCGGACTGAATTGAATGGCTCAACTTTGAGTATCTTATACTCTCTACGCTGGGCATAGGCATCAAAATCAGCACCCAAAAGGCAGCCAAATTCCAATAATGCTGATTCTGTTGGGGTTCCCAATATTGTGTCCTTTCCATCTTTATCCTTAACCACTTCAGCAGAAGTATTTTGAAATATAGCCTGCAAAAGGATGTTTAGAACTCCTTCAGATGTACATGTTTTCAGTTCGTCTGCACTCTCATTACCTTCTATCTGCATGGCTTTTTCGCATATCCATATTTTATTAACCACCATTCGGTTAGTGGTCAGTGTCCCCGTCTTATCTGTGCAAATGCAACTAGCTGAACCCATAGTCTCACAAGCAGAAAGATGCCTTACAAGTGCCTTGTCATTCATTAATTTTTTCATTGCAAAAGCAAGACTGAGTGTCACAGCCAGTGGTAATCCTTCAGGAACCGCAACAACTACAATGGTCACAGCAATAGCAAAGAAGTCCAGTAACTTCATTGCATCATCTGAAGACCAACTGGCGAACTCGCCACGAAGCGCTTTTTCGACCAGAAACCTTATTGTCAACACGACAAATGTCAGAATGGCAAATGTCAAACCAATTTTACCAATAATAGTAGCAACTCCGTTTAATTTAACCTGCAATGGGGTCTCATCCTCTCCTCCCTCGTTTATAGTCTCCATCAATTTTCCCCATTCAGTCCTCATGCCAACAGTTGCAACTAACATCTTCCCCTGACCATCCTGCACTTTGGTTCCAGAGAGAAGAAAAGGTTTTTCTTCATTTACATTTACAGGTTCGCTCTCACCTGACAAACTTGATTCATCAATAAGCAAAAAGTATCCCGATATAAAAATCCCATCAGCTGGAACTTGATCCCCAGTTGACAAATGAACAACATCACCAACTACAATATCATAAATTGAGATCTTCTGTCTTTTCCCATCCCTAGTGACATAAACAAATATCTTTTTCTTCTCTTTGTCCAAATCCCTGAACTGTAGGGATTGCTTGTAATCACTGACAGCTGTAACAAGGACTACCAAGAATACACTGAATATGATTCCCACACCATCAAATGTTCCCTTTGGCCACCCTTCAGTGGCAATCCCTATACCTATAGAAACTACAGCACAAACCATGAGAATCATCAGAGTTAAGTCCTGCAGTGCATCCCACACAAACATCAGGAATGATCTAGAAGGTTTTTCAGTATAACGATTGAATCCATAAATCTGTTGTCTGCTATTTATACTCTCTTCGCTGACACCTCCATCCACAGAAACTGACAGTTTCCTTGCAATGATTTCAACTCCGCCAATATCATTTAAGGTCTTATTATCATGGCTACGAACAATAGAAGCAATCTCATCTGGATGAATACCAAAACCAGCATCTCTTGCCTCATTTGATAGCTTGTATTCAACTCGATTACCAGCTGCATAAGAAAACCAGATTAGCTTAGAAAACATATCAAGAGTAAGTGATCAGTTCTAAAGCAATGATAAGAACTTTGAGTATTGAAATTGGAGCACCATACCATCAATAAATTGTAATGCTGCCTTTTGAACATATAGAGCAATTCGAATTTTTTCCTGACAGAGTAAACCAAAGATAGTATAGTAAAACTAGTAACGACAAATTGACAATATACATAATTAAAGGTAGCCATGTCCTCTTTAAAAGTAAGAAAAAATTATCCCATATCTCATCACATGAAATGGTATTTCATGAAATCAATGCTAAAATTAAACTTTGAGAACATTAAGGAGAATTCTTTCAAAAAACCTCAGTTAAAATTTGTTGCACAAACAATCCCTTTACACACAACAATGAAGATCAAAGGACAAATACACATAACACCGCAAAATAGAAATAGCGAAAAAATACAAATTTAACGTGGTTAGATATCTCTTGCCCAAGTCTACAGGGGCATCTCAAATATGATTACAAGTTCGTGGACAAACTTGAAAAATCTTCCCTTCACATGACCCCCTCTCTCTTAGGGTGTTGACCCCACCCCCTTTCTCTTAGAGTGTTGACCCCCTTGTTAGGTAGCTCTTCTCATTTCAAGAACATCTATTTACAGACCTTGCATCCTAATCTTAAAGAGGAAACAAATTCCTAATAATATATTTAAATCTAAACATTACCCTAAAGATTAGATAATATCTTTAAATTTAAATAACGTCATAGGATTTGAAATTGGAAAATTGAATTGTTCACTCAACAATTCTTCCCTTGGTTAAAATTTTTAAACTTTCCCTTCAACTTCCGACGTCATGAATGCTTGTCACCATCATCTTCAATCATGTTTTGCTTCACAAACTTTGGTATATTTCCTACCTTCGCTCTGCGTGAGTATTAAATGGTGTTCCACGTCGCCAAAAAGACTTTCAATACAAGGACTCAACACGGATCTACCAACAGCTCTGATACCACTATTGCAATATAAACAACATCCTAAATATTTGAAATTAAAAATTTGAATTGTTCTCCCGACAAAATTTAAGAACAAATATGTCAGTATTTCCCACTTAATCATGACTATTTTTGGAACGAGTTAGATAACCGGTAAAAGAAGTATTGGTAGTTACATTTTCCACTCGAATCTCACAAGAAATGGTTAATATAATGCGGAGAGAATGTCATTGTAATCATTATTATCAGAAGGACTGGGGAAAAAACTTCTTTATTAATGTGTCAGCATATAAGTGAATAATGATAAGCAAGACATGTTTGTTTGAAATAAATATTAACTGTTTTATGGTTCTGTTTCGGACCAATACCTCGGCCCATCAGGGGCCCAATAAACTTCGACACCTAGCCCAAAATGAAAGTTAGTAACACAACAACCAACAAATAACGGCTTCCAGCCATTTCTCATTGGTTTAAAACATTTGAAGACTAGCTAAACAGCCGTCTCAACATTGTGGAAATGGCTAGAGGTGTAGCACTTGCATTTTTGTCAAATAATACGCTAGTTGAACCATATAAACTTCGAGTTCAACTTTGTGAGGTACATTCTCATTCTGAGTCTCGTCTTTTTCTCTTAAACACACCCTGATCGACTGCCAATCACCGTGATTAGCTGACCTCTGAAGGGCCCCAATAAGTCTTCTCCAACCCGCGTCCGTGCTTGCAGCACTCAGCAGAATTACACCAAACAGGTTCTTTAAAAAAGTTAAAAAAATCTTTAAAATAAAATAAAGCTTATCAAAATAAGTATTTTAACTTATTTCAATTAATTTTACCATTAATCTTATGAAGAATTTATTGGATAAGAATTGGTTGAATAAATTCTTAATTAAATTCTTCGTTAACTGTTAATCAATGACAAGGATTAGGTTCAGGCTAAACCCTCGTTTTCCTGCAGTCTGAGACCCTTTTACAGTAAATACTACCTCCATTTCTTTTCATATGTCATTTAAGGTTTTTATACATAAATTAAGAAATGTCATAAATTTTTTTGTTTTCTATAAAATAGTTTTGAAGTTTCTTACTATAACCTTTCTCATTTTTACTCCACAATAAATATATACTAGTTGTAAATGTGTAAATTAATTAAAAATTAAATAAGAAGTAAAGGTATAATTGAGACCCGAATCCTCTTCAGTTGAAAAAAACTGAAGAGTGTCCAGTTTTAGCATCTCACCATTGATTCCTATTTTTTCAATCATTTATATATCAATTATGTAAAATATTAAAATCAAGGGATGGTTGAGATCTCATCCAATTTTGAAAAAACTAGAGAGGATCTATTTTCATATAATTGATAAAAAAATAATTAATGTTAGAGTAAATTACATTGATCTTTCTTGAGTTTTTTTATGATTGCACAAATCCTCTTACTTTATTAACATTTACAACAATAACTCTTATAAAATACATAATGTAATATTTTTCAAACAATTAAAAAGGTTAATGTAATATATAAGAAGTGTTGGTATAATATTTTTCAAACAATTAAAAAAAATTAGTGTAAAGACAAAAAAAAAAAAGTATTGAATGAAATTCGACAAAACTTAAAGAAGTTCTAGTATTATTTACTCTTAATGTTATCTTAAACTTTGAAAAAAAAACAAAAACAAAAACAAAAAATTTCATAAAAACCGACAAGTAATAAAAAATAGAGGAAATATTTAATTTTCTCAACCAAGTGACCAACATCCGCCATTGTTGACAACTTGACATCAATACGGCAGCAGAACTTTCGGCACCCATTTACACGCAAATTCAACGGCTGCTGCCTTCCAAATGTTGCTGTGCCTTTGATTGAAAACTCAACTAAACGCGTCTAAACCGCGTTTGAAGTCAACAACAAAAGACGAGTCAAGGGTAGTTACGTTATCGTGCAGTTCGAGGCCTGTTAATATGAGGTCACTGTTGCCTCTCTACTTTTAATTTTTTTAATTAAAAAGATTTCACGTTAGTTTCCCAATTAAGTATTAAGAGTAAATACAAATTATTTAATAAAATCAACGTATCAGATACGTTTATTTATGTTAAATTTAAAATATAATTTTATAAATTTCTAAAAACTACTAATTTTAACTTTTAACAGTAAACTAAAAAACTTTTGTATCGAAAAACTTATATTATTGTTAGAGTTTTTAAATGTATATTAATTAAAAATTAAAAAAAAAAATCAATCAAAGGAGCCCATAACTTTCATGCTTCGTCTGAAACGACAACGAAAGTCAGAGCATGGAAGGACCAAAAAAATTAATAATTTATACACAGACTGCCATTCAATAATAACAAATGGATATGCATGACAGTTTGTTAACATTTTTAATAATTATTTTAAAATTATATTAAAAATAATTTTTAATTAATTAATAGTATAAAATTTTTGAGACTGAAGTGTATAAAAATAAATTCAAAAAATAAGCAATCATCATCCCTCTACAATTTGTTATCTTCCTAACAGAGAGAAAAGATTAAAAATCATATGGAACACACACTTTATGTAATCCGTCTATTTTGAAAGGAAAAAAAGAGAAAAAGATGTTTTAGTGGAATAAAAAGACTAAAATATCTTTATTTTTATATAAAAGTGTTTTTTACTAGAAAATTTTATACTGTTTATATTTTTTATTTTCTACCCAATGAAAAAAATATTTTGTTTTCTTTAACTTTTTTCTTATCAAACAATCTAGAAATTATTGCATTTTTCACTTTTTTTCTTTCTTTTTTTTGATTTTTTTTTCTTTTTTTCACTTTTGTCCCTAAACTAAACTAAACATTTGATTGATACAACACGAGTATCATTTTCAAAGGTTGCTAAACGGTTGTACATTCTAACTGTCCTATTTATATTTTCAATATTTGTTTTTGTCTCATTGTCTGATGGCCGTTGATATGTATCAAATCTATTATCTATTATTACTATTAATGTCTTTGTCAGACTATGTCGCATATCTGCTTTTGCTATGGAAATTTCAAGGAAGTTTCAAATACATTTAAAAACTAAAATAATTTGCTTGTATAGTGGAGGTCAATTATATACATAGAAAATACTTCCCAGATACCTTGAAATTTCAATTTTTTATACCTCAATAGTCTAGCTGTGGCCTACAAGATCGTTTCGGTGCAAATTACATATTAAATATTTCAAATAGTTTTACTATCCATGGCTAAAAACATTTGGAACACTTATTAAGTTAGGGCAACAATTAATAAAATCGTATTAAGAATTAAGAAATAAATATAAGATTGAACAATAAAAGTTATAATTCAGAATAAAATACAATTAAATAGTAAAAATCTATAGAAATTACAACTGAGGTGTCATAAAACAGTGCAAGCTTAGATTTTGTTAAAAGTCAAAACTACACGGAATATACAAAAATTAACTTAATTAGATGAACATAAATTGGAGATAATCTTATGAAAACTCTTGTTTATTATAATAAATAAAAACTATAAATCTAGACCATTCAATCATATATAGATAGTCAAGATTAAAAATTTGTTAGAAGTATATGTATGTTTATCTTTTAATTTTAATCATTCATATATAATTATATTAAATCAAAAATTATAATTCTCGTTTTTCACAATAAATAAAAGTTCTTGATACGTTTCCAATGTAAATAAACAAAACTTGTTTTTGAAATAAGGCTTAAGTATAGACCTTTTTTAAGTTTGATTTGACTTTGTTTATTTCAAATGTTTATTTCATAATAAGGCTCAATGGACCACAACAAATTAAAGGCTAACCAGCTAGGCTAAATAAATATGAAAAGAAAAGAGAGACGAACCACACAGTTCAAGAAAAATTAATTAAAAATTGAAAACTACAAATTGAAAGTTTAAAGTTGACAAGCTACGCTACCTTATTTAAGTAGAAGTATTTGATGAAGTTAGTTGTTAAACCGATTTAAAAATGTAAAATAATATAAAAAATATATTTATATATTTCAAGTTTAATTATTTTTTTTACCCTGAAAATTTTACAATTTCATAAATTTTGTCATCTCAATTTTTTTTTTGCAAATTTTGCCTTTCAATTTACAAAATATCACAAATTTTGTCCTAATATAGAAAAGCCATCACAATTAAGACATTTTGTAGCAATTTTTCCTTTAAACCACCACAATCAAGACAATTTTGTAGTGTTTTTTCCTTTAATTGTGACAATTTTTCTACTTGGGAGCAAAATTTGTAATATTTCCTAAATTTTGGGGCAAAATTCAGAAAAAAATTGAAGAGACAAAATTCGCTAGATTGTGAAACTTTGGATACAAAAAGTGCAATTAAGTCATATATATTCTTTATATAAATTCTATTTTTTCAAATAAAAATATCTTTTTAAATAATTATAATTTTAGTTTATTCATCAATTTTTAACTCTTATCAATTTTTTCCTAGAGATAAATTATTTTATTAAAATTTAAAATAAAAAATGTAACAACTAAAATAAATAATATAATATAAAAAATAAGATAAATATATTTTAAAAAAGAATAATAATTAAAATTAAAATAAATTATATTCATTTCTCTATTCATATCTATACTTTTAAATTGCATTAATAAATATAGACATTGTAATTTTTTCTGTTAATTATTTGTTTTTTTTCTTTGAGTAAGATTTTTTGTTCATAAATTACATCTTGGGTTTTGGATATTTCATAAAAAGTTAATATTGAGGATTTGAAGGAATATATGTATAAATAATCTGAACTAAAAGATCATATATTTATTCAAATAATAAATTGAATAATACAAATAGTGAGATGATTAAAATAATTAATATTAATATTAAAAAACAACCAAAAATAATATACTAATTAAAAACACAGAAAACAAAAGTTGGCTGAGGCGGTGAAATAATTTTTTTTCCTAAATGCAAAAAAAGAAGAAGGTGAAATTATATTAAAACATAAAAAATAAATACGCTTAAAAAATGATAAACTTCCGGCTATAAACTATGAGTTAGCTGAAAAGACTTATAATTTATAAGTCATAAACTAGTTAAATAAACTAATTTTCAAACAAGTTTATAAACTAACTTAAATATCATCCCAAACACATTCTGGTGAAGCGAAGGCAACCGAATAGAAATACGATTGGCCGAAACAAAAGAAATTGTAATTCACATTCATCTACTAAAGATGTAGAAAACTATCAGGATAAATATTGGAAATCAAAACTAGCAAAAGATAAAGGAAGAATATTGACCATGCATAGCCCGAAAGTCACAAGGTATTGGTAAACGTAGATTCTTGCGAAGAAATACATCTCCCATAAGGACTATTGACTAATAGCGGGTTTGTTTACCCGTGGCATTGGCGGCAAGGCGTCGTGAGGTGACAAGCAATAATTTCTTACTTTTCACAAAGAACAGGAAAACAAACACAGCTGACATGACACTGCCCAAGGTCTCAAGATTATTAAAAGTTGTTTTGTGTGTGTGACTCTAAATCTAAAACGTAGCATGCTCAACTAACGTGTGTTTAGTTTAACTTTTTTTTAAAATAATTTTTATAACTTTTTGAATAAAACATTTAAAAATATATTTCTTTGAAATAGGCTCAATTGACGCTAGTATTAAATAGACTTTTTAAAACGTGTTGACCTAATCTCTTTAAAACCGGCCAGGATAAATCAAATTGTAATCCTCAGACTGATAGCATTTCCTAGTCTCACTCCTAATTTTAAAAAAAAAATAAAAAGAACCAAATGAAAATTCAAATCACGCTTGATACATTGGCACGGCTCAACGTGAAAGGAATATTATTTGCCGTCCATCCAATGTAAAGTATCAGCACCAACGTTTTTTCTGATTGTTGTTTGGGTCAGAGGGCATATCATAAGTCATGACAACAACCATCATGACAAAAGATAGCACAAAGCAGTATGGCCCCATACGATCCCATTTCTCTCATTCAGTGCTTGTTTGATTTTGTATAATTGGGATAAAATGTTGTTTCATAACTTTGCAGGGGCAATATTTTACACTCCGTTTGATAATAGAGAAGTAAAAGAAGGAGAGAAGGAAGAGTGAAGAGACCTTAAGATGTGCACATCGTTTGGTTGGGCGGAAGTGTGCAAAAGTGAGTAGAAATACAGGGAACTATATTTGGTTTTTATTTTTTTGCCAAAAAGAGTGGATTTACACAAAAATGCTACACGAAAATACAACATAATCAATTATGTTTTCCAACATAATTGATTATGTTAATTTTTTTTTTCTATTTCTTCTTTATTTCTTTTAAAACAAACACACTTATTTTTATTTTATTTCTTATCTATTTCTCTTCTTTTTTTTTCCTCACCTACCTACTCCTTCTCTTTTTATTTCTTTCTTTTTTACCAAACACAACATTAAAGATTTAAATTGAATACTAAGCACACACCAATAAGTAACAATATTATTAGTTAGTCTACTTCAAGTGGGTACTAATAAGATTTCGGAAAACTTTTGCCAATGGCAGCTACTGTGCAAATCAAGAACTACCATACTGATGCTGATAAACACATTTAATCGTACTGCCGTAGACCCAAGCTAGTAGTATTACTGTGAGTCGTGAATGATGTTGCCTATTTCAGTCGATTCGAACGTAATGTGTTACATGATGATATCATAAATAAACTTTCATATTTATTTATTTTTTAACATTTTTCTTGCTTGTGGTAGACTTGACCATGGGAACCACTAGTAGTACGGACAGTAGACCGTACTAACGCCATTATAGCTTGTTAGGGGAAACCTGTTCTTCGTCGCGAGGCTTCGTTAGGTGAGTTGGAAATAGTGGAAAAGAAAAAGAAAAAGAGTGAAAGTAGAAAAAAGTTGATTGTTTAGTAAAATAAAAGTAATCCTAAACCCACTGATAAAAAAAAAAAACTTCCGCACAAAATGACAAAGACATGTGTAGAAGTAATAGGCCCTCTCATCCCCAATAGATGGTCAAAATCAATTTAGGGGCCTTCGTTTTTAACTAAATCGATTTAGTCCTCTTGTTTCACTATATTATTATTATTAGTAATAAAAATAAATAATAATAATAATTAAAATAATAATAATTTTTAAAAGTTAACTTCAACTCTATTTTTTTTATTTCTCTTTAACTAAACAATTTTAATTTTCATTCTATTTCTTATTTTTTTTCTTTTTTCTTCTTTTCTTACCTATTTTCTTCTTTTTTACCAGACACACTTGGTTCAAATGTCCCAAAATATGGAATAGTAAGATTAAAGTTGAAAAAAATACTTTTCTAAATTACAAAAAAAGAAAACAATTTATTGTTATAAGAGTGAAAATATTATTAAATTTTCTCAACTGAAATTTAAACATGTACTAATACGTTCAACTCAAAACACTCTAATGCTCTCTACTATTATTATTATTTTTATTTTTGTGTATAATAATCGCATTAAAATTAAAACCTATGACCTTATTAATACTACTCCAACTTCTTGCACTAGACCAATCCTAGTAAATTCTACTATTATTAGTTATGATTTATTAAAATCACAAAATTATGAGTAAAATTTATTAAATAAAAAATATAATCTACAAAAATTTATAATTTTTAATAAAATTAAATCAATAATAAAAAATATATTTTAAAAAAATATTAAAAAATGTATTGCTTGCATTTATCAAAGTAACATTTTGTGCCATTTGTGTTGCCAAACACAGGCCTATCAAACTCCATTGATGAGCAAACAAAAAGACATATTTGTCTGGCAACACCCACAGAATTTAACTCTCATTTACTAAAACAGTAATACCATTTTAATAAAAAAAATATTTTCTTTCGCTTTTAATAATTAATATTTTAATATTTTATATTAATGAATCAAACTCCATTTGCTAATATTCTTTTCCAAGACTTTTAATATTTAAAACCACTTGAATCAGATTGAATGGGCTTATTTGGAGGTATCTCGAATTTATCTTTTTATTCACAAAGACTCAATTATAAACTGTGCTTAAGAAAATGCAAGCTACTTCTCACGTCGGAAAAGTATCCTTTGCTAATTAAAGTTTGAGTGTCCTTTGGTTTAACTTTTTCACGTTGTGGCACACGTTTGAAACCAATTTGTAAGGAAAGTTGCGCAGTTTTCACACGAAATCGAACCGACACGTAGTTTCATCATTCTTACTTTCATTTAATAAAAAAAAAATTGTTTCAAGACAGGAAAAAAACATTTCTTATCTCTATTTTTCTATCTACGGCTCTACGCATACGATTCCACATGTGACGTCATTTTAATATTCCTTCCTCCGTTACTTTTTCATTTCTCGGAGCAATTAGAACTCCCAGAACATGTGCATGTGAACTTTTTCATGGAAGCTAAGCAATAAAAAAAAAATACTATTGCACCAAAAAAAAAAAAAACAAATACTAACAATAATAGTAATTAAAGTTTTCTTAACCTCTCTTGACTAATTTCGTTCTATTATTTTTCTCCCGATTTAGTAAGAGTGTATTATATTTTTTAATTTTTCACATCAGTATTAACGGAATCTATCATTAAATATTCATAGAATCATTAATCATGGTTACCTTTTCTGCTTTACTTTGCCTTTTTGTGTTTTTGTTGAAGTTTCAATTCCTACGGCGGTTAAGGCTAGCGATAAGGTTTGAACGAAAGAGATAAGATAACTAAAAGAAGAAAACAAATGAAAGGAGGAAAGTGAAAAAACCTTGATTCCCTGCTTAATCTGCTCGGCTTTGGAGCGCTTGTCGAGATCGGCGACCATGCGGAAGCGGCGGCGGCGGTTCTTGACGAGCGTCACTGCGGATCTCCATCGGCGGAGAGCTTCGACGGAGGGATTTTTGGGCTCGAGCTCGAAATCTTTGAGGAGGCTCTCCATTGTTTGGAATCGGAATCAGAGAGAAGAAAAAGAAAGGAAGTGTTGATTTTTGAAAGTGTTAAAAAGATCAGCGCGGGAAGCGGCAACTGAACGCTGCCAGCTTTTGATGTGCAGAGGTGGAATACATACGCATAAAGGGAAAGAATTGCACAAACAAGGGCGTACGGATAAATTGGGCTGCACGCTTTGGATTTCTCTATAAACCACGCCACCAGGTTATATAGTTGAAGGGAATCCAGGCTGCTGCACATTTTGTTTTGATTTAATCGTAAATTTTGCCACTTATTTTAATGATTTTACGAATTTTATCATTCAACTATTTTAATTACATATTTTATCACTCAATTATTTTAGTTATATATTTTTCTATCTAACTTTTAAAATTTTGTGCATTTTACTGTTCCTTTAATTGACTATTGACATGGCCATTTTGATTGCTAATGTGGTAATCAACAGTTAACCTGTCACATCAGCTGTCAAAATTGTCATATTAAGCGGTCAACAATGGAGTGGCAAAATGTACGAAATTTTGAAAGTTTGATGGCAAAATATGAGAAATTTTAAAAGTTAAGTAACAAAATGTGTAATTAAAATAATTGTGTGACAAAATTTGCAAAATCATGAAAGATGGGTGACAAAATGTGTAATTAAACCTTTTATTTATTTCAAAAATGCTCACCTCGGTTTTTTATATAAATAATAAATAAGGGTCTTTTGTAACAATAAGAAAGAAAGATTTGTTTTTAAATATATTAATTGTTTAATTTTTTATGTCTTTAATTTATTAAGAAGTCTATTTATAAGACACTAACTAATTTCTCATATAAGTGAATACATTAATCTTGTTTCTTAGCAACTTTGGTAAAAAAAATATGATTTCTAGCAATTTTGTCATTTAGTTTAAATTAAATTTTGCAACAATTTTTGAATTACAAATAATGACATTAAATATAGCTAACACTTAAATCATTTCATTCTAAGAATAATTTTGAAACAAAATTTAAATTTATATAATTATTAATTAAAATTAACTAACCTAACTATTTTTATTGGTTTTAATGATTTAATTATTTATTACTTATATAAAAGACAGGAAGTAGTAATGTAGTATTATTCATACAACAATTTGTATAATAATTTATATAATATTATTTTTTGTGTCTATTTTTTTCCATTATAATATTTATTATATTTCATATTTTTATTTTGGTAACTACTGTAATTAGAACCTTTGACTTTCTGGTGAGACTCCAAAGTAACCCTATAAGCTTTGGCCCTTTTACATCTCATATTTATCTTTTTTTTTCCTTCTTTCTCTCTCTTAATTATAAAATTTGTTATATAATTTATTATACAAATAATATTTCTCTTTATTTTGAAATAATAATAACAATACAAATTTAATTTTTATACATTTATATTTTCAATCAATAAAAATCATTTTTAATCTAACTTTTTAAGTAATTTTTATAAAAGTCAATAATTTATCATATATTATAATTGAATGACAATGTAAAATATTTACACATTATTAGTGTATTTAAATTAAATTTTATTAATATTTTAGTTAAAATATTGTCTATTAAATATATTAAAAATATAATTTAATTAAAATACACTAAAAGCATAAATTTTTTTATATTTTTATTCAATCACATATTATCATGTATAATAAGTTTATTAACTTTTGTAGTAACTATCTGATAATTTGTGATTGGCTGACCAAATAAAATTTTTAAATAGATAGTGTGATAAAAATTAAACTCTGACAAATATATTTTGTTGATATTTAATATTTTAAATATCACTTGATTCATAAAAACTCAAGAAATGAAAAGGAATTAAAGAGAAGTGAAAGTAACACTAGTACCCAAAAAAATTAAGATTAATTGTTTTCGATTTTCTAATAGAGATAGCAAATCAAGAGAAGTGATAAGAATACAATCTTTAACACACTGTTTTTAACCTATTTTTTATTATTAGTTAAATTTTAGTAGAAAAATCATGAGTTGCATTAAATTAGTGAGACTCATATAATTTTGTGATTTTTAATAAATTTTAGTCAATAATAAAAAAAATACATTCAAAAGTATGTGTTAAAGAGTATGTTACTAATATTTCTTCTAAAGACAAAATGCCTTAAAGAAAACATTTTAAATCATTTAAGGATTTTAGGCAAAATTATCATATTATAGTGAATACTAAGTGATTGAAATAACTAATAAAAAAATACACCAAAAAAAAAACAATTAATGAAAGATGCAAGAAGTTAATTTTGATCATATAATTATATATGAATATTAAAAGTCATTTTAATTAATTTTAATTTTAATTTTAATTATCTATTTTAATATTACGTTTTAGACTTGCACTTTTTACACTTTCATCTATCACCTTTATCTTCAAGGGTTTAGTATTATAATAATGATGATATATGATAGCGATATTGATAATAATAATGATACTTAAATAAAAATTTAATTCTATAAAATGAGCCTTTTGTTTTGCCCTTATGATATCAAGATTTTTAAAGTAGTCGTAGTAGCACCCAACAACAAATTTTTAATGGCCACAACAAAATAAGCCGCGGTCTGCTTTATGGTAAATTTACTTTATGATATTTTTGCTTTAGAAAAGAAAATGAAAGGAATGAAAGATAAGAATGAAAGGGGAAGGAAAAAAAAGAAGTGAAATGTGAGATTATTTTTTAAGTTGTTTGGTAAGAAAAAAAATAAGAGAAAAGAAAGATAATTTTTTTCTTTCCTTTTGTTGCTTGTGCAAAAAGTGAAAGAAAAGAAAAGAAAATATAAAATAACATAAATATTTTTAATAAAAAAAATATAAAAATAAGAATAAAGTAATCTTTTTATTTTATAAGATTACCTTTCCTTCTTCTTTTTTCCCACTTTTGGACAGATCAATATTTCTATAGGCCACCATTTTTTTTTAATCTTTCCATCACTACAATGTTAAACCAAATGGAGGAAAGAAAGAATATTTTAAAATTTTTAATCCATTCTCCTTCCATTCTTTGTAAATCCTTCCTTTCAAACACAGCGTTGAAGTAAGTTTTGCTTTCTTAAAGATATATTTAAATTACACTCTTTTTTTCTTTTTCTGTTTTAAAAATAGATATTTTTATTTCTTAATATATGAATATAAGGTATACTTTAATCTTTTTCAATATAAATGAATATCTTAATAAAAGTCAATGATAATGAATGTGTCTCTCAATGATATTTTTGATTTTTTCTACAACTTTTACTCCTATTAGTAATTGATGTTAAACACCTTATTATCGATTTTAATATTTTAGAAAGTACAATAAAGTGTTAAATACCTTTAATATTAGCTTCGAAATTACATTTAAAAACTTATTTCATCTTTTAAAATCACAAAATTAATTATAAATGTCCAAAGTTGACAGTTAATCATATCAATAATTAAAGCGAATTTTTTTTTTTTCTAAAAAGACTCTTTTACATTAAAATAGTCTCAAATATGACACATATTTATCTTTCAAGAAAAAAAATATATTTAAAATGAAAAAAAAAACAATTTAAATACCTCAAGAGAGAAAAATATAACTTACGCTTTCGTCTTAACATTTATTTCACTGGGTCAAATTTTTTCGCTAGCCTTATCTGCACATTTTTATTTTTTTTATATTATTGCTGAAAAGCCTTATCTACACATTTTTATTTTCATTCTTTTGCTGAAAAGCCTTATCTCCACTGATTCTGTTTTTTGCTGAACAGCCATATCTCCACTTATTCTAATATTTCTGACCCATACACATCTTATTTTTCTGCGCTATTTTAATGCGACCTAGATTTTATTAACCCATATCAAGATCAGGCTACACATTTTTCTTGCTATTTTTCTAACATTCTTTTCTAACTGTAAGCATCCTTTCATACCATTGCCCAAGAGGAAGGGAACATGGACGTAGATTTTGGGTTCTTAGGTGTGGAATTCGGTGACTTCATGTATGGTGGTGTGAGAGGGTATTGAAGTGTGATCTCTAATGTCAAGAGTAGTACAATAAGTTGCATTCAGAAATACAATGACCATTCTTGCACGACACACTAAGAAAATAGACTTCTCCTCCCCCCACCTTTTTTTTTGGGGGGGGGACTGCACCTAGTCTTACAATGAAGAGGATGTAAGTAAAAAGAAAAAAGAAATTGGCATGTACTAAAAATAAACAAGAATAAAAAATATATTAAAAACTATTTTAAATATTTTAAAATTATAATAACTAAAGTTATGTTTGAATAACTTTCTTCATAAACACTTATAAAATAAGAAAATAAGAAAGTAAAATAAAATATGTTTATTTCATAAGTTAAAATTAACTTATGCATGAGTTGAAACCAGTTTTTTAGAGAAGTTTATCTCATTTAGCTTCTCTAGAAAACTAATTTTAATTTATACATAATTTAATTTTAGTTTATGAAAAAAACTTTTTTTATAAGTGTTTACGAAAAATTTATTCAAACATGGCCTAAACAAGACACTTAATAAGAAATAAAAATATGTTTTAGTCTATTATTACTATTACTATTACAATTGTTGTTGTTGTTGTTGTTATTATTATTAAAATTAAAATAATCAAATTTTCTTGAATAAAAAATATGCCTAAATTTTATGATAATTATATTAGATAATTTTTTTAAAAGTAACAAAATTAAGGAAAAAAATGTTTTTCTCATGAGATAGAAAATGTAACTTCAAAAAACGACTATGACTATGTTTGGCAAGATATTTCAATTAGCTTTTAGCTTTTTTTTACTAATTGAAAAGCTTGTTTGACCTTATCAGTAATGTTTGGTAAACAAGGTTTTTTTAGTAGCTTGTAGTGTTTTTTAAAAAGCTACTTCAAGTAACGTTTTTTAAAATGTTAGCTTCTAACTTCTAGTTTTTTATATTTATTCTCTTTTTACCCTTAAAATATTTATTAAGTTTCCTTTTTATCCTTTTTAAATAAGGTAAGATTTTATTATTATTTTTTTACTAATTTACACGTCCAAAACAAAAACCCACTAAATGGCTTTCGCCATTTTTGCTCATCCTCTCTTTTGGTTGCTCTAGGTAATACCATTTTTAATTTTTTGTTAATTAATTTATTGATCTTTCTTGTACGTTTCTAATACAATGCTAATGAAATTGTTATCACATTGTCAACATCAACAATTTTTTCTCCCGTGGCATTCATTCGCTCCCCTTTCTCTTTTTCGATCTGAATTAAGATTTGAAATAATAGGTTTATTTTATTTTATTTTTGTTATTATTTTTTAGACATTTTTATATTATACTATTTATTTTAACCATTATACTATTTACAATATTTATTTTACTATTTCAACATTATACTTCAAGATATTGATAATGATAGATAATAGGTTCATTTTATTTTTCTATTATTTTCTAATTTTTTTTCTTTTTATAATATTTATTTTAACCCTTACACTATTTACATTATTTATTCAACTATTTTTAACATCATAAGTCAAGATTTTTTAACGATTATACTAATTAACATAATAAAAGTATAACGTCTACTTAAGTGTATGTTATTTTTACTTTAGTTAAAACTTGATTGAAAATATTTTAAGATATAGTATAAGATTAATAATAGAATACATAATATGAAAAAAATATAATACTTAAAATAATTGATCTATAAATAAAAAATTACAAGAGTTTAAAATTAATTAAAAAACTAAAATTATAAATATCTCAAAATATATTTTATAAATAAAATAAATGAATATTTATATAAAAATATCATACAAACATGTCTATTTTTGTCATTTTATATTTATCAGCTACTTCAATATATAATTTTACCAAACACTTATAATTTAATAAGCTAATTTAATAACTTTTAGCTACCAGCTAACTTTTCAGCTTTCTACTAGCTTGTCAGCTAGTTTTGCCAATATAACCTATAGAAAACAATGTATTTTTAAAAAAGCATATCTTATTGCATAAAAAATCTCTAGCAAAGATTTATGTCCCCAAACTTGTTTTCGTCCTTGTTCTAGACTCAAAAGGATTATTAAATTACAAATCTTTAATTCAAGGATTTCTTTATTGATTAAAGAGGTGTGTTATCCATTTTAATTATTTGGATTTAAACCTTGGTTATATTTAGAAAAAATCATTTTTCTTAATTACACTTAGATTATGTAGTGCATCCTTGAGATGAACATGGTTAATTATAGTGTGTTACTGTGTTTGAATGAGAGGAAAGAAAATAAAGATAAAAATAAACACGGATAATAATGGTTTTTTAGTTAGAGAAAAATGAAAGAAAAAAAGAGAAAATAATTAATTATTAGAGACAAAATTAATCTACTTTTTTTCTTTGATTCAAATTTTAGTTTTTTTTTATCTATCTCCTTACTTTCTTTTTTCTTTTGAACCAACCAAGCCTTAGTCTCGCTTGACTCAAACGAAAACCTTTATCCTATACGATATACAAAAACAAATCATTGCTAACAATTACATGTTAGCTATTTATCATGAAATACCAAAAAATATCACAAATAATATGTAGTTGGTTTAATCACTTATTTAACCCCTTGTAGTTACATTTGGTAGGTAATATCGATGAAGCTACTGCTAGACCTACATATTTTTCCGGCGAACCGGTAAAAATTTTTGCTACGAAAAAAGATTATGATAAGAAACACTCAAGTTTTCATGAACTTTTCCTTTTAGTTATTACACTTAAAAACATTTTTTTTAATTCCTACATATATCATTTTTAATTCTTTTTAGTCTTTACACATATCATTTTAATTCCTTTTAGTCTCTATGGTAAGGAATAAAAGGGATTAAAAATAGTATATATAAGAACTAAAAGTAAATGTTTTTAAGTATAAGAATTAAAAGAAAATTTTTCTGTAACTATAAGAACCAAATGAATAATTGAACCTATGTAGTATGTTGAAATTAACTTATTTCAAATTGAAAACAACTCGTAATCAAAATTTTACTGGAGAACTTTTTTCTCACGATTTTGAATTGATAATAATAGTTAGTCAAAATCTCCTTAAAAAGACAATTTTACGTATTGTTTGGAACGCAAGATTTATACAGAAAAGATGATTGAAGGATGGAAAACGCTACTTTTCTCCTTCCTTCCATTGTTTGGAACAGTTATTTGTTTTTCAGTTAAATTCAACGTAATATCAATCCACCATACCTTTTATTTCTGCATTTGTATCTTGAAAAGTAGAAAAATTCTGTTGAAAGTGGATGAAACAGAAAAATAAACACACCCTAAAACAGTAAGAGGATACAAAATAAAAATAAAAATGTGGCACCCATCTAGAATTACAATTACTCCAATTTTAGAAGAAAAGGGAAAGGAAACATGACTTATATAATAAAAAGACTAATTTGCCCTCATATTTACACACATTTTATTTTTTAATTAAGGATATTTATGTTATTATATATATATATATATATATATATATATATATATATATATATATATATATTCTTTCCTCTCACTTTTATACAAATAAATAAGAAGGAAAAAAGTTTTAATTTTTTTCTAAACAATTTATAAAATCATCTTACTTTTTTTTTTTCTTTCACTTTCTCTCCTAACCAAACATACCATTACCCTATGTTTATTTTGGTTGAAATAGAGTGAAAAAAATAGGAAGAAGGAATATAGGGAAGAAATACTACATTTTTACTATTTGTTTGAGAGAAAAAATAAGAAAGAAAAAAGTTATTTTCGTGAGACCTACCAAAAAATATTTTCCCCCACTTTATGAATAAAATAGGATGAAAATGATCTTTCTCATTTTTTATTTTGTGTTTAATTTTAAAAAAATTATGAATTAATTTTTTTTTAAATAATAAAAAGTTTTATGTTAAGAAAAAATATTATATTAAAAAATTAAATTTTTTAGTTATTATAAAAATATTTTTTATATAATTTATTTATTTATTTCTATTCTCTTTTTTATTCATCTAAACAAGTAGAGAAATTTTTTTTTTACTTGTTTTCTATTTCTATCCATCCAAATAACATATATTTTTTATTTTGTTTTATTTTATTTTTTATTTCTATCAATTCTATTTCATTTTTTTTATTTCACTCCTTATCTAAACAAAGTATTAGAGTTCAAATTTCTTATAATTACAAGTATAATTTGCATGGAGATGAGAGCACCTTTACTGTGAGTCCGTGAGGCTGTGAGCAGCCACAGTCGACATAAGAATGGATCTAGTCTTTTAAACAAAAAAAGAATGGATCTAGTCTGAGATGTCAGAGGGCATTAAATTCAATCCTTCTAAAAGTCTAATGTTGTGTTTGGTAGCAGTGAAATAGCGAAGAAGAGAAGAGAAGAGTGCGGAAGTGAGAGGATTCTGACAATTTCCATTCGTTTGGTATCGGTGAAATAGTGTGAAAGTTTTTAAAATTTTAGTGGGTCCCACGCTAAAAAACATTGTCGCAAATGTGCGCGGATTTGTGAAGAAATGCGAACGTGTAACGCTATTTCCATTATTACCCTCTACCTTTTGTTATTTTTTGTTACTCTGGAATGATTTAAGTATATTATTGGTTGAAAATTTATAATTTTTATGAAAGTTGGTGTTAAATATCGTGAGTGATTACAATTGGATATGGTGATTGGGAGTAAAATAATAGCTTGCATGTATTGCACTGCATATATTTGTATATTTTTTTTCGAAAAATTGAGAAAATATTATCAAAAAATTGGACAAACAATGTATGAAATATTCGAATATACATATCACATATTCAAATATGTGATATGCACATATTCAATATGTGATATGCATATTCGAATATGCATATCACATATTCGAATATGGATATGCCATATTCGAATATATTTTCTCTGTATCATTTCGAATTATGAAGGTTATATATGTAATTTTATTCTTTCATTCCAAATCTCCAAAAGTCAAAAAGCAAACTTTTTCTCTATTTCTTCTCTACTTCTCTCCAACCAAACAACCTCTATTTTCACTCTATTTCTTACCTACTTCTCTTCTCTTCTACCTACTTCCTCTCTTTCTATTTCTCTCCTCCCTACCAAACACAACGTAAAAGCCCATGGGGAGGTTGGAATTTATTCAGAGCTTATTTATTATTATCTTCCTTCTTTTCTACCTACCTGTTTAAAAAAAGAAAAAATATTTTTATTTATTTGTGTTTTTTAATTTTTTATGTAATTCATCAGTTTTTTTAAAAGATTAAAATAACATTAATTATCATTTTTTTTAATTTTGTTTCTATTTTTATCTAATTTTTAAGTATTTTTATATATTTAATATAAATAAGATATAACTAATATTAGAAGTTATATTAAAAATTAAAAAAATATTTTTTATATAAATAAAAAAATATTACATTTCTTAATTCGTGTATTATCTTTTAAGATAAGATAAATAAATAAATAAAAACAGAAGTAATAAATATTATAAAAAGAACTATCAAAATATTAGTCCTAGCTCACTCTTAAAGCCCAACTAAGCCCGCCAAATATGTTGGGTAACAACTCAAATTGTGAGTTCATTGGGCCTAATAATATTTTTAAAATCACAATTCTTTGATAAACAATTGCCTGACAAAAAAAAAAATTACAGGAATATTAAAGAAAGTTACAAATATTACAAAATTGAAACTGTTATTAGTTTATAATATTTCTAACCTTTTTAATTTTAGGTATTTATAGCTTCCATAAAATTATTCTAACTTTATTTATTCGCAAGAGTCGTAAGAACTTTTGTTTTCAGTTGTTGAAAAATAACGAAGCTGGAGAATTAAGATGTGTTCATAGATTTTAAAAATAATTAAAAAAAGTTGACATTCAATTTTAGAAAGAAGCAAATAGGTCAGGCCTCTTGACAAGAGTCTATAGTCTAACCTACATTAGGCTTAGGTCAGGCCAACTTCTTTAGAAAATAAACCAGACCTAAATTTTAATAAAAGCCTATTTGATTAAAAAAGTTAGGCTTTAGGTCATTTAAAAAGCTTTTTAAGCTTAACAGGCTGATCTATTTAAGTAAATATAAATAATGATTTTTTGTTAGTATTATTATTATATTAAATTTGCTATAATATATTAAAATCATATATTTATTTACCTTTTTAAATATTAAGTAGGTTGACTTACATAAAAGATCAAACTTCAAACCTATAAACTTATTGAAAGATTAATTTATGCCTTGTTTAGAGGCTTTATTATAAAATAGGCTTTAGAGGTGCGAGGGGAACCTTGTTTTGAGGTTGGGGGCAGGGGAGGCAAAAGAGGGGACACTGAAGTCGTGAATGTGAATGTTGGAAATGGAGTTTGTTGTGGGTGGGAAAGCCCACAAAATGGACGGGTATGTTGTGTGCCTAGATGAGGCAAGAGTGGTGGAAAGGCACCACAACCACCACCACTTGGGTTGGGAGATGGAACATGCCATTGTCGTGGCTTTTTTTGTGGCTTCTATAGTTGGAAGCCATGGGTGAACTTTGATAGCTAGAAGCCATTAAGGGGTTGTAGCGTGACACAAAGGTAGGCAAACTGTGTGCAATGCTAAGTAGGTATGGCATATTTAGTATTTATAGAAAGGAAATCAATGTAAACCCAAGGAAAGTTGGTCAAGTTCAGTCTCCACTCGTCTATCTCTTTGAGATAAATGTGAGTTTCTATAAGTGATTTTTGAGTCGAGAAAATATTCTTGTTTTGAATTGGAGAAAATATTAGGTAGTACAAAACACTCAATTGTCTATAGTTCCAATTAATATTTATATAATATATATTCAGAATTTTTAATTTACGAGAAAAAATTTATAAGACTTAATTACATGTCATATAAAAATTAATGGAAACTAAAGTAACTCAAGATAACCTAATAATTTCTCAATTAATGAAGACTATAGTAGTTTAGGACCACTTAATAATTTCTCAATTAGATTGGGGCATCATACTCTCTCCCTAAAATTTTAGTTATATATATAAAGAAAGGAAATCAATGTTGGACACCACTTTTTTCAACCATAAATATGATGGTACGGGAAATGCTTAGTAGAAATAATTTTTTTTGCGTAACGGTTGTTCAAATTTATCAGGACTCATAAAGTTATGTACATCTCATTTATTTATTTATTTTGGGTGAGTGCATCTCATTTATTGTTTAATTAATTTTGTTCATAGTTTTATTTTTTTTTAATAAATTTTAACTTGGAATAGATAATGTATTAAAAAGTAGATTATTAAAGGTTGTAGAAGTTATTTGTATGCAAGAGTTTGGTATTTCAAATCAAAGGAGAGATAACTTATGTTGTTGACTAGTAAACATATTCGAATTCCCTGTAGTTAGGGATATGCTGCATTGACGTTGACGCAGTGAGTTAATTGGAAACGTTGGATAAAAATGGGACTGACTTATATTTTATCTCTATAAATACACATATGAGATGTGAATCGTCCAATTTTTATCTAAGAATCATCACCGAGTAAATACACGAATGCAAAGTTGTTTAAGCAGGCTGTGAAGGAAAACGGGTAACTTTCATCCCATTTTGATGTAGATGAAGGAGATAGTAAAACAAAAGAAGATAAAAGGCAAAGTAATAGATGAAATAATTGATCTACAATATGTTTAGATTATACTGCATGTTCAAGGAAGATTGACGCGCATCATGTGTAGTTTTTGTGTTTTTTGTATAGACTTGGCATGAAAAAATTGAAATACATGTGTTTATAAATTGAAACAAGACATGCACGTAATGAAGAAAAATGAGGTGAAAATAAGATAAAAGATAAAGTATGTATATATGTACTAATAAGGGATCTTGTTAATCAGTGTTTTTAGAGCATTAGTTAGAATTAGTAAATAAAAAGTTTTTATTGAATATTACATTGGGATTGCATTGAAAATCATAAGAGAGTGTATTATTACACTTTTTAATAAAAAAAACTTTTAGCTTTTAATTTCTTAATCGGTGCCTGTTATTAGCATTTTTCTACTAATAATAACTAGACCCAAAAAGGATAAATTATTAAGTAGTCTTAGACCACCGTGGTCCCCATTAATCTTATATTACATATAATCAAGTATTATTAATTCTTTCTTGTAAATTGTAAAATTTAAACGTGTTATATAAACATTGATTGAGACCATAGACACTTGATAATCATAGACTATCTAATAATTTTTCTACAAAAAGCATAGTTTTGAAAACCAGACCAGACTGGTTAGTTCGACAGATCTGATCGGAACTGATTTGGTGACCAATCCGTTAACTCAAAAAAATTGGACAATTTCAAAACTGGTGAGAACTAGTCAAGAATCGATCAAATCGGTCTAAAACCAGTGAAAATCAGTCAAAGATCGATGCAGAAAATCGTGGTTTTCAATTTTTTATTTTTTATTTTTTAAATTTAATCTAAAATATTTTTTAGATAAGTAAAAATATATATTTAAAAAGGATTATAAATAAATATAAAATGATGTTTTATTTTAGTTTTTAGTATTATAAAGTAAATGATATTATATTTATCTAATATTATTTTACATATTATTGAATTATTATTATTATTTTATTAATATCAGTTTGACTATGATTCACCAGAGTAATCATAGTCCTTAAACTATTATGAACGATCCGATTTTAAAAACATTGCCAAAAAACAGTGTATGGCGACGCAGTTGATACCGTTAATGGAAAAGAATATGAGGGGCGTAGTCGAGCATAGCAAATAGTCAGATACTAGAATAGTAACATTGTTCCCTCAGTTTTCACTATATTATGGTCGATTGTTATGCATAACGGGTGATGATCGTGATCACTTTGGCCTGCAAGTTAAGGTGGTGGATGCTGCATCTGAGTCATCCTAATTTAATTTATGTCCCATGTGGTAGTTGTACTTCTCAGAGGAAACCCAACTCGATGTAGGAAATTTACATTAATTACATTTCTTTCATTTCACCCTTAGCATTTATTTATATTTTTTGTGGGTTTCACTTTCACCCGTTGGCATTTAATCACATGGAAAGATGCCTTTACACATATTGCATCGTTGTTAGTTGTGACTACATCCCATGTGCTTTCTCAGTACTTTTGAGGACAAATGTTTATGACTTTAAAATTAGAGAAATTGTATTTATACAAGATATTTGATGAACCAATGTGATTTCAAATTTTGACCTTTTGAATGGAACGAAGAGGAGATCATAAAGATTCCTTTGGTTTGAGAAGATGTTTCTAAATTTCTTTTTTTCATTTTTATTGATAATTATAACATATTATCTTATTTTATTTTGTGTTTTGTTTCCACAAGAGATGATGAAAACAACATTTTGATAATTTCACTATTTTCACGTATAAAATTTTTAAAAATAAGAAACAAAGGAAAAATAAGGTAATATTTTTATATTTATTTGTTAAAACATGAAATAAAAATAAAATACTCTCTCCTGACTCAATTATAGGCAACAAAAAAAGAAGAAATATGCTACATATACAATAATTTGTTCAACAATACTTTTTTATGTTTATCTCTCTCCACCATTATGAGATGTATAAATGATATGCAAGAGAGAGATAGACACAAAAAAGTATTGTTATACAAATAATATTTCTTAAAAAAAAAGATTTAGTGGACTCAAATATAAGCAAATTTAACTACTTTCACCCTATTTAATGATATCATTCCAAAAATACCCTTCAATTAATTGAGATTCTATTTCTAATGACTCGTTTTTATTCTTCATATCAAGTTTCAATGAAGGACACTTTAAGAAAAATGTTTAATTTTTAAATGGATTTAGTAGAATTAAATCATATTAACTAACTTTTTTAATTAACGTAAAAGTTAATTAATTTTGCTTATATTTGAGTCCAAGGAGTATTTTCTTATACCAAACGAATCATAACTTTCACGTATTAACAATAATACTCTTATCAACATGCATTCGTGATCAAGTATACAATCCACTCAATCAAATGTTGATATATTGCTGGAGTAAGGGGATATATCTAGTGAGAGAATCATTTTTATATGAGAGTGAGAAGAGTAAATCTGAGCGTTACAACTATACATGGATGGTCATGATTTAAAGTTATGTGACCACTTAAAAAGTCATGTGACTTTTTAAAAAACTCATATGACTTTGTATGTTTTAATCTTGATCATTCATGACAAGATCTAATAGTTAATATTCATTTCTCTCACTCTCATATAAAAAAAGCTTTCTTATTTGATACGTTCCTGCTAGAGTAAAATGACATTAACTCAAAAGAGTTTATTTATTAAACTTATGAAAGTGACTTATGACCTTTTTATAATTTTTCTTTAACTTTTTTCCAATAAACTTCATTTAGAAGCTTATTAATAAGCTCTTTTTAGTAAGTTTAACAACCAAATTTATAAATAAATCCTCATTTGACAAGAGTTTATTAAATAAATACTTAATTAAACTATTTGTCTAGATGCATAGTTGAATTTCTTACATTTTGTCACAATTAAAACCACCTTCTAATTTTGTATTAACTCGATTGGAAATTGCATCAAAGATCCTTGAGATGACTTAAGTTAGTTATTCCATGTACTGATGGTAACCGAGTTCTTGTTTTTTGAAAGAATTCAATTGTTTGATAAACTTGCTTAACATACACCCCCAACAAATTGGTGTACCGTTGGACGGTTGAAATTAGACACGTGTTATATAAGTAAGAGGTGTTCTTTTAAACTTTCGAATATGGCTAATATGGTGTTATTGTTTTGTTGTTAAATTGTCTATGGAATCCTGATTAAATTACTGCAATCTATTTTTGCTTTTAGATGTAACTTCGTTCGAAGATAAACCCATTTGAGGTATGGTCGTACATTAAATATAAACTTTCGAAGACTAATTTCTTTTGCTAAATCCAATGCATAAGTTTGTAAACTGTAACTTATATCTGTCGTAGCTTAATCCTTTGATAATTGTCCAATGATATGCTGATATAGATTTAACAAGTGGGATGTTCTTCAAGTGAAGATAGTGATGATGAGGTTTATTTGCAAAATGCAAGTGATGAAAAGGAGCTTCACTTTTCATCTGATTGTATGCCCAAGTTGCAGTTCAGGTCAAACATCTATACACTGTAAATTAGTTACATATCAGTTTCCCCCGCTTAAGTATGGTTTTCAAAGTGAAGATTTTGCATTTCATTTACCAGTAACGTGAAGTCCAAAAGCTGTTGGAATGAAGAGATGGAATGGGAGAAGTCATTGAGAAGAATGGCAAAATGTGGGTAACAACCGGAATAGTCCGCAGTGGCAAGATTTATTCTTCAACTGAGGAGACTTTGTAGGTGATATGCCATCTTTTTACATATTCACTTTGTTGTCACATTCAAAAGTAGGGAAGAGTCGCGTAATTCTTAAAACCGTAGCTTTATGTGAATAATAAACTATGTAAGTAGGCAATACACTTGTTTCGTTAAAAGCCTATTTGGTTAAAAACATTTAAAAAGCTTTTTAGACCTAACAAATAAACTTATATAAACATTTTAGATTTGACTCTTACAAAACTTAGTTTACCTATTTCCACCTATCTCAGGTTTTGAGTAATAGTTATTTTAATTTTTATAGATTATAGTTTGTTTTACATAATTTTTTTTTTCCATTGGCATGAGTCTATTAGCTCATGTAGAAAAAGTTAGACCTATATAAAAATTTTAATATGAATAGGTCTTTAAATAGACTAACAAACTAAGTCAGACTTTCAAATAGACTAAACCAAATATAAAAATAAAATCTATGACAAATAACAAACCAAACTCAGGCCTTAAATTTTCTAAACAGACTAAGCCTATTTAAGTAAAACTTTGTTTAGCCTAACCTAATTCCACTCCTACTTTTTCCCACTTGGTTTACTCAATGAAGCTCGTGAGCCTTGTCATGTTCCACTGTCAATTTAGATAGGGAAAGGGCGAGAGGTCCTATTAATACAATGTGGCCCTTAACATACGCAAGGGGTTAATTGCTGCAAAATTGGAAACTCAGTGGATTAACAAGTAAAAGTTGGAGAATGGAGTATTTCACCCCTACATTTAAACGATTGTGCAAAATTTAATTCAAACAATTGTACATATTTTAGTTTGAGACCTTCTTTAGGGGACATGGGAGGACAAGGGCCCAAAGAAAACTACATGGCTGGCCTGAAATATCAGTTAATATTTCAAACCTTTTATATTATGAAAAAAATGTTTAAAAATTTATAGGTATGTTTCACTTAGATTTGGCGCTTTTGAAGTAAACTCACTTTACTTTAAAGAATAAAAAAAGTGATACATCCAAACCATTATGACATAATCAACATATAATATTACATCCATATGCATAACAAAACATAAATTTGTTAGAATTTACTTTTGAATTTTTCATTAGAGTTAATTTTCCCCCTAAAGTAAACTCACTTTAAAAGAATTAAATCTGTTGTACTTGAAAATGAAAGTCAAGTACAGCTTCGTCTTATGGGAAAAAGGAAGTCTATCCCCAATTTGACAAGAAAAAACATTTACAAAAGAAGGTAAGAAACATAATTCTACATTGTACTAATCAGTTTACTTATTTGACAACCTAGTCATTATCTGAACTCTCAAAAACATTGACTAAAATATCAGTTAAAATTGATGCAGAATTCCTCATTCACCCTTGACAAGTGCCAAAATTGACAATATTGCAACCCTAAGCAGAATGTGTCTCTGAAGATTGCTTCAATGAGCCTTCTTTTGCCACAAATGCAGCTTCACCTTTCTTCAACCAGTTCACATACTGCTCTTGCTCTCTTTTGTGTAGGTAGTGGAGAAGGAAATTGGTCAGGCTTACCCCAATGCCCTTGGCTATCAGGTATTCCCTGAGAGCATGTTGCAACTCACTGTCCAATGTGCTTCACATGGATGTAGACAAGACAATGAACAAGTATTAGTAAAAAGATCCATATAATTTATGAATGGTTTACTAAAATTTGAAATCATGATACTATTAAAACCAGCTTATGAGTGTTGATGTGATGAAATCATAAAAGTAACAAGGAAAGGAATGTCTGCTGATCTAGCCCATTTAACTTCCTAAAGAACATAGAAAACAAGTTCTTCATGTTAGCACATAGTTTAAATTCGCACAGGCTTAGTTTTATCAAACTGCAAGCCTAACCAGTTCAGAAGATGAGTAACCAAAAAGCATACAATAACAGTTAAAATGGCTTTAAAATGTTGAAATCTTATAATTTTTGGTAAAGGAAAAATATTTTTTCATATCCTACTTGAACAAAAAAAACAGTTGAGTGGCTTGCTTAGTTGCTTCAAATTTACCAGCAAGAACTAGAGTCAAGATGGGTAATCCTGTGTAAATGTATTTCTAATATCTAATCCAACGGTACTATTGCTTGCAGCACGCCATCTAACAATAAAAGCCATACAAATTGGTATGTCAACACTCAAGGTCCATAAAGGATTGATGCTTAAATAGACAGTTAGGTAGAGAGGTCTTGGTTAAGAAGCCAAGGTACATAAAAGGTAGAAGGATAGTTAGGCAGAAGTCCTGGGAGATTAAGTGTGTGTTTGGAACCGTTGCTTTCAACATAATGCCAATCTAACACTCACATTGCTTTTACATCAGTCTGTGCATTTGAATGTGTAAAACCTCCGTTTAACGCCAATCAAATGGGTTTCCAAACACACTATACGTTATAAGGGTACGGTGATTATATGGCAGTAATGCTTGCAGCATAAAAGAACTAGACAAATGTTACATAAGGATACAATGTGCAAATAAAGGGAAGAGGGGAGAGGTTGAAATAATCTTTGAGAATCTGAGTACACCAAATGATCAAAGGCAAGCACGTCAAATGTGTAAAATGGGTAGGCACTTGGATAAAGTTATACTTATACATCTATAATCTATAACACCAATGCTATCTTTGTTCATTGAAACAGATCAGCCAGCACTGAATGTATCAACAACAACATTGTAAACTCAATACAAATCGACTTGCACCCAAACTGGAAAACCAAAAATGTTAGAACATAGATTTTAAGGAACAAGGGGGGCCAGTATCAGCTTACCTGAATAAGGGGCCTCTGTAAATGGAAGGGCTGAGACATGTAGGTGATCTGAGATAATAAGCATTGTAGATGTCAAAATCAGAGCCCTTATCAGTTTCTTCACGAACTTCACAGTCAAATTGCAAGATGCAACTCAATGCTGGCTTTTTCACACATACTTTCATAAAAGCATCTCTTGCAAAAACAAGGTCTTTCTCATAATTAGGAGGACCCAGAATAGCAGAAACTGCAACTTCCTCACCCGAATCGAATTTTCTTCGCAAAACCACATCTTTGGAATTGGGTGAGTCCGAGTCCACGACAAAGTCCCCTAAGGAACCACCTTGAGCATTCTGCACCCATGAAAACACACGTGTAACTCAAAAAGACCCCATTTTTTTTTTAACTGTCATGTCTGTGGCAATTCAAGATATTGAGTATTATCAAGTGAAAAGTGCATTTTATTCTGAAGGAACAAATCATGAAAGAAAGCATGTGCAATTTAAAGTGGTAGAAGGAAATGAAGGATTGAGAGAACCTGAAAGTGATTAGAAGAAAGCTCAAATTTAATCTCGGATTTGAAGCACTTGAGCAGTTCGAGATCTTGAAGATGTTTTTGTTGGTTGTGACAGAGATTTTGAAGATGCCTGACACGCTTCTTCAGCTCTCTAATCCTTGCCAAAAACTCCGTCCTATGGCTCATTCTTTTCCCAATCAGGTGTGATCTTCGGAGGCGCTGTCTCTGTAACCTGTTCATGTATGAAATGTTTTTTTTTTAGAGAGCGTATGGTATACACAGAATCTTTCCTTCATAAGTAGAATGCTTAATCAAAAATAAATTAATTAATTAAAATGCACAAATAATATAAAGAGTAAATTATACCACACTTTCTAAGATTTTTCAAATTGTACATGATATTTCTCATTTTTTATTTTACACTAACCCTCTTAATTATTTGAAAAACATTACACTAACATCCCTTATACATTACATTAATATCTTAATTGTTTAAAAAATATTACATCGTATATCTTATAAGGAAAGTTATTGTAAGCGTTAAAAAAACAAAAGAATTATATGCAATTTGAAAAAACTTCAGAAGGTGTCAACGTAATTTTCTCTAATATAAAAAGTTTTTACACTATCATTTAATTACAAGATGTCATTATATATGATAAGTTTATTGACTTTTATAATAATTATTTTAAAAATCATATTTAGAATGAATTTTGATTGATTGACTGAGTAAAATATTTTTTACACTGATATCATATAAATATTAAACTAATAAATATATATATATTTAAAAATTTATAAAATATGTTAATTATTTTTATAGAATAATGTATTTACTGAAAATTATTATAAGAAAGTTTAGTGAGTTTTTACTCAATTATTATAAGAAACTTTTATTTTCATCAGTGAAAATATAAAAGTTTCACTAACATTTAGATGATCTTTGATTATGAGAATATTTTATTTTTAACTTATTTTCTTAAGAATGAGATTCTAGTGAACAAATTTTTAGGTAAATTTATAAAATATGTTGACTTATTATTCAAATTTCTTATAGATAATATATTTCTTGAGACTTACTATGAGAAAGTTTAATAATTTAGTTATCAAAACAAAAAAAAAAAGTTTAATAATTTTAGTATCACAGGAAAGTCTATTCTTACTCATGAATAGAGAAAAATTTATTTTAAATTATTCATAAATTTTCATTTTTAGAAATATTTATTTTTTAACAAAAGTTTTTATTCTCTTTTATTACATATAAATATTTTTTTTATTATTATATGAATAGGAGTTCAATGATTATGCATTGTCAGTATAAAAAGTTTTACACTATCAATCAATCAGAAATCACCATTTATATGACTTTTATGGTAGTTATCGTA
This sequence comes from Spatholobus suberectus, assembly GCA_004329165.1. NCBI lineage: Eukaryota > Viridiplantae > Streptophyta > Magnoliopsida > Fabales > Fabaceae > Spatholobus > Spatholobus suberectus. The sequence continues at coordinate 25,657,439 of CM014732.1, read as the reverse complement.
AAAGTCAACAAATTTACTGTACATAATAGTTTGTGATTGAATGACAGTATAGAACTGCTTTATACCATCAGTACATATCTTATTTTTTTTATGAATATTAAAATACTTTTATCCTAAATGCTACCTAATTTATGAATTAATATTTTTTAAAAAGCTTTTATTCTTGATTTTTTTTTTCAATTCTCTTTAACTAAATATGAAATATTTTAATTTCTATATATTTTTAAAAAAAATCTAAAAGTAACATCCTCTTTCTTATTTTCTTTATTTGCAAAAATAAATAAATTAGTGTTTCATTTTAGTTTAATTTTGTTGGTTGCTATTTCAATTAATAGTTTTAATAGTTCTGTTCAATTATATTTTAACTAAGTTAAAATAATTAAAACAAATTATACAAATTAGTTTTGGGAAAATATTAGAGATTTAAATAAATTGAAAATAGGTGTGTAAAAAATTAAAATAAAATTAGTAAGCTAAAATATTAAAAGGTTGTTTAAAAATTTGAAAATTTTTATATGTTTAAAATTAATTAGTTAAAAGTTAAGTTAAATAACTAGGTGAAGGTTAAATTAAATTAATTGAATTAATGGTAAATTAGATTTAGATTAGTAAAAGATTAGATATTTTAAGTGATGTAATTTTCTTCCTTCTATAGCCCAAAAACTCCAAAATCCCATTTACTGTGAAATGTTAGAGTCGACAAAATGAACTCAGCCGACAAAAATATTATATAAAGAACCATGATCATAAAAGAAACATCAATGCATTATTTATATATATGTATGCGTTGAATTTGGGTACATGATTAAAGTACAGTCATCTAGGCAATACAAACAAAGAAATACATCAGAAGTCATCCTAGTTACTTGCCTATGTATATACAACAAAATGACCTATGTCAGAGTAATGTATATCTATACTATACCTCCCAAAATATCCTAAGGTCTACAAGTCAATTACATCTTCAGTGGTCCTCACAGTAAGTCTTCTGAATCTCATGAAATTGCCACATCTACTCGAAACACGGATGTATATAAAAAGAAACATAGAAAAGGAGTGAGGTTTCACAAAGCCTCATTCATTTTCTTAACAAGTTTAAAACATAAATACATAATTATTAAACAATCATATATGGGGAATCCTAGGGTCTAACCTATGTTATTATAACTAAATCACAAACTTTTATCGACGTATGGATCCATATCCATCTTTGATGATTCACCATAATCATCAGGAATCACTGGGAAGTGATTGGGAGTTCGTATAACCCCTCACAAGGTACAGACATCCATGTTATAATCATAATTCTCGAGGAAAGGGCTTCATGCCCATCAGGGGTATACACTCCACTAATCTCGATGATGCTGAGCAGGCATCAGGATTACTAAGTCGGTTTACGTGATTTATCCCAGCTCAAGAGTGCTATCCTGGCCATTGGGACGTTCATAACTCGATACCTTTACCCTTAAGACCCGAGCAATGGTCCCTGCCTTTCACCCTACAGTATACCAAACTGTAACTTCTCATAACACAAGCACTCGTGCTCCACAACATAGTCTCATCTCAACAGAGGGTTCCCTACAATTTGTTCTCTAAATTTCATGACACACTCTCTGGACAATCCAACAGAGTTTCAGAATCACATTCATGTATTCATCATTCATAACAGTCACAGGACTTAATGAGCATATTAAGTTTTAGTAATAGAATTCCATACACATGATTCAAGAAATCAAATATACATGCATAATTCAAGTATGACATTTAAATTATTTGATTTATTCTTCTCCTTTTCTAATTTCTCAATTTAAATTACTTTTAAAAGAAGAACTTTCTAACCGTAAATATAGTTGGTATTATGTAATTATTTTACAAATTAAACCAAATATTAAAAGTAACCCTTTTCTGAAGTGGAAGATCATATTACACTGCAACCACAAAGCATGCTAAGGATTCTCTTAAAATATGATCATTTCTTAATTTAATTGACAAAATTCAAGATTAAACTTAACGATAATTAGCATCATAAATTCATATAATAAAATTTAAAGTAACATGACATAATACTAAAAATAAATAACATAACATAATGAAATAACAAGAATTAATTTAAAAAAAAAAAGGATTGGGGGCCAATTCAACAATAATAACCCATTAAGAAAAAGAGCCAAGGTATGAAGCTAAGTAAGCTTAGGTTTAATGGTAAACTTATGGTGGAAGAATTTTGCAAGAGTTTTGCCTATTAGAGGGGGAGGAAGATCTTGTATCTAAACCAAGACAAAGAGGGAGAATTGTTTTGAAGGAAAGTGGTGAAGAGAATGAGGAGGGTGATGGGGTATTTATAGTGCAAAAATAATTAAATTTAGAATTAAATTTTTACACTTATTTACAAAAATTCAACTTTGGTGGGCTTTTACCATAGCCAAGTCAATTTTGGTGTGCTCTCACCATGGTTGAACGTGGAAATGCAGCCATGGGGTCAAAAAATTAATTTTTTTATTTTATATAATTATTATATATTACAAATAATTAAATATTAGTTTATCGTGGGCAAATTGGAGTGGGCTTTTGGTGTGGATTTGGACCAAACCATCCATACCACGTGAAAGGGTATACTTTTGGGAGTCTCACAAAAATTGTCATAATTTTTTCATTTATATATTAATTATAGTAATTATTTTACTAAAAAGAACTAATTAATTAGCTAATAAATCAATTTTTTGCTAAATAATTATGATTTTCAGAATTTTAATTATTTTTCCCTCAAAATAATATTTCTATAATTAAAATATATTTAATATAAAATTTTCAAAATATTTTGAGGTTAAAAAGTCTTTGTTTAACCTCCACAGTTAACTAGGGGCATTTTGGTCTTTTCACAAAAGTTGTCTTAGAAAATTTTCAAAATTTTTATTAGCTATTCTAAGCATATTTATGGCTTAAAAATAAATTTTAAACATTTTTAGCTATTTTATTAATTTATCTCAATATTTGACCTTTTTTAGATAAAGTGGTCATTTTACCATTTCTGGGCTCGGTTCGGAAAATTTTTTAAAAATCTAAACTGAGTAGCATATATCAATACAAACGCAACCGCAAAGTCAAATTCTTGAGATTTCCATCCAGTTCTCCAAAATTAATTATAGAATAAATAAAAAATTAGTTCAATGAATAAAAACAGGAGTGTTACAGGTAGCACACTCAATGCCAAATGCCATAGCACAATGATGGTGAACAGTACATTTGGGAATCTCAAGCTAGTGGATCTTCATTGTTACAAGGAACACTGATAGCAAGCAATAGGAAAATGTAAAATCTCGACAGAGGCATTCAGGGGAAAGGGAAACAGAGGAGTAAAGTCGAAAATGCGTCGTTTCGAGGTCTTGTTGATGCAGTGAGAGAAAGGTACAAATTGGGAAAAATGGATAGAAAAAGAAAAAGAAAAAAGATGAAAATATCTCAGCCTTCCATTTTAAATCTAATATATCTAATAGTGTAAGATTAGTTTCCTATGGTAGGAGACATGAGAAGGTCTCTCACCCTAAAATTTGTCCTGAGTTGAGAGACCCCTCACCCCGTGACTCACGCACTCACTCGTTTCACTTTCCCTCGTTCCCAAACCTAGACCTAGATTTTCCCTTTGAGTGTTCACCACCACTAGTCACCACCCACATTGCACACGCCCTCGTGGGCTTGACCCTTAGTCTCGCTTAATGCTCACCAGGAACGGAACCAAAAAAAAATGTTTGGGGGGGCAAAAATTTGGCCTATGGTAAGCAAAATCAATAATAATCTATAGCAAAAATTAATTTTTCCCATATAAATTAATTTATCTATAAAATTAAAAACAATTTAAAACCTAACATATAAATAAGAAAACATATTTGAAAGCAATTAACGTAATTAAAATTGTACCCAAAAAAATCAACATGGTGAATAACAATTAGCATATAAAATCTAAAAGTATATAGCAGATGAAATAATTAGTGTTGTTATAATTAATATAAGAAAATAAAATAATTTATATAGCAATTAAAATGAAATAATTATAGCTAAAATTAATATGAGCAATTATAGCAATTAACTTATATTTGTCAGTTCCTTTTTTGGCTTTGCAGTTTGTTGATATCTTTTCAAATCATGAGTGGGTTCGAACATGGCATTACATAAAGCAATTAATTTTTATTTTATTTACCTAATGTATAAAATTATTGTTATAAATAAAATCTATAAAATGAAATAAAGGCAAAATTGAATAATGCAATATTTGAAAGAAAAAGAAGACACATTGCTGATTGCTCTTATTGTATTTAAAGATAAAAAATGTTGCAATATTTGAAAGAAGAATACTCAAAGGAAGGGAAGGAAGTAAAGGAAGAAAATAATGCAATATTTAAAAACACCAGGTGTGAGAGATGACTTGCTTCCTATATAGGCCTCATACATTTTTCATTGATAAAATTTATTGTTTTATATGTATGTTGACAAGAAAACATAAAATATTTAAAGAAAACAAGTGTGCTAAAAAAAATTATTTTATAAAAGGAAGAGGGGGGCAAGGGGCTGGGACAAAGATGGGAATATAAAGAAGGGGAGAGGGGGGGGGGGGGGGGATGTTTAATATCAAAATAAAAGTTTAATGAAATTGTTTGTATTCAGGGGGGGGGGGGGGCGACTGCCCCTGTAGCACTAAATGTAGTTTTGTCCCTGGTGCTCACGCTCATGCTCATGCGCAGAGGCAGAGCTTACGTCGTCATGAAGTTGCTCATGCGATCACACCATCACGTTGTGTGCAAGTTTGATTTCGAAACAGGCAAACAGCTCCTTCACGTTTCCCTCTGTGGCTTTGGATTTGCCTTGGCTATGTATCTCATGTAGTGTGAATGGGTGATTGTATGTTTGTATATAATCCCCTAAAGTCATTGATAAGTTTGTCCCTAGCACATACGAAGATTGTCAAATGATAAAGAAAACTCTGTCCATCATCCAAGTAGTTGTAAGATACAAAATATTTTGTATTTAAGCTGCATGCTGCTCTTCAATTTCTAACCTTCATTATTCAATCACTAAACATTTTGTGTTTTATTATGTTGTATATATTATAAGGCTGAACTCTAACTGGATTGAAATGGTCACTTATGCCTTATTGCTTGATCTAGCAATTGTTCTTCCTCGTGGCCCTTGATTACTCTTTTCAATCAAAATTGCGGCAAATTGGTTGGAGTAGAGTTAGGATTTAAAAGGCTTCTTAGTGTCCTTGTTATCCTTGTGATGAAATTTAATTTTATTATAGTGAACATTTATTCTTCAACTTCCTTTGCCATTCTTACCCATGGTATGTAGTCTTTTTAGGAAAGCCCTTCTTAAGTGCACAAACTTGGTCTGCCTGATCAGGCCACTTGATATTATCACATTGAATGCACTATCTAGTCATACTTGTTTCACAAACAATAAGCTTTTATTGTTGAATTTCCTGGGTTTGGTAATCAATTTGTTATTCAGATAAGGACTTCAGACTATATTATTTATGTGGAAGCTTCTTCCCTTCCTATTTGGACTACACTTTTGTTTCAATAAATTGTTTTGAATGTCATTATGTCAAGCTTGTTGATCATAGTTGACTTATATAGGTATATGTGAATTTTCTATGTGATCCATCTTTAGGGACATCTCTTCTTGGTAAGAATTTTCTATGTGATCTATCTTTGTTAAAAAATAATTTTTAAATATTTAATATGAGTTGAATAATTTAATTTTATATAATTTTTGGCCAAAAAAAATAATAATTACAATAGACAATAGCGTTAATCGATTCCAAAAAAATTAAGGTTGAATTGGCTTGATAATCCGCATAGGATTGGGCTAAGTCACAAAAAATGCAGCCCACACATAGTTTGGGCCAGGCCAGCCTGCTCAGCTGGACAGTGCTGGCCCGGCCGTTTGACACCTCTAGATGAGTATCATATATATATATATTTCCTTTTCTCTCTTTTCCCTCATTTGCTGGGCCACGCAGACTTCCAGAGGCCGAACACCTGGCCAGTTCTTTTTTCTCTCTTGGTTGGGCTGGAAGCTCACCGTTCCAACACTGGAAGCAAGGACGGGTTCAAGTGGGGAGCGTTGGAGAGCGCTGGAAATTCGGGAGGAAGTCTTAGCTTCGTGCGGTAACTTCAATTCGTGTTCAATTCTTGCTTGATGAATATGGATGCTGAAATTTTTCTGTTTTTCTCATTTCCCCCAAATTCGCTTATGTTGTTGGATGCTATACTTTATTGCTTTTACTGTTGTAAATGTTTGGTTGTTTAAACTGATTATTGGTTGGCTTCATATGTTTGTTACGGTGATGTGTGAAACTTGCGCTTGATGAAATTATTCTCTGTTGGACCGAAAGAGAGTGTCGGGTTTGTTACGATGAAGAGTCGAATGCTAACAAAGCAAATGTACAGAATCTGTGTGATTTAAATCAGACCATAGCATATATTGTCATTGTGTGGTAAAGTTAGGGGTGGGCATGGTTTTTGTGAGACCAAACCAATTCATGGTTTTCACCAAACTAAACTGAACCTTTTTAAAAACGGTTTAGATAAACTCCATGTGTCTTAATTCTTACCATATCTTATTTGGGTGAAGGGTTAGATCTAACATTCACTAACAATATTTGCAGACAATCACCTTGTGTTTAGGACACAGATAGTAGAACATTACGCACCACGGTTATTTCAGTGACAAAGTGTTGGCTGAATTCATGATATGCTTTGATTGATACTTGTGGTTTTAGTTTCACGTGATGGAGGCTTTTTTGACAGTTGTTGTATTAACTGGTATTTATGGCAGTCTGGTAATGCTTAGTGACCCTGGTCTCTGTCTTTTGGAACATTTATCCTGTTGGAGGCCAGTAGTTTAGCACAACTCTGATGGCTGTACCTCTGTCTTTGAATAAGAATTCTCACTGAATATTATGCATGTTTGCAGTCTGCTTCAAGTCATGGACCACAACTGGCCGGTCATGTGAGAGTTACTACTAAGGAAGAGTTGTAGAACTAGTAATTTCTTGAAATTGGAAGAAAGAAAAATTGCTATTTAAACTGATATTAAGATGATATTGTGTGGTAGTCCATTGAAATCTAATTATAGGAAAATATGAGAAATGTCCAAACAATGTAATCTGTCTTTTTTGACCTATTGTAACATTCATTGCTCTTGAACTACTACTATATGTTGTTTTATGTTGAGTAGGATCTTTGTAACACACCAGAACAGAAAACAGACTTGACTGTTTCGGTAATAAAGAGTCCCTGAATAAACCTTGAATTGGTTTGTGTGCGTGGTTCAGAAAGTTGGGTCTTTTTTTTGATATGTTCATAATCTCTGTTTCCCTATTACGACAGAAACTTGGAGGAACAAACCTCTCCTATTCAATTCCCTGCCTCATCTCAGCATCAAAGACACTCCCATTGTGAGTTCTCACACCCATTTCTCTCTCTTTTCATTGTTTGGACATATTGGTTTCTAACAACTGTTTTTTGATTTTGGTCCCCTTGTCAATTGGTTAGCAATTTTAACTTACAGCTTTTGATCTATGGAAGACAAGACGTCAGGTGAAGATAGTGATGATGAGGTCTATTTGCAAAATGCAAGTGATGAAGAGGAGCTTCACTTTTCATCTGATTCTATGCCCAAGTTGCAGTTCAGGTCAAACATCTATACACTGTAAATTAGTTACATATCTGTTTCCCCCACTTAAGTATGGTTTTCAAAGTGAAGATTTTGCATTTCATTTACCAGGAACCTGAAATCCAAAAGCTGTTGGAATGAAGAGATGGGAATGGGAGAAGTCATTGAGAAGAATGGCAAAATGTGGGTAACAACCGGAATAGTCCGCAGTGGCAAGATTTATTCTTCAATTGAGGAGACTTTGTAGGTGATATGCCATCTTTTTATATATTCACTTTGTTGTGGCATTCAAAAGTAGGGAAGAGTTGCGTAATTCTTAAAGCCATAGCTTTATGTGAATAATAAACGATGTAAGTAGGCAACACACTTGTTTGTGTTAGAAAAAAGTGTATATCGAGATCTAGTAATGTGTTTTGAAAATTTGTGCTTATGTAAAGGCTGATTTGGCAGGTATCTTATGGAACTAGGAGCCTTACATCTTTTAGATAATGGTGGTAGAAGCATATCTCTAATAGAAATGTATGAAAAGGTTGCTAGCAGGAAGAGTGGATGTTGTTGGGAGCTGTTTGAGGTTTACAGGCACCTCAAGTCTCTTGGCTACATAATTGGATGGCATGGTGTTGCTTGGAGTTTGAAGAGTATTAAAAGTTCCCATAAACCTGTTGATCTTGATGTCACAGAAAAAAGCAAACTGGTAGACATGGGTTCCAAATCTGAGCTTTCCATCAATAAGTTATTTGGTGAGTTGCAGATAAATGATATGAGGCCAGATTTTGATGTTTATCTTCCAAACAGCAGGTTTAGAAAGTCTTCCCCTGGTGATCCAAGTTTTCTACTGTATGTGTCTAGGTAATTACTTCATCTCTCATTGCATCAATATGATCCCTTTAGATTCTGAAATTTAATTGGTAAGTGATCTGTTATCCAAAAATTTATGGAATAATCGAGAACATGACTCAGGAATTCGAGCACATCATAAGTTGTATTTTTTTGCTCTCACTCCATTGTATAAGAGGAATTCATGCTGGCACAGACATGCTACTTCATTGTGTGTCATGTGTGTAAGGTGCAGGTTGGAGGCAATGTGGCTATGTTATTTATCACAGTACATACTAAAAATTGATAAAGGCATTGTACCTGTCTGTTCTCTGTTAGGATTTAAAGGTAATGAGTAATGACAATAGAAAAATGCAATTTTATGTCTAAAGATATCTGTTGTCAGTTAAATGCGCTTCACAACATCCATTAGAAGTTGATACTTGATAGGCATTTGGACTTGGAGGAATAGTTCTAATTCCTGGGGGAACAAGAGTGAGGAACTAGCTGTTGAAGGTATTTATCTAGTAGGAGTGTAGGACCGCTTAGGCACACAGTATGATTATTCATTTCATAAAATGAACTGAAAAAGAACCACACTAATTATTTGGTCCTTATCAATTAACGGATATACAAAATTGTCCCTAGCTCTAATTTCCTTTTTTGTTATTTGGTTATGGAAATCTATTTAATCAGTTATAACGTGTATCTTCTGTTAGGGGTCATCCGCCATCTAGAGGAGAAATTGAAGCCCTTGAGAGACAATGTGGTGGCATTCATTTAAAAATCTGCCTGGTCACGGAGGGAAGGGTCAGTTTTTTTACCTTTGACAAGGTGGAACTTCCTGTTCTACCCTGAACTTTTGGTAGCAATCCTACATTTCCACTCTGGGCTGGTGGGGGAAAGAAACTAAGGATTGTAACAAGAGAATAGGTTGTTGTAGCTTGTAGGATCCAATGATATACAAGAAAGCTGCAGAAGCTGTAGTTAAGATTTAAGATAACTTTGTACTGCAAATGGGCTCAGTGATCACAACCCAAAGTTGACTCTGGTCAAACTAATCACGATTCTGGTGTGGGAGTATGTTATTGTTGACCATAACAAGAAACTTAAGGCAGTGGCTTAGCAAATACATGCCTCAATTTATATGTAATATAGGCTATAGGGAACAAGAAAAGTATTCTGTTGGATGGATGATGTATACTCACTAGAGGAGTTAGAGTAACAGATAGGATATTGCATACGTCATTCAATTTATTATCATAATTTTTTATGTTAATTAACAGACAATCTAATCTGCTTTCTGCAGTGGTTTTGGAAGATTTGAAATCTATAGTCACTAATGTCCTTCTTTGGTTTGTTGTGTACCCTTTGTAAAAGAAATTGTTTTAATATAGATGAATGAGGCGTGCAAAGGTGGTTGCAATTTGCAGTTGAGGGTGCTGGTGCTATCTGCTCTGTAGACAGTTGTCATTAGTCCATAACCACGTAGGACATTTTTGTTTGTTTATGCCCCAAATGTCTTTTTATATCTGTGATGGTGAGTTTTTAGGATAAAGAATTCCTACTTTAATAAAAAAGTACTTCTAATTTCGTAAGGAATCTACGTGGTTATCTTCTTGAAAGGTAAGGTATTTCATCGATATGAAAATTTGAGAAGCCTTTAATGAAAATTTTATGAATTTATTGCTCCACTTTAGTAATGCGCTTAATCATGATTCTGAATGTAATTTCTGTATATATGGTTTTACTTCATGCACAAGAACATTTTGGCTTTTCCCAAAAGCTGAGTATGACTTCACATAAAAAAGTAATATTAAATTACTTTCAAAATTCCTACAATTTTACTGATTTTTTTTAATGTTTTAATTAATTTAAATTACAAGGTTTTAATGATATCAGTATAGTTTTTTTTTTTAAAATATTAAGTTCTTGTTGGTCGATGGCATCTAAATTTTGTAGGATATTTGTAATCATCTTCAAACTCTTTTTTTTCTATTTTGAGCAGCAAACAATTGTGTTGTTGACAATTATGGGAACATATTTATAAAATTTAATTATAAATGGAGACCGCATTAAAAATTTGACCAAATTACAGGAATTTATTTGAATTTTTTATAAATAAAATATTTTTTTTTGAGAACTTTAAAATAATAATTTTTCAAAATGAGTTTAATGGTTATATATTGTTAAGTGTAAATTTTTTTACATTATCAATTAATTAAAAATTATCTTTGATATGACTTTTAAGATAAAGAGTTTAATTGGTATGTATTGTCAATATAAAAATTTTTATATTATTAATCAATTAGAAATCACTGTTGGTATGATTTTTAAGACAATTATTTTAAAAATCAACAAACTTATTATACATGGTGAATTGTGATTAGATGATTGTATAAAATTGTTTTACACTGTTAGTGTATCTCTTAAGATAATCAATGTAAAAGTCAACAAACTCATCATATATGGTAGTTTGTGATTAGATAATAATATAAAATTACTTTACATTGACAGTGCATACTGTATTTTCTGTTTCAAAATTTTATAAAACTACATATGCTTACACAATAATTTAGCTAAAAGAAACTAGAGTAGGACACACACATAATTGCGTGAATGGAAAAATAATGCCTATATAAATTTATGAGATGGCGGGAATGGTAAGAAGGAAAAACATATTTTAATTTTAATATTTTGACAGTATAAAATTTTTTATATTAACAACTAGTTAAAAATTATCTCAGACATGAATTTTAAAGTAATTATTATAAAATTAAACAATTTTCAATTACAGAACAAATATTGAATTGGGTTTCTCTGTATAGTCAAGGAATTTTCACATTAACACATTTGGCTAATTGCAACTACTGAATGAAAATCAGATGACTTATATTTTATCTTGATAAATCTAACTTAAAATATGTATTTGAGACGTAAACTGTTCAATCTTCATCTAACGGTTCTGATTCATGAATGCGTAAAGGTAGAAAATGCATTTTGAAAAATATCACAAACAAGAAAAATGTCGTCTAAGCACAGAACGTGCTAAATACATTTATCTGAAGATTAATTTAATCTATATCTGTACTAATATATACTGACAAAATTACCTTTAGTATTAATGTTTTCCCATCATATGAAATTTTGTTCAAAAATATATGAAGCTACGTTTAACTTCATATTCTAATATCATGTGAAGATTTGGAATGAAGGTTTGTTTAACTGATGTTTCTGAGTTATCCAAGAGTTTACTTATGTTCATGAGGATAAAGTGATAAATTTGAATTCAAAATTATACCTAAAATAAGAGAAAATTAAGTCAAACGCAAAACTGAATAAGATAGATGAAAAACAAACTAAGATGTGCATGATTTAGAATCCGTAACGTTAAACAATAATTAGGGGATGAATTATATTTCTTTTTCAATAGGAAATACGGATTAATACAAAAGGTGAATTGATAGGTGTCTATTTTATTAAAAGCAGTTGGGTACGGTCAATTGGTCATACTCCCGTCCGTTCATATATATAATTGTCGCTTGTGTTTTGTTTTGCATTAGCAGTTGTGTTTGTCACGTGAACAATGTAAGTGATACAATCTCTTCACGGGGATTTCACGTGGTTTCTATTAAAAAATTGTAATTACTCTTTTTCTCCATTAAACATGTATTTTAAATTAAAAAAAAAAAAAAAAAGTCAGTTACTACTACCAGGTCACGCCCAATCATGTGTAGAGGTTGTGCAGACGAGGAAAGGCACGACCCACGCTTTTCTTCTTCTCAGTTACTCGGTCTCTTTCTTCTTCTATCCCGAATAAAGTTCGATTGAGGACATACTTACAAATAGTGTTTAAGCTTACAGGGCACCCAACATGTTTAGCTTTTTGAATGGCAATTGTTTTGCAGTACTAGTCTTTAGACGATATTAATTGTTTCCTAGTTAATCTTTTGTTAAAAAATTATCTAATTTTTATTATAAGTGAATGTTTGGCTAGTTTATGATGTAGTTCTTTTTTTTTTTTTTTATTTAATAAGCAAAAGAAAATAAATTAATCAGATGAGTACAAGAAATACTCAACTCATACAGTTTGGTACAATCAGATGATGTAGTTTTTTTATTAAGTGTTTAGCATTTTTTGATGGTGAATTGTTTTTTGTTGCATTTTCGATGTTGTTGCCACACACAATGACATTTATATGTATATCTAAAGTCCTTATGTTCTTTATTGCAAAATTAATTTTGTGGACTTTTTCCAGGGCAATATCAGCGTGGTATGAAGGTCGTGATTGATTTAACACTGCAACAGGAGAAACTATTAGGTAGTATCAACTTGGTTGTGGCAGATAATTACAATAAGATGTGATAGGCCACCTATCCGGTAGCTACACCATATAATACAGCACCACAATAACAAGCCAGCATGAGTTAACGTAAAATTGGCACTGAAGGTGCCTAACCAGCGCACCGTTATATAGAAGTACTGTAATTGACAAAAAGGAGCCCACTGTTTTGCCTCCCCATGTCTTGTTTTACTAGCACAATGAAATGTAACCAATGTGCCAAAGCGTTATATTGTATCAGATTTTTTGCACCACAGACACTTAGAATGAAAAGGCCACTACGAATCACGGGCCCAAGATGCAAAAAAGTGAGTGCTATACTCGAACCCAAACTGTAGTGCCTATGAATTGGGTGGACATAATTATATAGCTTGAAAACTGGCTGAATCCATTGTTTGCTATAAATTCCACTACCCTCATATTGACACCCGAGCCGTGTTCCAACAATCCTCATGTAACAACCAGACTAACAGCCCAAATCACCCATCCCCAATTAACCACTATTTACACCCTAATAGCCCAAAGCTGAACCATCATGTACTCAAAACTCAGATTAGCAAATGGAGAATTGACCACGATCCAAGTCGAATTTCCTCTGAAATTCCAATGTGAAAGACCCATTATAGCCAATCTCGCAGCAAACCAGCAACTGAACCCCAATATGTGGTTTATCCTTTAGAGTAACACACGATAGCGTGTGCTTGGAGCAAGTCACTCATAAAAATCATTAATATAAGAAGAGAAAGACAATCGATCAAGTTATCCTTCTAAACGCACTCTCATTATTAAACTAAAAATAAGCGTGTTTATATTTTATAAGTGTAACTTAACTGTATACAAATATTGACAGGAGAGTAACAGTAATGTCGAAACACGAAACTAAGAATCTTATCTTTGCATGCACTTAATGTAGTCTAAATGCTTCCATCCACTAGGACCACTACCACTACACGTACACATATTATTATTATTATTATAAAAACTCCTGGTTTGTAAATGACATTGGATTTGGACGAAACTATCTAGTGACGTGTGCGATGAAATCATCCAATTCCACGCGAGAAACACCCCCTTCATCTCGGGACCTGAGAATCGCGTTTTTGAGGTTCGTCGCCCTTTGTCTCATCTCATCACCTTCCTTTGTTGCCATCAACTTCTTTACGGCAATCTCAACATCCGATGCTGTCACCAACTCATCCCTGTGGTCCCAGTCCTTGACAACCAGCCCGACCTTGAGCACCTCGGTGACCAAAACTCTGTTCCTCGGCTGGTCAGAGTGCACAGGCCAGGCTGCTATAGGCACCCCCATGGTGATGCTCTCCATGCAAGAGTTCCATCCACAGTGACTCATAAACCCCCCAGTTGAGCTGTGGCTCAGAATCTCCAATTGGGGTGCCCAGTCTCTGACAACCAACCCAACACCTTTCACTCTCTCTTCAAACCCCTTTGGAAGCTCAGCACTACTCCTCACCCGGTCCTCATTGAACACATCTCCCTTGTCAGCATCCCTCGCCACCCATATGAACCTCTGCTTGCTTTGCTCCAACCCACTTGCAAGCTCCTTGATTTGCTCCTCAGAGAAGCATGTTGTTGTCCCAAAGGACACATACATCACTGACCTCGCCTCTTGCTTGTCAAGCCACTCAACACTAAAGTGCTGCCTTGTGTAGACTCCCCTCTCAATGGACAAAGGGTTGAAGGGCCCCAAGGCCCAGTGGGTCTTGCTACTAATGGTCCTCTCTATTAGCTCCATGTAAGGGCTCTCGATTGCCCTCGTGGTGTTGTATATAGTCCCTTTACTGAACTTGTGGAACTCGTACTGCGAAGCGATGAAGTCCATGAACCGGGCGGTGAAGCACCCTTCGAGGGAGGGAACCTCGGGGATGTGGGACATTTCCACGGGGGGCCTCCCCATTGCGTCCCAGAAGTACAAGAACATGGTGAAGGCGGAGACGCTGTGGAAAGTGTAGCTCTCGCAATTGGACACGTGGACGGCGTCTTGCACCACGGACGCCATGAGGGAGTCGTGGATGACGACCACCCTTCTGGCGACGGAGGAAAGGGACTGCAGGAGCGCGAACACGGGCTCCCGGAGAGTCGTGGAAGCCTCGAAGGAGGGCAAGAGGTGAGAGGGAACCTTGTTCCGGCGTCGGGGTTGGGGACCGGGGAGGCGAGGGACGGGACGGTGAAGTCGTGAATGTGGATGTTGGAGACGGAGTCTGGGTCCCAGCCCTGGGCGCGGACCACCGCTTGGCGGTTGTGGGTCCGGGAGCCCACGAAGTGGACGGGGATGTTGTGCGCCGAGATGAGGCGGGACAGGTGGAGGAGCTGGTTCAGGTGCCCTTGTGCTGGGAAAGGCACCACCACCACCACCACTTGGGTTCGGTGCTGGAACATCCCATTGTCGTGGCTTCTGTACCTCGAAGCCATGGGTGAACTTTCGTAGCTGGAAGCCATTGAGGGGTTGTGGCGTAACACAGAGGTAGGTAACTCTGTGCAATGCAAGTGGGTATGGCATGTTAGGCATTTATAGAAAGGAAATCAATGTAACCGCAAGTAGAGTTCATTTTCTACTTGTCTCTCTCTTTTTGAGGTACATCTAAGTTTTTCTGCAAGTTTTTTTTTTTTTTTCAGGAATTTCAGGTTAAAAATGTTAAATTCTTATGTATAAATCATTTTTATCAATCTAATATTTTCAGGAATTAATTTTTAATTAAGTTTTTTACTAAAATGTTTCCATGGGAGGGGATAAAAATCCAAGATTTTCATAAAAGAGAAATTTTTGTTTATAATTATGTCTTTCATTCTTACGAATATTTCAAATATATTTGTGACATTTTCAGAAAATATGATTCCTAAGAAGTATAATTCCTAGGAAACATGATTTCTAAGGATAAAAAAATATTTTGTATACCAAATGCTCCCTAAGTGACTTTTGAATCCAAAAACTATTCTTGTCTTGAAAAAAATTATTAGATAGTGTAGACCATCAAGTGTGCATGGTCTCAACCAATATTTATATAATATATATTTAAATTTTACAATTTATGAAAAAAATTAATAAACCTTCATTATATATCATGTAAAAATTAATGGAACTATGGTATTTCAGGAACACCTAATAATTTCTCAATTGAATTGAGGCATCATACTTTCTCCCTAAATTATATATATATATTAAAAAAAAAGGAAACCAATGTTGAACACCACTTTTTTCTACTATAAATATGATGTTAAGAGAAATGCTTAGAACATCTCCAATAGAGATTGTTTATCTGACATACACAACAAGACAAATTCATAAGAGTTTCTCTTTTCATTTGAGAATAATTTGGTGGACTTCACTTAAGTTTTGAGTTGCTTCACAAAACAACTTTTCTCTCCTGCATTTGTGGGCCACATGTCAGAAATATATTAATATTATAATATTTTCTACTACAAAATGATTTTTGTGCTACAGAAAATGTCACTGCATTTGTGCTACCACAAAATATTCGTTTTTTTTCTTCGTTCAGCTTTTGTGCTACCGCCCCCGGTAGCTTTTGTGCTACTGTAAATGCACTGCCTTTTGCTTTATATATTTTAAATTATAAAGTAATATTTTAATTAAAATTTACTATATATTTATTTATTATGTAACAATTGGCATTCAAATATATTAAATTAAAATTAAGATGAATATTAAAATATAAAAGAATTAAATATATTGTGGGGTTCATTTAAAAATTTTAGTGAGTTTCTTGATTGGTGAAAAAAATTGGATTAGTTGCTTAATGTAGAAAAAATGATATGGCATTATAGAGAAGCATAAAATATTATTAAAAATATAGTAGAAAAACTCACTCAAGTGAGTTTTTTTTATTAGAGATGCCCTTAGTAGAAACAATTTTTTCTACATAACGGTTGTTCAAATTTATCGGGGCTCATAAAATTGTGTACATCTCATTTATTCTATGTTTGTTTTGGTTGAAATAGAATGGAAGGAAACAGGAAAGAGAAAGATAAGAAATTTTTTTACATTTTTACTGTTTGTTTAAGAGAAAAAATAAGAAGGAAAGAAGTTATTTTTGTAGGACCCACAAAAAACATTTTCACTCACTTTAGGAATGAAATAAGATTAAAATGATCTCTCTTATTTTTTATTTTTTTTTAAATTATGAATTAAATTTTTTTAATAAATAATAAATAATTTTATGTTACGAAAAAAATATTATATTAAAAATTACATTTTTTTTATTATTAAAAAAATATTTGTTATATAATTCATTTATTTCTTTCCACTCTCTTTTTTATTCATTCAAACAAGCGGAGAAAAATTCTCCCACTTCCTTTCTTCTTATTTCTATCCATCCAAACAACATGCATTTTTCATTCTATTTGTCTTTTATTTCTATCAATCCTATTTCATTTCTTTCTATTTCTTTCCTCTTTATTTCACTCCTTATCCAAACAGAGCATTATTGTTTAATGAATTTTGTTCATAGTTTTATATTTTTTTAATAAATTTTAACTAGGAATACACAATGTATTAAAAAGTAGATTATTGAAGGTTGTAGAAGTGATTTGTATGCACGAGATTGGTATTTCAAATCAAAAGAGAGATAACTTATGTTGTTGACTAGTAAACATATTCGAATTCCCTGTAGTAAGGGATATGCTGAATCCACGTTGACGCAGTGAGTTAATTGGAAACGTTGGATAAAAATGGGACGACTTATATTTTATCACAATAAATTTAATTTAAAATACACAAATGAGATGTGAACCGTCCAACCTTTATCTAACCATGTTGAATCATTGTTGGGTAAATACATAATGTAAAGTTGTCTAAGCAGGTTGTGAAGGAAAACACGTAACTTTCATACCATTTGAGGTAGATGAAAGAGATAGAAAAACAAAAAAAGAGAAAGAGAAACTAATAGACTAAGTATATTTAGTTGGAAGGAAAAAAAATAAAAATATGAATAACAATTTTTTTATTGGAAAAAAATATAAAAAACTTAACTTTTAAAAATAATTTTTTTTTTCCTTCTACATTACCTTCAATTTAAATTTTAAAATTTTCTCTCCCCATGTTTTCTTTTAACAAGCCATAAGGTGGGAAATCCGGCAATATATCCCACTGCACGATCCCCGAACTCGTGACACCCTCTCTGCTCCCTATTTATTTTCGTTCTTCTCTGGATAAAGCTGCGTCTATTTATTATAACATGTAGATGTGAACCTGAACGTAATATTTGTGCATATGCTGAATCTACTAGTTTTTCTCAACCACTTTATCTAAGATTAGTGAAATAATTTTAGGAAAACTTAATCCTGGATAATTAATTAATGATTTTGAAAACTTGAGGAAAATTAAACACGTGTTGTTATCGTATCATTAATGGTTCTTTTTTTTTTTTTTTTGAACCAGCACCCTCTCCATTAAAATTTAATATGGGAGTGTAAATTGAATTTATCTTATTCATTCATAATTTTTAAACATTAATTTATACTAATATTTTTTTATAAAATAAATTAAAGGTTTAATTTATTTTATAAAAAATTAAACCTTTAATGTATTTGTCATTAGTTTCTTATAAAGCAAAAAAGTCACATATATTGACAAAAAAGCTCAACATATAATTCTTTCATCTAAAGTAAAAAAAAAAAAAAAATCTTGTATAATTTGTTTTAAACTTCACTAAACGCTGAGCCAACCCTGAATAAGGGTCTTACTAACTAAAGTTCCTTAGAGTACTAATTAATAAATCAATAAATAAAAAGTTTTTTATTGAATATTACATTAGAGTTGTATTGAAAATCGTAAAAAAATACACCTTTATACTATTCAATAAAAAAAACTTTTTACTTTTAATTTATTAGCCAATACCCTAGCGTTTTCCTACTAATAATAACCTTACCCAAAAAGGAGTGTATGGCGACGCAGTTGATGCTATTAATGGAAAAGAATATGAGGCGAGGAGTCGAACATAGCACAGTAACATTGTTCCCTCAGTTTTCACTTTATTATGGTCTATTGTTCTGCGTAACAGGTGATGATAGTGATCACGTTGGCATGGAAGTCAAGGTGGTGCATGCCTGTATGTGAGTCATCCTAACTTAATTTATGTCCCATGTGGTAGTTGTACTTCTCAGAAGAACCCCACCTCCATGTAGGAAATTTACGTTAATAACATTTCTTTTATTTCCACCCTTAGCAGTTTTTGGTAGGGTTTCACTTTCACCCTTGGCATTTAATCACATGGAAAGATGCCTTTACACATCTTTCATCTTTGTGAGTTATGACTACGTCCCACGTGCTTTCTCAGTATTTTTTAGGACAAATGTTTATGACATTGATTAAAATTAGAGAAATTGTATTTATACAATATATTTGATGAACCAATGTGATTTCAAATTTTAATCTTAACGAAAAAGACGTTTCTAAATTTCATTTTCCCTTTTTATTGATAATTATAACATATTATCTTATTTCATTTTGTGCTTTGTTTGCACAAGAGATGATGAAAACAAAATTTTTATAATTTCACTTTTTCTTGTATAAAATTTTTAAAAATAAGAAACAAAGGAAAAATAAAGTAATATTTTTATATTTATTTGTTAAAACATGAAATAAAAATAAAATATTTTCTTATACCAAACGAATTATAATTTTCACGTATTAACAATAATACTGTTATCAATATGCATAGGTGAGTATACAATCCACTCAATCAGTGTTGATATATTGCTGGGGTAAAATGACATTAATTCAAAAGATTTTACTTATTAAACTTATGAAAGTGACTTATGAACTTTTTATATATTTTTTAACCTTTTCCATTAAGCTTCATGGAGAAGCTTATTAATAAGCTCTTTTCAGTTCATTTTAGTAAGTTTGACAAATAAATTTATAAATAAATCCTCATTTGACAGGAGTTTATTAAATAAATACTTAATTAAACCATTTACCTAGATGCATCTTAATTGAGCTAGTAGTTGAATTTCTTACATTCTGTAACAATTAAAAGCCCCTTCTAATTTTGTATTAAGTCGATTGGAAATTGCATCAAAGATCCTTGAGACGACTTAAGTTAATTATTCCATGTACTGATGGTAGCTGAATCCTTCTTTTTTTTTTGAAAGAATTCAATTGTTAAGGTTCTTCAATAATATTTTTTTCTACAATAAAGTCTCTTTATTGATAGACTTAATTGTACCTTTTGTTCCAAAAATTTTATAACCTCACAAATTTTGTCCCTAAATAATTTTTTTCACAAGTTTTGCCCTCAGTTTATAAAATATCAAGAATTTTGCCTCCACATAGGAAAAATTACCACAATTAAGACGATTTTATGACGATTTTTCTTCAAACAATCATAATTAAGACAATTTGTGGTATTTTTTTAAAATTGTCACAATTTTCTACATGGAAGCAAATTTCGTGATATTTTTTAAATTAGGAGGCAAAATTTGCAAACTTATAAAACTTTGGGAGGCAAAAAGTACAGTTAAACCTTATTGATATAGTTGTAGAGGAAAAAGTTTAATATTTCCTCCAAAACAATGACTTCATCCATCTTTAATGTTTATTTGGTGTCATTTCATTAAAATTTAGGCTAAATTATTATTTTGGTCCCTTATCTCTTTATGAAATTCTATTTTGGTCCTTTATCTTTTAAAAGTTTTGTTTTGGTCCTTTATGTTTTTAACGTGACTCAAAGTTGTCCTTCCGTTAGTTTAAAACTAAAGCTATTAATAATTTTAAAATAATGGCAATTAAAAACCATCACAAAGCAATCTCTCATTTTCTTTTTTCTTTCCTCTTTCCCACTTTACCCTCTTCGTCTTCCCTCTCTCTCTCTTCTCTCTCCCCTCGCTCTCTTTTCCCTCTTCGTCTTCCCCATCTCTCTCATCTTTCTCCCCTCAATAACCCTCGCAAGCCCACTCCTACCAGTGGTGGGGTTGCTTTCAATCCCCATAACCCATTCTACTTTCAATCTCTTGTCTCTCTCGCCTTGATAACCCCTATAAGCTCCTTCTCTCTCATCTCTTCCATGTTGAAGGAAGTCCAACTTCATCGCCATGTGGCATGGTCGCAATGACTACCACGAGCAACTGTTCCACAACAGTTTGCAATTTAGTCTAACCTTTTGTGGTAGTGATTCCCCCAACAACGGCGACGTGAGGTCATTCAGGAAATGCTTGAACAAGTTCCGGATATTCGCGAGGTCATTCTAGAAACGACAATTCCTCCCTTCCCCCCCCCCCCCCCCCCCCCCCCCCCCTTTTTTTTTTCAATTTTCCCCATCTCCCCCTTTGTTCTTTGATTTGTATTAATGTTGGATTTCGGTTGGTTATAGTGGTATTGAACTGTATTTAGATTTGACTCTATTTTTTCTATAATAAAATAACATTATTAGAGTAGTGGTTAAAAACTGTCATTGTGTTAAAATTCATTATTTTAAAATTTTATTAAATAAAATTCTTATAGTGACGGTTAAAAATCATCACTATCTTATTTTTAACGTTAACGTAATTAGTTTAAGATTGGCGAAAGGATAACTTTGAGCCATATTTAAAATATAAAAGGCCAAAACTGAACTTATAAAAGATAAATGACCAAAATAGAATTTTATAAAGAGAGAAGGAACCAAAATAGCAATTTAGCCTAAAATTTATATATTAGTGACATATAATTTTGATTTGACATATAAACTTTTTTGTGCAAGTTGAAAAATAGTTTTAATCCACATCAATTTGATGAAGAATTTTTTAAATGGATGGTCAATTACGCAAGCATGAGGATTCGAACAAATGTTTTTCTTTTCCGTGGTAATAATTTATTTCTTGCGCCTAAAAAATGATAGACAGTTAAGTTTGATAAACTTGCTTAACATACACCCCCAACAAATTGGTGTACCGTTGGACGGTTGAAATTAGACATGTGTTATATAATTAAGACGTGTTCTTTTAAACTTCTGTATATTACTAATTATTGTTTTGTTGTTAAATTGTCTATGGAGTCCTAATTAAATTTTTTCAGATGTATCTTCTTTCGAAGATAAATCCACCCGAAATATGGTCGGATATTAATATGAATTTTTATTTTTCAGTGAGAATTTGAACTGTGATTCAACATATTGTGAAAGACTAACTCCTTCCTTTAAACCCAACTCATAAGTTTGAAAGCTGTGATTTATATTTACCAAAAAAAAAAAAACTGTGATTTATATCAGTCGCAACTTAATCCTTTGATAATTGTCCAATGATGTGCTGATATAGCTTTAACAAGTGAGATGTTTCATTCTCCTTAAAACATTTTACAAATTTCTGCCGGAACATCTTGTTAGAAATTATAAATGGTGTAAATAAACTACCATTCTTGCCCATCAAAGTCATCCCAGTATAATTAATTTTATCACAGGATGTCATTGGTGTCATCGACGCCATAAAGAGGAGTAATAAAAATTTCATCAATCAGTATAGGCATTCTACGTGCAGAACCTCGATACAAAATAGATTTGAGATTATACATAAGTTACTGTGAAACACGGCAGAATCTAATAGTCGACAAAATTGAGAAAATGTAGAAGTATAAAAAATAAGAAGGATGATAAGAGGAGGTCATAACTCATAAGTGGCCTTATATATAAGAGGAAATTAACTAACAATTAACCTCTAAAGAAATATACCTAATTCATAACTTGTCAAACCTCTAATTTCTTAATATCTACAGTACTCCGGTGAGGTGAAAGATGTGTACTGACATTTATACCTTGTGGTGAGCAACTCAAAACATAATATTTATGAAGAAGTCAGCATAATGAATCACATGATACCAACAATTCATTGCAAGAAATTTGACTGATAGAACAAAAAAAATGTAAATGAAGGACAAAAATCATAGCTATGGCCAGGGCTGGCATAAGAGTAAGGCTACTAAAATTCAAGCTTTAGGCTCACTAGTAAAAAAATATTTGCTATTAGTTTTCATAAAACAAAAAAAAACACATACGTTGGCAAAAAAGATCCAACATATAGCTCTTTCATTTAAAGTATAATAGTATCTTTTAAAATTTACTTTAGATCTCACTTACTGTTAGACCAACCCTAAGTATGGCTCCCAATTTTCCACCATAATTTATGATTCGTTATTCCAATGATTGTGACCTAGTCACTGGAAGTTTTAGTGACATTATTTAAACTCGTTGGAAGAATGCTTAAATCTATACCCACCATTTAGCTTCCACCAATATAAGCCCTAGCTTCACTAGTATTAGGTTTTTCAAAAAAAAAAAAAAAAGAAACGAAAATTAGTCACTCATTTTTTAAATAAGAACAAGAATAAATATTTTTCTCGTGACCTTATTAAAGTATTGTTTATACATTATTTTATTATTAAATAGTATATATTAATTTTTGAAAGAATCTTTTTAATAAAATATAAATTAAATAGAATATTTCAAAGCTTTATATTAAGGAAAAATTAAACCAAACAAATTTAGTCAAAATGAATTAAATTACATTAAGAGAAATTTTAAAAATTATCAAGAAAATATGTGCATAGTTAATTTTAGTATCTATATATGTATAGTAACAAAACCAAACATTTATAGGTATATATAATTTGAATCTATGACTAAAACATGTAGTGAGAGAAACAGATAATTGTAGGTATATATAACATATATACCCACACTCATGAATCCTATGTCCTAAGTGATATAGTGATGATACCATACATTTGTAAGCATATGTAATCTATGTCCATAGTTTGTGAGTCTATCAACATTTAGTGGAATAATTAAATAAATCCGTAGCTGCAAATCTGTCATTAAAATATATAGTAGACACAACAACTTTTTTGTAGTAATTACGTAGGAGTAATAAATAATGTCTAATGAGGTAAAAACTTAACTAATTGGTAAAAGTTGCAATTAATTAAATCTTAGTCATTTGACAAACATCAACGGGATTGAGTCTAGTGGAAGGGGTTAGACTTTTACAATATGATGAACTAAGATTCGAATTTTTATAGAGAGAGATATTTATATTTAGTATCTAACAGTGTTTCAAACTAGATTGTTTCCAAAAAAAGATACATGTTGAGAACCAAGAAAATTTGACAAACAAATCATATATATGGTTAACCACTCGGTAAATGCAAAGAATATCATCAACAACAATTTAACCACTCAGGAAGAACCCATTATGCTTAACCACTTGAGCCAAGCAAATGAACCAAAATAGACTCCATCAAAGAGAAAGTACACATATACAGTATCAGGTCCTTGACTTAAGCTAAAAAAACGCAGTGCAAGCCCGAAGCCATTATGAAATATCAGTCAAATACATTGAGAAAAACAACTATGCTCTACCGCACTTGTCAATTAACGTCTTCTCTTAGTTTCTTTCTTCTATAAAGATTTTGAATCTGATATCCGAGCAACATACAACACAGCATAAACAAAATTGAACTTGTCTTTTGGAAAGTGTGACATTATTAATGGTTCAATGAAATTGATGGAGTTGATGAGCAACAAGTAAACAGTACCCACAAAATCTTGTCAGTCCCTACATAGGACCCAATGCAGAATATATAGATGCAAAGTTTCCAAGTCCATCAAAGGGTCAATGAATGGAAGCATATTAAGTGAGAACCCTTATTATAGAAAATGAAAATTATAAGTTTGGATCGTATAACCATACATAAATTATCAACATTAAAAGTTAGTTAATAGTCACATGATTAATTATCTAATAATCTATATTTGTAGTTTTATTTCTCGAAGAATTCTTATTTGATATGTTCTCTATCATCATAATTAATTATATGTTTCTCATTTTTTTTAACTCTTCAATTTGCCAAGAAGATTGTCAAACAAGGCAACTGAACTACAACTGTCGTCTTAAGGCTGTGGTCGCTATAAATATGTCATGGTCATATAGGGATTTGTCGTAGATAAGCAAGTTGACAAACATGCAACTGAAATCAGTGGAGCCCCAAAACATGGAGTACAAATTGGTGATTTGGTGGAGCAAATCCTCGAGGCAATTGCGCCTTCATTCATCAAATTAATAGAGCAAGTGGATTGGGACCTGTTAGGGTCATTTTTGAATATTGTTGAATTTAGTTGTCAAAATGATATATATGAAAGCCAGGTACTTTTTTCGATAAAATATAGATTCTATCGAAATACGCTATTCGACAAATGAAGAGTTAGTATACAAAAAAAAGTTACTTGAAAATGTTTTAATCAGAATCTGTAAGAATTCGACTAAAAAAACCCTTATTCGAGAAGAAAGCTACATCATATTCGAGGAAGTATTCTAGTAATGTTCGACAAAGATCCTGAACAAATCAGAAAGACGTATAAAGGAGATCATAATAACGTTGGAAGCAGTTACCACTCAGACGGTTGCATACAGATATCAACGTATTATTTAAAAAGTTAACTGTAGACTGTATACATGTCTTATTGTAGTGATTTTACCGTTGTGTAGAATATCTATAAATAGATGACCGCGTAGCCATCATTTCTTGATTCTGACATTTCACACAAATCCTGTATACCACACACGCTGCACAAAATAGCTATCGGTTCCAAGGAAAACGTGTATGTTCTGACCCATCTTTCATTTTAATGTATTACTTTTATTGCACTTCTTTTTCGATAACTCCTTTCTTTTAATGATTTTCTCTTTCAGTCACTTTCATGATCTAGTTTTTTTTAAATTTGTAACTTCTATTCAAGTAATTCGAAACATCTCGAAATCATATATTTACATGTATTATGAATGAATTCAATGCTAATTCAATTTATAATACAAAACTGTAATGAATTCGAGGATTACTAAGAAATATGGATGAATCATAAAACATTAACAAAATCATTCTCAAATTGAAAGTTTAACTGCTAGTTCTAATAAAGAATCCACATTATAAGTTTAGATTCTAAGTCTCACTTAAAAATCTTTATTTGTTGGTTAGAATCTTAGTGAGAAATTATCTATTGAGAATCGAAAACAACTTCGATTTCTCAAACAAATTTCCACCATTAATAGACCCTAAGAATGGTAGTATTTGAAATTTAGAGTTTTGATATGGAGAAAATGAAGAAATTTGTGATTGGATTTTGTGGTTTTGATTGGAAAAATAAAATTAAGATTGTAGCGGTGGAAATGTGATGAAAGATTGTGAAGCAATTTTTAAATAGGCTGAGAAAGTGAGTGGAAATCTTAAAGAAAATGAAAAAAAAAATTACGAAAAATGGACTCTCTAGAAATATCAGAATAAGTAACCATGAGAGTTTGATAAAATGTCGAAAAATACGATAATCATAAGAGTTTGATACAAAGTTGAAGAATGAAGAACACATGGAGTCTAAAAATGAAGAGAAAAAATAAAAAATTGAGAGAATGTATAAATATTAGGCCTGTCAAATGAACGGATTGGATAACATTGTATTTGCATTATAATTGATAGATTAAAAATAATCTATTAATCCATTTACAATCCAATAAATATTCATTGAAAAAATCCTATTCATTCATGATTCATTCAATAAAATTCATCCAATCATTCATTAACATTTTTTTCTATGGATGGATATCCAATCCATCCATAAAATTATTTCTAAAAATTAAATATTTTTATGATTATTTCAAAATACCCTCTCTCATTTATTCATAAAAATATTTTTAAAATTAAAAAATTATAATTTTTTGTTTAATTCACTTTAAAGAAACAATTATTTGTTTTATTATTTTTAAAATAATTTTCAAAATAAATAGTTATTTTTTAAAATTTAAACTATTCTGAATAAGTCATAAAATTAATATATAAAAAACTATTGTAGAACTTTTTAATAGATAAACATAAAAAAATAAAAATTACATTTAATTGATTTTGATCCAAAAAGTGTTAATTAGATAGTCTATTGGATTTGAACATAAGATAGGATGGATTGTTATCCATCCATTTAATAATAGGATTCATTCAATCCGATTCAAGTATCTTTTTAAAATAATTGAATGGATTGAATAGGATTTACATGGATGAACTGAATGAATAATGCACAAATAGATTCTTTTGCCACCCTAATAAATATATTATTAATAGAATGAGAAACACGATACAAGTAAATTATAAGTATATCTTATGCACGAGAGAAAATTAATTAACAATTAGAATTTAATTAAAATATATTGAAAGTATAATAGATTATCATATAATTGAAAATTGTTGATTTTCATAATAATTATTTTAAAATTCATATTTAAATGTGTTCGGTGGTGAAACCGTGAACTCGTTTTGGTTACAGCAAAGAGATTTTCAATTGGCAAAGCCTTAATTTTCGCAATGTAATGCAAGACAAAGGAGAAACACCAATGGTGGCTACTACGGTGACTCTGATGCTCAAGTCAATATACAAAAGTAGAGAGTGAAAATATGAGGAATGAATGCGCACTAATCGTTGAATTTGGCTTATATAGTGGGTTGTAGGTGGGAAAAACCATTAGTTAGTTAGGATGCACGTGGCTAATGTGATAGTCTGTTAGGGTCACGCAGTTGTGAGAGGTGTAAGTTGGCAACCAACCTATAGAAGTCAGTGTAGCCACATTAGTTTGTATGCATGTCGAGAAGTCGTTTTCAAGCCTTGGTTAAGCAAATTGGGCAGGCAATGATGATCGTGAGGTCAAGTCTTGGAATTGCAAAGTCAAGAGGTGCCAAGTTGGGAATTGGTCCAAAACAAAATGATTTATAATTAATTGACAATGCAAAAAATTTTGCGTTAAAAATATATCAAAATTAAACTTTTAACAATTAACCTCTAATTAAATTGATGCATTGCATTTCACACTGTATTTTGCTTGGTTTTCATTGTTAGTTTGCATGCATTTTTAGTGCATTAGGCTTAGTTTCATGCATAATTCTTAGTTTTTTCTTTTAGGACTTTGTTTTGCTTTTTGGTGTGTCTTTGGTCGTAGGAAGCAAATATACAAGTTATTTTGGGCTTAAGGACCAAGTTTGAAGAGTTGAGAGCCTTTTGGGAAAATCTTGAAGACCTTTGGAGGCATAGACTTTCTCATAGAGGAGTGAGGAAGTTAACCTAACGCATAAATCTTGAAGAAGAAGTGAAGAAAGTGTTGGCCACAAGGTTGTGGGAAGACCCCACATCAGTGTGGGAGTGTCTAGTTCCCTATTTTGCTTCTAGCGAACTCGCCACACCAGTGTAGGCATGGTTACACCCCTATGGGCGAACTCCTGATGGTCATCTCGGATCTGGCACCTTTCCCACACTACTGTGGGCGTGGCCACACCACTGTGGGTAGACCCCTGATTATTATTTCATTCCCAACACCTTCCCCAAACCCCTATAGGTCTCGCCACATCGATGTGGGTGCGTCTACTTTTCTGTTTGCGGATTTTTAAACCTTGTTTTTAGTTGGGATTGGAGCCATTGTATTCCTTAATTATAAATAAGCACTCTTATGAGTTTGGAGAGGATCAAACCCTACGGGGGGGCGACAACTTAAGAGCGGAGGCAATCTTCTTCTTCTCCTTCCTCCTCCGAGTTTAAATGTTCCTCTCTTTTCTTTGACTTTTTTTGTGGCTATGCTTGAGTAGTCATCTTGTTTCTAGGATAGGGCATAGCCCTTGATGTTTTAATGGACTATTGATTTGTGTTTCTATATGCGAAGTTTGTGTTCCGTTCTTGATTCTTTTCTTATTGAGCTTAATTATACGAATTGATTGATCACCTCTGTGCATAACCCTAGGCGTTTTAGGGGAGGACCGAAAAGTGAACCTAAATGTTGGATCAATAGGAAAAGAACTTAGATTTTAAATCACGAAAGTAAGCTTGACCCTTCGAGGACTAAATGAATTAACAAAAAGGATAAATGATTTAATTAAACATAGCCACTACAAGAGTAGGGGTCAATTCAATTAGATACACCACCGTATCTTGAGAAAGAACAGATAATATCTTAAGTTAATTCACCTTCAAAATTAGAATCAAATGGAGCATGTAGTTAATAGAGGTCAACACATTGATCATCATTGAGCAAAAGCCAGTCCTAAAAATTGTTCTTGATATTGATTTCCTTTAATCTTCATTTATGTGTTGTTGATATTTTCTCTTAATCTTTGAATTTTAGTCTCATTATTCTCTCTCCATATAAAATATGATCTACCATTTAATTCTTGTTAAATCGCGATAAATTAGTAATTATAAAACACTATCCCTATAAAAGAACAACAATTTTATTATTTGACGATAACTGCATACTTGCAATTTTCCCCTATTACAAATTTAACTAATAATTTAACTGACCATAACTTCCTAATCAAATTGCTAACTTTCTACTGTGCAAATTTCACCAGCCACGTTTGATGAAATTAGTTAACTGCTTTTCACATTTTCTATCATATGCCATCTTTTTTTTTTTTTTTGTTCAAATAATTAAAGAAGATAAAAGAAAAGAAGAAATTAATTGCACGCGATGTTCGACACACTTTCCAACTACTTTTGATATGGTCCAGAATTCGTGGTTTTACATAGAGGTAGAGGATGTGTAAAGTGATTGCGATGACCAATGTGATGCTTCGTTCGATCCACTTTCCATTAAGCAACAAGTACACTATGATGCTCCAAGTTTAGGCTTGCTCCCGTCGCATCGATTTCTTTTCATGCTTCAAAACATGTTTGGAATGGATATAAATAATTGAGACTAATTTTCATATATGACATTGTAAATTAATTAAAAATAATCTTAATATAAATTTTAAAATAATTATTATAAAAGTTAATAATCTTATTACATATGGGCTGGGACGTGTGGGAACATTGTTTAGATTTTGTTGTGGAGAGATAATATTATTATTATTATACAATGGGGGAAAATATTATAATATATATATATATATATATATATATATATATATATATATATATATGGATTAAATATGTTTTTGGTCTTTTAAAAATTAACCAATTTTGGTTTTAGTCTTCGTTGAATAAAATCCTTTAAATATTAAAAATACCTAAGAGTGGCAAAATAATCCATTTATTCATCATTCATCCATTACACAAAAAAATAACAATGGGTTGGATCCAATCCATCCATTTAATTTTATGGATGGTTAGTGATCCATCTACTATTTTTTCAAAATCCATTAGATTATATTAAATAAAAAAATAAAATTCGTTGGATAAAAAAAAAAGACATGTCTAATTAGTTTTTTCTCAAAATAATTTGTTTTTTGGTCTTATAATTAGATTTCCATTAAAAAATAGAATAGCCATTAAAAAAAATAAAAAAAATTCTAATCAGGTTTAAAAAATAATTTCTCAAACGTAAACGTTTATGATATAGCTAGTTGGTTATTCAAATATGCATCTTGGCTATTATGCGAATTGCTAAAAAATTACATTTAAATTTTGTCGATTCTCCTTACACATAATTAGAGTTATTGAAATATGTTTTTATTTCGAACTATGGTAAAAAAATTTCAAGTTTCTACGTTTTGAAGATTCCTTGGTAATTGTTTTCTATTTTTTCTTGAACATAATTTTTGTGGTAACTTGAAAGAATATTATTTTAACACGACAGAATTGGAGAGAGAGGGAAGAGAGAGAGAGTGGGAGAGAGGAGAGAGAGAGGTCAAAGAAAGAGAAGAGAGAGAAAGGAAAGAGAGGAGAGACAGAGGGGGATAATATTTTAAAAATAAAAATTATTTAATTTTTATAATATATTATTTTGGTGGATGAATTGGATATCCATCCATCAAAAAATTGTTAATGGATAGAATGGATTGGATTTTATTTGATGGATCATAGATGGATTGAATTTTTTAAATGAATTTTTAATGGATCAAAATAGATTAATGGACTATTTTTATCCAATCCATTATAATCCGACTAAAAATTTATCCGATCCATCTGTTTGCCACTCCTAATTAAATACCCTAATTAGATTCTCTGTTTAACTTTTCTGTTAAATAGTGATCACATCAGCATCACAGTCACCATTAATTTGCTGATGTGGTCGTCTATATCAACTATTATGTCTAATTCAGATTAGTAACATACTTTTTGAATAAAATTATTACATGATTATCCCTACACCATAGATTTATTTAACCTTAAAGCAAAAGTAATTACCCAATTTTTTATTAAAAAGTATTACTGGATACTTCAGGTAATAAAATATTTTACTTGAAAGCTGATATGGTCATCATTTAACAAAAAAGTTTAGTGGAGTTTAGCACAGGGATCTAATTAGGATATTCTTAATATTTGAAGGACCTTATTCAAGGAAAATTTTTTCTGATGACTAAAACCAAAACAGGTCAATTTTTGGAGGATTAAAAACATATATAATTGTATATATATATACATTTTATAAAACAAAATCAAAACTTAGTAGAAGCAGCTCTACTTGTATATATGGTTTTACATGATAAATACTTATTCAATAAGTACTTAATTTAACACTTTTAAATGCTTATTAAAAAAAAACTGTTTACCTAAATGCACTTATGCACCCAATATATAGGAAATGAAATTTCAAACAACGTTAATCCAATAACTGTTTACATGGTTAAGCTAATTAGGGGAGGATTAACGATCTTTCTTTAAAGCTTGTGGAGACTAGAAAACATTTTATATATCTGTTGGTATATTTGTTTTTAGAGTTAACTTTGATACTACCCGATGGCAACTACATTAGTTGAAAGAGCTTTCTCCGCCATGAATTTTATCAAGAATTGGATGCAAAATTGTATGAGAGATGAATGGTTGAATGATTGTTTAGTTACTATATAAAGAGGGAGATTTTTTATAATATTGAAAATGAGAAAATCATCCAATTTTCAGAATTTGAAAACTTGTAGAGAACAATTGTGATGAATATTTGTACTTTAAAAAATGTTATGTTATATTTTTAATGCTATAAATTTATGTATATGAATATTGCCTACCACTACTAAAAATTTTTAGATCCATCACTGTATACAAGTTGTTTTATAATCAATAAAAAAATAATGTTAATCTATTTTTATATAAGTTATAGGTTGTTTAATTTTTATATTTTATCCTGAAAAGCTATTTGCAATAAGATGAAAGCAACTTACAAACATGCGTGACAATCTACAATTAAATAATAATGTAAAAACCTTTATAAGCAATTAAACGATTTATTAAATAAATCCATTAGGATCGCCCTATTGGTGAGGGTTTGGAATAGTATACACAAGGTCCTAAATTCTAACTTTGTTATTGTCATTGTGCACAAAAAAAATGATTTATTAAATACTTTTAATTTGATCCGTCAACTTTCAACTTGTTATTCAAAAGAAAAATAAAAGACTTCAACTTTCAATTAATTATATGCTAATTTTGATAAAGACAAAATTTAGATGTAGTTACATATATGCTGTTGGTGCTATTGTCTAATCAAAATTAAAGTTTTATCTCAATAATTTAAGTTGACATTTAATTGAATCTTTTATTAGGTGAATTACTGAGATAAAACTCTAATTCTAATTAGAAAACAACACCAATTAAGTAACAGATTAACTTGTGGGCGTTTGTCTTTATGCATAGAAATAAATAGATATCTATTAACACCAGCTAACTTAAATTTTTAAAAAGATATATTAATAAATTATATCTTTAGATATATTTTAAAAAATAAAAATTATAATTCGTTAATATATATATTTCTTAGAAAAATAAGTAAATGTTTATTAAAAATTATAGATGTTAATCTACACTCATTTATACTTAAGAAAGAATACCTTAATAAGTTACAGTTTTAAACTTTATTTTGAAAATTGAACTAGATCGGCAAGTTGGATCAAAAAATTGATGAACTGATTATTTGGCCGGTTCAAATAAATTACAGAACTGGCCTGGAGAAAAATTGATTAAAGAATCAGAAAATTGGGCAAAAATTGGTAAACCAATCAAAAACGAGCAAAAAATCAGTTCACAGTAGGTCAATTCAAAATAATTAATACAACATTATTTTAATTTTTTTCTTAAAAAATAAAAATTAACCTAAATTATTTATTATTTTCTTTTTTTATTCTATATGCAAACTTATTTTTATTAATAAATATTGATGTATATTATTAAAATTTAGACTTAAGTATTATGATATATTTAATTTAAACTTTTTAAGTATTATAAATATTAATAATATATAAAATTAGGTTTTATTTTTAGTTCTTAATATTATAAAGTTATAATATTATAAAATTATATTTTTTTAATATTAATTTATAAATTATTTTATTATTATTATTTTATTAATACTGATTCAACCATAATTTAATTATATTTAAACCATTAAACTTTAAACTAGTATCTTAATCGGTTAAATGACCGTTTAAAATCAATGCTTTTGAATGAAACTGGAGCATTTATAATTTCCGTTGGTGATCTTGATGGATAAGTCACGTGTGTCCTTTATCATGAGCAGATAAGAGACGGCTGAAAAAGGCAGAGATTCAAAGTGTTGTTGCTGCTTTTAACTTGCACAGACATCTGCACGTGGCTATTCCCCACCTGTACGTGAGTTGGAAAGTTATCCGCATAGCAACCATCGCGATCAACTCATGTACTTTTTACTTTGTGGGAATAGAGAGGAAAAAAAAAATAAGATGATAAAAATAGAAAAAAAAATAAAAAATATATGTTATTTAGATAAACAAAAATTAAAAGGAAGAAAATGGAGGAATTTATTTCCACTTATCTGGATATGTGGAAAGACATTGTGAAAAGATAAAAATGAATTATATTAAAAATATTTTATGATAATTAAAATAGTATAATTTTTTATTTAATATTTTTTAATATAAAATTATTTATTATTTTTTAAAATATTTTTATATAATAAAAAAATTAAACCACAAAAAGATAAAAAAAGAGAGTGATCATTTCCTTCCATTTCTTTCCAATTTTGAAAGAAAATGTAATCTAGTGGGTCCTACAAAAATAAGTTTTTATTTTTCTTCTCAAACAAAAGGCAAAACTTTAGTATATCTATCATATTTTTCTCTTTTTCATTTCTTTCCACCATATTTCTACTCAAACAAACAACGTGTTAGTGTGTGCTTGAGTTATTGCTTACAAATTTGATTTTGTAAAATTAATTATGGTTAAAAATATTTTGAAGTGATGTAATTTATTTTTAGATATTTTTTATTTAAAAAACAAGTAAGTAGTAAAACTCAATATAATTTTTTTTATCCAACATAAAAGTTACATAAAGATATTTTACCTCAAAATCAATTTTGAATTCGGAATCAATTCTTCAATATGGAACCAAATATGTAAATATTTACTTTTTTTTTGTAATCATATTATTGGTGCGAAATATCCACCACCTTTGCTGATAACTAATCTTCGT
This sequence comes from Spatholobus suberectus, assembly GCA_004329165.1. Classification (NCBI taxonomy): domain Eukaryota; kingdom Viridiplantae; phylum Streptophyta; class Magnoliopsida; order Fabales; family Fabaceae; genus Spatholobus; species Spatholobus suberectus. The sequence goes on along the minus strand of CM014732.1, from coordinate 25,623,198 downwards.
TAGAAAACTTGACTGATCACCTTTAGTAGGGTCTTTTCTCCCAACTACGTTTTTTCTATTTACAAGACTTGAACCCAAAACTTTGCTTAAGGAATCTAAACCCAGTATCACTCCGATCAATGACATGTTGGTAAAAATTTACTTAAAATCACATTAGTTGTTATTTTAATGTAATTCTAGATAATTTGATGCGATACACATTTAGAACATGTTTTGTACAATTGAAATTTGGGAATTTCAGCTATTTTTTGATGAGAAAATAACCTATTTGTGAAATTCAAAGTTTTTAATCATTAACTGTTAAAATTAAAATATAAAATTATAATAATTTTTTAAAATACTTAGGTATTATTAAATAATTTTTTAATTTTAATAATTTATATATAGTTATATACTCAGTATTTATTTTTTTACAATCATAAAACTCTCTCTGTATATAGATGATGAGAATTCTCTGCAGTTGGAAAACCTCATCCTAATGGCATATGGATGAATTGACACGTTCCCACTTGAGTGATTCCACTAGTTGAGAGTTTGGATTTAATTTTGCTTCAATATAATAATGTGACAATCATGCACGGACAGACATTTTAGATTAATATTCCACACAAAGGTGCTTGCATGATGTGGAATATGGCTAGTGGATATTGATACGTGGATACAACAAAAATACAAAATAATGGTTCAGATCGTCCCTTGTCTAGGAGGATTCCTTTCTGTTGTGAGTCTAGAACACCATTATCATTTGTACTTTGTTTATAATTTATTGAATTAAAGGCAAGATAAAATATCTTCGAACTACAAAAGAAACTAGTATGTTTTGGATATTATATATATATATATATATAAATTCTTCATATCATCCCTCAAGGGTAGGAGGATTCCTTTCTATTGTGTAAACTATAGGAAAGGGATGACAAAGTATCTATATCTGTGGATAAAATCTATAACAGATAGAAGATGGATAGTTATATGAGTACCTGCAAATAATTTAAATAGATATTTTCACTACTTGTTTATTAACTGCACAAGAGTGGGTATCAAGGTTCTCATGGTCATGAGTACCTGTTATTATCCGTTATTATAAAATTACTTAAATATATAATACTATCTTTATTGTTGAGTTATTTTTACTTATTATTAATTAACAAAAGTTTTTCATGTCTTTTTTAATTTTTTGGCTTTTAACTATTTTTTAAAAAAATTGCCAAACTAACTAAAAATTATGGTTGAGGTGTTTTTTAAACTATTTTGAAGCTTTTTTTCTAATTTTTTAGTAAATATCCATGAATATTCACATATGTATTGATAAAATTTTCAATATCCACTTAACAAATACCTGCACAGGTATAAAGACAAGCACAGGATGAATTTTTATTCGACGGGGTGGGTAATGGGGGGCTACTACTCTAGAACACGTTATCATTGAAGATAAAAGTCTTCAAAAGAAACTAGTATGTTTTGGGTATCTTATAAAGAGAGAGTTTAATAAATACATACTATCAATGTATAAGTTTTTACATGGCCAACCAATAAAAAAATTATCCTTAATTATATAGTATAATTTTCAAGAAATTTTCAAGATAATTATTATAAAATTCATCAAACTTATTATACATGTTGATTTGTGATTAGATAACAGTGTAAAATCTTTTATATTGTCAATGCATGTATTTATTATGTGTGTGTGCACACGCAAATCATCATATCATATTTGAATAGTCAAAATTAAATGATAAATACACATACTTTTTTTTTGTATGACCAATATTTATAATTCTCAATTCTCATAATGTCATGTGACCAATTAAAAAAATTAAGTGATTTTTTTAAAAAACTAATATATGACTTGTGTGTTTTACTATTAATCATTCATGATAAGATCTAATGATTAATATTTATTCATCTCACTTTCACATAAAAAGGAATCTCTCACAATATATGTCTTTTGTGTGTGTGTGTGTGTGTGTGACATATCTAGTGAGAGAACATTTTTTTATGTGAAAGTGAAAGGAGTAAATTTAAGTCATTGGATCAAATCTTGAATGGTTAAGATTTAAACACACAAGTCATGTGAGTGTTTTTTCAAAAAGTCACATGACTTTTTAAAAAGGTCACATAATATTAAATCTTGATCATCCATGTAAGGTTGTATAGTTCAAATTTACTTCTTTCACTTTCACATAAAATTGACTTCCACTAGATATGACTCTTCACTAAAACTCCAACCACCCATAAAGAGACCTTTGTTCATCTCATCATAAGCTGAGTGCATCCCCTTTGTCTTCCTTAATCCCCCTACTCTTGTTTCATGTTTGTCCTTTGTCTGCTCCTTAATTGTATCTTGATAAGCATTATCCATGGTTAGGATTTTGTGGTGATCTAATAGTACATGAATGATTGATGGTTTAAGGGGGTAGTCCTAATGCTTAAAGACATAGGGATATGGACTTTGAATGCCATATTATGTTTTGAGTAGGTGGGAAGCCATAGGAGGTCCTTTTCGGTTCGCAGATCTAAGTTTTCACGATCTAATGTTTGTTGCCTTGCTCTAAGTACGATTTTGTTCACGCTAAATGTGAGCCCTCTAGAACCAAGATTTGAGGCTCTGTGTTGTAGTGCTAAGCGGTATTGTAGTGGCGCTAAGCGCAAGACCTCTAGAGAGAGTGTATGGAATTCTACATTACGGCGCTAAGCGCAACCTTGTTCGAGCTAAGTGTGGGACCTTTAGAGATTAGTGCTTGATGCCCTGTGTAGCGGCGCTAAGCACCATTTGAACTCGCTAAGTGATGAGTAAATCACACTAAGCCTAACCTTGTTAGCACTAAGCGCAAGGCCCTTGAAACCGAATGTATTCTTAATTGATTTATTCTTGCTATATGACTATATTATCCCCTATTTATGAATGAGAATTAACTGTTATCTACGTGTCTGAGATGAAAAGTCTCCTTTGGTAAGGGAAGAGTAATAATCCTCTTCGATCACTAAGGGATGACAAAAGGTAATGCTAATAATAAAGCATGCATAAGACTTATGATATACCCTTTTTGGCAAAGGAAAGGTTTCCGTCTCCTTCAATCTCCAAAGAGAAGTAAGAGAAATATCCTTCTCTAAGCAAAGAATGTATGGCAAGAACAAGAAGAACGCCTCCTGAAGATTATGAGCTCAAATTTGTTATGTAGGATGAAAAACGAGAAAAGATGAATTTAATGCATGCTAAGTTTAAGACCATGTTTATATGACTTATAATATCATGCCTTATGTAGAAAATAAGTTATGACTCATGTACCCTATATGTTTATGAACTACTTGCATGTTATTGTGTTTATAGGACACTCACTGAGACTTTTGTCTTACTAGTTTAAGTTTCATGTTTCAGATTAAGCAAGTTATGGAGCCCTTGAGCAGTAAGCAAAGGGATATTTTACTCTGGTGTTCTTATTTTATATACTCAAGCGTTTAGGACCTTTGAATTATGTTTTGTATTTAAGAACCTCTACATTAAGGCTTAATCCTTTAGAGTTTAATGTTATTCTTCATTTTGAAGGATTTCTGTAGCATTTAGGGTACTTTAGTTATTAAGAGATGTACAATGAAGATATAACTCTAGTTTGATGTTTTCATGAAATTATATTTATTTTTGCTCAAATTTAATCTCTAGTTATGGTGTTAGGGTGTTATAAAGTACTTCTATAAGTACTCTTTAAACCTTGAGGCTTGTCCTATTCCTAATGAGTCCCCACAACCCAATTCACATAAACTTTAATGTACCAAAAAAAAGCTCCATTAACCAACACTAGGAAGTCAAAATACAATCACCAAGAGTAAGAAAAACATAGTCAACTTCCATCATTAAACACCATCCTCACCTCCATTCATATATACAATCAACCCACACTCGCATATATATGTCGTCACCTTTGATTTCAAGTTGGCCACAGGTGACGTTTGTAACATCCCTAAATTTAGGTAGTAAATAATACTTAGAAAATAATAAAATATAGTTATTTTGAATTGTCATTCAACCCTTTTTAGAGTTTAAAAAATTATTATTTGCTCCCTATATAATTATAGTTAAATCCTAACATAGTTGCAAACTAGTCATGAATATTTCTGAAAATTCAAAATTTTGACCCATCTATTGTGAGACAATTAGGTAGGGAATTACCACATAACCAATTTAGGGAATTAAATTTAAGTATCTTAAACCTTAACTTAAATAAAATCATATTTCCTAAACATAAAATAATTAGATAAAGTTTTAGACATAAACCCTAAAAGTTATCTAGAGTATTTTACCTAATCTCTGTAAACATTAATTAACCAACCTAAACTTTAATTAGGATAAAGTTTTAAATATTTATACTTAATTAATGATTAACCAAGGATTAGAATTAATAATTTCTAAGTTAATTACACTAACCTAGGATTAGAAAAATAATTAGTAAATTAATTTTTCCTTAATTATCTTATTTAGCACCTTAAGTGCCTTAATCTCCTTGTTTAACACTTAGCCTCAACATTGTCACAAGTTAATATAAGTTTTGTATTTTAAACTTGAATTCAAGTGTAAATTTAGGTTATGTTTGGCCCAACTTTTTTTTTGCTTAAAGGTTACTTTAAGTTACAGCTCAACATAAGAACTTTAAAAATAAAGTAGAAGTTGTTTGGTAATTTTTATTTTTTTTAGTTTTAAAGCTCCTTTTAAGCTAAAAGTTGTTTGGTAAAAAAATTTGAAATTTGAAATTTACTTAAAACTAATTGCCTCACTCAATAGAATAATATATATTGAGAAAATAACAAATATTATGTAGAATTAATTTTTAGTTACAGTTATGTAAAATTAATTTAATCAACATAAATTTATTTTAATTATAAAAAAATACAAAAAAGTATTAAAATATATAAATTTAAAATTCTAAATTTTAAAAATGTCAAAAACTATTTTTATTAATAAAATTTAATTTTAAATATGCTTTATAAATATTTTATTATATATAATATTAATTACAAAAGATAAAATATTTAAAAAAATTATATTATTGTTCAATAACATTTTTAAAAGATAAAAAATAATTTATTTGAATAGAATTTGATAATGTCAATATATATTAAATAGTATTTAACAAATAATCCAAAAAGTATCTAGTAAATATATTGTTGTAATTAAAAATGAAAAATCTTAACTACAAATTTAAAATTTTAAAAATCTAAAAATTAAATTAAATTTAACGAATAAACATTATAATATTTTTAAATATAAATTTTTATTTAACTATATTATTTACTTGTTTTGGTAATGTTTTTATATTTCATGTAATAGACACATTTAAAATTTTTAATTTTAAAAATGTAAAAAAATAATTTAATTTACAAAATTAATTTTAAAGATGATTTACACATATTTATTATATATAATATTATTTAAATTAGTTTAAGTATTAATTAAAAAGTTCAAATATTTAAAAACTTTTGTATTATTGTTCAATAATATTTTTAGACGATAAAAAATAATTTATTTAAACAAAATTCAATAATGTCAACATATAATAATAATAATTTAATAAATAATCCAAGAATTATTTAATAAATATATTTTTATAATTAATAATTCAAAAACTCAACTATAAATTAAAACTTTTAAAAAAATGGCATTCAAATTAAATTTAAAGAATAAAAATTATAAATCTTTGAAAATATAAAAATTTATTTAACTATATTATTTACTCATGTCATTAATGTTCTTTTATTTTATGTAAGGATTATTTAAAAAGTTAAAAAATATATAATATTTTTTAATTTTATAAAATAAATAATTTAAAAATAAATTAAAACCTTATAATAAATAAACATAATTTAACATAAACTAATATATGTAAGTATTATTTAATGGGGAAACCAGTAAAGCACTCAAATTAGAAAAATAGTGAAAAATTAAAAAGGTTTGTATTTTTTGTCATGTTGAAATCTGAAAAGGAGACTGTGTGAATAAACTTTGTATAAGCTTGAAAAAAGCTCTCCCTACCAATTTAATTATAAGTTACTTTTTTTCTCAAATTTTGTTCTATGAAAAAAGTAGTTTTTTTTTTTTAAGAGTTTTTCATGAAATATGTTTGGTCTAACTTTTTCCTTTTAAGGAGAAAATAAGATAAAAACCATTACCCAAAACATTTGTACGCTTATCTCTTGTGGAATCCGGGCAACCATGGAGGATGTAGTACTAGGATGAGACCTTGTCCACTTGTATACTGTAGCACACGCCCAAACCATGGGTTTCTTGCACCAAATTACCAAAATCATGAGCAAAATGATAAAATCGTAGGTGCATGGCCATATTAAGCTATCAATACATTTAATACTTTAAAATTCAACTTAACCACTTGTATAGCCTTAGACCCCAATTTACTATGGGCTAGAGTAGCTTTGGTTTAATATAAACCAAATTATTAGCCTTTTGTTACAAAGTAACTAGATAAAATCTAACTAGGACTTAGATTGTAACCAAATGTAACCATGACTTTACAAGATCATAATTTTCATAGATATAAGCTGGACCAGCCGTGCAACACTCTCTTTACCTCTGATCCTTTCAGCAAGATATATATGACAGAGAGTAGGAAACCACGTATCCATGATAATCAGACAATAGCAACAACTAACCTAAGATAACTTCCTCATTATTTCTATAAATAAGTCATTTCCTCACCTTTTGTCCCTTTGTTTTTTAATGACAACTCTTCCTCTCTTAATGTTCTAACACCTTAGCATAAAGCAAATCCAAGCCTTTATACAACTTTCTAGTCCTTTTCTGTCAAGAATTACAAAATTTGTGTCTTGTGTCCTTATTTCAATTCCTTTTTATCTAAAATAACCAAGGTAAGGAGAGAAGTCTTTTATCATGTTTAAAGAAGTGAAAGTATAGTTTTTAGTGTGTCATAGGGCAACCCTAGCCCTATCTTGCTTGGTTTCTGCCATTTTACTGCTTGTTCTGCTATTATTTCTTAAATTCTATCACAAACTTTACATTTCTGCTACAAAATTTATTTTTATCATTTCTAATTATTTTTAATATATTTCTAACTATTATTAATCCATATTAAATATTTATTTTATTTACTTCCTTTATTATTTAAATTACTATTATTTATTCTGCTACTATTTCTTAAATTCTAACATAAATTTTAAATCCTTGTTACTAATTTTATCCTTATCATTTTTGTTACCTTTACTATATTAATAATATATATAAATCATTACTAACTCCTATTAACCACTTAAATTCCTAATACTTACAATTTACTTTACTATTGTTGACTTTTTAAATTTTTGTCACTGACTATCTACGTTTTCTGCTACTAATTTTTGTTCTTATAACTAACACTTGCTAACTTTTACTTTTCCATTATTTATCTTTCTGAAATTTAATTTACCTTCCATTGATATACTAGTCCAGTACTAAATTTTTCTTTTCAATTATTTATATTTCTATAATTTATTTTACATTCTAATGATATATTGGTTTGCTACTAACTTTTACCTTTCAATTATTTATATTTCTGTAATTTATTTTACATTCTAGTGATATATTGGTCTACTACTAACTTTTACCTTTTAATTATGTATATTTCTGCAATTTATTTTACTCTCTAGTAATATATTGGTCCACTACTAACTTTTACCCTTTAATTATGCACATTTTTGTAACTTACTTTACTTTCCAATTATTGCTGGTCTATAACTAATTTTTAATTTCAAGTTATTTACATCTACTTCTACTTTTATTTTCCGCACTTAATATTTGTGTTATTTATTATTACCAAATCCTTTATACTTATATTCTATTTTTTTCTAATAGTTAATTTCATTTAATTCTAGAATTGACTAAATTATTATATAGTTAAATTTTAATTTCTTTTTGGATGTTATATATAGTAATCAAGATTTGCTAGTTGATTGTCTATATATTTATTCTATTTCTGATTTTTTACCAAATTCTAGTAATATAAAAATAAGAAAAAATCTACAAGCTCCCAAAAGGTTAAATTAATGATTTTGTGTTGTTTGATCTTGACAAATAGTGTTTTAGAATAAATCATTTCTATTATATTCATATGCTGAATGTCAAGATCTTGATGTTGAGAAAATTGAGCTTATGTCATGATGCAACTCTTGGTGTGTTTAGTAGAAGGAAAAGAAATAGAGTGAATGAAAATAGAAAAGAGAGAAATAGGGTGGATGAAAATAGATGAGAAATAGAGTGAATTTTATAGGTGTTTGGTTTGAAAGAAATGAAGAAGAAATAAGAAAGAGAGAAATAAAGTGGATGGAAATAAATGAGAAATAAAGTAAATTTTATAAGTGTTTAGTTTGAGAAAAATAGATAAGAAATATTGAAGAGAGAAATAATAAAAGAATAAATGTTTTTAATAATCAATTTTCATGGCTAATAATCAGTTTTCTTCACTGTGTAAAAGCAGTGGTAATCGATTAAATTATGAAGTTAACCTAGTTAAACTGTGAAGAGAAACAATCATTGTTGAAAATTCGTCCATTCCAATGAAGAAATAAAAATATGTGGGATCCACAACTTTTTTCATCTCTCCCTCTCTATTTTTGCACAACCAAACAAGAAAGATTTTGTATCTTCCTTCTATTTCTCCTCCCTCCCTTCCTTCCCTCCATTTCAAGCATATCAAACACAATGTCTATGTAAAATATAAAGAAATATGTGAATATTCATGGCATATCATTTTAGAATAAGGAGATGAGCTACACTACACCTTGTGTAGGTGGTGGGAGTACTATGGTGGGGGTCTACAGACCGTGGAGATGACTGGGTTTGGAATATGCAAGTGACCATGAGTTAGCTACCATGTGTCATGTTACCTTATAACCCACTCAATTATTCTGACTAGTCACTAAACTACTTAGTATTGTTTGTTAAGATACTTAGGGTAAAGTTGTTATTGAGCTCATTTATTGATTATTAGTATTTTAACTTGTGCATTACACATAATTAATATTTATTTTATACTAGTATTTTAGCATGAGTATTGCACAGGTCAAATCTAATATATAAAAATTATAATTATAATTAATTATCATAAAAGATATGAAAATTTATTAGTTCGTCTAATTAAAGTAAATAAATATCAAATAACCTACATAAAATTTAATATTTTTATTTGTGGAAGAATTTTTTTTTCTTGTAAAACAATTTTTGTCTAAAATTTTTTTCGACTAAAATAATTTTTGACTTCAATGACAATAAATATATAAGAATGATACAAAGCAAAAAAATACCATGAAATTTAATGTTGCTTGAATAGTACAATTAAAGTGAAGATACAAAAAAAGTTTTTACTTTGAAAAGAATTAACATGAAAAGATAAGAATATATTTATTATCAATTTTAATTGAAATATTTCATAATTTAATTAATTTAAGATCCCTAGATTCTTTAATTCTTTGCTTGTTTCGAAGAATTCTATATTAGATCCCAAGGCTTACACAATCCAATATATAGATAAGTATAAATCATGAAAACCATAAAGATTACATTCACTCATTCTTTTTGATTAATCCTCACAACTTGACAGTCAAGTATTTTCTTGTTAGTGTTCCTAGCAATGATGTTTCAACTCTTGATATCTTATTTGAGTTTTTATGATTTATACTTGTTAGACATTTAGTTTAGGTTCTAGATTTTTTCTCCCAAAGAGCAAACACGGAAATATATACTTGTAAATTGCACACATGGGCATAATTGTATAGGTTACATTGCACACCAATGTTCACACAAGCAGAGATTGAAGTTTGATCACCCAAAAAATAAAGAGAAAGAATCAAAAGTGAGGAAAGAGTACTACTTTGAGTTCAAACAGAATGAAGCCAAAATAGCTTGCTTTGATAGAGATTCATAGGTTTGTATTGTAGTGGACTTATGTGAGATAGGTCTGAAATTTCTAGTATTAGAAATGACACTAAATGAATGAATAGAATAAACCAAATCCTCATCCATAATAATCTGAAACCGATAAATGAGAGCCTTACAAATAGAAGCTTGAATTTTACATCCCTAAAAAAAATTATGGGAACAGATCATGGTATTTATATACATATAAAATGATTCAATATATTAAAAAAAAATACACAAAAATACATTTGCCTCCATTAAAACGAACTCCATATAGCAATAACTATTTGGTCTATTCGAATTCAATTTTGGAACCAACCAAAGTCGAACCAATGTTGTCTAGATGGTCCAATTTTTTCTCAAGACAGAGACAGATGAAAGTGAATCATATTTCACAAAAGATGCCATTGCAGTTGAAACAAAGAGAAGAATATAAGAGCAAATTAGAAAAACTGTGCAACAACTAATCATTTAAGGGAAAAAGATAAATCATTTGAAACCTTAAAAATATTTTCATGTTTTTGCTATCATTTAAAATTTTAAAAAAATAATTTCGAAATTAAAAAAGGAAAGAAACCTTAAAGAATAATATTATTCTTTTGTTTAATCATCTTATTATTGGAAAAAGATAAACATTGTATATCCTATTGTATATCCTAACTTTTATTATTTGTATATCCTAATTTTCATTACTCTTATTTTACCTTCGTCATTTTTTAATTGTTTGGAATGAATTTCACTTCATAATTTCATTTATTAATTAAAAACTTACATATCATTAATTTATACAAATCAATAATGCAACATTTTATTTGTTAACTATCATATAGATTATTCATTTGTTTAATCATCTTATTGCTGGAAAAAGATAAATCATTATCCTTTTTAATAAATTTGAAATTTAATATCGATTTTTTTATATTTCTATATTTTCATTATTATTTGATTGTCATATTTTCATGTTTCTGTTATTATTTGAATTTGATATAATTGTTATTTCTCAATTATTAGATGAAAACATATAAGGGTTATATATAAGCATATCTCTTGTACCCGAAAAATATGGAGTTGCATTCAAATATATTTTTTCTTTAAAATACATGTTTATTTAAATTTCTATGTTTTCATTATTATTTTAAATTTTAAAAAAATAAATTCGAATTTAATAAAGAAAAGAAACCTAAAAGTATATTATTATTCTTTTATCTAAGAGCGCTGCTATTTGTTACGAGGGGAAATTTGCACGAAAAATACGAATCAACACATGTAAACATTTTAAAAGAAATGGCAAGTGGTTATTTGCTTTTGACGGAAATCAAGTGTAGTTAATTATATCAAATTGACCAATCAAAGACTTTCGTCTCATTTCGCGCAATTAATTTTCTTACAATTGAGCATTTCCCATTGTCTAATCATCTTATTGTTAGAAAAAGATAAATTATTATCTTTTATAATGAAAAAGATAAATATTTGTATATCCTAATTTGTTTAATTACAAATTTGATAATTACATAAGTGGCTTTAAATGTAAATTTAAATTTGACATTAATATAATTTGATATCAATTTATATATATTTCTATATTTTTATTATTATTGATTGTCATATTTCTATGTTTCCGTTATTATTTGAATATGATATGGTTGTTATTTTCCAATTAGCAGATTAAAACATATAAGGGTTATATATAGGCATATCTCTTGTACTTGAAAAATATGGAGTTGCATTCAAATAATTTTTTCTAAATATGTTTTAATCTGATAATTATCATTGCATTCAAGATCGAATTCAAATTGTATCATTTCTAAATATGCTTTAATCTGATATCAATATCTATATCTATATGGGAGTTGAATTTTCATTTTTAAGTGATAATTAGTTTATTTTATTTGTAAATATATTTTAATGTAGATTTCATTTTTAGCAAGGTGTAAAAAAGAGTACCTTGAAAGGCATTACACCAGGTGAGGACATGTGGCAATACTTTCCTCCAAAATGAGTTGCAAATGCATAGTATATATAGATATAGATAACTTAAATTTATAATAAACAAATACTTCTGAATATGTAAATTATATTATAATTAAAATTTGTAATAAATAAATATTTTTGAACATATAGATTATATTTTAAATTTATAATAAATAATTATTGTAATACAATGTTAAAATTTAATTATTGATAATTTCTTTTAAAAAATATTGAAATTCAATTTAGAACTAAAGATATTGAAAATGATACATAGAAAGAGATAACAGACTAAAAAAATTTATAAAAACGCTCTTGTTAAATAATAATAGCTAAAAAATCTCTTGTTGAAAAATAGTAGCTAAAAACACTCTTATTCAAGATAGGTGTTTTAATTTATATATATAGAAGATAGAAGATAAAAGATTGATTGTTGATATGTGTTGGTTGCTGAGACCAAGTGTTTCTTCCCTATCACTCTTCCAAAGAGAAAAATGATTGTTACTCCATAGAAAAGAGAATATATGATCTTGGGCCCATGCATAACTCATGTATCTAAGAATTTAATTAGTAAGAATTGCATTTGCATCATCCACTTAAACTAAAAATCTAGCTTTAATTAAATTATTATATTTATAATTTTGTTTAAATTTCTAGCCCTTCTCTATTTAATCGTGATAAAATTTCTAGTTTTATGTTGTTGTTATATTTCCTTATGTATTATAGGTTGAAAGTCATGTCCTTCTAAAGCTGTCTCTAGATTTCTCTGGTTGAGATTTGAAAGAATCTTGATAAGCTTGAGGGAGTTAACAAGAGGACAAATAAAAATATACAGATGCATTAAAGTCTTCTTTTACGAAGTGCAAATATTTCATCTGTTAATCAAAGTATTCCGGTGCTAGATGTCAATAAATATAAACTTTTAATTTCATTTTCATATCAGTTAAAAATAAAAATAAAGTAACAAAAGTGACAAATAAAAGTTCACCGTTTGGGATTTTGTTCGATACAAATTTATCTAACAGGAATATTTTTTCATCAAATAAATTTTGAATTATTAAGTCCTTTTGTGTTACTATGTCATTAGTATGAAATATCTACTGGTTTTGTCAATCACTAATTTTTGTTGGAAAATTTAGCTAACTACCTTTAGTTGAGTCTCTTTTTCTAACTACTTTTTTTATTTTTTATCCATAAAACTCGAATCTAAAATCTTATTTAAAGAATTTGAACACAATTTCACTCAAACTAATGTAATATTGCTGAATTACTAAGTCTAAGAAAACGAAAATTTTAATCTTTTTTTTTTGTTGATTGAGAATAAATAAGGAAAAATAATCAACTAAATTAAATAAAATTAGGCGTTACAATGTCGCCTGCACGCTCTCACCTCCACGGCGATTTCAGCATTCAGCTACAATTTAGGGTTTTCTTTCTTAGATTCTCTTTTCTTCTTTTAAGCCACCAACTATATCCATAACGATGTGCTGAATGTTGATCCCTCTCCTCGTTTTATTTTCAAATTTTCTAGGTGCTTGACTGTTAGATAGAAATAATTCCCAAAACTTTGTTTTAGAAATGTTTTTGATGAGCTAGTGTGAAAATATGCTTTGATTTGGGCGGAATTGACTTGCAATGCCGTATGCATTACAAATGGTTTGTTATGATCTTTGTATTTAGTAAAGGAAGAATTTTGCGTAGAGTTATATACTGGGATATCTTGAGTTGGATTTATGTAGAGATTGTTTGTTTGGCATAGAATGATTTTGAGTTGTGTTGTAACATGAAACTTTGTGTAATTCATTATGGAGAAAAAAATATTTTTTTTTCTCAAAATAAATAAGATTTTATAGATTACTAGCAAAAAGATATTGTCGTACTTGTCTATTAGTATTTTTTATTTTTGAGTAAGACGTTAAATTTAATTTTTTTTAACAGTTTTTATCTTGAAGAAAAAAAATCATTGTAATGTTATTTTTCCTAGATGAATTTAACTTGGTTAACCTGATGTGGGAGTTTGAAAGAAAGCAGTGAATGGTTTAGGAAACAGTTGAATGATAAAATAGTTTAACAAAATATGTACACCAAATAAAAGAATTTCTTTTATTATGGTTATAAATAATTAAAATATACCAAATTATTTTTATTATTTTTTTTTCTCGTTTTATTCCTAATAATTGATTAGTTTAAATATAAAACCAATCACTACAAACAATTTTATATCCTTTTTTATAATTTTATTATAAAAATTGATTACGTTAGGTCAAACAAAATAAATTATCTTAAGATTTAGTTACTCATTTAGTTTCTATAGTTGCACAAACTTTACATCCTTATACTTAAAAACTATCCATTTCAGTCTCTATAATTGTACAAACTTACCTTTTAGTGCTTGCCGTTCAAAAAAAAAGTTAACCTCATTATGCTTTTTCCTTATCAACACCTTCCTCCTTTTATTTTGCGGGTTTTGTTGCTTTAAATTCTCTTGCATCAATTAATTCTCATTGACTATAATCGAAGAGTCTTAAGGTTACAGAATGTAGACACACTTCTTGGACAAGACAAGGTAGCCTACGAGTAGTGATTTGTATTGATACTCCCTGCAATGGTGATAACTTGTTGTAAGAAGAGAAGGAAACGGAGAGGAAAGAGGGGAAGAAGAAAGGGGAGAGGTGTTGATAGAAACTAAGTGCGTGTTTGCTTAACCGTTGAGTTGAACATAATGTCAATTCAAGCCCTCACCTCTTTTTACATTCTTGAGTTGGAATGTGGAAAAAGTCTGTTTAACAACAGTGAAACGGGTATCCAAATGCACCCTAAGGCATTAAAAAAATTGTTTGTATAATGACTAAAACAAATAGTTTTTTAAGTGTAAAGACTAAAAGGTGAAGATTGTGGAAGTATAAGGACCAAAGCATAAAAATAGTGCAAGTATAGAGACTAAAATGTAAAGCGCAACACACGTTAGCGTCACATCAATGTCATGTCGGTCATCGTTAATGATGTTAACTTTTTTTTTTAACAGCAAAGACTAAAAGGTAAAGTTTATGCAACTATAAGGACTAAAACGTAAAATTTATGCAACTGTAGGGACCAAATAAATAATTAAACATTATCTTAAAATCATTTTCACCTGTCATATCTAAACATGAAACTTATTTCATATAATAATTAATTATATCTATAACTGATTATTAAAATAATCTCTAAGATTAATTCATTCCAAAGACACCTGTCTAATGACATTAACATGAATGAATGTGTTTGGACAAGACGTAAACATGTCTGTTTCAATTGTTAAACAAATTTCCCTACTTAAATAATCACTCCTTGCACATTGTCTCAACAGGGAGTTCACCATGTTAAGAACTTAAATTTAGGGTCGAAGAAGCAAAAGGATTTTGTATATTGTAATACATGACATTAAGGCCCAATTCTAAATTATTATTAACTTTATACACTTCCGTGTAAATAAAATATAAGAGTATGAAATAAATATAAAAACTTCAAAAACTTGCTATAGCAGGTTATTTTATTGAGGCATCAGTTATCCAATGGTCTTTTTTTTAATTATGTTATTGATGCGAAGTATTTACCGACTTTGTCAATGGTTAACCACCAACTTTACTGATGGTTGACCACCTTTAATGAGGTCTCTCTTCTAATTTTTTTTTTATCTACAAGGTTCGAATCTAAGACCTTACTTAAAAAATCCGAATTCAGTTCCATTTAGACCAACAACATGTTGGTAGTTATCCAATGGTATAATGAATCTAGTTAAAATACACTGACAATTTGTAATAATAACATTAAAAGTCATATGTAGAGTTCTCTAATTAATTAGCAGTCTAATTGGATGACAGTGTATGATATTTAAACTCACTTTCATACCCTATAATTCTCCTAACAAACAAGACTCAGACGGTACAAGCTCTGGAAATCCAAACAAAATTTTTTCACCTTACCTTCGATTTTGAAAGGAAAAATATAAACATCCACTTTATTTTCAGGTCGAATGGAGTGAAAGAAATAGAAAGATAGAGACAAGAAAAGAAAAGGTAGAAAGAGAAAATAATAAATGTAACAAGTGATCAAAAAGGAACTGAAAAATGAAGAAAAAAAAATGAAATGAAAATGATATAGAAAAAAAAATGAATATATATTTAAAAGTACTCTTTTTAAAAACTTAAATTCATGGACATCTGGGTCGTACCACTAATACAACGGCAGAGCACGGATATGTAGAGCAACGGAGAATAACTTCCACTATATATATATATATGTACTTGAATGGCAAATTCCTAGCCGAAAATAAATAGAATTCAAATTTTCAAAGACCCATTAGTTGATGTAAAACAAAACTTTTCCAAAAACTCAGAATAATAATTTCCTCCACAGTACATTGATTAATAAACTAAAGACTCCTGATCCAACAAGGCTACTACACTTGGTGCAGGTCACCCACGACTACATTGAAGCTTGTAATCAAATCCAATGACTATAAAGTCAGAGCTAAAAACTATTAGCACGCATGATAGATCATAGAACGTGCCAAATTCTTGTCTTCTATGATAAATGGGGCTTCTCTGCAGGCCCAGAACTGTTACGATAACACCCTGCTTTCAACTAAAATATAAGTAAATAAATAAATGGCCCAAAAAATACTACGAGTGTCCACTACTTCTGTTTTCACTATTATATTTATTGTTTCCTGTATAAATTAAAAATAAAATGACAGTTATAATTATTAATAAAAAAAAAATCACAAACCAAATGCACCGTAGGAGTTTTCTGTAAGACCTTTAGAAGTAGCTGATAAGTGCTAAACAATCGTCTATAATTTTAGGAAACCTTAGGGAGAAACACTTTGCAATTTGTGCACAAACCTAGAATAAAAAGTAAATAATCATGCAGATCCAAGCTTTAATTAGTCTCCTACCAGTGTCGGATTCAATAGGTACCTTGTGTAATCTACAAAGCTACAAATAGCTATATAACCTATATGACCCCGTGATTTCAACGCAAGTACAAAATAAACTTACTTTCATAAGGTTGAGCAAATTTTATATAAGAACGGTGCCTCTCCCCTAGAATTCTTAAATTGGGAAGGTGAACCAAAATGAATGTGCAGTTGACTACAAGGAAAATGCCAAACAGAGAAAACAAAATAATAAAATAAAAGGCATTTTCATTTTGAATTAAAAGTATGAAACAGTTCAGTACATCCAGAACAGAACGTTCCAATGGCAATCTAAATTGTTAAATGTGGTCACTACTGTTTTGCTCTAAGGGCTGCACAGGTTCTTCAAATCCTCTTCCTTCGCATACCAGTTTGGTATTATTTTTGAAACATGGGGATAAAGATCCTTGTACGAGTTCCTAATGGTTCCTTCTGCAACTCCGGTGGCAACTGATATATCTGGCACCAACACAGTAGGTCAGATACAAATATGCAATCAAATTTAATTCCAAATTCACTACATTAAAAACTAAGAAATCAGAGAGATAATTTTCACGAACAATTAAACCAATCAATATGTTTGTCAACTGTCACCCCGGCGTTTTTAATACAAATCTGATTTCTAAAGCAGTTATTTTCTACACATAACTGCCCCTAACTATTGGTTCCTATCAATTTCAAGGCCTTCATGTTTCTCTCTAAGAAGAGGCACAGACCTTTGAGAGGTTTTTTATCATCAGAAAGTTGCGTTATGATGTATATAACTGCTGCAGCAATTGATATGGGACTCCTCCTGGCAGATCAAAGATGTTATTAGTATCTATCATAAGAAATTAATAGCATCCATCTGAAAATTATGAAAAAAAGGAGTGGATTCATGCAAAATTATGGTACAATGAAATAGACTATGAGGAAACCTATAAACACGAGAATGGATTCTCGCGGAGGACAACAAAAATTATTTATGTCCTTCAAAAGTCATTATTGGGAATTTTAGGGGTCACACTTATATGTGTAACACAATAAAGCATGCATATATATGTCTAACAGAAGTTCAGAACTCATAATTCACCCTTTACCTAGTTAAAGGAAAAAGAGTTCAAATTCAAAACTATTCAATACAACCCTTAAACATATTCCCGTATACCACCTCAGAGTCTTCACTTATCACACAAAGACACTCTTCCGTGTTTCTACTTTTCTCAAACATGCTACACACTCCTCACAGTTTCCCCGTCTCACAAACATGCCTCGCACTCCCCATAGTTTCCACTTCTCCCATAGATGCAGCACACATCTTGAGAGAGTCCAAGGTTTCTGATCCATAATGATGCCCTTCACCTTGTACTCAAAGGGCAATAGCATTAAATCTAAAGCTAATCTGCACAACCTTGAACACATATAATTATAAAGCCCTAATCTTAAGTTGATGTGGTTGGTTCATTTTATCACAAAAACACTGCCAAGTTTTTACTTTTGCCACCTGAAATTCCTCTTAGAAGCAATGCTAGGTTTTTATTGAATTCATAATCAACAATAACTGTAGACATGTACAACGTATTAGCATGAAAAAGTAAACTATACGACATGCCAACCTTCATCAATGCACATCCATATCATTCTCTAAATTCTAAAGAAATGCAAGACAAACTAAAATTTACCTTATATCAAATTCTTCTGACTTCTGAACAGCTTCCTGAGCAGCCTTAACAGCTTGATTATTCATACCGAGATTAGAGCAAAAACGTCTCTAATGATTGAGGAGAAAATAATGTTAGTGACACAAAAAAAAAATTAAGATTAATTAGTCAGCTAACACATTGATTAAATTAGCAAGCATTACTACACAAGTAGCCATCAATCACGAAAACTCACCATAAAGTCCCCAGCATGTATTGTTCCCATCTCTACAGATTGACCCTTCTCCAAACCCAGTTGTTTCACTATGTATTCTTTCGCTCGGCCAATTTCCTTCTTTGTGGCTCCATTGGCAACAGAGCAAATTTCTATTTGAAATCCATAGGTTTAGGGAAGCTCATTTATATAGGGAAAGACAAATCAGGAAGCATCTAAATGTTAAAATAATCACAAGCTGTACCCTTCACAGTGCGTGGCTTGTCTTCCTGTCGACAAGCAATGTAGAGGCAAGCAGCCAATAACGCATCCTGATTTCTTCCTCTACTAGACTTCTGATCTTCAACCCGTTTATATATCTCATTAGCCCGATCCTTCAAATCAATCGCAAAAGCAACATAAGAGGAATAGTACAAATACTAACTTCACACGAAATTCGAAGTCAAACACAAGAAAGCTAAACTACAATAACAGCTTCAAGGTGCAATTGACATAATGCAAGGTATATAAACATTGCTCTAACAAATTCGACATAAAAAGATGGCATTAAAAAACATAGTCTGATCCTCTTCTTTCAGTTAGCATCCAGTCGTCACTCATCATTACTTGCTTTATGACTTCCTTGTTTTAAAGGCATGCCAAGACAAGCTTCACCAATTTTAAACCATTCACATAAATTTTCAGAAGAAACTTCTAATGTTTAGCTCCCAGCACTTGAGCACCATGCACAACAGTTTTCTCCAAGAATTTCAAAGGTCAAATGATACAAACCAGTATGCAGGTCCATGAAACTTGTCCTGTAATAATAATTTAAAAAGTGTGCAAGGTAAAAAGCTATCCCAGATGCCATACCTTGATGGTTGCAACGAGTCCCAACCTGAAATTCCATCAGCCACGTCAGCTAATATTATGACAACTAATCTCATTTTACACCAAAAAAAAAAGTGGAAATGCCAAAACTCTAACGAGTAAATAGTCAATGCACTTATAGTATAAGTGCATGTTTGGCTTCACGTTTGATTCTCCAAAATCACGTTGAATTACTATTTAACGTGATTTTAGATAAATATTTACATGTTTAGTTTCATGTTGGAAAATTGTTTTTGGCTCCAGAATTGATTTTAGATTGAAGCAACTTTAGGTAGCTTTTGCATTGAATCAAAAAATTTATACTAAATTTAACTACTAACTTGTTTTTAGAGTAAAAACATCCTAACATAAATCATATCACTTCAAAATCAATTTTAAGCAAAATCAATTTTGAGTTAAAGCAAGTTTAAGTAGCTTTTTGTTAGATCAAAAGTTTTATACTGAAATTTGCTACTAACTTGCTTTTAGAATAATAATATCCAAACATAAATCACTTCACTTCAAAATCAATTTTATAAAATCAATTTCATTCAAAATCAATTTTGCAAACACTCAGCCAAACACACACCAAATAGTTTTTACACCATCATCCAATCACAATTTGCTGGTATGCTAAGTTTGTAGACTTTTACAATACCTACAAACTTACAACGATTCCTAATTAGTTGATAATTAGTTGACAGTGTAAATATTGTACACGCACAATACATAGAAATTAAACTCAATTGATAATTCCCACATCATAATGCTTAAATTGAACCAATCCAACCACGAGAAAGTCAACACAGGAAAATGTCCAGAGCTAGAATGTAGCAAAAACTAACAGCGCTAGGAATAACCGAAAAAACAGATTGATCAATTTACAAGTACGTAATAGTGTCAGTGTGTAAATAAATGCGGAGCGTCTGACCTATCGGACATGGTGGCGATGGTTTTGAATGCGAGGATGAGGCCGCGGTCGGGGTTGGAGCCGCGGTTCTGCCAGCGGCCGAGGGAGGAGGAGAGGAACTCGCCGGAGGCGCCGTTGGGCTTGGCGATGACGGTGGAGAGGCCGCCGTCGGTGAGGAGCGGGTTGGTGGGGCCGCCGACGCGGACGGGGTCGTTGTCGCCGGACTCGTTGGCGAAGGTTCGCCACTCGGAGGTTTCATCAATAGAGTGAGACTCCAGCACGAGGCCGCACTCCGAACAAACCGTGTCCCCAGCGGAGTGGTCGAACACCACCTCCGTCTGCCTCTTGCAGTCGCTGCAGAACGAGTCAGACATGTCTCTCTCTCTCGCTCGCTCGCTCGCTCTAGGGTTTTCGGTTTTCGGAACAAGAGGATTAACTGATTCAGAGAGATTTGATGTTATTTATATTAGATTGGAGGGTACAGGGTACGGCGACTTACCATCGGTTTCTTTGCCTTGTGGCATGAAACGGGAAAGAATTGAATTCGTTCAACGGGGGTGTTTTCAAATTCAACCAACGCAGTGCTGGGTATTTATGTCGAGGTGTTGAAATGAAAAGGGTGAAAAACAAAATAATAATACATTAAAGAAGTGGGTTGAATTGTCGCGGGACTGGATTAGGAAGGTCATGTGGTTTTCGTGCTGAGTTGGACCGTTTCGGAGTGTTGAGACATTTCTTATTAACGTTTCGGATTTTTTTTTTATTGAGATGCGATACACCAGCAATAACTTGTTTATACAATAGTTTATATAATAATATTTTTTGTATTTATTTTTTTTATTATTAGAAGTTGTAGGCCCTGTTTGGTCCGTGAAAATGGCGAAGAGGGACAAGAAAATTTGCCCTTTTTAAAAAAAAAAAATCATGGTTTGGTTTCATAGAAATGACAAGAAAAATTTTAAGTATTTTGTAGGTCTCACTAAGTATTATTTTCCTCTTTTTTTTTTATTCAAACTAAACAATCTTACAATATTATTTCCAATTTATTTCATATTTATTTTTCTCAAATCAAACAACCTAAAATTTTAAATTGTTTTTTTTTATTTTTCATTTCTTAACTTATTTCTTACTTATTTTCATCCACTCTATTTTTATTTTTTTCTATAAAATAAAGTTGTAATAAATAATATACAAGAAAAAATAAATAAATAAATTATTATATAAACTGTTATATAAATTGTTGAATAAATAACATTTCTCCTTTTCATTTGATTTTGTTTCGGACATTGGAGTGTGTCTAGTCCTTCTCGGTTTCGTTACAACGTGATTTGCGTGCATTCAAATGATTTTCCCTGACTGGCACTTCTTTTATTAAATGTGAAGTAAGATTTATTATAATTTAATAATCTTACAAAAGTTGCTGTCAAAAAAAAAAATCTTACAAAGGTTTCATTAAATAATAAAAATATATTACAAGATTGATTTCAAAAGTATATTAAATGATAAAGTTCTTACCATTAAATACTTTAAAAAATTGTATAAAAAAAAAACCTTAAAACAATCATTTAAATATTTAATGCGCCTTATTGAATATTTTTAATTATTAAAAACATTGAATTGTTCTATTTCTATTATAATAAATATTTTACTTTTTTTTTGTTTCTTTGAACAATATTTTAATGACACTCATTAACAACCGAATACACTAATAAGAATCTTGATAATAAATGTTTTTAGATACTAATTAAGAAATGTATAATATATTCTATTAAATGTTTTCAACCACTCCTTCAATTCAATTTATTTATTATTGAAGTGGCGTTTACCAAAATAAATATTTTAACATTTTTGTAAAAGTGATACAGAAAAAAAAAATCTATATTCAATGAAAGCGAATTAAAATATTTTTTGAACATAAAATATTCCTTCAAATGTTAATTCGTGAATAAGGGGAAAAAAATCTTCCATTGAAAATTGACTGTAAATTACTAAATTTTCCTATGATATTTAATATATTTTTTAGAAAAAATAAATAATAACCAAACATATCATAGAAATTTTCTCAAGAATCCAATTCTTACAAATATGATTTTCAAAAAGAGATTTAGTTGAGAAGGAATGATTTCTTATACCAAAAAACATCTTAAGGTAATTGACACTTTTTAAGAAAATTATTAATTATAAAAAATGATATAACAAATATTTTTTCTTTAACTAAAATATTTTTATCAAAAGAGATAAGGTATATGTCAACAAGTTCCTACAATAAATGTATCTCTTTTCAAAAAGTAATTTATACTTTCAATAATATACAATAAATATTTTTATTTGAGAATTTTTTTATTGCATGCTTATGGACGCATGATCAAAAGCTAAAAAAAAAAAACCCTTTTATTCAAAAATATTTCGTATATAAAAAATATAAAGGTCATTTAAATTTTTTTTCGAATTTTAATCTTTTAAAAGCATATATTTAATACTTTTATATCATGTGTCCGTAGACAATTCCTATATTAAAAGAATTTAGTGTATATATATCTACATATATTAATAAAAAAAATATTTTTATACAGACATTTAACGAGCATTTACCTAAGGTATAGAATAATGTGATAAAATGATTAAATCTTATTAAATATTTATGTAAAATTATTTCTTATATAAAAATATAGAAGGTCATTTAATGTTTGTATTTTTTTCTAATTTTAATCTTTTAATAGCATATATTTAATACTTTATATCATGTGTCCATAGACAATTCCTATATTAAAAGAATATATATATATATATATATTCTTTATATATTTTCAATGTTATTCTTCAATTAGAATTAGAATTTCACCTCAAAAATTTATGTTGACATTTAATGTAAATTTTTATTAAGCGAATTACCGAAGCGAAAATCTATTTTTAATTGAAAAATAATACCAAAAATACTTAAGGAATTCCATTTAAGTTTTATCCATATGTAATTAACCACACAAGAATATTGAATGTTATATTCATTAAATTATATAGTAAAAGATTAACATAAATAGTAGAGTATTATTTAATTTATATTCATTAAATATAGTACTATATATTTATTAAATGTTTGACCATTTATACTAATAATATTTATTAAAAATTATTTTAAAAAGTAATTATTACAAAATTCATACCTAAAAACATCTATTAAAATATTTTATGATATATTTATTAAATGCATTGCCTTTCACATTAATAATTTTTTTGGAAAGAGTTAATTAATAAAAATTAATTCATACAAAAATTAAATAATACTATTAATTGCTATAACCGTTAAAAATAATATATTTATTTTATTTATTCAATATAATACTACTTCCGTTCTTTTTAACTTTTCAGCTTTTTAGAAAATTTTTTGTTTCTATTTATCTGTCATTTTCAAAGTTCAAAATAACATTAATTACTTCTTGGTCAAATATATCCTTACTTCTCACGTAATTTTTAATTAATTGATACATTTACAACTAGTATGTATTTATTGTGGAGTAGAAATGGAAAAGGGTACAATAGAAAACTTCAAAACTATTTTATAAAAAACAAGAAAATTTATTGCATTTCTTAGTTTGTGTAAAAAAACCTTAAACAACAGTTGAAAAGGAACGAAAATAGTATACATTTATGAATATATTTGACTTTTTATTTTGATAAAATTTATTACTGTAAAAATAATTATTAACAAATTTAATACCTAAAGGTACATATTAAAAAAAATATAATTTATTAATGAGATAGGATTCATTAATATCAGGTGTAAGTCTAAAGACTTATACTAAATCTAAGTTGTTAATACAAGTTAATCTTATGGTTTATAATATATTTATATATATGGTAACTACAACATATTTTGTGACAATCAATTAATTATCTTTAATCAATCAATTAAATCATTTATTTGATTTAATTAATTGTTTGATTGATTTAACTTTCTTCTTCAATCATTTATAAAAATTATTAACTGGTTAATTTTTTTATAATTTTTTTCATAATAAATAATAAAAGTTCTATAATTATATTAATTTTTACTTATTTTATTGTCATATATACAATTTTATTTTTAAATTGTGACATATAATTATATATTTTAATATATAATTAACGTAAGATATAATTTAAATTGTAATATACGGATTATATAAAATTATATATTGCATTGTAATTTATAATTAACGTAATACATAATTTAAATTGTAATATAATTAACACAATATAATTAACATAATATAGATATTAAATTGTAATATATAATTATAAATAAATTATTAACAAATTAATTTTTTTTACAAAACTTTTTATTGATAAATAAAAAAATATATAATTATTCTAATTTTGACATATTTTATATTAATCAATCAGTAATTTTTTTAATTTTAATCAATCAATTAAATTATTTGAGTTAATTTCTTGTTAGATTGATTAAAAACTTTTTGCATAAATTATTTACAGAAATTATTAACTGATTAATTTGTTTTTGTACAATTTTTTCCGTAATAAATATTAAATAATTATTACTAATTTCTTATGTAAATTATATATAATTATTACAAATTAATCTATAAATAATTTATGTAATTAATTATTGCAAAAAAAATAATCAATCAAATAATTAAATAACTCAAATGATTTAATTAGTTTATTTAAATTAAAAAATTAAATAAAACTTGTCAAAATTAACGTAATTATATAAATTTTACCATTTATCTTAAAAAAGTTAATTAGTTAATAATTTTCATATATAATTAAAAAAAGTTAAATCAATCAAATAATCAATTAAATCAAATTAAATAATTTAATTAATTGATTAAAGTTAACTAATTGATTGTCATAAAATATGTTAGACTTACCATACATGTAAATATATTATAAGTTGTAGGATTAACCTATATTAACAACCTAGATTTAGTATAAATCTAAAGACTTATACATAGTGTTAACAAATCCTATATATATATATATATATATATATATATATATATAATTGAGCTCACAAGAATATTGGAAGCTATATTTATTAAATTTTATAATAAATATTTAACGTAATTAATATTATTTAATATTATATTCATTAAATATACTATATATTTATTAAATATTTGCCTTGTATACTAATAAAAATTATTAAAAAATAATTTAAATATGTAATTATTGAAAATTGTATACCTAAAAGTATGTATTATATTTTTTGGAATTATTATGTCATTGATGCGAAGTATTCATCAATTTTACCAATATGTAATTTTCACCTGAAAACTTAACTAACTACCTTTAGCGAGTACTTTTGTTATAATATATTTATTGAATGTTAATTGGTACAAAAAATAAATAAAACCATTAAATGCTAAAACTGTTAAATATAATATTTTTATTTCATCATTGTTTTGATAGATCGCTGATATCCTTCACATGATGTCAGGAAGCAATCTTACTTGCTTTTGAACATGTATGACTTTTCATTTTAAGAAAATTTATTACTGTAAAAGTAATTATTAACAAATTTAATACTTAAAAGTATATATATAAAAAATTTATTATTTATTAAATTTTTTAAGTAAAATATTAGTTTCAAAAATACATATTACAATAATAATACTCAAATTTATATTAATATAACACACGCATAAATAAAATTTATTGTACAATAATATTAAACGTTGCATTTATTAAGTATAATATATACTTTACTTAAATAATATTATTTAACGTTGTATTGATTAGATAATAATATTTTATATTTATTAAATATAATTTATATTTGTCAATACGTACTTCGATCTTCTCATGTTAATAAAATTTATTAAAAATGTTATTTCTGAAAAAGTTATGATTACAAAGTTTGATAATAAAATTATACATTGAAATATAGACTAATTTTTTTTATTACTTTCAGTATTATTAAGGAATATTCTACTTCCTTAAATATATTTTAATATTTTTATTATTGTTAGTATTATTAAGGAATATTTTAGTTCCTATCATACATTTTAATATAAAAAATTCACAATGCATATTAATATAATACAATATATATATATATACATTTAAATCATATTTGTTAATAGTTATTATTCAATATTTCAAAGTTACGAAATTCAAATGCATATTGAGAGAATTTTAAATTTTTTAAAATTTCTCTTATATATTAACAATTTAATCTAAAATTAATAGTATAAAAATCTTTTAATATTGATTATATTCGACATTTTAGATCAATTTCACGAATTCATATAAAATAATTCAATATAGAAAGTTGGTACTTTCTATGTCAATATAGGAAATGATGTAAAAAACAACATTTTAAATCAGTTGTTGCTTTCTATATCAGCTGCTTCCACAATTGATTTAGAAAGTCCTTTTTTTACATCGATTTCATTTACATTCAATCTAAAAAGTTGTGACCAAAACTTATATATAAAGTAGCTTTCAAGATGAATTCTTCAGTGGACCAAGTAATCAAATGGTCTACTATAGATAAATAATTTTGATCGAATATACTAAGTTCTTGCTTTAAACACATGATCACCTATTTTTTTAAATAACAGAAAGAACCTTGCATGTTGAACCCCTCCCAACCTCCCCTCCCTTCTTGTTTCCTTGAACGTCAACCCCCCAATCCGCTTCACAACAATAGTGGCCATGAGCTCCCTCTCAACCATTGGCTCTTAGCCTCCGATGACTCCGACATGACGTTGTCAACGACGACACCATCATCTTCACCACTCGCAACTAACAAGGTCCTAGTCACAACCATGAGCTCCTGTTGTAACTGCTGGCTCTTAGCCTTTAGCGATAGCATCAACGAGCGACAATGCCTAACACCATCATCTTCACTGCTCGCAACAAACAAAATCCCAACTGTGCCCATGAGCTCTTGGTGCAACCACCACTCTTGGCCTTTGGCGAGTCCAAAATGACACCTCTGATGACAACAATAGCGAGTGCCTCATCGGCAACGACACCAACACCATCCTATTCACCTCCCGTAACAAACAACGTCACACCACTCACCACCAACCCCATAAAAATAAAAATTTCCTCCTTAACATCCCAAGCATGTGAAAAATAACTATTCACATAACATTTTTCACAATTTTATTTGTCTTTCATGAAAATCAAACCTTTTTGCTTGGGTTTATGTAAATCTATGTTTGGTGTAATATACCAAGTTAAGGGTATTGTAAACTGTAGTGCAATGACTTCGAATGTAATTTAGATAAACACTTTTTTGTTCTTGATATTTCACATGTTGTGGTCAATTTCAGAGGGAATGATAGAAAAGAAGGAGGATTTCTTTTTTTGTTTCAACTTTTTCTTCTTCTTGCTAGAGGCTTGGTGTGGTGGTCGTGCATTGTTCCCTGCAATTTTTTCTCTTTTTTTCTAGAATTTACGTTTTTGAACAACGAAGGAAGTATAATCTCTTCTAACGTCACTGTGGATAGGTTGTGCCTTTGGGGAGAAAAAGAATTGTCGCCTTTGGGGAGAAAAATAATAGTAGCTGAAGGGAAGGCATACACACCAAGGACTTATGTGCAAAATATTTTTAATAATAGAAAAATAGTAGTAAAGGTTGAAGGTAATCGATCTTAACCATTCAATATTTAATTAATAAATCTATTGGTCATTACTTATTTGACCATCATAAATCAGATGATAAGCTTCTCCACGATAGCTGTAATCAGCTTTCAATATCAATTTTAAAAACAAACATTGTAAAAAGTTTAGGGATTGTTTAGTTTGTGTATTTTCTGTTTTCATTTTCAGTGAAAACTGAAAATAGTAATGAAAATGTTTGTTTAAGTTTTAGAAAACATTTTCAAAAAGGTGCTTAAAACAAAAGTTACGAATAATGTCCATATTTTAGATCAATTGATAAAAAATTTAATTTAAAAAGTATTTTCTATATCAGTTTTTAGTACAACTAATTTAAAAAGTGTTTTCTAAATTAATTTTTTAATAACTGAAGTAGAATATTTATCGCAATATTACAAAAATATTATTGTCTTACACACTATATCAATTTTCCAAAAATTGATGTAAATTTCCGACATGGAAAACGTTTTTATGTACTAGTGATTTTATTTTTTTTTCAATTTAAGTTAGCTTATTCGTGCTGGTCTACATAATGTTAATTATAATTTGGATTGATAACTATTAGTCTAATCAGGTTTTACCTAGTCTACAAACAATTTAGACTAAATCTTTACCTATATATTCTTTACTTTTTTTATACATAATTTGATAATAAAAATTTTAACTTTTAAAAAATTGTTTAATTAACATATTCATTAAAATCATTGTTACTTTTAACAAATATATCTTTTAAAATAATATTTAGATAAACTAAAAAAAATAAAATTAATTGTGATATTTTTGGGTTTTGTGAGCTGGGCTTGCTTGTGTTAAGATGGGCCGCATCAGTTGGTAATGTTGGAAAGAAAATATTTTGTTTGATTTTATTAACGTAATTTATTCATTTTATTGAATTATTTAAGCTTGTTCGTTAAATTGGGGGTGGACATGAGTCACGACGAGGTATGAAAAATTCAAGTTCAAACTGATTAAATAAGGTCCAGCCAATGTTTGGAAAAGAAAATTTGAATAACATGAGAAAAATTAAGTCAAATAAATCTAGGTGCTCAATAATCTAACATGAATTGACCCGAGTTGGTTAACGTAATACAAGTATTTATTTTTTTCGAACACAACATTCATAAGTTCATAAATAATAAAAGAGCTTAATTTCTATGTATTGTTGATATAAAATTTTTTATATTATTAATCAATTAGAAATTATTTGACTTTTAATGTAATTATTGTAAAAGACAAAAACTTATTATACATGCTAAATTTTGATTGAAAGACACTACATAAAAATATTTTACATTATATATATTATTTACTCACAATAAAATAATGAAATATAATAAACTAGGGTTCACGTTAGATAGATTTTTTAAGTGATTAACATTAGACTTGACCTTATACTAATCAAGTTTCATGTAATGTCAATCTAATCTAACTCAACTTCACAAATTAACCCCGATTTTATAACTTCATGTCGGGATAGGTTTATTAATTTACAAATTTACCTATTTGTCAAACCCAATCCATCAAAATTGTTTCGGTATGAAGATTGTTGGGTTTTTGTGCAAGTTGAGTACCAAAGCATCCAGTTCTCTATCGTTGTGTGTCCTCCTCTTTTTTCCTAAAGTGGCTTTATCAAGTGTTTCATGTATAATTGCCACCACGCTATGCTATCCGGGATGGTTACGGCCTCAAAATGCTGAACTGAGCAATCTTGAATACTGGGCCATTGTGGCTAACATAGGGAGAATCCCAGATATCGTGGGGGGATGAGATCTTGCGGTCAGTGTCCCCATCTAGTGCTATAAACGTTAACCACCAAAATGGCAAGTAAGTCGGCCTCCGACCAACCTTGACAAGCATGCATGACCTTTAGCTTATGGCACTACGCCCTTAAATCCCCATTAACCTTCAACACCATTGAACTGGTCAGCTATCGATATGGTGGAGGGTATGCAGCCCTTTAGGCTCGAGCTTGATAAAGCGAAGGAACTGAAAAAGGAGGTGCCCGACCTAACCACATTGGAGAATGTGCATGTCATAAGAAAATGGCATGCACTCATTAGACTAGTGTCGATATCATCCAATCCCCCTCGAAAGGGTACACGTATCGACATGGTGAAGCCCCAAAGGGTACAAAAACATTGGGGAAATCAATCACAGCTTTGCAAGAGCTTTATTTGTTATCAGTTGCACGTGGTGTGTGAAGAATATAGATGGCCATCAATTTATTTTCTATTAAAAAAATTTTAACCATAATTTTCAAAACCTAAAACTTAAAAAAAGTCAACAGTAAAAGTATAACATTCTAAGTATATTCCTTTAAAAAAAACGGGGAGGTTTAAAGCTTTTTGGAAAAGGTAGACTTCATTTTGGGGCTTATACATGTAGAAGGAAGGGAGATATAAAAAGAAAAAAGAAAACAAAGAAAGAGAATGACAAATACGATGAAAAAGGAAGGGAAAGTTAGAAATAAAATGAAATGAAAAAGAGATGGTAGAGAAAATAGATGTATGATTAAAATTAAAAAAATAGTTTATCAATACATAAAACTAGATTACACTTAAAAGAGGAAAAGAAATAGAAGTATAAGTACAATATATAATATAATGTAGTAAAAAGAAAATGATAGAAAAAGTAATAAGTGTTAATGAAATATTTCGTGTATATAAATGTCAATGTATTATCACTCTTAAAATTATTTTTGAGTTTAATGGTCATGTACTGTCAGTGTAAAAAGTTTTACACTGTTAACTAATCAGAAATCACCATTAATATGACTTTTAAAGTATTTATTATAAAAGTCAACAAACTTACAATAAATAGTGGTTTGTAATTGGATGACAGTGTAAAACTACCGGTGCATGACTTTTTTTCTCATTATTTTTTGGGACAATGTTAACATTATGAGATTGTCTAACTTATTTCAAGTAAAAATAAGGTTAAACAATTTCATCTAAAATAATTAGTGCAATTTTTTGATATACTTTAGGATGATTAATTACAGGTATTAATTACACTAATTATTTTAAATAAGATTATTTAATCTTATTTTTACTTGAAATAAACCAGATAACCTAACATTATTGGTACTATACGGGATATTATAGTCTATAGATTTTTTTATGTTTTTTTAAGAAGTCTGTAGGTTGGCTGGTAAAGTTTTCAATTGGACTCAATAATAGTCATCAGTTGATAATGGCTGGGTGGGATTTTCAGCTTTTCATTATTCCCCATTTCACCATCATAAATTGAGGACGTTCCCGAGCGATCTGAAATCTCTACTGCTGAGGATTTCACAGGGTAATGTCTCACACTCATACCACTTTTTTTGCACCCAACTTTTTATACTGTGTTTGGACTTTGATTATTTGCAACGCTTCCGCATCTTTTCCTATTAGTGTTTTCGAATTTGGTTTTCACTGCCAGGTTCATTCAACCAATAATGGATCTTCAATTTTTTTCAGTGTTCTTGTATGCGTGTGTGTACTCTGTTTTCATTTTGATGTGTTCATGGTGAGCCTAATAATCTGTATTGATAATTTGATAGTTCAGAAATTTGTGAATTTTCATACATTGGAAAGATAATTTTAGGGAATTTTCTTCTTTTCTTTAAATGGAATTCACCTATCCCTTGTTCATAAATTGCAGCTTATTGGCCACAAATATAATCTTTGTGCAAGTGGGAATGAAGAATTGGGTTTGGAGTTAGGACAAGTGGTGTGGTGTCCTATGTAATGAGTGCACACATGTGAAGTTCAGTCCTCAACAACAGCTGTTTATAGAGTGGGTGTTGTGTGTCCTTTTCCTTTTCTTTTTTTTTTTTCGCCTTAATTTCTCTCTCTCTCTCTGAAATTTGGAGCAACAGCCAGCACTCTATGGAGTCTGTATTTGGTAATTGGCCTTCCTACGACCCTCACAACTTCAGTCAGCTCCGACCTTCTGATTCTTCTAGTTCTTCTGTAAGTTGTTGTTGTCTAAGAAATTGGTAATCCTGGTAATAACTCATTCAATTATGCAAATGTATGCTTTGTCACTTGTTGAAAAATCTGACTGTGTGTGATTCTCTGTATTTGCTTTACTATTGTCTATTTAAATTTATCTGGGTTGAAAGTTTAGTGAAGAGAGATTTGTCTTGTTTTTTATTCTGAACCCTGTTTCCCAGGACAAAATTTGGTTGTTAGTCATCAAGATGAGACCACCTTCTAGTTGACACACTTGCTTATTTGAATCCCACCATTTAATTTTGAGAATATTTCTTAAATTTTTAAGTTGGTACATGGTAGAGATTAGAGAAGTTGTAGATTAGAAAGACCTGTATTTGCAGTCTTTAGAATTTTATGTTTGTTTCTCTTTGTCACAAGGTAGAGTATGTGTTGACATTCTGATTTTTATTACTACTTGAATAATCATAATTCATAATCGACGAACAGCATGGTGCAATCTGTTGTTTGCCTGAGGTTGAAGTCTTCACCATTGATGTTATATGCAGCATTGTCTGTGGTAACTTCACTGTTTGTCTTTTCCTTTGCCGCCGCCCCCCCCAGCCCACCTTTTCCTCTTTATATTTTTGTTATTCTGCAAAGTTTCTGTAAAGGATTTGAAAGTTTGAAACTTTTCAAGCATGGGATGATTTTCGTTTTCCTTTTGTTTCTTGACATTTTTTACTCTAAAAATAATTGTTCAATATTGTAGCAACAATAAATTCTTCAGTAACAGAAGTGTTTTACTTTTATTTCTAATTAGTTGAAAAGGATAGAGTTATATGTAATTTGTCCTTTACATTATAAAAAAATACCTTTCAAGCTTTTAGTCATATTAGTTTCCATGATACTTGTAAACCCCTTCGCAAGTATACCAAGTCACACAAGTAGCAAGAGTATCGTTAGAGACTTAGCTTAGTGCCTAGCAATTCACAACTTTTCCACTATATAGACAATTGGATTGGAATATTAAATTACTTCTACACATGTAATTTTTAATATCAACAATAAAATTATAAAGCTAACAGTTTTTCTCTTTTTGTTTTGAAATTTTATAAGACAATTAAATAAAAAGGGTTCTTATGAATTTAAAAGTTAAAACTGTTGGGGTTCAATTAGCCTAAACATCCATCTCATGCTCACAAAAGATGGCTATTCAAATTCCAAGTTTAGTGTTAAGAAGAGACCACAAAAATTACAATGATTCAATTCCTCAAACCATAAGCCTAATTTTTATAATCAACCCCCAATTCCGTAGGTGATTCAATTACAAAAATTGTATTAAGAATAAAATCTCAATTTTTCTCTAATGGAGCAAATTCTATTCCTGAAAAATGTCACATTAGGTACTTGATTTCAACTTAGAATCCAATTAAGATTTTCCAATCATAAACCAGATTCATTTGTTCATTCAAAGGGTGATCAATCCAAAGAAAGCATTAAGGCCAAAAATCAAATACTAACATAGAAACAGAGTATAGCATTTACATAAGACTTCAATTGGCTAACCTACACCCCAACAATTATGAAATCAGCCACTCATATTCATCTCACAATCCCTAATGAAAAGTTTGAACTCTTGATATTCAAAAAATGACAGAAGTGCTCTTCCAGCTCTCTAATTCCTCTTTAGTTCGCAGAGTCCACCCCAGAAAAAATG
The DNA here is from genome assembly GCA_004329165.1 of Spatholobus suberectus. NCBI lineage: Eukaryota > Viridiplantae > Streptophyta > Magnoliopsida > Fabales > Fabaceae > Spatholobus > Spatholobus suberectus. The sequence continues at coordinate 25,589,493 of CM014732.1, read as the reverse complement.
ATCAGTCACCCAAATCTATCTGAAAAGTCACTTTAAATAATGGGGAATCTTGTTAACTGGCACTAAGCGTAGAGTTATGCGCTCTAAGCGCCTCTTGATGATCAATTCGAAGTGTCTTAGGTAATCTAGGGCTAAGCACACACCTTGAGCGCCAAGCGCATCCCAATCATCTTCTCTGGCCATTGTGCGTCCAACGAATGCCTTGCAAGCTAAGTGCCATAGTTCAATCCGATTTTCTTTATCAAACTTCTGGATTGGGCTTCCAGCTTGGGCTTTCATCGAGGGCTGTCCACAAAACTCATGTTGGGCTTCCAAATCTACACATAATAACACAAGAAGCAAGCAAAAACTATTTATATCACAAAATAAAGATGAACTCAATTTTGTTTATTTATTTAACCTACAATATAGTTCAAACTAAGAATATTATGAAAACTTCACCACATAAACTTGAAAAATATAAGCAACTTTTAACAACTAACAATGCTCTGACACAAACTTGGTTATTTTCACAATACCTTTTATGCATATAGTCATTCTTGTCTTCTCCATAGCTTCTGGTAATTGCTAATCAACAAAATTACAAGCAAATACATATTACCCATGAAATTTAGCTGTTGAAAAGGAAGGAGACCATTGGATTCATTTGATGCCTTTGCTGAAGCATACAATTATGCTTACACTAAACATACATAATTCTTGTTTTATGTTTAACATTAGGTAAGTAAGATGCTTCTCTAATCAATTACATTTGATGAGAAAGAAGCTCAAATATGAGTATGACAGATGTGATCTTGAAGATAGACATTGAATGGGTCACTGTTATTCCTTGCCATGGATAAACCAAGTTGTAGAGTAGTGTGTGTATTTGTCTGTGCAGTTTGGAAAGTGAAATCTGCTAATTTCAAACAAGCATTTGTAGGGTCAACTTCTTTTTATGCAACTTGCTACTCTTTTTGTTCTGATGTGTATTATGGATCATCTAATGATATATTTTCATACGCTTTCTGAAGATGAAATTTCTATTTGCATACAGAAAATGACACCGGCCACTTACCATCCTACTCACAGCAGGACCCTTCCGCCACCTGATCAAGGTAGTCAGGAGAGCTTTCTTCTACTTACTTCTGTAGTAATGCTTTACTCTGTATTTATTTGATTGATAATCTGTTTGAAAAATGTATCTTTCCTTTGGATTATTCCCTTAATATGTTTTTGGAAGAGGATCCAAACTGGATGCGCTGAATCTATTACTTTTTTTTTTTTTTCTGTGTTTGCCACACACACACAAAAAAAGATTTGCTTATATAGGAAAGGTAAAAAAAATGAGGAAACTTGAAAAACATTGTTTGCACCTTTTTCTTTCTTTCTTTTTTTGACATAGATGTACATTCCTCATTATCTGTCAGGCTCACTCTTTTGTTTTTCATTTGGGTAGACTCACTGGTGTTTTGTTGAAAATTGTTCTAACAGTGATAAGTACTGAAGCCAGAAATATCCTCCTGAGACATATTTATCAGCATGCTGAGGAGAAGGTTAGTGACTCTTGAAAGTTAAAGCTCTTATGTTTTGGTGCAGTTAGGTCTTCACGTGCTTGTGCACATACCTACACCCACCCATCAGCACAGGGATCTAATAGATGCCCATGACCTTTTTGTCTTTTTCAGTTAAAACCAAAAAGAGCTGCATCTGATAACCTTTTGCCGGAGCATGGATGCAAGCAACCTAGAGTTTCCAGCTGACACTTTTCATTGACCAACTGTTGCATGTGATTGAGAGCTACTTTCCCAAAGATATACCCTTATTTTGCAAAGAAGAGTTCGGTGCTTGTTTGGAATTGTGACTATTTTGCCAGCTACAGACTAGGGAGTATGTAAATATAAAGCCTGTTAATGCCCATAAAAATTTACAGTGAATGCAATGATTATGCTTTCGTTGTTTATTTTTGTGCCGTGCATATTGTGCTACACAGTTAACAATTGCTTGTCCACATTAGTTAGGAAGAGACACGTGCCTCAATTGAGGATTTTTAAAACGCATCGTTGTCTTTTGGACACTATGTTCTGTGGCATAATTTTCTCCTGAACTTATTACATTATATTTAAAAGTAATTATGTATATGGCTTCTTTTATTCGCATTCCTGACATTCAAAGGTTCATCGTTGATACAAATGACTTTCTTCTCCAGTATAAAAATAAATGGTTATGAATATAGTTTGATGACTTTGTAACTGATATCAAGAGAAGAGAACTGGTACATACCTCATTTATCATATACTAATTATACTTAATAATAATATACAGGTTGTATGCTGGTTAATGGGCCGTTGTAAATACGCCTTTTTTTGAAAGAAAAAGTGGATTAGTCATCTTTGAGTAAACATTGTATAAAGATAAGACTTGGGCATAAACATTGGGTGAGCTATCAAACCACTCAACTTCTCCTGAATAAAAAGCTCATCATTTTCTAATGAAAGGGCTTATGTTATCCTTTTAAGATATGTTTGGGTAGACAATTTAATTAAATGCTCATTTAATAAGTTTTCATTACATTAGGGGCTGTGTCATAAGTTTGATCATGAACTTCATTGGAATAAATTTAAAATAGTTTATTTTAATAAACTACATCAAGCTCATTGAAATAAACTTAAAAAGAGTTTATGAGAATTATAAGATATTTTCGTACGTTCAAATAAGCTTATTGTGAGTTCTTTTAAACACCATCTTAATTACTAAATAAAGAGAGGGAGGGAGGGAGAGTTCTAACTAGTCGATGATAAGGAGTTTTGTGAACTTTTGCTTAGGATACAGTAGCTTTTGTGGAACAATCGTGATAATTAACGTTTATGAGAATACATGGGCCAAGTTCTCCATTCCACAAGCTAGTGTGTCTTGGACCAAGCCCATTTACGTGGTTAAATTAAACAACTAAAATATAAGCGGTGGATAAAGATTGTGTTTCGGATGCTCCGCATACAAGCAGAATCGGGAAGATTCTCTTGGCCTAAAACCACAGAATTTTAGCAGGTTTTCCTTTTACCACATGCAGAGTTAGAACCCAAGATTGATGATTAAAAAGGATCAGTCAGACGTGTATTACTTAAATGAACTACTCAATAGTTGTGTATCGTGTCTTCACCCTTCTCTAACCATAGTAGTGTGCATTTCATGATCAATGTCTGATTGTCAATAAAATCTAAACAAATGATGATTTATAAAATTAAAAATGTTAAAAGCGAAAATATAAACATATAGGGACTTCTAAGAAAAATCAAATGTATTTGGGGGGATAACCACAACTGTTACAAACATTTTTTATTTTTTGTTTTACACCGAATTAATAAATAAAAATTTTATTAATAGAAATCATAGTAAAGTTGCGTTGGACATCATGATAGAGATATGTTGATAACACTTTTTATAATAAAAAAAAAGTTACTTCTGATTCCTTACTTAATCCTTTAAGGACATTTGTCGTTTTTTTTTTTTGCAATTTTAAAGTCTAGCCCAGTCTATATTGGGCCATTACAATTGCACATTGAAAAGGCTAATATTTTTAGATTTCAGGATATTTCGTTTATACAAAGTATAAGTTTCAAATTGGTAGTGGAAATGGTTGGCTCAGTTGGAAGAAACACAAATATTAAAGCTCCTTCAACCAATAGATGTATTTTTCCATTGATCCTAGGCATTGAGACATTGATGTGGATATCAAGATAGAATTCCTCACAGAACAAATGTAAAACGAAGAGAGTGTTTATTGTCAATCTTATTTAAATAATTTTATTTGACATATCTACTTTTTTTATTAAAATATAATGCTTTGGTATAAAATATCAATTAAGTGTAACAATAAATAATGGCCCATTAAAGAACTTAAATAAAATTTAATTAGGAATAGCAATAAAAATTCTCCAGAATGAGATGTTTTTTCATTTTTGCTTTGGTATAAATATCTAAGCAGAATCCTGATCGCTAAACGAAAAAAAAGGGTTGGCTAAGTTGAAATTTGTTTATTGAACCAGTTGATGTATAATTGGGGATCATAATCAATAATACCCTACATATACCTTCACGTTTATCGTTAGGGGAAAGAGAGACACTCTTGTCTTTCTATATTTTTTTAAATAAAAATAAAATAAGAGAGGTTAAAACTGAACTTAATAAGGTAGTTTGCAAAATTAATTAAAGGGTAAAGACGTCTAAACAAATGTGGAAATCAAATCAAGATATTGCCTTTACTAATATTTATAAATTATAAATAATACTGGCATCACATAGAAATGAAAAGAAATATTTATTAATGAAGAGAATAAATTTTGCTTTAAATTATTTTACTTTTCCTTTTAATTTTAAACATCATAATTTCTCCTTTAAAAAATAAAATATGTTATACTTTTATCCATTTTAATATAAATTGATGTGTTGGTATTGATTAGTAATTATAAATGAACTTCATGAGTTTTTTTTTTTCTTTCTTTATAGCTTTAAGTGTTATTGACGATTAATTTTAAACATTTTAATATTTTTTCAAAATTTTAAAAAATGAAATAAAGTTTTAAACACCGTCACTGTTAGTTTTAAAACTTCATTCCAAAGTAACTGTTGATGATGTTGAGAATCGCAAAGAAAAAAATATATATCTTTACGATGTCTGGTTATATAAAAACAACTTAAAGTATAGCACGTTAATTCATTGTTTAGAAGAAAAGTGTAGTTATTAATTTTTTTTAAATTACAATATAATGTAATCTTGTTTTAAAAGAGAGAAACACAATTTATCTTGATAAAAAAGTGTTATGATAAAAAGAAAATGTTCCATTGCTGTTTCAACTTCCAACCTCAAATGGTGTTGAAGTCAAAACAGGGGGAGAAAGAATAGGCGAAAAGAAACCGCCATCATCGCCTCTCGTTTTCAACATTTTGCCGCTTTGTGAGTGGGGGCATGCATGCTATATATACTCCATGCTTCTCTTTTTATTTTAGGTAGTACTGTATTTATTGTGGGTAACACACATGCATGCATATGCATGGTTTGGTTCGGCATTATGATTATCTTGCCTGCGTTTGCTGTATTTTTCAGTAAAAATGCCTTTACATTAATTTTGGTGCTAGTTGAGGACGTTTCAATTTTAAACAACGGCAATTGATTGCTTTTATTATCCCTCAGGAAAGAAAATAAAGCTTAAGTAGTCAATGTTATGTAGAGATTACCAGCAGAGATTCACCCAGGGAATTATTACACAATCCTAAATCATAAGTAGTTTTACCTAGTTATAGCTACTCAATTAGTCTTGAAACGTCAAAGGATCTCCTTAGTTGCCCGCTAACCGAGATCTTAGTGGCATATCATTCGTATTAGTATATCATTTATATAATGCATGGTAAAATTAAATTAAAAATATAAAATATATTAAATTATATTTTTTAAATTTAATAGGGAAGATATTATTGTAAAAAAATTCTAATGAAACTGAAGAGAAAAACATTCTTATAATGAAAAACAATTTATCTATAATAGATATAAAATGTTAAGATAAAGTAAGTGTAAGAATAATAATAGTTATAACATAATTAATAAAAAAAATATACTGACTTATTACTTTCAAATGAATATTTTATACCATATTTTAACATGAAAATTTATAACAAGATCTTTAAATTCTTGTTATAAATGAAATTTAAGTCATTTTCACATTAGACAAAACTTATTAACAATTTTTTTATCTTATACATTTTTTATTTATTTTTAAATAAATAAAAATACAATTTTTATTATAAAAACAAGTATTAAATTTAAAAATATTTAATCTTCATTTTTTAACTTATTATAAGTGTTTAAGATTGTGTATTTAATGTTCTTTAACTTATGCGTTAAATACAAAAGTATGTATTAAATTAGACTAATTAAATTTTTTCTAAATATCTAATAAATATTTTTCTTTTTTCACGTATTCAATTATTAGTGATATATAAAATGATATGTACGTATTGTCAAATTAATTTTTATAATAATTTTACATGGTTAATTTTTATAATGAAATATTTACACATGATTTTCAATTTAAATAATGCAAATATAATTTTATTTTACAATCTATTTGATGGAATTGCTCACTTTTGGATGCTTGTCATGTGCTTAACTTGAAGATAGAGCTAGCAAATTGAGTTGCTCAATCTATGTTAGTCAGGCTAGAGTGTGAAATCGAATTGGGCCGAATCGACCTGAATTTCCTATAGACTGTGAATTTGATGGCTTAGCCTAATTTTATACTGAGTCAGTGAGTTAAATCAACTCTAATTAAAAATAGAGAAAAAAATAAATATTTTTAATATTATACAAAAATTAATATTCTCTTAAAAATAATAAAATCATTATTTATTTTTTCTTTTTAAATTTTAAATTCAAATTCTTGTGAACTAATCATATTTGTCTTCTTTATAATTTTAAAATATCTAATTTTTGTAATTTATACTACACACACAGCCGTGCATTAGTTATTACCTTAAAATAAAATGTAAAAGTTCATTCTCTTGTTATGAGTATTTTATTAAATAATAACAAACTCTTTAAACATAATTTTTAACATAATTTTATTATTAATTTAGTTTTTGAAAAGAAACAATTTAATTATCTCATAAATAAATTACTTTTTAAATTAGATATTAACCTTTTAAAAATAATCAATAATAAAAAATATATTCTAAGGGAAGAAATAAACTACATTGATGTAACTTATACCAATTATTGTACTATTAATAGTTTTATATAATGTAAATTTTATTGATTCAATCATTAAATTATAACTATATATTATGTTGATTGTTTATGTTAAATATTGTGAAAAATGAAAAATAATAAGAAAATAATCAAATTATTCATATTTTATATATTTTAAAAATATATTATGTTAATTTTAATGTATATAAATGAGGTATAAAATAATTTTAGATTGACATATATATATATATATAATTTGTGTTTAAGAAACTTTAAATCTAATGAGTTTTACATAAGCTTATCTAACTAAAAAATATTAAATAAAATAAGAGAAAATATGTTATGCCCTAATAGTGTAAAGTAATTTTACACTGTCATCTAATCACAAACTATTATGTGTAGTAAGTTTGTTGATTTTTATAATAACAGCCTTAAAAATCATATCAATAGTAATTTCTGATTGGTTGACGGTGTAAAACTATTAAACTCATAATATAATAATTAATATAAATTATTTAGATATAATTTCATTTCTCCTTTTTAAAATGATCTTGTCATCATTTCTACTCTAATAATTGATGCAATTTTTCAATTTTCATAGGAAAACAATTTGAACAAAACAATGGTAAAGTATTTGGCAAAAGGCTTTCTGAAAAACAAAAAACTAAAATGTTAAAATTTTAGTTGTCTCAAAACCATAGTTGTAAAAAGAGGACTAGACCAGCCGATTCAACCAAAAAATTGATGAACCAGTCCTGTGTCTGGTCCAATTAAACCATAAAACCGGCCAGGCAAAAAATCGGTCCATGAACCGGTGAACCGGTCAAAAACCGATTCGTAGCGATTCAATAAAAAATGTCTAATAAAATATTATTTTGATGTTTTTTCTTTAAAAAAATGAAAATCAACCTAAAATATTTGTCATTTTCTTTTTTTTCTAAATATAAACTTTTTTTTATTAATAAATATTTATGTGTATTATTAAAACTTAGACTTAAGTATTATGACATATTTAATTTGAACTTTTTTAGGTATTGTATATGTTAAGAACCTATAAAATTATATTTTATTTTTAGTTTTTAATATTATAAAGTTATGATATTATATTTTTTAATTTTTTATGTATTATTTAATTATTATTATTATTATTTTATTAATACCTAGTTCGACTACAGTTCAACCCCGATTGAACCATTAAACCTTTAATCAGTGCCTTGACTAGTTCAATGACCAGGTTTAATTTTAAAAACATTGCTCAAAACACAACTAAGACTCACCAGTCACACCCTAGCACCCATCACATCAGATAAATCACTCAATTCTTAGATGTATCTCTTCGGGTTATAACTTTTTTATTGTGCAAAGAATATTCGTCGACCTAGGTCGAAGATTAATCTTTCTTGAAATATAATAATTATTAAAATAAATTTCATTTTTTAATAAAGTATTATTCACATATAATTCATTTATTTTTCATTTTTCATATTATGGAATTGTCTCTATCCTAAAAAAAAAATGGAATTGTCGATGAATGGAGGTTTTCCTATGGTCAAGCACATGTATTGAAAAAAAGGGCGAGGACATAATTTTTGAGGGAAAATTAACGACTCACTATAATGTTCAAAGAAATAATTTAATTAATAAATAATAATGTATAGATTATAAAGAGTTGTGAATAAATATTTTAATTAATTTGATAAATCACTTAAATGATTAATTCTTAAAATTAATGAATAATTTTACATCTTCTTATAATATATTTTTACTTGATATTAAATAAAAATTAAATATATTTTATATTTTTAAGGCGGTATTAAATATATTTACTTTTCATTTAATACTTACTAGTATTTTGTAAAAGATACTACTATAATAAAAAGATATAGATAAGTACAAAGTTTGCCACGAAAAGGATGGTATTATTGTCCCGTAGTCACGCATTTCATAAACGCGGGCATGGATACCTCAATTAGCGCGTCGTTTGCCTAGCTTTTGAAGTTTGAACAATTTATGCGGTTCCGAAAATTTATGGATTCGATCTTTTTCTTCAAAACCATTAAATAATCAATTATGATCATAAATATGAGACATTCTAATTTTCATCTACTTAATTAATATTTTTAGAGATTAATTTAAATTATTAATATTTTTCAGAAATTAAATTATTATACATTTAATTCTTTTAAATTAAATATAAAGTATAAAATAAAAATTAATTAAAGACTCAAATACCATAAATTTGTAACTCTGAGAAACTATTTAGTGAACATTTTAGAAATTAAATTGAATCAAATATTTTTTCTTGGAAATCAAATTTAGTGTTTATTCTTAAATTTATCTGTTTACAGGTATTGTTTGGCAGGCTCTTACTATGTTACTTTATTTTATGTACTAATTTAATTGCCCCCATTTTAATCGCTGCATTTATCACTTCTATGTTTGGTTACATTGGTATGGTGGAGGAAACGTGAAGAACGAGAGAAAATTTTAAAATTTAAATAAAAAATAGAAGAAAAGAAATTAAATATTTTTTTTAAAAATTAATTTTTCTCTTTCTTATTTTTTTTCTATTTTTCTTTAATTAAATAAGAAAAATATATTATTATCCGTTTCCTTCCAGCCATAGATATCGTAGTCAATTGTTTTGACAGAACATAACTGAGTGTTTAGGTCTCTCTCTCCCTGTTGGCCAGTTGTTGCAATCAGCCGCGGTTGCTGGTTTTGGTGGCGGTGTTAACTTTCCTATTGCCATTATTTTATCTTCTGTCTTACTCATATTTTTCTTTTCTTATGTTTGATATATTTTTCTTAGCAGATCTAATGTATCTTTATGGTTCTTTTAATTTCATTATTCAGTGTTAATGTGTGTGTATTATTTCCATTATATTCAGTTTTTTTTTCTAGGTGTAGTTGAGATATATTTGTCATTTTTATTGTATTTTTTAATTAAGATAAGACGAAGAGAATGTATCTTATTTTTGGGGTATAGAGTACTCATAAATGGAATCTTTGCAGTCACTTTTGCATGAAATTTTGGCCATTCAAAACAAATTATAAATATTAAATAAATTAAGGAAATATAATTCAAAAAATTTTGTACCATTAAGGTTTAAATATCTTTTTTATTCCTATAATATACTGTTTTTTTAGTTTTGGTCTTTGTAAATTTTTTTATCAAAATGGTTCTTATAAATTTCATTTTTTTTTGTTCCTTTTATTTTTTTAGTTCTTGTAATATTTTCATCTTTTTGTTTTAGTCCCAATAATATTTTGTTCATTTTGAATTACTTCTTTTAAAAAAAATTGATAGAGACTAAAAAAAAATCATCTACATATTACAAGAACAAAAACAAAAAAATAAATATATTACAAGAACTAAAACAAAATAACAAAAGAAACATATTAAATATTACAAAGATAATTTTATAAAGACCAAAACAAAAAGATAATATATTACAAAGATCAAAAGTATATTTAAGTTGTCTATTAAATATTAATTATAAAACCTTGCAGTTGTCTTTCAACTATAGGAATCCGAATCACAGGTACCCACTATTTCCTTACAAAAAAAATATAGTTGTAGACTTGTACGTATCTTAAACAAACATATAATGGAATATGAGTTCAAGGTAAAAAATTGGCTAAATTATATTTTTGGTTCTTTTATTTTTTTATATATGTAATTTTTATTTTATCTTTTAGAAACATTTAGTCTTCTTATTTTAAAAATTCGCAGTTTTGGTTATTCTATTTTTTTAGAGACATTTAGTCTCTTTATTTTTAAAAAATTTACAATTTTGGCCCTGCCGTCAAATCTCTTGTGTTGATCGTTAATGGTTTAACGTTAACTTTGACATATCAATGTTAACTCTAAAGCTGACTCTAACTCTCACACATCATTTAAGTACTGACATGTCATAGTCAACGTTAAAATAACTAATCGTCGATGCAAGAGATTTGACAGCAAGAGTAAAATTGTAGATTTTTAAAAATAAGGAGACTAAATGTCTCTAAAAAAATTAGAAGACCAAAATTGCAGATTAGGAAAAATAGGAAGACCAAAAATACAATTTAACCCAAAAATTTAAATCATATTAAATATATTTTTAAGATAATTATTATAAAAATATTTAAATATTGCTCTTTTCTCATAATTAATATTATGATTTTACAGCATATGGGTGTGACGTCGAGTTAAACAAAAACTTTACCCATTATAGGGGTGTTCATCGGTTCGGATCGACCCGATCAACCCGACAATCCAAACTGAACCAATTAAATTGGTTCGGATTTTTCAAGTTAATTGGGTCCAACCCGAACCAAACCAATGAAATCCGAGAATGATTGGTTCGGGCATCGGATTTGGGCTTTCAAACCCGATGAACCCGAACCAAACCGAAGAAGTGATTTAACTTACTATTTTTCCTATTTTTCATTCTTATTTTTCCTATTTTTTTACTATTACTTAATTGGTGCAAGCCAATTACTACAAAATATGTTATTTAAACTCTTTTAATGACAAGATTATTGTTAATTTTTGTTTAAAACCATGAATTTTTTATTTTTTTCAAAAACAATTTTTTGCAATTTTTTATAAAATGGACCCGATAGACCCGAACCGAACCAACCCGTTCTTGATTGGGTTGGTTTGGTTCAGGTTGAGTAAAAAAAATAAAGAAATCCGAACCAACCGACCAATGAAAAATGATTGGTTCGGATTTTTTTTGCCCCTAAATCCGAACCAAACCGACCCGTGAACACCCCTAACCCATTACCAAGCCTATCCCTTATCCATGTACATTTTCAAAAAATTACATTTTACAATTTTGTTCATTAATTTAAGGAGTACTTAGAATAATTTATACAAAATTTATTTATAATTATGACTTTCTTACACCTTTTTATTTATTTTTATATTTTTTACGGTGAATGTTATAAAATTAAACTTCTTTTAATTTATTAAATTAATTTTATGATATAAAATATAATATAATAAATTTATTAAATACATAATTAATTAAGTTATTTATGCAAATTATGGACGTTTTATAATAATTCTTCACTTAATTGATGTATGTGGTACAAACGATTTTTTTTTTTTTTTGTTTACATCTCTTGAAGATGATAATAGGTAAAGTTTGAGTAAAGTATTATAATATTTGTAATTAGTAAAACATAAATGATATTGTAATATTATTATCAATAATGAAAATCAATAAAAAAATTAATTTGAAGTATAATATATAACTTGATTAAAAACGTTTGAGAATATTTCAATTACTAATTATAACATTATAAACAAAATTATTTACTTAATTAAAAATATGTAAGAATCTCTCAATTCTTATTATAAAATATAGCAAAGATATTGTGAGAGTATGAATAAAGTTAGATATTATAATACTACTACCCATAATTATAACTGCAAAATTTTATAATTAATTAATTATCTATAGCTCATTTGCTAGGTAAAATTCTTACTCATTATAGATATTTTTTATAGTACCCATTAAATTTCAATTCAATTGCTATCCAAACTTACCTCACGACAAAATATTTAAGAAAAACCATAACATCTCCGGACAAAATATTGGAAAATGGACTAACAAAGCCCAAACACCAAAATACAACTAAAAACAAATTACAGGAGGTATATGGAGGCCCCACAAGCGTCTCCCAAACAAGTTAAACTTGTGTTCTCATTGTTGTTCTGGTCTCTAGATTTTCATCTTCTTATTTTCATTTTTTTTTGTATTGATTGTAAATCAAATATATTAATGAAAAGATATATTACATCATAAAAATAAAGTAAACCATAACTAGCAGATTATTGAAGATAATACTGGCTTGTAGTTAATCAAGGTTGGAAAGCTTAAAAATCTAAATTTAAAATTTTAGTAACTATTTTTTTTTAAAGAAAATTGTGACTCTTTGATTTTCAAATATGCTTGAATTCGCCATGCAAGCAAAGCAATCTATTTCGTAAATATCTGCCCAAAAAATCTATTTCTTAAGATGCTAAAAATAATCATGATTGGTTTGACAATAAATAATTAACGTAGAAAAGAAATTATTGATTATAAATCTGACTTACCTTCAATTTTGAACAAACAAAAGAAAAATGACGTGGATATTGATTTGCTGCTCACGCCCCAAAGGCGCGTTAAGTAACGTTGTTCCGCACATTCCATGCGAAATGTAAAGAAAATTATGATCACGAAGAAAAGAATTTGGGAATCCCACTGAGGAAGAAGGTTCGAACGCCCCCCGCCCCCCCCCCCCAAAAAATACAATACCTATGCTCACGTTTATTTTTTCCTTTTCTTTTTGCAGGATTTTCTCTTATTATTTAACGAGAAGGAATAATTCCTCGAATAAAAGTAAATCTTTTTGTTTCAGCTTATTTGAGATGGTTGCTTCACGTATTTTTTTGGCGTACAATAGTCCCACTGAGATTAGAATCTATGACTTTATGTATACTATTCCAACCCCTTGCCACTAGGCTTACCTTAGCAGGTTATGGTTGCTTCATGTATAAAAGAATGAAAAGTTTTTTTTTATTGAGAAACTAAATTCAATATATAAATTTCATTATTTTTTTTTATAAAATCACATGTATTCTTTATTGAAAATAATCTTGTTCGAGCCAAGTAAAACCACTATAAATGGCAAAGCTCTCCCTTCAAGTATTTAATGCATATTCAAATTTGGATTTGAGATCATTGATTAAGCTATAATAACCTCACGTCAATTGATCTATACACTTAGTAGTAATAAATTTCATTGATATTTAAGATACATTAAGTAATAAATACTAGCCTTTTGGGTGGGCTTAAGACATTGATTTGCTAGATCTATATACAACCTTCTTGTATCATGGGTTTGAATCCCATGAGAGCTACATAACCATGTAGCGTTGGGTTTAACCGAGACTAGACATCTGCTTTTACTGTCTTGATTTTGCTCGTTGTGACAAAGTGACTGCCTCACACCACTCTTAAGAACTAACACATTCAGATTTGAATTTGAAATCATTGATTAAGTTGTAATAATCTCACGCCAATTGATCCATATGCTCGGTAGTAATAAATTTCATTGATACTTACACATTGGATGATTAAGATACATTAAGTTTAGATAAATAAGTAAATAAATATAATTTATATTGTAAACTATTTTTCAGCAAAATGTTGTTAATAATTAAGTATCTTTTTCATTTCAACAAAGACTAACATAAAAACTAAAATGAAGTGCTAAATGCTTATATCATAATTTCTAATATTTTGTTTCCAACGCATTTTTTTTTAGTTAAAATTTATGTAAAATTCACTTATTTGAGAATAAGATTATCAAATGGAAAATGAGACCTACATATTTAATGTGATTCACATAAACTTTACTTAATAAAATAAATTGTGTCCAAAAGAAAATATTAAAAAATTAGTGTTTTAATTTATGTATTACACATAATAAATGTTTGTTTTAATATAATTAAAATTTACAATAAATAAATATTTTTAAATTTATAAGTTATATTTTAGAAACAATGAACAATTTAAATTGTAGTATAAAATTATTTTTAACTATTGACAATGGCCAATAAAGAGAGAAAGAAAAGTAAAATTCTTACTCTCCAAATTATGTATTTTAATTTGTAATATAAGTGTCTCAAACTAATAAGTGTATTCAAATGTTTCTCAAATTAATTAACATAAGCCATTATAGAATAAGTTAAGGAATAAAAATAATGTTATTAGATGATGTCAATTACTAAAAGAAGAAACTATCAAATAATTTTATACTTCTGCGAGATTAAATATTTTTATTTCATTTAAAATTTATTAATTATTCATTTGTCTTTAAGTAATTTTGTGAAATGATATGATTATACACATAGAAAATACAAGAAATTTCTTTCGTTACGATTTTTATGGGACAATATTTTGTCGTCTCTTTTATTTTAGAAAGTATTTTTAAAATATGTATATTAAAATAATAAAAAAGAAGTGAAAGATAAAAATAGTTGTATATGATATAAATACGGTGTCAATTATATACGACTAGCTTGTGTAATTCCATTCTTACCTTTTAGTTTTAAAAACTGTTTTTAAAAATAATTTTATATTGCTTAATAATTAATTTTTCATCCACAAAATAAAAACAAATTATATAAAAACATATAAACATATTCTTTTATATCATTTTATATTTATAAACTATTTTAACCGTTAATTTTGTTAAATGTTTTTAATTTAATAAAATAATTTATAAACTTCTAAATCTCAACTAATAATTTATAAGCCTCAAACTAAGTTATAAACTTTAGATTTAATTAATTTTTGGTTCCTGTATTCGTGTCAATTTTTTATTTTAGTCCCTATACTTAAAAACTCATTTTTATATGAATAATTTTTTATGATTTAATCTCTATTGTTAGCTATCCGACAGCGTAAAACTGCTACAAAATAAATGTATAAGAACTAAAGTATAAAAAAAAATTACATAAAAACTAAAATATAAAATTTTAAAGTATAAAATCTAAAATGAGAAGTTAACAAAAATATATAGCGAATAAATTAATTAAACATAAATTTTAGGCTAAATTATTGATTTGATTTTTTTATTATATTTATTTTATTTAATTGAGTCTTTCTATTATTAAAAAATTTACTTAGATCTCATAATTTTTAACAATACTTTAATGTTATTTTTTTCATCTAAAATGACGTCATTTTTTGTTTAATATTACACTACATGACATAAAAACGTCATAAAAAATGACGTTTTTTGACAAAAAGATAACATTAAAACTTTTTTTAAATTATGAAACCTAATTAAAATTTTAACAATAAAAAAATTTAATTAAATAAAATAAATAATTTAAGAGTACAAATTATTAATTTAACCTAAACTTTACAAACTCTGAGCTAATTTGACAGCTCCATATTTGCGTTTGTAGTTTTGTACCAAACTTGCCGGTTAGCCGCGTGTTCCTCTTTCAGACGCGGATGACGAAGTTGACTGTAGCCTGTTGGCGTTGCCCCTAGCACCACATAGAAAAACACCAACCCAGTTAGTTCTCTTACCAAATCTAATGCCTCAACTCGTCTTGCCAGCCTGCCACTTCAACTTCAACAACACAAGCAAAGGAAAGCCTCCTTTTGACGCCTCCTTTTGCTATCTCTTCTTCCACCTTTATTCCTTCCTTTCATTCTCTCTCTCTCTCTCTCTTCCTCCATCCATAACAACTAACATAAATAAATAAATACATAAAACAAACCTTCACAAACCAAAGCTTTTTCCTATACCTCCATCTGCCACCTTCTCTCTCCACAAGCAAAGAAAAAATACCCTTTAGCTCTCTAGAGGGCACCCTGTGAGTGAACAGAATTTGGCTTTGCACATCTTCCCACTTGTTGTGCACCATTTGTACTTTTTAAGCTTTCCCTCTCTCTCTCTCTTTGAACCTGACACCGTGAAAAGTGACAAATATCTAACTTTGGACAACACAATGGTCCGCTATCACCGCTACCATCAACCCAGAAAGAGTGCCACAGAGTCCATCAAAGATGAAGAGTCACAGAACCTTGTGTTGGATTGCTCAACCTCTGCTTACTACAAGAGAACCAGGCCCAAGTTGTTGTCTTTCCTCCTCCTCATCACCTTTCTCTCTTGCTGCTATGTCTTCGCACCTCTTTTCCTTGGCTCTTCTTTCCCTTTATCTCTCTTATGTAAGCACCTAACCTCATGTCTTCACCCACGAATTTCCTTGTTTTTCTTACCTTTTTTTTCTTTCCCCTGTTTGTGTTGACCCTTTTTTTTTTCCCTTACTTTTCAGACTCTCCTGCAACTGAAAACGATGTGAACCGAGATGGGGTTGGTGTAAATGATTCTACATGCTCTTCAGTTTCTGCTGGTAAATAATATTCATGTTCCCTTTCCTTCTCAATAGTTGTTCTTATTTTTGTTTGCTTGCGTTCTGTGTATTTACGTGTACTATCAAACATAATCATTGAAAAAGGGTAACCCCATGGATTTTCCTTGGTTTAGTTTATAGCCAACAAAATTAACCTGGCAAAGTAATGGAATTTGTGGTTTTATCGAAGTTCTTGTGATTGTTTGGCTTTAATATTTAACGTATTTTTATAATAATAAATAAGAGAAATTTAAGTTTATTTTGTTGTTTCCATATTATTTTCTCCAAATAATGTTTTGTGCTTCTTTGACAACGCAGGAACTATATGTTGTGATAGAAGTGGTTATCGTTCCGATGTCTGTGTGATGAAAGGTGATATAAGAACACACTCTACTTCCTCTTCAGTCTTTCTATACAATTCAAGGAGCACCAGTAATGTTTCTAGAAATATTGAAGAGGAACTCCAACATGAAAAGATCAAGCCCTATACTCGAAAATGGGAGACAAGTGTTATGGACACCATTGATGAATTAAACCTCGTCTCAAAGAAAGTGAATTTGGGTAGTGTTGGTAGTTGTGATGTCCAACATGATGTTCCAGCAGTGTTTTTCTCTAATGGGGGCTATACTGGCAATGCTTATCATGAATTGAATGACGGAATTATACCTTTATACATTACTTCACAGCATTTCAACAAGAAGGTTGTGTTTGTGATTCTTGAGTATCATAGTTGGTGGATCATGAAGTATGGGGACATTCTTTCTCGTCTATCAGATTTTCCAGCAATTGATTTTAGAGGAGACAATAGGACTCATTGCTTCCCAGAAGCCATAGTTGGTCTCAGAATCCATGATGAGCTAACTGTGGATTCTGCATTGATGAGGGGTAACAAGAGCATTACTGATTTTAGAAACCTTTTGGATCAAGCTTATTGGCCTAGGATTAGGGGGCTGATTCAAGATGAGGAAAGGAAGGCACAAGAGAAATTGAGAGAACAAGTCTCTTCATCTCCATTATCAGAAACCTCACAACAACAGTATATTAGGCAACAGGTGCAAGAAAATCCAATGAAGAAACCTAAGTTGGTTATTCTCTCTAGAAGTGGGTCAAGAGCTATAACTAATGAGAATTTGCTGGTGGAGATGGCAAAGGAAATTGGGTTTTTGGTGCAAGTTTTAAAACCTGACAGAACAACAGAATTGGCAAAGATTTATAGGAATCTTAATGCAAGTGATGTCATGATTGGTGTTCATGGAGCAGCTATGACACATTTTCTGTTCCTAAGACCTGGCTCTGTGTTTATTCAAGTGGTTCCTCTTGGTACTGCATGGGCAGCAGAAACATATTATGGGGAACCTGCAAGGAAGCTTGGCTTGAAATACATTGGCTATGAAATTCATCCTAGAGAGAGCTCTTTGTATGGGAAATATGATAAAAATGATCCTATTCTAAGAGACCCTACAAGCATTAATAAGAAGGGGTGGGAATACACAAAGAAGATCTATCTTGACAGCCAAAAAGTCATATTAGACCTCAGAAGATTCAGAAAAAGGCTACATCGAGCTTATGAGTATACACTCTCCAAATCAAAACTGAGTCTCCAACACCAACCAATGTGAATTTCAATGGTTTCATTTAGTTCTCTACATTCATTCTTTAATGTGAAAAAATTATATTCTTATAGTCTTGAACATTCTTATGCATATCATGGCAACCTGAAAAGTTCTTAGTGCGATATATTGTGTACAGCAAGCATTTAATAATGTATACTAGGATGTGTAAGTAAAAGCTGCTACTTGTGATCCCCTCATTTTTTGGTGTGAAAAACAGTTTGTGTAAACATTGTTCACTTCAGATTCAATCCTCCAACGTTGGTGGTTTCAAATTTTATGACAGGTTAAAGTTGATCATGCAGTTTGCCAAACTACTAGTGTAGTATTGATTGAAAAGAGCAAGTTTTTTCCTTTCCTTTTCGTTCTAGATTCAATCAATTTATGCGCGCTAGATCTATTTACACGTTTCTTGAACAAACTAAAGATGCTTCATTATTTAGAATTCGTTCTTGGAGGTGTTTTCTTAGGTTGGCATATGCATGTTCCTTTCGGACCTAAACATGCTATTGAGGCTTTGACCTGCATCTTTCTTTTTTCCCGGATTCAGATATGTTACTAGGCTGTGACCAAAAATATTGAAGATCTAGAGTAATTTGTTCTTATTAAATTATTTCCATTTTCTAAATTTAAAAAAAAAAAAAGGGGCATAGGGGAATCCGAGAAAGCACTTAACAACGGTGCAAAGCTGCCACCTATTTGATATGATCTGTAGTTAAAATTTGACCCTGCCATGTACGTCAAGTCGGTCGAGCCTAACGTTATGTTCAGTAGAGAGGAGAAAAATAGAGGTAAAGAAAATACGTAGAAGAGAAAAGAGAGAAGAGAAGTAAGTAAGAAATAAAGTAAAAATAGAGGTTATTTAGTTTGAAAGAAATAGAAAATAAATAAGATAAAAGTTTACATTTTGACTTTTGAATATTTTAAATAAAAGAATAAAATTATATTTATACCCTTGTTTTTTTAATCGCATTATTTGTTGAAAAAATCTAATAGCAAAAACATATATTCATTTATGCTACTCACATAATTGAATATATGGCACTAACAGTGTCATAACGATTATGTAATAACCATATTCAAATATATGGCACTATGTATGTTCGAATATTTTTTACTTACATTCAAATATATATATATATATATATGTGTGTGTGTGTGTGTGTGTGTGTGTGTTAGAATATGTCATGCATATATATTCACACACACACACATATGTTAGTAAATGTTTATATATTAGTAATTATTTATATATTTATTTAATTTTAAAAATCAAAATTTGGGTTTTAATATGTAAAACACATGAATATGTGTTTTACATATTCAAATATTATTCACATACAATATATGAGTATTGTGCACAAAGCAACAGCGGAAGAGCTCGACGGAAGTGTTTGAGAATCAACAAAACAAAAAACAAAGCAAGGGCCATTAACGGAAAGTGAAACTTCTTCTCACACTTCCTCGCATTTCTTCGCACAATTGGAGGGCCAAATTTCATGTGTCCCACAAAAAATTTGAAAACTTCCCGCCGACTTCTACGCCACCAAACGAAGGGAAATTCAGAACTTCATTGCACTTTTCTTCTCTTCTCACTTATTTCGACGCAACCAAATACAGTGTAAATCTGTGCCTGAAGGCATATGAATTCAAGAGTTGGACAATTGGAAGAAAAAATATATATGAGAAATGAAAATAGAAAAGGTGAATGTAAATAAGTAAGAAATAAAGTAAAATTAAAGATGTTTGATTTAAAAAAATATTAAAAAAAATATAAAATAGATAGATAAATAAAAATAGCTGAAAAATAAAGTTAAAACAATTAGTGAACTCTACATTTTTATTTTTTTTCTTTTTTATTTTCTTCCTACTAAATACATTTATTTTTTATTGTTATTATTTTTTTATTTTTTTCCCCCTATTTCTCTTTCACCAAATAAAAGGGCAGTGAAATTTTTAAAATTCTCACGCTAACTGTCTGACACGTACATTTATGAGGAGAATATGTAAAAATTTCTATCTAATTATACGAAGTTGAAGGTGCTTTGCTTCAATTGTTTAAGAAGTGCATCATAACTATTTTGTACTAACAAGCAACTGCATTTTTGGAACCCATATGACATTTCTGTATGGTGCCAACGTTCTCCTCGAGGATTGTGTACTTGCGTTGTGCATGTGATGATACTTCTGTTGCAGGCATTATTGGATCTCAGTATGACAATTCCATTGTGGACATGTGACATGTTAAGCAGATTCAGTCGGGACCACTAACGGTTATGGCACGGTACATGTATTGCCGCGATACCACATTACCATAGATATCATATTATATCCTCATTCTATTGTTATAAAATTAATTAATACAGAATTTGTACTATACGTAATATTAAAGCAAAACAATTATCCAGATTTACGAGTTTGGAACAAACTGTAAACATCGTATGTTATTAAATACACATTTATATATCTATGTATTAACTTTGTTTGAATGTTCATTTTGATGTCTAACCATTTAAATTGATGTTTAAGTATTACAATAAATTGCTGGGGGAAACAAATCCTCTCTCTACGCACAACATCACAAAATAAAAATAGTAAAAAACATAATTTAATGTGATTTAACATCTCTTGTTTATGTCCACGAAAATATTTTAATATTTATTTATCATCTCAAATATTCATTCCATTACAAGTTTTTTTGGACAAACTTAAAAAATTCTTTCTTCACATAACCTTTCTCTTTCTTAGGGTGGTGACTCTTTTTACAGGCCGATAGTTATTCTCATCTTAATAACATACATTTATAGATCTAGTATCCTAATCTTAAAAGAGGAAACAAATCTTTAAAATAAAAATAATATCTTTAAATCTAAACAATATCATAGAGATTTGAAATTAAAAATTTGAATTGTCTCCCAACAATTTCTCCTTCAATTAAAATTTTCAAACTTCCTCTTCAACTCCTATCGTCATGGATGCTTGTCACAATCATCTTCAGACATGCTTCCACTCCACAAACTTTAGTATATATGTTTCCCACATCCAATCTGCGAGTATTAAATGGTAACACTTCTTATACTTGTACCGTTGTTAGCTACTGAGACATGCCACTTGACTTCCACATTGCCAAGAAGACTTTCGACACAATGTTTTTCACAGTCGTTAGCTATTGGAACACGTCGCTTGACTTTCATATCGCCATGAAAACTTTCAACACAAAAATCTCTACATGGATCCACCATCAGTTTCATCTTGCTTCAATATTCGTCTAACAAGTCAAGTCGCACGAACCTAGTTTGATACCACTACTAGGAAACAAAACCCATCTCTACTATGGGACACACAACACAAATGAGTTTTGTACTCTCATTTTCTCAACGTTTATTAAGCCAAAGTAAGGGATGAGTATTTTTAACACAATTGTAGTGTTTTTTAATATATTTTCAAGATAAATTTTTATATGCTAATGTAGTGATCCAAAGTATAACGAAGAAAAATAATTTACTCAACAAACACTGACAGTTTCGCGCATTTCCCTTATGTTTTATGTAACATTTATCAATATAATTTATTGTATTGCAATGATGACTGATGGTGTAAACAAATAAAACCATTGTAAAAAATAGTTTGTTAATGGTCCATTTTTATTTTACTTCAGACTTTCACTGTTCTAGAGGGAAAATGACTCGACTTCAACCATCATGTGATTTGGTCGCATAAGAATAGGGAATGACCTTTAGTCCAAGACTAGAGCATGTGGGCAACTGGAATTGGGCTCCAAACTACGTACAAAACTTGTCCACCATACGTGGTTCAATAACTATGATGTTATAAATTTAATTATAACTTGCATGATATAGTTAGTGTTGTGCATGGCTCATATTTTATGGGCGGGTAGATGCTGGGGTAATATTGTAATTATGTATTGCGTTATATATATATATATATATATATATCTGAGGTAATCTTATTTTCTATCAATAATAGAAACAACTGCTCTACTTTTGAGGACGTAGACACATTTGCCGAATCTCATTAAATCTATGTTGTTCATTGTGTGAGTTTTATTCTGCTTGGTTTATGAATCTGGTTGCTATTGCTAATAGTTAGTCATCACCACTTGTTCACATACAACCTTGCAAGTTACTAAAGTATAAAAGGATAAACTTAAGTTGCACGAATGAACTTAAAATTTTTAATTTGTTTTTGTGTGTTTATGATCTTCATTTTATACTTACAAGAATGCCCCATTGGAAAAGACAAAATGCCCCTTTGTATTGATAGATAAAAGGTATCTACAAATACTTTGTTGCCATCTTAATTTGTAGAGTGATTCTTGATCTAAAAACCAAAACTCTCCCACCAAAGTGGATCTTGCCCTAAACTAGTGTTGGGAAACAATTCAAATTTTAGATTTTAAATCTTTAGGACACTGTTCAGATTTAAAAAAATATTATTTGTATTTTAGAGATTTGTTTCCTCTTTTAAGATTAGGATGCAAGTTGTATAAATAGGGGTTCTTGAGATGAGAAGAACTACCTAGCCTGTAGAGGGGGTCACCACCGTAAAAGAGAGGGTGATCATGTGAAGGGAGGGTTTTTCAAGTTTGTCCAAAAAATTTGTATTGAGATGTTATGTTATTTGAGGGACGGTAATAATATTGAAAGGTTTTCGTGGACGTAGGCAAGAGATACTGAATCACGTTAAATAAATTAGTGTCCTTCCCTTGTGTTTCTATATTGTAGTGTATGTTAAATAAATGTGTGTGTCTCCCCAACAACTAGGTCAACAATGTTGGCGTGCTTCGAGTGAAAGCACCACTGGCACTGATTTATAGTCACCGTTTTGCAGTCTTGATCTTTGAATGCGCAGGAGGAGTTCTAGTATTTGTGTCCTTGTCATCTTCAGATATTGTGTTCTTGTCACAATTCACTTTCATTACAATTAGACACCATTAGGTAGATAATATAATAACAATAATTAAGATAAAGCATTTTATTAAAAAATTCCATATTTTAAGAATATTTTCAATTCAAACACATGTATTTTTATCATTTAAAAATTTTGATATCTACATTTTTATGGAAAAAAATTTAGTTAATATATTTACTACAAAATAATAGTTTGACTTTGTCTTTAATAACTATATATTGATTTATTGATTCAACCATTAAATTATAACTATATATTATGTTGATTGTTTATGTTAAATTTTGTGAAAAATGAAAAATAATAAGAAAATAATCAAATTATTCATATTTTATATATTTTAAAAATATATTATGTTAATTTTAATGTATATAAATGAGGTATAAAATAATTTTAGATTAATATATATATATATATATATATATATATATATATATAATTTGTGTATAAGAAACTTTCAATCTAACGAGTTTTAAATAAAATTATTTAACCAAAGATTATTATATAAAATAAGAAAAAATACGCTATGTTCGGGTTGTTCGCCATTTTTTTATAACTTTTTTAGTGTGTGAAGTATATTCGTCGACCTAGGTCGGAGATTAATCTTTCTTGAAATATAATAGTTATTAAAATAAATTTCTTTTTTAATAAAGTATTATTCACATAAAATTATTTTATTTTTCTTTTTTCATATTATAGAATTGTCTCTATGCTAAAAAAAAAATGGAATTGTCCATGAATGGAGGTTTTCCTATGGTCAAGCACATATATTGAAAAAAATGGCGAGGACATAATTTTTAAGGGAAAATTAACGACTCACTATAATGTTCAAAGAAATAATTTAATTAATAAATAATAATGTATAGATTATAAAGAGTTGTGAATAAATATTTTAATTAATTTGATAAATCACTTAAATGATTAATTCTTAAAATTAATGAATAATTTTAAATCTTCTTATAATATATTTTTACTTGATATTAAATAAAAATTAAATATATTTATATTTTTAAGATAGTATTAAATATATTTACTTTTCATTTAACACTTACTAGAATTTTGTAAAAGATATTACTATAATAAAAAGATATAGATAAGTCTAACGTTTGCGACGAAAAGGATGGTATTATTGTCCTGTAGTCACGCATTTCATAAACGGCGCATTGACACCTCAATTAGCGCGTCGTTTGCTTAGCTTTTGAAGTTTGAACAATTTATGCGGTTCCGAAAATTTATGGATTCGATCTTTTTTTTTTCAAAATCATTAAATAATCAATTATGATCATAAATATGAGACATTCTAATTTTTCATCTACTTAATTAATATTTTTAGAGATTAATTTAAATTATTAATATTTTTCAGAAATTAAATTATTATACATTTAATTCTTTTAAATTAAATATAAAGTATAAAATAAAAATTAATTAAAGACTCAAATATCATAAATTTGTAACTCTGAGAAACTATTTAATGAACATTTTAGAAATTAAATTGAATCAAATATTTTTTCTTGGAAATCAAATTTAGTGTTTATTCTTAAATTTATCTATTTACAGGTATTGTTTGGCAGGCTCTTACTATGTTACTTTATTTTATGTACTAATTTAATTGCCCCCATTTTAATCGCTGTTCTACTTATGTTTGGTTACTTTGGTATGGTGGAGGAAACGTGAAGAACGAGAGAAAATTTTAAAATTTAAATAAAAAAATAGAAGAAAAGAAATTAAATATTTATTTTTAAAAATTAATTTTTCTCTTTCTTACTTTTTTTTTTCTATTTTTATTTAATTAAATAAGAAAAATATATTATTATCCGTTTCCTTCCAGCCATAGATATCGTAGTCAATTGTTTTGACAGAACATAACTGAGTGTTTAGGTCTCTCTCCCAGTTGGCCAGTTGTTGCAATCAGCCGCGGTTGCTCGTTTTGGTGGCGGTGTTAACTTTCCTATTGCCATTATTTTATCTTCTGTCTTACTCATATTTTTCTTTTCTTATGCTTGATATATTTTTCTTAGCAGATCTAAAGTATCTTTATGGTTCTTTTAATTTCATTATTCAGTGTTAATGTGTGTATATTATTTCCATTATATTCAGTTTTTTTTCTAGGTGTAGTTGAGATATATTTGTCATTTTTATTGTATTTTTTAATTAAGATAAGAAGAAGAGAACGTATCTTATCTTTGGGGTATAGAGTACTCATAAATGGATTCTTTGCAGTCACTTTTGCATGAAATTTTGGCCATTCAAAACAAATTATAAATATTAAATAAATTAAGAAAATATAATTCAAAAAATTTTGTACCATTAAGGTTTAAATATGTTTTTTATTCCTATAATATACTGTTTTTTTTGTTTTGATCTTTGTAATTTTTTTTTCAAAATGGTTCTTATAAATTTCGTTTTTTTGTTTTTGTTCCTTTTATTTTGTTCTAATTCTTGTAATATTTTCATCTTTTTGTTTTAGTTCCCATAATATTTTGTTTATTTTGAATTAGTTCTTTTAAAAAAAATTGATAGAGACTAAAAACAAATTATCTACATATTATAAGAACAAAAACAAAAAAATAAATATATTACAAGAACTAAAACAAAATAACAAAGACCAAAATAAAAATAAATAAATTTTACAAAAATTATTTTAAAAAAACTATTTTATAAAGACCAAAACGAAAAAATAATATATTACAGAGATCAAAAGTGTATTTAACTCGTCTATTAAATATTAACTATAAGACGTTGCAATTGTCTTTCAACTATAGGAATCCGGATCTCGGGTACCGAGTACCCACTATTTCCTTACAATAAAAATATAGTTGTAGACTTGTACGTATCTTAAACAAACATATAATGGAGTTCAAGGTAAAAAATTGGCTAAATTATATTTTTAGTTCCTCATTTAGTCCTCTTATTTTAAAAATTTATAATTTTGGTCCTTTTATATTTTTAGAGACATTTATCTTCTAATTTTTAAAAAATTTGCAATTTTGGTCAATCATCAAATCTCTTATATTGATCGTTATTGGTTTAACGTTAATTCTGACATGTCAACGTTGACTCTAGAGCTGATTCTAACTCTTACACATTATTAAGTACTGATACGTCATAATCAATGTGAAATAACTAACGGTCAATGTAAGAGATTTGACAGCAAGAGTAAAATTATAGATTTTTAAAAATGGGGAGGAGACTAAATGACTCTAGAAAAATAAAAAGACCAAAATTACAGATTAAGAAAAATAATGGGACCAAAAATACAATTTAACCCAAAAATTTAAATCATGTTAAATATATTTTTAAGATAATTATTATAAAAATATTTAAATATTTCTATTTAGGAGCAAATACTTCGCACAAATCCCTTAAAAGAGAACAATGAAAAGGTGAAAAAGGGTCGGAAATCACATGTCATTGGTATTTAGTGCTTCTGGAACAGTTTTCGTACTATTGCTCTTTTCTCATAATTAATACCAGCGGAAACATGGTAATGTATCCTCTCCAGTAATATAAAAATTGGATGCAATTTTAACCTTTGATTAATTTTAATATTTAATAAATTTAAATAAAAACTATGCATTGAATAGTGGGGATTAAAAATTAGACACTTTTCAGTTTTTTTCAACTGGAGAGGATCCAGGTCTGCGAAAACACAGGCGTTGCTGTGCTTGTGTATCTGCATTTCTATTGTGTTAAATTTGATATATATCGTACTCCATTTGGACTCAAATATAAGCAAAAATAACTAATTTCATACTAAATTTGATATATATCTTACTGCATTGCATGAAAATAAAAAATAATATTCAAAAAATGTATTATTAACAATTTTATAACATTATTATCTTGAAAAAGAAATATGAATAATGTGTTCAAAAGGTTTTTTGATATATTATTTAGATGGCAAGGCATTTAGGAAAGTCAAATTCAACCGAGTGATCCCATTTCATCTCTACTTTTTTCCTTTACTTGAATTTCTAAAAATGGGTGACTTTGGTGTTTAATTCATTTTTTAAGATAAAATCAATGATTTTATAAGTTTACTTTAGATTTTAATTAAGTCTTATTTAATTTAATCATTTAACTTCTATTTTTATTCAACATTTTTTCTCTTTGTTTTGTTACCCAACACAATTATTCCATATTACAGCATGTATGTGACTTTAACACATTAGTGGATGTCATCAAGTCAATGGTTGTATTTAATTTTCAGAATACATGGAAATTTAAATTATAATTAAAATGTTATAATATTAGTCTGCATTTGTATTTTTTAGGGTACTTATACAACAATTGATTATAGCTAACAGTCTACAATTCCAGCAATCGATGTTTCTCAATGTTTTCTTTTCGAGTGGTGGTCTATTTTTTGGGATATTTTTATTGCGAGGATAAATGACTGAAATGAGAAACATTTTGAGACTGTTGGCAGCATATTTAGAGGCACCTTCCCTCTCTTCCTTTGGTTTTAGTGTTAGATATAAAATCATTCATGAGCCTTCACCTCTAATAGTCTATTAAACTTTTACCTAATTGGTAGTTTATTGATAATATTTATCACAGTTAGAGACTTAGAGTAATTGTCTTCTTTTCTTTGATGACTTGTAGGCACAACAAATTAAAGCGAAAGAACAATAGCAACTGCAAATGCAGCAATTGCAATTAATTCAAGGTCAACTACAAAGAAAGGATTCTAATCATCCTCCCCTTGGAGGTCCTGAAAATGCTATCACAACAGGAGTTCTGACTAAAACAAAAGATGTTGCATGGAGATTTCAACATTTAAAACAGTAACACCTAAATATAAAAACTCCAACTAAAACATGTTCTAAAATTTACAACCCTAGTCTATCTAAGAAGTTAAGCGGCCCTTATGATAATAGTTATTTGGTTTAAGGAGTGCCAAAATGCCACCATTACTCCTCATCAGTTAACTCTTCTTCCACTTCTTTTGTTAGCAGTCTCCTTATCAGACTCAAGTTGATCCTGCAAGAAAAGCAACATCTTTAAAACAGGGGAAGAATAAACATAAACAAATATCATATAAAGCACACTTAGAAGCAAGAAATAAACATACTTCATCTTCACTAGCTTTGTAGCTTTCCATAGCCTTCTCTCATACACTGCCTTGCGTTCAATAATTTTATCCATATAAGGTTTCTTCTCCTAAAACATCAAGGCATATCATGAAAATCACACAATTAAACAATTAAAGGAACACTTGAACCAAAACACAACACTTGTAACTTCATCAGCATAGACTTCCATTTCTCGCCAATCTCTTTACCAACCTACAGTTTTCCAACAAATAAGCTAATCAATGAATCCTAACACCAATTCAACAAAGAAAACCAAAGCACACTTCAACAGTTTTTGCTTACCCTTTCAACGTCCTTTGAATCAGGATTAGCTTCCTTGAAAGATTTTCTAAAATTATCCATGCAACAAATTATTTCCCTAATCAAACACAAACGAAACCACATCATAATTAACGGTACAAAATAATCCTTACCATAATAGATAGCCTTTTTTTCCTTCGACTCTTTAGATTTGATGAAGGAAATAGATTGAGAAAATAATCTTTGCCAGAACAGATATAAATAGATTGAGAAAATAAGAAGGAAGTAATCATCCCTTTGGCTTCTTAACTTCAGTAATTTGTTCCACAACCTAAGCATCTAAACAACCAAATAAAATCAAAATTACAACAAAGTAACTTAAAAAAAATGGGACAATCATACCTAGGTTCATTTTAATTTAAGCGTGAAGACTGCAACTGTGCATGTCAATGAGTGCCACTGACACATTATTCTTGCAATCGTCGCTGCCAAAAATAAAAAAGAAAACCCAAGCACGCAAATTAGCAAACATCAATAACAAAACCTGAAGTGAAATATGCTTCTCCATGTCATCGCATCGTAATAAAAGACATAAACAGCAGAGCACAATGACAAATAACCTAATAGGCTACTTTTAGCACGAATGCGCAATGGTAGTTACATTTCTACAATGCATGTGAGGCATTACAAAATGGCATTTAAATCTCCCACTCTCATATGCTTCTACAATTCAAATAGAGCAAGGGTAAAGAAAGATGTGGGAGACGAAGAAGACGGTTCGAGAGTGACAGAGATGAGAAGTGAGAGAAGTGCAATATTTAATTGTGGAAAGTGTGCAGTTGCACCAATAACAGTTAAAAGGGTATTAAAGTTAAAAAAAATTGTACTCAACTTTAAAGGGTAAGTGAAACCATATAAATTGTAAGTGGGATAATGTGCAGTTACTCAATTTCAAAGGGTAAAATAGTCCAACAAAATGTGTACACCAAAACTCCGTATCCCCTTTATATATTGTTATAAATTATAGATTATGATTTTACAGCATATGGATGTGATGTCGAATTAAACAAAAACTCTACCCATTACTTCAAAAAATTGCATTTTATAATTTTGTTCATTAATTTAAGGAGTATTTAGAATAATATATACAAAATTTATTTATAATTATGTATTTCTAACACCTTTTTATTTATTTTTATATTTTTTTACGGTGAATGTTATAAAATTAAACTTCTTTTAATTTATTTAATAAATTTTAAATTAATTTTATGATATAAAATCTAATATAATAAATTTATTAAATACATCATTAATTAAGTTATTTATGCAAATTATGGAAGTTTTATAATAATTCTTCAATTAATTGATGTATGTGGTACAACGATTTTTTTTTTACATGTCTTGAAGATGATAATAGGTAAAGTTTGAGTAAAGTATTATAATATTTGTAATTAGTAAAAAATAAATGATATTGTAATATTATTATCAATAATGAAAATCAATAAAAAATTTAATTTAAAGTATAATATATAACTTGATTAAAAAAATGTTTGAAAATATTTCAATTACTAATTATAACATTATAAACAAAATTATTTATGTTGAAGGAAATTTGAATCTAACGGTGAGTTTTGAGATAAACTATCCAATTAAAAGTTATTAAATGGTGTAATAGTTGGTGTAAGTTACATCTCACACCAACTATTACACCATTCAATAATTTTCAATTGAATGATTTTATCTCAAAGCCCACAGTTGGATACAAAGTTCTTTTCATGTAGATCATATCTACAAAATTTTATATTAATCCAAAATTATGTGGTACATAATTCATATACATCAAAATTGACATAATATATACTTTTTAAATATACACAAATATGAACTGTTTGATTACCTTTTTGTTGTTGTTCAATTTTCACAAAATTCGACAAAAATAATCAAGGTAATATATAGTTACAATTCAACTATTGGATTGATAAAAATCATATTCTATATAAAGTTATTGATGATATAATAGTTGATGTAAGTTATATTGGTGTCATTTGATTCCTCCCATATATATATATATATATGGTGTCCTTACCCATGGTAAACGAAAATGATTGTTACCCCTTATTTTCTATATAATCAACATGCTACTTTTTCTATTATTATTTTATTATGATTTTGTATTTTGTATTTCTACCTATTCTATTATATATGTATCTATTTTATATATGTATAAATATTGTTTAGGTTAGCAAGTATTAATATGAAATATATAATAATTAATAATTGCAACTTCAAATACTTATAATAATAATAATTACTACAAAAAGGGATATACGTTAGATAAAATAGATTAATTAATCTATTTTATTCACAAGATAATGTATTCATATCACGTTTTTGGCTTATAATACCTTGGGTGCTAATGAAACTATTTTAGTGAAATTTAATTGTCTCAATTCTCGGGCGATTGCGCAATATATATATATATATATACTGTTATAAACCATGAAGGGATGGCACGCTCCATGTATTGTCGCAACACTACGTTACCATAGATATCATATCATATCCTCATTCTATCATCATAAAATTAATATAGAATCCGTGCTATAATTAATATTAAAACAAAACAATTATCCGAATTAACGAGTTAACTGTGTCGTTTACTCAGGTGCTTTGCAACAAATTGTAAACTTTGTATGTTATTAAAAATACACATTTATCTATGTATTAACTTTTTCTGAATATTCACTTTGACATTTGAAATGAATTTTGCATTCTCATTTTCTCAACATTTATTAAGCCAAAGTAAAAGTTAGAGTATTTTAAACACAATTATAGTTTCTATAATTTTTTTTTAAATATATACTAATGTAGTTATACAAAGTATAAAGAAGAAAAATAATTTACTCAACAAATACTGATAATTCCGCGCATTTCCCTTTTATAACTTATTGAATTACAATGATGACTGATGGTGTATAACAAATAAAACCATTGTAAAAAATAGGTTGTTAATGGTCCAATTTTATTTTATTTCAGACTTTCACTGGTCAACAGGGAAACTGACTTGGCTTCAACCATCATGTGATTTGGTCGCTTGGGAATGGGGAACGACCTTTCATCAAAGACTGGAGCATGTGGGCAACTGGAATTGGGCTCCAATCTACGTACAAAACTTGCCCACCATACGTTGTTCAATAACTACGATGTATAAATTATTAAATTTAACTTTCTCTTGCATTCATAAGCATTGTTTGATTCCATGATATAGTTAGTCATCACCTCTTGTTGCTAGAGTATAAAAGGATGAACTTGAGCTGCATGCATGAACTTATTAGTTTGCTTTTGTGTGTTTGTGATCTTGAATTTATAATTACAAGAATGCCCCTTTGGAAAAGACAGATAGCCTCGTTGTACAACGTACTTTGTGGCCATCTTTGTACAATGTTTCTTGATCTAAAAACCAAAAACTCTCCCCCACTGAAGTTAAGCTTGTCCTAAACTAAGTCAACAATGTTGGCGCGCTTCAAGTCGAAGCACGGCTGGCACTGATCTATAGCCACCGTTTTGCAGTCTTGGTGTCTAAATGGGTAGGAGGAGTTCTAGCATTTGTGTCCTTGTCATCTTCAGATATATGACACAAAACTATGAACTTAGTATATTGAATAACAGCATCATGGATATCTATCTTTCATATCACTTGAGAAATGGGAAATGGCAGTTCTACAGGTTTAACTTACATGCTACTACTGGCTTCCCTCCAAGTGAAGATCTACGTGAGTTGTTTGGCAGTGGTGCTTGAATCCCCGTTAGAGATTGCCTCCTTTTTGTCTTCTCAACAGCTGAAATTGGTGATTTTACATGTTTTGTATGGTCAGTGCCCTTGATCGGTGACTTGAATTCAACCATATTTTGTTGGCTCCTGCATATTTTTCACGGTGGAAGATTGAGTAAAACACTGCATCACCATCAAAATGAAGCTTACAACTCTACGATTAAGGCCCTGTTTGGGTGAACTTTTCCATAAACACTTATAGGAGAAGAAAATAAGAAGGTAAAATAAATTGACCTTCTTCCCTAAGGTAAAATCAACTTATGCCCTTAACTTTTATAGAAAATTTATCATTTACTCCAAAAGCTGGGTACATAAGTTGATTTTAGCTTATGGAAGAAGCTTGGTTCGTTTTACCTTTTTATTTTCTTTTTCTATAAGTACTTATGTTTATCCAAGTAAAGCCTAAGAGTTAAAAGTTAAAACACACCTCTTATCAGGGCCGTTGATCAGTTTCCCAATTGTTCTCAAGGATCTTCGTATCTGGGATCCTTTTCCATTTGTGCTACCCATCACCTTAGTGCCATGTGCATCATTTCCATCCAGCACTGGTGGTTCAGGTGTTTGAGGCAGTTTAAGAGGATGAACTTGCATCCCACCATTTACTTTTACCAATCTCTTTTGATAGGAAATGCTTGTAGGACTTCGAGGGGTTTTGGCGTGCAACTCTGACCTGGAATTGCCACTGCTGAAATGGCCGTTTAGTTTTGACACTGATTCTGGATCTTGCATTGGGTGATATTTCTGCCAAGATACTGGCTCGTACTGTAAAGCTTTGTTTATTATATCATCTGATACTTTTGGTTGTGAGCTATCTTTCTTGATAGTTTTTGAACCTTCCAAGCTTAATCTTCTCGAACGAGGTAACAAAGGTGGTGATTTGGCTCCACTTCTATCCTCACGATTCACAGATTTGTCAGTCTTTACAGTGCTACAGTTCTCAATGCTAAGTCTTCGAGGGCGGAATGGAGTTTTCTCAGACACCAGTGTTGGTTTCTCTAATGGAGTGTGTGATTCTTTAATTCTATTGAACATTGCTCTCTGAGCTTCCTTGGTTGCCAATGCAATCTTAAGGTTCTCAACCTAATATTCATATAAAATAGAGGGAAACCGGATCACTCTAACTACATTTGAGTGTAGACTGACTCTCAATACTTCAATTCTTACATATGGCTATGATACTGAGTGACTGTCCAATTCTCAGGCTTAAGAAAAGTTAAGTCAGCATGCATGCAAGTAACCAAATGTTGTGGCTTTAAGTAGACATTCTAACCTGTTCTTTAAGTTGCATAACCTCACTGCTTTCTTTGTTCAAACGGGCTGCCCCCAGTTCCACAGCAGAAACCCGCTGAGCAAACTTTAAAGTACTCACTGTTTCACCAAACGAATCTGCATCCGGACTCACATGAGCAAACATCAATGTTTTAGCATGTCCACCTAATGCAAAAATTTCCAAGAGAAAACACATTTATTAACAACATATTGTCATAGGTAAAAAAATCAAGGTAGAGTCTCCAAAGCTTTTCTGTGACAAAATCTCATAGCATAAAAATATGAGAATTGGAATTCTATGAGAGAGAGCTGGAAGAGATAATGAAAATGATAGGATACTAGTGTGCACCTAAGGAGTCCTGCAAAAGAAGTGTGAGTTTGCTGTTCCTGTAAGGGATGTGAGAATTCTTTTGAGCCAGGGCAGTGATCACATCTCCCAAACAGGAAAGAGACTTGTTAATAAATTGTGCTTCCTTCAGTCTTTCCCCTGTAACTTCGGATTTGTCTACTCGTTCACTTCCAGCAAGGTCTACAAGGTGCAGGCAACTGCGAATGGAGCTCCCAGATGTATCTTTGCCATGAACATGCACAGTAAGTACACTGAGACATATTGAGCAGCCTTATCAGTGCTTAAAATAAACTGAACTACTTTATATAAGAAAATGCAGTTACCAGAACTCCTGAAAAGTATAAGCTCACCTGTGGGAACGACTACTCCTATTGTTCATTGCAGTCGAACTAACAGCACGATTAACCTCACCAAGTTTCATGAGGGTCATAACATCAGTTGTAGACTTCACTGAACGCAATCTGGCGTCAGGAAGGCTCAACCCGTCATCGTTGCAGCTCCGGATTTCTAATTTGAGGTTAGTTAAGGAGACAAATTACTTGCAAATAGTAAGATCAACAGACTAGAAATAAAGCTTTCTCTTCCCTATGTCTTTAGAACAGTGAAAATTTTCTGACCCTATGGAATAATGAATATGAAAAGGATATTTGTTGTCTGTTTTGTCCGCAGCAAGTAGGTCTCTAACTTGTTCATTGTAAATCTCAACCATTTGAACATAAATGTCATACTTTATGATGTCCTTCCTTTCATTAGACATTTGAAACAGATCATTAAGAGCCAGATAATTAATTCCCATATCCTTGGATGTTCCACCTGAAGGACCACTCTGCAGCAAGAAATAAATATTAGATAGAAACATCCAGGCTTTCAGTTTGTAAATATAATAAACAATCATTGCTGGTTCTTGCATTGACCAATGGCCAAGATAATAGTGCAATAATAGTATATTTCCTATCTGAAATGTAATTTTCATCTTGATTTAAACAAAACATCCATGATGCAACAGAAGCAGAATGATATTAAGAGTCTTACCATGGTGTGAGTCTTCCCAGATCCAGTTTGACCATAAGCAAAAATACAAACATTGTATCCATCCATCACAGATCTAATTAATGGTCGAGTATCCTTATAAACCTCATCTGAGAACAAAATAGTAAATTTCAGCAAAGAGATAGAAAGAAAGAGAAAAAGGTAATCAAATTGGTGCACAAATTCAGTACTATTAGCTAGAGCTACCTTGACCAGCTGTTGGATCAAAAACTCGATTAAACCGAAAAAGTTTCCTTCCATCTTTTAGTGTTTTTGTTGGATCTAAAATGAATAGAGAACCGTCTTCCCCAATGAAATCAACAACATTCTTCAATTCAGGCCGGAATGAGGGCCTGATTCTGCAGTAAACTCGAATATTACCTGAGTACAAAATTAACTTATGGTCAAGAATAGACAAAAAGAAAGTGACCCTAAAAATAAAACATAATCAAAACTAAAAGTACATCAACCTTTCAAATCTTGGACCATGTTGTATAGTTTCCTATTCTCTTCTACAACTCTCTGATATCCAAGAGCTTTAGTTGACATGTCCTGTATTTGACTTCCTGAATTCACGAAGCAACACAACACCAGACTATCAAGAGTTTTCAGAGGCAAATTTCGTTTTATATAAATCAGGTACACAAAAAGAAATTCATCTTTTAAAACACCAATACATTTCTTTAACCTGATCATTATCTTGTTAATTTTTATCTTGTAGACAGACATCCCACCCACCCCAAAAGCTCAATAACAGAAAGACGTAATTGAAAATCATTAACTTAAACAACATAGCATCCCCTTTAAAAGTGATGAGATATAACCATTCAAAGCAAGTAAAGAAAACACAATATCTTATTTTGCCAACAATAATGTTAAAAATCAAGAAACTGGCAAAGTTAAGGGTTATTCATACCAATATCATTAAAAAATCCTTGAAACTGTGACTGCATCTCTTCAAACTCTTTCTTAATTTTCAACTTCAAAGCCTTGAGATCCTGAAAATAATAATAAAAAAAAAACACGATTTTACAAACATTATCTCAATAGATGCAGTAGACCCCTGTTGCAGGCTGTGTTATGCATTCTACCAATGATATATACTTTGGTAACAGAATTATCTCAATACTACCCTTTAGGTTCTATTGGAACAGAATATCAGAAACAACCAGATTTCTACGACCTGGCATCATAAGGACAATTATCTTCATATTTCTTTAATCATTAGGGCAATGAGTTCATTCCATCAAATATCACTCTTGCTTATTGCGTATCTATTGTGCTGCATGTGAAGAATTCCGTGACATATATTATGATTGAAGATAACCAACATTTATTCAACAGAAATAAATTGAAGTTTCAGTGAGATAAAAATGACCATATATGGTAGTGAAATACACAGTATTTTCAAATTTTGTGATAACCTTCTCTACTGTTTGTTAAACTATTTTCCCCCATTCCCCAACTGAACATAGTTCTAACTTTTAATTTCTAATTAAAACTATTTGTATGCATTGGTTAAGTGCAAACAAGCTGTACAAATGCCTACCAGAAGTTCTTTTTCCTGCATGTCTAAAAGATGCTCCTGATTGCACTTGCACTTTCCAGGGCAAGCTTGGCAATGCTGCATGAAATGTAAATTGGGCAAATTAAAATCCAAATTTTCAGAATGGGAAATTAGGGAAAGCAAATTAATGTGTCAAACTATGATAATTAATTTAATTGCTTTTAATTATTCATTGCCGCTGAAAATCTCTATGTTTTAACCATCATTTTGTAAATATTCTAGTACACAAAACATATTACAGGAAAACAAAGGTACCTTAGAATTGTCAGGTATAGATAAAGAATCTGATTGCGTAGGTGCGGAAGTGGAATGAGGTACTGGTAAGCTACTCTTTTCTTCTACAATATCCTTTAGAAGCAATAGCAACTGTGTTAGCAAAAGCTTAGGCAAAGAAAGAAAATATTGACAATAATAGATGAAATCATCCTATTCAAAATCTTTAAAAGTTCCATCCAAATAGAAAAAGCAAGCTATCAAGACAAAAAACATAGTGAAATAAACCAATAAGCCTGTGCAAATATAAAAGTTTCAGTTGTCCTTTCATGGCTGCCAGGTTGGCTATAACAATGGCAGCTACAGGTGGTAAGTTTTTCGAGGCAGGGGATCAATTCATTCTGACCACAATATTGGTTCTTGGGTTTATGAAACCAAGTATGATTGTTTGCAAATATTTATCTTAATCCCATATAATTTGCGGCATTAAGGCTACACAAAATATGACTCATTAAGAATTAGCATACATCTGATTTACTCAAACTAACCTCATAGAACCTTGCAGGAGGCTGTTCCCCATTGCAACATGCCATTATCTGATTAAATACGTTTATTGGATCCTGTAGTTAAGACAAACAATTTAGGTGGGAGATAAAACACTTAATGCCCAATCAATATATTTCTTATTTCAACATGTTAATTTTAAGGCAAATGCCACTAGTGAACTGGCTAAGGATTCAAAAATAGAAAATACTAAATGAAAAAGTAAAACCAATGTTTAATGTATTACACGATATACTTCATTAAATACTTTTCATTTTTTGATTCCTTAACAAGTGTTGTTTTCACATTTGTTAGTGGGATCCTAATTTTAATTAAACTAATTTGTTTATATGATTACAACTTACCATTACCAGGTGCTCATTACGAAGAGAAGCAATAATGTTTCCATCAATATTTTCTTTGGCATCAAACAAACGGGCAACCAGTTGCTCGACAAGTAATTCCACAATTTCTGCTGCATCCAATAAAGGTAGTAGCAAGAAAAATACAATTATCCAAACGCATATGAGAATACAGGGTCAGTTTATCAAAATCTAAATGGATAAACTATAATAACAATTGACTGATCACATGCTATCAAAATAAAATATATGTTCTTTTTGTCATCAAATAGAATAACATTTTCTTTCTTTTCTAATAGTAAGAGACGAATGATGATATGTCAGAGTTTTACAGTGTTTTAGATCAAAAGAAGAACACAAGAAGAAAAAACAATCCAGCCTTTTGTTCGTTGAGCTTAATCTTTGAAAACTTCCAGTCATATAATTAGTTTCTTTTTCAAACAATTTGCATGTACTATTACGATACAAATAATTTATTGTTAAGTGGAAATTTAAAAAGACCAAATTAAGAGCCATCATTCCAAATTAATTTTCCTCTTAAGTGATGGCAACTGGCAAACTCTGGAAGTTTACACTATCCTGAGCAGCTAGCCGTCAGCTCACAGATGCAAACCAGATCATACAAATATATTAACAAGATTAAGGGATTAAACCTTCTCGTTTCGGAAAATTACTCTCACTGGGAGGCATTTTTTCCAATGTGGCAGACAAATCCAAGTGCCTACAAGCATCAGAGGGGAATGCAGCTGCAGCTCTTGAATGCATTCTACTGATTGACCGCATAGGTAAAGGAGATTTTATGTGTTTGTTGTATCCATTCTGATTGTTCATCTGCTTCAACTCTTGAAACGATTTAAGTGCCAAAATGCAATCAACCACTTTTGCTGCTGATCCCATCTCTAGAGTATCCTGAAAATAAATAACCAACATACTTCACGCATACACATCTATAATCAATTGCTTGAGTATTATGCAAATTTATTGATGCAGGATTACATTTACAACCAATAGCACATGCATCAGAACAAGTACTGCAGACGAGGCATTTGGATGTGCATACGGAAGATGTGGAGCTATAAATAACATACCCTTTCAAGATCAGAGGCTTCAAAAGCCGGAAGCTTTAATTCCTCCATCGCAACCAGAAAGTTGCGTACATTTTCAAAATACTGATAGGCAGGCAAAGGCTGTGAATCCCAGGTAAGTGATTGTGAAGCCACTTGATTAACCACAACCTTAAAAGAAATCATCAAAAAAGTGGTAGTATAAGCATTTGTGGAGAGAAAAAAAAAAACAGAGAATAGAAATGCCAAACTCAAACTTTTCAATTCGAACCTTCCAATAATTGATCAGTCAAATTCAATATATAATAAGTAAACATGAATCATATATGGGATAGTAATGTAGTACTTTAGGCACTGCTCCTGGATGAATCTTGTTAATGGCATTGCAAAGAATCAGACCATTTCTCAAGCAAGAAATAATTTCTCTCTCTGTAGGCTGGTTGGATATACCAAGAGGACCCACTTGGCTTTCTAGCCACTGAGTAGCCTCATAGCGTCTCCAAGCTGCACAATTTATTGTAACATTCTATCAGACAAATCAATAGCACAGGAATGAAACTGTAGATTCTCTCTTTTTTTTAAAAAAAAAGACAACTTCTTCATCATTAATCATCATCATCATCATTAAGCATAACAAGCACACATCTTACATATTGGACCACAAAAACCAACAGAAAACTGAACCCTGACAAGAATGACAAAGGAAAACACAAACTGACCCGCTTCCTCAGCTTTTCTTGAAGCCATGTTGAAATCACGAGTCCTATTTCTTGAACCATCTTCCATAACTGATAAAAGAAAACCCAAAAACCTGGTTCCTGCGAGGTTTTAAAGATGTGAGTGAAAAAGAAAATCATCACACGAAACAAGGCATAAACCAAGATGGCATTTTTGTCCAAGAAGCCAAAGCACCTACCCAAGTTGAAGAACCAGGGAAGAGAAACCCAAAAAAATGATCTTTTTCAAAGTGGGGCTTCTGCAAAGGACTCAAAAAGAAATCCAGAAAAGTGAGAGAGCAGAGGAGCAGTGGTTTTCTCGAGTTAGAATGGGGTTTTTGCTTTGGTTCGGATAACACATAGTGGGGTTAGCTTTGGGCTCCGAACCTCAGCTACGGAATCGTAACGTTAACTTTAATTTTGAATTCAAATCGGTAGGCCACGTTTTTGGGGTCTTCGAAGCGATTATACCCTGTCCGTTTTGCATACTAAGTCAACTCAACGAACGGTGCAGATTTCTCTAAGGGAAATAATCGAAATCAGGTCAAAATTTGTGCATATATATATAGAAATAAAATCTTACAGATATGTTTTTTGGGGTCAAATTGAGGAAAATTATTATTTTTTAATTTGTTTGGGTATTATAAAGTATATCTAATTATTAATATTAAAATAATTGTAATAATTTACTCGTATATTATAAATTAAAATATGAGAAAAACTAACAATACATTTTCTAGCACACGCATTCAAACACATTTTTTATTACTGATTAAAATTTATAAGAAATAACAAAAAATTGTGGGTCTCATTTTTTATTTAATGAACCATACTTATAATATTATAATTTTTAATAAATTTCAACCAATAATAAAGACTGTATTAAAAAGATTATGATAGAAAGTATGTTGCTAGCAATTTTATTAGAATATATAATTTAGAGAGTAAGAATAAAGTCAGACTCTCACTTTTTTCACCCTCTCAATTAAAAATTTTGAATACTCTCGCTTCTCTCTTTTAAAACTATATTCACACACTACCCTCGCAACTAAAAAAAATATCTCTCCCAACCATATTAAATTACCTTCTATGATCTTTTTAATTGTCTATTTGTTTTAGTTTAAAAATAACTTTATATCACAATTTAAATTAGAGTAAATAGTTCATGTACTGACAGTATAAAAAGTTTTTACACTGTCATCTAATCAACAATTAACATGTATGATAAGTTTGTTGATTTTTACAAAAAGTACTTTAAATATCATATCTACCTTGATTTTTAATTAGTTGATAGTATAAAACTTTTTACATTGATAATGTATAAAAATTAAATTCTTTAAATTATTTATTATAAGTTTAAAATATAATTTATATATTCAAAAATATTTATTTATTATAAATGTTAACTATAATATAATTTATATATTTTAAAAAATTATTTATTATTAATGTAATTATATGAAAATAGATATTTATCTTGTGTAATTAATAAACTAAAATATTAATATATTGTTAAACAAATATTGGGTCAAACATGTTGAGTTAATTTTATTGTATTGCTTGTAGAAGTATTTTTGGAACATTAGTTATCTCAACCCAAAATCAAGTTTGTTAATTGCTAAATCACTTTTATTAGAATTAAATTGATAGCTAATATTATGAAAATCTTCTCTCTATATAAATTAGAATAATTATTTTGAATGATAGTATTTTTAAAAATTATTCTTTAACAAGAATATTTTTAGGAAAAAACAAAAAGAGACTTCTTGATGTATGGTTATTTTGAAATTAAAAATGAGAATGTACAATTATTTGAAATTGGACTTTATATGTAATTAGTAAGGTGATTTTTTTATATGTGGTTAAAACACAATAATAATGTAGTTTATAATATTAGTTAAAGGGTAAATTAGTCAAAAAAATGTCGACATGAAAAGTGTATCGACATTATAAATCAATGTTATTTTCTCTTAAATTTAAATCAATAAACTGAATGTCAAAACCATTAGATTATATTTTTAACTCCAAATAGTGATTAATATGATATTGCGGATTATTATTAAGCACTGTTGATGTACTCTTCCCCCCACCCAAAAAAAGCCCTGTTTATGTATAAGCATACCATAATAAATAGGTTTAATTCGTCATAAAATATGCACAAATTTGATTATTCCTTTCTACCCTTGTGTGCATTTGCCTCATTCATCTTGATTAAAGACCAAATTACCGTGGGAAAGAAAAACATTTTGTCCCTTACCTCGGACGCAAATTACTCCACCATTGAATATAGCTACCCCATCTTTATACATCCTTTTTGGGTAAACTTTTAGTCTAATCTATAAATGAATATTCTTATACATATCATATTTAGGATTGAGTTAATTTGATAATTCTGAACAATTGCGTCTTGATTTTAAACAAAAATTTCCAACACTTTCAATATATATTTTAAAAATAAAAAGCAATAGATAAAAGATAGCCGATCCATAGCATGATAAGGAACATTTTTTTTTTTTTGATATTATAAGGCACTTTCATTTTATTGGAGTACATAGATTAGATAATAATCCCCATTTGCGTATAGAGCAAAAGTTTACTTAACTTTTGGAGTGGGGTTGAATCTTGAAAGACTCGTTGTCATCCTTAAATGTCTTGCAATCGCATTTGAACCAAATATCATGTTCAGTTAGATGCTTGGTTGCTTCAGAACCTCATTATAGGTAATATTATTCATCTTTAGTCGTAATTGTGTAGTTGTGGTAGGTTTGATAGTTATAAGCCCCAAAAATGATGTTCGTGTTTTAGTGTAATGCATTACAATGAGATATGCTAGTATAGAATTTGAACCCACAGAGAAACTGGTCGATCGTTAAATTGAATATCGTTTGAGGCAAGAGTAAACATCACACTGGTAATTAAAAGCATACCATAAAAATATTTAAAAATGTACTTTAATGTCATTTAATTTATGCACTAAACACATAAGTTAAAAAGTTTGTATTAAATAATATTGATTAGATTTTATCCAACTATTAAACAAATATTTTTTGGTTTCCATACTTAAAAATTACATGTTTTAGTTCCTATACATACACTTTTAATTTTGTTTTAGTCTCTACTGTCAAATATGTCCTAACTCTATTAATTGTTGTTCTAGTTGTGCATAATCACGATCTCTCCATTAACATGAACCCATAATTTGTAATGACCACGAACCACGATCAAACACAAATCCATAAACATGAACGGTAACAAACAATTAAGCCTGAGACGTGTGATCTCACATTGTTCTCAAGGACTTATCCGCGTGATGCACAAGTCTGCCAGGATATAACAGGCTCATCCCAACCATTCTCAAAAAATGGTTGGGGAAATAGAACTAGCAAGTCTTTTTAGAATCACCCAAATAGTCATAGAGGAGAGAAGGAAGAAGAGGATGTGGGAGAAAAAACTCTATCTCAAAACCTTCTGAAATATAGATATTTATAAAAAAAATATAGTTTCTAAAACTACCTAAGACCAAGTCAAAAAACAAGGTTAGACTCAGTCTAAAAGACCAAGTCAACAAGACCAATATAGAGTAAAATATTTATTTTGATAAATCACTAAATTAATTTAAAATAATTTTCTAAATTTAATTAAATAGCAACTTTAACCTTTTGAAGTACTCACTTGAAATATACAACAATTATCACCCCCACAAAATAGAAATTAGCAGTATAAAACAACCAAAAATTTTGTGGCAATTGTTAAACTGCCAAAAATTTGCTGCTAAAAAGACAATTTTTAGCAGTTTAACAATTGCCACAAAATTTTTACGATTTTACTTAATAGAGTTAAGACAATTGGCAATGAAGACCAAAACAAAATTAAAAGTTCATGTGTAAGGACTAAAACATATAGTTTCTAGGTATAGGACCAAAACATAAAAATGATACAAGTATAGGGACAAAATGAATAGTTAAATTAAAATATTTTTTCTTATAATTTCACCTGATTAACTTTGTAATAAGAAAATATACATAATTTCAATTTGAATAAAATAAGCATGATTTATTTCACCATTAATTTAACTTGTTTTTTGAATAAAGGGGGGATCAAATGACACATCACACATATGTAACTATAAAAGAGTTACACCAATTCTCAGCCATTGATTTTATATTAATCTAAAGAATAATTATTTTTAAAAATACTGATAGTTAAATAAAGCTAAATATTTATGAATATATAGTTTGATGAACTTTTAATACTAAAATTTTAATATATTTTTTATTTTTACTATTAAAAAATATGTTTTTTGCGATAAAATATTTAAATTTCAATTAAATATTTAAAAATAAAAATTATCTCATATATATATATAATTTCTATTCAATGTATAATCTTATATTTATTTTTAAAAACTTTGGCATATAAAAAGTAAAATATATTATTAGTTAAACATTCAAAAATTAAATTAAATAAATGCTATTCAAATATTTTTTTTCATTTTAATTTGTAAGAATATGATTAAAGATGATAAAACTAGTAAATATTATATTGTAGTAAAAAATTATATCAATTCTTTAAAGAATGTTATGATATTTTTTTATTATTTAACTTGAGTTTTTTTTCAAAAGTATTGAAAAAATAATAAAAAATAGTATATCTAATTTATATAATTA
The DNA here is from genome assembly GCA_004329165.1 of Spatholobus suberectus. NCBI lineage: Eukaryota > Viridiplantae > Streptophyta > Magnoliopsida > Fabales > Fabaceae > Spatholobus > Spatholobus suberectus. The sequence continues at coordinate 25,545,370 of CM014732.1, read as the reverse complement.
ATGAAATAAAAAGTATTAATGTTTTTTATGCAGTTAATATTAATTTTAATGTAAGATAAATATCTTATTAATTTCTTCAATTGTATTTTTAGTCATTATTTGAATATGAATTTATTATTGTTATACCAATAAAAATTGTAACTATTGATTTTGATTATTGAAGCAAAATGTAATCTTAAATAAATAAATAAAATGAATTTTTTTACATTTTTTGAAAGTGTATACATATGTTGTTATCTACCTTTCTTGTCATTATTGTTATGTGGGAAATACCTCACTCCTTTGTTGTTTTAGAATTGTTTGTTTATATGGTGTCATTGTATAGCATATCACCAGGATAACAAGGTTAAGTTATGAGTGGAGCTACGCTTATTGTAAGGAGGAAATGGACTAACCATACTTTAGGCTACTTGTAGTGGACCACTTGCATTCTCGTTGATAGACAATAACTCAAAGACACACTTCTTAACTTTATTAGTTTAGTTGCTATTGGAGATTATTATCTTTGTTACTTCTAATAAATTTCAGTCAATAGTAAAAAAATGTGCTCGAATGCGTATCTTGAAGAATATATTGCTAGCCTTTCTCATATTTTAATTTATAATACATGAGTAAATTATTACAATTATTTCAAAATTAATAATTAAATATACTTTATAATCCTCAAACAAATTAAAAAACATAAATTTTTTTACCAATTTAACCCTAGAATACATATATGTAAGATTTTATTTCCATATATATACGCACAAATTTTGACTAGTTTCAAGTATTTCCCTTAGAAAAATCTACATCACTCGATAAGTTGACTCAGCATGCAAAATAGACGAAGTATAATCGCTTCATTGGCCCTAAAACGTGGCTTACCCATTTGAATTCAAAATCAAAGGTAATGTTACAATTATGTAGCACTAAGGTTTACAGCCCAAAGCTAACCCCACTCTCTGTTATCCAAACCAAAGCAAAAATCCCATTTTAACTTTAAAAAAGCACAACTCCTTTACTCTCTACCTCCACCGCCACCATCGTCGCCACCACCACCATTTCACTATCGCCACCACTATTACCACCATTACTGTCATCTCCACCATCATTGCCTCCACCACCACCATAGTCGTCATCATTGTCATCATCACCATTATTATCGCCTCCACTACCACTATTGCTACCATCACTAACTTCGTCATCGTTGCCACCACCACCATGCCACTACCATTGTCATCGTTACAACCACCATTGACATCCCCATCATTACCTTCACCAGCAGTGCTTATGATACCACCATTATCGCCACGACCACCACCACCATTTCACTATCGCCACCATTACTACCACTGTTATTATCATCTCCACCATCACTGCCTCCATCACCACCACAGTCATCATCATTGTCATCACTACCATTATTGTTGCCTCCATTACCACTATTGCTACCATCACTAACTTCGTCGTCATTGCTACCACCACCATGCCACTGCCATTGTCATCATTATGACCACCACTGTCATCCCCCATCACTACCTTCACCAGTAATGCTTAGGACACCACTACTGTCACCACGACCACCACCATTGTAGTGGTATTGGTAGAAGCGACAAAAGTTTAAATTCTAAGCCGTCTATTTTAATATAAGAGTTGAGATTGACCATTCTTATCTCACATAACAAGGCCATTCTCATAATATAAGTCTCTTATATACATTTTGGTTGACCTTAGTAAAGTTACATATGTGTATAATTAGAATTAAAGTGTGTGTGAGCGCGCATGTGTGTGCGTGCGTGTAATTAGAATTAGAATTAAAGGACTTGTTTAATTATCTATCTTTGTATACCTTTACAAAATTAAAGTTATTCAAATTTCCAATTTTATTGTGCACCCATGGCTCTTCTGAATAAGTTTCTCCTTTTTTAATTTTTATTTCTTATTTGATTTCTTTCTTAATTACTTAAATAAAATAAAATAAATTGGTAAATTTTAAAAAACATATTGAGTTGAAAAAAATTAAAAAATTAAAATAAAAAATAGTTTGTGCTCAAATATAATAAAAATAATGTAAAGTGTTAAAAAAAATGATTTTCATTAGATTAGGTGAAAAAAATAAAAAAAAAATATTTCTTTTAAAATTAAGAGATTAAAGTAAAAACATAAAATATAAAAATATCTTCATTTTGTTTTATTTTTATCATTATACTAAATTTTCTATATTAAAAAAAAATACTTAAATATGTTTTTAACTTTTGAAAATATAATATTTTAGATTAATCTCATTCGAGAGACTTTGAAGGCACTCAAAGATTGGTTGTCCCTCCCAACTAAGTTTTTTTCATATACAAGAGTCAAAATTCGAATCCTGACCACTTACTTAGGAGACCCGAAACCATCACCACTCGAACCAACAAGATCAACTAGTTGTTGGTTTCACTCCTAACTTTAACAAACCATTAGGGTTGATAAAAAACTTAGGCAATTCATATTTATAGCCCTCTTATTATTAAATATACCCCTTCCTTTTTTTTTTCAAAAAATTTTCCTAAATACCTTTCCTATTTTATTTTCTTTTTCAAATTCCTTTATCTTGTCGAAAACATTTCAAGCTATACACCTCCCTTTTTGGAAAACCTCCTTTACTCTCTCCCCTCCTCTTCCATCACTCTCTCTTTCCTATAAAAACCTTCATTGATCTTTCATCATCCTCAATTACTTTCTCGCTATCACCACCCAACACAAATATCACTTTCCCTCACTTACAAAGAAAGGGCGCACATTCTAATTTCAACTTTTGATTCACGAATAAACAGCCCTTAAACAATGCGATTCTTGCAGAGGACAAGCACAAATCTATGTAAGATATTTTCGTTCATTATTATGCAATAGTGATTTACTTTTCTATTGTGTTGATACTTAACATTTTTTGCCCTACCACGTTGTCGTTTTGTATAGTTGAGATTGATTTGTAGAGTTTATGAAGGTTTGTTGATTTGCTTTGGCAACTAAGGTTTTGATAATTGAATCATCAAGTTTTATTTCACTTCAACCACTGTATTTTTAATTCTTTTATGCTCTAGAATGTGATATGATCTGGTTTTTTACTGTGTTCTCTGAAAAATATATTGAATTTCATCAACGTGCTAGTTTGATGTGCTTTTTGGGTTTCATGGGCTTATTTTATACTCAGTTACTTTTATGTTTTACACCAGTTGTAATAGCTATATGTTAACTATTAAGAGAATTCTCGGGTTATGGGTATCTCTTTCACTAGATATCTAGCGTCCATGTGTGTATTTTTGCCACCCATATCTTTTTCACATTGTGTGTTTATTCGTGAACGAGAGGTTGAAATAAGAATATGCGCCATTTCACTATAAGTGAGGGGGAATACTATTTGTGTTAGGTAGTGAGAATGAGAAAGGAATCGAGGATTGTGAACACCCAATTTTATTCGGATAATTGTAGTTTTAAATAAATAAATAAATAAGTAAATAACATAATAATAATAATAATAATAATTGGGTTAAATATGTTTATCTTTTATTCTTATTAGACTAGAAGTGTCCTGGTAACTGACTAAAAATATATTAAATTTCTTGTTGCATTAAAAGTTTTAAAACCATTTCCATACATATTCATTCATAATGATACTTTAAGAGTTCATCATCATTATAGAAAATAAATACAAAATAAAGAATAATAATAACAAAGGAAGAGAAGAGTTAGGAAAGAATATTAATAATAAAACGGTTACAAAACTCATATTAAAAATGGGGTCATAAATAAAAAAAAGAAAATAAAGGGTTGAAAAAAAAAACCATTAGGATTTGTATTGGATGTTGGCTTATAAATAGAGATACAGGGGGAAGAGAAAAGGGCTCGGAAAGGGAAAGAGGAGAGTAGACGAAAAAAATAGAGAAAGAGAAGGGGGAAATACTGTGGAATCGAGAAAGGAGTACGGAAGAGGTAGAAGTGTGTTCTTGTCCAGTTTGCGAGGCCACATATGTTAGAATTTACGTCTTGTATATGTTAAACTCTTCTCTATACATGAGTCCCCTTGCTCCGGTTAGTGACATCCTACTGCAAATAATCACAACATCATCATTTTCATACACTGAGTGCTTTTCTTTTCACCTCACTGTCATTCGCCCAAATCATCACGACACTCATTATTCTCAGATACGCATCAATTTCATACGCATGCTTACTTACTTGCCAACACACTCTCAAACCACATATATAATTGCTTGTATTATTTTAACAAAGTTCATACACAACATACAGAGATTTCAATTCCTTTTCTCTTAAAATAAAATGTATATGGATCATCAAACTACATTCCAGCATTCTCCATGTGTTCTCATTCACACATTAATGCAAGTGAAAGAAATAAAATATAAAATAATTATAAAAAAAAAGAGAACACGAAACGTTCGTCGCTTTATCCCCTTGCATCGTCGCTATATTCGCGCTCTGATCCTCTGCTTCATCGCGTGTTTATCGTGCTATCACCACCATGCCTTCGATGCAGTTTTTCTCGCTGCCGTGACGGCGTCAGGCTGCCACGGTGTGGTTCGCTGTACCTCGATGCATCATCGCCGCATGCTCTGTCACCTTCTCCTGCGAGCTCTTTATCCATCGTAGCTACGTTACGAGCCCATGTCGACGTGCCCATCACCATCATATGCTTCCGCTGACCGATCTACTTTCTTCTCGCTCTAACTCGCTCCATTGCCACCATGATGTGGGCATATCCATCAAAGCACTGTCACCTAAGGGAGCGGTGCTGTAGGGGAAGTTTTCTAAAATCTGGTTTGGGAATGATTTGGAGCTGACCACCCATTGCCACCTTTTGCCGGACGGGTGGGGCTTGGCCCATTTATTTCATTTCCCAAAAGTTTTTATCTTTCTTTAACAAATTTAAAAAATAATAACAATAATGTTTGCCAATGTCGCGGACCTTGCCCAGTTTACGTAGTAGTTGGATAGTCCTTAATGGACAGGTAAGGAGGTTTGAGTCACTAATGAGAAATAATGGTGGTAATTAAAAAAAGGGGAATCGTTTTCGTTTTTTTATTGTGAGCTATTAACTTGATATAACAATAGAAATATATAAGCATTAGTGGGTTAATGATGTCAGCATTTCTTTCTTTGAATCTATTTAATATGTATCCTTTTAATAATTTGTTTTAGCAATTGACGAAAACAAACTCCTTTTATTTAAAAATATATACAATAAAAACAAAGTAGAAAGTAAATAAGTTTTAATCATATAGGATTATTCAATAAAATTGTTAAATTGATAATCTAATAAAAAAATTCCTTTTTTTTAAATAATAAAAAAATAGAAAATGTATTTAGTGATTTTCATGTTGGGTCCAAGATCTACTTGAATATCACAAGGTTTCCTTTATAACTCGAGATTAATATATTGGGTATAAGACCCACTTGAATATCATGAATTTCCATATAGGGTTTAAGATTGACTAATAATTCATTAATTGTTAATTCCTTTTAATAAAAAGGTAGACTTAGTGATCGGCATGTTGGGTCTAGGACCTACTTGAATATCACGAAATATTTTACAACCCTTTTTGCAAAAGTATTCCACATCTATTAGGCCACTCATCGTTGTGTATACTCTATAATATTTAAGATTTTATATCTTTTTTTTTTTACAAAAAATAAAGAAATAAATTTACAACTAAAAAACATCAACCCACAAAACGATTTTCTACCTAAAAAACTACGTGAGTCTGATTTTTTCATTGCACTGGAGGATACGTAGGAGCAGGAGCCTATTCTTGTTGATCTCAAAAATCATAAAAATAAAATAGTAATAATAAACTATTTTTATAAATTTCAAATGAAAATAAATAATAAATAAATAAATAGGATTAATAATTATATAAGCAAGAGGATAAGACAATTAATATTTTCACACATTAAGTTAAAGGGTAACCGTTTTTATAACGGGCATCGTAGGGTGTTAACACCTTCTCTATGCGTAATCGACTCCCGAATCTAATCTTTGGTTTAAGACCATTTTTTTAAGATTTTTCCATGTTTTTCCTTAATAAATTATGGTGACGACTTTTTTATTTTTAATATTATTTTCGCCATCTGGTCGACAAGGCTGATGAAAGATTGGTGAAGATTTTTATATGAAAGAAAGGGTGGCGAAGAGGGGGGAGATGAGGGAGAACGAAGGAGAACTTTAGTAGGGGAGTGTATAGTTTGAAATGTTTCTAACGAGAGAAGAATTTGAAAAAAAAGAATAAAATAGAAAAGATATTTTGGAGAAATTTATTTAAGAAAGAGAGGAAGGGAGTAAGGGAGGGTAAATATCAATTGCCAAAAGCTTATCATACTTATCACATTTCCTTCTACGGACTGGGCTTGGGTTGAGCTGAAAACCCGTAGCGCCATTATTGGGCTGTTCAAAGAAGGTTCAACAGCTCAAATTCTTGCAGTAGCCACAGCCACTGCTACTGCTACTGCTAAGTTGACCGAAAGAGAAGAGAAAAATGTCAGGGTTGAAGGGATTGCTGAAGAAAGGGTTAGATTTAGGAGACATGGCGTTCAACGCCGGCGGAGGAGCCATCAACTGGTTCCCGGGCCACATGGCCGCCGCCACACGCGCCATCCGCCACCGCCTCAAACTCTCCGACCTCGTCATCGAAGTCCGAGACGCTCGCATTCCCTTCTCCTCCGCCAACGCCGACCTCCAACCCCACCTCTCTGGGAAACGACGCGTCGTCGCACTCAACAAAAAAGACTTGGCCAACCCTAACATCATGCATGTAAACTCACAACCTATCATCATTGTTATTGTCGTTTACCTGTTTAATTGTTTATTTATGCCGAGTGTTTTTGTTGTTGTTGCAGAAATGGACGCATTATTTCGAGACGTGCAAGCAAGACTGCGTTCCGATAAACGCGCACAGCAAGAGTTCCGTTAAGAGGCTTGTGGAGCTCGTGGAGTTCAAGCTGAAGGAAGTGATTTCCAGGGAACCTACGCTGCTTGTGATGGTGGTTGGTGTTCCCAACGTTGGCAAGTCTGCTTTGATTAACTCCATTCATCAAATTGCGCAGTCTCGGTTTCCTGGTAAGAGTTTTGCGAATTCGAATTGGAAGGGATTTTTTTATTGTTGAATTGAAGTGGTCTCGTTTGATAGTGCCGGAGAAGAAGAAGCGAGCTGCGGTGGGTCCGCTACCTGGTGTTACTCAAGACATTGCAGGATTCAAGGTATGGTGGTTTTGTTTACACTTTTTCTTTCTTTGTTGCACTCGCGCGACACACAACTTTGCTCGTGCCTGAATAAGCAAAATTGTTTTCCCGTTTTAAACATGCAGTTGGCTAGAGCTTTTGAAATGTAGCACGCTGCTAGCTAACAGACATTTGAACAAAAAAATAAACCAAGATTCGAGTCATGAATATAATAGCGAAGAAGATATAATTTTAAGGTCATTATTTTTATACTGACCGCACAGGTTCAGCCTCTTCAAATAAAATAAAAAGACAGCAGATCTTTGCTTTGTAAGTCCCAAGATGCTGAATGGTGGGTGCTATTTCCTAAGTTATTGCTTTAGATTAAAAAAATTAAAATTCTGAAAATTGATATAAATGTTTACTGGTTTGCTTTTTTGTGTCTAGTTTCTAAATCTATTGCCTTGGTCATTCCAAAATGCCCCTTGGCTGGCTTGAATTTCTTAAGTTGTCGATCAATTGAAAAATCTATCCTTCAATAACGCGATGGGCGACCTGCTGTGCAAAAATTGTTTGATATGTAGCAGAACTGCAATTCTTCTGATTTCATAGCAATTCATGGGAGTCAACTCAAGGCACAGTTTTATGCCAGAAACAATTCTGCCTCCGTTCTGTTTCATGGACTACTGAACCACATTGAGTTTGTGTTTTCAATAGCATATTTTAGGAGGTTTTTTTTTTTTTTCCTTTGGTATTTTTGGGCAGCTCCTTGGAGCTCTAGAAAGAGATGATTTATTTTCCAAAATAAATTGAAACAAACATTCATTGAATCACATGAATCGATTTAGTTCATGTGAGTCTAATAACAAATTAACAGTGGTTTTGTACAATTTGAATCATGGGATTTGTTGTGTTGGTTTGATTTTCGGTACATATCCATACTTCAGAGCAAAGTTACCAGGTTTGCCGTCACCCACTGCGTCCTTTGCTCCAATTATGCTTACCAAACTATGGTTCTTTTGCAATCTAGATCAATATGGACCGATGGTACACATTCCTAATTATTGTAAGTGGCAACATGGTTCTCATATCAAAAGTGAACAGGGAACATGGAAGAAAATAGCATGAAAGACAAGCAATAAGTTGTTGCCATGGATGAAGCTTTGAAATGGTCAATGAAAATGGACTGGAGAGAAGAAGGGAAGATAAACAACTTTATGAAACATTGTTTTAACTTTGGCTAAAAAAATGAAAGAAAATGTAATGTGTGCCCTGTTTTGTTATGTCATCACAATAGGAAGAGTCCCAAGACTAGATGCACTAATGAGTAATGATTTCAAATTTTCAATCAGTTGCAAAACACAAGTAATTATTTTCTGACACACACACACACACATGAAGGCTAACAAAGCTTGCTATTTTAACTTATAGTTGGAAATTCTTTAAAAGTACGAGTGTAAATAAATTGAAGGAATTTTAAGAGCATATATGATTTGTATAATATCATACCTACTAAGTGTTCTCCCATGTACTGCTTATTTGGCATTGTATTGTACGTACCACTTACTGCTTTCCCCTTCTGGAAAGTATGGCAAACTTACTGTGTTTCTGAAAGAGTTTTTATTTTTGTTTCGTTAGGATATTTCAGAGATTATATTGTAGTCCATTCCTAATCCAGAAAGTTTGTAGTAATGGCTTGAATATTTATTATTTGGCATATAAATGAAAATTTATTTGCAAAAGTGAAGGTAGAAAGAAAACAGTGCTTATTCTACCCTTCTCCTGCATTTTCTTTTATTATTATCAGTCTGTCATTTTTTTTTTTTCTATTTTGAGTTGGTGGTTCCCATAGTTAGACTCTGACTTTGACCTGATGTTTCAGATAGCACATAAACCAAGCATTTATGTCCTAGATACCCCAGGGGTTCTGGTCCCAAGTATCTCAGACATAGAGACAGGGTTAAAACTGGCTCTGGCAGGTACTATATCTATTAAAATTATCTATTTTAAATACTTTTTTGGTTTTTAATAAAATTTGACATTTGGTATCATCAATGCATGGCTTTGTTAGATAAAAGTAAATACTGAAATTACATTTGTTTCATCTCCATATGTTTGATTCCTGCAGATTCTCTCAAAGCCTCTTCTGTGGACTGTGAATTATGAACTGGAATTTGAATAGATGCTTTAATATGATTTTTTCTTCCTCTCAGTTTCCCATGTGTCTACAAGCTCATATGCAAATTGTAAAAGGCTGAAAATGGATTACCTTAGAGTTATGCAAGATAGGTATTGTTATGAAGGATATGACCTATAATCTGTTTCCTATTTCTATATATAGCAGATGAATGAGACTTCTTACTGATGTCTTGGTGAGCAACTTTATTAAAAATTTTAACATAATGAGAATTTTGAAATTTTTACATAGTAGTCATCTCTAGTATTGTTCATTATTTGTGTTGTCTCTCTTATTGTTCTTATGTTTTGCTTACAAACACATTGGCTGTTTACTATATTTATTGCATTTAATAAACTGATGTGGATGATGCCTGTGTGGGACAGCAACAGTAGACGCAGCCCAACCTACCCAATTAGAGTTTTATTTTGTTTCTTTAATAGGCTGAATTTTATATTCAATAGTATGCTTTAATTGTTTAAGGGCCTGTAGTTTTGAATCTTGTTCCTTTGTTAGTCAAGATTCTATCCCTTATTATTTCTTTCCTTTGTTATTACCAGTCCTTAGAAAGGCTGTCAGTGTTCAATAAAGGCAATCAATTATTCTCTCAATTTAGTTAGTCTTAGAAGTGGCTCTGTTAAGGACAAGTGTGCTTCTCCCAATGCACTAAATAGGTTGCAAGAAGGATTCTTCCACATCTTGTGTCGTGACTAGGTCCTACATTAAAGCACATAACATAAACTTGCAAGGTTGCAATTTGAATTTGATGTTTTGTTCCATTAAATTGATTCTAACGCCATTTACAGTGGTGATCTATTCCCATTTCTGTGGATTTGATTTTGGAGTTGTGATTGATGTTTTCATGTAGATACTTCAGGCAGGATATAAATGTCATTTGTTGATTGCTGAACTCTTGTAGTTGTAGTTCCATTTTTTATATTGATTCTGTTTAAATTACTTGCATATCACACAATCAATTTCGTTGTTCCGTATTTCCTGTTTTCTTTTGTGGACAAAGTAATAGGAAGATGACTTTCTATTTAAGTTGATGAATTTTGTCTTATTGCACAGCTGGTACCTTATCTACACTAAAAATAAAATACTGAATTTCATTTCTTCTATAATTTAATAATTATTGAGGTTCTAAATTATTATCATGATAACATGAGCGCAGTGCTGATTTTAATGTGTGAAATGTGAATATTACTTTGCCTTTGTGAAAAGGAAAAGCATTTTATAACTTCATACTCTTGATTCTTGAATGTAAATAGGCATTAATTAACGACATTCTAGGACAATGAAACTCTATTGAGGTGGTCATTTTCAATGGGTGAAAAACTTTATGTTAAAAGAAAACAAAATTATATAGTTTCAAACCACTATGAGTGATTTAATGACTTTCACGATTCTTTCTTTCTTTTTAAATAATAGTGTTCTTGGGAGGACTGTGAATTAGATGTTCTTTGAATGTGGCATGTTTTGTCATTTTTTAAATCAACCATCTCTGTTCTCTAGCAGTCTAAGTAGATAGTACTGTAGTTCTTAACTATTAATTATTTACCCAGGCCGGTTTTGGCAACTGAATATCTCATTTTCTCACGAGTTCCTTCTTGAGTATGGGGAATGTAACTTACTTTTAAATGGATCTAGGTGGGGCATCTGCATCTGTTGGGTTTCTGAACATGATATCCATTGTAGCACATGTCTCCTGGTATATTTTGTCATGTAAACTTGGTTATTGCATTGACAGGGTCTGTCAAAGATTCAGTAGTGGGTGAGGAGCGTATTGCTCAATACTTATTGGCAGTTTTGAATACCCGGGGGACTCCACTTCACTGGAAACACCTAAATAACAGGAGAATAGATGGGATTGAATATGAAGCTGAGGAAAATTATGAATATAGTCTGAAAAATCTTAAACCAAAGAGAAGAAATCTGCCAAATAGATCTGATTTGGTCTATGTTGAGGTAACAAGGAGCATTTTTCTGTAGTTATTCTTCTATGCGTAATGGAATATGATGCTTTTAACTACCAATGCTGGAAATTTTCACACCTTGGTTGATAAAGTCCCAATTATATTACACTTGATAAAGTCCCAATTAAATTAAACTTCCCAATTTTTTTAAACCCATTTCAGTGGCTATCTTTTTGCTTTAGATGTTTTGACATTTCATCACTTTTTGTTGTGTTGATTGTTGAATGATGTTAGGTTATTACTTTGTGGATTTAATTTAAATCCACTGATAGGGTAAAAACAAAAATGTTGTACACCATCATGATCCATATGATGCCATCTATTTGAAAAACTGTTGGAAGCTTATAGTAGAGTGATAAGAAAACAGTGGCTACCACAAATGGCTAGAGTCTTCTTAAAATTAAGATGACACACTTGATTTATATGTTCTTGATTTTATCTACAAGTGCAAATAATTTGATTTATGTTTAGAAGGACTTGCTGTCTCCGTTCTTTAGCTCTACTTTGTTATGCATCTTAAGTTACCAAGAAAGGTTTTATTAAACTACGTTTCTCACATTTGATGTTGCAGTTTGTGATTATGGAACTTATTTACGTTTCTCACATTTTTTGTCTTTCTTGACTTTCATTTATTCTTACTCTATTATAGGATCTTGTAATTGAAGTTCAGCATGCACTCTATTCAACTGTAACAGAATTCAATGGGAATGTAGAAGATGAGGGTGACTTAGAGAGCCTTATTGACCTGCAATTTGGTGCACTACAGAAGGCATTGAAGATACCTCACAAGGCTTCAGAAGCACGGTTAATGGTATCCAAGAAGTTCCTTACTCTATTCAGGACTGGTAAGCTTGGACCTTTCATTCTTGATGATGTCCCGGATGTAAAGCCTGTATCATAATGATAGAATGAATCTGCCTTTTATCCCTCCTCCTTTTCTTGTGTATTAGATCTCCCACTTTCCTCATTTCCTATTCGTGCTATGTTTATTATCTTTCATTCCAAATTTTGCTGTAACTTGTAAATAGCGATGAATTTAAATTAGAAAGAGATTGAACTTCCTTCCTGTGGATGCAAGTGATTTGCCAGCATTTCAGTTCTAGAGTCTTAGGAGCCCACCCACCCCCAAAAAAAGTTGCACTAGTATAACCGTAACAGCGTTAGTTTCCACCTCGATGCCGATTTTACGTGCATTATAAATGAACAAATTTGACGTGATTTTATTGGTATACGGACGTATTGGACGTGTAAACACACACTACGCAAGTTTGGCCCCTAATACATCGAAGTATCTGCGAAAGCTTTAAGCCATTTAGCTGATGACCACGGTGTTCAAAGCATGTAAAACTTGAAAGTTACCTATAGTACAATTTTTAATTACTCGACAGTGGTCGGTGGATTGTTATCTCATGCAAATTTTACCTGTTATATTAGGAGTTCTAATTAATGTCATTTTAGAGAGAGCTGAACTTAATTAGAAGAATGACATGAGGGTTAGTCTTATTGATAAAAGAAAAAATGAATTTTAGACACTCTAAATGCTATTGAACACCTAGTGAGAGAGTGAAAAAAGAGAAAAGTATAAATATGATAGGTGACATGATTTGATACGAAGAGAGATAAATAAAAATTAGAAGTGTTGATGTGGTGTTTAAAAATCATGACTCTAGCTAAAATTGTGGGGACATCCTGTCAAAGGAAAAAAAAATCATAATTAGATTGACCTTGATTTTGTTAAAGAAGTAATAAATTAGTTAAATATTATTTGTGTGGAAGAATACTTTAATTTCGGAAACATGTGCTTTTTGTGAAATTATGTTAAAAAAATTAAGGAATTAAATTCAAGCAAAAGAGTTTTTGAGAAACTTATAATAGTGTAGAAATAAAAATGTTATTGAGCTTATTTTTATTGACATAATCTGTTTCCAAATATATATTGTAAAACAATATGTAGTTTAAAATCTAATTTTTCAAATTTATAACTTATTTATTCATAATATCTTTGAATTTTAAGTTCATCCAATCATTAGTTGAATTATGACTCAATCTAATTTTGGTCTAAAAAACTGTCTTCATCAATTATTTGGGGGCTGGGCCAAAATCCGCTGCCTGGCCAAATCTGAAAAGCCCGAAGTAAAGAAAAAAAGAGAGTTATTGGTCAGTTAGGGTCGGACAATCAGGTTGGATGGGTTAAGATTTTTTGTATTTTGAATTACATCGATCGGACTTGGTTTTGATAAAAGAATACCTTTGGTGACCGAATCGACCGACTATAAGGTGATGTTTGGTAGAGAGTTTCTTTTAAGTTTTTTAAAAATCTTAAATTGAGAATGTTAACTTCCTATGCTTAGTATAAAGATTTTAAAATTATTCTCAGAAATCAGGAATTGTTTTTAATTAAGTTTTTCACTAAAATTTACTCATAAAAGGGGGTGGGGAATTCAATTTTTTTTTGAAAAAAGGAAGTTTGTTTATAATTATATTTCTCATTTTCAAAAATATTTTAGAGTGAAATTCTCAGAAAACATAATTTCTAGATATGAAAAAAAATTCGTATAATTAAAAACCATATTGTATTTGTCATCAGTTTTCAAAAGTGCACACCGAGAGTTCTTCAATTTTTTTAATTTCAGTTGTCTATGTCTGTCAAATCTTGACACATTTTGAAGCCTCAGCGGCGGATATACAGAATTTTACTATTTTATGATAAAAGAAAAAGAGTCAGGGTGACAACCCAAAGCACTCCCACTCTTTCCTTCACACACAAAATGCAACACTCCTGAAAAAGAGGAATATACGTGATTCTACTATGATCTCATCAAAGAAAGTCTCTCATATTGCCTTCCGGTTAATACTTTAAAATAATATTTATATGTATTAATTATTCTTTTTTCTATTTTTAAATAATAAAATAAACACAATCTTCTCCAAATTAAAACACAACATGCTTTCAAGCACAGCCGCACTGCACCTTCGTTCCCTCACGTCGCTGATATTCCGTTTCATTCATTCCCACTGATATGGCTCGCCATGCTCATTTATCTCTAAGGAGCGAGAGACAACTAGCTCAACGGGGTAACTGCGGTCTGCGGGAACCTTCTTCACGTCACGAAGAGCAACCCGTCCAAGCGGTGGAACCTTCTGTTCTGCTTCGGAGTAGTGATAGCAAGATGGAGTTAGAATATCATACCCGAAATAACCCACCCGCCTTCACTCGAATCCCCTTCAAATCGAACCCGGCCAAACCCGAAAGCGTCTCATATACGTTATCCTCCGATTGTTCATGAAAATTAATTATTTTTATATCAAATTTTTAAAAAAATAATTTTATGTTAAAAATAATGAAATAAAATATTTTTCATTTAATACAAAAATATTTTTCATACAATCTATTTATTTATTTTTTACTTTTTTTTATTCATTCAAATAAATAAAAAATATTTTTTTTCTTATTTTTATTTATGTAAATAATATATATTTTTTAATCTTTTTGTTTCTTTCTTCTATATTTATTTTATTTATAATTCAATTAATGTTATTGCAGCTTGATGTGATCTTTTGCCGTACGCCACGTTCGCCAGTGCGTGCTATGAACTATTGTACTGTCAACTATCCTGCATTAATGATGAGGTGTAGGCCATGAATGAAAATGATAGGCAATTAGGCATGGGTCATTTTACGGTCGAATGAATAGGTGGGTTGAGGCCATGACGTGTATTCGACTAGAAAAAGTTACATAAAATTTTTATAGGTAGAGTTAGAGTTTTATTTAGGTACTCTGCATAATTTATTAATATATACCTTTATTTTACACATTATTAAAGTACAATACTAATGTTGATTAGAAAATAACACAAACTAGTATTTATAAAACTGTATGTGAGTTTTGTCTATCTGACTATTTGTAACATAACAAAATAGTGTGTCATTAGTGATGGTTGGTTACAATTGGTTGTTCAACGATTTTAGAATTGGTTAAATTAATTTGTAGGTATATGAATTATATAGAAAGTTTTAATTAGGTCTTTAAATTGAAAAAATTATAATTGAGTTTTTGATTTTATAATTAAATTTTTAAGGTCTTTAAATTGTCACAAATTATTTTTTTGGCAATTTCAAGCAGCAATAAGCTAGTATTAGGGTTTAATTAATTTTTTTTACAAAATCAAATACCAAATTACACATTTTTTTTAATTTAGAGATCTAATTAAAAATTTTCAAATAGTTCACGATCCACAAATTCATTTAACATTTAGAATTCCTAAATTTTTAGGTGATTCTTTCCTAAAAATGTGTGGAAGAGTGTTAGAAATGTATGACTACTAATTCTTTTATTCTTTTCCTATTAGAGTGCCAGAGGAGTCACCTACACGATTAGTGTGCACTTCTATCAGCTTTTATCGATGGACTAGATTGAAGTATTTTGTGGGAAAATCCTTGGAGTATAATTAAATAAAAAAATTGTAAGATCATTTAAATTTCTTTCCTCCAATTAAACAAAATAATTTTTAACATAAATAAAACACAAATCCAAGTCTGTTTGGGAAACGGAAATTAAAATATTCAGGATGAGATTTGCATAAAAATAAAAATGTATCAACTGTGTTATCTTTATTTTTTGGGTATACGAAACTGATACTTGAAAGTTGAAAGTGGAAATTTTGTATTAAATGTATAAATTGCGGAAGATAAATATAGAACAACATAATTACTTCAATTTTTTGTGGACTAGACTAATGTTTAAGGTTGTGGCATAAACACTAAAAATGTAATTAATGTTCAAGTTTTCATGTAAATTATTAATTAATTTCTTATTATATCACTAATTTCTTATTATATCCCTTATCTCTCAAATTAATTAATTTCTCTCACATTGTAAAAAAAACAAATTGGTTAAATGCTAAGGGTAAAATTAAGAAAAACAGATACAGCTTTATTTTTTTTACATTAGACATCTCTTTATTTCAAAAGAGATAAATCTTTGATATCATATATTTTTAGAGGAGTGTTTATTTTTTTATTATTGGTTAAAATTTATTAAAAATTATAAAATTATAAGTGAAGATTCATTAAGTAAGAAGTGAGATCCTACACAATTATGTAATTCTCAATAAATTTTATCTAATGCTAAATAGTATGTTTAAAAGAGTGTATTATTAGTATTTCTCATATTTTTATTCCTTTGAGTTTGACCACCCGTACTTTTTTTTTTTTTAAGTCTCTCTATTTATACCATGGTGTATCATAGTGAGTAATGCTATGTTTTTATTTAGTAAAATTTTAATTATTTAAAAATAAAAGTAAAAACATTGAATGTGTTAAAAATTTAAAATATAAATATTTTAAAAATAATTAAAAAATTATTGAAATTATAAAATTATTCCAATTGAAAATACCTAATTACCCTTTCATTTTGACCACTTTTTGCAAGTGTCTTATTCGCTATCGTCCAATTAGGCAATTACACGTGGAATAACACCTTGATTACTATTATTTTGAAAGATAACTTATCGCATACTAATATTGGAATGCTATGCAAGATTGTTTATTTTATTTATTTTAATATTTTATTTTTAATCAATGATAAAATTATTTACCTACTTTTAATTTTAAAAAATAAAATAAATAAATAATGACAAATGTATACGCAAGTGATGTGTTTTATTATGAACCGATAGCTGTAAGTATATGAATATTTAAGAATTTGTCTTTTGTGGGGTCATCAATTGCATTCTCATACCTACTTTTTGTTCAACCCTTGGTTTATCACATGAATTTTCAATGCAGTAGTTGGTCTCCATGAGACGTTGACCCACTAACCTGCTATATCAGGTTTTAAAAAAATGAAGGAACTCTAAAACTAATGAGACAGACATTTATATTTCCAAGCCCTCATATAATTTTGAAATTGGTCCTCTTCCACACCATGGCTCCATCCATGACATGACAATCTTGTGGTGGTTCACCACCGGAGTCAAATGTATGACTCCATATGGAGTCAAGTCTTGAATGTGTTGTGTGGGTTCACTTTGATGCTATGATTTTTTTTTTTAGTTAAATATGTTTTTAGTTTCTCTATCATTCAATCATAAATTGTTATATATAATAAATTTGTTAATTTTTTATAATAATTTTTTTAAAAGTTATACTTGTCGTAATTTCTAAGTTAATGATATAAATTTTATATGATCAATGTGTAGAATTGAAATGAGAAGTCACACTTCAGTTTTACGACAATGCCTTCCTTGTTCAACCCAAAAAAATTTCAGCAGATTTTTTTTTTGTACAATAACAATAATGAGATTCGAACTTAAGATTTTATGTTAAGTGGTTAGCTATCCATTCTCCCTACTATTAGGCTAATACTAGTGGGTTTTTGAGTGAAATGTATTATTAGGTAAACTGAAAAACCAAACCAAGGAAAAAGGTAGAAACGGTAGACATGCATTTTGGTCTCTCTATAGTGCCATTTCACCCCTCTATCTAAGAGAGAATGAATTCCTGTGGGGCTGACTCTCTTTTAGCAATTTCACTCTTTATTTCACCCTTATGTAAAGGGTGGAAGAAAAACATTTTCACCATCATTTTATTTTTTTAGTTTCAATTTATATCATTTCCCTTCAAACAAATAAAGCGTAAATTTTTTCCTCTCTTTCGTTTAAATCTTTTTTCACTCCTTGCTTTTCAATCAGATATTATAATTAGGTGAATATAAGATAAGAAGTGGAGGAATCAAAATGGAAAATACTGAACGTATAACCCAAAAAAGGCGTATGAGTGTAAAGAAAAAAAAGATAAAAAGAATAAATAAAGAAAAAAATAAATAAATATAATAAATAATGTGATAAAAAATAAATAAATAAAAAAAGATGAAAGTGAGATTAAAAAAAAAAGTAAATATATAATAATAATAACCTAATCAAAATCTTGCACCCACGGATTGCAGGTAATTGCTCTTAAATAGCCTGACAACGAATAAAGACGACGCATGTGGGCAACTGTCTATAGTCGTACAAACCCATATTGTCATTTATTGTACCCGGCTGCATTTGGGTGTATAAATTATCGGTCCCATTACGTACATCTCTTTTGCTCGTATTAGAGGCGTGCAAAAAAAAGATATATCAAAAAATTAATCTGAACTGTTTGTAAAAACAGTTTGGTTAACCAAACTTTTTTTATAAAGCGGTTTAGTTTAGATTTTTTTTAAAACAGTTCAGTTTTTTGAATTTAAATTAGATTGTATCGATTTGGTTATTTATTCTATACTCATATATGGATTTGTTTTTCAAAGAACTAAACCAAATCGAATTAATCTGCTTCGTGAAAAATAGATCGATTAGCCGAACTGTTTTTATAAAGTGGTACAGTTTGAATTTTTTTTGAAAATGGATCGATTCTTTAATTTTAGACCGGTTCAGTTTTGGATTAGTTCGGAATGGTTTGGATTTTTTGTGCACTCCTAAGTTGCTTTTAGACAACTCCTTACTAAAAACCCTCTTTAAATTACTATAATATTTTTTAATTATTAGTATTTTATATGAATATATTAGGGCCCACTTACTTGTATTTTTATTTTCTGTTTTTATTTTTTATTTTTGCTTTTTAATTATAAAAATGTCAGTTTATTTTTAATCTTTTTTTTTTGTTTTTCAAAAGTTTGTAAAAGAAGCACTGAAAATAACTCTCTCTCTCTTTTTTTTTGTACAAATATTTGAAAATAAGAAATAGATTGAAAATAAAGTAACAATTTTTTAATTAAAAGGTGAAAATAGAAAATGAAAATATGAAATAAAAAACACTAGTAAACGGCCTTTACTTTTCATCAGATAAAATGGAGAAAAAATAATGACCCCCTAGGCCTTCTTTCAATATGCGCCTAGAATATTTCTTAATCGATAATTAGAAACTTAATTTTTCTGTCCTTTTCATACGTATAATTAGATATTAAATTATAATTGATATCAAAAGAGATTTATTATATAAAAAACAAAAAATATTTTATACTTACTTTTACAAATAATTAAAAGTATTAAATAAAATATATTAAATGCTATTGATTAATTATTAATATTTTTAAGACATTGACTTGCAGACCCAAGAGGAAATAGTTCATGATGAACTTAAATAAATTATAGATGTTTGCACCCAATAAGCTGGATGTCTTAATGATAATGTGCATGCACATGCAAGTCAGCAAGTGCACATACACTCATCCTCCTGCGCTTTAGATCCGGACCTCTCGCCCATCCCATAATGAATTAAACACCATGCACAAGTAAAAGCCTTATTATTATATATAATATATAGAGTGCGAGAGCAGTGCACACTGCACCGTAGCAGAGAAGGGAGTAAGTGAGGACGGATAAAGAAGAAAAGATCGACACTCCCGAATACAAGTAGTAGTAGTAGTATAGTAGGCCACGGCACGGCACAAGCTATGGTGATGGTATGGGAAGATGTAACTGTTGAGCGCCCCGCTAGTTTTGGAGCACACAGCAAGAAGTTGCTTAGTGGAATCACTGGTTTAGCTGAACCTACTAGGATTATGGCCGTCATGGGTCCTTCTGGCTGCGGCAAAACCACCTTCCTTGAGTCTTTAACTGGTCTCTCTCTCTCTCTCTCTCTCTCTCTATATATATATATATATATATATTCTTCTCACCCTCAACTATTTTATAGTGTGAAGATCCATTGTATAACAGCAACTAGATGGTCATAGATCGATAGAAGGCTTTCACTTTTCAGAAGCAAGCTTTTCTGAATCCTTCAAAACCATATATATATATATATATATACTCACATCCGTTGACATCAGGTGTTAAAGTTAGTTAAATTACACCTTCAATAATTTTTGTAAATTGTAAATTTAATCAATCTAACCATTGAATTATGTGATATTATTTTCATGATCATGTATATCAAATTTTACATAATTTGGACTTGTTTAGATATGTCATCTAACATTGAATATTTACATATATTTTAATTTTTTATTGTACGTTCAAACAAAGTGATGCAATGAATTACTAAATAATTTTGGAATCATGTGAAACTTTGTATACTTAATCTAATGAATAAAAACATCAAATTTAACGGTTAGATCAATTAAATTTGCATTTTACAAAAGTTATTGAAAGCATAATTTGACTAACTTTGACACCCAATGTCAACGGATTTTGATCTTATATATATATATATATATATGTTAATGTATACTTACTAGTTGGAGTATATTAGTAAGTTATAATTGTGATTATCTTAAAATATATCAATGGTATAACTTGTTTAGCAAATCTCTCTCTCTCTCTCTCTCTCACACACATATATAAACAAAAAAAAAGAAAAAGAAAACTAACTCTCACTAATTAAGAAAGTTAGTTAATATCATTTAATTTTACTAATCTCATATAAAAAATAATTTTTTTCTAAACTACTATTTATTAGAACTTGATATCAAATATAAAAAAGATCATTAGAAATACAATCTCAATCAAATGAAGGGGTATTTTAGGGATGAGTTTATTAATTAGGCTGAAATTAGTTGAGATTTGCTTATATTTGAGATCATCATACATGAAGTTTTTTTTTGTTTATATTCAAGATCAAAGAGAATATATATATATATATATATATATAAGGGACTTGTGAACTGAGAAATAAAAATTATAAATTTGAATCATACAATCATACATGAATGATTAAGATTAAAAATAAAGTAGTAATCATATGATTACCTAAAAAAATTATGCACATTATTATTTTAATTTTAACCATTCAAATATAATTTATTATTTATATTTGTAGTTACTATTTCTCATAAAGTTTTCATTTGATA
Organism: Spatholobus suberectus; assembly: GCA_004329165.1. NCBI lineage: Eukaryota > Viridiplantae > Streptophyta > Magnoliopsida > Fabales > Fabaceae > Spatholobus > Spatholobus suberectus. The sequence goes on along the minus strand of CM014732.1, from coordinate 25,524,182 downwards.
CAATTAATATATATATATATATGTACATATATATATATAAGGAGCGTATATTATGAGAATGACTTTTTTACATGAAAATAAAAACAGTCAATCTCAATCGTTAAATAAAATAGAAGGCCTAGATTAAAATATTTAAGAATTCAAATTTAAATCTTATGTAACTATCAAATTTCTAAAAGATTCACCAAACAAAAATCAAATCTCTAAAAGATCTCGATTATCACATCCTAAAATATCTCAATTATTATGATACTCTTTTTCAAGATTGTCGTAAACCTATCACTATCACCACCATGACCGTCGCCACCACCACCATCATGAACATGATCGTCGCCACCATCACCTCCATGACTGCCGTCACCACCATTGCCATGACCGTCACCGCCATCACTTTTTGTCGCCACTACCATGACTGACGATAGTGACGGCGATGGCTGGCAACAATCATGGTAATAACACATCAAAACCACCACCATGACTATCGTCGTCATCACCATCACCACCATGATCATTGCCACCACCATCGGCATGACCATCGCTGCCATCACTGTCGCCACTGCCAGTGGTGGTGGCGGTCATAGTGGTGATGAGTTAACGACAATCTTGAATAAGAGTGACATGATAATTGAGATATTTTAGGACGTGAAAATTGAAATTTTTTAGAGATTTAATTTTTGTTTGGTGAATCTTTTAAAGATTTAATGGTTACATGATGTTTAAATTCAAATTTTTAAGTATTTTAATTTAGGCTTTTAATTTAATGATTGAAATTGACTCTCTCTCTCTCACACACACACACACAGTAGATTTGATATAAAAGGCTCGCAGTCAATTTCTCGCAGTCAATTTTGTAGTATTTTCTTATTGTAAAATGTTAAATCCTCTTCAAGTAACTAACCTAATCATTTATTTGTACTTACTTATAGAGCGGAAAAAAAAAAGGTTCTAAAAACGCTCTTTGGGACACTAAGTATTAAACTAATTTGCTAATAAGTTTTGTATTTTCTTTCATCTTTAAAATAGAAAGATTAATAGATTGATTTAATAAAAAGATTTTTTTACTTAATTATATTTTTGATTCCTCTAATTCACATTGTGTGTGATTTTAGTCTTTCAATTTTTTTAAATTTAATTTAATTCTCCTATTTTTAAAATTAAAAAAAAAAAGTTGTGCTTTCATTGTGGAAACAAGTGTTATTAACTGATGACAGTGTCTGCTGTCTCTTTTACTAGTGTTATTGGTGACCGGTGGTAAGGGTTCACATTTTTCTACAGGAAAACTTCCTGCAACTGTTGCAGTGACCGGGAACATTCTAATCAATGGGAAGAAGAGAAGCTTGTATTCCAGAGAAGTGGTAAGATAATCAGACGATGTATATGATAGTAATTAATAGCTTTGTCCTTTCTCTTTTCTGCTTTAAAATAGAGATTTGTTTTTCATATAACAATTCATACGACAATTTATATAATAGTATGATTTTGGTGCATATTGTAATTAGAGGGTTTTAATGTCTCCTTTCACATTGCCAATCATATTTTAACATGTGTCATTACGTGCCATGTCAGATATAATAATACATTTTTTTTAATATTGCAACTAAGCTCTAGGGACCTATTAGCAACTTTTATCTTATTTTTTTATTTTATGTTTTTTATTTTATTTTTTAAAAAAGTGAAATTTGATATGTTTCTGTTACATTTGCTTGTCTCCACCTCCTCCTAATTTTGTTTCTTGTGAACCCTAGAAGAATAGCTATCTCCATGACATCGATTTTGTGCAATCATGTGTCCCCCCCAATTTTCCTAAAATTATGCTAATTGGGAGCAATATTATCATATTTCTTTGTCTTTTCTATGGCCATTCTCTTCTTAGGAAAGATCAATATTGTGTTTCGTTTAACATAGATTCATTTGCATCCACTCTCTCAAGAGATTAAACTATTCAATAGTCCCACAATCATCGTTTAATCACATAACGTTGGTATAAACCCAACAAATGGGGTGATACAAGTTCTGATTTATGCAGCATCACAACAAGAGTCTACATCAACCGTGAAGAATTTTAGAAGGCCTCCTATGTTCATCATTCTTGTTGGCCTATTCTCTACTACAAATTAGGATGTTGTGAGTTTACTAATGGAAGTTCACGATTCTTGATAATTAGGGTGCAAAACTAAACGTTTTATGGGGGTTGTCGCTTTGTGGATTATATTCAAATAATTAGTTTGCTTTGCCTTGACTTTGAGACAATTAGCAATTTAGCATATACGAGACCAAATAAAGGAAAGACAAATGCATCAATCAACACACATTCATCCTGATCATATAAATTACAACATATGGTTAGAGGATTGAGGGCTTACCAAGACAAGAGAACAACCAAATTTCATAGAACAAGAGGTGGCAGTAGAATACGGTTCAGTAATAGTATAATGAGCTAACGTATCTTAGGGTTCTAATTCGGAGGAAGACAATATTTCACTAAAAAAAATAAAATAAAAAATAAGATAAAAGTTGCTAATAGGTCCTTAGGACTTAGTTGTAATATTAAAAAAAAAAAGTACTATTATCTAACATGACATGTAATGACACATGTCAAAATATGATTCGACAATGTGAGAAAGGACATTGAAACTTCCTAATTACAACATGTATTAAAGTTATACCCTTTATATAATAGTAGTATTATTTTTTGTATTTATCTCTCTCTATCAAAACATTTATTGCATTTCATATTTTTTTCTCTTAGTTGTAAGATTTGTTGTATAATTTATTGTAGCACGTGATGCAAGTGCTATGTATATTTCTTGAATTTTCAGTCCTATGTGGCTCAAGAGGAACTATTCTTGGGAACTTTGACTGTAAAAGAGACCCTCACATTCTCTGCAAACATGAGGCTTCCTTCTAAAATGACCAAAGAAGAGATAGACAAAGTGGTGGAAGAAACCATAATGGAAATGGGTCTAGAAGATTGTGCAGAAAATAGGATTGGGAATTGGCATTCTCGGGGTATTAGTAATGGTGAAAAGAAGAGACTTAGCATTGGCCTTGAGATTTTAACACAACCCCATGTCTTACTTCTTGACGAACCCACTAGCGGACTTGATAGTGCCTCGGCTTTCTATGTGATTCAGGCCCTATGCCACATTGCTCGCAATGGAAAGATAGTTATCTGTTCCATTCACCAGCCCAGTAGTGAGATTTTCGATCTATTTGATGATTTGCTTTTACTCTCAAGTGGGGAAATTGTTTATTTTGGAGAAGTAAAGATGGCTCTAAAGGTAAACAGTTTGACTTTGACTACACAGGCAAAGTTTGAGTCCTATAAAATTTGGTGAAAATTTTGAGTCTCTAATTAAAGTTTGGGAAAAGTTTTTTGCCGATGCAGGGTTCCCCTGTCCTACGAGAAGAAATCCTTCAGATCATTTCCTTTTGTGTATCAATTTGGACTTTGACTTGATTGCTGCAGCACTAGAGAAAACACAATTCACTTCGGTATGTATCAGACACTGGTGCCTTTTTTTTTTTTTTAATTGACAATGATTTTGAATGTGAATTATGTCCTCATTGACAGACAACATCAAATTCAACAATGGGAATGAGAACATCAGAGATCAGAAGGACACTCATTGAGAGTTACAAAGGTTCAAAGCAAATGATCAATGCAAGAAGAATAATTCAAAAACTGAAACCCAATGTAATAATTTGTTAGTCAGGGTTTATCATTCATACCATAATTATTTTTCTTATGCAAATCCTATCATTCATACCATAATTATTTATCTGCATCTGAAAACCAGTTTACCGTTTACCGATAACAAGATCACTAAACATGAAGCATAGAAAAATTATGTTCCTTTCTGAGTCCTTCGTAAGACATCCTTTTGGAGAAAATTTGAAGAATGAATTCAATCAATAAAATCCATCAATCCATTTTGAGCAACAAACCATTTTAAAAAAAAAAAAATACTATATATCTCCCCCTTTTTTTGTCTTGTTTTAATTTAAACCAATTCTTCTATATCTTACTGATCTTAGAGATGCAAATGTGTAGGAAGAGCAAGAAATTAAGCCCAACATCGGTAGCAGTACCACATGGTGGAAGCAATTGTGTACATTGACCAAACGATCTTTCCTAAACATGACTAGGGACATTGGTTACTACTGGCTGAGGATAATATTCTACACGCTGGTAGGAATCAGTATTGGCACCCTCTTTTTTCATATTGGCACAGGCAACAACTCAATCTTGGCTAGAGGAAAGTGTGTATCCTTCATTTATGGGTTCATGATTTGTTTGTCATGTGGAGGATTACCATTTTTCATTGAAGAATTGAAGGTAAAATAATGGTTCCTTTTACTCAAAAAGATACAAGATTCATACTATACATTCTGCTTTATATCTAATCACAATAAAAATCAGGTGTTCTATGGTGAAAGGTCCAAAGGGCATTATGGAGAGGCTGCATTTGTAGTATCAAACTTCATATCATCATTCCCTTTCCTTGTTCTGACATCGCTCTCCTCCGGAATAATCATCTACTTCATGGTGCAATTTCATCCGGGTTTAACTAATTGTGCATTTTTCTGTATCAACTTATTCTGCTGCCTATCTGTTGTTGAGTGCTGCATCATGATTGTAGCCTCAGTAGTCCCCAACGTGCTGATGGGACTAGGAACAGGAACTGGTGTAATTGTAAGCAAACCATTTTTTCCAAACTCCTGAAATATAACATTTATTAGAACTTGATGATCAATTTATTTGATTGTGGTTGCAGGTCTTCATGATGATGCCCTCCGAAATATTCAGATCATTACCTGACATTCCAAAGTTCTTTTGGCGCTATCCCATGTCCTACCTCAGTTTTGCTGCTTGGGCAGTGCAGGTACAATGTTATAAGTTGTTTTGGTAATTAAATCAAAACTAAGCAAAATTAAGAGTACACTTGGACATAACATTGTGCTTTCCACAATATACCTTGTCATGTCTTCAACTACAGGGACAATACAAGAATGACATGCTGGGGGTTGAATTTGATCCTTTGCTGCCCGGAGATCCCAAAGTTAGTGGAGAAAAAGTCCTAGCATTGGTATTTGGGGTTCCATTGGATCATGGAAAATGGTGGGACTTAACAGCATTGGTTACTTTATTATTAGTTCACAGATTGGTTCTTTACTTGGTGCTTCGGTTTGTCAAAAGATCTAAATCACCTAAGCTATGGTTTTATGCCAAGAAAAGTCTACACTTTGCAAAAAGATGTTTACTCAATAACAAGCCATCTACCTCTCCCAGGAAACAAGCTCAGCATCCATTATCGTCACAAGAGGGTTTTATGTCCCCAAACCTTGCAATATAATACTTTGATGTGATTATGTCAGAATTTTGACATGAAGAGCCATTATGCATCTTTGATTTTAATCATCTTTGATTTAATTAGTTCACCTCATAAATGGTGAAAAAGATAAACACACAACACGAATATAAGATGAGGGTTGAATTGCGTTTTGTAATTTTTAAATACTGTTTTGACGTTGTAGCGAAAAAGGTCTTGGCAACAAACAAATGGATATTGTCTTATATAATAGACTAAGATGATATAAAAATTACTTCGATGTAATACTTGGTTTTTCATTAAAGACTTTTTCTTAATCAAATTCCACTTGGTTAGTAAATGGATAAAAGATCAAGGATAAGAAATATCAACCCACGGTGGTTTTATACTTTTTGCGGCCAATAATCCTGTTTAACATTCAGTCAAGATATTTTTCACTAGCATGAAACAGTTATTCAAAAGGATAATCTAATTGCCACAATCCAAATATTTTATTATAACCTCTCCAGGTTCAATTTTAAGTATTTTTAATATAATCCTTTTTAAGGTACACGCAACTATGTATTAGATAGATGTTTGTGAAATGTTTTACTGCCGAGCACATAGATCAACTAGTGAGGGTTGTTCAAATTTAACTAGTGGTCTTAAGTTCGAGTCCTAAATATATAGCCAATACTCTTATGAATATGGTCATAATGGATAACATATACATTTCGCAAAGTTAACTTATAGGTGAAAGTTTAAAAAGTTAATGTTTAGCTGAAAGTCAAAAGTTACTAAACTATCTTATTAAATAAGAAGTGTTTAATAAAATTCATTATTGAACTAAGAGATAAATATAAAGTAACAGAAAATGACGTACTTATACAATTTTTAAATAATAATAATTATTTTGTAGACAAAAATAATTTTAAGTAATTATAATTGTAAGTTTTTAAATTAATTTTAAACTCTTATTGTTTTTTTGTTTAAGGATCAAATATTTTATTAAAAATAAATAATAAATAATACAAATAGTGTAATAATTAAAATAAATTATGTAATATTAAAAGAGATGATAAATGAAAATTTGTATTAAAGTAGCAAGAATAAAAATAACAAAAATGTAATAAACTATACGTTATAAGCTCAAACACTACTTCAAGTAACAATTAACAAAACACTATAAATTAGTGAGATAATTTTATTTATCAAACACTAAACTTATAAATTAGTCAAATAAGTTATAAAATAATTAAAATGATTTGTCAAATAGATTAAAAAAAAGTGATCAAAAGGAGTATTTCTTCCTACTTAGAGTAAAATATTTTGTATTTGTAAGGTAATAAAAATGCTAGAAAAATAATCTAGTCCACAAAAATGATAGTCAAAATCTACCTCTCCACCCCCTCCATTGTAAAATTAAGTCTTCACTTTTGAATTTAGGAGTTATTCATTTACATATCTTTTCTTACATTGAGTGTCTAATTTTATTTTTTATTTACAACTTTTTATTCATTTCAAACATAATTATTTAAATTAAATTTCAATTTCAATTTTATTTAATTTTAAGTTTTGAATCATATATCAAATTAAAGATATATTTCATTTGTTAGATAAACTAATAGTTAAATTTAATCAATGTCAATTTGAATTTAATTTTAAAATTAACACACTATATCAATAAAGATGATGTAACTTAATATAAATAATTTACTTTATAATTTTATCCTTAATTTTAAAAGTTTGTCCCTTTAATTTATTTTTATCTAATAAAATATTCATTATCAATAAGAAAATATATATTATTCTCTTTTGTTTTTTTTTTAATTTATAAACTTCATTTAAATTTAAAAAATATCTGTGTAATACACGAGAAACCTCCTAGTAAGAATAAAAGATTATTTGAGTTTCTCATTGTTGTTGGGGAAACACACAAACACCATCACCAAATAGAAACAGTAGAAGAACACAAATTTATTTAACGTTGTTCGACACTTTTTGCTTACATCTATGAAAACATCTCATTTATTCTTTCAAATAAGATTACATCTCATTATAAGTTTTTTGGACAAACTTGACAAAACTCTCCCTTCACATGACCACCCTCTCTTTTAGGGTGGTGACCCTCTCTACAAGTCAAGTGGTTCTTCCCGTCTCTAAAAACCTCCTATTTATATAATTTGCATCCTAATATAAAAGAGAAAACAAATCTCTTAAACTAGAAAATAATATTTTTAAATCTAAATAATATCCTAAAGATTTGAAAATGAAATTTGAATTATTTCCCAACAAGTCCTCCCTCAATTAAAATTTCCAAATTTTCTCTTTAACTCCTGTTGTCATAGATGCTCGTTATAACGCCTGGTTGCTTTCAGGATCGATTGCTGTCCCCATAAACCAACACAAGACTTTTCAGCGTGCTTTGTCCTTACTTACACGCTTCTTGGAAAACTTCCTAGGAGGTTACTTATCCCTAAATTGCTCCAAGTCAAACACGCTTAACTATGGAGTTCTTAAGTGATGGGCTATCGAAAAGTAGATGCATCTTGTTAGTATAGGTAGCATTTATTAATTCCTTTAAGCTATCCTCAATTGTATAGTCCCATACCTGTACAGCCTTTGAATCCTCTCATTCCGGTGTGTATTCGATTCATTCATGTATCCCCCATGCTGGAAGCTTGCTAGGAGCCGCTCATTGTCCGTGTCTCATCTCTTTTGCATCAGCGATCACTCCCCTCCCTCGTCAACGCTCGGGATGTTACACTCGTCACAATCATCTCCAATTTTGCTTTCACTTTATGTGTTTTCACCTCTGCTTTGTGAGTATTGGATGGTGACACTTCTTGTACTTGTATTACCATTAGCTACTAGGACACGCAACATGACTTTCCCATTGCAAAGAAGATTTTCGACATAAGAATTTTCTCCGTTGTTAGTTACCAGGACATGCCGCTTGCCTTCTCATTGCCAAGAAAACTTTTGACACAAGGATCCCACACTGATCTGCTACTAGCTTTATCAAGCTTCAATACTTCTTCTCTAATAGGTCACCATGCTGCACAACCAGGCTTTGATACCACTGTTGTTGGAGAAACACACAAACAACAACACCAAATAGAAATAGCAGAAGAATAAAAATTTATTTAATATGGTTCGGTACGTCTATGAAAACATCTCATTTTTTGTCTCAAATAAGATTACATTTTATTACAAGTTTTCTGGACAAATTGGACAAAACTCTCCCTTCACATGACCACCCTCTCTCTTAAGGTGGTGACCCCTCTACAGGTCAGGGTGATTCTTCTTGTCTCAAGAATCCATATTTATACACCTTACATCCTGATATAAAAGAGAAAACAAATGTCTAAAATAGAAAATAATATTTTTAAATCTAAACAATATCCTAGTGATTTGAAATTAAAATTTGAATTGTTTTCCAACACTCATAGATGTGTTTAGTTTTATTTTAGTCCTATAGATTTAGTTTTTTTTTTACTATTTTAATATGCAGAGAATTTACTTTTTTCTCCTTCATTATTATTTTAAAAATTTAATTTTGGGTTATTATGTCATTGGTGCAAAGTATCCAACATCTTTGTCGATAACTAATCTTTGTTAGAGAACTTGGTTGACAGTTGTAGTTGGGTCTTCTTTCTCAATCACATTTTTTACTTTTATAAGACTCAAACCGAAGACCTTGATTAAGGAATTCAAGCCCAGTATAAGTCAAACCAATGTAATGTTGGTTTTTAAAAGTTAAATTGAAATTTATCGAACTAGTTTGATCTTTGATTGTAAAATAATCTTTTACGCATTGTAATTGTGACGATGAACCTTTCATCTCTGAAATAAAATGGTCTAGAGTTTGATTATAAATTTAATATATTAGTTATGGTAAGACCTTCTAATGAAAACAATTAAAAGTATGAATACTTAAAAAAAAAATCGAGACGGTGCCGAGAACTAAAAATAATTTAATATTAAAAGAATTTTCACATGATTAATTATTGATTTTAAGGTTCCTTTGTTTGATGAAGTCTTATAACTATAATATATTAGATATATAAAAATAATTTATGTGTCATATATATTACCATTTCAGACCATGATTTTCTGGACATTATTAATCACTCTGACTTATATAGATTTAATTATAAGGCCATATCTTTTCCCAATATTTATGTTAAATAAATTTATAATTGTAAACATATTATATATAATATGAGTACGTTTGACTAAGTTTAGTTAGAATAAAATTATTAACGATTAAATGGGATAACCTGTCTACCTTAACTCACGTGACCAGAAGAGTGTTATTGCGTAAGGATTCAATTTGTCAGTTTCAAGCTCTAATCTGAATAAAGTTTATTTGACTTATTTGTTCTTAGTATCTCTTGCTGTAAGTATACATTATATAACTGGGCAAGGGTAAAGTGAAAATTTTCGATCGTTAATAAAAAACCAAGTGTTGATATAACAATACGCACATGATTTGTTATATATGCATATAAATATAATATTAATCGTTAATTTTGTTTTATTTTTTTTCAACAATAGAGGTTATTCACTTTATTTTTAAAAGTGAATTGCTCACTTTAAGAAGACAAATTCCATCATATTACATTTGTCTTATAATTTTTGGTTTTTTAAGGTAATATAACTTTTTAAGAAAATTATTAATTATAAATATTATGATAATAAAATATTTTTTTGACAATATTAAAAGAATTAAAATATAATTTTGAATTTATTTAAGTATTTGGTGAAATATCAATAAATGAGAATATTATTAGAAAAAGATCATTAATATTTAAATATTTTAAAATAAACTAAAACCCCTAAAGACACATGTAATTAATGACTAGCTAAAATGTTACTTTATGAACAAAAGGGACCCTTTCCAACTGGTAGGTAGTCTAGTCTAGGTTGGGTACTGGCTCAATCATATAGTAAAATGTGGAACTGTTCAATATCTGAACTGAAAGCTACAGGTGTACGGATATCATGTCATGATTGGAATGCTCAAAATTTACAATAGCATGTGGACGAGGAGCGTTCTACTTCTACACCACTCTACAACTTCATTATTCATTATTTCGTTTAATTGCAATTTGTTTCCTGGTTCAACCAACATTAATTGCTTCAAACCTCTTGTGGTATGGGCATGGCTACGTAGCTCAACTAACTGTATAATTATTGGAATAATTCTAATCCTCTTATTATCTTTTATTTCTTTTGTATGATAATATAGTTTGTATAATAAGTATTAGAAGGAAGATTTGTAAGAGAATGGATACAAATATAACGTTAACTTTAGTTGCTGCATGCACCTGAGTGTGAATTGTCGGTAGGATTTGTTGCACGATCTCTCTCCAAGTGCACAGTCGCTCAATTTGTTTTCTGAACGAGATATTCTTCCACTAAGAAATTTACAACATCAAAATATTGATGGAACGTATATAATAAAAATTAATGAACCTTACAAAATAGATAGTAGTATAATATTTTGTGGAAGGAAATTTTTTTTTTCTTATAGTGAATAAAATAATTTTAGTATTGATTTTCATCAAGACATCAGGTTGACAAAATGCATTATAACTCATGAATATTTTGTTCATGTATTGTGTTAATACCATAATTACAAAAAATTGTACTTGTAACGAATTGATTATTATAATGATTGCTGCTAATTGTACAGGTAAATTTTGAGTCGTGCTGTGTTTATTGAATCACAAAACGTATTGAAACGTCAATTTGTATAAATTATAAAAAATTACAAGAACACTCATTGACCCATTTTTTTATTGGATAAATTTTATGCGTCCTATTAAATAACTTAGACTCATTATTTAACTAGTAAATCCCACAAGAAACTCACCTACTAATAAATAATCTACCATAAAAAGTTATGTCGCTATCATTTCATTAAATTATATCACATCTAACAAAATTGAAAGTCTATAATGTGCACGATGATATCTTAAATTAACATGTGCATTAATTGACAAATGCATTACTAGTATATTGACAAATACACTTGATAAATTAACGATTTAAACAATATTTTAATTATTGATTAATGTTAATCCCCATAAATTAATAATTAAATTCAACATTCCATTGTCAATATACTTTCGGTCTTCAACAATATTTCATTATTCAATATCTGGAAACGATGCTTAATGAGATGAACTAAATAACAGATTTAAATCAAAGATGCTTAATGGCTCTTCATGTCAAAATTCTGACGGCTAACTTACATCACCATATCAAAGTATTATATTGCAAGGTTTGGGGACATCACACCTTCTTTAGACGATAACGGATGCTGAGCTTGTTTCCAGGAAAAGATAGATGGCTTGTTATTGAGTAGACATCTTTCTGCAAAGTGTAGACTTTTCTGGGCATAAAGCCACAGCTTAGGTGATTTAGCTCTTTTGACAAACCGAAGCACCAAGTAAAGAACCACTCTGTGAACTAATAGTAAGGTAACCAATGCTGTTAAGTCCCACCATTTGCCATGATCCAATGGAACCCCAAATACCAATGCTAGGACTTTTTCTCCACTAACCTTGGGATCTCCGGGCACCAAAGGATCAAATTCAACCCCCAGCATGTCATTCTTGTATTGTCCCTGTATAGTTGGAAACAACATGACAAAGGTGTCAATTGTAGAAAGCACAATGTTATGTCCCAGTGCATGTATTCTAAATTTTGGTTTCGTTTTGATTTAGAGGAGTGCTAGCAAGTAGTAACACACTCTTTATTACATTTTTATGAATGCATTTTTTGTTATTTGGTTGAAATTACTGACAGAGTAGGGCAACCTGTCTTCTTTTTTTCATTAAAAACTATAAAATTATGGGTGAAATTCATTGAATAAAATGTGGAACTTATAAAATTTTTTAATTTTAATAAATTTTAGCTAATAACCAAGAGTATGTTAAAAGAATATGATAGAGAAAGTGTTGTTAGCATTTCTCTTTGATTTAATTTCTAAAGAGGAGTACTAGCAATATAGTTTCTAATACATTCTTTACTATTTGTTAAAATTTATTTAAAATTACAAAATCATGTCTAGGGCTCATTGCGGAGCCTTGGTTTTTAGACAATCAAACAATGTTAACTCCCCATTACCCAATAGGGTCTACTTAATGGTGGGAGAGTTTAAGCAATATGCATAAGGTCTTAGGTTTTAACTTTTTTGCTGCATTGTACACCAAACAATGTTTATACCCCATTGATATTCTTCATTTCTCTCTATCTCTCTCTTCTTGTTATATCACATTACCAATCATATTAATTACAAAATTTTGTAATTTTCAATAAATTTCAAATAAATAATGTTTAATACATCAGTAGGTCTCTCAATTTTTTAGAAATTTTTAATTAGGTTCTTAAACTAAAAAAAATTGTAATTAGATTTTTGATTTTCTACAATTCTTGTAATTGGTTTCTGAAATTAGTTTATGGCAACTTGAAACCGCAAAAAAATGACAATTTGTGACAATTTTAATATCTCCAAGGACCAAAATACAAAAATTATAGAAGATCATTTTTTTTTTGGTTTAGAGATTTAATTAAAAGTTTCCAAAAATTTTATAGAGCTACTATTGTGTTAAAGCAATAAAAAATAATGTGTTAGAAATTGTGTGATTGACATTTCTCAATTCCCAAAACACTTAACGTTGTACCTGCGCTGCCCAAGCAGCAAAACTAAGGTAGGACATGGGATAGCGCCAAAAGAACTTTGGAATGTCAGGTAATGATCTGAATATTTGGGAGGGCATCATCATGAAGATCTACAACCAAAATCAAATAAATTGATCATCAAGTTCTAATAAATGTAATTATTTCGGGAGCTGAGGAAAAATGGTTTGCTTACAATTACACCAACTCCTGTTCCTATGCCCATCAGCACATTGGGGACCACTGAGGCTACAACCATGATGCAACACTCAGCAACAGATAGGCAGCAGAATAAGTTGATGCAGAAAAATGCACAATTAGATAAACCCGGATGAAACTGCACCATGAAGTAGATGATTATTCCGGAGGAAAGCGATAGTAGAACAAGGAAAGGGAATGATGATATTATGTTTGATACTACAAATGCAGCCTCTCCATAATGCCCTTTGGACCTTTCAACATAAAACACCTGATTTTTATTGCGATTAGATACAAAGCAGAATATATAGTATGAATTTTGTATCTTTTTGAATAAGAGGAATCATTATTTTACCTTCAATTCTTCAATGAAAAACGGTAATCCTCCACATGACAAACAAATCATGAACCCATAGATGAATGATACACACTTTCCCCTAGCCAAGATTGAGTTGTTGCCTGTGCCAATATGAAAAAAGAGGGTGCCAATACTGATTCCTACCAGCGTGTAGAATATTATCCTCAGCCAGTAGTAACCAATGTCCCTAGTCATGTTTAGGAAAGATCGCTTGGTCAATGTACACAATTGCTTCGACCATGTGGTACTGCCACCTATGTTGGGCTTAATTTCTTGCTCTTCCTACACATTTGCATCTCTAAGATCAGTCAGATATAGAACACTTGGTTTAATCTAAACATGACAAAAAAAAGGGGGAGATATAGTATTTTTTTAAATGGTCTGTTGCTCAAAAGGGATTGATGGATTTTATTGATTGGATTCATTCTTCAAATTTTCTCCACAAGGGTGTCTACATAAGGACACAGGAAGGAACATAATTTTTCTATGCTTAATCCTAAGTGATGTTGTAATCGATAAACGATAAACTGATTTTCAGATGCAGATAAATACAAGATAATGAAGTTAGGATTTGCATTAAGAAAGATATTATGGTATGAATGATAAACCCTGACTAACAAATTATTACATTGGGTTTCAGTTGTTGAATTCTTCTTCTTGCATTGATCATTAACTTTGAACTTTTGTAACTCTCAATGAGTGTTCTTCTGATCTCTGATGTTCTCATTCCCAATGTTGAATTTGATGATGTTGGCTGTCAATGAGAACATTAAAATTCACATTTAAAAGCATTGTCAATAGAAAAAAAAAAAAAAAAAAAGGCTCCAATGACTTATACATACCAAACTTAATTGTGTTATCGCCAGTGTTGCAGCAATCAAGTCAAAGTCCAAATTAATACACAAAAGGAAATGATCTGAAGGATTTCTTCTAGTAGGACAGGGAAACCCTGTATCGACAAAAAACTTTTCCCAAACTTTAATTAGAGACTCAAAATTTTCAGCTAATATTATAGGACTCAAACTTTGCCTGTCAAAGTCAAACTGTTTACCTTTAGCGCCATCTTTGCTTCTCCAAAATAAACAGTTTCCCCGCTTGAGAGCAAAAGCAAATCATCAAATAGATCGAAAATCTCACTACTGGGCTGGTGAATGGAACAGATAACTATCTTTCCATTGCGAGCAATGTGGCATAGAGTTTGGATCACATAGAAAGCCGAGGCACTATCAAGTCCACTAGTAGGTTCATCAAGAAGTAAGACATGGGGTTGTGTCAGAATCTCGAGGCCAATGCTAAGTCTCTTCTTTTCACCATTACTAATACCCCGAGAATGCCAATTCCCAATCCTATTTTCTGCACAATCTTCTAGACCCATTTCCATTATGGTTTCTTCCACCACTTTGTTTATCTCTTCTTTGGCCATTTTAGAAGGAAGCCTCATGTTCGCGGAGTATGTGAGGGTCTCTTTTACTGTTAAAGTTCCCAAGAATAGTTCCTCTTGAGCCACGTAGGACTGAAAATTCAAGAAATATACATACATGGCCACTCACATCACGTGGATATTTTAACGCAAATAAAGAGGTAGGGTGCTTAGGTTATTTGAATAACTTAACCATAATCATATAATAACAATTGGATTTTTTAATCATTACTATAACTTATTTTTCATAATTGGTTTTGGTTTTCTAAAACCGGTTTTGATTTTTAAAAAACCGGTTATAGAACCAGTTATATATCTGGTTATAGCCTAAAACAGATTTTAAAAAATCAATGTCAAAAATTTAACCCGAGGTTAAGCCAAAGATGTGCATTGGCTGAGCTGAATAGAGCCAAAGATGTGATGGCCGAGGTTGAGCCAAAGATGCTTTGGTTGAGGCTGAGTTGAAGATTCGCAGGCCAAGGCTGAGTCAAAGATGTGTCAACCGAGGGCAAGCTGAAGATGTGTGCCAGCCGAGGCCAAGTCGAAGGTGCATGCTAACCAAAGTTAAGCCGAAGATGCAGCGGCCAAGGTCGAGTAAAAGATGTGGCGGCTGAGGCCAAGTTGAAGATGCTCTGGTTGAGGTCGAGCTAATGCATTGGTCAAGGTCGAGCCAAAGATGAGTGTCGATTGAGTTTGAGCTGAAGATGCACGTCGACCGAGGTCAAACTGAAGATGCGTGCTAGTAGAGGTTGAGCTGATGATGCGTTGGCCAAGGATGAGTCGAAGATGCGTGTAGACCAAGGTCAAGTCAAAGATGCTCCGACCGAGGCTAAGTCGAAGATGCTTTGGCTGAGGTTGAGTCGAAAATGCTTCGATCGAGGCTGAGCCAAAGATATGTTGGTCAAGGTCGAGTCAAAAATGCATAAACTGAGGTGTCGATTATGGCTGAGCCGAAGATGCTCCAGTCGAGGCCAAGCTGAAGATGTGTTGGCAGAGGTTGAGTTGAAATTGTGTGGGTAGAGGCCTAGTCGACAATGTGAGTCAACGGAGGCCAAGCAGAAAATGTTTTGAGCGAAGTTGAGCCAAAGATATGCTGGCCGAGACTGAGCTGAAGATGCCCTGGTCGAAGAGAAGTCAAAGATGCTCCGGCCGAAGATGCATTAGGTGAGGCCGAGCCAAATTAAAATGGTTAAATTTTATAATTAAATTTAGTTAATCAATTATGAAATAGATATCTAATCATATCCAACCATTTCAAAAATAATAATAATAATAACTCACCAAATTTTAACTTTAAAATAAAATAGTTTAGATCTTATAGCTAAATTTAATTAACCGGTTATTTTAAAATCGGTTAAATATGATTATGGTTAAGTTTTCTATAACTAGTTATTTTTCTCACCCCAACAAAGAGGAAGGATAAAGCTATTACTATCAGATAGCATCATCCGATTATCTTACCACTTCTCTGGAATACAAGCTTGTTTTCTTCCCATTGATTAGAATGTTCCCGGTCACTACAACATTTGCAGGAAGTTTTCCTGTAGAAAAATGTGAACACGAATTGCCAGTCACCAGTAACACTAGTAAAAGACACACAGTACGTACATGCACGCTGAAGGCATATATATATATATATATGTGTGTGTGTGTATATATATGTATATATATGTGTATATATATGTATTTATTTATTTTTTAGCACCGAACAGATCACAACATCTAAGGATATGAATCTCTTATGTTAAATTTTTACATGACCATGTCATGCGTAAATTTTATATATCTCTCTCTCTTTTTAAATGTATACAAATTTTAATAATTAAGACCTCACATATTTAATTTCTCGGAAAAAAGAGATAGATATAAAATTTTCACATGCATGGTCATGTAAAAATTGAACATGGGAGAATTCATTCCCCACTATTTAAACGTGAGATTAATCCTTTAGGCTAACGGTGTACTTACTACAACAATAACATACCATTATCAGTTCATAACATGGTTAAATGGGAACTTTTAAGTTGAGTGCTAAATTAGCTTCTATTTGTTTTTTCCATCTGTGGAGGGGAGGGGGTTAATAATTAGCTATGGTATTTGAGTTTAATGCACGATTTCACATGATATTTTGATTTTTACAAATGATAAGAAAAAGAGAGAAAGTGATTATATGTTAAAGAATAATGTTTATATATATATATAAACATACACATACATACATATATATATATGTACATATATATATATATGGATTTGTTAACACACACACACACTTGTTTTTTAGTTGGAGTACTTTAGCAAGTTAATTACAATATATCTTAAAATACACTATGGTGTAATTTGCTAACGTACTCTAACTAAAAAATAAGTGTGTGTACATTAGCAAATGCTTGTGGGGCTTGCTAATGTATACGCACATGTTTTTTAGTCGTAGTAATTTGACAAGTAATAACTACAGTATATCTTAAGATACATTTACGGTGTGACTTGCGAACGTACTCTAACTAAAAATTAAGTGGGTGGACGTTAGCAAATACATACATACATACATATATATACATATATGTATACATATATCTATATATGTATGTATGTATGTATTTGCTAACGTACACCCACTTAATTTTAGTTAGAGTACGTTAGCAAGTTATAACTAAGAATTTTCCTAAAATACACCAACGGCGTAGCTTGCTAATGTGTTTCAACTAACAAATAATAAGTAGGTATATGTTAGCAAATGCTTGTTGAGTTTGCTAACCATTACCCACTTGTTTTTTAGTTAGAATATGCTAGTAAGTTATAACTAGGATTATCTTAAAATACACTAATGGTGTAGCTTGTTAACATATTCCAACTAAAAAATAAATGGGTATATGTTAGCAAATCACACACACACACATATCTATCTATCTATCTACCTATCTATCTATTTATCTATCTATCTATTTATAGATAGATGAATGGATAGATACACACACACAAATATGAGAAGGATCAAATTACACCAATGTAACTTTTACCAACTATTACACTATTAATAATTTTATATAAAAGGTAAATTTTCTCGATCTAACTGTTGAATTATAACTTTATATTACCATGGTTGTTTGTATCAAATTTTGTCAAAATTAATGAATAATAAGGTGATCAAATGATTCATATTTTCTTATATTTTGAAAAATATACACTACTGCAAAAATGCAATTTTAGAGTAGGAATTTAAATTGGTTCATGGTGAATTGATTTAAAAGAATGAACCGGTGGCATTTTTGTAATTTTTTGCCATCATTTTTAAATCAAGTACTATTGTTTAAATCAGTTACACAAGAAACCGATTTAAAAACTAGTACTTTTTAAATCAGTTCAACGTTAACCGAGTTAAAAATACTAGTGCAAAAATGTATTTTTAAAATGGGAATTTAAATTTATT
Organism: Spatholobus suberectus; assembly: GCA_004329165.1. NCBI lineage: Eukaryota > Viridiplantae > Streptophyta > Magnoliopsida > Fabales > Fabaceae > Spatholobus > Spatholobus suberectus. Next base: position 25,505,772 of record CM014732.1, on the reverse strand, counting down.
CTCCATGAACCGATTTAAATTAGGAGCGTGGTGACATTTTTGTTATTCTGACCAACACTTTTTAAATTGGGTAACCATGAGCCGATTTAAAAACTATCTTTTTAGTTTTTTAAATCGGTTGCTCTTGAAACCAATTTAAAAAACTGGCTTTTAAATCTGTTATTACTGAACCGAGTTAGAAAAATTGCCCCTTTTAAATTTTTAGCTCATTTCGATATTTGCAAAAACCCTCTCTGTTTTGAAACTCTCTTTCCTCTCTTGCATTCACAACACTAACCCTCTTGTGCTTCCTCTTTTTTGTTTCCAAAATGGTTGCCGTTCTCCGTCGCATTCCTGCAGCCGTTCATGGACGCGTTGGCTCAGGATGCCAACGATTAGATCGGCGTCACGCTATGCCTCGCGATGGCGGTTTAGGCCGCGTCAAACCCCGACACGGAGGTGCTTCGGCGGAGCGCGCTATTGCGACTCGAGAAGCTCATCAAGAGCGATTGGTGTAAAGTGAAGGCGGTGCTGCTAGTGTTGATTGGAGGGGTTGTCGCTGCGAGTCGCGTCGCGGTGAACTGGCTATGCTGACCTAGATGTTTGATTTGGAAATCACTTTCTCTCTCTCTCTCTCTCTCTTTTTGGTTTGCACGGTTGAATTTTCATTGTGGTTTTGAATTTTGTGGAGAAGAATTGTGAGATTTGCGTGTTTGGTGGGTTAGAAATGGTGGATACAATGAAGAACGTGGCAAAGCTAAACGTGGAATTGACTGTCGAGGAGTGAAACCTTTAGTCGGTTGGGTACAAGAGCGTGGTGGGTGATCTTTTTTGTTCTTCAGTTTTGCCTCTCATTGAGAATTTAGAGTTTCATGCGTGTGGATGATTTTGACTTTGTTGGTTGCAGGAAGGGTGACTATTACCGGTATCTTACGGAGTTCAAGTTCGGTGATGAGAAAAAAGAGTTTGTTCTCTTGTATTTGGACCTCTTCATCTCGTATGTGTCGTGGTTTGCTTGGCATATCTTGGCTTTCCTTTGTTTTTAATTTGCAAGTCTTGCTTACTGGTATTTCGCTTTGGGATAATCTGATGGAAGTAATGAATTCTGGACAAAAGTGCAAACGTTTTTGGCCTTTGTCCTTTTTTTAATTTCCTTTTGAAGGTAATTGTCAAGTCAACCATCTATTATTGTAATTGTAATATAAAGAATTTGATTGGGATACCTTCAACATCAGTGTTAATATATTTGCCTGTTTATTTTAACTTGGTTATGTTTATATCCGACTTAAAAAGCAAGACTTTTTAAATTAGTTTCTCCTTAAATCGAGTTAAAAAAGTGGGTTTTTACTGTAGTAATATATTACGTCAATTTTGATATGTATGAATGATGTATCAAATGATTTTGAATTAATACAAAATTTTGTATATATGTTTTATGTAAAAAGGACTTTCAATCTAATGGTAGGTTTTGAAAAAAATATTATTTAATTAAAATTTATTGGATGGTGTAATAGTTAGTAAAAGTTACACCGGTGTAATTTGATTCTTTTTCATATATATATAGAGAGAGAGAGAGAGAGAATTTCAAATTATTTCAAGAATAACTTTGGGTAGAGTTATTCTACTCAATAATTTTTAATATATATATAATTTTAACAATTTAGCCATTAAATTAAAAGATTTTATTAAATAAATTAAGTTTACAAATTTTTATAAAGTTTAAAAACTATTTGATACTTTATTAAATAAATTTAAATTATTTATAATATATTTTTCTAAATTATAATTAAATATTTATAAAATTAACTAGTTAGAAATGTTTGATTTATTTAAAATTTAGTGCATAATTGTTGAAATAACATCAAAATATTCAACAGTTAAATCGTTGAAATTAATAGAAATCAAGAGTTATTGAGTAGAGTAATTTGATTCTCACTCTCATATATATATTGCGAATATACATTTACTTGATTTTTAGTTAAAGTACATTAGCAAATTATAATTAAGATTATCTTAAAATATATTAATGATGTAGTTTGTTAACGTATTTTAACTAAAAAATAAGTAAATGTATGTTGGCAAATTCCACACACTTTTATTATATATAATTGTACTTTATTTTCTTTAGTTTAATTAGATTAAATTGATTCAAATTGTAACAATTTTGAGCTAAGAAATAGAATTTAACGGTTTTCAATAAAAGACAACAAGCAGTAAAAACACTTTTTATGTTTAAAAATAGAACTTATTTAACTCAGAAAAAAAAATGAAAAGACTAAAACTACATCTAATATAAATTAAAGGAACCAAAAATATAATTAAGTAAAAAATATTTCTTTTAAAGCAATTTAATTATTACGAAATATTTAAATCAATTTTTTTCACTTAGCTCACTTCTCCTTAAAAGAGAAATTGATTCAAATAAATTTTCTATAAATATCTTAAAAACTAAGCATGTTATTTTTTATAAAAAAGAAAAATGTAGGGCTTTTTTTTTTTTTTAAATTTGGGTTAAGAAATTTTTAGAAAAAAACTTATCTTTCTCTTCGCTCTTTGCTCGCTCTCTTCACCCTTTTTCCTCTCTCTTCCTGCTCTCTTCTTGCTCGCTCCTTGCTTTCTTCTTTCTTTCTCTGCTCTATCTTTTTCTCTTCTCATTTTTTTCTCACTCTATTTTCACTGATCTCTTTTATCTTAAAAATAATGAAAATTATGAAATAATTTTTATTTTTTAAAACATCTAATTTAAACTTAAAAAAAGAGTGATTTAAATATGGCCTTACTCTGAGAACACAAAACTTAAAGCGTGTGAGTTTAATACTACAAAATGATTAGGTTAGTTATTTTAAGAGCATTTAGCATTTAGTTTACAATACGAAAATGCTACAAAATTGACTACCAGCCTTTTATATCTACCTACAGCAACTACTAGATTGATTGCTCGTGTGCAACGATCAATCTTATCAAATTTATATATAATTTAAAATTACATAACTCTAAATATATATACACAAAAGTGATGCATTTAGTGAGATTTTTCTATATGAAAAATAAAAAGATTAAATATTAACCATTAAATTTTATCATGAATAATCAATATTAAAATATATAAATCATATGAGTTTGTGGTCCCTTTAAAATTTTTCAAATTCTGTTTTAGTCTTCCAACGAATATTTGTCTTATTTTCGTCTCTCTAATTTGAAAATATATTACTTTTAGTCCTCAAAGTGGTTATAATTAACGTTTAATGATGGTTATAAATTGCTAGAAAATGCACTTTGAGGACAAAAATGATGCATTTCTAAATTAGAGAAATGAAAATAGGACAAATTTTTTTTGAAAGACTAAAACCAAATTTAGAAAATTTTAAAAGACTAAAAACATAGGTTATCCTTTTTAAAATGTCACATATCTCTTTCAAGTGACCATATAACTTCAAATTTTGATCATCATTTTTTCATTCTCATATAAAATAATTATTTTCATAAGAAACATGTGTCTGCGTGTGTGTGTGCGTGTGCGTGTGTATATAAAGTTAGAATATGTTGATCTAACCCTCAACTATTTTATATACATTTTCAGTATAAACTATATGAAGAATCCATTGTATGACGACAGATGGTCATAGAAAAGTCCTTCAATTTTCAGAATCAAGATTTTATGATCTTCCAAATATGTATATGTGTGTATATATAAACATGTGTATAGAGAGAGAGAGAGAGAGAGAGACCAGTGAAAGAGTCAAGGAAGGTGGTTTTGCCGCAGCCAGAAGGACCCATGACAGCCATAATCCTAGCAGGTTCAGCAAAACCCGTGATTCCACTAAGCAACTTCTTGTTGTGTGCTCCAAAACTGCCAGGGAGCTCAACTGTCAGATCTTCCCACACCATCACCATAGCTTGGCCTACTTGTATATATGTGGGAATGTTGATATTTTCTTCTCTCTCCCTCCTCACTCACTTCTCTGATACGTACGAGCCTGTGTGCGCTGCTCTTGCACTCTATATAGGGCTTGTTTAATTTGGTCCACTTTCTGAAACAAGTAAACGTGAAAACAGTTACTGGATTTAGTTACATTGAAGTGTTTAAAGGGAAAAAAACAAACATACTAATATATTACTTCATCTGCTATATATTTACTGATATTTTGTTTTTTTTTCGTTTCAAAATGTTGATGTTTTAGAAAGTCAAAATTTAATTAATATTTTCCAACTATACCGTTAATTAAAATAACAAAATTAATACCAACATTACTTTAGTTCGAGTAGAATTGAGTTTGAATCTCTTAAGCTAGATTTTAGGTTTGATTCTTGTGGATGAAAACACGTTGGGAAAGGAAATCTTACTAAAGGTGATTAGTTAGGTTCTCTAACAGAGATTAGTCATTGATAAAGATGATGGACACTTCGTACTTATAACATGGTAACAAAGAATAAAAATAAAAATTAATGTTGTATTAATAACATTTATTTTTTACAAGAATATATTGAAAAAGAGAATTAAAGTAATTGAGAAAAAGACAAGAAAATCTATAATGCAATTTGTAATTTTATTGGAATATATGATTACATAAGAGTATTTTAATCCAAATATATATCAATTACTAATTAGTAAATTTTCTATCTGTGTATATAAATCCTAACCATCAATAAAGAGAAATACTGTATATATAAAGACTTTTACTTGTAGATGGTGTTTAATTGCTTGGGGAGGTCCAAATTTAAAGTACTGGGTAGTTAGGAGATTATATTCCATAATATATTGATTAGATTTTAATATTAATTACTGATGTAAACGGGAAAGACTTCATTAAAAGAAAAAATAACTTCTCTAACTGTTGAATAAGAAGTAAAGTTTAATTTTCATATATCATATTACTTTTAAAGTATTTATTACAAAATTCAACACTTTTATCATATGACAATTTATAATTAAATAATAATTTATCATAGATCATACAAATTATAATATAATTTATATATTCAAAAGTATTTATTTGTTATAAATTTAAGTTATATAAAATAAATATTTATTCTATGCAATATACGGGTTAAAATACTAGTTATAATATAATTTAATATTGAAGATCTTAATTTAATTTTAAAGATAAAAGTATTGCAAGAAGTACAAATAAAAATAACAATTTAATTTATATGCATTGTTAGTGTTTATATATATATATACATATATATATAAGAGGAAATTTTCATATCGCCACTTCATATTAATAAATAGAATGATGTGATGAAATCAAATTTCTTAGAAGTCTGCGTAAAAAAGTTTTGTACTGACATTGTATATAAATTAAATTTTGAAAAATAATTCATAATTCACTAAAAATATTAAATTATATATATATTTTTTCAAATACATGCATTGATTTTAAAATATTATTGAAATGCTTGCAGTTCTTGTTATTATTAAATGTAATTTTCTTAAAATTAAAATTATTCAAATTTTATTTGATATTAACTATGTTAAAGGATAGATTGAATGAATTTGTCTTTATATATTGATAGTGAAATGTTAAAAAAAAAATTAAGTATAAAACTTTAATCAATAATTTTGTAGTTGATAAAAGAAATAAAATGAGATTTGATAATTAAATTTTGAATATAAGTTTCGCCTAAGGCCTTAGAATTTTTTGTCATGGCTCTGCACTTAATTAAGTAAAATGCAAATAGTAGATGTAGGTATGGATATATATGTACCTAACGAGTATGAGAATGAGGATTAAAATTGTTACCCACGCAGATATGAGATCAAGTAGAGGTATTTTTTAAAACGCGGGTATATATGAAGATGAGTACTATAGTATCTTACATTGTCCCTACCCATTGTCATTCCTATAAGCGTGTGTTTTGATCGGTATCATATAAAAATATCAATTAACTTAATATTAATGAGGTTATGAAATTGATTGAGTTTAAAATTAATGTTGAGTTGACATGATTTTAGATAGTTTTTGTGTTGAATAAAAAATTTTATAAAATTTTTTATTATTAATTTATTTTTAGAATAAAAATCATCTAAGTATAAATCACTTTGCTTTAAAATTAGTTTTAATAAAAATTAATTTTTTTAAAATCAATTTCATTTAAAATTAATTTTACAAATAATTACCTAAACGAGAAACAAGAGACAAAAGTGAATAAAATTAATTTTAATTAATTTTGAAATAAAGTAATTTATATTTAAAAGTTTTTATTCTAAAAGTAACTAAATATTAAATTCAATATAAAATATTTATTTGACATAAAAATTACTTAAAGATACTTAATTTCTAAATTAATTTTGAATTCAAAATCAATTCTTTAATATAAAACTAAACATAAATAATATATTCCAACGGTAAAAAATTCAAAATCAATTCTTTAATATAAAACTAAACATTTTTGTAAGTTTGTTGACTTTTATAATAAATACTTTAAAAGTTATATCAATGGTAAATTCCAATTGGTTAACAGTGTAAAACTTTTTACATTGACAGTACATGATCATTAAACTCATTTTGAAAATGTGTTTGAATTCAAAATCAATTCTTTAGTATAAAACTAAGTATAAATATTGAAGGCTTAAATATGTTTTAAGTCCTTGCAAATATGATTTTGTTTGATTTAGTCCTTGAATTTTTTTTTGTTAATTTTAGATCCCTGACATCTTTTTAAGTGTTTTTTTAGTCCTTACTATTAACTATGGTTAATTTAGTATTGACATAACTAACAAAATAAAGAATATTAATTAAAATAATTAAGTTAATGAAAAATATTTTAAATTAAGATAATTAAATTATTTTTAAGTACATAATTCAATTAAGCAATGTATTTATTATTTTATTTAAATAAGTTAATTACATATAAATTACTTTTATAATTTTTTTTTAATTTTTAATATATTATGAACATTAATTTTTATTGTTTTTAATATTATTCTTCTTTTTAATTCACTAATTTATTTTCAACATTGTAATTTTTTTAAAAAATTTATAATTTACTTATACGCTTATAATTTACTTTTAATACATTAAAAATTATAATTATATTTACTATTCACAGTAATATAATAAAAGTAAATTATAAGCGTATAAGTAATTTTTTTAAAAAAAATTACAATGTTAAAAGTAAATTAGTGAATTGAAAAGTAAGAACAATATTAAAAACAATAAAAATCACTGTTCACAGTATATTAAAAATTAAAAATAAATTATATGTAATTACCTTATTTATATAAAATAATAAATATATTACTTAATTGAATTACATACTTAAAATAATCTAATTATCTTAATTTAAAATATTCTTCGTTACCTTAATTATCTTAATTAATATTCTTTATTTGTTAGTTTTGTTAGTACTAAATTAATCATAGTTACTGGGAAGGACTAAAAGAAAATACTAAAAAAATGTCAGGGATCTAAAACTAACAAATTTTTTTGCAAGGATTAAAATCAAACAGAACCATATTTGCAGGTACTTAAAACATATTTAAGACAATATTAAACTTACTTAGTGTATGTTTAAAATGTTTAAAAACGTGATGGACCACGTTAAAAAAATCATAATAGCTTTAAAGCTACTTTTGGTTCCTTCGTCAAATCTCTTGCGATGACCATTAGTAATTTAAGGGTGATTCTGACGTATCAATACCTAAATGACATGTTAAAGTAAGAGTCAACATTGACACGTCAGAGTCAACGTTAAACCACTAACGATCAAAGCAAGAAATTTGACGGAGGGACTAAAATTGCGGATTTTAAAAAATAGAGGGAATAAATGTTTCTAAAAAAAAGTAGACGGACCAAAATTGCGGATTTTAAAAAATAAGAGGACTAAATATTTCTAAAAAAAGTAGAAGGACCAAAATTGCAGATTGAGAAAAATAGAAGGATTAAAAATATAATTTAGCCTTTATTTTTTTATTTCTCATTTTTTTCTCTCGACCTTTTTTTTTTTTTTTTTACCAAACAAAGGAGAAGTGATTTTATATGGGGAAAGCGACATTTTGTTTGGTTAATAATTAAAAAGAGAAGAGAAACAAATAAATTTATTATTAAAGATTTAAAATGATTAAATAAAATAATTAAATTAGAGATAATTTATTTGATTAGTGCAATTTTTTTTCTCTTTTCTTATCCTCCAATTTTAGTGGATAATCAAAATCGAGTTAGGAAAAAAATTTCTCTTCCTCACCAAAATTTTAAATCAAATATAAAAAGTTTATGAAAAGCTCTTATAATCTCCTCACTTTCCTCGAACCAAACCAAATATTATGTAAGTATTTTAGTTTGTCTCAAAATATTAATTACTTTATCTAACAATACTTTCGTTTATTAATATTTCATTTAAATACTTAATTAAATTCACAATGAAATTTAAAATCTTCTAATAAAAGTATTTTTGTCAAATAAAAGTCATTTTATCATAATATGTGTAATTAATAATTTTTGAAAAAGTGTATAATATGTTTTTTTTTTGGGTACCACATTTATCTTGTAATACCTCTACTTTTGTATATTAAATTATTCTATATTTATTTCTAGAAAATCGGATAGAAATATCAAAAGATTGATCTCTATGGTTATGTTCATATTAGAAAGTAGTATTTAGTTTAGATTTTTAATAATTTTTGGGAAACGGAGTTCGAAAATTTATAAAATGATCGTTTTGTCCTTAAAATATTAAAATTTGTCTAGTTTTTCAACAACTAGTAAAGTTATCTTCCTAAGAGCTTTGCATCAACAATTCCATCCTCTTCATCAACTATCTTAGAGGTAATTAGGGGAGTAGGGTTGATTCCAAATTATTGTCACTTTGCATGTTGGTAGGAAGGGTTTTTCCCTAAACCCGTTTAGGCATAATTTTAATTATTATTATCATTACATTATGTTTGATGTTAAACTTTAATTTTTGTTAAATTGTTATTCTGCTCAAATTTAAATTATTAAATTATAATTGCTAAGTTGTTATTCTGCTTAAATTTAGATTATTAAATTATATTTGTTAAACTGTTACTTTGCTCAAATTTAGAAAATTAAAATTTATTTATTTAGCTGTATTCTACCAGAATTTTAGTAATTAAATTATAATTACTATGTTGTTATTCTACTAAAATTTTATATGATTACTAAATTGTTATTCTGTTAAAATTTTGGTATTGTGTAATTTCTGCAAAATAAGGTAAAAATGTTAATTGTATTGGTGCTCAAATTAATTGAGACCAGGGAAACCTCTACTTGAGAAGTTAGGAATTGATAGTTTAGTGAGTAATGTAAGCAAGTGACATGTGGTGACATGGCACCCTGCTAGAGAAGTTACAGTTTGGTACGCTGAGGAATGAAAGACAAGGACCCACTTGAGGAGGTATTGGGGGTAGGCATCGAGTGGTGAAGGTCTCAATGGCCAGGGTAGTGCCCTCGAGCTAGAATATTCGCCTGACCAAGCTTGATAACCTCTACAACTGCTCAGCATTCCAGGATTGGTTGAGAGTGTACCTCTATAAATGGATATCCTGACTGTTATTTTCCTCAATAATGATGAAGACTGTATCATGTGATGATGTTAATGAGGTATATGTACTCCAGTCACTTTTTAGGTTTTGTTGAGAACTATTACCTACTAATGGGAAGTATGGATCTATATCTAGTCAAGGGAGTTTGATACAACTTAGAATAGACCTTAGGTTCCCTTTTATTATCAACTGTGTTTTATTTTTGTTTTATGGTAGATTTTCTACCATACATGTAAAAGTGATTTTATAACAAATCACCTTACTCTATTGTTTTTCTTCCTTGTATGATTGATCGCAATTATTGAAGATGATGACAATGCATGAGGATGGTGAGGATGAGTCAGAGGATATTCTTTCAGATTTATAGATCTAGTTTATAATATTTTCCTTGAGGGATAGGGTAAATAAATACTGTTCTGTATAGGATTTTTTTGATGTATATATTGAGTTTGGTAGTATATGTTTTTTGATGTACTTTTGTTTTTTTTTAACTGTTATGTATTACTTAAATCATGATATACAGTTTAATATATATATATATATATATATATATATATATATAAAAAGCATTTTTTATCATTTCATTTCTATTTTTAAATTTTGTTAAATTTAAAATTTTTCTATTATAAAATAAAAAACATTTTCATCAACTTAATTTAATAATTAAATTGATGTAAATTATATTTAAAATTAAAAAAGCGTTACATCACCATGACAATCTTTTTTCGAGCAGATAAAATTACTATAATTCCTAAAAATATTAAAATCTAAAAGGTTAATATCTCTCAATAGATATTTTTCTATATATGCAAACCTAGAGATAGATCCTTCTTAACCACGTATACAAGAGACATGGTTATCTACAAATCATATCACATAATTCTACTCTAATTCTGCACTTCTAACCCGCTATCAAACCAAAATTAAGCTAATCTGTCTCTGTCTGTGTTTGGGCCTCTTTCACTTTCCCAATAAAAATACTTTGGTTCCTCTCTCTCATCGATCCTTATCTTCATTCCGTACCGTTGGTTTACCCTGTTTTTTTTTTTTGTTAATACTGTTGGTTTACCTTTGAACTGCACACAAGTAGATCAGTGCGCCATTATTGCTGGTGGTGGGGTTGCTACATCAGGCTAGTTTGGGTTTGATGAGGCGTTGAATTTTTTGAGTTTTCTGCTTTGCATTTATGGTGCCGATTGGGCACACCTTTTGGATCAAGGAACGATATACCTTCTGCAAGCAACCATTCCTTGAATTGTTTGCTATACGTTATTTGCTCTAACGGGGCAACTTGTTTTCCACTCGTTCCACGCAAATGAAAATATAAAAACCGGAAAAGAAAGACAGGTAAAGATCGGAAAAATTATTGCATTTGTCCTTTGGCTTTCCTATAAACGAGTCCGGTTTGAGACTGAAAGGGAGAGAGCATTAATTTGGCTGAAAATGACCACTGTTGTTTGCAAAATGTCTAAGAGGGTGTTCCACTCTTTGGTTTGACGTCTTCTAGTCTAGTACCCACTAGGAGTTAAAGCACGTCAAGATGAAAACAGGCTTTTGCGTAAATTTGGTTTTTGATGTGAAAATATTCGGAAACGCGCTGCTGGGAAAAGATGATAAGTAATAGTAACTAGTACAAGTAAACTGATTCTCTCTCTCTCTTTTTTTTTTTCTGTACAATTAACGATAGATTTTGAAAATATTTTAAGCAATAAATAATATTTCCTCCACACTCAAATATAAGCAATTTTTTTTGGAGGTATGATGGTCTAAAATATAAACAAATTTAACTAATTTCACTCTATTTAATAATATTATCTTTAAAATATCTTTCATTTAATCGAAACTCTATTTTTAATGACCCTTGTTTATTCATGATATTTAGTTTCAACGAAAGGTAATTTAGAAAAAAAGTTTATTTTTTTAACTGAGATTAATAAAATTAAATAATGTTAACTAATTTTCTTAATAAGTGTAAATTTAATTATTTTTGCTTATATATAAGTTTGGAAAGAATAATTTTTTGACAAATAATGATATGCACAGAACAAAAATATAAAATTAATGGGAACCAAATTTTTAACGTAAAAATGTGAGGGAAAAATTCACACAGGATCTAGTCCGTTAAAAATCTTCCACTAATAAAATTAATCGATACACCACAATTCTCCTAAAATCACCAGGAATCAACATAAAATCAGTATATGTTTGGTCATGCTCGTTCGCTTTGCTTCAACGTGGTTTCAACGAGCAAGCATATGTTTGGAAACCAAATCTCCTAATCGATTTAGCACCCATGGCCATAATCAATTCTAAGGTGAAATAACACTGGGTTGTTTTTATGTCAAAGTGAATCAATTTTGTTTTATGGATTTGAAAATTTCTCATTTTTTGCCCTTATTATGATTGATGTTTATTATCTGATTCTTATTATTTTTGGAGACAGGGATGATAAGTTGAAGGCAAGCAAATACATGTCTACAAAGGGCTGGGTAGTTGGACATTCTTTTTTTTCCCCTCTTGTTTGCATTTATTACCTTTTTCTAGGGCTGGGTTTTATTTCAAAAGTTACCATAATATACATATATTTTCTTAATTTAATAATTAATATGAAGTGAAAAAAATTACTATATATCTATTTATTTTTAATTTGTTTATATATATATATATATATATATATATAGCTAGTTGTAATAGAAAAGAAGTATACATATATCTATTTTGGTAATTATACATTCAAAATCAATTTTGATTTAAAGTGTCCAAACAATATTTTTTTTTTAAAAACCACTTTTCTAATATCTATTATCCAAACAAAAATCACGTTGCTTCAAAATTAATTTTAACAATAATTAATTCTATAAAATCATGTTGATTTGAAATCAATTTTATCACCGTCAATCCAAACACACTCTCAATCTTTATCAATAAGGTGAATAACAATACAATAAATCTGCAAATGGATATCTAACCAGACAACAGAGATAATTCAAAATACAAAAAAACTGATGCCAAAATATTGGTCACACTATCAAGATCAACACATATGGTAGAAGAGCACAATTTTCTTCTTTCTCCACGTTCTCTGATTCTCTTTTTCAAGGCTTCACCACTTTACTCTTTCGGTTTTTCAAAGAAAAACACAAGGCACTACACCTTCAATTTCCCCACCTTTTTGATCTTCCCACTTTTTTTTTTTGGTTTTGTTGATAAAAATATTTTAGACGAAAACTTATTTTCATTGTGTACCTTGATATAATATAAATTATTTTCTGTCAAATCGATAACACACGAAAAAATAGTAAACGGAATGCTGTCGAAGAAGAAGCAGGGGAGGTGCAAAAGTGAGAAGGTAATGGAGGACAAAAAAGAACAATACTTGTTAAAGAAAAAGTGAGAAAATAGTTGAAAAGATGAAGATTGGGTGAATGAATGGGGGTAAAGGTGTGTCTGTAGAGTAGGAGAAAGGAGAAAGGAGTGTGAGAGGAGGGGTACAATAGGAAGTTCACAAAAAACAAAAATACTGAGGGGGAAGAGGGCGTAGAAAGATCAAAAAGGGTGGGTGTGGGATAATCATGAGCCATCATAAATTTTAAACATAATGGGCCTTTAGCCCTTTAATCCAAAACGCACCATTTTTTGTCGACTTAAAGTCAGCGTGGCCCCGCTTGTTTATGACCCAACTGTCAGACACATGTCAGAGGAAGAAGCAATAGATGTCTCTTTGATTGCACTTCTATAGGCGAAAATTTGGGTTATATTAGCTTTTAGATTTGAATTGGACTTATTTAAAATACAACTGTAAATATTTAATTTTGTCTGCCTATTTCGTTTTATTATTTTTATTCTTTTCCATTTCATTTTATTTTCCTTCACTTATTTAGTGTTTTTGTTTTTGTGGGGCCTTCTTACTTCACTATTGGATTCGTTGTTGGGTTAGCTCGAGTCCAGAGTCTCTTTTAGTTTTATTTGCACACTCTTTTGGGTCTTTAACACATTCTAAAACATAATAATAATAATAATAATAATAATAATAATAATAATAATAGCAAATAAATAAAATAAAATAAAATATAAAAAGAAAATTTAGATTTGAAACAAAAAAAATAAATTGAAGAAAACAAAAATACGAAGCTTCACCACCATGTCTGCTTGTCTCTACAATTTGTCATCTAGCAGCTACAGCCACTACCTCCGTCCAGCACCACCGCAGCCAGCCATCGTAACCAATAAATAGAGCCCCATCATCAAAGCCGTGACACTTCCTTATTGGCAGGGACGGATTTACATTAGAAAGTTTGGGGCCATAAGATTTTTATTTTTTCCTTAGTACAATATATATAAATTGCCCCCATAATTTAAAATGTAGTTGAAAAAATAAGTTATAATATGAATATTGTCCCCACTAATTTATATATGTGAGTATTGCCCCTCCCTGTTTATTGGTTCGCATGTTCGCAGTCGCGTGTGAAGCTCGCCGTCTCCCCGTTCCTCATTTGCGATATGATCTTATTTTTGGGTTTACTCTTTTGTTTTAATAACTATATTGGTTTTTTTTTTTTAATAATCTAGTTGTGTTAAATATTCCAACTGGGCTCGTCCCAGCTCGCGTGTTAGCACCCCCTTTTTCTTTCAATGTTACGAGTGTTGTTATTTTGTTTGCATTTGAAAGTTTCTGCCTGCGTCCGTGTTGTGGATGTCGATCACTAACATCTTTCTTTCATTTAATTTCCCTTATGTCATTTCATTTTTTAATGTTAACGTGGTTATTGTGTGTGCTAATATGGTTGTTATGCTATTTCATTGTCTTTATTATTATTATTATTGAATTTAATCCATTCTTATTGCGTTTCGTGTGCGCAAAATTATTAAAAAAAAGTTAGCAAAATGAAAATTTGGACTAATATACAAAAAATAAATAAATTTCAAAATATAAAAAACTGTGCACGTGTATTAATAGGTGTTCTATTACAAATTTAATCAAAATCAAGTTTTTTTTAAATTAATTAAAGGCAAAATAAGAAAGAAAAATTTAAATAATAAAAGAGTTGATTGGATATGACATTTTCTTAACTTTTAAAATTTTCTTGAGACACAAGCTGTGATAGTTTGGTGGTCTTAAGACATTTTTAAATAAAATATTTCACAATCTATAAGCTCTAGTTAAAATCTAATTACACAATTTATCAAATTAAAAAGAATAATCTAATAATAAATAACAAAATATTTAATAGGCAAAAAATTAATTAGATGTGACATTATCTTAATCCTAGGGTTTAAAGATGTAAGTTGTGATAGTTTATTGTCTTAAAATTTTTCTCTAAATTAAAAGCATAAAAATTAACAATATGAACAATAAAAATAATAATACAATCCTCAATAAAAATATTTTATAACAATTAAAATCATCTTATAATTTAAATAAAGATTGTGATAATACCAAAATAATGATTTTTAATAGAGGAAGGGTTAATTGAATATGACATTTTCTTAATTTTGAGATTTTGAGGCTCAAGTTCTGATAGCTTAATGTCTTAAAACTCTCTTCTAAAGTAAAAATGTTAAACCAAAATTAAACTACTACATAAATAAAAATGTTAAATCAAGATTAAAATAACTAATAGATTGGCTTGGGTGTACACCTCTGTCAATTTTTTTTAGGGCATATGATCCGTGACGGTCCAAAAATCCTAAATTCAATAAATAAAATTAAAAAATGACAATACACATTTTCTACCAAAAGAATTACATGAGTCTGATTCTTCATTGCACCAGGAGATACGTAAAAGTAAGGGAACACTTTTATCCATCTCAAAAACAATAAAATTTAATCATTTCAAGATAAAATAAAATTAATTTTTGTAATAAATAAAAATCCTTCTTTTTGTTGTAATTATTTTTGGGTGAGATAAATATTTTAAAAGTTATTAATAATTTTGCTTAATTAATTAGAGGTAAATCGTCTTGGGACAAACATCATAGGGTGCTAATACTTTTCCTACGCGTAATTAACTCCCGAATCCAAATTTGGCTTTCGAAGACTTTTTCTAAAGGTTTTTCTAATGTTTTTCCTTGATAAATATTGGTAGTGACTCCTTTTTTTTTTGTCGTCTCGTTACAACCCCAGTTGCGATAACAACTATAATGCAACCTGCACTTTAAAATGTAAAATGCACAAATTTTAACCCTTCATTATAATAAATGGTTCAAATTGATACAACCCAATTAAAATTGATATATCAGATTTTCATATTCAACAAAATAAAAATTATTGAATTAAAATAGAAAAAAATTAGGTGAAAAGAGAGATGATGTCTCAATAATTTTAAGAATAATTTTAAAAAAATAATATAAATTGTTAACAAATTTAACTCTATTAACTAAATTAATCAACTTGCTTAATTTTTGTGAATTAATGAAAAACGTCTTATATATAGCGACAGAAGTAGTATATTAGATATATAAAAATAATGTGTCTGTGGTATATATTACCACTACGGACATCGATTTTTTTTTTTTGGATAAAAGTACGGACTACGATTTTCAGTACACTATTAATCACGGTGACTTATACACATTTAATTATAAGGTCATTATTTTTTTCACAATATTTATGTTAAATACATTTATAACATTTAAACATATCATATATAATATGATCAGCATGTTTAACTAAGTTTAATCAGAATAAAACTATTAAAATTAAATGGGATAACCTGTTTATATGTTAACTCATGTGACATCTCTAATAACTCATTAGGGCCAGCCTAGTGGTGGAGGAATTTAAATAGTATACACAAGATTATAGGTTCTAATCTTATTGTCACAATTATACAAAAAAAAAAAACCTCACATGACACCTCTAATCTTTTAGATTGAGGACTGCTACTGCGTAAGGATTCAATATCCGGATGTTATTTTCTCACTCTCATCCCATATATTATTTGTGGTTTAAAGTAATGTATATTTTTTAAGAAAATTATTAATTACAAAATTATGATAATAAAATAATTTTTTTGACAAAATTATTCTTATTAAAAGAGCTAGAATATAATTGTAAATTCATTAAGTGGGATATTAATAAATGAAGGTATTATGAAAAAAAAAAATTAATATTTTCATTTCTTAATTTTCTAAAATAATAAATATTTTAAAATAAAGTAAAACACCGAGAGAAACATGTAATAAAAAACGGAGAGAGTATATAGCTAACTATATTAAATGTTAATTTATGAATAAAAGGACCCTTTCCAACTGTTAGTCTAGTCTAGGATTAAATACTGGCCAAAAAATATAGAAAAGTGTTGAGTTGTGCAAGATCTGGACTGAAAGCATGTGTCATGTCATAGATTGGAATTAGTACGGTTATGTGGACGAGGTGCATTCTACACCACTCTTCAACTTCATCATTCATTATTTCGTTTAATTGCGTTTGGTTTCCTGGTTCAAACAACAGTTATTTTGCCTCAAACCTCCACGCTGTGGTATGGGCATGCATGTGGCTGCGTAGCTCAATTAATTGTATAATTGCCGCATGCATGCACCTGAAAGTCTAGGATTATTGCTGCTCTGTTTGTGTTCTGGATGAGATATTCTTCCACTAGGAGAAATTTACGCCGTCAAAATATTGATGGAACATATACACAGTAATAAAAAATTAGGGCAACCTTATAAAATGGATTGTAATAATATATTGTGGAGGGAATAAATTTTTTTTTTCTAGTCAATAAAAGAATTTCTAGTCTTGAATTTTCATCAAGAGATCAAGTAGACAAAATGCATTATCAACTCATGAATATTTTGTTCATGCACTTTGTTAATATCATAATTAAAAAACAAATTGTTCTTGTGGCCATATCCCATGGTGGTTCTTATAGTGATTTTTAAAAACAAGAACTTGTTATTATGAGTTTCTACTATGAGATTATGTTGACATGATTGCTAAGTGTAGAACCACTTTTTATATAAGAATCATAACATTAAAAAGTTATTTTGCTTGTAAGAACTAATGCAAAAAATATAAAGATGTGAGATCTGTTGTGAAATTTATTTTAAATTCTTGAGGATTCTTTCGTTGGAGTATAAATTTGTTAGAATTCTTAAATTCTATATGACAATGTAGGTTCCAACAAAAATAAATTAAAAACTTACAGATGAGTTCTCTATTAAAAATAATCTAAATTAAGACTCGATCATTCACTTCCTGTAATGATTGCTGCTTAATTGTACATGTAAATTATTTTGAGTTGTTTA
Source organism: Spatholobus suberectus (assembly GCA_004329165.1). Lineage (NCBI taxonomy): Eukaryota > Viridiplantae > Streptophyta > Magnoliopsida > Fabales > Fabaceae > Spatholobus > Spatholobus suberectus. The sequence continues at coordinate 25,488,038 of CM014732.1, read as the reverse complement.
GTGTTTATTGAATCACAAAACTTATTGAAACGTCAATTTGTATAAATTATAGAAAATTACAAGAACACACTTTGACCCATTTTTTAACATATTTTCTAATTATTGGATAAATTTTATATGTGTCCTACTAAATAGCTTAGACTCATTACTTAATTAATAAATCTCACATGAAACACACCTACTAATTAATAAAGTTTGTACTATAAAAAATTATGTTGTTATCATTTCTTTAAATCACTGTAAAAATAAATAAATTATTTCTTTAAATTTATCACTTCTAACAAAATTTGAAGTCTATTACCTTTATGATAACATCGTACAAACTAAAAATTTTAAATGCAATAAAATCATTCATTTTTCAATAAAATATGAAACTTAAGTTCATGAATTCTTATATTTTAGTATTTAGAAATGTTAAGAACACACTTTTTGAATACATTCTTTTTCATTGGTTGAAATTTATGAAATTTATTGAGTGCCAGATCCTATTTAATGAATCTCTCTCTTCAATTTATAGTTTTCAATAAATTTTAATCAATAGCAGGGAGTGTGTTAGAGAGTGTATTGCTAGCACTTCTCTTTTAGTATTTGTGTACCCACACAGATAACCTTCATATAATTTTTATCATAATTATATATTGTTGGGAAAGTCAATCCAAATTTTGGAATGTGACTTTTGAAAAACCCCACTACCATATAATGAGAGGGTGGATGAAGAGGTGGGACAATTAAAGTCTACTAAGTCTCAATTATGAATGAAGCTATGGACCTTTGCTATATGAAAGAGTCATGTGAAGAGTAAAGACACCACCCAACCGAGGAGAGGGGGGGGGGGGGGGGTTTATGTAATTGAGAGGGTTTAAGTTTGTCCAAAAAACTTGTAATGGAAGGATTTATCAAGTTTGTTTAGAAAACTTCTAATCTTATTTGAGATAGTCAAAATTTGTTGAGATGTCTCGTGGATGTAGGCAAGAGGTGTCGAACCATGTTAAATTCGTGTCTTTCGCTATTTCTTTTTGTGATGTTGTTTGTGTCCTTTGATCCTCATTGTGCTTGAAGGGAATGTTTTTCCAACAGTGGTATCAAAGCTAATGGACCGATCTGATGACCAATCAGAAGAGTATTGAAGTTTGATGAAGCTGATAGTGGATCCATGTGGAACCCTTATGTCGAAAGTCTTCTTGACAATGTAAAAGTCAAACAACGTGTCCCTATAGTTAATGGTAGTGCAAATTCTTGTGTTGAAAGTCTCCTTGGCAATGTGGAGGTTAAGAAACGTGTTTTGGTAGCTAACGGTAGTGCAAGCACATGAGTGTCACCATCAATAATCGTGGAGGAATATTGAGATCAAAGGCATGGTGGAGGGCACACCAAAGTTTGTGGAGTGGAAGCACGATATGTGAGAAAAAAAATGGAGCTGAATTGATGATGATGAGATTTGAAAATTTTAATTGAGAGAAGGATTATTGAAAAAGTTAATCCAAATTTCCAATATTAATGCAAAGTGAGTGAAAAACTAAAAGATGAATTTCAAGAGGTAGTGAGATGTGACTCTTGGAAAAGCCAATTACATACCATAATGAGAGGGTAGACAGTGATGTCAGACAATTAAAGTCCACTAAGTTTCACTTATGAATGGAGCTATGGACCTTTGCTATATAAAGGGGGCATGTGAAGAGTGAAGACACCACTCAACAGAGGAAGGGGGGGGGGGGGGGGTCGTGTCATACAAAGGGTTTATAAAGTTTGTTTAGAAAATTTGTAATGGGAGAGTTTCTCAAGTTTGTCTAGAAAACTTGTAATCTTATTTGAAATAGAAAAAATTTGTTGAAAGGTCTTGTAAACATAGGTAAGAGGTGTCGAATCACGTTAAATTCTTGTCTTTCGTTATTTCTATCCGTGATGTTGTTTGTTTCCTTTGTTCCTCATTGTGTGTAAAGGAAATGTTTCCCCAACATATATGATACCATTTTATAGTTTAGCATATGCGGTGTCCACTTCTAACACATCAACAAATACTGTACGAAGATGTGAATGTTGTGGCAATCATCTTCCAATTTCAGCAAAATAATAATAATAATAATAAAAACAGTGATTATCCATTTAAAAAAAAAAATACAAAGTACTCTCCAATAACTGCTATGGCAACTTGTTCAACAAACAGAAACGTGCTCACACGGTGCCATAATGAACTATGCAATAATACAACCCTAGTTCTAATTAAAAAATAAATAAATTGCTTGATAGATATATACGTATAGTAACTAAACCTGGAGACAGAGAATATGTTGCCTCAAAGTAGGAGGAATGATTGACGAAAGACGAAAAAGAGCTCCATATTTCGTTCCTTCATCGTTTAGTGGGTTAAAAAAAAGTAATAGTAACTAATCGATTGGTACCATGCTAATTTTATCTTCCATACAATTTTGGATGGAAAGGAGGAGGGCTCTATTTTATATAAAAGATAAAAATATTTTTATTTATATCATATTTATTTTTTATTTAAAATATTTATATTATTTTACAAACTTTTTTTTTCATTTTTTTCACTTTCTACAAAACTAAATAAGAAAAGAATTTATTTTTCTTATTTTTTATTTTTTTTCTACCAAACAATCTAAAAAATTATTTCATTTTCTATTCATTTTTCTTCCTTCCTTCCTCCCCCCTAATGCATAGAAGAACACAAACGCAGAAACCATAGATACCCTTTGTTCATGTACTTTGTTAATATCATAATTTAAAATAAATTGTACTCATAAGGACTTGATCATTCAGTTTCTGTAATGATTGCTGCACAATTGTGCATGAAAACTATTTCAAGTTGTGTTGTTTTATTGAATCACAAGACTTATTGAAACGTCAATTTGTATATTATGGAGAATTACAATAACACTCTTTGACCCATTTTTTTTTTTAACATTTTTTTTAATTATTGGATAAATTTTATATGTGCCCTACTAAATAACCCAGACTCATTATTTAATTAGTAAAGCTCACCTGTAACTCACCTACCAATAAAGAATGTACTATAAATGTTATAAAAAAAAAAAATGTACTATAAAAATTATGTTGTTATTACTTCTTTAAATAGCTCATCTAACAAAATTGTACGTCTATATAAATCTACCTTTATGGTATCATCGTACAATCTAAAAATTTTAAATCCAATAAAATCATTCGTTTTTCAATAAAATGAAACTTAAGTTTATAAATTCTTATATTTTCATATTTCTATAAACGCATATAACCTCCATATAATTTTTATCATTTAATTATATGTGACAGTGATACCATTTTATAGTTTTGCACACTTGTCGTCCAATCTAACATATCAACAAATAATACGAAGATATGAATTTTGTGCCAAACATTTTCTAATTTCATATAAAAAAACAGTGATTATACATATAACCTTCATATGATTTTTATCATTTAATTATATACGATACCATTTTATAGTTTAGCATACGCGTTGTCGACTTTTAACACATCAACAAATAATGTACGAAGATGTGAATTTTGTGCCAAACATCTTCCAATTTCAGCAAAAAAATAGAAGAAGTGATTATCCATTTAAATAAAATACAAAGTACTCTTCAATAACAGCTACGACAACAGCTTCAACAAACAGAAACGTGCCCATATGGTGATATAATGAGCTATGCAATTATCAATAAAAAAAATAAAAATATTACTTGATAGCTATATACGTATATATATAACTAATCCTGGAGATAGAGAATATGTTGCCTCCAAAAATGGAGTTGCACGCTAGAGCATGTATTGCAGCGGAGAATAAGAGGAGAGTGTGTTTGGTTTGGGAAGATTTGACAGTGGTGACACCAAATGTTAGCAGTAGTCCAAAAAGGGAACTGTTAAAAGGGTTAAGTGTCTATGCAGAACCCAACCGGATTATGGCACTCATTGGTCCTTCGGGATCTGGGAAATCTACTTTACTTGCTGCACCTCGTCCACATAACTGTACTAATTCCAATCTATGACATGACACCTGCTTTCAGTCCAGATCTTGCACAATTCAACACATTTCTAGTATATTTTTTGGCCAGTATTTAATCCTAGGCTGGACTAACAGTTGGAAAGGGGCCCTTTTATTCACAAAGCAACATTTAATATACTTAGTTATATACTCTCTCCATTTTTATCACATGTTTCTTTCGGTGTTTTACTTTATTTTAAAATATTTATTATTTTAGAAAATTAAGAAATTAAAATATTAATTTTTTCTTTCGTAATACCTTCACTTAATAATATCTCGCTTAATGAATTTACAATTATATTCTAACTCTTTTAATAAGAATAATTTTGTCAAAAAAATTGTCTGATTATCATAACTTTGTAATTAAAAAATTTCTTAAAATATACATTACTTTAAACAACAAATAATATATGGGCTGAAAGTGAGAAAATAACATGCGGATGTTGAACCCTTACGCAATAGCAGTCCTTAATCTAAAATATTAGAGGTGTCAACTGAGTTAAGATATAGAGAGGTTATCCCATTTAATTTTAAGAGTTTTATTCTGATTAAACTTAGTTAAACATGCTGATCATATTATATATAATATAAATATTAAAAATGTATTTAACATAAATATTGTGAAAAATTAATGACCTTATAATTAAATCTGTATAAGTCACAGTGATTAATAATGTACAGAAAATCATAGTCTGCAATGGTAATATATACCACAAACACATTATTTTTATATATCTAGCATACGACTTCTGTTTTTATATAAGACCTTTTTCATTAATTCAAGAAAGTTGATTAATATAGTTAGTGGTATTAAATTTATTAATAATTTGTATTATTTTTCTAAAATTACCTTTAAAATTATTTGAACTTATTATTTCACTTTTTTAACTTAATTACTTTTCTTCTAATTAATTAATGTGTGACAACTAGTTATTTTCCTTCAATCCTCACAAGAGAGGGAGAAAGAGTTTATCTTATTAATTTACAACATTTATTGTTTGTTGACTAAAAATATTGTAAAGTAATTAATGGTATTTTGGTAAAAAAAAATAATTAATGCAAGAGACAATTTGGAGGGAAAAAAGGGACAAACAAACTTCTCAAAAGGTTCCTTTATAATGGGACGAATGTAGTAAATTATAGTTATAAGGGAACCTTAAGATCAATAATCATTTGACAGATGTGTTAAATCATTTTTAGTTCTTGCCACTATCCCGATTTTTTTTCACCACCAACTCAAAGTGAAGAATATTCAAGGCAAATCTAGGAATATGAGAAGATCTTCTACAAGTCAAGCTTGGGAGTACCTAAAAGGACTTTAACACTCAAGTCAATGTTTGCAAGAGAAGATGAAGTGTGTATAATTAAAGATAGTTGTTTAACTAGGGCTTGTTAGGCTTATTTACAAAACTCTTATTGAGTCAAGGTGGTATCCCTTGTGTGATGAGGCATGAAAGACGTTCTAAGGTGAATTCCCTGATTTGTTGTGTTCGTTATTAACAACTTGTATTCATGATCTCATGCTTCACGCCTGTATGAGTTTTGTGCATAAGAAGGTTTTTTGAGTGACGAGGCATCAAGTTATGGTCATGTGGCTAGTAATTAGGCTTACTAGTGTTGGGCTAGCATGTTTGCTTTATTCATTTATATGGGCCTAAGTAGGCTTAACAAGGTCCAAAATAGTTATCCCAAGCTAATATATTGGCTCAATGGTACCTGTACTTTTGAAATTTAGAGGCGTTGGCCTAGTCCCCTCATTCAAAATTTAATGGTGTATTTATGAGTGGCTTTCCACTTTTGATGGTTACTTTCCTGCTTCCAAAGTTTTAATCTTTTGTAATCGTTTAGTTTTCTTTGCTTCTTCTCTATACTTGTTTTCCTAAGAACTCTTAACTCTCAAGTCTCTTCATCTTCTTCTTTGAGTTTCTTCATATACTACCATCCTTTCCTTTTTTCTTTTTTTACATTTTGGGAATGGATCAAAGATCTTCCACCATTTTGTTCATGGTGGAGATGACCTTACTGCTTTGCTTGAGGGAGGTTTAGCTCTCTATTGACGAAGAGAGGTTTTGATGTCTTCTTTTAGTCCTATTAGGGTCATTCCCTTGCAATTTATGCCCCCTATATCTTTTTAGTCATTCCTGCTAGAGGGGATGTGAAAATGATGCTTGTAAAGTGTCCTTTGCATTCCATGAGCAAGCCGACTACATGGACAATTTTCAATGGCAAGGACAAGTGCCTTACAAGAAAATTTTCAATCAAGGTTGGAGGAATCATCCAAATTCTACTTGGAAACTAATAAAAAAATCCCAAACCAAATAGACCTCGACCATAACAAGCTCCCAAAGATAGAACAACCATTTTGGAGGAGACATTGGCTCAATTTATGAAGGCCACTTAATCAAGCCTCAAGAATACAGAGGCATCCATTAAGAATTTGAAGAATCAAGTAGGTAAATTTTTAAAACAAATGGTTGAGCAACTTAGAGGAAAATTCTCTAGGAATATATACAGTTGATAATCCCAAAGAGTAATTTAAGGCAATTACTACAAGAAGTGGCAAGAACATAAAGCCAGTAGTGGAGTATCATGTGACTTATGAAGGTGAAAATGGTGACGAGGTGGTAGTAGAGGAGGAGGAAAATAAAAGAAAGAAAAAGAGAATAAAGAAAAAAAAAAAAGAGAAAAAGAAGAAAGAAGAAAGACAAAAATAGAAGTTAGTGGATACAAAGAAGTAAATTCTTGAATATGAAGACAAGCCTCAAGTGATTCGGCTGTATGTACACAATTTGCACAGAAAGAAAAAAGGGGGAAAGATAAATAGTTTGCAAATTCAAATTCAAATAGCATTTGTGGAGGCATTGGTCAACTTATTCTAAATTAATGAAAGAGGTTTATGCAAAGAAGCGTAGGGGAATATGATGAAAATATTGCTCTTAATGAATAATTCAATGCAAATTGTGCAACGAAAGCTTTCGCCAAAGTTACAAGATCCAGGGAGTTTCATCATCCCTTGTATTATTGGTAACGTGGAGAAAACATAAATTTGATGTCATTATCTACATACAAGAAGCTTGGTGCAGGAGAGATTAAGCTTACACGAATGGCTTTTACAACTAGCAAATCATTCCATTAAAAACCCTTATAGAGTGATGGAAGGTGTGCTTGTTAAAGTTAAGAATTATATTTTCCTAGTATTTGATATGGATGAGGATGTTGAAGTCCTTTTAATTTTGGGAAGGTCATTTTCTAGCCATTTATAGGGGGAACCTTATTTGATGTAAAGCAAGGGTTGCTAACTAAGAGAGTTAAAGACTAAGAGATTAATTTCAAAGTGTTTGTTTGAAGACATATATAAAGCATTCAAACGATTCAAATTCTTGCAAAAAGGCTAATATGCTGGCAAACACAATGAAGGAAACCTTTCAGTAAAGTATTACCTTAGCACCTCTTGAAAAAGTGACTGTGAATGCCATTAAAAACCTTGATGAGGCAGAAGAAGATGAAATTAAGGAGTGTTTTCTACAATTGGAAGCTCGAAAATTGGAAGTAACTATGAATGGAAAAAAGGAAGAATTGAAAGGAGATACGACTCAAGAAAACAAAGGTAGAGCTAAAGTCCCTTCCTTTACATTTAAAGTATATTTTCCTTTTAGAAAAATATACCTAGCCCATCATAATAAGCAGTAAGTTGTCCAAGCTTGAGGAGGAAAAGCTTACAATGGTATATAAAGAATGCAAGAATGATATAGGATAGCTAGTGTGAAAAATGGATTTTACAACAGGATTTTACATCGGTTATTTGATAACCAATTTAAAAAAATAAATGCGGTGACATTTTTGTAAATAAGTAAAAAAAATTTAGATCGATTGTCAAACAATTGATCTAAAATGTGTTTTTTACATCGGTTTAAATTTTAGCCAATGTAAAAAGTAGTTTTTAGATCGATTATCTTGACAACCAATCTAAAAAGTGTGTCAAAAACACCACTCCCGCTTTTACCATCAATTATCTACGACAATGAAGCCCTCCAAACCACCATGACGATGAATGTGTAAATGACGAACCAGAGTGTGAATGTCGTCATTCTCGATGACATTCACCGTGGATGAAGTTCGCAACCACCACGAGTGCGAATGCCAACAATGAAGCCCCTAACATGTATGAGTGCGAACAACGATGAACGCCTCGAGTTCTCCTTGATTTGTTTCTAGGTTCATGTTTTTTTTTTTATGTATTTCTACTCCTTATTTAAATGATAATGGTTGAAATTATTGGGGATGTGGAAGAATGTTTGTTATTGTAAATTGATTGCTGGGTTAAGTAAGTTAGAGATGAATTTTTCTTTTCCCTATGTTTGGCATGTGAAATTGAGACAAGGGGGTTGAGAAGGAAGCATGTCAAGTTTCAAATTTTGGAGCAAACCATAGACTCTACTTATAGGTACGAGCATGACACAAGGGCTGCATATGTTCTTTTTCTTCTCCATTGCGATTTGGGCCCAAGATGGACTACGACATTAGTCTTCTTCAATGTTAAATTTAATTCCCTTTGGTGATAGGCTGTAAGCTTAGGCTTCTAAGCTATTTCATACAACAGGAACCCACACGTTTGGGCTTAGGATTTACTATCATTAAAACTTAAATATGTGGTAATATAAATAAATATAGCACGTATACATACATTTCATAGAATAATAATCCCAAAGATATAAAAATAAGAGTAATAATAAATTTAATTGGCAATAACAAGAACAACTAATAAGTAATAAAATATAAAAACATAATAATAATGATAATAATAATTGTAATAATAATAATAATAATAATAATAATAAAGCTTAGAAGTAAAACATTTAATTATCAAATGAAACTAAGTTTTGGGTTATTAATTTTAGACCTTCCCACCAAGTAATGATAAAAGTATGGCTAATTAATTTAATTAAAAAATGGAGTGTAATGTGAGTTTTTCTATATTTTTAAAAAAAAAAGATTGGAACTATTTAGTTAGGATAAGACTTTATCATAAAACTTAATAAAAATTGAGAATAATACTGTAAATTTTTTAATCCTTAAGGGTGAGCGAGAGTAAGAAAGGGAAAGAGAGTGTGAAAATTTCTTGTAATTAGATTGAATTTTATATTGTTGCTATGATCAATTCAAAATGTGATTGAAATTTTGTGAGTGTTTGGGCCCACAATAGTACTCATAAGTTTGGATTAATTTATAATTATATGCTTTATAACTTGTGTGTTTAATTATGTTGTTTTTCATTAAAGTTATGCATTATGAATTAACCTTAGTTTTTCATTTAAGATTCAATATAATGATTAAAGTACTAATCATTGTATTGAATCTTGAATTGTCCAAGTTGAACAGTTTGGAAAGATTCAATTTTTTATACTTGATTAATCCGTAGAGGTTAAGTCTCATCTTAAAATTTCAATTTGGTGCATTTTATTTTGTTCTCCAAGTGCATACTTGATTGTTGTGGATTTGATGTCACAACTCACATGTCGTGCACTTGGAGATCAATGCAAAATGATGTCAAAATTTTGTCAAATTAAAGATATGAGACTTAACTTCTACATATTAAGCAAGTTTAAAAAAATGTCTTCTTGAATGGGATAGAGCCACACCTTATAAAAAAAAAGTGAGATTTACAGAGGACATGGATATATGTTTGTGTGTATATTTACAAAACGAAATTATGGATCGTAGTTGGATCAATACTAAAAGCACAAGTGATAAGTATAAGAATGAAGTGAAAGAGTGTTTAAAATTTGCTAAAAGAAATGTTTCTAATAGTAATGAAAAGTTTTATTGTCCTTGTACTAATTGTTTGAATGAGAGATGACTAGAAGTTGAGGAAATATGAAAGCATCTTCTTTATGATAGGTTTTGCCAAAATTATACAAGATGGACATGACATGGTAAATTGTTAATCTTGCCAATTGTGTCCCAAAGAGAGGAAGTTGATGTAAATATGGACAATTAACTAAAGGACATGATTCATGATGTTAGATAAGATTCTTTTCGATGAGCACGTGTGTATGATACTTTGTGCAGTGATGAGAAGAAGCCTATATATCCGGGATGCACTAATTTCACACGGTTGTCAACTAGAGTTGTTTATCTTTGTCCTTACCTGATCCAAAAATTTGTTAGGGTCATTTGCTTGAACACAAACCCGACCAGATCAAGACTCGATAAATTAGGGATAAGATCAAGTCAACCCGACTTATTGTCGTAATATATTAATCTTAACATTATGTATAGTTAAATCGTGGAATTAAAGAAGTATAAAATTCAAATTAATGCATATTTCACAATATATATTTCAAAATAAATAATATCATTATAAATATAATATCATGTTATACAAAATATTATCTATTAAATCAAAAAAATTATTATTATTATATATTTGTTCAAAAAACTTAAATTTTTTAAAAGCATATAAAATATTGGACCGGGTTGAGATAACCCAAAGCATAATCTAAACTCGTCCTCAAAATATAATGAGTCTAATTTCTAGAATTCGAACCCATCAAAACCAACATTGGGCCGAGCTGGGTCCTACACACCCATACTTCTTGGTATTGCTCCTATCATAATCTGATTTGGTATTGTTCCTTATTTTCTAACTCCTATCATAATCTTCTTTGTAATTCTTTGTGCAAACTCTTATCATAATCATCTTCTTGGTATTGTTCCTTTTATATATTTGTAACTTTTCTGTATTTTCAACTAAGTAGAATATATTTTGGATTATTCTTTTATTTTTAAATTTTGATTGAATTTTTTTAATTGAGTACTAACAATTTAATTAAAATACAATATTTTGGGTCCTTTATAGGTAAGCATATTAATATTTAAATTATAAGAACAAAATTTTGTGAAGAACAAAGACCACAAGTGACACATTTTCACAAATGAGGGACCAAAAAAAGACAATTTATTTTTAAGGGACTAAAACAATAAATTGATTTAATGGATAATGACTAATGAATGAATAATAAATGCAAAATAAATGTTGAACGTAGCATCAATCGTAGTGTTGGCTTCACTATAAGAAACACGTGTATTTGAGTCGGCTTGGCCCACGCTACTTGGATGCAACTTTTGGAGTATCATTTTGTTTCAATTTTTAATATTAAATTAAATAGCAATAATTAGCCAAACATAGCGTTGACTAGCCGATGCTAGCTTTTAGTTTAAGTGCGAAAACAAAAAACCTCCCCCGCCTTTTCTTCTTGTGAATTTCAAATTTTCCATTTTTTTCCTTCTTAATCCCCAACTCATTTTCTTCCTCTCTCCCAATCTCTCATCCCCTTCACTCTCCTCCTCCCTCCATTCATACATATCTATTCCTTCTTTTTCTTCATCTTTAAATTTTGATTTGTTTTTATTTTTGTTATGAATTGTTCAGATGGAGAACATGAGAAGAAGGGCACTTTTTGGAGTCGGAGACGTTGTTGGAGTGCTCGCAATGGTTAGGGTGTACAAGGGTGAAGGATAAGGATGGGGTAATTAATGTTGATGGTGGGTTTGGAGGAGGTGGGTTGATGAAGATCAAGAGAAGCCTTCAAGAGGAGAAGGAAGAACTAAGGAGAGGAAGAGCATAATTGAGCTAGGAGGCCCAAGAGTTAGGAAAGCAAAGGACATTTTGCTTGAAAAGGAGAAAACACCTACAAGCTTAAGCCCAAAGTTGGAAAAGAAGGTTCTAAGATGGTCTAAGTAATCCAAGTGGAATTAGGCTTCACTTAGGCCTAGTCTTTAGGTGCATCCTATATGCCTTAATTATGTTTCAATTTGTTTTTAATTTAGGCGTGTTGGGCTTATAACTCATTAGGAACTTGTTTAGACATATTTTGACTTATATTTTAGGTTGCATGGGTCATTAGGTTGTTCAAGCCATTTTAAGGTTTGGCTTTTCATAATTGCACTTCCCTAATTAATAAGTATACCACGTTCCTTTTAAAAACAATTTTTTATTACTAAAATAACATTTTATATAAAAACAATATTAACCTATTTTTACACCATATCTTCACTATTGTTTAAATCTTAATTTTGCATCTCCATCTTTATTATTTTTAAAACCTGAATTTTATACCCCTATTTTCGTCATTCTTTAACCCTATTTTTGCATCTCCATCATCATTATTCTTTAAACACTCTACTTTTATTTTCATTCCTTATCTTTTTTTCTATCAAAAATAATATTTTTTACCATAATTTGTGTGATACATGATAATGAATATGTGATAGGTAACACTTTTTCATTATTTGTATCAAGCAGTGTATTTTGGTGATTGCATTTCAGGTAACATCGAATGCTATTTTGCAAATCATTGCATTTTTATTGTTTTCGTCAACATTTTAGAAATTATTTTTCTGAATAAACAATTGTTTATTTCGAAGAGTAATATTCGAAATTGTGTTTTATAGTTTCGAAAATTACTTTCCGAAATAGACAATTACTTATTCTAGAAAGTAATTTTCAGAAGTGTTTTATTTTTATTTTTTTCGTTGCTATTCTTTTAATTTTATTTTTATTTTTTCATTACTATTTTTTTCTTTTATTTTTATTTGTATATAGACATGGAATACAATGTTAGTAAGATGTATGATGGGTGAATGGCAGAGTGGATAAAAGGAGCAAGTGGTGAATAGAAGAAATGAGTGATGGCGTAAGCGATTCTAGAAATAAAATCCCATATACAAGAAGGGGGTAAGTCGTATTTGTAGAGAAAAGGGGTGAGCGAGAAGGGGGTGAGTCGTAGAGGAGAGGAAAAGGGTGCATGTTCCGGAAAGAAAGCCTCTAATTTGAAATTAGAGAATGAATTAAAAGGGTATTCAGGGAAAAATTATTAAAAAAAAGAAGGAAAAAAGGGTATATTTATCAGTTTGGGGAAGTAGAATTATCATTTGCCTTAGGGTTTTTATTATGATTATTTTTAATTAGAGAAATTAAGGAAAATCCACTGCATTAATTAGGATTATAGTAATTATGGATATTAGAAAATTATCGTTAATTAAGAATATTTTTCCTTGTTTTCTTTTATTTAGGCTCTAGGGAATTCTACATTTGCCAATGTATAGGACAACCCTATGTACTCAAAAGACACTTTTGAATTCAGAATTAATACTACTCTTTGTGAGTTTTTTAAGAGCTTGTTCTCTTTAGGGTTTTTAGGTGAACCTTTTTAGTTCTTATCAAAGGTAACCTTCCTTTTGTGGCAAATTTTTGCTTGACTTATCACTCTCTAAAAGTGTGGCGTCTTCATCCCATTTCTATCTTCTTCCATCTTTTCTTTTTTTTGAATTTTTATTTGTTTTATGTTCTTACATTAAGCCATTGTTAACAAGGATTAAAGAATCATGCATAAAATTGCTATCTCTACTGTAATTCTTTAACAATAAGAAATCAACTCAAGGATGATCCATAAAAACAAAATGACCCTAATTTGGATCATATCATGAGTGGTGGTGGCACACCATTAGAAATCACCTCTAGCAATGACAATTGGTAAAGCGCGGTGGTGGAGATAAAAAGTAAAAGGGAAGCAGCAAAGAGACAGAGTGCGAGAAAGAAGGGCGAGGGAAAATGCAAGGAAAGAAGCTACCAGAGGTGCCGCTTAAGTGGCGGAGCCAAACCGTCGATAATGATAGTATTTTTTTTTGTTTTATTTTGTCTTCTCTGCTTAGTGTCGGCCTCTATTTGTCGATGCAAATAATGTCGACCTTTTATTTTAGTTAGCGTCGGTCAAGCAAATGCTAATGTTAGAGTCAGCCCTTTTTAACCTAACATAGCTTCCAATTTAGTGTTAACCACAAAAAGCATCAAGCACGAAGTCGATGCAAAGCCAACGCTAAGTCACATTTAGCATCTATTTTTGTTAGTTAGAATCAACGCTAATCAGCCTTTTTCTTGTAGTGGAAATTACACTTTACAATTATAGCTTTACATTTACTAGTGTATTTATTTCTTGAGGATATTATTAGAGAAAAGTAATTAATACTTTTTTGATATTTTAAAGCAACAAATAATTTGAGATAGAGAAATTAATATTCTAAAATGACAAATAAAATAAGATGAAAATATAGTAGATAAAAATTTTAGCAACCAATCATTAATGAAATCATGCACTAAATAATAACTACACAAGTTTTATTTGATAAAAAAATATTCACAGATTTGTCATCAACTAAATCATGAACTAGATTAAAAAAAACTTCACAAATCAATCATCAAAGTTAATTATGTACTAGATAAAAACATTACAAATAAATCATTAAGCACGTCATGCACTAGTTATAGCAAAGTATGAAAAGTATAATTTTACAAATCATTAAGGAGATTAGCTGGTCTTTTTTTGGTTAATATTTTGAGCTAGCTAGTACATTAGCCGATCCAAAATTCAAAGAATTTTGTGTTTGTGTGCAGAGTGGAGAGAGGCATTCTACACCATTCTTCAACTTCATCATTCATTATTTTGTTTAATTGCGATTGGTTTCCCGGTTCAAACAGCAGTTATTTTGCCTCAAACCTCCACGCTGTGGTATGGGCATGCATGTGGCTGCGTAGCTCAAGTAATTGTATTATTGCTGCATGCACCTGAAAGTGTGAATTGTCAGTAGGATTTAGTGCTGCTCTGTTTGTGTTCTGAATGAGATATTCTTCCACTAGGAGAAATTTACACTGTCAAAATATTGATGGAACACATATATAGTAATAAAAAATTAGGGCAACTTTATAAAAGGGTTGGTAATAATATCTTGTGGAGGGAAGAAATTTGTTTCTTCTAGTGACTTAAAGAATTTCTAGTCTTGAATTTTCATCAAGAGATCAAGTTGACAAATCAACTCATGAATATTTTCTTCATGTACTTTGTTAATATCATAATTAAAAATAAATTAGTTTTTTAGTCTGTGTATTACACACAATAAATGTTTATTTTATATAACTATAATTTATAACAAATAAATACTTTTGAATATATAAATTATACTACTTCCAGTCCTTTATATAAGTAACAAATGATAGTATTTAAATACTATCATTTGTTGCTTATAGAATTATAATTATAATTCATAATTATAAAGAAATATATTTGAATTATAAGTTATATTTAAGATTTATGACAAACAATTTGTATTATGATACAAATTTATTTTTAACTATTGATAATTTCTTTTAAAAAAACTAAAATTCAATTTAGAAATATAAATAAATAAAATAGATTGAAAGAAATAAGATATTGAAAAAAAACTCTAAAAACACTACCGTTAAAGAAAATCAACTAAAAACGCTTTCGTTAAAAAATAATCCCTATAAATGCTCTCATTCAAGATAATTATTCTAATTTATATACAGAAAGAATTGTTTTCATACCGTGTGTTTGGACACCTGTTGTCCATGACTCAAGTTTTGGCCAAATTTTCACATCAACTATCAAGGAATACACAAAAGCTATAAATTGTTGCTTCAACCTTAACGTAGATCAAATTTTGGCAATGAGCAACCAAACAGACACGTAAGTTCATATCCAACGGTGGTTCTAATAGTGATTTTTAGAAATATGAACTTGTTCTTATGAGTTTCTACTATGAGATTTTATTGACCTGACTACTAAGTATAGAATAAGTTTTTGGCTAAAGCAAAGGGTGGCCATTGTTACTTATCTGTTTGGTGTTTAAACTCTGCTACATGCATGTATTGCTTCTACCTTCAGATAGAGTGTTTTTTCATATGCTTTTCTCTGTTATATCATTCTATATAGCTCTATTATTTCAGGGGTTGTGTTTGTTGGATCCTATCGGATTCATTTTGGGCTAGAACACTTGACTATAAGGATTTACATGGCTGAGTACCCCTTGTACTCATTATCAATTATATAACCTTTTTTGCCTTTTCAAAAAAAATAATTTGCTTGAGAACCAATAAAAAAATATAAAAATGTAAGGTATACTGTAGAACCCATTTTAATATCTAAAAGATTCTATTATTAGAATAAAAAATTGTTAAAATTCTTAAATCTTATATGACAATGTAAGTCCCAATAAAAATAAATTAAAAACTTATAGATGAGTTCTCTATCAAAGATAGTCTAAAGACTCGATCATTAACTTCCTGTAATGATTGCTGCACAATTGTGCATGCAAGTGTTGTGTTTACTGAATCACAAAACTTATTGAAACGTCAATTTGTATAAATAATAGAAAATTACAAGAACACTCTTTGACCCATTTTAACACATTTTTTTATTATTGGATAAATTTTATATGTGTCCTCCTAAATAACTTAGACTCATTATTTAATTAATAAATCTCACATGAAATTCACCTACTAAATAATAAAGAATTTACTATAAAAAATATGCTGTTTACCATTTCTTTAAATTTATCACATCTAACAAAATTGTAAGTAGTACAAAATAAAAAAAAATTAAATCCAATAAAATCATTCATTTTCAATAAAATAAAACTTAAGTTCATAAATTCTTATATTTTAATATTTGTAAACCCACACATATAACCTTCATATAATTTTTATCATTTAAATATATACGATACCATTTTATAGTTTAGCATACGCGTTGTCCACTTTTAACACATCAACAAATAATGTACGAAGATGTGAATTTTGTGCCAAACATTTTCCAATTTCCAGAAAAAAATTTAGAAGAAGTGATTATCCATTTAAATAAAATACAAAGTACTCTTCAATAACTGCTACGACAACAGCTTCAACAAACTGAAACGTGCCCATACGGTGATATAATGAACTATGCAATTATCAATTAAATATATATATATATATATATATATATATATATATATTACTTGATAGCTATATGCGTATATATATAACTAATCCTGGAGATAGAGAATATGTTGCCTCCAAAAATGGAGTTGCACGCTAAAGCATGTATTGCAGCGGAGAATAAGAGGAGAGTGTGTTTGGTTTGGGAAGATTTGACAGTGGTGGCACCAAATGTTAGCAGTAGTCCAAAAAGGGCACTGTTAAAAAGGTTAAGTGGTTATGCAGAACCCAACCGGATTATGGCACTCATTGGTCCTTCGGGATCTGGGAAATCTACTTTACTTGCTGCACTCGCTGGTGCCTAATTCTCTCCCTCTCTCCACTCTGCACACAAACACAAAATTCTTTGAATTTTGGATCGGCTAATGTACTAGCTAGCTCAGAATATTAACCGAAAAAAGACCAACTAATCTCACTTTATGATTTGTAAAATTATACTTTTCATACTTTGCTATAACTAGTGCATGAGGTGCTTAATTATTTATTTGTAATGTTTTTATCCAGTGCATAATTAACTTAAATGATTGATTTGTGAAGGGTTTTTTTTTTTTTTTTATCTAGTTCATGATTTTTTTTATTCATTATATATATATATATATATATATATATATATATATATATATATATATATATATATATATTCATAGTTCATGATTTAGTTAACGAAGATTTGTGATTTTTTTTTTAATCAAAAGAAAAAACTTGTGTAGTTTTTACTTAGTGCATGATTTCATTAATGATTGGTTACTAAAATTTTTATCGACTATTTTCGTCTTATTTTAATTATTTTTAAAATATTTTTCTATCTCAAATTATTTGTCACTTTAAAATATAAAAAATATTAATTACTTTTTTCTTCCAATAATATCCTGAAGAAATAGATACACTAGTAACTAGTAAGTGCACAGCTACAATTGTAGAGTGTAATTTATCATTTACTATGGAATAAGGATATTTTTGTCATATGAGATTATTTTATTATGAAAATTGGTATAATCAATTATTTCTTAAATATGTGCATTGGCTCGAATGATAGATAAAATGAGATGGAGAGAGTAATATAGTTTGCCTTTGATTGATTATGAAGTTAAAATTTAATTTTCATATATTATTAGTGTAAAGATTTTTACACTATCAACCAAATAAAAACCACCTTCAATATGATTTTTAAAATAATTATAATAAAAATCAATAATCTTATCATGTATGATAATCTATGATTAGAAGACAATATAAAAAATCTTTATGCTACCAAAACATTCTAATTAAATTCATGGAATTATTATGTAGAGCATGATTTACTTATTAATAATAATGATAGTCTCGTGAAGTTGTTATCTGATGCAATATCTAATTAATTATTGATTTATGAAAATTTTATTTTGGATACTATGCTAACTACTTTACGTCATTATTTTTTTTAATAAATAGAAGTTTTTTTTTTATTAAGAATTACACTAAGACTAAGAATGTATTAAAAATCACAATGTATGATGCACTGATAACAATTTTTTTATAATAAATTTCTATTTTTAATTTCTTAGCTAATACTTTAAGTATTTTTTTTTTTTGTTATAGAGTTTGTTATAAAGAGGTCACTCAAATCCTACTATTTATACCAACCCGCGTTAACTATACCCTAACATTGCCAATGAAAATATAATTTGACTTGGTTTTTGAGACCCCCCGTGTCATTGACACTATAACCGATAGTGTTATGAAATAGCCTAATTTTACTTTATTTTTTCTACGTCTTCTTCTTCTTCTTCTTCTTCTTCATCATAATAATCATAATAATATGACCCTGTCTAATCATTGGCCAAACTTTAATAGCCACATATATATGCCAAGTTATGGTACTGTACACATATAAAAAAGGCATTATAAGAGTCATCAATTCACTCGTTTTCAAATTTCTTAGAGTAAATTAAAATTTCCTCATATGCTTTCTGGAGTTTTCAGGCACACAGAGGCAAACATTCCAAAACAGTTTGCTCCATCATACAAGACTCTGCATTGTGTTACGTTTCCTTTATCAATCTTTTATGTTGTAGTGACCATATATATTCTATTCGGCTTCCAACAGGGATACTTCCCACCAATGTTAGCACGACCGGAAATGTACTACTCAACGGGACTACCAGAAATACAGGCTGCAGAGATATTGTAAGTTTAGCAACAGAACAATGCCTAAAGAAAAGATTAAATGAAGATAAAAAAAAATGTTAGAAATTTGAGGAAAATTATTAGGTTGAATGAAACTCTAGCAGTTACTTATCATTATGCGACACTATATGAGTAATAAAGTTACTTTAGAAGTTTAGGCCTCATTATTTCTGTTTTCATTTCCCCTTTTATTTTTTATTTTCATTTTTAATTTATAAAACTGTTACCATATTTTTAATTTATTTCTTTTTTTAAAGAATTATACAAAAAACAAAGAAAATAAAAAAAAACTATTTTTACTGTTTCATGTACAAATCCTTGAAAACAAAAACAGATTAAAAACTATTGGAAAAATTAATCCAAATTTTCAAATATTAATGCAAGTGAGTGAGAATTTAAGAGATGCATTTCAAGAGATAGTGGAATGTATTTTGACTCTTGAAAACCTTCACTACCATAATGAGAGGGTGGGTGAAGAGGTGAGACAATTAAAGTCTACTAAATTACATTCATAAATGAAGTCATGAACTACCACTTGTGATAAAAGAAGGTACTATCCAAGTGAGAAGGAGGTCATGTAATGTGAATAGTTTTTCAAGTTTGTCTAAAAAGCTTGTATTGATAGGGTTTTCTCAAGTTTATCTAGAAAATTTGTAATGAGAGGTTTTTTTTAAGTTTGTCCAAAAAACTTATATTTGGGAGGGTTTTCTCAAATTTGTTTATAAAACTTGTAATTTTATTTGAGATACTGAATATTTGTTAAAATGTTCTTGTGAACGTAGGTACCACCAAACCATGTTAAATTCAAAAACAAGGTAACAATTTTGTAAATTAAAAGTGAAAACAAGAAATAAAAATAGAAGTAGACCCTTAAGTTTCTATTTATCAAAAGAAAAAAGAAGTTTAAGTTCGAAAATGTAGAGGAATTTATTGTTAACATTCTTCTATACTTCTTTTCACATGCATGTATTCTAATAGTTCAAGTGCGGAAAAGCAACATGGACAATTCAAGCCGTCCAATTGTTTCTTATACCATTAACAAGTACCAACCACTCTAAATTGTGGAATATAGTATTAATTTATATAGTACTACCTTCGGTCTTTTATATAAGCAATAAATAGGATATTTTTTTGTTTTAATTATAAGCAACATAGGATGTATTAATTGTTATCTTCTTTTATACTCTTAATTTGTTATAAAGTCAATTAATGAAATATTCATTCATTTCCATGCAAGTGAATGCATTTATTGACATATTAACAATACAAATTACATTCATTGGTAGAAAAAATTACTTCTTGAATTATGAGTAGTATCATTAAATATAACTACTACTTAAACTATTTAATTTTATGGGTATTTCTAGAATAAAATTTAATTTATGATATCATTAATTAAAATTTACTAACTTAACTATTTTTATTAATTTTGATGAATTAGTTATTTATTACTTATATAAAAGAACAAAGGTAGTATTAAAGATTATTGCACGTCTCTTTTTAGCTTAATAATTGTTAGTTGTTACCAATTCATCTAAACTCCTACATTGACTTCAATATTGGTTGCGAACACCGATTTTTGTCCCGCTTCTTTTTATTTATTTTGGTTTTATTTTCTCTTTTATATTTATTTATTGTCCTTTTCATTGTTATTTGATTTGGGCTAATGTAGGCCTAGATTGTGCTCTTTTTCTTTTCAGATTATATTAGGCCACTCTTAATCCATAACACAAAAAATAAATAAGGAGAGGGTACAATCAAACAAACAGAAAAAAACCAAAAAAATGCTCAAATGAATAGTCCAAAAGCTCTTTTTATGAGTTCAATTACAATCAAAAATAAAAATAAATAAATAAATAAATAAATAAGAAGCAGTCCCATCAGGTAATCTGTGTGCAAACTATAGACAAAATGCAAATCTCCAAGCTGACAGATCACTAGTGATACTCGTTTGGTGTCTTTGACCTTACGATACCCTATGCATTTTGCTCCCATACATGAAAAGGGAATTGAATCGGGAGAAGAAAAATGGATGTTGATGTAGCAACGTTTTGGTCGATGGAGCCTCCTACTGATCTTTGTTCCTCCAAAGCAAAAAAAAAAAAGATAAAGCAGACACAAGAAAGCAAATGAAGCTAAAGAGGGAAACTGTAAATCTGAGCAACAATGAAAAGGGCTAAAACTCATTAACATAGATGGAAGGAATTTGAAATCCTCTGCTTGGAAAGAGAGGATTAAAAAAGACAAAGAGAGGGCAAGAGCAGGGTTCACGTGAATCCCCAATCCAAAGTTTCCTTGTGCCTATAAATGGACTCAACAGAGAACAAAAAAGGGGACTACTGGACAAGTCTAAAAATCATATACAAAGGGGATGGAGCAAACAACATCAGAGAGAAGGAGAAGAAGTTATAAGGTTCAAAGGATTCACCAAAACCAAACCAACACAACTTGGTGGTAGAAATCTCTCAAGCCTTCAGGCTATTACAAGTTCAAGCGGCAACCTGCAACAAAACAGGCGAGAGGTTGGTGAAGCCTTTAGCTTTAAACTTCAACTATTTTCCTCTTTAATTGTATGTGTTATTTGCCTTGATGCCTTGCCTCACAATGTAATTGCTCTTTTTCTGTACATGATATTTCTGTCTCTTGTAGCTTTGACCTTCTATTACTTGTTTATGATGCTTTGATTATCTGCAAAAACAAACACAAGCTTCAAACAAAATAAACGACTACGTGAAAAAAAATAAAAAAAAGGAAAAGAAAATAACAACAGTTTCATCATTGTCCAATTGGATTCTTCCTCTGCATTTTTTTTTCCTTTTTTGCCTGTGTGAAACCCCAATATCACCACTAATCACCAAAATTAAAGAAAACAAATGTTAATATAAACACAATCTGAATGGCGAAAAACAAAGGTCAAGCATGAAAGTAAAAACATGGCCGCTGCCGTTAGCGTTGAGTCAGTGCCGCCAAGTCGCTGCGACGACGCCGTTGGTGCACCGCAAAGGCGTCTCTCGGTCATAGTGTCGTCAACAAGCTCCCTTTCCTGTAGCCATTTGATGAATGCAGTCATCTCGCCAGACCTGTTGCCGTGCGCGCATCAGAGTCATTGCCGGCGATAGCCCCGTCGCCTCGCGATCAATGCATGCGCAAACCCCTAACCTCTGCCACCGCCTCACACGCAAATTGCGACATCACTGTTGCACAAACCCCAACCACGTGTAACCCTCACCACTGCCACAAACTCCACCACCGCATCTCCCCTTCTTCTTTCCACCCTCGCACGCGTTCCCTTTTTCTTCTTTCTTTGTTCACGAACGTTCCAGAAAGGAGGAGCAAACCCGCTTTGTTTTATTTATATTCTTTCGTGACCTGGGGTAGAGCCCCAAATTGCTTCTTTCCTCTCTTTTTTAACTTGCTTAGTAATAATGGGCTTAGCCCACAAAGTTTTTATTATCTGAATATGAAACATGCAATTATATATAAATAGATGAACGAAATAGTTGCTATCTCTCTGGTTTTTTACGATTTCTTTCTGTTATATAATAAAGATAATAATGATGCATAATACAAGTAATTTGTTACGTAATAAATATTGAAAAAGTTGTCATTAAAAATGGTAATATTTGATTCTCGTTTCGGATTCTGTTCATTACGTTAAATATATTAAATTCAAATTTGTTTACCTTTGTGTTTTCACGTGTATAAGAAAGGAATAAAAAAAACCAATAAGAATAAACATAATAAATTTCAATTCCCTTTTTAACTATTAAAATCAAATTTATAATTTAATTCTACATAAAAATGACAATAATCCATAATTATAAACACCAACAAATTTATAAGATCTATAACACAAAAGGATGAAATCTTTAATAGAGAAAAGATTATTTGAATGCGACGTTCTCTTAATCCTAAGGCTTACGGACACAAGCTATGATAGCTTGCTGCCTTATAGCTATTCTCTAAATTAAAAAATGTAAAGTTTCTACTTATAATAAGAAGGTAAAACAACCACTAAAATCAAGTTTCATAATTTAGCTCAATATTTTGATAATATTAAAATCTTTTTTAGTGGAAAGATTAATTAGATGTGACATTTCTTTAATTTTTAGATTTTGAGGCGTAAGTTGTACAACCTGATGTCTTAAAACTCATATATATGGATAATGAATAAAGAAAAATGTTAAATTAAAATTACTTTCTTATGAAAATAAATATTGGATTAAAAGTAAAATAATAGATTGGCTTGGGTGTATACCTCTGTCAATTTTATATTAGGACATATGAGTCGTGACAACTTAGAAATCTCAAAATTAATAAAAATAAAAAATATCAACACACAAATATTTTCTACCAAAAGAACTACGTAAGTCTGATTCTTCATTGCACTGGGAGATATGTAGGAGCAGGGGCCCACTCCTGTCGCTCTCAAAAATAATAAAATTTAAGATAAAATAAAAACATTTTTTATAATAATAAAATTCTTCTTGTAATTATTTTTAGGGTGAGATAAATATTTTAAAAGTCTTTAATAATTTGCTTAATCAATTAGAGGTAACCGTCTTTATGACGGACGTTGTAGGATGCTAATACCTTTCCTACACGTAATTGACTTCCGAACCCAAAATCTGATTTTATAGACCATTTTCTTTTTAGGTTTTTTCAATGTTTTTCCTTAATAAATATTGGTGGCGATTCCTCCTCTCTTTTTTAAATCCTTTTCGCCATCCCGCTGCAACCCCGATTGTGACATTGGTTAATTGTAATGAAAGTGGACTGTAACCCTAAGCAAGCCTTATTTGCAATGTCAAAGATTTAAATTCTAGAATCACTACTTTAGGCATTCAAATTCTTGGAATATTGAGCCAAAGATTAGAAAGTTCCGAGACACTTAGTTGTTAGGTAAAAGCTTGGGCTAGGCACTTATTGGACACATTTAGGTTATGTTTGGCTCAACCTTTCTTTGTTTAAAAGTTACTTTAAAGTTAAAACTTAAATTAAGAGCTTTAAAAAAAATTAGAAGTTATTTGATAATTTTTATTTTTTAGTTTCAAAACTTCTTTTAAGCTAAAAGTTGTTTGATAAAAAAGTTCAAAATTTTAAATTAACTTAAAAATAATTGCTTCACTCAATAGAATAATATATATATTGATAAAATAAAAAAATTATGTAAAGTTAATTTTTAGTTACAATTATGTAAAATTAATTTAATTAGCATAAATTTATTTTAATGACAACAAAAATACATAAAAGTATTAAAATATATAAATTGAAATTTTTAATTTTAAAAATATCAATCAATAAAATTTAATTTTAAAAATGATTTATAAATATTTTATTATATATAATACTAATTACTAAAGTATCAATTACAAAAGATAAAATAGTTTAAAAAAATTGTATTATTGTTCAATAATATTTTCAGAAAATAATAATAAATTATTTAAACAAAATTCAATAATGTCAATATATATTAAATAGTATTTAACAAATAATATAAAAAGTATTTAATAAATATATTATTGTAATTAAAATGAAAAACTTAACTATAAATTAAAAGTTAAAAAAATCTGAAATCTAAATTAAATTTAAAGAATAAACACTATAAATATTTTTAAATTTAAAATTTTTATTTAATTATATTATTTACTCATTTTAGGAATTTTTTATTTGGCGTATAAATACATTTAAAATTTTTAATTTTAAAATGAAAAAAATTAATTTAATTTACAAAATTAATTTTAAAGATAATTTACAAATATTTTATTATATATAATATTAATTAAATAAATTTAAGTATTAATTGCAAAAGTTAAAATATTCAAAAACTATTATATTATTGTTGAATAATATTTTTAGAAGAAAAAATAATTTATTTAAACAATATTCAGTAATGTCAATATATATTAAAAAATATTTGATAAATAATTAAAAAAATATTTAATTAATATATTGTTATAATTAAGAATTCAAAAACTTAACTATAAATTAAAAAACTTTAAAAAATATGGCATCTAAATTAAATTTAAAGAATAGAAATTATAAATAGAAAAATTTATTTAACTATATTATTTATTCATTTCATTAATGTTCTTTTATTTTATGTGAAGAATATTTAAAAATTTAAAAAATAAAAATATTTTAAATTTTCTAAAATAAATAATTTAAAACAAATTTAAAACCTTACAATAAATAACATAATTTAAAATAAACTATATATAAATAACATAATTTAAATAAACTAATATATAAATAAACATAATTTAAAATAAACTAATATATATAAGTATTATTTAACGGAGAAACAGGTAAAACATTCAAATTGAAAAAATAATAAAAATTAAAAAAGATGGTATTTTAAGAGTTTTTCATGAAATGTGTTTAGCTCAATTGCTCCTTTTAAGGTAAAATAAGCTACAATAAAGTTGGCCTAACATAACCTTAGTTTAGCTTCAGTGTTGCAATAAGACATGAATGTAAGTTGACACAAGTGATTAAAGATTTAGACTTAGCTCTCATTTTTTTCATCAAGGACGAAGGCAGGATTAGATATTAGGGGACCAATTATAAAAATTAAAATTTATCTAACAAATATACAAGTATCAATTTTATGTGAAATATTTATAATTATGTGTTTTTTAAAACTATTCAAGAATATATAATAGAAAATAAATTAAATATTTTTTAACAAAATTTGAATATTACAAATGTCATTTCACATGCCATCAACATTTGCTTTTTGATATTTGGTTTGCTTTCTCAAAATGTACATAGTGGCGTGTCTAGCCATGCACTCAAGATTGAGCTTAAAAAAAATAAAAATAAAAACAAAGAAGAAAGGAGATCAACAAAAAATTACATATGAAAAATAGTAATAGGAAGAGAGAAGATATATTAGTGTGTCTCAAAATTCAAGTTGTTAATCCCTTATATGAGGCCCATAAGCTTGCCCCATTGACAAAGGTTAATAAATTGGTTTTAATTTTCAAATCAATTATAATCAAATGAACATCCGATAAAATTGGAAGGAGACAAATAATGTCATTTGATTTTCAATGTAATAATTTATAGCTTTTAAAATAGTAATAATGAATTATAGAAGGAAAAACTATTAAAAAGAAAAATAAATGATGCTCAAATATTTTGTCTAAAAAGAAAAAAAAATCCACAATAAATGCTAGGAAAAGGAAATAAAATATTTATCTAAAAAAAGAAATAATGTCATTATTTTTACAATGAGACTATAAAAGGATAATTGATTATTTTATCAAAAAATTAATACTTAAATATCATTATTTCTATAACTAAACCTTAAATAAAAATAATTGTCTTAATTTTAAAATATTACACATTTAAAAAAATTAAAATTAAAAAGTTAGGGTGGCCATACATGTCCCTCAATCCCTATTTCTCATGAATGTGGGTTCAATTTTTCCTAACGCCACTAAAATCTTGTTTAGTGGACAATCTTCCTTAGAGAGATCCTCTAGGGCCCAAAGGTTAGTTGAATAACTGTGAGGCATAAAATTGCTTGTGTAGTCTAGATGGACCTTTGTCCAATATGCCATTAGTGTCCTACCCAGTAGTATTGGGGGTACCCTTCTTGGCTTCCTCCCATTCTACATTTTTTCCAACAAAAAAATGTTGCAATAAGACAAAAACTTAGATGTTTTTTAAGTGCTTTTAATTCTGTTCTCCAAGTAGATTTAAGCTGTGTTTAGATAAACTATTCAATAAACACTTATAAGATAAGAAAATAAGAAAGTAAAATAAATTAAGTTTGTCCCATAAAAGTTTTCTCATTTAACTTATCCAAAAAGATTATTTTTAATTATGCATAAATTAATTTTAACTTATGAAAGACTTAATTCATTTTATTTTCTTATATTTTGTTATGTGAAGACCCTAAATACTTATTGAAAAATTTATCCAAACAGAACCTTAGAGTTGCAATTAGAGTTTAATGTTAGTAATTTATGTTGACTTTTAATACAAATCTTTATTACATAGATTATGAAGTTGAAACTCTAATTTTAATTGGAAAACAACACAAAAATCACTTAAAGAATTACATTAAATTTTGTTCATTGCAATAACTATCCTATGCATAAATACAACTCTGGTTCATAGACTGTGTCAGCACTGACAAAATTTCTGATTTCATTGCAGTCTTATGTTACTCAAGAAGATTATTTCTTGGGAACTCTAACAGTGAGGGAAACCCTCACATATGCAGCTCACTTGAGGCTTCCTGCTGATATGACTAAAAATGAGATTGACAAGGTGGTAACCAAGATATTGGCTGAAATGGGTCTGCAAGATAATGCAGATAGCAGACTTGGGAATTGGCATTTGAGAGGCATCAGTAGTGGAGAGAAAAGAAGGCTTAGCATAGGCATTGAGATCTTAACTCAACCTCATGTAATGTTTCTGGATGAACCCACTAATGGGTTGGATAGTGCAGCTGCTTTCTATGTGATTTCTTCTCTGTCAAACATAGCACATGATCGAAGAATAGTTATATGCTCCATCCACCAGCCAAGTGGTGAAGTTTTCAACCTTTTTTGATGATCTGGTCCTCCTTGCAGGAGGTGAAGCTGTATATTTTGGAGAAGCAACTATGGCTGTAAAGGTAGAGAAAGTTGAATGAAAAAAAAAAAGTAACCATTTTATGAAGCTACTAAATTCTCTTCTTTCTGTTCAGTTCTTCGCTGATGCAGGGTTCCCTTGTCCAACTAGAAAAAATCCTCCTGAGCATTTTCTTCGTTGTGTTAGCACAGAGTTCGATAGTGTTGCATCCTTAATACAGTCCAAAAATGTCAATGTTAGAAATACATAAATGATAAAACTCATGCAGTAGTTTCTTTCAATATTTTCAGCATTGCTTCAACATGGTTTTGTGGCTTCTCGTTTATATATAGTGCCGGTGAATTTTGTATGTAGGAAGCCTCAACTTCATGGAATTCTCTAATGCATATGACAACAGAAGAGATCAAATTGGAGCTCATAAAGAACTACAAGAAGTCCATACATTCAGCAAATGTAAGGAAAAAAATCAGAGAAATCAAACAGAGTGTAAGTCAATTTGTGTGAGGCCACATATTAATCCTTCTCGCATTTCTGTTGCTCCTGTCCCCTATTTATGATATCTAGGCACATAGCATGACCTGGAAATGACTATTACAATATTGTTCATGTTTTACTTTTACCCTCTTTTTTTTCTTTTCTTTTGGTCCTTCTTTCCTTCAATGCAAGTTGACTGGAGTAACTATACTGATTGAAGGCTCATATGTTGCTATGTTGCAGAAAGAACCTTTTGTTGGGAAGACATATGATACCAGCAGGCTGAAGCAGCTATGCACATTGACAAACAGGTCATTCCTAAATATGACCAGAGACATTGGTTACTACTGGTTAAGGATTGCATTCTATATCTTGATATCAGTGAGTGCTGGTATTCTTTACTTTAACATAGGAACAAGTAATGAAGCAATCTTATCTAGAGGCAAGTGTGATGGATTCATCTATGGCTTAATGATCTTCCTGTGTTTAGGTGGCGCACCCTTTTACCTTGAGGAATTGAAGGTACTCAAAGCAGTTTAGATATCATACATCTCAATTTTGGTTCTGTATAGGAAATATTAAATTAAATAAATAAAAAATAAAGCTCACTCCCTTCAGGACCCTTAAAAACCAGGTCTTCAAACATGAAAGGTTTAGGAAGCATTATGGGGAGGCCATCTTTGTGCTGTCGCATTTCCTCTCGTCATTCCCTTTTGTTCTTGCAATTTCCCTCTCTTCAGGAACAATACTTTACCACATGGTGAACTTTCATTTGGGCTTCTCCCATTACTGCTATTTTTGCATGAACCTATTTTGTTGCATTTCAGTCACAGAAGGCTGCACGTTATTTGCTGCGGCACTTGCACCCGACCTATTGGTAGCCATGGGAACTGCAGCTGGTGTAACTGTGAGCAAATTCAGAGATCATCCTTCTTATTGTCATGAATTTGAAGTGTTATTTACCTTATGAAATTAAGTTGTGCACACAGGTATTCATGATGATGCCATCTAATATATTCAGAAGTCTAACAGACCTTCCAAAATTCTTTTGGCTCTATCCGATGTCTTATATCAGCTACACTGCATGGTCAATACAGGCACAAAATGTTTGTACAACTACCATTTCCAAATAGTAACTATTTCTGCTAAAATTATATTCAATTCATTTAATCTCTTGCATGCATTGCGTTTACTTTAGGACAAAACATAGATACAATTCTATAGGTGCTGCTGTTTGTGTTGTTCTCAAATCAAAATTGGAGTTTTATTTTGGTAATTCGCGTAATAAATGTTTGCATTAAAGGATTATGCAAATTAGTAAAACTCCAATTCTGATTAGAGAACAACACAAATAGCACCTACAAAATTATATCTAAATTTTGTTCTTTACTTTATCATCATGCGATGCAAAAGGAGGGTAAACGATTTTGTCACAAGGTAAGCCAATATGACCATTACAACACTCACTCTTTTTTACCCACTTACATACTCTCACTTCACATGATAGCATCATATTCTCTTATGGGATATGACAATATCTCTCTACATCCTTTCTCAGCTTTAGTCACAAGGACTTCCCCCCTTTCTCCTCCAAGACAATTCAGGATATCCCTCATTGTCAGTTTATTCTAATCACAACATATAAGAGTGTTTTAGAGCCAAAACTTTACCATGCTAATGCATTGTTTATATATTTAGGCAAACTATTTAGGCTATGATGTTGATGATGTTCTTTTGCTGTGAAACACAGGGCCAGTTCAAGAATGACCTGATTGGTCTTGAATTTGAACCAAAGGTGCTTGGGAATACCAAGATAAAGGGTGAAGAGATACTCCATGTTACATTTGAAATTCGAACAGATTATTCGAAATGGTGGGACTTAGGAGTTCTGGTTTGCTTCTTGATATGTTACAGACTGCTTTTTTTCTTGGTTCTTAAGCACAAGGAGAGAGCTTCATCATTATTACACACCAAAAGGACTCTTCTACTAGACATTTTACTCAGAAGACCCTCATTGAAGGACAAATATATTTCTTCCAAGCGACATCAACCCTTGCATCCTTTGTCAGCTCAGGAGGGTCTTTCCTCTCCCATCTCCTAATTCTCACTTTTTTCTCACTTTTCCTGTTAACTTAATGCTTTGTCTGTCACATATATACTTACATATGCTTGATTTATGCACATTGATGTCAGCAACATGTCTTATCCGGGTAGATTTATCTTGGGTCTTCCATTTTATCAGTAAAATTGCTTATGTAACGTGTGGAAATTATTATATTCAATGCGTTGAATTGCTGAATAAAAAGTCTTCATAGCATGATGTATCTACCTTGTAGTTTCTAATAGAGAAGCCTTTAAATTTAGCGCATTAAATTGCCAACTAATACT
Source organism: Spatholobus suberectus (assembly GCA_004329165.1). NCBI lineage: Eukaryota > Viridiplantae > Streptophyta > Magnoliopsida > Fabales > Fabaceae > Spatholobus > Spatholobus suberectus. The sequence continues at coordinate 25,457,589 of CM014732.1, read as the reverse complement.
TGGTCCCAAAAAACAAAAATGACAATACAATATAAAATAGACCGATGATAAAAGGGATTCTGTAACCCGCAGTTGAGTAATTTGTCTCTGTTGGATATAATAAAGAAAAACTAGAGAAGACAATAGAAAAATGAAGGCTGAAACTCATCCTTTCTGATTCATACATACAGTCTTTAAATACAAGAAATGCATAACCAAAAAATAATGACAAATTAAGCTACCCATAAATTTGTAACAGCCTATAAACTCTCATAATAACAAAATAACTTATAACAGCCATGACAGCAAAAATTCTATCATAAACTCTAATAAATTCTAATAAACTATAATAAACAGATAGTGATTCATATTCTCAACACTCCTCCTTACATTAGTAGCTATTAACTCCAAGTTTCCTTCTCAAGTTTTTAAAACTTCCTTTCAAAAGTGGTTTTGTAAAAGCCAATTGGTCTTCTGTCTTACAATACTGTAACAAAACTTCCCCTTCCTCTTGAACTTCTCTAAGAAAATAGAGTTTAATATTGAAGTGCTTAGTCTTCCCATGAAAGACCGAATTATTTGAGATTGCAATCGCTGCTTGATTATCTACAAACACCTTGGTTGAATCTGTTTGAGACATTTGTAGATCAACAAGAATTTTTCTCACCCACAAAGCTTGATTAACAACTGTAGTAGCAGCAATGAACTCTGCTTCAGCAATTGATTGTGCCACAATATCTTGCTTCTTTGAAGTCCAAGAAAATACTCCAAAACCAAATGAAAAACAATAACCTGAAGTGCTTTTCATATCATCCAATGATCCTCCTTAGTCATTATCAGAGAACCCATGGAAATTAAATTCTTGATTAAAAATAAACCAGACACCATAATCAAGAGTTCCTTTGATATATCTAAGCACACATTTGGTAGCTTGAAGATGCACTTTCCTTGCACAATGTAAGAACCTTCAGAGAATACTTACAGCATGCAAAATATCAGGTCTTGTTGCTGTAAGATACATGAGACAACCAACAAGACTCCTGAAATCAGTCTCATTAACCTTTTCTACACCATCTTCCTTGCATAGCTTCATCTTGTAAAACATCGGAGTACTCACAAGTTTACAATTCTCCATTTGAAACTTCTTCAAAATCTCTTTTGCATATTTCTTTTGGCTAATAAAAGTTCCTTTTTCATTTTGTTTGACTTCCGTTCAGAGAAAGAAAGCCATTTCTCCGCAATCTGTCATTTCAAACACCTTCATCATATCTTGCTTGAACTCCTCAACAAACACAATATTGCTTTTTGTTACCAAAAGGTCATCCATATATAGAGAAACAATTAAAATCTCAAAATTCAAGCATTTCACATAAAGAGTTGACTCACTAGGACTTTTTCTAAAGCCAATACTCAGCAAGTAGTTATCAATCCTGCTGTACCAGGCCCTTGGAGCCTGCTTCAAACCATACAAGGCTTTTTTCAACAAATAAACCTTGTTTTCTTTCCTTTTAATTGCAAAACCCTCAGGTTGCTCAACATGTATCTCCTCCTGCAAATAACCATTGAGAAAGGTAGATTTCATGTCTAGTTGAAACACCTTCCAACCTTTTTGTGCTGCTAAAGAAAGGACCAATCTGATTGTATCAAGCTGAGCCACAGAAGCAAATGTTTCAAAAAAATCAACTCCAAATAGTTGAGCATATCCCTTCACTACAAGTCTGGCCTTGTGTTTATTAACGGAACCATATGCATTGAGTTTGGTTCTAAACACTCATTTAACACCAATAACATTTTTGTGTTGGGGTCTAGAAACCAATTCCTAAGTTTGGTTCTTCACAATCATGTTAAGCTCCTCCTGCATTATAGCTATCCACTTTGGATCATTCTCTGCTTCTGTAAAATTTTCAAGCTCTAACATAGCAACATTACATCTTTCATAAATATCAGAAAGCAATCTAATTCCTTTAACAGGAGGATCATCAACATTTTCATCTTTCATAAAAGAAAAATCAAAAATTTACTTCCATTCATCTTTCTCCCAACTCCATTGTTTATCTTCAACAAAATGGACATCTCTGCTTATTAGAATCTTACCAGTTTGTGGTTGAAAGACTCTATAAGCCTTTGAAGTTGTGCTATAGCCAATAAAGATTCCAGCCTCTACCTTTTTGTCTAACTTATCTCTTTTCACCTTTGGCACATAAGAAAAACAAATACATCCAAAAACTTTGAAGTTTTGAACAAAAGGTTTCTAGCCAAACCATGCTTCAAAAGGAGTTTTCCTCTCCCATTGCCTTTGTAGGAAGCCTGTTTAATAGAAACACAGCTGTATTAGCAACTTCAGCCTAGAAATTCTTTGGAAGTCCTTTCTCATGCATCATAGATCTAGCCATCTCCATTATTGTTCTATTCTTCCTCTCACTCACTCCATTTTGTTGTGGAGTGTAAGGAGTAGTAAGTTGGTGCTCAATCCCAGCCTCTTCACAAAAAGAACTAAATTGATCTGAGACATATTCTTTCCCATTGTTAGACCTTAAAACCTGAATTTTACAACCAAATTGATTTTCAATCCAAGCCTTAAACCTCCAAAAAACTTTTGCAACTTCAAATTTGAATCTCATGAAATAAATCCAGCACATTCTAGTAAAATCATCAAGAAAGGCAATGTAATATCGACTTCCCTTTAAAGATAATTCAGGTTGTGGTCCTCCAAGGTCTGTGTGAATCAACTGCAGCTTTTGTGATGCTCTCCACCTTAACTGTGAAAATGGCAGCTTGGACTATTTTCCATATTGGCATGCACTACAGCTACTTACGTGGTCTTCTAATAATGGCAAGCCTTCCACAATATTCTGTTTTTTCATGTGCCATAGTGAAGCATGGTTGAAAGGACCCAATCTCTTGTGCCAAAGCTTAGTGACATTAATTGGGCTTGAAATAGCAGCTTGCACCTCTTCCATAAGATCGAAAGAGAAGTTTTTTCCTTTCATTTTGATCTTCAACAGATCTTGACCCTTTGTATCTTGAATTAGACACATTTTGTCTTCAAATAGTACTTTGTAGCCTTTTTCAAGTAACTGGCCAACACTCAACAAATTTTGATTAATATTCGGTACATAAAGCACATCAGTAATGATTTTAGTACTTGAGCAACTTTCAATTGCAATTATGCCTTTTCCTTTAATAGCTATGCATTCTCCATTGCCTATTCTGACTTTTGAAACAATTGTTCTGTCTAGCTCCTTGAACAACTCTTCATCATAGGTCATGTGATGGGTACATCTGCTGTCAATCAACCGACTTTCACCATTTTGTTGGTGGAAAAACAAGTTGTTGCAAATAACTGCTCCTTCTCCTATTGTTGTTGGTCAACCACTTGAGCTTCAGTTTGAGGTTGCCTTTTGTTCTTGCAAATTTTTGCAATATGACCAAGCTGGTTGCATTTATTGCAACGTATATTAGGCCTCTTCCAACATCTGAAATGTGGATGATTTCTTTTTCCACAATGTTGGCATGGAGGATGATTTGTCTTCTCATTTTCAGCTTTACTCCCTTTATTGGAACTTTCTCCTTTTTCAAAATTGTTCCAATGGGTCTTTTTCTTCTTTCCTTTTTGACCCTGATTGATCTTCAGTTGGGCTTGTAAAGCACCTTCAATCATGCCTTCTTCCCTCATAAGTCTCCTTTGCTTTAGGGCTTGCAAAGCATACACTAGTTTTGCCAAAGTAATTTTTGACAAATCTTTGGAATTTTCCAAAGAGGAAATAGTGGATTCAAACCTCTCAGGAACAGTCACAAGGATTTTTTGAACTATCCTTGTATCAGGAAACTCGATTCCAAGCAACCTCACCTTGTTAACGATGCTTAGAAGTCTGTCAGAACAATCCTTAATTGTTTATGATTCCTTCATCAATTGCATCTCAAACTCTCTGATCAAATTTAGCACTTGCATCCCTTTGACTTTCTCATTTCCTTCATACTCCTGCTTGAGAAAATCCCAGATGGCCTTTGCTGACTTTAGAGTCACAATTCTAGTAAAGATTGCTTGAGATACAACAAAAAATAGAAAGGACTTTGCCTTCGACTTTCGCTACTTTTTGTCCTTATGACTCTTGATTTGTGCAATCGTTGGATTTTCTGGTAATGGATCAATTTCATTATCCTCCTTAACAGCCTCCCAAAGATCACTAGCATCAAGATAAGCCTTTATTTTGATTGCCCATAAGTGATAATTTTCTCCCTAAAAAATTGGCAATGTTATGGCTGAGTTATCAGACTGCATTTTGAACTCTCAATGTAAGTGTTTAGGTGTTTGGTGTTTGGTGGAACTCTCTCCTTACCAAGTCCCTCAAGAACAATTGAGCTCTGATACCACTTGTTGGATATAATAAAGAAAAACTAGAGAAGACAATAGAAAAATGAAGGCTGAAATTCATCCTTTCTGATTCATACATACAGTCTTTAAATACAAGAAATGCGTAACCAGAAAATAATGACAAATTAAGCTACCCATAAATTTGTAATAGCCCATAAACTCTCATAATAACAAAATAACTTATAACAGCCATGACAATAAAAATTCTATCATAAACTCTAATAAATTCTAATAAACTCTAATAAGCAGATACTAATTCATATTTTCAATAGTTTGTGATACCTTTGAATTCCGAAGAAAACTAAAGAAAGGATTTATGATAGGACAGTATATCCAATATTTTTTTTTATTCTATATCCAATAAATTTTTGTGCAAAGGTTTTATGGGAATAGGTAGCAAATATAGAGAAACAAGAAGGACAATGCTTTAAAATTATTTTTTCCTTACTGCACTTTTTTTCTACTTCTTACTTCTTTTCTTCTCACATCATTCCATTATGAGTAATGCTATATTTTCTTACAAATTTCCTACTACTTTTTTTTTATATAATTTTTTTTCTACTACTTTATAATTAAAGAATATTAAATAAAAAATAAATATATTTAATGTTTTGAAAATATAAAACATATTCAATACTTTCCGTACAAAAAAGTAGAAGAATTATTAGGAAGATGTAAGACGATTTATGATTATTCTTTCACTATTTCCTTTTTTCGTCTATCTCCTAAGGTGTAGGTGTGTTTTGGAGTGTACAAAAATTGTTTTCCGAACAAGAAAGCATATCTTGTGGAATATGTCAAATGAGAATTTTTCTTATTGTAAAAAATGAGAATTACAAATTTAGATCATAGGTCATATTTTAATGGTCAAGATTAAAAAAATGAACATGATTTTTTTAAATGGTCATTTAACCACTAACTAACTTTTAATATTGACCATTCATGTATGATTGTGTGGTTTAAATTTATAGTTCTCATTTCTTACAAAAAAAAGAGTTGTCACTTTGATAAGCCTATATATATATATATATATATATATATAGGGAGCGTTTTAAATGAGAAAATTTTAGAACGAGAAAATGAGAACTTTTAATCTCGCCATTGGATTACAATTAAAAAAAAAATGCAGTTGAGATTAAAACTCAATTATAAAACACTTTTTATGAGACCATTATTATTGCCGCCTTTACTACCACTACCGCCACCGTCGTCGCCACGTGGCGGTGGCGACGATGATGGCCATGGCGATGACAACGGCAACGACGACAAAGGCGGCAGCGATGGTGCACGGTAACGAAGGTAACGACAATGGTGATAGTAGTGGTGATGGAGGCGACAATAATAATGGTCTTATAAGAGCTGTTTATAATTGAATTTTAATCTTAGTTGCAACTTTTTTTAAATTGTGATTCAAAGGTTATCATTAAAAGTTTTCATTTTCTCATTCTAAAATTTTTTCATTTGAATCACCCTATATATATATATATATATAAAAGACAATTCACATTACAACAGTTTTTTATGGTTATCTTAAATAAAACCCACAAATAATATTTTTAAATTTCACATGTAAAGAATAAATAACACTATATTTTTTGTTATCATGTTATAACTACGAAGTATTCAACAATTTTGCTGATAATTAATCTTTGCTGACTATTCTTTTTATTCACAAGACTCGAATTCAAAACCTTACTTAAAATATCCAAACTCAGTTGTACTTAGACTAACGTAATGCTGGTAAAGAATAAATAACACTATGAAAATGTTTAGCTTATTTAATTTACACTTAAGAAATTATTAAGAAAGCTCTTTCTATGATAGAAATCATTTCTAAATTAAAATATACTAATTTTTTTTATAACCTTGTTATAGGTGTGAAGTATCCACTGACTTTGCCAATAACTAATCTCTGCCGAAAACTTGACTGGCCACCTTTAGTGGGATTTTCCCTGTCAATTATGTGTTTTCATTTACAATGTTAAAATATACTAATGTAAACATGTACTAAAAATTATTTATTAAATTAAAAATTCCAAGTATTGTTTTAATTAAAAGTAACGTGAAATATATGGCATAAAAAAAGTAAGAAATTCAATAAATCACCAGTCTTTTGAAGCCCCCCATTACCTGCAGTTTAAAGAAAATTTGCAGGGAGGTGCATTCACCATCCAGTAACCTCATATTTATTACATTTTATTATTTTATGAGGATGAAAAATTTATGGTAAAGTCATTTTTCGATTGTAGAAAATCTTGATCGTTAAATCCCTGAACTCCCTGTTTATGGATGATACTAAAAGGGAACTTATTCATATCTTAAGAAAAGAAAAGAAAAAAAACCATTAGGGTTAATTTTCATGTTGAAAATAGGAAAATAAACAAGGAAGAGTTGGTTTGGAGCCCTCTGAAAAAAAAATGAGGGAGAAAAGGGAAGCTAAGCAGAGCACATATAAAGTATTAATTAAAGAGGAAGAAGGGTTGTTAAAATGGAAAGTCAAGAAAGCTCAGCTGCACAACCAAATTTAGAATCTTCCAAAATGTCCACATCCAACTGTCCGCGCGCCCATACCTTTGTTATTTTAATTCTTGTTGCAACCGCCTGCATGCATATTACAAATACTGATAAGGGTATAATTAACTTATCACAACATATCTGCAAAAAAAAAAAAGTTTAAAAGAACTCATTGTAACACAGTGTATTACAGAGCTGATGGTTTTGAACCCAAAATTTGCTATTTACTAGAGTAAGAAATTTTCCTTTTAATGTCTGATTGCTGGTAAATTTATTTATTTTTAATTCAAAATAGCATCTCCCGAGTCTTTCTCTTTTTAATTCAAAATAGCAAATATTTCCTGTAAAACATAAAACTAGAAATCAAAAAAATATTTGAAAAAAGTTTAGAATTATAAAAAAGACATATATAATTTAAGTTAAATTTAAAAAGTATAAATAAGAAACATCCAAAATTATAAAAAGTATATAATTAATTCAAAATCACTTTAATTCAGAACTTAAAATAAACACGTTAAGAATAATATGTGTTATTTTGAATGGATTATAAATTACTAGATTAAATTACTTTTAAAAGAGTTCGAATTTGATATTATATATGATGAATTTTCAACTCATTAATTGAACAAATTTAAACGCAATCATAAAAATTAGTATAGTTTTGTAAATATTAGGAATTTTGTTTGTATGTAAATACTTATAAAATTTCATTAAAAATTATAGGAAAATAAGGATTGCACCTCCACAGCCTAGTGGTAGTCTCATTGTGCTGCAATGAGACACACAATGTCCTTTTCACGCCCAACGAAGAGTGACCATTGTCACTAACTATCTATAACTGTCATAACCATTTTCAACACTAGGATGCCTAGTGATGGACTCAGCATTCTTCAATGGGAATTACAAGGTCAAACGGCTAATAATGTGTTGATAGTGTTGGTGATGGCTTGTCTCCTACATCTTATAAAAAGCCGTTTTGAGCCATTTTTGAAGAAACTTTTAGATTTGTTACGAATCTTTCATATTCCTTTGAAATTTTGTGATCTCTTGTGAAACTTTTGCCAAATCATTTGTCTTTTGTAATCTTAGAGTATAAGAGAGTTAAGGTTGTGAGATTTTTAGAGAATTTTCAATAGAGATTTAATCTAGGAATGTATTTCGAGATTTAATGAAGAGCTTTCATGGCTCCTTCTTATGCTAAGTTGTTATTTTCATTCATTTTGTTTCTATATTGATTGAATCATTGTTCTAAACTTTTAGATTACTTAATTGAGTTTTAATCACATGTTTTATGGTTCAATTTCACTTCTCTATGCTTAATGTTATAGGTGTGGTGGAAATCAACCAATTGAATCAAGCTTAGGGTTAACTCAAAAGAAAGGCTTTAAGTTAGAGAATTGAGAAATGGAACACATGATTTTCATAGGCTTTAGGAATAGAGGTAGGTTATCTGTGCTCTTAGAGAATCATAGGCTTAATGCATGGGTGCTTAGTAAATGTGTCTAAAGAGTTAGAGTATTTGCTTTGCTAACTAAGACATGTTGCCAAGGAATTGTGATGAGATTATTGAATGAATTTGAGCGTTGAACTAAGGTGTGAGGTTGAAATTCAAAAAAAGTAAAGCCTAAAAGCTAGGAGTAGTGAGTCATGAGTTACTTTGTGTTTGTTGTTGTGTCCTTTTATTTTTGAAGTCCAATTTAGGTAGATTAAGTTTTTGCAACTAACAACTAATCCTGACAACTTAATCCATGATTCGCTTGACTACTGCCAAAAGTTAGTATATGGTGCTCATGCTAATCTATATGGGACGATACTCTAATTATCACTTTATTAATTGTTAATTGATACATCAATCAAGTTAGGTTGTAAACATTTGCTTTCCATGCTCATTCACTCCCCTTGAATCATCTAGCTCACTTTCCTTAAAACAAATCACAATACATCAATTTTTTAATCATAACATAATGTTGCAACACCACAACCAACCAACAATATACATGGATGGATTGATGACGAGATTTTTTTTATTTTTTTATAAATTAATTTGTTTTTCTCAAAATATTGCACCAGTTTAATTAAACTTAAATGTGAAAATGGATAAAATTATAGAGAAAAAATATTGAACAACTATTTTTTTTTTTTTGTGGACAACTATTTTATCCAAAGGGATATTGATTAAGCATTCAAGGTGTTAATTTCCAATTTATGCAAATTTTAAATTGCAGGAAAACATAAGGAGGGGGGTTGAATTGTGTTTTAAAAACAAAGGCTATTTGCAAATCTTTTCGCAATCAGGTATTGTTTGATGATAAAATGAAAGGTAAAAACTTGTTGAAAAGGCTTTTTAAAAGGTATTTTTAAATCAAACACTTGTTAAAACAATTTATGAAAACTTGTTAAAAACACTTAAGTTAATACAAACAAATTAGAGAGACAGAGTGATAAACACAAAATTTTTATACTGGTTCATCTCACCTCAGAGACTGCATCCAACTCTTGGTACACCACCAAGTTCCACTATAACTTATACAAAGTTACAAGAATTTTTTTGTCTAAGCCTCTTCAAGCTTAACATAAGTAGTATTTCACTTATCTCTCCAAGCAAAAACCCCAAGTATTCTTTGAGTTAAAGCCTCTTCAAGCTTTCACCAATTTCACTAAGAAATGGTTAAGGGAAAAGATCTCACATACTTTGCTACGTCTTATTAGACGAATATACAATGAAGAACAAAGTATATCGTTTGGTGTCTAAGACACTTTGTACAATAGAATTTTTCAAACAAGAGAATAGTTAGGAACTTAGAGAAAGATTGAGAGTTTAGCATGTGTTCTATATATCTCTTTTTGTACAAGTCTTTACACTATTATAGTACTCCAGGAATGTATCCGTTGTGAGTGATTAGGAGCTTCATTCATCTAATGTTGCATATTGAAGAAAGTGCCCATTAGGGCATTAAATGTAGCATTAAATTCCTTTCACCAACCGGTCACAATGATAAGATAAAGCATGCTGCTTATCTTGCCCTTCTCGTACTGAATCTTATTGTAATAAGCATGTTTTGCTTTTTTGTACTGACAAGTACACTATTATTCCTTCATTTTGGCAGATAGCTTTACTTTTCAGAGGTTAGGTACTCTGTGTGTGTGTGCTAAACTTGTCTTTTTATAGCTATAATATTCGAGAACCTTTTTGTTTCTTTTGAAAAGCGCACGCTGTCTCGAAAAAAGAAGACATCTATGTACCTATCCTCGATAAGAGTTAACTTTACACTTAAAAGTAGGAACTTGAGTACAATACAAAAAGCAGATATACCCATTGCAACAAGATTGAGTAAGAGAAAGGCTAGATAAGCAGACTACTTTATCTTATCAGAGTGACTGGTTGGTGAAAGGCATTAAATGTTGCATTTAATGCTCCAACGACTCTTTTCTACTTTTACAATGCCAGATGAAGGATGTCTCCGATGACATTCACAATGGATACTTTGGGAAGAATCCTATAAATAGAAGAAGAGACCTTAGTCACGATGGAGAACTTGCGATATATATATCTTTCTTTCTTAATCTGTAATCTCTGAATACATTGCTTGTAAATGTTTCCCTGAGCTTTATTGTATATTCGTCTGATAAGACGCTAGCTTAAGCACAATTAAGCCATTTCTCTAAGAAATTGGTAGAAGCTTAAAGAGGCTTTGATTCAAAGAATATTTAGGTTTTTGCTTGGAGAGGCAAGTTAAAGACTACTTGGGTTGAGCTTGAAGAGGTTTGGTTAAAAGAATACTTGTAACTTATTTAAGTTAGTGGGACTTGGTAGTTTGCCAAGAACTAGACATAGTCTTTAGGGGAGACAAACCAGTATAAAATCTTTGTGTTTCTCTGGCTTACATTTTCTTTCGCCTTTATTTAAACATCTTTTAAAAATCTTATGTGTAACCCTTTAGATGAAGCGTTCTTAAAAGGTTTTTGCAAAAATTTGGTATAACACAATTCAATCCCCCTTCTTGTGTTATTTCTGTGTTTTACAGTTTGGTACAGAGCTCAGCCTCTAAGGGTTGAGCACCTTAATAAGTGATAGAGGAAAAGGTCCTTATGGCAAACCTTGAAGGACAGTTCATTCCTGAAGGAGCCTCCTTGTCAAGGTCTCCAACCTTCAATGGAGAAGATTATGCTTACTAGAGAGATAGAATGGAAATGTATATCAAGTCCACTCATTACAGCATCTGGAGAATCATAACTCACGAAGATCTCATTGTAACAAAGCAAGAAAATGAATACAATCAAGACAACTCCAACATGCTACAACAGAATGCAAAAGCTAGATATATTATATTATGTGCCTTATCTAAAACTGAATATAACAAATTATGCAGTTACAGATCAGCAAAGGAAATGTGGGATGCTATAAGCATAAAACATGAATGTATTGAAGATGTTCATCTGAGAATAGCAGTAACTCTTCAAAGACATTACAAGATGTTTACCATGCAGGAAACAAAAACCATTGATGAGATGTTTGAAAGATTTCAAACAATTCTCAATGGACTCCAAAGTCTTGGTGTTAAGTTTTTCAAAGCTCAAAACAACCTCAAAATTTTGGACAGTCTTCCAAAAGTTTGGGAACCCAAGGCTATAGTCATAGCTAAAGCCAGGGACATGAAAACTTTAACTCTTGATAAGTTGGTTGGAGCTCTAAGAGTCCATGAAGTTCATCTCTTTAAAAGAGATAAGATCAAAAGCAATAACTCTATAGCTCTAAAAAATGGAGAAACTAGTCGAAAAGCAGAAAAGACGGAGACACAAAATAGAAATAAAGCCCTGAAGGTTCAGTCTGATGAATCAGAGAGCTCAGACAAAAGCTCTAGTTGCTCCACAAACAATGAGATTTCTCTTATGACAAAAAAGTTCAAGAAAATGCTAAAAAAGAAAGGAAGATTCAAGCAATCCTTTAGAAGAAAAGACCATAGATTCAGAAGCCACTTCAAGAAGAAAACAGTGAAATTATATGTTTTAAGTGCAAAAAGCCTGGGCATATAAAGGCAGAGTGCCCCAAATTAAAAAGGGAATGGAACTCAAAGAAAAAGAACAAAAGGAAAAGTCTTCTAGCAACCTGGGAAGATCTGAACAGTAGTAGTAGCTGTTCAAACGAAGAGAAAGCTAACATCTGTCTCATGGCGAATACTGAAGAATTAATACCTGAGGCAAAATCCATTCCTAAGAATAGTTTGTATTCGTCTAGTAGTTGTGAATCTGAGTCTGATGATGATGAAGATATGTCCTATGACACTTTTCTTGCAAATTCACACATGATTGCTCTTGTGTATAAGAAATACAAAGAGAAATATAAAAAAGCTATTTTAGAAAATGAATTACTCAAGAAAAATCTGAAGAGTATGCATAAAAATCAAGCCTTAGATCTTGAAAAGACAATACTTTTATCTGAAGTCGACAAACTTAAGAAAGAGGTTATTAGTCTGAAATAAGATTTGGCTAAATTTGTGGATGGGTCATCAAAAATACAATTGATTTTAAAACATAGAAGACCTTCATCTGACAAATCTGGCATAGGTTTTGAAAAAGACAAAGACTCTAAACCATCGTCTTCTAAACCTTATTTAACTTTTTGCAACTTTTGTGGAAAGTTTGGACACACATCTCAAAGTGTCAACACAAAAGAAAACAAAGGTTAAATAAGACCATTGGGACTAACAGAAAAGGACCCAAAAGTATTTGAGTACCAAGATCTCAAATAATTCCTGTTGCAAATATCCTTAATAGGAAAAAGGAGGGATTCATTCTAGTACCTAGACAGTGGATGCTCACATCACATGACGAGAAAAAGGTCTATGTTCCTAGACTTCCAACCACTTGAAGGAACTGTTTCGTTTGGAGGAAATGGAAAAGGCAAAATTATTGGTATAGGTAAAGTTGGTAAGGCACCTCTTCCTTCAATAGATAATGTGTTGTGTGTTGAAGGACTAAAATATAACCTACTTAGCATAAGTCAATTTTATGATAGTGGATTTGTTGTGTCTTTAACAAGGAATCATGCATAGTCAAAAGAAATGATAAATCTGTTCTTTTTACTACTAAAAGGCATAACAATTTATACAAGATTGAGTTTAAGGATCTAAACAAACAAAATGTTACATACTTAATGACCAAAGAAGATGAAAGATGGATTTGGCATAAAAAGCTTAGGCACATAAATTTGAAACATATTTCAAAATTACATAAAAATGTGTTTTTGATATTAAATTCATTGACACGGACCATCAATGGACAAATATCTTCACAAAGGCTTTACTAGAAGAACGCTTTAATTTTATATTAGAAAAACTACACATGAAGGTCTTGCATGATTAGAATGCCTTGCATATATCGTCTTATGATCTATTGTCTTATCTTCGTCTTACTAACACGTGTGCTTCAGTATGTAAAAAGGTAATTATTATCAGATTTTACCTTCTGCTGTTTTAATATTAATTCTTATCGATAACTCCCTAAGAAACGTGCATCGCTTTTCCTTGCCACATCATGTCTCATTAAATGCACGTCCTTTCTGTAGTATCAAACCCTTCAAATATTTGAAAATAATCGCCTATTCTCTTTATACTCTTAGAAACCCTTCTGTACTATCAATCTCTCACTCTCAAACCTTTTAACCTCATATACTTGTATTCATGGCCGCTCCAAGATTGCTTACCCCCATGGAAAGATTTCCCGAAAGCGACTTCATGCTTGGCAAATGGGTTAATCTAAAGAAACTACAGGATAAGGGTTTCCTTTTGACCTTCTTCATCAGAAACGTTGGATGGGAGTCCTTTGTACAGAGGAGATCATATTAGTACCACGCGCCTTATGCCTACTTCTAGGCTTCTGTGTCTGAAGTTGATGGGACTATCACTGGAATAATGGACAACTAGACGATTATCATTTCCACTGATTTGATTGCAGTAGTGTCTGGCTACAAGGAAGAAGGCGACGTGTTCACCAAAGACTAGGAAAGGGCCATCACCCCATAAACCTTCGACCTGGCTTTGTATGGGTGTCCTAGACCCTAATCGAACAACAAAGACATGTTGAAGAAATTTCTATATTCATCAAACACGAAGAGAGACTGCAGACTTATTCACAACATCCTTCTGCACATTATCCTGCCTCGCAAAGGCTCGAAGGATAATGTATCTTCCACAGATAGATTCTGCCTGTACAAGATGCTCGTTGGGCACAAGGTGAATCTTCCTACTCTCATTTTGGACAACTGGAGGTCATGCTTCACCAAATCCAAGGAGAGCTCTAAAAGCAAACAAAGGTACCTGATTCCTTACACTATGCTCTTTACTGAGATTATCAAACAAGTTGGTGTAAATAAATCTAGTTAGGAAAAGAAAAAGTAGGGTTCGAAGATCGACATATCCATTATAAGGAAGATGAGGATAGCCCATCTTTTTAATGGATATGTTGCCATGCACCTTGAGCTGGCAGTGATCAAGGAAGAACCTACTGATGAAGTAGTCGAATTTGCTTTCTGAGTAGGATTGTCTGCTGATCCTTCTGTTGGCCTGACTTCTGTTCAACATCCTCAATCACCTTCACCACAAACCAAACCTAAACTACCCATCAAAAGACCATCCCAAAAAGACACACAACCACAAACACATGACCAACCCACTTCCCTACTTAAAAAACAAAAGCCCCTCGCCATTCATTTGAGACCTAAACTAACCCCCCCAACCCAACTCAGATGATGACCTTTCCATCAAACATCTGCTTACAACCACACACATAGTCATCTCTAAACCATCATCAGGACAACCATCACTACCTCCTGTTACTACTAAAGTATCTATCCCTACAAAACCATCCAAAGAGTCTCCAAAGTCCAAGAAAATCAAAAAACCCAAAACAAAAGCACAAAAGGCAAGACAGCTAAGAAAAGCCAAAGCCGAATCAAAGAAGCTAAAAAAAGAAGAAGGAAGAAGAAGATGAGCTCACTACTCAAGAGGAGGAGTAGATTGAGGAAGTGGTGCTTTAATCAGTCATTGAACACTTGCTACAAACTAGCCCTTGAGGAGCCTGACGAGGAAGAGTTGTTTACTCAAGAAGACATCATCGCTACCTCTAAAGGGAGATTGCCAAGATCCCTCTTATGGCAAGTGCCTCAATCTGTATCTATATCAGAAGTCTTCTAACGTCTTATGACAAATCTCACGGCCAAACCAAGAAATGATCAGGCAGCCAGAGCTGTTACATTCTGTCTGCCAGAAGCTGAAGACTATTTGTTTGGAGGTTTGGCAGAACCTATGATCAATGAAGCCTCTCTTGATCTCTATCGATCAGAGACTCCTTCCTCCAAATGCCTTCGACAAGACACTGCTCAATATGAATATCCAGAGTCTCAAAGCATCAACAAATCAGTAGAATATGAGCTACCAGAACCATTTGACCCAGAGATTCTTCAAGCCTTCATCGATTACGAACTGGGTGAAGTCAACAATCCAAAAATGTGGAGAATGATTTTTGAAGAGGAATGGCCTTTGCTGGTGCACTATAGGTATGGGGAAAAATGGTAGACAATGAAGATGCAACCCCAGCTCTCTCTTACGAGCCCCAAACCACTCCATACGTTTGGGAGGAAAGGTACAACACACTGTCAGATGCACCCATCTTCGTCTACCTTCCCTCCACCAAAACCAAATGCACCTCTAGATATGAAGTATGGAGACAAAGGAGAATCCTCTACCACACCTCCCCTTTCATGCTCAAATGCAATTACTTTGAATATCTGATCATGTGTAGAACCTATAACTACAAGCTAAAGATTATCTATCTGTTATGCCATGGGAAGATCAAGACTTATCCTCTCACCATCCGTCCAGAAGACAGTCTAGACTTTGAAGAATGCATGATTGGTGATGATGACTGGGAGCTGGGCAAAGCAATATATAACTTTCTTCGAGAAAAGATGTATGTCTCCCTTCTATATGCCATCTGCGAGAAAAGGTGTCCCGACCTTGAGCTAGGTTCGTCCAAACTTATGGCAAGACGATGGTCACTTTTACTAAAGCCATGGACAACCTTCCGCATTTGCTGTCAAAAGAAGTTCAACTATCAAAATTTGTCTATGGAGAAAGGCAAAGAACATAAATTCAGACACGACCTTAAGAGACATCTAATGATCAGAAAGAGAGCCCGCTCCCCTACTCAGCTGGCTATACTAAAAAGGAAAGAAACTCTATGAAGCGCAGACCGAAAAAGGCTTGAAGATCATGTAGACGCGCTCAAGCATTTTTCGAGTCTGACTGCTGAGGAAAAGACCACCTTGAGTCACCCAGCCACTATACGCCCCAACGGCCACTGGGTGCAAGTCTCTCCAGCTCCTTCTTCATTTAATCCATACCTCACTACCCAGCTTATCCTGTACCGTCCGCCCACCTATATGTTCTTCTCAACAAATGGAAACACTTTTGAAGTTTTCCTGCCTATCGAACATTTTTGGCTTTGTGGCCCTACTGTCCCCTCTGTCTTCAATCTTTTCTTTGTAGAGAAAACTGAAGAAGACCCTTCAGACGTTCGTCCAGAGGTAAAAGAACTGAAGTAAACTGTTCAATGTCTGGAGGCTGCACTTATCAAGGAAAGCAGGAAGAGAAAGTGTGCAGAAGCATTGCTTACAAAATTGGCGAAACGCTTCAAAGGCAAGCTAAGCTTATCAACCACGTTCTCAGATTTTGAATCTTCTGATTGATAATGCTAAAATGGGGAGAAAACAAAGAAAACAGGAGAACATAAGAGACCACGAAGGGAGCAAAGTTGTAGGGGGGGTATCTCTTATCACTTTCTTTATTATTACAAACTATATAGGCTACTTTAGTTACAATCAGTATTCAATGAATATTCAGTGTGCTCTAATAAACGTGTCTATGATCACTAAAAAGTCTTTGCATGAAAAATATAGCCTGTTAAAACTTAAGTCTTAAAACTATTTTTAGAAAACAAAGATGTTTGTCATCATAAAAAAAGAGGAGATTGTTAAGACAAAGGACGAGTCTATGACCCTCATTGTATTTTGATAATAACAAACAGTCTTATGCTTAATCATCTGATCACATGTTTTCAAATAGTCTTATGGTTAATCGTCTGATCACACGTTTTTTCGTCTAATCACACGTTTTCCTATATTTTCGCTATCGTCTTATTACGCAAACTATGGATGCATCTTAGCTTCCCAAGACGATATTATATATATACATGTGTGTGTGTGTGTGTGTGTGTGTGTACGTATGTATGTATGTATGTATATACTAAACTTGTCTTTTTATAGCTATGGTATTCGAGAACCTTTTTGTTTCTTTTGAAAGCGCACGCTCTCTCGAAAAAAGAAGACATCTACGTACCTATCCTCGATAAGAGTCAACTTTACACTTAAAAGTAGGAACTTGAGTACAGATGTCAATACGAAAAGTAGATATACCCACTGTAACAAGATTGAGTACGAAAAAGGCTACATAAGCAGACTACTTTATCTTATCAAAGTGACTAGTTGGTGAAAGACATTAAATGCTGCATTTAATGCTCCAACGACTCTTTTATGCTTTTACAACGCCAGACGAAGGATGTCTCCAATGACACTCACAACAGATACTTTTGGAAGAATCCTATAAATAAAAGAAGAAACCTTAGTCACGATGGAGAACTTGCGATATATATATATATATATATATATATATATATATATATCTCAATCTGTAATCTCTGAATCCATTGCTTGTAAATGTTTCCTTGAGCTTTATTGTATATTTGTCTAATAAGACGCTAGCTTAAGCACAATCAACCATTTCTCTAAGAAATTGGTAGAAGCCTGAAGAGGCTTTGATTCAAAGAATACTTGGGTTTTTGCTTGGAGAGGCAAGTTAAAAACTACTTGGGTTGAGCCTGAAGAGGCTTGGTTAAAAGAATACTTATAACTTGTTTAAGTTAGAGGAACTTGGTAGTTTGCTAAGAACTGGACGTAGTCTCTAGAGGAGACGAACCAATATAAACCTTTTGTGTTTCTCTGGCTTGTGTTTTTCTTTCATCTTTATTTAAACACCTTTTAAAAATCTTTTGTTTAACCCTTTAGACGAAATGTTCTTAAAAGATTTTTGCGAAAATTTGATATAACACAATTCAACCCCCCTTCTTGTGTTATTTCTATGTTTTACAGGGTCAAACTTGCATAAAACATATTTATATAACACAGATAGTGTTAACACAACAGCTTTCATCTGGTGTATATAAGAACATGACTTTTATAAGTTTCAAAAGCGCACATTTAGTTTGTTTCGAAATGCTTAGTCTATTTGGAATAATCAAAACAAAATGATGGTTACATATTCATTCTTTGTCCTAACAAAATCCTCACTTGATCTACTTTATTAATGTGATCTAATTTTCATATGTCTATTTTAGCTATCCATGATAATATGACATCTAAAGCTCCTCAAATATTTGGATATTTTCTTTTGATCTGATTCCTATTTTGTTTTTCTTTTGTTCTTTTTATGCATCCTTTATGTTCTAGTTTTGTGAAGTCATTATAAGAAATATTGTTTTTAGAAACTGAAAATTTGGTTGCTAAAGTGAGAAAATCAATCGTTAAGTCAATTAGTGACCGATTTCAATAAGTAGCTAAACAACAATTGCTAATTTTAAAGAGATTTATAGAACCATATAAAGATTGATTTAGAAAATAATTTTAGAGATCAATTTAAAGATAGATTTAGAAATTGATTTCAGAGCCAAATTTAGAGACTGATTATAGACCAATTTAGAGACAGATATAGAAACTAATTTTATAAAGTAATCAATAGACCTTTATAGACTATTTTAGAGACAGTTTTACAAATTGATTTAAAGATTGATTTAGCAACCAATTTTTTTATTTAGCATTTAAACAACAAATAATTTAAAATATGTTCAATTTTTCTTTTTTCAAAACACACCCACACACAAATATATTAAGACTATTATCTTAAACTTGAAGTCACAAGCCTATTTTTTTCTTTAGATAAGATGAATTTGATTGCTAAAGTGAGAAAATTGGTCATTAAATCAATTAAAGACTGATTTCAATAAGTAGTTAAACCATAATAGTTGATTTTAGAGAGATTTAGAAACCAATAAAGAGATTAATTTAGAGGCAAATTCATAAACTAATTTTAGAGACTGATTTTAGAGATAAATTCAGAGACTTTTTTTCACACTCACACATTCGTTGTTATTTTTTCAACCTTATTGAGATAGTGATCAAATCCTTTTCAACCTTTTTCTTGAGCTTTATGTCATTTTTAGTTTTTTTCTCTTTCTAAAAAATATGAAGGTTTTTTAAAAATCATTTGATAAATTGTCATTTATCTACTGGATTTTGTAATCAATTAGGCAAGGCTTTTATCACATTCTTCATTTATGTCCTCAACAAGATTACTCTACTTCTTGGTCGCCACAACATGAAAAAATTAAAGTAAACTAGAAAGAAAGTTTGACTGATGTCATCCAATGATGGGTTTACATAGTTATTACTTATTATACTCATTTTTGTTATATATTTTTGAATAATATCATTGTCTACCAAAATCTCTAAGATTTTGCATTAATTATTTTTTTTGTTTGTGAAAAGCCTCCAAAAAAATCTTTACAAAATACATTAGTAAAAGCATGATTTTTAGATTGGTTGTTTTTACTTCTAGATTGGTTTCAAATGTAGATATAAAATTAGTCAATATAAGAAGTGAATGATTTCTAGATTAGTTGTATAATAGATCTAGAAAGTCTATTTTAAAAAAAATCACTAAAAGAGATAATAACCACTGCAATATACTATACAATCTAGTACGAAAAATATTCCAATAATAGAGACAGCAACATAAAACATTATAGCATAAATGAAAATTTTCATTATAATACACTTTAACATATCAAAACAAAAGTGTAATTCATTACAACTCCCTAAATTTAAATAAAAAAAAAACTAAAAATAGTACAATAAATGTGCAACTCATCACCTACAAAACTCACAAGTTGGTGACTTTAAGAAAGAAATTTGCCTAATGACTCCAAGCTTCGTTATTTTTTAGAGAACAAATCTGTAACGTCAAAACTCTAGAATTTCAAAGTCAAATAAAAGCTATAACACCCAAATTCAAAAGAATTTAACAAAACTAATGAAGTCCTAAAAACTACAACTACCTCTCCAAATGAATCAATAATGAACAAGGAGTTAACTTGTTTACAACACTATATATAAATACAAAATAACTAAAAATAAAAGAAAAAAAATGAATGACCGAAATTGGAGGAAAAAATAAACGAATGATTACATGTCAGGTTTAAAACTACTTACATGTGGCAACACTCATTTACGATTCTTTAACTGCTTTGAGTGCTTACCTCTAATCACTTGGTACGTACTTATAACTCTATGATCAAACACATCATGAAAATTATGTTTTAGACTAATATATTTCACAAGGTAAAAGTTTTATAAATAAATACTTCAGTGTCTATCAACTTCTTTAAATCTTTCGCTGGATGATGCCAAAGGGAGCATAATTAAGAATGTGACAACATTCCACTCAGGGAAAATAAAATAAAAATGCCAATGTTTTATGTGAAATCAATTATGAATTATTCAAAGTATCATAATATCATATTAATTGCAAACTTTACCCATGATGATACAATGCTAGGTAACACTCCTTATTGCCCTCAAATAGCCCACTATTAATGTACATAGATCTCATCTCTAGATTGTTCCTTGTTGATTGGATGTGAAGTTGGCAAAGTAATCCATATGTATCTATTATCTCTTTTGAGATGCAAAGACTATGGACGTACTTGTGATATTGAAAAGAAAAAATGTTTAAGATTTAAATACTTAGTTATTTGCTTAGAGTTTAAAATTTACTTACATCACAAATACTTGATAATGAATATGCAAAACATTTCACCCCCACTCAAAACTTAAATACATCCTTCTAATATACAAAGAAGTCCAACCCTGTGCCAATAACATTTGATCCCATATAAAGCATTAAAGGTTCCTTGATTTTCATTACTACTACAGATAAATGTGTAAATGGATCCATTAGGAGTTGTGACATTAGCCTTAGAGTTGATTCATTATAAACAACATTTTCCTAAATAGTTAAGAAATTATCAATAAATATTTTTAGAGTATCAAATATATAATGAGAGAAAAATCACAAGATGAAGATAAGATTTTCCATACTGGAGGTTCGCAGATAGGATGAATCTCTTGTCCAAAATTTCCTCTTTTGCTTTCCTTTTTTTCTCTTGTTAAAAATAAATCAATAAAAATATAACTAGGTAGTTTTAATTTCATCATAGATTCAATATTTACATAATATACTAAAATTTCTTAATCTAAAGTCAATGTCCATCGCAAAACCAAGCATCACCATCAATTTAACACTATGTCAAAAGCTTTATTTCACCA
This sequence comes from Spatholobus suberectus, assembly GCA_004329165.1. Lineage (NCBI taxonomy): Eukaryota > Viridiplantae > Streptophyta > Magnoliopsida > Fabales > Fabaceae > Spatholobus > Spatholobus suberectus. The sequence goes on along the minus strand of CM014732.1, from coordinate 25,436,227 downwards.
TAAGAAACCTACTACTTCTTATACAAAGCAAAACAACAAAGGCTAAATAGTAATTTCAAATCACACAAAGCTTCTTACAAGGAATAATGTCATCAACCCTAGAATCCTAATTTTGGAATCATAATAAATAATACATATCAAAAGACTTAGAAGGTGATTTTTAATTAAGAACAAATTGTTTCGTATATATAACATGTTATATTTAAATTTTATATTTATTTACAATGAGGCTGATAGCAAATTTATCAATGATAAAATACTTCCACTTTATAGCAAAAAAATAAAATAAATAAAATACACATTTTTATAATTAACTATGAGTAAAATGTGAAAAAAGATACCGAATCGTTAATGTTGAGTCCACCCCTTTTAGTGTACACAGGGTCGGTCCTGATATTTTACAAGCCTTAGGCGAAATAATAAATAAGGGCCTCTTATGTATAAGTATTCAAAAATGCAAACATATATTACATAAAAAAATAGACACATAATTTAATTAAAAATGATATTTTTATCACATTAAACAAATAACATAATTTTAACAAATCTTAAAAAGATGTATAATATTTTTCATTTAATTTACTTCCACACTATCGTCTATCATCAACAAAATATTATCATCTTAAATTAAATTTTACATGAATTTTTGCTCTTTATTAATATACTAACTTTTAATTTATCTTGTACTTTAGCCTATGTATTGTACAAGTTAAAGATTTGTTTTTATATAATTATAATTATAATTCATAATAAATAAATATTTTTAAAATTTTAAATTATATTATTATTAAAGTTTATAATAAATAAATATTTTTAAATATATAAATTATATTTTATATTTATGATAAATAATTTAAATTGTGATATAATGTTATTTTTAAATTAAAACGAATAGGTGATGAAGAAATCAAAAAGATAAATGGAGGGTAGTTTGAGATAATTGAGAAATATATTTTTTGATTAATTGTAGAGAATGTGTGTGAAATGCACCTTGCAAGGAAAGGAGAGAAGGGGTTGAAAATTTCTAATTGAGAGCGTGAGGGCTATACTATCTAAGTTAGGATTTTTGAATTAATGTGTAGGAGTATATTCCTTTATAATTTGAGTTTTTGTTTGTGTTTTTTATAAAAAAAAAACAAAAAATTTAAGTCTATGCATTATTATATATCAACTACATGTTTGTCATAATGAGCTAGAAATTCATTTAATATGAACTAATGAATGTAATACATCATAAAAAAAATTAACAATTAAGATAATAGTACTTTATAATCACATATCACATTTGTATTTAGATATAAAAAAAGAGACATGATAAGTGATAGTAATTTCAATTTATTTATAAAAATAATATAATTTTTTTTATCACACAACTATATAATTTTTTTCTAATTTTTTGGGTCCCTCCCAACCATGAGCTCTGGGCCATTGCACCTTTGGACAAGGTCCAGGGCTGGCACTGAGTGTACAATGACAACAAAAAATTTAAACTTAAAACTTTGTGCAAACTATTTCAAACTCTCTCTCACTAATGATAACTTGTGTTTCTTTTTACATAAGTAATAATCAGTATTGATTTAGTTTTTGAAAGTCTGTGCGTAATTTGTCAATCTTTATCTATTAACTTCATAACAAATGAATCCCCAAATTTGTTAATTTAACGATAAATTTAATCCCTAAATTTGATCAACTTCACTTTGAAATGACTAATTTATCATAAATTTATTACATTCAGGAATTAAATTATATATACATAAACTTTGAGAGGCCAAATAAGCACAAGTTTTTTATTTTTAGGGATGAAATTGACAAGTGGTTGAGTTCAAGTGGTATATAATAGTAATTTATTTCTCTTAAAAGTTAATTTCCAGTTCAAGTTTTGAGTATGAAAAAAAAACTAAAAAAATCTAACATTATCATATTATGAATATTTCCAATTCGAATATAATTATTTTTAGTAAAAGATATCCAAGATGTTAAAAAAAATTAATATCATTGTGGAAATAATTTATTAAAAAAAGTTTTGAAACATATATAAAAATACATTAATTAAAACTTTGCTATTAGAGAAAAATTTACCTTATAGGGTTTGAGAGTAGTTGCTTCCACAAGATTTTTAATTTTTTAATATATTATATATATAATTATAAATTACTTCATAATTTAAAATATAATAAAAAAAAATTTTAATGTAATATTGTCCATATATATATATAGAAGTATTATTCTCAAATCTTAAAATTTATACATCCGTCAATGCTAGCAATACATTACTTTTTCATCCCATTTCTCATATAAAAACTGTTACTGAACAGGAGCTTCAGGATATGGGTAGGTGGGATAAGATGGTGAGTGACTTAGATATGAATCACGCAAACGGAGAGAAAAAAAAAAAAGAACACTACTTTCTTAGCATGAGGACAACTAAGTGTAAATACATTTGCATCTGACAATTTTCATTTCAAATTAGGCAAATTCTACAGTAAAGATATATATCAAATGGTCCACAGGTGAATCACAAAATTATTACCGCTGGATATATTTTAAAATAGTAAACAGTATGGATTATACCGGTTACTTGCATAATGAATAATTAGAAAATTATATTAAAAATAAATTAAAAAGTAAATGGTCCTTTCTAACCCTAAACAAGAGGAATTGGCACCCAAAACCCTTTGTGGCAGTCAGAGTTTCACTGTAGTTGAAGGATTTTCATCGTGGTGTGGAATTTTCCTTTTGAAATTGCTATTGCGATCTCCATTAGGGATTACTCAGAGCATATCGAAGATGAGTTAGATGACATTGTGGCACTATATTGGTGTTCACCAAATAATTACATTATTGATACTGAGATTGAGTGCAAAGGTGTGGACGATGGCGTTGGAGAGATGGTTCTAACATCTCATACTCATTCACGTGAAAGCTTCATTCAACTTCAACACCATGACATCAATAGCCCCACATGAAAAACCCCAAACCCATTCATGGAGAAGAATAAAAGCTAAAAGTAAGTAGCAAAATTACACGAGGTGGGGATTTTGAATCAATCAATGCATGAAATCAAATAAAGCCAGCTATGGTAAATTGTAACTTTCATTGGTTTGTAAATCTCTTGTACAAGATCAAGCCAAATTAAAAGAGAAAAATCTAACCCAATTAAGACCTAGAAAGATAAATTGTAGAAAGTAACAAAAAAAATATCAAATCTTTAGTACAACAAAAGGGTTGATTTACAAAAATCAACCAAACTCAAAGTCCTCAACGTCTCCAACAACTATGGGCTCTAGTCATGTGCAAGATTAGGCACAAGGTCACCAAGATCCAGAATGAGGGCTTTGCATGAGCACTGCTTCCATGACCTCAACATCGAGATCAACAAACTCATCCGCAAAAAATCCAACTGAGAGCACCGCTTCCACAACCTTCATGGCAACATCATTAATGTCCCTAACCTTGGCAATCACCAGCTCTTCAAGAAGCTCGCGATCTCCGCAAGCACTATACACACTATTACAACTACCATGACGACAAGGATGGCATGTTTTAGCACCTTGATGCCTCGGCAGATGTTGCGATGCATTTTGTGACAGTGGCTGAAAGAGGTGAGGAGGGAGTCCACTACATGTGACTTGACAAACCTCAGACATCTAGTTACATTTTACCAACATTGGTTGGCATAAGTGGTAGTGGCTTGTGTCCCTTAACCAAGTTGTTCAGGGTTCGAATCCTAGCTTTGGGTATGGAATAGATCATGTGGAGAGGGGAATACCCACCTTGTATGCGCTCACGGTTCTCGGCAGAGATTAGTCACTGCTTCCGGCGGTGGATACTTCGTACTAATACTATAGTAACCAAAAAAAAAAAAAACATCTAGTTACATTTTGTGGGTTCCAATTTCATATTAAAAAGGGAGTTATTGTCTTTTTACACTTTTAAATATAATCTTCACGCTAGAACGGGCCTTCAAATTAAAGATGAGTGACTTGCAAATGAATAGAAGTCAATGATCACTCCTTTCGGTTGTCTCCCATGACTTTATACACTTACAATATTTCTTATTCCATTTTTAGGTGTTAACGTCGATTCTCAATCTTGTACGTATATATATAATGAATACCAAAACACCCTTTATATTATAAATTTAAATTTTATTTTTAAATATTAAAATATTTGTTTATTATATTTTATTATTTTAGAATTCGTGATTTTATAATTATTTAATACTTATTTTTTATATTTTATTTTAAATTCTTAAATTATTATTTATTTCAAGATTTTCTTTTATGTCAAGATGTTTTACATAAATTTTAAATTCTTAAACCTCACCTTTAATTATTTTTTATTTTATACTTAATATTACTTTTTTTGCTTTAAATATTTACTATATATATTTTGAAATCAATTCTTTTTTATTTTTAATTCTTTTTAAAATCCTTATATTTTTATTTGTATTACAAAAATACTTGTATAATGTAAGAGGTATTTACGAGTTTCTTATAATATCGAAACCTTATTTTTCACGTACATTGTAAATGTAAATTCCTAGACAATTAATTTATGAGACGGAGTCTTGAAATCAAACATAATCAAATGAACATCCAAACATTTAATTGAATGCAAGAACCAAAATTAATGAGGGTGAAGAAAAGCCAATAAATGTTTGCATTCAAGAAACATCATAAACTATAGTGTTTACCTTCTTTAAGTAATTTGCAGTAAACTAGACAGACAAAAATCAATCAAATACAAAATATTAAAATCAGATTTTGTATTCATCACAATATTATGAGTTTAAGTTTGATGCATTTTTAGTGTAATTTTATATTGTCATCCAATTAAAAATTATCTCGTATGACTTTTAAAATAATTATTACAAATGTCAAGAATTTTATCATACATGATAATAATAATTAGATGATATTATAAAAAATTTCTATATTATTCATGTATTTTTAATTAAATTTATATTATATTATCTTTAATAGAAAACTCTCACATGTAAAGTGAAATTATTCCAAGGACTGAGGATAGTGGTTAGGCAAAATCCTCTCTAAATTACAGTTTTAGGATTTGAATTCTTCGCCTTGCGGATAAAGTTTACATCTGGTAGGACTAATTATTGTTAGGTCTTTCATTCACATTTTACATGATGAATTATCTAAAATTCAGAATTTAATTTCCTCCGGCGAACAAAGATTTTGACTTTTTAAAAGTAAATCTAATTGAAAGTATATTTTAAGTATTTGGGCTTCCTAGAAACGATTCTTGTGGTTTGTAACTTTGTGCCATTCTAGATGTTTTATTAATAGATATTTACTTTCGTATCGACAAAAAAAAGAAAAGAAAAAAAAGAGTCCTTGTGTCTTTTGTGAGGTACTGATTGACTAAAATAGATCACTTTTACAAACTATTTATCAAAGTAGGTTGTTTTGAAACATATTATCGAAATGAGGTGATTAACATTGGAAAAATTTCACGTCAGCATTTTTATTTTTATTTTTTCATTTAACTGCAAAAAGAGCCAAGTGGTTACCACGTGAGATATCCCAGTGACAGTAGAGTTTTCAGAAAACACTACTGCCACTAGGGTATCCCACATGACAGCCACTTAGCATACAGTTAATAGTGTTGGTGGACAAGTGTGCAAAACACTTGTACTACTAATGTTTTTACTTTTTTAAAAACTGGAAAAAAGGTAACACGTGTGAAATATATTAATATTACTAGCGTTTTCACTTTTTATTTTTTTTTAAATTTAGAAAACGTTACTAGTTCTAATGTTTTCCATTTATTTTTTTATTTTTTTTTTAAATAGAAGAGAACGTAAGTTTTAAAATTTATATTTATTTATTTTTTAAATTTGAAAAACGCTACTAGTAGTAGCAGTTTCTATTTATTTTTAATTTTAAAAAAGAAAACCGGAGAACTTGCGTAAATGAATGGAAAACGCAAGTTGTGCCTGTTGTTGTCTTTGTTGGGCTGCTGATTTTTATTTGCATCTATTTAAGGGTGAGGAAGCCAACAAAACATTTGGAAAGTACGTTCAGATGGTTAATGTTTGACGTAAGAGTCAACATTTTCTCCTGTCATTTCTTCCATTGGTTGGGTGACACCTACAGCAAGATGAATAAAACATTTTTTGTTTTTATCGTCATTGACACGGGATATGACATAGAATGGAAAATTTTTCTTAATTTTACTGGCCGTGAGTTAAGAACAACAACAACAAAACACTACTACTAGTAGTGTTTTTCAAATTTTTAAAAAATAAATATAAATTTCAAAATTTGTGTTCTCTCTGTTTTAAAAATAAATTAAAAATAAATGTTTTCCAAATTAAAAGAAATATTAAAAAGCAAAAACGCTAGTAATACTAGCATATTTCACACATGTCACTTTTTTTCCAATTTAAAAAAAAGCAAAAATGCTAGTAGTACTAGCATGTTACACATGTATCTACCAACACTGTCAACTGTGTGTCAGGTGGCTACCACATGAGATACCTTAGTGGTAGTAGCGTTTTTTAAAACGCTATTGCTGGGGTATCCCACATGACAGTCACTTGACCCTTTTCGCAGTTAAATAAAAATAATAATAAAAATGCTGACGTGGAATACTAGCATTTTCCAGCATTGAACACTCCACTTTGATAATATATTTCAAAACAACCTTACTTTAATAAATAGTTTGTAAAAGTGACCTACTTTGGTCAATCAGCCAGTCCTTATTTGATCCCTCCTCCGCCCGTTCCTTTTGGGTATAAACGGAGATACTAGTTTACCCTAGGGAGCTGTCTAAGGTGGAGCACCAAAGTGCCTGCCTCACCCATGAGGCACTAAAATTACCTGTAATAGGAGGTTAAAAACCAGAAGAATATAAAAAATAAAAATAATATAAAATCATTTATGTTTTCATTTTCGTCACCGTTACTGTTCCCATTCTACGTCACTATTCTCGTCCTCATCACCGTTTTCATTCTAGTCACTATCTCCATTTTTGTTGACATTTTCAAATCAGAAGACTCTCCGTCACTGTTCCTAAGCTGGAAGATGCTTTTTATCACCGTTCTTGAACCAGAAGATGCTCTCCGTCACGATCGAATTGGTGGCAGATCTGGTCTGGCTGTGGCATATCTAGTTGCAATATGGCAAATTTGGTCAGGGCAATCGCAAATCTGGTTGTGGCGGTTGCACGAGTTGGCAGTGCAAGCGAGAGAGAGAAAAGAGTTAAAGAGAGAGAGAGGAAGGATAGGGAAGAAAAAGAAGGTTTGCCATCAACGCAGCGGTGCTTGATGGAGGCTTTCGGCAAGTCTGATGTTTTTCCTTTTTTGTGTTTTTTTTCCTATATTTCTTTTCAAGTCATTTGCATCATCAAATTGAGGTGCACATCATCTTTTTTAGTGTTAATAATACTCTTATGCTTATTAACAGACATGTACAACTCCATCAAACCGAGATTTACCTGTATTAAAAGGCAAAGTTGTGGAACATGCACACACCCCTTCCCTGTAAATTCATTAATGTTACTTTTGCTATCTATTGTGAATGGTTGTGCTACAGATCGATATTCAATTGCATCGTTATTTTTCCAACAATACATTGAATACTTAAGCCTGGTTAAATTGATAGCATCCCTAAAATTATTTTATTAGGTGTTGAATTGAATCTATCTTTGTTTGTATGAGTGGAAGATGTGTGTGAGTTGAACTGTTGAAGGAACTCGTAGAGGTAGAGGCATCGACGGTAGCCAAGAGTGTAGTGAGGATGAGTTAGACGGAAAAAAAAAGGAGAGAGAGAGAAACCGATTAACTAAGTTTCCCTTCTTTAATCTCAACCATTAAATATTTTATTATTATATCCTACAGTAAATTTTAGTGGTTCACCGGTGAGACACTTACTTAGGTACTTCACCGTAGACAGACCCTTACCCTAGACCCTACCCTAGTTTCCTAAAAGAGCAACAAAGTTTTTCTTTTTTTTTGAAGTTGAGCAGCAAAGTTAATATAGATATAAAGACAAAAAAAAAAAAAGTACGGGAGAGGGGTGGAAAACTGAAAAAGTGGTTTTAAAAACATGAATAGTCTTAAATATGTTTCTTTTTTCTGTATAATTTACTCATTTTTTTTATTTTAGTTCATTTAAAATTTTTAAAATATTTTTATTATATATATTTTTTAGATTGGTTTTTGCGGTTAGGAAGTTGATGTTAAGTATTAATATTACTAATAAACAATAATATCATCAAGTATTATGTTATTAAATGACAATGTCATTATATGTCACATTATAAAAAATGTCACATTATTAGTGACACATTATCAAAAGTGTCACATCATCATTTTTATTTTATAAATTAAATATTAAAATAAATTAAAAGATTATAAGAACTAAAAACAAAAAGAATATAATTTATATTGACTAAAAAAGTGGCATTTTTATTTGTAGGGACAAAAAAATATTTAAGCTTTAAATTAAATATTAATGTAAAATAAAGACTTAAATATTAAAATACTCTCATATACTTTCCTTCTCCATTTTTGCACACTCAACATTCTCACACACTCAACACCCTTAAGCTTATGCAAATTTTCACCATAAAAATTGACACACTTAACAATTTTAGTGGAGAATGTTGAACTGAGATGCATCAATTTTCTTTCATTTCAACTACCATGAAACACAATGACATCAAGTTTATCAAATTCCTATTATAGAGCTAACTCATGGTGTTGCCCTTAAACCACCATTGCATCGTCACCTATGATTAGCACGCAAAAAATCATAGTGCTAAGACCAAATTGCATTTAATTGCGGCACGCTTTGGTACCAGAGATCACCATTCACACTCACACCACAACAATCGACACCACGACCCAATCACCCATGACAACCATAAATGAGACCTAAACACCAACCACTAGAACATGTTTCACAGAGCCACAATGTTGAGCTACACGTACCAATAGTCATTGCCCATCAAACCTAAAAGGTGGTGAGGAAGGGATTAGGATCCTCTACAATTAAAAAGCAACTGTAGGGTCCTATAGTCAACATCCAAGGGTCTATTTTTTAAAATTATTTTCTTTTTTTATTTAATCTATATATTTTATTTTTGATGGCTAAGATTTGCTGTAGTCACTATTGTGACTACAAGGAATCCGTTTTCGGTGAGGAGGATGTAGATGGTAGGGGTGTTCATGACCCGTCTAGTCTTACTAACTTGGCTCATCCCGAAAAGACTTTTGACGGGTTAAGGTTTAAGAAATTAGACTAGTTGTATTTTTGGGACTGGTTTGGGCTATACTTCAGATTGTCCCAACCCAGTCCAATGTATATATTCTTTTAAAAAGTCTAATTTTTTAAACAATTATATATCAATAATACAATTTCTTCACTTAATAAATAATGTTTTGTCTAACATGATAGTATATTTATATTGATATTATTTATCTTAAAATATATATTATAAAAATACCTTAATTATATTTGAATATTACTTTAATTTGACAATTTAACTATATATAATGTTAAGATTAATATATTATGACAACAAGCTGGTTTGATCCCATCTTGTCCCATGGCTTGTCGGGTCTTAATCGAGTCCGGTTCGGGTTTGAAAAATTGACCCTATCAAAATTTCAGGCTGGATAGGGACACAGGCCAACCCATCCCAACTGGTCCCATGAACACCCCTAATAGATGGTGTATGACTCACTATGTGTATTGATGTTGATGGGGGAGAAGCAAGTCATGATGGTGGCAGCAAGGAGAAACCTCCTTAGAATTTTCATTGGGGATTTGTTTCCTTTTTAGATGGGTTATGTATGGTTGGGTTGCATAGTCAAATATACATTGCCATTGATTATCTTCCTAGAAGCCAAGAAGGGTAGAGGACTCCTTAAACAACTAGTTGGGAAGGAAGGGGTGGAATTTGTTGGAGGAGAGGAGAGGAGAGGGGAGGGGGAGGAGAAGAAAAGAGAGATGCAGAGTGGAAATAGACTAAGCCAAGCAAGGCTTTGCTTAAATAGATTTGACTTTTTAAAAAAAAAATTCAAGATCTAAGTTTGACTTATTACCTATTATAGTTTTTTTTAGCCTCAGTCTGACTTTTTTGAAAAGCTTGGCCTGACCTATTGATCTACTTTTAAGACCTATTTCGGGTTAAAATTTTTGGATAGGTTTAACTTATATGTATCTAAATAAGTTGATCTATCTCTATTTCATATTAATATTTAATTTAAGGTTTAAATATTTTCTCGTCTTTGTAAATATGTTACTTTTTTAATTTCTATAAATTATTTTCTTTTTCTTTTTAATCTTTGTAATGTTTTATTTTATTTTAATATTTAATTGGCTTAAATAATTAAAAAATGAAATGATATATAACATAACATTTTTAATAATATGACAATAATGAGTTGACATTTTTTTTATAAAACAGTTATTGATATCATCATTATTTGATTATGTGATACTTAATGATATTATCGTTTATTAATTATCTCAACACTTAATAGCAACTTCCTTACATTAAGAACTAACAAACCCCCGCCCCCCCATATATATATATATTCTTTCCTATCACTGCGAACTTTGGTTTAATTTCTTTAGTTAGTTTTTTTCTTCCAGGGGTAACTTTCTTTCAATCAATGACCCAATTCGTTAAAGCTTCACTCTAGTTTTGTACTTTTGTTTGCTACTTGATGGCTCGGGGCCAAACCAATTGCGGCAAAAAGGAAGGCTATTTAAAGGCCTTTGCTTTTTTAGGAAGGTTATATAACACATTTATTTATCAATTATCCTATTAACACTTATTATTTTTTTATTTTTCTTTTTATCACACCGTATTATCTATTATATCTATTTTTTTTCTACTCTCTTTTTCTCTAGACGTCAATAAACATTTAGGTGTCCATGAATTATTTTCTTTGATTTTTTTTCCCTTGAAATGAATGGATGTGAGATTGAAACTATTTGATTTTGAGATAAGTATTTTTTTAAGAGTAAATTTTAAGTGTAAGAATTTTATTAAAATATTATTATCATAATATCAAAATAATTTTATTTTATTATCCAAATAAAAATAATTCTTCTAAATAAAAATTTTCAGATACTGAAGCATAATTAACTTTTAAAATTGTTTTTTTAAAATCTGTTATGTTAAATTTAAACTAATTAAACAATCCATGTTATAACAAGGGGTCAAGTAGTTTAATTAGTCCTTGGCTTTGTACTTTGTTACATGACCTTTTAATTTCACCAATAAAAAGAAATTTAGTGTGTTTGGATTAGTTTATTTGAGATTAATATTTCTTTTTTCTTTTGTAAGTTTTCTGAGAAAACTTGTTTTTAAAACTCAACTGATCGAATATATGCGCTTACTCCCTTATATATTTTTATAAGTATATAAAACAAGAAATTAATTCAAATATATTGATAATGTAAAATTCTTTTATATTTTTATTTGAGCATGTATTGTCATATACGATAAAATTATTAACTTTTATAATAACTACTTTTAAAGTTATATTTAAAATTGATGATTTAATTAGTCAACAGTATAAAAATCTTTAACTCATAAAGTATAAAAATTAAACTCATGCACGAATTAAATACTTCCGTAGGTGACTAGTAACTCCATATAGTTCCTACACCACGCAATTTAGTAAGTTCATGTATGGTACAAAGCGATCTAGGGAGAGGGACAGAAAGCATGAAGTTGTAAATCTTGTGCCTTGGTGTTTTTCTATCAAAAGCGAAAAAGACCTCACCCAATTCTAATTAAGTTTTGTGCCATGTCATAGTCAATATCATTTTTTTTTTCTTCACGCGGTTGGCTTTATAGAAGGACAGAAGAGTCATATTTGAATGGAAGAAAATTTGCATCTGGAAAAGCACGCAAAGTCAAACGAAGTCACTTCCTTTCATGGAAAACCTTCAAAGCATTAGATCACTTTAGAGGAAGAAATCAAACCCAAGTACCAAACTGCCAGTGAAAGCTAGCCTTGGATGGAGGAATTTGCACGAAAGATACATAATGAAAAAAAATATATATATTTATATAATACAGAAAGTATCAGCACACCTAAATGGCTTAAACTAACATTATTTTCGTAGAAAAAATGTTACTTTGGGACAATCCCACCAAACACTCCCACGTGCGACGCAAAGTTCATCTTCTCCAATCCTCCATTCAAAATTTTAACAATGCCTTTATTAACGGGATGGCGTTTCTCTCAATTTTTTATGCAAGTTAGTCAAATTGCTTTATGACATTTAAAAAGGATATTATTGGGTATGAATACGTACGTGGCATATGGCAATTGTGCATTATTTTTAACTAGGGTAAAAGAATGTGCATGCCATGAAGCCTCATGTCTCTATAAAAAATAGGGGTTGGCTTAGTGCGTACGTCTCAACTATTTATTCATTCAGAGAAAGCTAGGAAGAGAAAGAAGGATAATCAATCAAGCTCTTGCATTTCTCATGAACTGTGGAGTCGTGTTGGGTTTCTATTGTTGGGGTTGGGAGTTCTTAACTGCCCTTCTTCTCTTCTCCTCTCATCAATCTTATTGATCATTCTCTTCCTCATCTTCTTCAAAAACCAATTTCTTTTTATACAAATAAAGAAAGCACCAAATAAAATTTCCCCCAAAAAATAAAATAAAATGGAAGGAACAATTGATAAGGGGTTGTTGGAATGTGGAAGGAAGTGCACTCCACCACCGTTTTTGTTGAAGACTTATATGCTAGTGGAGGATCCGGCCACCGACGACGTCGTTTCGTGGAATGCTGAAGGGACGGCGTTCGTGGTGTGGCAGCCGGCGGAGTTTGCTCGTGATCTCCTCCCAACACTCTTCAAGCACAGCAACTTCTCTAGCTTTGTGCGCCAGCTCAATACTTATGTACGTACGAGTATGAATTAATACACTGTCTAAGCATATATATGATTTCTTGATTTGCTGTGTAGTGTTATTATTTGAGTTTCTATATTCATATATCTAACATCTCTTACAACTTGCTTCTATCTCTTTTTTTTTCTCGCCTCTTTCTTTATTTTCTCATCATATCATTTGTTATATCTATCAATCTCTCTCTCTTGTCTCATTTCCCCCCTCTATTTCTCTCTTCCTTCTATTAAAGATTTAACTACTATGAAATAAAAACTCGTGTAAAGTGAGAAGATAAAAATATATTTATTGTTGATTTGAAGTGAATTATATATTTATGAAATTCTTTAAGTCAAATTAATGGTAAATACAATTGAATATCTCACTTTAAATATGTATCTTCTTGCTTTAAAAGAATTAAATCCTAATTTGAAACTTCCAAATAACAAGAGAACTGGCTAGTAGGTTTTATCGAGGAAAAAAAAAGAGAGAGAGAGAGAGAGAGAGAAATAGTTTTCTTGAGTTCTTGATGATGGAACAGGTTAACTAACGATACTTGTTTGACCTCTAGTTTAGGCTTTAATTAGTTTATAGTATTCTTCTTTATTAGAAATGAAGGAAGAGCTTGATGTTAAGTTTATCATTTAAGAAGCGATGGAACCAGAAGATACACAATATTTTATGTTAGTTGTTCAACAATCAACACTAGTACCGGAATATCCCCGTTACATGGTTTCAGGTAGTAATTCTATTCCTATACCATATTTTTTACAATTAAGAAAAAGATAAAAAGAAAAAGAAAATAATAAAAGATAAAATAAAAATAGAATAAAGAGAAATAAAGAAAAACTAAATTATATAAAAAATATACTGTGAAAATAATATAATTGATGCGTGTATGGCTGCAATTCTGTGCGAAGTCTCCTAGAAAAAGACTAAATCAAGATCAACATTATAATAATACTGCTATGAATGTTTTTAATTATAGTTTTTACCCCTGTTCACGCGGTATGCATATTGATATGATGTGTCTAGTCAGAGCGCCGGCCTGGTAATGAATTTCATACCTACTCATCAAACATTCAAGTCAAATACATGCCAAAATCAATATTAGGGGGCCTAGCGTGGAGCCGTGCATGACTTAGGAACATTTTTTCTATTAATTAAATTTTGGTAATACTCATCTTTTTTTATGGAAGGAAATGTAAAATGTTTTACTATTTGTCGGCCTTCATGAAATATTTACATGACAAATATTTATCTTGCATAATATATATATATATATAATCTTCATGTTAGTTTTTTAGATTATGTGAATAGAAAATTTTAGTCTTTACAATTTTAAATCTCTTTATTAGTCTTTAATTTTTTTAAAAGAATATTGATTTTAATAATTTTTATTTTATTTTTTACTGTCAAAATGTTTTTAAAGTCTCATAACTAAATATAGTATAAACAAATTAACATCACAAACTAGTCATGAACAAAATATAGCTTCAAAAATTCAGAGATTTTTCTTAAGAATAAAAATTACATATATGACCAATATTTGAGTTTATTTATTTTTAGATCTCATTACCCACTGCCTTCATATTAATATATTTTGAGTAATAAAATCATATTTAATTTCTCTTTAAAATATTTTTATTATATGAACAAAGCATCACCATAATTGTGAATTCATTTATTTTTAAATCTCACTTTCGACTACTTGAGCGTGGTTTTGAAGTTTTATATTATTTTAGCGTACATACTTTTTATCAACTAAGGGTGTCCTCCTACCCATTGTAGTGCCAACCTTGTTGCTGCAATTCAAAAGCTTAAGCAGAATGATTGGAGTAGTCATATCCGATTGTTTCAGAGTAGGAAACAAAGTTTCTGATTCTCTAGTTAATGAATCCCATAAATCCCCTCTAGGAATATTACATGTTTCAGATTCCACACCTGGTATTTGTTGGGAGTTGCTTTTCCCGGAGAGTATTGGGGTTTTGGTGTGTGTTTAAGTTTATCTTGGATCATCTAAAATCACATTAAAATATTAGTTAAAGTGATTTTAGGTAAATGTTTACATGTTTAGTCTCATGTTGATAAATTGATTTTGAGTCTAAAATTAATTTTGAGTTGAAACAATTTTAGATAATTTTTGTGTAATTTTACTACTAACTTGTTCTAGAATAAAAACATTCAAATATAAATCACTTCACTTCAAAATCAATCTCAACCAAAATCAATTTCATTCAAAATCAATTTTGTAAATGCCCTCACAAACACATAATTAGTGAGCATTTACAAAATTATAAAATTGATTTTGTTTAACATTGATTCTGAAGCGAAGTGAGTTACATATGAATGTTTTATTCTAAAAAAAAATTATTAGAAAGCTGTAATAAAAGGATTAATTATTTTCTAAAATAAAAACAATACTAATTAATAATTACCTACTTTTTATTTATGTTAAACTTTGATTCATTAACCCGCTTAGTGTATGGCCAGTTATGAGGCTCAAACTGCTAGAGAAATTGTTACAGGCCGGCGTAATAAATCAATGATTGGTATTTGTAAGGTTGTGTAAATATTTTTACACATATATGTTAGAGTTTTACATTTGTTAATTTTATAAATTTAAAGGGATGACATTACTAAACCAGGAAATTTTTCATGAGTCCATTTCGTTCTTACACCAAAATTTTAACCAACTGAATTGGCAAGTTAAGGTTTATCTACAAATTAAATATCCACTGTTTAGACCTACTTCCATTGATGCATAGATTTTTAATTAGAACTTCTTCTTCACATCTCTGATTTGGATTTTGGTCCATATTGCACTCTTTTACTTTCCATGTTGACACCAAAACTGACAAAGCATTTGATGTATATATATCTATCCTGCATGTATATTTATGTGTAGGGCTTTCGTAAAGTTGCAACAAGCAGATGGGAGTTTTTCAATGACAGGTTCAGGAGAGGTGAGAGAGAACTGTTATATGAGATTCGGCGGAGAAAAGCTTGGACCAGCAAGCAACATCCTAATGTGCCAAACCAAGCCACACCCCAAGATTCTGATGAAGATCAAAGGTCCTCATCAACCTCATCATCTTCGGGTTTCACTACTCTTGTGGATGAAAACAAGCGACTTAAGAAGGAGAATGGGGTGTTGAACTCTGAGCTCACAAGTATGAAGAGGAAGTGCAAGGAACTGCTTGATTTGGTTGCCAAATATTCTTCACATGCAAAGGAGAAGGAAGAAGATGAAAGGCCAAAGCTGTTTGGAGTGAGACTAGATGTTCAAGGAGGGAGGGAGATGAAGAGGAATAGAGCTGAGATAAGTGAAAGCGCAAGCATTATGCTGCCTCAGCCATGCAAATAGAAAATATGCAACATATATAGAAGCTTAAAGTATATTATAAGTATATAGCTACTGAAAAGTAATAATCAAATATTTGGAAATCGTATATTTGATTGATTAGCTAGGCTTGCAAAGAGTATATTCCCCCTAGTGTTGTAGTTACTATGGAGATCATATTTGGTGCACCAAGAACCCGAGTAAGACACCTCAAGCATATGCTGTAATTATATATGTATTGTGATTGAGGACCATGACACATAATTTATAAAATAGGATCAAGTGGCCATTATAATTAGTTCATTGTTGTGTAATGTGTCAAAGTAAACTTGGAGCGAATAGTAGTTTACAGGACTGTTTCATAAAAGAAAATATTAATTTGTAAAATATATGTAATATGTTGTATGAGTAAAGGTGAAAATAGGTTAGGCTAAATAAGGCTTTATAATAGCATGCTGCTTCTCAAATCTAAGATTGGACACTTGTGTATCTACTATCTACCATGCTACAACTGCATGGTTGATTATTCCTTCACTTTTAATTTCCTGTTCATTCTATATATAGTGCTTTTGAGTCACCTTAATTAACATTGGCTTCGTGCATGTTCTTACGTTTCGAAAAAAAAAAAAAAAGTTGATCCAGTCATTTATTGATCTTTCTCCTGCAAAGATGACACTTGAGTCTGTAGATCTGTTCTGAATATTTTCGGGACTGGCTAGTGGGTGAACAAGGGGTTGAGTATGAGAGTGATCCAGAAGAGGACATGACTACCGCTGAAACCTGTGCGAACTTGTGTAGTGTTTTTTTCTTCTTCTTCGGTTTTTTTTAATTCTTCTTGCGTAGAGTGTTACAAGGTTGATTTTGAGGTTTTGTATTTTTTTTTTTGTTTAATACTTCCGTAGGTCTCTGAACATTTTGGAAAATTTTAATTAGATCCCTAAACTTAAAAATTTATAATTAAATTCTTTATTTTCTAAATTTTTGTAATTGGATCCCTAAAATTAGTTTATGACGGTTTGAAACCACAAACTTTTTTTATAATTTTTGGCAGTTTTACTAACTTTAAGAACTCAATTACAAAAATTTAGAAGATTAAGGATTCAAGCATTAATTTTTTTAGCTTGAGGTTCTAATTAAAAATTCCTTTAAAGTTTATGAACTACGGATATGGATGTATTAAACCTTTCTTTTTTTCATTTTGTGTTTTTATATAGGCGCTTGCGTGGTGGAAGGAGACTGCGGGAGTCCAAGGGTGACTGACTGGAAATGGGGACTTGATATCAGTTTGATGAGGAAATTATTTTGCAAGAAACTCACTTAAACTATTTGGAATGTGCTAAAAATACTTCCCGGATTTAACACCGGAAAGTAATTTTTGGAATATATTAAATATATTCTAAAAATTAATTTTTGGAACATTTCTTTATTCTGCAGAACATTTGTCCATTTAGAAAAATACTTTACAAAAATTTATTTCTGAAAAGTTTTTTTAACAAAAGAAGTACAAAAATGTAGAAGGTGCACAAAAGGAAAAAAAAAAAGTGCAAATAGAATTCTCCTTTTAAAATAAACCTTTTACCCAGGCTTCACTTTTGTACTTGGGTTAATGGTAAATAATGTAAAAAGAAAAAAATTAAATAAATTTGGACAAAGTGAAAAAGGGGGCTTGGAATAGAATTCTTCTTCTTTTAAAAAAATGATATAATAATAAATATAAAAAGAATAAAAGAATACAATTATAAAGAAAGTTGGAAAATATAAAAATTAGTGATAAATAATTTGAGTTATTACGTACTTGTCTTCTTGATATGCATCTTGCTCTGTGTAGTTCTCCATTTTCATGTTTTTCTTACCTATTTATCCATATATTTGAATTGGTTTTATTTTAGGACAGTGGATAAGAAACTAAAACTGAATTTTTTTTTATTAAGGTGTTACATTTAATGTTGTTCATATATTTTTACTATAAATTTTAATAAAAAAATTATTTATTGATTCTTTTACGGTTGTCCTTATAATGATGTTATCAGTACATTCTCATTATTATAAATGAACATTTTAATAAAAATTATACATTAATATAAGTTTTCAAATATAAAATTATTTTTTTAATTAATAGAGTAAATTTTAACTATCACAGTGAAGTATCAAATATACTATTGCTTTAAAAGCAGTGTTTTTCTATGTAATGAAATCTTAGTATAATTTTTGTCTTAATTAAGCGCACTACAATATTTATACACACATTGAAACTAACATGAAATCACTTTAGAAAAATTTTATTATTATTTAAAATACATTACCTATAAAAGTGTAAATGGTTGTACACCTATGTCCCAACCTGTGAAGGAATAACACAATGCACGACAATAACATTAAAATAAATATTTATGGATATGTATCAAAATAATTACACAATTTTAAGATATTCATTTTTGTTGAATTAACAACAAAAGTAAAAAAAAAAAAAAAAGTTAATGCATCGCATAGGCTTATACTCTAGTTTATCTAATATGGTCTTTTTCTAAAGTCTAATTTAGTTTTTTATAAAAGGTTATTTAGCTTACTTTAAAGTAAGGGCAAACAAGTTTGTTGGATTGAGCACTTACTACTAGGCCAAAAGATATAGCTGATAGTTAGGGCACAACTCTTTCTACTTAACCGTAGCAGCCCAAGCGCCACAAGTCGATTGTGACTTGACCTACTTGAGCCTCCGCCACGAGACAATTGATGCCACACATCGGACAACAATCTCCCCCTCAGCAATTGCCTCGCTGGGAATCGAACTCGTGACCTTGGCTCTGATACCAATTGAAATAAGAAAAAGCGCACAAGAAGGAAGGGTTGAATTGTGCGTTTAAAACCCTTTTTGAAACACGTAGATCAGTCTAAAAAATGTTTTCAAGCATAAGGATAGAGAGAAGAGAACATAGAAAGTTTTATACTGATTCACTCAACCTGAGTTATGTCTAGTCTCTTCACCCAGAAGGTATCCACTAACCAATCTTAGGTTACAAGTATTGTTCGTGGCCTCTTCAGGCTTTACAATGCAATCACCCTAGACTGCTTAACCCAAGTATTCTTTTACACTAAGCTTCTTCAGGCTTTCACAACACAACAAGTGTTTTAAAAAAATCAACTCACGTAGTGAGGATTTGAAAGATTAAGCCCAAGATCACTTTGAAGATCTTTACAAGATTTTTGCTATTGTCCACTGGACGCTTCTATCAGAGTATTACAAAAGTCTTTATGTTCTTGTTCTTTTTCTACGTCTTTTCTTTTTCACAATCTTCGCCTTTTTTTTTTTTCACTTTCACTACTTTGCTTCTTCGTTGGTGCATGTTTATATAGTCTTCAGGGAAAAGATCCGTTGTAGAAGACTTTGACTTCGTTATGCAATGAGAAGCGTGTAAACTATCCTTTCAGAGAGGTCAGGCACGACAGCTTTTAGACTTGCACTAAAAAGGAAGATGCAGGACTGCACTGACGGTCTGCTCTTCTGAACATTCTTCATTTGTCTTGGCAGCTTGATAAGTTGACTTACTTTATCTATTCTGCTGCGCTTTTGCACTGGAATGATGTTGATGCTATTTAATGCTTCAAACAAATTTGAACGTTAGTTCACAGAAGTAGTAATATGTCAGTTTCGAGGAAGACTTAGCATAAATCAAATTGATGTTCAAACTAAAAACTTAGCTATTTGAATATATGATCTTGGAGGCTTGTATGCGTTTATTCATCGGACGGTCGCCTTTAGTTTGTTCAACTGGACGGTCCTCTTTGGCAAGTCTTCTGGACAGTCTTTAACACATCTACTGGACGATCCTTTTTGGCGAGTCTTCTGGACGGTCTTCTTAGCTGTGACAGGGTTAGTCTATACGCACAAACTTGAACATTAATAAGCTTGTTATCTTCAAAACATTGAGGGTTTAGATGCTTCTACGTCTTTGGTTCCAACAATCTCCCCCTTTTTGATGATGACAAACCTTATTAAATTTTAAGTTTTTGCTAGAAAACATAAAAGTACATAAAGGAGTTTTCGAAAGACTTATTATGCTCCCCCTGAGTCAGATATTCCAAGTTTTGTATACTTGAGACACAGAATATCAGCTTGAATCCATATCAAATATCATACTAAGTATCAAGCATATTATATATAACAGATATAAGATTTAATATAAGCAGAGCAATACTCGAAGTAAAGCAGATAAACTATGTATTTTATTTAGAGCATAAATTTGACAAGAACATATGCAAAAAAAATGCGACAAAGGCAAAAAGGAAAAAACAAAAACAAACACAATGCTTTCTCCCCCTTTGTCATTAGCAAAAAAAAGACAATAGGAAAAAAGGAGTCGTCATCATAGTCACTGTGGCGGCAACGGAGGAGGAGAAGGTTGAGAAGGATGGAGGAGGGCTTGTTAGTTCTGGAGAATTTGGTGAAGAAGAGTGAAAATAGGTTGAAGTTGGGTGGCAACATATTATTGAATGGTGGGGTCAACAAAGGGGATGGATGAAGGGGCGGAAGTAGAGATAGGGAGGCTAGCGGAGGTTTGGGAGCCAGGAGTAGGTGGTGGTGGAGGTGTACGTGATGATGGTTGAGAAGGTGGAAGAACTTTAGAGGGGGGAGGAGGTGCTTCCAGAAACTTTAGGTTTTGCACAACAAGTTGGTAAGGACGAGGAGGGGTCCAAGGGTAGGGCGGTTGGAAGTTGTTAATATGAGTAAGGGCAGCAATTAAAGTGTATAGGATAGAAGTTTCTGTACCAAGAAGTGGATGCTCATCTGGTGGACGGACAAAGGCAGCTGAAGTGTCCAAAAGTGAAAGACACGAGCTGGATGCTGTGAATTCACAGTTCGTTGTAGTTGGGATATTGGCCTTGTCGTCTGTCGAAATGCCACTGTTGGATGCTTCTTGTTCGCATAGGAACATATGTTGATGCCAGAAGCGTTTAGCGTCGGTCTCGTCCATGTCTGTTGAAGACGCTGAGCTAGAAACCATTCACGGGAATGGGTTGGATGTTGTTGAAACGCAGCTCGGGACGATAAAGGCAAAGATGGTGCCTTGGTTAGAATTTTCTTCTTCTTGCGGTTTTCATCTATGATTGGCAGTCTTGGACAGACACAGTTTGGTTGGATGCGGATGGATGTGGAAGGTCGGATATGTTGGGAAGAAGGAATGAACAGTTGATACTTCAAGAACGCTGATCCTTTGAGAGTGTTGCAGAACATATGCTCAAAGGCAGATGGAAAGAATCCATCTTCTTCCAGTTCTATAGGCCGAAACTTCAAATCTGTAGGCCGTAGATGAATGATCCACTTGTCCTTTGGTCTCCTTTGTTGTAGAGCTTTCTCGGTGTCTTCGACTAGAGGTACTCTGTGTTGAAGTACTCCAGGAGGATGAGCATTTAGGCGCCAAGCTCGTACAACTCTAGGATACCTCCGTCTGATAAATTACTTGAGCGGCAAGTGTTCAATGGCTCCAAAAGGTAGTGCCAGATATTCTTTCGACGGTTGATGGATATAGTCGTCCATGTACTTGTCCATATCGATCGGAGAGTAGTCAAAACCGAAGTCTAGTTAAGGGAGCTCTAGACGCAGAATGATGGCATTGTCGTCTAGGAGGTTTTGAGAATTGCCTTCAACAAAAAGTAAAAGCCATTTCTGTTTGGTGTACACCAAGGTTTTTGAGGAAGGGGTAGGGAAGGGGATGATAGTTGAGGAGGGAGGTGATTTAGTAGGTTTAATGGAGAGATAAGATTTTGAGATATCGAGGGTAGGGATGGTGCAGGTATAACCTTCATCACCAGGCAATAACATTTCTAGTTCAGGTGTGGCTTGTGTTTCGGTTTATTTTTGGGTGAGAGGTTCATATGGTTCAATGAGGATAGATTCAATAAAATCATTTACAAGTTCATTAGTAGCAGTAGGAGAGGAAAGCTTACGTTTCTTAGACTGTGCTTCCCTTGGCAGTGTGTCTGCTAGTCGTTTGGGTGAGGTAGATGGTTGTGGTTGTGGTTGAGCTGGAGGTTGTGGTTGAGCAGGAAGATCAACCATGGCAGCTTTCTGCTTCTTGATAAACTTACCAATTGGCTCATTGTCTTCGTCATCAGCGATGATCAACTGTCTCTTAGAAGGGACTTTAATTGGTGCAAGAGAAGTAGCAGAGGTAGCGATAAGAGCAACTGCAAGTGGAGCAGGCGGAGCTAAAGGTTGTTGAGTTTTGGATCTTGTAACTCTGGTCGCTTGCGCCTTGGACGACCTTCTTCTGGTGAACAGTCTGGCAACAATTGGATTTTCAAACAGTTCCTCGTCGTTCATCGGTGCAGGATGCTGGACGATTGGCACTACTGTTTGTAGAGGTGCCATCTCAACTGCTTCTTCTTTGACGTCCACTAATTTGGACGTGGTCTCCAAAGGCTTCAGCACGAACCCAGCCTTTATCTGTGCAACATTGTTGTGTCCAAACGGTAGTTGCGTGAATCTATGGCCACCACCTAGAATCCGAATGTGGCTTTGCTCTCCAAGAGAAAGAGTAAAGAAAGCATGAAATACTTGCTGTTGCTAGAAGATTCTGTTAAGAAGAGCGGCATAGGTGATCTGGTCGCGCTCTCCGCGTCCTCTCATGGTCTTGAAGATGTTGCTCAGGATGAGGTGCGGCAAGTTGAACTGTTAACCAGTGATTATGTGGAACAACGCAAACCGGTATAGGAGGGTAACGCTGTCCTTAGATCCAGCCTTGTGAAGAATTCCCTCATTTAGAAACTGCTGAATATCTTCCCTTCTTTTGTCAGTTTGCTGTACTCGACTTGGCCTTGTCCTTCGGGACCCATTAATGCAGCATCAACTGTGTCATGTCCTCCAAAACTGTCTTCCCAGCTGTTGTTGATGCAGGACTCAGCCCGCTCACAGCCAATGGCTTGGGCAACAGAGCCTAGGTCCAGTGTGACTTTAACTCCCAAAGCAATTCCAATGATGTCCGTCTTTGAGAAAATGACAAAGTTTTAGAACTATCGAATGAGTTCTGGGTAAATGATCTCATTCAAGTGGAAGTAGTCGAGAATTCTAGATCTAAGCAAATTATCTTTTACATTCACCCCCATGTCATTGAGAGCTTAGATATCAAAATGGCTTTCGATGAGAACAACAGCCTTGTCTAGGCTCTCCACACGAGCCACAGCCTTTGTAGCAGGACCAACCTTTTCAGTTGCCATGTTTGAGAGCTTAAAGGAAGGTTAGGGTTTGAGAAGTTGAGGGAGTTCAGGTGGATTTGAGAAGAGGTAAGTGTTTGGTTTAGGTTTGAATGTATATGAAGAAACCGAAGAGTTTTGCTTTTGGCGGTTCTTTCACTTTCAAAGAAAGAGGTGATGTGTAATAAATGCTGGGTCAGGCGCTTACATTTCTCGAGGTTGGTTATACGGCGCATGAATGACTTAGACCAAAAAAGGCATTTATTTCAAATCATTTTCAGAGAAAACATGATTAAGTACGGATAAGGATTTTCATGCACACACAAATGTAAGCAGTTATGGAATGCGAAAATATATGCAAGTAGACGATGAAGTATTGGACGCTATAGGACTTTGGACGGTCAAGGCATGTTGAATAAAACTATTCACTTATAAATTCCATACCTAGAAGATCTCGAATATGGATGAGTTTATCTTCAGGAAGGGGTTTTGTAAATATATCTGCCAATTGATTTTCAGTGTTAATAAACTGAATATCGACAACTCCTTCTGAACATAATCTCTTATAAAATGATGTTTTATTTCAATGTGCTTTGCACTAGAATGCAAGATAGGATTTTTTGACAGATTTATAGTAGCAGTGTTATCACAGAAGATAGGAATGTTACTCTCGTAGATACTGTAGTCTTCTAACTGATGCTTGATCCATAAGAGTTGTGAGCAACAAGACGCAACTGAGACATACTCTGCTTCCGCTGTGGACAAGGCAATCGTCCCTTGTCTTTTGCTCGTCCAAGAGACTAGATTCCCACCAATGAGGTGACATCCTCCGCTGGTGCTTTTGCATTCTACTCTATCTCCCGCATAGTCAACATCACAAAAACCAACTAATCTGTGTTCTTTGTTTGACTTAAAGCATAAACCAAGATTAGTGGTTCTTTTTAAGTATCTAAATATTCTCTTAACTGTTGTTAAATGCGTTTCTCTAGGATCAGACTGAAAGCGAGCACATAGACATACACTGAACATAATGTCAGGTCTGGACGCTGTGAGATATAAAAAGAATCCAATCATACCTCAGTATGTAGATTAATCTACCTTTTTAGAAGTGTCGTCCAGGCTAAGTATTGATGATGGATGCATAGGTGTACTCATTTCTTTTGCATCGTCCATCTTATACTTTTTGAGAAGTTCGTTGACATACTTTGTCTGATGTATGAATATGCCATTTTCAGTCTGCTTTACTTGCAATCCCAAGAAGAATTTTAGTTCTCCCATCATACTCATCTCGAATTCTACTATCATAATCTTAGAAAAATCCTTGCATAAAGCGTCATTAGTAGCACTAAATATAATGTCGTCTACATATATTTGTGCAATAATAAAATGTGATTTGACGTCTTTGCGAAAGAAAGTGGTATCTACTTTTCCTCTAGAGAAACCATTTTCTAAAAGAAAGGAACTTAGCTTTTCATACCAAGCTCTTGGGGCTTGTTTAAGTCCATACAAAGCCTTTTTAAGTTTGAAAACATGTTTGGGAAAAGTATCACACTCAAAACCAAGAGGTTGTTTCACATAGACTTCCTCGTTTATTATGCCATTTAAGAATGCACTTTTTACATCCATTTGATAGAGCTTCATATTACTATGAGCAGTAAATGAAAGTAAGATGCGAATGGCTTCTAATTTAGCTACTGGTGCAAATGTTTCGGTAAAGTCTATACCTTTTTGTTGAGAGTAGCCTTGAGTTACAAGTCTCGCTTTATTTCTTACCACATTGCCAGCTTCGTCAAGCTTGTTGCGGAATACCCACTTTGTTCCAATGATAGACTTGTCCTTGGGTGCAGGAACTAGCATCTAGACGTCATTCTTTTCGAATTGACTAAGTTCGTCCTTTATGGTGCTGATCCAGCCATCGTCCAGGAGAGCTTCGTCCACTGTCTTTGGTTCCAATTGAGAAATCAAAGCAGTTTGAGCTTGCTCCTTGAAGGTCGATCTTGTCCTAACATGATCTTAAACGTTTCCAAGAATTTGATTATCTGGATGATAGGTCTTCATTTGCCAAGAGCGTCCAGTTGGTTCTTTTTCTTCTGCTTTTGGATCGTCCATCTGATCTCTAGACGCTGAAGGTCTAGCATCGTCCAGCTTCATATCTGCAAATGAATCGTCTAGCTCTGATATTTCATTATTAGGCTTTTTGTCATTGAACTTAATGTGGATGACTTCTTCAACTGTTAAGGTTCTAGAGTTGTAAACTCTATAAGCCTTGGATGTTTCAGAATAACCTAACAGTATTC
The DNA here is from genome assembly GCA_004329165.1 of Spatholobus suberectus. Taxonomy (NCBI): domain Eukaryota; kingdom Viridiplantae; phylum Streptophyta; class Magnoliopsida; order Fabales; family Fabaceae; genus Spatholobus; species Spatholobus suberectus. Next base: position 25,410,510 of record CM014732.1, on the reverse strand, counting down.
CATCATCACACTTTGAATCAAACTTACCAAGGTTGTCCTTAGTGTTTAGAATGAAACATTGACATCCAAAGGGATGAAGATATGATATGTTGGGTTTTCGTCCTTTCCACAATTCATAGGGAGTCTTTTTCAAAAAAGTCTTATATAAATTCTATTTTGTAAATAACATACAATGTTTACAGCTTCAGCCCAGAAGTGCTTAGGAGTTGAGTTATCATCTAGCATGGTTCTAGCCATTTCTTGCAATGACCTGTTCTTTCTCTCTACCACACCATTTTGTTGTGTTGTTCGTGGTATAGAGAAGTTGTGGAGAATTCCGTTCTCCTCATAGAACCCTTGAAAACTTTCGTTTTCAAACTGCCCTCCGTGATCACTTATAATTAAAGCTATACAAACATCTTTTTCATTTTGTATCCTTTTGCAAAAAAATAGAAAATATTTTATAAGAATCATGCTTGTGTTTTAAGAACATAACCCTTGTCCATCTAGAGTAGTCGTCCACTGCAACTAGTCCATATCGTTTTCTGCTCAGGGAGGCTGTTCTAGTTGGACCAAACAAGTTAATATGTAATAGCTTAAAAGGTCTAGTTGTGGAAACAATATTTTTTGATTCAAAAGAGCTTTTTACTTGTTTTCCTTTTTGACATGCATCACAGAGAACATCAGACTTGTAAGCAAGATTTGAAAGTCCTCTTATGAGGTTATGCTTATTTAGCTTTGAGATTAATCTCAAGCTTGCATGTCCAAGCTTCTTGTGCCAAGTCCATTGATTTTCCTTGATGGATACTAGACAAGATACATTTTGATTTGTGAGGTCAACTAGATCATTCTTATAAAGATTGTTTTGCCTTTTAGCACAGAATAATATGGATCCATCTAGATTCTTGACAGTACATTTGTCTTTGTCAAAGGAGACATTGTGTCCATTGTCACATAATTGACTTATGCTCAGTAGATTATGTCTGAGACCTTCAACATATAAAACATTTTCAATAAAAGGGAAGGAATGCTTACCGATTGTTCCTATACTTGTGATATTTCCCTTCTGGTTTCCTCCAAAGGTGACCCATCCACCATTCTTGGGTTGCAGGCTTTGGAACATACACCTTTCTCCCATCATGTGTCATGAGCAACCACTGTCCAGGTACCATGACTGGGGTATTCTTTCGGTTGTCAAGCAAATTTGCAACAACTATTATCATAGACTTAGGTACCCAAATGGACTTGGGTCCTTTTCTGTTAGTTCTGAAGGCATTGGATGCCTTCTTTGTTGGACGATATCTACATTGTGTTGATTCATGCCCATTTTTTCCACATATTTTACAAAAGGTTATATTTTTACCAGGTTTATAGTTTTCTTCTTTAACATAACCAAGTCCAAATTTGTCATAAGGACTTCTTCTATACGATAGGATTTTATCTAGATTTTCAGCTCCACTGACAAATTTAGACAAGCTTTCTTTTAGATGATTAACTTCTTTGTGAAGTTCTAAGACTTCATGAGAAGATGTCTCTTCTAAAATATTCTTAGTTTTCAAAACCTCATTTTCTTTCAAAACCTTTTTATGCTCTTCGTTGGGCAAATTGAATTCTTTTGTTATTTTTGAAAATTTCTTTTTCAGTTCTCTATATCCTACTGAAAGAGTTAAGGAGTTAGCAAGCAAGTCATTATAGGCTTCTTGTAAAGAGATTAAGTAGTCGAAGTTTACCTTTTCGTCTTGCTCATTGTCTGAGCTATCAGAGCTGGTTCCTGCCATGAGACACAGGTTGGCTTTTCCTCTCCTTCTTCATCTGATGAAGATAGGTCCATGTCTTCCCAGGTAGCCATGAGATTGTTGGAACCAAAGACATAGAAACGTCTAATCTCTCAATGTTTTGAAGATAACAAACTTATTAATTAATTATTATGTGCTTAAAAACTAACCCCGTTACAGCTAAGAAGACCGTCCAGCAGACGAGTTAAAGACCGTCCAGTAGACATGTTAAAGATCGTCCTACAGACAAGTTAACAACCGTCCAGTTGACATAATTAAAAGACCGTCCAGAAGACTCGCTGAAAAAGACCTACCAGTGAACAAACTGATGGCGACTGTCTGATGAATAAACTCACACAAGCCTCCAAGATCATATGTTCAAACGGCTAAGCTTTTAGAACGTCAATTTTATTTATGCTAAATCTTTCTCGTAATTGACATATTACTACTTCTGTGAACTAACGTTCAAATTTGCTTGAAGCATTAAATAACATCAACACCATTTTAGTGCAAAGCGCAACAGAATAAATAAAGCAACTCAACTTATCAAGCTACCAAGACAAATGAGGAATCTTTAGAAGAACAGACCGCCAGCGCAGTCCTGCACCTTCCTTTTTAGTGCAAGTCTAAAAAGTGTCATGCCTGACCTTTCTGAAAAGACTGTTTGCACGCTTCTCATTGCATAAACGAGTTAAAGTCCTATACAACGGATCTTTTCCCTTGAAGATTATATATATACATGCACCAACAAAGAAGCAAGCGGTGAGCGTGAACAGAAGTGAAGTGAATTGAAAAAGGCGAAGTCTGTGTAGACTTTTAGAATACTCTGATAGAAGCGTCCACTGGACGATAGCAAAATCTTGTAAAGATTCTCAAAGAGATCTTGAGCTTAATCTTTCAAATCCTCACTACGTGAGTTAATTTCATTTCTTTAAAACACTTGTAGTGTTGTGAAAGCCTGGAGAGGCTTAGTGTAAAAGAATACTTGGGTTGAGCAATCTAGGGTGATTGCTTTGTGAAGCCTGAAGAGGCCACGAACAATACTTGTAACCTAAGGTTGGTTAGTGGATACCTTTTGGGTGAAGGGACTGGACGTAGCTCAGGTTAAGTGAACCAGTATAAAGCTTTCTGTGATTTCTTCTCTCTATCCCTACGCTTAAAAACGTGTTGTTTAGACTGATCTACCTTTTTCGAAAAGTTTTTAAACGCACAATTCAACCCCCCTTCTTGTGCGCTTTTTCTTATTTCAATTGGTATCAGAGCTCGGCCTCTTGGGGTTGAGCATCTAACACTGCAGGGGTAAAAACGATCCTGATCACTCATGGAGAATGAAGGACAAGTAGTTAACAGACCGCCCCTTTTTAAATGTTAGAACTACGATTATTGGAAGCAAAGAATGATAGCATTCTTTGATGCATGTCACATAGACATGTGGAACGTAGTAGAAACTGGCGACTACCTACCCTTTGACCATGATGGAGTGGAACTCCCAAGAAGTCAATGGACAGAATCTCACAAACAGAGGTATCTTCTAAACTCAAAAGCTAGAAATGCTATGATGTGTGCCCTATCAGAATCTGAATATGAAAAGGTACACAGTCTAAAAAGTGCTAAGAAAATGTGGGACACCCTCACTCTTGCCTACGAGGGCACCTCACAAGTAAAGAGGTCCAAATTGAGCTTACTTGTAAGACAATATGAACTCTTTACTATGGAAGAAAATGAAACTATCGAACTTATGTTTGGTAGATTTCAAACCATAATAAACAACCTAAGGTCCTTAGGCAAAACCTATGATAATTATGATCACATTGACAAAATCTTGAGAAGTTTGCCTAGGAAATGGAGACCGCAGGTTACAGCCTTAAGAGCCTCCAAGGATCTAACAGCACTCTCAATAGAAGAGTTACTTGGAACTCTTAAAGTCCACAAACTGGAGCTGAAACAAGACAAAGGACAGAAGAAAAAGTCCATTGCTCTAAGCGTCCAGCGTCCACCTAGAGGATCAGTGTCCAAGGCACTAAACGTGGAAGAATCCTCTAAGGAAGAATCTGAGAAGGACGACTCTGATGAGGATGAGATATCCTCCATCTCAAGGAAAATACAGGCTATGTGCAGGAAGAAAGGAGGTTCAAGAGCTAAAAACTTCACAAAGAAGTTTAACAGAACTCCTAAAGAAAAAAGTCCTTCAGTATGCTATGAATGTAAACAGCCTGGACACTTCAGAGCTAAATGTCCTAGTCTACAGAAAGACAAAAAGAGGACATTTTTCAAGAAAAAGGGTCTCATGGCTACCTGGGAAGACATGGACCTATCTTCATCAGATGAAGAAGGAGAAGAAGAAGCCAACCTGTGTCTCATGGCAGGAACCAGCTCTGATAGCTCAGACAATGAGCAAGACGAAGAGGTAAACTTCGACAATTTAAATTCTTTACAAGAAGCTTATAATGACTTGCTTGCCAACTCTTCAACTCTTTCAGTAAGATATAGAGAACTGAAAAAGAAATTTTCAAAAATAACAAAAGATTTCAATTTGCTCAACGAAGAGTATAAAAATGTTTTGAAAGAAAATGAAGTTTTGAAAACTAAACATATTTCAGAGGAGACATCTTCTCGTGAAGTCCTAGAACTTCAAAAAGAAGTCACTCATCTAAGAGAAAGTTTGTCTAAATTTGTCAATGGTACTAAAAATCTAGATAAAATCCTATCATATAGAAGAAGTCCTCATGACAAATCTGGACTTGGTTTTGTTAAAGAAGAAAACCACAATCTTGGTAAAAATATAACCTTTTGTAAAATATGTGGAAAGAATGGGCATGAATCAACACATTGTAGATATCGTCCAACAAAGAAGGTGTCCAATGCCTTCAGAACTAACAGAAAAGGACCCAAGTCCATTTGGGTACCTAAGTCTATGATAATACCTATTACAGATTTGCTTGACAACAGAAAGAATACCCCAGTCATGGTACCTGGACAGTGGTTGCTCACGGCACATGACGGGAGAAAGGTGTATGTTCCAAAGCTTATAACCCAAGAATGGTGGGTGGGTCACCTTTGGAGGAAACTAGAAGGGAAAGATCACAGGTACAAGAACAATCGGTAAGCATTCCTTTCCCTCTATTGAAAATGTTTTATATGTTGAAGGTCTCAGACACAATCTACTGAGCATAAGTCAATTATGTGACAGTGGACACAATGTCTCCTTTGACAAAGACAAATGCACTGTTAAGAATCTAGATGGATCCATATTATTCTCTGCCAAGAGGCAAAGCAATCTTTATAAGATTGATCTAGTTGACCTCACAAATCAAAATGTATCTTGTCTAGTATCCATCAAAGAAAATCAATGGATTTGGCACAAGAAGCTTGGACATGCAAGCTTGAGATTAATCTCAAAGCTATATAAGCATAACCTCGTAAGAGGACTTCCAAATCTTGCTTACAAGTCTGATATTCTTTGTGATGCATGTCAAAAGGGGAAACAAGTAAAAAGCTCTTTTGAATCAAAAAATATTGTTTCCACATCTAGACCTCTTGAGCTATTACATATTGACTTGTTTGGTCCAACTAGAACAGCCTCCCTAAATGGAAAACGATATGGACTAGTCGTAGTGGACGACTACTCTAGATGGACAAGGGTTATGTTCTTAAAACACAAGGATGAGTCTTATAGAATCTTTCTATTTTCTGCAAAAGGATACAAAATGAAAAAGGTGTTTGTATAGCTTCAATAAGAAGTGATCATGGAGGAGAGTTTGAAAACGAAAGTTTTCAAGGGTTCTGTGAGGAGAACGGAATTCTCCACGACTTCACTGTACCACGAACACCACAACAAAATGGTGTAGTAGAGAGAAAGAACCGATCATTGCAAGAAATGGCTAGAACCATGTTAAATGATAACTCAACCCCCAAGCACTTCTGGGCTGAAGCCGTAAACACTGCATGTTATTTACAAAATAGAATTTATGTAAGACCTTTTCTGAAAAAGACTCCCTATGAACTGTGGAAAGGACAAAAACCCAACATATCATATCTTCATCCCTTTGGATGTCAATGTTTCATTCTAAACACTAAGGACAACCTTGGTAAGTTTGATTCGAAGTGTGATGATGGAATACTGTTAGGCTATTCTAAAACATCCAAGGCTTATAGAGTTTACAACTTTAGAACCTTAGCAGTTGAAGAAGCCATCCACGTTAGGTTCAACGACAACAAGCCTGATAATGAAACATCAGAGCTAGACGATTCTTTTGCAGATATGAAGCTGGACGATGCCAGACCGTCAGCGTCCAGAGATCTGATGGGCGACCCAAAAGAAGAGGAAAAAGAACCAACTGGACGCTCTTGGCAAATGAAGACTTATCATCCAGATAATCAAATTCTTGGAAACGTTCAAGACCATGTTAGGACAAGATCGACCTTCAAGGAGCAAGCTCAAACTGCCCTGATCTCTCAACTAGAACCAAAGACAGTGGACGAAGCTCTCCTGACGATGGCTGGATTAGCGCTATGAAGGACGAACTTAGTCAATTCGAAAAGAATGATGTCTGGATGCTAGTTCCTGCACCTAAGGACAAGTCAATCATTGGAACAAAGTGGGTATTCCGCAATAAGCTTGATGAAGCTGGCAACGTGGTAAGAAATAAAGCAAGACTTTTAGCTCAAGGCTACTCTCAACAAGAAGGTATAGACTTTACCGAAACTTTTGCACCAGTAGCTAGATTAGAAGCTATTCGCATATTACTTTCATTTGCTGCTCATAAAAACATGAAGCTCTATCAAATGAATGTAAAAAGTGCATTCTTAAATGGCATAATAAACGAGGAAGTCTATGTGAAACAACCTCTTGGTTTTGAGTGTGATACTTTTCCCAAACATGTTTTCAAACTTAAAAAGGCTTTGTATGGACTTAAACAAGCCCCAAGAGCTTGGTATGAAAAGCTAAGTTCTTTTCTTTTAGAAAATGGTTTCTCTAGAGGAAAAATAGTTACCACTCTCTTTCGCAAAGACGTCAAATCACATTTTATTATTGCACAAATATATGTAGACGACATTATATTTGGTGCTACTAATGACTCTTTATGCAAGGACTTTTCTAAGATTATGACTGCAGAATTTGAGATGAGTATGATGGGAGAATTAAAGTTCTTCCTAGGATTGCAAATAAAGCAGACTGAAAACGGCATTTTCATACATCAGACAAAATATGTCAACGAACTTCTCAAAAAGTATAAGATGGACGATGCAAAAGAAATGAGTGCACTCATGCATCCATCATCCATACTTAGCCTAGACAACACTTCTAAAAAGGTAGATCAATCTACATACCGAGGTATGATTGGATCCTTTTATATCTTACAGCATCCAGACCTGACATTATGTTTAGTGTATGTCTATGTGCTCGATTTCAGTCTGATCCTAGAGAAACTCATTTAACAGTAGTTAATAGAATCTTTAGGTATTTAAAAAGAACCACTAATCTTGGTTTATATTTTAAGTCAAACAAAGAATACAGATTGGTTGGTTTTTGCGATGCTGACTTTGCGGGAAATAAAGTAGAACGCAAAACCACCAGCGGAGGATGTCACCTCATTGGTGGGAATCTAGTCTCCTGGATGAGCAAAAGACAAAGGATGATTGCCCTGTCCACAGCAGAAGCAGAGTATGTCTCAGCTGCGTTCTGTTGCTCACAACTTTTATGGATCAAGCATCAGTTAGAAGACTACAGTATATATGAGAGTAACATTCCTATCTTCTGTGATAACACTGCTGCTATAAATCTGTCAAAAAATCCTATCTTGCATTCTAGGGCAAAGCACATTGAAATAAAACATCACTTTATAAGAGATTTTGTTCAGAAAGGAGTTGTCAATATTCAGTTTATTAACACTGAAAATTAATTGGCAGATATATTTACAAAACCCCTTCCTGAAGATAAACTCATCCACATTCGAGATCTTCTAGGAATGGAATTTATAAGTGATTAGTTTTATTCAACATGCCTTGATCGTCAAATGTTTTTCATAAGCATCCAATATTTCATCGTCCACTTACATTTTTTTTAACTGCCTTTATTTGCATGTGTGTGCATCCTTATCCGTACCTAATCATGTTTTCTCTAAAAATGATTTGAAATAAATGCTTTCTTGTTAGTCTGAGTCACTCATGCGCCGTACAACCAACCTCGAGAAATGTAAGCGCCTGACCCAGCATTTATTGCACATCACCTCCCTCTTCGAAAGTGTAAGAACCGCCAAAAGAAAAAAACTCTTCGGTTTTTTCATATACACTCTAACCCAAACGAAATACTCACCTTCTCTCAAATCCATCTGAACTCCCTCAACTTCTCAAACCCTAACCTTCCTTCAAGCTCTCAAATATGGCAACTGAAAAGGCTAGTCCTGCTGCAAAGGCTGCGGCTCGTGTAGAGAGCCTAGACAAGGCTGTTGTTCTCATCGAAAGCCGCTTCGACATCCAAGCTCTTGACGACATGGGGGTGAATATAAAGGACAACCTACTCAAATGTGGAATCCTCAACTACTTCCACTTGAATGAAATCATATACCCAGAACTCATCCGACAATTCTGGAACTCTGCCGTTTTCTCAAAAACGGACATCACTGAAACCGTACTGGAAGTTAAGGTCACACTGGACCTAGGCTCAGTCGCCCAAGCCATTGGCTGTGAGCGGGCTGGGTTCTGTATCAAAAACGGCTGGGAAGACAGTTTTAGAGGACATGACACAGTTGATGCTGCACTAATGGGTCCCGAAGGACAAGGCCCAGTTGAGTACAGCAAACTGACGAAGGAAGGGAAGATATTCCAGCAGCTTCTGAACAAGGGAATTCTTCACAAGGCTGGGTCTAAGGACAGCGTTACCTTCCTGCACCGGTTTGCGTTGTTCCACATGATCACTGGTCAACAGTTCAATTTGCCGCACCTTATCTTGAGCAACATCTTCAGGACCATGAAAGGACGCGGAGAGCGCGACCAGATTACCTATGTCGCTCTTCTTAACAGAATCTTCTGGCAACAGCAAGTATTTCATGCTTTCTTCACACTCTCTCTTGGGGAGCAAAACAAGATTCGGATTCTGGGTGGTGGCCATAGATTCACACAACTGCCATTTAGACGCAACAATGTTGCGCAAATGAAGGCTGGATTCGTGCTGAAGCCTTTGGAGACCACGTCCAAACTCGTGGACGTCAAAGAAGAAGCCGTTGAGATGACACCTCTACAAACAGTAGCGCCAATCGTCCAGCATGCTGCACCTATGGACGACGAGGTACTGTTTGAGAATCCAATTGCTGCCAGACTGTCCACCAGAAGAAGGTCGTCCAAGGCACAAATAACCAGAGCTACAAGGTCTAAGACCCAACGACCTTTAGCTCCACTAGCAGCTGCTCCTTTTGCTACATCTACTCCTTCTGTTGCACCAACTGTACTTCCTGCTAAGAGACAGTTGATCATCGCCGCTGATGACGAAGACGATGAGCTGATTGGTAAGCTTGTCAAGAAACAGAAAGCTGCCACGGTTGTTATTCCTGTTCAACCACAATCCCAATCTTCTACCTCACCTAAACAACCAACAGACACACTGATAGGGGAAACACAGTCTAAGAAACGTAAGATTTCCTCTCCTGCTACTGCTGATGAACCTGAAAATGATTTTATAGAATCTATCATTATTGAACCATATGAACCTCTCACCCAACCACAAACCGAAACACAAACCACACCTGAACCAAAAATGTTGCTGCCTGGTGATGAAGGTTATACCTGCACCATTCCTACTCCTGGTATCCCAAAAAATTACCTCTCCATTAAACCTCCTAAATCATCTCCTTCCTTAAACATCATCCCCTTCCCTACTCCTCTCTCAGAAGCCTTGGCACAAACCAAAAAGAATTGGCCCTACTGTTTGTTGAAGGAAATTCCCAAAACCTCCTGGACGACAATGCCATGATTCTGCGTCCAGAGCTTCCCGAACTAGATTGTGATTTTGACTACTCTCCGATCATCATGGAGAAGTACATGGACGACTATATCCATCAACCGTTGGAAGAATATCTGGCACTACCTCCTGGAGCTATTGAACACTTGCCGCTGAAGCGATTTATTAGACGGAAGTATCCTCAAGTTGTATGAGCTTGGCGCATAAATGCTCATCCTCTTGGAGTACTTCAACACAGAGTACTTCCAGTCGAAGACACCGCGAAAGCTCTACAACAAAGAAGACCAAAAGACAAACGAATCATTCATCTACGGCCTGCAGAGTTGAAGTTTCGGCCTATAGATTTGGAGGAAGATGGATTCTTTCCATCTGTCTTTGAGCATATGTTCTGCAACACTCTTAAAGGCTCAGCATTCCTAAAGTATTAGCTGTTCATTCCTCCATCCCAACATATCCGATCTTCCACAACCATCCGCATCCAACCTGACCTCGTTTGTCCAAGATTGCCAATCATTGATGAAAATCGCAAGAAGAAGAAAATTCTGACCAAGGCACCATCCTTGCCTTCACCGACCAGAGCTGAGTTTCAACAACATCCAACCCATTCCCATGAATGGTTTTTAGCTCAGCGTCTTCATACAGACATAGACGAGACCGATGCTGAACGCTTCTGGCATCAACATATGTTCCTATGTGAACAAGAAGCGTCCAGCAGTGGCGTTTCAACAAACGACAAGGCCGATATCCCAACTGCCACGAACTGTGAATTCATGCAGCGTCCAGCTTGTGTCTTTCACTTTTCGGACACCTCAGCTGCCTTTGTCCGTCCACCAAATCAACGTCCACTCCTTGGTCCAGAAACTTCTATTCTTACACTCTGATTGCTGCCCTTACTTACATCAACACCTTCCAACCACCACACCCTTGGACTCCTCCTCGCCCATACCAACTTGCCATGCCAAACCTAAAGTTTTTGGAAGCACCTCCTCCCCCCTCTGAAGCTCTTCCACTCTCTCAACCACCCTCTCCTACACCTCCCCCACCGCCTACTCCTGCCTCCCAAACCTCCGCCAACCTCCCTATCTCTTCTTTCGCCCCCTCATCAATTCCCTCTGTTGACCCCGCCGTTCAACAATACGTTGCCACCCAACTTCAACCCATTTTCACTCTTCACCAAATTCTCCAAAACCAACAAGCCCTCCTCCATCCTTTTCAACCTTCTCCTCCTCCGCCGCCGCCACAATGACTGTGATGACGACTCATTTCTTTCTTTTTTTTGCTGATGACAAAGGGGGAGAAAGCATTTGTTTTTATGTTTATGCTGCATATCTCTTATGTTCATTGATACATATGTTCTTGTATTTTATGCTCAGAACATCTAAATAAAATACATAAGTTGATCTGTTTTAGTTCGAGTATTGCTCTGCCTATATCTCTTATATATAATATACTTGATGCTTGGTATGATAATATCCTATGTCTCAAGTATACAAAAACTTGGTATATCCGACTCAGGGGGAGCATAGTAAGTCTGAAAACTCCTTTATGTGCCTCTTTATTTTCTAGCAAATTTACAATTAATAAGGTTGTCATCATCAAAAAAGGGGAGATTGTTGGAACCAAAGACATAGAAACGTCTAATCTCTCAATGTTTTGAAGATAACAAACTTATTAATTAATTATTATGTGCTTAAAAACTAACCCCGTTACAGCTAAGAAGACCGTCCAGTAGACGAGTTAAAGACCGTCCAGTATACGTGTTAAAGATCGTCCTACAGACAGGTTAACAACCGTCCAGTTGACATAATTAAAAGACCGTCCAGAAGACTCGCTGAAAAAGACCTACCAGTGAACAAACTGATGGCGACTGTCTAATGAATAAACTCACACAAGCCTCCAAGATCATATGTTCAAACGGCTAAGCTTTTAGAACGTCAATTCTATTTATGCTAAATCTTTCTCGTAATTGACATATTACTACTTCTGTGAACTAACATTCAAATTTGCTTGAAGCATTAAATAACATCAACACCATTTTAGTGCAAAGCGCAGCAGAATAAATAAAGCAAGTCAACTTATCAAGCTGCCAAGACAAATGAGGAATCTTTAGAAGAACAGACCGCTAGCGCAGTCTTGCACCTTCCTTTTTAGTGCAAGTCTAAAAAGTGTCATGCCTGACCTTTCTGAAAAGACTGTTTGCACGCTTCTCATTGCATAAACGAGTTAAAGTCCTATACAACGGATCTTTTCCCTTGAAGATTATATATATACATGCACCAACAAAGAAGCAAGCGGTGAGCGTGAACAGAAGTGAAGTGAATTGAAAAAGGCGAAGTCTGTGTAGACTTTTAGAATACTCTAATAGAAGCGTCCACTGGACGATAGCAAAATCTTGTAAAGATTCTCAAAGAGATCTTGAGCTTAATCTTTCAAATCCTCACTACGTGAGTTAATTTCGTTTCTTTAAAACACTTGTAGTGTTGTGAAAGCCTGGAGAGGCTTAGTGTAAAAGAATACTTGGGTTGAGCAATCTAGGGTGATTGCTTTGTGAAGCCTGAAGAGGCCACGAACAATACTTGTAACCTAAGGTTGGTTAGTGGATACCTTTTGGGTGAAGGGACTGGACGTAACTCAGGTTAAGTGAACCAGTATAAAGCTTTCTGTGTTTTCTTCTCTCTATCCCTACGCTTAAAAACGTGTTGTTTAGACTGATCTACCTTTTTCGAAAAGTTTTTAAACGCACAATTCAACTGCCCCTTCTTGTGCGCTTTTTCTTATTTCAGAGACCCTTTTTCTTGAAGAATGTCTTCTTTTTGTCTTTCTGTAGACTGGGACATTCAGCTCTGAAATGTCCAGACTTCTTACATTCATAACATACTGAAGGACTTTTTTCTTTTGGAGTTTTGTTAAAATTCTTTGTGAAGTTTTTGACTCTTAATCCTCCTTTCTTCCTCCACATAGCCTTTATTTTTCTTGAGATGAAGGATATCTCATCCTCATCAGAGTCGTCCTTCTCAGATTCTTCCTCAGAGGATTCTTCCACGTTTAGTGCTTTGGACAATGATCCTCTAGATGGACGCTGGACGCTTAGAGCGATGGACTTCTTCTTCTGTCCTTCGTCTTGCTTCAGCTCCAGTTCGTGGACTTTAAGAGTTCCAAGTAACTCTTCTATTGAGAGTGTTGTTAGATCCTTGGAAGCTCTTAAGGCTGTAACCTACGGTCTCCATTGCCTAGGCAAACTTCTCAAGATTTTGTCAATGTGATCATAATTATCATAGGTTTTGCCTAAGGACCTCAGGTTGTTTATTATGGTTTGAAATCTACCAAACATAAGTTCGATAGTTTCATTTTCTTCCATAATAAAGAGTTCATATTGTCTTACGAGTAAGCTCAATTTGGATCTCTTTACTTGTGAGGTGCCCTCGTAGGCAAGAGTGAGGGTGTCCCACATTTTCTTAGCACTTTTTAGACTGTGTACCTTTTCATATTCAGATTCAGATAAGGCACACATCATAACATTTCTAGCCTTTGAGTTTAGAAGATACCTCTATTTGTGAGATTCTGTCCATTAACTTCTTGGAAGCTCTACTCCATCATGGTCAAGGGGCAGGTAGTCATCAATTTCTACTACGTCCCACATGTCTATGTGACATGCATCAAAGAATGCTATCATTCTTTGCTTCCAGTAATCGTAGTTCTGACCTTTGAAAAAAGGTGGTCTGTTAACGGCTTGGTCCTTCATTCTCCATGAGTGATCAGGATCGTTTTTACCCCTACAGCATTAGATGCTCAACCCCAAGAGGTCGAGCTCTGATACCAATTGTTGGATCGAGCGCTTACCACTAGGCCAAAAGCTATAGCTAATAGTCAGGGCACAACTCTTTCTACTTAACCGTAGCAGCCCAAGCGCCACAAGTCGACTGTGACTTGACCCACCTGAGCCTCCGCCACAAGACAATTGATGCCACACACCGAACAACAAAGTTGAGGCAAGTTGAGCAAAAGAAATGAGTTACGTAAATTTGATTCATTTATTTGAACAAGCTTAACTGAAAGCTTGAGCTTAAATTATTAAAAAAATAAAATTTGAACTTGACATGTTTAACTCATTTATGACTTAAGTATTTTTGTTTCTATGAAAATTTTCCTTAAGTTATTTTTAACTTATCAATTTAGTATTTGATAAACATTTTAATACTAGATGATAATCTATAAATAAAAATGTGCTTAAAATTTTTTTCACACGACTTGAAAAAAAATTTTATATAAGAAGAGTACTAGCAACACACTTCTAAAACACTATCTACTATTTGTTAAAAATTATTAAAAACAAACAAAAGTATGAGTGAAACTCATTAAATAGTAAGGGAGATCAACAAAATTTTGTAATTTTCAATAAATTTCAATCAATCATAGTTTGTTCAAAAGAGTGTGTTGCTAGCATTTCTCTCTCACACAAATAGTAAGATTTATGTAATTTTAGCTTTTCTATGATATAGATAGATAAAGATGTGTGAGCTATTCACGAGCCAACCTTTAAATAGACTAACAAACCCATCACTAAGCATACTAATAGACTTAAACTTTTATATGTAAGTCAACAACTCTAACCTTTTATATAAGTCAATAAGTATATAATTTTAAAATAATATCATTAAGATTTATTACGATAATAATAACATTGATAATAATAATAATAATAATAATAATAATATTATTATTATTATTATTATATTTTTTAAATAAATCATTCTATTAAACTTAAAAAAAAATTAAATAACATAAAACTTGATCATTTTACTTAAATAAGTTTTTAAAAAGTTTTAACATAACTTATTTAATATAAAGATTGACTTCTATAACCTAACTCTAAATTAAGTCATAAACATCACTGGGTGACTTGGTCAATTTACATCCCTATCTATGATTCTGTATGAGATTTGAGAGATAGAAAAGTACTAAAAGTCAAGATTTTATAAATTTAAAATTTCTTTAAATAGGATGCGTAGTGTGCATGTATTGAGGGGGAAGGGGGATTTGTCTCATGTATACTTGAACGGAAAAAATAGTTACCATTGGTGAAAAAATAATATGAACGTGTGTGGATATTAGTGGAAATAAGCTGAGTCAAATAAGACTTAAATAGATTTAACCTGTTTAGAAAATTTATATAATATTATTTATATTGTAGCTTTTTTTTTTGGGTAACAATGTTATTGGTGTAAAATATTTACTGATAACCTTACTCAAGAAATCCAAGTCTAGTTTTATTCGGACTAACGACATGTTAGTTATATTATAGCCTTTTAAAACATAAATAACAACACTACATAAAGAATTTTTAAATCTTTAACTTTAAGGAATAAAATTATAAATTTTAAAAATTTACGACTAGTTTATCTCATCAAACGATGATCAGTGATTAGGTTGTTAAAATAAACAGTAATCGTTGTTAACCGTAAATTCCTTTTTCAACACTATCAACAGTTAAAACAAGGAGCTTCCATGCATCGATTTCGACATGAAACATGTTAGAACTAATAACAAAACATGTTTGTATATATTTTTGGGTGAGTAAGAGGGGGGACAACCCAATTACAAACGTAAAAACACAGTCGCAGCTATATCAGCTGCTACAGCAACAGAACAAAAGGCTGGACATGAATTAAAAAACTGAGATCCCAATTCTATTTAAAGACCATACTTCGCAAAGCAATCCGCCAAGGAGGTTCCTTCTCTCAAAACATGAGCCCATCTGAAACATGCTCGTATATAGCAAAGAAATTTCACAACTCTGTCGGCTGATTCTACAACGCACCGTAATAAGTTTGGTGTAACCATGCACCTCAAATTTTTTACCTCAAATTACTAAAGATATTTCGTGGCATGATTCTCTATTTCGGAATATCCCAAAGTTCTATGATTTTATTTCGCTTGTGTTTGATTTTTTTTTTTAATTTTAAAACTTATTCTATTAAACAATTTTTAAAAATTAATTTTAGAGAGTAGAAATGAAAAACGAAGGTGAGACAGCACAAAGGAAAATATGAATAATAGAAGTGAAAGTAAAAAACTAAAACAAATTAAGTATTCTAGTTTTTTTATATAAAAAACTAAAGAGATATTTTAAAAAGATAACACATCAATAGGTTTCTAAATTTTTAGGCAATTTTTAATTAGGTCCTTATATTATAAAAATTTGTAATTAAGTCCTTAATTTTTTTAAAAAAATTTAATTGGGTCCCTGGGGTTAATTTCCATCTGATTGTTGTTTGCCCCAAGGACCAAATTAAAAAATTAAGAACTCAATTAAAAAAAAGTACAATAATTTAATTAAAAATTGCCTAAACATTTAGAGACCTACTCAATAGTTTAACCTTTAATTTACTAACATTATATTAGTCCAGTAACTAAGGTCTTGAGTTTGAGCCTTATAGATAAAAAAAGGTAATTGGAAGAAGATACCTCATTAAAAGTAGCTAGCCAAATTTTCTAGCAGAGATTAGTCATTGATGAAACCAGTATATACTTCGCACCTATTTTTAGTCCTCCAAATTTTAAAAATCTACAATTTTGGTCTAACTTTTAAATGTTCATCTGTTAATTATTAATGCCTTAACATTAACTACGATGTGACATTAGAGTGAATATGTGATAGATAATATTTAACAGACTAATGTTACGTCATTGTCAATATTAAGACATTAACAGTCAACAAATGAGCATTTAACAGTAAGACCAAGTTAAAGATTTTTAAAATTTGGAAGTCTAAAATTGCAAAATTAAAAATATGAGGATCTAAAGTTCAAGATTTTTAAAAATTGGAAGACTAAAATTACAAAATTAAAAATAAGGAGACTAAAATCGCAAATTGAGAATTATAAAAAGACCAAAAATGCAATTTAGTTACATAATAATAATGTGATAGCATTTGAATATTGAAAGATGCTCTCTGTCTCTTTCCATAATTTTTCCTTTTTTCTAAAATAAGACAAAGACAAAATCAAGATAAAATAAAAATAAGATTAAACTATTAAATAGATCCTTGAACTTTTAAATAATTTTTAAGTAAGTCCCTATATTATTTTGTTGTAATTGAGTTCTTACCAAGAAATATACCGTCCAAGTTAACAATATATTCACAGCAATTTAATACTAAGAATCTAATTAAAAAAAATTAAAAGATTAACAACTCAATTTTTATAGTATAAAAGCCTAATTAAAAATTGTCTAAAAATTCAGAAACCTACTGATAAATTGTCCCTATTTTAAAAATAATTTTCAGCTAGTCTTTTCAAATACGTTTTCTTTTTGTTTTTGTTTTAATTAACAGAAACAAGCAAGCCTAGGTGGATTATTTAGCAAGTCAATTATCGTCGATCACACCAGACACTGTAAGACGGGTAATTTTGGACCCGTCACTGAACCAAATTGGATTGTGATCTTCAATTTTTATTTTCTTTTTTTGAAAGTTTGAGACCATAGCTATTTTCTACTTGAAGCAATAGTTGCATATTTAGAACTCAAATTCATACCACTTATTAAATCTTCAATGATTCTAAAAAGGCTGTATCTAACGAGAAATTATTAGACAATCCACTAAGTGTTAATGGTCCAACCAATGTTTATATAACACATTTATAAAAAAAATAAATTTATAACACTTAATTACATGTCATATGAAAACTAATATAAACTATAATAGTTTAGGATCACCTACTAATTTCTCGAATCGAATATCAATCTTAACAATCACTTATGTTTTAGTCAAAGAATTATCGTAGATGCAGTGTAATAAAGTAAACATAAAAAAAAATTAATAAGTGCGTCTATGATTGGAGCAAAAATTTTCGGTACTCTGGTAGGAACTAGTAGATGGCTGCAGTGTGCATCGCAACAAGCAACGAGAACCAATCTCGGCAAGGGAAAATGAAAATGACTCTACCGAACTCTCCCTATTTTCCACCATTAGGTGTTGGAAAGGAACAAGATAAATTGAAGATAATCCTAATATGGATTATCCTCAACAAAGGTAAAGTTTGTAGAGCAGTTAGATTGATTAAGGGTCTTTATACTACAAATCTATTTACAATTCAATGGCGCTATAATTATCGACTGTACAATATACATGGCCTTAGAATCTCGCCCCAGGCATTATGTTTAATTCTAGCCGGAGAAGTGAAAGAATGTCATCATTTTGATACATTTAACACGTTATAAACAAGCAGAGCATTTTATAAGAGAAATTGTAAAATGTGGACCCCTCATGGATTAGCCGCAAAATGATTAAATATTGTCTCCAGAGTTGATTGGCTGATGCTGTACTCCGCAATCCCTAATCTATTTCTGTAAATGATATTACGGTAGAATTTAGTCACTTTGTTTAACAAGAGCATGGAAAATAAACAACAGGTCCTTGTATTTACCTGTTTCTTTCAAGAACTCCAAAAACATCTGCCAGGGAAAAATCCTCATTATAAGGTAACTGCAGTAAACAAAAGATGAATTACTATATGCGCTGTAAAATCGAGCCTGGATACACTGCATTCACATAATATGCAAAACAAAGTGAAGATAAACTGGGGGCCTTCAATGACAAGATATGTCTGACATTATTCAAGATATCAAAACTGTCAATGACCAACTCCCCTAATAGGTGTCGGGTAAAGAATCATGAATGGTTTTACATCTCTAACATACTCCCTCTTCATGAAAAACGAGAGTTTGTCTGTGCAAAAAGAAAGCGTTATGAATTGTGAAGCTCCTGCAACAATCCTTAGTTGGAAACTGCAAGAAACACAAAGACCTACACACATACCCACAGCCACCCACCCAATGCACACAGCATGACAGCCAAGTGTCAGATTGCTTCAATTATCATTTGTCAAGGATTCCGAATGTCACAGAAAAGCTGCTAAAATCTGAAAATCCTCAGGAGAATGACATGAATATAATACCAAAGCATCACTTTCTACTTCCAGGATGGAAATTGATCATTTTGCAGATCAAGTGTGAAAATCAAACTAGTTATATGTCCAGATAATTCAATCCCATCTCTTTCTCACTCATTCTAGGATGCTTCTAAGTCAATATCGGAAACTTCAGCATTGATAAAAGGTTTAACACCTCTAGGGTTACATGATAGTCATGTTGGAGAAAGGTATAGATTTATTTTTCTCGTCTATTTCTAATTTAAACTTGTTCTGTCACTTCGAATCTCTAACATAGGTGTTATGTAAAAGAAGGATCCAAATCCCACTATGGGGCAAAAAGGCATACTTCCAAGGTGCTTTGGTTAGAAATAAAACTATTGATGTGCTTTCACACAATAGTTTTAGTTTTTGGGATAGTTGATTTATGACATTGTATATTAAAGCCTCCAAGACCAGGTGGTCTAGAACTTGATCCTTGTTGATCCCATTCTTTTAAATAAAAGTTAAATTTTAGCACAAGGAAGGGCAGGCTAGTGCATTATCCACACTTCATGTCCAAAGGGCCTTCGCATGAAGGGACATGACATCTAAACCATTCATGTGCCTTCACCCAACAACTCAAGTGTTTGGAATTTTCTGGTTCTTGACATCTTCTAAAGTAAAATTAAATCGATTTATTTAACTTTAAATATAAATCAAATAAAATCTTGGGATTGCTGCCTTGCCCAAAGGAGGACCCCTGGAACTCCATTGATACCAGTGCCACCACAGGCAGCTTCCTCTCCATGGTTCATTGCCACCTCCATGCTCTCCACTTTGTTCAGTGGCATTCTCCCTCCCATTCCAGCAGATTTAAAGTAACTTTGGACAATAGTACAAATGAGAAACAACTGAATTTATTTCCTCTGAAAAATGAAATCAACAGTACATAGGTGCTAGATTGGTGAATGGTGAGGAGGGCAAGAGTTGAGAAGAAATTAGGGTAAAAATGAGAAAGGAGGAGAAACTCTTAAAATTAGCTTATCTAAAAGCTTTTTTTAATGTTTTCTTCATTAAAAAGAAAGCTCCTTTTATTTTTTTTATAGCTTTTTATGAATTATGTTTAGCCCAACTTTTCCTTTTAAGGAGAAGAGAAGCTCTAAAAAGTTGGACCAAAAACAGCCTTACATAGGATAGTCAACTCTTATACATAGTGATGACCCGGGCTTGTAAGGGACATACAAAGATAATGCCTTTTCTACAATTATCAAAGAAATGGGGAGAAAATCCAAGAACAGTGGGATTTTCATATCTGTATGGTGTTTGTTCCCTGAATATCTAACAAGTTAGTTAGAAAGTGAAACTAGTCTACTTCAAATTTAAATGGTTAAATTACAAAGGCATTCAGATGTGAGGATTTTTCAATCATAATGAAGAAATTTTCCATAAAAAATAAGTGGTGTGGTAACTCAAGTACCTGATATCTGATGCTCAAACCATTGCACCCTTGGCATCTTGCTCCACGAAATGAAGAGAGAATAAATGAATCAATTTCTGAGAATTTTTGTTTAGACAGCCACCACTCAGAAAATACTGGCAATGGAATACCACCTAATTACCAACACAGTAGAAAATGGGAAATTAATACTAGAAGAGAATTTATGCATTTTTTAAGATTAAGAAATAAAAAAGATCATTATGTTATTGTCATGGAACAACTCTCCTTAAAGCTACTATTAGGTAAAGACTTATGATTGGTTTTATATCTAACATGTATGAAATGTATGTCTGCTTCTTCTTCTTTCTATAGTTCAGAAATAAATTATGACGGATTTACAAAGAATTTTGCACAGTATGAAGTATGAACTACAAACAAGATATTTAGTCTGTCCAAAAAGCTGACAAGTTTGAAAACTGTCATGTGGTTCACATTGATTTTTTAATTCAATACACACATGGCATAAGTGGAATTTGTACAGCCTAAGCTGCACCCTAGGTTTGTACTCGTGAAAGCTGGAGGTATAAATATGTCTTGAGCTATATCTAAATTATCTACATAACAGGTTTATTGACACGTTATAGCAGAAAATGGAAAGTGTACCAGATAATATTTGGATATTTGTGGAAAAAAATTTCCACACAATTTAAAGAAAATTTAATTGAGTATTTAACTGGTGTTTTAAAAATTGAGAACATAGAAAAGAACTAGTCAACAATGATAGACGAACATGTAAAAAAGCGGCACCACTGCAAGGGGAAAATATAAAATGCGGCAATTTATTAAACAGACGTAGACTACACTACACAACACAGAAAAAGAAAAAAAAATTAAATGTTTAAATATATGCATTTTTATGACACATTTCTATGCAATATATGAAAATCAGAGACCCAGTAACATATTGCACTTTCACACTGATGATCAGAAGCAGACTGGTGGAAAATCATATTATGCTCAAAGATTAGAATTAAATTGGAAAAGTAATTAAATAAAAACAGAAGCACCATTCATTCTCTTCACCTTTTTCAATTCTCTGTTTTTTCAGAGAAGAGCAACAAAGAGGTGAAGAGCTAAGGATAATATATTCTCATCAAAGAAACCACATAACACCAAGACTCTGCTCATTTGAAACAGGCTATTTCTTGGTTGACTACGAGGAGACCTTTGATATACCCTCAGAGTCAGAGATGTAGGCTCCATTAACTATTTTAGCAGGGCTCCACTTCAAGCGACATGCCCCATCATATTGCTTTTGTTTATTACAAGCAAAACAAACTAGTTTTTAGCTAGCAAATATAGTTGTTATATTCCTTATTTCCTCTTAAATAAAATATCTTTTGCATGTCAAAACCAAATAAGAGACTAAAAAAAAGAGTAAATTAAATAAATTTCCCAACATTTATCAAATTTCAAAAACTTTCCCTGCTTCTGTTATTACACTGGCCTACCTTTATTGCATATAAAGGGAGATTTATGTAACTGTGAAAAGAGGGGATTAGTATTTGGTGGAAGTTTAAGACTGGACATTTTTTCCTTTCATAACAAGAAAGTAGATCATTGCATTTTTGTTAAACCTAAGGCGAGATCTATATGGTTTACCCTAAAATTGACAGAATCAAAGCATAATACATTTGAAAAATTAACACATGCATGTATCAACATGAGAAAAAGCTTGTACATACTAAACAAACACATTAAACACAACAAGAATTCATTCGAGAAAAAAAAATTGAGAGATGCATGTCCTCTGTCAGATATAAATACACATTCCAGCGAGAAAAAAGGATCATTAACTTGCTGAAAACTTTTCAATGATAAGCAAAGCCCTCAATGGAAGGTTCACACATACCATCTCGAAACAGTTGTTCTGATAACTGTTCCTGAGAACCTCCATCACAGACAGGTGTACAAGAGATTAGTGTCTTTACTCTTTCTTCATTGTCAAGCCAGCGCCCAATTATGCCTATCATTTCTCGTGTCAAGCTAATCTCTGCAATGGAGGTATTTCCTGATGTGGCGGAATCAGTGCCCCCAATGCAAATTTCAAGGTCATTAAGTAAGCTTCTAGGATGAGAAGGCACATCAAGAAGTCTTTCTTGAATGGCTTGGCAGAGGGCGTGCAAGTCCACGGAACTAACTTCAGTAGGTTTCACCTGGAAACAGGGAAACTAAGAATTAAATATTTGAAGGTGCTTTTGTCAAGAAAAAATGAGGAAGCACAAAGAAAATGTGCCTTTTTGTTACTGTAACCATGAATACCTCTAGTTCAAGATGATTCCCAAATCTAGTTTTTAGATGCTGTGGACTTCCAATGCATCGTAATCGTCCACCAACCTTCAAAAAAACACAAATAATACAAAATAATGGGTGTATGTTTGTGGGTGCAAGGCAGGGCTTCAAGAATGTGAAGAGAAACGAAAATAAGCTTGTACCATTATCCCTATTCTGGTACATAAGGCTTGAGCTTCATTCATGCTGTGGGTAGTAAGAATTACTGCAGTCTTTCCTCGTCTTGTTGAGATCCTAGATATTACATCCCACATGAACCTTTTGGCAATGGGATCCATACCTAGAAGTATCAAAAATTAGTGCTGACAGATAATACTTTTTCAATTCATCAAGCATAGCCATATGTCTCACATAGCTAATCTATATATAGCTTAAAAAACTCTTTTTTCCCAAAATGAGAGAGGTCCAGTTGCTTTGTATCGAAAATCACAAGACCTAAGCTATGATCCATGAACGGAGAACATGCCCCTTCACTTCAAATCTCACTGGGCTTGATACAATATTAACAAATAAATATACAGGAACTATTTTAAAACAAAATTTTGATCATAGAATTGAAGGAACCAATTGAACTAAAAGTCTAGGCTTTTAAATCATGGGATCAAGATTGTTTCTTATGCAATTCTAAAAATTAAAATGGAAAGGCATTTTCATGATGTTCAAAGCAATATGATAATTGAGAATAACTGTTATTGTACCTGTGGATGGCTCATCAAGAATGACAATAGGAGGATCTCCAATCATTGCAATTGCAACAGAGAGTTTTCTTTTATTCCCTCCACTAAGTGAAAATGATGGTTTATTAGCATGCTTCAATAAGGCAAACTCTGCCAACTTTTCCATAACGACCTGTCCAAATAATCATAGGTAATGAAGGACAACATATAACATAAAACAAATAATGATTGTAACATTGAATTCAGAAGTTTGTTCTCATGTTTTAATGATCAAAATGGCAAGCATATCATATGTGGATTTTCCCTTGCATCACAAAGCAAGTAGCCCATCTTTATTAAGCTCTAAAATTTGGAGTGCAAAGTATCAATGGGAATCAAGCAAACAAAACACTTAAAGCATATTTTATTTTGTTTGAATCTGCTCCAGGTGTAGGATAAATTTGAACAGAAGTGAGTAGGCTTTGGAGAAAATAGTGAATAGGAAGTCACTTGTGCTGTCATCATTTAGATCAATGTTGGCCACCCTTGAGTGCATTTTAAGTCATAGACTGTTTAATACACCACTATTTCGAGAGTTGAGGAATGCTTAGTATGATGAGAGAGTTCATATTTGTTAAAGATACAATTCTATATTATGTAAATAGGGAAATATGGAAACTTGTATAGCTAAAAATTAGGAATCACATTAGTTATTCTTTCCCTCAATTGTATCATTATTTGATTATAAATAATGAATCATGTGTGTGGTCAATATACACACATTTTTAGTAATCTAATATGGTATCAGAAGTTTAGGTTTTTTTCCCTATTTGTCGCAGCATCGCCTTTGTTTGGTTTGCGTGAACAATATCGCAAACTGCTGCAGAGCTCTGTTGGCTGCCACCCTGCCTTCCTTTCTCCAGGGCGACCACACCACCAAAGTTGCCACCTTCTGGCGAACCACCGCGCCACCAGCCGCACCACCGTCTACCGCCGCACGTGCCCACACTCATTGCCGTTCTCTGGCACGTGCAATTCACGTGTTCGCCATAGATCAGCACATGACACCTTTTCCGACGATACCCATTGTCCAGCGACCCCACCACCACGTTCCCCTACTTCTGGCAAACTTGTCCAACCCTGTTTGGCTCACCTTTTCATGGCCTCTCACAGTTCCTCTTCCGATTCCGCCTCTGCAATGACATTTACGACTGTCTCACTGATCCCTTGTGAAAAATTAACCTGGACAGCCAACTACAGCACTTGGGCCGCCGCTGTCCAATTGTGGTTTCAAGGCTAGGGCCGTGCCAACTACTTGACCACCCAAGCAAAAGATATTCCCACCCTAGATCGAGCCCGTTGGTAGCAAATGGACAACCCTCTCTACAGCATCCTATGGTTCGCCATTGCTCCCAACCTTCAGCCCTAATACCAGGCTTTTCCCACCTATTATGAGGTTTGGACCAAGGCCAAGAAAGTCTATTCCAACGATATCCATCGTCTCTACAATGTCATCGCTACTCTGTTGAATACAAAGTTAAAGAACATGGATATGCAGATTTATCTTAGTAAGCTCGACCATTCAATTGCTAATTATGCCACTCTCATGCCTTTTACTAGTGATGCATAGATATTTTCCAAACAATGCAACCAATTCTTTATGGTGCTTGCTCTCGCCGGTCTCCAACTTGATCTTGACACCGTTCACAATCAGATTTTGTCAAGTCCCACGGTTCCTACATATGACATGGTCAGTGAACAGTTGTTATGCCTTTTCATTCCTCATACTTTTGGACACTCCTCCGCCCCTCCCAGCGATTCTTCAACTCGTCTCCCACTCTTCTACTAGAGGTGGATGAGGTGGGGGTCATGATGGTCACTGTCGTCCTTGTTGCAATTACTGCAACCGCTTTGGCCATGTTGAAGTCGAATGTTGCACCAAGGCTAAAGAACAGTCGAAGCCGATGAATATGGCCAGGTTGCCACCCCTGCCCCAACCGCGGATGTTACTATTTACACTGCTAAGCATAATGAACTTCTTCAGCTTCAAGTAGCTCATCCACTTGCCTCACCTGCTATTTCTGTGGCTTAGTCTGGTAATCCTGTAGCCTGTCTCTCAGTCCTCTTCCCTTGGACCCTGGATCCTTAACTCTGGTGCCTCTAATCATATGACCGGTAACCAAACTCTTTTCTTTCGTTTGTCTTTTTCAAACTCTTTACCCTCTATTACTCTAGCAGATGGCTCTCGCATCCCAGTTCTTGGCACCGGACAAACACATCCACTTCCTAACCTTTTCTTAAATTCTGTCTTATTTGTCCCTGGTTGTCCTTTTAATTTAATTTCGATTAGCAAGCTCACCCGCACTTGACTACTCTGTTTTGTTTATTAATAACTCTATTCTTATTCAGGATTGATGTACTGAACAGGCAATTGGAGCAAGACATTAGTCTGGAGGATTGTACCAACTATCACCGCCGGTTGCCTATGTCTCACATGCCTCCCCAGCGCTTACTCATCAACGCCTCGGCCACCCTAGTCTGGAAAAGTTATGCCTTTTGGTTCCTAGCCTTTCTACCATTACATCTTTTTAGTGTGAGTCGTGTTAGTTAGGCAAACATATTCGTCATACTTATAGTCGTCATGTCAATAAACATGATGAGTCACCATTTGCTTTAGTACACTCCGATATTTAGGGTCCTAGTTGAGTCTATTCAACCTTAGGTTATTTCTATTTTGTCAATTTTATTAATGATTTTTCGCAATGTACCTAGGTATTTTTAATGAAAAATCGTTTTGATGTTTTCTCCATCTTTCAAGGTTTTTCAAATGAAATTCACAATCAATTTGGTGCTTCAATTAAAAAAAATTTCACTAATAATGCTCACAAATACATGTCTTCCCAGTTTCAATCTTTCCTCACCTAGTAGGGAATTCTTCATGAAACATCTTGTGCCCACACACCACAACATAATGGTGTTGCTGAACGGAAAAATCGTCACTTGGTTGAAACAGCTCGTACCCTCCTCCTTCACTATAATATTCATCTTTGCTTTTGGGGTGATGCACTTCTTACATCATGTTATCTTATCAACCGCATGCCTTCGTTTGTCCTTAACAATCAAGTTCATTTTTCCATCCAGTACCCCGCAACAAGCCCTATACACTGTTCCTCTCTGTGTCTTTGGTTGCACTTGCTTCGTTCATGACCTCACTCCAGGTAAGGATAAACTTTCCGCCAAGCCTATCAAGTGTCTCTTTCTTGGTTACTCTTGCCTTTAGAAAGGTTATTGTTGCTTTTCTCCTCAACTTCAACCGTACCTTGTCTCTGTTGATGTTACCTGCTTCAAGTCCACCCCTTTCTTCTCTTGTTCCACTGTTGCAAATGGTCCTCTGGATGTTCAGCCCGTTGTTCTGCCTATCGCTCCAACTCCGATTGTTGCCTCTGCTCCACCACCATTACTCAGCTACCACAGACAGATACAACCTCCATCGGTGGTCTCATATACTGATCCTCCAACATCATCTCCTACTCCAAATGCCCTTCCACCAACGTCACCTAAACCTGACTTCCCATTGCCTTTTGGAAAGGTATTCGATCCACTCGCAACCCTAATCCTTTATACTCTTTTTCTCTTTATTATGACCATTTATCTCCCTTCTATTTCTCCTTTATCTCTTCTTTGGATTCTATGTCTATTCCTAAGTCTATAAGTGAAGCCATGGCTGATCCCAACTTGCAACAAGCGATGTTGGAGGAAATAGCTACCTTACAGACCAATGATACTTGGGAACTTGTCCCCTTACCTCCCAACAAGTAAGGGTGTTCGTAAACCGATCCAATCCAATGAAAACCGAAAAAACCGATCCAAAAAACCGAAAACCGAATAAACTAAAAACCGAAAAAATTAAAAATTGAAAAAACCGAAATTTTTTATTTGATTGGATTGGATTTCGGATTTGATTTTGAAAACCGATCCAATCCAATCCAAACCGAACTTATACATGCATATATATTTTCACTTGTAATTTTCTAATATCACTCATGTTTATATTTTTATTTCTTATATATTTGTAAAATTATCACATAAATTATACTTGTTTATAAAAAATATATTTATTTAAAGATAGTTTTTTAGTAACTATTTGAGTAAAGATACATAAACATAATTATTAAGTTGTGTAAACTTATTTTTAATAATATATATTTGAAGAGTTATACTAGTATTAGTTATATAATGACTCATTAATAAAATATTTGATATTTTAAATTATTTTTTAACACATTTATTATATATCATATTATTTATTTAACACTTTTTTTTAAAATAATAGTAAGATTAAAACCAAAAACCGATCCAATCCAAACCGCTTTAAATTGGATCGAATTGGATTGGATTTAAATTTTAAACCAAACCGATTGGATGATGAAATAACAAAACTGAAATGATTGAATCGGATGGTTTTTCTCTTCAAAACCGATCCAATCCAATCCGCGAACACCCCTACCAACAAGACCACTGTCGGCTGTCGCTAAGTCTATACGGTGAAGATTAGCCCGGATGGCAAGATTGATCGCTTCAAGGCTCGTTTGGTGGCTAAAGGATACACTTAGATTTTTGGTCTCGACTATGGGGACACCTTTGTCCCCGTGGCCAAAATCACCTCTGTTCATCTTTTCCTCGCTATGATTGCCATTCGCCATTGGCCTATCCACCAGCTAGACATTAAAAAAGTCTTCTTGCATGGTGAGTTGCAAGAAGAGGTTTATATGGTTTAGCCATCAAGTTTTACGATTTCAGGTGACTCTCGCCTTGTCTGTTGGCTTTGTCGCTCTCTATATGGGTTGAAGCAGTCTCCTCGTGCCTAGTTTGGCCGTTTTAGCTCTACCTTACTTCAGTTTGGCATGACTCATTGTGAGGCTTATCACTTGATGTTCTCCCTCCATTCTCCACCTGGATTATGCATTTACCTGGTTGACTATGTTGATGACATTGTCATTACTAGCAATGACTCGAACAGTATCCATAAACTCAAAGATCATCTCTAGAGTCAGTTTCAGACAAAAGACTTCATTTGGGAATTGAAGTTGCCCAATCCTCATTTGGCATTGTCCTTTCCCAACAGAAGTATGCTCTGTATATTTTGACCGAGACTGGTACGCTTGATTGTCACCCTAGTGACACTCCTATGGATCTTAATGCGAAGCTTCTTCCGCGTCAGGGGGAGCCACTGAAAAACCCGAGAAGACACCGTCATCTAGTGCGAAAGCTTAATTACCTTGTCACTAGACCAGACATCACATTTGCGGTCAGTGTGGTTAGTCAATTTCTAAATGCCCCTTGTGATAGTCATTGAGATGCTGTAGTATGTATCCTTTGATACATCAAGAATGCAATAGGTTGTGGATTACTATATGAAAATAAAGGCAATTCCAAAATTGTTTGTTACTCTGATGCTGATTGGACAGGATCACCATCAGATAGGAAGTCCAATTCTAGGTATTGGGTTCTTATTGGATGGAATTCGATCTCATGAAGGACCAAGAAGCATAACACAGTTGCTACATCTAGTGCCGAAGCTAAATGTTGTGCTATGGCAACAACTACATGCGAGATTACCTGGCTTAGGCAACTTCTCCAACAGCTAAAATTTGGAGACACTAAAAATACTAGATTGATATGTGGCAATCAAGTTGCTCTCCACATTGCATCAAATCCGATCTTTCATGAGCAGACTAAACACAAAGATTGACTATTACTTTGTGAGAGAAAAGGTACTCTCAGGAGAAATCACCACTAACTTTGTTAGCTCCAATGACCAACTAGCAAACATGTTCACTTAATCCCTCAAGGGCTCTTGTGCTGACGACATCTGTAACAAGCTTGGTTCGTATGACATGTATGCTCTAGCTTGAGGGGGAGTGTTAAAGATACGATTCTATCGTATGTAAATAGAGAAATATAGAAACTTGTATAGCTGAAAATTAGGGATCACATTAGTTATTCTTTCCCTTAATTGTATCATTATTTGATTATAAATAATGAATCATATATGTGGTCAGTATACACACATTTTCGGCAATCTAATAATATTTATCTTAAGAAGGTAAATTAATTCAAATTATGATTTCTTTATATATCTTTCATATCTTTTACATCTTGCATCATTAGAGGATTCATGTACCACTATCAATAAAGTCAAAAAGAAATAAAAGAGGTATTCTTATATAAAGATGGAGATGGGTAAAATTTGACACAAAAGTGTTAGAGTATAGATTATTGTACTAGTCAGATTGAGATCAGTCTGTTACAACTGTCACTATCTAACAACTGGCATTGTACATGTTAGTTAGGATTCAGTTGTAGATAGTTAAGTATTCTACTCTATATATTAAAGTATAATATAGAGAGTGTATCTCTCATGCTTTCATTGTAATGTTTTACTTCTTATCTATATTTTTATATTAGGCTGGGCCTAGCCTACGTGCTGGCCCATAGCTAGATCCTGTCATCTATATAAATAGATGATTGTAATCTATTGTAACCAACTCTACTCAATTCAATAATACAGTTTCATTTTCAGTTACATAGCTTTCTCTAGAATTCTTTCATGGTATCTAGAGCAGGGTTCAAACCCTAACTCTTTTCTCCCACCCTATCTCTACATTTTTCGCATCAACATCTCCCTCCGCCAATGTCAATTTCGTCAAATGCTCCTATCACTTTCTCGCACTCCATTACGGCACTCCATTACAGAGAAGCTCGACACTAAAAACTACTTACTCTGGTGTCAACAAGTTGAACCTATCATCAAAGGTCACTGTCTACATCATTTCTTGGTGAATCTTGTAATTTCGGTTAAGTTTCACACTATAGAAGATCGTGAAGCAGGTCGCATGTCGGAGGAATTTCTTGCCTGGGAGTAGCAAGATCAACTGTTACTTTCATGGCTCCAATCTTCGATATCGCGCGAAATGCTACCTCGTGCTATTGGTTGCACTAGTGCATGGCACTTACGAGAGAAGATCCATGTGTTCTTTCATTCTTATACCAATGCTCGTGCGAGACAACTTTGCACCGAACTTCGCAATACTACGCTCGAACATTGATCTATTTCAGAGTATTTCCTCCGCATTTAGTGTTTAGTAGATGCACTTTCTGCCATAAGTGAACCTGTCTCTTCGAAGGAACACCTTGATATTGTACTTGAAGGATTGCCAGAAGAATTTGAGTCCACTGTGGCTCTAGTTAGTAGTCGTTTCGATCCTTTGTCCATTGAAGAAGTTGAAACTTTATTGCTTGCTCATGAATCTCGACTTGAGAAGTTCCACAAGAAAACCCTAGCCACAGTTAATGTTGCTGAAGCTCCCACTCAAGAAACTCCTATACCAACTCCACCACAAGTCAACACTCTTCAAAATGTTCAACATCAACATTCAAATGCTTCACGTGATGAATACATGCCGTCAACTGACTATTCTAGTCATTGTGGTGGTTTAAGTGGCCGTAATGCTGGACAGAGAGGCCGTGGTTGTGGTCGTGGAGGCCGTGGTCAAGTTCAGTGTCAAATCTGTAACTGCTTTGGCCATGCTACATCTGCTTGTTTTCACATATTTGAAACTAACTATGCTCCGCAACAGCAACAATATTCATATTATCCTTCTGGTTCACCACTTCCTAATCCGTTTCAGTGGCCACCTATGCCTATTAATCAACCCTGGGTTTCCTACTCACCATATCAGCATTACAGGCCTCAAGCTACAGCCACTATCAGTCATCCTGGTGTTTCCCCTAATATGTGTCCTCACACTATGTTTGCTGGCACCAATGCAAACTCCAATGCTGCTTGGTATCCTGATTTTGGTGTGTCTCACCATGTCACCTCCAACATACAGAATATACAGCAACACATTCCTTTTGAAGGTTCTGATCAAGTTGTCATAAGCAATGGTCAGGGCCTAAACATCTCATCAACAGGTTTCACCACCTTCTCCTCTCCCATTAATCCTAAAGTCTTCTTCACTCTAAACAATTTACTGCATGTACCTTCAATTACCAAAAATCTCGAGTGTTAGTTTGCACGAGATAATTCAATATATTTTGAATTTCATCCAAATTTTTGTGTGGTTAAATCATAGGCCACTAATGAAGTTTTGCTAAAAGGCTCAGTGGGTTCGGTTGGTCTATACCAGTTCCCTTTACTACTGCAGCGCTCACATTCTACAAATCATTTTCTTTCTCCCATGGAATCTAGCAAAGGTGCTATCGTTCCAACTTTGCATAATGTTTCTTTTACAAATGTAACACATTTACTATGGCACTCACACCTAGGTCATCCTAGTGCTGAAATATAAAAACTAATACTCAAACTTTGTAATATACAATCAATAAATAAAAGTGCTATTGATTTCTGTTGCTTGGGAAAGGCACATTGCCTTCACTCTAACTCATCCTCTACAACATACACATTACCTCTTGAATTGATTTTCAATGATTTGTGGGGTCCTGCCCCTCTAAAATCAACTTCTGGCTTCTTATATTACATAACATTTGTTGATGCCTATACACGTTTCACTTGGATTTATCTTTTAAAACAAAAATCGAAAGCTTTAAATGTTTTTAAACAGTTTCGAATTATGGCAGAAAAACAGTTTAATACTCCTATCGAAGCTGTACAACACAGACTGGGGCAGGGATTTTAGGCCCTTCACCTAATACCTTACTCAACTAGGAGTCTCTCACAGACTCATTTGCCCTTACATCCATCACCAAAATGGTGTTGTTGAGAGGAAACACAGACACATTGTTGAGCTTAGTCTCACTCTCCTAGCTCAATCCTCACTCTCTTACAAATTTTGGGATCATGCTTTTCTCACAAGTGTTTATCTCATTAATAGACTTTCAACGTCGAACTTTAAATTTTGAAATACCTTTTGTTAAACTTTTCAAAAAGCAACTTGACTATCATTTTTTAAGAGTTTTTGGATGTTCCTGTTTTCCCCCACTAAGACCATACAACAAACACAAACTTGCCACTAGGTCCCAAGAATATGTTTTCTTAGGCTATTCCATCTCTCACAAAGGATACAAACGCCTGTCTCCCTCTGGTCAGATTATAACCTCTAAAGACGTCATCTTCAATGAACACAAGTTTCCATACCTAACCCTCTTTCCCCCACCTACATCTCAAACTGCCGAACCTCACCCGTTACCTACCATACCTATCATTTCCCCATCTACCTCACCCTCTCCCTCAATTAGTTCCTCACTCCCCTCAACCTCTGCTATCCCCACAGCACCCTTACTTCCTCCCACAAACACCCACCCTATGCAAACTCGTGCCAAGTCAGGTATCGTTCAAAGAAGACTTCATCCAACACTATTGTTAGCTCATGTGGAACCTAAAACCACTAAACAGGCATTAGCTGATCCTGTTTGGTTAGCAGCAATGCAAACTGAGTATTCAGCTCTTATCACTCAGAACACTTGGACTCTTTCAATGCTCCCCACTGGACATCAACCCATAGGCTGCAAGTGGGTTTTTCGTGTTAAAGAAATCCTGATGACAGTATAAATAAATACAAAGCTTGGCTAGTAGCAAAAGGCTTTCACCAGCAGTTTAGCCATGATTATACTGAAACTTTTGCTCTAGTTATTAAACCAATAATTGTTCGACTCGTTCTTACTTTGGCTTTCATTTATCGCTGGCCTCTAAAGCAACTTGATGTTAATACTTTTCTCAACGGATTGCTGGAAGAGGAGGTATACATGTATCAACCCCCTGGTTTTGAGTCAGCAGACAAATCTCTTGTCTGCAAACTCAACAAGGCAATTTATGGTTTGAAACAGGCCCCACGAGCCTAGTTTGAGAGATTACAGGCTGCGCTGTTACAGTTTCAGTTTAGAGCCAGCAAGTGTGACCCTTCACTATTCATCTACACCAAAGATAGTTCAACTGTCTATATACTTGTCTATGTTGATGATATAATTGTCACAGGAAATAATGCAGCCCTTATTCAAAGTATTATTCATCAATAACACTCTGCCTTTTCTCTAAAAGAACTTGGTGACTTAGATTACTTTTTGGGAATTGAAGTTCGACCTCAACTTGATGGGTCCTTGTATCTAACTCAATCTAAATACATTCGTGACATTCTCTGCAAGACCAATATGGATGAAGCTAAGCCCATCTCCTCTTCCATGGTAGGAGGCTGCAAGTTAACAAAGGATGGCTCTAAAAGTCTAGCTGATCCCTCATTCTACAGGTCTATCGTTGGTTCACTGCAATATGCAACCATCACCCGACCTGAGATTAGCTTTGTAGTCAACAAAGTTTGTCAGTTTATGTCACATCCTTTTGAAGAACACTGGGCTACTGTCAAAAGGATTCTTCGTTGCCTTAAAGGTACTATTTCGTGGGGTCTTCATCTTTTACCTATCTCGGTGCCTGGTCCATTCCCTTTGACTGCCTTTTGTGATGCTGTTTGGGCATCCAATCCTAATGACCGTCGTTCCACCTCTGGCGCCTATGTGCTTCTTGGCTCCAATCTTATCTCTTGGTGGTCCAAAAAGCAAACAGTTGTTGCTCGCTCTAGCACAGAAGCAAAATATCACAGTCTTGCTCTTGCCAAAGCTAAAGACACCTGGGTACAGACTTTGCTGTCAGAACTTGGTGTTAGTCACTCGTGCCCCCGAATCCTTTGTGACAACCTCAACACTACTGCCTTAGCTCACAATCCTGTTCTCCATTCTCGCACCAAACATGGCTCATTGACCACAGTAGGCCACTTTTAGAAACTATTTACCAATATCGGGTTGTTTTGAAATATATTACCGAAATAGGGTGATCAATGATGGAAAACGCTAGTTTGACTAGTGTTTTCCATTCCACGTCAGCATTTTTAATAAATTTTATTAATTTATTTGCAAAAAGTGTCAGGTGGGCTATCACACAGGAAACGCTAGTAGTAGTAGTGTTTTCAGAAAACGCTATTACTAGCATATCCCGCATGGCAGCCAACCTGGCAAAAAAGAGATGGAGGTGGCGGCTACATGTACAAAACACTATTACCACTAGCATTTTTAATTTAATCTTTTTTTTTTTAAACGAAAAAAAAAACAAGTATTTAAATTTTTAATTATTAAAATGTATAAAACACTAGTTCTACTAGCATTTTTAGTTTTTAATTTTTAATTTTTATTAAAATATTTTAATGATTAAAATATTAAAAACGCTATTATTAATAATGTTTTCTATTTGAATTTAAAAAAAAAATAGAGAACAAAATTTGCATTTCAATTTGAATTTTTAAATAATAAAATACTGAAAACGCTATTATTAGTAGCGTTTTCATTGTGTACGAAACTAACAATTACTGTCCCTATTGAAGCTGTTTCGAAATACGTAGATGAGTATAATAAGTAGACATCATATATGAAAGCAATGAGAAGGCTAGCAAATTCCTTTCTCAAATTCTGATGAAGCGAAACTTTCAAATTAAGTACATTGGCTATGAACTGGCCAATCAAATTCCTCAACGAGAGTAGAAGGTATTTAGCAACCAGACAAATTAACTAATATTTAATAACATTAACAGTAATTAAAATAACTTGCATAAAAAAATTGTTCTACCATTTTGTTCTCTATTTTAAAAAAAAAATTCAAATAGAAAACACAATTAATAATAGCGTTTTAAATAATTAATAATTATTTTAATAAAATTAAATATTAAAAACGCTATTATTAACAGTGTTTTCTATTTTAATTATTAAATTTTTATTAAAATTTTTAATTATTAAGTATTTCAATTTTTAATTATTTAAAAATTGAAAACGCTATTGCAAGTAGCGGTTTCTATTGTTTAAATAATTAAAAATTTAAATACTAAATAATTAAAAAAATTTAACAATTAAAATAGAAAACGCTATTAATAATAGCGTTTTTAATATTTTAAAATTTTAAAATTGAAAACGCTAGTAGAACTAGCATTTTCTACATTTTAATAATTAAAAATTTAAATACTTTTTTTTCGTTTTAAAAAAAAAAGATTAAATTGAAAACGCTAGTGATAATAGCGTTTTGTACACGTGTCCGCCACCTCCATTGCTTTTTTGTCAGGTTGGTTGCCATGCAGGATACACTAGTGGTAATAGCATTTTCTGAAAACGCTACTATTACTAACGTATCCTA
Organism: Spatholobus suberectus; assembly: GCA_004329165.1. Classification (NCBI taxonomy): domain Eukaryota; kingdom Viridiplantae; phylum Streptophyta; class Magnoliopsida; order Fabales; family Fabaceae; genus Spatholobus; species Spatholobus suberectus. Next base: position 25,375,251 of record CM014732.1, on the reverse strand, counting down.
GGTGGCAACCCACCCCACTTAGCACTTTTCGCAAATAAATTAATAAAATTCATTAAAAATGTTGATATGGAATGGAAAACGCAAGTTTGACTAGCGTTTTCCATCGTTGACCACCCCATTTCAGTAATATGTTTTAAAACAACCTCATATTGGTAAATAGTTTCTAAAAGTGCCCTACTTTGGTCAATGAGCCCACCAAACATATGGAGCTAGATCTCTTTTTTGTCTGAGAAAAAGCTTTAGCCAAGTAAATTGAAGTTTTTCATGTTCCTGCAACTGAGCAACGTGCTGACATACTAACCAAGGCTCTCTCTCCTGCCCAGTTTTGCACTCTTAGGTCCAAGCTCAATTTGGGTGACTGCTCTGCTAGTTCCCCCACCTGAGCTTGCCGGGGGGTATTAGAGTATAATATAGAGAGTGTATCTCTCATGCTTTCATTGTAATGTTTTACTTCTTATCTGTATTTTTATATTGGGCTAGGCCTAGCCTACGTGCTGGCCCATAGCTAGATCCTGTCATCTATATAAATAGATGATTGTAATCTGTTGTAACCAACTCTTCTCAATTCAATAATACAATTTCATTTTCAGTTACATAGCTTTCTCTAGAATTCTTTCACTATTTTCCATATTAAACATTTTTCACTTTCAGTTTCTTTCTCTTTCTCTCTGTCCTACCATTCTAACAAGAAGCAGCACGGGTTTCTTTCATTGCATATGTTGTTGGGTATGAATAGCAGCTTTTCCATGGATTTTAATGGTACAAAATTTTGAGTCATGATGGTCAATCAGTATCATTTGACTATAAATAGTTTTCTCTTGATGTAGCAGAGTTAGGTTTGTTCCCCGTCTCATGTAATTGGTCATGGTTAACACATTTTTGACTTTACGGTGAAGAAGTTAGCTTTAAGAACGAAATTGTTTGAAATGACTGATTGACAGCTAGCATTATATAGTGTTTAATGCTTGTGCTAAAATATGTATTAAGAGAAATCTTCAGAGATTCAAAAGAGGACATTTATCCAAGACCCTTTTCATTTAGTGCACTTTAAATAATTTTATTGCAAAAGAATTTCTAGACTATACAAGGAGGTGTAATGCCTATGTCAACATATAGTAATTGCTTGGCTTTTTTATTTTATCTCATGAACAAGATGGAAAAGTAAGGCTTTTCTAATTTTTAAGGATGGTGGTATGAATTCTAAAATGATTATGCACAAATGAACGTTATTTCCATAAATTATCATAAACATAAGAAGCACTTTGATAATTAGAAACTTCTTACACATACATTTTCTATTTCAAAATCTGGAACACCTTTTATTCTAGCATAAAGCTCAAGATGCTCTTGAACAGTTAAGTATTCCAATAGAGCATCAAATTGTGGACAATATCCAATCTGAGAGTAAAATTAAGATAAACAAGAAAGGGTCAGATGGATTCAGGTAAATCTTAATTCTGTGATTGTATGCTTAAGAAGAAAAAAACACATACGTATCGACGAGCAGCCTTGGGATGGGAACATATATCTTTGCCAAAAATAAAAGCAGTTCCATCAGAAGGAGATTCTTCACCTGTTTGGAAGAGGAAAACTCAACTTTTAGTAATATACCCAAAAGAAGTGGGGAGAAATGCCAAGTTTACAGCTATCCAACAGTGAGCAATTTTTATAATTATAAAAACCTTTTATATCAGTATAATTGTTTGAAATCTATAAAAATTTTGCCTAAAATCATAATTCATCACCTCAGGTTCGTTTGAGATAGAAGATTGAACACAAAAACATATATTCATCAGAAAAAAGAAGGGGAGAATAAAGTAATATTTTCATTTGTCAAATAAGTTATTTTTCAACAATGCAGATTTTAACCATTTTTGCCTCTTTGGCAGATTCTCAAATTCTTTAATGGCTCCTTACCTATCTAAGTGTTACTTAGGGTGATAATCCCCAGGCCCATTTCTTTTGGGAGCCTGCCATTAGAGAGCTATCTAAGTGGTTACAATGTTACATAGTCAAAAAGGTGTTTTCTGTTCTTTGGGTGGTCATATATATCTAATTCAGTCATCTTTATCTAGTATCCCATGGTATTATCTCTCTCTTTTCATGTTCCAGTGATTGCTGGTCAGAGAATTGAGAAGATTATGAGGGATTTTCTTTGGTCTTAAGCTAATGAGTTAACCAGAGATCACCTTGTTAAATGAGAGATTTGTAGACCTAATAAAGGAGGTTTGGTTCATGGAAAACTGGTTTCCAGAAACATTGCTTTGACTACTAATATGCTTTGGCTTTCTCCTTTACAGACTGCTTTATGGTATCAAGTCATCCAAAGTAAATAAGGTTTTTGTTAGAATACCATGAGGTTCATTTACCTCATGGTAAAATGCATTTAATATTCATAGAAACTAGTATTTAGGAAGTTGCACCATTTACTCTTTGCCTAGGAAATAGTACCCACTTAGTCTACTAAGAATTGATATATCAATGTTCCTATGCATTGCATAACAAGTATTCCATTCAGAATTTCTCTCCAAATTATTCTCTTCTCCATTTGGGAAACCCCCATCTTAAATCTACCCCTCTAAATTCAACATGGTATTAGAGTGGTAAGCCGGTACCATCCATTGTGATCTGTCCAGTCACAATTTCATTGCCATATTCCTAAGAATAAAAAACCATTTTCTGTTAGGTGTCTGTTAGTATCAGATATCTGTTAGAATTTGTTAGTAATTGTTAATGTGGGAAGGAGGAAGTTAGTTGGGCTGAGATAATTAGAAGATTTAAGGCATGTTGCCTATAAATAAGAAGAGGTGTTGAGAGGGAGCGGAATCTTGTCATTTGTGAGAGGAAATTAGGGTTTTTTGGCATTGGGAGATACAAACCCTCGGAGTTCTGCAGTATATGTTTTCTATAAATTGGGTAGATCTTCCATATTATTTCTCGTAGAGATACCAGGTTTCTGTCAACTGGTATCAGAGATCTAATCTTGGAGCTTTGAGTACTGAGTTCTTGGAGATGATTTCAACATTTGACGGAAAGGAAGCCTATTGGTGGTTGATCAATGTGGAACAATATTGTGACACCATGGGAATAGCTGAAGAAAAAAAGATATGAAGGGTTGTGGAGACTTGAGAGGTGGGGCACTAGATTGGTGGTTTTGCTAGAAATGGAGCAGCCAAAATGCAATGTGGTGGACATTTGTGAAGGCTGGTCTTAAAACAATTCCAGCCCAAGTAAGAGCTGGATCTTCCCTATTCTTTCTTGTAAAGATACCAGGTTTCTATTCATTTTCTAGATTCCCTCTAAATTCAACAGTTTTTACTCTAAAGGAAACGATGCCATTCTTTGGTTAATGCTTTGCATGCTAGCCCCTGGAAGGCTATGTTTCTTTTAGATCTTGTACTTAGGTGTGGGTGATGGCTCCCGTATTAAATTTTTGAAGGAACTTTGGGTGGGCAATTTTGATTCATTTCCTAGACTTTTTCATCCTTTGCACAATGTTTTTGCTGTAAATATCTTAGACATTTAAGGAGGTCAAAATATCTATTAATATTTTTAGAGATTTGTTTCCCTATTTCTTATTATTGTTATTTCCTTGTTTCCTTTCTTACCTTTTACCCTATAAAAGGGAGATTAGTGAATGTACAAATTAGACAATTAAAATAAAAATTCTCTTCTTCCAACTTGGTATCAAAGCTCCCGATCTTGGGAGATCTATTTCCGCTATCGCGTCGGCAACCAACTGCTACAGCCCCCCCACTACTGCCCCTGCCATTGCCTTCAAGACCGGTGGTCAGGCCAAGAGATTGTGTCACCCAAATTCGTGCAAGGTGTCCAAGATCTACATCCTCTTCCCTCCCTTTTTTTGTGGTTGCTGCTTTTTTCTTTGGACACTGTGTTGCGATGGCTGGTAAGTCCTCTGGATCATGGGCCTTGACCATGAAGGGTAAGAGCTCCTTTAATATCTCTAGTTCTGTCTCCCAATGCATATGGATTCTTGATTTTGGGGCAACAAACCACATGGCCCTGTTCCCTACACACTTTACAACATACACCAAAGCACCTAGCAAGCAACTTATTACAGATGCTAATGGAGACCAGGTCCCTAGTGTTGGATCCGACAGCATCCTACTCCAATCATCTCTCTCCCTACACAACGTTCTTCATGTCCCTAAATTAGCCAACAATCTCATTTATATACATAGGCTTACTCAAGACTTGAATTGCTCAGTAACTTTTTTTCATTCTCATTATGTCTTTTAGGACCTTGCCACAGGGTAGACGATTTTCTTTACTAAAGAGCAAGGTGGGTTATACTTTTTGCAACCTAAGAAGACCGATGATAATATCGAAATAAAGATGTGTTCCAATCAATAGGTAACCTCAGACACTTGGGCTGCTTCACAAATTTGGCTTTACCACAAGTGTCTTGGACATTCCCAATTTAGTTTACTTAAGTCTCTATTTCTGCATTTGTTTACAAAAGAGCTTGTTGAGTCCTTTGATTGTGATATTTGTCAAATTTCTAAGCACCATCGTGCATCCTTTCTACCTAGTAATAATAAAAGTGTTGCACCTTTTGATCTTATCCATTCAGATGTTTGGGGACCTGCTACTGAATCTGTTTTAGGGGCCAGATGGTTTGTAACTTTCATTGATGATTGTACCCGTGTGACATGGACTTATCTTATAAAACACAAATCCGAGTTTGCCAAATATTTGTCAATTTTTTCCATCTTGTCAAAAACCAGTTTGGTAAGTCCATTAAAAGAATTTAGTAAGACAATGGTACTAAATATCTTAACCTCGAATTTTCTAAGTTTGTTATAAACCAGGGTATTATTCATGAGCTAACCTATGTTAACACTCCCCAACAAAATGGGGTTGCGGAGAAAAAGAATTGTAACCTACATAGGGTTGCCCAAGCTCTACTCCTTCAAATGTTCGTTCCTAATGTCTACTAGGGAGAAGCTGTCCTAACTGCCACCTATCTCATTAATAGGTTACCCACTCGTCTCTTGCAAGGTATTAGTCTAGTTAACCACTTGTTGTCATTCTTCCCTTCTTCCCCTCTATTGAGTCTCCCATGTCATGTGTTTCGGTGTGTTGCATTTGTCTATTCTCATAGTCCTAATCATGCAAGTTAGACCCAAGAGCTGTCATATGTGTCTTTATTGGTTATCCTCAAATAAAAAAGGGTACAAGTGTTATGACCCTCAGAGTCGTCGACTTTTTGTATCAATGGATGTCACCTTTCATGAAACAGAATCCTTCTTTGTCAGCCCTCAGCTTTAGGGGGAGAGTATTTTAGAAGCAGAGTCTGTCTTAAGGTCATTACCTCTTCTGTCTTTACCTCTTCTGTCTTTGCAAGATGTCCAAGACACTAATCTTGAAGAAGCACAGGAAGATCATACTAAAGCAGAAGAGGAAGATTGGTTCTTTGGAAAGAAATATCAAAGGCGAGAGAAACCCACTCTGATCCCACAACAAATTGAATTGTCTGAACTGGAGGTAAATGTCCCTGAGGTTGATAATGAGTTTGAAAATGTTATTGACGATATGCCTATTGCCTTGAGGAATGGGAAGAGATCATGTGTCAGGAATCCTATTTCTCAATTTGTTTGTACTGACCATCTTTCTATCCAGCCTCAAAGCTTCATTGTGGCCATTGATGCAATCAAAATCCTAACATCAGTCCAAGAAGCTCTAAAAGATAGAAATTGGGTTCAAGCCATGAATGAAGAGATGGAGCCATTAGAGAAAAACTCTACTTAGGGTGCAGATGGATATACACGGAGAAGTGTAAATCTGATGAGACATTAGATTGATACAAATCAAGATTGTTGACAACGAGATACACGCAAACCTATGGCATTGACTATAAGGAGACATTTTACCCAATGGCAAAAATGAATACAGTAAGAATCATTCTCTCCGTAGCCGCCCACTTTGGTCGGGACCTATAGCAGTTTATGTTAAAAATGTGTAGGTTGAAGAAGGCTTTGTATGGCCTCAAACAATCTCCCCAAGCATGGTTTGAAAGATTTACCAAAACCACAACATCCCTGGGATACAAACAGAGTCAAGGTGATCATACTTTCTTCATGAAACATTCTCCTAATGGCAACTCACTCTTCTCTTGGTGTATGTAGAAGATTTGATCATTGCAAGTGATGATGAGACAAAGAAACTAGCTCTTAAAGAAAAGCTGACAACTCATTTTGAAAAGAAGGAGTTGGTAAAGCTGAAATATTTCCTTGAAATAGAGGTTGCCTATTCCAGAAAGGACATCTTTATTTTCCAAAGGAAGTATGTACTTGACCTTCTTAAGGAGACAAGAAACTTGGGATGCAAGACCACAAGGGTGCCCATTGAACTTGTAAAGAAGTCCCAATACAAGAGATTGGTGGGCAAGCTAATTTATTTATCTCACACTACGCCTGATATTGCTTATGCTATGAGTGTGGTCAGCCAATTTATGCATGATCCCTATGAGAGACACCTTCAGGCAGTTGAGGGGATCCTCTTTTGTTTTAAGGTTAGCCCAGGAAAGAGACTATTATTTAGAAGAGAAGGTTCATTGTCCATGGAGATATACACTGATGCTGACTATGCAGGGTCAATCAGAGAAGATCCACTTTCAGCTATTGCATGTTTCCTAGTGGAAATCTGGTAACATGGAGAAGCAAGAAGCAAAATGTAGTTGCTCAGTCTAGTGCAGAAACTGAGTTTCGAGCTATGGCACATGGCATATGTGAAGGATTATGGATGAAGATTATTCTTGATGACCTCAAAGTTAAATATGAGGGTCCCATGAAATTGTTTTGTGATAACAATTCAACTATCAGCATTGCTCATAACCTAATCCAACATGACAGAACAAAGCACATAGAGATTGATGGACACTTCATCAAAGAGAAGTTGGATAGTGATCTTATAGTTACAACACATATACCTACAGGGCTTCAAGTAGCAGATGTCTTCACAAAGGGGCTTCTTAGTGTTAGATTCCAGGATCTTATTGGCAAGTTGGGAATGATTGATATTCATCCACCAACTTGAGGGAGAGTGTTGAAAATATCTTAGATATTTAGGAGATCAAAATATCTCTTAATATCTTTAGAGATTTGTTTCCCTATTTTTTATTATTGTTATTTCCTTGTTTCCTTTTTTACCTTTTAACCTATAAAAGTGAGATTAGTGAATGCATAAATTAGACAATTAATATAAAAATTCTCTTCTTCTAGCTGTTTTCAGTAATTTCAGTTTTATTCTTCATCTCATTCTACTATTTCCAAAAACTTTCACTTCCTTAGAAATATATTTCTATTTATAATATATAAAAGCTAAAGCACGGACTGTCATGTTGACATCTTAGCTGTCCAGTCAGCTTAAACTTCAGTCTCATTTAGCCAACTAAGTTTTTTGCATGAGTTGTCTTCATTCAAATAGACTATTTTTTTTTTTATCTATACCTTTCATGCCTTTTGAGTAACTAACAAACATATGGATTAAGAGTTTCATACTTTATGTGCATTTATGCACCATATCACTTTAGATTGAGTTTTTTCTCTTTTAAGTGTACACTTTAGATTAAGGAGTTTAAATGTGCATCATACTCTTCACATTCTTTCATTGAAAATATTCCAAAACAACATTAGTGAAATATGTCTAACCTATACTATAAGAACAAATATAAAATTAGTAATGTAACTTGTTACTAGATGCCTTGATGATTTATTGTTCATAATGTTAGGATACATATTCGTGATAGGTAGATTTAGAGAGTAAAAAAAAAAAAACGAGAGGAAGAGAGAGAGAGTTGCAAGTAAAAGATTTAAGTAAAATTATCCTAACCAAGCATCTAAATAATGCATATTCTAAATATCACTAAATTAAATTTAAATGTAGAATAAAATTCTAAATAAAAGAATAATTATCTCTGTAATTTTTTTATTTTTAATACATTCCATTACTATTAATTTTGTATTTAAAAAATCTAAGATGCCTACGCAACACAGAGGTCTATATCAATTTATTAGAAATGGACTGGGCTTAACTCAATCTCAAAACCTAGCTCAAGATAGGAGGATTGCCCAAGTCTTATAAGGAGTGTTCTGACCATATTCCTAGTCAATGTGAGACATCTTAAGAGAAATAATTAGTCTCTTATGGTGTTGGTGGATTCAATCCATCTTTCTTCGAATTCAGATAAGAGGATTTAGTCTTTGGACACTTCAAATTATTTTCTTGCAAATGCTATTTCCGGTTTCTCTTTTCATCTCCCACTAATGCTTCTTTCCTTTTGGACAAGTATATTTGGATATCAATTACACCCTTTATGATTGAATCCTTTGTTTGAATTGTTGTACTTAGTTCTAAACAGGATTAATACTAACAATTTACTTTAAATTCCAAGACCTCTAACTTCTTTATACCCCGACTATTTGTTATGTGTGGAGTTCTAAAACTGGTTCTCATTTATTGTTTACATCGCTCAGCAGTTTAGATTGGTATTTTTGCTGAACATGCCCCAACAATCTTCAGCAGTTACTATGAGTTAATTTTAGAGGAATTGCCATCAGTATAGATGCCAAAAGGCTTTGGCACTGTGCTCAATGTGTGTTTCTTTGGCCTATTTGGTTGAAAGAAACACCAGAATCTCTACTGGTTGTCAGTTGTCTCTTGAGAATGTGCAGTTCTCCTACATACTTTGTGGCATTCTGCTAATTGTCTTTTAGGGGGGTGTCTGCTAGATTTCCAGAGACATGGGTATCCTACGTTGCATGTTTCTTGCCCTTATTTATTTATTTATTTATTTTATCTTTTATTGGTCTTGAATTCTTTAGTTATTGAGTATTTCTCATCCTCTCACGTGTACTTTTCTCCTCTATCTCTAAAAATTTATCAATAAAAAAAGCAAACGCAGGTTCTCAGAGGTTTAGGTTAAAAAATAAGTTTGCTAGCCAAAGGCAGGCTTATCACAAGACATGCAATATGATATCATGATCAGATATCAGATATACCGCAAAGCATAGAGAGAGTTGTGGTCTTTCCAGCTCCATTCGTTCCTAAAAAGCCAAAACATTCTCCTTCCTGAACTGAGAAAGTTAAAGAATCTACTGCAACCTTTCTCCCATGTTGCTTCTCCTCAAAATATACCTTAAATTCAGAAAATATCACTATAATTGAGCATGAAAGCAATGGTTTCAAATGCAACACATTTTTCTTTACGAAAAAGCAAGTTGAAGTAAATAATTCTAGGAAATACCTTACGAAGATTACACAGGTAGATAATGGAATTGTCAAGGGAACCTGAAAGTACTCTATTTCTCTCTGTTTTTACATCTACATCTTCATCGAAGTCCATAGCAACAGTTTCAGAGGAAGGTTCTAACAGAGGTTCTGAATAACGAGTATCATGCCGGAAGATATTAATTTTTCCCCACCACTTCTTGATCATGAATGAAGTCAATTGGAGAGAAGGAAAAATTTCAAGTGCAAGGGTCAACAGAAAGTAACAAAAGCTCTGTCATGCAAGAGAAAATTGGATTAGATAGAGCAAAATATTTGTCCCAATTTATGTGTTTTTATATACTCTCTTATATATGGGTTTTGTTAACCTTATTGAAAAACAAAACATTTATTACACTTTTGTATTTTTGTTTCGTAATAAAAACTTTCTAGTTTTAGTTTCTTAAAATCAGCCCTAAGGGCTGATGTTAACAAAACCACTTATATATTAGCTTTCAGTTTTAAACATTGAAACTTGGAATATCAATAATAAGAAACACAATAGCAGCAAAGTTAGACGAAAAGACTTGCACCTCAACAGCAAGATAACAGATGGAAGCACCGGTAACATTCCAATCAAACACCCCATCACTTGTTTTATCTTTCATTCCTTGCCGCAAAAGAGCCAATGAAGCAAGACCATCAGCAAAACAAAATCCAGGAGATATTCTGAAAAAATTCTGAAAAGAGAACACCAAATGCATATCATTATGCAGTGTTTACCACAGTGAACAAACAAATAAAAATTCAAGCAGCTAAAACACTAGTTGTATATCATAGCCAACAGTGTTCTGTTCTTTGTACCAATATACAGTCTTAATGACAATAATATATAGCCAGAGACACCAGTTATGCTTATCCTAGTAGCCTGCTTCTTTTGACTAAAAGTTCCTTCAATCCCTCTTATCTATAATAACGTTGACAACCCATGATGGTGACCATTTACTAAATAACATAAAAATCCAAATCTATTACTGATCACATGTGATAGAAAGAAACACGTCTATTTTTTAGTATCTACTTATAATGGAAACCCTAAACACTAAAGCAGAAAGTAGTGACAGTAATAAACACTTTAGGAAACACAGAATTGGGAGCTAAAAAGCTTAAAATATTGTGACTACTTTTTTTCTAAAAATTAGTGGCCCAAAATCTTTTCTCCTGTTTTTGGTGTTTCGGGAAGAGAATTAGCCCAGGTAGGGGCAAGAAACTCATGCTAACACCTGAGGAAAAATAAAGGGTGTACCTTAAGAAAAGAATTGGCACTCATTGTTGATGGCATGAGTCCCATAACGAATGAGATAACCATTAGAATCAATCCGGTGAAAAAGTGGATCAGGAGAACCACGTTCTGTAAGACAAGTGAATATCTTAGCATTTATAATAGTGACACCTAACAAATGAGAAATCAAGGTCTCCCCATACCTGAGCCATGGTATGGTCAAAAAAGAAAAATGTAAGGCAATAAGTTGATGATGCAATTGCAAGCCCATATTCCAAAAGCATGAGGATTGTTGGTAACAAAGAAACCCCTCCTACAAACTGATCCAGACCTACAATAATATTCAATACGCAAGAATTAGGATTGAAATCTATGATACCGTAAAACAGAACCCCCAACAAAGGGGGTAAGGCTTGGGATTATTGTGGTGAATCATAAATCATATTATGATCACTACCCACAGTCACACCCATTCAATCACCTGAGAAAAATTCTAGTAGGGAAGGTTCTAATATTTATTTATCTATTTATTTATTGTTGATAGAAAGTTTAGGGGGAGGGCAGGTTGAAAGGTTCTAATATTTAAATGACCAATTATATCAAAATTTTGAATTATCAGAGGCAAGCTTTCCAAGAAATCAAATACATCTATCATGTCATGCAAAGGCTCTCCAGTGTGAAGTATATGCAAATAAAAAACACACCATTATATTGTCCTAAAATTTAATTGCTATTTGATACACTCATGAAGGAGAGAAGGATCAATATTTGGAGCAGTCAATCAAGGAGGCTCTATTATTATATCAAGAAACAGCAGACCTAAAAGACCAAACACATAAATGAGAGCAATTAGTATCCTTTCTCACAAACCAGGAATAGATCCTCTCATGTGAGTTTTTCACTTTGTTTCTATCTCTCTCTTTCCTTGGCCTAGTAACATGAAAAACCCACGAGAGGATCCATTCCCATCACAAACCTAACAATGTATGCTGAACTTAATACAAAAAAGGCCTGCATATTTTGTTAAAGATGAAAATGAAACGATTAAGATCGAATTCACTGCTGAATTTTTGACAGAAAAGAAGTTTTAACGTAGAGGAATGAGGTAAAATACAACTTCAGGAATGATAAGAACATAGTAGTTAATCCCAAATTGGCGGCATAGAGCAGCCAACCCCAAAAGCACTACAGAGGGTTTGAAGTTGAGATACACATTACATAAGTTATACTAAACACACACACATTGAAAATAAAAAATTAAAAATTAAAAAAAACCTAAAATTAAAGACATATTCATAATGGATGAATGAAGCCATCTTTATTGATCAATGGGAAGACAATACCCAATTAGAATAAATAAAAATTTAAATGATAGAGCTTAGAAAACCTCAAAACAGTGAGTAAGAGACCTATTACAGACTGAGAGGTGAAAGAACAAAGGATAAAACAGAGCAACGTCATGAGTCAGAGGTTGGCCAGAACAGTGACAAGTTTGCCGGTAAATGGCTGGAAAATGTTGCGTGATGTTGAAAATCTCACCAAAGAAAAGTGGTTCTTCATCAGAGAGAAGGGTTGGGGTTCCTCTCTGAGTGGGAAGGGCAGACAAGTGTGGGTTGGATTTCTGACATTATTAAATGGAAATGGTGTGAAATCCCAAGATTGTCCCCATAAAATAGCACCAAATGACACCATTCTAGGGCCGGAAGAGGGATTTTCATTCATGAACAGACTAGCAGCAGAGATGGTTACGATTTCATGCAAAAGTGATCACAACTTACTACTACACGAAACCACTCCACAGCAGGCCCCACAGAAGTGACGGGGCGCAACACAACACTGCTACAGCAGGCGCTATCACGCGTTATTGACTGCTATGGATAAGAAATCTTCCAAGGTAGAAAGAAATACAAAGAAAAAGGTGCACATAATGGCCTATGATGGGATAAACATGACAAGATAAATTGGAACATTTACTGCATTTGATATAACATTGTATAGCAATACCTAAAACAATGCAATAAATACCTAAAAATCTTTGTTTTCAATAAAAGGGCAACTCAATGCACAAGGCTCCCACCTAGTGGAGTTTGGAGAGGGTAGATTTGAACCCATGACCTCTAGGTCACAAGGCAGCAACTTTATCATTGCACCAAGGTTTGCCCTCCCCAATAAAAGAAGAAATTTTATTATAGAGAGAGATAGTACAAGACCAAATGATAAGATTTCCTTCTGAAAAAGAAACAAAATAATAAAGACAGATCAAGTAAGCAAAACTTGCCAATCTCTCTGCACATATGAAAAAGAAATCACAGTAAATAAGCCATTACCAGAGCACCATGAATAAACTATTAGACTCGGGTTCATGATCAATGTTCATTTTCCTAGTAAATTAAATATGCAAATAAAAATTAATTAGTAATGAATTGGAAACATACCAAAGATGTAAAAGAGAACTATGGCAAAAGAGGCCGGAAACAAGAAGCTCACAAAGTCCCAGATAAATGTAGAAACCCAATATGAAAGGACAGAAACCTGATTAGAAAGTTCAATATAAGATGAATATTAAAAAGGAGATAGAAAAGCATATACTGAATGCTCTCTCTTTTGAAAAAATTATATACCCCACTGATTAGTTGTTGCTGCTTAGCTTTCACTTCACGTTCCTGTACCAATCAAGAATTCACAAATGTTTAGCCTAAGAAACAAGCAATCTGAGAATGTCATTAGTCTCGGACACTCTTGTAGCAAGAAGTTTCCTCTAGTGAATTCATGACATGTAAAATGAAAAATATGGACTTCATTTAGAAAGGAAAAATTGAAAAGGAAATTCCTCAATCTATCTAGGATCGCAATGACACAAACTTCAGGGAATCTTCAATACGTAAAAATGTTCTCTTTTATAAATTTCTTCAGGAGGAAGAAAAAATACTAAATTTAAAAGACAACAAGCTAGAAGCAGTGTACACAACTTACCTTAACAATTGAAACAGCAAATGAGGCAGGTATAAAAGAGAAAGCAATATTGACAATAATTGCAGCAGAGAAGGCATCCAGGTCCTACAGAATTTCATCTAAAACTCATCAAATCTTTAATTTTCTGAACAGCATAGAAGGGATTATAAAACAAAGAATTGGTACAAATGTAAAGGGCATCACCATATTAACACAATATAATTTAATATTGCAGATAAACATACTAGTTAGCAATCATAGGCATCAAAGGCCATTATGTGCTTTATATGTGAAAATATGAAAAATATGAACCATAGAAGTAGAAAATAGCATGAGCTACAAATGTGTTACAATATAATAAGGCAATGTATCCTAAAGCCCAAAGTACACCCATTATCACTACTAACTAGATCATGCATCATGATGAGTTGGAAGGAACAAAAGTGTATAAAACTCTATGTATTTTTGTGTGTCTTGTTGTACAATCGCCAATCCCATTCATAGGGTACAGAACAAGATTAAAACGGAAACAAGGAAACAATTAAAACGGAAGCAAGGAAACAATAACAATGAGCAAAATAGGGAAACAACAATAAGGAAATCGTGAAGCGAAATCCGGTGTGGTATTCTCAGATATTCACAACACTCCCTGTCAAGTTGGTGAATGAATATCCATCATTCCCAACTTGCCAGTAAGAACCTGAAACCTAGCACTGGGAAGTCCCTTAGTGAAGACATCTGCCACTTGGAGCCCGATAGGAATATGTGTTGTAATGATAAGGCTGCCATCTAACTTCTCTTTGATGAAGTGCCTATCGATCTCTTTGTGTTTTGTCCTATCATGTTGCACTAGGTTATGTGCAATGCTGATAGCTAAATTGTTGTCACAAAACAATTTCATGGGACCCTTATATTTAATTTTGAGGTCATCAAGGATAATCTTCATCCATAATCCTTTGAATATGCCATGTGCCATGGCTCGAAACTCAACCTTTGCATTAGACCGAGCAACTACATTCTACTTCTTGCTCCTCCATGTCACCAGATTCCTTCCTAGAAACACGCAATAACCAGAGATGGATCTTCTGTCTATGACTGACCCAGCATAGTCATCATCAGTGTATATCTCCATGGACAGTGACCCATCTCCCCTAAATAACAATCCCTTCTTTGGGCTTGCCTTCAAGTATTGAAGGATCCTCTCAACTGCCTGAAGGTGTCTCTCACAGGTGTCATGCATAAACTGGCCAACCACACTAACATAGGCAATATCAGGCCTAGTGTGGGATAGATCAATGAGCTTTCCCACCAATCTCTAGTATTGGGACTTCTCAACAGGCAGACTTTCTTCACTTCCAATCCTGTGGTTCTGTTCCATGGGCACCCCTGTGGTACTGCAACCTAGTTTTCCTGTCTCTTTAAAAAGATCAAGTACATATTTCCTTTGGGAAATAAAGATGCCTTTTTTAGAATAAACCACCTCTATTCCAAGGAAGTACTTCAACTTTTCCAATTCCTTCATTTCAAAATGAGTTGCCAGCTTCTCTTTCAGAGTGAGCCCTTCTGTCTCATCATCACCTGCAATGATCATATCGTCCACATATACTAGGAGAAAAGTGAGTTTGTCATCAGGGGAATGTTTTATGAATAGAGTATGATCACCTTGACTTTGTTTGTATCCCAAGGAGATCATGGCCTAAGTAAATCTTCCAAACCACACTCGAGGAGATTGTTTGAGGCCATACAAAGAATTCTTCAACCTACATACCTTGTTCTTTCCAACGAGAGATTCAAATCCTGGGGAAATCTCCATATAGACTTCCTCCTCCAGGTCTCCATGCAGGAAGGCATTCTTTACATCAAACTATTATAGGACCCAGCCATAGTGGGCGACTGGGAAAAGAATAATTCTTACTGTATTCATCTTTTCCACATGGGCGAATGTCTCCTCATAATCAATGCCATAGGTCTGAGCATATCCCTTTGCACTACCAATCTTGCCTTGTATCAATCTAATGTCCCACCAGATTTACACTTCACCGTGTATATCCATTTGCACCCTATAGCTTTCTTATCTTTGGGAACAATCTCCCAAGTCAAGTTTCTTTCTAGTGCCTCTATCTCTTCTTTCATGGCTTGAACCCAATTTCTATCTTTCATAGCTTCTTGGACAGATGCAGGTGTTCTGATTGCATCAATAGTTGCAATGAAGCTTCGATGCTAGACAAAGAAATGATTAGTACAAACAAACTAAGAGATGAGATATATGGGATACCTGGCACAAGATCTCTTCCCTTTCCTCAAGACAATAGACAAATCGTCAATAACTTTCTCAGTATTATTATCATCCTCAGGGACATTTGCCTTTGGTTCAAACAATTCAATTTGTTGTGGGACTAGAGTGGATTTCTCCCGCCTTTGATATTTCTCTCCAAAGAACCGATCTTCCTATTCTCTCTCTTCTGTTTCACTGTGATCTTCCGGATCTTCCTCTGCTTCTTCAAGAGTAGTATCTTGGACATCCTGCAGACACGAAAGAGGTAATGACTCTAAGACAGACTCAGCTTTTAGACTACTTTGCCCTTGAAGCTGAGGGCTAACAAAGAAGGACTCTGCTTCATGAAAAGTGACATTCATGGAGACAAAGACCTAACGACTTTAAGGGTGATAACACTTGTATCGCTTTTTATTTGAGGGCTAACCAATAAAGACACATTTTACAGCTTTTGGGTCAAGCTTACCACGGTGGGGATTATGAGTGGACAAAGGCAACACACCCAAACACATAGAATGGCAGACTCAACATTAAGGGAGAAGAAGAAAAGAAGAACAACATGTGTGCTATTGGGCTAATACCTTGTAAGACATGAGTGGGTAAACTATTAATGAGATAGGTAGCAATTAAGATAGCATCTCCCCAATAGACATTAGGAATGAACATTTGGAAAAGGAGAGCTTTGGCAACCTCAAGCAGGTGATGATTCTTTCTATTTGTTGGGGGGTATTAAAGCAGTTGAGCTCATGAATGATGCCTTGATCTGTCACAAACTTGGAAAACTCAAGATTAACATATTTTGTACCATTGTCTGACCGGAACCGTTTAATGGACTTACCAAATTGAGTTTTCACAAGACGAAAGAAATTGACAAATATTTGACATACCTTGTATTTGTGTTTCATAAGAAAAATCCACATCAGATGGGTAGAGTCATCAATGAAATTTACAAACCAGTTACCTCTAGAAGCATATTCGATAACAGGTCCCCATACATCGAAATGGACAAGATCAAACAGAGCCACACTTTTATTATTACTATGTAAATAAGTTGCACAGTGGTGTTTGGAAATTTGACAAACATCACTAAGAAAGGACTTGACAGACTCTTGTGAACAAGTGCAGAAATAAAGACCTAAGAATGTTAAACAGAGGATGTCCAAGACACTTGTGGTGAAGCCAAGTTTGGGAAGCGGCCCAAGTTTCTGAGGTTTCCTGATGACTAGAAGACATCTCCTTTATTCTGGTGCTCTCATCGGTTCGCAGGTGTGGCAAGAAGTACAACCCACCCTACTCTTTTAGCAACTAAAATTGTCTTCCAAGAGGAAGGTCCTGAAAGACACAATGAGAATGAAAAAAGGTTACTGAACAATTCAAGTCTTGAGTAAGTCTATGTATAGAAATAAGTTTGTTAGCAAATTTAGGGACATGAAAGACATTGTGCAGGGATAGAGTTGATTGGAGTTGGATGCTGCCAGATCTAACAATAGGGACATGATCTCCATTAGCAACAATGATAAGTTGCTTGCTTGGTACTTTAGAGCACGAAGTAAAGTGTGTAGAGAACGGGGTCATATGGTCTGTGGCCCCAGAATCAAGAATCCAAATACTTTTAAAAACAGAGCCAAAGATATTAAAAGAACTCTTACCATTCATGGTCAAGGCATATGATCCAGGAGGCTTACTCAAGGAATCAAGAAGGGTTCGAAGACAATCAATTTCCTCCTGACTGAAGGCTCTATTATCCTTTTCTAGTTGGGACACAGGTGGATCTTCAACTACATTCTCTTAATCAGAAGTTGTATGATTCACCCACTTCTGAGTAGGACCTTTGGTTCCCCCCATGCGTTCAAGAACTTTCTCCCTTCCATGAAGCTTGAATCAAGTGTCCTTGGTATCACCTAGGCGTTTGCAGTATGTGTAGTACTCCCCACAACTACTCTTGGTGGAGGATTTCCCATCAGAAGTAGATCCTTTGTTGAAACCCTTGCCTGTGACCGTAGCGGAGCCTCTGCTAGAATTCCCTCCATCAAGCATGATAGATCATCGAGTTTCCCCACCCTGCACAATATGGAAGACTTCAGACAGTGAAGGAAGTTTCTCCTTGCCTAGAATCTGCACACAGATGGGATCGTATTCAGAATTCAAGCCATGGAGGAACTTAAAAGATTCTCCCCTGGGCAATGCCCTCGATATGTGCAGTTGCATCATCTTTGCACATTTTCAGACCCTAGTACTGGTCCAACTCGATCCATAACCCATTCAAGGTTCCATTATACTCCGTCGCTAAGAGATTTCCTTGCCTAGTATTGAAGATCCTGCTCTCAATATCATAGCAGGCAGCAAAGTCCCTCTTCATGGAATATGTCTCGCGTACTGAGGAATAGAACATATAATTTCGGCTTACTTTCAAAGCCATAGAATTCCATAGCCAAGTCATGATATGAGAGTCCTCGTTGTCCCAAGCTTCAAACTTCGAGTCATCTCGAGACAAACCACCCCCGTTAATACGGTTAAGTTTCATGCGGCCTTTGAGAGTTGTATGAACATATTGTACCCATTGTAAATAATTACAACCATCAAGTCGATAGGAACCAACCATATTTGGAAGGTCATTAGGGCCCAACGTAATAGTTTTATCCTTAGTCATCACTGTCCAATACGTTCTAGATGCAAAAAATGTTTAAGCAAAAACAGAGAAGATAGACGATGTAGATCTAGGCCACACCGTGCTGAGATAGACGAAACTGGCCCCTGGAATGGACAGGGGAGGCTCCAGCGAACCTTTCTGTGCCAGAACCGGAGCGTGGCGGTGCATGCTCAGGGGGGCAAGATAGGCCGCGAAACTCCTAGATCTTGGTCGCAAGTGGAAGGCGCACCTCCTGGTCCAACCACCGGTCCCTAAGGCAATAGTGGCAACAGCAAGAGGTAGTGGGCAAAGTAAGGGTGTTCATAAACCGATCCAATCCAATGAAAACTGATCCAAAAAACTGAAAACCGAATAAACCGAAAACCGAAAAAATTGAAAATTGAAAAAACCGAAATTTTTTATTGGATTGGATCGGATTTCGGATTTGATTTTGAAAACCAATCCAATCCAATCCAAATCGAACTTATACATGCATATATATTTTCACTTGTAATTTTCTAATATCACTCATGTTTATATTTTTATTTCTTATATATTTGTAAAATTATCACATAAATTATACTTGTTTATAAAAAATATATTTATTTAAAGATAGTTTTTTAGTAACTATTTGAGTAAAGATACATAAACATAATTATTAAGTTGTGTAAATTTATTTTAATAATATATATTTGAAGAGTTATACTAGTATTAGTTATATAATGACTAATTAATAAAATATTTGATATTTTAAATTATTTTTTAACACATTTATTATATATCATATTATTTATTTAACACTTTTTTTTAAAATAATAGTAAGATTAAAACCAAAAACCAATCCAATCCAAACCACTTTAAATTGGATCGGATTGGATTGGATTTAAATTTTAAACCAAACCGATTGGATGATGAAATAACAAAACCAAAATGATTGAATCGGATGGTTTTTCTCTTCAAAACCAATCCAATCCAATCCGCGAACACCCCTAGGGCAAAGGTTAATGGAAACAAAGCAGCGAAAATAGAGCTCCCAAGATCGGGAGCTCTGATACCAAGTTGGAAGGAACAAAACTATATAACACTATATGTATTTCTGTGTGTCTTGTCGTACAATCACCAATCCCATTTATAAGGTAAAGAACAAGATTAAAACGGACAAACAAGGAAACAATTAAAACGGAAACAAGAAAACAATAACAATGAGCAAAATAAGGAAACAACAATAAGGAAATTGGGAAACGAAATCAGGCGTGATATTCTCAGATATTCACAACATGAGGTTTGAACAATACCCACTTTTGTGATATAAAACAAACATTAGCTTACATGACGTTGTAAGTGCTGGCTTTGTGTCGTTGGTAGAGGGTGGTTGCGTGTTTGAATTGTCATATTTAAGTCATGAGTTGCAAGCCTGAGAATTGCTGAATTCATCAAATTGATAAAGGTGGGAGCAGCATGTTGACAAGAATAGTTGTGTAATACAGTGTATCCTAAGCTTCCATCATTATTCAGATCATCCATCACAATTGCCCCATACCTAAATATCACAACACAGCAATAGAACAAACTATTTTGTCATCATCATAAAAATTGTATGCAGTTGTTTTATGAGTTGACAAGTAATAATATAACTAATATAGAACATGTATTAGTCCTTCATTATTTGCTTAGAAAATAGCTGTATAAATTACAACTATACAAAAGTTTAAATATAACAATTAACAACAAAAAAAATAGCTATAAACACTTGCAACTATAAATTACATGAGAGAATCTAGCTTAACAAAGAAAGTTCTCAGACATAAGATAACTCAAATTACATGCATATGCAGCCAATCTTATTATATATCTTATAAAGTTGTTATAGTATGATAAGAGATTGTGGGAGATTAAAACAATTCTTTTGGACTGCACCTAACAAAAGCTATGGATATAGCTGGTTCTTTACAGAACTATAAACAAAAACTACACTAGGGCTGCAACTAATACTCGGGCTGCAACTAAGATCTTATGGTTCGGATAGTTGGTTCCTTGTCAAAGTGCCACTAGACCTAAAAATCCTCCACAAACAGAAAACCACAGGTCTTGTAGTGTGGACAAAGCACAGACTCACATCAGGTTTTTACCAAAAACTACAAACAACTCCACGAATACAAATTTAACTTTTGGATTGTGGGCAGCATGAAGAAAACATTACACAATATTGACTTATAAAGTTTACAGAAATCATCCATGATGTCCACACAGAAGTAAATGTGAGTCACATTTATAATCATATCAATGAACAAAGATAATCAGATTCTAGGAAGAAAAAACTGGCTCAATTTAGGTTTGACCAAAATAACTTCAGCATAAATGCAAAATTTAGCACAAGACCGAAGCTTCTCTCAAACTCTTCAGATGGTCCTCTTTGTGGTTGTTGGCAATGGAAAACTTTAAAAGAAAGGATTGTCAATCTTATGCTTTTTTATAAAGACTAGGGGAAACAAAAAGAAGCAGGGCAGTAGAACCAGGTATCCTCCTAAAATAAAGAAAACACTAACAGAGCTGAAGTAGGTCAAAATGATTGGTGAGCTATATTGTTTGAGAACCTTGGTTTTTCTTGTCCTGTTTTCTTGTAAGCCATTCTTATTTTCACATATACTTTGATCTTCCTCTATAATAAAATCAGAGAGAGACAGACAAAGAAGAAGGACAAATATTATAATCTCGTTCTGATGGATGCCCCAATACTAATATGGATTCACAATAACAACAACTATATCCATGGCTTGCACTAAAATACCTTTCAGAATAATTGCTTGACAGTTCTTAAAAGAGATAAAAACTAGCATGAAGCAGGAGATTTATGTTTTCACACCTAGATTCGTAGGATTCATTAAAGCTAGACATCAAAAATTCACTCATTGAAAGTAGAGCAGGTCCCAGACTTGGCCCTGCCGCTTCCACTGCATCAGCCAATGCCTTTTCTGAATCGGGGAATCTGTATGAACTTGGCTTGAACTTCTGAATCCACCCTCCTTTGACATTTTGTGCTACCTTCAACATAATAAAAATTTCAGCAAAACTCAACCAGGAAGCACCCGACCACATTTTTTAGCAGCAATAAGCCCATGAATACAGAGAAAAAAGAAAACAAAAAAATGGAATCAACAATTAGTGACAAACCTTTTCAGCAATTGGCAAAGATAAATTAAACGGAATTGGACCTCCCCCACCCCCACCGCTCAATAGAGGATTAAAATGAGAAGTTGAAAGGGTCAGTGATTGCTGATCAGGATGAGGCTTGAGCTTGAGAAATAGAAGACCAATAAACAAGAAGAGAGTAGGAATCATTAGCTGGAAAATAACTGTTTTGTGATCTCTCCGAGCAGATATTGCCCTTTTAATGATTAAGGCTTTAGAATGTTGCCAAAATGTTGACCTAGTAAGACAACAGCTACAGCACTGCATACCCAAGAAGTTGATAAAACTAAGAACTGTAGCAAAAATTAAGCCACAAGCTCTTCCCAACATGGTAGACATGAAACCAAGAATCTTCTTATAATTTCCCAAAATTTTAAGACAACTTATTTTTGTGGGTGGATGATCAATAGTAGGAAGAGAAGCCACAGAGTCTGACATAAGGGAATGGTTATTTTCTTCAAAACATTCAACTTCATCATAGTCACATCCCGCAACTCTCAAAAATACCTCCTCCAGGGTTGTTACCGATATACCATAGCTTTCGATACCAAAACTGTCTTTGTCACCATTGCCACTCAATTCCATGTTTGAAACTGGTTTTTTCATGCAACCTTCAATTTCCCTAAACATCCTTTCAAAGGCTGATGAGGATGCCATAGGAAGCCTGAAAGAAATCTCAGTTCCAACCTGGAAATGCATATCCAGTAAGTAAGGATAAAATAGAATCAAGAATCATAATCTCATGTATAACTGGCAGTGAGATAGACAATTAAACCCTTCGCAAATATAAAGGGAAAGGAGGAAAACTAAGGCTTAATATACTGCTAAATATGAACTCAGCAATATTATCATGTTGACAAAACTCGCTTATTCAAGTCAAAAGTTATGATTTCTCTCAAGAACTATTTAAAATGAAAAAAAAGCAGGCAAGTGAGCACTCTTCAACTTTTATTTTTCTTATTAAATGAATAAGAAATATGTTTCTTTGCATCTGTTCCTCTCCATGCACCACATTATACTACATGAATAAAGGACACTAAGGACCCATTTGTTTATAGAAGTGATATTAAGATTGTGTAAAAAAGTTTTTTTTTTTTTTTATAAATTTTATGTAAACTTGTAAAGTAGAAGCTCTTTCACATTTGGCTATAATTTATACTTGAAACAGTGTTCATTACAGCTTGAGAAGAAGCTCTCAGGCTTACAAATATATATACAAGAAATACAGCAACATGAATCCATGAATCTTGTGTGTCTATTAGGAAAGAAAGAAATAGGTGAGAAAAAGGGTGGATGGAAATAGAAAAGAGAGAAAGAGTGAATGGAAATAAGTAAAAAATAGAATAAAAATAGGAATGTTAGGTTTAAGAGAAACAAAATGAAAATAGGTGAGAAATAGAGTGTATAGTTTTTGAAAGTGATACTATTCATTTTCACTCATTTGAGAGTGAAATAAAAAGGTGTGGGACCCACACCTTTTTATTTCTCTCCCCTCTTATTTCCACCCTACCAAACACCTTTCATTTCTCATCTCTTCATTTCCTCTCCCTCCTTCCTATTTCCCTTCTATTTCAATGCTACCATACAAAGGATAGGGATTGAGATCTGATACAGCAATGTCCTATCATAACTACGGGAACTACAGAAACAAGGAAAGAATAAATAAATATTACAATAACAATCATAACCAGAATCTAATCAATACATAATCAACAATCATAAAAATTACTTCTCTTGTAAAATAAAAATAAAACTGCAGTGCTGTTCTTGTATGGAATTATACATTCTCTTTCTAATTAAGGAAAGAGAAAACTATGGTTTATCTATCTCACTGGTGTTGGATACAGCACAGTAGTTGGAATCAAACATCATAGGCCAATTTATTTGATATCAATAAATATACCAAACAGCAGCATGTCAACACTTTGACCTTACCCAAACAGTTTAAAATATTTTTAACATGATTTGTTCAACAAAAAATAAACGATTTTTTCATAAAAGATCTTAATCAAGAGCATTCTAATCCACCTCTATCAAAGTAGTTTGGTTCACACAATGGAAGTTTAAAAAATTATTTAATAAAAAAGAAAACTAAGTAAAGAAAAAGATAGTGACCCAAATGATAGAGGAGCTTCTGAATCAGAATCCCCTTTAACTTTAAGAAATACCATCTCTTTATCTTCCAACCTACATAGGAGGAATTTTCCCCTTTGTTCTTCTAGAGAATTTTATTGAATCCATACTCATTCTCCAACACCAAAAATTTCTTCTCAAAACACCTGCTTGGAATCACAAACTGGCTCTAAAGTTAAATCTTTACATTTGAGTAGCACCACTCAATAGCATCAACAGTACTAATTTGTTGCATAATTGTTCACATAACTAAGTTTTATCTTAGTCTCTAGATATGTGGAGTATGGCTCTAATTCAATAACACCTACACAGTATTTCTACATTGCCATTCATTCACTATCTCATTGTTATCAGTATCGTTTGATTCGCAATACAAATTGTACAATACGATATGAATCAGAAAGCTGGCGATACGAATCGTAAGTCGTATCGTTTTTGTGCCAATATCGCACTCGAATCACACATAGAAGAATCGGTCGAATCGCATTCTACCGCTGAACTGAATGATTCGCGCGAAGCGAGTCGTGCACCCAAACTGGGTCAAGGTCATGCACGACCTGACCTTGGAAAACCCTAAAAAAATGATATATATTTTTTTCTCCGAAAAAATGGGGAAAATGAGGGGGAAAGTGTCGATCTTTTCCCTTCATTGAGACTCACTGTGGCCCACTTGATGGTTTCATCAATTTTTGCTTTCCCTCTTTTTCTCCTTTCACTTTTTTCTCTCACATTTCTCTTCTTTCCTCTATGCGTCCCAAAGATGAATGACCCAGCTACTTTTGTCTCCTTTTATTGGTCCTTTCTTGTTATCTTCTAAACCACACAAGTTGGTGTTGTGGTCCCCTCATTAAAAAATCTGTGTGCTAAGATTGGTATTATTTATTGAGCTGCTGGAGTGCTGCCTTTGCATGTGTTGCTGGTGCTATATTGCTTTTATTTTATTATGTACTGGTGGTCCCCTTGCTACTGTGGTCCCTTTGCTTTTGCTGGTCCCTTCTTTGTAGTGGCTGTTTTGTTTAATTAAAAAATGGGTCATTCAAAAAAGGAGGCAAATATCACATGGAAGTACTGTGGAAGTGTCCTCAAAATAGACTTCAACTGAAATATAAGTTTTGTTCTCATGTTTGTTGGGGTGGGATTGCAAGAATGAAACATCATCTTGCTAGAACAAGAGCAAATGTCAGTGTTTGTACAAGTGTTCCAGATGATGTTAGGAAAATATTTATCAAATTATTAGAAAGCAAAGAGAAGAAGAAAGAGGAAACTAGCCTTGATTGTTTGGAAGTAGGAAATGAAGATGGTGCAAAGAAAGGGACATTGAAAATTGTCAAACAAAAGACAATGAATGAAATTTGTAAAGATAGAGATGTTGTGATTCAAGAAATTTGCAATTGCATATATGGTAATGTATTGTCATTTAATTTGGTGAGGAGTCCTCTTTTTGTTCAAATGTTGAAGGTTGTTGGAGAATATGGTAGAGGTTTGAAGCCTCCTACTTATCATGAGGTGAGGGTTTCTTTTTTGAAAAAAGCGGTTGATAACATCCAAAAAGTCTAGAGAAATATAAGAATGAGTGAGAGAAATGGGGATGCACCTTGATGTGTGATGGTTGGAAGTATGGGAAAGGAAGATCACTCACTAATTTTCTTGTTAATAGTCCAAGTGAGACTGTTTTTTTTAAGTCTATTGATACTAGTGATGTGATAAAGGATGAAAAACAAATGTTTGAGTTGTTGGACAGCATTGTGGAAGAAATTGGAGGAAAATGTAGTCCAAAGTTGTGACAAATGGGGCTTCTAATCTTGTGGCAGCCGAGAAAATGTTAAAGGAGAAGAGAACCAAATTATTTTTGTCCCTTTGTGCAGTTCATTGCCTTGATCTTATCCTTGAGGACATTGGAGAGCTTCCGGTATTCTATAATATCATTGCCAATGCAAAGAAAATTACTACTTACATATATAGGCATACATGGGTCCTTAATTTGTATAGAAAGTATTCCAACGGAAGGGAATCAGCAAGACTGGTTATGATAAGGTTTGCAACTTCTTATCTTACATTAAATTGCATTAAGCAACAAAAGATTGCTATTAGATCTATGTTTGCATCGGAGGAATGGACTACCAGTCCACATGCTAGTAACAGTGAGGCTAAGTAAGCGATGAACCTAGTGTTGAGTGATAATAGATTTTGGAAATCAATCACATATTGCCTAGAGTGTGTGATTCCACTTGTAAAAGTGCTAAGGCTTGTAGACGGTGATTCAAAACTAGCCATGCCATACATTTATGAAGCAATGAATAGGGCCAAAGAGCAAATTGTTGAAAATTTTCAAAAGAAAGATTCAAGGTATAAAAAAGTGTCAAAGATTATTGACACTAGGTCGAATTTGCAACTACATAGGCCTCTTCATGCAACTGCCTATTATCTTAATCCTAGGTAAGCTTATTTACATCTAATTTTGTCATTTAAGTATTACTATCTTCTTTGCGCCTAGTAACTTATTTCTTATTTGGTTAGGTATCATTATGACAAAAACTTTAATCCGGAGAGTGAGGTGTTGATTGGTCTGTATGAAACCATCGAAAGAATGGCTCCAGATAGAAGAAATATAATGGATCAACAACTTGAAAAGTTCAAAGGAGCTAAGGGGCTTTTTGGAATGAACATGGCAATTGAAACTAGAGATAAGAAGCAACCGGGTATCTTTTTTAGTTTTTAACTTTTACCCTTTATCTTTGTTATAAAGTAAGCAATAACTTGCATACTTTATTAACTACATTATATTTTAATTCTACACTTTTTGTTTTGATAGCTCTTTGGTGAGAGAGTTATGGTGGAGAAGGGAAAGAGTTACAAAAGGTAGCCATGAAAGTTTTGAGTCTCACATGTAGTGCCACCGCATGTGAAAGGAATTGGAGATGACGCAAAAGAGTAGAGAAGAGAAGGTGGATACCTATGACCCCGTATGCTTGTCTGATATTGAATCGGATGATGAATGGATCACCGAAAAAGAGAATCCTTGCTTACCTATTGATGCATCATGGATGTATGTACACGAGTGTTTGATGTTCATGAGGGAGCTCCAAGCAAGAAAAGGAACAGAGGTAATTATTTATATTTAGAGGAGAGAACATAGAATTGGAACTTAAAACAAACTAGAACTTATTCTTTTCTTTTGATTATATAGGTCCAAGAAACTTGAATGTCAAGGCTGATAAGAAGGGAAAATCCATAATAGGAGATGATGAGGATGAAAATGAAGACATTGAGGAAAGGGAAGAGCTTTTGTTATTAGAAGTTAAAGATGAATTAAGTGATGTTGATCTTGGAGATGATGAATGATCTTGGATAGGTCATAGGAGTTTTTTGTCCTTTTTTTTTTTTTTTGAGGCTATGCTGCTAATTTGTGCAGCAGCAAGCAGCCCCTGTTCTATGAATTTATGCAGCAACATCACTGTTTTTTTGGAGGATATGTTGCTGAATTGTGCAGCAGCAAACAACTTTTGTTTGCTGAATTTGTGTAGCAGGCAGCCACTTTTTTTGGCCTTGTGGCTGTTGTTATTTGTATCTTTGCTTTCAAACTTACATGTAACTTTGTTATCATTTGACTTCAAAATGCTAATATATATATATGTGATTTTTTATGTTAAAATGCTCCTATAGTTATGTTTTTTTAGTTATTGATCATGAATTTGTGATTTTATATATATATATATATATATATATATGCTATATTTTAATATTGATCATGAATCTTATGATTCACGATACGATTCAATTCACGGTTTGACAAATAGGCTTTCCAATTCACAAGTTGTATCCCGATTCTACTACCATGCACTATTTCACTAAGACATGGAGTAGGATTTTCAATGTGTTTAATGAATCTTGTATATTGTCAAAATTTGAAGCAGTTTTTCTTTGTCATGTTCAGAGGTTTTAGCAAGAACAACTGAACAAGAATGACAATATTTTAAAGAAGTGCACTATGTATGCAATTCATTGGTGCTGGTTGGAACAAAATGTTCAAATTTTTAAGAGGGAATATTGGAATCTGGATCTAATGTGAGACAAATAATTGTTGTAGCCTCTTTGCGGTACTCAAAAAATTTGTTTTTCCTGGTAGACAAGCAAAGAGACATTAAAACCAGGAAGAGCTAACCTATATTATTATTTTTTTTAGGATAACCAACCTTCATTAATGCACACATACATAAACACTAGGGAGCAGGCAGAAAGAACTTGCATGGGAACTCCACCAAACCAATTTCAATTTTCAGATACTTGTGCACATTAACATTGACAAATGAATACACATATGATCTTGAAATTAACATGTATCTCAATGAATTATACTGCAAGAAAAGTACCTCGCTTACACATGTTGCAGATGGAACATGACGGTATACTATATCACCAGCTATAGAAGCAGTAGGAGCTGACTGAAAGCACAAGAATAAAAAGAAATACAATTAAAAACAACTAAAGCCTTTCAATTATGAAACATCAGAGACTAGAGGAATTAGAGACAAAATGATCAGGAATAGAACAAACCTTCACAAGAGTTAGAGTATAACCAACTCCATAATGATGTTTCAAGAAAAGAGAGCTGTCAAAAAATCATAAAAATAAGGGGAGAGTGAAAAATATATGTAGCACAGTTATACCAAGATTATAAGGAAAAGGTACCTTCCTTCTAGAAACAAGTTATCAGAGGGTTCAATGACAAAAAAACTGGAAAGTCTTTTAACTGGACCATAAAATTTCATGAAATATATAAATCTGAACAGTCAAACCGTTTCAGACAAATATATATAAAGGATCTTCCAAATCCAAAAGTTTCTTTTTTTTTTTCTTTTACTGACAAAAGAGACTTTATCAAAAGATGAAAAAAAACATGCACCAAACAAACTAAAAGATGTCCTCCCATAGCATTAAGAAACTACGAAACAAAAAACAATGCAAAAAACTCCTCTCCAGTTTCTCCAACAATCCCAGAATACCACAGAGGATTGTATTATTGCTTTCCCCCATTGATGAAGATCCGAAATGTCCTAAAACACAACCTTGTATACAGTCAAATATATACAGAGCAAAGAAGAAATGAAATGATAGCTGGAAGTTACAACCAGATGCTTAAACCAGCCCCATCCCTTCATTCACCTGCCTCTATATTCCTAAAGAATAAATTACACTGACACTTACTGAAATTTTTTCAAATTGCATACGATACCCCTCATTTTTCTATCCCTACACTAACCCCATAATTGTTTGAAAAACAATACACTAACACCCATTATACATTACACTAACCCACCTTAATTGTTTGAAAAACATTATATCGTGTACAACTATAAGAAAGGTTGTTGTAAACATTAAAAAGCAAGGATATCGTGTACAATCTGAAAAAATCTCAGGGGTGTCAGTGTAATTTACTCATTCCTAAAAGTTGGGGAAAAATCCCCTTTACGCACAACAATAAAGATCAAAGGATAGAACACACACAAAGACACAACACCACAAAAATAGCAAAAAACATGAATTTAATGTGGTTCAATACATCTTGCCTACATCTACAAGACATCTCAACAAATTTCATTATCTCGTATAAGATTACAAGCTTTCTGGATTAACTTGAGAAACCCTCCCCAATTACAAGTTTTCTAGACAAACTTAAGAACCCTCTAACTTGGGTGGTGACCCTGTCTCTTCAACTAGGGTGGTTCTTCTCTCTTCAAATGATCCCTATATATAGCAAAGGTCTAGGCTCCATTCATAAGTGAGACTTAGTGGATTTTAATTGTCCTACCTCTCCATCCACTCTTTCATTATGGTAGTGGGGTTCTCCAAGAGTTACCACTACCTCTTGGAATACACATTAATTTTCCACTCACTTTAATTAATATTTGGAAATTTAGATTGACTTTCACAACACTAAAGCCTGCCATATTATATGTTCTTCAGGATTCACAACACCAAAAAAGACCTCACAATTCCCTTGCCTCAAATTAACAAGATATGTAAAAATTCTCAGAATTAGAAAAACAGGGATTTCAACATGAGAACCCAAAGTTAAAAAGGAAAGGAGTACAGGTTAAATCCCATGATTTGTGGGATGTACTAACTTACTGACAAAAGCAATTAAATGACCCTAGCTCTTGGGATATAGTTTGTGTCTGTTATAAGAAAATTCCTAAAATAGTTAGTGACTATGCATGGTTTTCCGTAAGGATCACAAGTCAAATACAAAATGCAAGTTATCCAGTGACAAATCCTCCTTAAAAATTAAGATAGTAGGTAAACACAAATCAACGGATTTTTAGCCCTAATATATTGGTGGTAAAACATTTCAGTCCTAACATTTTAGCGGAATAAATCAGTATAGAGAAACAAGAACAAGTTCACTCAGGCAATGTGGCAAGAGCAGGGAATTTTTTGATCCCAAACAGATGGATGAAACAGATGATACAATGAACAATTACAGAAACAATGAACAAAACAAGAACAGGAAGTACAATAAATAATAACAAAAGGAAACATCAAGCCTGTGCACAATTGGAACAGGTAACACAAACGACTGTATAAGATTTGAACAGATGAGCTGAACAGGCATGGGGAGAGAACTGCATGCAATTTGGAAGACGAAAAATGTACATTTTTTCAAAGGGACGAGATTTTAGCCCTACCCCAGCCTTTAATAATACATTTTGAGACCAAATTTTAAGTCTCCCCATGAACTCATTAAATCAACCAACTCACAAGTATGCACTAGTTTGTGTAAGGTAAACCAAGTCAGATCAGAATCCAAGTTTTTTTTAACGTTTGTGCTCAATTTTGGGAGGCGCTTGGATCATAAAATGTACTAGCTTACGAGTTAATACTAGCATTGGAAGCATAAACTCTCCTTAAACTTAAGCAATTAGGTGACGGCATACAAATGGATTTATATCTCTTAACACAAGTGATGGTGAAAAACTGCACTTTGTGACAAAATGTTGGTGTCCTTACTTTAGTAAGCTATGAAATGAAAAACAAGAATTTGCTGGGAATACCCTACATACACTAAACAACTTATTCAAAAGGAAAATAACTTCCCTAAAATTTAGAAATGAAAAAAGGGTGCTGTTTCTGAACTAGGCAGCTCATAACACAAACATCAGGAGAAAAGGCAATGTGGGGCACACAAGTCTACAGCATGCCATTAGTATATCAAGCAGCCCTGTCTAGATAAAGGATTCAACCTTTGAGGAAGTCTTACTTAGATTTCCAAATGGGTTTGTCAAGAATAAACATCTCTCTGGCAGGAAATATTACGAAAATTAAAATACCGGGAATTCTTCACAATTGCTCCAAGACATAACAATATCTGAGAAAAGTGAAAATGAAATTAACCTTCCACAGCATTTCAGAGAACCGTTGGCCATGATAGCTATCCGGTCACCTAGTTCATCTGCTTCATCCATAGAATGTGTTGTTAGCAAAATTATCCTGCCCTTCTTAATTTTTTTTATTAACTGCCAAGTCAAGCGCATTGAGTATGGATCCATTCCACTAGTAGGTTCATCAAGGACTATAACCTGTCAAGTAAGTCCAAAAGATTCCAGTTTTGTTCAATATATCAATATAAAAATGTGCTGTCAATATGGGTCCTACCTTACTGTTTCCAATCAATGCAATTCCAAGAGACAATTTCCTCTTCATGCCACCAGAAAGAGCTCTCACCATACTGTTGATTTTATCAGCCAGGCCCACCTGTTTATACAATAAAAGTTATCTAACATCCTATATGTTAATTGGATTGTTTTGCAAATTAACAATGGTTGTAGGGTGTTGGTTATTGGTAAGTTTTGAGGCTTGCATGACTTGCACAAGCCTATGTTGTCTCAGCTATATGCCAGCCATGGACCCTGAATTCAGGTCATGACAAAGAGCCATACAGAGTAGGAATGCACACAAGCTTTCCTTGATTAGTAAACAAGCTGAAACCTAAACACAAGTTGATATTTTGCAAGTGCAATCAAGCTTAAATAATTACACTTTAGCATAACTTCATAACAATTTTTGTACTTAAATTGTTTTGCAATCTATTTATAGCTTATAGCAAGGAAAAAGTTTATTAGAAAGTTAAGTCTTGGAAAAATAAGATTATAATACTAACAATATCTCAATCGATTAGATAAATTTTACCAATTCAATTCCCTACGAATGATCAAGGAGCCTTTCTCAATCATACTTATGGATGTTTGTGGTAAAAACAAAAGTTGCTAGACTTATAATTACCAAACTCACCTCATCAGCCATATTAATAACAGCATTGTCCAATGAGTGTTCCTCCACACCCTTTAATATGGCAAATAGTTCTAAATGCTCCCTAACCTGGATAAAGTCAATGGAAGAATTCAGCATATCATAAATTGTAAAATAGAAAGGTGTAGCCAAAAAAGTAAACAAATTG
Source organism: Spatholobus suberectus (assembly GCA_004329165.1). Lineage (NCBI taxonomy): Eukaryota > Viridiplantae > Streptophyta > Magnoliopsida > Fabales > Fabaceae > Spatholobus > Spatholobus suberectus. Next base: position 25,343,105 of record CM014732.1, on the reverse strand, counting down.
AAAAACGTAAGTAACATTGTAATCTAATCAGTTATCTTGGTTAGAGGTTTGTGTATAATTATATCTGTGAAGAAAGAAAAGATCATAGAGGAAGAACCCTTATTTTAATGCATAAGTGAATAGTATTAGAGATATTAGAGATAATAGAATATTCCACTGTATATTCTTTTGTATCTGTCAGTTTTTGTTAGTTTCTGTTTGTTACAAATGTAACCACTCTGTAACTAACTGCTAAGGTAGCAATTAGTGCAATATAAATACGTTCCCCTCTCTTAGTTTCAGAGTGTTGTAATTTTCTCTTATTCAATCAATAATACAAAATACTTTTCTCTCTTCTTTCAATTTCATCTTTTCTTCTCTGCTACTTTTCTATCATGGTATCAAGAGCTTCTAATCGAGAACTCAAGATCCTTTCATGGCTTCACACGAAGCTCTTCGAAATCCAGATTCCAGATCTTTTGCTACCTTTGCGCAACCAATCAGCATCAAACTTGACACAAAGAATTTTTTTCATGGAAGTAGCAGATTGAAGGCGCCGTTCGTGGCTACAAATTCCACCGGTACCTGGTAAACCCTAACATTCCGCCTCGCTATCTCTTTGAGAGTGACAGAGACCTTGATTCTGTCAACCCTGCGTATGCAGAATGGGAACAAGAAGATTCCTTGATCTTTACGTGGCTCCTATCAACCTTATCTGATGTTGTTCTTCCAAGAGTTGTTCGTTGCATTCATTCCTGGCAGGTGTGGGAAGAAATACACAAGTTCTTCCACACGCAAATGAAAGCCAAGTCCAGACAACTTAGATCCAAATTAAAATCAATCACGAAAGCTGATTGTAACATTACGAAATACCTAGCCCAAATTCATGCTATTGTTGATGTTCTCATTTCCATCGGTGATCCTATCTCTGATCGAGAGCATCTTGAAGCCATTCTTGAAGGTCTTCCAGAAGAGTATAATGCTCTTGCTGCCATAATTCAATACCGATCTGAACCTTGTGATATTCTTGAAGTTGAATGTTGCTTTTACATGAGTCAAAACTCGAAAAGGCTAAGAAAGCTACACTAGTTAAACCACTATCTGTTAATGTTGTTCAATCCACTGAAAATCACAATCAGTTTCCTCCAGATCAATCACAAGAACAACATGACTATCAACAATTTTCCCAAGGCTTGCACGGAGGTCATAATGGTGGACGCTTTGGTTATCGTGGCAGAGGAGGACGTGGAGAACGCTTTGGTGGCCATTCCTCTGTTCAGTGCCAAATCTGTCATAACTACGGACATAATGCCAGCATTTGCTATCATCGTCATACAAATTACCAGCAAAATCCCTGGAGTTCTACACCCTCGCGTAGTTGGAATGCACCACCTCCATGGTCAAACGCTACTCCATGGAGTACAGCAAACTGGCATTACCCAACTCAGTGGTCCAATCCAGTACCAGCACTCTCAGGCCTAAACAGGCCTCCCATGGCTCATCCTCAAAACATTTCTCAAGTCCACCGTGCTCCTGACTCATATAGGCCACCTCAGGCCTATATCACAAACTCTGACATTGCTGAGAATCAAGCAGTTGGAAACTATCAGTGGCACCCAGACTCTAGAGCCATTCATCATGTGACCAATGACTCCACCAATCTCATGGACAGCGTGCCTCTTTCTGGATCCGATCAAGTGTTCTTTGGAAACGGACAAGGTCTACCCATCACTTCTATTGGTTCTGCACATTTTTCATCTCAATTTCAACCTCACACCACTCTCACTCTCAAGAACTTATTACAGTGCCTTCAATTACATAGAATTTTATTAGTGTTAGCAAGTTTGCTAAAGACAACTCAGTTTACTTCGAATTTCATCCTAGCTTTTGTCTTGTCAAATCACAAGTCACCTCTAAAGTGCTGCCTCGTGGAGCACTTGGAAAAGATGAACTTTACAGCTTTGGTAACATCCTCCCAAAATCACCATCTGTTGGTACAAATATAGTTACTAATCAATGTAATAATTATCCTCATGTTCATTCAGTAGAATCTACACCTAGTTTCAACAATAAAAATTGTATCTCTCCTCTAGGCACATCACTCTATCACATATGGCATTACAGACTAGGGCATCCTCATTATGAGGCCTTAAAATCTGCACTGGACTCTTGTAATATTGTTGTACCTAAGAAATCAATAAATGACTTTTGCCCAACATGCTGTACTGGAAAAGTACATCGCTTTCCTTCACATAATTCTACTACTGTTTATCATTCACCTCTTGATCTTCTGTTTTGTGATCTCTAGGGTCCAACACCCATGGACTCCTCAAGTGGCTACAAATATATATTAACTTGTGTTGATGCCTGCACAAGATTTACTTGGTGTTTCCTATTAAAGATGAAGTCTGACACAAACCATCTTTTGTCACTTCAAAACTATGCTTGAAGTGCAATTCAATACAAAATTAAATGCTGTACAGACGGATGGAGGAGGAGAATTTCAGGCCCTTAACTCCTTTCTTGCTGCAAATGGTATAGTTCACAGACTAACCTATCCTCACACTCATCATCAGAACGGTTCAGTGGAACGCAAACACAAACATGTTGTTGAAACAGGTCTCACTCTTCTTGCACAAACTGGATTGCCCTTAAAATTTTGGGATCATGCATTTTTAACAGCCACCTATCTGATCAACAGACTGCCCACAGCTGTACTTAACATGAAGTCACCTTATCAAGCCCTTTTTAATCCAGTCCCTGACTACAAGTTTCTCAAGGTCTTTGGGTGTGCATGTTACCCACACCTTCATCCTTACAATCAACACAAATTTGATTATCATTCCTGAGAGTGCATTTTTCTAGGCTATTCTCCTTCTCACAAAGGCTATAAGTGCCTAGCTTCAGATGGACGCATATTTGGCTCCAAGGATGTTCTCTTTAATGAATACAAATTTCCCTATGTTGAATTGTTTTCATCCTCATCTCAAACACAGCTATCGTCAACAAGAAATACTGGATCTACTTCAGCCATTCTTCCACCAACTCTGTCATCTTCAGAACAGCCAGTTCCACCTACAGTCTCCTTACCTTCATCCTCACCTGATTCCACCATTCCTGCAGTCACATCTACCTCCTCAAGTCAGCATGTCAACTCCAACACTAACTCGTCTGCTGCTCCAGTCCCTTTTGTTCATCCAGACAATATTCACCCTATGCGCACCAGAGGTAAAGATGGTATTGTTAAACCACGCCTTCAACCTCTCTACTGCTAACTGAAGCTGAACCCGCTACTTACAAACAAGCATTGTCTGAACCAAAATGGTTGGCTGCCATGACAGCAAAATATCAAGCCCTTCTTCAAAATGGAACGTGGTCCCTAGTCAACCTTCCCAACCATAGACATGCTATTGGCTGCAAATGGGTGTTCCTCATCAAACAAAATCCTGATGGCACTGTTCAAAAATATAAAGCCAAACTCATTGCAAAGGGATTTCATCAGCAACATGGATTTGATTTTCAAGAAACTTTTTCTCTTGTCGTTAAACCTGTTACCATTCGCACTGTGTTGTCTCTTGCTATCTCTAAGCGCTAGCATATCAAACAAATTGACGTTAATAATGCCTTTCTTAATGGTATTTTTGAAGAGGAAGTTTATATGCAGCAACCTCCTAGATTTGAAGTTGCTAACAAATCTCTTGTCTGCAAGCCTCACAAAGCTATCTATGGCCTTAAACAGGCACCCAGAGCATGGTATGAAAGGCTTACCTCTGCTCTCTTACTTCTTGGTTTCTCTTCCAGCAAGTGTGATCCTTCTCCGTTCACCCTTTCTAAAAATAATCATCATGTTGTCATGCTCATATATGTAGATGATATTATAGTTACTGGCGACTGCCTTCCTCTTTTGCAAGACTACATTGCTAAATTGAACAACTAGTTTGCTCTAAAGGACCTTGAGACTCTTGACTACTTCTTAGGTATTGAAGTTCAACATCTACAAAATGGTTCACTGTTCTTATCTCAAACAAAATACATTCGAGATCTTCTTTCAAGAGCTAAAATGGACAATGCAAAAGGTTTACCCTCTCCTATGGTCACCAACATCAAACTAAGTAAATATGGCACAGACCTCTATCCTGAACTCTCTTTCTATAGCTCCATTGTCGAAGCACTACAATATGCAACAATCACTCGTCTTAAAATTAGCTTTGTTGTTAACAAAGCTTGTTAGTTTCTTTCTCAACCTCTTGAATCACACTGGAAAGCAGTCAAAAGAATACTCAGATATCTGAATGGTTCCATACACCATGGTATGATTATCAAACCCTGCTCTTTGCATCAGCCACTACCTATTACAACTTTCTCAAACGCAGATTGGGGTTCAGATCCTTACGACAGAAAGTCGATCTCTGGCTCGAGTATCTTCTTGGGTCCAAACCTTGTCTCATGGTGGTCCAAAAAGCAAACCCTTGTAGCTCGTTCTAGCATTGAAGCTGAATATAAGAGTCTTGCCAACACTGCTACTGAAGTACTTTGGCTCTAGTCTCTTCTTAAGGAACTACAAGTCTTTTTTCAAGTACTTGTTCTGTACTATGATAATCTCAGCACAATATCCCTATCTCATAATCATGTTCTTCATGCAAAAACTAAACATATGGAACTTGATATATTTTTCCTTCGAGAGAAGGTGATCCAGAAGACCCTTGCAGTCAAAACATTCCAGCCCTTGATAAAGTTGTGGATGTTTTCACTAAAGCTCTCTCACCTCTCAGGTTTCAGATGTTACGAGACAAACTCTGTATTGTTGATAGATTCACTATAGTTACAAAACCTCCCTAAGTTTGAAGGGGAGATATTAGAGATAATAGAATATTCCATTGTATATTCTTTTGTATCTGTTAGTTTTTGTTTGTTACAAATGTAACAACTCTGTAACTAACTGCTAAGGTAACAGTTAGTGCAATATATATACGTTCCCCTCTCTCAGTTTCAGAGTGTTGTAATTTTCTCTTATTCAATCAATAATACAGAATACTTTTCTCTCTTCTTTCAATTTCATCTTTTCTTCTCTGCTACTTTTCTATCAAATAGTACTATGCATCTCAGTGTTGTTTATGATAGGCAAAATGACCCCATAAAACCTATAAGACAAGCAGTGACGTACCAAAAAATTTGGGGCAATGGGGGTAAGAACAATGGTAGCATATACATGGTAAACATAGCATGTAAATATATAAAAGACATAGTAACATAAAATAATTAAAGTTACAGTTATTTTATATGCTATTGCATAAAAATATGGGTCATAATTCACAAATCTATGTTGCTTACATCGTCATGGCAGCTACACAGTAGAGTAGATGCAAATGCAAAATGAAGAAAGCCCACCAAAATGAAACAAAAAAAGGAAATACTCCAAAATGGTCAGGTTATGAATTAGCAGTGCATTACAATACAAACAATTAGTTATAGAAAAATGGGAAACGATTAATATTCTAGAACCACAATTCAACAAATATGCAGATTGCAGAGAATAATTGGTCACAGTACAGAAAATAAAAAATAAAAGCATACTTCTACTTACTGTTAATTCAGGAAAGAGTATATCATGTTGTGGGCAGACACCCAAAACCTTCCGTATCTCATCCTACAACACAAGACAATTGCATTTTGAATGAACACAAGACTATGAGCAAATGCTCAACAAGAAAGGGGAAAGTAACCAAAAAAAAAAAAAAGACGATACCTATGTCTGGCTGGTCAACAAAGAAAAATAAGTTACACAATCCAAGTTGCGACATATTTCACCTTTATGAACATAAACATTATATAAGCCTCATTAGAGTAGTTAGTCTCTTCCTTAATATGCATGTGTAACGGAGTGCAGTTTCTGTTGGCTTCTGTTGCAACTGACAATTTTCAGTTTCAGTTAGTTATTCTGTTGATAGATTCAAGTGCATTTAGAGAAATAGCTCTAACTACATATTGTATCTGATCTCTGTTCAGAGAATTTTTTACATCAATACAAGTTTAGCTACTGTTTTCAGTTCAAATCTCCTATTTTCTCTCAGTTCTCCATTACTTTGTCTTGTTTTCTCAGCTTTTCTGTATTCTGGAATGTTATCAAGCCTGATATCCCTGGAAACTACGGTTTGCAATTACAACTCAGATTAGTTCATCACAGCATAAGAACTAAACAGTCAAAAACATTTGAAGTCTTGTAATGGGAAAATAGATTAAATATTGCTCCACCTTTCTGTGTCGATGGTATTGTGAATACAACAACAACAACAAAACCTTGTCCCACTAGGTGAGATCGGTTACATGAATCACATGACACCATTCAGCTAGGTTAAAGACCAAATCTTTAGAGATATTATTTACTATGAGATCTCTCTTAACAACCTCCAATGTCCTTCTTGGTCTCCCTCTCCTTTTTGTTGGACTAAAAACCATGCAATCCACTCTCCTCAATGATTCTTCTAGTGGCCTTCTTTATACATGCCCAAACCACCTTATCCGATTTTCCATCATCTTTTTCTCAATTGATGCTACACCAATATCTCCCTATATACAATCATTTTGTATCTTGTCCTTTTTTTGTGTGATCACACTTCTATCTTAACACTCTCATTTCTGCTACTCTCACCTTTTTCTCTTGTTGTCCCTTTAAAGCCCAACATTCACTACCAAAGTTACTTCAAGTAAATACTGTCCATGAAATATTTCAGGGCTATGTTATCAGTCTTAGCATGGGTTTGGATTTGCATATTGTGTGTTCATAAAAGCTTATAATAAAACACTGCAGAGAGAACTTTTGTCTGAAAAGCTGATTTTATACAGAAGTTAATCTAAATGAGACATGCAATTAGTTTCTGCTTAACAATGTCAAAGCTTGAAGTTATGTCATTCATATGAATGTATGTGCTCCCTCATCACTGATACATAGATTGAACAAGATCAATCAACACTCCTGTAAAATTGAACTAGTTTCTATCAACACTCTGCAGTGCACTGGTTTAGCATAATCCTGCAGTACAAGTAACTAATCCAGATGTTGAGTCCAATGATTCAGCCCCTGCTCCAATATCATCAAAACTTCTTTTGTCAGTTCCAAGGATCAACTAGCCTATGTCTTCACTAAATCTTTGTAGGGTCCAAGGAGAGCATACATGTGTAATATAGTTGGCTCCAGCTCGAGGGAGAGTGGTTGATATGATTGATTTTGTCAAATGTGTTTATTCTTTCTATGTTTCCTACTTACCTTATCTAAGATAGAAGATTATTGTATCAGATCTAAATCCCTTAGATTTAGCAATCCTTCTTTCTATAATTCTATATACTGTTTTAAGTCTAAAAGCTTTTGCTCATCAATCAAAAATAAAAAATCAGTTTCTGCATTTCAAGTACACCCTACTTTGCATCTTCAGCTGAACCAGATCCCATTCCTTCTCAAGTACTTCTTATCCCTCACTTTGACTCATTTGCTCCCTTCTCCTAGTGCCCCACAGTCACAGGATGACCTTCCAATGCTTCAATTTGGTAGCACTTATGATTGTTGTCGTCCTGCAATTCCAGAGATTATGTTCATTGTTGATTCTCGTGATCCACCTCTTGCTCCAATCTCTCCACCTGTTGCAGTCCCTCATAAGTCTTTTGCCAACTTACCATCGCAGTTCATAAGGTAAACATTTTACCCTTAATCCACATCACATTTTTAACTTTTTATCATTGACTGTCTTTCCATTGTGGCTTTGTTTATGTTATTCCATCTATTACCATTCCAAAGAATGTTCAAGAAGCACTATCCCATCCAGACCAAACATTCACATTGGATTAAGTTTTTACCATAACCAAACCAGATATCTCCCTATGATAGTCATTGGAATGCAATTGTTCAGATTCTAGGGTATATCAAGGGATCACCCAACAATATGCTTGTTTATATGAATAGGGGTTATACTAATATAAATGCACACACAAGCAGATTGAGCAAGTGGTGCTAGTGATAGGAAGTCCACTTTAATTCACCATGTTCCTATTGGAGGAAGTTTAATTTCATGGAAGAACAAGAAGTAGACTGTTGTTGGTGGATTAAGTACAGAGGCAGAGTATTGTGCTATGGCTTATACTACTTGTGAACTTTCATGGATAAAGCACTTGCTCCAAGAGTTTAAGTTCTGTGAGATAAATCCAATGGAGCTTGCTTATGATAATCAATCAGCTTTGTGCCTTTCTTCAAATCCAATATTTCATTACAAAACTAAACAATAGGTGATTATCATTTCATTAAAGATCATTTCAGGCATCATCAACACTTATTCTGTGAGTTCCAAGGATTAAATAGCAGACATCTTTACTGAGGTCTTACTGGGTCCTAGAACAGGATACATATGTAACAAGCTAGATGCATATGATATACATGCTCCAACTTGAAAGGGAGTGTTGGTTGCGTTTGTAATTACATGTTGTTCTTTCCTTCTATTCATTGATATGTTTCCATAGTTTCCTTAGAAAGTTTAGGCTGTTACTGATTTTAATCCCTAACCTTTAGGAATTTGATCCTGTTTCCCTTTATATATTTGTACATACAACACAAATTCAGATTCAGATATTCAATTGACACATATACTACATTTAATTAGCATTGTCATTGTCACATAAGACTGTAATTACTGAATAGTCTCCTAAATTCCTCAACACATACTATTTATGACTACAGGCATACAAGAGACTATAGCACATAACTTAAAACTTACAATATCCGATACAATGTTCTTTCCAAACACCAATGCATCCCCAGAAGTAGGAGGAAGCAGACCAACAAGCATTGAGATTGTCGTGCTTTTCCCAGCACCATTATGTCCTTGAAAACAGAAACAAAATCGTTGAGCAACAACATTTTCTCCCTATCAGTAGTAGATAAAATCTTATTAGTGCATATAAAAGCAAATTAAGAGTGGAGAATAAGAGATCCTCCTAAAACAGTGAAACCAATACTAATTGCAACAACAATAATAAGGGGAAAAAACAATCTTACAGAAGGATAGTGCAATCTCTCGAAATATCCATCAAAACCAGCCCTTGTTCAACCATTGACTAGGCATTGAAGAAGGGGAAAAAAGTCCCATCCAGAGTAGATGGGAACCAATTTTAAGCAAGGAGAAAGACACTAAGGATCTAAAACATAACACCTAAAAATTTTAAAAGGGGATAAATTAAAAGCAACAATTTATAAAAATTTTAAACATTTTAACCACAATCCAGTTTTTTAAGGCTGCGTATCTCTATCCCTCTGTTTCTCTAATCTGTGCATCTCTCTCCACCATACTCTCTCCCTGTCTCAATTTTTCAACGAGACAATGATTTTATTTGAAAGATCTTTGAATTTTTATGAGTATATAGTCTTGGCTGAATGGCTATTTGTTCAGCCTCAACTAGTTTCAGCTGGTAACAGCGTCATATGACAGCTGTCAGTTAGTTAGTGTTAGTTAGAAATATGTTGTAACTACCTTGACAGTTAGCATTTAGAGCCAACAGTATAAATATCTCCACCTGAACTATCAGAATTGGTGCAGCAAAAGATTGTCTCAAGAACAAGACAATAATACTCAAAATAAGAAGAAACTGATAATAAACCAGAAGATATATTCAGATTGTTGTGAAACAATTACACCTAAAAGGCTTTAAATAGAATGCACCATGATAAGAAAACTAGGAAACTTACCACAAAACAGAATCAAAACTAATTATCAGTATGGGTGTGGTGATCCCTGAGCGACCACCACATCCTTGAAAATGGCCAGGGTGATCACCATGGCCACGAAAAGTATCTCTGTTGGAACTGGCAGCATATGGGTGTGGAATTCTAACATGAAAATTAGGAGGCAGTGGTGCCACTGTTGGAAGGACCAGGTGCATTGGGTGGGGAAGGGGCCTGAGTGATTACTATGACAGAATCTATGAGCACATTCTTCTTCTTTTGTTCTATGAGAGCTTCGTGAGCCAATAGTAGAGGCTCAAGTTATTCAATAGAGCAGAGACAATTATACTGTTGACAGTGGCCACATCAGAGTTGAATTCTTCAGGAAGAAGCCTCCAAAATTATTTCGTAGAGATCATGTTGGAAACAGGATTGCCAATGGAGGTCAATGAATTGGCAATTGCATAAAAGCGGAGAAGAAACTTCTCAACTGTGCAATTTCCCTTTGAAATGGAGTGAAGTTTAGATCTCAATTGTTGTGCCTAGGTGGACATCTTCATGTGGAAAAATTTGTGGATCTCCTCCCAAACCTGCTATGAATGGTGGCAGGAAACTACTCAAGAGAGCAAAGAATCAGGGATTGAAGCCAGGTGCAACGAAGTGCATCCTGCTGTTCCCAGGCCAAATATGCTAGATTAACCACATTTGCTTCACGATCTGCATCAGAGATGAATCATGGTGGAATTTCAGGGATGAACAAATACTGTTGGGAGGCTATAGCCTCAAACTACCCCCTCAATTTGTTGTTTCCACAGAAGAAAATTCTTTTAATCCAATTTCAGTAAAATTGAATGAGAAAATGTAATTGGAGCTTGTGATTTTTCTGAGAAATCAAAAGGATTGAAGGAACCCATGCTATTTGGATCGTTAGATGCTCATGATACCATGTCGAATTTCAGAACTGCAGAAAACAGAGAGAAATAAAGAGAGAATTTCGAATGAGAATGGAGTTTTATTGAACTGAAAGGCGGGAGATATAATTATTTATACTGTTGCAGAATAGTTGCAGTTAGCTGTCATTGATGTGACAGCTAACGGAGCCTCTAACTGAATTCTAACAGCTGTATCAAACTAACTAGATTGCAGTATGATGGCCCCTGCACGGCCCAGACATATTACAGTGCACAGGCCCAAAGGGGATAGAATAGCAATACAAGTGTATCTCTAACAGTAACAAGCTTAAACCTCAGTAAGCTTTAGCTTGAAGGGATGTTTTAGAATATAGTAACAATATCTAGATTACATCTAGAGTAACTTATATTATCCTAAATTATCTCTTAGAATTAATTTTAATATGTCCTTGCTACCTCTTAAGATTAGTTTACATGTTTTCTAATATTTCACAATTTGTTTCCTTATTTAGTTAGGATTATGATTTAGTATTAGCATAAATAAGGGTTAATACTTTATGTTTTGTAACACATAAAATACATTATATCATATCTAGTCAATACCAATTTCAGAGTATTTATTCACTACTCTTTACTTTCTTCCCTCTATACCTAAAACCCTATAATTTCAACAGTGATTAGTGAAAGAAAAAAAACTGCACTGACCTAGAAGGGCAAGAATCTGGTTTTCATAGAGTGTCAGTTGTAATGAGTTAACTGCACAGCAATCTCCTTTCTTCGTAGCATACACTTTATGCAAATTCCTGATTTGAATGCACCTGAAAATTAATAAAAAAATCAGAAAGGGACAATGTATCATATACCAAATTGATGCACTTGAATTGTATATCATATACCTGCTATCAAGCTCCTGTTGTTTCATGTCTAAGCTTATTGCTTCAATGGCAGGTTTCGAAGTATATTTCCCTGACAGATTCCCTTCTGACTCAGAATTATTACCAGACATTTTAACTTTAAAACCGGAGGAACAATGTTTTACAATTTTTTTCTTCCTCCAGAAGTTCTTTTGAAAAATAAAGCTCCATGGGTATTTCTGTCCATACTCCCTTGGAAGAACCTTCAAGACGAGAGCGGGGTTGAAATTGTTTTATCATTCACAAGACAAAAATGGAAAGAGAATGCTTTAAAGTAAAAGAAAAAATGAACTATCTACAAAGTACAAGCAAGCATCTCTGCTGTAGTTGCCAGGTGAAACAATATTTGTACACTAACTGTCTGCACACAATGGCCACCGCTTGTATGTGGTGGCAAATGGCTTGAGACACATCCTTTTGGAAAAGATATATAATTAACCTTAACTTTCTTAGGTACATCCCTATTATAAAATGATAACATGATTGAAACAAATTGAGAACTAAAATCCAAAAAGAAATATCAGAAGCAAAAGGCAACTTTGAGGACTTACTGGGAAAAACCTCAATTTTTTATGCATACACATGCTTGTGCATGTGTACACACATACAGAGCAAGAAATGATAGTATGATTCAGTCGTTGCTGGTTTTATAAAAATAAATAATCATGCTTTGCAATATTACACAACTTTATAAGATGACTTTCTCACAAAGATTGAAGTAGAAATGCTTGAGTAATGATTGCTTCTGCCTGCATCATGAAGCTTAGCCAGTTTCTTCCTCCTCAAGTTCCCACATCCCAAGTGGCAGGACTAATGAAGGCCTGGAACTGAAACCTTGAATTGATTGTGGCTTTAGCCTTGGAGAACTTAGGATAGTTCATCTGTTCAAATTTCAAGCCTATTTCTCCCATCTCTAGCAAAGATTGAAGTAGAAATGCTTGAATAATAATCTTTTCTCCCTTCATAATTAAGCTTTGTCGTTTCTTCCTCTTCAAGTTTCCAGGTGGTAGTGGTAATGAAGGCTAATACTTTGCAACAAAAACCATGAATAGATAGTAGCTTAATACCTGGAGATCAAAGGGTAGTTTCATTTGTGTATATTTCAAGCCCACTTTTCTCTTCTCACAAAGATTGAAGCAGAAATGTTTGAGTAGTGATTTTATCTTCCTTCATCATGAAGCAAGTCAGTTCTTCCTCCTCAAGTTGCCAAGTGGCAGTGGTAACGAATGCAAAGGCTTTGGAATAGAAACCATGAATAAATTGCAGCTTAAAACAAGGAGGTCTTGGGATTGTTTCATTTGTTAAAAATTCAAGTGCATTTCTATCTTTTCTCACGAAGTGTTATCAATCCCAGATAGCAACGAGTAGAAGCCAACTCCAAAAGTGCTATAGCGAGATAGCGCAAAGTGGGTTCACCACAATTCTAAACATAGTTATCGATCCCAGCAAATTGCGGCGCGATTGCGGTCTCGCTATGCGGAGCAAACATCTTTTGCGATCTCGTTGTCGCGTCTCAATTCAGCGACGCGGCCGGAGCTGGCACAATCCTGGTAGAGTGGAGCGGCCACTATCTTGCTCCTGTTACACTTTCCACTCCACAATGTCAAAGCCCAACAGAAATCACAAAGTTGCCCTCACTTTCTGATTGTTAGTGAGGGCTTTTTTGGGATTTTACATGTTTTTTACTTTTGCTTGTTTGTTTTCGATCACTCTTCTCTTCCCCGCACACAACACTCTCGACTCTCTACAACTACGACTCTGCCTGCCGTAACGTTCTCTACCCCTGGACACATGTTCTCTAGCAACGACATTCTTCTCCAGTGCAGACGAAGTCAAAGTTCTTCTCCAACGAAGACGAAGTTGACATTCTTCTCCAGCGAAGACGAAGTAGACCTTCTTCTTCGACGAAGGCGAAGTCGACCTCCTTCTCCGGCTAAGGTGAACTTCTCCAACAACCCTTGACGCTACTTCTCCAACGATCCATAACATCCTCGAGTTTCTTATTATTTTTTCTTTTTTGCTTCTTTTTCCTTTTCTTTTATTTGATTCCCCCTTTTCTTTCCCCTTTCTTTTTTTTTTTTTCTTTTCTCTGATTCTCTGCCCTTTTCTTATTCGTTTCTCTTTTTTTTTTCTTTTTCTTTTCTGTTCTTTTCTCTGATTTCCCCTTTTCTTATTCATTTCTTTTTTTCTTTCCGTGATGTCTAGTATTTTAGTTACATTAGGCTTTAGTTGTAGTTTGTTTCCTTGACTTTTATTAACATTTACTTTGTGTTTTGTTTTTAGGTACTATGAGTTTTTATTGTTAATGACAATTAGTGCATGAATTTTGAGTAATATTTTTCTTTTTGAGTTATATATATATATAATATTAGAATGGCAGTCATCCCGCTATCCCAATTTTGGGAGCGGCCACTCTACGTCGCTATCCGAGATTGACAATTATGATTCTAAATTGTTTTCTATATATTAAATAATTAATACTATATATGCATAAATGCTGAAAAATTAGAATATATTCAAATGAAATATTTGTAATGATTAATGAACATAGCACAAAAAAAAAACCCTGTTTTTTCAAAGAAAACAGAGCACAAAAAGAGATGTACAAAAAAAATACTAAACCCCAAAAGAGCAAGAAAAAAAAATTGAACATGAATTTAGAGACAACAAAACACAGAAAAAAGAGAAGAAAAGAGAAATAAAGGGAGAAAAGAAAATGGGTTCAGTTGTTTGAGAATCTGCTGGACAGTGATGAAAAACTGAGCAAACAAACAAAAAGTGAGTGGGACAAGCAAAAAACCACTGGGTTGATCCACTTCTAACCAACAAATGCAGGTGAGAGGTACGGTTCGGTTCAAGCACAAGAGCACGTCACTAGAGAGAAGAGACGCAGATATCACCAAAGAGAAGATAGGCAGAGGCAGAAAAGCAAGGTTGAGAGAGAAGAGAGGCAGAGACAAAAGGTCAAGAGAGAAGAGGTTGCCCCTTTTTCCTGTATTCTATCGGCAAAATCCCTAAATTTCCCCCCAAAAAAGCCTTAATATCTAAGTAAGGAGGGCTTTTTTTGGAATCTCAGGTGCGGCGCAATCCCACCACTATTTCAGCCACGAAAGCAGCCACAATGCTGAATCGCTCCGCAACAGTGACCATTGTAGCGGCCAAGGGGCCACTCTGTAACGGCAACCACTATAGCACGCGCTATTGACAACCTCATTAGTAATTCTTCTTCCTTCATCAAGCTTTGTCAGTTTCTTCCTCCTCAAGTTCCCAAGTGGTGGTTGTAATGAAGGCTAAGGTTCTATTACCACTTCATCCTCCTATAATAGGGTTAAAAGAGCTTGGGAGAGAGAGAGTTTTGGACATGAGATAAGGAAAAGATAAAGATTGAAAATGTTATTTCCAATTAATGAATTGCAGTTGAAAGAGCAGCTGAGTTCTGATTTTTGCTAGACCATGAGATTAGGTTCGCTCCAATGTGTAAGAGAATATCATATCTCTTTAATCTTTGTATTTTTTGGTTTACTGTCAGCTGCTATCTGTTGTATTTTACCTTGGGTTGTTGTAAGGCAGTTGCAACTGTCTCCATGATAGTTATAACTGCCACAGCTAGCACTAGATCTAGGTGCAGCTTCTGCTCTATATATAGTCCCTGCATGCAGAAGCTCATTACCTTTTGTACCCTTTCATAATTCAATAACAGAAAGTTGCATCCAATTCTCTCTCTCTTTACATTCAATAGGGTTCTCGATAATGGCAACTTCAATTCCATTATCGCATAGTAAACATCCACAGGTGTTTTTTCTTTTAACCCTATCTCCAGCATAGTAAACATCGCAGTAACCTACTAGCTCGAAATCTTGGTTTTTCTAATAAAGCAAATCAAGGTCAATGGTTCCAACAAAATATCTGTGATTTTCAAGTAACTATTTTTCTCTCTCCTCTATATTTAACAGAAAATAGTTTTTTCGGACTTTATCTTTGTCTTTTCTCATCTGCAAAACTCCCTCTCTCTCAAGCTCCCATTTCTATTACTCAAGCACTACTCAACCTCCAATCTGGATGATAGGCAGCCCACTTTTGGTTCCTTTGTTTATTGGTGACCAAATCTAACTTCTTCGTGGTCCAAGAAACAAAATTTGGTGTCAAATCCATTGCAGAGGCAATATACAGAAGTCTAGCAGCTACTCCAGTAGTGTTGGTGTGAATTCAGTCTCTTCTTACTGAACTTTGTGTCTCAGTTACCACCTCCACCATATACTGTGACAACCAGAGTGCAGTAGCTTGGTGTCATAATCCAGTTTGCAGGCCAGGACAAAACTTATGGAGTTAGATATCTTTCTCGTTAGAGAAAAGGAGCTGAACAAGCCCCTTGTCATCTCACACATTCCAGCTTCAGATCAGATAGCTGATATCTTAAGCAAGTCTCCACCTGAGCTAAGCTTTCAACACTGAAAGACAAACTTGGTGCTTTCTGTTGAACCACCCCAAGTTTGCAGGGGGAATGATAGATGAATAGCTTCAGTTGCTGTAACGTTGTATAATGTTGACCATTGGTCAACTGTTAGCTAGTAGTCAGTTTTTTGTAGTTAGTTAGTTCTGCTAGCCATTGACAGCAGTTGACAGTAACTGTCACCTATAACAGTATGAGCAGCTTGCTGAGCAAACCACTGTCTCTATAAATAGGAACTATTTTACAGATCTAATTAATGAATATACAAATTATTGCAGAGATACTCTCTCTAAGTGTCAGTAGATTTTTCTGTCTTCCCTATTCTCTGTCACTTTCTATGAACTATGAACTTCTATTAAAATACACCTAAACGATAAGTGAAAAATCAAAATTTTAACTATTTAGTATTCAAGAAGAGAACTATTTAGAGGCATCAGAGTTTGAAGTTTTCAATATACATTAAACACAGACATTTTTACTTTCTTCAAGTGCCTTCACACAGAGCTATTACATAAACTAATACATCAGTAAATATGTCGAGCTTCACATGCCTTGTTTTATCTGGTAATTAGCAAAGGGTTGAAAAGGAGTTCATCTATACAGATGCACACTTCCAGCTAGGAGGTAAGGAGGAACACTGTGCAATTACTCGAATAGTCTAATTTAGAGGATATGCTCAAATAACCAAAGACATACCTTATCAAAATAAAGTCCAATCACACAATATATCAGTGTATCAAGTATCATCATCAGAAGACATGCAAAAAAGTTAACTCCAGATGATTCCTGAAAGATAAAAATCTTAGAAATTTGGGGTAAAAAGAAAAAACAGGTTAAAATAGTAATGCCAAGAGCCTTATTGCAGAAACTCACCCGCCATATGTTGCTCCAACGAAGTCCAACATGAGCACGCTCATAATCAGCAAAGTTGATTGAACCCAAAGCAAAGGCCGTAGGTGAAAGTAAAGAAGCAATAACCTTAAAGATCCTGAGGTAGGCAACCTCAAATGAATAAAATCTAGACTCAAATATGAAAATTTGGACTATAAAAGTAATAGTTATTGGAAGGACAAGAACTCACATTGAAACTCCCTCATCATTGACAGTGTAATAAGGGAAAAAGGCTCCAAGAAAAGACAGAGTTCCAACAGCTACAGCTGTTTTGGCCCGTTTGAAAAACGTTGATATAAAGAATGAAAGCATGATTGCACTAAGCCCAAAAACGAAAAAGTATGCAAACACCAGTGTCTTGTCACTATACTTGAATAAATTATCCACGGTGCAAGCTGTAAGGATCCCAGAAGAAATTGCAAACTGTAGAGATCAAATTATAAAAAGATGAGAAAATAATAATTTCTTGATCTAGAAATGGTAAGATTCAACTCATCACAGCATCAGTCATACAATAACTTCCAACTTACAACACAATTTAAGTTAGAAGAAGATATAAGGGAATTGAGTTCCGACACAATTTAATGGAGCACTCAAGCATTTTTTTGTACTTTATATCCCACAAATAGTTTATAATTATTAAAAGTATGGCCTTTTGTTCTTTTTAAAAAAGAAAAATATGTTAAGGAGTTATAATAATTAGATAAGTTTTTCAGGAGAAAAAAAACCCAAAAAGGCAATTTTAGTGCTTTTCTTGTAAGCTTTAGTAACTTCTAGAAAAGAAACCTCGATTATATATATATATATATATATGAAACCATAAAACCCTAAACCTTATCACATGAAAGCTTATGCCATTAATTTTACAATGAAACTTATTAAAATAAGTTAAAAATAATAGCTTACTTAACTAAGATGCTCCGAGAAACTTGTTAAAATAAGTTAAAAAGAACTTATAGGAGTCATAACCATTCTCATAAGCACAAATAAGCTCCATAGAATCTCTTCCAAAGGCCCCTTAATTGATCGCCAAGTTTAGTTTAATTAAGCGGCATATCATTTTCCAACTGAAAATTATCGAGCTTCAGTCAAACCAAGAGCCTACAGAACCCACCAGCCACCCTTAATAGGTTTAGGTACAACTCAATCTTTTACGTAATTTCCGCTCCGTGATTCTGATTAACTTCTTCTAACCTATCTTCTCTTGTTATAATTTTTGTAGGGTTAAGCCACTTTTAATAGGGCATGCTAAGGACCAATTCCCCTAATTAAGCTTCTAGGTGTAGGCCCATTAAGTGCATTATCTCTCAAAAATTCCCCCTCATACAAGATCCCTTTGCCCTTGATGAGTTGACAATGACCCAAATTGGATAAACTTCTCAGCAAGTACTTATGGAAGAAAAAAAATAAGGTGATAAGATGAATAAAACTTCAATCACCAATTAAAATCAACTTTTGCACTTTACCTTTTTCAAAAGTTCTCTCGACTAACTTTTACAAAAACTTAAGTGTATAAGTTAGTTTTAACTTATGGAAGAAGTTGGATTCATTTTACCTTTTTATTTCCTCTCTTACAAGTGTTTATGGAGAAGTTTATCTAAACTAGGCTGATAGGCCCATTACCCAAGTTTACAGAAGGAAGAGTGGAAAAATGAGAGAAGAAGGAATTAAAAGGAATGGGCCCAATGAATCAGGCCTGCAAACATATGAAGGGGAGGAAAGGCGTGTGACAAAGGAGGGAATGGAGAGAGAAAAGTAATAACAGAAAGGGGACACGTGGGGAGAGGAGATTGAAGGGGGAAAATATGAGGAATCTGGGTGAAGCATGAGAGGGGTATTTGGGAATTGGGAGGGGATGAGTAACCGTAGAGAGAGCTTTTTGGGCATATTATTGGGCATGGTTGGGTTTGGAGAGTATGGAGCTGGTCCTTCTCTCTGCGTATCTTTCAATTTCTTTGTTTCGGTTAATCCCATCTTGTAAGGAGCAGTGTTCCATTCCATTTTCCTTTTCATTGTTGATTTTCTTCATTCAGAACCATTGTAAGAGGATAGCTCCTCTATTTTAGTTCAATACAGCAAACAGATTGTTCATTCTTCTTAATTACTGAGTTCAGTCCTAACATAGGCCAATTAACAAGTCTACCTTTTTTTTTTGTGCTAAAATTTAATTTACCAATGAAGAATGAGGACAGTAAGGACCAAACTCTTGACCAGATGGCCATAGAGGCTCTCATACTATGTTAAGAACCACCTCTCCTAAAATTTTAAGCTTTAAGGAGAAGGCCTAAGAATTGTTTTATATCTCTAAAAGGCCAAGAGCTGGATTTTGGGTTTTCTGTTGCACTTTCCTAATGATCTTTTCAACGAGATGACACTTTCTGATATATACGGAAACATCATAGAGCTTTGGTTTGTCCATTCAACTTGCTTTTTCATTTTCAATTTGGTTGCATTTTGTCTATGTTAAGTAGAAACAAAGAAGATAAGAAATCCTTATCCCAATTCCTTCATAAATCCAAATGAAAAAACACCTAAAGAAAACCATGAGTCAGTTCCCACTAACTAAGAAAAGTAGAGAAACACAAAGAAGGTTAAATATCATCTAAAAATGCAGAAACTAAAGGAAAATACAGAACATTTAAGTATGAGAAGCCAAATCATAGAACAACAGACATTGAGAAGAAGTATTGAACCCTGCCCTAGTAGAATATTCTCATTTAGATAGTGTTTCGTTGAAAGGAAAGCAGGGTAAGGGAGGGAATTTTATAAAAAAATCTTGTTTGATTCAAAATTTTGGAGGGGAGGGGACCAAACCCACCCCCTCTTCCCTCCAGGCAAAAATATTTGTGGGATTTGAAAGGGAGAGAAATTTGTACACTAATTAGACTAAACTATCCTTAACTTATGGCTTTATTTATCTATTTTAAGGATATAATAGTACATTATTTTATTTCCCCTACCCTCCCTTTTGTGAACCGAACAAGGTGTCCTTCCCTTCCCCTCCTTTAAACCAAACAATGAATTAGGGTAGTGGAGGTTTCAAGGTCAATTCTCAGACAGCCCCTAATATCAAATTGGGCTTTCCAATTTATTAATCCTGACAGAGCAAGAGTGTGTCAAAAAAAAAAAAAAAGACAAAAGAAAAGAAAAAGCTATAGCAAATAGAATAACAATAGATTTACCTGCAAAGCATAAGTGATAAACCAAGAAAGATGAAATATACCATCTTTCAGACCCATCATATAGAGTCCTTCTTTAATCTTCTGTTCCTGAAATATTATATCAATAAATTGGGAGATACAAACATAATAAGAGGATGGCCTTTCATATCTTAGAAATAATTAGTAATAATATTAATAAAAATAAAAAAGGAGAAAAAAAAGATAATAAAGGACATTAGAAACAAATCAGGCCTAACTCACTCCCAAAAGCTAGCTCAAGGGAAGAGGATTGTCCAAGTCTTATAAGGAGTATTCTAGCCATATTCCTAGCCAATGTAGGACATCTTAACACGCACCTCTTACACCCAGAACTAGACATCTAGTTCAAGAAGTTTGTAGAACTGTACATCCACAGGTGGCCCAACACTAAGACAGGATAAGCTCTAATATCATATTAAAAACAGACTAGGCCTAACTCATTTCCAAAAACTAGCTTGAGGGAAGAGGATTGCCCAATTCTTAAAAGGAATATTCTAGTCATATTCCTAGCCTATGTGGGACATCTTAACACAGCATAGATAAATCAAAAAGCTAATACTAAACAAAAGATAACCCAACCTTCTCAAACACAGAATAACTGATTAAGCGAGAAATTGGGTAGAGAAACCCCAATAAGTACCTGCACATACAAGTCTTCATTAAAGAATAGCTTGTTTGACATATAATCTAATAATAATCAAAACATAATACAAGGGTTTCCAGGACAAGCATACAATATTCCCATGACTTTCTTTATGATTGACTGGAACTGATCATCAGTGTACTCTCGAGTGGGAAATGGAGCTATTCGTATTTGAGCAGGGATAAACTGAGTCCATGAACTTTTCAAAGAGAAATTAGTGTCATAGAAGCCTGGAAGAGGAAGCTCTAGACTTTCAGCATTGAAATTTAAGTCAGACTGCTGCGCTATTAATATTATGAATGAATCAACCATTTGCTGGAGCTACAGAACCAGAAAATATGAATGCATTAATAGTGTAACAAAGTATAGATATCAAATTCACAAATAGAAATGATGAAGATGTAAATTTATAACATAGGGAAGTAAGGAAAGACAAAAGAAAGCACAATTACAAATATTAAAGCGTGCAATGCATTAAAGCAATACATTAGAAACACTCTTTAATATTCAAAAAATCAAAATAACTAATGAAAATAAATTATTAACTAATATAATGATCAAATAAAATGTAACTTCATGGAAATCCTCAATTATCAAGCAAGGAGCAAGCAACTCATTCTGGTGTATTTTGCTGCATGTCCTATTTTCAGTTTATTACTCAATTTATTTGGACAATGGCACTTCATAGGATTATCACCAATGATTTGTTGAAGATTTGTCAGCCTTCACCAAATATTTGTGTCATGTGCAATTTGGAAGCAATGCATTTATTTCTACATTGTTGGAATTGTACTTGCATTTGGAATAACATGTTTGGTGTGTTTTGATGAACATTGGATGTTACCCATCTCTGCACTAGTTTCTTACGGTTAAGTATAACAGTTTTCGTGGAAATGAGGCCATGATTCTGTGGCAGCATGTAATTTATGCAATTCTATCCCAACTCAACCCTAAAAGCTAGCTCAAGAAGGGCAAAATGACTAAGCCTTATAAGAAGTATTCTGATCATATTTCCAACCAATGTGGGACATCTTAACGACGCATATGCCCATGCCCAAGACTAGACATTTGATATTTTGACGCATGAAATTTATAGAACTAGACATCTGCGAGTGGCCCAACATCAAGACTAGACAGACTCTAATACTATATTAGAAATGAATTGGGCTTGACTCAACCCCAAAACTAGCTAAATGGGGGAGGATTGCGCAAGTCTTATAAGTAGTATTCTACCCATATGTTGGAAAGTCATGTTAATTGCAGCCATTCCTAGCCCACCTTAATTACGGCCTATCAAAGTTGGTTATCAATGTCTTAGAAAGGGCTATCTATCAAGGAGTTGCCAAAAAGGCAGAGTGAAGCGTCATAGAGTACAACTACCAGGACATCGACTCTCAGTGGGTTGAGATCCCACATCAACTAAAGATATAACTATATAGGTAATGACTCTAGTCCTTATAAAGCTTTGATGGTCCTCACCTTACAAGCCGGTTTTGTAGGGTTGAGCTAGGCCCAGATTGAATTCTAAAACCATATTTCTAGTCAATGTGGACATCTTAAGAAAGTTAAAGAGTGTTTCTTCACCCCTAGATATGCTTTGGGATAGGACTATGTTTATGGCTTATCTATGTTGCTCTACTCAAGGCTATTTCACCTTTCGCAAGAGTATCCACCTTGACTGTAAAGAGACTGAAAAGCCTTTGCTGCATTCCTAATTTTTTATTTTAATGTGTTGGTTTTCATATTATCCATTTTGGAAGATATTCTAGTGTTCCCAAGTTAAACTTTCCCTAATCTATCAAATAAAATTAAATACTTTGATAGCTAGATTTGTTTTTATCTCATTGTTTTGAAGATTTAAGAAATAGCTTATGTAGCACATGTTGATATTAGATTAGCACATGTTAATATTTGTAGGATATGATTAGGGATTTGATTACAATTAGCCTTTATTTGTATTCATTACTCCATAACTAATAATTGCATTAATGTGTATATTGTTTCAAGACACACAATCACCCAAACCATAATATGTATGAGCATTCTAGGCTCCAACTCCCTCTCACTGTGCCTCCCAGTTGCACTCTCTCTAAAATCACTATTGAACCCTAAAACAATGCTCGTGCCACTACTGCTTCAAGTCCTCCACCACTGTCTCCTCCTTTCACTAGTGTGCCACAACTAAACCCAAACACCATCAACAAGCCAGTCACCATTAGCCAACATCTAGTCACCACCACACACACCCACACGCATACTTCTTGCTACATGTGTACTCCATGCATCGACAACATCCAGGTGCGTGAACCACTTTTCAAACACCCTTTTTTGCCATTGACCTTTTCTAGCCATTCTCCTCCCTCCAACAACCCTCTCTACACCGCCTTCAATTGGTCCTTGGATTTTCGATTCTAGTGCCACTAATCACCTTTCTGGTAACAAATCCTTATTCTCCTCTTTTTCTACTTTTGGTTATTTACCAACAATTACCTCAATAAATGGTTCCCAAACACAATCCACAGGCAAAGGTATTGCCCATCCTCTTCCCTCCTTATCTGTTGATTTTGTGCTATATGTTCCAAGTTGCCCGTTTAATATGTTTTCCATTAATCGCTTAACCCTAAGATTCTGTTTCTCTACAGGACCGGAGTTTACTTCGAATGATTGGCATCAAATATGAGTCTAATGGCCATTACCATCTCCCCACCCACCCTTGTATTTGCTCTATCACAAAATCCCCTCTTCTGATACATGCTCAACTAGGCCACCCTAGCCTTGCAAAATTACAAACACTTGTTCCAAGTTTGTCCAAGTTATCCACTCTGTCTTGTGAGTCATGTCAACTTGGAAAACATACTTGTAATTTTTTTCCTACTCGAGTCCATAGTCAATGCACTTAACTATTTTTAATAAAGCATTTTTTTGACATTTTATCCACTTTCCAAGTCTTTTGTTCTAAAATACAAACGCAATTTGGTCTTAATTAAAGCTTTGCAAAGTGACAACACTCATGAATATCTCTCCACCCCATTTCAAACATTCTTATCATCACATGGCATCATTCATCAATCATCATGACCACATACATCACAACAAAATGGTGTTGCTAAATACAAGAATGGGTTTTTGGTTGAAACTGTTTGCACCTCACTACAATGCTCCTCTCCACTTTTGGGACAATGCCATTTTCAATTTCTCATTGCCTGGTATTAACCAACTAGATGCCATCTACTATGCTCAACAATAAGGTACCTCATATTCTATTGTTTTCAAAGCAATCATTCTATTCTCTTCCATTGAAAGTTTTTTGGGCCACATGCTTTGTTCATGATCTCACTCCTAGGAAAGATAAATTGTCAGCCGAATGTCTCAAATGCTTATTCTCTGGCTATTCAAGATTGTTAAAAGGTTATCATTACGACTCCCTGAACTTAAGCGCTACCTTCCCTACAAATGTCACTTCTTCAATTCTAGTGATCAGTTAGTTGATATGTTTACTCAATCCGTTAGAGGATCCCAGGTTAAATATATTTGCAACAAGGATGGCACATATGATTTATATGCTTTAGAGGAGTGTTAGAAATAACATAAGTAGTACATTTTATATTAGATAAGCACGAGCTAATATTTGTAGGATATAATTAGGGATTTGATTACATTAGCATTTATTTGTATTCATTACTATGTAATTATGATAAACTAGTCTAGAATTAATCAAACTAGGGTTTAACATACAAACAAGTGAAAGAAGAAACAACAAATCTTTATTGCTTAACAGCTTAGAATTTCAAGAGTCTTGGCTTCTCTCCCAAATGTGAATGTCGCAAAACTGAATGCAGAGTAGTTTTTTGCTTTTTTATATTACCTAACTGCCTAATTGTATGTTACACTGGTCCATGCACCTAATTCCCCTCTAGTCTCCTATTCCTTCTATAATACACTTTCGTAATTGGGTCCTCACCCCCCCCCCCCCCCAAAAAAAAAAGATCAACCTTGTCCTCAAGGTGAAAGTGAGGAAAAGCTTCCTTTAGTGCAGCTACAAATTCCCAACTATCTTCAGAAGGTGGAAGATTATTCCACCTTATCAACACCCGCCTACCTAAACTCAATTGTTTAGTGTCCAAGATGTTAGGTAGTTCAACCTGTAAAACCAGATCCTCATTTAAAACAGAAGGCAAGGGCTGCACCTATTGGGGAGGAGTCATGGAGTTCTTAAGTAGAGACACATGAAAAACCAGATCCTCATTTAAAACAGGAGGCAAGGGCTGCACCTACTGGGGAGGAGTCATGGACTTCTTAAGTAGAGACACATGAAAAACCGGGTCAATTATAATGCCGGTTAGTAATTCCAGCTTATATGCGACCTGTCCCACCTGTTCTATTGTCTGAAATGGACCATAGAAGTGGGTATTCAGCTTTTGATTGGGTTGCTAGGCTACAAAGCACAATTTGTAAGGTTGCAATTTGAGATAAACCCAATCACCGACATCAAACTCAATCTACCTTCTATGTTTATTTGCATTAACATTCATCTAATTTTGTACCTTTAGTAAGTGCTGCCTTAGCCACTCTTATAACTCATCCCGACTAAGTCAGTCGATTGACCTCTTCTACTTTGGAAGGAATTGTAGTCCTTTCAAAATCAAGGGAGGGTCTCGGGGCAATACAAAGCTTTGAGAGGGGTCATCTTGCTAGAGCATTGTAGTACTTTGTGTTAGTAGACCAAGAACACTAAATACTTCTTTAAATCGCTGCAGTAATTCTTCTTAACATTTAACAAGGCTTCCATAAATGTTATGGCTGTAGAAAGGTCCAATCCCCCCCTTAACTCGTTCACCTAACCATCAATCTTGAACCTCATGGTCAGATTTTCAAATTTGCCTTGATGTCTCCTAAAGAAGCCAGCCAATCCAAACCCAAAACCACATCCTCCCCTCCTAAGTCAAAAAGGAAGAAGTCTTGTTCAATTTCAATCCCTTACAGCCGCAATTGAAGCCCTTGGCAAACATCCTGACATTTAATCTTGTGATCATCACCCACCTCTACTGAATAAGGTGGTGCCTCATTGACTAACAACCCAAACTCCTTCACCAATCCTTGAGGAAAAAAAAATTGTGGGTGGCTCCACAATTAATTAGGGACTACTACCCTTCTACCTGCCACCACTCCCCATAACTTCAAGGATCTTCTTGATGTGAATCCAGCAATACTATGCACTGGATTCCTACTTCCCCCTCATCAGTTAAACCATCACTGCCCATCCCTTTCTCCTTCATCTTGCTCTTCCTCTAACACCATGACTCTAAAATGTTTGTTTTTGCAAATTTGATCAAAGTTGATTTCTCATCACACCTGAAACACTCACCCTTCTTGATATTCTCTTGCATTATATGCATTTGTTAATTTTCAATATTCCGCTTATCTTAACCTACTTTGTCCTCCACTGTATCCTACAATCTTAGTAACAAATCCTACAGCTGAGTTGCTTGTGGAACTCCCTCCATAGTTTTCAATCTGTCTTGGATAGTAGGATTGCTTCTTGCTGTGTCATTCGAGCCAACCCTTGGTCCTCCATTGCTTCTTAAAGAATTCCCAAGTTTTCTTCCCATTCTTGAAGCTACATTGTTCTTCTATTCCACCATACAAGCCTTCTTGATAACCTGAGACAATGATCTTGGCTCATACAGCTGCACTTCAGCACTCAAATCCTCCCTAAGACCATTCAAGAAAATGCCTAACAGATAATTTTCTTTAACACCATGTATCATTTTGTGACTTCCTGCCTTGGGCTCAATAGGACTGCAGCACAAGTGAAATCTTGAACTCATCTGGGTTGCAAGATTCCCTCATTCCAAGAAGTTGAACCAGCCAAAGGCCTTTCCCTCTAAAGCAACCAATACCATTTCTTGCTTTTCATCCTCCATAGCCCCTCGTATCCTGAAATATGGACCCAACCCAACCCAACTCACGACATCTTCATCACCACCAAAAGTGGATATCACTAGCCTCCTCCATCATTCTTGCAGTCTTACTCCTACACGTTCAATCTCAGATTCTCCCCTCTCCCCCTCGGCTTCGTCTCCACGAAATGCAGAACCTCTCAACCCATTGTGCATACTTGCATCCATCTTCTGCATCAACTGCACCAGCTTTGCTTCCAGCCTCCTGAGTGCCCGCGATCAGAATCTTGGGTTCTAATCAGATGTTCCAAGGTCCCCTCTCCATAGTTCCGATCCTCCCTTCCATTTTCTTGCTCATCATCAAATTCGTCTTTTGGTGTATTGCCCAAATTGAGCTCTGATGCTAGTTGATAAATTGGTCCATAATTAATCAAACTAGGGTTCAACATGCAGACGAGTGAGATATTGCTTAATGGCTGAGCATTATGAACTGTGAATTTCCCAAAACTGAATATAGAGTAGTTTTTCCCTTATTTATATTACATAACAGCCTAGCTGCCACTAATTAATTGTCTAACTAACTAACTAATTGTATGTTATACACTGGTCCACGGGCCTAATTCCCCTCTAGTCTCTTATTCCTTCTACAATACTAATGTGGATCACTAATTAGGATTATTATATCTCTTTATGTATATCTTGATTTATTTTAATTTATCTTGTTTCTTTATTTTTTCCTATCTTGATAAGATTTTTATCTTTTCCTGTCTTGAGAAGATCTGAATAACAGAATCCTGATTTCAGATCCTTTTTTTATTAATTAGGATAATTAGAAATGTCTTATTTTTATTTTATTAATTAGGATAATTATTAGTCATGATCCTGTTAATTAGGGATATCTTTGTAGCCTTTTTAAAGGGCAAACTTGATTGGAATATCATTAATGAGAAATAATGTTCGGAAAAACTTGTGTTAGTGTAGGAAGGGCTCTGTCAAGGACAAGTCTGCTTCTTGCTTTCACCACAGGTCGCAAGAAGGATTATTCCGTGTCTAGGCCCATGACTCAATCCTATGCAAAGGTTCATAACAAATACACTTTAGTAATTGGGTTCCCCATCCTAATATGAGAGATATGGGACTTCCCAACTACTGCAATATATTGATCATGCACTAGATAACTTCAAAATACTTACTAGAGGTGATAAAATAGGGGAAAAAGAGATGAGAACAAATAAGAAATGAATGAGAATAAAGCAACATACAGTCAAAAACCCACTGAAGCTGTATTGCATTGTTGGTACAGCACTAACACCAAGTTCCAAGTCATTAAGAAAAGGGCCATTTGTATCCATTATTGTTGTAACATCTGGAAAACCGGAGAAAGCCCATGTATGATTGAGGCGTATGCTATAATCAAATGACTGAGGGCCTTGTTCATAAAACACAACTGCTCCTTTAATTTTGGGATTTGAACAATTCCTAAACAGGTAGAAGGGAAACAAATAAAAGTAATCAGAAAAACAACCCACATTTCAGCTTCTCAAAAAATTTCAAATGGCTCAAATAAAAGCATCAATTTCATATTTCATGACCCTAGCTAATAAAATTACTGTAAAGACATTTCTAAAACTAAACAAAATTAAAATGTAAAAGAGGTAGTCATATGAATAATTTCCATTTTTTATAGAAATAAACTATTAGAGAAAAAGAATGCAATTACAGTGGGGAAGAAATAAAAGGACAAAAAATAAAGTGACTAATTTTTCTTCCACATGAAAAATATATAACGAGAAATGCATCATGATCACTCAACATAAATGTCCATGTATTCATTCAACACAAATTAAAATAAAAGCATGCAAAAATTAGTACACTAAGAACCAAAATCCAAATTTCAAGTAACAGCAGAAGCTTTATTTGATTGGAGAGAGGTTGTTTACAAGAATGAAGCATATAAGAATCCATACTGATGGAAACCCAGAATACTAATAAAGAAATAAGTAATCTATGAAGCAACTTAAACCTCAATATCCCAGAACTCTACAGTATGTAGATATGGTAGAGCACCGAAAGAAGAACAATTGTACAGCAGCACAAAAGAGCAATTCAAAGAGAAATGCAAAAGAGAATGAGTATTATTGTGCAGCTGTCCAAGGAGACTGTCTCCTTACAACTGAGTGATTCAGTTAATCAATAAGAATAAAACCTAAATTGTCATCCACATGTGCCGCATTCCTAAATATATATAATCATCCACAATGAATATATAATCACCCTAATTTCCCTAACTGCCCTTTATATATTAATAGCCCTAATAATAGCCAGCCTATTATTTCTTTCTCCTAATACACACCTTCCACTCCTTTTCCTGGGTTGGGCCTCTCTCAATTGGGCCTATGCCCATAACAAGATATCTCTTAAATTATCCTAGATTTGTTTGTCAGTATCCTTCATCTCTCCTAGTCATATAACAAGATGTATTTTATTTACCTTGTATCCAATGTAACATACCAATAACATAACATACCATTTCAGTAGGATTTTATTGCCAAAATGGCAAAAGGATTTTACCTTGCTTGATTGCAGGTACCATAAGCATCTGAGCGGATGTAGGTTTCCAACTCTACCTCATCTTTGTATACTCTACTAACTAGCTGCATACAGGAACCAAATTTTAATTAGCTTGAGTCATGACAAGCTTTCAGAAGATGAATGGAGAATACATTTATCTGCTTATGTACAAATTCAGAAAGGATAGAAGTTTCAAGAGAACTTGCTTGAAGATCCATTTAGCTGCATGAAAGATACTCCAAAAATAAAGGAAGGGAGGGGCAAGTGGGGGACAAAGAAATAAAGCTGTGACTTAATTTTATTTTAGCAGGGCAATGACTTGTGAGTTTGCAACTTACTTCTTTCATTAAAACAACAATCATTGAAATTTTTGTCAAATTTTGATTCATCCCTCAGAAAAAACAATAAAAAGGTTGGTTTGATGCTCTGAGAAGCCAAGCTTTTCTAAGAAAATAGCAGTCACTAGTTAACATTTTTTTACAGTAAGACTTGTATAAAATGAAAGAGTGCAGAACATAAATTGTATTTTATGATAGATCTTCCTGATAATCACATTCTCAATCTTTTAATTATTTTTCTTAGAAATTGTTAGTTTAAATCAAAATGCACTTGAATATCCATGTAAAAAAAATACTTTTTCATTGAATTTTGTATTCCAGAAAAACCAGTAAAGGCAACTAAGCAGTCTATTGTTCTTACAAGTGACAAAAAGAAAGATAAGAAAGGAACAACATACACAACTAGAATTGATAAAGAAGCCAAAGACATGGAGCTAAAAAAAAAAAAAGGAACAGCCAGAGAAGGGGTTTAAGTGTGCAACTGTGCATGACACAGAGATAAACTGCATTCAAGCACTCAACCACACTACAGCTCAGGCTTGGAAGACAGTACGGTTCAGCAATTTGGAGGAATCAAAGCAAATTATTTCACGCGCATATCAAGGATAAATTAAGCCTAGAAAATCAAATACTATAAGACAATGAATGAATGGGTACCTTCAGGAGTGGAAATTTTATCGACACTACATCTATAAACAGCTTTGTCTCATTGGTATCCGGTGCAAAAGCTAAATACTCTCCAATGTCCAACATCGACACCAAAACTTGTTGAAAGTTGGGGGATATACCTTTGCCCACTTCCACAAACATATCTTTTTGAATGTGCCTGCTCCATTTCCACATAAACTTTACTCCTCACAAAATATTAAATGTGAAAAATACTCAAAAAGGAACAGCATTCAGTTCCATTTCCCTCCACATAGAGCAGCTGTCTAAAGTCGTTGCCATTTGCTTTTACTTTCTCAATATGCCAGTATTCAAAACGAAATTCAAAATTTGTATTAAAAAAAGTAAATTAAAACCTTCGTTAGTTCTCCATACAACAGAGGACAGGGAAAAAAAATAAAACACACACACACAGAGCAATGAATAGAAACACTTACGGTTGAGCTGGATGAATTTGTGTATCCACTTGTGTCCTTACTGCTGCTAACAGCAACAACACAATCGTGGGGAGCAACATCTGCCATGGATTGAGTAAGACGCGTCAGAATTCCAGCATATACCAATCCTTCTTCGCCAAATCAAAATGCACTTAGAAGTGAAACAAACAAACACACCCACATACACACACAAAGGCATACAAAACCCTAACACACACCATAAAAGAAACATTACATAACCGCAAAAATGATCAATAAATTATATCAAAGCCAAAAAAGGCAGCCGTTAAAACATTGAATAAGAAACTCAGAAAAGCAGAAAAATCAAGCAAAAACAAACACACGGAATCGGTCAAATTAAGCAGAGGATCAAATTCAAAGTCATGAAACAGAGCGAGAGTAAGGAACAAGTGAGAGAGAAACACGGAAAGGAAAGAGAAGGTTGAAATTGAGAAGAAGAGAATAGAGGAAAGAAAAAGCGAGGACCTCAGCGGCAGTAACGTAAGGGTGACGAATTTTGAGAAGCCAGTTCTTGCGGAGCATAACCTTCAACTGCCTCCACGCAGCTCCCATGGCTGCGAAACCCTAGAACCAGAAGCGACGCGGTTCTAGTTCTGAGGGAATGCGAAGGGGATCAAAAAGTTAAGGAAGGAGAAGGATGTGTGCAGTGTACTTTTCGCGTTCAACTCTTAATTTGGCTGTAGTGGGAGAAGGAAGAGGTTTATAACAACTAAACGGAAAATTCCAAGACCCACCACCAACCTTTGCAGCCTACTGTTTTTCTTTTTAATTAATTATTATTTTTGAACAGTGAATAATGAATAGTACCGTGCTGTGTCTGCGTGCGAAAAGCGCAAGCGAGCGAAACAAACAAGGGAAGTTCGGATAAGTTCGGGGAATATTTATTTATATATATATTTGTTAGTGACGGAATATGTAAGGAAATTAATTAATTTAATTAATTAATTAAAGTGTTTGAGACTTTGAGTGGGGTAGGGCGGGGTGTAGCGGTGTACTGGGTGGAGTCTGTCGTCGCGAATTTGCCAGGTTTCAGTTGAGACTCGGCGCGCTGTTGAGTCGTCGTCGTCTTCTCTTCTCGCGAGAAACGAAACTGCGCGCTGTATTATGTTGACAGAGTCTGCTTCAAAAACAAAAAGATATTTTAATTTTGACAGAATGCACACATTGATGGGGTTCTTCCTACTATTTACAAATTTAATAACGCTTTTAATTTTTTATTATGGTCAATATATAACGTTGATGTTTCGACAATTTTGTCTTTATTTTTATATACCATAAGCTGAAAGAATTTCAAGTCAATTGATCCACGTATTTAGAGGTTAATAATAATAATTTTTTGTCTGAATTTAATTATTTAATTTTCTTCATTATTACAATCAAGTGTTTTAATTTATTTAATTGTTATAATTCATTTTTTTCTATCATTTTTTTTCCTAAAATTCTTAAATTCTTGTCTTTTTCTCAAAATATCTAGGAATTAAACTTACTAAGTTACTTTAAATCATCTTCTATTCAAAATTCTCCAATTAAAATATTGTATTTTTTTTTAAAAAAAAATTAATTTTTTTATATGCGAAACAGTAATCTCACATGCTATGAATCTTTCACATTTTATCGAATTTTCAAATTTTGAACCTTTTTTTCTATCTCAAAATCGTATTAAATTTTATTTATTTAAATAAAAATTGAGAATTTGAAGAAATTATGAAAATAAAAAGTGAGGAAAAAACTTAATTGTGATAATAAAAAAAAGTTGAAGAACTAAATTCAAATAAAAAACTATTCAAACACAAAAATTACCCATTAGTTATAATAGAAGAAAAATAAAATTAAGCGAATATCATTCTAAACCACTATATAATTGAATGAAAATATTAAAATATATTGTTTAAGAAAAAGTCAACTAAAAAATTTATCAATCTCCTCTTATAAATATAAATTTTTTACATTGTTATGTATTTTATGACACATATTTTCTACCTTCACCAAAAAAAAACATTTTCTAGAACTCATTAATTTAATTTAGCATTTTCATTGATTAATTAATTAAAAAATATTTTTTATTTTCTTTCAAATTTTAATCACTTCTAAAATTTTATCTATCAACATTAAATGTAATATTATATGTAAATTACTAGTAAAATGATTTTTGTTAAATATATTATTTAAAAATACAATAAAAATTTTAAATGTTTATACTTTTATAACTTCTATTTCAGTTTATTTTTATGCAAAAGTCATTTTTAATTAAGTTTAATGGCTATGCACTATTAATATAAAAAGTTTTACACTATCAACAAATCAAAAATCAGAGTTAGTATGACTTTAAAAGTAATTATTGTGAAAGTTAACAAACTTACCATTCACAGTAGTTTATGATTGAATGACGATGTAAAACTACTTTATATTGTCAGTGTATAGCCTATTTTTTTTATTATTAAATTTTTTTTTCAAGAAAAAAAATTCATATTATGTTACATTTGTTATTTAAAAGTGCTTATATAATTCATGAAAAACTAACTAATTTTTATCAATGAGTAAAACATTTATCAATCAACTAACATTTATTTCATCGTCCAAACTTTGAGAGTCAACAACGAAAAAAAAAAAACAACGACAAGTGTTTCTCAAAAAAAAAAAAGACAAAAAGTTAATGAGTAACATTTACAACCCTTCTAAAATTAAATATAACCCCAAATACTTGTAAGAGTGGGCTAAGTGTTTATCTTACTCAAGACTTGGATTTTGAATAAGACATGTAAATAAAGTTCACAAGACAAAAGGTGGAGAGACTAATGAGATGAGGACCAAGACAAAGTGAAGTATTTGGTTTTAAGAACATATGAAGGCATTTATTTAATAAGATAACAAGCAATAAGCATGCTGTCACCCTAAAAATGGTGAGGAATATAGTCATAAAGCAAAAGTGTCTAAGTAGTTTCGATAAGAATTCCATTTTTATGCTCAACAACCCATTTGCTAAGTAGTTTGAGTACAAGATGTTTGGTAAAGAATGATTGAGAAGCCAAAAAAAAAATTGAAAAGATATAGATAATATTCACAACCATTGAAACTATGTAAAGTGTGAGCAGGAACACCAAATAAAGTTTTTAAATGTGGAAATGAAACAACTAAGACCTTAAACATTAGAATGAACTATAGAAAAAAGAGATTTAACTCAACAACCAACATATCTAGGAAAAAGAACTACAAATATATTTTCTCAATTGACATGACTCATAATACAATGTAGATAATTTAGAAAAACTCAGTAGCATCTGCTACTATAGCTTAGAAAGACTAGGATTATTCAATTGAGTATGGATGAAAAAAATAATGAGAGTCCACTATCAAACCAATATAAGCAAAAGTGTTGAGTTGTGACTCACATCCATCGCCAATATCATCTAGCTTGAATGAATATTTTGTGAACAAAATCACATAGTCAAGAAAACAAGTTAGGGGACTAATAGACAATAGGTTAAAGATAATAGTGGAAATAGGTCAAGCGACCTATTGCTACGTCCTGACCTACGTAAAGCTTGGTCTTGTTCATTAAAAAGGTTAGGCTTAGGGTTTTTAAGAAGCCTATTTAAGTAAAAAGACAAGGCTTCAGTTTAAAAAAAAAAAAACCCTATTAAGCCTAATAGGCTGGTCTATTTATATGTATAATGATAGTTGATAATGATAGTTGGCTCTTATGGGTGGTTTAACAAAACATGTACCAAATACAAAAACTTCTTTTTTAGTGGGTACACTTTCCCTTTGTGGTATTTCACCTTTTGCCTGTTTTTGGTCTAATGACGAGATTCTTAATGATAGTTGGTTGTATTCACCAATTTCTTAATATAGTATAATATGATATAATAATATTATATCATATTATACTATATTATATTATATTATATGCATATATATAATACATATTTTTTTCTTAATAATAACTTTTTAAAGCTTTATTGACTTGTTTATAAACCTTATATAAACCAAACTAAGTAAGCAAGTCAGGTTCAAGCTTAATAATTATGAATTAGGTCAGACTAAAGCCTACTAAAACTCAGCCTCACTATGCCTATTTCCACCCATAGTTAAAGGGAGACTAATGAATAGAATAAATTCTAATTGTTGAACTATCTATTACTGCTGTGAATAGTTTGTATATTTTTCTCACCCAGCTACTTCATTTGCAAAGCTATCATCATTATTGTGAGTTGCAAACCAAATGTTTATCACAAACTTGTTCAACTCGAAAAATATGTTAGGAGACGAAGTTGAAGAGAAGAATCCAGTACAACAATATGATTTCAAAATAAAGAATATAAATTTCTTCAATTAACTTATGTGAAAGCTCCTTTTATATAAAAAAGTTCTTTTTATTTTTAGAACTTCATAAAATTATGTTTGGCCAAACTTCTTTTTTTAAAGAAAAGATAGGTCTAAAAAAATTAGTTCAAATACTATCTTTATTTTTTTTTACATATACTTTAAGAATACAACCAAGACGAGTTCGTGAGAAAAAATTAGTTGTGCTCATCTTTGGTAGTATCTAGAACTTTACTAAACTCTTCTCTTTCCTTTTTATTTTTACTTTGAACTTAAGTTTGCTTGTGTAAACAAAATAGATATATTTGGTTTGAAAAATATTTTATGATTTATTATTGTTTACAAACAATTATAAAATATATATTTGTAATAATAATAGACACGCCCTGATTATTTATTTTTACAAACACAGTATATAAAATAATAATATTTCATTCCATTTTATTTTATGTCCATGTCAAACGTTACCTTAAATAAATAAAGGATAATGACAAATAGTACAAAAAAATTACACAAAAAATGACCAATGAATTGTTTTCGTAAAATTATTTTCTCATTTTATATTTTTATATTTATTTGCTTTGAAAATTTACTTGTACTAAAGAGCAATTCTCATAAATAAAATATCTTTCATATGCTATCATTAGTGCATTATGGGCAAAAGATGTCATAGTTAACCTTAAAATATAAATGTTTCCGTCATTTTCGATATGTTTAATTAGTTAATTAGAACTCATGTTATATAGAAAACAGAAGGTTCCTGGGGTGGGTAGGGGAATAACAACACACTTTTGTTTGTTTTTATATTTTGGTAGGATTAATTTTGAAAAAAAAAATTGAAGTTAAAAATATTGAATTCTGTTTGATAATGATATTTTAAAAATAAGTTTAAAAGAATTAATTATGGTAGAAGATAAGATAAAAAGACTTTTAAAATGTAAATATATTTATATTTTATAAATTACATATCTAAAATAAATTTCATTTATAATAAATAAAAAATAATTTCTCTCAAAATCAATTATTCCATTTTAGTCTGTAATTAATATTTCACCTTAAAATTACTAAACACAACAATGTACAATTGTAAATCAAGGTTTGCACTTTGCAGCAGTAAACAATATTTTGTAAATCAAGGTTTACCAGTTAAGTTTCATTGAACATAAATGACTTATGAGACATAGATTCACGTTGGAAGTGCTTAGTAAGTGAAAATAGAAGTTCAAATGGATAAACAAATACGTACTAATTGGCTTTTTTTATTATTATTATTATGGAAAGCAAATGAATTCATTGATAAGAATAACCATTGCTACAGCACAAGTCGTGTCACAGCACGGCACAAGCCGTCTATTACACCATTAATTGGTACCATGAAGATGATTCAACAAAGTAAGTCCCACAAGTCTTTGTCCCCATGGTGCATTTGGTGAAATCAATGTAAAGCGAAGTATTTGGTGCTGATTGCAATGGTCCACCAAAAACACAAGGTTTTCTTTATTATTTTTGTTACTAAATTAATTAGATTTCTGTTATTGTTCTTTTTTTCTTTTTTCTTTTTATCCAGGATATCTCTCCGTCTGTGATCAAGGACTAATTTTTTAATTTTCTGTTCTTGCTTTTTGGTGCATTATTTATAATTTTTATGCAATTGTATATATGTTATATAATTTAGGATTACTTTGCCTGACTTGCGATTTTTTTTTTAATAAACATACTGCAAAATAAAATAAAATAAAATAAGTCTCTTATTGATAATTTAGCACGTTTGGTCGGTTGTAATATAATACCGTGATTATTAAAATTTGGAGGGATTGGATGAAAAGAAACAAACATATGCTCCAATTTGTCAATCTTTAATTCGTGCAAGTTGCATTATGAGTATGCTCATTATTAAATCGATGACATTCTACAGTGGAGCAGCTGTCCCCTCCTTATCTTCAATAATTGAACTCTAATTTCTAAGCACGAATTTTAAATTTTTATCTAAAAAAATAGGATGAGGTTTCATTATTCATTTTTGTTATAAATCAATGTCAATAAAAGTTACGGTGAGATTATGAATTCTTTATCCATTAAAAACGCTTGAATTCGAACCTAGATTGTATTATTTATTATCATCGATAAAAAAAATTAACCAAATAAATATAATATCATTAACACTAAGGTTTACTACTATGACTTTTTTTATTTCCTTTATATTGTACCGAAGTCTTCTAAGTTAATAGTATATTTGAATATGATAACCTTTTTGGTTCTTTACAATGGATGGCAAAGAAAAATTGAATATTGCATGTTCTAACTAATCCAAGGCAAATATATTCCTAATTTCGTCAAACAGACCTCATGTTTAATTATTATTAAGAACAAATATAATATAGGAGTGTGTATTAAAAGAGCTTTTATAAAACTTATTTAGACTTATAAAAATAGGTTTACAACTTGTATAATTTATTTTTAGTTTATTTTAATAAGTTTTTTGGTTAAATTTTAATTTTTGAATTTTTATAAAAAATAATTTAGGTTTCACCAAAAAAATGGTATCAAATTTTTAATTTTTAAAATATTTTTTATAAAATTTTATTCTTGTGTTTTTATTATTTTTTAGGAATTCCGTTACTTATGTTGAAAGGTGGTTCTTGATCTCAAAAAGAGAATCAATTTCTCCTGTGAGATTTTAACTTCTTTTCATAATCTTAAGAGTGATTCAAACTCCAAATAGGTTTTCAGTTTGTTGTTGTTGTCAAATAATTTTTAAATTAATGATTTGCTTTCAGAAATCTATAGCAATTATTAATCAAAAGAGCGAAAGAACAATAAAAGAACAAAATAAATGAAAAAGAAAAAGAAAAGGAAAAGAAAAAATATTGTAGGAATTTTAAATGGTAGAATACATACTTAATTACTCAATAAACCTAATGCACAAAGGAGGATTGGGTATGTAAAGTGTTACAAGTACAATTCTCTGACCCCCTAAATTTGTTCGATACTTCCTTATTTATTAGACATCCTATGGTAATTGTTTTTTTAAACTAACTAGTAGAAATGGCATTGGCATCAATGCAAACCTATAACATCTAAGTACAAATTATTGGTAACAAACATCTTATAAAACATAACTAGTTAGTAATGGCTAAATTGTTTGTTTTTAGAATTACAAGTGATGATCACATGACATGTGATGCAACTTCTTCTTCAAATGTGATTGCTCTAGTACACTTTGATCTTTTAATTTTGGTTAGAAACTTTGAAAACCTAGAAATTGATGCACAAGATGTGGAATCTTATTATATTAAACAATGTTATCAGACTCGAACTAGTGATCGACTCAGTCAAAATTTAAGTCTACAAAATAAGTCTAATTGAGTAATTGTCTAAGGATTTAAAATGGACTCCACGTATTATCTCAAATAATGTTCTTTTAATCATAAGAACTTTTTGCTTATATAAGCACTCGTTCTTAAAACTAGAAGCTACGTTAGCCTCCTCCAATGGTGATCTTGAGTAAAAATCAGTTCTTAAACTCTAGAACCTCACAAGAACTTGCATTAGAGATGTTTTTAGTTGTAAAAACTAGAGAAGCAACTCCTATTTGAGTTGCACTAATTTCAGCTAATGAAGTAATAATTGTTGTTCATAACTACTTGTAGTCACTATTAATTACCTTTACGATCTTGATTCTTATATTCAAATTTTACTTCTAAATTATTTTCTTGTCAAAAGTAGAATATATTTTGATACTTCAATAAAATAATTTTGATATTAACAATTTTGGGTATAATTTTTATAAACAATCATCTAATAATTTGTTGACACACCACTAAAAAAAAGTAAAACCATACAACTTTGAGTTGTGAAAGCAAAAAAAATTTAATGAATATATTTTTTTATAGAATCATCTAATAATTTGTTAATACATCACTAACAATGTGTTTGGTAGCAAAAAAAGAAATAGGGAGATGAAAATAAGGAAGAGATAAATAGGGTGGATGGAAATAGGTGAGAACTAGAGTGATTTTTTGGGATATTTGAATTGAGAGAAATAGAGAAAAAAAATAAAGAAGTGAGAAATAAAAAAATAAAAAATTATACATAATTGATTTTTTTAAATTGATTATTTTTTAAAATTAGCCACCACAGAATGCCATTTTCGTGCAGTTTTGTAGAGAAATAAAAATGTGTGGATCCCACACTTTTTTATTTCTCCTTCTCTCATTTTTACTCTACTAAACACCTCACATCTCTCATTCTCAGCTTTTTTACCTACATGGTGTATTTCCAAAGAGAAATTATGCATTTGGTATAAATGGAAAAGTATTTATGTAGATAGAGTAAATCGATAATGTGAGAGTTAAGATTAATTTAGAAATTGACAATGTGAATGTCAATTCATTAAAATATTCTTTTTAAATAGAAATCGACAATTGCAGTATCGATTTATCAAAATAATTTTTTTTTCAATACGAACATGGAAGCCGACATTGGCATTGCCTACTTTCTTCTTCTTCTTTTTCAACAAACAAGTTTTCTTTATATATATATTTTTAGAGAAAAGGGAAGTAAACAATCACATTCAATGACATTGTCTACTTTGCTTTTTCTAATTTTAAGAAAAAGGAAAGTAGAAAATGGCATTGTCACTTTCATTATTTTCTGAAAAAGTAAAGTAGACAATGTTATTGTCTACTTCTTTTAAAATATTTGCACACTCTTCCTAATTATATTGTGTCCATTGTGATTATATCTAACACCTAAATTTGTTATGTTTCGCTGGTTAGTAGGAGCATCAACTTATCATCGATCATTGAGGTATAATAATTTTATTTATTAATTTAAATTATTTGTTATATTAAACTTAGATGATTATATACATGTTTAAAGTAATTTTTTTCTTAGATGGTATTGTTTACTTTGTTTTTTTTTTTTAAATATTAGAAGTAGACAATGACATTGTTTACTTTTATATTTAAAAAATATAAAAAATGAAGTAGACAATACCATTGTCAAATTCTAATATTAAAAAAAAAAAGTAAAGTAGACAATGCCATTGTCTACTCCAATCTTAAAAGAAAAAGTAGACATTTGTGTTGTTGATTTTCATTTCGTAGCAAAAAAAAATCTTATTTTATAAAATCGAAGATAGCATTGTTGACTTTCTATATATTTTTTTAAAAAATATATTAAAATAAATTGATGATGGAAAAGTTGATTTCTTAAGGCATATCGACTTTGCCGTTGTCGATTTACCCTATGTAGGAAAATACTTTTCGACTTACACTCATTTACGTAAATATTATTCTAAACTACGCCATACAAGTAAAAAAGCCCTCATTCTCCTCTATTTCCTCTCCCTCCTTCCTATTTTTCCTCTATTTCATTGATACCAAATAAGACAAGGTAAAAAAGTAAAACTATGTAACTTTAAATTGCGAAAGCAAAATTTCTTTTATGACTTAACTATATATGATTAAATAATATTCTAAAAAACTTTACACTGTTAATAAATTTTATTATCAGCAAAATTTTATTTCTTTTAACTAAATTTAATTTTTAAAATTTTATACAGACCATTCAAAATGACTTCTCGCAAATTATGCTAATTACTCAATCACGTACCTTCTTTGTGGTAAATTACTATCAAAGCTAACTGTTGATGTTCACATAATCACTTTTCTTAATTTTTTATTTTTTTACTTAATAAAATTATGTGAATGAAAACACGCATCTATCTTAATGAAGATACAATTATCTCGTACTAAACAATGTTTCATCATATTCAATAAAAAAAAAGAGATAAAACTTCACTAAGCACTTTTACCTCTACTTGTTTTTGGTCTCCACCACAGATTTTCCATATCACAAAGATTTCTCTAGGAAAAGAATGTGTGTGTAGGGGCGGCTGGAAGTTGATAGAGTGGGGGGTGTGGCGTGTAGCATATGCCTAATTGAAATTTGGGGTGAGTCAAATTTGGCCATCTCCCAGTGGCATATGGGGATGTACTAATGGTAAAATGGCACTTGCCGAGACACTGCACAGTGCAAGAAATATTGCCATTTTGGCGATAAATACATGAATGAGGAGTTGATGAGAACATCTCTGAGATAATAAATGTCTCATCTCACTTCGATTACAGATACAAATACAGTGTCAGTTGTACGAAAGGTAAAATCTGAATTAAAATTTGCAATTCTGTTTGATTATTTGTTTTGAATAATTATAGTTCCATCTAATCTCACTTGACTTTGAAGTCCGAATCTTCTTGCTTTCTCTCTTTAATGTGCTTTACTTTACTTAGATGCGCTTATTATTATTTTTTAAACTTAAAGAATAAGACAATCTTATTACAAAATCTGGTGATCATTAAAAAGAAAATAAGACAATTTCAAAAATAATATATGAGAATAAGAATACATTTACTAATTAAAAATGCTCAATGAGAGTATTATAACTAAAAATATTTTAATTTGATCATTATTAATATTTTTTATTTTGGTTTCGACAATTCCTCCCAAAAATAAAAAATAAAAAAAAATCGAAGAGGCATGCAGCAGAGTAAGACTGCCGTGCAAACAAAGGATGATAAACTTCACAAAACATTGTCAAGTTGTAATATATATTAGAGTTAGTGACACTCTCTAAGGTTTAGTAAATTTTTTTCCGATACCTCTTATTTTGTCATCCCATACTAACCCCTTAATTATTTGAAAAATATTACAATAACTCTCTTTATATATTACATCAACTCTCTTAATTGTGTGAAAAACATTACACTGTATATCTTTATGAGGGAGATTATTATAGATGTTAAAAAAATAGAGAGTTTTGTATAATTTCGAAAAATCTCAAGAAGGTGTTAGTGTAATTTACTCTATATATTATGAAGGTTAAATTACTTTTTTGGTCCCTATAGTTTCACTAACTTTACCTTTTAGTCTCTATAGTTAGAAATCATCCTTTTTGGTCCTTATACATGACATTTTAATCCCCTTTGGTCCCCGCCGTTAGTTGTTCGATTAACGTCGTTGGTTAAATTACTTTTTTGGTTCCTATAGTTTCACCAACTTTACCTTTTAGTCTCTATAGTTAGAAATCACCCCTTTTGGTCCCTATACTTGACATTTTAATCCCCTTTGGTCCCTGTCATTAGTTGTTCGATTGACGTCGTTTAAGCTGGTCTGTTGTGGCTTTGAATTGTTGACCTCTTGTCTTTCCAAAAAACGGAGGGGACTAAAACTAAAACTTCAAAGGCTTTTTTGTGTGTGTTTGTGTGACCGAGTGAAAAGTCAGGTTGCTAATTTTGCATGAGTAGTACTCCGCATGTGGCACAACAGGCAGAGATCACAATGTGATAGGATTTTATGACATTCCTTAACGTAGTTCATTCATGGTGCAATAGGTTGCTAATTCAGCTTCTCAAGTTCATTCATGGTAAAAAATGCTAACTTGAAAACACCAACTAAATTATACACTACTATGAATGCATTGTCATACCATGATATCCTTATCTGACATTAATTTAAAAA
Organism: Spatholobus suberectus; assembly: GCA_004329165.1. Classification (NCBI taxonomy): domain Eukaryota; kingdom Viridiplantae; phylum Streptophyta; class Magnoliopsida; order Fabales; family Fabaceae; genus Spatholobus; species Spatholobus suberectus. The sequence continues at coordinate 25,300,634 of CM014732.1, read as the reverse complement.
TTGACTTTGCATCCTTGATTGACCCACAATTAGCACACATATCAGTCAATGCACTTCCTATAGCAAACCACAAAAACGATTCCTTCCTTAACAGCTTCATAATGCACATATACAGAGAACAATATACAACCAGGTAGTTAAGACCCTCAAATACAGATAAATTATTGTTTAAGATACAAAACAATGATTTCTAATTATAGGGACTAAAAAGTAAAGTTGGTAAAACTATAGGGACAAAAAAAGACCACCTTAAATGGTGTTAATTGAACAACTAACGGCAGGGACCAAAAGGGATTAAAATGTCATGTATAGGGACCAAAATGGATGATTTCTAACTATAAGGATTAAAAGGTAAAGTTGGTGAAACTATGGGGATCAAAAAAGTAATTTAACCTATTATGAATTAAATTGAGGTTTATTTTCAATTTTTATGTTTACTAATTTTTTTTCCCGTGCTTTCATAATTTTGAGCTCCCATTTACTGGAAATGTTCCCAATGAGAGAAACATTATCCAAGATGAATTTGGAATTTGGGTGGTGGAGAACTATTGTGAATACGTTGGTCTTCCTACCATGGTGGGCTGCTCCTACAAGGTGGTTTTTTGGGTTGGTGCAAAGCCTGTTTGGGGGGAAGGGGGAGGAACTTTCTTAGGCAGGTAGAGCGAGGTTCTAATCAAACTAGTGGCTCAAGCCATTCCTACCCGCGTCCTGAGTTGCTTCCTCCTCCTTCCATTAATCTTTAATAAAATAGAATCAATGGTGTGTAGATTTTGGTGGGAAGAAGTAGGTGAACGAAAAATTATCTGGGTGAATTGGACAAACCTATTAGTAGCCCCTCTCCCCAAAAGAAAATGGAGGCATAGGATTTAGAAACTAGGCATTCTTAGCCAAATTGATGGGGAGTATTGCTCCATTCCTGAATTCCTTAATGGGGAAGACTTATGGGTGCCAAATATTTAAAAAAAAAAAAAAAAAAACTTCATGCCCTCGAAACTAAAGTTACATTTGAAACTCAATTGTGTACAATTTTTTACTTGAAAAGATGTTACTTTAAAATACTAGCTAAAGAATCAATAAATAGAATATTTTTATTAAAAATCACGTTAAGGATATATTGATAACATTAAATGTTGCATATATATATATAAGCATGGCAAATATACCTGGCTCTGTGGATACTTGCTCAAACTCGCCTCGACTTTGACGGTTTTTTTCGCTTTGATTGGGGTTGGGGTTGGGTTTTTTCAGGGTGTCAAAGTCGGAGATGAGGATGTTGATACTCACCTGGCCCCTGCTCCTACCTTGAAAAAAAAAACAGTATTTTATAGAATTAAATTATTATACGTGAATAAATTAGTGATTTTTGCAATATGACTGTGAAACTTTATGTATGACTATGATTATGAAACTTGCTCTTCGTTTGATAGAGAGGAGAAAAATAGGATGGATGGAAATAGGTAAGAAATAAGTTAAGAGGTGAGAAATAGATACGAAATAATTTGAAATTTTAGGTTATTTGGTTTGAGAGAAATAGATAAGAAATAAGAAAGAGATAAATAGATGAGAAATAAAGTGGAAATAAGTAGTGGGGCCTATCAATTTTTTAAACTTCTCTACTACATTTCTCATGTATCAAACAACGGAAATTTCAAAAATTTCTTTGCTCTCCATGCTATTCCTTTGCTACCAAACATAATGTTAATGAATTTATTTTGCAGTAAATTAATTGAGAAAGTAGTTTCGAAACTTTATGCAATTGACAGGGGTTATGTTTATGTCATGCATCCCTGGAATGTGAAAAAGAGTTAGAAAATGAAAATTTAATTGCATCTTGGACGACATATGCCCTGGGAGATGAAAATTTAATTGCATTTTGGACGACATATGCCCTGCACTGGCAGCACCACACCTTTCGTATTTTTTGGTATATTTGCAAGTGGTTGCAAGTCAAAATATTGGCCACTGACTTGTACTCTTGTAGTACTCATTTGTTTTGGATTTTTTTTATAAGGACTTATGTTTTATAGAGGGAATGTATGGCGCTTTGATTTTTAATTGCCTTGTGCAAAGTGCAGCTAGTTGTTATTGTGTTATTATTATTTTTTTTATTTAAAATTACATTTTTAATGTAATTTGCTAAAAGTGATTTTCTTTAAAGAGGTATCGGGTATCAAAATTAATCTCTGTTGAGTATTGGAGGTGGGGACAGGGATATGTTGGGAAGTCGGGGCAGGACAGGGAAGGCAAAATCCATCCCCATCCAGCCCCGTTCCATGCCTATATATATATCCAAAAAAATGTTACACTCTCTTATAAAATTTTTTGACTTTTAAATTTTTTAACTAGTTTTGTTAAAAATCAAGAAATTATTACATGGTTTGAGATCACCACGTGTCTATGGTTCTGATCAGTCTTCACCTAACATATAATTGAGCTTTTAATTTACTAGAAAGTGTTAATAAAACTTAGTGTCATGTGGAGATTGGGAGAGACCATGATGATCCTGAACTATGTAATAATCTCTCCTTTAAGGCCTTATATCACAGTTATTTGAAAGTTTGGAAGTCATTTGTGTATAGTTGTGTACAGCTAAATCAGTTTGGTTAAATCCCGACAGTTATGTTAGTTGACATTCATTTGGTCATGGCCTCTGTATATAAAGCATATTGTATCACTTGACTAATTCGATGCAATCGATATCATCATTCTTGTTCTCTCTTTCTCTGATGCATGCCCATACTCTAATATGGTATGAGAAGATTGACTACCTTAGCGCTCCAAACCTTTCACTTGTTCCTTCTGCTTTCAACCTTAGTTGGCTTCTAACATGCCTGATGATGTTGTCAATCCTTACTTTCTTCAGCCCTCAGATAATTTGGGTGCTATATTGGTCTCTCAACCTTTGAACGATGACAACAATAGCTCATGGGGTCGAGCTATGAAGATGGATCTTGCGGGCAAGAACAAATTTGGATTTGTTGATGGATCGATGTCTCAGCTGGATAGTTCTTATCCTCAACTTCTGTTGGCTTGGAAACAAAATGACAACATTGCAGCTTCGTGGATACTCAATTCTGTCTCCAAGGACATAGCTATAAGTGTGATCTATTCTTCATTTGCAACTGTTATATGGCTTGATCTCAAGGAGTGTTTCCAACAAAAAAATGGTCCTCCATCAAGGCTCCCTTTTGGTTAGCCAATACTTTGGATGCCTTACATTTTTTCAGTCGAAGATTCTTTGAATAAATCATGTAATATTGTCTGCAATGAAAATTATTTGGCACGTTCAACTTGGCCACCTATCTGATTCTGTACTTGAAAGTTTAAGCAATAAAATTCCCTGTTCTCTTCACTCATTTTATTATTCTGCATATTGTGATGTGTGTCCTGCTCTATTACACAACCTCACACTTTTCACCCTGTCCAAACATACTTAACCTGCAACAAACTCTCTCTGACATACAGAGCTTTCATCAATCAAATCTTTTCTACATATGAACCCACCTTTTACCACCAGGTTGCAACACATCCCGAGTGAAGAAAAGCTATGGATAAGGATTACAACCTTTGGAAACTAATAATACTTGTTGTATTGGCTATAGATGGGTGTATAAACTGAAACACAACAGGCAAGCATTGATTTCTTTGACACATTCAGCCTAGTGGCTAAAATTTTTCCTAGGCTTAGAAATTGCTATATCTTCAAAGGACATTTGCTTGTCTCAAAGGAAGTATACCCTACAACTACTAGATGACACAAGTTTTATTGCCTCTAAACCTTCTCTCCTAATGGACTTGACTGTGAAAACTACTGTCACTGAAGGAGATCTACTTTCTGATGCTTTAGCCTATAAAAGATTGATTGGCTGCCTCATGTATCTATCTCCTAACCTGATATCTCCTACACTGTCCAAAATGTCAACCAGCACATGTCCTCCCCAAGGACTCCTTACCACTATTTATTGAGATATCTTAAGCAGTCTCCCAGCCAAGGAATTCTATTCTCTGCAAACTCTCTTCCCTCAAGGAGATCAACTTCAGGCTTTTGCATCTTTCTAGGGAATTCCTTGATCTCTTGGAAATAAAAAAAGAATCCTTCTCTCTCTTTTTTATAAAATTTTATTTTCTCAAAGAGATTTGTCTCTAAATCCATAAATTTCCTTTAGAATGTTAGGTGATGTGATGTTAGCGAGAAGCATGTGAAGGATCTTCATAAGTTTGGGAACACATGCGTTTTTTATACTGTTGAATGTCTCTTTATTCCCCCCCTCTTTTTCATAAAATTTTGTTTTCCCAAAATTATATATTCAAATTTCTAATTTTTTTTGAAGGGTTTGATGGGATGGTGTCAGTGGAAAGAATTAATGTAAATGGGACCTTCTTAAAATGTTTAAGTGCGCATCTACACATACATACGTTTGAGTGTCTTTTTCTTTATCCTTATAATTTATTTTTTGTTTGTTAATCGATATATTTAATAAATAATCGTCTTTTTCACATTATTCTTGGAGCCATAAACTTTGGTACATCAAGAATTAAGTGTACACATTGGCTTCTGGCCATAATTGATGCCAAACTTGTCATCAATCTTAACCTGATAACAGTGGAAAAGAAAAATTACTACCTCCAGTTCCTTTTTAATTGTCATTTAAGGTTTTTATATGCAAATCAAAAAATGTAATTTTTTTTTTGCTTTTTATAAAATAGTTTTAAAGTTTTTTATTGTACCTATTTCTTATTTCTACTTCACAATAAATACATACTAGCTGTAAATATATAAATTAATTAAAAATTAAGTAAAAAGTAAGGATATAATTGACAAATAAGTAATTAATGTTATCTTGAACTTTGAAAATTACAGATAAATAAAAATATTTTTTTTAAAAAGACTGACAAGTTAAAAAAAAACCGAAAGAAGTACTAGTAAAGACATCTTTTGGTTATTATATAACCGTATAACTAACTAAGATCATTGGATTTGGATTTAATAGAGTCTAAAACGTTACTGCATTAACTTGTCCTGATATTAAACACCAAAAGCTAATAAATACTACCATTTGATTGAAAGCAATGTACATTTTTATCAAATATAAAGTAACACGTTATAGGGTTTAACAGAAACTTGATGGTATTATATCTGAAATTTAAGTCGCAAAATTTTAAAATTATAAAGATTTGACTAAAATTTTTAAATTACATCAACTTAATTACAAACATAATGAAACTTTAAGATTAATTTAACGTAAAACTCATTTATGCTACATATAATAAACAGGTCAAGAATATACAATATATGCGTTTTAAAAAGTAAGAAATTTAACTCACAATCTACTTCTCTTTTTTTGAGCAAGTTAAGATGCCTACTTGTCGTTCGGGTTTGTGTGGTCTCTGCAAAGTTCAAATGTTTTATTATATCACCAAAAAAATATATATGCAATTTTTAATAAAAATCTTTAATTTTTTTTATTACAATATAAACAGAAGGCTGAACCAATATGATAGTAATTAAGTCTAGATTATTTTTGAATAGAATAACTTAAAAAATATAGAGCAACTTCTAAACATACAAAACTAGACCTTCTAGGATAACCTAATTAATCTATTAGACTGTCCTATTTATTTATTATTTACAAATCAATATAACATTAATTTGGAGCATAATATGGTAATTTTACTAAAATATTAATTAACAAAATTCCTTGGCCTATTTGAATACTTTCAAATAGTTCAGAAATAACGGGGTCAGATTAAGTTTGCATGTATTCTTTAAAAAGGATAGATAATAATTCAGTCTCAAAATGATATCGCCAAAAAATGTAGCCCCGTTCCAGGCAATGACTAATTTTTTTGGGTGTGGTGCATCGGTTCTTAGGCAGGAGCAGGAGAGGATCCATTTTGAAATAAAATAGCGCCTGAAAAACTCATTCTCTAATCAATTTAATGACCACGTCCTTGCATAATTCCACCTCTTATTCTGTACAGACCATTCCGCGTAAAATCAAAATTCGTCTAACTCTGACTGCATATACATGATAGAGATGTTAACCGATACATATCTGACTTAAAATAAAAAGATTCCTGTTAATCCTATATTTATCATCGATGTAAAACCATGGCAACGTTTTCTTCTCTGACCTCTGAAACCCATGTAGTCTTGCAATGTTTTCTTCTCTGACCTCTGATGTGGTCTTGCAAAAAAAGCCATGGGAGCATCTCTTAGACCTGCTTGAGCGCTTCAGACCTTTATGCTGTTGTTTGTTTGATACAAGCTCAGCTTTCAGGTGTTTGCCTTTCTTCAATTAGAAATTCAGATGTCCAATCATTCCTCTGGCTGAAACATAGTGTAGGTGGAACTGGTCTCGGTCTTTGTAACCTGCACATGTTATTGGTAAGGTGAATCTACAAGACTGTTATAAGTAATTCTTATCTTACCATATACAATTATCACCCGGGGCTGAAGGGAGATATATCAATTGTTTCGTGTAACTGGTGATTTTGAATTGAACAATTATCGTCCCTGCCACCTTATTATTGTCAGATAAAGTTATACTGCCATAGGGGACTGCTTTTCCTTTATAAACCGTTAAATGATAATTAGAAAAATTTTGGCAACCAAATCTCCAGGAAGTAACAAAAGACTTGAAATAGTAGTGACGTATCTAAAATTACAACTATCTGGCTCTGTAATTCAAAACTTCATCCGTAGGTTCTCCACATCTTGTCAACGCGATGGGAAAAGGATCATTTTGCGATAAGGTTTAGAAAAAAGTGATAAGAACTCATTATAATGTTTTGCTTAAAATCACATTCATCCAAGAGAGAACAAATTAAATTTGCTGACACTACCTTGTTGGCTAAATAGCATAGGAAAAAAAGTCTTCATAAACATGTAATCACCAGACTTAAAAAAAAATTTATGGGTAATAATTCAAATAAGTTTTGAGTGAGAACAAATTGATACACACACACAAACAAACTTATGCAGATCATTTTTGTTTTTTCATACTGGGTTTCTTTCTAATTCGATGAATTCTTCATTTTGAATATCAGTTGGACATGATCTATAATATGGATCATTATTTGCTACTGTTTTAGCACTGTTAAATAAATTTTCATGTAATTTCAACCATCAAAAAGAAAGTAAAACACTTGGTCATTATACCAACCTCAGCTGTACGAGAAAGGCCAGCAGGAAGTATGGGAGCAAGAGATGTCCACAGAACAGGATCCACCAATTGATCAACAGTATTGTAGGATGTCAAAAGTGGTGCAGACAAGAATGGTGTCAGTGGGTAAACATTTCTTTGAAGAGACATTGTCCCACTCATTCCCATTGCAATGTCGAGCCGATCGTTTCCTCCATGATTTGATGGTTTCTCAATAGCCTTGCCATGATCCAACTTGTTGACTGTATTTTTGTTTTCATTCTCATCATTATCAGTGCTATTTTCCTGTCTCTTTGATGCTTTCTCTTGCAAGCTCTTGTAAGCGGCAGATTGTGACAAGATACTTAAGGCAGAGACTGAAGAACTTCCATGCTTTTTCTCATTGTGGGGCCAGCCTAACTGTGGCATCTGGTAAGGTTCTGTTGGTTGGACTTTCTGTTCCAATTGCTTAAGTTCACTGCAAATATCTCCAGCAGAACCAAGTTTCTTTTCTTCTGATAATCTTGTTCCAGCATCAGAATGTCTAGTCTTATTAGATCCCCACCATTTGATATGACTTGTTAAATCAATCTTTCTTTCTATGCAGAAACCACTTGCATATTCACTTTCTGCTGCTGAATCATCCCCTGCACCTATAATGTTGTAAAACAGTGAGATGATAGTGACCTAGGAGATAAAACAGGTGGAAATAGTTGAATAATATTTTTATTTTTCAAATAGCCATAGGCGGTGCCGCAGTGCACAGATGAATGTGGTTCCAATAACTCTGTTCAGTAGAAGATTAGCTTGAACTTTAAAATTTGATTAGAACATACCATAATGTATGCTATTGAAGTAATCGGATCCAGCCATACGGCCATATGACGGCTCCCATCGACTAATTTTGGTAGCACCACATGCAAAATGAAATGAAGAGTAAAGTTAGCAGTCAAATCCACGTTAGAATTTAGGCATTTGATGACAGCTAAACCAGATCATAAAAAATTGTAGCTGTGTAACAAAACAGAGAAGAATTAGCTCCACACACACATTCCCACGCAGACTCAGAGATGTGGATAGAGATAAGAAGTTAGTTGCGAGACAATTTCTGAAAAAAAAAAACAAAGAATTGATAGATTCACACCTGGAGAGTCCACGATACTTTGATAGTCCTCTTGAAAAACCACTGCTCTTCCTGCAGAAAGCATCACGGGTAAGCAGCAGTAAGGATACATGTCAGAAAACATTGTGAAGTATACACACACCGCCGTAAAGATGCAAGGTACTCTTCTCTTGACACATTCTGCATTTCTTCAAGATCTCTGGTATAGTCAGTCACCTGCAGCACACACATCAAAAGTACTACAAAAAATTACTATATTCACCAGAAGAGAATAGCTAACACCCCTTTCCTGTCAAAAAGCACAGGATCTATAGTCTCAAGTGCCAAAACCTAGTTACCAACAAAATATTCACATCTTATGCTGCTGATACCTTAGGCAAAGAAGGAATCATAGATACTATAGCCAATAGTCAATAGTTAACATACAAAATTAGTAAGACACCATTTTCATAAACTTACTGGAAAGTTAATGAGAGTCCCAGGACCCCAATATTTGAGAGCAGCAAGGTCATATGCTCTAGCCGCTGCTTCCTCGTCATCATACGCCCCTGTCCAAAAACCCATCAGCAACTATCATCATTACCTTACGAAAGGATGCAGCACCAGCAAGTTCAATGATAATGAAGATGATAAGCAGAAGAGTAATACCCTGCTTGGATAAACTTCTCAATAAGGGGGGGAAAAAAAATAAGAATGTAGAATAAATTAAACTTATCCCGTAAGTAAAAATCAATTTATACACTTCAACTTTTATAGAAGCTTTTTCATCTAATATCTTTGACGAAGTTCATAAGTTGATTTTAATGTATAGAAGAAGTTTGATTCATTTTGCCATATAATTTTTTCTCCTATAAGTATTTATTGAAAAGTTTATCCAAACACGACCTAAAAGAAAAGAATAAGTGAAACGAGCACCGCGTTGGGAACTCACCCAAGTAAACTGTTGCCGCCACGAAGAACCGTTGTCCAATCAACCAATTCACGACCAACAGAAAAACAAAAAAAAAAAAAACGTAAGCAATTTCATCTTGACACAAGTCCGAAGCTAAAACGAAGAAGCCGACAGAACAGAACCTCACCTTGCTTTCCCTTCTTATTCTGATTTTGGTTCCACGTACTCTTATCCCAAAGATGAGCTTCGTAACGCCCAGTCCACCTATGCCTAATCATCAACTCACCAAATTCAGTTACAAACAACACAGACTCATTTCAGCCTTGCAACTACTTCATCGAGCACAACGACTACCTACCTCGTGACGCCGCGGTATATGGAGCTGCGTTTGCCGGCGGCGCACGGAGGCATTTTGCTGATGCGCTCTTTCGCGGTGCAGCCTCTCTCCTTCTTCGCTTTCTTCAATCCTCTGTAGAGCAAGAGCTGGTCGTTCGCCGCCGCCGCCGCCGCCGCTTCCGAAGTCTCCGCGGACTTTCCCGGATCAGAGGAAGACGAAGCCATGACCGAACCAAACCCTAACCCTAACAGTAGCCTTAGGGAGAGAGAAGCGTGTGCGTGCGATTAGAATTTGGGAAGGTGGGTTGTTTGGTTGGAGTGAAATGGAGTGAAGTGGGAAATGGAGTAGTGAGAGGGGGAAAACTACAAGGAGGAAGGAGGAAGGAGGAGTAATGAGTGGAGTTACCGAAATGCCCTTTCCTGGTTTTGAAATGACGAATGTGTAAATTGGTACTGTGAGCCGATGTAACGGCTAGGACCCCATGAGGGTAGCAACGTCATTTCGATGCATTTTGATTAGCATGACAATGTGCATGTTCCGGGCCACTTGTCGTCTGCTCGTGATTCCAATTTCCAAACTTACAATGCTACCACCTGCTACTAACCTGCCACGAAGGAGTTTTTTTATTTGTTTTTTTTTTTAAATTATAAAATAAATTTTATACCACCACCCATTCATAAATTATCATATATACTAAATTTGTTAATTTTATAATAATTATTTTAAAAGTTATAACAACAGTAATTTTTAATTGATTAACAATGTAAATTTTTTTATACTTATAATACATAACTATTAAACTCATTTTTATATGAGAATTGTAATTATAATGATATAGATGCTGTACTAAAATGTTAGTATACTAAAATTGTTATTACCCAATATTAATAATAGGAAAGTAAGTGTGTGAACTGTGAATCGATAAATTGATCATGACTTTCTCAAGTTTTTAAATCGTTTTTCTTTTAAACTTAGATTGGAGAATAAGTCTGATAAAAAATAAATAAAGAAAAAGATTGGAGAATATGTGAAGGAGACTTCTAAATTGTGATTCGATTGATTCAGCTAGTTAAATTTATGACTGAGTTGTGATTGAATCGATTGTTTAAATATAATTATGATCCATTTATGGTTCCACTAGATCAACTAGTTTGTGTGATTTATAACATTGATTTAACTTTAATTTATGCTAAAAATGTCAATATACAATTAGACTACCCGCATGCTTGGTTTCGTATTTTCTAAAGAAGACTTGTATTTTTTACGTAATTTTTAGAAGTTATAAAGATTAATTTTCCACTACTAAGAGGTGTAGATCAACTGGTAGAGGGTTGTTTTAACTTAATTAGTGGTCTCAATAATTGTGTTAAATACTCAGAAGGAGAAGATTGTCTCCACCGGAGGATATATGTGGTCTCTACCAAAAAAAAAAAACACAAAAGATTAATTTTTCCCGTCCAATAAGATGTGTCGTGCTATACGTGTGTTTCAAATTAGATTTCAAACACACACCACGAAAAAGCAAGTGTTTGGTTAGTTGTTGGCAATTTATATAGGTATGTTAGTCGTATTGATTCTTATATTAGCTGAGTAATTAATTAATTAGTAGAATAAACTAGCTAGTTGTGAATATAATGATTTTCGTGTTAATTAGACGATTATATTAAGAAAGGAATTTGTTCCTTAGTCGTAGGCTTTGAAATTATTAAAGAAAGTGTTTAGATGGACAATTCAATTAATCTTATGGAGAAAATGTAAATTGAGAAATGTAAACATAAAGAAAGGCTGGAAATTAAAAAAATGAAAAATAGGCTTGTTTCATTAATTTTGGTTTGGTTTACATGTTGAGTGTATCAAAGAATGAGAAATGCTGGCAACATACTCTTTTGGACACACCTTTTATTATTGGTTAAAATTTATTAGAAATCTCAAAATTTGATGGGTCTCACATCTTATTTAATGACTTTTCTCTCATGATTTTGTAGTTTTTAATAAATTTCAACCAATAATAGAGTGTGTGTTAGGAGAAATGTATTAGAAAATGTATACTTGACACTTCTCGTTAAAGAATATATGTGTTATTGTATACTTAGTATTTATAAGCCTGTATAAGTAGTTAACTCCACTAAACCTATCTACCATGTTCTAAACTCATGCTTACAATAGTGTAGAATCATAGTACATAACAATAGTGTAGATAACTATCACATTGATTGATTTGTAATCAAAATTTCATCTAACAAATATCTCATTTGGATCCCTAAATAATTATGTAACCACATCTCTACTTCTACAATGCAGTTTGGATAGAGAATTTTAGCTGAATAGTTCAATTTTATAGGTGATTTGAAATTTTGATAATTCCATGAGGTATTTCAACTGACCAAAATTAAAGAATTTTAAATTCTAATTAAAGTAGTGGGAATTTGGAAATTCCTTATTGGTTCTCCCCTCGCTCTCTCTCTCTCTGCCCCCTAGAACCAAAGAGAAGAGACACGGACATGGTTTTGTCATGGATACAGCATTGCAACTCACCTACTGCAAAATCAATCCCTTCCCTCACTCTTCTCCTTCCCCTCACTACCACAACATCCTTCATCACCATCTCTATGGAATCGAAACTAGCTTCAGCAAAAACTATCAAGGGAGAAAATTGAAGTTTATGAAAATAGAGGTCAAAACCTAAATGGTCAAACTTAATATGATTAGACATGTTATGTTTCTATTCAAATAAATTAGACTACCTAATCAATCCAAAAAACTTTGATTGGGTTGAGTTGATTGGGTAAATAAGTTGGTTGAAACCTTTGATCACCTCTATCAAAAATTTTCAAGACAAGGAAATAAAAAAAAAAAAAAGGTTGTCCTATGTTTTTAGGATAAAAGAACAAGGGTTAGGACTTGTAGACAAGATGATTAGGTACATTGCAACTACTTATCCATTTGATTGAATTAGAGACTTAATATTTTAATTGTTAATTAAAGTTCAAAGAGTTAAATAATGATTATTTTAAAAAGATTAATTGATAAATGAAGAAAGTATTATGGGGTTGTGTGTAATTTATCGATTTTCTTGGTAGTTAAAAATTTAGAAGAGGAGATGATGTCTCAATCTAAGGTAGGAAAAGTCTTCAAATTCAAAGAGTACTTCATAGAAAAACTTATATTTATCTCACCTTAAAGAAACGAGTGGAGACTCGAACTTGCAACCTGTTAAATGCAAGATCTTGTCTTACTCCACTCAACTAACTCATTCGGATTATGTGTAATTTATCAATTGAGAAAGCTAAGAAATATATCATTTAAAAAAAAAAAAGGGCATAAGTCGGTATTCAAATGTTTAAGATTTCAATAGGGTTTTAGAAAGCATGTAAAACTATATAAAAAAAAATTCAAAAATTTCGGAACTTGCCTTTCCAAGAGGAACTAATAAGATTGGCCCCCAGACTTTAGTTATTTTTTTAGTGGTAAGAATTGTGTTTTACGTTTATGTCACTCGTCTAATTTGAAGCATGAAGTTACCTTTCCTCTTTTCCTATTACCTCTAATTCTGAAAAGAGAAAAAAAAAAAAAAAAAGGAAGGATGCCGACACCAGAAAGCCTTTGCTAGTTAAGAGCTAACTTGTTTGAGAATTGCAAATAGAAAGAATAAAATACAATAAGCTCCGAATAAATTTTGAGACGACCATTGAAGATTAAACAAATGACATGCCAACAACAAATGGTGTTTAGTTGAATTGAATTTGGGTTAAATATGATTTTAGTTTTCCAAATATTGACCTGTCTTGGTTTTAGTCTTCAGAAAAAATTTTCCTTGAATAAAGTCTCTCAAATATTAAAAATATTCTAATTAGATTTCTTGCTAAACTTTGCTTAACTTTTCTGTTAAATAATGGTCACATTAACTTCCAAATAAAGTATTTTATTGCCTGAAGTGCCCTATGATAATTTTTAATAAAAAGTCGTGTAATTACTTTTGTTTTAGGGTTAAAAAAATTTGTGATTTAAGATTAAACATGTAATAATTTTATTCAAAAAATATATTACTAATTTAACTTGACATAACAGTTGACATGAACGACCACATTAACAAATTAATGAAAACTATGATGCTGACGTGACCATTATTTAACCAAAAATTAAACAAAATTTAGTACTGAATCTAATTAAGCTATTTCTAATATTTGAGAGACTTTATTCAAGATTTTTTTTTTCTAAGGACTAAAACTAAAATGAGTCAATTTTTAAAAGACTAAAAACATATTTAACCTAATTGAATTTGGTGCGTAGGTTTGAAACACGCTGAAAGTAACTTGTGAGTTGTGATAAACGTTAACCTGCTACTTTCATATTCAAATGTTGTAAAAACACGTATACAGTCTTTAAAAAGAAAACGACATGCCTAAAGATAAGAAAAGTAGTAGTTTATTGTCTATACACAGCATAGAGTATAAAAGAATTAAATATGCCTTATGAAATATTTTAAAATATTAAAGAAGCATATATTATTTTTTGTATTTTTATATAATAATTTTTTTTTTATCATATGCTCATGGACATTCAATAAAAAACTCATAAAAATGTATAACTAAAAAGTAACATGTAAAGAATAATAATCAAATAAAGAGTATTTATAATTTTATTTATAATTAAATAATAATAACATTTTGAAAAATAAAAATAAGAAAATAAATTATTTAATTTTGATATAGTAAAACCTTTTCTCATTATCATTCAATAATGTATAGACAAATTATTAAATAAATCTATTATATATTCACTACGAAAAAAGTGTTAATATGTAAATGATGTATTAATATAACATTATACGGTAGTATAAAAATTAAATTAACAATACATTAGAGTTAAACTCAATAAAGAAATTCTTTATATAATATAATAAACTAAAAATAACATTAATTTTATATTAATTTTACTATCCCTTTACCTTAAGAGTACTGATTAAGAAATTAATAAAAAGTGCTTGTTAAAAGTATAATAAAAATATATTAATTGCATTAAAAATTGCATTTTAATAAAAAAATTACTTTTAATTTTTTTTTCTGTGTATGTGTACAATGAAAGCAACAATGTTAAAATCTAGGATCTTATACATATTATTTTAACTCTCCACCATTAGGCCGATTTTAGTGGATTACTGTTAATTTTTAATTGTTAATTTAAAAATAATAATTAATAGAGCCGATTTTGTGTATAAAACTAAGAGTAAGACTATCAAAATAGACCGATTACCTAAATTAAATGTGCATTGAACAAATAAAATGGGGCTAAAGATTGAACTAACAAAATAGTAATACTAACCCTAAACATATTTTAGTTAATTATGAATTGAACCCAGTCTGATAATCGTTCAACTCCTTTATAGCTCATTGATATTGAAAGAAAGTTGACAAGCTCTAGTCACTTCTATACCATCATAGTTGCAATCTGATTGAGAATATTTTGATAATGATGTCATGGCATGGCCAGCAGACTACAGGCTTTCTGTCGCAAAGGTGCATAGTCACGAAGGAATATTTGATGATGATAATCATACCGAAGCTCCTGTTATGCGATCCCCATATTGTACCCCCATTAGCATTAGGTTTGCTTTTAAGAGTAAATTTTAACACAATTACTGAGTTAAATCATGAGATTTTTAGTATAAGGCTTATAGCAATTTTTTGTGCTACAGTACAGTTAAGGATTATGAGTTTAATATGTACATAAATTATGAGCTTAATTTCTATACACTGTTAGTCTAAAAAATTTTACACTATTAACCACTTAAAAATTATCGTTGATATGACTTTTAAGGTAATTATTGTAAAAGTTAACTAACTTACCATTATATGACAGTTTGTAATTGAATGATAATATAATTTTACTTAAAAATTATTCACTTGAAAAGTTTCATTCAAAGATGTCTATCGAGAAAGTTAGAGATGTTTAAGAAGTATGTTTGAATTTATGATTTTTATATTATTTATTTTGATAAATATTTTGATGAAATTTATTAAAATAATTCTTCTAACTTGTTACAAAAAATTTATGATCAAATTTATATCATAAACTTTTATACGAAAAGAGTTCATTGAATAAATATTTAATTTAATTTGCTTAATCAAATACACCCTTGGTCAATAATTGTTTCTTGTTTACTTTAATAAAAAAGATCAATAGTTGTTAGACATGCAAAATTAAAAAATTCAAGATAAATTTATTAATATAAAATAAAATGTACAAAAATGTTAAAAAGTATATCAATGTTACATCTAAAAAGCTAATAAAAATTATAAATCTAATTATTGGAAAGATGAAATATTACATACTACTTTATATTTCTAATTTATAAAGAGACACATTTAATAAACTTCTCAATAAATATTTATAAGAAAATAAAAAAATAAAATTAATTAAACTTCTTTAATAAGTTAAATAATTTATGCAATTAAACCTTTTCAGAAGCCCGTCATCTGACTATTTCAAATGTTGTACAAATTGATTTTAATTTCTAGAAAAAATAATAATTTATTTTATGTTTTTAATTCATTTATTTATTCTCCTATAAATATTTATTAAAAAAATATCTAAATTAGCTCAAAATATATTTATTTTTCATTTAATGTTAGGAGAAATGTAGTAAAAATGTCTTCCAAAAAAATAGTAAAACTCAAAAATTAATGTGCACCCTTGTAGTGAGAGGTTGCAATTCTTAGTTTCATATCACACTGTACTCATAAAACATACCAAATTGAGTTTAATTACTATGTACTATTAGTGTAAAAAAATTTACACTGTCAACCAATCACAAATCACTATTGATATGACTTTTAAAGTAATTATTATAAAATTAATAAACTTACCATACATAACGATTATGATTGAATAATAATGTAAAACTACTTTATACTACAAATATATATCCTATTTTCTTTACCAAATTACTAGAATTTGTCAACTATATAATGAAGCGATTGGAAAAATCAAACCCACCGGCGCTGGCGGACACTAAGGGCCGGTTGATCAGAAATTTCAGAGAATGATTCTGTTCTATTATTATGTGGGGAAATAATTTTGACTACTTTTGGCGAACCGGTTGAGAGGTCCTAAATCTTCAAGATGCTAAATGATTGCATGCAAAGCTTTAGTTAACGGTTTGATGGAACGCTTGGTTTTATAAAAATCCAGGACTCACATGGTGTGTGGTGACTTTATCTTGCGGTGCGAAGTTCCAACATCTGAGCAAGTGTTTTACTTTTACAGACAACTTTCTTTTTTATTAACCTTCGCACAAAGGAGAATGCTAACATGAGTAATTTAAAAACAGCTGCTTTTTTTTTTTCTTTCCAATTACAAATTTGTAATTTCATCGTTTAGCATTTGCTAATTATCGGATGAAAATTTGAACCCAGAGCACTCCTTGATATTCTATAAGCCTATAATCACAAGGCCTTTGAAGTGATCTAATCCAAAGCTTTGATCAGAACAGGCCAACTTATTAACAATTTTTGCATGCAAAAATTTGATAATGCAAACCGTTGTTACAATTTTCAGAATTTTCAACGGTCAGGTCCATGTTATATGGTTCCACGAGCTCAACAGTGGCACCTTCGAGGAGGGGGGAAAAAACTATTAAGAGCAACTTGATACTATGTTTTACTATAATTTATTCTTCAAATACTCATTGCTCACAAATAAAAATATCACCATAAAAATATGTTGTCATGTGATACTTTATTAAAAAAAAATATAAATAAAAAAATACTTTATTAAAAAATATATAAATATAGTGAACATAATAATTATTTATAGCTAAACATTGTCATGAATATTTACTCGAATAACCATTCTTTAAAAAAAAAAACTATACTAAGCGCAACTTTAATACTGGTTGCTTACAAGTTGCTTAAACATAAGCAATCGTTCCTCTTTTTTTTTCCCCCCCCCATTGGAGAAGGTCTAGTTGGAAGGAGAGTTCCTTAAACTTAAGCATCATTTCTTATACAAGCAACTGTATCTTAAGATTAAAAAATTAGTTTATTGCATCAACCAATCAACCAAAAAAAGAGGGAAGCGAATGACAATGGATGGGGAAGAATAAACAAATTCCAAAACCAACAACATTTCAACACTAGACAAATTCCAGACAAAAAAAAATTACATATTCCCAAAAAAAAAAACTTCATAACCAAATCTGGGGCACCATGTGAGAAAGAGAGAACCAAGAGAAGCATTGCGATAGCTAGCCTTATGCGTAGATCTGGGGCGGTGGTGATAGATCGGAGTTGAGGTGCAACAGCGAGATGCGATGGCGAGACAACGAGGAGCAACGGTGAGGTGCAATTGTGTGGCGGCACGGCATTGTGGATGCGCGACAATCTATAGGTACCATTATCGCAGGCACATCAGTTAAGATGCAACGATGAGGGTTTGATGGAGGTGGTGGATGCACAATGTGGTTGGAGGCGCGCCAATGATAAAGAAGGAGGCACACCAGGTGAGTTGCAAGGAGGGGGCTCGATGGAGGTGGTGGATGCACGATGGGATGTGGTTGATAGTTTGAGGAGAGGTTATGAAAAAATAATAAGTTTAAGAGGAGAGGGAGAGTTTGAGACATAGAATATGGAAAGGTTAGGAGAGTGTGAGAACCTTCTCCACGAAGGTTAAAAGAAAAGGCAAAAAAATGATTAATTTTTTTAAAGCAAAAGGTCTAAATTCACACTGAAATTTTTTAAAGCAAAAAATGACATTGGCTTGTTCATTCTTTGATCAAAATTGTTAACCATTGGACACTAAAAATGATTTTTTTTTTTTATCTAATGTTATGTATTTCTCATTTGTTTAATATGATGTTATGCATTTCTCGTCATTTTTAATTATAAAATTTTACAAAATTGTCATTGTTTTTTTATTTATTATGGTAAAAATTAATTAATTTCTATTTCTATTTTTTATTATTTAAATTTTAATAACACAATAATTAAAACAATTAAATTAATATTTCATTTTGACATAAAATGAAGTACAAATAAAAAAATATAAAAGTACGAGTTGCTTAAAAGTCTGTTTGGTTCAAAGGGAGAGGGGTGAGGGATTTTAATGAAGGGAAGGAGAAGAAAGGGGAAGAACAACGAGATATTATGATTAGACATTTTGTTTATTTAAGAAGAAGGGAAGGGGGGATTTTAATAGAGGAAAAGAGAGATAACCCTTTTCTTGTTTGGTTCACAAGAAAAAGAGAAGAATTTTAAAAATTAATTTATCTTTGTATCCTTATAATTTTGAATTTCAAAAAAAATATTTTAGTAATTACCCTCCAATTTCTCCCAATATTGGAAGGGAGCAAAAATTAGAAGAGGAGTGATTTTGCTCCCCTCCCTTCTTAAAAATTGAACCAAACAATTAAAGTTTATAAAAATTCCTCTTCTCTCCTTCATTTCCCTCCAACTAAACACTATGTAAGAGTTGCTTAAACTTGTATACATTGGAGCAAAGTGTGTCGATTGCTTAAGAATTGCTTAAAAATAATATGGCATAATAAAGCCCACAAAATTGTACTTAAGCAACCCAAAGTGGGTTTCTTAAATTCTTACTACTAAAGTTGCTCTAATGCCAAATATGATGTTGACGCTGGTAGTACAAAATATGTCCAAGAAATATAAACTAATTCCCGTTAAAATCCATTGTAAAAACAAACTACGTGAGGCTTGCCTTAGTTGAAAACGGCAAAGCCACACATTTATAGCAATTTCGTTCTTATTCCCCATCATACAAGGTCCGAGTCTGACAACAAAGGAAAATACTATACTGGCTATTTTAATAGCTAAATGTTTGTTCTGCGAGCCATCAGCGGCGACGATAATTGATGGCATGACCTGACCAGGTTTATACACATTCTTTAGTGTAATCCCAATTGGGCTTACATTTCACAGTACAATCCGAACGTACTAGTATATACACAGGAAGGAAACATGAGATTATTTACAAATTGCAGGCGTAAATGAAAAATAATCTTTATATAATAAATTGAGTTCCAACTTCAATCTTCACAAAACCTCACAGGCAGAACTCCCACAGCAGTTTGGAACAGCGTGTTACAGCTAAGCAAAAAAAAGTGATTCCATGACAATGGTCAACTAAGAACAGGAAATTCACATGGCTGGCTTGTAGATATTTGATCCCCAAATTTTCTTTTCAAGGATTCTGTACAAGTTTATGAACAGGATAAATTAAGGTCTGAGTCTCTAAATATCAAGACAATGGGAGTAAAGCAGGAGCGCATAGATGAAAGATGAACTATCATGAAAGTTGACATTTGACAATAAGACAGAAAACACCAGGGCTTTTATAAAAAATGATACCAAGTTACCAACAAAAGCATGCTAGAAAGGTGTTATTCCCTTGTAAAACAAACCATCACTTCCTAAAAATTGTTGTCAAGCACCTACATTTATTTGTCAGGAGTGGCACGAGAAAGAGGATATGTTCAAGATGTCTATTTACGAATGTAAGTGCAATTTTGTGGCTTCTGCTGTGAACTTAGATCAAGTCAACATCAATGATTAATCCTAAATTTTTCTTCTGGTTCCCAAGGGGTAAGTTCCGCAATAAATGGAGTATTTACCATATTCAAAGCTTAGATTCAATTCCCACCTCAAGTGGCATATCTACCAAGTCAAATTAACCCCATCAAAGAGACATAATCTTGTCAATTCCGGATTTAGGTGCCATGGAGTTCCTCCACATACATGGTGGGAAATGGGGCACAGAGTATCAGTGAAATCAAACTGCTACCCATGTTTGAGCATAAAAAAAAAAAATAGAAGAAAAATTTTCCTTGATAAGAAACCAGTTTGATTAAGAAGTCTAAGATTGCATCCATGACACACCTGCATCACTTGTATACAACAGCCGACTAGGTGGAGAACTGTCTATATTATTCAGTTTATTCTGTAAGGAGCAAGAAAAAATAGAGGACATTGCAAGCAGATGTTTGAAGTAGAGGCTCCAGAGTATTGAAATTCTAATATAGCTGGCTAATTCAAATTCGTAATTTCAAATCCTGGCAGCAGCAACTTCCACCACAACCGCCCCCCCCCCCCCCCCCCCCCGGCCTTTTTCAGTTAATAGAATTCAAATGTTATTTGACAGGCACTGATCATAATATACTACACATACATTGAAAGCAGAGGTTGACATGGAAGATTTCAGAAAATACATAACATCATTGGGGCATTAGGATTGAACCTGAGTGGCGGATTGCTAGGGTACTCCCGCCCCCGCGCCCCCCCAAAAAATAAACACACACACAAAAAACCTGATGCATGCCTAAGCAAAATCACACATGTTGATTAAATAATATAAACCTCTTCAAATAGCAGGGTGCATTAAAATAATGATAGCACATGCATATGAACATAAGGAAACACAATCCTCAATACAACATGAATATTCATACCAAGTCTTTCTTTTATGACAGCAGCATTTTCATCCCCGCAGCATTTTTGTGAAAAGGAGAATATATCAAGGTACATTTCATTTGATGGATGAATTCCTGCATCCTCCATCCATTGCAATACCTGAGTCAGGATTTACGTGATTTTCCAGATGTGGTCTATTACAGTGTGAAAATTGAAATACTCAAAATGAAATTATGCATGGCCAAATATCTAGTACAGTCATGAAAATACATAAGTTTTGATAGTTATGTAAAAATGCATGGTTCTAATTCATGTAATAGCTTTTGCTCAAACTTACAACTTGTTAGCTAACTTTCAAAGCAAATTGTTGGAGTAAAAAGGTTTGGTGTTTTTTAGGATGTTTGTAGTTTGGAGTTATTTTACTCTTCTTTTGTTACTTATTATATATTTAAATAAATGAAAGATCCTCATTTCTCCTCTATGATTGTAGCAGAAATATACACTGTAATACTTTGGAGATCAAAACTAGAGCTTGAAGAAGCGAGGTCTTGGAGGATTTCTCTTTATTCTTCTTCAATGTCTTGACGATGGCTAACTTGTTTGATGTTTCTAGCTCTTTTTCCATGTATTGCTAAATCCCTTTAGCTAGGATTTGATGGTTTCAAATGGGATAGTGACGTAATTGACTTCTACTCTTAATTCAAGCTTTTACTTGTGCTTTAGCTATTAAATCTGTGCCTAACGCTTGTATATAGTTAATCAAACATTGACTTGATGCACTGTATATCAGTGAAATATACATTTTGTTTTTTTCCCTCCTTTTCCATCAATTCCATATATTTTCAAGTTTCAACTAGATTTAATTAGTTAGAACCCTTAATATTTGTTCCAGCTACTTAGTTATGAACTACTCCGCATGCAAGAAACCTAACAATCTATTGCTGTCAAGTTGGCATCAAACAATTTGTATGCATCATCATTAAATTAAATCTTAAAGAGAGGGCAATAGCTTACCTCTAAATATTTCCTCCAATTTCCAGATGATAAAAGGTTCTTCAATAAAATAGAGTAAGTGGTTAAGTTAACATCAGCACCTGATGCCAACATTTTGAAGAATAACTGCACACGTGAAAAATAAAATAATAAGAAAGCAGGTAGTGTAAAATAGATATCAAGGTGGTGGGAAATCATATTTAATGTGCTTGGTAATGGTAACATTAATATCTCTGTGAGAAGATTTGAGTTACCTTCAACATAGTTTCAATTTTTCCACTTTTTCCTAAAGAATGCAGGAACTGATTCAAACATCCGGATGAAATTACAGGAAGTGAGTGCTCTATGTACTTGATCATATCAACAGCTGTCCTCCAATCTTGTAATCTTATGGCAAAAAGACACATTCAGTTTGACAGGAATATAACAGTAAAAAACAGTAACTGAAGATATCATGCTGTAAAATAAAAATATGGTTATCAAGCCAAAGCAATTTGAGTAATAGGCATCTGTCCTATTGTTTCTTGCTCACTCTTCTCATTAAACCCTCTGAACTTTGGCAAGTAAAAATGTATCAAAGCATCAGATTTCATAATATATAAAAAAATGTCATGAAATGTATCAATTCGTCATAAGACCATGCTATTCCTCTTCAAGTTCCACCAATGATATAATTAAAACAAATAAAAACATCTTAATATTATTGTGAAGAAATATATTTTCTGCTGAACAATAATAACAATAGCATGTGTCAAACGGTGGATAATATTAAAACTTATTGAATTGTGGTAAAAGATTAAAGCCCTTCTACAGCATATACATCAATCAAAGTGACAAGTAATAAACTTGTAATTATGAAAAGTTTCAGCCATAAGAATTTAGCATCAAGTTGAAAAGGTGCCATGATGTCTTGATCAGGAAGATACTAGCAAATTTCAGCCTCAATTAGCTTAAGTTAGACTTAACAGAGGAGGCACTATGGTAAGATGGACATATTTTTGAAGTTTCAAGAAAGCCCACAAAAAGTAAAACAGGGAAAGACAAGTTTAGTGCATAACTTTTTTCTAAAATGAAAAATATACAAACAAATCTGAACTTACATGCTACAGGCAGATACCATTTCAAAAAATATGGTATCACTGAAAGGAATTTCTTTTTCTCTCATACTTTCTGCAAGACTAAGAACCCTTCCTGGTTGGCCACCTTTATTAAAAGATCTCATTAGAGCTGCACAGGCAATAGTATCTAGCTTGATGCCGCTTGCTTCCATTTCTTCAAAGAGTGCATAAGCCTTCTCCCAATTCTCTGATCATAAAATATTGTTATTTAAGTATGCATTTACAAATAACATCCTAATATTTCAGTGGTTAAAAATTTATTTTACCAGCTGCATTGTAAGCATCAAGCATGGTGGTGTATGTAACCACATCAGGGTAGCAACCAGATGATTTCATCAAGTTGAATGTAGATTCTGCTTCTACAATTTGGCCCTAAAACATTATCACAAAAAAAAAATATGAAGCAATAGAAACAGAAGTCTCATATATCATGGATTCGCGTCATTGAGATGCATCTTAACCAATGTACTTACCTGTTTGCTATAGGCACATATCACAGATGAGTAGACCTCTTTGGACAAAGGAAGTTTTAGGTGCATCATTTCTTCCATAAAAGATAGGGCTTCACCATATTTTGACATCTTACAACAACCACTTATCAACACAGTGTAAGTAACAGAATCAGTTTTAATTTTTCTCTTCCTCATAGATTTATACAAGCCTATAGCTTTGTCATATTCCCCTACATTCATACAGCTTCCTATAGCTGAATTATATGCAACTGTGTTCAATTTAATTCCTCTCATCTCAGCTGCAGTTAGCACTGTGTCAATCTTCACCTTCTGACTGCATCGTCCACAGGCAGCCAAGAGTGTGCATATTGAGACAACATTTGGATGAATTCCATCTTGTTCCATTTCTCGCAAGATTTCAATTGCATCTGCCAGCAAACCATTGGATCCATACGCATCAATCAGTGCATTGTAACTGACAAGGTTTGGCTTCAACTTGTTTCTCTTCATCATATCAAATATTTCCCTTGCTTTTTGGGGCTTTTGTGATCTTCCATAAGCATTAAGGAGAGATGTATAAGATACAATATCAGGGCGGAAACCATTTTGTGTTATCTCATTGAAAACCAAAAGTGCCTCATCGTCCATCCCGCGAGCAGCATATGCACCTATTAGTGCATTGTACGAGACTATATTTGGTTTCAGCCCTTCCGCAAGCATCATATTGAATGCAGCCTCACAATTTTCAACTTGCCCACACACAGAATACAAGTGCATGATACTAGTGAATGTAACAACATCAGGGTTACATTCTGACTTCTTCTCCCTCATGGAATTAAAAATGTCAATAGCTTTGTTATATTGTCGAAGCTTGACTAGACAATGTATAACAATATTAAGCGTAGTTGTGTCAGGACGAATATGAGTTCCCTTCATCAGTTCAAAATAAGATAAAGCTTTCAAATACTGAGCCCCACTTTTAAATGCGGATAGAATAATATTGTGAGTAACAAGATCAGGCCCAACACCATTGTCTGTCATTTTCTTGCAAACGTTAAGTGCTTCTTTCCAATTCCCACTAGATCCACAAGCATTTATCAAGTTGTTATAAGTTGATCGACTTGGTGGAATCTGCAAAAATATGTCAGTATGTCACAAACAGCACTTATAGTTAAGATACCAACAATTGAAGTGCTTATTTTATAAATTCCCAGTTCACAGCAGCATAATGTCTGAGGAAAATCGAACAAAAAGCTGGCAAGATCACATTGATCACAAAAATCTCATCACTAGGATTAATCACTCATTTCTAACATGCATCGCAACTTCATGACCAGCTAGTGTAGTGTGCAGGTAACTACATGATGCACAGAACAAATCAACACTTACCAGAATGAAACCACTTCCCAGCATTGGGAGAGAGATATTTTCTACTATCAAATAAAACAAATTTCATTTATATGTATCTAAACATAAAATCACAAGACTACGATGTAATGGAGTCGTGCACACTGCACAGATCTTTATTAAATCATTAAGAAAATGGATTGCAAGAAGCATGAATCATCATAAACTGGATACTGCAAAAAATACACATCAAGTGACCATAAAACAATATGACAAAGTAGTAAAGCACTCATACACTATGCTCTCTCTTTCTCCCTCTCCCTTCACCAGACATGCTTAACTACAATCTAACACCATAATAAAGGAAGGAAAAAAGGCAATCACATCAAGTTGAACTCACTAAATATTGACTAGGGAAGAAAAATACAAAGTACACACAGCTGCACGCAGCATGTCATCCATGATATTCATTGCCCAACGCCACTGTCCAGCTCGACCATGCGCATGGATAAGAGCATTGTAAGTCTCAACATCAGGCTTACATCTACAAACCACAACAACACACATTCAACGGATTCACAGAACAATTCAACTTCCACACCACTAATGTCCTGTTGGATAAACTTCTTCATAAACACTCATACATGAGAAAAAAATAAGAAGGTAAAATAAATTGAACTTCAACTTTTATAAAAACTCTCTGGACTAAATTATCCAAAAGCTAAAGTGCATAAGTTGATTTTGAAGTTCAATTCATTCTACCTTCTTATTTTCTTCTCCTATAAGTGTTTATAGAGAAGTTTATCCAAACAGGACCTAAATCCATTTATTCGCACTATACCTCCATTCCTGCATCTCGAAAAACAATCCACGCGCCTGGTCCGTCCGATTGTGCCGAGCGTGCAACCTAATCATCATGTTGTACACATCGGTGCGCGCACAGTAATTCCGCTGGTTCTTCATCCACCGGAACACGAGGTTACAGTGTTCAACGGCCCCTCTCTGCGTCAACTCCTACGTAGTCGAAAACGAAAACGCAATGCGCATTAGCTTAAAACCAAAACGCTCAAAACTCGTTCGTCACGAGAATAGGAAATTCGGAATACCTTGATGAGGAAGGGAAAATTCTTGCGCGCGAAGCGGCCTACCCAGCGGTTGAGTAGGCCGACGACGTCGACGTCGTCGGCGAGGTCGAGGGAGAGGATGAGGCCGGCCACCTCGGACACCGTCCAGTCCATCTGGAAGCGGTTTCCGGCGACGCGGAGGCGGTAGCGGGCGGGGATGTCGTCCTTGCGGAGGCCGGTGACGTTGGTGGAGACCTCGTGCTGGCCTCGGTCGTAGTCCACGAAGCCTTGCTTCGTTTCCTTGAATACCGGCTGGTTCGATTTCTTCTTGCACGAAATGGAGGCCCGCCGGTGAGTCGACTCGGCGGCTCCGGCGACTTGGAGATAGTGAGTCGCGGTGCTGGCCATCGAAGAGAACGGGGAGTGAGCGTGGTTGAGAGAATGAATTGAGGATAACCGCGCTTGCGGAAATGAGATATTTTTTATTTTTTATTTTTTGTTATGACTTATGAGAAACGGGCCTCGGTATTGTAATCGGGCTCTGTTGGGTTTGTCATTGGGCTTGGGCTCGATATTATTCTTAACCAAAAAATTCCTGAAATTTTAATGTTGATAAAAAAAATTAAACATATAATTTAGTCTCTACACATGTCACGGATTTATAATTTGGTCCATATATGTAAAATTTTATTAAATCGGTCCCTATACATACAAAGCGTTACTGATTTAGTCCTTGCTGTTAGGAAGTTGTTTACTCATTTTTAATTTGGTTCTCATATACATGTAGTGCATTCTTAATTTTGGTTTCTGAGACAAATGCCTCATACAATTTTGGTCCTTTTGTCAATTTTTTGTTAAAAAAAGCTAAAGTTTTAAAATTTTCCAAGGCATTTGTCTAGAATTTGATGGAAATTGTCTCATTTTAGGGTTTGTTAGTTTGAGTCTTTTTTATGAAAAGATTTTTCAATTAAAAGATATTTTTTTAAAAATTTATTGAAATTATGTAAGTTTGTGCAGAATAATAAAAGCCTAAAATGAAATAAATAAACCTGACTTAATGTTTATCTTAAAAGCATTATTTTTTTAGGTATTTCTCTTGAAAGTTAAAGTTAATAACTTCCGAAAATAAATTCTAAATTTTTTTTTATCACAAAAGCATTTTTTAAATTTAATCAAACGGGCCATTAACTTTATAAAAGTAAAGGTTATAACTATGAGTAGAAATAATACATATTGTTAACTAATATTAGGTCTAGTTCTCCGTAAAAATATATATATATATTAGGTCTGGTTCAAGTCAAGTAAAGTCTATTGATTAAATAAGTTTAAAAGCATATTGTTATATAACTAAAGATTATAACTACGGATAGAAATAATACATGTTGTTAATTAATATTAGGTCTAGTTCAAGTCAAGTAAAGTCTATTGATTAAATAAGTTTAGTTGAGATTTTTAAAAACATATTCATTTTAAAATGCTAAGGCATTGGTGCTTGTTTGAGACAAGTTAAATTCTATAAAATAATCGCGTATTTATTCAAAATAAATTAATCTGAACACGTATTAGGTCATTTTCAAAAAAATTTAGATCTACTAATACTAATACTACTACTAATAATACCAATAATAGTAAAATATATTAAATTTTTATTATAATATTTTGAAATTATATATTTATTAATCTATTATTCAAAGGTTTAAATGTGTTGACTTACAAATAACCCATTAACCTATTTAAAGATAAATTTGTTAAACTATTTGAAAAGTATTGTTACAAAGAAGGCATTTAAATAGATTTCAAGTCATGCCAAAGTCTTAAAAAGGTCATTTTCAGACCTTAAGAAAAAAGTATTTAAGTAGGTATAATAGATTCAGCCTTATAAAGTATAACCTAGTCTAATATGTTTCCATCTCTAATTTTGGTCAAACACAAGTGATTATATATAAAGTTTGAGATTTTTCTTTGTTGTTTTAAAGTTTAAGGATTAAATCTTATATACTGTATAAAGTTAAAAGGGTGTAAATTAGATATTTTGCTTGAGAATTTGAGACTGGAATTCAATATTTTGGTGAAAATTAGTGGCATTTTTTTTAAAAGACGAGATCCAATATTAGGATTTTCTTGCCAACCTTGGTGCTAGAATACTGCTTGCGATGTATGAGGGAACCCTCCAACTAATCTCCATAGCCTGGTGCTGGCACTGGCAGAAAGTTTATAAAGTACATATGAGAATGTGTTTTTAATCTCCCAAAAGACAATCAGATCATAGTAAATATTATCAAGACAATAACGTAGCAACACATGTAAGACTTGGAAAGTTTTGTTTTCTGATAAAAAAACTTAATAAGCTACAATCATAAGGATGATCATGGTCATGAATGACGAATTCCACTACCATGCACGTAGCCTATGCCATGTTTTTCTTTATGTTTGCTTATTCTCTCACATGGCTGTGCAAACCATTCTCGCAAGTAGGAATGAGAGAACGGATAACATTGCATTGATCAAGGATCGGGGAATAGAGGATAACTCAAGGACCCACCAGCAAAAGAATGATAAACTCGAATAAAGGTGATACACTGAAACCATTTTTATTGGCTAGGAGTACCTTTGACCAAATAATTGTATAAAAGAAACTACAAAAATTCACTCGCATGCTGATTGGCAAAAGAAACACTTTGAGGAAAAGAAAAAAAAAAAAAATAGACAAATCGCCGCAAGTTTTTAGCCCTCAAACGTGCTCAAATATAATATATAACGCCTTTCTAGCCACATTCTCAAGTAATGGTTTATAATTTTCCACTATGCAGCGCTTATTTGGTCGGTTTCAAACCCACATTGGTAGCCAATTTGACTTGGTGGCCACATAAACGGCGCAAACAGATCATCAAATTGTACAAGTGCTTTGCACATCACAAAAACTTTCAGCGGAAATAGTAGGTTGAAAATTACTTGTCGGTGAAGGCGGTCAATGAAGCAGCACATGGACACAAATTAATTCTAGGCTTAAATATGTTTTTGGTAATTCAAAAATTAATCTGTTTTGGTTTTAGTCTTTAAAAAAAAATTAAATAAAATCTCTCAAATATTAAAAATATCTAATTAGATTTATGTACTAAATTCTATCTAACTTTTCTGTTAAATGATAGCTACATCAACATCATAGTCATCATTAATTTGCTGATATGGTCGTCCATGTCAATTATTATGTTTAGGTCAGATTAGTAACATACTTTTTGAATAAAATTGTTACATGATTAACCCTAAATCACATATTTTTTAATCCTAAAACAAAAGTAATTACCCCATTTTTTATTAAAAATTATTACTGGACACTTTAGGTAATAAAATACTTTACTTAGAATATGGCTATCATTTAATAAAAATTTTAGCATAGTTTAGTACAAAAATCTAATTAGGGTATTTTAATATTTGGGAGACTTTATTCAAGGAAATTTTTTTTTTGAGCACTAAAATCAAAACAGGTCAATTTTTAAAGGACTAAAAATATATTTAACCCTTAATTCTAAGTACTCCCCGGGGATTCCTTTTGTTTATGTTTTTCTTCACACCTCATACTAATCCGAATGTTGCTGATAATTTGATTTTTCAATAGTCATATGAACGGTTGACAAGTTATTCAAGTATTTCAAGACCTAATTTACTTATTATAATTACTTATTTAAAAAAGCTTTTATAGAAGTTATTTAGAGGAATTTTTTGCTCCTCTATATTTAAAAAACTGACTTATTTTTACCCATTTGTCTCTCACCCAACTAGTTTCCCTGTTAAACAGTTACAACCCAGCCCACCATTACTGAAGGAGAAGAAGAGACAGGAGAGAATTGGAGTAAATAGAGTTGGAAAGAAAGTAGTTTTCAAGTTAAAAATAATTAAAAAATTTCTAAATCTTCTTATAATGTACTTTAATTGATTCTCATATTTGTTAAATATAGAAAGTATTAAACTTTTTTTTATGTTTTAAGGCATTAAATATATTTATTTTTATTTAATATTTTTTTTATAAAGTATTAACTAAGAAAATTTGTAAGTAGGATATGACACTAAATAGAAAAAAAAAAAAAAAACTCCCTCCATTCTAAAAGTAGATTTTTTAGACTTTTTTAATTTATTTCAAAACTATTGTCATTTTAGAAATTTACGCATGTACCTGGTCAAACTTCCCTTTTCAGCCATATCCATCATTTAATAATTGTATGGACAATTAATCCAAAATCATCTCAACTAATTAAATGAAACAAAAGGAAATTAAATAATGGTATTTAAGTTGAGATATACATTAATTAATGATTTCTTATAACCTTAAATAACAACAATTTTTGAACAACAGAAGTACTCTCTCTCGATTCAATTACAAGCAAAAAAATAAAAATAAAAATTAGTGGACTCAAATATAAACAAATTTTTACTACTTTTATCCTATTTAATGATATCATCTCAAAAATACCCTTCAATTAATTAAAATCCTATTTCAATTACTCTTTTTTATTCTTCATTTCAAGTTTTGATGAAAGACACTTTAGAAAAAATGTTTATTTTTTAAATATAATTAGTAAAATTAAATACTAACTTTCTTAATTTGCTGTTAGTTAATTTTGTTTATATTTAAGTCTAGATGAAGTACAAAATTACAAAATAATTTTAACTTTTAAGGCATTATTTTCAACTTCAACTTTAAAATAAATTTTAAAATAAAAAATGGATCAAATGCTAACTTAATTTCATTTTCATCTATCACAATTCACAGCACATGAATGAAGAGCTGGTAGCAGCGGAGGGATGCAACTACCAACTAGCATAGTCTCTCTTCTTTCCAATTCCAACCGACACAGGGACGGCTAGGAGAAGCTTAAGTAAATATTTATGAATTATGAAGTAGTACTTTTGTACAAGAAAATGTTCAGTGTTCAGGACTTGGTAGTCCCTGTTACCACGTGTATTTTGTTTCCAGGAACCTTCCGTTGCACCTATTTCTGAAACAAATCCTACGATGCGTAGAGCTTTGGGACCCTCTACTCCACTTTCAACACAGTGATCTTTTTTTTTTTTTTTCGATAACGGTGTAAACCCACCCATTAACACTACCTAATAATTCACCCTTTCCCAACAGTCCTCTCCTCGTATAGGCCCACACCCCACACTAGCAATTAATTACAAGATATCATTCACCACAAGCTCCTCTACTCCACGTGTATAAAATTACATTTATTCATTAATTATTAAAAAAAATAATAAATTAGATGATAATAACAGCAATTGCCATTTAATTCCTTGTGTTTTTAACTTAATACTAAAAGTTCGAACGGATGTAGAAATTTGTAGGCATTATAATTGTTGCGTTTTCCACTTCTTTACATTCTACTATAACATATATGCCTTAAATATATTTTTGATTATTATAGATATAGTTAATTTAATCTTCTATATCTTTTATATATATAAATTAGAATAATTATCTTGAATGAGAATATTTTTAAGAGTTATTTTTCAACCAGAGTGTTTTTGGCTAGTATTTTTTTAACTAGAGTATTTTTAGAGAAAAAAAATTCAACCTCTTATCTCTTTCAATCTATCTTATTTATTTATATTTCTAAATTAAATTTCAATTTTTTTAAATTATCAATAATTAAAAATAACTTATATCTCGATGTAAAATTTTTTCATCATAAATCTTAAATATAATTTATATGTTCAAAAATATTATTTATTATAATTTATTATAATATAACTTATATATTCAAAATATTTATTATTATAATTGTAGTTATATAAAATAAACATTTATTCTGTACATTATACAGACTAAAATACTAGTTATTAGTACAAATTTATTTTTATAAAAATAATCTTTATTATTATTCAATAATGATGTGACAGATATTTAGATATGTCAAGTTAATATCACTGTACTATGTTTATATTCATGTGACATTATCACTAAATAATGATAAAAATTATGTTTATTTTTTAAAATTTATAAAAGCTAAATTTTTTTAAAAATTTGAAAAATTAAAATCAAAATTGGTGATATTTATAAGGATTAAAAAAAACTTTTTTTTGAAGAGTAGGATTAAAAATATCTTAAACTCTAATTACTTTCAATTTCTTACCATTAAGTTATTATTATTATTATTTTCACGGTTTTGAATACGTCATTTTATTCGTCAGATAACAGAAAAACCATAGTTATTTTCGAATTCTCGCACCGACAAAAGCATATCTTTGTTCATGGATTTTTTGTCTGAGAGATCTTCGTCTAAAATTATATTTTCATGTTCCATCATCATCATATGTGCAATTCTTTTTTTATTTCCCTTACTTGCACCTGTAATTTTTTTATGCGTTACAATTATACATATATTCACATGCCCATATCTGCCTTGCTGGATATTTTTACTACAGGTTTTTTTACTGGTCAATGTATCTGTCCTCGTGTTTCATGTAAATATTATATTATTCTTCCAACCTTGTATTCTACGTAATACTATCGCTGTATTTTGCATTAATAGTATTCTAGCTAGTTTGTCTTACTCCAAATTTTTTAACATTTCTCTTATTCTTTTTCATTCTCGTTAAATATCATTTTTTATAATATAAAATCATCAAAGCTATAATATAAATTTATTTTATTATTTCATATAATAAAATTATTTAAAAATAAAAAATTAAAGGAATTATTAATCTAATTTTTAAGATAATAAATTATTTATAAATAAATTAAACTATGAAAAGTATTGATTATTTAAAAATATGTATAGTTTGTTAAATTCATGTCATCTATTCAAAATATAAACATTAGACATTTTTAATATTCTCTTTATTTTTTCTTTCTTTTCTTTCAATATTCTTCATGGCAAGCAATCTTTCCCAAGCTGGATATGACTATTATATGCGACAAAATTCTCCCTCCGAATATTTAAAGCAGCTACATACCTAACACTTGAACGCGAGACCACTAATTAAGATGAAACAAGCCTACACCAATTGATCCACGGACTCGGTGGTTCTTTATTGTTTTTTCCTTTTAAATGCGTGTTTCAACCACTATTTACACAAGTAACCAAAATAATTTTCTCCCAACCATCTCAAACAATCATCATTTTATCTTTATTTTTATAAATTGTCTATCACTTTTAATCTATTATTTTTAATGTTATTCCTAAATTGAATTTTAATAATATCACAATTTAAATTGTTTATTGTAAATTTAAAATATAATTTATATATTAAAAACATCTATTTATTGTAAATTTTAATTATATAAAAAATATTTATCTTGTGTAATATGCAAGAGAAAATACTAGTGAGTGAAAATTTAATTATATCATTTAAGTTATTTTACACTAATTTGATAATTAATTTTGTAAATATTTTTAATTTAATTAATTAATTTATCAACTTTTAACCTTTTGTTTTCAATTAAATTTGAACATGTTAAGTAACTAGTATTTTAGTTTGTACAATGTATAAAATAAATGTTTATTTTATATAACTAATATTTATAATAAATAAATACTTTTTAATATACAAATTATATTATAAGTAAAATTTGTAATAACTTTTTGAATATGAATTGTATTTTAAATTTATGATAAATAATTTATATTGTGATATGACTTATGAGGTTATTTTTAACTATTGATAATTTTTTATACAAATATTAAAATTTAATTTAGAAATAAAAAAAAAGATAGATTGAAAGAGATAAAAATTAAGAAAATTTTCAAAAATACTATATTTTTTTTAAAATACTCTAATTGAATAATAACTCTTAAAAATGTTTTTATTTATGATAATTATTTTAATTTATATAAAGGGAAGATTTATTAGTTACTCCCTTTGGTCTTGTATATAAGCATAAAAAAAAGTCATGTATGTTAGTCTCAAATATAAGCAAATTTCAACTAAATTTACCTTATTTAATGAACTTATCTTCAAAATATCATTCAATTAATTAGGATTGTATTTCCAATGACCCATTTCTTATATTTGAAATCAAGTTTCAATGAAAAGTAGTAGTAATCAAGTTTTTTTTTTCCTTATATACGAAACTTCTTCTAAAAGAAGTAGTAATCAATGTTTTAAAAACTAGCCAAGACTGGCCAGTTCAACCAGAAAACTAATGAATCGGTCCTATGTCTGGTTCAATTAAACCAAAAAACCGATTAGTTATAATTGGTCCATGAACAGGTGAACCTGTCCAAAATCGGTAAAACCGGTCCAAAACTAGTAAAAAATCGGTTCCCAACGATTCAATAAAAAAGTCTAATAAAACATTATTTTGATGTTTTTTCTTTTAAAAAATGAAAATAACCGAAAAGATTTATCATTTTTTTATTCTAAATATAAACTTGTTTTTATTAATAAATATTAATGTGTGTTATTAGAACTTAGACTTAAGTATTATGGTATATTTAATTTGAATTTTTCTAGGTATTGTGCATGTTAAGAACCTATAAGATTATGTTTTATTTTTAGTTTTAGTAATATTATAAAGTTATGATATTATTTTTTTAATATCATTTTATGCATTATTTAATTATTATTTTTATTTTATTAATATCGATTCGACCACGGTTCAACTACGGTTGAATCATTAAACTTTGAAGTAGTGTCTTGATCGATTTAATAACCGGTCCGGTTTTAAAAATACTGATTGTAATATTGTTAACCTAGCATTGTGGCGGGACTATCAAGAATTAAATACGACTAGCCTTAATTGTGTGACTTTTGTTCGTGGTCGTTAAAAGTTTTTGAGTTTGGTTTTGTTCTGTGTATCCCGACCCGAGCAGTTTTATAGCATTCAGTGTTCTGTTTCCCAGATTCATCATACCACTGCCGTGGCCTGTACCTATAATTTTCAACCATAGAATCATTTATGATCAATGCATTTCACCAAAAGAAAAAAAATTATGATCAATGCACTGTTTTTTTGTCAATTGATAAATTATAATTTCACATAAACAAAAAACACTTTGGCATACTAATATTTGAAAGGAGTTGAGGAAACTCTCAAAGTTACATGTATTTGTATGTTATTTATTAAAAAAATAGGTTAGTCCTTTAAAAATCTAAATATTATTATAATGTTTTTTTTGAAGATGTTACTATATCATTTTTTAAAATAATTTATATCAAATTAGTCTTCTAAAAGTTCAATTTGTTATCAAATTAGTCCTTAAAAAATATTAAATGTCTCTATATAAGTTCTTATAGAAATAAAGTGGTGAAAAAAATTAAAAATATAATTTTATGATAAAATAAAGGGTGAAAGGTTATTTTGATTTCTGAAAATGTATAGTGTTGTCACATTAATCCTTAAAACTAAGAAAAAAAAAGTATCTGAAAGTGTAATCCGTCAATTATATTAATCCAATTGCTACATGCAACATGTGACTTAAATGATAATATTAACATATGTTTAGAGACTAAAATGAGTTTTTAAGTTTAAGGACTTAGATGAAAAAATGAGAACAAATTGTATATTCTAATTCTAATTTACAATATGTGAGGAAACTATCACGAGAAAATTTTATTCTTTATGTAAAGGTGAGAAAGTTTAATTTTCACTTATTTACAAATTAATATTCCCATCAATCTTTTATTTTTGAGAAATAATTAAATCTCTTTTACCAAATGTTTAAAACATTTATTTTCATGTTATTTTTTCAAAAATATTAAATTAATTTTTTATACTACAAGCTCATTAGTGGTCAAAGTAAGACAAAATGAGATAAGAATTATGAACTTGACAAGAATATAATAGGATAAGACTTTTTATATTGTTTAATGTTTGATGTGGAGCAAATAATCTTTTAGTATGTATGTTATCTTATTTTTTGCTTAAGGTAGATTAGATAATATTAGAATATGATATAAAATATATATAAATGATAATATTTTCCTTTCGTTAGAATTACATAATATTTTTTAAAATATTCTTTAATACATTATTAATTTTTTAAATTAAAAATATATAAAATCATCTTTAATGTTCCTTTTTGTCTTTTATACATTATTCCATTTTTTAAATTGTAAAAATTATATGAAAATTAATTAAAAGAACAATGACATGATTAACAATAAAATTTTTATAATGAATTGCAATGAATAAAATGATAAAGAAGTATATGTATACGTGATAAATATTTTTAAAAAATATTATAACATATCGTAAATAATTGATATATTTTTTTCCTTACAATGTAGTATTTATAAATTTTATTATGTTTAATTTTATACTTACAAATTCTAAAATAAATATTTGAAAAGTATTTATTAAATTTAATTTTTAAAACTTAATTAATAATATATTTCAATGTTACATGTCAAAGTTTTAATAAGTATATATAAAATAATATGTTGAAAATATATCTTATAATATATATAATAAATATTATCTAACATTATCTATGTATAATATTATATATGTAATTTATTTTATATATATGGATAGGATCAACTGACATTAAATGTTAAATTTTTGCATTTACATTACTTAATAATTTTATACATAATATGAAATTAATCAATCTAATTGTTGAATTATTTAATATTATTACTTTGATTATGTATATTGAATTTCACATAAGTTGAACATTTGTTGATATGTTATCTAGCAATAAACATCTATTTATATTTTAAATAGTATATTATCCGTAAAAATAAAATGTATGTTGGAGTAAGGAATAGTTTTTAATTTACATTAAATTTTATAAACGTGCTATTCTTTATAAGAATTTTCTATTCAATGGTTGAATTGATTATATTATACAAAAAGTTATTGATATAAGTATAGAAGCTTGATGCATAATGTCAATTGATCCCATAATGTTAGGTGTGCTAAATATATCCTATTTGGTTATTTTTCTAAGTCTTAACCCAACTTTTCATGGGATAAAAATTATATTAACCCAACAAGATAAGATATATAATATGATAAGATAATTTTATTTTATGGGTGCACCAACAAGCTTTAAAAAGGATTAATTTTAGAACTGTTGCCCTTTTCTTTCCTTTTTTTTTTCCCCCTTATTTTAAATTTTAATATTCGAAAACAAATTATTCAAAAATTTAAATTTAACTTAAAAAATTGTCAAACTTAAAGGTTATAAAATTATAAATCAATTTTAATTTTAAATCTAATACTGTTATTGTTATCTTTAATATTAAAATGACTTTTGAATTTTAAAAAATAAACTAACAATTAAAGAAATAATAAATAAATTTTTTTAAATTATAATAAAGATATGTTAATATTTGAAATAAAAGCCAAATTACATTGTTGGCTCTCCTATAATTCTAAATTTGCAATTTTGGTTCTCTTTTTTTTAATTGTGGATATTTAGTCCCCCAATTTTTAAAATTATGCAATTTTGGTCGTGCAATTTATGGTAATAAAATTTATGGTTTAAAAATTGGTAAAATTATTAGGTTGTCGGAGAATAAAAGACATGACCTTTTACACAAAGAATGATACTTAAGCACTAAATCAATTAACTTATTTGATTTACATGGTAAAACACGTATATTACATATAATACCACTACATGATATAATTGCACATACTGTGTCTCCTGGTATGATTAATGTGTGAATTTAATTATTTAATACTAAATTTTTATTATTTAATTTAAAATGTAATGTAAGTATTAAAATATTTTATTAAATAATATAAACACACATTCATTTTTTTTTTATTTCCTTTTTCATCCAATTTTCTTCTCACATCTCTATTATTTTTCTATCACCCCACTTATACTATATTATTTAATAAAATATTATAATAAGTACATAATTTTTTAACTTAAAATAATAAATTTAATATTAAGATAAGCTATTTAACATTAAATTATATTAATTTATTAAATTATACCCTTTATAATTTAATTAAATAATTTATAAATTAAATTACGTGTATTCTAAATTAAACTTACTTAAATATTTAATTATAAATTAAATTATATAAATTAAAGTCTATGTATTCCGTGTATTCTAATTTATAGATGTATTTTTTAATAAATTGTATAAATTTATTAAATTACAATAATTTATAAATTATAAATTCAATTGTATAAATTAAATCATATGTATTCTAAATTATATACTTATTTATTTAATAAATTTAATAAATTATAGTAATTTATAAATTATATAATTTTGATTAAATTTAATTTAGGATACACATAATTGTAAATTAATATATTATTTAATTAACTTATAAATTTGTATGAGTTAATAAGTTTATTAATTTGATATTAAATTTTATTATCTAATAGTAAATTTTTTATTTAATTTAGAAAATAATGTAAGTATTATAATATTTTGTTAAATAATATAGTATAAGTGGGGTGATAGGTAAAAAAAAAAAAAGAGATGTGAGAAGAAATTTGGGTGAAAAAGGAAATGAAAGAAAAAATAAGTGTATGTTTATATTATTTAATAAAATATTATAATCCTTATATCATGTTTTAAATTAATTCATAAAAATTTAATATTAAAAAAAATTAATTTCACACAATAATCATACTTGGGAGGAAAAATATTTGCAATTATATCATTTAGTAATATTATATATAATATGTGTTTTACATTATAAACCAAATATATTAGGTAGTTTAGTGGTTAAGGATTTTTTTTTTTTTTTTGTGTGCAAGAAGTCATGGGTTCTATTTCTCTATTACTTACAATTGTACTATTTTTTAAATCATATATTTCATTGCCACATCAACAATCCATGTTAGCATCCACATGTACTGCCATGTTAGTATTCGAGTGCCATGTCTGCAATCTATGCTATCATCAAAAAGTCATGTTACCCATCAATTATGGACAGGACAAAAATTGCGTAATTTTAACAATTGGAAAACTAAATGTCTGCAATTAAAAAAAAAGATAGCAAAATTGTGAATTAAAAATTATAGGTAAGTCGAAAGTGTACTTTAGCCTAAAATAAAAGTACATGTATAGTATTTTTATTTTCAATCAATAAGTGGTCATAGACAAAATAACTATCTTACGAGTTATCATATTGTGATTAATTGTTTAGAGTACTAGTAAGGTATGATTACTTTATCTTATTATGTTTGTCCATTGTAATTTAAACTATGTTAATAATTATCTAATACACATCAAATATTAAATATTATAAGAGCTTACCACTCTTTTATCATATTTTTATTTAATTCGTATGTTTTATTTTATTTTATCTTTTTTATACAATTACAATAAAAGAATAATACTAGAAAACATATATATATATATAATTTAAAGAATTTATCATTCTTTTATCTTATCTTACTCGGTATATCTCTTGTATCCTATTTTTTATCTTATGAATGAACGAAATCAGTCCTTTTCCTTAAGATGGACGATAAAATTGTCGTTTTTTTTTTTATTATAAAAATGACAGAGTGTTTTCTGGGAGATGTGGAAGTAAAAAGATAAACAAGCAGGGGGGAGTGTGGTATCATCAAAATCTGCGTGAAGCAAATGACCCAACAGTCTCCCAAGTGCACCACCCATTCCGAAGCAATGCAACCGTAGCTCCCTCTCAGGGCAACCAGCAATGAGAAAAGCCAAGCCCGGCAGCGGCAACAGTGGCATGGGTATGCTCCTAGTCCTATTCCCCCGAGACAAATCCAGCACAACCACACCCACGCCCGTCACCGACAAACCCAAGTTCAATTTCCACTCCCGCTCGAAATCCCTCCTCTCCAAAGCCCAATCCACCATCTCCATCTGCGCCCTCCTTTTCTTCGCTACCCTCCTCCTCTTCACCCTCTCCAGCACCCCTCACACGCCCCTCATTCACACCCCATCCCGCACCCCACACCCCTTCGCGCTCCAACGCATGGGCACCCTCCACCGAAGAGGCACGAAATCCATGTCCGACCTCCTCGTCTGCCACGTGGCGGACGACACCCCCCTCGACGACTTCCGCCTCTTCCTCAGACTCCTCCACCGCTCCTCCCTCACCGCCTCCTCCGACGTCGTTTTCATCTTCCCTCCCCCTCCTCCACCCCCAAATTCGCACCCGTTATCCGCCAAGAGAACCACGCATTCTCCTCGCTCCTCCACCTCCACGCGCGCCTCAACTCCACGCGCTGGAAACAACACCCCAAGTCCTCCTTCGACCCCAACCGCTTCCTCTCCAAAACCCCCCAACAACAACCCCTCTGGGGTCCCAAGACTCGAACCAACTCAAGCACCACCCGCGACTCGCTGAGTTACGGATCGGTGCTGAGTTTCGACGCCACCGAACTCGACCCGGAGAACTCGCTCGCCGGGTTCCTCGACCGCGTCCCCCTCTCTCTCCGAAGGTGGGCGTGCTACCCCATGCTCCTCGGCCGAGTGAGGCGCAACTTCAAGCACGCGATGCTCCTCGACGTTAAGAGCGTGCTGGTTCTCAAGGACCCGCTCGGCCGAGTCAGGAATCGGAGCCCCGACTCGGTCCTTCTCTTCAGCAAACCGGAGAAGCACGCCAAGAGGACTCGCGTCCTCTCCGCCGTGGTGATGGGCGGCGCTCGCGGCGTGCGCCGGCTCGCCGAAGCCGTGGTCCTGGAGATCGTCCGCGCCGCGACGCAGCACAAGAAGAGGAAAAACTCGGTGTCCGAGTCGGCGGTGCTGAGTCTACTCGTCGGCGGGAGCGAGTTCGTGGCGAAGAATAAGAACGTTAATTTGATAGCCTCCGCTGAGTCGATACCCGAGGCGAGTGCTTCCACGTCGTTTTCAGATTTCGCGATGATTCAACGTGGTGTGAGTAGTGATCACGACCTTAATTATGTCATCAAGAGGCAAATTTGTTCGTCTGTGGTGGATTCTTCTGTCTATAGAGATTGTTAGTTAACAGTTAGGATAATAATAAGGAACGAAAAATAAAACACGAAGGGGAAAAATAATGATAAGGAAATTCATGTTATTATTTTTTATTTATTACCGAATTTTCGTTTTAGTCTGACCAATTTTGTTCCTACTTGTGTATACACTCACTTCATTATTCGTCTTGGAATTACATATTTGTATTCTTCATTGAAAAAGTTATGGACCGGTGTGTTCATCTGGGAGTAAATGAATTGGGCTGACAGAAGATTCGACCATGCAAGACGATGCAGCCAAATACTAGTATATTTAATAATATTTGATCAGGGTCTAGCAGCATGTTATAATTTATTAATTTTCTGCTATAGCCATTTAAATAATTTGATTTGGGACCTTGATTTACGGCCCTTGTATCTATTTATTTATCGCTGAACTTGCGCTATTTTATGAGTAAAAAAATTTATATTTTTAATTAATCAGGAATTGTAGTTGATATGATTTTTTAAAAATTATTATTATAAAAGTTAATACATTTACTTTACTTTACATGATTATGATTGGACAAGAGGGTAAATTACTTACATCTCGGGTGCATATATTATTTTCTCATATTTTATTAGTTGTTTGGACCGAAGGGTGAAACATGAAAAGAAAGAAAGCAAGAGATGAAAACGCAATGTAAAAAGAAAATAAAGGTAAGTTTTTGAGAAGCGAGGGTGAACCGTGCAGCTGTAAAAGGTATTGATGAGTGAATGTGCTTGTGGTCTTTTTGGCTCCAGCAATGTGCGCGTTGGCAATTAATATATAAGCAATATTTTCAAAATTCCAGCTTCTAAAAGCAGAAAGGGCAGGAAAACGTGCTTATTACGCGGTTCTGTCTTTTGCTTTGTTACTTAAACGAGGCCTTTTAC
The DNA here is from genome assembly GCA_004329165.1 of Spatholobus suberectus. NCBI lineage: Eukaryota > Viridiplantae > Streptophyta > Magnoliopsida > Fabales > Fabaceae > Spatholobus > Spatholobus suberectus. The sequence goes on along the minus strand of CM014732.1, from coordinate 25,258,988 downwards.
TTCGTGCGGCGTAAAAGACAGCTATTTGGGGTTTAGTTTAATCGAGAACGTGATGAATTTCAGCATTCCTAATCTGATTTATAATTAATTGGGCAATGGGTGATTTGGGAAGGATGACAAGTGTGTATTTGGATGTGTGAGTGGTTGATTTCTGTATTCCTCATCTGATTTATAACTAATTGGGCAATGGAAGATTTGGGAAAGATTGGAAGTGTGCATTTGGTTGTGCTGGAGTTTGTTACTCTTAATATAGTCCCTTTCTTTTTTGGTTGAGGTTGTAAAATTGAAGGGATCTTAGTTGTTGACTTTACACATTTATGGTAACTTGTAAATAAGGCTACTGTCCAGTGGCATTTCCTTTTTAATTAGGCTTAGTGTGCTATGTATGAGGAATGTGAGATGTACTCCATGTTAGATATATGTGAGGTGAGTATGGCGCACGCCTGTAAAGGGATGCGCTGATCCGCACACACAAAGAGATGTACTCCATGTTTGCTATTGCTCAACAAAGTGCGTTCTGTGTAGTCTTCAAACTTCCAAATTAATATTTGAACAGAGTATGATTCTTGGAACTTTTGTTCAAAACTACAATCAATAATACCGAAATCCAAATATAAGAAACACACTTAAATGCCTATTGACGAAAAAAGAAAAAGACAAAAAACTTAATGGCTGGATTTTTTAAGTATGATTTTTTTTTTTTTACAGTGTGTGAAAAATCAGAGAGATTACTCGATATTCTCTTTCTTCTTTCTTAAGAGGAATCAAGCTTCCATCACTGGTTTTTGGTTCTTGATTTTATATCAATGTTTTGAAAACTGAAATGAACCGGCCAATCGGAATGGAAAATCGGTAAACTAGCTAAGCATTTGGTTCAAATAAATTATAGAACCAATACAAAGAAAAATTGGTCAAAAAATTGAAAAACTAATAAAAAAAGTGGTAAAATCAGTAAAAACCAGTAAAAAACCAATTCACAACAAGTCAATAAAAAATATTTAATACAATGTTTTTTTTTAAAAAGGTGAAAAATTAACCTAAAGTATTTGTCATTTTCTTTTTTATTCTAAATGTAAACTTGTTATTGTTAATAAATATAGTTGTCTATTGTTGAAACTTATTATGATATATTTGATTTGAAACTTTGTGTGTACTTTCAATGTTAAAAACCTATAACATTTTATTTTATTTTTAGTTTTTATATTATAAAGTTATAATATTATGTATTTTTAATATCATTTTATGTATTATTTAATTATTATTATTATTATTTTATTGATACCGATTCTACCATATGGTTTAACTATGGTTAAAACATTAAACTTTAAACCGATATTTTGATCAGTTAAATGATCAATTAGATTTTAAAAATATTATTTTACATACAAAAATGTTTATTTGGATGGACTATTGTCTTTAAGAGATGCTGACAAGCCACGTATTGTTTTGTAGTTATTATTGCTAGATTGCTTTGTTGTAGAAATTTTTAAAATTAGGACCACAGTCGAAGAACCTTGATTTGTACATTTTATTACGAGCTTAGCTGGGTTAGTTCATAGCTTAATGTGAAGAGAAGGAAACAGATTGTGATAGGGGAGGAAGAATTGGTTGAATTTTTAACTTTGGACGTATACCAAATCCATCATCATCTGTTCCTTTCCACGGTGAAAGCCAAATTAGTCATCGACACCAATAATGGACTGCTTATTGCATTATAAACATGCACTCAAGTTAGAAATTCACGTGTAAAGATTTTATATATGTCAAGTGTTGTTTGAGTGTAAGTTTTGTCCATTAAGACACTGTTTAGATAAATTTCTCTGTAGGTATTTATATAAGAAGAAAATAAAAAGATAAAATAAATTGAACTTCTCTCATAACTATATGCACTTCAATTTTTCGAAAAGTTAAATGAGAAAGTTTCTATTAAAGTTTTAGTTTATAGGAGAAATTTAATTCATTTTACCTCTTTTCTTCTTTCATAAGTGCTTATAGAGAAGTTTATTCAAAGCCTAATATGTCTTTGAGAAGGTTGTAGTTGTTTTAATTTCTTTTGTTTTTCCTCTTCTTTTTTTTTCAATGTTTTTTAATTCAGTGTTTAAGTAAGATGATAGATCTGTTTCAAGGAGAGGATCAGTTGGCTACTCGTACATAGGACTTTGGAAGGCATTTGGTTCTAGTAATCTTTTTTTATTCTCGAAAATATGAAGGTAGAAATATTTATTCCCATGTTTGTTAGAAGGTTGTGAAAAGAGATTCTTCGGGTATCTTTCATTTCTAAGAAAGTTACATTCCCATGTTTTAGGCAGTTTTCATTCCATAGTGAGGAGGTGGGAAAGTGATATTCTCAAGGGAATAAGGGAAGTTTTTTTTTAAATCACTCTTTTAACTTCTATTTTTTATTTAAATTATTATGAATTTTAAAAATTATTCTTAAGAATACTAAAATGTAACCAAACACCTTTTTAAACATACCCAAAAATAATATTTCTGGTTATAATATTCTTGAGAATGTGATTCTTGAGAATGTAAAATGATGCCCTGAAACAAACGCCCCTTAAAGAGAGTTGAATTACAAACTTAAGAAGGTAACGACTTCATGAGTTCGAGAATTGATAGAGTTATTGAGAAATAAAATGATAAAAGTGGCGAGAATGGTAATATTAGGTCAATATATAGGTCATTTTCGATGACTATCTCATTGTTTGATCATGGTATAACAACATGTGATGATGTTGTCAATGCCCTATTGTTGATGCGTAGCCATTAATAAAAGCTTTTTTTATCTTTAAAAACATATATTATCAATGACTTGACCATCGATAAATTTCAGTGTTTAATTATCAACAATTAAGTCATTAATAAAGTATGTGTCATTACTTTTGTGTCAAATGGTGCAAAAATTACTGAAGATTAAACTGTCAATAATTATTAAATCTTAAGTGGCTATTGAGAATCCCACTTATAGACAACTTTAGTCGTAAAAAATCTAAGTTATACATATAACTAAAGAACCGTAAGAAATAACCCATCAATATAATTTTTTTGCAATGTGATTATAAATTTAGAAAGATAAAAAATGAAATGAGAATTGATGAATTATGATGTTCCTTCAAAACTTGCCAAGGATCCCAAACTTTACTAGATAGTACTTGAATATGAATACCTTAGAGTGTACATGTGGACAATGTTAAGTATTTATGGTTGTGTTTGAATAAACAATTCAATTAAGTGCTTATTTAATAAGTATTTATCGTGTAGGCGCCTAGATATAAGTTGTTTTTATAATAAAAGAAGAAATATGATTAAACTTTTTATATAAGTTGCAAGCTGTTTTTTTAAGTTGTTGTGGAGAATTTGTGAGAATAAGCTGAAAATAATTTATGGACATATCATAAGTTATTTTCATATGTTCTTTTAAGCACTTATATAAATTTTTATGTGATGAAATAAGCTCAAATAAATTGTAAATAAATTCTTCTAAATACACTTCATGTAATAATTTACCATAGCCATATTGGGAGGAACTTCCATATTTTAATATCGTAGCGTGTAGCAAACCTTGGTATGTTTCTTTCTAAAAACTGTATGTTTGTCCCATCGTTTCTATCAAATGCAAGAGTCTTGTGTAACCTCAAATTAATGGAATTATTCTTAGGAAAATACTAACGCACCATTTGGAATGTGAATGAGGAAGGAAAGAAGGCACAGGAATGGAAAAGGGTAAGATCCATCATCTTTCCCCCATTTGGTAGCACTTCAAGGAAGAAGGAATGATAAAAAAAAAAATGGGATTAAAAAAAAAAAGGTAGAAAAAGAAAGTGATAAATGTGATAAGTGATTTAATGAGAAATGAAAAGAGAGATAAAAAAAAATAGAATAGAAATGTAAAAGAAAATAAATATATGTTTAAATTAGTAAAACCTTATTCTTATATCATTGCACTTAAGACATGTTTTGATAACCATTCTAAGCGTACTTGTAAGTGTTAAGCGTACTTTTAAAAAAGAATACTCTTTGTATCTTTTATTTTAAATGTAATTTTAGAATAAGTGCAACGGTTATTCAAAATGCTCTTATTTATAGCAAATTTGTTTATCAAAATCCATACGTGTTCAGGAAAGTTTCAATCTAAATAAGACGTAATCAATTGGTAAACCACATTAACATCGCCAAAATCTTATATAAATGAAAGCAGTTATTTATTATTATTCCTTTCCAATTTCACTAATAAAATCAACGTTGGTTTGTTTTCCCAAACAGATACGGGAATTTAATTAAGAAATCAATTCATGTGCTTCTGGGTTTCAAAATCCCAGGTTACTGAACTTTCGAATATAAAGTGAGATGGAAATCTTTTTGCTCTAAGGTCATAAAATTGCCAACTTATGAATTCTGACACCTTTTGTTGTTTGGGCTAACTAGTATATTCAATTTTCAGTTGCGTGGGCTACTAGATTAAGTAAGCTTGGTTTATTTAATTAATTATGCTGTTACTCTCTTTAGTTATTATGTGTCCCTCTCAATCTATCGCCTTTGCAAGCACGTAAACTTCTAGTGTTATTATTAAGAATAAAAAACAGGGCATACAAGATTGGCTTCAAAACTTTCGGTGTCCTTGTGTACCTGCGCGAGCATAGGTCCAAGCAAAAGGCAACAATGAAGTGCGTATCAGCTTTCCTAAAGTTAATTTAATTGAACTGCAAAGAATTTCGTATTTTGTACGTAGCATAATCTCTCTTTAATGGTAATTTTATGACCATAAATTGAAGAGTAATATTATATTTCCCTATTATATTCTCTTAATCAATAAGAAGATTTCCTCTTTGGTTTCTATTTGTTATTAGACTGTTACAGCCTTTACTTACTTTATAAATTATCCACTATTCTATTTTTTAATTACTTTTTAAACTACTCATTATACCTCCTCTCTCTGTTATTTTATTTTATATTATTTTTAAATGAAGAGAGGCACTTTCCCTTGTATTTTATAAAGTAAATATTAAATGAGAAAATAAATTTACTTAGTATCACAAAAATATAAAATATATTTAATTTTTTCATCATTTAATAAGTAGGATTTATAAGAAAATACTACACAACATTTATTGATAGAATTTTTAAATAAAACTAACTATTAATTGGCTACCAACGATTAAAAAGAATAATTATTACTGAACTAAGCTTCAAATATATTTATTTTATCTCTATAACCTCGATTCTGATTTTAATTCCTATACTTACTTATTTAGTTTTTATTCTTTATAATTTTAAACATTTTGGTTTTAGTGATCTCTACTATCAATTATATACCAAAACACTTGCCCTTCAAAATCAAATCATTAAGATTAACGTTATGTTTGGTAAAACTACTTTATAAGCTAGCTGAAAGCTTATAAGTTATAAGTTAGGAACTAAAAAACTAAAGTTTTTAAGTTAGCTGATTGAATTGAAAATGTTTAGTAAGATTAACTAATAAGCTAGTTGATAAATGTTAAATGACATAAAATGATGTATGTAGTTATTTGATTGTATATATAAGATTAGCTAATAAGCTGATTGATAAATTTTAAGGGGAGGTACGATGACAATTGACAAGTTGGGTTTGGGTGTCATGTATGTGTGAGATTGACAAAATAGGGAAAAGGTTTTTAAATTAAAAAAAAAAGATAAAAAGGAATTTCAAATAAATTAGTGAGGATAAAAAAAACTTTCTAAATAGAAAAAAGGAAAAAAAAAAGATTTCAAATAAATTAGTAAAGATAAAAACAAAAAAGCTATATAACAACTTATAAGTTAGCTTATTTTCACAAGTTAGTTGAAGTAGTTTATAAAAATAAGTTAGAAACTACTAAAATAAGCTCGTGTACCAAACGAGCTTATTATGGTCTTATAAGCTATTAGAGTGACTTATCAAACCCACTCTAAAAAGAAAAACCTAAACAAAATAATTATAGAAATTAAAACATAAATCGAGTAAAAATTGGGACCAAAGCCTAAATCTATAAAATTATGAGAACTAAAATTAATTTCTTTAAAATATAAAGACTAAAACAAAAATTAAAGTATAATGTAAAAACTTAATTAAAATATATTTAAACTTTGAATTAATCAATTGTATATTTGTTAAGCTAACATTATGTTTACTAAAACTGTTCTTTTTGGGATGTGTGTAGATGTCACAGTGTCACGAGCTTATGAATGAGTCACTATAGTACCATTGATGATATGGTTAAATGTGTGAATCAATCATTAACTGTAGGCCGATTAGGATAGATACATGCACATATTCGGCATCCCACGGGTGGTTCATGAAGCTTAACGACCAACTCTTTTCCTAGCATGGCAACTTGGCAAGTTAGCAAATAGCAACACGTGACAAAAATATTTCAGCCTCAACAATACTACATCTCTTGTGAACCCTTGCAGCTGTAACTGTAGGCCACCTCACTCTTCTCGTTAAATTCTGTGGAAGCATCCTCACTATGCTGCCGTTGCCAACCCTAATTTGAAAGCACCGTTTGGCTGGATTCAATATATTGTAGCTAGAGATGATTAATTATGAGTTCGGTCGATTTGACCAACTCAATTTAAGATAAAAATATTGGGTTGGATTAAGTTGACGGATTGGAAATGGGTGAATCTAAAATGATTAGATTGGATATCCGATCGAATTTGACTCAACTCTGGTGAAATATAAAAAATATTTAATATTTAATTACACATCATAAATAGTTTTATTTATTTATTCTTTTTTAAATCTAATTTTTGAAATAAGATATCTATTTTCTTTTGACTTTTACAATTTATAGTTTTCCTCTCTATTTTTGTGTTTTTTCAAATTTATTTCTATTTTTATTTTATATATATTTTTAAATATTTAACCTGATGATTTGATTTGATTATTATTAAGCTGAGTCAGGCTTTTTAAGGTTAAAAAACCTGATCCAACTTGACCTGATGATTCTTGATCAATTAGAATCCAAAATGTTCTCAAACCTAATCTAATTTGACGCGATCCATGTTTACCTTATTTCAAGGAATTGTGACATTGTGCTTAACAAATTCACAAGACATATTAAAAACACTCAAATTGATCAAAATTTAAGGCTAAGGGTTTCTTATAAAGTGACGAATCACAATTCAAATTTTTACTAAAAGAAAAGTAAGTATGTCTATATTTAATATCATATCTTAAATTGTTAACCAAATGGCCAATAAAATTTAAGAGGGGTGAATTGAGTTTTTCAAAAACTTTTTGCAAAAACAATTTATCCCAAATCATGAAGGATAGAATTATAGAGAGACAAAGAGAAAACCCCAAAGCAATCCAATTAACAATAAATCAAGCAACCCATAATCAAGCAAACACAATAAAGCAATGTATATAAAAGAGTAGGGATAAAGAATAGTGCACCAAGAATTTATATTAGTTCAACCATAAAATGTGACCTACATCTAGTCCCTAGGCCATGCTTGAGAGTTTTCCACTATTCAATTAGAGTACACAACAACAAGCGTTTTACACTCAAGGAACCTTACCTTGACAACCCACCCCAGGATTCTTCTCACTGAATCACTCCACTTTTCCCCTAGGAATTACACGCCCTAAAAACCGTAAAGGGACCACCAACCCTCAAAACTCTAGGAAATTCCTTTCCTATATCAACAAAGGCCAATAAATCTCCCTTATTGAAAAAACAAACAAGTCAAAAGCTATGAATCATTTTATGATAGTGGGATAGTCACAAATTGAAGCACTATGAGACTCACAACCTTAACCAAGAGAGGCTCAAGAGAAAACAATATGATCCAATTCTTTCTAATCTTTCTTGTGTTTTAGGTTTTAGAAAAACTGCCATTATATAGTGGGTTTTAAGAATATAAGTCCATTGATTTCGAAACTCAATTAATTAAAAAGATAGTAAATCAATTTTATCATAAAAAATAATATCTTTTTGCATTGTACTATCAATAATAAATTATTTCAAGACAATTAATTAGTTGCATACTTGACATCATGGATAATTGATTATCCTAGAGGATAATTGTAACGCCCTGCTTTTTCTTAATGTATGATTAAGTGTTTTAATAACTAAAAAGTGAAAATTTGATATGTAATCTAGGTGATTAAAAGAAATAAATGAATTGTTGTTATGTATGGTATGTTGTGTGTGATGTTGGTTGTGAGTTGTTAATTTGAAATTCGGGTTTGAATTTAGGAAGTTTGAGATATGTGCTTAAGCCAATGTGGGTGTGTTGTGAGTGTGATTTTGGGTTTTGAGGAAAAACAGTTAAGTTAGACCGATTTTGAGATAAGGGGAGTGGCTTGTTGAGATTTGGGCCTTAGTTGGCCAAAAGTCCATGTGAGAGTTTCAAGAGGCCAAAGTATATAAGGGAAGGGGGGAGGTTTCCCTTATTCTCTTCTTCTCTTTTTACTTTCTCTCTCTTCATTTCTCTCTCAATCTCTCTCTAAAAATTTGAAGTTGATAGGTGTGTTAGAAGATTCCCAAGCCTGACTTAGTGATTGTGGTGAGAGAAGGAACAAATTTGCGAAAGGTTTTGGCTCAAGACAAAAGTTTCTCAAAGATCCAAAATTCAAATTCGAAGACTTTTAGAGGTAAGGAAAACTTACAAATTGGTTGTTTTGTATTAGTAGTTGTTAATATGATGATTTCTTGCTTTGAAACCGGTTGAATCTTTGTGGATGTGGATATATTTGGTGGTTTTGATATTTTGGGAAAAAATGATTGTAGAGCACAAAGATAACACAAGAAGAGGGGGGGGTTGAATTATGTTATATCAAATTTTCGCAATTCTTTTGTTAACGACATATTGTCTGAAATAAGATCAAAAGGATTTTCAAAAACATTTTAAAAGACAGACGAAAGCTGAACGACAAAATCAGATACCACACAGAAAATATACTGGTTCGTCTCACTCCAGAGACTACGTCCAGTTCTTGGCGACAACCAAGTTCCACTAACTTTCACAAGTTACAAGTATTCTTTCCACAAGTCTCTTGAGGCTTAACCCAAGTAGTCTTTCACTTGCCTTTCCAAGCAAATACTCAAGTATTCTTTGAATCAAAGTCTCTTCAGGCTTCCACTAATCTTGTTAAGAAAAAGGTTTACGTGTGAGTTTACCTCACTGGGTTTAACGTCTTATCAGATGAATATACAATAAAGTACAAAAAGAATTTTACAAACAGAGTTTAGAAGAGCTTTTTCTTTTCTTAAAGCAGTTATGGATTTTCAGAATCAGTAACAATTATATCAACAATAATTATGATCACAACACCGTGCTCGAAGGAGGTCTCTTCTTCTATTTATAGGCTTCTAAAAGAATTCGTTGAGTGTATTACAGAAGGTGACCTTCGTCTGATGAAGAGAGTTGTTGGAGCATTAAATGCAGCATTTAATGCCTTTCACCAACTTGTCATCTGATAAGATAAAGCAGTTTTCTTATCTTTTCTATTCTTGTACTCAAACTTTTAGCAGTTGTTATGTTTGCTTTTCCGTTCTGACATTCGCACACATATTTCTTCTTTTTCATTGACTTTCCTTGAGAGTAGGTGTATAGGTACAATACGTTTCGAGTTAGCTTACGCTCTTATTGATGTGCAGATCATTTTAGAACGTTATCATCGTCTGTAAGATTTGTTAGTTACGAAGTTTATCTAATCAAAAGATAAGACGATATTCAATGTTAAAAACGTTAGACGATTGCATGCGAATGAATGATCAGGCGATTATGTGAGAACATATATAATTTTAACTTGTTTGTTATTATCAAAATATTTGAGGATTATAAATTTGTCCTTTGTCTTAACAATCTCCCCTTTTTTGATGATGACAAACAATTATAGTTCTTGTAAAACATTTAAAAATAAATAAAATTGTAGTTCAATTAAACAGATGCAATATATATAAAGAAGTAACTGAAAGAAACCAGACAATATTATTCAACGCATAATTCATCATTGTATATATATATATATATAAATGTGCTCCCCCTAAGATTGATATCGTTATACTTTCCTTTGTCTTCTATTTTTCTCCCCCTTTTGGCATCATTAGTCAGAAGACTTAGAGTCTAAAGGTGTAGATGATGAGCCGAGGTCACTTTTGAAGCGCTTTGCCAGCTTGCCTAATAGAACTTCTGCTCATTTGCGTTTCCTGCGTTCTTTCCTAAGATCAACTTCAAGACGCTGCAAAGTCTGCTTCAATTCATTGAAAGCTTGTCTATCGTCTGAAGGTGCAGGTGCAGAACTGGTTACTGCTTCATCACTGAGTTCCTCTACAAAACATAAGTTGAAAACATTAGTACAGGAGGACCACAAAACCAAAAATGGCTGCAAGGTAGAGATATTTTAAAGGTTTCAGAGGAGAAGAAGAAGATATAGGTTTGGGGTAAGTTTATGGATAGTTGGTTTTGGGGGTTGGATGTACAGTTGGAGGGAGACGGAGATACTTGCGTCTAGTGACCTGTTGGACGAAGTGCAGCTCCATGGCTTAGCATACTCTTCTCATCAGCAGATAGACCAAAGAAGTGTTTGAGTGCTTTAGCATGGTCTTGCAACCTTTTGCGGTCTGTGCTTCGAAGAGTTACTTTTCCTTTGAGTTTGGCCAGCTGTGCAGACGATAGAGTTCTCTGTCTGATCATTAGGTGCCTTCGGGGGTTATGTTTGAACTTGGGTTCTTTTCCTTTGCCCATAGACAAATTTTGGCAAGGATAGTTCTTTTGACAGCAGATGCGAAAGGTAGTCCATGGCTTTATGAGGAGCCACATCCGAGTAGCCATGAATCTAGGCGAGCCTAGTTCAAGGTCTAGACACCTTCGCTCACAGATAGCATGCTACAAAGAAATCTGCATCTTCTCCCGCAAGAAGTTGTTCATCACTCTTCCTAATTCCCAGTCATCATCACCAATTCGCTATTTTTCAAAGTTTGGACTATCTTTTGGATAGATGGTGAAGGGGTAAGTCTTGATCATCCCATGACAGAACGGATATATTATTTGGGGCTTGTAATGATACGTTCTGCACATGATCAGATACTTTGAGTAGTTGCATTTCAGTATGAAAGGAGAAGTGTGACAGAGAATCCCACACTGTCTCTAAACTTCATATCCAGTTGGAAATTTTGTTCTAGGTTAAGGGTGGATAGACGAAGATTGGAGCGTCTGATAGAGTGCTGTATCCTTCCTTCCAGACGTATGGGGTGATGTGCGGCTCATAAGACATGGTTGGGGTAGCTTCTTCTTCAATATTAGGAAATTTTTTAGCGTACCCATGGCATACCAAAAATAGTCATTCTTCTTTGATGAGAGTCGTCCACATCCTTGAATTATTTACTTCACCCAGTTCATAATTGATTGTAGATTGAAGTACCTCTAGGTTGAAGGGCTCTAGTAATTGATATTCTCTTGTTTTTCCAATCTGACGCAACTTAGGCTGCTCAAAGTAGATCATTGTGCGCCTTTGGAGACGTTCAGACGGAGGCGTTTCAGAGCGATAATCTTTTGGTGCAGTTTCGTTTATCATAGGTGCAGCTCCTCCAGACGAAGTTCCTTCTTCTTCAGGTTCCGCAAAGGAAACAAAGAATGAAACAGCCCTTGCAGGCTGAACAACACTAGGTGCCGTTGTTAAGTCTCTTGAGGTAGTAGCAATGTCCTCTAGAGTCGACAGCTCTTGCACTTCATGCTCTACAGGGACTGTTTGTAGCAAGTGCTTTATCACAGTTGGAAGCACTACTTCCTCAATTTGTTCTTCCTCTACTTTAGCTAGTTTTTTTTCTTCTTCTTTCTTCTTCTTTTTTGCCCGTTTTGATTCAGCTTGGGCTATCTTAAGCTGCTTTTCTTCTTGAGCTTTTGTTTTTGGTATTGGAATTTTTTTGGATTTTGAGGGCTTTTTAGATGGTTGGGTAGGTGGAGTGGGTTCAAAAGATGTAGGTGGTGGAGGTGGTTGTTCTGATGGAGGGGTAGGAATGGTTGTGCTTGGAGTGGAAAGAAGGGTGTTAATGGGACAGTTATCGTTCGAGTCAGGTTGGGGAGTTGGTTTGGATCTCAAACGAATGGTTAAGGATTTTTTTTCTTGTGAGGTGGAGATGATAGGGTTTGGTCTGTTGTGGTTGAGGGTCTGGTTGTGAAGGTCTTTTGAGTGGTAACTTAGGTTTTTGGGGTTTGGTTTGTTTGGGTTTCGTTTATGGTGGAGGTTGAGTAGATGCAAGTACCAACAAAGGGGCTAGTAGACGATCTCACTCTAAACATAGTTCCAACAACTTCTTCTGGTGGTTCTTCCTTGATCAATGCCAACTCTGGATGTCTGGCATCGTATCCAGAGAAGAGATGTGCAATCTTCATCTTCCTGATGATGGATACATCGATCTCAGAACCTTGTTTCATCTTCTCCAACCCAGATTCTTTTATTCTCGCCAAACGAATGATTTTAGTCAAGTGCATGGCATAGGGAATAGGATGTTTTTGCTTGCTCTGGGCACCTTTCTTCGTCTTGGAGAGACAGGATCTCTAGTTGTCAAGGATTAATGCAGGCAGATTGACCTTATGACCAGTCAACATCTTGTATATGCACAATTTGTCCTTGGAGGTTACATTATCCTTTGAGCCTTTTCTTGGTAAAATAATGTGCAACAAGACGTTGTGAATTAGTCTGCATATAGGCTTCATGTTTAAAGCATATAGAAACCTGCTCAAAACATCCTTGTTCTCGGTTTGAGGCCTGGGGTTTCCATACAATGCCCTATCAACAGTTTCTGGGGTGATGACCTTTTCCCAGTCTTTAGTAAAGAGGTCACCCTCCTCTTTACAGCCAGACACTATTGTAATGGCATCGATAAAGATGATGATGGCTTGATTGTCGACTGTTCCAGTTATAGTTCCGTTAACCTCAGATGCTGAGGCCCAGAAGTAGGTGTACGGTGCATGGTACAAGGAGGTTTTCTTCTGCACGAAAGCTTCCCATCCTACATTTTTGATATACATTTGCAGAGGGAATCCTTTTTCTTCAAGTTTCTATAAGGCAACCCATTTCCTTACAACGAAGTCACTTTCTGCAAATCTCTCCATGGGCACAAGCTGTTTCTGAGCGGCCATGAGTGCAGGTTTTAAGAGAAAAAGGTTTAAGAGTAAAGGTGAAGGATAGGGTTTCAGTTCAGAGAGTTTGATAAGTTTTCAGAGTATGTAAGTGATAAAAAGAGCGGTTATTTTGAATAAAAGAGAAGGTCGAAAGTACTGAAGAGACGTGCATTAATGACAACTTGATGTGGCAGGGGGGAATGACGCACGTTTCTTGGGTGGTTATAGAGAGTAATCATTAGGAGAAATATCAGACTAATGAACTTAAAGACTTTTCATATTCAAAGACGGTCGTGTTAGTAAGACGAAATAAGATAAGATGTAAGACGATATAAAGTAAGACGAATCTTAAAAGATCAAATGAGACGATGTATGTAAGACGTTTTATTCTTGCAAAACTTTTATGTGCAAATTTTCTAGGAAAAAGTTAAAACGTTCTACAGGTAAGGCTTTTGTAAATATATCAGCTCATTGATGGTCTGTATTGATGAACTTAATATCAAAAACACCTTTTTGAACATAGTCTTGAATAAAATGATGTCTTATCTCTATATGCTTGGCTTTAGAGTGCTGAATGGGGTTTTTAGATAAATTGATTGCACTAGTATTATCACATAATATAAGAATGCTATGCTCAAAGCTAGAGTAATCTTCAAGTTGATACTTTACCCATAGGAGTTGCGAGCAACAGCTAGCAGCAGACACATATTCTACTTTAGCAATTGATAATACAATTGAGTTCTGCTTCTTGCTGGTCCAAGATATAAGACATCGTCCGATGAAGTGACATCCACCACTTGTGCTTTTTCTTTCAAGTCTGTCACCAGCATAGTCTGCATCACAGGATCCTACTAACCTAAAATCTTTGTTTTTCTCATAGAATAAACTGAGGTTAGGTGTACTAACAAGATATCTAAAAATTCTTTTAACAGCTTTTAAATAAGACTCTCTAGGATCAGATTGAAATCTGGTGCATAAACAGACGCTATGTATGATGTCTGGTCTATTAGCAGTTAAATAGAGAAGTGAGCTAATCATACCTCTGTAGATAGTCTAGTCTACAGGATTACCTGATTCGTCCTTTGTTATGCTGATAGACGGATGCATTGGTGTGCTTATAGGTTTTGACTCATTCATCTTATACTTTTTAATCAATTCCTTTGTGTATTTTTGCTGATGAATGTATATACCCTTCTCCTTGTTTAACTTGTAGGCCAAGGAAGAATTTTAATTCTCCTATCATGCTCATCTTAAATTCACTCTGCATTAAATCTGAGAAATCCTTACATAGAGTTTCATTAGTAGCTCCAAAGATTATGTCGTCTACATAAATTTGCACTATAATGAAATCTCTGTTGGATTCCTTTCTAAAGAGAGTTATATCTACTTGACCTCTCATAAACTCATTTTCAATAAGAAAACTGCTCAATCTGTCATACCAAGCACGAGGTACTTGTTTAAGACCATACAGAGCCTTTCTAAGTTTAAAGACATGGTTTATGATGTTTGGATCCTTAAACCTAGGAGGTTGTCTAATATAGACTTCTTCCTCAATGAATCTGTTTAAAAAGGCACTTTTTACATCCATTTGAAAAAGCTTACTGTTTTTATGAGCAGCAAAGGCAAGCATAATTCTAATTGCTTCTAATCTAGTAACAGTAGCAAAGGTTTCAGTGAAATCAATACCTTCTTATTGATTGTAACCTTAAGCCACTAACCTTGCTTTATTTCTGATTACGTTACCCTTTTCGTTAAGCTTATTGCGAAATACCCATCTTGTTCCAATGATGCTCTTATGTTTTGGTTTGGGAACAAGAATCCAAACATCATTTCTTGTGAATTGATGTAATTCTTCTTGCATTGCTATCACCCAATCATTGTCTGTTAGTGCTTCTCCTATCGTCTTAGGTTCATTCTCTAAAACAAAGGCACAAGACTCTTGATTCTTTAGTGATAACCTTGTTTTAACTCCTTCAGTTCGTTCTCCAATGACCTGATCTTGAGGATGGTAGGTAATGAACTTCCAGTCCTTGTGAAATCCCTTTGTCTGATTATCGGTCTGTTGTTGAGAAGTTTCTTCTGATTCTTTTGCTTCGTCTGTTCTTATTTGATTAGACAGGTTCTATCTATAAATTTGCAAAATCTTCTTCCAAATTTGATAGTCTCCTATCAGGGGTTAGTGTATCATTAAATTTAACATGGATAGATTCTTCTATAACAGAAGTCCAAGAGTTGAATACTCTAAAAGCTTTTGATGTGTCAGAATATCCAAGAAAAAGCACATTTATCAACCTTAGAGTCAAATTTTCCTAGTTGATCTCTAGTGTTGAGAATATAACATTCATATCCAAAAGAGTGAAAGTATGAAATGTTAGGTTTTCTACCTCTTCACAGTTCATAAGGATTATTTTTAATTATTGGTTGGATCAATATGTTGTTTTGAACATAACATGCTATATTTGCAACTTCTGCTCAGAAGTACTTAGGGACTGAATTTTCACAGAGCATGGTTCTTGCCATCTCTTGTAGAGTTCTATTTTTCCTTTCAACTATCTTGTTTTGTTGAGGTGTTCTCGGTGAGGAGAAGTTGTGGAAAATTCCATTCTTTTCACAGAAGGATTCGAACTCAGCATTTTTAAATTCAGTTCCATGGTCACTTCTAATTGCAGTAATACAAAAACCTTTTTCATTTTGAACTCTTTTACAAAATATTTCAAACACATTGAAAGACTCATGTTTGTGAGCTAGGAAATAAACCCATATATATTTAGAATAGTCATCAATAATGACAAAACCATACTTTTTCCCACCAAGACTAAGAGTTTTTGTAGGTCCAAACAAATTCATATGCAGTAATTCTAATGGTTTGGAAGTAGAAACAACATCTTTTGATTTGAAAGAGGGTTAGATTTGTTTCCGTTTCTGACATGCTTCACAAAGAAGATGAGTTTTCCAAGAAATCTCAGGCAATCCTTTTCTTAAACTCTTTTTATATAACTTGGAAATATGTTTCAAATTGATATGCTCGAGCTTTTTATGCCAAATCCATTTTTCATCTTCTTTGGTTATTAAGCAAGTAACATTTTGTTTGTTCAGATCTTCAAACTCCATCTTAAACAGATTATTATGCCTTTTGGCAGTAAAAAGAATAGATTCATTATTTCTTTTGACTATGTATGCTTCTTTGTTGAAGGATACAAGAAATCCACTTTCACAAAATTGACTGATGTTAAGTAGATTATATTTTAATCCTTCAATACATAGGACATTATCTATAGATAGAAGATAAGGCTTGCCAACTTTACCTATACCAATGATTTTTCCTTTTCCATTTCCACCAAATAAGACTGTTCCTTTATGTGATTGGAGGTCCAGAAACATAGACCTTTCTCACATCATGTCACGTGAGCATCCATTGTCTAGGTACCAGAAGGAATCCCTCCTTTTTCCTATTAAGGATATCTGCAACAGGAATTATTTGAGATTTTGGTACCCAAATAATTTTGGGTCCTTTCATGTTAGTCCTAAAGGTCCTATTTGACCTCTGTTTCCTTTTGTGTTGACATCTTTGGAATGAATGTCTAGATTTTTTACAAAAGTTACAGAAGATTGAATAAGATTTAGAAGACGATGGTTTAGCACTTTTGTCTTCTACAAATCCAATCCCTAGATTTGTCAGACGGAGATTTTCTATGTTTTAAAATCATTTGAAGGTTTGAAGATCCGTCTACAAATTTGGTCAGATCATGTTTCAAACTAATGACCTCTTTCTTTAGTTTTTCAACTTCAGAAAGAAGCATTGCCTTTTTAGGATTTGAGGCTAGGCTCTTTTGCATTCTCATTAGATCTTTCTTGAGTATCTCATTTTCTAAAAGAGCTTCTTGATATTTTTATTTTTATACTCAAGAGCCATCTTGTGTGAATTAGTAAGAAGAGTGTCATATGACATATTTTCGTCATCAAACTCATGTAAAAAGTTATTATATTTAGAGTTTACCTCAGACATTACTTCCTCTATGTCTGCCATGAGACATATATTAGCCTTTTCATCGTCTGAGCTGCTACTGCTGCTGTCTAGATCTTCCCAAGTGGCTAGAAGGTTTTTCTTCTTGTATCTTTTCTTTAAACTCCATCCTTTCTTTAGTTTGGGGCATTTAGCCTTAATATGTCTAGGCTTTTTGCACTCAAAGCAGATGATCTCATTGTTCTCTTATTGAGGATACTTTTGTATCTAGTGTCCTTCTTTTTGGAAGAATGCTTAAATCTGTCTTTCTTTTTAAGCATCTTTTTGAATTTTCTGGTAATGAGGGAGATCTCATCGTCTGTTGAGCAACTGGAGTTTTCGTCTGAGCTCTCGGATTCCTTAGATTGAACCTTTAGCACTTTGTTTCTTCCTTTCGTCTCAATTTTTTCTTCTACTCTTTTACTTGATTCTCCAATCTTTAGGACAAATGAGTCATTATTTTTGACTTTGTCTCTTTTGAAGAGATGCACTTCATGTACTTTTAGAGCTCCCAGTAACTCATCTAGAGTTAAGGTCTTCATATCCTTTGCTTCAGCTATGGCTATAGCTTTGGGTTCCTATACTTTGGGAAGACTGTCTAGGATCTTGAGATTGTTCTGAGTTTTAGAGAACTCAACACCAAGACTTTGAAGTCCATTTAGTATTATTTGAAATCTTCCAAACATTTCATCAATGGTCTTTGTCTCCTTCATGGTAAACATCTCATAATATCTTTGAAGAGTTATTGCTCTCCTGAGACGAACATCTTCTGTGCCTGCATGTGTTATGCGTATAGCATCCCACATTTCCTTAGCAGTTTTGCAGCTACAAAATTTATTATATTCAATTTTTGATAAGGCACAAGTTATAATGTACTTAGCTTTTGCGTTTTGTTGTAACATGTTGTAGTCATCTTGATTGTATTCGTTTTCTGGCTTGATTACAACATGATCTCCATGTGTGATGATTCTCCAGATACTGTAGTGAGTGGACTTGATATACATTTCCATTCTGTCCTTCCAGTATGCATAATCTTTTCCATTGAAGGTTGGAAGCCTTGACAAAGAGGCTCCTTCAGGAATGAACTATCCTTCAAGGTTTGCCATGTGGATCTTTTCGTCTAACACTTGTTAAGGTGCTCAACCCTTAGAAGCTAAGCTCTGATACCAAATTATAGAGCACAAAGATAACATAAGAAGGGGGGGGGGTGAATTGTGTTATATTAAATTTTCGCAATTCTTTTGTTAACGACGTATTGTCTGAAATAAGATCAAAAGGATTTTCAAAAACGTTTTAAAAGACAGACGAAAGCTAAATGACAAAACCAAATAACAAACAAAATATACTGGTTCGTCTCACTCTAGAGACTACGTCCAGTGCTTGGTGACAACCAAGTTTCACTAACTTTCACAAGTTACAAGTATTCTTTCCACAAGTCTCTTCAAGCTCAACCCAAGTAGTCTTTCACTTGTTTTTCCAAGCAAATACCCAAGTATTCTTTGAATCAAAGCCTCTTCAGGCTTCCACCAATCTCGTTAAGAAAATGTTTACATGTGAGTTTACCTCACTGGGTTTAACGTCTTATCAGATGAATATACAATGAAGTATAAAAAGAATTTTACAAACAGAGTTTAGAAGAGCTTTTTCTTTTCTTAAAGCAGTTATGAATTTTCAGAATCAGCAGCAATTATATCAACAACAATTATGATCATAACACTGTGCTCGAAGGAGGTATCTTCTTCTATTTATAGGCTTCTAAAAAGAATCCGTTGAGTGTATTATAGAAGATGACCTTCGTTTGATGAAGAAAGTCGTTGGAGCATTAAATGTAGCATTTAATGCCTTTCACCAACTTGTCATATGATAAGATAAAGCAATCTGCTTATCTTTTCTATTCTTGTACTCAAACTTTTAGCAGTTGTCATGTCTGCTTTCCCGTTCTGACATTCGCACACATATTCTTTCTTTTTCATTGACTTTCCTTGAGAGTAGGTGTATAGGTATAATACGTTTTGTGGTAGCTTACGCTCTAATTGATGTGCATATCATTTTAGAACGTTGTTATCGTCTGTAAGATTTGTTAGTTACGAGGTTTATCTAATCAAAAGATGAGACGATATTCAATTTTAAAAACGTCAGACGATTATGCGAGGACATAGATAATTTTAACTTGTTTGTTGTTATCAAAATATTTGAGGGTTATAAATTCGTCCTTTGTCTTAACAATGGTTTTTTTTTGGGAAGATTTATGATTTTTGGTGATGAAATGTTGAATTAGTTGTAAAATCGGATGTATATGAGCATGGTTGAGGTTGATTGATGATGTTGGAACTCCTATTGATTTGAAATATGAGTTTATATGGTTGAGGAGTTGAATTCCCTGTAGAAAATCGCTTTTTTTTTGAAATTTCGTCACAGATAATCGATTATGGGGATCACATAATCGATTATCTGGAGTTCCAAAAGTTGTTTTTGTGATTTTGGTTATGGAATAATCGATTATAGGATCCTATAATCGATTATTTGGGCTTTAGTAAAAATTTTCTTAAAACTAGTTCTATAATAATCGATTATTAGAATCCATAATCGATTATCCCTGCCAGAAAACAAATTCTAGTGCATGTTACTAAAGTGATATAATTTGTTACTATAGTACTTAATTTGTTATTTTAGAATTGAATGTATTATTTCAGATTTTAAAGTTTCCGTTTCAAATTGTGAAATATTGTGTATGTACACATATAAAAAGGGTACTATACATTTTCAAAAGTTCTATTTGGGAATGATGGAAAGTGGTCTAGTTTAAATATGATTTCTCTAAATTAAAGAAATTGAATTATTTTGAAGGGTTTTGTGAAGCTCAAGATTTGTCAATCTTCCAGATGGTTTTCAAAGAAGGTCTTGGTTTTCAAATTGTAGTTGATTGTCGAATTGGTTTTGAAGTGGAAGGTTGCTTAGATAGAACCTCCACTTGTTGTGTATGATATTGTTGTATGAGGTTGCTCATGAGATGGGCTGTTTGGATAAAGCCTTACTTGTTGACTATGCTTAAGGATGAGAAGTGGGGTATGAAAGCTAGGCCTAGGGGATGAGTGGATGAAGGGATGAGCAGGCCTTGTGTCGCTGTATACCACCACCCACATTCACTTATCCTGACAACCATAAGCTTATCCAACTAATCAGAGTTTTGGCAATCCCTGAATGGTGCTAGATGGCCATAGTAGGGGAGAAGACCTGACTGATCGCCCGGAATGTATAAATCTCTCGAGAGTCATGTCATTTATACATTGACATATGGGGCTGACAGCATGATGTGTTGTGTTGTATGGTATGTAGACCCATTTCTTTGATGATTTGGATTTTATCATGGTATGTTGATGGTGTGAGAATATGAATTGTATATATTATGTGGTTTTATTATGTAAGCTTACCTTACCTTGTTGTTTTGTTTTGGTATGGTTGTTGTGGTTGCTATTGTCGTTGTGTGACTATGATGATCACGTCATTTTGGCATAAGAGCAGAGGGAGAGACTCCAGTAGATCCTGCATCTCATACTTGATAGTGGATATCCTCACATGAGAGGTTGAAGGCCCTTCTTGGGTGAAGCTTTTCTAGAAGCTCATTTCTAGTTGGACTTTGGATGTATGTATTGTATAGTTGCCCAACTATTAGGAGTTTTGTTTTTGTATTTCCCGTACTTTTGGATATTTGGGGTTGTATATTGTATTATATTATGTCTTATATGTATATTTTATATAGCATGTTGGTTACTTATTATTAAATATCTTAGTTATGTATGGGGTTGTATGTAGTATTGTGGCGACAGAGGGTCGTTACAATAATCAATTATTTACGTATAAACCACTGTGAAAAATCGATTATCACACTAATCAATTGATTATTGTCAGCATAATCAATTACAACGAGTTTTTTGTTTGAGAAACATGTTGCTTGTAATTTCAAAACCATTTATTCAAGTTTTATTTTTGTAAGTTAAGAATTTATTTTTTTGTAAGTCTCTTGAGCCAAACTTAGCTAAGATTAGGAGTCTTACATAAAATCCTTTGCTTTTGGCTTTGTCTTCATATCATTTGCTTTGTCGTCATCAAAACCTACAATGATAAAAACATTTGTCAAAATTTATTTGAAATTGAACCTGAAAAGTGAAAGGTAAGTGGGTTTTTCCTCAAGCAGGACAATCTAACCTAACTAACTTGTTTATTTAATTGAATTTTTTATACATTTTTCTATAAAAATGGCTTGATGTTTTGAAAAATAGATTCAAATGGCTTTCCAAAGAGTGGTTTGCATTTAACAAAAACCATTAGCTTGTTCAAATTTGTTTCCAAATCTGACCCAAAACAGGAACTTAGTTTCTTGATTTTCCTTAAAAACTTTAAAGGATTTTAAATGGATTAATTGTTCAACTTTTAAATTGATTCCAAAATTTATTGTAAATTTTATATAATTATCAATTTTGTATTTCTAAATTAAAATTTATATTTTTATTTTTTTGAAAATTACGTTATTTAGTATTTTTACAAAATTTGGAGGATATGAGAATAATAAATCAAGTTTTTAGGTTTTTCTCAAAGTAAAAATAATTTGTGAATGAAATTAAGGTGTTTAAATAAATAATGCATTTTATATTTAATAATGAAAAATTATTGTATTTTATAACATTTATAAGAAATTTTGGATTTTAAATTTAGATGAAATTTATTAAAAAATTCAAAGAATTTATGTAATTAAAGTAAATGTTGAAATAGTGAAACTGGATTTTGTGGCATGTTGATTTGTTAGATTGATGCTATGTTGATCATTCAATGTTGATAAAAGTTGTATATGTTGGAATAATTGCCAAGTTGTTGTGGTTAAGGTTGTCTCGCACTAGTGTTGTTATTAGTATGAAAGGCCTTATTTAAATGTTATCTTGTATTAAGGGTGATTATTAAATACGAGAATTTGCAATTTCTTTTGGGCTCACACCTAGGGCGGTTACTAGTGTGAGATTTATAAATCTATGTTATCTCGTACTAAAGGCAGTTACTAAGTACGAGAATTTGTAATTACATCTAGCCTCACACCTAGGGCGATTATTGGTGTGAGATTTATAATCATATGTCTTGTATTGATAAATCTACATTTTATGTAGATTTATAAAGCAAGTTTACATGATTTTTGCATTAGCTTATAGGAATTTTGTGAGAAAATAGACTATTAATGAAGGATTTCATGTGATGTGCATTTCTAAGCTTTCTATTTAAAATTGCATGAATTGCCTTAATTTTGTTGGATTTTGTGAAGGGAAGTTAGATGTGTAGAGAAAGAAATACAGTCCACAGCCATAAAGGAGTATTGTGCTAGTTAAAGAGGACTTAAAAGAAGCAAAGACCAAAGTGAGGATCACAAAATAGGCCCACAAGCATAAGAACAGGCCAGAAAAGATATTAGAAGCGCAAAACAGAGTACACAAAGTGGTACTCGCTTGGCAAGCCTTGCTTTAGTGACACCCCGCTTGGCGGGTCAACATGCTAAGAGCCAAGATGGAGCGGTTTTTTTTCCCAAAAAATTGCCCAACGGGTTTCCAATCCTGCCAGGCAGGTACGAGGTCTAAATTATAATTTAATTTTAATTCTCAATGGGCCTGGATTGTGCGAGACAGACCAGATTAAGCCTCTTTCTTTGAAATTCTAGAGATGCATTACAAATAGTAAGGAGAAAAGTGCAGTGAGGGAGCTGATCTTATCTCTATTCTACCTTTGTCTCTTCTTTTTCTATTTTTCTGTCTTTGGCTTTTGAAGAAGGATTATCGGAGGAAAATTTGATACTGAGAGTCAAAGATCGGAGGAAACCTTTTTCTCAGTAAAAGATTTCTTCTTCTTTTTTCTTATGTATTTCTCTAGAATTATGATCTCTTTGTTTAGCATAAGTAGCTAAACTTTTTTTTAGGGTTATGGTGTATTTTGTGCTTAGAACCCCTAAATGTTTAATTTTAATTGAATTCTTGTTTTTATTTAGTCAGTGAGATTGCCTTACTATTTTCATTTTCTTACTTGGAATTGATCGTCCTTTGTATCTTTGAATCAATTAATTAAATGACAGTTGTACCGTAATTAATTGATAGACGTGTAAGGTAATCAAATTAGGTTTTGTCATATGATCAACCTTCATTCCTAATTTTCAATTAGATTAAACAGTTAATTAATCTCTCCTGTGTTCTTCATGCCTTCTTAGAGTTTTAATATCCTGTATGATTAATTAGAAAATTAACTTAGAAAGACTATTGCAATTCATGATCAACAATTGACAATAAAATGCGTAGGGACATATTGGTAATTGATGAATAGTACAAGATTCAATTAGAATTAGATGTAAAGGAACTTAAGAGCACGAAAGAAACCACAGCCCTAAACTATCTTCTTCTAAAATTTTCTCTACTTGCCATTGCTTGTTTTACAACTTCTGTTACACGTTTATTGTTATTAAATTAATCCACTACTAATTTAATTTTACCTAAACAATATAGAATCTCTAAAAACTAGTAATTGCCACTTACTCCTTTGGGTTTGATATCGAGACTCACGTCCTTTTATTACTACTGCGATAAGAGTACACTTGCCCTTGAGCGTATTTTTAGCTCATCATGTACTAAGGGCTATTACTGGCATAAGACTTTATAAACTCATACTAAGGGCAGTTACAAATGCGAGATTTGATTTCTTCTGTATAAACTTGCACAAAAGGTTGTTACTAGTGCGAGATCTGAAATCATGCATTGTATAACACTTAGGACTATGACTAGTGCCTCTTCCAACAAAGTCTTCTCCATTCATAAAGCTAGGAATGAAAGCCCTAACAACATGCTTAAGAAACCTTGGTATCTACCAACTATGTTGGACATTGTTGGATTCTCATGTTATAGGAATTTACCAAGATAAGAAAATGATTTACAATTTTGGAATTATAAAGACTAAACTATTCTAAAATTTTCATCCTTTCTATTGTAATTCATAAAAGAAAAACAAGATATTACTTATATTTTCCTCTATGCTTCCTTTACGAATTAAACAAGTTGGGGATTTCTCTTTCCCTTTTCTTTTCTTGAACCAAATAAAAAGATTCTCCCCATCCTTTTTACTCCTTTCCATCAAAATCTCTTCTCCTTTTCTTTAAATTAAACACACCCTAAAAAAAATACTATTAAATACATGTTTGGTTTCGCGTTGGATTCTCCAAACTCACATTGAAATATCAGTTAATGCAATTTTAAGTAAATTTTCACATAGTTAGTTTCACATTGAGGAATTGATTTTGGGTCCAAAATTGATTATGAGTTGAAGCAACTTTAGGTAACTTTTACGTTTGATAAAAAATTCCATAATGAGTTTTACTACTAACTTGCTTTTTATAATAAAAACATCCAAACATAAATCACATCATTTCAAATCAATTTTACAAAACTAATTTCATTCAAAATCAATTTTGTCAATACTCATCCAAACACCCACTAAGTGTGTGTTTGATTTCACGTTGGATTGTCAAAAATCATGTTGAAATACCACCTAATGTGATTTTAGGTAAATGTTCACATGTTTAGTTTTATGTTAAAGAATTGATTATTGGTTCAAAATTGATTTTGAGTTGAAACAACTTTAAATAACTTTTGTGTTCGATAAAAAAAATTATACTAAATTTTAGTACTAATTGCTTTTAGAATAAACATATTCAAACATAAATCACATCACTCCAACTCTATTCTAACCAAATTAATCAATTTTACAAAATCAATTTTTCTCAACGGTCACCCACATACACACTAAGTTGATTAAAAAGGAGACTTAAAAAAAGCAAGTTGGTAACAGTCAGCTTATATGGAATTGGTCGGTTATGTGGATAAGCTGCTTATTGATTCATTTATATGCCCACAAAATTGAAGTGGGCTACCTCTTACTTTATACATTTTGAGAAAGTTCCAAACCAAATATTCCCCCAGAGCTCTTTCAGTATGTATCACTTTAAATGAAATAATGGTTTTTTGTCCTCCAACGCCAAATAATCAAATCCTTCATTTTCATTGTTAGGTGAAGGCCACCGCTATCAACTTTGTTGGAGTTACTGGGTCACTGCTCGGCCACAACATACTACTAGTTCTACCGCCCAATGAAACAAGCAAACAAACCTAAGAGGCAATGATCTAAGAACCAAATATTCAAGCTTTGACTGTGGCACTCTTTTAATCCTTTTATTGTGACAAAGGCTACGCGTGTGTATTATAATCTTTTATATTATACAAAATTGTGACATATGATAAGGCTAAGATAATATAATATGTCAGCCCGTGATTAAATTGCGGATGACTAGAAAAATGATTTTATTCCAAAAGATAGGCAATTAATTTCAAGATCGCGTAGTTGTATATTCCGGCTATATTACGCTTTGAGAATACATATGTTTAGGTTAATTTTTTACAGAGAGTATTACTATGTGGAAAATTTAATTTATTTTTAATAAATATTAAATAAATTAGATTTTATCAAAATTTATTAAAAAATCAAACACAAGATTTTACCTATTAACTTGAAAAAATTCATTTACATCACACATTATATTATATTTCATGAGGCAAAATATTACTTCTACTTTATGTTTACAGCAAATTATACAAAAGGGGAGAGAAAAAAAAAAAAACAGAAATGCTTGATAAGATAAGATGTATAATGTGATAGAAATGTTGGATTATTTATTGTGAATTACCATTAATCAATTATTTAAAATAAATTCTTGATTAATGGTAATGTTGGATTATTTATTGTGAGTTATCGTTAATCAATTATTTAGCATAAATTCTTTGAAGCCAATGTGGGTTGACACAAGTGGTTAAGGATCCGATACGAACTCCCACCTTTCTCATGAGTGTGGATTTGAATCCTCTTGAAGCCACTTTTCTCGCTTGGTGGACAACCCTCCCAAGAAGATCCTCTAATGCCTAGGGACTAGTTGAGTAGTTACACTTAATTATGTAGAATTATTTGCAGTTCAGGTCTATGCAGTAATCCTCTAGGTGGGCCTTTACTGACAACCTTAACATGTCATTGGCAACCTGCTCAGTAATATTGTAATTAAACTTTTGTTTTTTAAATGACTTGTGATAGGTTTAGGTCACTTATGTAATGTGTATTAAGAGGTCTTCAATCTCACTTGATGTGATTATAAAAAAATGTTTTTCATTAGATGATTTTATCAAATTTGTGAAATTGTAAGAGAAAAGATAGTCATTCTCACATTATTGATTGCTCTCTTAATGAAGATCAAATAATGATGGATTATTCTTTATTACCAAGGATATGATTTTAGTTTTGATAACTTGCTTAATCTTAGGTCCTAGGCCATTTACGAACTTCACGCACTTAGAACACTTCCCAGCTTTGTTATGGTAATGAGGAAAGTACCTCGACAGCTCCTCAAACTTGGCTACATAATCAGCCACGGTCATGTTGCCCTACTTAAGCTTCACGAACTCCATCTCCTTGTGGTTAAGGACATCCTCGGGAAAGTAATTCTCCAAGAACACCTCTTTGAAGACCTCCTAAGTGATGGCTCTATCTCCAGCTTCCAACCGTTGACAGGTATTCTCCCACCAATACTCGGCCTCCTTAACTAGCATGAAAGTGCCAAAAGTCACATTCTGAGCATTTGTGCACACCATGGCCCAAAATATCTTCTCGATTTCTCGCAACCAATTTTGTGCACCATCAGGGTTGTATCCCCCCTTGATCGTCAGTGGATTGTTCCTTTGGAATCTATCCAACCCATAAAACTCAGCAGCTCCATCCTCTCTATTTTGATTCCTCCCCACAGCCTGAGTTAAGGCATGAAGAGCATCAGCAATAGCACGGTCATTCCTACCAGTAGCCATTACTTCCTGCACAAGTCGGAAGAAATCAACCACAACACATAAATTCAACAAATAAATCATAGAGTACACATGGAAACACAATAAACACATAACACACACAACCGAATGAATCGACCTGCTCTAATACCATTAAATGTGACACTCGTTACCCCAAAGCTAATTATTAAGTAAATATTACAAAAATATAATATACTTTTCATTGTGAATTAAACGGTAATTTAGAATCTTTCCCTTCACACGATAAAAGGCATCATATGCACAACTCACATTCACCAAAACTCCATAAAATACTTTATTGATTAACTAAAAGATGGTGGCCCATAGTTGGTCATACAAGTCTTTGGAAAATAAACCAATTTAAAGAAGTAAAACCATTAATCTATAGTTCAAAAGCTGAAATAATAAATAACTAAGACTCTGATGTCACATTACTATTAGAGCTAACAAAACCTAAAAATGATGTAAGACTCCTCCTCAAGGTCTTGTTGAACGTCATTTGTGTATCACAAACATAGACAGAAAGCACTAGAAAATAAGGGAGTGAGATACATCTCACATCATGCTCAAAGTATGACAATGGAGACATGTAGAATACACATCACATACATAATCAAAATAACATTAATTTGCAAGAATCAAAACATACAAACATATGTAATGCAATACCTAGTGTTAAGACAAATGACGAATTTATGACCCTCGTTTCGTTTTGATAATAACAAATAGTTTTATGATCAATCGTCTAATCACTCACTATTATTGCATGTTTTCATTATCGTTTGTTCACATTTTTTATAAAGATATTATAACAACCAACTCTATCAGACGATATATATATTGATCTTTTTGCTCTGTTATACGAGAACCTCTGTAGTTTTGAAAAAGCGCGTACCATCTCAAAAAAGAAGACGTCTACGTACCTATCTCTTAAAAGGTTTGGTTTTATGCTTAAAAGAAAGAATTTGTCTACAGATGTCAGTACGGAAAGTAAATATATTTGTTGCAACAAGATTGAGTACGAGAAAGGCTATATAAGCAGACTATTTTATCTTATCAGAGTGACTAGTTGGTGAAAAGCATTAAATGTTATATTTAATGCCCCAACGACTATTTTCTTCACTAGACGAAGGACGTCTATAAAAGCTCTCACAACGGACACTTTAGGAGAACTCTATAAATAGAAAAGAAGACCTTAGTCACAATGAATGAACGTTTGGCAAATTTTCTTTCCGTCAATATGTAATCTTGAACAGTTTCCTTATGTAACACTTTCCTAAACTTCATTGTATATTCGTCTGATAAGACGATAATCTAATGTGACATTTTACTCTTAACCATTTCTCTATGAAATTGGTGGAAGCTGAAGAGGCTTTGGATCAAAGAATACTTGGGTATTTCCTTGGAAAGACAAGTAAAAGACTACTTGGGTTGAGCCTGAAGAGGCTTGGATAAAAGAATACTTGTAACTTGTTTAAGTTATAGTAGGACTTGGTAGTTTACCAAGAACTGGACGTAGTCTTTAGGGTGAGATGAACCAGTATAAAACTTTGTGTTTTTCTTGTTTATAGTTTCTCTTTGTTTTTACAAATATCTTTTAAAAGTTTTTATCTTTTGTCCTTTAGACGAAGCACCTTTTGAAAAGGCTTTGCAAAATTTTTTAATAACACAATTCAACCCCCTTCTTGTGTAATTCTTGTGTCTTACACCTAACTTCTATTTCTCATACACATGTGGTACCAATTTATGTTCTTTTTGAAAGTAGATTAGGAGTAAATGCACCACCATAAGAAGTGTCATTAGTACCGATGCCTTCGACTTTCGTACCCTCAACTAATATGATATTCTGCAGTGACTAGTCAGGGTTACCCAACTTTGCTAATACGCTCTAGCCCCATGGGATCAGCATGGACCATTGGAGTTTCCACACTAGGTACCACCCCCAAGGCTAGGGTTAGACAACCCATCCTGACCTCTACCAGCTGAATTCCCACATACTTTCTTTTTCCACATGATTTAATGTCATGATGCATAGTCACATACAATGCTTTCAGCTTTTCATAGGCTTTTATCATGGAACATTGACACCAATTCATATCACACTCAGTTTTTGCAAGGTAAATAACAATCACAAGGCTATAAACTTAACAAGGCATCTAAAAGAAGCAACAATGAGTTAAAGACCACAAAAAAGAGTTCACAGGCGCAAAAATAGGCAAGAAGGAGACTCAGACGTGCGTTTTAGAGTAGCCAAAGTCGCACTCGCCTGGCAGGACAGGAGGGCCACTCGGCGGTTCATGCCAGGACTCATATCGCCTAGTGGGTTAGCATGCCCGGCAAAAAATGCAGTCGCTTGGCGTCAGCACAGAATCCAGTTTTCGAAAAAAAGTCGCCTAAAGGCTATCTAACCCTACTGGGTAGGTCTGAGGTTTGAATTTTAATTTGTTTTCCTTATTATCTTTGGCTTGTAAACGCTCCACAACAAATAATTAATTTCTTAATCACTTCTTCTACCTTTATAATTGGTCAATCTAATCTATAAATTCCCCATTCACTTATCATCCCCTCAAAGCCCGTTAATTCTTTAACTTAGAAACAAAGGGAAAAGAAAAAGCAATCTGTGACAGTCCATAATAAATTAAACACAAAATTTTCATAAAGCACATTAATGATTTGGGACAATCACATTTCCTTTTGCACACATAATCATACAATTTCACACACAATTGGGGTTTAGGGCCAACTCTTCTACCCACGACCAAAGCCATACTCATAAGCGATATAACTCACTCCCCCTTACCTTGAAAGAGGCGATCTTTGACAAAAGGATGCGATTAGTGCAACAACTGTCTTCCTACGGTTCCTCACTTCTTCACTGCGACGGCTTTGACGGCACGATATCTCCAAAGAGGCACAAGAGAGATAATGAGAAAAAAGGGTTAGGTTTTCAAGAAACTTAAGGGACTCTTAAAGCTAACTTTGGGCTTACAAAAACTAAGCCCAACACAAGGATTTTAAAACTTTTTAAAAACATTCTAATTATAAAATCCCATTTTAAAGGCGCGATATCTCTTTTTTTTCCCAAAATATCATTTTATTAAAAAAAAGGCAAACAAATAATAATAATAATAATAATACTAATGCATATTAATTAAAGGAAAAAATTGGGGGTGTTACAACTTTAGTTAACGCTGTCTGTCTCTAGGGACTAAAAACATTTTTTTTGAAATTATAAGGATTAAAATGATTTTTTTTTTCAATTTGAAGGTACCAAAAACGAATTTATTCTAAATTTAAGGGACTAAAAACATAATTAAGCCTTCTTTTTATTTATTTATTTATACTTTTTTTTCATAAATCAAACAAAGCATAGGAAATGGTACTCTTTTGTATTACTCGAACAATATACTCTATTTTTCTATAATTGTCTTTTATTATTGTAAGATTTATCATTTTTAAATAGAATAAACATCAATTTAGTCTCTGAACTATTACACTCTCTCCTATATAGTCCTTAAAGTAATAAAATTACATAGGTTAAACATATAATTTAGTCCCTATACATGTTGTGGATTATTAATTTGGTCCCTATACATAAAAACTTATTAAATTGGTCCCTATATGTGCAAACGTTACCGGTTTGGTACTTGCCGTCATGATGTCGTTTACGGATTCTTAATTTGGTCCCTATAGATGTAGCGCATTCTTAATTTGGTCCCTACAATAATTAAGAATTTGTTACATGTATAGGGGCTAAATTAAGAATGCGTTACACATATAAGGACCAAATTAAGAACGTGCTACATCTATAGAGACCAAATTAAGAATCCATAAACGGTGTCATAACGGTAGGGACTAAATTAAGAATGCACTACACGTGTAGGACCAATTTAATAAGTTTTATGTATAAGGACCAAATTAAGAATCTACAACACGTATAGGGACTAAATTATTAGTTTAACCAATTATATAAATAGTTTTTCAAGTGTTGAATATCCATCAATTTAGTCCATAAATTGATATATATTTTACTAACATTAAAAGACTAATTTGATAAAATTTTCAATACATAAAAAATTATTTATTATAATTTTTAATACTTAATAAATTACTTATATAATTTTATTATTTTAAAAACTATATAAAAGAGAATGTAATTATCATGATAGCCTCTGAATCCCCGGACAGGTGGGACAGCCATTTAACTATGTGACAACACAATCAAACTTTTATAACATGATAATTGATACGTACGGTAATGAATTATATTTACGTGTACCGTTAGTCACTATAGAAGTTACAGTGCTTGATTTGACACAGCACTTTTTCCACAAATTATATTCGAATAACATTATTAGGGAACATAATAATAAATAAAAAGTGCAATGTTTCTGGTAAAATAAGAAAAAATAAAAAGGATAATAACAATCTTACAAATTTTGTCTTCATTTTTTTTTTTTTTGCAAATTTTATCCTTCAATTTATAAAATATTTTAAATTTTGTCCTCATAAAAAAATTATCACAATTAAAATAATATTGTGACAATTTTTTTTAACCGTCACAATTAAGACAATTTTGTGATAGTTTTTCGTTTAAACCGTCACAATTTTTTATGTGGAGACAAAATTTGTGCAAAAATTATTTAAAGGTAAAATTTGTGAAATTGTAAAGCTTTGAGGGCAAAAAATATAATTAAGTCAAATTTGTTTAAATAATTTCTCTATTTGAAAAGAAATTAATTTTTTATTGTTAATTAAAAAATATGTTTGTAAAATAAAAAATGCTTATTTTAAAATCACTCGATGCCAAGTAAATTTAGATAAATATTCAATCAATTTGTACAACTCAAATTGTTTCCCTTTTATTGTAAACAACAATTCTGAGCGTGTCTTCATTATTAAATAATGAATTGTGTCTTAACTTACTACCGAGAATTGGTAATAACAAATATGGATATTTCAAAGTATCAAGGCACTTGTGTGGAAGAAATCGTAGAGTTGGAAATGAATTACTCGTCAAACAATTACACAAACCAATTCTGAGTTATTTCATGATGGACAAACTTACATTGGCTTTTATATTTTTGTCATTAAGTTGTCAAATGGAACAATAATTAGTACCATCTAACATGGACCCGTACAAAAGAAGTTCACGGTGAACTATCTCAAACATTTTAAAATCACAAAAGTGTAGTATCTCAAATATAAACCGTAGGACATAATTATTTTAATGAATACTGTAGAGAGTGCAAGAGTAATTTTTTGGTAACCTATTCTTTTGAGTATTTAGCGCAATTGCATATTCGGGACTCGAACTCGAGATCTCTGGTTAATCTAAAACAACCTGCACTAGATGGTTTACGTGCTCAATAGTGAGCGTATAAGTAATTGATACATAGGTAATATTTTTTTTATGTATTATTATTTATTTTTAAGAGACACTAGGGGTCTAGGTGTTTTGGGCCCCAAATCATTATTTTTTTTTCAAATTTTCTTTACATATATATTTTATGCTATTTTTGGTTGATTATTTATTTATTTATTATATTTTTAATTTTTGCTTAAATATATTTTAAGTTCTTGTAAATATAACTCTATCTGATTTTAGTTCTTGTAAAAAATTTTGTTATTTTAAGATCCTGACATTTTTTTAGTGTTTTTTTAGTCCTTACCACCAACTTTAGTTAGTTTAGTGCTGATTGTAATATCACATAATACCAAAGTTCCTATCATAGCACCGTCCTTGGGAGCTGATGTCTCGACGACTCATACTGTATGACGCTTTACTCGGTGACACTTTACTCAATCTCCTCGTCAGTCAGAACCCTCCATCAGTCAAAACTTTCAGTAGGTAGCCCTTTTTAAGACACCGACAACTAGCTTTGATACCACTTTGTAACGCTTGATTGCTTTTAGGATTGACAATTGTCCCCACAAACCAACACAAGACTTTTTAGTGTGCTTTGTCCTCACTCACACGCTTCTTAGGAAACTTCCCAAGAGGTCACCCATCCTAGAATTGCTCCAAGTCAGGCACCCTTAACTATGGAGTTCTTAATTGATAGGCTATCGAAAAGTATATGCATCTTGTTGGTATACGTAATACTAATTAATTCCTTTAAGCTATCCTCAACTGAACAGTCCAATACCTACACAATCTTTAGATCCCTCTCATTCCACTGTGTATTTGATTCATTTATGTGTCCCTTCTATTAGAAGCTTGTTAGGAGTCGCTGCTTGTTCGTGCCTTATTTCTTTTGCATCGACAATCACTCCCCGCCCTCGTCAGTGCCCCGTGATGTTACATGCCCACCAACTTATGCTTGATTCGTCCTCAAACCACACCGTACTGGGATAGACTATGCTTTGATACCACTTTGTAACACCACATAATACCAAAGTTTCTATCATAGCATCGCCCCTAAGAGCTGAAGTCTTGGCGGTTCACATTGTACAACACTTCATTCAGTGACATTTCACTCAACTTTCTCGTTGGTTAAAATCCTCCATCGGTCAAAACCCTCTATATGTAGTCCCTTCCAAGACACCGACAACCAGCTTTGATACCACTTTATAAAGCCTAGGAAACTTCCTAGGAAGTCACGTATCCCAAAATTACTCTAAGTCAAGCACACTTAACTATGGAGTTTTTAAGTGATAGGTTACCAAAAAGTATATGCATCTTGTTGGTATAGGTAGTACTAATTAATTCCTTTAAACTATCCTCAACTATATAGTCCCATACCTGCACAGTCTCTGGATCCTTCTCATTCTGGTGTATATTTGATTCATTCATGTGTACCTCCGACTGGAAGCCTACCAAGAGTGTTCCTTGTTTGTGCCTTATCTTTTTTACACTGACGATCACTCCTCGCCCTCGTTAGCGTCTAAGATATTACATTGAAATGGCTAAAAGAAAAAAGAATATTAATTAGAATAATTAAGGTAATAAAGAATATTTTAAATTAATATAATTAGATTATTTTTAAGTGCGTAATTCAATTAAGTAATGTATTTATTATTTTATATAATTAAGATAATTACATATAATTTACTTTTATAATTTATTTTTAATTTTTAATATATTGTGAACAGTGTTTTTTTATTGCATTTAATACTGTTCTTACTTTTTAATTCACTAATTTACTTTAATATTGTACTTTTTAAAAAAATTGTAATTTATTTATACGCTTATAATTTACTTTTAATATATTACTTTTGATGTTATTTTTACATTTCAATTTATTAATTCTGGTTGATTGTAATATAATTTATTTTTTTAATATATCACAAATAGTGATTTTGTCTCCATAGACAAAAGTAAGATATTAAAAGTAAATTATAAACGTTTAAGTAAATTATAATATTTTTAAAAAAAGCACAGTATTAAAATTAAATTAGCGAATTGAAAGGTAAGAACAATATTAAAAGTAATTAAAATAATTGTTCATAATATATTAAATAAATTATAAAAGTAAATTATATATAATTACCTTATTTATATAAAATAATAATCAATACATTACTTAATTAAATTACACACCTAAAAATAATCTTATTATCTTAATTTAAAATATTCTTCATTATCTTCATTATCTTAATTAACATTTTTCATTTTGCTAGTCATGTCAGTATTAAGCTAACTAAAGTTAATAATGAGGACTAAAAAAAATACTAAAAAAATGTCAGGAATTTAAAAGTAACAATTTTTTTATAAAAACTAAAATTAGATACAACCATATTTACAAAGATTTAAAATATATTTAAGCTTTTTAATTTTTAATTTTATTTTTAGATGAACAAGGCGCCTAGCGCCTAGGTTGCATAAACGCTCGTGCCAAATGCTTTTCTTTTAGTTTATTTTTTTTTCTTCTATTTTTTTACTTTTATTTATTAGTAGTATTTTTTGTTTGGTTAGAGAAACTAAGTTACTCACTTGAATTATTTTATTAAATTTTCCTTCAAAAGATTGTATTTTATGATAGTGAGAAAGAAAAGTTATTTGATTAAATTTGTTTAAGTTTTAATTAGGAATTTATCATTTTAATTTTATTTTTTGATGTTTTAATTTAAGATAATAAAGAGGAAAGTAATTGAACTCAAGGAATAAAAAGAGCTGTAAAAAGAGAGCTGATATTTTAAAGAATTAAAAATAAGAAGAAAAAAAAACAAAAGAAAGAGAAAGAAACAAATAAAAAAAAAAGAAAAAGAGACGTTGGGCTTATTTAATTAATTGTCAATGATACTGAAAATTGCAAAGAGAAGAAAACTATCTCTATAAGGCTTATTTAATTCATACTTGCTCACTACTATTAACACTAAGGAATAATATAATCTTTTAAAAAATTGTAATGATTAAAGTTAAACAGAAAGACCGCATCATTTATTCTCAGAAGAGTAAAAATTTATTAATTTACCTATTCAAATGTTTAAAAAGTTTAGGGGTTTAGAAAGCTTTTTGACCATAGAGGGATAATTTTTTTTTTCAAAATTATCAAAATGAGTAGATTTTGAAAAATGACTTTTACAGTGAAGTCATTTATCCATTTACGATTTTTACATTTATTATTTTTTAAAATTCTCTAAAAAAATCATAAAATTAAACACGACTTTACTAATTTTTTTCAAAGTTGTGAATTTATATATGACTTCAATTTATTTTTTATTTTTTAACCTGAAACAAATTGAATTTTAAATACTTTTTTTTTATAGAAGTCGTGAATATTTATACGACTTATTTTTTTTCTTTTATTAAATATTTTAGTGAAGTAGTGTATATATATACGACTTGCAATTTTTTAAAAATTATTTTAGTATGTTCTCGACTTCTCTCTCTCTCTCTCTCTCTCTCTCTCTCTCTCTCTCTCTATATATATATATATATATATATATATATATATATATATTTCAAGCGAGGGCATTATATACAAGATGTGACTTTTTGTGTGTGTGTGTGTGGGCACCATGACTCTTTTACCATGATTTCTTGTCGTGAAATATATTATACTGCATATGTATTAGAATGGAATTAGTCATGTATTTTGAGGTCTAATTCAAAAAAAAAAAAAGTAAAGTGGTATGAATATTCATGACTTCACTAAAAATATTTAAAAAAAAATAAAAAAACAGGAGTCGTACAAATATTCACGACTTCTATAAAAAAATATTTAAAATTAATTTGTTTCAGATTAAAAAATAAAAATTAAATTGAAGTCGTATATAAATTCATAACTTTGAAAAAAAAATTAGTGAAGTCGTGTTCAATTTTACGACCTTTTTAGAGAATTTTAAAAAAATAATAATAAATGTAAAAATTGTAAAAGAGTATACGATTTCAATGTGGAAGCTGTGTATTTGAGATACGACATACCTTAATTTGGTTTTTTTTTTTAAATCTACCCATTTTGGTAATTTTGAAAAAAAAATTACCCTTCTGTGGTCAAAAAGCCAGCTTTGAAAATGAACGTACCTCACAAATAAGGAAAAAAGGTTGAATTTTAAATTTTATACTTGCAAAACAAGTTGGAGAATCTTATGGAACACAAACTACTTGTGATCTAGAATTTTGAAAGACGATACACTATCTCCAAATCAGTGGTGGAACTTAACAAATTACTTGTTGAGGAGGCAAAAAGGTCTAGGTGGATAAATTCAAAATAGGTGATGAAGTAACCGTTAAAAAGGACACTCGAAAGTCAAAAGCTGCAATGGACTCTCGTAGTTTTCCAGTACATTTCCAACAAGATTTGAGTCCCTTAGATGTTTGAAATAAGTAGTTTTAATTCATGAAGGCAACTTGATTAAAGTTTCAAGTGCTCACAAATTAAGAATCAAATCTTAGTGCATTAGGTAAGCAATAATTAATAAATGTAAATGTCCTTTAACATTTGATAAAGCGAAAAGAACCCACTTGGTTTAATGGATAGTTGTGAATGGTAAATTATGCTTCATTATATATCATGGAAGATGGATACTCCAAAAATGGTAGCGCACTCATATTATCTCTGCATTCGATTTTGATACTCATATAACATGCCCTCAGATACTTGCCTGACCTCAACTTAGGACTTGGGAAAGGAAAAACCGATAGATATTGAGTTAGAATAGGCTTATCACAATTGATAAATTTAATTATATATATAAGCCCACGCATACACTCACTCAAACTTTTTATTATCAAGGGGAAAAAAAA
The DNA here is from genome assembly GCA_004329165.1 of Spatholobus suberectus. Lineage (NCBI taxonomy): Eukaryota > Viridiplantae > Streptophyta > Magnoliopsida > Fabales > Fabaceae > Spatholobus > Spatholobus suberectus. The sequence continues at coordinate 25,221,781 of CM014732.1, read as the reverse complement.
ATTATTTAATCTATATTTTGATACCTGTATCTTAATTTTTTAATAAAAACTGAAGTATACGTGTAGCATACATTATGTATCCATGTCCATGCGGCATAAATAGCTTATTAATTATATGCATTACACATAGGTTTAAAAAAGAAAAATAATAAATTGTGGGGAGACAGCTGCCTACCACAACGTTGGAAGAATGGAAGTAACCCTTCCAACACTATGTTGATGTATTGGTAATGTACATGGTAAGGGTGTGTCTGGATCATTTGAGCCTGGATTTTCACACCTACTACCATGGCAAAAATTTAAGAATGCTAGTGTCTATTTAATTATTTATTGATTATGAGCAACATGAGAGGCATATACTGGAGCTATTTTTCCTGCCTCGTGATGTGGATATCAGAAGGCATATCCCTTTTGAGCTTCGGAAATTTTAGGAATAACAAGGCCTTGGCATTATGAGAAGCAGGAATACATCACCATTCGCAGTGGTTATATTTGCCGATGTAGCAGAAGAGAGAGGTTTCTAATTAAGGGACCGTATGCAGTATGCTTCGCTTCAGTTGGGAAGGTTCATTTATGAGAAAAGGTATAGTTAAAATGATAATTTGATATATCTTTAATAAGTATATTTCATTAAACCACTAGAATTGGGCAAATGACAAGGGATTTGGAAAATTATGATCAACTCATGTTTAAATTTCATTATCATCATCTGAATATATAAAAAATAACTTTATATTTCATCGAGAAATTGGGATAACTTTATATTTACTATTTACAGACAAGGCTTAAGCCCAATCTATATTGTATCCGTGTTGAGCCCAAACACTTAACATAAGTTTGACCAAAGTCAACATTAGAAACAAAGTCCCAACAGTACATGCTAAAGTAGCACAACACTCTCACAGGGAGCCTTGGGCCTTGTGCCAAATATTCCAGCCCAGATCTAACACCCATTTATATGTGATAAGTCACCAACGTTACTATGAAAGGTATGTATTTATTTCACAATATTACTCTAGTATACTATGTACTGACTTGAGCGTCAGAGTATATTTTGCAGGTATCCCAATCTTTGCTCAAGTACTTTGTAGCATAGGAGTCTCGGCTGGTATCAAGGAGTACATCATTTTGATTGAGTCAACAGCCAGACATGTCATTATTCTGATCCGAACTCAACATCTCATCCACCTCGGGCAGAACAACTAATTTATAGAGTTTAACTTATATCTACCTCAACCAAAATCTTATCCCAACCCCAACCCTGCAAGTCAATTCCAATTCTCATTGTCCAACGGCAAATAATAAGACAAGCAGCAAGCAGCACATGTACATAATTCATAGCCATACATAGATAACAAACAAACAAATTTTCATTCTTTATATTGAGATTCGGTATAACATGCAATACATATACACCCGCCTCCCTAACCAATAGCAACAAGGGGAAAAACAAAAAGCCACATTTTTAAAATACAAACTTGACAAAATGAAAGAATTGATCCTGTCCACTGTGTTTATTGCTACAATAATATGTGAACATTACAAGAGAAGAGGCATGCTCAATTTAAAAGGAGAAACTAAAACTCACTCTCCAAGGTAGTGCCACATTCAAACTTGGACACTAACCATATATAGCTACGTCCATTATAGGGCAAAAGCAAAGTGCTATGCATGGGAATCCAAGTAGGGTATGTATACCAATAAAACCACACTATCCAACAGATAAGTGCATTTCAAGATAACTGATGAAAGGTACATTAGGATGCAAAAGCAGAAGATATGTCGCTCATTGTATCTGATGAGTCTAGAACAAATCCACTTTCCTTTTCAGCATGTCTTGCTTCCATCTTGGCAACTTAGAGAATGCTTCTTTGGTCATTCCAAATACAGTTTCGAACTCTTTGTCTGACAGATAGGCCTAAGCAACACCAAGTGGAGAAGGAAAAGAAATGTAAACATCTACCCAACGCATAAAAATTAAAAGTAAGTTTAATTACTTATTTTGTTCCTATAGTTACAAAAACTTTTCCTTTTAGTTCCTACACATATCATTTTTTAATTCTTTTTAGTCCTACGGCAGGGATTAAAAAGGATTAAAAATGGTATGTATAAGGACTAAAATAGAATGTTTTTAAGTATAGGAATTAAAAGAGAAAATTTTTGTAGCTATAGAGACCAAATGAGTAATTAAACCTTAAGGACTCGTTTGGTGGTTATGATATGATAAGATAAGATAGGATATGAGAGTAGGATAAAAATAAGATAGGATAAGAGTAGGATAAATTATAATCTTATCTAATGTTTGGTGCACACCAGATAACGATAGGATAAAATATAAATTATGTTTAAATGGCAAAATTACTGTTTCATAAAATTACATATAATTTTCTAAAAGTAACTTTTAATTTAATTTATTTATTTTTTTACAAAAAAATTACAATTTTAATTAAACTATATAATATTATTTTTTATTTATGTAGTTACTTTTCTTAAAATTATAAAAAATTGTATAAGATTTTAAAAATTATAATTATTATTAAAATAATTTTATTTAAAAAATATATGAATAGTAATTATTTAATTTTTAATATTTTAATTAATAATATACTTTAAATTTATATGTCAAAATTATTATTATTATATATAAATATATATATAAAAAGAGCTTTTTCTATCCTGTTGCTTCCTAACCTAGCTCCTTCTTAAGATAAGAAATACACTAGAACAACAAAATAGAATAAGGGATAGGATAGCATTATCATATCTTACTAGCGCAACAAACAATAGATTACAACAGGATAGGATAGTTATCCTATCGTATTCTATCATATCCTGGCTACCAAATGGGCCCTAAAAATATAATCATAAACCTCCCTTGAGGATTTCAAATATATTACAAAGGCCCCTCAATATCTGATAAAATTAAAAGACTTCCAATTTGAAAAAATAAATAGTATTGGGGTACTTTATTGTTTAATAGAATTCATGGGAAACTATAGTGATTGTCTCATACTCTCATTTCAAAAATTTAGGGAGGTATATATATATTTTTCACACTTACATTAGCATATGTAACAAATTAATAACATGCAAACCAAGACTAACCTCTCTCCGTTTAAGATCAATTCCAGACACAACCCTACCAGATTTAGTCTTTAATTGCTCATAACTGAAGACATTTTGACTATTTTCACTGTCATTTCGATCCTCCACATTTTCTTGTTTTGGTTCTGAATCCCCATTGGTACCAGTTTCAGGGGGAAGTTCTTCCGTCTCCTTGGCTTCTGCAGCTTCTTCAACACCTTCCGTTTCAGAAGGGGCGCTTTCACTTTTAGTAACTGGAACAAGAATTCAAACTTGTCAAGTAATCACAAGCAACACATTGGACCTATAGCCAATAAGAGCTATGTTTCTCACCAAAGTTGCTACTTTCCACTACAGGACTAGTGCTTGCCACAGGAGAAGTTTCAGGTGAAGGTTTCTTCTTTTCAGCAGTAAGAACTGAAGAAAGAGCAGCTACTGCTGCTGCTCTTTGTGATCCTTGACTTCTTCCAGTTGGCCTAGGGGTATAAATTTTGGTTCCAGATGATGAATTAAATGCAGAGTTTAAGGCTGCTAAGGCTTCAGCCCTTTGTCTTGGTCCTCCTTGATTTAACCCATTTAACTTGTCCTGTGTCATTCAGAGTAGAAAAAGTTAGAAAGAAGCACCAATTTCTTCCTTTGCTTTATTCAATTATCACCTATGACCCAATTAAATATTAGAATGTTGTTTGAAAATTAGTGCTTCTTTATCCATTTAGGCTTTAGCACACACAATTGGATGTCCAGGAGTTTGGGTGAATGTCCACAAAATCTAGGATGTAGAAAGGCACTACTATTGCTAATTTTCATTAATATGACAGAGGCTGCTTTAATGTGAATTTATTATCTTCAATCCATTCATGAAAAATACAAGAAGAAGAAATGTGTATAACATTATTATAACTTCCATGTACAATATAAAGGGGAATGATAAGACTTCTATACTGTATTTGTCCTCTTTGTTGTATTCATAGATGAAGAAGTATTATTGTTCTGGCTATCGGTTCCACTTCAATGTTGCATCGAGTGGATTGTACAGGTGAATGGGTGATCAAATTAGTGTTTTTAATAAGAACAATGACAACTGTATTGGAACTTGCTACTATCTTCGTAACTTAGGTGTTGTTAATTAGGATGATTTGTTAAGGTAAAACTGAATGGATTCATAAATGCAAATGAGGCAGAATCAAACTTCTTCAAACTTTATTTTTCCTTGTAGAGGCATTCATTCCCTGTCGAAAGCTGGATGTTTATCAGCATATAATTTTTAAGAGAAAAAAGGTCATTCCGTTAGAGGTTGTTCCATTGACACTAAACTACAACACTATAATCAATCATACAGGATTACTTTGAACTCATAATTCAAATTTATAAGTTTTGAGTCCCATAACATGACTTAACTTTCCAAAAATGAAACCCAAGAAGGTGGGATTTCATTATGCTCACCAAGTGAATTTGAAGATATTAAATCCAATTTAACGAGCCTGAGTATTTTTCCCTTCATTTTTTTTTCGCTGAAGAGCTGAGCCTTTACTTAACCAAACTCAATTATTCCATTACCGGTTACAACTAAGAACAAAAAGAAATAAGGAATACAACGTGTTATATGGGTTGAATGCCTTGTCAGTACCTTATGCTCTCTTTTCTTATCAGGAGAATCTGCTTTTGGTTTTAAGTTCATTGACTGTAAGATAAAGAAAAAGACAGTAAATCATCCATAAACAAGTTGCTGTACCACACTGGATGTTGACTCAGGAGATGAATTGAATGCATTATTTAAGGCAGCCAAAGCTTCTGCTCTTTGTCTCGGTCCCCCTTGACTTGAGCCATTAGACTTTTCCTGTCAACAAATTTAGTATAGCCTGGTTAAGCATATAGATACACAAGCAACAAGAAATTAATAACTGCAATAATAAATTCAGATATTAAACCTAACACTAACAGCATTGCCTCTGCATAAGTTTATACAACTAGTAATTTTGAAACAAAAAAAAAAATATATTGAAGAGGAATTTAGGAATATTTTTGCCTGAACTTGAAAAGACTGGGAAATCGGAGGCAAATGGAAGAACAAAGGTTACATGTCAGAGGCGAATCAGTAACATATCGAAGGTTTTATTTTTTATTTTTTAAAAAGGTGTTTCACTACTGTATAGATACATATCAGAAGCGTATCTGTATTGTATACATATCCGATACTGATATGCAGAGATTTTTGACGTATTGGTGCATCATACATTGAATAAGAATCTCCTTGGTTGGATCTAAGCAAGACATTGTTCATGATAGAAGTTCAGTTTCAACTGTTTTTTAATATTAAAAAAAAGAAGAAGAAGAGAAAACTGTAAGATTTTACATGGTTCAACTGCAACAATTTTCACATGAAAAATAGAAGTCAAGTTTATACCTCTACAGGATGGCCAATCCCAAAGAGTAATGTCACCTTTTTCTGGAATGAGTTCCCTGGAACCTGCATTTCATCAGGAAGATAATGAATAGGTATTCAACAAATCAAGAGCCTGTTTCGTTAAAGGTAATGTTTTCTGTTTCCCTTCTTAGTCTTCACTAATAATTACAAAAATGTCACTTTTTTTTTTAAAAATTTTGTTTCCTGACATATTCAAAGATTTGTATAGGAAATGGTGAAAACACTTTAGCCTTTAGTCTTCTTCAAAAACCTCATGATCAAAGTATAGCAATTCTAGAACTCACACATACATCTTATACACTTTGTATAAGTAAAAATACTAATAGCACTAAGTAGCCCTAGTTCATACATGGGAGCAGCTGTTTTATACCTATAATCCGAGATTCCAGAGTTATTTTTAAAGATGGAATCTGTGTTATACAACAACAACAGCAATAACCTTATCCTACTAGGTGAAGTTTGTTACATGGATCATACAACGTCATAGGGCTTGGTTGAAAACCAAAATCTGTGATATAAAACTTTAAAATTGCTGTCATCCCTATATTTGATGACAATAATATGTTTTTACTAAACCAGCCAGTTAGCCAAGAATCATACTGTTTTCAATCAACGTACACATACAGAAACCTATAACTTTACAGGTGACAATGATTAAAAAGTGTGAGAATGAAGATTTTTTTAAGAAAACGGGAAAACAAAAATGGGAATTCCTTGACCTTTTAGCACATACCGTAGCTTTTGCATGATCCCAAGAAAAGTATGTTGTGAAAAAGCAAGGTTCATTCCCTTCTGTTACTTTATACAGTGGTACATGAGGAGATAGTCCTTCCAAAGATGCAGCCTTATCTATGTATTTCTGAGGGAAATTTTCTAGTATGCATCAAGCATCAAGCATAAAGTAAAAGGAAATATGGGAAGTGAAAGCTCTAATTTGTTGAGCATGTTCACCTGGGCAATTTCAAAAGCATTTTGCTTTTCTTTTGGGTCCACAGACTGACCAATCCAAACAAACACTTCTGCGTGTGTGTCAAGGATGAGAATATCCTCAGTTAACAAATCATCTTGGGAAAAGTTGTAAACCTCCTCTACCTGAAGAGTACAATGTAAAAATAGTTTTAGAAGACATAAAGAACCCCAAAGTTACTGACTCACTGCTGACAAGTTTCCTAGCTATAGTGTGAAAGTTCAAATAATGAAGTTGCAGTCACAAACTCACCCGTAACTTTCCTGGTACATCCATGTAGCAAAGAAAAAGACAAAATTAATAATTGTTCAGAACATTCCAATATCAGTAAATACATATGCTATTTTATAGCAAAATCTTATACAGAGAAGTACTGTTACAAGAAATTCTACCTCTATTAAAAGAGAAAGTGAACAAATGTGGGTCTCTGACAATGTCATTAGTGACTTTTTTGCTGGTGTAACTTTGTTTCCCTCCAACTGCAAACCAGAAAGCCGAGGTTTCTGTATCCTTCTTTAGCAAGCTTTAAAGCAACTCCTGGCTGGACATGGATGTGTAATATGTTAACAAATAATGTATAATGTAAAATGCTATTAATTAATCTAAATGTTAAAAACAATCATTAGTCTACTGGTGAAAAAGAAGTAGCCAGAGGCATAGCCACATGTTAGCCCTGTTACATGAAATTATCTTTGATGACATTATCTTCAAGTAACCAACACTATGTAAGTGTAAGAATAATGGTTAACAAAAGAAATATGAAAGCCATTTCCACAAATTTGCTAAATTTTCTTGTGTAGAAGAGTTGAACTTCTTCCCTGAAAGGGTAATCTATCCCAGTTGCCAGAAACTAGAAAGTCAGTGTTTGAATCATATAAGATTGAGACAACTTGGTTACGGTTTAACTTATGATGGTGCTTGAATAATGCGGTGGAACACCCAAAACATTGAGCTAATACCCTTAAAAGTTCAGCAACTTTTTTAATGTATGCAGAAAAGAGGTGAAATACAACTAGGGAAAGGATAGAAACTCCTCCAAAACAGAAAGGAAAAAACTACAAAGAAGAGCAGGAAAGAACATATAGTAAGGCTACCCTTAAAAATTCAGCAACTTTGGCTGCAAGCTGCTGCTGCTCAAGGGAACATTGATTCCCATGCCATGTAAAAACAGCTGAGCCAGATTGCAGGACAAAACACTCGGTAGAATTCAACGATGCCCCCACCTGAATAAGAATAGCATAATTATGGTCAGCTAGTATAGAAAGAAGCCTTACCAACATAACTACAGCGGACAAAAATGAATAGTGTAATTTTTAATGGGAACATACTGCATCTACTTGCACCACTTTATTATTATGAATGGATGTTCCAGAAATTCGAATAAGTGCAATACTCTCTGCTGTGTATGTCTCATCTGGCAAACCTTTGTTTGCTATAAATTTTTTGTAACCAGAGCTTAAGCCTCCCTGAAACAGACATAAGTTAGCTAAACTAATTAACTTCACACACAATCTATATATGTTAATAAAAATAGAATTGGATTTTGCAAATGATACCTTGAGGACTACCATTGGATGGAAAAGAGCAATAAACTGTGGTGGCTCTTTACCGTCAAATATGCGACCCTGCAAGAAACTACGACAATTATACACAGTTTCCAAGTAACATCCCCAACATGATATTCACATTACGGATACCTGAACAGGTCTACCCTTTAATGAGTTGAACATTGTGTTAGCCAATCGAATAGCCATCCTTTGTTCCTCCTAAAAAACAAGAGATGACCAAGTCAAGTTGCTATATCATGTGGTTTGCAGCTGGACGACAATGATTTGGATTATTATTAGTATGAAAGCAAGTTGTAATCTAAGTATTTTGAAGTGAGAAATTCATAGTGTATCAAGACATGGGTCATGGAAGATATATAATTGTTAGAAACACAATCAAGATTAAGATATTGAAACATTGAACTATATAAAGAAGCTCAATTTATAGATGCACAAATATGTACTTATGAGAGTTGCATACTAAAAGAATCTGTTATGGGTCATGACTCATGAGAACTTTTTTCCTAATCAAAGATACTTCCTCCCCCCCCTCTCCCCCCCCCCCCCCCCCCCCCCCCCCCCAAAAAAAAAAAAAACACTTTCACGTAGTAAATATTATGCTACACAGACAAGAAAGAGGACAGAAAGAAAAACATTAAATGAGCAGAATGTTTGGATTGTAAAAGTCAAATCCATTCTTATATTTTCAAGAAAGGGATTTCCCTTACAGCCTCTCTGTTTTTCTCAGCACATATTCTTCCTAGGAGTCTCCTTGAATAGAGAATTCTGTTCTATTATTAGGTTTATTTGTTTGCACTGTGTTTTGTTCTTGCATAACTTTCTAATTATGTTCTTTGATCCAGACTTGGTACTAGTTTTATTCTTTTTATAGATCCCCGGTCTTCAACAATCTTATTTTTTGGCCAAAGTAATTTTATTTACCCAAGAATCAAATTCCATCTTTTATGATTCAGAAAAAGGATCTGGATTTTTGTCCCAAAAAATTAAAGAAAAGAAGGACATATCAGGTTGCAACCTAATGCAGTAGTTCACACCCACAAACACTTTGATGCTCATATTGCTAGCTTGATAAGGAATGTAAACCAGTTTGACATAATCATTTATGTTCATTGATACACAGCATATTTTGACCACCTCTATCCAGGATACATTGTTGCCATTAAATATAGCCAAGAGACTTCATAGTCTGTTCCCCATTAGTACAGTGTTTTCACAACCACAGGTTCACAGACAACGAAAGTTCCATTAGAAATAACATTTTTGGCCAAGTGTGGAAATTATAGTCCAGTCTTAACAATAGGGTAAGCACTGTAAAGTGAATGTAAACAAATTATTATAATTATCACGATATATTTTGAGCTCAGAGCGACTGAAACTACCTCAATGCTGTCTTTTCCAAACCAACAGCACAAGTAGTAGTCTTCCTTCCTCTCGCTAGAGTGATAAGTGTACAGTACTATGTAACAATCTCCACTATAAAATTTACCAATATCCTCCTTAGGTAATGGAGTCTTAGCACTTCCATTGATTTGCCATACCTGGAAATATCAAATAATATTACATGTTGATGGGCATTAACTTAATCGAGCCAAGAAACTAATTAAAAAATTATAAAATCACCTCCATCTTTCCACCTCCTTCAAGCAAAGGTGGAATTTCCTCAATAACTGGGGTACTTTTTGTCACCCCTTTTACACCCATACCTTGCTGCTTCAACAAAGCTGACAGTACAAAAGAATACCATATTAAGTCAGCATGAATGATTGGACAAAAAGTCAAGCCAAATTACAAGTGAGAAGAAATAACATCCACCTGCAACTTTTCCTCTTCCGTCCTCAGCACTGGTAGTAGCAGATCCTGATGGCCAAGAATCAAAGTTGGACTTAAATGAATGTGCCTCATAACCTTGAATAATTCTGGTAATCCTTGTAGATTTCGGCCTTTTTTGACTTGTGATAAACTCCTGAACATATCAGTAAAATTAATGACTCCACTTTGAACGAACATATGAAGGAAATAGATTTTGCAATGGCATTACCTCAGCTTCTTGACAAGCTGCTTTTCGTTCTTCAACTTGTGTTACCCGGCCAACCCAGACAAATACCTCAGCACCACAGTCCAATAAATAGCATTTGCTGTTCTCCAGCAGTGATTTTGAAAGTTCACCTTCAACAGGCTTGACCTCACCATCAGCAATACTGCAAGCACAAGGTCATATCCTCCAGATCAAGAAACTTAAATGCATAGTGCACCCATCATAAAACATAGAGAAATAAAACAGAAACTTAAAGAAAAATCTATACTGCTAAAAGTATTAAGGAGAAAAAAAAAAGTTGAAAAAGAAAGATTAAGGATATAATATATTTAGCAGAAAATAATCATGGTCCCTAGTATAAGCCAGCAAGCAGTAAGGACATGACTTCTTAAACTTCAGACATAATGAGAAGAATTCAAAACCACCTAGTTTTAATCAATATATCTCCATATGTCTCATAAGAAAATACATTCACAACCAGCACAAAATACATAATACACTTCTCTCGGCACCAGCATCTGCTGCCAAAAATGCAATAATAAATCAACTTTTATATACTAAGGTAAGGTGATATAAAGAAAAGGGAGGATAAAATATGAAATTCACAAAGGAAAGAAAAAAATTCCTGAAGGCAGTGTTGACCCAACAAAAACTACCTATATCCCTTTTTAAAATGTAAGATAAAAATAATTGATTATATACAGTTTTCTTCTCATTTTATTGGCTTGCAATCAAGAAGATTTATGGAGTTATACCTATAGAGTTGAGCAGGAGTGGTCTCTGGAACAATATCATCGTCACCAATTACCTTCTTCCCAATGGGAGCAAAACCCCCAAAGAGAACCCAAAATTCACCTGAGTCTGACTCAGTATCAAGCTTGCCATCATCTGCAATGTGGGATATTCTATAGTCACAAACAAATCAAAATACACACTTGAAGAACATATATTCAAAATCACATGGTAGGCTTTTCAGCAAGTGATACGAAAACATGTGCCTTGTGCCCTTACCAACAATTGCAACGTCGCATTTGCCTTCATGATATTTTTCCTTCAACAACTGAATAACTTCAAGAGCCTTGGCTCTTTCCTGAATATTGGAGTTTGCACCATTGAATTGATAAATCTTATTCTGAGTGTCTAGGATGAATACATCATCATGATTCAGCGAAGACCGTGCAAAAGGGACCTGCATTAGGAAAACTTTGCGTCACATTTTTAGTCAATGAATGTGCACTGAATTTATGAAGTACATGAATAGAGAACACTGTGCCTGTTTTATTCTGACAACTCGTTTTCCTCTGCATACATATAAACGTGTTTCAAACTCCTCTTCTTCAGGTTTTCTAAATCCAGATGCAACTCCCCCCTCTAATGGTATTATACATGGCTTAAAGTATGACAAAAACTTGTCAGATTCATGCCCTTGAATTTCCCTGTGTTGCACTGCACGTCCTCCAAGAGACGCATCGAGTTCAACAGTTTTAATGGCTGCTGTTCCAGCCTCATCCTACAAGGAAAACCACCATTTCAATAGAGATTATTCTTTTGTCAAAATATATTGGTTCAAGAATTTCCAAACTGTAAACCATCATATATCAACCTACTTTAGAACCAGAAAGCGAAAAGGAAAGGGAAAATGAGTGAAAGTGGAAAGAAACATAAACACAACTTGAAACAATAACTTGTCTTAAAAAGCATAATCTTACAAGGTTCAACATTTTAGTCACCTCTTTGCTCTATGAAGAAAAACTGAATGGGACGAGAAACAGGTTGGAAGTAGGGGATGGTGAAGTCCAAACTTACCTGACTTGTATCCTTTCCAATCCAGAAGTGAATATCATAAAAATAAGCACCTCCTTTGCCTTGTGCTGTCTGCAAATACACTTGAAATCAACACCCAATTTTTTTAAATTAAAAGTAGAAATCTATCTTTGATCTATGTGGATAGACCTATGTGGATAGAAGTTGAAATCAGTCACTCTTTTTAGACCTATGTGGATAGAAGTTACTTTCTCTATTGTGCTGTGTATGTGCTTTGGTCTAGTGTTGCAATACCATAACTGGCATTATATTGTTTGTTTCAATCTCAAAAGAACTAAAATGCAATTTAAGATATTGTGCACAGCCCAAACAGAAAAACATGAACTGCTTCCACAACATTCAGCTTCTAGTGTCACCATACAGTCATAAAGCTTAGCAATGTATATAAACACATACGAGATAATATGGGATACAGCTCACACCTGCAAGATGATGTAAGAATCTCCCATGTAGAATTTCCCATATTCAGATCTGGGCAATGGAACTGGCTGAAAATTCTCAATCCTCCATATTTCAGTCCCTCTACAAAAAGTTAAGCCTAAAACCCCTCAAGTAGATAATATATCCAATAGATAACAATATAACCAGAACAATGGTGCTTATATATTAATATCAATTACATAGTGCTTGATCATTTTCTTAGCTGTATTTTTCTTTCTTTATTATTAAATAATTTTTACCTATTTTCTTTATTCCTATAGGAAATTTTAAATGAAAATTTTTTATTTTCACAATTTCTTTTATAAATTACCCTTTCATTAAGGATACACTTTTTGACCAACTCCCTGGAATGCTGGATCCAACACTTTCGTAGCACTAGACATGGCTGAAAATTCCTTCTAAAATACTGTCTTTTCAGCTAACACCTACAAGTTCCAAAGTAATCCACTGCATGAGAGGAAACAGAGTTAAGAATGTTTTAACAAGAGAAAATCATGTATCATTGTCAAACATGGAGGACAGCAGCAACAAGTTCAGTAGCATTTGGTAGACATATTAGAACAGGATAGAAGATGTTGTGTTCTATGTTTGGTGCCTTTTAAAAGTAAAATAAAACAGGATATGGTGTTAAAAAATGGTATATTTTGGTTCCATCAAAAGGGATGCAGTCAAGGAGAACAGAACGAATGTGAAGTTTGCTTGGACATACTGAGTGGTGGGCATTGGTTTCTTCCTTCTTTGTCATTATGCAGTATTTAAGAAGAAAACAAAACTAACTACTTAATTATAGTTATAACCAGAAAAATCAACTCTACAATCTAAACACGTATGACTTACCTATCTGTGGGAATATATTAGTTAACTAGAACATACATTTTAGTCCTATCAAATGAAGGTTACAGTCCTATACTTGCACTGAATCTATAATATGACTAGCTGGCTTTTGAATTTGTTTGTTTGCTTACTTCAGCACTACCATCGCACTACCATCGAATAAGGCTTTTGCCTTCCATTCTATTTGGTATCATGATGTCAAGAACCAACTATCCCAAAAGCTCAAGATGTTAGGTGAAGGTTCATGAATGGGTTTATATCTAACAAACCGTCATGCAAAAGTCCTTTGAATTTGAAACATGGAGCAGAAAGGTCATTGGAGAAGAGAACTGACAACTGCAGACAGAAGAGAAGGAGGAGGAATTTACTGGACAAATGACATGGCAAAGGGAGACCAGTAAACCGCAGTTGAAGCATGGATTAAAGGTTGCCTCCCTTCAAGCTGATATCATGTTGAAAGTAAACTTAGAAAAAGAGATAGAGGCGATAAATTGTGTGTTTCAACTACACAACATAGGTTGGATGTATAGAATTAATGTAATAAATACAGTAATACAATTTCCTAATTACTATAATTACATGATTTGGTTAGACTCTTGCCTATACAATGAATCTAAATCCTAATGCTCTCAATGCATGAGATGTCTTGTTTCAATCTTCTAAAATAATGTTCAAGATAATAACGAAAGAAAATCCTTTTTAAGTACTCTTCATTTGCAATTACAAGTGAAATATGTCATCAGACTCAGAAAATCAGAAATTTTTGGTATCTTTTACATTCTCCAAAACCTTTGTCTTCAAGTACAACCCTGCTTAGTGAAATATATCCCTCTACAAAAAGCAGTGTATATAATTAAATCCAACTTTCCTCTTGTGTACAACTAACTACAATGCACACATTTTTCACCTGGATTTTTAAAATAGAAAGCACTAAAGTTTAACTGTTGAGCAAATAGATAGAATAAGGTCAGTGTCCTTTTGATATCAATTATCATCCCAACTGTGGATTACTTCTGTATAATATTCAGCACTACAACCCATCCATGTCACATTCCAAGTTGCCCACTTCTCCAATTAGGTGGATATTGCAAACTGGCAGCAGCATTATCAGATTGAAGTGCTCTACATGTGAATTGCTGCAAAGAGTTCAGCTAATATATTGCTCATTCACTGCTTGCTCCACCATATAACATATCTCAAATCCAAGTCATTGATAGCCAAAAGGGTTCAGCATTCCAAATTTTCAGTTTCTGAAATGAGTGAAGCTATCTAAGCAGAAAAATAATTTATGATCGCATTGGCTATGCACTGGATACGAGCTGTTCACTTATTAGTTTACACTTTATGCCAAAGATCAAGGAATTTTGACCACATACTTGATCTGATTCTGAGCTGGCAATCAAATAGTAAACACTGCCTAAGCAGAAACACATGAAGAATTTTGGACTATAATGTCGGGGATCGACTTGATTTGTTGCTACAGAGTTGAATACTAAGATCTACCAGCCTCTCTTTTCTAATGCTCATTTAGCCATTTCTTTGTCAAATTAAAAGCTAACAAAAAACAAGACAATTGATCAAAGCTTGATTAACAAAACAAAAACAATGCAAATAATCACAAATGGATACAGTCGTGAGATCACCAAAAGAAGAATCAGATAGATGATCAAAGAGCTCAAAAGTGTGAAACAACATCAAAACAAGAGGGTGCCCAACAGATCAAAAACCACAATGATCACATAAACAAAAGGAAAAAACAAGAAGAACCCATCAAAGTTACCACAATATGGGGCCGACCCAGATCAGCAACCAAGGCACTGAGTCAGAAAAACGATGAGAGCATGAGATCAAGGATGAGCAAGAGCATTCAAGGTGACATGGGTATAAGAAGAAAAGGGGCAGTGATCAGAGAAAATGGACATACCTGAGATCTCAATGCGTGATGATGGTTTGGTTTGTGTGTGTGAGAGAGATATGAAGAAACAAGGTATGGGGAGGACAAGGTTGCAGAGCTGGCAATAAAGAGAGAGAAGAAGATACTTGTTGGAAAGAAAAGTGAATTATTGCTGTGCCTGTGAGTGAGTGGCCTTCTCTCTCTAACTTTTTTCTTTATAGCCTTTTGAGATTGGAAACAATTCAGAGTTGCAGAGAGAAGGGTATGGATGAATTATGACGACGATGAAAATGAAACTATTATGACATGAAAGGCCAATGCCAAGTTGGTGAAACAAATGAAAAGAAAACCAAACAAGGAAATTTTAGTGTATAAAATAAAAAGAAAAAAGAAAAAAGAAAAAAAAAGAAAGGAAGGAGGAGGAGAGGGTTTTATAGTTATTTGTTATTTATTACATAAGACGCATGAAGCAAAGTCGTTATTTTAAGGTAAAGATTCGCGCAACCGCTAGTTTTGGCCTTCTGGTTGCTTGCATGGATCCTTTTTTGGATTTTCCTTTCCCCCTTTATATTTTCTTTATTATATGTTACTGTTCTCTCTCTTTCCATATCTATTCTCACTGCTCGAGTCATATCTGATGTATATTTATTAATCTAATGACATGTTATCTCATGTAATTCCTTCAAATTATCTAATACCACTTGATGTAAGATGTTGAGGTGGGCTTTTTCCTGTAATCTAATAGTATTTTTTTAAGAATAAATAATTCTAGCATTTATACTATTATCTAATCACATATTGTCATATATGATAAATTTATTTACTTTTAGGAGGTGTTTGGTAGGAAAATTCTTTTAAATTTGCTAGGAATCTTAGGTTGAGAATGTTAAATTCCTATATTTGGTATAAACATTTTAAAAATTATTTCTAGGAATTTAACATTTTCAGAAATTATTTTTTAATTAAGTTTTTTACTAAAACTTTCTCATGGAAGGGGGTGGGAATCTAAGATTCCCATGAAGGGAAAATTTGTTTATAATTATGTCTCCCATTCTTAAAAATATTTCAGACATATCAAACATATTTGTAACATTTCCAAAAAACATAATTCCTAGGAAATATAACTTCTAGGGATGAAAAAAAATTCTGTATGCCAAACGTTTCCTTAGAACAATTATTTTAAAAGTCATATTAAGAATGATTTGTGATTATATAACAATGTAAAAACTTTCATTTTGACTGTGTATGTTTATTGAACATTTTTCTAACGCATTCTTGTTAATAAAGTCTACATTATTTATTAAAATTTACAAAACAATGAATGAAAATTATTAAAGAAAGAAGTTTTTTGAGGAGAAAGAAAGAAGTTAAACTTACGTTATTTAATAAATTTTAATTAATAATAAAAAATATGTTACTAACATTCCTAGTACACGATAACGACTTTACAGTGTTACGTATGCAATATTATGTATTGACACACTACTTGATCTAGCTAGAGAGAGTCCACTCCATTTTCACCTTTCTTTAGAATTAGAACAATTTTTTTTTCCTATTACTTATACTCTATCTCCTATCCAATTGCTATGAAATTAAATAGGTAAAATCATTCATTTACAATTTAATGCTTCAATTCTAATTGAACTAATTATAGTCAAATATAATTTTAAATATTTTTTAATAAATCAAAAAATAAATTAAATCATATTATATGTCATAATAAATTAAAAATAATTAATAAAAAGCTAAATAATAATCAATTATCAAATACAACATTATGAACTTACCGAAACACAACAAAAACGTGAACTAAAGAATTTATTGTATTGCTACATAAAAAATATATATATATATATATATATATATATATATATATATATATATATATATATATTTCTTAGTGTGTCAAAATTCCATATTGTAAAATGAGTAAAAGTTAAGATATTGAATTGAGGATTCATGTTCACAACATATAAAAAGTTAAAACCGTACAAATCATCTTGTGTCTTACACGAGACTCTCATGTGTAGGCCCCTTATAACTTGATATTAAACCTTTATTTGACTCAAAACACATTATTAATTGAATTGAAAATTAAAAAAAAAAAAAGGAATTCTAACTAATTCAACACTAGTTTTATCGGTTTTGGGCTGGTTTAGTCAATTCTTCACCAATTCTTTAGCTGGCAGGTTTTGTGAGATGAATAAACCGGACTGGTTCATTAAATTTCCAAATGAATTTTGGGAATCGTTGATAGACAAACTTTATTGTTAATTTGAATGTTAGAACACTGATGTAGACCCGATTAAGTGAGTATAATGTGTTTGACAAATTAAATGAAATTAGTTTGAACGTGTTGAAACATAAAGGAAAGTCGCATGTGGGGGGCAATTTCACCAATTTAAAGGGCCAAAAGGAGTCTACAAATTATTTTGCAGTGTCAAGTTACATCAAAGGTATAGAAGATAGAAGGTTTACTTTGTTGTGACATAGAATTGCCTATCTAATTTACATATAAAGACGTTGGACTGCTCAAAGTAGCAGGATGGTCCAGCACTCACCGAATAGAACTCCCATTGTCGCTCCTAAACCTTTAAAAATCATGTCATCATCAAATTAGATGAAATTAATTGCTCATTGAACAATGACAATAAAACAACGTTAGTGGCAAAAACAAAAGAGTGAAAAAGAAAAAAAGTAGGGTTCAATAAGTGTGGTAGGTTATTGTAAACCTACTAAATTAAATTGTCATGCGTTTAATTTTTTTACACATTTGGTAAGTGAGTCTTACGTGGAGCTTCTGAAGTGTACTTATTATGCTTTATGAGCCAGAGCAACCTGCAGTATGAGTAGGCTGACCAAACTCGTATATATTTAAGTAAAACATTTTTACAGAGATATCTAATAAGATTTGATCATTTTAATACATCATTCTAATTATTTATTAATACAATGCAACAATGAAATAAATTCCTATTAGATGAGTGCATATAGTTAAACTCTCTCTCTATATTACTTGGATCAGATCAATTCTTAAGAATGGAAATTAGTCAAACAAAAAAGAAATTGGACTTTCGCTTGTCAATGATTCAACACCAATTATATCCATTTTTCATTCTCAATGTATTGAATGCGATTAGATCAATTGTTTATGAACGAAAGTTAATAGCCTACCGTTCACAGGACATGTTAGTTATTAGTTATTAACTGGTAAAACTGGTACATCAGCTTCTGCTTAAATTACTGTACGATTTAGCTAACCAATGTGCCATATATAGCTGGAGAAGTATTTCACCAATATATATATATATATTGCTGGAGAAGTAAGCACCATTTTACTGTTTGCACTTTGCACATTAACAGTTAGCATGCAAAACCACTATTCCGAAAGATTAAGCAATATCTCTGTCGAATTTACCCGTTTGAGATAAAATCAAAGAGAAGAAAGTATTTTACATTGTTTTTCTCTTATAATTTATTTCTCCTAATTAATCTTTTAGACAAGTTAAAAGATAGCTTTGTTTCTATTTAGTTTTTAAATAATAGTAAGCACAATAAACCTCTCCAAAAATAAAAGAACTAAGCATATTGGCATGTAGGATACAGAGGAGCGATATTCTAGAAAAGTGGGGAAAAGATGAACAAGAAAAGATGAAGGGTCTACCACGAAGTTGGGAAACGATACCTCCAGACCACAAAATCAAATGGGGTCAAAGATGCAAAGAATGTAGCTCTTTAAGTTAAAAGGAATACATCAGATAAAGTCATAAAGTAATTTGATGTGTTTTGTCTAAAGACTGCTTAATTATACAATGGATTGTCATTTAAATCCAGAAAATTTCCTGGCATTGAGCAAGCCATATGGATCTAAAAATCAGTTCA
Organism: Spatholobus suberectus; assembly: GCA_004329165.1. Classification (NCBI taxonomy): domain Eukaryota; kingdom Viridiplantae; phylum Streptophyta; class Magnoliopsida; order Fabales; family Fabaceae; genus Spatholobus; species Spatholobus suberectus. Next base: position 25,202,827 of record CM014732.1, on the reverse strand, counting down.
TCGGTCATCAAATTGAAACAGTAGTAAAATTATTTAAAGGGCAATAAAATTAAGAAAAGGTAGATAATCTTGTACTGTCAAGTGTCAACAACACATTGGCTGGCAAGGAACTTTTTTCTGTTCATCTGTATTCCTATTTTAGCTCACCCATTGTTTTTTTTAGATTCCAATATACACATGAAAAATAGTGTACGACCTTAGGATTTGTCGATGCTGCGCATATATATACTCTGCAATATCCCCCTTCTCCCCTTCTCTGACATGGTCTATGAAATCAAATCAGATTTTCTTTTCTGGGTTACAAAATGTAGTAGAAAGGGGAGGTACTCCCTAATACTATTGTAGCTATTCAACTAGCATTTGGGCGTTAGAAAATCTCCTGAAAAGGATTGTTTGCCAAGCAGGATTTAAATAGTGTTTGAAGAAATTGATTCTGTGAACCTATTAGAGTCAGCTTAGTAGTTGAGGGTTGTAATAATATACATGAGCTCATAACTTCTAACTTTAGTATAACCGTTATACACTAAAAAAAAAAAAAGGAATCGATTCAATATCTATGAAAGGGATAAAAGTTAATTTTAAATCTTTGACCACTTGTGCCAACTCACTTCATCAAAATCAGATTTCAAAATTCAAACTACAAATTGAACCACCAATTACCAAATAAACGGACCAAGACACTATAAGTCACTTAGGCTTAAAGAGATTAATTCCCTTCTTGGTACAACTCAGAATTTAAGTAAAAAAAGGGGAAGAAACAGAAAAAACATCGAAGGATAAATTATTGGTGGCCTGGGGCTTTCTCATTTTGTTTTTCTTAACTTTGCCGTTAAACATTTAATAGTGTTATTTTTTGGATGAAAGGCAAAAGTTCTCATTGGTTTGGTTTTGTAGCACGGATATTTTTACACTACATAAATGACAAGTATCGATGGTATGCCTTAACCGCCAACTCTGAAGTGCGCTTTGCATTTTGCAGGTGCTGGGTTGTGGTAACGAAGAAACTGCAAGATATATGAATTATTTGACTTTGATGACATTGTTAAAAAAAAAAAGCCAAAACAAGGGTACGTTTGTTAAAAATAAGTCGGAACAAATTATTTTTTCAAGTGTCTCAATCAATTAAAAACAAGAAGTCACATGAGACTAGGGGTGTGCAGGATCTGGCTTGTCCCTCCAACCTGGTCCAGCCTGAGATTGATTTTGACGGATTTAAATTTTAGAAATTAAACTTGATGTATTTTGAGGAAGGGTTTAGGTTATGATTCGGGTTATCCCAACTAAGTCTAATGTTCTATATTCTTTTAAAAAGATTAAGTTTTTTGAACAAATATAGATTAATAATAAATTTTTGATTTTATAGATAATATGTTGTATAATATGGTATTATATTTAGAATGATATTATTTTTTTGAAATATATATTATAAAATATATCTTAATTTAAGTTTTATATTTTTTTAATTCTACGATTTTACTATACAAAATGTTAAGATTGAATTAACCTTCATATTATTGTAAAGGTAATTGATTGAATAATGCAATGAAAACCACTCCTGTAAAATTGGATACTACTAGACGTAGATTGATTAAAATAATTCCAAGATTCAGTTTATACTTAAATTATTTAATAATCTTTAAAGATAAATAACAGTCTCCAAAATCAAAATCAAAATAATTAGTTCAATTAACTTTAGGTTTGCAACAAGAGTATTTTGGACCAACATATAAAAAATATTAATCTCTTTTGAGAAAGAGAAATCATAGAAGTAAGTATCATTTTTCTTAAATAAGTTTTTTTAAATTTTTTTTATACATACGATTAAAGATTAAATCATGGCCAACATATATTTATGGGGCCTGCCTAACAAATTATCGGCCATCTATTTAATTAACCAAGTGTGTGTTTAGATTAGGTGAGACAAACATAGATTAATTATTTTAATAATCAATTATAAATATGTCTTAAGAAAGATTAAATATGTCTTAAGACCATCAATTAATTATTTTTCAAACTTGAAATTAATAAAATCATACTTAAAAAAACCCAACATATGTCTTAAGAAAGATTAAATAAATTCATTATATTATTGATTAAAAACAATATTAAATAAAATTAATCATGATAATTTAATAAATAATTTTACATCCTAAAAGTTTTAAAAAATAAATTTTAAATAAAATTATAATAATTTTAATAAATATTTTTATTACTTTAACAACATCTCATCTTAAAATTAATTTAAAATTTATATATAAGCGTTAGACCGATCCTTATTAGAATATATATATATATACATATTTGGTATGGAATTGAAGTTGCATGCTGTGTATGCGACATGTCTCTCTCATCGTGCTTAGATGACAATCATGAATACTAATTATTGTAAGAAATTAATAGTGTGAAAGGTTCATCTAATTATACATGAGATTTGTTAATATTTCTAATTTTAGAGTTTAGTGGGTCAGCATACATACATGTGGGGCACAAATCATACTCGAGGTGAGAGAGAGACAGCAGAGCAATGTGCCATGGTGGGACACTAGGACAGTAGGACTACAGAGATTAATATATATATATATATATATATATATAATTTAATAATCAAGCATTCTTGACAAGCATAATAAGAAATGTAATTAAATCTAGTCTTATATTATAATTTTGAGTAGTAAGATTCTAAGTTTTTTCAATTTACACACTATTTATATTATCTCGCTTCCTTTATTATACAGTAATATCCGCAAACAATTTAATTATAAGAGTGAGATTGCGTTTTAAGATTTTATAATTTTTTTCAAACTTAGTTATTATGGGTATGTTATTATCTTTATATTCCAATTTAACTAAATTATATTTTACTTTAAATTATAAAATTATTGTTATTTTTAAAATTAAATTAAATTATATTTATTATTATTATTATTATTATTATTATTATTATTATGAATATGTTATTATTTTTAACTTCAAATTAAATTATATTTTATTTTAAATTCTAACAAATCCTATTGTCTTAAAAATATTATTATTATAATTATTCTATTATCTTTAACTTTAAATCAAATCAAATATTATTTTTATATTAATTTAATTCATTAAAATAATATAATAAAGTAATTTTAATTTATATAATTGAATGATTATACATTAAAAAATATTTACCTGCATATTTATAAGGTTTAAAATGTTAGTAAGAGATTAAATCCCTTAATCAAAAGGGAGAAAGGGTGTTCACAAAGCCAGCTCACACACACGTATACATGGATTAACAAGACGTTGTATGTGGGATGATGTGTACAGGCTGGTATAGAATGCCTTCAAATTTGGTACTTTTGATGCCTCTATATCAGACATTCTTATTGCCTTGGTTCCAAATATTGGCCATTCCTTATCCTTGTTTCAGCTCTACAAGTGTGTGGAATATGATTTATAGATGCAGGTTGGTACAAATGGTTAAGATTTGGTACAAATTCTCACTTTCTCTATAAATGTGAGTTCGAATTATCTTGACATCATTTTTTTTATTTGGTGGAGCCTTCTCAGAAAGATCTTTGATACGTAAGAACTAGTTAAGTAGTTTTATGGAATTACTTGTGGTTCGGACCTGTTCAGTAATCCTCTAAATAGACGTCTTCTAATAGCCCATCAAGTTATTAACACCTTATCCAATAGTATTGAGGGTGTCTCTTCGTTCTACTATTTTATAAACTAAAAAAATAAAAAAAAATCATCATTGAGTTTCATGTTAATATACCACTCCTAAATGATCATGTTAGTCCCTTGCAAAATATATATGTATTTGTATATATTGATGTCCAAGTAAATCAAGTTTACATTGATGATAGATGGCTCGGATGGATAAGATTTTTTATTTTATGGTAAATTGTACATTTTTGAGAAAATGTGAATTACTGTTTTTATTTCTAAAAAAAATTACACTCCATTTTTTGAGATTAAATGTGTAATCCATCTTGTTATTCTTTATATGTTAAATTGATCAAATATTAAAATTAAGGAATGACTCACTCATCCAATTTTTTCAAAATTGGAGAGTATCTTTTTCTCCCTTCATTATGCTTTACGTTACCACTTTCCACGCCAATATATATAACCACCGCAAATATAGCAAGTATAACTGTCCTTGAGTTTTTTATCCAAAAATAAAATAAAAAATGTCATTGAGTTTTGACCACTTTTTTCACCGGCTTTTCTTATTGTCAGTCACTAGTGTGTTTTATAATTAGTATTTTATTTTGTAAATTACATAGAACTAAAATTTTTACATGTATAATGTAGGGGATAAATATTTATTTTATATAATTTATATAATTAAAATTTATAATAAATAAATATTTTGAATATATAAATTATATTATAATTAAAATTTGTAATAAATAAATATTTGTTAACATGTAAATTTTATTTTAAATTTATGATAACTAATATATATTACGGTATAAGGTTATTTTTAACTATTAATAATTTCTTTTAAGAGAATTCAAATTTAATTTAGAAATAAAGATAAAAAATAGATTGAAAGAGATAAAAGATTAAGAAAATTTTCTAAAAGTGCTCCTATTCAAAAAAAAAATTATAAAAATGTTCTTGTTGAAAAATAGCTCATGTAAATGCTCTCGTTCAAAATAATTATTCTAATTTATATAGAGAAAAGATAAATATTTATTTTTATATAATTAAAACTCATACTATATAAATATTTTTAAATATATAAATTTTATTTTAGGTTTATGATAAACAGTTTAATGACTATGTATTGTCAGTCTAAAAAGTTTTACATTGTCAATGAATCACAAATCACCGTTGTTATGACTATTAAGATAATTATTGTAAAAGTCAATAAACTTACTATACATGATAGTTTGTAATTGAATGACAGTGTAAAACGGCTTTACACTGTTAATGTATAGCCTATTTTCTCTACAATAAATAATTTGAATCATGATATAAAGTTTTTTTTTAATTATTGACAATTTTTTTTAAAAAATTGAAATTTAATTTAGAGATAATGATAAAGATGGTATATTGAAAGAGAAAAGTAGTTAAAAAGATCAAATATACAAATAAAGATAAAAGGAGAATAATTTGAGATAGTTGAGAAATAATTTTTTTGATTAGTTATAAGGATAGTGTGTAAAATATTACACATCTAAAAAAATTATTGAGAATGCCTAATGAAAAAAATAAGGAAAATAAAAATGTCACTTTCCAAGTTATATATTTTAACTTATAATATATGAGTAGATTAATTATCAATCAAATGTTATTTTTGTTTTAGTTATATTTAATTGAAATAAGTAATATATTTCTTAATATATATTGAGAAAATCTGATTTGATATACTTTTAACAAAAAAAATTATGTTGTTAATCAATTAAAAATCATATTAAATATGATTTTTAAAGCAATTAATATAAAATTAACAATTTTATCATACATAATAATTCATAATTAAATAATAATGTAAAAAATCTTTACATCATCTGTACATTTTACTAAATTTATATTATAAACATAAATCAACACTGATCACACACATAGTTATAATGCGCGCGCCACATATATGAAGTTGTACTACATCATTTCGGTTTTATTTGTTTACATTTTTGTTTTTGTTTTAATTTAAAAATTACGATTCAACAAAAGAGAATAAAGTAACAATTAGGAGAGATTTCGAGGTGGAACTAAGTTAGGTTAGATTTTGTAAGACCTAAGCATACCTTATTTACTAAATTTAAAACTCAGGTATAACTTACTTATCTAGTGTAACTCTTTTTTAATCATGATTTAATCATTTTAATTAAACCCATTTAAAGCCTACTTAATAATAAAGCCTTTTAAATAAGTTTAAAAAACCACCTCTAAAGAAATGGACCTAAACTTTTATGTTTGTGGGCTAGGAGGCTTAAGTTTTTAAATAAGTTAACAAGTATTTAATTTCAAAATGTTATAATATAAATTGAGTTTAATTATTATGTACTGTCAGTATAAAAAAATTTACACTGTCAACTAATCGAAAATCAGCTTTAATGTGACTTTTAGGGTGGTTATTATTAAAGTCAACAAACTTACCATAGATAGTGGGTTGTGATTAGATGACAGTATAAAACTGCTTTACACTGCCAGTGCATAGCCTATTTTTTCATATAAATTTAATATAATAACTATATTATTATTATTTGTTTGAATAGATCAAGCTGTTAATTAGGTTTAAAAGACTTTTAAAATGACTTAAAGTTTGATATTTTTGTAACTAAACAAGATTTCTTTAAAAGCTTGACTTTACTTATTTAATTAATAAATAGGTTTGACCTAATTTGGACCTTATGTGAGTTAGATTGTAAGGATGTAATGAGTAGTCATACTTATTTGTGTTCTTATGAGAAAAGCAAGATTGTTCACATAATATTGAGTAAGAGTTTGTTATAAGATATTTGTAATCACAATTCCTCCCAACTATCACCCATGTAATCAAGATTTATCTCAATTACAGTTTCAAAAGAAAATTGAAGATTCATTCCCAAAAGTAGTCCAAATTCAATTTCTTGATAAATCCATCCGTTCCTCCAACTAAAAATTATAATTATTTAGAAATCCATAATTAGACCAAGCTTTAATATCAAGAATCCAAGAGATCTCATAATTACCTACCTTTATTCCTATAGAGTCTCACTAATTATGCTGTTATGCCCCAATTCCAATTCCTAATTGAAAATTTCAATTATAAAAAGGAATACAAATTGTCTATGAGTAGCCAATCTATAAAGGTAAGAATAGCAAAGACAAGCAATTAATAAAAAGATCAAAACTTGTATTAAGAACAAAAATTCAAGATTACATTGAGTTTAAGTTGAAATTTATCTTATTCCTCAACTACCACAATTTAACACCTCATAGTGTTAGAAAGAGAAAACAAATGAGAAGAGATCACAAAAATCGATACAATGGTGATGAATTAGTGTTCCAAGAAATTGTTTTCACAAATCCTAAATTCCAAAGTGAGAGATTATATCCTCTTTTTTAAAAATTTCTAAGCCAAAAATTGGCTGAGTTAGTTCAGGCCCATTTGAAGCCTAGACAAGAATTACATCAGAACCTTCCAATGGTGTTATATATATATATATATATATATATATATATATATATTCAAAATCATTTTAAATTATTTTTTCTCACTTTTTGTATAATGTAAAATCAAGTATTAATTAAATTTAATATCTACTTTAGAAATTAAATCTTATTTAATTGATAAAGTAATTAAATTATTCAATTATTATTTATTTAAACACAAATATGATTTTATTAATTTTAATTTTGAAAAAAAACCCATTAAAGTTACAGTACTATAAGAAAAAAGTATTTTATAAACTATTCACTCATTTAATATACATACACACACACACACACACACACACATATATATATATATAATTTAATATTTCAAAGGATGTTTCTATTTTTACATTTATCATATATTTTAAAGTTTTTAATTCTAAAAATAAATTTTAAAATTAATGAAACCCTCGCAAGAGCTTAAGCCTTAGTGGCCTATGCCTTACTATTTATAATTGTTGGGGATTTTTAAGTGTTTTAATGGAGATATGATAAGTGTATTGATTGTAGAATAGAGTAAGTAGAGTTATCATTTCCACAAAGTTTGTGATTTAACAATTAATATAATCAATAAATTAACCTTTTAAACGAGAAAACAATAGTGAACAAGTAACTAACGATTAATTTTTGGTTTAATATTTTAATTATGATTAAAAGAAAACAAATACAATTATAGGATAAGTGAAATCAAGAGATAAAAATGGATAGACTCTAAATCCTTTCAATTATTCTCTAATGTAATTTCATTTAATCTTAAATTCCTTCAAATCATGCAATTGACATTCAATTTTGCTAAATTAGTTTGAACTCAATTTCTTGACAAACAATCCCTTTATTACTAATTATGAACTATAATTCCTTAGGCGAACTTAATTGGAAACAAACATTAATTTCAAGAAATCACAACAGATGCATATATTAAAACCCTATTCTTAGGCATAAGAGATATATGACCAATAGGTCAAAACAAACTCAAATTTCAATATCCCAATTGTAAATTTGAATTACAAATCAATCTTTAGGTGATTAATCAAGAGAAAACATTAAACAGAGTCATGTAAACTCTAATAACATGAATAGAGATGAAGTTTAGATAAATTAAGAATTCGATTACGAAAAATTGAAATTTAAATCCTTCTTAATCCAACCCTAAGAAACATAGAAACACATAGAGGGGGAAAGAAAAAGAAATAACAAATATATAAGAATGAAGCCATTGAATCTTCAGGCTTAATCCTAATGCCTTGAATCTTTAATGGTGGAGAGTATTTCCAAGAGTTTGTGTAGCTTCCACTTCCTTAGAAAGTCCAAAAAACATCATAAAGGTCTTTCATTTTTGTATTTGTAAGTGTTTGGATGTGTAAAATCGAGACTTCAGCATAAGGATGCATTGGATGCACAAAAGTGGCATTAGGTGCATAAAAAAATGGGTTGGTTGAGATCCCAGATTGGTGCACCAGGCACCTCAATCCAATGTGCTTGCCGTACAAAAAAATCGATTTCAACCGAGAGTGAGAATGGCTCATGTTTCAACATATGATCCTCATGCGCTGGACGCATGCCTTTGTGCTTCTTTCTAAACCAAAGTCTCGTTCTTCCTTGTTCAGTCAACCTATATTGAAAATCCAAAAAAATTAGTGTATTTATTCTCTTTTTTATTTAACAATCTCAACATATATATCACATAAAAATGTACACAATTAAGATATATTTTTACGACATTTCATCAAATTAATGTGATATTAAAAAGTTCTATAAATCTACATATACGGTAAATTTATCATGTTAATTTGAACCATTGAAATCTAATTAAATATTTGAACACTCACTAAATGATACAGAAAAATTAACATTTTTAATCTGCATTCAAACACTCAAATTTGGAATTCAAATACATATTCATCATAAATTAAGTGTCTTTCAACTAATTAGGTCGTCATTCAAATACTTAAACCCTCAGACATATTAAATATCCAAAGAACTCAATCCTTCAATTAAACATCAACGTTCTAACAACTAATTTTCTTCATTTTAAGCTCATCATTTCGTAGTTTTTCTTTTGTTCTCTACTTTCTAAAGTCTATGCATACAAATTCGATCGAAATGATCAACTTGATATGAAATTTCCTATAAATTTACAACAACTATATATGAATACGGCACAATTGTTGCAAATCTTATATAATTCCTAATATTCACACATAAACAAGGTTTATTTACAAGCAAAAAATACAACTAAAATTACTCTAAATCCATCACAAATGTGAAATTATTAAGGAGAACGAGTATTACTTTAATAACATATTAATTTTTTAATTAAAAGCATCAATAAAAGATATATGAAATAAAAAATAAATAATTTCTATTCAAACTACATATAGGCGTATGTATTTTTAGATTGACTTTAGTTTTAGAGGAAAAGAAATTCAGAACACTCCCTTTTCATGTTAAGAATTTGGTTATTGGAGAATTCAAACTAAATTAAAGCACTCTTAGTTATTTTTGTTCAGTTCGACTTATAAATCAAGTTTTTGGCAAATATTTGTTTTTGCTTAAAAAATAACCAAGTTTAGCCTTTTTTTCGATGCTCAGCTATAAAACTGATAGAAATATTATCAAAATAGATATAAACAAAAAGTTAATTTCTACAAGTTTGTTTGTAGAAATAACTAAACTTATATCCACTGATTTATAATATGCAAAATTATAAAATTGTATGGTTTAATCCGATCCTTCTTTAACTTCTAACATACAAACTTAGTGTCAAGGGAGATTTTAATGCACTTAATAACTTCATTTTTGTTATAGTTAATTCATAATATAATATTAGAGTCTCAAACTGATGGTCGAGAATTTTTATCCTGTTACTGTAAATAAAAGCTGAAGTTCAGTATAAGGTATGTCATTTTACACCATTATTTTAAATGAAAACTAAATACAATTTTAGCATAAGTTAGGTACATCATCTTGTGTGAGAGGATGCAATAGATATAAAATTATTTATAAGTCTTTACCTTACAACTTAAACTTATGATAAATCTAGTTCTTGACAAATTCCTTTTCTGTTATTAGTTAATATTTTTTTTGAAAGGGTTATTAGTTAATATATAGCACTAACATTTGTTTAACAATTAATTACTTAACAATAGATATACTGCTAACTTCACAAAAATCCTACTAACTGATTTCTCATTAAAAAAGAAAACTTTTCCTTTTAAAAATCAACAATGAATAAGTATTTTCGTAGTGACAACCAAGGCAACTTTAAGAACACTAACAGATCAGATCATGTGGATTGTTGCATTTTTGCTTTCTTCGTAGTAGCAACAATGGCCTACTGACCACAACTCTCTAGCCTCGTGAAGAATTAATATTCCAAATATGATATGTTTTTAATTTGGTTTTTCATTTTTGTATATATTTCATAAGAAGAAAAGTTAACAAGTATGCACTCATAATGTAAAATATTTTACAATATTAACTAATTAGAAATAATTCTTAATATGACTTTTAAAGTAATTATTTATAAAAGTTAACAAATTTATCATACATGATTTTTTGTAATTAGATAATAGTACTGTCAGTATATATATTCGTTACTCAAATTAAAATGTTGCATCCAACTTAGTACTTAATGTTGCAAGAAGAGAGTTGTGGGAACTATGCATATACAATTCGTGTAGGTGAATGTTAACAAATTTGATTTTAATTTATTTTAATTTCATAAAATTATTTTTTATTAAAATTGAGTTTGAAGTGAAGTAAACTTTATTTGATAACTTTTATCTTATAAAAAAATTTGCAATAAAATTTAGTATGAACTTCTCAACTCAACATAAAAATTACATGAGAGTCGCTTTTAGTAGAATTATGTTAAGATACTTTTTTTTTTTCTCCAGTTAGAGATAAAATGTAAAACCAAGCGTTATGTCTAGTGGAAAACTGAATGCAGGGAATTCAAATCAATGATGCATATAGTCTCATGCGATGATAATAGCAGGGGAAATTCTATTTATATCCCTATTTTTTCTCTTCACACCCTCACTACGTTTTTGTATTTTTTTTTACAAAAATACCCTTACTGAAAATTAATTTTCAAAACGTATACAAAAAAATTTGTGAACTTCCAAAAATTAATTTCAAAATTTAGTTTGACAATATATCAGAAACTAAATTCCAGAATGTCATAAGATTAATTACATTTCGAAATTTAGTTTTCGAAACGGTTAACACTTACGTACATTTTGAAATTTAATTTTTGAAATGGTTAACAGTTAATTACATTTCGAAATTTACTTTCCAAAATAGTTAACAATTTTGAAAATAATTTCTAGAATCGGTTTAAAATAAATATGATGTACAATTATTATTTTTTTGTTATCAGTTTAAATAAGTTGATAAATAAAATAAGAGAGCCAAACATTAATCAAATAAAAATAAGAGTGACAGAAATATAATATATAATATGAAATACAAAATGGTTCAAATACAACTCAAATACAATTAAAATACAAAATGGTCATCTATGAGTCTTCTTCCTCCTTTGATATTTACAGTCCACCTCAGTGCTAGCCCACGAGATGTTCAATTAATGCCTATTGCGTGGTGTTCTGAGCATTAATCCTATTCGTCACCATCATCATATCAAGCATTGATTTAAGTAGCTCAAAAATCCTCTCAAACCATTCCTACAAAAGGAATATAACATAGTTAAAAACTAGAAGTATGATTGTCATAAAATACATAGGAAGAGTAATTACATATACACTTACTATACAAGCATAAGAGTTACTCAAACTAGACTTTGTCTAGCTAATAAGGAGCTGCACTAGGACTCATAAAAGCGCTCTTGGAGGATCTCCCTCTCGTCGGGGTATGAGGTATGGGTGGAAAATGAGGTGGAACCAATCAATGTAGCCACTGATGCACTGTGAAAGATCTGCAACCTGCGGTCCTCTCATGGCCTCGTTAAGAACATGATCGTGATAGTGAATAAACCTACGATTGCAATCCTTGGGAAAGGCATATGACCAATAATCACACACAATGACTGAGGAATGCCTTGTGCATGGCTAAATTGTTGTAGTACCCTTTTCGGTAGAGGGACGTGTAGTAATGAGCCTAAGCTTATGAAGTCTGAGAAAAGCGAGATTTCTTGAAAGACTTATGCTCTCTGTGGGCATATATGGCATCCACAAGTCATCCTTTGCCTACAACATATACAACGCAATTTGAATGGTGAACACCACTTGCATCCTTAATAGCTAACCATTGATAAGCACAAGGTGGGTGCTCAGTATATCCAGTCACCAATTAGTCAAAAAATCTCATAAATCCATGATTGTAACAACATTAACATCATTAATTGAAGAAAACACTGATACCAAATAAATTAGAATACAAACTTTGGTACTTATAGAAAAGTCATATATTCTGCCAGCTACTTTTTATGATGCATAGTAACATCATTGAGTTGATTGTACAAGCATGCTAAGGCAAAGGCACCCCATGCATACTTACTGCAAGTCTCGAGGTCGCAAAAAACTCTAAGAATGCCATATCCACATAAGCAACACTAGCATCATTGAGTTGATTGTACAGGTAGAGGCACCCTATGCATACTTGCCACATGTCCTGAGGTCGTAGAAAAGCTCCAAGAATGCCACTTCCACATAAGTGGCACACTTGTTAGCAAAGATGGTGCAACGCATCAAATGCAGTAAAAAAGCTCTCGCTACAAAGTTGATACGAAAGTCTTAAATGTGTGCCCTGTACAAGTCCCACAACTAATTGAATCGCAGGTGCACTCCTTGGGTTGCCATTATCTCTATGACTACCTCCCCTATGCTGACCTTGAGTAGCTCTACTAGGTACAAGCATGCATCCTCTACTTGTAATGATGGGTATAAACACAACTCCCTAAATATTGGTAAATGTAAGAAAGATGACACATCATCTAAAGTAATAGTCATCTCCCTAACTAGGAAATGGAAGAAGTTGGTGTCCTTTTGCCACCATTCAACAAAAATAGATGAGAGCCTTCGTCCACACCACATGATAGCATGCATTTAAAAGGGGTGCTAGTCTAAACATCTCCACTATCACCTTTAAGGATGGCAATCCTACCCATACCCTATGGGTACCTACAAAAAATATCGACAATTGATAAGATAAATACTCGTTCAATAGGGATGGGGGCGAGAGAGGGTATTTACCCGCAAAATTTAATAGGAATGAGTGTGGATATGGGTATTATAGTACCCACCCTGTCCTATACCCGCACCTATATATATATACATATATACACATATATACACATATATACATATGTATATATGTGTATATGTGTATATATGTATATATATATATATTGAAAAGATAAATTCTAGAGTGATTATTATAATATTAAAGATCTTAATTTATTTTAATAAAAAGATATTGCAAGAAGTAGTGAAGCACAAACAACAATAAGAATTTAATTTATATGTATTGTTAGTGTAAAATATTTTTACGCATATATCTAACAGGAATTCACCATATCGCCACATCGATGACTAAGATGATGTGAAAAAATAATCAAATTTTATTAGATGTATGTGTAAAAAAGTTTTGAGTTGGCATTATATATAAATTAAATTTAAAAAATAATTCATACTCTACTAAAAATATTAAATTATATCAAAAGATCAAGTTTCTTTTTTCAAATGCATGCATTGCTTCTAATTAAAATATTATTGACAATATTTATAATTATTGTTATTCTTGAATGTAGTTTTTTTAAATCTAAAATTTTATAAATTTTATTTGATATTAACTATGTTAAAGATAGATTGAATGTATTTGTCTTTTTATATTGATAGTCAAATGTTAGAAATACTTAATCATAAAACCTTGATCAATAATTTCGTAGTTGATAAGAAATTAAAATGAGAATTGACAAATTATATTACATTAATTTTGAATATAAATTTTGTCTAAGGCCTCAGATTTTTTACTAGCACTTAAGTAAAGTTCGAGTAATAGGTGCGGGTACGGGTATATAAGTATCCAATGGGTATGGGGATATATAGAGATTAAAGTTGCTACCCATGTGGGTATGGGATTAAGCACGAGGATTTTTTTTCAAACATGGGTATAGGGACGAGTACTATAGTATCCTACCCAGACCCTATCCATTGTCACTCCTAATCACCTTCACTTTCTTATTCTCCAACCTGAAATCCTTCAGCTTCCATTCATGACTAACCACCTTCGGCTCGTGGTAGTCCTCTCCCATCCACAGGCGTATGGTAAGATGGTTCATAAAGAACCTAAGTGCAAACATGTCCCTAAGGACCTCCTAGAGATGCCTTACCGGTAGGATGTAGTGGTCTTGGATCTTAAGGAATGACATTGTCAACCTATATTACTTCCATCAATAAAATAGGAAGTTCTTATCCTACCGCATGTCTTTGAGCTAAAGTAGTGGGTTGTGTGCTGTCAACATCAACATTTTATAAACCAACTTTTGGTACATTTGTGACTTGCAAAAAAAAGAAACGTGAAACTCACTAAAGAAGATGACACTAGTGAAGGAAAGGATGATGAAAGAGAAGACTGTGATTAAAGCAGAAGGAGAAGGGAGAGGAAATGTTGAGAGAAAAGAAAGGGAAAGACAAAGGAGAGTGTGCCTGTGAGAGGTAAAAAAGGAATTATTCGTGAAGGAGAAGGGAAAGGGATTTTTTATTTTTATAAAGGAGGAGGGTATTTTGAAATTTACAAAAAAAAGGGAGGTATAATGAGAAGGAAAAAAAAAGGATGCAAATAGAATGATCCTAATAGCATACTTAACTAAATTTTCATAAGATGGGAAATGAAAAGTCGCTTTATTTTCCTTTGAATTAATTTGAATCAACTTTCAAATTTTTTTTACTGTTATGAAGTGATATATTGCTACATCATTAAACACTTTGAATAAGATAATAAAGTTAATGATATATCATCGTATAATTGAAAATCAATTGAAAAAATTCACTAGCAATAACTCAAAGTTAAACTTTTTTGGTTATTGCATGTTGATTGTCCTAGAAGTGTTGATTTATAGGCACCTAAATAGTCTAAACACCTAATTGACACTCTATTTCTCTCTATCTCTCTTCTATCACTTTACACCACTAATCATATCAATCAATTATCTCTCTTTTCTTCTTTACTCTTTCTTAGTTTCTTGGTGTCTACACCAAAGAGGTGTACATCGGTATTTCCCTGTCCTAATTTAATAACAAAAAGCAAGAACTTTTTCTCGCTACTAGAGCACAATTTATCAAAAAACAATGGACAAAATGCACTGGAAAAGAAAAAAATGTTATTACCGTATCAGCGATGTAAACTTGCTTCCTTCGGTATTCCTACTGTCACTGTACGTGAGATATATACCTAGTGATACTCGTTCCGATGTGAACACAGACATTAAGCAAATCTCAAGAAAGATAGATTACTTTCTTCGGCTGCTTTTATCCTTATGCATTTCTTTATCAATAAATTAAGTAAACGGGGGAATACTTTATTCATTAATCTTCTTTTATGCCTTTCTTAGGACAGGATGAAAGTTTTCAATTATAAGACCCTTAGCACGACAGATGAAACCTTAACACTATTGAGTTTTTCTTCATTACCTCCTCAACCTTTCCACTAAATCTCTAAATATTATACATACCATAATCTTGTCCCTTTTTTCTCCTACGTACCATCCACATGTCAAGTTCATCTTCAACAAACCCTCAACCACAGCTTAACTCTACATTAAACATCCCTCCTGACCCTGGCAACCGTTTCCAAAGCCCTTCAACAGGTTCTACTATGTCCTCCTCAAATAGCCATACCATTCCCATTCCACCAAATCAAAATATTGCTTTTAGGCACGTATTAGAGTACTATTGGAGGGGATTTAATCATAATATTGCTTCTCCAACCCCTCCCCAGATATGGTTAGCACAAAATGTCTATCCTCTGGTGACCCCAATGCGTATAATTTGTTTCGTTGTGAGTCTAATAAGCTTCATGTTAGCCTGTTGCTTCTTGATGGAAACAGAGCTTTACAAAACATATGTTGGCGGTGGTGGCCATCCTTATGCACGTCTTTTGGTTTTCTTTGTGGCTGTTGTGCACTTTCTTTTTGTGATTTTCCTTCTCTTCTTCAGCTTCTTCACATCAGCATACGAGAGGTTCAAGAACCATATCTTCTTGAAGTCTCTAGGAGAATATATAGTTATGAGGGTCATGTCCCTTCTGATTTCGGGAATTGAACAGAAGCATCAAGATGGGTCTTTTGACGTTGCCGCATTGGTAACGTGTGCTTTTCTCACTATCGATTCCCTTTGCATAATTATGTTATTGAAGCCTGGCCATCACTACTCTCTGCTTGATGCCACTTTGACGTTAACATTACACTTGGGCTTGGAGGGAAAGGGAATCTACGCCGTCACTGCAGATGTTATTGTCTTCGTCATGCTGGCCATCAAGAATTTTCTTTGGCATCACATTGGCCACATGCATGGTAGAGATACAGAGCAACTTCGATTGGTTTGGTTTGATTCACATCAAGTTGTTGATAATTTCTCTTCGGTGTGAAAGCAGGAATTAAGAGTGATATTAGTACTGTTCTCCAATTAAAATTGATATTTCATTTTGGTAATTGTTGTTTTCATTTTGTTAATTGAAACGGACAACAATTGCTGAATTGAAATGTTAATTTTGGTTAGAAAATAACAGTAACAGTAATTATAGTATTGTATGTAGGTTGTGTCCTTAACAATGTGTAGAGAAATGCTAGCAATATACTATATTATTAGTTAAAATTTATTAGAAATCACAAAATTGTATATACTATATTATTTGTTAAAATTTATTAAAAATCACAAAATTGTATAAGTCCCACTCCTTATTTAATGAATTACATTCATAATTTTATAGTTTTTTATAAATTTTAACTAGTAGTAGAGTGTTAAAGAATGTGTTGTCAATACTTTTCATGTGTAACATGCAATTATGTTATATCAAGTGATACACACTTGGAAGGTGTATACAACACCTTTGAAAGGAAGAGATATTGTGAACCCAAGGTATCCCCAACCAGAAGTGAAAAACTAATCTCTCCAGGTTGATGGGAATAGCTAAATTTTGTGAACAGTTCCCATTTAATAAATACTTGGTATTACACCGTTTTATAATATCCTTAAGCATAAATAGCTGAATGATTATTTTTCAAACATGTGTATCTATCATACATAGATCTATATATAATATTAAAGTTCTTCTACTAAAGTTTTCACGTGACATTTGTTATTTTTTAACAATTCTTTCTGTTGAATTACTCCATTTATTTTTTTATTCAAATTTTCATTTATTTTATACATATGTAAATTTTTCTTGATTCCAACCTTTCAAAAATTACAAGTAAAAATAAATTCAAATTTTAATTTTGAAAACCTTTTGTAATTATTTTTTCTAAACTTTTTAAATAAATACTAATTAAAACTACATTAATTTTTAATAAATTATAAATAAATATTATTTTATCATAGATATAAATCTCAAATATAAAAATAAAAAATATTTGTTTGGTCATATAAAATAAAAAATATATTCATTTAGTATTTATTAATTATTATTTTTCATTTATTTTTAAATTCCATTATTAATCTTTCACATATAATATTGAAATTCCTCTTTTGATTTTTTCATGATATGAAAAACAGTTTAAGTTAGTAAATAAATACAAAAAATTTGGAAGGCTAAAAATACAAAAAGTCGAAGAAAATATACATAAGATAAATGAAAAGTTAATAAAAGAAAATCAAATGAAAGAATAAATTAAAAGAATTTTGAAAAGATAAAAAATTTGAAAAGTTTATGTGACAACTTTAATAAAAGCTTTTATATTATAGATAAATTGATAAATGTATATTATAATTAAAAAATTGTAATTTATATTGTGCAATACATATACACAAACACTAATTACAAAAAAGTTGTGGCAATGCATGTCACAACATACCCGGTTCTACTCTCGAATTAGGTCTGTCCTTTAAGAAAATTAGCATGCGGCAAGATTATCACATTTTAGACTTTGCTAAATGTTTGCGCTATGAATCCTCACAATGCTTAGAAAATGGACAGAAGCACCTCCTTTCGACAAGTATCCTTGATTCCTTTCCTTCAAAGGTTGATTTAGATTATACCTCCCTTCCAGGTCAGGATTACGCAATAGGATGTTGGTTGCTCTGGAACCA
Organism: Spatholobus suberectus; assembly: GCA_004329165.1. Classification (NCBI taxonomy): domain Eukaryota; kingdom Viridiplantae; phylum Streptophyta; class Magnoliopsida; order Fabales; family Fabaceae; genus Spatholobus; species Spatholobus suberectus. Next base: position 25,184,423 of record CM014732.1, on the reverse strand, counting down.
TTATAAAAACCCACAATAAAGACGTCATTCCACACACATAAGAAGTTCCTAAACCAAAGTCATTCCACACCCGCCCTGATAACAAATCCAAATGAATCCAACTCAACCCATGATCATATTAATTATGATCCAACTGTTCAGTATAAGGGAGGTGGTCAAGTGTTTAGGAATGGGTGGCTCTGGCAATTTGTTTACCATTACCATAGTTTGGTAGCTAATGCTAAGTATGGTTATGTCACTGGTACTAGAGCTCAAGTCATCCGCTGACGACCCCAATGCGTATGATTTAGTTCTTCTGTAGTTTGTTATGCTATTCTGGAGCCTTAATGGAAACCGAGCTTTAAGTATCAATCAACCACTGGTGATTGTAACAAGCAGCATGGTGACATCGTTTCTATGATAGTGCAGATGGCAGACAGTACCAGTGACCTATCTTTGAACAACTATGGTATCAAATTATAGTTTTCTATCAGCCAGTTCTCTTTTTAGGCCCCAATTTGTTATAAATGGTTATAGATATTGTATATGGGTTTTCACAGATCATTATCCCATCAAATGTGTACCTGGTGTGACACCTAAGAAACCTGGTCCTTGTTTCCTTCATGAAGTTGATTTTCTTCTTTTATTTTATTTTTTTAATTTTTGATAAATCATGAATCAGGTATTTTACGTGATAGATTAGGGGTGAGAATACGGGCTTTTAGGACTAAGTTGATTTTGACTTATACAGTGCATATCTGTTTCGTTACATCCTTTTTTTTTAGTTAGAAAAATAATCATTTTTAACTCTTGTAAAAATATTAACTTACAGTAATTAACTAACAATATTATAAGTTATATATAGAACTGTCTATATATATATTGTTGCGATCATTTGTTCTCTCCAATATGCTTTCCTTCAAAACTCATTTGACACTATCTATAAATGCAATGATTTCATCCCCTGTTTGACAACAGGAAAGCAAAAGAACAAGTTTTGCGTACCTACATTGACATGAAGAGTAAAACAAGGCATGAGTTAAGAGGGCCGCCCAGCACCCCAAAAGACTTTGGAATGATTGAAATATATACAGAAGGAATGTACAATTAGAATGAGTAGAAAGTTAAAGACAATACCTGTGGAAGTCTTGCACGTCAAAAATGGTCTGCAGTCTCTTCTCATGTCTTAACCTACTACTCATATTCATATTAATTTTGATCAGCAAAGTTTGTTATTTTCCTTTCCTATTCTTGAACTGTAATGAAGTCATGCATTAAGTGTTGAAGGAAAGCACGCAAGAGAGAACAAATGGTTGGAACACTATATTAGTCAAATCAACTTAGTCCTAGAAGCCTATATTCTCACCATCTCAATTCTTCCATGTGAAATCCCAGCATCATGCATCAACTGAAAAACAATGAGGATTCTTGAGTTTCACTACCAACCCTGTATCATATCTTTTCTTGAACACATCTTATTCCATGTTATGAACATATGTATCACTTCAAAAAGGGATGAACTACAACATTAGTATGCACAGCCAGTGAATCCAAATTCCTTTGTATTTTGTTAGCTTATTGCCACAAATGGGAATGTAAATTGTTTATTTGTAATTTGTTATGATGAGTAGTAAGATGTTTGGCTTCTTTTGCCATAAATGTTAATGCACTTTCTAAGCAGAATCCACAGCAGTAGCTGGTAACAGAAGTGAAACTGTTCATGATTATTAATTATTAATATGTCTCTTCTGGGTGTAAGAGGATGAAAATTACTCTAATTCAACATCAAGTGCAAAAAAAGCAGGAGAGGCTTAATTAGCAAATGATATCACTTCAACATAATCTTTTACCTTGTGTATTCTGTTGTAATTAAATTATAGCTCTTCATAACCTTTGTAAGCTTCTGTCTTCTATGATTTTCAACAGATATCATAGTTTTGAACAACCGGTCTTGTGTTTTAAAAATGTTCCTCATAAAGAAATTGATGACTTTGATCCTACGAGTAATCTGGAAATTCAAAACTCTGTTGTGTAAAATTGTAAGCTTCTATCAGCACATCAACAACACACAAGAAAATTAAAATCAAATTAGCAAACATGCACTCACAAATGAAGAGAGAATCAACAAATTTTCCTCCTTTTTTCCCTTTTTATATTCCATCACTTTCTAGATATTACAGAATATTGAGATAGTGTGACTTCCAAATAATACACACACTCTTATCTGAGTTCAAATGTTCAACATGTAGATTCATTTGAAATCCAGGACCATAAGAAACCAGCAAATTGTTTTGAGATCTTCATAATGATGTATCTAAGCATGACGTAGATTGTAATGCAGAGTTATGAATATTCACCCCATAGTATCAAATTCAAATCTCTCAATGCCTTGGAAATGCATTTAGAATACATCTTTTACCAAATATTGTTAGGCATTAAAATGTAAATAAGGGTCAAATTGAGTTTGTAGAGTCGGTTACAGATAACTGAATTCTGCTAGGGTGAGTTCGTTGGGTAAGATGACAGTTATAGGATCTCATTAGTATAAATGGGATAGTCATGTATTGATTTAGGAGAAAAGAGAGATTAAGAAAGAAAAGATCTGTTATTAACAATCTGAATACATGAATATCCCATTTATACTAACGAGATCTACACATTTTCGATCACGTGCCAACGATGATTTTTAACTGGTTGACGATGTAAAAGATCTTACACCGACGCTGCATAACCATTAAATTCTATTTCTAAAATTAAAAAAAATCCAAATGCTATGATTACATTACAAGTAACCTGAAACAGTATCAACCCAATTCCACAAAAGAAACCACTAACTAACCTTGATCAGAACTCTCACTCTTTTCCTTCCCCTCAAGCTTCTTCTTCAACAACTTGGGCCGTGGCTTCACGGGCTTCAAAAACCGAGCCTGTAACCTCACCATCTCCCTCAAAATCCCAATCAACCTCTCTTCAATCTCGGGCCCGTTGGGCTCGAGCACGCGCAAGGCCCGAGCCACGGCCTCCATGGTACTCACGCACCCAGCGAAAGGCTCCTTCCGCAAAATCAAATCGGAATCGTAAATGCTTCCGCCACCCACACTCTCGTCCACGCCCAAACAAACCCTAGTGGCGAACTTGGAAAGGAACTCCTCGCTGGCCCGCGCCATCTCCCTGGCGTGCTTCCACGTGGCGTCGAAGGCGATGAGGACGAGCCCTTGCTGGTCGGGTCGGACGAGCTCGGCGGGGCGGAGGGCAGAGACGTGGAGGGCGGGGGCGGAGGGGAAGAGGTAGAGGGCGGGGGGAGAGCGGTCGAGGAGGGGGGAGAGGCCGGGGCGGAGGCGGCGGGCGGTGACGGCGGAGGCGTGGAGGAGGGACTTGGTGAGGACGGGAGTGGTGGAGAGCTTGTGGCGGGCCTCGTGGGGGTGCTGCAGGATGAGGACGCGGGTGCTGGTTCGGATCGGGGGAAGGGGAAGCGCGTGGCAGAGACACACGCTAGTGGGACGGTCGCAGTTCGAGCAGATGGAGCGCCGCTGAGGCTCCGGTGACGGGGCGTCTTCTTCTGCTTCGGGCTCCATGCAGCGCTCACGGCGATCCAAATTGTATGAAGAACTTACGCCCTGTTTTAGCTTAAACAAAACAAGAGTGACTTATTTTTATAAGATTTTTATATTTTTAGAAGTTAATTTGTGTTTAGTTATATATATACATATATTATTTTATTTTAAAATAAAAGTGTTTATTTTTTATTTAGAAGTGTTTTTGTTTTTACAAAATTAATCTTAAAAGCACTTCTAAAGTAACATTTATTTAGAGAAGCTTACATTAATCAGTAAATTTTTGAACTAGTTAAAATTTTTAATTGGACCCTTAAATTAAAAAAAATTATAATTGAATCTTTGATTTTGTAAAATTTTTATAATTAAATTCTTAAAATTAGTATCTGATAACTTAAAACTGTCAAACAATTTGTGTTAATTTTAAAAATTCAAGAAGCCTAATTACAAACATTTTACAAGATCAAAGAATTAATTATAATTTTTTTAGTTTGGAACTTGATTAAAAATTATTAAATAGTTCAAAGACTTATTGATTAATTTAATTATTAAGAAAAAAATTACATTTTTTATACATATTAAAATTTTAAAATAGCTAACAGTAAAAATACTCAATTATAATTAAATGTTTTCGTTGAAAATGATTATATTATAAAATATCACTTCATAAATAATTAAAAAGGTTTATTGAAAATATATATTTTTTTATAAGCAAATAGTTTTATTAACAATGATGCATAAGGAGTACTTATCCATGCACCACAAATAAAGCTGGTAAATCAGATTGGGCTAAATTTCCTTCAATTTAGAATTTAACGACCCGGCCTAGCTGTCTGTCGGGCCAAATTACTTTGAAATAATATGCGATGTGATGTACCTAAAAATATATATCACATCATTAAAAATTAATAATAGGAAAAAACAATTTTTTTAAAAATCAAATTTAATCATATTTACATTAATTGAAATAATATTTGTCCTTAAAAAGGTTCATTTCCAATCTATCATATGGTTGCATTTCTCCACATCCACCTGAGATGAGTTTCTCAGTAGGGTTGTCCATGCTTCAAGTTTCTCCTTTAAGTTACAAAGGGTATCCTTTACAAAAGAACTTGTATCCTCAAATTCAGCAGCAGCATCAGCAATACTATTGAATTGATTGCACAACAATTCGAGCCTCTGCACACGGGGTTTAAAATGCTGAACACCATAGCTGGTTTTGATATAAGCATACTTCCTCCTAATACTTTTCCTCCACCTCTCCAAAATATATCTACAGGGTACCTCCTTCACTCTCTCTTGTGACAGTACGGCAAGCGAGTGCCTACAAAGTATACCTCTGAACTCAAACAAGCGGCAATTGCATTTTACATCACAATCTACCCTGTTATATGTGACTTCAGCCACGGATTCCTTAGGCTTATCCCCTATTATCACATCCTCAATGACATTATAGTGACAAATAGAACCATAGTCACAGGCAACAGAAACGTTACAATCTGCCTTCCCAACAAACTCATGTTGAACCTCCAGAAACTTGGCATGAGTGTATGCAGATTGAAACTGCCTCTCAATTGGAGATTTGGTAACACAAGCCTGACTGTTACAAGATGAATGTATGTCAGCTATATACTCCTTCTCAGCCTTATATTGCAAAGCATTATCATACTGATCAACAAATTGCTTCAAAGTTGTTTGCCGGTTTACATATCCATCAAAAAATGCGTGCACACTTTCGCTATGCAGATTAATAGACATTCCAGCCCAAAAATTACCTCTTACAAAGGAAGGAACCCAGCGATGTCGCTCAACGAACAACTCCTTCAACAATTTATTGTCCTTGAGGCTAAAATCCTCCACAATCTTCTTCCACTTCCCCTCAAATTCATCTGTTGTAGGTGTGTCATATACAACATTCTGCAAATGATCTCTTAAGGACTTGTAATTAGCATGTCCATGGATTAGTTGGGGAAGTTTTTCCATTATAATTGACAAACACCACCGATGTTGTGTGGAGGGGTATACAGTTTCAACTGCTTTCTGCATGGCCTTGCAATGATCAGTTATGATTCCTTGTGGGGGTATACCAGACATGCAATGCAAAAATGATTGAAACAGCCAAACAAATGACTCTGAGTCTTCACATGATAACAACCCACAACCAAACAGTACAGATTGCCCATGATGGTTAACTCCAACAAAAGTTACAAGTGGCACTTTGTAGTCATCAGAAAGACATGTTGTATCAACTGTCACCACATCACCAAACGATTCATATGCAGCTCTACTCCTTCCATCAGCCCAAAAGACATTCCTCACACTGAAGAAATCATCCAAGTCAATTGCATAGAAGAAGTTTCTATCTTGTTCTTGCATCCTCACCAAATACTTCTGAAGGGCTTCACCATCTCCATTCTCCCCAATCAAATGTCTTTCTTTCTGAAGGTAGTTTCTGCAATCATTTTGGTCTGATATCCTCTTAACACCCATGTCAATAACTTCTTGATCCAATGTACTTTTACCCCTCATGTCAATATCACTTGGGAGTAGATGATGTGAACCCAATTCATGACTATGACTGAGGGTAACTGCGTTAATTCGGTAGGTTCCATCTTTACGTAAAGTCAAATTGATCCTAGCTGCACAATACTGTTTGCTTGCAGAAGCATTTCTTGTTATTTCAGAACACACAAGTATTAAATATTTAACTTTGCCATCACGACCCTTTTTTGAGGTTCTTGTCATGACACGGAACCCTACTTGGTTGGCATATTTTGTGTAATACAATCTCGCCTCAGCCTCTGAACTAAATACCATTCCAGGCCGTGGCACAGGACAAGCATCATTTTCATCGAAACTAACGATTTCAAGCTTACATTCTTCTGGTGAATGAGAGATCAAGTTTTCCTCACACCCACTAGAATTAATATCTAATGGGTCACCCATTTCCTGTAAGAAAAGCAACCGTGTCAAAACTTAAGAAACCAGGAATTTAGAAATTTAAGCATCTAATTTCAATTCAGTATTATTTACTTGCAAGGACTTTAAAACGGTCTGCAACTGTAATTTAGGCCACAATGTAAAGATTTTTGGGGTCATCGCAACCATAATTGCAGCTGCATCGGCCGTATTTGTCTGCAATTCCTTACAATATCAAAGATTGCGATGAAACTACAGCCGCAAGCGCAATTTAAAACATTGTTTACTTGAATTAGACTCAGTTCAAGATAACCTTTTAGCTTATGAATCCACACGAAGAAGGGTGAGGGTTATAGTATATTGGTATTGTGCTGCTGAAGCTAGATTCAAAATCTAAACTAACAATTCTATAAAGCAAGAGCCAAATACATCATCAAATTAGTTCAAAAAAATCTACAAAATTTGCACAACTTGCCCTACCAAGACATGCGAAAATCTTGAAGTGTCAATCATAGAGAAACTGAAAATTCGCTTTCACATGAAGAGTAAAAAGAGAAAGAAGTTCATAAATACCCAAAGCTCAAAATGGTGCTTGTTCTGCGCCCTAACTAATGTTACTGTTGACTTTCTCTGAAGCACGAGGCTCGATCCCAGTCCTTCCTCTGAAAACAGTGCTTTTTGTTTGGGGAGGAGAAGGCGCAAACGCACCGTTTCACTAAAGATATGGAGCGTTTTAATCTCTTGTTTTTTTTTTTAGAGCTCAGAAAAGTAATTTTGCTCGACTATTTATTATATATCTAAAGTTGGAACTTAAAACTATTGATTAAACTAAAAACAACTTTGTGATAATTGATGAACACTCGATGATGTCTCTTATTTATTCATTGCTATGTGTAAAGGAGTTTGCGGTCATTAACAATTTATCAAAGATTCGGCGACAAAATTAGATATTAGATATGAATGAAATTTGCACAGTGCTTGCTTTGCTTGTAAATGTCACGGTTGAAAATGATATTCGTCCCTCTTGATTCATTGGAGTAAAATTAGACAAAATAATGTTTATAGTTTACAATTTTGAACCCATCAATGATGAGTCTGTCAATTTCTTTTGAAAAAAAAATAAAAATTGGAAGAGTAAGTGATTCATCAGACTCGTAGATTATTACAATTGAATTTGGGCATATCAGATGCCTACAACGGATAGAGTTTTGCCTATTAAAATAGCTCCAAGTTTAAATCTAAGTAATTGCTTATTAAAATTTGTAATTGTGAGTGCAGGATTTTGATATCATAACGTTCAGTCATTCACCCCACTGATAACTATATACTCTATTTATTATTTTTTATAAGTAAATCTGAAAGATTTTTTAACATTTTTAGAATTGAGTTAAACGTTACACTTTTTAATTAATATTTTTTTTTTTATAAATAATTTTAGTACCAAAACGGAAGTAATAGGCATGTCTAGCATATAAATCCTATTAAATATAATATGAACATCGAGTCACAATATATGTATTTATGAGTATATAATCTTATGCAATGTACAGTATAAGTAGTTATTTTTATATAATTATAAATTAGATTATTAAAATTTATAATTTTTAAATATATATTATATTTTATATAATAAATAATTTAAATTTTGATATAAAACTATTTTTAAATTAACACAAGTCAACAATTAAGAAAATCAAGTATATAAGTAATAAAAAAAATGATAATTTAAAGTAATTGATAGAAATATTTTTTTAATTAGTTAAGGAAGCACGTAAAGTGCACCTTTCAAAGAGAAAAAAAGAAAATGTTAAAAATCTCTAATTGAAAAAGTAAGAAGAGTAAACTTTAATTTTTAAGTTAAAGATTCTAATTTATAATATTTTATAGGAATAATACATCAATAAGTCTCTAAATTTTTTGGTTTTTTTAAATAGGTCCTTTCACTATAAAAATTTGTAATTAAGTTCTTAATCTTTTAAATTTTTTTAATTGAATCCTTGAGGTTAACTTTCGTCTGATTGCCGTTTGTCCCAAGACCAAATTAAAAATATTTAAAAATTAAAGACTCAATTAAAAAAAAAAAGTACATTAATCTAATTAAAAATTGCTTAAAAGTTCAAGAACCTATTCAATAGTTTAACCTTTAATTTACTAATATTATATTAGTCTAGTAAGATCTTGAGTTTAAGCCTTGTGGATAAAAAAATTGGTTGGAAAAAGATACCTCATTAAAAGTGGTTAGCCAAATTCTTAGGCAGAAAATAGTCATCGACAAAATTAGTAAATGTTTCTCACCTATTTTTAATTCTGCGATTTTAGTACCCCAAATTTTAAAAATCTACAATTTTGATCCAACCATTAAATGTTCATTTGTTAACTATTAATGCCTTAACGTTAACTATGATGTGACATTAAACTGAATATGTGACAGATAATATTTAACAAACTAATGTCATGTCATAGTCAACGTTCAGACATTAATATTCGACATATGAACATTTAAAAGTTGGATCAAAATTATATATTTTTAAAATTTGGGAGACTATAATTACAAAATTAAAATAGGAAGATCTAAAATTGAGGATTTTTAAAAATTAGAAGACTAAAATTGCGAAATTAAAAATAAGAAGAGCAAAATTGCAGATTGAGAATTATAAGAAGACAAAAACTACAATTTAGTCATATAATAATAATGCCACAACATTTGAATATTAAAAAATGCTTTCTGCCCCTTTCTATAATTTTTCCTTTTTTTTTAAAATAAAACAAAGACAAAATCAAGATAAAAAAAAGAATAAAAATAAGGTTAAATTATTGAATAGATTCCTGAACTTTTAGATAATTTTTAATTAGGTTATTATATTATTTTTTTACTTGAGTCCTTATTAGAAAATATTATAGCCAAATTAATGAAATATTTGCAGCAATTTAACTCCAGGGGCCCAATTAAAAATAAATAAATTAACCCTGTGTTTGGTAAGAGTGAAATAGGAGAAAAAGGTGAGAAATAAATATGTGTGGTTATTTGGTAGGAAGGAGAAAAGAGAAATGCACCAAATATCAAGGTAGGCCTCACAATTTTTATTTCCCTGTTGAGATGGGTAGAAATGAGAAGAGGTAAAATTTATCAATTTACAAGTTTTTTTTTTTTTGACATTTTGTGACAGTTTTAAACCGTCACAAAATACAATAATCAACTATCCAAAATCATGAACATACAATAGTCAACTATTTGACCTATAACTTGATTTTCTTTATTCATTTTTCTATTTCTCACCTATTTCTCTTATACCAAACACATCTATTTCTTACCTATTTCTCTTTTCTCTATTTCTCATTTATTTCTTTCTTTCTTACCAAACACAGGATAAAAAATTAAGGACTCAATTAAAAAAAATTAGTATAAACACCTACTTAAAAATTGCCTAAAAATTCAAAAACCTACAAAATAATTTAACCTATTTATAATATAAGGGTAGATATACTAGCACAAGCTCCTAAATCATGATTATCCCTTTTACGATTTGCACAATCGGACAATGACTTCTGTTCAAAACCATTCAAAAGACTAATAACATGTTTAGTATAGCTTAATTATTGAGAAATAATTTATTATTTTTCAAAAACTCTCACCAAACTAATATAAATATGTGATCATTTTATCAAAAATTAGCACGACCAAACATAAACTAGGAGATAAATTGACAATCTAGAATATATGCTACATCCGCAGACATGAAACATCTACATTGGGAAAAGAATTTTCATACTAGTCACAAGTTGCAAAATAATTTCTTTATTGTTATCGTGGTCCAACACTTCCCCATAAAATACAATAGACGCAAATAAATGCTTAAGCAATATTTAATAACCTTGAAAGAAGATTCTTAAGATGAAGTACACCATGATGTCCCCAACGTGTATCCGGAGTCAACTTTATCACTCTTAGAATTGCCAAGGATACAAAAAAAATCAGTTATCTCATCTATCCCTGCTTAAATATGCTCTCAAATATTATCCCAGAGAATCAACAACCTTGATCTGAAGGAGGCCAGTGAATCTCAGTGCCCCATAACTCTATTTGTATAGCCACAGGCCAAAAGAAACCTCTCAGTCACTCAAACTGTAAATTAAATTACCACCAGTATTTATCCCTTCAACAGAGAGCCTCAATGTACAAAACTAATCCTATGTTTCATCTTCACCATCTGAAAGCAGGCAATCTTGTATTTGTTCCCTGAAAACAACAATATTGCCATATAACCTTTGATGTCATGAATAAAGGTAGACACATAAAGTTCCTACCATAAAATAAAATAGTATCTTTCAAGCATACTTTAAAGAAAACCATAGTCACAATAAAAAATTGAACATAACCCAAGCAATTAATTGTGCTTCCACTGAAGAATAACAACAATACATTAAGTAATGTCTTGCAGTGTAACCACTAACCAAAAGCCTAAACAAGTGAAAGAAGAACCCCTTACAGGGGAAAAAAAAAAAAGACTGGACCACCTGACCTAAATTAAAGTATGGCATTTCCATAACTATAGTCAAAGAATTTTATTTAACAAATTGATTCAAGAATTTCATTTCCTCAAAGTTTACTATCGGTCATGGACTTGAGGCTAATAAAAGGATCCATTTGATTTGACATATACTACCACAGCCAAAGAAACAGATTATACAAAATTCTGATATTCATATAATTTCTTTTACCATACTTTCATTTAACAATAACATATACTAGCAAAGTTAACTATACGAAAATATATTACATTGATGCGATACTAAAGTTGGTGTTTTCAACAAAGCCAGAGGCAAAGGTCCGAGTGCCTTAGTGAGGTATTACCAAATTTGAAATACAATCAACTGAGGTTGATAGCAAAACAAATTCTCACCTTAGCAGACTCAAATTACCATTGTCGGCTTGCTTTGCTCGGCCAACCACTGATTGAGGGAAATCCATATAAAATTGTTCCATTGATGTGGAATCACTTGGAAGTATCTGAAACCGACAACTTGAACAGCAGGTAATATAAAAAATGTCACTACTTCTGTGGCTATCAAGATTACTCCGATCAACAATCTCACTCTTGTCGAGTGGGCTGTTGCAGAGAGGACAGAAAGATTCTGAGGAAACAGATTCATTGGATTTGAGATTATATCTCTTCTGGCGTCTTCGAGTTGCCAAGGGAACATTACCATCAATGATCTTTGGAATCCTGTTGAATTGGAAGGGAGTAAGTTTACCAGCTGTTCTTACAATTGTGCTCTCTCGAGATGGGTTTTCTTCCTGCAAACATGGTATTCAATTAGTGACTTTCTGATTAGATTTAGGTTTCTATTAAAAGGAAAAGTATATGTTAAAACATAAGCATCTTCTATCTCATTCTCAACCCGTAATGGTGAGCTCTTATAATTTTATATTGAGTATGCAGTCCGGTAAATCACATTCCATAAAAAAAGCAGGCATTGAGCTACATAACGTGCAAAAACATAGCCTATCAATCAACTTGTTGACCCTGTAGAAGAATAGTGTGCTCTACAAGTAAATTGCAAATTCAGAGCCATAACAACTACACAAGATTTGCCCTCCAGTTGTACTTACAAAGACCGCATACACATGATAGCTGTGTATATGGGATAAATCAAGTGAGAGAACTTGATGCAAAAGGCTGAGACTGAGAGGAGTCAAAAAAAATGATTGCCCAGATTAAAACACCCACAGGTCACAACTGACTTTCATTAAAAGTTTAAACCCCATCATTAAATGTCTCCACTATATATCAAAGGATCGATGCACAACAAATTATACCTGCAATAAAGTCACAAACGATGAGACCAAGCCATTAATGCTAGAGCATGGACCTGTAGACAACTTTAAAGTCTTTAGACTGCCCTGCCAAAGAGATGAGACACATCAATTCAATAAGATGTATAAAATTCAGCCTGACAAACATAGAAGACAATACACGCAAAATAATGTGAAATTTTACAAAGCTTAAAACAGAACAAACAACAAAAAAACACCAATTTTTTTTTTGTGACATATACAGAGGACTACAAACCTGTCAAGGCGGCAAAACATGTTGATCTCTTGGGCAAAACAATCACGCAGAGGAAGCACAACAGGAACTTCCCATCTAGCATCAACATATTGTATATCTGCAGGTAATGAATATCCTTGACCCTGTTAAAACAAGGACATGAGAATCAATTACACGAGGTCATTCCTTGAGTAGAATGATATAGAGGGGAGAAACATAGGTCATGTCATAAGGATTACTAGACAGTATAAGCAACATAATTTGATTATGTAATTTTTATCGAGAGCAATGTAGACATAAATCCTAAAATCCACATAGTTACAGGAAGCTTAACTTGAAAAACTAAATAAAAATAAGAGGAAGCTATAGGATTTGCTGATATCATGTGTTACCTTGAACCATAGTTACCAGGTTTGCAAAACTCTCTGGTACGTGTATGCAATACGCAAACTCATGAAGTATTGGTATAGCAGGGGGTATACATAGTCAGTACGCTACCAATAATTACATAGTGAAGCTACCTTCATATTTGGAGAGGTTACTAGTACTGATATGATTTCTATATTTCTAACCATCAAGACAGTGAGACACATCACACAAGCCAAAGCTTAAGGACCATTATCAGCTTCACTGTATAATAAATACTATCTAAATCTAATAGAACAGGATGTAGGAAGTTCAACTGAAAGTGAAGGCAGCACTCCCTTGTCCTGTCCTCCAAATAGAAGAGCTTAACAACCCCATCTTGAGCAAGAGCGTGTAGTGCCTAGACCTAACGCCCAACCCAACAAGCTTGTCATTCAAATCAAGCTCACACCTAATGGCCTAGTGAAGGTTCCATTAACATCTGACAACAAGACCACCTTGTCATTGACCTTGAGGTCCTCATTCCACACCTACATAATGAACATATAGTTCACTAAATGCATGCAAAATGGTGTCCAACCTTTTCACCCCTGTGTTCTGAAAACCAGATCAGACCGGCCAGTTGGACCGGAAAACCGGTAAACCAGTCACCTGACTAATTTAAATAAACCACAGAATTGACCTAAAGAAAAACCAATCAAAGAACCGGAAAACTGGCCAAAAACCGGTTCACAGCGGGTCAAAGAAAAATGCTTAATACAATATTATTTTGATTTTTTTTCTTAAAAAAATAAAAACTAACCTAAAGTATTTATCATTTTCTTTTTTATTTTAAATATAAACTTGTTTTTATTAATAAATGTTGATGTGTATAGTTAAAACTTATACTTAAATATCATGACATATTTGATTTGCACTTTTGTAGGTATTGTAAATGTAAAGAACCTATAAAATTATGTTTTATTTTATTTTTAATTTTTAGTATTATAAAATTATGATATTATGTTTTTTTAATATTATTTTATGTATTATTTAATTATTATTATTATTTTATTAATACTAGTTTGACCACAGTTCAACCACGGTTGAATCATTGAACCTTAAACTAGTGCCTTGAGTGGTTCAATAAAAGGTTTGGTTTTAAAAACATTGTTTCACCCTCAACTCTCCCAACTTGTACATGAACCTGACACTTGCTTGTCTACGCATTCGTAGGGAATTGGAGAGAACCAATTTGCAAAAGTACCACGAATCGGTACACAAGTACTAATTCGCAACCTGCTGGGGTGAGGAGCAAATTCTGTTTCTATGCCTTGAACTCGAGGATTACTCAGTTCAAATAGACATAGTTAACACTTAACATGCATTTTCGCTCCCATCATATTGAGCTCACTCTCTTTTCTTAAGAGTAAGCTTATTGACAGCAGCTCAGGTATATATTATATTCTTCAAAGAAAAGAAATCTAGCAATTGAATTGCACTAACCAAATGCAAAAGTTCAGTCAGCGATACTCCTGATCATTAGACACGGCAACCAGATTATTTTACCCCTTAAACAAAATGTCTAATTGTCTAAAAGTCTCTTATCTACTTCACAAAATGTTTATCTGGGGAATTAATGCAACAAATGAGAAGCACATAAACGTATGTTTATAACTTCAACAAATAACTGTCCTAATATAATGCTTTAAGATAAACTAACAAAGCACACAAGTTAATCCCTAAACAAGCAATTCTGTAGAGTAGAGAACATTCAATTTGGCAAGCTGTTCTTAAATTCGCTCCTACTAATGACTTTGACTCAGTCAAATCCAATAACAAACCTTCACAGTGGCTGAAATTACATGGCAAGCAATCCTTGAAATGCATGACCCTAGAATGATCCTGTTATACCCAAATTCAGAAGCAACCTGTACAATCACAAAGAATTTCAAACCAACTCATTTTCAAATATAGTTACATACGTCTACACGCTTCAAACAGAGATAATTCATAATAGTATGACAACGACATCCAGAAACAAACCTTTTGCAGCGCCAACATTCGCAGACAAAGCAACATATCCTCCCTTCCAGTCGGATCACTCACCACGTTCACTACCTTCATTAGCCTCTCCTTCCCATCACCAGAATCCGAGGAGTAAACGGTCTCAATAGGAACAATATGCAACTCCTTCTTCGGCGGGGCTAAACTCGACACAACCTCACTAATAACTTCAACCGCTTCCTCCATTTCATTAGAAGGAATCGGCAACACGGCACTCTCATCAATAAACACAACCCCAACACCAAACACCGGCAACGACCTATCCCTACTCGCATCAAAGTTCTTCTGAGCCCTCTCTTGCATGTCATGCACAAATTGCAAAGCTACCCTAAACAAGACAAAGCACACTTTTAATCCTCTATAAAATACAATAATCAAAATTGAAATTAACCTAACATTTCAAATCATGAATGAAATTAAAGAGATTTAAAAAGAAAAAAGGGATTGGGTTTGTGGTGACCTGGAGGAAGGACCACCGGAGAAGGCAACGATGACATTGTCGGTGGGAGTGATCATGGCGTTTGACGTGACGGCGAAACGAAACTTGCCGAACAAGTTGGTTTTGAAGCAATCGGCGCAGAAACGCCCGTCGTCGATTCCGCCGTAGCCGGAAACGGCGTCGTTCAGCTTGCACTTGATGCACACATTGCTAGGGCTCCTTGAATCGGTTTCTTCGGACTTTGTTGGTTGGTTACGTGTTGCGTCTTCGTCTTTGTAGCAACCGGACTGGCACCCGGAGCCATTGCACGCCATCGACGGTTATCGCACTCAACTGGTTAGGGTTTTGCGGGTTTTTAAATTACGCTATTTTTAAAAAATTTTATGATAATATTCTCAGATTATTGGCAATAATTTAGCTCGTGCTACAAAGTATAATTGTTTATTTTCGTATAATTAAATTTTGAGATGTGATACATATATAACAATTCATACAATAATACTTTTTATGTTTATCTTTTTTTATTATTATAAGATGTAATAAATAATGTGTAAGAGAGAGATAGACACACAAAAATATTATTATACAAACTGTTGTATGAATTGTTATACAAGTATCAATTCTCTTAAACTTTATAATAATTAATAAATAAATATTTTAAATATATAAATTATATTTTAAATTTATAATAAATTTTTTAAAATATGATATAAGATTATTTTAAATTCTTTTATAATTCTTTTAAAAAATATTAAAATTTAATTAGAAATAGAGATAAAAAAGAATAAATTGAAAGAGATAAAGTATACAAAGAAAGATAAAGAAATAGTAGTTTAAGATGATTGGAACAAAAAATTTTGCTAATTACATGGTAGTGTGTGCAACTACAAATAAAAAGAGAAAAAATATTAAAGAATATCTAACTAAGAGAGTAAGTAGAGATTGTCTAAATTGTGTATTTTAATTTATAATATAAAAATAAATAGATATATATTTTTTAAACAGGATTCACAATTGCTCATTAATACAAGACAATTGAGGAAAAGAAGAAAAAAGAAGTAAGTAAAGAGTAAAAATCAAACGTTTATTAAAAAATGTTTATTTTATTAAAAATGTTTTTATTTTATTTTTTGAAAAAGGATTAAGTAAAGACCTAACTAGTTTTTCACTAATTCATTTATCCAAGTTATATATGATTATAAGTTATGTTGAATTTATTATATGATAACTAAAAAATAAAAAGAAAATATCGCTAATTAGATTAGGAAACGAAAGAATTTAATTAAAATCAATTTAATATGTTTGTTAATCTTTGTAAATATGGTGAATTCTGATTATAGTTCTTTTAAAAAATTATTGGTTTTGATTCTTATAAATTTTAAAAGTTTTTAAATGATAATATGGCATGCATTGAGACATGCCATGTAACCTATTATCACTACAAAAAAAAGTACAAAACAACATTTATATGGTAGTGTCGGCCCTGACATCGACACTAATAGTATCGTTTGGGCCAACACAAGACTAATGCAAAGCTTCAATTTTTTTCCTTTTTTTTAAATGAAAATCTGAAGCGTCAACGTAAATTGATGCTAATTTGAAATTAATGGCACATTTGTGTTGGACAAAGCCAACGCTAAAGCAATGTTTATGGTAGTATCTATTTAGCAGACACTACGTGGTAATTAATGCAGTTGATTGATTTTAACTGTTTCAAATTAGCTACAAGCAAGTTGATGCTAACACATATTTTTCATAGCGTCAGTTAAGTCGACACTAAGTTAGAAGCTAATTCAAAATGGTTAGATACATTAATTAAACTGTAGTGCTGGCCTTGCGTTGGGTTAACATCGACTTACCGACGCTAAATGTAAATATATGCCCACGTAGACCTATCTTGCCCATTCTCTTTCTTCCTCTCTTTTTTTCACGGTGCTCCACCGTCGTTGCCACGCTTTCTAGCCATTGTTGTGGTATCTTTACCGCACCCCTACCCATGGGACCACCTTGCCACCACTCATTTCTCCCTTTTTGTCCCAAATTTCTCCTTCTTTGTCCCATATTTGCACCACCACATTGCCACCACCGCACTTCCACCACTCATATGCACCACCACATCGTCATTGCCACTCAAGCGCACCACTGCGCCACCATGAGTTAGCCACGCCACCAAGCCATTGACACAACCATAACACCCTCCACGTTTATTCTTCAACTTCACAATAATATTCGACATTTTTCTTTCAAAAATCAAAGTATATAATGATGGATGATGGGTATTTGTTTGTGTGTTCAATTGAAAAATTGTCGCAAAGGTTTTATGTGGGTTACTCCATTTACACAAGGAAGGGTGTCTTCACGATGTCTCTTAGACTTTTGGTGTAACATTCTCTTTTTCCTATTTTATTTGAAAAATAAATAAATTAGTACCTTATTTTATTTTTGTTCGTTACTAGTTTAATTAATAGTTTTAATAATTGTGTTTACAATTATTAATAGACTATTAATAAAATGAAATTAAAATAATTTATTTATTTAATTTTGGAAATAATTAAATAAATGGTAATAAAATTTTACGAACCTAATCAAATTTAATGTAACAATCAAAATTTTATCCCTCACTCTATTTGAGAATGATTTTATGGGCACCAAAAAAAAAATTAGAGATTTAAAATATTAAGAAAATGGAAACTTTTGCTATAATAGAAATGTTTAAAAAGTCTCTGATTGTATAAACATAGAATAACTTAAACGAGTAATATTAAAAGTATTAAATCTAATTAGTAGGAGTAGAGATTTTTATGTTATAACAATAATAATAATAATAAAGATGGTTTAAAACTGTGAAACTTTTGAACACACACACAATATATATATATATATATATGGGTGAAGATCAAATTATTCTAAGAGTAACTCTTGATAGAGTTACACCACTCAATAACTCTTAATATGTATTAAATTTTAATGATCTAACCGTTGAATTAAAAGATTATATGTCAATGATCATGTATACCAATTTTTGGGTAAATCAGACATTTGTAGCTAATTAATCTTATTATCGACATTTACTTATAATTTAGAAAAGTATATTATGCGTTAATTTGAATCTATTTAACGAAATATCAAATAGTTTTCAAATTTTATAAAAATTTGTAGACTTGATCTAATCAATATAATCTTTTAATTCAACGGTTAGATTATTGAAATTTAATACATATCAAGAGTTATTAAGTGGAGTAACTCTGCCAAGAGTTACTCTTGGAGTAACTTGATCCCTACCTTATATATATATATATATATATATATATATATATATATATATATATTATTTCCTTTATCAAGTGAGAATTTAAATTAGTTACACCATATTTTGTATTAGCACGTTTAAGTTATTTAGAGATTTAATATTTTGTCTCTTTCTCTTAATTGGTTTATGGAATGATAACTTTCTTTTTTTCTTTTCAAGTAATAGACCAAGTTTAAACCATTGATTAGAAACCCATTTTGTGTAATTGTTATCCACAGCCTGCATGTTATGTCCTTCAATAAGAATAATTATAATTAAAATTTGTTTAGTGAAAGCCCATATCACGTTTTAGCCCACAACCTATATCAACTTTTGTTTTAACCCTATCCCAGGGTTTATAAACAATGGGAATATCAACCTATGGATTTAGTGACATGTGGATGTAACCACACTCTTTTTCAAACACGAGTTAAAATGTGTAGCGTAGCAGTGATTTCAATTAGGAGAAAGAAACTTCATATTCTCTTTCATAAAAGAAAATCGATTTTCTTTCCATCTCCGATGAATAACCCAACTCAAATTTCTACAACCCTTATCTCATGATCAACTCATCATCTGGATGTTGCACACCATTGAAGGAGAACTGTGGAGCTGGGAAGCTGTTACATAGCTGCTGTGAACATGAGAACAGGAATAACTTGGAAGAGTATTTGAGTTTTGCCATTTCAAGGTGGAGGAGGATGTTGAGGCCTCAATTGGTAATTTTTAATTGTTAAATGAGTATGATTGCTGAAAATTTGTGATTGGTTTAGTTATTTTTCTCTACTTGTGCTTAGATGCAAATTTGATGCTTGTGTTGATGAACTTTTAATGTGCTTAAATTCATGGTATTTTTTTGTTCGAGTGCTGAAATTGGTTGTCATTGATATTCTGTGTTTGAACTAGTACCAATTTGGAATGGAAAATTTTTGATAAAACTTGGCTAGAGAGTGATCCCTGCATGTGGAACCCAAATGAATGAGGGAAACAACAAGGGTCCTTTTTATTAATATAATCCTATATATATATAAGGATTGAGTGATTATGAGAATTTAATTGTAATGAGTATAGATAACTTGTTAGGAAGAACCACCATGAAGTAAGAAGGAAAATTCATCTCGTTGGAGCTTGGATGTTGAACGTAAGAAGGAGGATGTAAGGCATTTAAAATGCATTTTTTTAATTTTGTTTGTATGTTGAGCTTGGATATAGAGGTTTCTTCGTCAAACTACAAACTAATAATAATAATAATAATAAATCATAATCACAATCATCATCATCATCATCATAATAGTAATAATCATCACCATTATCATCATCATCATAATAATAATAATAATAATAATCACAATCATAATAATAATCATAATCATCATCATCATCATCATCATCCGCTTATGGGCTTTGTGGCTTGGGCCACGTTAATTAGACAAATTATGAAAACCTTTGCAATAATATTTAGAGATTTAAGAGTGAGACCTAGTGATAGATTTAAGTCTTAAAACTTCATTATTATTACTTCAAGTTAATGGTTGTAAATATGTAAAATTTAAAATTAATAAACAATCTATTAACTTAATATCAAAGTTAAAATATAATTAATAATAAAGAAAGTTGACACTTAAACAAATTTTTATATTAAAATAATAACATTAGAAATGATAAAATTATAATCACTTAATAAAACAAATCAAGTGAAATTGAGTGTAAAGTGAGGATTTCATAAAATTTAAAAAAAATTAAAAGTTTAAAATATTTTAATTAGGATAAATTCTTCTCATAAAATTTAATAAAACTTGTGAATCAAGTACTGAATCCTGGTCCCTAAGGATGAGTGGAAGTAAGGAGGAACGAGAGTATACAAGTGAAGTTAGCTGGAGTTAAATTTAACTCCTTATTATTGTTGTGATTGATTTTCCTAAATGAATATTAATTATATACTATCATGTGCGCATTAATATATTGTAATCAATATCGAGTGAGATTATTGAATTTTAACCTCTGATTAGGAGGATTTGTTATGAAGCTTGTTGTTGGCGAATTGAGAATGTGTATTGAGGAAAGTTGAAACCCTTTGATGAAATACTTAATTAATATCAACTCTAATAGGACAAACTATGATAATATCATTGTTGTTAGACCCAAGGTCTCAAAGTAGCTACACCCTGTAATGGGGTGCGAATCTTGTAGTGAAAGCCAACGAGACCTCGAGGATGTTTGGTACACGTGATCCCACAAGGGGCCAAAGGGTTGCAACTTTATGTCGTGGTTAAGGCAACTTGCACAATAACATTCCTGACTAGTCAATATAGTTTATCCACGATCAGTGGAGAGTACTACCGCGTACTTGTTACCACCAAAAGCTATTCGTATTCTAGTTTTGGTTCGTGAATCACCTAATGCTATTCTCATTATAGATTAGGTGAATATTGATATTTATTTGGACTGTTTTAGGTCGATGGATTATGAGCTCTTGATCATGTTACTTTGTTGTTAGATAGTCCTCCACGGAGATAAGTCAGCACCTATATACCTAACTATTGTGTTTGATCATAAGTTAGCATTTATGCATTCATGTATTGTATTTGATTGATTGTTATTTGTGATATAATATGAATTTTCTGATTTTATTATGTTTCATTATGATTGTATGTTAGATTAGGCCCTATGGATGTTTATTACCATATTGATGCTTTAAATTAGAACGTCACTCCTTCTTCGTTTGTTTGTGTATTGTTTTTTCTTTTCTTTTGCCTGTTGTGTGTTATGTGTTTTTCCGACCCTGTTAGATGGCAACAATCAACATCAATATAGTGCAACAAGAGCTTGACGGGATCTTTTCACGTTTTTGGTGGCAACTCTCTTTCACTTTAATTCTGTATGAGTAAAGTTTATTTTTAGTATGGCTAGCTTTAAGAGATTGTAATATTGCATTCTAAATTTTTATGTTTCTACTAATTGTGATGAAAAAAAAATCACTTCACAATTTTCGAACATAGGAAACACTACATAATATTACAATTAATATATTTATATTATTTGGGGTGTTACATTTGAAATTTGAACCAAAAAATGTATGTTCTGAGTTTTTGTTGTTTATGTGTGGAATTGAGAATAGAATGTTTAGTTATGGAAGGTTTTGGAGTTTGTTTTGCAATCCGATGCATTCAAAGTGTCTAGGGAATGTTATATGCCGCTCTTGTTTGTTCCTTCAATTGGTACCAATGAGCCTATATATGAATATGATTGGAACCAAAAGTAGGTAACTTGTGCTTCTTCTATCGTGTCTATGCTTAGTGTCCTAGTTTCTCTAAAATGTAAAAAATTCTTATGTATTTGTAAGAGTGTGCTACACCAAGTCTTATTGAATTTTGATGCTAGAATTTGGTTCATTGTTCTTAGTTGAATTTTGATGATTAATTTTGCTTTGTGTTATGATTACTAATGATGACATTTTGATGCTTCAATCTTGATGATGTAATTTTGCTTTATGTTCCAATTATTGTCAATTCAATATTTTTCATTTTGTTCATGATAGAATTTTGATCCTTGAATTTTATGCTATAATTCTTTTTTATCATTTTGTTGCTTGAATATTGTTTTGATTTTTTTTAAAGAAAATTATTTATATCATGCCAATAAGGAATGAGAAAATGTTGAAGTGAATAACCAACACTTTTCCTTTCCTAATTTAAGCCTCCATTTTGGGAGGTTTCTAATTAAAACTCATATTGAAACACTCTTTTGAAGAGTGTGAGTGTGAGCTAAAAGAAAACTGACAAGATTTCTCTTTTCCCATCCATGCCAATTAGGAAGGAGGAAGTTTTGAAGTGAATAGCCAACTCTTTCTACTTCCCAAGTTAAGTCTCTCCTTGGGGAGATTTCTAATTAAACAAGGGTCCTACATATTGATGCTTAATTTAGAGGATCTTAAGGCTTAAGTTTTCTCTTGGGGCAATGTGTAAAGCTTCTTCATCTTGTGCATCAACGCTTCTTACCTTTTCATAATCCTCAATGTGATTGTCATGTCAACCATCGCATCCTGTAGGTTCCACCACTTAAACCACCCAACCAACTCAAATCTTCTGCTCTAACTTGAATCTATGTTTGCGCTTACCATTTTGAAATCGTCGATTTTGAAAGTAAAAGTGTGTTGGTAAACGGCATAGTCTTGGTCATAGAAAATGAAAAAAAGAATAAAGTAATTAACCTCTGCAACAATTTTGATTTTGTTGTTCAATAAATTGAAGTCTCTATAAATGTTTGCTAAAATAGTAGGTACAAAAGCTATTTTAGTTGCTTTAGGTAGATGTGTGACAATAAGGAACACACATTTCTAAATGGTTGTGTAAACTAGTAGTGAAAAGAAATCTTGACAACCATTGTGAGAAAAATGCATCATGCTCCACATGACTCTCATTCTTTATGAATGCTTCATCCATGAAGTATGGTTTGCCTTTTTGGCAAAATATTTGAAACAATTTAAACACCGCAATCAAGTCTTGTTTTATTTCTTTTTTCCTACACTAACTTTTTTACCTCAATTAAGTGACCATGCCAATACAAAAATATTCCATAGTTTGCTTGCTCCCATTCAACAAACCTTTCAAATATCTCATTTGTCTTAATAACTATTTTGTCTTTGTTTAGGTTAAAAGTTGATCACTAGCAAATTTCTTGACCATTGAGGTAAATAGTTAGTGTAGGGGAAAAAAAATAAAACAAGAATTGATTGGAGTGTTTAGATTGTTTCAAATATTTGGCTAAAAAGGCATACTATACTCTATGGAAGAAGAATTTCATGAGGAATGAGAGTCACGTGGAGCATGAGGGGTTCTTCTTGTAATGGTTGTCAAGGTTTGTTTTTTCTGCTAGAGCACACAAAGTCATTTTGAAAAGTGTTCTCTTTATTGTAATACATCAACCTAGACAGATTTAAATAACTTTTGTACTTGCTGTTTTAACAAACATTTATAGGGATTTGTGATTATTGATGAACAACAAAATTAGAATTGTTACAGAGGTTGATTATTTCCCCCCCTCCTTTTCATTCTCTTTGACCACAACTAAGTTGTTTACTTATATGTCTTATACTTCCAAAAACGACAGTTCGGGAATGGTCATCAGGAATTGATATTCAACTTGAGGGAGGATTTGAGTTGGGTGGGTTTAAATGGTGGCGAATGTAGCATCAGCCTCCTAGGCTACAAAGCCAATAGAAGTTATGTTGGTTTAACGTTTGCCATGTGGATGCTAAAACTTAGTGTTGGCCTTTTTTTCGTTAGGCTTCCAATTTAAAGTTCGTTTTTGGCCGATGCTAAGTAGAATTGACCAAACTGTTGGACACAAATGCTTAGCTTTGAGCTTTGTAGCATTGGATGCTTGGCTGACACAAAATCGACACTAAAGTCGATTTATCGTCCACTTTTGTGTTTTACCGTTGGCTTTTAACCGACGCTAAAACGCAAAATCCTTGTAGTGATTTTAGAGTGATCATAGACGTGACATGTATCAATGTATACAACATCATCATTGAACGATGATGAAGACCATTAAAATAAATAAATTTATGAGAACCAAACTAACCAAAATTTTGATGGTTAAATACAAAAATTCATCATATTTGTAGGAAATGAAAATGTATTTAAACCTTGAAATAGGTAATTTAGTAAATATTCAATTCAAAGACGAAATTATAGACAAAATAAGTTTAAGACATGATTTTTCCTTTCTATTAACATTTTGACTTTGTTGGCCTCTCTATCCCTTTCCCTCTTGTTTGTTTTGATGAGTGTAATTGTTCTTATTTTTTTTTAAGTTTAATTGATTTATTAGAAATTAGTTTTTAGAATGTCGTAATACATTATGAAAAAGTAGTTTTCGGAATGCATTTGGTTGGCTTCTGAAAATTAGTTTTGAGAACACAACCACATGTATTCCAAAAAACTATTTTGTGGAATGTATTACAACATTTTGGAAATTAGTTTGCAGAGTGCATGATGTGTTGATGGTGTGCTTATGCATCTTGTGAAAAAATTGTAGATCATAAGCATGGCATATACCAAAGGCACTAGTATTGATCGCCAACAATCCACTATTTTAGCTCGAAGACTTGTTGTAAAACAATAACTTCTAAGCACTAAAACCAATATAGGCTGAGGAGGTCCTTCCACAGGTTCTTGTCTATGTATAGAAAGTAGTACAACTTGTTGAGGCATTTCTAGGAGCTCCTCAAGACCTATATGTTCTTAGGTCTTTTACGAGCCATGTTGCCACTCGCTTGTGGATAGGAGAGGTAATAAATCTACAAATTATTATAATATTTATATCTATTACATTTTGCATTTATATTAAAAATATGCTTGTAGTTATGCAGGATCATCATAAGTTGAAGGTGGTCACTTGTGGATGAAAAGTGATAGAGTTGGCCTTAAACAACAAACAAATTCATGTAATGGTTTAGACATCTGGGATGGTGCCCTTTCTATAGTGCAACTATTGCATAGTGCACAAAGACCTCTTGTTTGCTTTTACTGAGCGGTGGTACAATGACACCAACTCCTTCCACCTTCCAATTGTGGAGATGACTATCACTTTGGATGATGTGTCATTTCTCTTACATTTATCAATATTTGGGGAGTTATGTTTATACCTATCCATAACTAGAGTGACACCTGATTGTACCTAGTAGAGCTGCTCAGGGTCACCATGTCAAAGGCACTCATAAAGACTCTTAGGACCCGAGGAGCACACGTGAGTTTGAGGTGGCTGTAAGATTTGTACAGGTTACACATGTAACACCCCTACATTAATTTTTCAACTGTTTTTCTAATATTTGATGATTTGTTTCTAAAAAACCGGAAGCAATTTCAAAATTCTGTTCGCCACAATTGTGTCCAAAATGTCAAGAACTATTAAATCGTAATTTTTAATAATTTTTTCAAGAGGAGACTTAAAGAAATTAGAAAATGATAATTTTGTCCTTATTTTTCAACATTAAAGGCTGAAATAAGAAAATGATTCAATTGACATTAAAATGTCAAATTGAGGTTAAAATCATGTTATATGTATTAAAATATAATTTTAATTTTTTTTTAAAAATTTCTAAAATTTCGGTACAAAATGACCAAAATGTTCCTAGGTGTCTATTAATCCTAGTCAATATTGACTTGACATTTAGAAATGATAAAAATAATAATCTCAGTTCATTTTTAGATAAAATATTGAATTTTAGAATTTTCATAAAAATTTTGGTATTTATTGAATTAAAATGGATTTAATATGAATTTTTATCTCAAAAATACAAAATAAATAAATAAAATTTGAAATAAATTACTAAAAATTAAAATTAATTATTATAAATTTATTTTAGATGAAAAATAATGTATATATTTTTACATTAAAATGAATTAATTTGATATTAAAAGCTAAATTATTCAAGTTTAGGCAATTTCATCAATATTGGCTAATTTAACTACAGATAAAATTAACACCAATAAAGCCACGACAGCTTATGAGGCACACGTCTAGCCCTAGGAGGGGTGATTCACCTCCTATTTTGGAATATGTGTCCACCTACACAAATTAAAAAGAAATAAAAACCTAATTTATGACATAATGAATGATGTAATTAGAAGACGCCTAAGCCCCCTCCATTCTCTATAAATAGGCCACTTTGAGTTCAGAATTTTCATCCTTCTCTTCACTCTTGGTTGGTTGAAATACATAGGAGAGCTTATCTCTCTAACTTTTTTTTCTTTTACTCTAGTATTATGCTCAAATTTTTCTAATTTCTACTAACTAGCAAACCCCTCTTCCTAGGAAGCTTGGAACCAACATCACCATCAACTTTCTCCTCTTCATCAACCATCTTTGAGGTAATGGGGGGAGTTGAGTTGGTTCTAAACTATGTCATTTTACATGTTGGTAAGAAAGGTTTTCCCTAAACCTTTCAATGCATAAGTATAGTGTGTTCTATTATATTGTTATAATGTTTTATGCTAAACTTTAATTTTTATTAAGCTATTACTCTGCTCAAATTTAGATAATTAAATCATAATTATTAAGTTGTTATTTTGCTCAAATTTAGATAATTAAATTATAATTACTAAGTTGTTATTCTGCAAAAAATTTAGTAATTACTAAGTTGTCATTATGCTAAAATTTTAGTAATTAAATTATGATTAATAAATTATTATTCTGCTAAAATTTTATATGATTACGAAATTGTTATTCTGTTAAAATTTTAGTATTGTGTAATTTATGCAATATAAGATAGAAATGTTGATTGTACTACTCAAATTAAATGAAACCAAGGAATACCTTTACTTGAGAAATTAGAAATTGATAAGTTAGTGAGTTATGTCAAGCGAGGGATATGCAATGGCATGACATCCTGCTAGGAAAGCTACAGTTTGGTACGTTAAGGAATGAAAGGTAAGGATCCACTTGCAGAGGTCTTGCGGATAGACATCGAGTGGTGAAGGTCCGAATGACCAGGGTAGCGCTGTGAGCTGGGATATTCACTTAACCAAGCTTTATAACCTCGACAACTACTTAGCATTCTAGGATTGATGTGAAAGTATACCTTTATAAATGGACATCCTGAATTGTTATTTTGTTCCTCAATGATGATGAGGATTATACCATGTGGTGTTGTTAAGAGAGATATATGTACTCCCAATCAATTTTTGGTTTTGTTGAGAACTATTACTCACTAATGGGGAGAATGGATCCATACCGAGTTAAGGATAACATAGTACAACTTAGAATAAACTCTATGTTCCTTTTTATTGTCAACTGTGTTTTATCTGTGTTTTATTTGTATTTTATAGTAAAATTCTTACCATACATGTAAAAGTGATTTTGAAGCAAATTACCTCATTCCATTGTTTTTCTTCCATGTATGATTAATTGCAATTATTGAAGTTGGTGGTAACACCCAAGGATGCTGAAGATAAGTTAGAGATACTCCTACAGATGAGGACATGTTGATCTAGTTTATAATACGTTTCTTTTATATGAGGGATAGGGTAGACTAATATTGCTCTATATAGGATCTTTTTGATGCATATAGTAGGTTAGGTATGTTGGAACCAAAGGCGTATGAAGCATCCAATCCCTCAAAGTTTTGAAAATAACAAAAATTATTAAATTTTAGAGTTCTTAAATATTTGCTCTTAGTCAGCTTTTTAGATTTTGCTATACAGTAAAAAGCTTTTAAAAGCATCTGATGTTGTTTTTGAATCTGGCGTCCAATGCGCCACATACCAAGCCTCCAATTGCTTTACTTTAAACATATGCATTTTTTGCAAAAATCGTCCAGTGTCTGAGATGTCTTAAAATTCAACTAAGTTTTAATGCTTTAATCAACCTATTCTTGTACGCCTTGAAACTAATGTTTTATTCTTTTCAATGTTCAAATACCTCACCTTAAACGAAATGTAGATATATTTTTGTGTATAAGTACAACTTTGTAGAAAAGTAAGTTAACCTATCAAGTTGCTAAATCGGAATAAAGAATGTTCAGAAAAAATGATTCTGAAATGTAGAACTGTACCTCTATTTTGGTGCAAAAACAAAAGTTGTTTTTCTATCTTATTTGCAAACTTGAAATGCGCGTAACTATACATGACAAAGCTTTAGATCGTGTTTTTGAAGACTGAAGCTCTTATATCTCAATAGCTATCTTCTCAAAGGCTATATATATCAAGTCCGAAGATTGAGCAGATCTGACTAAGCAATGAACAAATGAAAAACAATCTCTCTGTTGGACGATCTTGCAAACTCTCTCATTTTTTCCATACTCTTTGCTTAACAAAGTTTTGTAATCGCTCTTAAACTTTCATATCCTTACATTGTGAGTTAATTTCTTTTAAACACTTTATTTGTGTTGTGAAAGCCTAGAGAGGCTTGATGATTAAAGAATACTTGAGTTTTTAAGTGATATTGGGTTGATCACTTTTGTGAAGACCTGAAGAGGCTGATAGAATACTTGCGTGTAAGCAAGAGGTTAGTTAGTAGAAATCCTTCTGGACGAAGGTACTAGAAGTAGCTCAAGTTTAGTGAACTAATATAAAATTCCTTGTGTACTTCTCTTTCCTTATCCTTACTTGTATTTCTCTTAGTTGTGCCTTTTTGATTGTTGCTAAAGTTTTGCGAAAAAGTTTTTAATCACACAATTCAACCACCCTTCTTGTGTGATTCACATTTCTTTCAAGGTAGTGTTTATCTTTTGATGTACTTTTTATCTCTCTATATTTAGTTGTTTTCTGACATGTACTATGAAAGCATGATATATATATATATATATATATATATATATATATATATATATATATATATATATATATATATATATATATATATATATATACATACTCTATCTTCTATCTTTTACTACAATTTTCAAATTTGTTAAGTTTACAATTTTTCTATTATAATAAGTGAAAAAATTTTACTCACATATTCATTAACTTAAACTTAACAACTAATAAAATTACTAAATTTGTATGGGGTATTATTAATGTGAATGGGTGTCACAACACATTCGCAACCAAGTGAAGTGAGAGCTTTTCTCCTACATTTTGTGAGATGCATCATCTTTGTTGACAAGAGTGCCACATATGTTAACATGACATTCTTTGAGCTATTTTGTGACCTTTAGACATGCGACACGTATGCATGTGGTGCATTTGCCTTAGTATACTTGTACGATCACCTTGATGATGTTAGTATGCATCATACGCACCAATTGAGAGGCTATGTGACTCTTCTACAGGTACCAAAGTTTGGATTTTGTTTTCTTGAGCTTCATTGTTTACATGTGTTAATTCAATTAATCGTGTTAATGCTATTACAAGCATGGGTTTTTTTAGTGTTTTTTAGCAATTAGCTCTCGCTAATTAAAACTTGGATATATTGAGGATGCATTTGTGTCTGTTAGTGGACACATATTAGGAATACAGATGGTATGTTCCCATTACGTTAGATATGTTGTAGACGCACGTCTTGTGGATGCCATATGCGTCCCACAAAGATTATGAACCTTTTTTTAGGACATTTCTATGTTCTTTGGCTACATTATGGCTTACTACTACATGCCCATCTACCAGAGAGGGTGTTATGATAGTTTGGAGATGTGCAAGATATTCCTTACTCACCTTGCATGGTTGCTAATCATGTCTCATCTGTTGAATACTGTGATTAGAGGTGGCCTAACTATGATGATTGCATTTTGGCGATGACACTAAAGGAACACAGGTGACATATCCAACATAGTGCAGGGATGGCTACATGAACTAGTTCTACATTATTTCTCACCCTTGCCTCATACCTTCATGCGAGGGAGACCCTTTAAAAGGTCTAAAGCAACTCCCTATCGGCATGAGTAACTCTCATCCTTGTTCTATAAATGTATATTTATTTACTCTTATTATGTATTTTATGACAATCATGTTGTGTTACTCCTTAAATATGTTATAGTCATTTTGTAGGCATGATTGGAGAGGATTTTTGAGCAACTATAATCTATGGTTGATTTGAGGATGGTCACGAATGAGATTGATGCTTGGAACATTATGCAAGAGGCATTAAACATCTTCTTGGCTTACATTGAGGAGGGTTGTACATATCAAAGAAGGAGGAAGACTTGTAACTTATATTTATTTTTAGTGTTTGACTTGTATTAGATGTATGTTTCAGTATTTGACTTGTATTTGAACTATTTTGTATTTAATATTAGATTAATATTTGGCTCTTCTTTTTAAGTGAGATATTTGAGTTTCCTGTCTTGTTTATCAAGTAATTTTAATTGTATAACTAGTATTTTAACATGTGCATTGCACATAATGAATATTTATTTTGTATAACTAATATTTATAATAAATAAATACTTTTGAATATATAAATTATATTATAATTAAAATTTATAATAAATAAATGTTTTTGAACATATATATTATATCTTAATTTATAATAAACAATTATTGTAATACAATGTTAATTTTTAATTATTGATAATTTCTTTTAGAAAAAATATTAAAATTCAATTTATAACTAAAGATATTGAAAATGAAAGATTGAAAGAGATTAGAGGTTAAAAATTCCTAAAAATGCTCTCATTGAAAAATGATAGCTAAAAATTGCTCTCGTTGAAGAATAATAACTAAAAATATTCTTGTTCAAGATAATTGTTTTTATTTAATATATAGCGTGAATTATTTATCCAATAATATAAATTTAAATTAATCCTCTTCCAGAAACTAAATTCCAAAAGTGTCAAAGTTTTAATACTTTCAGAATTTACCTTCTAGAATGTATTACTTTTAAAAATTATCAAAGTTCGAAATACATACAGATTATAAAAAATACGTTTTGGAAATTTTAGAAAAAAAAAAAACAAAAATGTGGAGCAGGGTACGAAGAGAAAGATAGAATTGGAAAAAGTAACTCCTTTGATACTTTAGTTAGTGAAACTTCTTATACATTGAGAATTAACCCAAAAGAAAGATAATTCATGTTGTACCTTGTATACTTTTTTTTGTAGGTGAACTTAGGATATTCTTCAGCCGGAAGCGAAGGATTAATCATTCGAAGTACTGATATCTATTTAAGGAGTTGACCTCTTCCAATAAATATTTTTTCATACACACTGAAAGGCGTTAATGGTACATATATGATGAATGAAATCGAATAGAAAAAAGTTAATAATTATTGTTTTGATTTTAGGATGTAGGCAATTGACATTGACAAGAAAAGAGAAAAGGAACTAAGAGGATCTTGGAACATGTTTAGAAAACCGTAAGCAACTTGTCAAAATTCTTGTTGGAGAATATACAATTCCATATTGGCCTAAACAACGAACACTAAAGTGTATATCCCAACTTACATATATTTTAGTTTTTTTTTGGTTTAGGACTTATATATTCTCGAACAATTGTCTCCACAAGGGGAAGTTATTGTTAGTAACTTGACACATATGATTAATAAAAATTAAAAATAAATATAACTTTGGGATGTTTATGTGTAACATTACTTCCATTGCAATTACCTTGTTACCTTGATATAAATTATATCGACCATTATTTGGCAAACTTTCAATCATAAAGAGGAAATCAGAAAGTGGAATTTGCCTGTGTGTTAATCTTAATTCTTCCCTTGTAATAGTTAGCTTGACTACCCTTTGTTTTATAAAGGCATGCAGTGGTTTCTGATTAGGGAAAAAATTAACCACACTATCAAATTTCCAAACCAGAAACAAATTTCTGATTCTAAATTCATTAGGCACGCAGGTAAAGCATCACTACAATTTTAACATTAAATTCTTAATTTCAATTACAAGAAAAACACAAAGACCAGTGATTTAGGATACCACAGTGAATTGGTGGTAAGTTTACTAGAAACGTAAGACCAAGTACAATACTTGGTCCCATTGGGATTGCACAAAAGATATCTAAACAGCGCTTTTCAATATGGAACACAAATTCTAAAAGCAAAGAACCTATATCCGAAGCAGTAAAAGGCCTTCCCCCTTTGCAAACAAAAAAATCTCACACTTTCTCTCTCATCCTCATCAATAAGATATTCGCTCCCCATCTCTCTCTCCTCTTTAACTACTTACGGGGAAATCCACTTCCACCAATCAGATTTCAGGAGACTCCATCGCGTAAGACGCTAACAGATAGAAAGATATAGCAATAATAGTAAAGACAGTGCAAACAAGGACATGACATCCACCTGTCACTCTCTCACATAAACACTGTGACACTGACGAAACCTCAAGTTTTTTAATTCCAATAACAACCCATTGGGCCACGTGGTTCTAATTCCCACCACTAACCATAAATACCAACTATTTTCAATTCTCAACTTCGTTTTTTCCTCCACAGTTACATCCACACAAACCAAATAAAATTCAACAACCGCTCATCATTCCAAAAAACAAAATAAGAAGAAAAGGAACACTCATTTGAACTCAAAGGCAGCATAACCTAGGGAGGAAAACTCACGTGTTCCTCTGTACCCCAAGTTTTTCTTTCAAAGCAATTTTCACTTTGCTTTGCTTGTCTTCCTTTCCATTCTCTTGTCTTCAATTTGTAGTAAGAGGAATTTGTTGTTTCCTGCTTAGCTTGATTATCAATGGCTTCTTTAGTATCTTCATCATTTACTCTCCCAAGCTCTAAACCTGATCAGCTTCCTTCTCTTGCCCAGAAGCATCTTTTTCTTCATTCTTTCCTTCCCAAGAATGCCAGTTACAATGGTAGCTCAAAATCCTCTCTGAGAGTGAAATGTGCTGCCATTGGCAATGGCCTATTCACCCAAACCACCCCAGAAGTCCGTAGAATAGTTCCAGAGAAAGACCAAAACTTGCCAACGGTTAAAATTGTGTATGTGGTCCTTGAAGCTCAGTACCAATCATCTCTCACTGCTGCAGTCCTAGCTCTCAACAGTAACAGGAAACATGCTTCCTTTGGGGTTGTGGGTTACTTGGTTGAGGAGCTTCGAGACGAGTCGACGTACAAGACTTTCTGTAAGGACTTGGAGGATGCTAACATCTTCATTGGGTCTTTGATTTTTGTGGAGGAGCTTGCCCTCAAGATCAAGGCTGCAGTGGAGAAAGAAAAGGACAGGCTTGATGCAGTTTTGGTGTTCCCATCAATGCCTGAAGTGATGAGGCTTAACAAGTTGGGTTCTTTCAGCATGTCACAGCTTGGGCAGTCCAAGAGCCCGTTTTTCCAGCTGTTCAAGAGGAAGAAGCCTCAGTCTGCTGGCTTTGCTGACAGCATGTTGAAGCTTGTGAGGACATTGCCAAAGGTTTTGAAGTATTTGCCAAGTGATAAAGCTCAGGATGCTAGGCTCTATATACTGAGTCTGCAGTTTTGGCTTGGGGGGTCTCCTGATAACTTGCAGAATTTCCTGAAAATGATTTCTGGATCTTATGTTCCGGTGCTGAAAGGGTTGAAGATTGAGTATTCGGAGCCGGTTTTGTACTTGGACAGCGGGATTTGGCACCCTTTGGCTCCTTGTATGTATGATGATGTGAAGGAGTATTTGAATTGGTATGGAACTAGAAGGGATGCAAATGAGAAGCTGAAGAGTCCGAATGCGCCTGTCATTGGTTTGGTTTTGCAAAGGAGTCATATTGTGACTGGTGATGAAGGACACTATGTGGCTGTGATCATGGAGCTAGAGGCTAGAGGGGCTAAGGTCATTCCCATTTTTGCTGGTGGACTTGACTTTTCAGGGCCAGTGGAGAAGTTCTTCATTGATCCAATTACAAAGAAACCATTTGTGAATTCTGTGGTATCCCTCACTGGCTTTGCTCTTGTTGGAGGCCCTGCAAGGCAGGACCATCCAAGGGCGGTTGAGGCTTTGAGGAGAATTGATGTTCCTTACCTTGTTGCCCTCCCACTGGTGTTTCAGACAACAGAAGAATGGCTCAACAGTACTCTGGGTCTGCATCCAATTCAGGTTGCTCTTCAAGTTGCTCTGCCAGAGCTAGATGGAGGCATGGAACCAATTGTTTTCGCTGGTCGAGATCCTAAAACAGGTAACCATAATCACTTTTCTTTACAGCCTGCTGTTAATAACTTATTGTGATGACTACTATGATGCAGATGTCTTAAGTTTATCTTTTAAATATTTATCTTAAGAGATTTTTCTTTTCAAAACTAGTCAATTAACACTGCCATAATAGCATGAATATTGGACTCGTAAGAGATATTGAAATTTCATCCTTTTGCATACTTTCTCTGTTGCTTATTGATTAATTGATATCTTTTCAGGAAAATCTCATGCTCTTCATAAGAGAGTGGAACAGCTCTGTATCAGGGCAATCAGATGGGCTGAATTGAAAAGAAAATCAAAGGTACTTTCCGTTTTCTGAATCTCTAAATTTACATATCCTGTTCAAGTCAAACTTTAACCAAGCCTGCAAGATATTCTGCGATGTTGTGAAAAATAATCATAAAATTGTACCATTAGAGGTCTAGTGATTAACATCCTGTTCACAGGCACATACTGATTCTTTTTTTTTTCTCAGTTTGGATGAATATTCAATATAAAAATAATCAAATGAAGATTGAAGCTGATACTCAATATGACTTTTCTTTATATTTTCGCTGTATCTATTATGAAGTCAATTTCAATGAATTAGAACATAATCTCTTAAGAGGTTTTCATTTGACATTTACTCAAAGGAGAAATGACTTGCAAGTAATGACTTATGGAGACTTCTGTTGTTTCAAAGCATAATTCATAATATCTTTTACAGTAAAATGCAATATTTAAATTCTATTAAGATTATATATTTATATTTGTTTTAATCTTGATATATGAGTATTTTTGAAGTCTTATCTCAAACCTTGTTATTTACCAAAAAAATATCTAGAGAATTAGAGAAGTCTCAAATGGTAGAGAATAAGCAGGGAGACGAGGTTTCCTATTAATGAAAGGAAATTTCTGCTATGCTGTATATATTCACTCTTGTATTTGACTGGTCACATGTTTCAAGCTTCAACCTTAAATAGTTACCTGTCTCTCTTTTTCCTTTTACCTTCTCAAATAGAAGAACATTAATGGTAGGAATTGACTGAAGTTTTTTCTTCTCAACATTATTTTGCAGAACAATGTTAATGTTATTCCTATGAGTTTTTATTTATTTATTTAGTGTCCAAAAATTCTCCCATCATATTGTGTTCCATTTTGGTTGTTATACAATAATCAGTTTGTATGCAGTGCACTGCACTGAAGTATAACTTTCTTACATTCATCAACATTTTGAATTTGCATCATTTTATCATCTACCTCTTTGAGCAGTTTGACTTTGATTTTTGAAATTCACATAATAAATATTTGCATCCATGCAGACAGAGAAGAAACTAGCAATCACTGTCTTCAGTTTCCCTCCAGACAAAGGAAATGTGGGAACTGCTGCCTATCTCAATGTCTTCTCCTCCATATACTCTGTTCTAAAAGAACTGAAAAGAGATGGTTACAATGTTGAAGGCCTTCCAGAGACTCCGGAAGCTTTGATTGAAGATGTAATTCATGACAAAGAAGCTCAATTCAGCAGCCCAAATCTGAACATTGCTTACAAAATGAGCGTCCGCGAGTACCAAAATTTGACTCCCTATGCTGCAGCACTGGAAGAGAATTGGGGAAAACCCCCTGGCAATCTGAATGCAGATGGAGAGAATCTATTGGTATATGGGAAACAGTATGGTAATGTCTTCATTGGTGTTCAGCCTACATTTGGCTATGAAGGGGATCCAATGAGGCTGCTTTTCTCCAAATCTGCCAGCCCTCATCATGGATTTGCAGCATATTACTCCTTTGTTGAGAAAATCTTCAAAGCTGATACTGTACTTCATTTTGGGACACATGGTTCCCTTGAATTCATGCCTGGAAAGCAGGTGGGGATGAGTGATGTATGTTACCCTGACAGTCTGATTGGGAATATTCCAAATGTATATTACTATGCTGCAAACAACCCTTCTGAGGCCACCATAGCCAAACGCAGGAGCTATGCAAACACCATTAGCTATCTGACTCCTCCAGCAGAAAATGCTGGACTATACAAAGGTCTTAAGCAGTTAAGTGAGCTCATCTCCTCATATCAGTCCCTCAAAGACACCGGCCGTGGGGCACAAATTGTGAGTTCGATTATCAGCACAGCTAAACAATGTAATCTTGACAAGGATGTGACACTGCCGGATGAGGGTGAGGAGATCCCACCTAAAGAGCGCGACCTTGTGGTTGGAAAGGTGTATTCCAAGATCATGGAGATTGAGTCTCGTCTGTTGCCTTGTGGGCTTCATGTCATTGGTGAGCCTCCCTCAGCCTTGGAAGCAGTTGCTACACTGGTCAACATCGCTGCCCTTAATCGTCCTGAAGATGGTATTTCTTCTCTTCCTGCAATATTAGCTGACACTGTAGGAAGAGATATAGAAGATGTGTATAGAGGAAGTGACAAAGGAATATTGAAGGATGTAGAACTTCTCAGGCAAATAACTGAGGCATCACGTGGAGCAATCACTGCCTTTGTGGAGCGCACAACCAATAACAAGGGTCAAGTTGTTGATGTAGCTGATAAGCTTAGCTCAATCCTTGGATTTGGTATAAATGAGCCATGGATTCAGTACTTGTCAAACACCAAATTTTACCGAGCTGATAGGGAAAAACTCAGAACCTTGTTTGAGTTCCTGGGAGAATGTTTGAAGTTGGTTGTGGCTGACAATGAATTGGGAAGTTTAAAACAAGCCTTGGAAGGTAAATATGTGGAGCCAGGGCCTGGTGGTGACCCAATAAGAAATCCAAAAGTTTTGCCAACAGGCAAGAATATTCATGCCCTGGACCCACAAGCTATTCCTACAACTGCAGCAATGCAGAGTGCCAAAATAATGGTGGATAGGTTGATTGAGAGGCAGAAAGCTGAGAATGGGGGAAAATATCCTGAGACAATTGCACTTGTATTGTGGGGAACTGATAATATTAAAACATATGGTGAATCACTTGCTCAAGTCTTATGGATGATTGGTGTGAGACCAGTGGCTGATACCTTTGGTAGGGTAAACCGGGTGGAACCTGTAAGTCTTGAAGAGCTCGGAAGGCCTAGGATTGATGTCGTTGTTAATTGCTCAGGAGTGTTTAGAGACCTTTTCATCAATCAGGTATTGCTTCTCTTGCTGTTTTTCCATTAATGAAGGGTAAGACCAATTTAGTAGTCCTTGTATTCCATCATTGATTGAAATATTGCCATTGTTGTTCAGAATTTTAACTTGCACTCTTCATATTTTAATATTGTTACTAAAAGAGTCATCGCATAGGAAATATTTCTGAGTTGCAACCTTTTTCTTCACATCTCAGTAATTAATGTCCTTCATTGAAAGTATAACGATTGCTACATCAGAAACTCCGATGATGATTGAGTTAACAGTTTTGCATAAGAGCTATCTTCCATCTTATTTTATTAGGCTGTTTGTTGCTACATTGCTTTGGTTGCTCATTGGTTTATTTATGCATTACTCAGATGAATCTTCTGGATAGAGCAGTGAAGATGGTTGCTGAATTAGATGAACCAGCAGAGCAAAACTATGTAAGAAAGCATGCATTAGAACAAGCTCAAGCCATTGGAATTGATGTTCGAGAGGCAGCAACAAGGGTCTTCTCCAATGCCTCCGGATCCTACTCTTCAAACATAAACCTGGCTGTGGAGAATTCTTCATGGAATGATGAGAAGCAGCTCCAGGACATGTATCTTAGCAGAAAGTCTTTTGCTTTTGATTGTGATGCCCCTGGTGCTGGCATGACTGAGAAAAGAAAAGTCTTTGAGATGGCTCTGAGCACGGCGGATGCCACATTCCAAAACCTCGATTCATCAGAAATTTCCCTCACTGATGTCAGTCATTACTTTGACTCAGACCCGACTAATCTGGTTCAAAATTTAAGGAAAGATGGGAAGAAGCCTAGTGCATACATTGCTGATACAACCACAGCCAATGCTCAGGTATAAATTGTTCCAGTGAATCTCCTATTTTCAAGCTTGGTTAGACATTTCTCCAAACTAGAAAAGATCCTCAAATCACATTGACTTTGTATTATAGATAATAAATTTCTTTTGACCTTCTTGACATATATTTCTTTTAGGTACGTACACTTGCTGAGACAGTCAGACTTGATGCAAGAACCAAGCTGTTGAACCCAAAGTGGTATGAAGGCATGTTGTCTAGTGGATATGAGGGTGTTCGTGAGATCGAGAAGAGACTCACCAATACTGTGGGGTGGAGCGCAACTTCAGGCCAAGTTGACAACTGGGTGTATGAAGAAGCCAATACAACTTTCATTCAAGATGAGCAGATGCTGAACAAGCTCATGAACACTAATCCAAACTCCTTCAGGAAGCTGGTGCAGACATTCTTGGAAGCCAATGGACGTGGTTACTGGGAAACTTCAGAAGAGAATATTGAGAAGCTCAGGCAGTTGTATTCAGAAGTGGAAGACAAAATTGAAGGCATTGATCGCTGAAGTTAATAGCTATTATTGGGAAGAAGAACATACAACAGTGAAGAGAAGAGCATTCTTCTGATGTGATTTTGTTTCCTTTTCTCATTTTTTGAGATCAAGTCTCCTTTGTGCAGTTACGAACTCCAACAACCCCTGGGAACAAATAAGGGTTTCATGTTCAAAATTGATTGCTTAGATTATTTTCTTGCATGAAAAGAATTTGACAATGAATATAAACTTATTCAACTTAATAACATAATATCTACTAAATAAACTTAAATTTCCACATAATATCTACTAAATAAACTTAAATTTCCTGCGGTCTAGGTGCTTCTTGTGATGCCTTGAGGAAGTCTTTCGATATGGGATCGGAAACTCATGTTATATTCTGCACAAAACTACTGAACTTTTTGAAAAAGCATTGTGAGCTTCTGTTTCTAGAATTTACTAACTAATACAAAATTGACTTGGGAGAATAGATAATGTCTTTTATTAAATACTTTTTGAAATTAAATATTCACCGTATCAATTAATCATCAATTAAATGGATTCAAATGAATTACCGAGTACATGGATCAACTAACGCAGATTGTTTTAGTTTAATTAGTAGTCTCAAGTTTGAATTTTTTTATATAATTGCGTTAAATACTTAGGAGACCTCTGCCACCTAGAGTGGTTTTACCCGACTGGAGTAGGATTGTCTCTGGTAGAGGATATTTGTGGTTTATACAAAAAAAAAAAGGGATTCAAATGACTTTAATAGTACACGATTCAAATTTCAAAATTAAAAATGATTTATTTTAATTCATTGATTAGTTGATGAGAAACTGTGAAAGCATCACTTAGACTTTTAGCTTCACATTCAAAAGTCAAAACGACTTTAAGATTATTTTGACAGTGAATGCCTTGACACTGCAATAATAAAATTCACATAATAAGTGTGTATTTAAATTAACCTTTTTTTAAAAAATATATTAAAATAAGTTGATTTTTTTTTTAAAATGATTATAAAACAACTTATTTTAAAAATAATCACTTTTTTCAATTTCCTAAAATAGATTTAATTTTTTCCCCAAAAATAAGGAGATACAAATAATAGTTTTTAATAAGGAAATACAACAAAATCAGATGCACTCATATCAAGTGATCGATGCATCTATTTTTTAAACTTTTCAAATCCTTGTTTTTCGCTCTAATTTTAATTATTAGATTAGGTATTATAAGATTTTGTTAATTGGTTCAACTTTATTTCTTTACAGAACTCATAAATTTTATTGTGATATCCATACTACAAACCGTGCCCACAAGAATGATCTTCCTGTTAGTGCCTTTCGGACGCCTTACACAGCCAAGAATATGTTCGTGGAACATGAAGTAGTAATCAGTCATGCATGGGTGCCCAATGTCACCTTATGATCGGTTTTAGGTGCCCAGGGTCATCTTAATTAGTGCTTACTAGAATTTATCAATGGTACATGCTGAGACACTCTGGACGCGGATTAGAGGATTAAATGAAAAATGTAAAGTGAGTATAATAATAAGTGAATATGCTATTTTTTAGAAAGTGAATAATTCAATAAAAAAGAAGAAGAAGAAAGTGAATATTCTTTTTTAAAAGATATAAATCATTTTTTTAAATTTCTTTATAAAGAAACAGTATTTACATTACAAAATGTTGTCACTTAGTTTTTGTTATTGTTAAAAGGCTTGAAAAATTATAAAACCTACAACCAATTTTTAGTTTTTAAAAATTAGTTTTAGTTTTTTTTTTAATTTTTGATTTCAAAATAAACTCACTTTAAAATTTCTTATTTTGTTAAAATTAATTTAAGGATATATTTTTGTGATGACGAGAGTGTTGGTGGTGGTGGTCATGGCGACAATGACGGTAGTGGCGGTAGCAGTGGTGGTGGTGATGGTGGCGACTGTGTTAGTGGTTGTGGTGATGGTAGTAGTGGTGTTGATAGTCGAGGTGGTGATGGTGACGGTGGTAGTGGCGAGGATGATGACGGAGAAAAGAATATTGTCAAATGTACTGATGTGAATTTTTTTTTCAAAACTAAAAACAAATTCATAAATCTTTTATTTTTGGTTTTAAAAATGAATGTAAAAATGTTTTGAAATTGAATTAAAAGTCATTTCAGCTTTATTTTAGTCAAACACGTTTTGTTTTGAAAATTGCATTTGAAACCAAAAACCAAAAACACGCAATCACCCCAAATTGGGCCTTAACAAGTTATTTTGAGAATGATAAACACACACATCTCGATTCTCAAATTACATCGATTGACATGTTATTCATATTTAATTTTAATTGATTTTCTCCCTTACGTACACATGAATGTATTTGAAAGGTGCTGGACTGCTGGTTTATACACTGGGGTGGACATTGGTATATTGGAAAACAAGTATACATGATTAGGTAGGAGGACCAATGGCATGCCACAAACTTTTTCAAATGATGTTGGTCATTCAGGTGCTGGTTTATCCACTATGGTCATTGGTCATCCCTCACTATTCACATTGGAAAACAAGTATACAGGGAGGAGGACGAACGACCACAACCACAAACTTCTAATCCAACTCTGTTCTGCTCTTTCCTGAAGAACATGACCGAATATTTTGTTTTCGACATTGCTGAATCACTGTTAGGGAAGCTTGCTTCTTATGTTTATGAAGAAGCTTCTCGAGCCTATGATCTGTATGAGGATGTGCAAGGGATCAAAGACACTTTATCAATTGTGAAAGGTGTGCTGTTGGATGCTGAGGAGAAGAAGGAGCAGAAGCATGGGTTGCGCGAATGGCTCAGGCAGATTCAAAATGCATGCTTAGATGCTGAAGATGTATTGGATGGATTTGAGTGCCAAAATTTGCGAAAGCAAGTTGTCAAAACTTCAGGCAACACTAGAATGAAGGTAGGCCACTTCTTTTCTTCGTCTAATTCTCTTGTTTTCCGTCTTAGGATGGCTCGTCAAATCAAGTATGTTAGGCGTAGATTGGATAAGATAGCAGCTGATGGGAATAAGTTTGGTCTTGAGAGGATTGATGTTGACCACAGACTTGTACAAAGGAGAGAAATGACTTATTCCTATGTTGATGCTTCGGGGGTGATAGGAAGGGAGAATGATAGGGAAGAAATTATCAAGCTTTTTATGCAACCTCACCCTCATGGTGATGGTGAAGGAGAAAAAAGTGTGTGTGTAATTCCCATAGTGGGTATTGGAGGCTTGGGGAAGACCACACTTGCAAAGTTGGTGTTTAATGATAAGAGGATGGATGAACTGTTCCAATTGAAGATGTGGGTGTGTATCTCTGATGACTTTGACATTAGACAGATAATTATTAAAATCATCAACTCTGCTTCTGCTTCTGCTCCAACTATAACTCTTGCTCACCAAGAAAACATCAACAGCTTAGATATTGAGCAGTTGCAAAGTCATCTTAGACACAAGCTTTCTGGTCAGAAGTATCTACTAGTGTTGGATGACATATGGAATGATGATCGGGCAAAATGGATAGAGTTGAAAGATTTAATAAAAGTTGGTGCAGTGGGAAGCAAAATCATCGTGACAACACGAAGTAACTCAATTGCTTCAATGATGGGCACTGTTCCCTCATATGTTTTAGAAGGTCTTTCTATGGAGAATTGTTTATCTCTGTTTGTAAAATGGGCATTTAGGGAAGGTGAAGAAAAAAAATATCCAAATCTAGTGGATATCGGAAAAGAAATTGTGAAAAAATGCCAAGGAGTTCCACTGGCTGTGCGAACTTTAGGAAGTTCCTTGTTCTTAAATTTTGATTTAGAAAGGTGGGAATTTGTAAGAGACCATAAGATATGGAACTTAAAACAAAAGAAAGATGACATTTTACCTGCCCTTAAGTTGAGCTATGATAAAATGCCATCTTATTTGAGGCACTGTTTTGCATTCTTTTCCATTTATCCTAAAGATTTTGGCTTTACTGATGCTCATTTTGTTAATGTTTGGGGATCACTTGGATTACTCCGATCTCCCGCTGGAGGTCAGAAGCTCGAAAATATTGCAAGACAATACATAGATGAGTTACATTCAAGATCATTTCTTGAGGACTTTGAGGACTTTGGTCAAATTTATTATTTCAAACTACATGATTTAGTACATGATCTTGCGCTGTATGTTTCGAAAGAGGAGCTTCTAGTAGTAAACTCCCATACTCGCAATATACCAGAGCAAGTAAGGCATTTATCAGTAGTTGAAAATGATTCACTTAGCCATGCTTTGTTCCCCAAGTCCAGAAATGTGAGATCCATATTATTTCCGATTGATGGAATGGGTGTTGAGAGTGAAGCTCTTTTGGATACATGGATAACAAGATGCAAATACTTACGGGTTTTAGATTTAAGTGATTCCTCTTTTGAGACTCTACCTAATTCAATTGCTAAATTGGAGCATCTGCGAGGTCTGGATCTTACAAATAACTGCAAAATAAAAAGACTTCCTCAATCTATATGCAAACTCCAAAATTTGCAATTTTTGTCACTCAAAGGATGCATGGAGCTTGAAACATTGCCTAAAGGATTAGGGATGTTAATCAGCCTTCGAAAATTGTTGATAACCACAAAACAATCTACTCTGTCAGAGGATGAATTTGCAAGGTT
The DNA here is from genome assembly GCA_004329165.1 of Spatholobus suberectus. Taxonomy (NCBI): domain Eukaryota; kingdom Viridiplantae; phylum Streptophyta; class Magnoliopsida; order Fabales; family Fabaceae; genus Spatholobus; species Spatholobus suberectus. The sequence continues at coordinate 25,141,141 of CM014732.1, read as the reverse complement.
GAGCAATCTATATGTTTTGAGTTTTGAATATTGTGACAATTTGAAATTTCTGTTCAGAAGGGAACAACTGACTTCCCTTGAAGTTTTGATTGTTCAATCATGTGGGAGCCTAGAGTCCTTACCACTTCATATTCTTCCTAAACTGGAGGTTCTGTTTGTGAAAAGGTGTGAGATGCTAAATCTGTCGTTTAACTGTGAAAACCTAATCGACAGATTGAGAATGAAAATTCTGTATCTTGATCATTGTCCAAGGCAACAGACACTGCCTCAATGGATTCAAGGAGCCGCTGACACTCTACTGACACTGTTCATTTTAAATTATCATAGTCTTAAGATGCTTCCAGAGTGGCTGACAACAATGACTCATCTTAAGATGCTTCATATTGTTAACTGTCCTCAACTGTTGTATCTTCCAAGTAACATGCATTGCCTCACTGCCCTTGAAGATTTGAGCATAGATGGTTGTCCTGAATTGTGTAGAGAATGTCAGCCACAATCTGGTGAGTACTGGTCCTCCATCGCTCACGTCAAACACCTTTCCATTGGAGAAACAAGAAAAGGGCAACTCCTTTTTCGAATGCTGTCGCAGATGCGGTTGAGATTGCGCGATGAGTAACCCTCAAATGTTGTGCAGGCATGGAGACCGCAATTTAAAATCTTATCATGTATATGAAATTTTATTGTGGCTAAACTTTTCAATTTATTAAAAAAATATTTGGTATAGAGCAAGAGATATTAACGGTTCATAATTTTAAAGCCATTCTTAGTAGGTATCTGCATTTCTTACCTTTGTCTCTTGAATACTTCAATTATTAATAATTAGTAATTAATAATTTGAGACAAAAAAAAAATTATATTATTTAAACTCTCATGATGACAGATGGGCACTACACAGAACGTTCAAGCTTCAGATTCTGGACGTAACGGCCAGCTATCCACTACTTTGAGCTAAGTCTATTTGCTTTTCGTTGTTCCCTTTTTATGTGTGGGCTAAATCATGTTTCTTTGATTTTTAAATCTCACCCCACAACGTCTTTTCTTTTTCTTAATTGTTTTTTCTGCTGTGCGTCTCTCTGCCTGTAACTTGAAATCTCCTTTGTGCTGCTTTGGTTCAGTTAACATCATGTTCTTTCCAAACTATTCTTATGTAATGGTGTCGTTCGTGTGCAATATATGATTGCAGGATAAGTCTTCGTCTACGTTTCCCTAGTTGTCAATTATATTAGCAAGGTATATTTTTATATTTAAATAAAATTGTTATAAAAATATTGTTATTATTATTAAATAACGATAAATTGTATATTTAACAACATTATAATAATACATGACTTCATTGTTATCGACACATATTTTATTTAGTAAATAAAAATAAATCATATCTATTACATATTATCTATTATCTATTATCTATACATTTAAAAATAATCTATAAAAGGAAAGTTTCACTTGTCAACTTCTAGACTAATTCTATATGAAATCTCATCTCATGTGGCAACACTAGAGCATTTCTTTCTTTTTTTTGCTTACGTGTCAATTTCATGTTCATTTGCATACAAATTAATTTATGGATAATTATGACATAATTTATAAACAATTAAGACACGAAATAATAGAGAATTAGAATATATATATATATATATATATATATATATATATATATATATATATTAATTATGTACAATAAAATGGTAACTGCACAACATTTCTATAAATATGAATCAATATTTTTAAGGAAACAATTCAAAATATCTATTATCTATTATATATATATTTGCAAATAATCTATAAAAGAAAAGTCCCACTTGTCAACCTTTGGACCAATCCTATACGAAATCTCATCCCATGTGACAATACTAGAACATTTCTCTCTTTTTTTTGTTTACGTGTCAACTTCATGTTCATTTGCATACAAATTAATTTATGGGTAATTATGACATAATTTATAAACAATTAAGACACAAAATATTAGAGAATTAGAATAAATATTATATACGATAAAAATAGTAACTGCACAACATTTCTATAAATATGAATCAATATTTTTAAGGAAACAATTCAAAATAAACTTGACATCTGACTGACTTAAAATATATATAAAATTAAAAAAATTATTAAATCAAATAAAAATAAAAATAAAAGGAAACACTAAATTTGTTGAATTTTCTAATTAATTTTTATTTTCAAATCAATTTTCATTTTTAAATATTTATTAAATTATTATTTCCATTAAACTTAACATGTTATATAAATTATCCCCTTCAAATTGAAAATAGAAATAAAAATTTAATCATCCCCACGGTTCTTTCCCAATAATTATTGAATTGCAAAATTAATGCAAAGGTTAAAAATTATTAAATCAAATAGAAATAAAGGGAAATGCTAACCTCCCAAAAAAACAGGAAACATTGAATCAAATGCAATATAAAAAGAAAAAAAAAACACTAAATCAAACGCAATATATCAATATATATATGTATGTATATATATATATATATATATATATAAGTGAAAAAAATTATTAAATCAAATCAAAATAGAAATAAAAGGAAATGCTAATTGAAAAAGGATATGTTAAATCAAATGCATTATACCAATACATATCTAAAATGGACAGTTTTAAAATTTAAACGTGCGTAGTATTAAAATCAAGATGAGCTTAAAATGTGAGCACAATTTTAAAATTTAAACATGAGCAATTTTAAAATGAGGAGAGTTTTAAAATTTGATAAAGACATGGGCAATTTTAAAATCAAAATGAGTTTTAACTTTTTTTCTCCAAAACTATAATTAATATTCTCCAAATATTATATATTCGTGTAGTCTCCAAATTCTATCATTTTTTTTTACTGAATCATATTAAATGTTTTCAATAAAATAATTGAATCTATTCGTGTAGTTCCCATTGGCCACATGTTAGCCATTTAACGTTATTTGCCACATGTCAACTTATTAACAAATTTCACTCTAGAAATCTTACGTGTCCTCTTCTTCAAATTCAGTGTATTTTCATTAAAAAAATAAATTATGATTAATTCTAAATTTTAAATCGATAATTAATATAGATTTTATGCACAAATAATTTAATATGGACAAAAATTCTACATTATTATAAATTAGTAATTTAATTCAGGTTGTTTAAAATGATGCTTACTTTAAAATGGATATTTTCATCAAAAAGTTAAATCAGACAATTTTTGCTCATTCCATATTATTTTTGTAACTAATTCAATTCAAAAAAGAAATTCCATTAAACATTTAAATGATACTCAATTTCAAATTTCAAATGGACAATTAATATAGATTTTATTTACAGAAATTATTTAATATGGACAAAAAATCCATATTATTATGAATTAATAATTTAGTTCTGGCTATTTAAAATGATGCTTAATTTAAAATAGATATTTCCATTAAAAATTGAAATTAGGCAATTTTTTCTCATTCCATATTCTTTTTGTAGCTAATTCAATTTAAAATTAAAATTTCTATTAAAAATTAAATGATGACTAATTTCAAATTACAAATGAATAGTCAATATAGATTTTTTTATGGAAATAATTTAATATGGACTAAACTTCCATATTATTATAAATTAATAATTTAATTCAGGTAATTTAAAATTATGCTTAATTTAAAATGGATATTTCACTCAAGAAATTCTACATGTCCTCTTCTCCAAATTCTATGCATTTTCATTAAAAAATAAATAAATCAATGATGATCAATTCCAAATTTTAAATGAACAATTAATGGATAAGTAATAAAGATTTTATTTACGAAAATAATTTAATGCGGACAAAAATTCTATATTATTATGAATTAATAATTTAATTCAAGCTATTTAAAAGGATGCTTAATTTAAAATGGATATTTTTGTTAAAAATTTAAATCAGATAATTTTTTCTTATTCCATATTATTTCAGTAGTTAATTCAATTTAAAATCAAAATCTTCCTTAAAAATTTAAATGATGCTTAATTTTAGATTTCAAATGGAATATTAATATAGATTTTGTTCACAAAAATAATTTAAAGCATTACAAAAATTTCAGGTGATTATCAATTAATAATTTAATTTAGGCTATTTAAAATGATGCTTAATTTAAAATAGATATTTTGATTAAAAATTGAAATCAAACAATTTTTGCTCATTCCATATTATTTTTGTAGCTAATTTAATTTAAAATTGAAATTTCTATTAAAAATTTAAATGATGCTTGATTTCAATTTCAAATGAACAATTAATATTGATTTTATTTATAAAAATAATTTAATTTGGTAAAAAAAATTCCATATTATACATAAGCAATATATTTTTTATTTTTTGAAACATGTAAGCAATAAATTTATATTGAATGATTAATTTAAAATGAATGAGTATTTACGAAAATAATTTACTATGACATTTATTTATGAAAATAATTTAATGTGAAATTTATTTTTGTAGCTGCTTCAAGTTGAAATGGAAATTTCCATTAATGGCTTAAATGATGATTAATTTCAAATTTCAAATAGACAATTAATATATATTTTATTTACTTAAATAATTTAATATGGACAAGAATTCCATATTATTATGGATTAATAATTAATAATTTAATATGAATAATTAATATGGCCAATTAACATGAATTAATAGCATTTTAGTGGACAATTTTAATATGAAATTCATTTTTATAACTAATTCAATTTAAAATGTGAACAATTATAATGGAGTTAAATATAAAATCTAAATTAATATGAAATTTATTTACAAGAACAAATTAATAGTATTTTGATGGGCCAAATAGAAATTTATAATTCAAATTAAATTAAATAAAAATAAATTAACTTTTCCTACAATTTTGCCTAAAATCAACATCTTGTCCACCGATTGTAACACTTGAACCCTTTTGTAGTTCTATTTAAATAATGCAAAATTTTTCATTTGCTTTGTGTTTTACCTAGTCGTATTGAGAAACACACAAATCTTCCTTTCTTCGTGGTTTGATTTCTTTCTCAGTCTTCATAATTTCAACATCAATGACACCTAAATGTGACTTTCTTTTAGATGTGAATACAACTAGAGAGACATGGAGCCCAATTATCAGAGTTGTCAGACTTTCGCGACATCAACAATAAAAACAATGAAAAGTTGATATATTCTATTGAGATGGTCCTCATGGACCAAAATGTAAGTTCATAATGTTTGTCTTCTTCTATGATATGATACAATACAATTATAATAAATTTTCTAATTACATATATTATTGTTCTTAATGTTTGTCTTCTTCTATAAGGAGACTACATCCATGCAACCGTTAGGAATACTCTGCTATATAAGTTCCAACCACTGGTTAAAGAAGGCTCTATTTATTCCATGTTCAATTTTAGTGTAGTCGATAGTAAGGGTTCTTATAGAACGACCCGACATTCATACAAGCTCAACTTTCAAATAGCTACAAAACTAAAGTTGCTTGCTGATAATGTTATTTCCAATAATTTGTTGGTAATTGCCCCAATCTTTGAGGTTCTTTATACTAACTATGACACTAATTATTTGGTTGGTGAGTGCTTCATTAGTTTTTTTTGTTATAATTATAATAATAATAATAATAATACTGAAATTTTCCATAACCTAATAAAATATTTCATATTTGCAGAAGTCATGGGCATATTCATCTCATATGGGCTTGAAATTGAGGTTGTGGCAAATGGTGACACAAAATTTATGACACATATAATAAGATGACACATGATATGTATAATTTATAATTTAGATTTTTATTTAATGTATTATTAAATTTGTTAGAAAATTTTATTGATGTAATAAATGTAATTATTAAATGTATAATTAAGATAATTACATATAATTGTTATATATAATTATTTTTTATTAAATATAATTATTAAATATTGTTAAAAAAAATGCTATTTTTATATGTTAAAGTACATAATTCTATTGGTATAGTTATTATGACTATAACACCCATTCATGTTAAATATGATTCATATTAATTTAGCTATTAAATTTAAGTAAATGAAAATGCTTGTAAAATATTTCCACTTTTATAATAGAAAAATTACGAACTTAACAGAACTTGAAAATGATAGTAAAAGATGAAAGATAAGACTCTGTGTGTGTGTGTGTATGTGTGTATCATAAAATTCTACATCATGGTTTGATAATACATGGTAGTCATGCAATACAGAAAACTAAAAATACATCAAAAGATAGACATTATCCAACCCAATATGTACATCAAAAAGGTCCTATACAGAGCAGTGTTAATCTATCCAATCTCTCATACAAAAAGAAAAATACTATAGGTCGTCAGATCGTCGCCTATTGAAATGTTCTTTGACTCGTACTCAGTATCACAGAGCATTAATGTCGTCTTCAATAATCACAATCAATCATATATAGAAAAAAAATAATAGAGTGAGGTGTTTTATGAAAGAGCATAAATTGCACAAGAAGAGGGGTTGAATTGTGCTTTTTAAAAACTTTTTACAACTTAAACAAAACAAGTTTGAAAAGCAGTTTAACGAAGGGATAAAGAAAGAACAAGAACATAGAGATTTTATACTAGTTCACTCAACCTTGAGCTACGTCCAATCACTTCACTTTGAAGGTATTTACTAACCAACCTTAGGTTGCACAAGTATTCTTCTCAGCCTCTTCAAACTTTAGAAAGTAATCAACCCAGATTGCTTAATCACCCAAGTATTCTTTCTCACTAAGCCCCTCTAGGCTTTCACAACAGAAAATAGTTGTTTACAGAGAAATCTACTCACAATGTGAGGGTATAAAAGTTTTGGTACAGTGAATAAATTTTTCTTCAGAGAATTTTCAAGATCGTTTAGTAAATGTAAGAAAGTAGTTATTCTTTTTCGAATTCGCTTTTTCACACTTCAAATCTTTTCTTCGAGCTGAAATATATAGCTTTTTTGAAGTAGTCGTTGAAGATTTAGCTTTAGACTTCACTCAGAGATGGTGTGCGCTTATATTGAGTTTTTGAGAGGAGTTACAAAAAAGTGACTTTTGTTCTTGCACTAAAATGGAAAGTGTAGAATTGTGTTGGAGGATTGCTTTTTTGATCATTCTTTATCTGGCTTGGTAGCTTGATAGGTTGACTTCCTTTCTTTGCAACGCTGTGCTTATACATTAAGATGTGTCTGCCTTTCAATTAATGCTTAGACATTTAAACGTTAGATCTCTTAAAATAGATAAAGCATTAGTTACGAGATATACATGTGAGAAACACATAGGCAAGTTTTAAATACTTAGTTGTTTGGAGATAGACTTACTCTTGGACGAACTTGTGTATGAGTCTCAACTTTAAACATTTAGCCGTTAAGGGAGAGACTTACTTCTGGATGGTCGTCATATACAAGTCTATTGGACACGTTTTAAAACTAGCGCGTTGGACGCCACAATATTAGACGCTGTAAAAACCATTTTTTACAATAGAGACTTAAAACTTAATAAGTTTGTTATCTTCAAAATTTTAAGGGACTAGACACTTCATACGTCTTTGGTTCCAACATTTTGTTCTAAAATCACTTTTACATGTATGGTAGGAAATCTACCATAAAACAAAGATAAAACACAACTAGTAATAAAAGGAAACCTAAGGTTCATTCTAACTTGTATTAGACTACCCTTAACTAGGTATGGATCCATACTTTCCATTAGTGGGTAATAGTTCTCAACAAGACCTGGGAAGTCACTGAGAGTACATATACCTCAACATCATCATATGGTACAGTCCTCATTATCCTTGAGGAAAATAATAGTCAGGATATCCATTTATAGAGATATACTCTCAAACCAATCCTAGAATATTGAACAGTTGTCGAGGTTATCGAGCTTGGTGAGGCGAATATCCTGACTTGAGGGGGCTACCTTGGCCATTGGGACCTTCACCACTCGATGCCTACCTCTAAGACCTCCGTAAGTGGATCCTTGCCTTTCATTCCTTAGCGTACAAAACTATAGCTTCCTTAGTAGGGTGTCATGCCACAACGTGTCACTTGTTTTACATTACTCACTAATCTATCAACTTCCTACTTCTCAAACAGAGGTTTCCCTAGTCTCATTTAATTTGAGCACCATTACAATTAACATTTCTACCTTATATTATAGAAATTACATGATAATAATTTAACAATCATCAAAATTTTGGCAATATAACTACTTACCAAAATTTTAGCATAATAATGATTTGGTAATCACAATTTAATTACGAAAATTTTAGCAGAATAACAATTTAATAATCATAATTTAGTTTAGGTATAACAGTTAAATTTTTGCAGAGTAACTACTTAGTAAATGCATTTTAATTTTCTAAAATTGAGCAAAGTAACAGCTTAGCAATTATAATTTAATAATTTAAATTTGAGCAAAGTAACAACTTAGCAAAAATTAAAGTTTAACATCAAACAATATAACAATAATAATAATAATGAAACTTAAGCCTAAACGGGTTTGGGAAAAAACCCTTCTTACCAACATGCAAAGTGACAATAATTTAGAACCAACCTCACTACTCCCATTACCTCTAAGGTGGTTGATGAAGAGGATGGAATTGTTGGTGCAAAGCTTCTAGGAGGAGAAATTCTACTAGTTGAAAAGTAGCACAATTTTAACATAAAAACTAAATAAGAAAAATTTCTAGATAGAGAAACTCTCAATGTGGGTTTTGGTCAACTTTAGAGAATGGAGGATTTGTGAAAAATGTCCAAGAAGCATGGGTATTTATAGAGGAGAAGGGTGGATTAGGTGTCCCTAAAATGACATAAGTGATGATGCAATAAAACTTATTTTTAATTTTTTTTAAATTAATTTTAGGGACACATAACCCAAATAGATGGTGAATCGCCTATTTTAGGGTTGTAGACGTGCTCCACCAGCTGTCCCAAGCTTCCATGTTTCAAGTTTGATATGTAGGTAAATTAGTTAGTATCGATAAAATCGACTAAACTTGAAAATTTAGCTTTTAATATCAAAATAATGAAATTTAATGTGAAACTGGAAAATTACATTATTTTCCATCAAAAATAAGTTTCTAATAATTAATTTTAATTTTTATTAATTTATTTCAAATCTTATATATTTATTTTTTATTTTAAAGCTAAAAAATTCATAATAAATCCATTTTAATTCAATAAATACCAAAATTTTTATAAAAATTATAAAATAAAATATTTCACCTATAAATAAATTGAAATTACCATTTTTACCATTTTTGGATGCCAACTAATATTGACTAATTTATTAGACACTTGAGGACATTTTGGTCATTTTACACAAGAATTCCATAAAACTTCCAAAAATTTTCTAAAATTATATTTTAACATATATGACATTATGCCAGGCTCAAATTGATATTTTAATGTCAATTGAATCTTTTTTTTATGTTAACTTTTAATATTAAGAAATAGGGACGAAATCGTCATTTCTAATTTCTTCGAACTCCGCCTTGAAAAAATTATTAAAAATCACGATTAGATAGATCCTGAAATTCTATGCATAATGGTGGGGATTAGAATTTTGAAATTATTTTCCAATTTTTCAGAATTAACTCGTCAAATATAAGAAAAACAATTGAAAAAAATTAAAATAGGATTGTTATATTTTTCACTATTTTTCTTTCAAAATAAAATTTTTATAATAAAATTTAATTATTTTAAAAATTTTAAAATATTTTGAGGTCAAAAAGTCTCTGGTTGGTTCTCGTAGTCAACCAGGGATATTTTTATCATTTTACAAAATTTTTCTTAATAAATTCTCAAAAAAATTCTAAAATTATTATTAATTATTCTAAGTACATTGATGACATAAAAAAAATTTATATTCTTCAAACTTTTTATTTTATCAATTTTGTTATTTGGGTTTTTAAGGACGAAATAGTCATTTTATAAAATTTCGAACTTTATTCCCAAAAAGTTATTAAAAGAAAATCTAAACTCAGTACTATTTATTAATATGAACGTAACTATGGAGATCAAATTTTGAAATTGTCATCCAGTTTTTCAAACATAAATATAAAATAATTTAATATACAAAAGTAGGGGTGTTTCAATGATTGATGTATACTGTGATATAAATTAATGAAGGTAATTATGAATGGTATATATTTTAATTAAACTAATGAAAATTATTTTAAGCAAAGATAATTAGATTATTTTAAATTACATAATTAAATTAATTAATAAAATTCAAATTTTAAATTAAATGTGTGAAAGCTAAGAAAATGATATTGAAATGGTATCAACTTTTATTAATTTATAATCAATATGCATGTTAAATGTTGGCAATTTTAAATAAATTAATAGCATTCTGATAGACCAAAATTTGAATGGACAATAAATTTAAAATGGACATTAATTTTGAATTAAAAATGAATGTTCATTTATTTATGAAAGTAATTTAATATGGAATTTTTTTTTGCCAATAATTCATTTTAAAATGGAAATAATGATAATGGAATTAAACATGGAATTAGGTATGAAATGTTTCTTTATTTATTTTTAAAGTAATCAAAATGTCATTTAAAATGCTAATTAATTTAGTATGAAATTTTCATTCGATAAGAAATGTCCATTTAAATTATTATCAAACTATTTATTAAATTATCACACATGTTGTCAATTCTAAGATAATTTAAGAGTTTTTTGATAAATCCAAATTTAAAATGGATGGTTAATTTATAATTGACCATTAATTTTGACCAAAATATTTAAATTATTTCAATATTAAATTGTAATTACATATTAATGTAAATTAATGGGTTCCATGACTATGATATAAATGATGTTCAGGGCAAATAACCTTGAAAATCATTAATATATATTCCGATTCAAAGTTATGGCATATTCAAATTAAGGTAATTAGCAATATTCATGATTTGAAATATTAATCCTTCCTTTTTAAAACATTCAATTTAAAGTAATTAGAGCTAATATATATTTTGATTCAGATTAATTAATAACATTAATATATATATTTTGTTTCAAAGTTACAACATATTCAAATTAAGGTAATATATTTAATTATTATTATTAATAATTTATTATGTGAAAATCTAACTTTGCAAGAATTTCTTCTATTATAATGTGTCTTTCAATTATGACTCCATTGTAAACATCATTGTTCAGCATTATTCATTTGTGTAATCTTCAAACTTTAGAGCTTTCATTTTTTTTCTTAATTTTATTTGCTTCATTTTTTATTGTATATTTCTTTTATTGTTATTGAATTTTTATTTTATTTTTGGTGTACAATGGCAGCAACAAGGTTGGAACCTAAGACCTTGTACATATTATCCCAACCTGCACCACTTGGCAAACCCCAGTGGGTTTTATTTTTTGTTTAATATTTTCACAACTTTTTATCTTTCTTATTTAATTAAGTTAATCTTCTATATTTTTTATTTTCTTTAAATATTTTTTTTAAAATATAATATTTAGTATTTGAATTAGTTTGGATGCTAAGTTGCTAAGATTATTTTATAGTTTTTACAACTTCGATTATTAAGATGGATCGGAGTAAAGGACTTAAAAAAGAAGGTTTCACGAAGTTAAAAAAAAACTTATAATGAAGCAAAAGTAACCTTACTCTCTCCCTCTCTCTCTCTATACACACACACACACACACACACACAAATATACACCATTTTGTACAAATCAATTTTATCACTAATATTTCTATTTTGCACACATCATATGTCCAAGAAATATGTATTTCTAAATATATTAATCATTTTTGTATGATAATTTCTTTATTATTTCAATTTTTTTGTTAAAATTTGAAAGCATCTAAAGAAACTTTCTATTTATTAAATCCTATGTGTCAGTTATTATCATCACAATAATTCTTTTTCATCCAAAAATATTTTCTTTTTAATTATTTTTATCATTTTAATTCATAACAACAAATTAATAAATGTTAAGTAATAAATAATGTTTCAGTTTAAGTAAAATTAAATTCTATTATAGTAATTTATAGTCAAAACATCACACTCAAATTATAAATATAAATAAATAAATCAATCAATCAATTAAAAATTTAAAAATAACAAATAGGTCATTTTATAATAATTGTCCTGCATTGTGATCTTATCTACAAGTTCGAGCAGTATTGTCTCTAATGAAAGATTTTTATGATCTCTACCCAAAAAATAAAAAATAAAATTTAAAAATAAATTTTTTAAATTAATTTTATTAATTTAAATCAATATAAATTTATCTTTAACTTATATTGGACAAAAAATTACATCGAATTAAAACTAATTTATTTCAACATATAACTACATAGTGTATTGTGATATATATTATTTTTCTTCAAATTGTAAAATATAAATAACATTTTTATATTATTAAAAAATAATATTTTTACATGGTAGTAATTACATTAAATTGTAATTATTACAAAATATAATTACATATAATTTTTAATTCGTATAAGTATTAAGATAAGATTAATATATATATGTATGCATATGAGTCTACTCTATATTCATACATATTTATAAAAAAAAAATTAGACAAAATATAATTAAGACGTAAAGCAGTATAAGTAGTACCTCATACTTGGTATCATACAATAAAGACAGTAATGATTACTTCAAAATATTTGAAAAATCAATATCAGGACTATGGCGCATTATATATTTCTTTGAAATTAAATATTAATGTTTTTTAATTTAAAAAAATAGTTTGATGTAGGAAAAAAAATAACAAAATAAATATCCATTATTGTAAAAAAAATTCTAATTGGGCGATTGAAATTAACATATATAATAATTAACTATGCAAAACTTTTACATTGACATTGAATACCTATTAAACTCATTTTTAAAGAAAAAACTTCTAATTACAAAATTTAATTATTTTTTTTTGTATTATCTCTTATTAAAATTCTATATAAATTGAAGTTATATATAAATGAGAATATATTGATAAAGATCATATTTTTTAAAACACATTTTGATAAATTAAAATGATGTGAGATACAAGTGAATATAAAATTATTTGAATTTATATTAATATCCATAATTATTTATTTACATATATATATATATATATATATATATATATTAATAAAATTAAAAAATAATTAAGAAATATATTAAATAATTATACTAATATAAAAATTATAAATTATAAGTTATAAATTTAACACCTGGCATTACACGGGTTATTATACTAGTAAACTAGACAATTGAATTGAGGATGAAGTTATGAAAATAAATTATTTAAATTAAGACACAAGTAATCACTATGTTTATAATTTGACATTCAAATTTTAAAATTTAATTAACCTAATTAAAATCTAATTTGAATTAATCTATTGCTGTATTATTAATGTGAATCTTCATCTTGAATAAAAGTAATTTTTAGGAGTCATTTTTAAAGGAAAAGGAGAGTGTTTTTAGGTATTATTCTCACTCTCATTATGTTACGTAGCTTATCCTATCCAATGTATTCTACATTTAATTTAACTTTTTATTTTTTTCAAATATATTTCTTAATTTTATTTTCAAATTTAATTTGATTTAAATTTTAAATCTTAATATATTGTATGGAATTGAAGATATTTTTCTTACAATATAAATTACAATATCATGAAAATATGTTTAAAGTATTATTCAAACAATGTCATTAACATAAAAAGGAACTCATATTGATAAAATAATATTATTGTATTGAAATTTAAAACGAAAATTCAATTAACCTATCCAAAAAATAAAATAATGAATTCTGAAAATAAAAGAAAATATATTGTTAACAAATATACTTCTAATATCTACTCTTATATTATAAATTAAAATACATAAATTAGAGAGTAAGACTCTCACCCTCCCCACTTTTTCAATTGAACTTTTTTGCTAGTTTTTTTTTGGATGTGCATTCATTAGTGTAAAAACTACTTTTTAAATCGGTTCAAGAACTAATTTAGATCCAAGCGATATAAAAAAAAGGTGATTTTATATATAACTAGCGTTTTAACCCGTGCATTACACAGGTCAAATCTATTATGTAAATTTTATGATTGTGATTAATTATCATAAAAGATTTAATAGTAATTAAATTAATTTAAATTAGATACATTTTAATATTATAAAATATATTAAAAAATAAATTATAAAAAATTATAAAAATAAAAATAAGCTAAAAATATAAATAAAATATTCATATTAAAAATCATGTATGGTAAAAAAGTTTATAATTTGATATAAAATAACAATTGCATAGAACCCTTTTATTTAAAAAAAATAACAATGTAGCTATTCTTCACTGTTAGGCTAACTCTAACTGATTTTTAGTATAATTAGTATTTTAACCTGTGCATTGCATAGAATAAATATTTATTTTATATAACATAAATTTATTATAGATAAATACTTCTGAATATATAACATAAATTATATTATAATTAAAATTCGTAATAAATAAATATTTATGAACATATAGATTATATTATAAATTTATAATATATAGTTTATATTGTGATACAATGTCATTCTAATTATTGATAATTTATTTTAAAAAATATTAAAATTTAATTTAGAACTAAAGATATTAAAAATGATAGATTAAAAGATATGAGAGGTTAAAGAAATCCCTACAAACACTCTCGTTGAAGAATGACAGCTAAAAACGCTCTCGTTAAAGAATGATTGCTAAAAACCAGATCGAAAAATTGGTGAACCGATCACCTGACCGGTTCAAATAAACCACAGAACTAGCTTGAAGAAAAACTAGTCAAAGAACTGAAAAACCGATCAAAAACTGATAAAATCGTCCAAAAACTAGTTCACAGCGGGTCAAAGAAAAATGCTTAATATAACATTATTTTAATTTTTTAAAATAAAAATAAAAAAAACCTAAAGTATTTATCATTTTCTTTTTTATTTTAAATATAAACTTGTTTTTGTTAATAAATGTTGATGTGTATAGTTAAAACTTATATTTAAGTATCATAACATATTTGATTTGCACTTTTGTAGGTATTATAAATGTAAAGAAACTATAAAATTATGTTTTATTTTTAATTTTTAGTATTATAAAATTATGATATTATGTTTTTTTAACATTATTTTGTGTATTATTTAATTATTATTTTATTAATACCGGTTCGACTATAGTTCAACTACAATTGAACCATTGAACCTTGAACCAATGCCTTGACCGGTTTAATGACCAGTCCGGTTTTAAAAACATTGCTAAAAACGCTCTTGTGAGAGATAGAAGTTCTAATTTAATATGTAGGGTGGATGGATTTTGAATCGAGTTAAAAAACACTTTTTAATTTGGTTCATTGGGGAACCGAGTTAAAAACTCTACTTTTTAACTCGATTGTAATCATAACTAAGTTAAATGTTTATCAATGATTTAAAATATATATCAATATTTATTCGACAGGGAGCAATAGATTTGCACAAGCCTGCATCCATGTGAATGGTAAGATTATATTAGTACATCTCAATTAGCATATTTAGACAAAATAACAAATCATAAATTATAGGAATAAATAGAACATCTTATATTCAAGTGTAGAGAAAGAAAAAACCAGAAGGAAGAAGATCAGAATTAAATTTGTTGCTTCAAATATATGAATTAAGTCGTATTTAAAAATCTACATTAATAGTGGTTGACATTTGAGGTCAAGCAAGCTTAGTAATGAAATACAGAAGATACAGTTATCACAAACAAGAAAACCTCCCTTCATACACAGCACAAATACAAAAAGACTGCCTCTGGACATATATAAAGCACAACACAATGTGGGGTAAAATTAATTACCATGAAGACAACATTATGGATAAGTGAGAAAGTAGAGGCATGAATGAGTTGTTCCACAATTTCTTCAGATGATAAGTTGGTTTTGAATCCCATGGATCCGGTGGCATAGAATTTACAACCCATTTTGCATCCTACTTGCACAAAAGGACGAGGAATTAGCAAATAGAAATAGTAATATTAGCTAGTGTGGCAAGTCCAATGAGGAAGAAATAGATTGACTTGAACGTTGAAAGCAAACAAAATAAAACCTGAGATGAAATACACAAAGTTGCTCTTAGACCATTGGGACGGGGTTTGCTAGCATATTTGCCCAAACGAGTATCACACCTCATTATTACTATAACACCTTAAGAGGTATTACCTTAACTTATACCTTTTAGCCATTAGAGTGTGGATAATAAAACATATATACAAGAATAACACAATATGTGATGTTATTATTCAAGAAATTCACTATTCAAGGTTCTACATGTTTCTCAAGTAACATAATCACATACATCATAAAAGGGGATCCCCATACAAAGGGGATTACTTGTACAAAAGAATATAGTAAAACATCGTTATCTTTCAAAAACTAGCCTAAGAAGATATCATTATACAAAACATAAATATCTTCTAAGCCACTTCATCTCTTTTTGTAACCTGTTCAATCTAGAACATGAAACTAAACTAATGAGACAATGTTTCAGTGAGTGCTATAAACATGCAACAATATAGATATGCCTCATGAATGCACCATTTATCTAAAACTTTTCTTAAACCTTTACATATTCATGAACATAACTTAAACATTCACTTTTCGCATGCTTAATGTTAATCTTTTTCATTTTTCTGTCCCACGACAAAGTATTGAGCTCAATCTTTCAAGGAGCGTCCCCATTATCCTTATGCCTTGACCTCGTACTTATATATCCCTCCGGTCCAAGGGGTTTAGCCACTAGCCTTTGGGGGAATGGGAAGTGACGGAACCCCGCCCATTCACCCAAAGAGGGCACCTTAGTCTTAGCATGCATTTCTTTCTTTACTTAAACATTTGGTCTTCCATTGGTGTCCGGAGGGGTTACTAACCTTCTTCCCAAATGGAGACGCAAAAAAAAAAAAACTCACATATGTTTACATCATGTCCTCAAATATCATTTCAGTATGCATCAATATTAATAAAATAATATAAAATGGTATGAATAAAATACAGTTCCAGGGGTCTCTCGCTCAGTGAAGGGATAGCCTCGCTCAGCGAGTAAGACCCTGTCACTTAGCAGGCTAAGGAGTTACTCAGTGAACATGTGTAGAGGTCCCAGACCTATTCTCTGGAGCCTTTTTCACTCAACGAGAGAAAAACACCCATTCTGGAGTCAAACATTCGCTTAGCAAGGTCCACTTTTGCTTAGCGAACCTACATGCGGTTTCTAGGCCTATCTCTGGAGATATTTTCGCTGAGCCAGACTTTTTCTCGTTAAGCAAAATTGCAATTTTCGCTTAGCCACAACATGATTTTGCACAATTGCTATTTTTGTGATTTCTGCACATTCTAGACCAATTATGACCACCCTAAGGGTCTAAATTCATCATAAATGGTTCCAAAATGATCCTAAAAGCCTCTAAACATCAACCCAATATCAAACAACTCATCAACCATGCAAAACTACAAAAATCACAAAAATCCCCTTTGTTAGGGTTCAAAACTAAAACCCACAATCTAGTCATAAAACCACATGATCAAGAAGGGGAAGGGGAAGAAGATGAAAATGAAGCACTCACTATGGTTCCAAAAGTGGTTGAGTTTGTGGGTGTACCTTACTCCTTACTCCTTCTCCTTCTCTTCTCCTTTCTCTTCTTTTTTTCTAAGACTAGAGGGGTATGTGTGTATGAGAGTGAGGGTGGGAGAAAGGTTTTAAGACAAAAGGGATTTGGGCTCTTATTGGGCCAATGGTTCTTTTTCTCAACTAATGGACTCTGGCCCACTAATAAACATAATACGAAGTAACGTCCCATCCCATGTAGAGCACTAATGAAAACATTATCAAAGATAATTATTTATCTATTATTAACATAATTGCTATTAGTCTATTTTGGGGATGTTAGAATTACAACCTCCATGAAAACCCAATCGTGTTCCTCAAACACCACAACATGGACACAGTCTTCCCTTGCTTTTCCCTAAGCTCCTCATTCACCACCACCCTCTTAATCAAAGCCAAAATTGAGTTCTGCCCCCTTGATTGAAGCTTAACGATCTACGAGACTCCGTGTGGGGAGCGTCTAGGTTTTTCAAATGGTAACAAAAAGGAAGCATTTATTTATGGTGTGGCTCAATCATTTTTTTTTTTTACTTATTTGTTTTACTTATCTCTCTCATGACTTTTTAAATCGGTTGAAATAGAACTGATTTAAAAAATAGATTTTTAAATTAGTTATACTTGTAACCGATTTAAAAAAAAAAAACTTTTTAAATCAATTGCAAGTTAAACCGATTTAAAAAGTTGTTTTTAAATCAGTTCTAATGCAACCGATTTAAAATATTTTGCACTTATTTATAAAAATACCACCGCATCTTTTGTTTAAATTATGCCTAAAACAACCAATTTAAATACATGATGTAAAAAGTGTTTTTTTGTAGTACCTAGTGATTTCTTATACCACTCCTGCAATTAGCCAAAAAATTATCTCAATCATCTCAAATTACCAACCTTTATCTATATACTTAATCTTCTTAATTGTCTATTTTTTTCAATCTACCCTCTTTTATTTCTATCTCTAAATTAAATTTCAACAATTTATTTTTAAAGAAATTGTCAATATAGTTAAAAATAGCCTTATGTCATAATTTAAAATATTTATAATAAATTCAAAATATAATTTATATATTAAAAATATTTATTTACTATGAATTTTAATTATAATATAATTTATATATTAAAAATATTTATTTATTGTGAATTTTACTTATATAAAATTAAACATTTATCTTAGGCAATGCACTTGCTAAAATACTAGTGAAATGAAATTTGATACGTGAGAAATTATTGAGTTGAAAATCTCCTAGCTTTTCAATGGGTGTCTAAATAAATTTTCAATTATTTTTCGCATCATAATTGGCCCACTATTACCCAATCAGTCATGCCAAACAACAAATTTATTTTGATTTATAAATTTTTGATTTACAATAGTATGTGTTTCAATTGTACTAATATATGTGCCTTATAAATCATAGGAAAGTGTAGGTAATTTTAATCTTGGTAAAATTTGATAAGATGTTTTGGTGTACGGCAAGCACATGACCAATGGTCTTTTCTACAACAATATATGTTAGCATTTTTCCTTTTCACTTTTGGTGAGAAATCATTCTTAGTATTTTTTCTTTGATAGTGTCTTCAATATTCATTGCATCTAAATTGATTTCAGCATCTAACACCCAAGATATGTAATTCTTTCTATAATATCAAGACTACAAGTTGAGTTTTATAAGATTTGACATATTCAGTACTATTATAAAAATATAATAAAATCAGATATTGTGTAAATTAATAAAATTAATAAAGATTAAACATTTTTAAACTTGTAAGCAATTAAATTTGTAAGCTAAACAATTATTTTGTTAGCTTCACTGACTCGTAACAACCATGTATACTAGTAAGGCAGTGAAAACAATTTTTATAGTTACTAATTACTCAAAACGAGATATGGCCTTTGCCTTCATTTGTAAAGATCAATGCTTTACGTTATTTTTTTAACAATAGAGAAATAAAATACACAATCAATTGTAACAATAAATATTTTATAAACATGTGTAACAAGGGTGTAAATAATAACACAATGATAACAGAGACATGACAGTGATTTTTCTAATAATATTTACAATATTTTTAAATTTACAAAAATTTCACACCTTTTCAAATATTTATGAAATTATTTATTTTACTTTTTCATAATATGTAATATACTAAAATTTAAAATATACTCCAACTAAATAGAATTTAAAATAATTTTGTTGATCAACCTCATATACGACCTACGAAGGAAAAAATAATCATGCTGATAACGAGTTATAAAATTAACTTAGAAGTTGAAAAGACAGAGAATAGATAGAACAATGGAATTGAGAGAAAAAGAGCTCTTGTCATAATTTTACAAATGAGGTAGCTGCTTTATAAATGCAAAACTGCAATTGAATAATAACAAATGATTTAATGTATTTAGGTAAAACATAAAAAATCATAATTTACCATAGAATGTGAACAACCACTATTAAATATTTATAATATTTTAGATTATTTTGACAGCGAATACCTTGACATTGCAACAATAAAATTCAGATAGTAAGTGTGTATTTAAATGAACTTATTTGAAAAAATAATCAATTTTTTCAATATCCTAAAATAGATTTGAAATTTTTTTTACAAAGTAGTCTCAACCTAACATATTCAACCGTTTTTTTTTTTATAAAATTAAAATATAAAAAGAAAAGACAAATAATAGTTTTTAGAAAGGAAATACAACAAAATCAGATGCAATCATATCAAGTGATACAACTATTTTTTAAACTTTTCATATCAAGGAAATACAACTGCTGACTTTATAATTTATTAGTGTAATAATCCGTACCCTGCATAAGTGTTAGTATATGTGTATATAAGTATGTAAAATAATTATGAATATTGATATATATTAAACTAATTTTATGTTTACATATGTATCATTTTTAATTATAAACATTTGTTTTAAAAACTATTATCTTTATAAATATATTTGCATTTATATAAAATTTAAATATATGCAGAATTTTAATAAGAAATGTTAATAATAAAAAATATTTTAGATTACATTTTGAAATTATTAGCTTTTTAAAAAAAATATGATACTATCTTAAAGGAAAGAAATGACTAACATTAATAATAATAATAAAAAAAAATAGATTGAGAGTAGAGATGACAAAATGGGTTGGGTTAGCCCGGTTGGCCCAAACCTGCCCACTAAAATATAGGGCTTGGGCTTTGTATTTTGAGTCTAAATAAAATGTGGGCTTTTTAGTCTGATCCAATAAAGCCTGTGTCATAATCAAGCTTGGGCCAAACTAGCCCAGTTGGGTTCGGAGTACTTGCTTCTTTTTAAATTTTATTGAGAGAAAAAGAGACTAAGAGAAGTGTAAGAGACTAAAAATAGTTACTAATTCATTGTCTCAAACTTTCATTTGTTTAACATAAGTAAGGGTGGAACTAGGTCCGGCTACTTAACAAGAGCTTATGGCTTAACCTATATTAGGTCCAGGCCAGGTTAGGTTTTTTTAGAAAATAAATCAAGCCAAAGCTTTTATTAAAGCCTATTTAGTTAAAAAGGTTAGACTCTAAGTCATTCAAAAAGCCTTTTAGGCCTAATAGGCCGACCTATTTAAATAAACATAAATAAATATTTGTTGTTGTTGTTGTTGTTGTTATTATTATTATTATTATATTAAATGTTATAATGTATTAAAATCATACATTTATTTATCTTTTTGAATGTTAAGCATGTTGACCTACATAAAGAGTTAAGCTTATAAGTTTATTGAAATATAAATTTATATTCTATTTAGAGGTCTTGTTTCAAAATAGTATGTTTTTAAATAAGTTATCATGAATGTCAAATTAGACCTTAAAAATATACTTATATCATATAAACAAGATAGACTCAATTCTTAAAGCTTAACGTGCCTATTTTCACCTCTATCTTGGTGTTAAATTATCATAAAGTAGGTCCTTAAACAAACTTTTAGGCTAGGTTAGGCCATTAGCAAAACCTAGCCTAGCTTAGCAGCCTATTTCCACCCTTAAACATAGGCTTTTTAATATTTGATTTTGACAAAGGCTACTTATAAGGTTATAATACATGATTCCAAATTATATTTTATCTTTTTTGAGTTACATATATTTAAGATGATATATGCTACTTACAGAGTTACAATACATGTATTACATTTTGTACTTTTTGAGTTGTATATATTTATAATGGTATAAGACCTTTGCAACATTTACAAATTCATATGTATAACTACTTTTATTGTAACTTTTATAAAATCATAAATGAGATTACCTTATAATATATAAGTATTTTTGTATTAAAAAAAATTATATAGATTATCATAATATCACATTTGAATCTTTTTATAAATGTAATAATATAATAAAATAATTATTTATATTTTATTTATTACGCTAAAATAAATATGTAAATAAAAAAAATTAGCATAATATTTTTCAAAATTGAATTTTGAAGAAAAGTAAAATGGCGGGCTGGCCCAAAAAGCTCGCAACTTGTATAGGGCCAGACTTGAGCATCAGATTACAAGACCGAATAAAATACAGGCCTTTTTGGCCTAGCCTGTTATAGCCTGTGGCCTGGAAGTAGGCATGGCAACGGGGTGGGGCGGGGGTAGGTTTTTTGTTCGCTACCCCTGACTCCCCAACATATCCTTAAGGGCGGCAAAGCGAGCTAGCCAACCCTGTTTTGGCTCGTCTTGCCACCAGCCCACCAAAAATAGGGTGGGCTAGCGGGCTAGCCTGCCAGAGATTTCAAAAAAAAGAAAAAGAAAACCCATTAATGCTTTCATGAAGTAAAAACATAAAAAGAAATAAAAACTTTAATTTAATTATGATAGATCCAAGCGAAGTTGAAAACTCCTGATGGAAAGTTTTGGTACTCTATCTTTCTTCAAAATGCTAAAATAAAAAAAAAAATTGTTCCTTTTTATTCATATATGCTAGAACTAATTAATGGATAATACAACTAAAATCCACAAGCAAGCAGGCTAGCACCGTGAGCAGCAGTAGCGTATGCGTAGTGAATGGAAAGGCAATACAAACAATAGAAAGTTACAATTAGAAACTTAAAACTAAAAGCAAAATTTATTAAAAAAAAAAACTGGTCTGGCGGCCAACCTGCCCCGTCCCATCGGTATCCAGCTAGGTTGGCAAGCTGGGTGGGTTGGTGGACTGAACAATCTTACCCACCCTGCCATTTTCTCGGCGGACCCAACCTACTTTGCCACCCCTAATATCCCCAACCCCGTCCCCGATACCCCGATGGGGATCAATTTTGATACCCTATCCTCACCTTACCTTGCTCCATCCCCGATGCCTCTTTAAAAAAAATCATTTTTTGGCAAATTATATTAAAAATATAATTTTAAATAAAATATTTGAATTCTAAAAATAAATTTTATCTAAGTATTTTAGATACTTTTGAAAAAATCACTAATTTTTTCGCGCATAATATTTTAATTCTATAAAATATTATCTTTTTTTTTCGGGGGTAGAGGCAAGGCAAGTATCAATATCCCCGTCTTCACCCCTGTCCCCAACTTTAACACCCGAGGAAAACTCTACCTTGACCTTAACCCAGTCAAAGCAAGGAAAATCTGTCAAAGTCGGGGCAGGTACTCATAGGGCCAGGTATATTTTTCATGCCTACCCGCAATGGGCTTGATAGCTTGTTTTGCCACCTCTATAATATTTTTAATCATATTTTGTTTAGGCTGCTATTAACGTATAATATGATATTAAAATATATATAAATATTTATTGTTAGATAACACATGTAGAAAAGTCCAAATTATGTAAAATTTGATATACATGATCATGAAGATAATATCACATAATTAAACGGTTGGATTAGTTAAATTTGCATTGTACAAAAAGTTATTGAAGGTGTAATTTGACTAACTTTGACACTTGGTATTAATGGATCTTGACCTATATATATATATTACTTTAATTGGGATTTGCTAACGTACATACACTTGTTTTTTAGTTGGAGTATGTTAGCAAGCTGCACCATGGGTGTATTTTAAGATATATTGTAATTATAGCTTGTTAACGTACTTCAACTAAAAAACAAGTGTGTGTATTAGCAAACCCCACAAGCATTTGCTAATGTATACACACTTATTGTTTAGTTAGAGCACGTTAGCAAGTTATATCATTAGTGTATTTTAAGATACATTGTAGTTATAACTTGCTAATGTACTCTAACTAAAAAACAAGTATATGTACGTTAACAAATCCAATATATATATATATATATATATATATATATATATATATATATATATATATATAAATTGATAATAGATTTATTTAGTTTTCTAATATGTTTAAATTTAATTTGAAAATGATGCAACTTTAATATATATGTATTATAAAAAAATGAGTAAGAGGTAGGCAAGAATATAAAAATGAAAAAAATAAACATAAACTTGATTAATTTTATTTATTTTGATATTATATGTAACATGCGTATATCTTTAATTAGGGTTTAATGGTCATGCACTGTCAGTGTAAAAAGTTTTACACTGTCATCCAATCAAAAATTAGTATTAATATGACTTTTAAAGTATTTATTATAAAGGTCAACAAACTTATAATAAATGGTGGTTTGTGATTGGATGATAGTGTAAAACTACTTTACACTATCAGTGCATGACCATTAAACTCTTTTAATATTTTAATTTTGAAATTAAATGCATAATTTCAATATTTTAAATATATTGTAATTGATCACTTGGTAATTGATCACAGTAATTATAAAATTCAATCATAAAATTTAATTGATTGATTACCGTATTTTATAAAATCAAAATCCATATAAGATTTAATTATTTAATTGATTTATTTAATCAGAATATATACTCAATGTAATCACCATAATTAATATAATTTTATATTAGTTTATGAATTAAAAAATAAAATCAAATTTTCAATGACAGTTTAGCGAGAAGAGAATAAATGTAGTACTGTCATGTGACATTTACTTACATGGAAGAACTTTTTTCTTTAATAATATAATCACTTAAATATGTTTTAAGTCTTTGCAAATATGGTTTTATTTGATTTTTGTCCTTGCAAATTTTTTTGTTAATTTTAGATCCTTGACATTTTTTAAGTGTTCTTTTTTAGTCCTTACCATTAACTATGGCTAATTTAGTGTTGACATAATTAACAAAATAAAGAATATTAATTAAGATAATTAAAGTAATAAAGAATATTTTAAATTAAGATAATTATATTATTTTTAAGTGCATAATTCAATTAAGTAATGTATTTATTATTTTATTTAAATAAGTTCATTACATATAAATTACTTTTATAATTTATTTTTAATTTTTAATATATTATGAGCAGTAATTTTTATTGTTTTTAATATTATTCTTACTTTTTAATTCAATAATTTATTTTTAAAATTGTATTTTTTTAAAAAATTTATAATTTACTTATACGCTTATAATTTAATTTTAATACATTAAAAATTATATTTATATTTACTATTCATAGTAATATAATAAAAGTAAATTATAAGTGTATAAGTAAATTAATTTTTTTCAAAAATTACAATGTTAAAAGTAAATTAGTGAATTGAAAAATAAGGGCAATATTCAAAACAATAAAAATCACTGTTTATAATATATAAATTAAACATAAATTATAAATGCTAATTATATGTAATTACCTTACTTATATAAAATAATAAATACATTACTTAATTGAATTACACACTTAAAATAATATAATTATTTTAATTTAAAATATTTTTCATTACCTTAATTATCGTAATTAATATTCTTTATTTTGTTTGTTATGTCAACACTAAATTAACCATAATTAATGGTAAGGACTAAAAAAGAACACTAAAAAAATGTCAGGGATCTAAAACTAACAATTTTTTTTGCAAGGATTAAAATCAAACAAAACCATATTTGCAAAGACTTAAAACATATTTAAGCCTAATATAGTTGATACTATTAACATAATCACATAAATCTAATTAAGAAAACTAAATATTCAATATACTAATTTTCGATCAAATATAATTAGCATGACAATTAAATTTAATAATATATTTATAGCTAACAATTTAACCTTTTGAATTCAATGAAACATGTTTAACACATTTATGTATAAAATTTAATTAGAATATAATCTTATTGCAAATATTTTTTATACTATCACCCAAAAATAAGTTATTGCATATTATAAGATTGTTGGTGGGCTGTTAGAGCTTTTGTAAGTTAAATCAAATTTTATGAATATGTTAATTTTAGGTAAATATGAAATTATTTTGTATAATTTTTTATCATAACATTAGTTAATTAACATATTAGATATATCTTCTAAGATTTATTTAATTAAATTGTTGTTCATAAATAAAAATATTCATATTAATTATATGATGATGATAATTATATTAATTGATTTATATTTGTATTAATTATATTAATTAACATTTTTAAAGGTTATAACAATTAAGATACACTAGAATACATATAACATATTAATTGTGTAATTCTGTCTAAATCTTTATGGATATTTTTTTTGGAAAATAAAAAAAATTGTAAAAAGAAAAAAAGGAGAATAAAAGCATATGTACAGGCCAGGGTAAAACAAAATTGTTTGATGTAACTAAAAATTTGATAGATAGTATCTTTTATTAAACACATTTTGAAACTGAATATTGAATGTATTAATTAAATGGATTCAAATGACTCCGATAGTATACGGATTCAAATTTCAAAATTAAAGATGATTTATTTTAATTTATTGATTAGTTGATGTGAGACTGTGACAGCATCACCTAGACTTTTAGCTTCACATTCAAAAGTAAAAACGACTTTAAGATTATTTTGACAGTGAATGCCTTGACACTGCAATAATAACATTCAAATAATAAGTTTGTATTTAAATTAACTTATTTTTAAAATTATTAAAATAAGTTGAATAGCTTTTGAAAATTATTATAAAAAAAATTTATTTTAGAAAAATAATCAGTTTTTTCAATTTCCTGAAATAGATTTAAAAAAAATTGTTTTTTTATCTCAACCTCGTACACTAAGTATATTTTTTTTTTGTTACCATGTTATTGGTGTGAAATATTCACTAGCTTTATTGATGACTAATTTTCATCAAAAACCTAACTAGCCATTTTTAGTGGAGACTCTCTTTTCAACCATTTTTTTTTTTCATTCACAAGATTCAAACCTTACTCAAGGGATCCAAACTCAGTTACACACGAATCAATGACATGTTTGTTAAGATATACCAAGTATATTCCAACGGTTTTTTTTTTTTTATGAAATTAAAATATAAAAAAGGCAGCACAAATAATAGTTTTTAATAAGGAAATACAACAATAATCAAACGAACCCATATCAAGTGATCGATACAGCTACTTTTTAAACTTTTCAAATCCTTGTTAATTTTCGCTCTAATTTTAATTATTAGATTAGGTATTTTACGATTTTGTTAATTGGTTCACCTTTAAGTATTAATCAATAATACTTTCGTGGAACATGAAGTAGTAATTAATCATGCATGGGTGCCCAATGACCAATGTCACGTTATGATCAGTTTTAGGTGCCCCACTGTCATCTTAATTAGTGCTTACTAGAATTTATCAATGTAATGCTGAGACACCCTGAACGTGGATGAGGATTCAAATTGCGTTGAACGCACGGGTGTGACATGTGGT